>OZ020306.1:1418841-6435710 GCA_963971305.1 Arcuatula senhousia | reverse complement strand
AGGAGGAGAGGAAGAAATGTATGCATCCTCGGAAACTCCGGGAGTTCCTTTTCCTCGCTTACTCAGTAAGGAATGCGTTCGCACGAGAACTGAGAACCGCTAGGTTTCGAGGACTTTTTAAAAAGACAAATACTTGTAAACAAATGAATTGTCGATTTTGTATTTAAAAAATTTTAGTTCCAGCTTATGAAAATAAGAAATGTTGGCATTTTTGCCGCAAAGTGTCACTGACTTAGTCAATCAGTTATCTTATTAACCTTTTTTTCCTTTCGTGGACCGTAGTTTGATTAAAAAAATCTATACCAAGCTGACGCTATGGATAAAAAGTCTTACAAAAGTTATCCAAATTTCGATTCGATTTTTTACGAACATTATTTCTTGTCATCAATTGTAATCAAACGGAAATATTTATATTCCTTTTTCATATATTAATCAAATATCGTTAATTTTAATTAGCCCCGACCATATGATAGAAGAAAATGAGATGTGGAATAAGTGTACGCGACACAACCTACATTATAAACGTAAATTTAAAATACCCACAATGGAAAACAGCCAGCAGCCTTCAATGTGACCAGCGGTCGCTGCTTGCTGTTTTTCAATTTGCCCCTGGATTGAAAATAAAATACATATGATTCAACCCCAATCCTAAAACGCAACGAAAGACACTCTTCTTGACCGAAAAACAATTAACATAATTCGACTAAATACAAACATAAGCTTTGATAAAGATTCCTGGCTTAGGACAGGTACATTAAAATGTGGCGGGGGCAAACTAGTTTTTGGCGCCAACCTTTCCCCTATTGATAATCAATAACAAAGCACAAACTAACACACAGTAAAAATCCACAGGCGTTTGGGTCCAGGATTTTATTTTATTATAAATAATGTGTATATAAAAATTTTCATCTCGTCGTGGAAATAGTATAGAGACGGATGAAAATTTGTATATACACGTTATTCGTTATAAAATGAAATCCTGTGTAAAAATCAAATCGATAGAAGTTCAATTCAACAAGAGAGTATCTGAGACAAAAGGACAACAAGTAATTAACGGGACGTAGAGATACTCTCTTGAGAACACTCGAAGTAACTGACAGCTAGCTAAGAAGCATCCATCGACTGATGTAAAAAAAAATCAAGTATGTCGATTTTAAATCCGACACAACACGTCAAACAATTCATGATATGATGATGCATTATCACACAAAACCGACACACTTGACCGCTGTAATGCTCAAAACTGACATAAATATAAAAAATATAAAAAGGTATAAAAAGGTAATACACCGGTTTTTATCATTAAAAGTATACCCATATGGTCATGACCATAAGCGTATGGTCTAGATACTCATTTTTGACCAATAGGAATTCATGATTAACAATCTCCTCTGTCTTTAATCCCTCCAACCTGAATATATTCGTACTCATAATTATCCTTGAAAAGTCTAAAAGTTTTTTTTTATGATGACCTTTCACTGAACGGTTTTCGATTTGTTGACCTTCTCCATCTCATACACAGGCAAATTTTGTTCACGTGAAATTCACGTGAATTTAACGTGAAATTCACGTGAATTTAACGTGAAATTCACATGAAAAAATTAACGTGAATTTCACGTTAAAAGAGCCAATTAACGTGAATTTCACGTGAAATTATTTTTGGACATTTTAATGTTTTACAATTTTTATGCAATTCTATTCATATTTAGAGGGAAAAAATATAATTTAACAAATTTTTCACGTGAAATTCACGTGAAAAATTTCATGTGAAGTTCACGTGAATTTCATGTGAAATTCACGTTAACCCTTTTTCACGTGAAATTCACGTTAATTGGCTCCTTTCACATGAAATTCACGTTAAAATTTTTGTTCACGTGAATTTCACGTGAACAATATTTCCCTGTGTATACTCCTCAAGAAATTGAGATAAAGGACACAGCGGACTCTAAGATATACATATTGGGTGGAATGTCTGTTGGGGTATTTTCTACTATATTAAATATTTCACAGGACTTTTCTGAATGTGAAATATTCAATGCAAAATAAAATATTCAAAGCTTAAGCTATTAAGAAATTTTAGTGGATGAGCTTCAGTCCTTCGACACAGATTCAGGAATTTTAGACGAAAGATTTAATGATCTTGCAAGTATCCTAAGCAAAGCTGCTGAGAAATCTGTGACCTGTACGGAGAAACCGAAAAGAGAGCGGAAATTGAAACCATGGCCTCCAGAATTGCGTAAATTAGCTAAAGATAGTAAACATGCTTACTGTGAATTTGTCAGAGATGGGGGTTCAAAAGACATGAGTAATGATCTATGGTCAAAATCTAAACTAGCAAAGAAAAAACTCAGGCAATACCAGAGAAAATTAGATGCAGAAAAATGGATTCAGTTGTATAATAGAATTATGGAAGCAAGTGAAAATAATCAAAAACTGTTTTATTCTATCATAAATCTACAACGTCATGGAAAAAATATGCAACTATCCGAATTAATTTTAGATGGAAAACATTTAGACACAGATGAGGAAATTCGTGAAGGGTGGGCATCGTATTTTGAAAAGCTCAGCACATCTTCAGAAAATCCAGCATTCTGTAAGGAGCATCACAATCAAGTGAGCACTGATATCAAAAACTTACTGGAATTATGTAAACTTGAGCAACGAGAAAAATCTGATGAATATGCTGCTATGAGTGAAGTGTCTGAAGCAATTCAAAAAATGAAAAATGAAAAATGGTAAAGCGCCCGATGAGCAAAAACTTATGAGCGAACATCTGAAACTTGGAGGTGAAGTCGTTGTAAAAGTGTTGTACGCCCTATTCAGCAGAATACTATCTGAAAAATGTATACTGAATATGTTTAGATCAGGCATAGTCACCCCAATATACAAGAAGCAAGGAAAACCGCTTGAAGATCCCAATTCTTACCGCCGAATCACTGTTGGTAGCATTCTAGGGAAAGTTTTTGAGACTTTACATTTATCTAAAATATCACCAGAGCTGCAATTTACAGAGAGGCTTCACCAAGAATGTGTCACCTACAAATGCTGCATTGTTGCTCACGGAAGCAATCGCTGAAGCTAAGGATAGTCAACAAAAACTACTTGTAGCATACATCGATGCCTCGAAGGCATTTGATGTAGTCTGGCAAAAGTCAAAAGTAAAGTGGAATGGACAATTCTCAGAGGCCTTCAGCGAGCAGCAAGGAGTAAGGCAAGGAGGAATCCTCTCACCAACACTATACAAACATTTCATCAACCCATTGCTCGATCTATTCGAATCTAAAAATCTAGGATTTAGTATTGGCTCAACACACGTATCAAGTCCAACATGCGCCGATGATATAGTTCTGGTTGCAAAAGATCCGTTTTCATTACAAACAATGCTCAATCTGCAGGAAAAATATGCTAACAAAGAAAGATACTTGATCAGCGAAACTAAAAGTAAAGTAATGTCATTCAATAACAAAAGAGGAGAGAAAAGCTGTGACGAGTTCTACCTGCATGACAAACCGCTCAGATAGGTGTCGGAGGTCAATTTTTCAATACACTTAAAAACATGTACAGTAAATCTAAGTTATGTGTCAAAATTGGTAGTATTCTTACTGAGAATTTCAATTCTGAAGTTGGGGTAAGACAGGGTGATATTTTAAGCCCTAATCTATTTAAAAATTTTATCAATGATCTCCCCAACTATCTTGACAGCACTCATGACCCTGTCACTATCAATAACAAAAATATTAACTGCCTATTATATGCAGATGATGTAGTTATAATGTCAACTTCCCAAAATGGATTGCAAGAAAAATTAAACAGACTTCAAAAATTTTGTGATGACTGGGGAATTGGTGTTAATCTCTCAAAAACTAAAATTATGATCTTCAATAAACTTGGTAAACATTTGAAAGATAAATTTACACTCCAAAATCATACTTTGGAATGTACAAATAATTATAAATATCTCGGTGTTGTCATAACTCCTTCTGGCTCTTTTCAAGAGGCAAAATCTGACCTCTACCGGAAAGCTCTAAAGGCTCTATTTAAATTAAAAGATGATTATGTTTCCCTCGGACCCAGTATCAGATCATCCTTACACATATTTGATCATACTATAAAATCCATATTACTGTATGGTGCAGATGTTTGGGGTTGCTATTTACCTCCCTCCTTTAAATTAGAACATTTATGTGACTGGACTAGACAATCAAAATTTTCACCATCTTCTAAGATGGATTTGCATTTCAGTAAATATATTCTTGGAATTTACAAAAAAGGCTCCAATTTTGGAGTAATGTCTGAATTGGGTAGGTGTCCTATTATTCTGGACTGTTTTAAAGCTAGTATAAATTACTGGTATCGTTTGGAAAATATCCCGAACGGTTTACTAAAAGATGCTTATTTGGAATCCAAAAATATTTATGAGGAGGGAGGGAAATCATGGTTTTCAGCTATTACCAATCTATTTACTATTTTAAAGATTCCAGGAGGAAATAAGTATAAAAAATATTCAAAATCATCATTTAAACACTCTATTAAAACAGATCTACAAAATATTTATATAGAAACTTGGTATAATAACAGAAATCAACTAATTGTTGATAATGGAACTTTAAGGACCTATCTGAAAATCAAAACCAACTTTGGATTTGAAAAATATCTAGAACTTATAACTGATTCAGAACTCAGAAGGTCAATCACAAAATTCAAGATCAGTTGTCATAAATTAAAAATTGAAACAGGTAGACATACCAAACCAAAAACTCCTTTAGAAGATAGAATTTGTGATAGGTGTAATAATTTAGAAGTAGATGATGAATTACATTTTTTTAACCAATGCTTAAAATTCTCTGAGTCCAGAATTATATTATTTAATAAAATTAAAGAATCAAATATTAACTTTAGTAGCTTATCACAATTTAACAAATTATACTGGACTCTCAATTGTGAAAATATAAACATACTTAATAATTTTGGCAAGTTCCTCTTGGAGTCAAGGTTGATATAAATGTTTTATTCTACACCACTGTTTTATATTTTGACTGCTTATATAAATTCATGTATTTTACACCAGTTAAAAGGTTCAAATATTTATATGTTATCTATGTCATTAAATCATAATTGTTTGTCATGTCATTGCCCCTCGAGGGCCCTTAATTGGTCAATAAACTTGTATTCTTGTATTCTTGTATTCTTGTATTCTTGTATTCTTGCTGGAATGTGTGGCGAACTATACCCATGTTGGTATTGAAAGGAAAACATCAGGAAATGACATTATATGTGAAAGAATCAAACTAGCCCGACGAACAAGCTATGCGCTAATGGGAGCTGGTATGCATGGTTTCAATGGCGTAAATCCCAGCATTGCTCTGAAACTGTGGAATACATACGTAAGACCTCGCTTGCTTTTTGGTTTAGACTGTATAAAACTCAGCAAGAAGAATATAGAAGATCTTAACTTTTTTCACAAGTCACAAATTAAGAAAATATTGTACTTACCCGAGCAGACTGCTGATGCGGCAATCTACATATTGTCTGGACAACTACCTATGGAGGCATACCTACATAGACAAATATTAGTGAATTTTGGGAATATTATGAGATCCAACAATGTTGAAAAAGAAATAGGAATCAGACAATTACTTCTTAAGAACAATACGTCTCATAGCTGGTTCATATATGTACAGCAACTCTTTGGGATTTACAATTTAGACTCCATATTTGATCTTATGGACACAATGCCTTCTAAATCACAGTGGAAAGATCAGGTGAAGAAGATGGTGAATCTATTTTGGAGAAAAAAATCCATGAAATGACTCAAGAAAGATCAACCTTGAGAAATCTAGATCCAAAAACAATGACAGAAGGAAGAATTCACAATGTGTGGGACAGTGCTGGATTTGATACCATATCTATCAAAAAGGCTAACATTAAAGCAAGACTATTGTCTGGTGTCTATCCGCTACAGATAAGTCGAAGTAGATTCAACAAGTATGAGGTTAGTGCTGTTTGTCCTCTATGCGACAATGGAATTGAGGACTTGGAACATTTCGTATTAATATGTGAGTCGTCTGATACTGTCCGAGAACCGTTTCTCAGAGATACATGACGTTGATGAAGCTCTAGAAGTTTTGGTATTCATTGACAGGCTGCTTCTTTTGAAGATAATTTTAGACGTCTCGAATCCCAAAGTGCCATTGAAGCTCCAAACTGACATAATGTTAGCAAAGATTGAAGCTATATCCAGAGGTCTAATTTATGCGCTCCATCGAAAGCGCTGTGCCGAGCTGGACATTGTGATGCGATAGGGTGGCATTTACCAGAAAATTCTTACTTTTAGTCTATTAGCTAATTTTCCCTGGATAATATATTTTTATATTTTATTTCTTTTTAGTCAAATATTACTAGTATATACTTATGACCCTTATTTAACGTTTAAAGTACTGGTATATTACCCAATATGATTTTTCTGATTAAAATTTTTTGTTCCAATCAGACTTTATGGTGCGGGTTGCTTAAGATGTAGGAAATCCAATTATAATTTTTTTTTAGCAGCTACTGTCAAATAATACATAGTCTCATGTTTGATTATATAAATATTAATTTGGCTCATGTTAAGTCTGCTATTAGATTTTTAACTTCTTAAATCTACTTAAACAATTAAAGTATAGTCATCAGTGTCAAATAATTAAGTGCTACATGCAGTTTCTCTCATTTATTCCTTTTCTTATATGTAGGTCTGTGTAACAGGACAACAGTTTTTTTTAGGTTTTTTTTTTGTTCATAATAACTTTCTAGTGCTAGTGCTTTAGAACCCTGTGATACTAACTGTGCTTGCAACTATATGAACTGAAGTCCCTTATAGATAGTGCTTATTAATATATTAAGCTATTGACAATCTGCTTCATTAGTGCTTTAAGTGTTAGAAGACGTTGATGGTGCTCTGCTTAGAACTTTTGATAAACTTTATGAGTATAGTGCTATATGCATGACTGTGATATAACTGTATATGGTTAACTTTTTGCTGCACTGAATAATTGTGTACATATAGTTCCGTCTGTCCCAGCAATGGTAAAGGCGAAAATTTTTAATAGAAGTATTGACTTCTCACAACGAGCAGTGTATACATAGGTGGTGGGTTCGTGTGATGGATGTCTGCTTCAAACCTCACCAGTACTCTGGATAGAAATGGCAAATTGGCGTACCTACTGGTGACTCACGTATTCACATTTTATCATTTTATGTTTTTACCCTGCACATCCACGACAGTAGCTTATCCGTACAGTTGCTCTGTATACGCTGAACAGCGGTACTCCAGACATTGGAGGGACGAATTTTACAGAAAGAAAGAAAGATATGTAAAAATCTAAAATTATGAGTTGGTAAAACTTAAAAAAATATCAGAGAATTAATTTTTGAAATTTAAAAAAAGTTCAGAGAATTTATAATAACTCTAAAATAGAGTGTATTTATTTTGCTGTTTAATATTATTGGGGAACATTAAAAAAAAAAGAATCATGGCTGTGCTTTGTCAAATAATTTTTATTTTTGGTTTTTAATTTTATCTTTAAATTAATTTACTGCTGAACTAAGCTGTATAAAAATGGCTGCCCCCAGAAAATTGATTTTTGATATTTTTATAACTTTTACCATTTTTACCACAGTGTTTGGTTTGTTGCAAGTTGAAGCCAGCAAAGCAGACGTATTTAATGAAGAACTTTTAATCAAGCCTTTTGAATCTGGTCATGAGCTGTTCTTCTTTCAATTTACAACACAATGGTATTCAAAAATTCCATGTAAGGAACTCTTACTTAGGTTGTTTTACTGGTTCAGTAATCTTCTTCCTCTATACCAGTCGCTAGCTCATATTCGATTGCACTTCCGGTGATGTTAGCTTTTTGGTCATTGAATAAGCATTCTTGGTTATTCCAAAATTTGTTTAGTCTGTTTTTGAAGATGTTGACTGTTGTGATGTGACTATTGCCTCTGGGAGATTGTTCCAAGTTTTTGCTACTCTGATGGCAAATGAGTTTTTACGTAGTTCAGTCCTTGCTCTTTGTGGATAGATCTTTGAACTATTTCCCCGTACCCCTGTTCTTACTGACATATCTTTCCAGAGTTTTACAAATGGTGCTGCTTCTTGGTCGTATTTCCCATTTAGTATCTTGTACAGTTCTATCATATCTCCACGTATCCTTCTAAAACTGAGAGTTGGGAGCTTCAGCTTTCGCAATCTTTCTGCATAAGTCATGTCTTTTAGACCAGGAAGTTGTTTTGTGGCCCTCCTTTGGACATTTTCTATCATATCCAGGTGTTTCACTTTATACGGGTGCCAAACTGAACTAGCAAATTCTAAGTGTGTTCGTACGAGGTTACAATACAACATATCTTTAAATATTTTTCATGCTATATAAATTTCAAAATGCCAGTTTATTGAATTGAAACAATTTGTATTCGAAAATTAAAAAAATTCTAGCTTTTCCTCAGCCAATTCCAGGTCCCATGTGCGCTGAATGACGTTCAAAATTTTCAAATAGATAAGCGTTAAAAAGACGCTGAAAATTCGGGAAAACAAGCTTGAAAAACGGGATGTTGAAGGAAAATTCAGCTCATAGTACAATTAAATTGTTGACAATTCTACCATTTATATCGCTCCCGAAAGCGTATTAAGCTCTACATAAGTCTTCATAAGACCAACAATGTAGGATGACCCCTTTTGTTGGTTATGCCCCTGGTTGAAAACCATTTTTGTCTCGCCTGCAAAGCAGAGTGGAACATAGTCATTATAGTTGTTACTTTACCAGCGGCAGCAGCGGTGTTAATTTTTTGGGTAAGGTTTTATGAACACCTCCATATCTCAAGAACTATAGGCCCTAAGTTGATGAAACTTGGTATGCATATGCCCCAGTAGAAGCTTAGCACAGTTGCATCACCATCTTTTGACCTTGACCTTGATTTTCTGGTTGAGTGACTGACAACTGTGAATACATATACATATAATAGCAATGTTCAGGTTTTGCGAGCACCTCCATATCTCAAGAACTATACATGTAAGTCCTAGGTTGATGAAACTTGGTATGCATATGCCCCAGTAGTTGTTTAGCACATTTGCATCCCCATCTTTTGACCTTGACCTTGATTTTCTGGTTGAGTGACTGACAATTGTGAATACATATACATGTATTAGCAATGTAAAGGTTTTGCGAGCACCTCCATATCTCAAGAACTATAAATCCTAGGTTGATGAAACTTGGTATGCATATGCCCCAGTAGTAGGTTACAGTTGCATCCCCATCTTTTGACCTTGATTTTCTGGTTGAGTGACTGATAATTTTCATTGCATACATTAGTAATGTTTAAGTTCTGTCTATAAACACCTATTGATCTCAGAAACTGAAAATCCTTATAAATTAAAAATAAAGTGGAAAACTTCAAGTAAGAAAGAATTATTGTTTCTGATGGTGCAGGCTAACGAGACATACTTTAGTGTTAACTCTTGTTAATGTTTGGCTTTTACATTTTAAGTATTGGTATAATTAAAACCCACATCCAGATCACTATCAAATTAATGATGAAGTCCAACATCAACACAGTATGTGTTGATGTTGGACTTCTCACTCTAGACTAAATTGTAAGCAGTATTGCTTTGCTGCATCTGTTTATACTTGTTACAGCAGTGTTTTAGATAAACTATTGATTATGTGATGATCTTTGTAGATACACACTATCGATTGTTCCCCAAATCACTCGGTGATGTATTAAAGACATATCATGTCCAAGAATTACACCTTACTCAGACTCAGGGTCTTTGGAGGTACAACAAATGGGGATATCCACCAGAAGATGCTCCTCCTGGGGCTGAACTCTGGGTGTGGTTCAAACAAGGTACAAAAGAGTAAGTATTACATGTCATAACAAGAAAATCTCTTTAATATAGTGGTATCAACATGATTATATTAACTGACCTTTTGGAAGTATCATTCGCATATTAACAAATGATATTTTTTTTTACAAAAAAAATTCCAATAAAACATTTTAAATTAGTTTAATTTGCATTGCTTTTGATCATCACCAAGTTTAAGGGAATATCAAGCAGGTCTTATATTTGTTTAGTCTAAACATGCTAAAAAGAAACAAAGGAATACAAAAAATGGATTTTGATCTCAAAGTTAAAAAAAAAAACAGGATATACCGGGTACATTGTACAATTTAGAGTTCACTAGCAGTAACTACATGTAGCAATGTAATTTATGCCTAATGAGATATTAAGCTAATACTGCTTCAGAAGAATAATTGCATGGAATGGTGGCATGTACATATAATATTTGATTATTTTCAGTATTGATCAGCATTGGTCAGATCTTGTCAATGCTTTAGGAGGTCTCTTTTGTTCATCACTGAACTTTATGGACACCAAGTCAACTGTGATTCCACGATGGTCATTCAGACCACAAGGTGCAGTTAAAGACCACCATGGTATGAAGTCAGGTTATCTAAGGTATTCAGCATTACCCAGAGAAATTGTTTGTACTGAGAATTTGACCCCATGGAAAAAGCTGTTACCCTGTGACAAGGTATATATGATGGAATATGAAATCATTTACACTCCTTGCTTTTGTCTGCCATTTTTAATTCAAAATGTTTTTCAAATTATTACTCAACAAAAATTGTTGACATAAAACTTTGTCTAATATAAAATTTTAAATTAATAGCCAGTTACAATATAATTCTTGTTTTTGCTAAACAACTGCTATGTTGTAACAAACAGGAATTATTCATCCTTCTATAGCATCTGAATTCACTCATTACAATGTAAATTTAGATGACTTATTTAAGTTTTGTTTTAATGTTGTCTCTTTCTTCTTTAGCTCATTTGATCCAAAGGGTCCAGTGAGCTCTTGGCATTGGTTGTTCATTGTCCATCCATTAGCTTTTTCAAGGATTAACTCCTCTGACACCATAAGTCTACTTGCAACTAAACTTGTTACAGTTGCTTATTGGTATATGTGCTAAAAATATTTCGTTTGGATTTTTGATTCGTAAAAAAACATGGCCACAATGGCTTAAAATAGAACATAGGGGTAAATTTCATTTTTTTTGCAAATAATTCAAAAATTGTAACAGATTTCAAAATTCTGGCAAAGTAAAATGTTCAGCACCTCAAGATCTACCTGCCTTTAAATTTTGAAGAAGATCCAACGACCCATGTAGGAGTGATTGCCCTTTTTCTGCATTTTTTCCAAATTTTGCACTTATTTAGCTCAATATCTTGGAAACTATAAAGGATATTCGAAAAATTTTAATTGCATATTGTTAGGTACATAAAGATCTACAAAATATGTAGCATTGTCGAAGTTGTAGGTTCATTCCTTTTAGGAGTTATTCCCCTTAGAACATCAATTTGACCATTTTTGCAGTCCTTATTCATTGTATTAAAATCTTAAACTCCTCTATCACCATAAGTTTTATTGCAACCAAACTTAATATTGTTGTTTCTTGGCATGAGTGCTACAAATCTGTCATTTGGATTTTTGATTTGTAGAAAAACATGGCTGCCATGGCTAAAAATAAAACATTGGGGTAAATTGCAGCTTTTTGCAAATAACTCAAAAATGGTGAAAGATATCAAAATTCTGATGGAAAGCAAGAGTTAAGCACCTCTAGATCTATCTGTTCTGAAAATATAAAGCAGATCTTACCAACCATGTAGGAGTTATTGACCTTTTTCTTGATTTTTTTTTCTTCAAATTTTGTATTTATTAAGGTCAATATCCCGAAAGCTATTAAAGATATTTTTGAAATTTAAATTGCATGTCATACTTTTAGGAGTTATTCCCCTTAGGGCGTCAAAATTGACAATTTTTGCAGTCCTTATTCATTGTAATGCAAATGGTTAAAGCTAGAGAAAAACTTTAGGTTACAATGCTGTTAAGTAAGTTAAGCCCTACAAAAATTCAATATAATGGAGGTTTTTTAATGACCCTTTACAGAAGTTATGGTCCCTTAAATGTCTAAATAATCTTTTTATGTCATACAGCTGGCAAACTGTTGAAAAATAAAAAGCTTTTGATTGCTATAGAACTCTACACTTTAATGCAATAAGTAAATCGATGTTGTCAGATTACCCCTCATTTAGCTTTATACAGTCCTTTATAAAAAAAGTCTTTTGTAAAAAAAAAGCATTTAATTCAGTCAGGTGAGTGATTCAGGCTCAGGGAGCCTCTTGTTTTCTTCCACTTACTGGAATTTTTCACTCCTAAATGCTGCTAAACTCTGTATGTTTTTATGAATTTTCAGGTTGGACTTTCTACACTGTTTAATGCTGCCAAGCTGTATGATTCTAACTACCATTCCATTGGTGTCCATGTCAGGCCAATATGTCATGTAAGTATCATATATTATCTGATGCAGAACAAACATAAAAAAATTGAGACATTCAGTATATATTGCTTCTCTACAGTATTTGAACAATACAATGATTTTTGGTCAGATCTCAGGAAGTTTGGTCTCAAAAAAGGCTTTCATAGTGTAATATTCTAATCTGTTATACGAGATGAACAACTTTCTTCAAATAGACCAATAGAACTTAATGAGAAGTGGATAATATATACTGCCACAAATTTCAGTTAGCCATGTAATACTTCTTTACTTATCTTTTACATTATGATTGGATTATCATGAGTTTCTGTCTGTCTGTCTGTCTCTTCCTATATCCCTTCATATTGTAGGATGCAGACTGTTCCTCCACTTCTATAGAGCTGAAACAAACACTCAGTGTGGTATTTGATACATCATATTCTGGGAAACAGGGTAAGTTTTATTACTAGTACTTATTTTTATCCAGCTTGCAAAAAACCACAGCAGCTCTATCAGTGGTGTCACTCTGCCAATTACTTCACAATAAAGATATCTGTATTGTTCAATTATGAACTAAAGTTCCTTTTCTAGTTTTAACTGAAATTTTACAAAGCTATTACAGTTTCATTGAATATGTAGGCCTCCACCTTTGAAATGATTTGATACAGAGATGAAATGTTGAAGCATGTTTACTTACTTAAGAGTGGTTTTCTAAGAGTCAACACAGGTTCAGCCATTGATTTATATTGTTTCCTTAAGGTTCATCTTTACACTTCGGAAAAATGACCAATATTTTAAGTCTTTTTTTTCAGTCTATGTGGACCCTAAACTACACATTCAATTGCTTAATAAAGCGTAGCAGCGTCTAGATAAATAATGTTCGCATAAACTTTTAGTATTTTGTATATGTACACTTGATCCATTTTGCCGGGGCATTTTCTTTGCGTTTTTTAGTTCACCAAAATATAGCCAAATATCAACAATGCCCTGTCATTTGGCCTCCATGTGCAAGGTAATTTCATTATTGGTGTTATTAAATCTACTCACATTCGGTTTAATAGAAGGTTATTTAGGGGTAATTCATGCTTTATTTATGGGAGAATTTGAACGGCAAGAAAATGAATAGAGAAAACAACAAAAGTAATCTTGTAAACTGGAAGAGGAAATGATCGGCGATTTTTATATCTAGACGCTGCCACACTTTATTTTGTGTTCTTACGTGTCGTTTAGGTCGTGCATAGACTAGATAAAAGGGTCAAATATCTACCATTTTATTCGAAGTGTAACCATGAACCTTAAATATCTTGTCAGAGCTGTAATATAACATCAACTGCCTAGAAATTTTAGTTTAAGAAATGAAATTAACTGACTGACGATATAGCAACCTAACCAAAAAAGGATGAAATTTGAACATATAAAGATAGGCATTTTTTTTCAGAAAATTTTCAATGTTGATCTTGTTCCTGACTGAATGTTTAATCCTGAACCAACCCTTCTATCTCAAGTTTTTACAGTTATTTACATACTATTTGATTGTTATTTTTGATTGTTTGTTACAGATTGGAGTTTAAGATCCACTTTGGGACAGTCCTTACTGTCTCAATGTCCTATGGCCACAGACAGTAAAATTTATGTTGATGTCACCACACAAAAAGTAAGAAATTTAAAGATAAAAAGATAAAAATAAAGATATATTTATTTCCAAATTAGGTCCCCAGTAGGGCATTGACATACAACATTTATGATTCAATATATATGACAAATAAACAAACAAACAAGAACAATATTACATTCAAGTACATTGTACATTGATATTTTAAGTTTAAAGTTAAAGTAATGCACACATGTACGTTTAAGATGAAGATGTAACCATTGACTATGACCAACGCGATCTAGAGATATGGAAAATGCCATCATTATGTAATATATTCTATATTATATACCTACTAATATATGGCAGTGTTTTAGATTTATAAGATAGAAGTTTAAAAGAATTACCTATTTGCAACTGTCACCTAGGGACTTTGCTCAAGGTCTATGGACATGAATATTTCCAGATCTCATATAAATGTGCTATTAATATTGAAAATAAAATATCGGGTCATTATGGTGGGGGTTTTTAAGTGACATACAAAACACCAAAACAAACCTGTTCAAAGTGATAAGGTCTTTTTTATACAAAACATTTACTGATATAAAATTTGAATTTGGTCAATGAATATTTGAACTTGTTCTTTTTAAAATTGTCTTGAATAAACTGTATTGAATGAAATGAATAGTTGGTAAAACATAAACCAATATAATATGTAATTTATAACCTTCAAATTTTCAACAAGATAAAAAAAGAATTATATTTATCTAGAGTTAAATTGAAAATTTGAGTTCATCACCGTATGTTGATTATTATAGAAGTCTGGGATGACATTGAAGCCTGAACCTGACAACACAATTCAGATAGTAAGGGGAGGAGACTTAAGGACTTACTCTGTGTATAACCTGAATACACAACTCCCTAAAAACTACCACTCACTCAACATCCAGGGAGTGTATGATACTAATGTTAAATATGAAGATATAAAGCAACCTTCAGTATTTGCACAGAGATATGTCACAGGTAAGGGAGTGCTTCAGGTTTAGGAATCATTTTGTAAGTAGCGATATAAATATCTATTTAAACCATAGCTGCTAAAATCTTTTAACTTCTTATTGAGTACTTATTTGAACATTTTATAATCATCAGCTATTGGCGGGCTGATACTTGTATGTTCCATATTGCCTAACACTATCTGAAATGAAAAAGGCTCTGCAAACAGTCAATTTTTATGATATCATAGCCAAAGTTTTATTCTTTTAAAGATCACTTTAAATAACTGAATCATTCATTCATATGAATATTATCTTGATTATTGCTTTGTTGCAAAGCCAATATAAGGTGTAGGCTTTTGAAACTACTTTAATAGAAAATAACTAATGTTTCATGGAAATATTTTCCAATCCTTGAATGTGAATTATTCAAGTTAGAAAGCATGAATCAAACATTTCTTGCTTTGATAGATGTTCATACCCTGCCTATGAAAGTAGGGGGGGGGGCAAAAAGTGTTTGGTTTGTCCATTTATCTTTCTTTGATGGATTTTCTTGTTCTGTAGGATATGGTTTACAGAGGGGTGGTATAACATGCCTGATGTACAATACACTGAAAGAGAATGTGACAGTTATATACATGGAAACTGTGCCATGGTTTATAAAGATCTACTTTAACTCACTAAAAATACAGAATGATAAACAAGATATCAAACCATGTAGGTATATAAAGTTGATATATATACAGGGTTCCCACACCATCCTTGAATTCAAGGAAACCTGGAAAAGTCCTTGAATTTCAATGCTCAAAAAACTGGAAAAATCCTTGAATTTTATCAAATATCCTTGAAAAACCCTGGAATTTTGTAATATGCAGATTTGTTGACCGTTTGATGAAAAAAGGCAAAAAAATATTGGATTTTTAAAATTTTTGCGAACTATTTTAATCCTTGAAAATGACCTCAATACCCTTGAAAAGTCCTGGAAAAACCCTTGAATTTTGTGTCCAAAAAATAGTGGGAACCCTGTATATATAGTAAACAGCTTAGCTTCATACAACATGTGTCTTGATCTGAGAATATTGTAAACCAACTTATTTTTGCGATTATTGCGAACAATTTTTTTTCTGCCTATTTCGTCAGGAACAGGAATTCTTGAAAATACATCATCATGAATAGACTCATTTTCATAACAATACAATTGTTGTAATGAAGAATGGCGATAATGATTAGCCGCAAAATCGCCATCTGACATAGAATTGTTGTTATGAAGAATGGTGAAAATAAATACTGTGGTTTCATAATTATTTGTGGGGTATCAATTTTCTTGGTTTTCGTGGGTGTAAGTCAACGATGAAAAATTAGAATCCAACAAAGTGTTAATTATACATTAATTATATTACTGCAGAAATAACCCAAGTGTGAACGATTTATGTTGGGAAGTTCCTTCATGTTTTGAAGTGGTTCTTTTTTAGAAGTTCCTTAAAAGTTACATTTGTTCATAAGATATGCTGTCAACTTTTGTTGTATTGTCTCCTGGTAAATAATAGTTGTTTTGAGCATGAATACAAATATGTACAATGAACATTGTCTACTAAAAAATGGAACTTTTTCAGGAACTTATCAATGAACTTCCTCAACATTTGAACATGTTGAAGGAACACAAAATGTTCACACTTGGGTTATTTCTGCAGTAAGCATCATGTGCAAACCACGAAATCAAAAATCCAATAAAATCTTTTTCTTTGGTGAAAGCAGGAAAATTGATACCCATGAAATGAATGAATCCAAAGCAGCCACAAAATCGTCATTCCACATAGACATGCAAAATAAAGTAGTCTCCTAGGTGGTTTATAGTAACTTGTCATGTTGGTGATTACCGGGGGTGGGTTCATTTATCTATAGAGGTCTTATCATGTCAATAAACTTACAGGTTTATTTTCAGTAACCATTGATATGTACTTGTATTATGTGCACTAATTGCAGTATCCTGTAACTTAATATTTTCCCTTCAGATAAAACCCATTTTATGCCTGGTAAAGATAGGGCCAGACCATACCATCTAGAATTGGTGTTCAGGTTACGTGCTAACTCTGTCACTAAGCTGACTCTTTCCTTTGAACGAGCTTTTCTCAAGTGGACAGAGTACCCACCAGATGCTAACCATGGATTTTATATCAACTCTGCTGTACTGACCACAGTTTTACCCAGTGGGAGAGGCTATACATCTACACCTCAAAATGTCTCCTTGTTTAAAGAAAGGTTGGTTGTTATACATCATACAGATCAGTTAAATATGATTGTAAATAATCAAATGTATTTGATTCCAATATATTTTTGAAGTCTGTAAACTTTGACATATTTGTCATTTCTCAGCAACTACCAATCACAGCCTCTTGATATTTGGTATGCAGCATCAGCATGGGCTCCCATATTGTTGGATTCAATTATAGGTCTTTAACTCACCTACTTCCTGTTAACCGACCTCATAAATTTTTGACATTAATGTTCAATAATAGAAAATTTTCATAACAGTTTTCTCAGCAACTACCAATCACAGCCTCTTGATATTTGGTATGCAGCATCAGCACGGGCTCCCATAACGAGGGATTTGAATTCAGGTCTGTGTCTCATATATACTTCCTGTTAAACGAAATCTGGTCATTTCTGTCTTTGACCCTTTTTTTTTTAATCTTTTGTTAAATGTGTATTAATTAATTAGTGAAAAATCTTCCCCCCAAAAAATATATCAATAAACTTTTGTTGCATTTCATATTATTTCAGCTTTGAGGACAAATCTACCCAGTTTTTCCTAAGGATTCACACAGAGCCATTACTAGTATCCCTACCAACACCAGATTTTAGTATGCCGTACAACGTCATCTGTCTGGCTTGTACTGTTGTTGCCATTGCATTTGGATCAATTCATAATCTGACCACTCGTCAATTCAAAGCTATTGATTCTAAGGAATCTAAAGGTCTTATTCAGAAAATAAAAAACTTTTTTAAAAGAAATAAAACAACAGATGAAAGTAAAACAGAACAACAACCTAATAGCTCAAACTCAAATGACAAAAATAATGAAGATAAGAAAAAATCATAGCACAAGATAGTTTAGGACATTTCTTTTCACCAAGGACATTTTCATCAACATTTATTATGTGGATTTTGGCTGCATAATCATAAATAGTATTTAACAAAGGAGAATGGGAAAGGAATATACTATTTTCACCGTATCCTTTCAATGCTTAGAGATACTTTTTATACCCCACCACACGAAGTGGCAGGGTATTATGTTATACCCTCAGTTTTTTTTGGTGTCATTCCGTCCGTTCATCCCCCCAAGGTTTCCGACCAATAACTTGAAAACGCCTCAAAAGATTTGAATGATATTTTGCACAGCTGTTTAGTACAATAAAATACAGGTCAAGTTCGATTTCCAGCATGATCCAAAAAATAGTTTTCGAGATAGGCCACTTTGAAAAATCAAATTTCATGAAATTTTGAGTTTCCGACCAATAACTTGAAAAAGCGTCAGGGGATTCAAATGATATTTTGTACAGCTATTGAGTACAATAAAATACAGGTCAAGTTCAATTTCCAGCATGATCTGAAAAACAGTTTTCGAGATAAGCCACTTTGAAATCAAATTTTATGAACTTTTGATATTATAATGTGGCGGGGTATCATTTAATGTCCCATTACATGCCCTATTTTTTTAATTTTGATTGAAAAAGAATTTTTATTACAATATAGTGGATTGACTTAATTTTTCAATTCACTAATGATTGGGGTTCATGCTATAAAGGTACTAGCACTCTTATTTGGCTGTTCTTTCTTTATAAAGACAGATTTGTAATACTTGTGTAATATTATAATCTGTCATATTGACCGGGCATATTGACCCTTTATCATTTAGAATTTCAAATGCTTTTTGTCAAAGCTTTGGTAGTAGAAGAGTGAACCAGTAGACCTTAACTTAAGATGCTTTTAGTTGGATTATTATGTGTGCACATTTGTTAAAGTATTTTTGCACTTCTTAATTGTTACTTTCATGACTTTGTACATTGCATATAAATTTTGAATACACAAAAGTATCCAGACATGTGTTATAAATTGTTATAAATCTCAAAGCTGGAAACATTTAAGCTTGTGAAAAGGACACATTACCCATTTTGTTGTTTTCTTTGCATTTGTAACCTTTCACAGGGTTCTCCATGGGCTGTTTTATCATACATTCAGTGTGCAATAGATTGATATTTTTTTGATACAATTCTTTTAAAATAAAAGTACAAAGTTTTTGTGTTTTATCTGCCTAGAAATTTGGTCTTTGAACCACATAATGTACATTGACAATAAATGTGCTTATACAGTTGTATATATTTGAAAACTTTGATTTGGTCTTCTGTAGAATGCATGCTATTGTTTTTCTGTTTTTTTTTTCCTTTCAAATGGAATTAACAGCTTAATTATTCCCTTGCTATCTCTTTTTCTGTAGTCATATCATATTACATATGAATGGACTGCATAGATATTATTTAGCTGCATATATTAAAGATATATAAGGTATTTGAGAAAATTAACTTGCATATATTGTCGAGTGCATTAATAAATAAGCTAATGGGCAAAATAGTTCATACATTAATTTAATCAGATATTTGAAACCTTAAAGATGTATTGCAGTACTTTTATACGACCTCAAAAAAATTGTGGTCTTATAATGTTATTGCGATGTCTGGGGACATTTGGTTTCCGTGCGATAACTTGAGTAGATGTTGACCGATTGTTATGAAATTTTGATATGATGTTTCTATTCATTAAAGGAAGATAAGTATTGCATTTGGGGTTTCTGGCCCCTACCGTTTCAGAAAAAAGGGCAAAAAGGGGCTAAAATGGTTGTTCTGACAAAACTTCTGTAAAATGTTTATTTTTTATCTGATTTTGATCATTCTTTTTTATTGTATTCCACAATAAATTCTGTCAACTAAATGTGACAACTGTTTTTATGTATCTTGTACTGTGACATTGCTAATAGGGGTCAAAGTTGGGCCACACCCAAAAAATCAACTTTTTATACGACCCACGAAAAATTGCGGACGTATAATGGTATGATGCTGTCATCGTCTTCTGCGTTGTCTGTTAACTTTAGTGTTCCCACAATAACTTTTGTTCTAGTTATCCGATTGCTATTAAATTTGACAATGATGTTCCTTACCTTAAAAGGATGGATGGGATTGATTTTTGGGGTCCCCCCTTTTTAGCTCACCTGGCCAAAGGCCATGTGAGCTATTGCCATCACTTGGCGTCCGTCGTCGTCGTCGTCGTCGTCCGTCGTCGTTAACTTTTCTTCAAACCTCTTCTCCTCTGAAACGGCTGCACAGATTCAAACCAAATTTGGTCTGGTGGTACTTTAGGGTATCCCCCACAGAACTGATGTGGGGATTTTTGATTCGTCAAAAAACATGGCCGCCGTTGCTAAAAATAGACCAGGGGGGTCAGACTACTGTTTTTGGCTTGTAAATCAAAAAGTATAAGAGATAGATGAAATCTGATGCCACGCTGCTGCTTCAGCATCAAAAGCTCTACAAAAGTCTTCATTGAGTCGAAGTTGTCAGATGACCCCTTATGGGAGTTACGGCCCCTTAAAGGTGAAAAATAGCATTTTTTCATGTTTTTGGCCTATGGAATGAAAACTATTGCAGATAGAGAGAAGCTGTTGCTTGCTTAAATGTTCAGTTCATTTAGCTCTATAAAAGTCTCCATAAGGTCAAAGTTGTCAGATGACCCCTTATAGGGGTTATGGCCACATAAAGGCAAAAAATAGAGTTTTTGGCCTATAGAATGAAAACTATTGCAGATAGAGAAAAGCTGTTGCTTGCTTAAATGTTCAGCTCGTTTAGCTCTATACAAGCCTCGATAGGGTCGAAGTTGTCACATGACCCCTTATAGGGGTTACAGCCCCTTAAAGGCAAAAAATAGTGTTTTTGGCCTATAGAATGAAAACTATTGCAGATAGAGAAAAGCTGTTGCTTGCTTAAATGTTCAGCTCATTTAGCTCTACACAAGTCTCCATATGGTCGAAGTTGTCAGATGACCCCCTTTAGGGGTTACAGCCCCTTAAAGGCAAAAAATAGTGTTTTTGCCCTATGGAATGAAAACTATTGCAGATAGAGAAAAGCTGTTGCTTGCTTAAATGTTCAGCTCATTTAGCTCTACAAAAGTTACCATAGGGTCAAAGTTGCCAGATGACCCCTTATAGTGGTTACGGCCCCTTAAAGGCAAAAAATAGTGTTTTTGGCCTAAAGAAAGAAAACTTTTGCAGATAGAGAAAAGATGTTGCTTGCTTAAATGTTTAGCTTAATTAGCTCTACAAAAGTCTTTTTTAGGGTTGAAGTTGTCAGATGACCCCTTTAAGGGGTTATGGCCCTTTAAAGGTGAAAAATAGTGTTTTTTGCTTTGGAATGAAAACTATTGCAGATAGAGAAAAGCTTTTTATTGCTTAAACATTCAGCTCATTTAGCTATACAAAAGTCTTTAAAGGGTTGACATTAAGACCAGGTGAGCAATTCAGGCTCCTGGGAGTCTCTTGTTTCGTTTAGAAATTGGGGGCCAAAAAGGGGCAAATGCTATTTCTTTGTTTGTTGCCACGATAACTTCAGTTTGAGTAATCGGATTGCTTTGTAATTTGGTAGTGATGTTCCTTACCATAAAAGGATGGATGGGATTGATTTTTGGGGTCCCCCATTTTTTCATTATGAAATTAGGGACCCAAAAGGGACAAAAATTTCAAATACACTGTATTGTATTTGTTCCTACAATAACTTTTGTCCTAGTTAGCCAATTAGTATGAAATTTGTCAAGGATGTTCCTTACCATCAAAGAATTTGCCTGATTGAATTTTGTGCCTCCCTTTTTCTGTTATATAATTAGGGGCCAAAATCAAAACTTTTTTATTTTTGGTCCGATTTTGAAAAAAAATTTTGCAAGTTTATTCTTGTCAAGTAGCGAATCCAAATTTGAGATTAAAATTTTGTGACCATCCCCCTTTTCACCTGTTATGTAATTAGGGGTTAAAAGGGTCTTTAATCGAATTTTTTTATTTCTTGTCTGATTTTGACAATTTTAATTGCAAGTTAAGTCTTGTAGATATATTTTTGTGTCCCCCTTTTTTACTGTCATTTAATAAGGGACCAAAAGGGGCCAAAATTGTAACTTTTTTATTTCTGGTCTGATTTAAAAAAAATTGTTTTGCTAGTTCATCTTAGCCAATTATTGATTCCAAATTTGAGAATGAATTTTTGTCACCCCCACCTTTATTCGCTCATTACCATGTTACCTAAGGGCCATAATCATAATTTCTTTTAATTTCTGGTTCAATTTTTAATTTTTTTTACCCAAACATTATTCTTTTCAAGAGTAGAATACAAAATTGAAAATTCATATTTTTACTCCCTGGGTCGAAAGTCCATCAGAGAAGCATGTGTCAAAAACATTTGACAGTCCACCATAGGCTGCATGTGTCCAGAGCAATAGACTACCGGTATCCATATTGGGCCTAAAACATGCAGGGTTCGACATGTTGTGGCTGTATCATGCTCCGCTCGGCAAAAGCTTTTTATTTATTTGTGGTCGGATTTTCAAAATCTGTTTTTCATTGGAATCCTTGTGGAAATCCCTACTTGGGTTTTCCGATCAGATTTGCATTATATCTTACCGTTTTTGAGAAATAAGGGATCAAAGGGGCCAAAAACACCAATTATAAGTGTTTCTTTGAATGTGCGATAACTTACGTTGTAGTTGTTCAATTGATAGGAAATTTTGATATGATGTTTGTTACCTCATTAGGAAGGTTGGTAATGATTTTGGGGTGTGTGGCCTTACCGTGTCAGAAAAAAAGCCAAAAGGGGCTAAAATGGGTTTATTGACAAAACTTCTGTGGAATGTTTATTTAACATCTGATTTTTGTCTCGCCTGCGAAGCAGAGCGGGACATAGGTGTTACTTTACCAGCGGCAGCAGTGACGGCGGCGTTAACTTTTTGGAAAAGTTTTATGAGCACCTTAATATCTCAAGAACTATAAGTCCTAGGTTGATAAAAATTGGTATGCATATGCCCCAGTAGTAGCTTAGCACAGTTGCATCCCTATCTTTTGACCTTGACCTTGATTTTCTGGTTGAGTGACTTTGACAATTTTCAATACATATAATCATAGACCTGTATATTAAATATACAGGTCTATGATATAATAGCAATGGAAAAATTTTGCGAGCACCTCCATATCTCAAGAACTATAGGGTCTAGGTTGATGAAACTTGGTATGCATATGCCCCAGTAGTAGCTTAGCACAGTTTCATCCCCATCTTTTGACCTTGACCTTGATTTTCCGGTTGAGTGACTTTGATTATTTTTATTGCATATATTTGCAATGTTTAAGTCCTATAAACATCTTTTGATCTCAGAAACTGAAAACCTATGTAGATTCAAAATATAGTGGAAGTTAGAAAGAATAATTGTTTCTGATGGTGCTGGCAGGCGAGACATACTTTAGTGTTAACTCTTGTTATCATTCATTTTTTTAATGTATTTCTCTATAAATTCTGCCAATTAAATGTGACAAATGTTTTGATATATTGTGCATCGTAACCTAAAATTTGCACACACCCCAAAAATCAACTTTTTTATTTGTGGTCCGATTTTCAAAATCTTTTTTTTTCATTGGAAACCTTGTAAAAATCCCTACCTGGGTTTTTCCATCAGATTCATTTGAGATTTGCCATATTTCTTACTATTTTTAGAAATAAGGGGTCAAAGGGACCAAAAACGCCAGTTATAAGAGTTCCTTAAAAGTTGGTATAAATAAAAAATTCAAATATGCATTGAAAGTTCACCACAGAATTCACGTGTCAAAGTGCTTTGTGAGTCCACCATGGGCTGCATGTGTCAATCCATATTGGGCCTCCAATTTACAGGGTTCAACATCTTGCAGTCGTATCATGATGCGCTCGGCGTAGCTTTTTACTTTTTATACGACCTCAAAAAATTTGCGGACGTATAATGGTATGATGCTGTCGTTGCGTCCTCTGAGTCGTTGTCCAGAACTTCAGTGCTCCCAGAATAACTTAAGTTCTAGTTATCCGATTGCTATGAAATTTGATAATGATGTACCTTACCATTAAAGGATGGATGGGATTGATTTTGGGTGTTCCCCCTTTTTTCGTTTAAAAATTAGGGGGCAAAAAGGGGTAAAAATGCCGCTCTTTTGTTTGTTCCCACAATAACTCTTTGAAAATCTTCTCCTCCAAAACGAGTCAAGGGATTGTTTTGAAACTTTGCACACTTCATCTATGGGATGTCCTCTACCAAGATTGCACAAATGGTGACTGCTGTCCAAACAACATGGCCGCAGTAACTAAAAATAGACCAGGGGGGTCAGACTTCTGTTTTTGGCTCCTAATAGAAAAAAATGAGATGTGGAATAAGTGTACGCGACACAGCCCACAATTAAACGGCAATTTTGAAAAACCACAATGGACAACCGCCAGCAGCCTTCAACAAGGCCATTTCGCGGTTCTGCAATTGGCCCATGGTCTAAATAAAATGCATATAATTCAAATCCAGCCCTGAAATAGTCACAGATAGATCCCCTTCTTAAACAAGGAACAGAAAACTCAAAAAAGACAAGTACAAACGAAAGCTTTGTCAAAGATTCCTGGCTTAGGAGAGGCACATGTAATATGTGGCGGGGTTAAACTAGTTTTTTGGGCCCAACCTTCCCCCTATCAATATTCCTAGACAAAGCACAAAAACTAAACACACAATAAAAATCAAATCGATCAAAGTCTAATTCCACTAGAGAGAACCTAAGACAAAAAATAAGAACAACAAACAAAAGGACGGTAAAGGAACTCTCCATAGAACACTCGCTGTTACTGACAGCTAGCTGAGAATCATCAGTCGACTGATGTAAAAAAATCAAACATATCGATTTTAAATCCGATTTTTATCCTAAATCAAAAAGTATAAGAGATAGATGAAATCTGATGCCACACTACTGCTTCATCATCAAAAGCTCTACAAAAGTCTCCATTGAGTCGAAGTTGTCAGATGACCCCTTATAGGAGTTATGGCCCCTTAAAGGTGAAAAATGGCATTTTTTTCATGTTTTTGGCCTATGGAATGAAAACTATATCAGATAGAGTGAAGCTGTTGCTTGCTTAAATGTTCAGCTCATAAAGCTCTACTAAAGTCTTAATAAGATCGAAGTTGTCAGATGATCCCTTGTAGGGGTAACGGCCCCTAAAATGACGTTTTTTTCATGGTGTCTGTTAACTTTTAGTGTTGGTGCAATAACTTAAGTTCCAGTTATCCGATTGCTATGAAATTTGATAATGATGTATCTTACCATAAAAGGATGAATGGGATTGATTTTGGGGGTCCCCCCATTTTTCGTTTAAAAATTAGGGGCCATAAAGGGGCCAAAAATGCTACTTTTATGTTTGTTGGCACGATAACTTAAGTTCTAGTCATTCCATTGCTTTGTTTGGCAATTATGTTCCTTACCATAAAAGGATGAATGGGATTGAATTGCCCCCCTTTTTTTCGTTTCAAAATTAGGGGCCCAAAGGGCAAACAAATTCAAATATTGTATTTTTTCCACTATAACTTTAATCATAGCTGGCCTTTTGCTGTGAAATTTGTCAATAATGTTTCTTACAATAAAAGATTGAACCTGATGAATTTTCGCACCCCCCCTTTTCCCCGTTATGTAATTTGGGTCAAAAGGGGCCAAAATCGAAACTTTTTTATTTGTGGTCCGATTTTGAATTTTTTTTATGCTTTTTTGTTCTTGTCAAATAGCGGATACAAAATTAAGAATAAATTTTTGCGACCCCCCTTTTTCCCCCTATTACGTAATTAGGGGCCAAAATCTTTTTTTTTTTATTTCTGGTACGATTTTGAACATTTTTTTTGCATGTTTTTGCAACCCCCCTTTTTCCACTACTACGTAATTAGGGGCCAAAAAGGGACCAAAATCGATACTTTTTTATTTGTGGTCCTATTTTGAAAATTTTTTTTGCATGTTCTTGTCAAATAGCGGATACAAAATTGAGAATTATTTTGTGACCCCTTTTTTCTCACCTACTACGTAATAAGGGGCCAAAATTGAAACTTTTTTACTCGTTCAAACCTCACCAAAAAATTCCAGTAACCAAAACTCATTAATCCACAATAGGCTTTTAAAATGTGAGTGGAAAGTCCACCATATGCTGAATGTGTCAGAAACCTTTGTCAGTCCACCATGGGCTGCATATGTCCAGAACAATTGACTATCCATATTGGGCCTAAAACGTACAGGGTTCAACATGCTGCGCTCGGCGAGGCTTTTTATTTAAAGATGTTAACAAAAGTTTTCATTTTCACTCACCTAAAAGACTTGAAATCAGGTAGTGTAAATCTGGAATTCACAAAATAACATTTGAAAACAGCACACATTATATGGATATTCAGTTTTCTCAGCTTGATTTCATCAAAACCTTTTCTCTTTTCAATTGTTGAAAGTTAACACTCTGAAAAATTAAGTGAAAATTTTTGATTATGGGAACAAACAAATGTTCTTTATATCTCAGATACTGAACTGTATTTTTCAACGATTTTAATCTGTAAATTATCTGCAGTGTTTACTTGACATTTGGATATAATCGATTTTGCATAGGCATACAGCCTTCGCATGCACTGAGACAATTAAACTTTTATTTTCTCAGCTCTGCTGAATTAATTGTACCCCAAATTTGCACTGGATTTCTCTCTAAATGAATATATTAGAAGATTGAAGAAGGCATATGAATATTTTACTCCCCGTCAGATTATAGTACTCATTATACTATAAAACTAGTGGAAGCAGCCACTCTGCATATTCCCGCGCTACTCTGGTGTTTGATAGTATAAGGGCAAATAATTGAAAGAAATAAACTATGACTATAATGAGCATTACTAGTACTATCAAATGTATATGTATTAAAATGCGACTTTTCCCTGGTAGTGGGAGTGATAGTAATGTGAAGAATTATGCATGACGAAGGAATAATGTGCCCTTAGGCTACCTATGCAGCCCAGTCTCTAGGGGCATTATCAAAATTCCGAAACCTTCGGCAGAATCTACATCCATAGTGCACCTTCTGAGCCAAGTTTCATTTCCGTATTCCAAATAACCTGGGAGGAGTTGCGTGATGAATAATAATGTGCCCTTAGGCTACCTATGCAGCACAGCCCCTAGGGGCATTATCAAAATTCCGAAACCTCAATAAATTACCCCCTTTTAAGTTTATTTTCATCAAATGTACAAACAGACTTTTTCTCCTCCACTTGTATCGATCTCTTCAAGTATTGAAAAAAAAATGTCTTTATCTAATATTGTAAGGAATATCACATCCTGAATTTTATGGTAATGTTTTTATAAAGCTCACAAGTTTAAAAACCATCCATTGGAAATAAAAAATTGGCTTCAAAATATATTACGCAAAGGATATGAATTGAATATGGCAGAAATATTGATAACTTGATACTGACTTTAAAACTTCCACAAGGTTTTTTTACTTATTGTCATTTTTAAGCATTATACCGATCAAGCATGTCGGTTTTGTATAATGACACTCCACCAAATCATTTTTGTCTCGCCTGCGACGAATAGTCGCGGAAGCGAGACATAGGTATTACTTTTTGGCGGCGGTGGCGGCGTCGTAAACTTTTTTTGTAAGACTTTTGTGGAAAATGAATTTCTTGAAAAGTATAATAGCTAGGCATCTGATATTTGGTATACGGACAGTTGAGGTTATGGTCTATGCAACTGTCACCATGCCATGTGACCTTGACCCCATTTTCATGCTTCAGTGACTCTGTGAAATATTGTCTTTTTTGAGCTTTACACTTTTTTGTTAGACTTTAATTTGCGGAAAATGAATTATTGAAAATAATAATAGCTAGACATCTGATATTTAGGATATTGATGAATTAAATTTTTAGGGTTTTTGTGTCTGTCACAATATCATCTGACCTTGACCTCATTTTTGTCTCGCTTGCGAAGCAGAGCGGGACATAGGTGTTACTTTACTGGCGGCGGCGGCGGCAACTTTTGGAAAAGTTTTATGAGCACCTCCATATCTCAACAACTATAGGTCATGGGTTGATGAAACTTGGTATGCATATGTCCCAGTAGTAGCTAAGCACAGTTGCAACCCCATCTTTTGACCTTGACCTTGCTTTTCCGGTTGAGTGACTTTGACAATTTTCAATACATATAAAAGCAATAGAAAAGTTTTGCGAACACTTCCATATCTCAAGAACTAAAAGTCATAGGTTGATGAAACTTGGTATGCATATGCCCCAGTAATGGTTTAGCACAGTTATATCCTCATCTTTTGACCTTGACCTTGCTTTTCCGGTTGAGTGACTTTGACAATTTTCAATACATATTAAAGCAATGAAAAAGTTTTGCGAGCACCTCCATATCTCAAGAACTATAGGTCCTAGGTTGATGAAACTTGGTATACATATGCCCCAGTAGTAGTTTAGCACAGTTGCATCCCAATCTTTTGACCTTGACCTTGATTTTTCGGTTGAGTGACTTTTGACAATTTTCAATACATACGATGGCAATAGAAAAGTTTTGTGAGCACTTCCATATCTCAAGAACTATAAGTCCTAGGTTGATGAAACTTGGTATGCATATGTCCCAGTAATGGCTTAGCACAGCTACATCCCCATCTTTTGACCTTGACTTTGATTTTCCGGTTGAGTGACTTTGACAATTTTCAATACATATACATGTAATACCAATGTTAAGGTTTTGCAAACACCTCCATATCTCAAGTATTATTGGTCCTGATTGATGAAACTTGGTATGTATATGCCCTAGTAATAGCTTAGCACAGTTGCATCCCCATCTTTTGACCTTGACCTTGATTTTCTGGTTGAGTGACTTTGATTTTTTTTATTGCATATATTAGCAATGTTTAAGTTCTATTTATATAAACATCTTTTGATCTCAGAAACTGAAAATCCATGTAAATTCAAAATATAGTGGAAGTAAGAAAGAATAATTGTTTCTGATGGTGCCGGCAGGCAAGACATACTAGTGTTAACTCTTGTTGCACTAAATGACTGTAAATATTGGGTTTTTTTCAGTCTTTTATGTTAAGTCTGTTTCTCAGTGCCTATGATATCTAGAATCATTTCAGTTGGTCCACAGTAAAATGTCAAGAATTAATGAATGTTTAGTTGAATAACTTGGTTTTCCGATGGTGCCGGCATGCGAGACATACTTTAATTACTAGTAGTGTTAACTCTTGTTGTTTGAAGTGTTGTGTCGGATTTAAATCGATATGTTTGATTTTTTTTCATCAGTCGATTGATGCCGATGGTTCTCAGCTAGTTGTCAGTGACAGCGAGTGTTCTATAGAGTTCCTTTACCGGCGTTCGTTTGTTTTTGTTGCCTTTTGGCCATAAGGTTCTCTCTAGTGGAATTGGACTTTGATCGATTTGATTTTTATTGTGAGTTTATTTTTTGTGCTTTGTCTGGGAATAACGATAGGGGGAGCTTGGGCCCAAAAAAACTATTTAAATCCCGCCACATTTTATGTGCCTGTCCTAAGCTAGGAATCCTTGACAAAGCTTTTGTTTGTACTTGTCTTTTTGATGATTTCTGTTCCTTGTTTAAGAAGGGGGTCTATCTGTGACTCTTCAGTTTAGGTCTAAATTTGAATTATATGCATTTTATTTAGACCGTGGGCCAATTGCAGAACCGCAAACAGCGCCTACTTGCCTCGTTTATGGCTGCTGGCGGTAGTCCATTGTTTTTTTTTCTCTAAATTGCCGCTTGTTATGTGACCTGTGTCGCGTACACTAGTAGCTTATTCCACATCTCATTACTTTGAGTTTCTATTATATAATTTTGGACATATTTGTCATAATGAAAGCAATAAACACGTTTTTAGTCCTGATAAACTAAAATCCCAACTCTCTTTCCACTCTGAGTGAGAAATCTTGAAATTTTTTTATCAGGACCGGCTTAATATTTGGATTAATAAATTCTGAACCAAAGTCGGAAACTTGATCACGACACTCCAAAGACGATTCTATTATTACAATATACAAGTCACATGATCGATGTACACAAACAAGAATGACACGAATATTGAAATTGGTGGAGCATATGTAATTTATCAAAATGAAAGCTCAAGAAGTGAAAATATTCGTCATTTTTGGACTTTTTGTTGCTACTCTAATATTGGGGTTCTTTCCCATAAGATTGGTTGCTCACATAAAGAAGAAAAAAGCAAATAGGATTATTTATAAAAGAGCTATCAGTGTATTGAGTTGTTATGCTGCTGGCGTGTTTCTTGGAACATGTGTTTTGGACTTATTACCAAGCGTTCGAAGAGACCTTGAGAGTATTCTTAGAAAAATGAACTTATTATCTGGATTCCCGATATCGGAATTCGTCATGGTGTTTGGTTTGTTCCTAATTTTAGTCACAGAACAAGTGATTTTGTCCTGGAAAGAAAATCAGCTGAACGCATCCTTACTTTCAAATACTAAAGACAATTCAAAACGTTCATTACTTGGAGACACTGATGACAATGATTTAGTGAGATCCACAAGATCGGATCTGAGCGACCATTCAATAAGTGGCATTAGTGACGAACCAAAACGAAGGACAAAGAGGTTGTCAACATGTTCACACATTGCTGGAGATCTTCAAGACTCTGAACAGGATAGCTATGGAATCTCAGAAGAAACACATGAAACCGTTCAGGAGGATTTTGAACATAATCATTCAACACTTAGATCTATATTACTACTAATTGCTTTGTCTTTGCACTCGATTTTTGAAGGACTTGCCGTTGGTCTTCAAAAACAGACATCTCAAGTTGTTGGGGTGTTTGCAGGACTCTTTTTGCACAAAATGATTCTAAGTTTTAGCCTTGGGATGAGTCTTGTACAGAGTAAACTGTCCTATAAATCCACTCTGAAATCAGTTGCCTTATTTTCATTATCATCTCCGTTTGGAATAGCTTTAGGTTTACTTATTATTGACTTGTGGGACTCCAGAATCTCTGTTCTAGTTCAAGGTTTACTGCAGGGCATTGCGTGCGGAACTTTTTTGTATGTGACATTTTTCGAGATTTTACCACATGAACTGAACTCTAGTGACATTAGGCTTGTGAAGGTTATATTTCTTATTTTAGGATTCAGTACAGTTACTGCTGTCGTGTTTATATCAGATGACAATAAGTAACATGCAATTTGACCGTAAGATGCATCGTTACAAGCTGGAGGTAGACTTCTAGGGGTCGGGTTTAAGACTTTGATATATTCGATGGCCAAATGTAAATGCTGTTCTTTACAATTATCTACCACAAATTCTACATAAATTTTAAATGAACAAGATATTTTGTTACAGATTCAACTTTATAACAAAATATATTGTACCGGTCATGGGCATATTTCATAACATTAATCGTTTTGCTTAAGTTTATATACTAGAATGATCATGTCTAGTCTATTGTCTGTGAATTTGCCTGCCATTATATTATATAAACAAAAACGGATCTAGATCTACTATTATTTTTATTTATAGTACAAACAGAATTGTGCCTTATCGTGCTATTTTATTTTACACCTTCAATGGTTATTCCTGTTTTAGAAAATCTTTTACCTGTTTACGTTAAGGCATAAAAATGTAACCACATCCTGAATGAAGGTGATATGTTAAACATTTTTGTTATTGTTTACATTGCTATATAAGTCCATAATTTATCTACATGTATATTTGTTGTTGATTTGTACATGATTTATATTGAATTTTTACTATCAGATTAATATAATTTATGTAGGTTGCAGGGTATGAATCTGTTTTATGATATTTGACTATTAAATGAAGGATTATAAGAAATATTTTTAACAAAAAGGATCTAAATAAAGAAGGAATGTGTCCATGGGACACAGATGCCCCCGCTGGCCCCAATCAGGAAGTAGAAGTCTGACAGGTCTGAAAGTCGCTTAGGACGTACAGTTGTCATACTGAACCATCCTACCATGTTTCATATCAATCTCATATACGGTTTCTGAGAAAAGCTTGACAGAAATTTTCAGTCATATTCACACATTCTCACATCAGTCTAAGTCCCAAACAGGAAGTAGATGTAGGTCTGAAAATTGCTTAGAATGTACAGTTTGTCATACTGAAATATCCTACCAAGTTTCAAATGATTCTCATGTACAGTTTCTGAGAAAAGCTTGACGGAAATTTTCATAGTCATGTTCAAATATTTTCACATCGGCCTAAGTCCCTAACAGGAAGGAGATGTTTGACAGGTATGAAAATCGCTTAGGAAGTACAGTTTGTCATACTGAACCATCCTACAAAGTTTCAAATCGTTCTCATCATGCTCATGTACGGTTTCTGGGAAAAGCTTGACGGAAATTTTCATAGTCATGTTCAAATATTTTCACATCGGCCTAAGTCCAAAACAAGCAGATGTCTGACAGGTCTGAAAATCGCTTAGGATATACAGTTTGTCATACTGAACCATTCTACCAAGTTTCAAATCGATCGTTCTCATGTATGGTTTTTAGTTCATGAAAAGATTGGCGGAAATTCATACGGACGGACATGAGTAAAACTTAATGCCCCTCGACATGTCGTCGCGGGGGCATAAAATATCTCAGCGAGTATTGACAAAGGGCGGGTGGGGGGGGGGTCATTTGTGACACCCAAGGAGTTATCCTGTTTATGAGTACTCCTGGAAATTGTCACGGAGGCAAAGTTCTTTTTTATGGGCGCAGTTGTAAAATAACAGCAGTATAGTGGCGCTTCCCAGGGGATGGTGGAAGGTGTTCCGGGTTTGGTTGATCGGGAAATAAATTTTGATATTTTTGGCAGAATTTCGACAAAATTGACCTGTAACCCCTTTTCATGCACAATATACTGTAAAAACTCTGGACCCGGCGCCCCTGTTTTATATTATAAATTATGAATAATTTTACCTTTTGAATACAGGCCTTGTAGATATGCTGCAATAAGGTTTAAAGCAAGTAAGTTTTGTGGACTTTATAAGGACTTACAAGACCTTCTGCATATATTCATGACGTCATTTCGTACATCATATTTTTACGTTCTGATAAATGAGACCAAGATACAAGTAGTAAACACAAGTACTTTATGAAATGTCGATGTTAAATGCGTACTAGTAACAGTATACACGTTGAGCAATATATATAAATCTTATTACTAATACTTGTCGTCCTTTTTGCCTTCATAGTATGTTCAACACGGAGTCAAACAGGGCGAGGTATACAATTCTTCAAAATACATATAGCATTTTTTGGAAACAATACTATACAGAAACTACATATTTCATGTATGAGAATCTGAGGCGGGTCCAGAGAGAGGGATGCCCAATGGATTTTTTTCAGATCTACGACCCCATAACTAAATTTTCATACTAACCCTTGAAAAATAATAGAAAAAAAAGATGAAAAAAATAAAAAACAAACACTAAAAGGGTATTCGAATCTTAAAGTCTAAAAAAACCAAGGGGACACAGTCATACTGAAGACAGCAATATAATTAGGAAGAAATTTAACGAGTTTTGAAACGTAGAGCGGAGGGAATGTTGTTGCTAGGAAGGTTGAGGTAACAAGGAATCTGTGAGATACTGCTCACTCAGTATACCAACGCTACCCCCAAAATTAACTATGTCCGTAAACAGGAAGTTGATATCTGACAGACATAATTTCGATACCCGCAATAAAGACCCTCATACTGAACTCGTATACTAAATATCAAGTCCCTATGATGAATAGTGGCTGAAAAAACTGTTACAACAATTTTCAACAATTGAACAGAAATCTTGAAAATATTGGTAGTAGGCATCTGACAGATCTAATTTCAGTACCCTCTATGAAGCCATATACCAAATTTCAAGTCACTGTGATATGAAATCGCTGAGAAAAATGTTACGAAAATTTTCAACAATTGACTAGTAATGTTGAAAATTCACTCAGTTGGTAAACAGGAAGTAGATGTCCGACAGACCTAATTTCGATACTCGCGATGAAGGACCTCATACTGAAGCCATATACCAGATTTCAATTAAGTCACTGTGATATGTAGTTGCTGAGAAAACTGTTACGAAAGTTATGATGCATACGGACGACAGGGCGGACAGAAGTTAACCACTATACCCCCTCCTTCGAAACGGGGGTATAATGACATTTTTATCGAGTTTCAGAGTATCAATATCGACATGGAATAACAAATGGACCAAGATGTTTCCATCAGCACACGCTTAATGCACTTATTTTATTTATCTCACCCTTTCTATGATATACCATGCATACTATAGTATACTCGCTGATCATCTAAAAGTATCAATAGTTTTTTAACAATGCGACCGAATTAAAAAACTTATTGTAATGATCACCAAGGCCCTTGGAAATAATAACAAATCTAATACTAAAATAATTTAATAAAAATATATAAAACCATGCAAAATATAAACAGTAATACTAAAAATAAGAAAGAACTAAATAACTGTACAAAATGCTAAATGAATAGAAATAGGTTATAACATGAAGGCAAACAAAACTTGTTTCATTTTATGTACATTAATTAAACTCAATCATCATGTTGGAACAAAATTTGTTAGTAATCTCAGATTTTAGTACTGATCATTCATTTTATTTTTATTAATTTCAAGCACGATCAATTAAGACTACCAGTCCAGATCTTAGTTATTTGGTTGTGGTGCCATTTCACAAAAACATTTAGGATGAACCTCTAATAGTTCACCAATAAGACAAATGATCAGTCGAATAATCCATACTATAAAGTAAAGATAACATATGTATACAATTGAAACAAACAAATAGCATTATGTCAACAGCACCATAAAGAGGTATAAAACTTGAGTGGCAAACTTCTGTACTCGCACAATCTACAATAAAAAATATACCTTTTTTATGTTCTTTGGTATATTGTCATGCATAAAACCATTCCAAAGTCAAAATTTGCATGAGACAGTTTTGATTTCGTATTTGACAAGAATAATTTGATCAGAAACAGCACCAGATAATACGAGCACTAAACAATCCTTTAAGACTTTACAATAACATCGTCGGGTCCGGCATCTGCTCTAATTTCTATCTTTTCATTCTCCTCGTCCAGGTGGTTGTAAAGAGGGAATTCACAACAGCAAAGGCACTTGAGAAAGCCTGGACAGACAGCATAACACGGAGGAGGCTTGGGCACCAAAGGACTGGTTCTCTTCTTGTACTCGACGTACAGTTCATTCCTTGAGAAAACAAAAATTATATATTTAGTACACATTTACATGTACAGTTGTTACTCTGAAGGAACAAACGAACATCTGATAGATCAAATAAAAGGTTAGATACTTATTTTTCAATTTCCATATTAAAAACATGTAAAATAATGAAAAAAGAATAATATAAATATAAACATGTACATAAGGAGAAAATGTTTCACTGTATGTCAAATTGAAATTAGAAATGATCCATTTCAAAGTGATATACGCTGCTTACTTTCGGTATCTCTCGTCCGCCTTCTCTTCCAGTAGAGGTATTCCACTTAAGAACAATAGGATAGTCATTGTAAAGATAGGACTAAGGACTGCTGACCACTGACCATCAGTTAGGATACTGGCACTTATAATAAACACTCCCCACCAGATCGTTATCTCTCCAAAATAGTTCGGATGTCGGCTGTACTTCCACAAACCTGGAAATAGAAAAGATCATGTTATTGTTAATTGTCCACCTGTCTGAATAGACATGAATACACCTCCACCGCACTCAACTTGAACCTACTATACACAAACCCCTGTGTTGTACTCCAATACAATTATAGTAAGTTATTCAAATAAGACGAGAATATAAACTACATGCATGTTAAATGACAAAAAAAGGGATAATCCATGAACTACTTTATCCAAAAGGTCAAGACATTAGAGTTATAAGAAATAGCAGAAACTTTATTTGGGTGTTTTAGTGACAATATATTTTTTTAAAGAATCAAGACAACCAAGTTCGGCCTCAATCAAATTGAATTTCTCCATCAATCCCTCTTCAGTATATGATACTTATCTTCATATGAATAAACGATAAAATACCTGTATCACACCATTTTCCTTTATTGGCAGGATCATTTCTAAAGTTGAATTTCTGTAAATCTCCAAATGTCTCGCACAACAAACCAACAACAAAGAAGATAGCTCCCACTATATCTTGAGGTGTCCATTTATTATCAGGATCTAACTTGTGTGCACTATTTGGAGCATTGATAAAGATGACAGGTAAGCTTACGGTGAAAACCCACACAGCCTGAAATGAATGAATGCAATTTTCGTTTACTATGACCTTGTTTTCCTAATGCTTAGTTTGTGTAAGAAGACTACAAGGACTTCAGACTTTATAGCCTTTTTAACAACAGAGAAATATTTTGATATGATAAAACACTAATAATTTACCCGGTGAAGAGAAATGTTGCGTCGAAGTTTAAGATATAAAGCATACCTGGAATGTCCAGAAGCCTGCAAATTTGAGACAGTTCTCCCTTTTATCATCAAATCTTTTATCTTCGCCTATTTTGATGATTCTGTAGAGTAGGTAGCCAGATAACCTCAGACCCCACAACACTATGAAGACAGTTATCATTATCTGTCTCCAGTTCCACGTCTGTTAAAAAAAGTTTTACTTTTATCAGTATGTTACAAGAGTAATTATTGCTTGTACCTGAATGTAAAAACACTTCCCTTATGATGAATTCACCAGTGGTAAAATACATGTAGTTAGGGTCCCAATTATTCACACATTTGCACATAATCGAAGATTAATTCGCTATTGGTGTAATACTCTCAGTTGTTCTCGATCATGGTGGAGAAAGTATCTCACTGGTTATATCGCAACTGTGAAAGATTCAAAGAACTGATGATTTTGCCAAATTAGAAAAATGTTTAAACAATTCCCTACAAATTTGAAAGTAGTTTGCTAATAAAAAACTATATGAATGATGATAGCGTTGAAAGGTGCTTTAATTTCGTTTTATCACAATTTTAGACAAAACCAAGGAACTGAAAGATGGATTATGTTTTAAATAAACTTACAGACGCCAAAAAGAACGTCAAAACTGCCAAGACAACAAAGTTGGTCCCTCCGGCAAAATCTGTCACTTTGTCGAATTTACAAGTGCAAGCAATCAAAAAGAAGGAAAACTGCATTGCAACAGTAACTATGGCACATATTGCTAAGTTGTTCTCGTCGGCATCAAATAAAATCATGATTCTATAATGAAACAACAAATCATTTTGTTATGCTCAAGTAACTGTTATGAAATTACTGGAAGTTAGAGACTCCTGCACTGAGATAGATGGATATATAACCAAAACGATTTAAAAACTCTCATACCTTTTCCAAGTGAAATGGATGACATAGGTATAAGATATTGAACGTAGACATGATAGGTGCCTAACAACTGAAGTTGTACTTTAACTAAGGCCAATTGATCACAATCCACCTCCATTAATTAGCAGTGGCAGACCCTGAGGTGTTCCGGTTGATGGGACCCCCTTTCCATTGAAAAAAATCCTATTTTGTTGTAAATTTTCGGCAAAATCGGTCTGGAATCCCCCTGTCATCCTTAGTGGTCGTATGTGGAACAACCCCTCTGGATTCGTCCCTGATGGGGACAACCCCTCTGGATTCGTCCCTGATGGGGACAACCCCTCTTTCGAACATTTCTGGATCCGCCCCTGATTGGGACAACCCCTCTTTCAAACATTTCTGGGTCCGCCTCTGATGGGGACAACCCCTCTTTCGAACATTTCTGGATCCGTCCCTGATGGGGACAACCCCTCTTTCGAACATTTCTGGATCCGCCCCTGATGGGGAAAATCTTATGTACTGTACTTACAGGGACTTATGTATGTAAAAATTAATAAAAATATTCCATCCTGGAGGCCTATTGTGGGCTTTTTATAATTTTTGACGTTTGCATGGCTTCCTACGACTCGGCAGGTGATCTAAAAAAGTCCAAATGACAAAAACCCTAGAACACGTAGAAAGCCTGACGTCATGATTATCTGGACTATCCATATGTGCCCAAAAGAGAGATCGCAATGAAATTGAACAAAGAGGGGGATTTAATAGAGGAGATATGACAGAGCTAGGTCCGCTGAAAAGAGATGTATGAAGGATGGACGTGTCCATGATCATAGCCCATAAAATGGCAGGAGATAGGCAGAGTTGGCCTGCCTTGAAGTCCTCATCAAGGCTTTATAATTATGCTACTTGACAAGATAACAGTAACTATATATTAAGGAAGTCTTACTGTAGGTTGATTTTTATGGCCCGACCACGTATGTGGATCGGCCATATAGTTTTACCCTTGTCCGTCCGTCCGTCCGTAACACTTTGGTTAAGGTCCATTACTCGGATACTAGATGTTGGGGGTCAATGATATTTCACCACTAGATGGGTCTTAGGTAGGGCTACACAACCCACTAGAAATTAGGTCACTGTGACCTATATTTTATGCATGATGACTTATGTTTAGTTCTTGGTTAAGGTCCATAACTTGGATATTAGATGTTTGGGGTCATATGATATTTCACCACTAGATGTGTCTTGGATAAGGTGACACCGACCACTGGAAATTAGGTCACTCTGACCTACACTTTACACATGAATGACTTTGGTTAAGTTCTTGGTTAAGGTCCATAACTTAGTTACTAGATGTTGCGGGTCAATGATATTTCACCCTTAGATGTGTCTTGGGTAAGGTGACACCCACTAGAAATTAGGTCACTGTGACCTATATTTTACCCATGAATGACTTTTGTTAAGTTCTTGGTTAAGGTCCATAACTCAGATACTATATAACTCAACTAGATGTTGGGGGTCAATGATATTTCACCACTAGATGGGTCTTGGGTAGGATTACACCACCAACTAGAAATTAGGTCACTATGACCTATATTTGATGCATGAACGACTTTGGTTAAGTTCTTGGTTAAGGTTCATAACCCAGGTTATACACATTGGGGTCAATAATATTTCAAGAACGGGCCGGAGGGCCTTCCTGTGGCTCATATGCACATTTTCTAGTTGATTAGAATAAGTTTGAAGCAGAGCCTCTTTTACTGGCATAATTGAGGAACCTGAGGCACACACGAAATAAAAATCGCATAGCTTGGGCAATCAACGTTAACTTTATGAGACACTGTTAATCTTAACAGGAACCGAGTTACTTCTTCTTCTTCTTCTTCTTCCATATACGGAGGTAACTCAGTGTTGAGCGTTATACTCCGGCGTGACGGTCAAGATAAAAACCCCACAGGGGTGATATATACAGTTAAAAACATTCTGGGTTCTCTATCTACTTCCCCTGGAACTGAGCTGGAGGCAGAGTGGTAAGTGCCTCTTTAAACTCCTCCAAAGTGTCGACAAATGTTGTTGTCTGGGGAAGCTTGTTCCAGTCTCGTATGGTCTGAGGGAAGAAGGAGAATCTGTAGAGATCTTTCTTTGCATGGGGAACTCTGAAGCTGTTCTGTCCCCTAGTCCTACTGTCAGCTGCAATCAAGTAGGTGTCCGCTGGGATAGCTACAAGGTGGTTGTTGATCTTGAATAACCAGAGAAGGCGGATCTTCACTCTCCTCACTTGTAGTGGCTCCCATCCTAGGTTGTTTACCATTCTGGTGACAGTTCCTGGTTCTCTATCAAGGTAGTTCTTTGTCGTGAACCTGGCAGCTCTTCTTTGTACTTTTTCTAGTTTCTGTATTTGCCCAGTGTTGTGGGGGTCCCAGATGGCTGCTGCATATTCCAGTGTGGGTCGTACGATGGCTTCATATGCTCTTGCTCGAAGTGTTGAGCGACATCCTCTCAGGTTGCGCTTGAGGAATCCGAGTGTTCTGTTCGCTCTATTTATAATGTTGTTAATGTGGATGTCCCACTTCAGGTTCTTGTCTATAGTCACTCCTAGATATTTGCTGGAGTCTACAATTTCTAATTGCTGATTATATAGTTGGTAGTTGGCGCTGATGGTAGCTTTCCTCGGCGATATCTGAATGACTACACACTTTTCAGGGTGGAAGGACATCTGCCAATCATTCGCCCACTTTTCCAACGCTTCCAAGTCATTTTGGAGATTCTCAGTGTCCTCTCTGTTGTAGACTGGTCTGAATAACAGGCAGTCGTCAGCATAGTCTAGCCTGGGAATTGGTGACTTCTGGGAGGTCGTTTATAAAGGTGAGGAATAACAAGGGTCCTAGGACAGTTCCCTGTGGTACACCAGAAAGTACATCGGCAGTGGTGGATGTGTGACCGTCCAGTAGTACACATTGTTTCCTGTTGGTTAGAAAATCTCTTATCCACTTGAGTGTTGCGCCTCTCACACCATAATACTGAACCTTGTAGAGGAGACGTTCATGTGGGACCTTGTCGAAGGCTTTAGAGAAATCAAGGAGAACTATATCAACTTGAGCTCCCTCGTTTAAGGACCTTGCTATACTATCTATGGTAACAGTTAGTTGTGTCTCACAGGACCTCTTTGACCTAAATCCATGTTGTTTGTTACTAAGGATGTGGTTCCTGTCAAAATGGTCCATTACTTGACTATGGATAATGTGCTCAAGTAGCTTGCATGATATGGAAGTCAAGGAAACTGGCCTATAGTTAGATGCTTGGTGCTTATCGCCTTTCTTGAAGATTGGTACGATTGATGCTGAACGCCAGTCATCAGGGATAGAGCCTGTGTCTAAGGAGATCTGGAATACTTAAGCTAACATAAAGCTATATGACCTAACATATAGCGAACGCATGCAGCACCAACAGCCAGCATAAAGTTTTCAACAAGACAAAACATATAACTACTTACATATAAGCGTGTTCACAAAATCACAAGTCTGTTTGCATCATAAGATCGCCGATTGTATAATATACCAGCGACACGTGATACAAAGCGTGTTACAGATAAAAATAGATTTGTAAACATAGTGTTTCAGTTCGTAACTATTCGGTCATTTCCGTTACACTAGAAAGGCCGAGGAGATCCGATTGTTTAACATGGATAAAGTTTTCCATTATGTGGAACATTTTTGAGTTTTTCGTTATGTTCTTTTAGGTGTATCGTGTACAAGAAAATTTCAAAGAAGAATGCGATGCGTTGTCTTTTGGACAATTTTGGGTTTTATACTAAATCATTTTAAAAACGGTCGTAATAAAAACCGCCCGGAGTGAACAACTCGGGAGTAGTTACAGTCTTGCCAGTCTATAAGGAGAAACCTATCATTTTTGACATTGGGCTTGTCAAAATAAATCGGTTTTGTGGAACCAATGTGTAAAAGATTTGTAGCCAACTTGGGTTAGCTGAAAATTTGATTTAAAACCACAGTTAACTATTAAAGTTTGAAGTCTTCAAAATTGATCTTTTTAAGAAAAAACTTGAAAATTGCACAAAGTGTCCGAATTTTTTTTTGACTGGATTCGTTATAAATATAATATAAGCAACATTTTAGTACTAAATATAACGCCTAATGAATGGAAATGCACTCGGTGTGATATCATCGCTTTGCTCCATTACAAGGAATGGAACCGCAAAGGAGTGGGACCGCATTGCAGCTCCGCCCTATCAAAACAGATCAAAGGAGCTACATTATTGTAGCTATATCCAACTTAGAAGACTGAGTTAGACAAGGCATAGACCTGTGTATTATAAAGATTGGCATCTTGTTTAATGTGTCCAGTAAATGCATGTGTGAAAATATCACTAGTTTCATGATGTAAGAAGTAAAGGTGTACCAAAGGGGTAACCAACATCATATAAAACCGAAAAGACAAAATCGGTAGACAAAAAATCATCATAACGAAACAAACCATACAACAACAACAACAAAAAACAAAAAAACACGCACACACACATAACAACAAAACCACATTCAGCAACGTGAACTCAAAACGAGAGTGAACTCAGGTGCTCCGGAAGAGTTTGAATTTGAATTTAAGTTTATTTTTTAGCCCCTTTTACACCTTTATATGAAATTAATCGGAATAAATTGCATCGAACAGACAAAATAATAAGGAATGTCTGTGTGAAAAAAAAATCATTTAATTTGGTTTTAAAAAATTAATTTTTTTGTGACAATTTAAAGTGAAAAGTTGTAAAAAAAATCGTATTTTAATGCGGTAAAATGGTGTAGTATGAGCTCTTTTGATACTCCTTTAAAGCGTCAAATGTTATAGAAATAATTTTAACACAGATAAATCTAAAATCAAAACTATATTCTGTAATTTTATACGAAAATGGTCTCACAATATCTCGTGTTGATAAATTATATTTGAAATATCATTTATCAACACGAGATATTGTGAGACTTCAATAATTTGCAAATCCATTTGGGGGGCTAATTTTGGTGTTCAGTGTCGTGCCGGACCTTGTAGCTTGGCTAATACAATTTGTTACTGTGATCGTTCGCTGCAGTCTGCGAGAGAGATAGAGATGTTGACAGGGTCGAATCCAGAGAGGAACAGGGAGCCTGGACCACCTTGTGACGGGAAACTAATTTGATAGGTAATATTTGAAGCATGATCAAAGTGGGCCCCCTTTAGCCAGTCAGTTGTCCCCCTTTTCGACATTTCTGGATCCACCACTGCATGATAAGTTGAGACGACATAAGGTTTTATAGCTCCCTTGATTGGGAGCCCCCGGCGGACCCACGAGGGAAAAACACCCCGTCAGTGAGGAGAAACGGCGGGAACAGTTGTGAGCTGAGCTAGGGAAGCACTTCAGTTTGCCTCAGCCGATGGTTAGAGAGCTGTCTATGGGAAGCTTAAAGTTGGTGCCGATGTGCGTTGGTGCCGATGTGCGCGTGTCCTTGGTTTCTGGGTCACTGCAAAATGACCCTTGGTCCCAAAAACAATATCTTTCTTCTCTAACGTAAGTAATGTATAATATTTTGAATCTGATGTAATGTTGAACGTCCTAAAATATTGACGCAGCTTGCGACGGCAGCTTCACTTTCAGACAGTGAAAAAGATGCAAAATCAACTAAAATGAATATCTGATTTATTTTTGGTTTAAAAGGTCTGGAATTTGATATTCGCATTCTGATTTATCTATAAGTACTCGAATTGTCTGTATTAAATAGCTAAACTGAATGCCGAATTAGGGTTAACGTTACACCGTCACAACAAAAATGTGGTGATTCACTTCAGAAGTAGGAAAAGTATGCCGTTCGTCAGCATTTTACAATTCAGAGACAACATGCTCACTGTCTAGAGTGGGCTAGACGAAATGAATGAAATCATACATGTGACAAATTTTTTATGACAAAGCTTGAGATTTTGATTTTTTTGGCTGGAGATTGGACAGAAAAGCGGGAGATTTTCAACGCTCATTAAACTTTGCAATTCAATGTCAATTGTGGGCACTATCGTGTGACAAATATACATGGCTTCACAGATTAATCTCAAACTGTTTATTCAATCATCAGGTCAATTACGGCAATTGACCTTTAATTAACACCTTTACCGGACAAATTTCAGGCCATTGGGAAAAAGACTAAAAGTGGGAATCTAAAATTTAATTTGGATGGGAACGAAATTACATGTGAAGACCAAGTCAAACTCCTGGGTGTCACAATAGATTATCAACTGAAATTTGATAGTCATATATCTGAAATTGTGTTATAGATATTTTTTACTGAGACAAGTGCCTGTGCCCTGGGTGGTGTTTAAACCAAAATATAAACCATTTTATGGAATGTATTTTGTGATTTACATTCTCTGTGTTTGATTAAAAAATAAATACTTGATATCTTGAAATTTGTAAAAAAGCTTCAAGGCAACTTAATGTTTTAAAAAGGGTTGGGAAATATTTAACCAAATTGGGGAGGCTCACTATTTATTATTCTTTTATTATGTCCAATTTTAACTACTGTCCTGTTGTTTGGCATTTTTTTGTGGGGAGGGTAATACTAAAAAATGGAAAAAATACAGGAACGTCATAAGAATAAGAATAAGAATAAGAATAATTTTATTATCCAGTGACTGGGCCCATTTCTGGGCAAAGGTTACATTGATCTAACAATAAACATACAACATGTACAAAGACATTACAACAATAATGGTGTTATTTAATTTGTTGTCACAGAATCAGAGCCTGTACAAAAACTTATAAACATATATATGCAGTGTAAAACGTGTGGAACAATAATGGTGGTATTTCCTTCAGCAGTTGATCAGTTTTGTCTTAATTCAAACCCTTTAATTATAAATTTACCCAAGTTCTTTAATATAAGCAAATCTTCATTGCTAGTTAACCATAAAAATTTATCATCAGTAGAGAGATTAATAAAATTTGGACACATTGCAGAAATATCTTTAAATAAAATATCCCTCTCCTCTTTATATTTTGGGCATTCAACTAGAAAATGAATTTCATCTTCTACTTTATCTAATGAGCAATTTAAGCACTTTCTTTCAGACCTCTCTGTTTTATTCTTATCATATCTTTTTCTCTCGATTTGTAGATCATGAGCACTAATTCTAAGTTTACATATTGTGCGTCTAATGTTAAAATTTTCAATCAGAAGGTAGGTCTCAAAGCAGTAGTTTACTTTAAATTTAAAATATGTATCTAATTTAGTTTGTGAGATGGATGATCTTTTCTTGTTCCAAAAATTGATGTAACTATCACAAAGTTTCCTTTTTACAGTGTTAATAAGAGTAGTATATTTAACATTATGTGACTGTACACCCAATTTTTCTAGAATATAAACAATAGAGGTATACCAACAATCTGTGTGATTTTGATACATGGTTTTGTTGCATATATATGCATCATATAGTAGTCCCTCATTTAATTCTTCAAGTCTAAACCAATATTTGATTAAAGTTATAACTATAGAGAAGAACAGAGGATATCGTCCTACCTCAGCCATTACAGCTAAGTTGGTGGCTTTTTTGTTTACCCCAAGAATATATTTTAAATATTTTATATGGGATTTGTCTAAATAGTTATTCAAATAGTTCAACTGCAGAAGGAAATCGCCTTCTCTGCTACATGCAACAGTGTTGGTTTTAAACATACCAGTAACTTCACTACCATACATACAAATAGGTTTTATGGTGTGGTCATACAAATGGAGAGATGTCAAGACACTTGGATTACTTGAGGATAATGATCTTTGAAGTTTAAAAATTGCCTTAAGTGATTTTTTGTAAAGTTCTTCCTTTGCAACATTGAAAAGGCCACTGGCAGAAAAGGGTATACCAAGATATTTGTAGCTATTGACACATTCAATTTCATCTTTATTAAAAAGAAACCTTTCTTTTATATGTTTGCCACTCTTGTTAAATATAAGAACTTTTGTTTTACTTAAATTAACTTCCATGCACCATTGTGTACAGAAATATGACAATTTATCTAATCTTGATTGAAGACCTTTTTTGGAATTTGATAAAATAACAATGTCATCTGCATACATCAGACAGTCACATCTTCTATTATTTACATTTACAGCATCTTGGCAGTTTTCAAATAGTATTGGCAAATCATTTATAAACATTTTAAACAAATTAGGGCTCAGAACATCACCCTGTCTGACTCCTATATTAGAGCTGAACTTAGGAGTCAAAATACTGTCTATCTTGACACAAAGGTCTGATTTTGAGTACATATCTTTCAAGATTGAATAGAATTTCCCAGAAATGTTATTTTTTAGTAGTTTAAATTGAATACCAGCATGTACAACCTTATCAAACGCTTTACGGAAGTCGACAAAGCATGCATACAGTCTATCACCTTTGCAATTTGTATACTTGTCAATAATGGTTTTTAAAACAAACATGTGGTCTGATGTCCTGCGTTTACTGCAGAAGCCAATTTGTGATGGATGAATAATATTGTTTGCTTCAAGGTATTTATCTAGTCTTTTATTTAAAATAGAGTTAAACACTTTTCCAATGCAATTATTAATAGCTATGCCCCTGTAATTTTCAGGTTTCTTTGGATCGTCTGACTTGTAAATGGGACAAATGTATGCAGTGGACCATTTGGCAGGGTAATACCCTGAGGAGAATACTAGGTTGAATAATTTATTAAGTATTGGAGTTAAAATACTACCTCCACATTTTAAAATTTCATTTGGCAGCCCATCTAGGCCAGCAGCCTTTCCTGTTTTGAGGCTTTTTATACATTGTAAAATTTCTTTATCATCAACTCTATAATCAAGTTCACAGAAGGTTTGTGTTTTCTCTAATGTACTGACCATTGAACGAATTTCTTCTAGTCTTGATGAAAACTTATCAGGGGTCTGATTCAACGAGTTAAAATACTTGTACCAAACATTTGTATCAATGGCACATTCTGGTTTATCTGAATTAGTCTCTTCTTTTAATGATTTAACTAAAGCCCAATATTCCTTAGGGTTGTTTGTCATTAGATTGTCTAATCTATCAAGTATCTTTTGTTTAAACTCTCTTTTCTTTATTTTTCTTAGTTTATTGTATTCTCTATAGCATTTAAAATATGAACCTTTTATAATTGGATCCTGTGGAAATTTTGAGAGTAATTTACCTTTATCAATTAAAATCTTTCTCTTTTTTTGTAGGTCATTATCAAAGAATTTTTTATTCGTTTTCTTCCTTTTTGAAACTTTGAATGGAAGTACCTTTTTTGTTGCATTTTCAATTATAAATTGACATTTATGAACAGCATTTTCAATGCTAGTAGAAGATGTGTTAAAATCTGATTCTAAAAATTCTTTTATATCATTTGTTGTTTCTTGACAATTCAAAGCATTAAGTAACATCTCTCCAGATGTTGAAGACCATCTATATTTACCAGGAAAAACAATATCTGAGTTCTTTGTAACATTATCTTTGGAGTAACATGCTAATATACGGAAATCTAATTTACAGTGACAATCAGACAAAGTTGATAAAAAGTCAGATACATGGAATGAGAGTGTATTATTGAGTAAATCTTCTGACATAATGACATAATCAACAACACTAGACCCTGTTTGCTTAATACAAGTATATTTTCCACATGAATCGCCCCACATTCTACCATTTAAAATTCTTAGCTTTGAAGCTATACAAAGTTCTAATAACTGTTTACCCCTTGTATCTGTCTTTAAATCTTGACTAAATCTCTTATTTTGAACATCATCATTGTTATAATCATTATATAAGGGTACATGAATGTCATAAAAATCATTTTCTATATAATCAGGCTCTGATCCTGTTCTAGCATTCAGATCTCCACACAATATGATGTGGCCCTTGTTAGTATATTTTATAATATCTTTCTCTATTAATTCAAGGATATCTTCGTCGGACTGATTAGTGTAGAAAGAATTTGGTGGTATGATGTAAGCCAAACATAAGAAGATATCTTTTTTCAAATTAAAAAATGAATGATCTAACTTTAGCCATTGGAAGTCTTTACTATTGCTTTGGAGTATTTTGACACCATAAGATATTTCTTTTTTAATAAAAATACCAAGACCACCATAATATCTACCATTTTTGGACTTTTGTCTACATACTGGAAAATATTTATATCCATTGATATCGATATGAGTGTCATAGCCAACATGAGTTTCTGTTAATAAAATAATGTCATGTTTTGTAACCTCTTCTAAAAAAATGTTATCATTTGTTTTATCATTATTTTTTGACTTAAGGCCACCCACATTCCATATACAAACTGATAAATCTTGTACTGGCTTAATTTTCTTTTTCATTCTTCACAGTTTAACAAAATTATTCTTAAACAATCTTTTAAGTTCTACAAAGTTATCTCTGAACTTTATATGATAGCTTACTCATTAAATCTGGTCATGACATAAAAAAAAACGCTAAAAAGTACCGAATTTTGTAACACGATGTTACATTGCGCTTCCTGACGCTTTTTAGTATGACCAGATTTCAAGAGTTACCTTCCTTGATTGGGGGAATGACCGAACGTCATGTTTCAAAGGTCAAGGGCTTGAAAATCATAACAAAGATGGCGAAAGAATATTTTGGACAAAGAAATTGAATTATTTGATATAATGGCAGAACTCTTAGCATGCCAGCTTCACATCCCTGTTCATCCAGATGTCTCAACAGCTAGATCAAAGTATTCGAAGTCTAATTCAGGTGGAAGTACTCCATCCAGGGACTCGAGTGCTTTCGAACAATTTGCCCATCTGTCAAGTCGACGAGCAGTGAATATTGAGTACAGAGATTTGACATATAGAGTTCGAGAAGGGAGACATAAGGGTTAATTTACTTTTTAGAATAATTTTAACCAAAACAAGTTGAATAATTGACAAATGTTACATGTGTATCCATTCACAAGTTATACTTGAGTCTTGACCCTTTTAAAGTGATCTTACACCCCTTATACCTACAATCTCAGTAAACTTTGCCCATAATAAATATTATATACTCATTTAGAAATGTTTCTGTGATTCGTTAAGACGCCGTCACAAGACGTGATATTTCGCATGGTAATTAAGGTCACTTTGCAGGTTAGCCCAGTGTTTTTCCCTCAATCACCCTAGATGATATGTGACCCAGTATTTCTTTCCCCTTCATCATCATCATCATCTTCTTGATACGGGAGTAGACTCCGTGTGGAGTGTGGAACTTCCCGGAACAACTGTGCTATGTACATGAAAATGGGGGTCGAAGTTTAAAAGATTGCCAGATTGCAATCCCTAGTTTACAGTTTAAAATCATATGATATTAATCACATTATGTACAGTGGCTAAGCTTGTATATAATTATTATTTAGCCAAAATGGGTCCTCCAAATGTTAATGTGGAGATACCACTTTTGAGGGACTCCAATGAGGGAGACATGCATATGGCCTCTGGCAGGTTGTTCCAGACTGTTATTGTGTGTGGAAAGAAGGAAAATTTATAATAGTCTTTATTTGTATACACTTGTCTAAATTTATGTTGTCCCCTAGTGCGCCTATCAGATTGAGTTAACATGTCATTTTTAAGTTCTACTAATCCAGAATTTATCTTATAAATTAGAACAAGTTTAGCTTTAGTTCTACGAGATTGTAGACTTTCCCATTTAAGATTGTTGATCATATTAGTCACTGCACCGGGTGATCTGTCAGTGTATTCATTGAATACATATCTGGCTGCCTTACGCTGAATCTGCTCAAGTTGGTTGATTTGATTTTGTTTGTAAGGGTCCCAAACTAGGGAGGAGTACTCTAAAACAGGACGTACAAGTGATGTATACGTAAGGTTTTTGACCTTACGTGAGCAGTGTTTCATGTTCCTACGAAGAAAACCTAAGGTTTTATTTGCCTTTGACGTTACATTATTTATATGCTGTCCCCAATCTAGATCATTACTTATAGTGACACCCAAGTATTTACTATCTGGTACGGTTTCAAGTATTTGGCATGTAATTTGTATTTAAACAGATTTGTTTTAGACTTTTTAGAAATATTTAGTACATAACATTTGTCAGGGTTAAAATTCATTTGCCACTCTGATTCCCAGTGCTCAAGGTTTGACAGATCATTTTGTAATTCCTTAGAGTCACTTTCATTATTAGTTATCCTATATAATAAGCAATCGTCTGCAAAGAGACGAGTGTGACTTGAAGCCTGCTCGGGTAGGTCATTAATAAAGAGCAGAAATAAAGTTGGGCCTAACACAGTGCCTTGTGGCACTCCTGAATCTACAGATAATTTAGAAGATTGAACACCATTTAAAAGGACTTGTTGTTGTCTATTAGAAAGGAAGTCTTTAATCCAATTTAAATTATTATTCCTTATACCATAGTAGTCGAGTTTCAGCAGTAATCTTTCATGTGGCACTTTATCAAAGGCCTTACTAAAGTCTAAAAGGATTGCATCAACTTGGTTACCATCAGATAATGACTTAGCAATATCCTGAATGCTAGTTACAAGTTGCGATTCACAAGAACGCTTACTTCTAAAGCCATGTTGGCAGTCACTTAATATGTTATTAAGGTCAAGATGTTTTCTGATACTACTAGTTATTATATGTTCCAATAATTTACAACAAATAGCAGTCAGTGAGACCGGCCTGTAATTAATTGCATTATGTTTATCTCCTTTTTTAAAGATAGGTACAACATTTGCTTGTTTCCAATAATATGGGATTTTGTTATCATTTATTGACTTCAGTGTTCTCCCTAGGTCCATATAGCACTGTGGTACCACTGTGTTATATTTTTTACCACAGTGCTATCTTGTTAAGATTTATAATAGAATGTGTTAGAACCACAGTGCTATGATTTTCAGAAAACCATGTTTTTACTGGCTACCACAGTGCTATTAAAAATTTCTGGGGAGAACACTGTACTTTTGAAAAAAGAACCAGAGAAATGGTGATATTTCTTCAGAAAATTTGTTTAGAAACATTGCTGGGATATTATCTGGCCCACTAGCCTTGTGAGGATTTATATTTTTTAAGAGTTTGGTTATTCCATTAACATTTATATCAATTTCTGGCATGGTAGGAAAAGGGCTGTTACTTTTATTTGGCATTGAAGTTTTATTCTCCTTGGTAAATGCACTTTTGAACTGTGTGACCTTACTTTCTCTGGGAAAGAAACCATTGAGTCACACACCAACTAGGGTGATAATTGTATACTGTCAGTGTTCAGGCTCCAAGTATTAGAGTTTTTGTTATTGGGACTTTTCAGATCCCCCAACACAAGGAAGGCAAACAGCACAGATGATTAAAAGGCTTCCAAGATGGCATAGTTATTTAGACTCCCCTTATCCCTTTCATCTTAGATTGTGTTGAACCAAAATTGTTATAAAGTTGTTGTTTCTATTTGATTTAAACAAATGATTTTAATTAAAAATGAAAGATGTCAGAGTAACACAACTCCTTGCTTGAAGTTAAAGCATAAATGGGATTCTCCTCTTAGAAATCAAAATCTCTTGACTTTTTAAACAATCTTTTGTGTTCCTGATTTTTGTGTGTGTTATCTCTAACTTTTTCTAGACAATAACATGTATAAGATACAGATATATAAATATTCAGTATGAAACGACACATTGCTATCAAAAATCAGGGTGAAGCAACACCAATTCCATTTCACCTGTTTCTGTACACGTATATTTGTGTTTGTGTGACAAGAATCATAATTATATGAACTAGGTAGCATGGATATCAAAAAGTTAAACTTATAATCAACCAAGGATAATTAATTGAAAACATATTTTTTTGTGATAAAAGAATAGTGTTGATTTGAAATTATTACATTTACCGGTAGCAATATTTTACACAGTGTAATATATTTTAATTATATTTTATAATATTAATTCTTTTTTATCTACTGACATGTCTGTTGTAGGTGTGAAGGACATATTAAAATGTATATCTGGTCAGTTTTTAGCCGGACAGTTAACTGCCATAATGGGTCCATCAGGGGCAGGGAAATCATCTTTAATGAACATATTGGCTGGCTACAGGTACTCGTCTTCAATCTTTAATGAACATATTGGCTGGCTACAGGTACTCTTCTTCAATCTTTAATGAACATATTTTTTCTAGCTATTTGCTAGATACAGGTACTCCTTCCTCTTAAAACATGTAAAACAAATACATTTGAAAAATAACAGTTGAGTAAAGAAATAATTGTGTTTGTTAAAAAACACGAACACATAAATGTATGCCAAAATATATAAGTACTTCTTATCTTTAATGAACATATTGGCTGGCTACAGGTACTCATCTACAATCTTTAATGAACATATTGGCTGGCTGCAGGTACTTGTCCTCAATCTTTAATGAACATATTTTTTCTATCTATTTGCTAGATACAGGTACTCCTTCCTCTTAAAACAAATACATTTGAAAAATACCAGTTGAGTAAAGCAATAATTGTATTTGTTAAAAAAAAACACAAACACATAAATGTTTGCCAAAATATATAAGTACTTCAGTTCATAAAGTTTTTTTGTTCTTGGTTCTGTAGATGTTAGTTTGTTTTTTTAAGTTTTTTTTTATATAAATACATTTTTCAAACCTCATCAACATCTTGCTTTTTAGAACAAAGAACATTACCGGTCAAATCCTTGTGAATGGAAGAGAAAGGGATCTCAGATCATTTAGGAAGACTTCCTGTTACATTATGCAGGATGACCATCTCCTACCACATCTAACTGTTGATGAATCCATGATGTGTTCAGCTAATCTTAAATTAACGGAGAAAATGTCCATGAGAGAGAAACATGAACTAGTGAGACCCTGTTTATCTTTTAATATAGAGAGAAAACAAGAAAAAATATTATTTATACCATTCAAAAACATGAACTAGTGAGACCCTGTTCATCTTTTAATATAGAGAGAAAACAAGAAAAAAATATTATTTATATCATTCAAAAACATGAACTAGTGAGACCCTGTTCATCTTTTAATATAGAGAGAAAACAAGAAAAAATCTTATTTATATCATTCAAAAACATGAACTAGTGAGACCCTGTTCATCTTTTAATATAGAGAGAAAACAAGAAAAAATCTTATTTATATCATTCAAAAACATGAACTAGTGAGACTATATTTATCTTTATAAAGAAAAAACAACAAACAAGAAAAAACATTATTTATACCATTCAACGACACTTAATATTTAACTGTGACACCTAATGTGTAAACTTAAAAAAAATTATTTGGTTATGAAAAACCTATTGACATTAATTTTAACTGTAATTTTTTTCGATTTCAAATCTCCCGAAATATCAGCATTCCCCATGAATTCATTTCATTATTCATGTGGTGTTCCCAACATCATGAAAAATAACCACAGTGGCACAGTATTTATCTTATCTTAAAAGTTTACACACTAACATGTATTGATTAGTCCTTGGCATCTCTAATAAAGTTATTTGTTATAGGTCGATGATATCCTATACACTCTTGGATTACATGACCACAAGAAGACAAGAACAATAAACCTATCTGGTGGACAGAGAAAACGATTGTCTATAGCTCTAGAACTGGTGAACAACCCTCCTATCATGTTCTTTGATGAACCCACTAGGTATTTATTTCTTTTTTTTTTCGATTAAACTAAAAGGCAAATCATTTATACTTCTCCTAGATGTCATGATGGATTTTCTTCACATTCTCAGGAAATTTTACTAATACAAAATGTAGATATGCACCTCCTATTTTTAAATTTGATCAGGTTGTGTTTTTGGGGAGCAAGAAGTTTTTATTTTTGAGCTGCCTCTGTCAGCTTTTTTTCTGGTTTTCAACTAAAACTGAACCATATAAACGCCTTTGTCAGAGCTTATGTTATCTGATATATGATGATCTATCTATAAATTAGTGATTATCTAGTCTTAAAATGTGTATTTTAGTGGATTGGACAGTTCCTCTTGCTACCAGTGTGTCTCCTTGTTAAAGGCTTTAGCTGCTGGAGGAAGAACAATTATATGTACCATTCATCAACCCAGTGCCAAATTATTTGAGAAATTTGATCTGGTAATAATTTAAACTATTAAAGATCTTATGAATTTAAAAGTATCTGATATGGGTTTTTTTTCCAAAAAGTTACGAAACTTACAGTATACTTGTTTTCAATTTATCATTAATATATAGCAGAAGGGAAATGCTTTCCATTTTTCTTTGCATTTTACATTTTCCATTACAGTTATAGTCCGCAATATTATACAATAGGCTCCTAGTATTTAGCTGAACTGTAAGATGTACTGTTTGATCTTCCTATCAACAGTGGATGATGCCATTAAGCATTCAGTGATTTACCTTTTTGTTAAAGCTTTAAATGTTTATGTTTTTTTATGCTGTAAATCTTCATAGAAAAAAGTAATCCCTTTGTTTTAGCTTTACCTGTTAGCAGAGGGAAGCTGTGTATATAAAGGATCTATATCTTCTCTGCTACCTTACTTTGAATCCCACGGAATATCTTGTCCTGCTTATCACAACCCAGCAGATTTTGGTAAGTCTATAGAATATCATTCTCAGTTTATCACAACCCAGCAGATTTTGTTAAGTCTAGGGAATATCTTGCCTAGTTTATCACAACCCAGCATATTTTGTTAAGTCTAAGGAATATCTTGTGCAGTTTATCACAACCCAGCAGATTTTGGTAAGTCTAAGGAATATCATCCCCAGTTTATCACAACCCAGCAGATTTTGGTAAGTCTAAGGAATATCTTGTCCTGCTTATCACAACTCAGCAGATTTTGGTAAGTCTAAGGAATTTCTTGCCCAGTTTATCACAACCCAGCAGATTTTGGTAAGTCTAAGGAATATCTTGCCCAGTTTATCACAACCCAGCAGATTTTGGTAAGTCTAAGGAATATCTTGTTCAGTTTATCACAACCCAGCAGATTTTGGTAAGTCTAAGGAATATCTTGTCCAGTTTATCACAACCCAGCAGATTTTGGTAAGTCTAAGGAATATCATGCCCAGTTTATCACAACCCAGCAGATTTTGGTAAGTCTAAGGAATATCTTGCCTAGTTTATCACAACCCAGCAGATTTTGGTAAGTCTAAAGTTTATCTTGTTCAGTTTATCACAACCCAGCAGATATTGGTAAGTCTAAGGAATCTCTTGCCCAGTTTATCACAACCCAGCAGATTTTGGTAAGTCTAAGGAATATCTTGTCCTGTTAATCACAAACCAGCAGATATTGGTAAGTCTAAGGAATATTTTGTGCTGCTTATCACAACCCAGCAGATTTTGGTTAGTCTAAGGAATATCTTGTCCTGCTTATCACAACCCTGCACATTTTGGTAAGTCTATAGAATATCTTCTTCAGTTTATCACAAACCAGAAGATTTAGGTAAGTCTAAGGAATATCTTGTCCTGTTTATCACAACCCAGCAGATTTTGGTAAGTCTAAGGAATATCTTGTCCAGTTTATCACAACCCAGCAGATTTTGTTAAGTCTAAGAAATATTTTGCCCAGTTTATCATAACCCAGCAGATTTTGGTAAGTCTAAGAAATATTTTGCCCAGTTTATCACAACCCAGCAGATATTGGTGAGTCTAAAGAATATCTTGTCACTTTATCACAACCCAGCAGATTTTGGTAAGTCTAAGGAATATCTTGTTCAGTTTATCACAACCCAGCAGATTTTGGTAAGTCTATAGAATATCTTCTTCAGTTTATCACAAACCAGCAGATTTTGGTAAGTCTATAGAATATCTTCTTCAGTTTATCACAACCCAGCAGATTTTGGTAAGTCTATAGAATATTTTGTCCAGTTTATCACAACCCAGCAGATTTTGGTAAGTCCAAGGAATATCTTGTCCAGTTTATCACAACCCAGCAGATTTTGGTAAATCTAAGGAATATCTTGTCCAGTTTATCACAACCCAGCAGATTTTGGTAAGTCTAAGGAATATCTTGTCCAGTTTATCACAACCCAGCAGATTTTGGTAAGTCTATAGAATATCTTGTCCAGTTTATCACAACCCAGCAGATTTTGGTAAGTCTAATGAATATCTTGTTCAGTTTATTACAACCCAGCAGATTTTGGTAAGTCTAATGAATATCTTGTTCAGTTTATCACAACCCAGCAGATTTTGGTAAGTCTATAGAATATCTTGTCCAGCTTATCACAACCCAGCAGATTTTGGTAAGTCTATAGAATATCTTTCCCAGTTTATCACAACCCAGCAGATTTTGGTAAGTCTATAGAATATCTTGTCCAGTTTATCACAACCCAGCAGATTTTGGTAAGTCTAAGGAATATCTAATATGTTAAAAGTATATACACTCTCTAAGATTACAAAAAGACAAACAAAAGGAAATAATTGCAGAAGAAAGATGGTTTATAACAAGTTTCATGAAAAGTTAATATAGCAAAAGCTTTTGAATGCAATTGAAAAAAGCCAGCAGCCTTTGAATAATAGAAGCAAGAAAGACCTCAGATTTGAAGTTACAGTGACTTTTTGCATCACACTTGTGTATATAAATGAAATATTTATAAGCGAATGCAAATAAGATCTATGATTTTCTATTTATAGTTATGGAAGTAGCCTCTGGAGAGTATGGTGAAGATAAAGTGGAGAAGCTAAAAGAAGCTGTCATGAGTGGTCAGTGTGATAAACTGCCAGAGGTTGTCCCAAGGACATCTGACAATCTGACACAGGTCACTCCTTACGGAGGATCTAACAAACAGCTACAGGACGAGGAGGTTCATATTAACTGTACAGATAAAGAGGGCATGAATGGTACCACAGTAGATGGGGGCTCAACAGGGAGTGTCACTGTAAGTTTATTATGCTAGATTAACATGTGAGTTTGTGGTGGACATTTGCCTAAAGTTAATGGTTTTCAGTGCAAGCTTTTTTAAAAAGTATTTACTTATTTTGAAATAATAATCAAATAAAGATATTTGAATTTTCAAAACTTTTGATAAAGTGAAGATTTGTAGATTTTCACTCACTCACCAGGAATATACAGAAAGTAAAAAAGGAAAATTATGCTTTGTTACTTTCTGCTTGCTTCTAAACCAAAGTTTTGGGCAATACCATCAGTGGATAGTGTCAAACTTTTGAATAATGGTTCTGGGTGTTGTTTTGCTTTTATTTTGTTGGTTTTACTTTCTTGCACACTATAAACATTTTATTACATTAATTTCTAGTCCATATTTGTGTTGGCTCATGAAATCATAAAATTGGTTATGTGAATCTTTGTTTTTCACATAGTCATTGTAATCATATTTCTGTTGTTCATTTATTTTACTTGATTTAGAGATAAACATAAGTGTGAATACTTGTATATATTTCAATAGACCTTTATTTGTCTACATTTAGGAATATTTATATCCATGTACATGTTTTCTGACTTCTTGTGAAAAGGAGTAGTTAAAACTTTAATATGTAGAAAGGGATGATCATGGGTTTCTAAAATAACTTGTCTTTGGATATGCAAAGGGAAAAGAAGATTACATTTCTGTCCAATTCCACTTGTTTAATTTAAAATCAAATCTTTAGACTGCATGCCTATTATACTTTTAGATTGATCCATATGATTATGATCACGAGGTAAACAGTTTCTACTAACATGGGGAAAGGTTTACTAACTTGTAGTTGGCAGTGTTCATTCCAGGCTTAATCATCATATTATAATGAAGTTTCTGGATTGCATTTCAAAATTGGTGTACAATAAGTTATACTTTGAAATTTTATGAGACAGACGTTTAAATTGAATGGTTGCTAAACTTAATCAAGCAAATCATATACATGTATTCTAAATTTTCCAGTTTTGAGATATTTAAGTATGTCATATTGAAGTTGACACTGCCTGGTATGAACACTAAAATGTTGATAAAACAATGCTAGAATGATATATCCATTTATTCCATCTATTCCGGCTATGATAATTTTGAATTTTAAATAAAAAAAGTGAAAGTGATTTCAACAGAAAGCAAGTTTTTGTTTGATATTTTTCCAAATTTCCCCTACATCCTTGGTGATAGGGTGCATTCCAGTTTAATCTCCTTTGGGTAACTTGAGTTACTTGACCCTGAGTTTGGCTGTAATGTTTTTGCTGACATGTAAATATGTATTTATTGTTTTTTTTATCATTTCATTTTCGAAGATTAAGTTTTGAAAAGGTACTACATGTATATTTAAATTTATTTATTTCACTGTGTCATTTCCATGATGCAAAGCTATAAAGCCACTGTCTGATTTGGCTTCTCGTTATTCACTGCTTTGCAGCTTTTGCTAAAATCTAGTGTTTAATATATAAGCTGTTCTCCGGGCCATATTTAACTTATGCTCATGAATAAATACTAGAACTTATATAGTAAATACTTATACTGTGTTAGATATCTTGTGTTCTAATTTCAATTTCAAAATACATACAAAAAAAGAAAAGTTATCTCCTTTAATATTAACAAAAATTGATATGAAAAGCAACAAACAGCTTTAATCACACTAATATGTTGGTTTTGTCTGTAAATAAGAACATATTTGTAACTTGAGCCACAAACAACTAGAAACGTTATTAATACTGGTTTGTCTTATAATCTGTTTCATGATTACAGAAATACCAAGATCATAACAGTTTTGCTACCAGTAGTTTTACACAGTTCTGTATCCTGTTTGTCAGAACATTCAAGTCTATCATGAGAGATGCAGTAAGTTTAAATGTCTAGAATTAAAAGTATTAATTTTCTGTACTGAATTAATTACTTAAGATCTGGAAGGAGAGTGTCGAAACCCACTTGCTCCACCAGGGCTGTGCTCGATTATTCTGTTCAGAACATGTTCTGTTTGCTCCATGGAACATTGAAAATCAAGTATCATAGAACAGGTTCAGAACAAGAAGTGCCTAAATTCAGTATTGCGTACCCCTATTTAATAAATAAATGGCAAATTTTACTTTCATGTGAATGACAACAATTTAAAAGTTGTTTGTTAAAAAGAGAAACAAACAGTCTATTAAATTCTGTATTTACTTACTTTGTTTTATTGGTCGCCATCTTGTTTAATAACTGCTTCAAACACACCAACTCCTCAGATGGAGTAGACAGAAAATACTCTGAACTACTTGATTAATGTTCTGAGTGTTCGAAGCGTTTAGAAGTAATAATCAAGCACCACCCAGGTTGCAATATTTCATTATTTGTTTGTTTTGTAAATCAGAAAAGTTGGGTTTGAATTGTATGCATCAGATTATAATGCATTTTACAATATGGTGTGCTGACACATGCGTTGGTCTCTTTGTGACTGCATTCAAACCCACTGCCCTTTGAATATCAGTGCAACCCATTAAGCATTACACAACTGTGTCTTGTTAGATATTCATCCATTTATAGCTCACCTCATGAAGTGAGTGGACCTTATGTAATACCAAACATCAATGTCTCTTTCTGTTATGTAATACCTAACATCAATGTCTCTTTCTGTTATGTAATACCAAGCATCAATGTCTCTTTCTGTTATGTAATACCAAGCATCAATGTCTCTTGCTGAAATATGATTTAGATCTATTCCCACTGACTGACAAGTGTCAATTCAACTACATTTGTATGGTTGGTGGACCTAGAGACTCTAAGCAGATTGCATGATTCAGATGCTGAAAGTGTCCAGGCCAACCTTTTCTGCATGAAAGACCATTTAAAGTTGATTAATGCTTACAGACAATCTTGTTTTATTTGGGACTAACAATAAAAAAAATAATATGTTTTTATTTTGATATAGTATTATAATGTCTTGATATTTACTTACTATACCAATCTGTTTTTCAGACACTCACCAGATTGAGGCTGATCTCCCATCTTACTACAGGGATTCTGATTGGTCTGCTATATTTAGGTATTGGTAATGAGGCTACCAAAGTTATAAATAACACCAGCTTCCTGTTCTTCTGTATTTTGTTTCTGATGTTTACAGCATTGATGCCAACAGTCATGACATGTAGGTATTATGAAATAGATTATGATTGAGTATAAACTATGACCTTTTCAAATGATAAACTCAATTAGTCTTAAGAAAAATTTGTGTAAAAATCATGAAACTGAAATTCATTCATGTGCAGTTTAAAGTTGCTGCAGTAATTTGGTAGAGTTTGGAGATAAATATAATTTATTTCAAAATATACTAGTGAAATGCTTCAAGTAGCAATATGGCCCCTAGATTTCAAACCCTAAGTAAAAATAAAAAATGTGCTGTTTCTTTTCAGTTCCTTTAGAGATGGCAGTATTTGTTAGAGAACATCTGAACTACTGGTATAGTGTTAAAGCCTATTATCTGGCCAAGACATTTGCTGACATGCCTTTCCAGGTAATATTTTCTGATTTGGAATCCAGAATACATTGTTTTCTGTAGTAAAATCTCCTTGAAAAAGACAAAACTGGCAACCTCATAAAATTTAATATTACCATTATAGATGGTTTTTGTCTCGCCTGCGAAGCAGAGCGGGACATAGGTGTTACTTTACCGGCGACAGCGGCGTTAACTTTTTGGAAAAGTTTTATGAGCACCTCAATATCTCAAGAACTATAGGTCCTGGGTTGATGAAACTTGGTATGCATATGCCCCAGTAGTAGCTTAGCACAGTTGCATCCCCATCTTTTGACCTTGACATTGATTTTCCGGTTGAGTGACTTTGACAATTTTCAATACATATAATAGCAATGGAAAAGTTTTATGAGCACCTCAATATCTCAAGAACTATAAGTCCTAGGTTGATGAAACTTGGTATGCATATGCCCCAGTAGTGGCTTAGCACAGTTGCATCCCCATCTTTTGACCTTGACCTTAATTTTTTGGTTGAGTGACTTTGACAATTTTCAATATATATAATAGCAATGGAAAAGTTTTGCGAGCAACTCCATATCTCAAGAACTATAGGTCCTAGGTTGATGAAACTTTGTATGGTTATGCCCCAGTAGTAGCTCAGCACAGTTGCATTCCCATCTTTTGGCCTTGACCTTGATTTTTGGGTTGAGTGACTTTGACAATTTTCAATACATATAATAGCAATGGAAAAGTTATGCGAGCACCTCCATATCTCAAGAACTATAAGTCCTAGGTTGATGAAACTTGGTATGCATATGTCCCAGTAGTAGCTTAGCACAGTTACAACCTCATCTTTTGACCTTGACCTTGATTTTCCGGTTGAGTGACTTTGATTATTTTTATTGCATATATTTGCAATGTTTAGGTTCTATAAACATCTTTTGATCTCAGAAACTGAAAATCCATGTAAATTCAAAATATAGTGGAAGAAAGAAAGAAAAATTGTTTCTGATGGTGCCGGCAGGCGAGACATACTTTAGTGTTACCTCTTGTTTTTCACTGTGTTTAATTTTGGCTTATTTTGGCAGATCAAGATAAATCACGAAAAATAATCTATCATAATATCCAATTTGACAGAATAGATGTTGTTCAACATTCTGAAACTAAAAAAAAACCTGCAATTTTTTTACACGTTTTATGATACTAATGCTGGAAATTTAACCCAGCAAAAGTAATTCGCAATACAGTTCTCTAACTATTGTACTTAGTTTTAAAACTATATGGACTCACTGTCCATTCTTTAAACAACAAAATCTAATCTTCCAATGATAGTGTCTTATAATTTACTGATTTAACAACAAGAAAATACATTTTAACATGTATACATTTGAAATGGCAGATACATCTTGTCATCATGTCAAAGTCTACATCTTCGGTTTGGTCATTGAAATTTAAATATTGTGACATTTAAGTTCACAAATCAATAAATTACTATGACACTTGTCCAAAGACATACTTTAATATTCATGGAGAAATAATCCGTCAGGGCAGAGGGCAAGCATCACCAAAATCATTTTATGCCTGACAAGTGTAGCAAACAAACACTTTCATTATAACAAAAAAATAAGGATAGGTTTTCTTTTCAGATAATATTTCCTCTGATCTATGGCAGTATAGTGTACTGGATGACGTCACAGCCTGAAGATTTGCTACGATTTATAATGTTTATGACACTTGCTGTACAGACCTCACTTGTAGCTCAATCTTTAGGGCTCATTATAGGAGCAGCTACATCGCTACAGGTACGAAAATATATTTGATTGTAGAAAGGATAAGTGATCTATTATTTTTAGCATTTGTATGCATTTCATCATTATAAAACTGCTCTTATTTAAATTTGTATTGTTACACATTTACTTTTTGTTTAATGTATAAGTGAATTTTAACCAACTTATACTGTCATGACATTTTTCTTTGCTACAAAAAAATGCAGTGTTTTGCTACTACAAAGGTAAATTAAAATTTATTATTAGCATCAACACAACCTCAGTATGAGTACCATATCATGCTTTTAAAATTCAGCACTTATGCATGTTTTCCGTTGATCGTGGAGGAGGATTTATACTGAGAAAGCAGAGATTTACAAGTTCTTTGTTTTGTATATTGCTTTTACATATCATCTTAATGTGTATTAGTTTCAGGTAGCAGTATATTTGGGACCAGTCACTGCATTTCATATTTTAAATATCTTTTCTCTCTCTGATTTTCAGGTAGCAGTATATTTGGGACCAGTCACTGCCATTCCTATATTGTTATTCAGTGGGTTCTTTGTTAACTTCCAGACCATGCCTGTATATCTCCAGTGGTTATCCTATATATCATATCTAAGGTAATTTACAATTAAACAGAGTTTGTAATCAACATTTGAGAAATTTATATTTATAAACACTTGACTTTAGAGGTTACTTTAGTGGGTGACCTTGACAGGTACTTAATGTATTTACAAGAGGGAAAAAACATCTGTAAACATACTTACATGTATTTTCAAAATTTTACGATTTCACTCAAATTTGTAGGTACTGAATTTCACGAAATCTGCTCATCATTCTATATAATTTATTTCATTTTGCAGGTATTTAATATTTGCGAAAATGCTTGACCGCAAAATCTGTGAAAGTAAATACCTCGTAAATATAAGTACGTTTACAGTAACTCAAAAAAGCAAAAACATTTGACTCATGTGAAAAATCACACTTGGGATTGACCTCACCATGTAAATTATGGTTACAAATTTCTACATGCCACATGACATTATTTCATCATATCAAAATAAAGATATCTATATAAGGATATAATCTCAGATAAACTACCCTGTCATTTCTGGTAGATATTAATACTGTTGTGATGAAGTAGTTCTTATCAGATCATTTTGTGTTAAAAACTTTATTTGTATTGCTTCATGTTTAATCATTTTAAGATCTGTTATATCTTGTTGTAGGTATTCATTTGAAGGTATACTGCATGCTATATATGGCTTTGATAGAGAGAACTTGGACTGCTCAGAGGACCATCCAGCTAAATGTCAGTTTAACGAACCCAAAGAGATACTAGAACAATGGGACGTGGAGAATGTTTTCTATGTAGATTTTATAGTATTATGTGCATTCTTTGTTTTGTTAAGAGTTGGGTGTTATTTTGTATTGAGATGGAGGGTCAAATCTGAGCGTTAAACTTATGTCTCCACAATCACTCTGTGACAATGCAGCATCCAAAAGTGGGTGGTGCCTAAAATATGTAACTTATACCCGTACTGGTGTTATGACAGATTCTTGTTACACTGTGTAAATATGTTTGTTTTGGGGCTTATTAAGCTTTGTAACCAGGAGATGTCTTCAGGAATTGCTTCTGTTAAAAACAGAGATCCACACTTTTTGCTTAGTTTTGATTTTTTTTCATCATTATATCCACTTGGGTATATTTTTAACTTTAGGGGTTTAAAGCTATAAACCTTTACCTACAAGGATGAAATACAAGTTTGTTTTTTTTTACAACACCTTTAGTTTGTAATATATCTCAATGCACATATTTTGACACTAAAATTTAATACCTGTACATACTATTGACATGAGGATTTTTTTTATCCTCTTGTGTGGTATCAAGAATACCTCTAGTTGTTTAACTCCTAATATAATACTGATATTTAAGCAGTGAATATGTTATTGTTATAGTTAACTTGATGTTGTGGGACCCCAAATAATTGTTAACATGTTTGTTATTCAATATTTTACCTTGGAAATTATTATCTTTGTTTTAACTTTAACCTTTCAATATATCTATTTCCAATCAGATTTTTAACATGTTGTTATGTACAATGTATATATAAAAATGTCACTTTGATTTAATTTTGATAACTCTTTTCATAACTGAATTCTTTTGACATTGTTGTTGGTCACTACATTTATGTACAAATCCTGTATGACCTGTGTAATGTTATTCTCATTGTAAGTGCTACAGTTTACATACTCTGTTCAGTGTGATAGGAATGGATGATGTATTTCTGTGATATAAGATTGTCTGTGTTAATGTTTTTTACTGTTAATGTTTGAACTGTATAACATAATAATATTTGAATACATTTTACACTGAAACTTTACATTTTAAAAATACAAGCTAAGCACTCTATGTGATTAAAATTTTATTGACAGTGTAACTTGAAGGTTGTGTAAATCAAGTTAAATAATTACAATTGAGCAAAAAAATCTTTTGTTTGAGCGATTATTTTTTTTCATTTGGGCGATTTTTTCCACAGGTAAATTTCTTAATGAATTTTACACTATAACATACAGTTAGCCACAAAAGGTGAAATATTCATAATTCATTTAATTAATAAATATGAAAAGGGGGGAAAATGAACAGAAAGTATAACATGAATGCATTTTTTTAAAGAAACAAATAAAAGATTAAATTGGAACAAATAAAAGTATTCACCATCTTATTTATTTTTATTTTTTAACCTTTAAGACTTAAGAGTAAAAATCATTTGTATCAATCTTTAAGATATAACTTTTTTGCAATCCGATTAAAATCAGATCTAACAATTGTTCCCTACTGTCACTGCATGGCAGATCTAAAGACATCCCATTCTACTTTGTGTTCTAGTGACCTTTTGAATTGACCAATCAGATTGCAGCTTCCAAGATTTTGACAGCATTACTTCTTATGATAAATCCAGAGGATTCCCCAAAAGGTCATCAGAACAGAAAACAGAATGGGATGTCTTTCTCAGGGGTCATTTTTAAAATCGCTCAAATGGAATGTGCCCCGTGTTTTGTGTCATTTTCAAGGAATACTTGTTTTATGTATTTTTATATTGTTGTATATTTTTGCAGTATATAAATGATAGCCATTGATTGGTGTGCATTATTGTTGTAGAAATAGAATTTCATTGTGGGTGTATTTTTTATGCAACAATTTTATAAAATGTAGAGTTTTTTAAGAGTTTTGTGTTAATATGGTATCTGAGGGCTTTTCCTGGAGAAAATATCCCTTGGTGGTGGGTTTGATCAGATAACAATGTATATTTATTAGAGGATTTTATTATGCATTGCCACTTGAGAATATTTTTTCTTTGACCTAGAAATTACTGGAGTAATAATATCACTCCTGTTTGAATCCAAGACAAGTTCAAGTAAATTTGGTTAGATAAGCCATTTACATTTGTTCTTAAAATCAGTTAAGAAAAAATGAATGAGTTGAAAATGCTTTATGCCATATTTTGTTTTTATTTTATACTCTCCTTTGATATTTTTTTCTTTAAAAAAATATCAATTTTAAGTTTAACAAAACATAAGATAGGATACAGAAAAGTTTTTAATTAACTAGTTGACATAGGAGTTCTGTCTCCCTGATCTCACCAGTGGTATTAACACCTAATGACCATGACAATTCTTTTATCTTAAGTTTGATTGTTTCCATGATATGTACATATTAAAGTATACAGTAGAGTCCTGTATTAACATGATTAAATGTCTGAATGAGTATGTTATGCTATAAATTTGAGATATTGAGATTTTTTTAAGTATTTGTGTTGTGAAATGACAATCAGAACTTAGAAGAACCCCCAGACTTTGATCGAAGAACCTTTAAACTTTGATTTTAAGTTTTTCATGCCCTTGTTAAATCACATAGAAATGTATGTTGACAGTTTGTTATCAAGGAATACTGAATCAAATTCAAAATATGCAAAATGCCATCGAATTAGTGATTTTAAGAAAAAAGAATACAAGTGTTTCATACCACTGTTTTGTTGTTATACTGAGGTAGAAAGGGAAGTGCAATACATTTTACTGTTAGCTTTCTTTGGTGTATATTTTACCAATATATTGATATCTGTTTGATGTACCCTCTACTTTTCTTTGGGAAGTATTTTACCGATCCATTATTATATTTTGGATGTTGGGATATTTTTTTCTGATCAATTGTTATGTACATTTTTAAGAATTCAATGTTATCTTGATTGGTTGTTATTTTCTTGTTACTGAGTGGTTACATTTAATTACATACATGTAGATGGGAATATGTTTGTTTTTATCATAAATCATTATTGTTTGTTATTTTATTCATATCTTACATCACAAACTTAAAACATTGTAATTTAAAGACAATTATGAAAAAAAACATACAAGTTACTGCTAAAAAATGCTTGCCTACATAGGGTAAAAGAAAAATGCAAATTATTTTCATCGCCTTAAATTTCTTTTTCAAACCATATTAGTTGGGTTTTAATTCTAATTACTGTGAGCCCTCTTTAACACATTAATTTTCTACCAGAATTTGTCAGTTGATTTGTGAAAAAAAGTCTAATGTTCAGTATTTTCCATAATTATGCAGTTGGTTACATGTATCTTTTATGTATCATCATCATGTATGTAATTAGAAATTTCTTTAATGTATAGATCTATTTTCCTTATCAATAAACGATGTAACTTGTGTTGTTTGATTGTTTTATTTCAAATTACCCACTTCTGACTTAGGAATAACAAATATTTTACTCATGTTTAAAAAAAAAGATCAAACCCATAAAGTTCTACAGTCAGAGTTTATATATGCTTAAGAATTCAAAATAAATTGGGCCACCATTCATTCCACCAAATGTTTCAGGGTATGAAATGTAAAATCTAAGGTCTCAAATGAGGACAATCTCTTAGTGACACATCAAAATACAATGATAGACCACTGTGTTTGTAGTTTAATATATTTACCACTCTACCACTAGTTCCCAATCTTCCTTTTTCATGTAAGTATATAAAGCCTGGTGGTTATTTAACACCAGAAACAAAACAAAACAAAAAACTTAGGGAAAAATGCAAAACATAGGGAGAGTTATGAAGTCTGGAAAAAGAAACGAGCCTAAACCATGTATCAAGATTATTTAAAAAAGAAGCTAAAATGGTGAACAAAATTCATCATCGAAAGGAATGTGTACAGACAAAACATGCAAATTCTCAAAGGTAACAATCAAATATTAGTAAAAACAAAAACAAGAAAACTATTAAAAATTGCAAATAGATACATGTATGATATAAGTCTTGAAAAAAGAAACAAACCTAACCAAATCTTCACAGGTAACAGTCAAGACTTACAAGCATATATTAAACTAAAATCTACATATAACCAGTCCAACATTAATAAATTATTGGACAAATTCTTTCACCAATAGGCCTTCCTTGCTCAATCATTTACTGATCTGCACTTCCTCTGAGTTGTTAATCATGGACCTATCATTTCATTAGGTTAATCAACTTTCCACATAAGGTGGTCTTTCACCATTTTTGTTGACTCCAATGAAAAAAAACTTAATATATATACTCAAATTCAGAATAGTGTTATAGCTTTTTCAATTGAATTAAAATGACACCAACAGGTTTGACAATTAGGTGTCTTAAGATGAGAAAGAACTTTAATATTAGGTCAGTGTAATTATTGAGGCATAAAGCACCTGTTGTTTGTATTATAAATCATGAAGCTTATAAATTCAGGTAGAAATTTTAATAATGGATCCCACCTGCCCAATAATTTCCAATACTTATAGTGATCAAATGGTCAGTTTGATCCATTCAAATTTTTATCTGACTTGATATTCTTTTCATGATTTGTACTCTTTATCCTCTATTTTTTGCAGAGTTTGTCTCATGTGCTGTGTGGATGCTGTCGACCATATCCTTGTGCTTGAGGTGTATGCTCTTATATATTTTCATGATGGTATACTTGTACACGAGATAACTTTCATAGGTTTCTTCTTACCTCATATTTTTTACTTTTTACACTAAAATTTTTTTAAATTGCTGTTTCTTTATGTTGGTTGTGTTGCATCCATTTATTCCACATCTCTTTTAAGATCGTCTATATTAAACAACAGGCTTCACTTTATACCTAATATCAAACCTCTTTCTTCTCTTAAGAAAGACACCTAATAGTCAATTTAGTGCCCCCTGTCAGGATTTTTTTTAAACCCCAAGACTGTCAATTGCTCCCAAAATTACTTCAAATGCCATATTTTTGTTTAAATGCAAAGTCAGAGAACCACTGGACTTGTTGATAATTTAAAAAATATTTAAAGGGCAAAATTTGGTTGTTAATTGGTGAAGAAAGACCATTTTTGGCCAACCTTGGTTACTATAGCAACCATGAAAATGACAGTTGAGACCTGTATCAATAGAGCCTGGCCCAGTGAACGGACTATAACCAAATTTCAAAGCCTTTGGATGAAAAATTTAATTTTTACAGCATTTTTAATTTTTTGCCTACTAAGTGAATTTTGGGCTATTTTTCATAAAGGAAAGGGTTAATTATTATGTGGAATAAATCTGCTAGGAAAAAGGAAACTGAAATTCTTATTAAGTTTCTTTAGTACACTGCTTAAATATATTCTGCATTCCATTAAGATATATCTTTGTATAGATTTTGAAATATTTTTATGTTCGTTCATGTGCTTTGCTGTGACCATTTTATGTCTGGTTATTGGCTAGATCTCTAATGATAGTTTTTTTTCCGCCATGTTTCACAACAAGTGAGCAAAGTACATGTGAATATTTGTACGAAAATAGTATACAAACAGGAAGAAAAATACTCTAAAAATCCCCATTTAGGTAAATAAAGGTAACCTGTAAATGTTGGATCATATGTAATCCACAATTATTCAGATTTGGCAAGTTCTCGTGTCCAAATCCAGTAGCACTACAACTTTGATAGAGATAACCACATTGTGTAACTATTTGTGGTTCATTTATGTGCTGATACTGATAGGAATTTCATATACTGCAAAAGTAAGATGTATATTAAATGTAATATATAACGAAAACATTTATATTTTTGACACCAAATTGTTGGAAAAAAATCAAAATTGAAATTTTTGTGAAAAAGCTATTTTTACCGGTTTCTTTTTACCCATGGTCTAAGTACCAGCTAGTAAAAGATTAGGCACTGGATACGGTTACCTGAAAAGGTAACAATAAGAAAATAAATTTTGTCAACTGACACTGGAAGGACGGACTAACAGAAAACCCTGTAACGGATGCGGACCTGTTTTAATGGAAGTAACAATAAGTATTTTTACCTGCATCGCCGAGGCGAAAGCAGGTCTAGTAGTCGGGTCACTCCGTCCGTCCGTCTGTCCGTCCGTCCATCCCGCAATGGGTTGCCTGTCTTGTGTAATCTGAATCTCAAAAACCAAACACTAGATCTTTCTGAAATTTTACACAGTGATTACAGATATATTGAAGATGGGGTCATTTTATAATTCCGTTTAGAAATTAGGGGCCCAAAAGGGACCAAAAAAGCGACTTTTTAATTTTTTCCACAATAACTTTTGTTCTGGTTGACCAAATGCAATGAAACTTTACAGTAATGTTACTTACCATAATAGGAAGGGCTGGGCTGATTTTGGGTGTCCCCTCTTTTTTCGTTTAGAAATTAGGGACCCTAAAGGGGGCCAAAAAAAGCGACTTTTTAAATTTTTTCCACAATAACTTTTGTTCTGGTTGACCAAATGCTATGAAACTTTACAGTAATGTTACTTACCATAAAAGGAAGGGCTTGGCTGATTTTGGGTGTCCCCTCTTTTTTCGTGTAGAAACTAAGGGGCCAAAAAAGCAACTTTTTTATTTGTTTCCACAATAACTTGTTTTGGTTGACCAAATGCTATGAAACTTTACAGTAGTGTTGCTCACCATAGATTAAAGGGTGGGGATGATTTTGGTTGTCCCCTCTCTTTTTAAATTTACAGTGTCACACTATTTTACGTAACTACATGTTTATATTATGGGTTAAGCATGTTTTACAGTATCACACTTTTCTATGTAACTATATATATAACGGACTTGAAGATCGCAATGGAAGAGGGAGGTTTGGCGCCATAAAACCTGGTTTAACCCACCATTTCGTTTAAAGTGCCTGTACCAAGTCAGGACCATTGCGATCCACCAGTTCTCCGGTATGACTGATTCGTTTTTGTCATTTTTTCTGGACTATGAGATTGATCATTCAAGTTCGGTAGTTTTGTTATTACCTTTATTTGTTTAGGAACGAGGGGCCCAAAAGGGGCAAAAATGTGACATTTTTCAATTATGGTCCGATTTAGAATTTTTTTTTTTACAAGTTAATTTTGGTCATATATTGGATACAAAATGGAGGATAAAAATTTTTCTTGACCCACCTTTTCTTTTTAGCAATAAGGGGACCAAAAGGGGAAAAAAATAGAAACTATTATATATATTATTGTTTTTAAGAGATGTATATTTCTTTATATGTTATTCATATAATGTTTTTGTCATCGTTAAGCGTCCGTCGTCCGTCCGTTAACTTTTCTTCAAACATCTTCTTCTCTGAAACCACCGATGGGATTGCTTTGAAACTTTGTACAATTGATCTTTAGGATGTCCTCTACCAAGTTTGTGAAATTTGTGAATGTCGACCAACCAACATGGCCGCCGTTACTAAACATAGAACAGGGGGGTCAGACCATAGTTTTTAGCTTACAGCTCAAAAAGAATGAGAGATAGAAAAAATCTGAAGCAACCGTCCTTCTTCAGCATCAAAAGCTCTACAAAACTCTCCATTGAGTCAACGTTGTGTGACTACTCCATATAGGAATTATTTCCCCTTAATCGTCAAAATTGACCATTTTCTCAGTTTTTGGACTTTATCTTGAAAACTGTAAATGTTAGAGGAAAATGGTGGGATTGCTTTGAAACTTTGTACACTTAATCTTTAGGATGTCCTCTACCAAGTTTGTGAAATTTGTGAACGTTGACCAACCAACATGGCCGCTGTTACTTAAGATAGAACAGGGGGGGGGGGGGTCAGACCATAGTTTTTAGCTTATACACTACAGGGGTCACCACACTTCAGGATGACAGGGAGAAGTGACTTCTCCCTCTGAGCCAAGTAGGGAGAAGTGACAACAAATAAGGGAGAAGTGAGAGGCGTGCGGCACTACCGTAGAAACAAATAAACTTAATGATTTACAATACTACGTCTTTGTAAAGTGCTTTATATTGCCTACACATGAAATCTTTATAAGTTAAGTTGTAGTTATTACATGTATATAAATAAGGCTTTTTGTATTAGATGTTGATGTAAATATATATGTGTCAAAAATGCATTTTTAAGTCCACCACAGGATGCATGTGTCAAAAAGCTTTGTAAGTCCACCATGGGCTTCATGTGACCAAAGAAATGGACTATCCATGTTAGGCCTCCAATGTACAGGGTTAAACTTGTTGCGGTCGTATCATGCTGCGCTCGGCGTAGCTTTTTATTTATATCATTATTATAAGGATCTTAAATATTTTTATTTCTAAATATTCATTGTCAGTCTTTAAATTGGGTTGCATGTGACAAATATGCATTTTCAATCCACCATAGGATGCAAGTGTCAAAAACTATTGACTGTCCATATTGGGCCTAAAACAAACAGGGTTCAATGTTTTGCATTGTGACGCAGGCCAGACATCGATTGGTCTTGTTTGATTTATAGATTAATAGGGTATCCCAACTATATTTTTGTTTTCATATGTTTAAAAATAGAGAAAAAAAACAATGGTCTTTTTTTTGTTTGTACAAAAGCGTTATTTTTCTTAGACAATATTCGTTTACTTTACTTTGATAATTGAATCATTGAAAATGTCAAGACTTTTTTGTTTTCAATGTAATTTCTATATAATTTGTACATGTAGGTCAAATACATTTTGTATTTAAAGGTCTTTTGAGTAATAACAAAAGAAAATCATTGGAGATTTAAATTGGTAATGTTTTGTTGAATATATTTAGTGATTGGGTCTGATTAATACAAAGATCACAGAACCATCTATAACTTATATGTATTTATTATATAAGGAGATACATGCAGGTGTACCATAGATGCGTACTGTTCATTTGTTATTCTTATTTTGTGAGATAAGTACAAACTTAGGACAAGGTTTAATAGTAAGTTTGATTTACAAGAAGTAAAGCATTTCACAATTTGAGCAAAATAATGAGTATTTCATGTTAGCAAAAATAATCTTTATTTGAGAGTCAACACAAAGAAAACATACATGTACATGTAGATCTGAACAGCACCTGGTTGTTACTCTTGGTAAATTGCATGTGCTTTGGAAGAATGAGCTTTTTGTTTGTTTGTTTTTATATGACCGCAAATTTTTGCGATCGTATAATGTTATGGCAATGTCGTCGTCTGGGGACATTTGGTTTCCGTGCGATAACTTAAGTAAATATTGACCAATTGTTATGAAATTTTAATATGATGTTTGTAACCACTAGAGGAAGGTTCATATTGTATTTGGGGTTGGTGGCCCTTACCGTTTTGGAAAAAAGGGCCGAAAGGGGCTAAAACGGGTGTATTGACAAAACTATTGTAGAAAGTTTATTATTCAATAGATTTTGAAAATTCTTTTTTTATTGAATTCCTCATTAAATTCTGTCAACAAAATGTGTCAATGGTTTTGATGTATATTGAACTGTTACATTGCTACAGGAGGTCGAAAAGGGGCCACACCCAAAAAAATGACTTTTTTATTTGTGGTCCAATTTTCAAAATCTTTTTTTCATTTGAATCCTTGTGAAAATGCCTGCCTGCATTTTTCAATCAGATTTGCAATATCTCTTACGGTTTTTGAGAAATTAGGGGTCAAAGGGGCCAAAAACACCATTTTTAAAAGTTTTTCAAGGCAAATAATTTTATACCAAAAATTTAGTTGTACTGGGCCAGCCAATTGTTATGAAGTTTTGATATGATGTTTGTAACCACTAGAGGAAGGTTTCTATTGTATTTGGGGTTGGTGGCCCTTACCGTTTTGGAAAAAAGGGCCAAAAGGGGCTAAAATGGGTGTATTGACAAAACTGTTGTAGAATGTTTATTATGTCTCCCCCCACTTTTGTGGGGAGACATATTGTTTTTGTCGTGTCCGTCCGTCTGTCCATCACAAAGTTTGTCAGCGCAACTCCTCTGAAACTACTGAACTGAATTCAACGAAACTTGGTACATACATGTAGGAAGGACATCATATTTAGTTGTGCATATTACCAGGAAATTTTGATCCTCAAATTTTTGTGGGAGTTATAGCCCTTTGAACTTAGAAATTTGCTGAAAATCCTTATTTATCGTCTTGTCAGCGCAACTTGGTATATAGGAAGGACACCATATGTTGTTGTGCATATCACCAGGAAATTTTGATCCTCAAATTTTTGTGGGAGTTATGGCCCTTTGAACTTAGAAATTTGCTGAAAATCCTCATTTATCATCTTGTCAGCGCAACTCCTCTGAAACTACTGAACCGAATTCAAGGAAACTTGGTATATAGGAAGGACACCATATGTAGTTGTGCATATTACCAGGAAATTTTGATCCTCAAATTTTTGTGGGAGATATGGCCCTTTGAACTTAGAAATTTGCTGAATATCCTCATTTATCATCTTGTCAGCGCAACTCCTCTGAAACTACTGAACCGAATTCAAGGAAACTTGGTATATAGGAAGGACACCATATGTAGTTGTGCATATTACCAGGGAATTTTGATCATCAAATTTTTTTGGGAGTAAGGGCCTTTTGAACTTGGAACTATTTGGGGAAACGGGGGGAGACATCGTTTTTGTAGGCAAAAACAAACTTTAATTGACTATCCATTTGCATGGGACCTCCTATGTAAAGGGTCCATCATGTTCGGTTTGTATAATGCTGGTTGCACTGCAGTTTGTTTATTAACTTTGAAAACAAGTTCTTTTTAATAGTTTCTGAATTTTGATAAGTTATGTTACATGACACCAGTTATGGTACCTACTTTCCTTGTGCTTTTGTTGTGGTCTAGAGAAGAAAAGCTTCAAAAGTGATAAAAGTAAAAAATTACTGTTATTTGGAGTTAAATTTCCCAAATATAGAGTGTTATATGGTGTAGAAAGCTTCATTTTTTGTAAAGATATATACATGTTTTTTACATGGCCTGTACTTGAAACCCTGCCAAATACAGAAAACTGCCAAGTAAAAATATCATGGTATCTACTTTTATTTACCATAGACTCCTGTTGGCCTTTTTATCGGATAAGTAGACTTCATATTGATAGGAGATTGAACTGATAGATATTTTGAGTATTTGATCTAACTTTAACCTTTGTATTGGTATATTGACATGAAAATACATGTATTTGGTATATTTAGTAAAGGGGGTTCCCTTGGTGAGGTATATCTATTCTTGGAATGATATCTAATGATCTATCACCTCCCTTTGGAATCATTGTTTATTATTAGAGAAGGGGAATTCCCAAAGTTCAATACAATTATATCAATCAGTAAGTACCTTTATTTTTTTAATGACATTTATAATTAACAGGATTTATAGCAACACTTTAATCATTTTATATGTGAGCAACTTTTACTGAATATAAATTTGAATCTCTTCATTATTTTTAGCCCTTAGAATTGTTAATGGTACACATTTATCCCTGTACAATGTATATATACATGTACATGCAACATGGCAAGAATATTATTTAAATTGTGTGACTATATCTAAAAGACATTATCAGATGTATTGATATATTTGTGCTATTTTTAGAAAAACTTGTAGACAAACCATAGCTTTATACCCCTAGCAACAGTTGGTTTCTAAATTATTGAGAAATATTTACCCTGGTTGAAAATTGTGGGGGAGGGGGTATAAACATGTAGTTGTAAAGGGGGGGGGGTCTTCCATCCTTGTCTGTTACACCTAAGGTACCCTTCCCTTATTATCTGCAGCTCATTTTTCAATCCCTCAAAGGATTTTCATGAAACTTGTACACAATCTTTGTGACATACATGTAATGTAGCATTGATTAATATACTATTATCCTACAAACATGTGTATATCGGTTTCTGAAGCAAAAATGGAATTTGAATGGAGATGTTTGTGGAAAAAAATCTCTTGAGTTGCTGGAGGATTAAGGGAGGATAATTTGACTAAAGTTTTTTCCATTCGAGAGTCCAGAATCGGTTAGGAGTAGATTTACAATAGACATTTGTTATCTATCAATGATTATTTTTTCTCTTTACAGTGAAAAGCCTAGAACATTTGCAAAAAGAAGAGATGGATTCTGACTCTGATGTTCCTGATTTGGTTCCCTCATCATCTGATGAAGAGGATATAAAGAAACCGGTAAAAAATAATGGTCAGTTTTATTATGATTTTGAATTTGAAAATGTTTGAATATTATAGAAAATTTTAAAATCATATTTTCACTACTGTGGTTTTATTATCATTTGTAGGGTATCAATTTTCTTGATTTTTTGTGGCCTTGACCCACGGAATATGATACCCCACAGAAAGTAAATTCAACTTGATCTTTATGCTGCAGACTTCAGAACCACAAATTTAAGAATCTATAAACTGATCCTTTTTTATCAAGCCATGAAATCCAAGGAAATGAATCCAAAGAAACTCTTTTCATAAATCATGTTACAGCCTTTTTGATTTGAAGATAAAACTGAAATCTTCTACTTTTCATATTCAGCTGAGTGTGTGGATACCTGGCTGTCAAAGAATATCAAATTTCTAGAGAAACAGGAACAGAACCTACGGTTGTTCTCCATAGGACCTTTTATCATGGGGCTTGAGACGTTTATAACCAAGCCTTGGATGTACTTGATGTATGAAGCTGGAATGATGGATGAAACAAGGTTAGTTCTAGAAATAGCTGGTGATCATATTATGTTTTGGTCATTGAAATGAGGAAGGGCAGGCTTGAAATGTCAAGTTATATCTTAGTTTTAGTCCACTTAAATATTTCAGAAGTTTACTTTGGGAAAATAAAGAAGATATGATAAATTGTTTCAAAATGGCTTTTCAGTCCATTAAATTAATTTTAGAACTTCACAAAACTTTGCTCACAACTACATCATAGCATAAATTGGCATTTTATTTTCAGATTGAAAGAGAAAATTGAGTTTACTAAGTTGACAGATGATGAATGGAAGGATCTGGATATTGTAGACTTAGTGTGTAAACTTGTCATCAAAAAGATGGTAAGAAAATGATAGATAAAGAAACATGTCAGATATTTAATGCAAGAAATAAACATTTCCTTTTCAAAGATTTGCACAAAATAAAAGCATGTTTAATGGTATAAAGTTTGAGTGTTTAAATATATGTGATGAAGATGAATTTATGTAGTAAGACATTCTAAGCTTGTTCATTAAAACAGATGCAAATTAACTATTTTTACACATGTAGGAACATTACATCAGTGCTTTAGAAATAAAGTTAATATTTAATTGCCTATAAACTACACCCTTTCTGTTAACATTGTTCACTCTCAGAGGAAGAAGAAGTTTCTGTTGAACACAATAGATATGATTGATAAGATTGAGGAACTAAAGAAAACTGGAGCCATGGATGTTAAAAAATCAATACAGTATGCCACCAAGTTCTCACACATAATAGACAATGTATGGTAAGTATTTTTTAAAACAAATTTTTATTTGAATCTAAAATTGTTTTGGATTTTGGAAAATCTATTTCAAGAATTATAAGCTGGCTAACCTGTACTACAGGGGTAAGTCATGTTGACATGGCTCTAAGGGGGTCAGTTAAGTTCACATCTTAATTGCTGCAATACCAAACAAAATCAATTAGCCATGCCAGCATCACTAACTCCCTTAGTAGGGGTTAGTCTAACTCATTTATCTCCAAAATAATTCCAGATTGGAATAATAACTTGTTTTAATGATAATAGATTTCAAAACTTTTATTTTGAAAACCATACTAGGACTACATGATTTGCAATAACCTATATCCAATGGTGTTTTTTCTAAAAAAAAAAAAAAAACACATATTCAGAGCAGCTATGGCTTTCTCTTAAAAATAATAATAAAAGTCCATGAGACAACATATCAGATAGCAGATCTATCCAAGTCTTCTTTTGAAAATAAGAAGCAGGAATTTGATTCCATTTGTTGTTCATTGTAGGGATAAAGCCTTGAAGTATACCCAGTTAAAAGATAAAACAGAGAAAGTCAAGTTTTCAACTTTATATGTTTGTAAATTATGTAAGTATTTTTTTTTCAGAGTTTATTATATAAGACATTTTGTCTATGTTAACTTGTTTGTGTATTGATTCATATAAATGAACTACAAAGTATTTGTCTATCTTAAAAGAGCTTTTATATGTTTATGCAAGGGCAGCAGCTCTAAGCTTGTCGGTTTAAGTCCACTAAAGAGCGCTCAGATACCTGACATCGGGTCAGGCCCCTTTGCCCAGAAAGCGACTGGGACGTGTGCTCCAGATGGTTGAATGATGCAGCCCTGTCATAATGAATGCTGGTCGTTAGGCTATAATGCGAAAAACCTGACCACAAACCATAGTGGGCCAACGTGTTTGGAGAGTGCCATGCTTCATGCACCAAATAGATCCCTTGATGGACTGCCAAGTAGTGCACCACACAGGTTTAACCAAACTCTCCCCTTTTCCTGTTGTTCTTCAAAATTTGCTGCTTCCTTTGTTTCCCACCCCATCCCCATATTTCTCATCATCATCATTTCATGTTCATTTTATCACCTTTTCATGTTCATCGCCTTTAAATAATCTATATAGCGTTGCAAGTGCGTAAAACACCAACTCACTAACACATATTATATGTTTATGATTTAAACTGCATTTTACTTACAACTTTAAGATTAAAAAAAAGATTTACTAAAGTGGCTTTACTAATTTCTTAGCTTGGTATTATGAAGATTGGCCTTGTTATTTAAATGACTTTTGATATGTGTTTAGGTCAGATGATGATATCAAGTTTGGCTAGAGACGGAAAAGATCTTGCTGAAGATTTCAAGAAATCTATAAGAGTCAAGGTATATAGTACTAACATTCAAAGAAAAGTTATTTATTATGCAATTTTGTTATAATTATGCATTTTAAAATATGTTATTATTGCATAGAAATGTGTAAGTTTCCAATATTTTCAGGCAAACACTCAATCTTTTTGACTGTAAAAAAAAAACAATGTCAGCAATTATCAGGTCAAAACTTTATTGAAAAACTTTAGAACATTAACATGTTTGAAACTGTAGTCCATGTACTTTCAAACTTTCAAGTATTTCTTTCCTCTGGTTTCTAAAATATAAATTATAAAAATATAAAATATTGATTGCCACTTAATATTTAAATTCTCTATAGTAACTCATAATTCCTTTTATAGAGTGGAGGTCCAGAAAAAGCCATGAGCTATAAGGATCAGGGAAACCTACAGTATTCTCAACAGAAATATGAGGGAGCTATCAAGTTCTACACTGATGCAATCAAAGCAGAGTAGGTCATCAATATACCATTGCTCTCAAACAATCCTGTTTTGTCATCTGTCAGTTAAAAGTGACATTTCGTAATATTACACATGTTATAAGTCACTAAATTTGGGTGAAAGACAAGATATAAAAACATTGTTAACACAGTGGAAATGAGATTAGGAAGGGTTGAGTTATGTCCCTTAAATTACTTTTTTAAACTGTTCCCTTTTCCCAACATAAATGTTGAAGAAAGAATCATGATGTTATACATGTAAATTGATACAAGACAGCATTTTAAGATTCTGTGCATTTTTTTTCTAAAGCAAAATCAATACAGACATAATGGATTGTAAAAAATTCTTAATAGCCAGTTATAAAAGAAGACTTTCTAATCAGCAGCAAGATTTCTGTTGAGTTCAATTAAAATATGAATTTGTACATATACTTCACATAGTCACTAAAATATATAACAAAGATTTTGTAAATTTTATATAATTCAAATTCATGCAATTCATTTGCCTTATTAACTAGTTCTAATTGTGATCGCAAGCGAGTCACATACATGTCCCCTCACGTACCCCTCTTTGACAATATTTCTGGCTTTTGTGGGAACCCTGTTTAAGCAATGACGCCCTTATCATTCCATTGAAGCACCCTTTTTACAAGCATTGGTAGCGTACTTGTAAACTATTGTAGTGACTAGCGAGCATAACTACCGCTCTCGTCCTCTACAATGGAGCCACTCTTCAATGAAATGCTAAAAACGTTACGGAGAAGCTTTTGGTTGACATCCATATGAGATATTATTCTCCCTTAATCTCATATAGTCGAGAAGAGTCACACAGTCACATCCAAAAGCTGTTGCATCGGACCATAAACAAAATTTAATGCTAAAAATGAACTCCCCATACCATAATTACCCTGTATATTAATTTTCATGAAAATCAGAGTAAGTTTAATTTTGGCGGGAAACAGTGGCTTTTTTGAAAATGGCCGACCATAAATAAATTTCAATGTCAAAAATCAACTCGCTATACCACTGTTACCTTATATACCAATTTTCGTCAAAATCGGAGTAACTTTAATTTTGGCGGGAAATGGCGGCCATTTTGAAAATGGCCGACGATAAAAAAAAATTGATGTCAAAAATCATCTCGCCATACCACTATTACCTTATATACCAATTTTCATCAAAATTGGAGCAAGTTTAAATTTTGGCGGGAAATTTTAGCCGCCATTTTGAAAATGGCCGCCAAAAAAATTTTTCAATACCAAAAATGAACTCGGCATACCACTATTACCTTGTTAACCAATTTTCATTAAGAAATAACAATGTTGAGAATTTTAACATTACTATTACAAAAATATATTGTACCAAGAAAGATAACTCAATTTGACAAAAAAATTAAATTTCGTTTTTTTGCAAAATTTTGAAAACCGTAAGTCCGATTTTCAAAATTCTTTTTTTAAATGAAAGGTATTAAAAGTCTACACTTACCCTATAAAGGAATTTTTCCTACCCCTGCCGGATCAGAAATGCCAGGTAAAAATTCAACTTCGGTTTCGAGGAGCCATTTTGAGGCCCTTTTTTGACCTATAAGGGGTCATTTGATTTCGGCGAAAAATACAAAAAGCACAATCTCCCATTCCATACTCTTGATTTATGAAGTTTCAGCTTCCTACCTTAAAAGATGTCGAAAAAAAGAGGTGGACAAGTTCACCACTCCAGAATACCGAGAAAAATAATAATAACTAGTTCTAATTGTGATCGCAAGCGAGTCACAAAAATGTCCCCTCACGTACCCCTCTTTGTCAATGTCTCTTGGCATTTGAGATAACTCATTATATCCAATTTTCATCGAAATAGGAGTAAGTTTAATTTTGGCGGGAAACGGCAGCCATTTTGAAAATGGTCGACAAAAAAAATTTTGATGTCAAAAATAAACTCGCCATACCACCATTATCTTATATACCAATTTTCATCAAAAAGGGAGTAACTTTGATTTTTGGCGGGAAACGGTGGCCATTTTGAAAATGGCCGACGATAAAAAAATTTTGATGTCAAAAATCAACTCGCCATACCACTATTACCTTATATACCAATTTTCATCAAAATCGGAGTAAATCTTATTTTGGCGGGAAAAGGCGGCCATTTTCAAAATGGCCGACGATAAAAAAATTTTGATGTCAAAAATCAACTCGCCATACCACTATTACCTTATATACCAATTTTCATCAAAATCGGAGTAACTTTAATTTTGGAGGGAAAATGGCGGCCATTTTAGCCGCCATTTTCAAAATGGCCGCCAATTTTTTTTATTAATACTAAAAATGAACTCGGCATATCACTATTACCTAGTAAATCAATTTTCATTAAGAAATAACAAAGTTGAGAATTTTTACATTACAATTTCAAAATATGCTGCACAAAGAAAGATAACTCAATATGACAAAAAATTAAATTTCGATTTTTTGCAAAATTTTGAAAACCATAAGTCCGATTTTCAAAATTTTTTTTTTAAATGAAAGGTATTAAAAGTCTACACTTACCATATAAAGGAATTTGTCCTACCCCTGCCGGATCAGAAATGCCAGGTAAAATTCAACTTCAGTTTCGAAGAGCCATTTTGAGGCCCTTTTTTTACCTATAAGGGGTCGTTCGATTTCGACGAAAAATACAAAAAGCACAATCTCCCATTCCATACTCTTGATATATGAAGATTCAGCTTCCTACCTTAAAAGATGTCGAAAAAATGAGGTGGACAAGTTCACGGTCCAGAATACCGAGAAAAATAATAATAATAATAATAATAATAATAATAATAATAATAATAAGAAACCGAGCAAAAACAATATGTCCCCGACACTTCGTGTTCGGGGACATAATAATAATAATAATAATAATAATAAGAAACCGAGCAAAAACAATATGTCCCCGACACTTCGTGTTCGGGGACATAATTACATTAATGACATTATCAAATGACAGGGAATGATATTTAAAAGTACTGATTCTTATCTATCTATACCATACATAAATCATGACACTCTACAATCTGTTTATTATTTTGACATTTTAAATTTGATATTTTTTCAGCCCATTTAATCATCTTTGTTACGGAAACCGAGCCCAGGCCTACCAGAAATTGTCTAAACATTAGTAAGTATCATCTGCCTAACGTGTGAAAAACAACTATCATTAGTCATGGATGTGTAATTGTTTTTTATGTAAACTGTGAAAAATGGTATCTTATCTCTATTGCATAATGGCAGTATTGATGTTGTGTGTTGGTGTATAAACAGTTTGTGATTGTAAAGTGAATTCAAAACAAAATAGGGGTATGTTATTTAAGAACCCCTTAAGCATGTTCAGACTAACTTTACAATTTATTTTATATACCATTACAAATACTGATTATTAAGAACTTGGAAAATTAAGCTTGAACATTGTTGGAAGACAGTAATATGATGTTTCTATTTATATTAACTTTTTAAAACTTTTAAAAAAAAGTTTTAAAAGGTGAATACAAAAATTATGCATTAGATTTACAGAGAAGTCCTGTGTGTATGATCACCTAAGAATTAACGATCAGATTTTTATTCAATCATTTAAAAAGATGTGTATTTAAATTCTAAAAAAAATCTTAACCATTTGAATTTCATGTGCACATATGAATTTTTAAATTTTTAAGGTTTTCACAGATTCAATGACCTAGATAATGTTCGATGGAATTGTGCATGCACTTATAACATGACAAAAGGAAAGATTTTTTAGTTTAATTAGGTCAACTAAAAATAGAAGGGACACCCCTAAGCACATGTATGTTTACATCTTTATATCTACAATACTTTCTTTTTTGGAGTGTCATGAAAATTTTAAGTTAGATAAAAATGATATAATATAAATTATTTTTTAATATGTACTTTTCTAATCAACAAAATATTTATACAGAAAACATCAAGCGCACACACACAAAATAAAAATGTACACCCAGAGTGGCATATACATGCTCACATAGGACGTGCATACACTGGTGACTCAACTGTAATCCAGAAATGGCAGTGTATGAAGGTATGAAAAAGTTAAATACATGCCTTTATATCTTTCAGCTGTACTAATTTGCATTTCCTTTTCAGTGAGGCCTTAGCAGATGGGAGGAGAGCTGTTCTTATGAAGCCTGACTGGATTAAAGTAAGTTATAACTTCTATTCCTTGACATCACTTCTGTTTGCAATCACTACTTCTTCATTTTGATACATAAATTTAAATTTCAAGCTTGAAATTAATTGATGTTTAAAAAAGTTGCTACAGATTTTTAGAAGTTTTCGAAGATTCATAGTTTCTTTTAGAATAAGCATTAACTCTATATCCTAGATTTATTGATCATAGATATTTATTCTCAAGATTCATGGAGAAATGTCATTTTTATACGACCGCAAAATTTTTGTGATCGTGTAATGTTATGGCGATGTTGTTGTTGTTATTGTTGTTGTTGTCTTGTGGGGACATTTGGTTTCCGTGCAATAACTTGAGTAAATATTGACCAATTGTTATGAAAATTTTGATGGCCCTTACCATTTTAGAAAAAAGGGCCGAAAGGGGCTAAAAACATTGCATTGTCAAAACTGTTATAGAATGTATATTATTCACTCGATTTTGAAAATTCTTTTTTAATTGAATTCCTCATGAAATTCTGTTTACTAAATGTGTTTATGGTTTTGATGTATATTGTCCTGTTATGTTGCTAAAGGGGGCCAAAGATGGGCCATGCCCAAAAAAATCAACTTTTTTCTTTCTGATCTTTTTTTCATTGGAATCCTTGTGAAAATTGCTGCCTGCATCAGATTTGCAATATCTCTTACTGTTTTTTAGATATTAGGGGTAGAAGGGCGGAAAAACACCATTTTTAATAGTTGGTCAAGGCAAATGGTTTTACACAGGAAATTTAGCTGTAGTGGGCCAGCCAATTGTTATGAAGTTTAATTATGATGATAATATCTACAAGAGGAATCTTTTTATCCCATTTGGGATTTGTGGCCCTTGTTATTTGAAGACAAAAGGGGCTAAAACAGGTCAAAATATCAATGAATATAGAAATAAGATTTTTTTTCTATTAGATGTTTACCAAATTATATATGTGTCAAATATGTATTTTAAAGTCCACCTCAGGATGCATGTGTCAAAAAGCTTTGTAAGTCCACCATGGGCTGCATGTGACCAAAGCAATATACTATCCATATTGGGCCTCCAATGTACAGGGTTCAGATTGTTGCGGTCGTATCATGCTGCGCTCGGCATAGCTTTTTATTTTGAACATGTTTTAATCGTTAATCTGCCCTTAATTATAAGTCACTAATGAACATTTTTTTTATAGGGATACTATAGATATTCTCAAGCATTTCTAAATACTGGTCGACTTAGTATGGCTGTGGCAATGAACAAAAAAGGACTTAAGATTTGTGAGAAAAGTAAAGACAATGATAAAATGTTAAAGGAATTAAAGGATCAGAGTACAAGGCTTTATGCAGAACGTATGGAAGACATTCCTGACTTGTCAGCCTTCGCTAGGATGTTAAAGGATGAACCCTGTACTGACGACTGTTCCTCAGATCTTGGACCAGGAAAATTCAAAATTGTCAATGTAGAAGCAGCATTAAAAAGGTAAATTTATTTCCATGCATTAAGTTATTTGAAAATGTTTAATATTGGCACGTTAGCACCAAACACCCATCACACCTAAACACTTTATATCCCCATATTGTTTATCCAGCAGACTCTGCTTGCACTTATTATTACATGTGTATATCCGACTACCACACATGGGCAGATGAATGTTTCCTTCTGTATCTGTTGTAATGGTATGCATATACTGTATTGAAAAGAGCTTAGGAAATGATAGATATATCTAATTATGAGTTTTATTATGTTACTGTAACATGGGTCATTTTTGTGGGTGGTTTAATAATATCTCCTGCAACATGTTGCAAAGCAGCATATAGAGGTCACTTTGGCACCCTCTGTCTTCTTTGGGTGTCCTGTAGTTTTACAAAAAAAATTGTTGCAGTTTTCTTGGCAACTATATGTCTTAGCCTCTCGATATTTGGCATGTAGCTTCCTCCTACAGTAACTCTGCTATTGTACTTTATGGTGAAAAGCGATTTTAAGCCCATAACTTATTTACTCCCTATTAACTGAATATTTTAAGACACAGGTGACTTACTACTTTCATGGAAGACTGCCATTCTAGTTTTGTCAATTTTGTGTCTATGTGAAGATGGAAATGCTAAAAAAGATCAGATACTGTGTGAATATCTGCCACATTAGCATATTTCAACTCAGAACAGAATGATCCCTTTATATGGTAGCTTAAAGAACAAAATTCAGTTTGAAGTCAGAATCCTAAATCAAATGACCAAAAAAAAAACTCAACAGAGCAGAAAAAACTTTGCTTTGTCACACTTACTACCTTTCCATGGTTTCTTTTGGCAATGTTAGCTTAAGTTTTTTTATATTTGACGTTCTTATTTAAATTATGGCAAAAACAGGGGGAATTTGGTTTAGGGTTAGTATTTTTATGGCCCGACCACGTATGTGGATCGGACATATAGTTTTACCCTTGTCCGTCCGTCCGTCCGTCCGTCCGTCCGTCCGTCCGTACGTCCGTCCGTAACACTTTGGTTAAGTTCTTGGTTAAGGTCCATTACTCGGATACTAGATGTTGGGGGTCAACGATATTTCACCACCAGATGGGTCTTGGGTAGGGCTACACCACCCACTAGAAATTAGGTCACTGTGACCTATATTTTATGCATGAACGACTTCGGTTAAGTTCTTGGTTAAGGTCCATAACTTGGATACTAGATGTTGGGGGTCAATGATATTTCGCTACTAGATGTGTCTTAGGTAAGGTGACACCACCCATTAGAAATAATGTCACTGTGACCTATATTTTACGCATGAATGACTTCAGTTAAGTTCTTGGTTAAGGTCCATAACTTGGACACTAGATGTTGGGGGTCAATGATATTTCACTACTAGATGTGTCTTAGGTAAGGTGACACCACCCACTAGAAATTAGGTCACTGTGACCTATATTTTACGCATGAATGACTTTGGTTAAGTTCTTGGTTAAGGTCCATATCTCAGATACTACATGTTGATGGTCAATGATATTTCACCACTAGATGTGTCTTGGGTAACATGATACCACCCAATGAAAATTAGGTCACTGTGATCTATATTTTATGCATGAACAACTTCGGTTAAGTTCTTGGTTAAGGTCCATAACTTGGATACTAGATGTTAGGGGTCAATGATATTTCACCACTAGATGTGTCTTGGGTAAAGTGACACCATCCACTAGAAATGAGGTCACTGTGACCTATCTTTTACGCATGAATGACTTTGGTATGGACCTTGGTTAAGGTCCATATCTTGAATACTACATGTTAGGGGTCAATAATATTTCCTCTCGATGAGTCTTGGTACATGGCACCACCCATCAGAAATAAGGTCACAGTGACCTATATTTTGCACATGAACACTTTTGATCAATTTCTTGGTAAAGGTCCATATCCCAGGTAATACACATTGAGGTTCAATGATATTTCAAGAACGGGAGGGCCATCCTGTGGCTCATAGACACATTATCTAGTTTCTCATACCGCCTGCTTTAGCCAGGGGTATATAGCATTGGTAAGTTAAGTCTGTTTTTTCTGTTTGTCCTCTCCCGTTCTTCCTTCACAATTTTGTACCTGCTCTGCCCCCTAGAGGCCTTGATGTATTTAAATTTTCAGGGAATCTATCTCATACAATGTATTTTGTATATGCCCACCTCTATTTTAAAATTTGATCTTAAATCTTTTAAATCTTTTTTTCCAGTTTTAATCAAAGTCATTCCTCCATCTAAATGAGAATTTCTACCTACTGTAAGCTTGAACATCATTTATCAGGTTGATTTTTAGGGTTAGGTTGCGAAGCAACCAAAACCCTTATGCCGCCGGTCGTTTGGTTAGACTATGAAGGAAACTTTGGAAATCCTGTGTTTTGTGGAAAAGGTTGGACCAAAAGTTTTTCAAAATATGTTTTTATTAGCAAATATGCAAGCTTATCTATGATTGAAGTCCAGGCAAGGGTAGAAAAGCAGCATTTTTGCTCGATTTTAGAGCTAACAATTGAGCCGAATCACTAATGGGACTTAACATATAGCAAAATAAACATTCCGCGGTAAAATAGTCCTACTATTTGTTGTTGTTGTACTATAGTTGTTTTACTTAGGAATTCAATCAGAGCAATCCGATTTACTTTTCTATAATAAATATGAGTTTGGCTACAAGACTTGTATACATTTAACATGTTAAAAAAGTTGTCGTGCTAGCCTTTGAAATTGGCGCCACATCGGCGAATTAATTTTTCAGGTGATCAATAAAATGTAAACAATATGACTAATGGATCATGCATGAAAGATTTATTCTTGGATTTACTTGCGAAAATCATCCTGTTTAGAAATATTTTCTACTGGTAAGAAAATCCTTATTGACTGATGTACATTTAACATGTTTTTAAAAGTTGTCATGTTATTCTTGAAGCTAGAATGTGTCATATCGGCATTAATAGTTTTCCACGTGATCAATAAAATGTAAACATTTACATGTGCCGATGTGGGCCAAGTTTATCTTTCTGAGTGATCTTGTACATCGTGTACCAAATGTTTATTTGTTTAGGAATAATTTCTACAGATAAAGAAACTCTATTTATAGATGGGAAAACAAATATTTAACAGATTGAATAAATGATTGTTTACATTAAATTAATTATAAACACTCTCGCATGTGTTCTTAAATGGATACTGTTAATACTCAAACGATTAAATTTTGATAACATTTATCAAATTGTATCTCCTGTCCACATGGTTCACATTTATATACATGTACATGTTAACCTTAAACATAGATCAACTCTGCATTCCAGTTCTACTTTCACTTTACTAGCACCTGTACATGTGAGTGGTAGTGTGAGGCAGGGCTAAACAGTCATTTTCTTATCATGTTATACAATAATTTTAGCATAAATATTATAGATTAAATTGTTAATTGCATTTAGAAAATAGAGGGAAATGTCAATAAATGTACAAAATTAAAGACAGGAAGATTTACCCAACTCATTTCAACAAATTTCACAGGCAATGTAGTGTTATACGGTATACCTCTTATTTTAGGGGCAACTATTTCTGCACAATGTACATCCAAAGCAATTTTCAGATCAGTCAGATTTTACACTCGGTACATGTACAGGGACCTGCTTCATCTTTTACTTGATTCCAAATACACTGTACTGGTAGCAGGCCCCTTTTCCTAGCTCAACTGCTGCTGGCTGTTTGACTCTCGACCCCAAATGCAATGTGCAGGCTCCTGTGGTATGATATGAACTTTATTAGGGCAGTTAAGCATATGTATTGGAAATTTTTAAAGCTGTGGGAATTCTTGTTTCTGATTAGGGTTTTACACATGAGGGCATCGTCTTCTGTTTTTAAGGGTAAGGTTGCTTAGCCCTTATGCCATCTGTCGTACGGTTGGGCTATGAAGTCATCTTTTGGAGAAATCAAATGTTTTGTGAAGAGTATTGGACCAAAAAAAAAAGGGTGTAAGTTTTACACGTAATTTTTAGGGTTGTGTGTAAAAATCTATTGATTTTTTATACCTTCACTCATAAGAGAGAGGGCTACATATGTACATGTATATTGCAATCACCTTGATCGTCTGTCCGTCCATCTGGTACAATATCTTGGCTTCTACTGAAGGAATTGAAAATAGATGACTTGTCATCCGTTCAAGAGGTTGTTTTTTTGAAAAAGATAGCAAACCATGGCTGTATTTCATGTATTTAGGGTAAATAATTTGATGTTGATCTTGACTTAGATAAACTAGGTTGGAAAAGTACATGCATCTCAATATGAAGTGTGGCATTGAATGGGAAAACACACTTCATCTTATTTTAAGCTGTAGAACAGCAACCTAACCCTAGCAGTGCTGTGCACTTTGATTTTTTGTACAGTTGGCCTTTCTGATGGGTTCTTTCTTTACATTTACTAAACATTTTTTCTATTTTTTAAAAATTCCATATTGACAAATAAACATCTTACATGGGCATGGTGGGGGATATTAAGCAATTGGGAATGAAGCAGAAAATCCGTCGTTACAAAACTTTCATAGTTACAATATAAAGTTGGCTGCAGAAATAATTTCCAAAGTGTACTAAGGGCAGATTTTTCTGTAAAGTATTTCTATATGACGAAGGTGTCTGGCGAAATATAAGATTAGTTGGTTACTTGATACATGTATGTGGTAATATGATACAACGGGAGCTGATAGTCATGATTGTGGGATTTGTCAGAAAAGCTTTATTTAGAAATTTTCTATGAAATTGGACATATTCAAATATTTAGAACTTTTTAACATCAATGTTCTAATGCTATTGAAATGGCTTAAGTGTGATGCATCATGGATATAAAGAGTAAGCATGGTAAGTAAGGTATTATCTTTGATGTTGTTAATCATACTTATTGCAAAAAACCTTTACTTCAGTATTTTCCCCACTAAATTTGCATTTATAAAAAGTTTGATTGAACCAATATACTCATTGGAAATTCTCCTTTATCTCAAAATATTCTCTGTGCCTACAGTGTATATATTCAGTACAGAAAAAATAATTGTTGACAAAATGTTTCAGGTTCAGAGTATAATTATTGGGTGTAATATTTTGTCCACTGATTCTTCTTACAAAAATGGAAGATGACAAAATCATTAATAGCTGTAACATTTATTCATTGCAATTTACAGAAGTCATTTTAGATTGTCAGTGTTTGCCTAATGTTATCATGGTTATACAACAACAGTAGTTACATGTGGCTGAAGTATTGTTGTTCTAAAACAAATATTTCTAATTTGAGTTCAAAATGTGGTAGTTTTAAGTGCCATTCTCTGTAAGAAATCAGGCAATGGGTGAATCATGATAAAAAAACACACGAGTTTGACTTCAAAATACTGTTCAAAATGCTTAAAAAGTAACAAAAATGCATTGGCACTTTTTTTAAAAGTCAGTAATTTGAGATATAATTTGGTTGAAATGCATATGAAATTTGAATCCAAGGGAGATAACTCTGTCAAGTCACACTAAATTCCTATCATATTAACAGAAATTTTTCTCTATCCTCTGACACTCGAGACAACAACTAATGTTTTTTTTTCATTAGAAGGCTATTTTGAATGACAAATTATTGTCAAAACCATGTGTTTTTAAAATCATGATTCAAAGTTTTTAAATTTTGCCTGATTCTTATAGAGAACTGCACTTAAGATTATCTTGATTCCTAATTTTTCAAAGAAGAGACTTAAAAGGGAAAAAAATAAAATTTCTGTTCTTTATATGGTTGACTCTTCTTCAAAATGAGGGTTAATAAAATTTAGATTTTTTTTAACAAAATGGTTCTTATAAAACAATTATTATTTTTGTGGTCAAAGAAATTATAGAAAAGGAGATAAATCCTTTATCATTATCTGTTGAAATTAGAAGCTGAAAGCTGTCTCCTTTTGTCTTCTATGTAAGAACATAATTCTGGTTGGTGGTAAAATGTTAGACCTTAGTACTGTTTTGTGGTAAAATATTGATTCCTATGATCTTACAGGTATGTAATGAAGTTTTGTGATTGACCAAACGAATTAATGAGGTATTTCAGATTTTAGTGGAAAAGCATTATTATATATATTCCATATCATCCTTATTGATTTTGGTCTGAGTGTAGTAATTACTGCTTTGCACCTAATTAAATCTGTCACATGAAGAACAGGTGTCCAGTTTTCATCAATAACATGTTTACTTTTTATCTATGGTAAATCTCTAACTCGCCATGACTCTATTCGGTGCTTATTTTCATCTTGGCAAAAAAATTATACAAAGGTTAGTTGCATTTTTTTTTCTTTTGAATTTGGTGGTTTCTTGTAATGCAATTTTGAACTGACAGTTAAATTCTGTGGAAATAATATTATGAATTTTGTCGGAGTACATTATTGTTTTGTACATTTGTATTTGTGTTATGTTGTGTTGTGTTTTATCTAGACTTGATGCTTTCAACATTTACTTTGTAAATGATTTGAATAAACTGATTCCATTCACAATTTAGATAGCCAAATAATGAAGAAGAAAAACTTGACAACAAGTTCAAGATATAAATTCAAATATGAAGCGGACCCTGATTCTAAAGTGTCCTTATATTTTGAAAAATATGTGTAAAAACTATATAAATTGGTGTTAAAATGGTTAAGCCAAAAAGTTTTTTATGTGTTTCTTGTTTCCCTAGTTACTCTACTAGTTTTCAGGCAGAGCAGGGACATAGAAATGCTGTGTGTATGTCTGTCTGTCTGTCCATCTGTAGCTCTTTTGTGAGCACTTTACACTTTCAATTCTACATGTACAACAGATTTTTGTGAAAGTTTTTCATTAAAAAAAAAATATTATTATACCCCCCCCAAACAAAGTTTGGGGGGGTATATAGGAAACACCCTGTCTGTCTGCCCGTCTGTCTGTCTGTCTGTCTGTCTGTCTGTCTGTCCGTCTGTCCGTCTGTCCACATAACTTGTAAGCGCTTCTCCTCCTAAACCCCTTGAAGGATTTTGTTGAAACTTAACATGAAGGAAGTACATCATATGTAGATGTGCATGAAGAATTTTCATTGCACTCGGACATCATTCAGGGGAGATAATTGGACTTAGACTTTTTAAATACGTTATTCAATGGGAGACCTCGTAAGCGCAACTCCTCCTAAACCGCTTGAAAGATTTTGATGAAACTGTACATGAAGGAAGTAAATCATATGTAGATGTGCATGAAGAATTTTTATCGCATTCATACATCATTCAGGGGAGATAAGTGCAACTCCTCCTAAACCCCTGGATGGATTTTGATGAAACTTTACATGAAGGAAGTACATCATCTGTAGATGTGCATGAAGACTTTGTATTGCTCTCGGTTATCATTTAGGGGAGATAACTGGACTTGAGATTTTTTTTACAGGACAGAGTCCAATATGAAGCGGGGGGTATCCTTTTGTGAGCTCGCTCACAGTATTACTTGTTGATACTAGTACTTTTGACCTATTTTAATTTGGATATTGTGCATTTTTTTTATGTCCAATCTACAAAAGTAAGGGCATATAGTGTTCTGGTCCGTCCTTCCCAAATGTTGTGAGATGGGGCATTATGTCTTTATATTTATGACATGTTGGCAACAAACGATCCTCATTTTGAAATGATTCAATAAAAAACATGGCCACCGTTGCTAAAATTAGAACAGGGGGGTAAAACAGCATTTTTTGCAAATAACTCAAAAATGGTGACAGATATTAAAATTGGCAGAGGGTAAAACTGATCAGCACGTCAAGATCTCCCTACCCTGAAATTTTGAAGAAATTCCAACAGACCATGTGGGAGTTATGCCCCTTTTCTTGATTTTTTTTTTGTGTTTTGCACTTATTTTGTCTTATAACTCAAGAACTATATTAGATTTTGAAATTATTTCAATTGCATATTGTTCAGCTATGTAGGCTCTACAAAATTGTCCATTGGGTCAAAATTGTCAGATGATCCCTTATAGGGGTTATGGCCCCTTAAAAGCCAAAAATAGTTGTTTTTGCCCGATAGAGAGTGATAGTAGATAGGGAAAAGGTTTTGCTTGTTTAAATGTTCAGCTAATTGAGATCTACAAAATTGTCCATTAGGTCGAAATTGTCAGATGACCCGTTATAGGGGTTATGGCCCCTTAAATGTCAAAAATAGTGGTTTTGTAAACGATAAAAGATAGGAAAATGTTTTGCTTGCTTAAATGTTCAGCTGATTGAGCTTTACAAAATTGTTCATTAGGGAAAAATTGTCAGATGACCATTATAGGTTTTACAGCCCCTTAAAAGCCAAAAATAGTAGATTGTATGTAAAAGATTGTGTACCATAGAAGATTGTGCCACACATTTGCTTGCTTAAATTCTCAGCCTTATAGAGATTTCCAGTAGTTTCCTGTCATGATGGGCTGCTGGGAATGTTAAATATTGTTACATTAAGACAGGTGCTCCTTGGAACCTCTTGTTTCTAAGAAGTAAAAGTGGTTCCACATCGTTTAAGACAAATTGAATCTTGATTTTGACTTGTCTACTGGAAAATCCTTCACAAAAATTTATCTCTAACTCTGGTCCATTGGAAACATTCTTGTTTGCAAAAGTTATTTCCCCTTGACAATTTAATTTAACCACCTATTTGGACCATGTTAGTGATCTCACCCTAATATTTTAACTGATGATTGTGAAATTATTACATAATTTTTAAATCATCATTAATACCTTGAACAAGTTGGATTTTGGGTACTTTATGACTATTTTTGTGGAAGTTTTACCCACTTGACCATTGATATCATATTCTGATCAATCTATTGATTCCTTGTAAGCAGACTCCCACCTAGAATTTTGAATTGCTGTTTGTGACATTCATGCATAGTGTTTGTATCATTAATACCTTGGACATGTTGGACAAGTTCAAATAATGAGATGAAGAAGTAATGCCTCTAAATCAGGTGCTGATCATCCCATTGATACCTTTATAACGAGCTATTACAGCTACAATATATTAAATAGGTGTTTGTAGTCTATTGAACAAGTTAGAATTTTGGTACTGTGTGGCTACATATCTGGAAGTATACAGTACCACGACAGGGATTTGGAACGACTGCTCAATTTTAAGCTCACCTCACAAAACATAATTTAAGAAGGTAGGGGGGCTTATGTGATACCCCAAGTGTCGGCGTCGGCATCTGCATTCACTTACAGTAGAATGGTTAAGATCCATTTACCCAATTACTGACAAGTGCCTAATCAACCTTATTTGCACCTAGTGAATCTGAGCACAATGCATGCTTGGGATGCTTGCTGTGACCTACATTTTCCACATGAAATACATTGAATGGCTACTTAAAGAAGAATGTTTAAAGTCCATTCCTGTTAACAGACAAGTACCATATCAACCATATTGGTATGGTAAGTGCACCTAGTGATGGTAAGCACAATGTGTGTTTTGGCTACTGGGTGTGACCTATAATCTCCCCATGGATGACTACTTAAAGAAGAACGGTTAAAGTCCATTCCCGTTAACAGAAATGTACCACATCAACCATATTGGTATGGTAAGTGTGCCTAGTGATGCTTAGCACAATACATGTTTTGGATGCAGGCTGAGACCTATATTTTCCGCATGGATGACTACTTACAGAAGAATGGGTTTAGTCCATTCTTACTTGAGACAAGTTCCACATCAACATTATTGATTGGTAGGTGCATGCTTACAGACATGTGCCCTACCTACCATATTAGTATACTAAGTGCACCTAGTGATGCTAAAAGCACAATGCATGTTTCGGATACTTGGTGTAACCTATAATCTACGACTTCTTAAAGAAGAATGGTTCAAGTCCATTCCTGCTTACAGGCAAGTGCCACCTCCACCAGATATGGTAGGTGCACCTAATGATGCTAAGTGCAATGTTTGATTCTATATTTTCCTCATGGATTACCACTTTAAATTCTGAATTAAAAAGTCCATTCCCGCCTATCAACAATACTGCATTATGAAGTGGGCTTCTTATTGATAGATTATATATGTTTCATAATTGTTTTAAAGTTGCTCTTACAACTTTAATTTTACAAAACAAATGTCTACCTGTGGGCTCGCTAACAAAGTCTAAAAGGTCTTCACACCTATTTCAAGTTATTTTGAGTGAGTCAGGATTAACTTATTAATAAATTTCTTCAAAATAATGTATTAAACTATTGTATTTTACCATAACCTTTAAAGCAAGAAATTGAAATAATGTTTTGTAAGTCTTGAAAAAATGGCATCTTTTGAAAAATTTTAGTCTATAAAAGATGGCATCTTTTAAAATTTTGCAATTATTTTTTTCTGAATGAGGAAACAATGAAGAGTCTTATCTATGTGTCACAAAAAAGAAAGTTTTAGCAGCAAGCCTAATGAGCTACATGTAATACTTTCACACTTTTACAAGGGTTGTAATTCTATGTCCTTTTCTTTTACAAAGGCAGAAATGTCTTGGCCATGCTAGCCACCACCCTGTAGTAATGTCTGTAATAGATCTTCCTTGTTTTTAATGTGTATTTATTGCTGATCATTTATTTGGACTTGATTAAATATTTCTATCAGAATGTTTATGTTTTGTTTTTAGTGCCAGAAAATCAGATGAAGATGTCTCTGTATTGGTTTCCAGTGATGAACAAGACTCCAGCGAGGAGGTTAGTATCCATAACAAACCTGATATAAAATCACTAATTACTAGCTTTGTAGTAAAAACAACGTATAATTCTGAAGGTAGACTCTCATATTCAACTGAAAGATATCTTTTGTAGTATCTTTGGTTTTAAATATTTCTTCTAGTGTATATAATTAATAAGAGACAATATTTTATGGCAACAGTAATAGTCTCCTATTTGTTCCAAACATGACATTAGAATATTCTGAATTATATTTTAAGCTCCTTGTTCTCAGATACACCATACTGTATCTATAAGTGGATTTTTTTGTCAGTTTTTGCGTCTTTCATTCTTTGTCTTTTTAATTACCTATAGACAATAGTATTGTTAATTTTTAGAGACACTAATTGGCCAGATTTCACAGAGTGAAAAACCCAATGGTGAATGTTGGGCGGCGGGCGGGTGGGGAAAAAAAATTGTAACAGTTTTCTCAGCAAGTACTAATCACAGCCATTTGATATTTGGTATTCAGCATCAGGGTGGGGTCACCCGATTCAATTTCAGGCCTGTTATTCACCTACTTCCTGTTCAAAGAAATCAAGCCATTTTTTAGCTCACCTGGACCAAAGGTCCATGTGAGCTATTGCCATCACTTGGCGTCGTCGTCGTCGTCCGTTAACAATTTTTCAAAAATCTTCTCCTCTGAAACTACTGAACAGAATTGAATGAAACTTGGTATGATTGACCCTTAGGGTGTCCTGCACCAAACTTGTGTTTCGATTTTTGATCTGTCAAAAAACATGGCCGCCGTTACTAAAAATAGACTAGGGGGTCAGACTACTGTTTTTGGCTTATAAATCAAAAAGTATAAGAGATAGAGGAAATCTGAGGCCACGCTGCTGATTCAGCATCAAAAGCTCTACAAAAGTCTTCATTTGGTCAAAGTTGTCAGATGACCCCTTATAGGGGTTACGGCCCCTTAAAGGTGAAAAATAGCATTTTTTCATGTTTTTGGCCTACAGAATGAAAACTATTGCAGATAGAGATTAGCTGTTGCTTGCTTAAATGTTAAGCTCATTTAGCTCTACGAAAGTCTCGATAGGGTCGAAGTTGTCAGATGACCCCTTATAGGGGTTACGGCCCTTTAAAGGTAAAAAATGGCCATTTTTCATGTTTTTGGCCTACAGAATGAAAACTATTGCAGATAGAGATTAGCTGTTGCTTGCTTAAATGTTTAGCTCATTTAGCTCTACGAAAGTCTCCATAGGGTGGAAGTTGTCAGATGACCTCTTATAGGGGTTACGGCCCCTTAAAGGTGAAAAATATCCATTTTTGTCTCGCCTGCGACGAATAGTCGCGGAAGGCGAGACATAGGTATTACTTTCCGGCGACGGCGGCGGCGTAAACTTTTTTGTAAGACTTTTGTGGACAATGAATTGCTTGAAAAGTATAATAGCTAGGCATCTGATATTTGGTATACAGATAGTTCAGGTTATGGTCTACGCAACTGTCACCATGCCGTTTGACCCTGACCCCATTTTCACGCTCCAGTGACTCTGTGAACTTAGGTCTTTTTTCAGGCCGTAAACTTTTTTGTAAGACTTTTGTGGACGATGAATTGCTTGAAAAGTATAATAGCTAGGCATCTGATATTTGGTATACAGACAGTTCAGGTTATGGTCTACGCAACTGTCACCATGCCATGTGACCCTGACCTCATTTCACGCTCCAGTGACTCTGTGAACTTAGGTCTTTTTTCAGGCTGTAAACTTTTTTGTAAGACTTTTGTGGACGATGAATTGCTTGAAAAGTATAATAGCTAGGCATCTGATATTTGGTATACAGACAGTTCAGGTTATGGTCTATGCAACTGTCACCATGCCGTGTGACCCTGACCTCATTTTCACGCTCCAGTGAATCTGTGAACTTAGGTATTTTTCAGGCCGAAAAACTTTTTTGTAAGACTTTTATGGACGATGAATTGCTGGAAAGTTATGATAGCTAGGCATCTGATATTGGGTAAACAGACAGTTGCGGTTATGAACAACGCAACTGTCACCATGCCGTGTGACCATGACCCCACTTTTACGCTCCAGTGACTCTGTGAACTTGGGTCTTTTTTTCAGACAGAAAACTTTTTGTAATACTTGTGTGGACAATGGATTGCTTGAATAGTATAATAATTAGGCATCTGTTATAAGGTATACTGACACTTTTTGTGTTTATATCAAGAAATGAAAGCTTAGGTAGTTGATTTTAGCGATGGTGCCGGCAGGCGAGACATACTTTTAGTGGCCACACTTGTTCATGTTTTTGGCCTACAGAATGATAACCATTGCAGATAGAGATCAGCTGTTGCTTGCTTAAATGTTTAGCTCATTTAGCTCTACAAAAGTCTCCATAGGGTCGAAGTTGTCAGATGACCCCTTATAGGGGTTAAGGCCCTTGAAAAATAGCGTTTTTTCATGTTTTTGTCCTACAGAATGGAAACTATTGCACATAGAGATAAGCTGTTGCTTGCTTAAATGTTTAGCTCATTTAGCTCTACGAAAGTCTCGATAGGGTCGAAGTTGTCGGATGACCCCTTATAGGGGTTACGGCCCTTTAAAGGTAAAAAATGGCCATTTTTCATGTTTTTGGCCTACAGAATGAAAACTATTGCAGATAGAGATTAGCTGTTGCTTGCTTAAATGTTTAGCTCATTTAGCTCTACGAAAGTCTCCATAGGGTGGAAGTTGTCAGATGACCTCTTATAGGGGTTACAGCCCCTTAAAGGTGAAAAATATCCATTTTTCATGTTTTTGGCCTACAGAATGATAACTATTGCAGATAGAGATCAGCTGTTGCTTGCTTAAATGTTTAGCTCATTTAGCTCTACAAAAGTCTCCATAGGGTCGAAGTTGTCAGATGACCCCTTATAGGGGTTAAGGCCCTTGAAAAATAGCGTTTTTTCATGTTTTTGTCCTACAGAATGGAAACTATTGCACATAGAGATAAGCTGTTGCTTGCTTAAATGTTTAGCTCATTTAGCTCTACAAAATTCTCCATAGGGTCCAAGTTGTCAGATGACCCCTTATAGGGGTTACGGCCCATGAAAAATAGCTATTTTTCATGTTTTTGTCCTACAGAATGAAAACTATTGCAGATAGAGATTAGCTGTTGCTTGCTTAAATGTTCAGCTCATTTAGCTCTACAAAATTCTCCATAGGGTCAAAGTTGTCAGATGACCCCTTATAGGGGTTAAAGCCCCTGAAAAATAGCGATTTTTCATGTTTTTGGCCTACAGAATGAAAACTATTGCAGATAGAGATTAGCTGTTGCTTGCTTAAATGTTCAGCTCATTTAGCTCTACAAAAGTCTCTATAGGGTCAAAGTTGTCAGATGACCCCCTTATAGGGGTTACGGCCCCTGAAAAAAACGATTTTTTCATGTTTTTGGCCTACAGAATGAAAACTATTGCAGATAGAGATAAGCTGTTGCTTGCTTAAATGTTCAGCTCATTTAGCTCTACAAAAGTCTCCATAGGGTCGAAGTTGTCAGATGACTCCTTCTAGGGGTTATGGCCCCTTATAGGTGAAAAATGGTGTTTTTGGCCTATAGAATGAAAACTATTGCAGGTAGAGAAAAGCTGCTGCTTGCTTAAATGTTCAGCTCATTTAGCTCTACAAAAGTATAGGGTCAACATCAAGACCAGGTGAGCGATTCAGGCTCCTGGGAGCCTCTTGTTACTTTGACAGATTTTTTGATATTTTATATTTATTTCATATCTTAAGTAAATGGGCACAAAGTGTTTTTGGTACCCTGAAAAGTCAAGATAGTTTCTTTTATACTGCAGTTTCATTATTGTTCGTTGGCTACCAATTTTCAAGGTTTCATGGATATCAGTCAACAATGAAAAAATAAAAATCCAAAAAATCTTCCCTTTACATGGATTTATTTTAGCAACATTGCAAACTACAAAATAAGAAATTTAACAAAATGCATTTTTGGGGAAATCCATAAAATCTTATCCCCTCAAAGATAACCAAATCCACAATAGATCCATGTAAAAAAAAATGTAGGAATCATTTGGAATTGCCATTAAACAGAAAAATAGACAATAAAGAAATGTGGAATAATTGTACTCAATGCAACCAACTTAAAAAAAAAACTAGAAATTTAAAAAATCACAATGGAAAACAGCCAGCAGTCTTTAACATTACCAGAGGTGGCTGATCGCCATCTTACAATACATGAGATTCAAAACCAATCCCTAAATTATCAACAAAAGACGCATTTCTAGAGATAGAACAAAAAACAAGTGACTCTTGTCAACCTTGTATTTCTACAATTTCTATTGATAGCTGATGATATATCTACCGTGATGACTATGTATTGTATCTGTATATAGGGATGGGTATTATTAGCGTCTGTCTTCTTATTGTTCACATGAAGGTATTACTGTGAAAGGATGTTAATTAGTTGGCAGTAAATTTCAGAGATTTGAAATAAAATGCATATTTGTGGATTCATAAATTTGGTACATGTATTGACAAATTCTTTATAGAAGTCAATAAAAAAATTCTATTCGTGGGGAATAAATTTTGGGATTTGCCTGACCCATGAAAACAGTGATGATTGGTACCCAACAAAATATAATAATTTTACAGTTTAATAGAGGCCTCAGCATAACTGACAAGATGAAAAGTTGTTATTTGAGAAGAATCCTGACTTTTCCAAGCCTACACACTAGTAGATTAAGCATAAAAATGATTTGTATTTTTTTCTTTTTTAGGAGCCAGTGTCCATGAAAAAACAGTCCAAAAAGGTACAATCTAAATCATGTTCATATTTCACTCTTTTATTCTTCTCTGGCAACTATTGGTACATATATACTTCATTTGAGATTTGAGAAATAAAAAGAAATTTTATTTAGTTTTAAATGAAAGATACTTAGAAAAGAAAAGAAAAATTAGCAGAGAAAAATAAAATCCACCAGAAAGCAGTAGAAAGATTAGTTGAAGGCCAAAGAAATTATGACTGTATCTGGCTATGATAATGATTAGATGTTGTATTTGTGAATACACTTTCCCTGTATGATCTCTTTATTTACGTTGTGTCCATTCTTGAACTTAGAAAAAGCACAAATCTAATTAATAGGATTCATTTTAATTTTGTATGTAGTTATGCCCTATTGAAATGTAGTACTTGACATTTCACATACGAAGATTTGCTTCACAATCATTGAAAAAACTCTTCCAAGCCAGCAAAAATCAACTATGTTGTGTTCTATGGTCATTACCGGATCCTAAGATCGCAATGGAAGAGGGAGGTTTGGCGCCATAAAACCTGGTGTAATCCACCATTTCGTTTGAAATGCCTGTACCAAGTCAGGACCTTTGCGATCCACCAATTCTCCGGTATGACTGATTCATTTTTGTCATTTTCTCTGGACTATGAGATTGATCATTCAAGTTTGGTAGTTTTGTTATTACCTTTATTTAGGGGGAACACATTTATACAGTCGTTAATATTTACAAATCACAGCCACTTATTATTTGGTATACAGCATCAGGGTGGGGTCCCATGACATGGGATTCGATTTATGGTCTGTTGCTCACTTATTTCCTGTTAAACGAAATCCAGCCATATTTTACTTTGAAAGATTTTTGTTATTTTGATTATTATTTAAAGATCTGAGTTTTTAGCTCACCTGACCTGAAGGGTCATGTGAGCTATTGTCATCGTTAAGCGTCCGTCGTCTGTCCGTCCGTTAACTTTTCTTCAAACATCTTCTTCTCTGAAACCACAATATTGTTCAGCTCATTGAGATCTACAAAAATGATTTCAGGCTCAAAATTGTCAGATCAGCCGTTTAAGAGTTATCCCCCTTTAACTGATTTTTCTATCAATTTTAACTGATTTTTAAAAATCTTCTTCTCTGAAACCACTAATGAGATTGCTTCGAAACTTTGTACACTTGATCTTTAGGATGTCCTCTACCAACTTTGTGAAATTTGTGAACGTCAACCAACCAACATGGCTGCCGTTACTAAAAATAGAACAGGGGGGTCAGAACATCTGTTTTAGCTTATAGCTCAAAAAGTATAAGAGATAGAGAAAATCCGAAGCAAACTTCTTCAGCATCAAAAGCTCTACAAAACTCTCCATGGGATGACTCCTTATAGGAGTTATTTCCCCTTAATCGTCAAAATTGACCATTTTCACAGTTATTGGACATTATCTTGATAACTGTAAGTGCTAGAAGAAAAGTAACCATTACAAAATTGTTCAGCTTATTGAGATCTACAAAAATGATTTCAGGGTCAAAATTGTCAGATCAATCGTTTAAGAGTTATTCCCCTTTAACTGATTTTTTAAAATCTTCTCTGAAACCACTGATGGGATTGCTTTGAAACTTTGTACACTTGATCTTTAGAATGTCCTCAACCAACATGGCTGCTGTTACTAAAAATAGAACAGGGGGTCAGACCGTAGTTTTTAGCTTATAGCTCAAAAAGTATAAGAGATAGAGAAAATCGGAAGCAACCTTCCTTCATCAGCATTAAAAGCTTGATCTTGATAGTGTTTTCTATTCTAACTAGTTTCTTAAATGTTACTTACCAAGTACATGACCATGTTGCACACTAGGCAAGAGGCTTTTGCATAAGAGATCAGGTGAGCGATTCAGGCTCCTGGGAGCCTCTAGTTTTTTCTACTGTCTGTTATTATACTGAAATTGACTTTAATTCAAATAGAAAGAAGATCCCAAAAAGCAGTCTGCAAATAAAGAATCTGAGAAGCAAGCCTCAAAGCCTCAACAAGCAGAAAAGGGAGATAATAAGCAGGTGAAACTAGTCTTTATTTATCTACATTAGACATGTCAATCCTCATTTATCTTACTTGAAAAGTGAAATTAAAAAAAAAAAACAGAATTGAACTAGGAATCAATGCCACAATTTTGTTTCCTATGGTCCCGATTATGGCTGCAATATCGCAGACTGGACATTAAGCAGACAATAATCAATCGATCAATTGTTTTCTATGATATTTATTCATCAATACCAAGTGAATGATCTTGACAAAGAATATCTTCCTTTTGTTTCAGAAGTCTAAAAAGGGTCAGAAAGGCAGCCAACAAGAGAAAGAGAATAAATCAGATAGAGGCTCTGGAGGTCAAATGTCTGGAGGCAAGACAACCACTGGAAAAACTGTGAAAAACCATGTAAGAAACCAGAGGAAACATAAATTAATGCTAGCTAACAGTTATTTCCTAAGTTATTAAAATAAGGGGAAAACAGATTGCTATCACTGCTTATAGAAAATAATGAGATGTGGAATGAATGTATCTGACGCAGCTCACATAACAAGCTGTAATTTAGAAAAACCACAATGGACAACTGCCAGCAGCCTTCAACGTGGTCAGTAGGTGCTGCTTGCTGTTCTGTGATTGGCCCATGGTCTAAATAAAATGCATATAATTCAAATCCAGTCCTAAGATCGTAACTGATAGACCCCGTTCTTAAACAAGAAACAGAAATAAATTGTTTTTGTTTTTGGTCACTATTTTGTTTCATTCGACCAGAAGTGATGAACTTAATGGATGATATAAAAGGCATAGGAATTCCACAAAACATATACAAATAAGAAGACTGCACTGAATACAAAAATATTTTTCAATTCTGGTAAGGCAGAAATTAACCAATTTATCAATAGAAGTTTACAAACTGATCTCATTTAACAACTATATTGCTAATGTTATAAAGCTTTTGTTTTCCTTGCTCCAGCATGGGAAGATAAAGCCTGATAATAAACAAGCAGAACTAATGGAGAAATACATGGCAGAAGGATCAGCAGCATACCTAGATAACCTGGGGAAGAAGGCTGTATCTAGTTACCAGAAAGCTCTAGATCTACTCAGTGAAAGGAAACCAGAGGTAGGGTGCCTTCATTCATCAAAATGGATAATTACGATATGTGGAATATGTTACACACCTTCAATAAAACAAAATGGTCTTAGTTGTGGGAAAAGGACCATTCAACATATATATCTTAATTGATTTAATTCACATATTTACCTCAGTTTTATTGTCTCGCCTGCGAAGCAGAGCGGGACATAGGTGTTACTTTACCGGCGGCGGCGGCGACGGCGGCGTTAACTTTTTGGAAAAGTTTTATGAGCACCTCCATATCTCAAGAACTATAAGTCCTAGGTTGATGAAACTTGGTATGCATATGCCCCAGTAGTAGCTTAGCACAGTTGCATCCCCATCTTTTGACCTTGACCTTGATTTTCCGGTTGAGTGACTTTGACAATTTTCAATACATATAATAGCAATGGAAAAGTTTTGCGAGCACCTCCATATCTGAAGAACTATAGGTCCTGGGTTGATGAAACTTGGTATGCATATGCCCCAGTAGTAGCTTAGCACAGTTGCATCCCCATCTTTTAACCATGACCTTTATTTTCTGGTTGAGTGACTTTGACAATTTTCAATACATATAATAGCAATGGAAAAGTTTTGCGAGCACCTTCATATCTCAAGAACTATAGGTCCTAGGTTGATAAAACTTGGTATGCATATGCCCCAGTAGTAGCTTAGCACAGCTGCATCCCCATCTTTTGACCTTGACCTTGATTTTTCAGTTGAGTTACTTTGACAATTTTCAATACATATAATATTAATGGAAAAGTTTTGCGAGCACCTCCATATCTAAAGAACTGTAAGTCCTAGGTTGATGAAACTTGGTATGCATATGCCTCAGTAGTAGATTAGCACAGTTACATCCTCATCTTTTGACCTTGACCTTGATTTTCCGGTTGAGTGACTTTGATTATTTTTATTGCATATATTTGCAATGTTTAAGTTCTTTAAACATTTTTTGATCTCAGAAACTGAAAATCCATGTAAATTCAAAATATAGTGGAAGTAAGAAAGAATAATTGTTTCTGATGGTGCCGGCAGGCGAAACATACTTTAGTGTTAACTCTTGTTAAAATCTATGAACTGTCAAAGGTACAAAAATGTAAGTGTTTAATTTGATCTTTTAACAAATTTAAGATAAATACCACCACTTCTATAAGATGATGTGGTCATTGTTTCAAGATATAACTGAAATCTTTCTTACGTTTTCACTTATTTAAATGTAATTTTAGGAGCTAGGTTTAGATGACCAAGATGTGGCTGTCTTGGAATACGCTTATGGTGTGGCTGAGATACAAACAGGGATATACAAGGTAAAAAATCAAGTCATTATTGGCTTGATTTCACATAGTGAAAAATATCGGTTATAAATTGGTGAATGGCGGACAGCGAGCTTGAAGGGAAGATATTTTCATTCCAGTTTTCCCAGCAACTACAAATTACCACTTGTTATTTTATATACAGCATCAGGATGGGATTTGTTTTCAGGTCTGTGGCTCATCTACTTCCTGTTTAACAAAATCTTGCCATTTTTGACTGAAAGATTTTTAACTTTTAAATGTTGTATCAAATAAATTGAGTGAGTTGGTGTTTTACGCCCTTGCAATGCTATGTAGTTTATTTAAAGGTGATGAACATGAAAAGGATGATAAAATGAACATGAAATGATGATGAAAAATGAAATATGGAAGTGGGATGGGAAACTAAGGAAAAGGGGAGAGGTGGGTAGGAGTTGAAAATTTAGCCTATGTGGTGCACTACTTTGCGGTCCACAAAGGGATCTTTAATATGCATGAAGCGTGGCCAACTATGGTTTGCCGTCAGGTTTTCCGCATTATAGCCTGACCACCGCCGGTATTCATTATGACAGGGCTGCCCCATTCAACCACCTGGGGCACACATCCCAGCCGCTTTATGGGCTAAGCTGCCTGACCCTGATGTCAGGTTCTGAGCACTCTTTAGTGGACTTTTACCCACAAGCTTAGTACTGCTGCAAATCTATTCGCCTTCCTGGGCCAAATTTAATGAAAATTAATAAAATTAAAGCAGATGATGTTAGAAAGAGACCTATTCACTGTTTGGTCACCAGTTGAAATTAAAATAAACTGAGGTAGTTTAAGAAACATTTAAAAATATATGACAAAATATAAGCCATCTTTTGTATCTTAGTTCTATAAAAAGACCGTTGATTGTAAGGCGGATGACTTTTTTATCTCTTTTTCACACATTGCAAACTGTCATGATTTCACAGCTTTCTCAGGGTTTTTTTTTCTGCATGTGTAAAAATAAATTATAAATTAAATTTTTAAACAATGTTTATATTTCATATTTCAGCATATTTTAGACGGGATTGAAAAATTGAAATATGTTGTTGAAACTTATAAAGATATAAGACTTCCACTACCATATTATGGAATAGGGAAAGCCTATATCACTTTAAACAGGTAAGTAGTCGAAACATTTAAAGTATTATTACTGAACAGAAAAGGCTTAGTAAGATTGAAATAAAGTTTGATTTGATTGTTGTTTGTTTTGATGTGTCAAAAAGACATGGAAATTTCATTGATTTTAAAGATTTATTCAACAATTTACAAAATATAGTACATATAGTAGTCCCCCCTTTATAAGGCCACCATTGTTGCCAAACAAAAGTGGCCTTATAATGGAGGTGGCCTTTTACGGGGTATTGCAATTTGTTGGTCAATATCTGAAAGTAACTCAGAAAAGATTTGACATAACTTCATAGCTATTCATTAAAAGTGGTTGTTGCCAAAGAATTGTGGCCACATAAGGGGAGTGGCCTTTAACAGGGGGACTACTGTAGTATAATCCAACCTAACACAACACCTGCAATATATCACAAATTTATTTATTAGAAAATGAGTATGAAATAAGTAAACATGACTAAATGGAAATTTTAGAATAAAATCTAAAATTGGAGAGCAGCCTTAGAGACAGAGATTGTGTTAAATTTTACTGCTTTGCAAAAAGCAAATGTGTACTAAAGAGGCAATCATATACCGGTATAGTTAATCTGAAAAAATAAAGACAAACCACAAAGAACTATATGTTTCAATCAAAGTCAATCTGCAACATGAAATTAAAATTTACATCAAGTAAAATTATAAAGCAAATGTTTCAAAACCATTATTAGCTCTTTCAAATGACTTAACAATAAAAAGCAAGATAAGTTCAATAAGAGAACTAGATAAACATGAATATTTTTAAACATTTGAATCTCTCTTAAGGTTTGAAGAAGCAGTTGATCCACTGAATAAATGTCTCAAGATGGCAAACAATCTGAAGCTGAGTGTTTTGACATGGCCAGGCTCTGATAAAAAGATAGAAGAGAGTATATCTAACAAACTACAGGTAAAACACTGAATCAATTATAATGTTGCCTGCATCATGATGCAGAAATTACATAAGGGTTACTTTGGCACTATCCGTTGTCCTGCGTCTTACCTCCTGTGGCATCACAACAAATTTCCGTCACATTTTTCAAGCAACTTCATGCAGCAAGCTAATGGAACTTTACCTGCAGCTTGTACTACTAGTACTGTATGGTGTAAACTGATTTTATGCCCAAAAGTTAACTATAGTTCTAAATAGTGTTAAGGGATTTTATACCCATTACACATCTGCTTCCTGTTAACAAAACAAAAAAACAAAAACAAAACATAGATGCTAAGGCAACATATGCCATCTAGGGAAGGCTCCATCTAGTTTTGGTGGTGATCTTCATTCTTTCTACCAGGTTTTAAAGTATGCTTTAAAGTATTGTAATGATTTGTCTATGGAAAATTAAAAATAATTTTTTTTTACATATTTCAGGACAAAGTTAAGCATATGTTAACACTGACAAAGTATCCACCTCAGCCTGATGCTATCTGTAAGCTACACACAGACAAAGAAGATACAAGAACTGTTATATTCTTCTCAGATCCAGATTTTAAGGTAATAAAACTTTATATTTTACTCAAAATTACAAATACCAAAACGCGGGTATAAACGGTTAATTTGGATATGCTATATATCGATATTTCAAGGAGTAACCTCTCATCAGTAGCATTTAAACCAAAACATTGGAAGGTCAAAATCCCAAACAATTGAAAACGAAAAGTACTTAAAACCAAAACGTTCGAACAAGGAAGCCAAATCCAGCACCGAGGATATCGACCATGTGCAAATCATGATTTCAAAGTGAACACAAATGTTTATACATTGACTTTGATATCATTCCTTAGTCTAACTATAAGGTATGGTTTTTGACTGGGTTAACTTTAAAACAAATTAAAAAGCCCAAACAATGATTGATGTCTTTCTATAGATGTTTTGTTATAATATGTTGATGTGCATTTTATTTTTATTTTATTTTTTTATTTAAGTTTTTATGATAGAAAACAGAGGAAGGGGTTTAGGGTTTAATATTAGGTGGGGTTATGAACAAAAATGCTAAAGTTTCAAATAAATTAATGTTTTCCTTATCTTTGTCGGCTATATAATTTCCCATTGCATTGTTGATCATCACAATGATGTAATCATTGAAAAACCTTTTGGCTTAGCATGGATTTGATGAACAATTTGTTTTGGGATTTTTTTCAGACATATTTGTAACTTTGTATGTTATGTTTTCAGGGCTTTGTAAGAATCACTTGTTTCACCAGCTGTACAATAGAATTCCATAATGTTTGTTGGAGAGATTTTAAAATGAAGTTTGGAGAGAAGACTAATGATAAGGTGAGGGATTATGTCATGGATGAGTTTTGGAGAGGAGGGACAATCATTTAGCAACTATTAAGATGCTTATAATTGTACAAAGCACTAAAAATTATAATGTACACATAGATTAAACACAGTGAACAGTTCTTCCATGCTTCAAATGAATTACTTATTTTGTTCAAGAAAATAAACATCGGAGGAAGGAATGAAATTTGAGAAAAAAGAAACAAAATCCACACAATGGAAAAGATATATGTAGAAGATAATGCATAAAAGGCAACAACAGGGAACAGTAGTATGGAGATTTGGTTTCTAACTATATGACAACTCAAATGTTTTTAGCATTCAACTGTTAAAATATGTCTGAATTGTAATATTAAAATTATGTTGGATTGGACATGGGGGACGGGGGTTGAGAAAATGAGAAGTGGAGGGGTTTGAGGAGAAGACCAATACAGAAAAGCTGGGGTCAATAATACCAAGTGTCATAAAGTGGGGTCAAAGGGACAGTGTGTTGAACCCTCCCCCCTTTTCAATCCCTTTTTATATCAGTTTTGATGCTTGTATATTTTAGGATGTTTTAGACAAGCCATGCCCCACACCAGACTGTAGATCATGTATAGTTAAGATTGGTATCTTCAGGCAGGACAGTGTAATGTCCAAAGAGGTAAGATTCAAAATATATCAGGGATAAAATTATTCTTTCATTTCTATATGTGAAGATATGCATACAATCAAACTAATTTCCAATTTGGCTGATCTTTTTAAGATTGAAAAAATATTGGTGGTTTTCATACATTTATATTGACTACAAATGAATTTTTAGATCATTATTTTCTGGTATTTATCAATTGTGGAGAAAAATCCAATATACTTTTACAAGCTTTTTTCTTTAGAATAATATTTTCTTTTATTTTATTTTAGTTGGTTTCAGAAAAATCAGAACAACCCGCCCAGAGACATAAAAAGCCTGCACTTAAACTCCCTCCATCTAGGTAGGTGAACTATCATGTAATAGCATTCAATTGGTTCATCTGTCTGTTTCTTTGTCCACATTTTTGTGAACTCTAAAACTTAAGCAAATATAAGATATTTTACACAATGAATAGATATCGTTTGAAGATTCACATATTAGAATTTCATGACATCTCAAATATTTTTTAAAAACTTAGAACTGTAGTTTCATTGTGTAAGGACTCTTACTTGTTACATTTCTGTGTTTTTCTTGTTAAAATTTTGATGTCAGACCATCAACCAGGAATTTATCATTTGGATTGTATTATACATATAATTTATAGGGCTTTAGTTCTTATTGAGATGTGTTGAAATTGTTACATATTTTGTACAGTAAAGACAAGATAGAGAAAAAGAAAGAAAAGAAGGAATTACGAAAACAGAAGAAAAAAGAACATCGAGAGGAAGTGGATGACCTTGATATGCCCTCTACACTCAGAGAGACAATTGACAGTATGTTATGTTTAGGGCATTTTGTGTTTAATATTAAAGCTGTAGGACTGATTTTTATAGCCAAGTAAATTATTGTCTTTTGGAAGTAGTTTAATATATATATTTATTATATATCAAAATTTTCTTAATCATTTTGGTCATTAGGTTGTTAAATACTCTTCAAGCAAAACAAAGGGGAAATCAATTTATTTCTTTTTCAATGATTCATCAATATGTTTAAGATATGACTTAACCATGATGAAGAAAAAGTTAAATGCTTATCCTGGAAATTGATGTTCTATTTTTTAACCTTTCCAGTAAATGCCAATCTGAATCATAATTCTGTAATTGAAGATCCATCAATAGCTAATGACAGAGAGTTAGTGGCAGTTGTCAAACCCGAATCAGAGGAATATAAACCCAGCAAATCTAAGGTTTGTTACAAATGAAAAAATCACTCTATTTCAAAACCTAAAACCAACGGCAAGGGAAATAAATTTGTGATTTATAGTAACTGGAAATCCACCATTTGCTCAAATGGGAGAATTAGTGGCAGTTGTTAAACTTGAATATGAACCTAGCAAATCTAAGTTTTTTGTTGCAGTTCAATGGGAAATATTTTGTTGATTTTATTGTAAGGGTCATTAGTTTAAGAATTTACAATTTTGTACATTTATTTTACATAAAAAAACTCCTGATTTTTTTTTTTATGATCTTTTGGCGTGTATACATGTATTTTGAATATTGGCTACAAGTTTATGGAAAAGGATGCTGATTGACACCTTTGCCTTAGAATGTTAAGTGTTAAAAAAAATCTATTTCCATTTACTTAATTATTTACTTAAGCAAACATAATTAATTAACAATTTTAATCTATATAAATGTTACATTTTACAGAGTTCAAAGAAGAAGAATAAAAAGAAGAAGGACAAAGGAAAGCAAGTTTTAAATGTGGAGGTGAACTTTGGTGATGACAGTGATAAACAACTGTTGGGGGAGGATGATGTAGAGGAGTAAGTCACAGAGATAGTAAAAACTGATTAAGGCACACCATTAGAGAAAAAATACATTGAAGATCTTAGATCAATTACATTATAGATTTAACATCAGGGAAAATGATTTTTTTTTATATGGTACATAAATTTCATATTAAAAAATCCAATTGATGTCAATACATGAATGAATAAGAATTGAATTTTTATATGTTTATTCTATATTAAAGTTATTGATGTAACAATGGATCTGTCTTGGTGCAAGCTGGATATTGGTCATATTATTAGGTTAAAACAGTAAAAACACAGTGCTAAACTCACTATTAAGAATGAGCTAAAGAAAGGGAATTCTAATACAAAAATTGTTACATAAAGGTCTTAATCAGGTGTTATATTGAATGTGTGATGAATAATGATAAGTTGTTTATGTTTTCAGTACCCCAGTAGCTATAGTGAGGCCGCAGATAGTTTCCACTGAGGAAGATCCCATTAAACAGCAGAAGAAGAAGGCGTTTGTTCCTAAGTTTGATCCCAATGACCATGTAGTACAAAACTTGTTTTCGTGAGTATCTCCATTACATGCACATTTATGGGTACATCACTTAGCTTTTGGTAGATCATTTGGCTTTTAACTTATTTCAAGTTAGTTAGGTACAAAAAGTTAAATATGCAAAGCTATAAAAAAACTGTTCTTAAAGGTATTTTAGCTGTAAAAACTTACAACAAATTTTACTTTTTAAGGAGAAAACATTTTTTTTTCCATTCTACCATACAAGTAAATTCATTTGATTATTGATGGAGAGCATAAGTGTCAGTCAGACAGGAGGGCATCACTAGATATCACTAATTAAATATCAGGTAAAATGAATAGTGAGGTAGCCTTACCTAGTGAAATATATGTGTTCTAAATTAATGTATTGCAAGCAGTTAACAAACATCAATGGCCAATCAAATGATTAACCAAAAAAAACACACAAAAACAAAGTGATATTTTTAGAAACATACCAACAACATAAGGAAGTTTAAACTACAGAATAACCTAGATACAGATATAAAGGATATACACAGTTGTAATGAACTAGTCATTGATATGCACTTTCTCTTTTGAATTGACTTCATACAAAAATGAAATTTTGTTGGCATTTTAAACTACTGGGTATTTGGTGCACTGCCGTGCAGCCAAGGTCCAAGCATTGATTGCTTTTGTTCATAATGGAAGGAAATGATTCATGATTTAAATATTTTGTTTGGCTCAATCTTATACATTTCAAAAACATACTTTGTAGATTTTTTGAGGATCTTCTTAAGGCTCATGGACCTCTCCACATTAGAGATGCAAAGATTACAACCATGGTGGATGATTTTCCCCAGGATGCCCGCATCAAAATAGAAGCTGTTGGAGGTCTCAGTAAATTTCTCCTCCAGTCAACTAAGTTTGCCATGCATGGAGAAATTGTGTGCATGCGTGAGGATGCTCATAAAGCTAGCAAGATTTCAAGACAACAGAGTGAAAGTTTTGCTTCTAAAGCATCAAAACTGAATGATTCAAACCAAACTTATTTTAACAAGGAGGAAAATGTCAAAGTTTCTGAATCAAAAGATTCAAAACCCAAGGAAAATGTGTCTAAGTTAATGTCAGAAATGGATTCTATAGATTCTGTTGATATGGGCTTGGATGATTTCAATGTAACAAAGAAAGTGACAAAACCGTCATGCATGGACACGCTTGATGATTTTGATTACCCAGTTGGTGGCCCTAGCAAGTCTAAGGATTATACCTGTAAGATTGTGGATATGAGAAGTGAATATTCCAATGTTGAAAAACCTATCGGAGGAACGGAGAAGACTTTGTCAATGGACATGGATGAATTGGACGATATTGACCTCATTCCTGTCACGAGAAAAAATCGGAAAAAGAAAGCAAACAGAGGAATGGACGATCTAGATGACTTTGATTTAAATCCTTCAGATTCTGAAAGTGTAAAGGAAGGCACAGGAGTTTCTGACCTGGAGAGTATAAGTAGTCGAGATGAATCATTCAGAATTGTAGGACGTGAAAAAATGGACCTCAATAAACTTCCAATCGACAATAGAAATGGAAAAATTGACATGAAAATGGAATATTCTATGAGTAGGAGTAGTTCTAAATCTGATGTTAGTGAAAGAAGTGATTTGTCTGCAGATTGGAAATCAGGCAAACAAAAAATGCCTGATGTGAAAATACAACAAAGTTCAAAAAGCATGTGGCCGTCTAGAAACTCTCCAAATACATTTGGTCCAATTGGATCACCTATACCAGCTGAAAAAACTGAAGGGAGATCAGAAAGTGTAAATTCTGTTCCTCCTTATTCGTCATATTTAGGTGATCAAAATGGATCACTGTTACTTATGGACCCAACAAAAGCCGCAGAAAGAGAAAGGTTTAGAATTGATTCTCAATTTGTACAGGAGTTAGTGGACAAAGTTATGAAAGAAATAACATTTGGTAAAAACTTCACTGAAAAGGAACGTGCTGAATTGTACAAGCAAGTGACTGATGATATATGGGCCGATTTTAAAAAGTCGGATAAATCATCTCTCAAAGAGACTATAGGTTATGAATATACAACAGGAAAAAAATCATTCAATGAGGAATATATGAAAAACTTCTATCAAAAGAAGACTACAGATCCTACATTGACACCACAATCAGAGACGCCTAGTAGTCTTCTTTATGGAAATAGTTCTTTTTCAAACAATGTTTCTTCAAATTCTGGCTGGCCAACAACCATTGGAACTCAGCCTGGGTTTTCAAACTTTCAATCTAACACAGGAACAGTTTCAGCATACTCCTCTATGGGGACGGCTAATTCTTTGTTTGCACCATTGACTACAAACTCTAATAGTAATGATTTTTCCTCCCCTTTTTCTTTGCCAAATACCAAACCATCCAATTTTTTCGATAACTGGTCGATAGGAATTTCTGTGACAAAGACTAGTACATTTTCTACATTGTCATCGTCTCAGCCGTTGAATTCATTCCCATCAACTCATGCATCAGTATTCAGTACTGCAAACATGAAAGTTGAAAAGGCCATTCTGGCTGTTGTTGAAACACGATCTGTTTTAGTCAATACTGATCCCTATGAACCTTTAAAAGAAGAATTTCAACGAATGAAAAGGGAATATCAATTGTTACAGGAAGATTTGGCTTCTGCCCTGACACAGAAACAAGAATTAACATCACATTTACAGGAGCTTACACACAGATACAAGGTAAATTTGTTTATTATATAGGTCAATAGGGTCTAAGTTTCTCTCTTAAAAAATCCCCTTTTCCCATTAAACAACCTGGTAAGGTCAGCCATCTCTGATTTTCCTAGTTCCTCTTATGTTCATAGAACAGCTCTTTGCTTACATAGCAATGTTTTTTATCCCTTAGGTCAGCTATGTTAATGGAAGTCAATAAACACATGTTACTTATTTCTGCATAGCATGGCTTATGTACTTAAATTTATTTCTAAGGAACATTCAACAATAAGTAATAGGCTAGTGGAACTAGGAGAAGTTATGCAAAATTTCTGTCAAGCTTTTCTCAGAAACCGTAACATCAGAATGATTCATGGTCATGATGGTAGTAGGATGGATGGTTCAGTATGACAATCTACATTCTTAGCAACTGTTAGACCTGTTAGGACTTCTACATCCTGTTTTGGCCAGTGTGGGCTTCCATAACCTATTGACACATTCCCTCTTTATATTTCAAATAATTCCTAATGTACAGTATGTAACATCAAATTTCATTGGTAAACAGAATTTTTGAAATACATGAAATAGGAAACATTTTGACTGCAGAAGCATCAAAAACATAAATCAGTGGTTAAAATCAACATTTGAGAGCAAAAGGTCAAAAACTTTTTGAAGTTCCAAATGTCAAGTCCCTAAAATAGTATTAAAAAGTCTTGTTAACACGTGCAGTTCCATGATTTTTGTGATAAGAATTTCCAAGGTCCTGAATCAAAAATGAAAGGTCCTTAACCTCTGACCAGTACTACATGTAGTTTGAACCGCTGATCTAGAAATAGTCTGAATCTGGTACTATATGTCATTTGAATAATGTGCTCAATGTTTAATGAAAAGCTAATGGAATAATTTTAATGTCCGGTTCAGATAGGGGAAAACTTTGACAAAGAAAATCAACCTGAACATGCTTAACACATGTACTGTGGATTCATTTATTTTCACGGGTACAAATTTTCGTGATTTAATGAAAATCGATAAGTTTGTGGATACTAAAGTTCTTGGTTATGATGTCTGTAGCATACAAATTAATTTTTAAATTTCCTTTTCGTTGGGTATTATATTTCATGGGTATAGACCACCCATGAAAATTGATACCCAACAAATAATAATGAAACCACAGTATTTGTGAGACAGCAGGCACAAAAATGAACAAAATGAGCAATATACCCCAAAAAAACCAAACTCTTAAGACAAAAGATAGCTACATGTATACCATAGAGAATTTCAGATTAGTTATTATACACACAAAGTTAAAGTTTCTTCAAAAATATTGCCATGAGACTAACAAATAGTTTATATTAGAGCAACTAATATCTCTTTCTTTTGTAGGCAATAGAACAAGAGTTAAATCCCCTTTCTTTTGTAGGCAATAGAACAAGAATTAAATCCCCTTTCTTTTGTAGGCAATAGAACAAGAGTTAAATCCCCTTTCTTTTGTAGGCAATAGAACAAGAATTAAATCCCCTTTCTTTTGTAGGCAATAGAACAAGAGTTAAATCCCCTTTCTTTTGTAGGCTATAGAACAAGAGTTAAATCAGAAAACTGAAGTGTTTGGTAATGAAAGGAAATCCATGCAGGAAAAACAGGACCTTCTGTATTTAGAATGGAACCATATAAATCAACAACTTACACAGTTTGCTGATAATGAAAAACAGTAAGTGATAAGGGCTTCACATTTAGGATGCAGTAGCCCTGTAGTTTTCACTTGGTCCATAAGGCCACAATTAATGTGAACTCTTAACCTGAAAAACTATAATGATCTGAAATTTTATGGAGTGGTAAAATACCATTGGAAGATGTGTATATCAACATTTTATGCAAATATTTATACTTTGTCAGTATTTTAGGTCTACACATTATCTAGATATTTAGATATAGCCCTTTTGAAAAAGTCATCCGGAATTCCGATTCTTTTATTTCAATTTTTGCAGCAAGAGTAGTTTCCCTTTGTGGGTCGGCCACATTGTGTGATCAACGTTGAGCTAAGGAAAACATCAATTTATTCCTATCCGTTTTTGGCGTAATTTCCCCTTCCCAATTCAAATTAACTGGTTTGGAGTAAAGTCTTAGATGTTAACGTATGTTTTAGTAGTTTAAGACTGTGGCAGACAGATTTAAAAATGTTTTATCAGGTTGATGAATTTAGTTGATTTCAACAGATTTTCAATGGCGAGGCCGACCCGGAAGTCGTAAACCTGTAGTGAATAAGTTAAAGATTTCTCAGGTCCGCAAGTCCGGAAAACACTTTTTGAAAAGGCCTATAGAATGAGGTGTTAATCAGGTTGAAATGGGATTATTTAATGTGTGGGTTGGCATAGATTATTATAGGAATATTATAGATAATTGAAATTTTGTCTGCAATTAACATAAATTTCTTTCATTATCAGTTATGTGATGACAGGACTTTAATTTAGAGTAGTAGCGATGATAGTAGTGATAATTACCCACTCTAAATTGTCATGTGTGTGTAGGCATGAAGAAATTGTATACATATAATGTACTTTGAAAGTATGTCATTGTACAAATATTTATATAAACTGTGTAAAGATTACAGACGTACAAGGTTCCCTGGAGCAGCAAACTTGGGTCATGGTGTATTGTGAGCTGAACAACTCATGGCACACACAGGGTCTTTCAATAGTCATAGCTGAGGGGCATCCTCTTCCACAGTATCAACTATACCCATTTTTATTTTTTTTCATTTTTTGGGGGGTACTATAAATATTTGTACAAAAAAGTTATTGGCACCTTACAGTTTAACCAAATCTGCAAACAATTGAACATGTTAACACTGAATTGAGGTTTCTCCATTCTTGTAGGTCTGTGCTACATGATAACATTATTTTATTCATCCTTTCTAGATTGAAGTTAAAATTAGCCAGTCTTGAGGAGGAAAAACAAGAACTTTTACAACAGAAAGCAAGAGAAAGGTATTTTATGAAATATACTAAAAAAAATAAACTTGGCAAATTTTGCATTAAAGACCTTTACAGAATGGCTGAGTAATATTAGAACGATTCATGTGCATCTATGCAGAAAACGTACACAAAATCGCAAATTGGTAAATAATCAGGAATAATAAAGTATCATTAATGAATTGCAAAATCTGAGAATAAGATACATGTAACAACAGATATACAATAAGGTGTAAAAACATGCACAGAGGAATGGATCTTTGTAATAATAGTTCAGAATATAATGTTCTGGTAAGTATGTAAATATCAGTGGTGTATAATAACAAGTTTTGTAGGTTTGTAGCCTCATTTTAAATATAAGCCTAGTTTTTGTAAGGAAGTCCTACCTGATGTGGTAAAATATTCTACATTTTTAATGTATTTATTGTAGTGTTGATATAAAGTCGGTTGAAGACAACAACAGGAAACAACAAGAAGAGTTTAAGACAATTTATGAGAAAGAAAAAGAAAGGGCTACAAAAGCTGAGGTCAGTTAATAAATCTATGATCTTCTTAAATGTATATTTAAGGGTTATTTACCTGTATATAATAGATTTAACATCTACACACAGTCAAGATAAAATGGACAAATTATAATACAATCAGTTACTGTGAAAGTATTAATATTTGTGGGATACCAATTTTTGTGGGTCAAGCAAACCACAAAATTAAATTCCCATTGAACAAAGAATTAAACATTGCTTTTGATAAAGAATCCTTTAAACCACGAATTCATGAATCAACGAATATATGAAAATTGGTACCTACGAATTCAAGTACTTTCACAGTATCTGTTGTATGCTTCTGACAAACTGATAATGCCATTGAGGACTTACTATCAAATAAAAAATTATTTCTGTTAAGAACTTATATATTTTTATTTTTTTAGAATCCGTTTGGCAATAGAAATTTGTAATCAGGTTATAAAATTGCAATCATGTGTTTATTTTAGCCTGATTACAATTGTGTATGTGATTTTTTTAGCCTGATTACAATTTTGTGTGTGTTTATTTTAGCTTGAACTGATTTCTATGAAGAAACAGTCTGCTGTTTCTATGTTAGAGAGATCCATGAAAGAGGCTAGCTTTCATGTCCATCAACTCAAAGGCCTACAGAAAAAGTAAGATTAATTCTAATATGTTATACTTAGAAATGTTTAAAAACCGTCATTTCAAAAGTCTGATTAGTCATATACATATATATATATATATTTATATTATTCTTTCAAATATCAACTCTATAAAAGAATTCCTTGTCATTGTGGGTTCTATTATATATTAAAAGTCCCTATTAAGGTGATCGTCTTGTTCCTATTTGCATCCATACAGACAGATTTTTGTACTTTCAGACATGAAGATCAAGGAAAAGACACTCCATCACAGATGAAGCAAGCTCTGGGTTTCTATGAGAATATTGTAGCAAAATGTGGTGAAACCATTCCTAAACTTAAGGTGAGCTATTTACCATAACTAAATTTAATTTTCGATGCATCTTTCTTTGTATTTTATCAGTATCTGGGTCAAAGTTTTTGCAGTGGTTGTAGTAAGTAAAACTTATATAAGGAGATTTTTCACACTTTAACATGCAAACAACCTGAATAATTTGGTTTAAACTTACATGTAAGTATTACTCTATATAACTAACCTGGTTGGTCACAGGTCCATTATTTCAGACTTCTTCATTTAAATCTCCCCTTAAAGACCGAGAAAGTTAGGCTCCGCCCAACCTTGTGAATAAAATAAAGTAACATCTTGGTCAAAATTGTACTTCCTTTAAATCATATTCAAGTTTTGTAATTTTGCTAGTTAGCATAATGCAAATGGTATCACACATCATATAGTCTATTTATGTAGAGCAGAGTTGGAAATAATAGCCGACTGTCAGCCAAGACTGGCAACTTTTTGGCAGGGCTGTCTCAAATTCATAAAAATTTGACTGGCTATATAGTAAAAATAGGTAGAATTTAAGTTCAGGGCTGGTTACTTTTTCTGTGAATTTCCTTCCCTGTGTAGAGATAAGGGACCATGCAAGGGCCTCATAATAGCCAAACGGTCGTTAATCTTGCCGTCGGTCAAAAAGCTCTTCAGAGCTTATGTTAATTGTTTGACTTGTGTACACATCACATCACCGATGTGTACTCACTGACGTTAAATAAATCTTACCTTTACCTTTTACCTTTACCTTTACCTTTAGACTGTTTGACTGCAGGGAAGGACATGTGAATATTCATTAAAAAAAAACTTGTGTGTTCAAACTTTCATTTTATCCTTAAACTAATTAGAACTTCCAATATTTCTATACTTATGTTATAATAATTTTCTACTTACAGAATGATTTTGATGAACAGATGACCCTTGTAAAGAGTGGTAGAAGTCTATCAGAGATACCTGCAGTATTTGTACCCCCTCCCCCTCCTAGTTTTCCACCCAGCTCCTTGGCAGATACCAAGCCTACACAGCCAGAGGATAGAGTAAGTTGTCTATCAGATACCTGTTGTATTTGTACCCCCTCCCCCTCCTAGTTTTCCACCCAGCTCCTTGGCAAATACCAAGTCTACACAGCCAGAAGATAGAGTAAGTTGACTATCAGATACCTGTTGTATTTGTACCCCCTCCCCCTCCTAGTTTTCCACCCAGCTCCTTGGCAGATACTAAGTCTACACAGCCAGAAAATAGAGTAAGTTGTCTATAAGATACCTGTTGTATTTGTACCTCCTCCCCCTCCTAGTTTTCCACCCAGCTCCTTGGCAGATACCAAGTCTACACAGCCAGAAGATAGAGTAAGTTGTCTATCAGATACCTGTTGTATTTGTACCCCCTCCCCCTCCTAGTTTCCCACCCAGCTCCTTGGCAGATACCAAGCCTACACAGCCAGAAGATAGAGTAAGTTGTCTATCAGATACCTGTTGTATTTGTACCCCCTCCCCCTCCTAGTTTTCCACCCAGCTCCATGGCAGATACCAAGTCTACACAGCCAGAGGATAGAGTAAGTTGTCTATCAGATACCTGTTGTATTTGTACCCCCTCCCCCTCCTAGTTTTCCACCCAGCTCCTTGGCAGATACCAAGTCTACACAGCCAGAGGATAGAGTAAGTTGTCTATCAGATACCTGTTGTATTTGTACCTCCTCCCCCTCCTAGTTTTCCACCCAGCTCCTTGGCAGATACTAAGCCTACACAGCCAGAAGATAGAGTAAGTTGTCTATCAGATACCTGTTGTATTTGTACCTCCTCCCCCTCCTAGTTTTCCACCCAGCTCCTTGGCAGATACTAAGTCTACACAGCCAGAAGATAGAGTAAGTTGTCTATCAGAGATACCTGCAGTATTTGTACCTCCTCCCCCTCCTAGTTTTCCACCCAGCTCCTTGGCAGATACCAAGCCTACACAGCCAGAAGATAGAGTAAGTTGTCTATCAGATACCTGTTGTATTTGTACCCCCTCCCCCTCCTAGTTTTCCACCCAGCTCCTTGGCAGATACCAAGTCTACACAGCCAGAGGATAGAGTAAGTTGTCTATCAGATACCTGTTGTATTTGTACCTCCTCCCCCTCCTAGTTTTCCACCCAGCTCCTTGGCAGATACCAAGTCTACACAGCCAGAGGATAGAGTAAGTTGTCTATCAGATACATGTTGTATTTGTACCTCCTCCCCCTCCTAGTTTTCCACCCAGCTCCATGGCAGATACCAAGTCTACACAGCCAGAGGATAGAGTAAGTTGTCTATCAGATACCTGTTGTATTTGTACCTCCTCCCCCTCCTAGTTTTCCACCCAGCTCCTTGGCAGATACCAAGCCTACACAGCCAGAAGATAGAGTAAGTTGTCTATCAGATACCTGTTGTATTTGTACCCCCTCCCCCTCCTAGTTTTCCACCCAGCTCCTTGGCAGATACCAAGTCTACACAGCCAGAGGATAGAGTAAGTTGTCTATCAGATACCTGTTGTATTTGTACCTCCTCCCCCTCCTAGTTTTCCACCCAGCTCCTTGGCAGATACTAAGTCTACACAGCCAGAGGATAGAGTAAGTTGCCTATCAGATACCTGTTATATTTGTACCCCCTCCCCCTCCTAGTTTTCCACCCAGCTCCTTGGCAGATACCAAGTCTACACAGCCAGAAGATAGAGTAAGTTGTCTATCAGATACCTGTTATATTTGTACCCCCTCCCCTCCTTGTTTTCCACCCAGCTCCTTGGCAGATACCAAGTCTACACAGCCAGAAGATAGAGTAAGTTGTCTATCAGATACCTGTTGTATTTGTACCCCCTCCCCCTCCTTGTTTTCCACCCAGCTCCTTGGCAGATACCAAGCCTACACAGCCAGAAGATAGAGTAAGTTGTCTATCAGATACCTGTTGTATTTGTACCTCCTCCCCCTCCTAGTTTTCCACCCAGCTCCTTGGCAGATACCAAGCCTACACAGCCAGAAGATAGAGTAAGTTGACTATCAGATACCTGTTGTATTTGTACCCCCTCCCCCTCCTAGTTTTCCACCCAGCTCCTTGGCAGATACCAAGTCTACACAGCCAGAGGATAGAGTAAGTTGTCTATCAGATACCTGTTGTATTTGTACCTCCTCCCCCTCCTAGTTTTCCACCCAGCTCCTTGGCAGATACCAAGTCTACACAGCCAGAAGATAGAGTAAGTTGTCTATCAGATACCTGTTATATTTGTACCCCCTCCCCTCCTTGTTTTCCACCCAGCTCCTTGGCAGATACCAAGTCTACACAGCCAGAAGATAGAGTAAGTTGTCTATCAGATACCTGTTGTATTTGTACCCCCTCCCCCTCCTTGTTTTCCACCCAGCTCCTTGGCAGATACCAAGCCTACACAGCCAGAAGATAGAGTAAGTTGTCTATCAGATACCTGTTGTATTTGTACCTCCTCCCCCTCCTAGTTTTCCACCCAGCTCCTTGGCAGATACCAAGCCTACACAGCCAGAAGATAGAGTAAGTTGACTATCAGATACCTGTTGTATTTGTACCCCCTCCCCCTCCTAGTTTTCCACCCAGCTCCTTGGCAGATACCAAGTCTACACAGCCAGAGGATAGAGTAAGTTGTCTATCAGATACCTGTTGTATTTGTACCCCCTCCCCCTCCTAGTTTTCCACCCAGCTCCATGGCAGATACCAAGCCTACACAGCCAGAAGATAGAGTAAGTTGACTATCAGATACCTGTTGTATTTGTACCTCCTCCCCCTCCTAGTTTTCCACCCAGCTCCTTGGCAGATACCAAGTCTACACAGCCAGAAGATAGAGTAAGTTGTCTATCAGATACCTGTTGTATTTGTACCTCCTCCCCCTCCTAGTTTTCCACCCAGCTCCTTGGCAGATACCAAGTCTACACAGCCATAAGATAGAGTAAGTTGTCTATCAGATACCTGTTGTATTTGTACCTCCTCCCCCTCCTAGTTTTCCACCCAGCTCCTTGGCAGATACCAAGTCTACACAGCCAGAAGATAGAGTAAGTTGTCTATCAGATACCTGTTGTATTTGTACCTCCTCCCCCTCCTAGTTTTCCACCCAGCCCCATGGCAGATATCAAATCTACACAGCCAGAGGATAGAGTAAGTTGTCTATCAGATACCTGTTGTATTTGTACCTCCTCCCCCTCCTAGTTTTCCACCCAGCTCCTTGGCAGATACTAAGTCTACACAGCCAGAAGATAGAGTAAGTTGTCTATCAGATACCTGTTGTATTTGTACCCCCTCCCCTCTTGGTTTTCCACCCAGCCCCATGGCAGATACCAAGTCTACACAGCCAGAGGATAGAGTAAGTTGTCTATCAGATACCTGCAGTATTTGTACCCCCTCCCCCTCCTAGTTTTCCACCCAGCTCCTTGGCAGATACTAAGTCTACACAGCCAGAGGATAGAGTAAGTTGTCTATCAGATACCTGTTGTATTTGTACCCCCTCCCCCTCCTAGTTTTCCACCCAGCTCCTTGGCAGATACCAAGTCTACACAGCCAGAAGATAGAGTAAGTTGTCTATCAGATACCTGTTGTATTTGTACCTCCTCCCCCTCCTAGTTTTCCACCCAGCTCCTTGGCAGATACCAAGTCTACACAGCCAGAAGATAGAGTAAGTTGTCTATCAGATACCTGTTGTATTTGTACCTCCTCCCCCTCCTAGTTTTCCACCCAGCTCCTTGGCAGATACTAAGTCTACACAGCCAGAAGATAGAGTAAGTTGTCTATCAGATACCTGTTGTATTTGTACCTCCTCCCCCTCCTAGTTTTCCACCCAGCTCCTTGGCAGATACTAAGTCTACACAGCCAGAAGATAGAGTAAGTTGTCTATCAGATACCTGTTGTATTTGTACCTCTTCCCCCTCCTAGTTTTCCACCCAGCTCCTTGGCAGATACCAAGTCTACACAGCCAGAAGATAGAGTAAGTTGTCTATCAGATACCTGTTGTATTTGTACCTCCTCCCCCTCCTAGTTTTCCACCCAGCTCCTTGGCAGATACCAAGTCTACACAGCCAGAAGATAGAGTAAGTTGTCTATCAGATACCTGTTGTATTTGTACCCCCTCCCCCTCCTAGTTTTCCACCCAGCTCCTTGGCAGATACCAAGTCTACACAGCCAGAAGATAGAGTAAGTTGTCTATCAGATACCTGTTGTATTTGTACCTCCTCCCCCTCCTAGTTTTCCACCCAGCTCCTTGGCAGATACCAAGTCTACACAGCCAGAAGATAGAGTAAGTTGTCTATCAGATACCTGTTGTATTTGTACCTCCTCCCCCTCCTAGTTTTCCACCCAGCTCCTTGGCAGATACCAAGCCTACACAGCCAGAAGATAGAGTAAGTTGTCTATCAGATACCTGTTGTATTTGTACCTCCTCCCCCTCCTAGTTTTCCACCCAGCTCCTTGGCAGATACCAAGTCTACACAGCCAGAAGATAGAGTAAGTTGTCTATCAGATACCTGTTGTATTTGTACCTCCTCCCCCTCCTAGTTTTCCACCCAGCTCCTTGGCAGATACCAAGCCTACACAGCCAGAAGATAGAGTAAGTTGTCTATCAGATACCTGTTGTATTTGTACCTCCTCCCCCTCCTAGTTTCCCACCCAGCTCCTTGGCAGATACCAAGCCTACACAGCCAGAAGATAGAGTAAGTTGTCTATCAGATACCTGTTGTATTTGTACCCCCTCCCCCTCCTAGTTTTCCACCCAGCTCCTTGGCAGATACCAAGTCTACACAGCCAGAAGATAGAGTAAGTTGTCTATCAGATACCTGTTGTATTTGTACCCCCTCCCCTCTTGGTTTTCCACCCAGCTCCTTGGCAGATATCAAATCTACACAGCCAGAGGATAGAGTAAGTTGTCTATCAGATACCTGTTGTATTTGTACCTCCTCCCCCTCCTAGTTTTCCACCCAGCTCCTTGGCAGATACTAAGTCTACACAGCCAGAAGATAGAGTAAGTTGTCTATCAGATACCTGCAGTATTTGTACCCCCTCCCCCTCCTAGTTTTCCACCCAGCTCCTTGGCAGATACTAAGTCTACACAGCCAGAGGATAGAGTAAGTTGTCTATCAGATACCTGTTGTATTTGTACCCCCTCCCCCTCCTAGTTTTCCACCCAGCTCCTTGGCAGATACCAAGTCTACACAGCCAGAAGATAGAGTAAGTTGTCTATCAGATACCTGTTGTATTTGTACCTCCTCCCCCTCCTAGTTTTCCACCCAGCTCCTTGGCAGATACCAAGTCTACACAGCCAGAAGATAGAGTAAGTTGTCTATCAGATACCTGTTGTATTTGTACCTCCTCCCCCTCCTAGTTTTCCACCCAGCTCCTTGGCAGATACTAAGTCTACACAGCCAGAGGATAGAGTAAGTTGTCTATCAGATACCTGTTGTATTTGTACCTCCTCCCCCTCCTAGTTTTCCACCCAGCTCCTTGGCAGATACTAAGTCTACACAGCCAGAAGATAGAGTAAGTTGTCTATCAGATACCTGTTGTATTTGTACCTCCTCCCCCTCCTAGTTTCCCACCCAGCTCCTTGGCAGATACCAAGCCTACACAGCCAGAAGATAGAGTAAGTTGTCTATCAGATACCTGTTGTATTTGTACCTCCTCCCCCTCCTAGTTTTCCACCCAGCTCCTTGGCAGATACCAAGTCTACACAGCCAGAAGATAGAGTAAGTTGTCTATCAGATACCTGTTGTATTTGTACCCCCTCCCCCTCCTAGTTTTCCACCCAGCTCCTTGACAGATACCAAGTCTACACAGCCAGAAGATAGAGTAAGTTGTCTATCAGATACCTGTTGTATTTGTACCTCCTCCCCCTCCTAGTTTTCCACCCAGCTCCTTGGCAGATACCAAGTCTACACAGCCAGAAGATAGAGTAAGTTGTCTATCAGATACCTGTTGTATTTGTACCTCCTCCCCCTCCTAGTTTTCCACCCAGCTCCTTGGCAGATACCAAGCCTACACAGCCAGAAGATAGAGTAAGTTGTCTATCAGATACCTGTTGTATTTGTACCTCCTCCCCCTCCTAGTTTCCCACCCAGCTCCTTGGCAGATACCAAGCCTACACAGCCAGAAGATAGAGTAAGTTGTCTATCAGATACCTGTTGTATTTGTACCCCCTCCCCCTCCTAGTTTTCCACCCAGCTCCTTGGCAGATACCAAGTCTACACAGCCAGAAGATAGAGTAAGTTGTCTATCAGATACCTGTTGTATTTGTACCCCCTCCCCTCTTGGTTTTCCACCCAGCTCCTTGGCAGATATCAAATCTACACAGCCAGAGGATAGAGTAATAGAAGAAAATGAGATGTGGAATAAGTGTACGCGACACAACCTACATTATAAACGTATATTTTAAATATCCACAATGGAAAACAGCCAGCAGCCTTCAATGTGACCAGCGGTCGCTGCTCGCTGTTTTTCAATTGGCCCCTGGATTGAAAATAAAATACATATGATTCAAGCCCAATCCCAAAGTGCATTGAAAGACCCTCTTCTTGACAAAAAACAATTAACAAAAATTCGACTAAATACAAACATAAGCTTTGATAAAGATTCCTGGCTTAGGACAGGCACATTAAAATGTGGCGGGGTTAAACTAGTTTTTTGGCGCCAACCTTCCCCCTAATGATAATCAATAACAAAGCACAAACTAACACACAGTAAAAATCAAATCGATAGAAGTTCAATTCAACAAGAGAGTATCGCGACAAAAGGACAACAGGTAATTAACGGGACGTAAAGATACTCTCTTGAGAACACTCGAAGTTACTGACAGCTAGCTAAGAAGCATCCATCGACTGATGTAAAAAAATCAAGTATGTCGATTTTAAATCCGACACAACACGTCAAACACTTGATTTGATGATGCATCATCACACAAAACCGACACACTTGACCGCTGTAATGCTCAAAAATGACATAAGTATAAAAAGGCAATTAACATTTTAAAGTAAGTATCAAATTATCAATATTTTTACCAAAGAAGACTAAATTCAAAGATTTTACTAAAATATCCATTTCATAACCTTTATTTAATAAAGTTTTAAGCCAATTTTGCATTAACAACGGATTGTTTTTGAATTTATTTGCTCTATAAACAACATTACCGTAGAAATCTGGATGGGATATTCCCTTTACAATCAAAAGTCGTCGTGTACAGTTAAATTTTCCAATAAGGTATAGATATTTATGATAAAACTTAGTAAACGACTTCACTAATTTGTGGTAACGATATCCTTGTTTAAGTAATTTTTTTGTAATACACTGGTTTTTATCATTAAAATCAGACACACCACTGCAGATCCGAGCATATCTTACCAACTGTGAAATATATACTCCGTAAGACGGAGCAAGTGGTACATCTCCCTCTAGAAAAGGAAAATTCACAATGGGAAATGAAAAGTCATCCCGTTTATCATATATTTTAGTGTGTAATTTTCCATTGATTATACTTAAATCTAGATCTAAAAATGGGCATCTATCACCAGTAAGGTTAGATTTATTCAAAGTTAATTCCTTGGGATAAATTTCCGTAATAAAATTAGAAAATGTCGGATTGTTTAGTGAAAGAATGTCGTCTAAATATCTGTATGTATAATTAAAAGTTTCAATGAGATGTTGTCTGTTGGGGTCTTTTTGAAGTTTTGCCATAAATTGGGATTCATAACAATACAAAAAAAGGTCAGCAATAAGTGGGGCACAATTAGTTCCCATAGGGATACCAATGACTTGGCGATAAATTGTTCTCCCAAAACGAATATAAATGTTGTCCAAAAGATAATTTAGAGCAGTTATCATTTCTGCATCAGTCCAATTGACGTAACCTTTATGAGTCTCGTTGCTAAAAAACGATTTATTAAATAATTTAGAAACTTTAGAGCAGATATAGTCACTTTTAGATTTATCGAAACACCATTTAACCAGATATTCAAATTGTTTTTTAATAAGACAGTGAGGAAGGTTAGTGTACAAAGTAGAAAAATCGTAGCTATCAACTGTATGGTAAGTACCTTCAAAAGCGCGAAGTTTGTCTAAAACATCGAGCGAATTTTTCACACTCCAAAAATGATTTATGCCACTGTTTTCAAATACCTTTTCGCAGTATCGAATAATAAATTCTTTCATAGTAGTCAAAGCAAGTGATAAGACTTTAGAAATATTAGTGAGAGAACACTTACTTGAAGCAGATATGAAACGAGATTTATAAGGATTTTTGTGTAGTTTAGGGATCCAGTACATTGTAGGTAGTTTATTGTATGTAGGAGCGGCTCGTAGTGATGTGGTATTTAAAATATGGTCCTCAATAATACTACATTCTGTAGATTGTACGCGAATAAAAGTGTTGGAGCTTTTAATTTCTTGCATCAACACTTCAAGGTAATATTTTCGTCATACAATAACGACATTATTGGCAGCTTTGTCTGCAGGAACGAAAACGTATTGTGAACCAAGTGAACGCATTTTTGTCTTAATTCTTTTTAGATATGTATTTGGCCGAAATTCTACAAAGGAGTTTTGAAAATGATTTATTCTGAGTTTAACAATTGACATGAAGTTATTTATAAAATTGTCAAGAGATTTAGTATCTGCTTCTTCTCTCTTGATCCAAGATTTACAGAAAGAGAGAAGTGCAGTTTTGATACAATCGAAGCAAGAATTCCAATTGATCTTTGAGGGGGGTCTAAATTTTGGGCCCTTTTTCAGAAAATTTATTACCTCTGGGTCCTTGACGATGGTAAGGTCACCGGTAACAACATGGTCACAAGGAACATATTTAAAATCAGAATTACTACAGTCGCATGACAAAGGAATATTCGTATCCAGTTCTTCATCAGTAGTGGTTGACGTATAATTAAAAATAATGTTTCGGGAAGGTTTTTTATATTTATAAGATACAATAGGAGGTTCAGTATTGGAAAAATAAGGTGGAATGAGATCTTTGATTTTTGGATCCGCAAATATGCTAGATATGTTTATAAAATCAAGTCCTCTATTAATATATGTTAATTTGATAAAATGTCGAATGTGGTCTAGAGGACTATCAATTTTTGGAAACAATTTAAAATAACAGAATGCATTTATGATAAGTTGTCTATCAGATACCTGTTGTATTTGTACCTCCTCCCCCTCCTAGTTTTCCACCCAGCTCCTTGGCAGATACTAAGTCTACACAGCCAGAGGATAGAGTAAGTTGTCTATCAGATACCTGTTGTATTTGTACCCCCTCCCCCTCCTAGTTTTCCACCCAGCTCCTTGGCAGATACTAAGTCTACACAGCCAGAAGATAGAGTAAGTTGTCTATCAGATACCTGTTGTATTTGTACCCCCTCCCCCTCCTAGTTTTCCACCCAGCTCCATGGCAGATACCAAGTCTACACAGCCAGAGGATAGAGTAAGTTGTCTATCAGATACCTGTTGTATTTGTACCTCCTCCCCCTCCTAGTTTTCCACCCAGCTCCTTGGCAGATACTAAGTCTACACAGCCAGAAGATAGAGTAAGTTTTCTATCAGATACCTGTTGTATTTGTACCCCCTCCCCCTCCTAGTTTTCCACCCAGCTCCTTGGCAGATACTAAGTCTACACAGCCAGAAGATAGAGTAAGTTGTCTATCAGATACCTGTTGTATTTGTACCTCCTCCCCCTCCTAGTTTTCCACCCAGCTCCTTGGCAGATACCAAGTCTACACAGCCAGAGGATAGAGTAAGTTGTCTATCAGATACCTGTTGTATTTGTACCCCCTCCCCCTCCTAGTTTTCCACCCAGCTCCTTGGCAGATACCAAGTCTACACAGCCAGAGGATAGAGTAAGTTGTCTATCAGATACCTGTTGTATTTGTACCTCCTCCCCCTCCTAGTTTTCCACCCAGCTCCATGGCAGATACCAAGTCTACACAGCCAGAGGATAGAGTAAGTTGTCTATCAGATACCTGTTGTATTTGTACCCCCTCCCCCTCCTAGTTTTCCACCCAGCTCCATGGCAGATACCAAGTCTACACAGCCAGAAGATAGAGTAAGTTGTCTATCAGATACCTGTTGTATTTGTACCCCCTCCCCCTCCTAGTTTTCCACCCAGCTCCATGGCAGATACCAAGTCTACACAGCCAGAAGATAGAGTAAGTTGTCTATCAGATACCTGTTGTATTTGTACCCCCTCCCCCTCCTAGTTTTCCACCCAGCTCCTTGGCAAATACCAAGTCTACACAGCCAGAAGATAGAGTAAGTTGTCTATCAGATACCTGTTGTATTTGTACCTCCTCCCCCTCCTAGTTTTCCACCCAGCTCCTTGGCAGATACCAAGCCTACACAGCCAGAGGATAGAGTAAGTTGTCTATCAGATACCTGTTGTATTTGTACCTCCTCCCCCTCCTAGTTTTCCACCCAGCTCCTTGGCAGATACCAAGTCTACACAGCCAGAAGATAGAGTAAGTTGTCTATCAGATACCTGTTGTATTTGTACCTCCTCCCCCTCCTAGTTTTCCACCCAGCTCCTTGGCAAATACCAAGTCTACACAGCCAGAGGATAGAGTAAGTTGTCTATCAGATACCTGTTGTATTTGTACCCCCTCCCCCTCCTAGTTTTCCACCCAGCTCCTTGGCAGATACTAAGTCTACACAGCCAGAAGATAGAGTAAGTTGTCTATCAGATACCTGTTGTATTTGTACCCCCTCCCCCTCCTAGTTTTCCACCCAGCTCCTTGGCAGATACCAAGTCTACACAGCCAGAAGAAAGAGTAAGTTGTCTATCAGATACCTGTTGTATTTGTACCCCCTCCCCCTCCTAGTTTTCCACCCAGCTCCTTGGCAGATACTAAGTCTACACAGCCAGAGGATAGAGTAAGTTGTCTATCAGATACCTGTTGTATTTGTACCCCCTCCCCTCTTGGTTTTCCACCCAGCCCCATGGCAGATACCAAGTCTACACAGCCAGAAGATAGAGTAAGTTGTCTATCAGAGATACCTGCAGTATTTGTACCTCCTCCCCCTCCTAGTTTTCCACCCAGCTCCTTGGCAGATACTAAGTCTACACAGCCAGAGGATAGAGTAAGTTGTCTATCAGATACCTGCAGTATTTGTACCTCCTCCCCCTCCTAGTTTTCCACCCAGCTCCTTGGCAGATACCAAGTCTACACAGCCAGAAGATAGAGTAAGTTGTCTATCAGATACCTGTTGTATTTGTACCCCCTCCCCCTCCTAGTTTTCCACCCAGCTCCTTGGCAGATACTAAGTCTACACAGCCAGAGGATAGAGTAAGTTGTCTATCAGATACCTGCAGTATTTGTACCTCCTCCCCCTCCTAGTTTTCCACCCAGCTCCTTGGCAGATACCAAGTCTACACAGCCAGAAGATAGAGTAAGTTGTCTATCAGATACCTGTTGTATTTGTACCCCCTCCCCCTCCTAGTTTTCCACCCAGCTCCTTGGCAGATACTAAGTCTACACAGCCAGAGGATAGAGTAAGTTGTCTATCAGATACCTGCAGTATTTGTACCTCCTCCCCCTCCTAGTTTTCCACCCAGCTCCTTGGCAGATACCAAGTCTACACAGCCAGAAGATAGAGTAAGTTGTCTATCAGATACCTGTTGTATTTGTACCCCCTCCCCCTCCTAGTTTTCCACCCAGCTCCTTGGCAGATACTAAGTCTACACAGCCAGAGGATAGAGTAAGTTGTCTATCAGATACCTGCAGTATTTGTACCTCCTCCCCCTCCTAGTTTTCCACCCAGCTCCTTGGCAGATACCAAGTCTACACAGCCAGAAGATAGAGTAAGTTGTCTATCAGATACCTGTTGTATTTGTACCCCCTCCCCCTCCTAGTTTTCCACCCAGCTCCTTGGCAGATACTAAGTCTACACAGCCAGAAGATAGAGTAAGTTGTCTATCAGATACCTGTTGTATTTGTACCTCCTCCCCCTCCTAGTTTTCCACCCAGCTCCTTGGCAGATACCAAGTCTACACAGCCAGAGGATAGAGTAAGTTGTCTATCAGATACCTGTTGTATTTGTACCTCCTCCCCCTCCTAGTTTTCCACCCAGCTCCTTGGCAGATACCAAGTCTACACAGCCAGAAGATAGAGTAAGTTGTCTATCAGATACCTGTTGTATTTGTACCCCCTCCCCCTCCTAGTTTTCCACCCAGCTCCTTGGCAGATACTAAGTCTACACAGCCAGAGGATAGAGTAAGTTGTCTATCAGATACCTGTTATATTTGTACCCCCTCCCCCTCCTAGTTTTCCACCCAGCTCCTTGGCAGATACCAAGTCTACACAGCCAGAGGATAGAGTAAGTTGTCTATCAGATACCTGTTGTATTTGTACCTCCTCCCCCTCCTAGTTTTCCACCCAGCTCCTTGGCAGATACCAAGTCTACACAGCCAGAAGATAGAGTAAGTTGCCTATCAGATACCTGTTGTATTTGTACCCCCTTCCCCTCCTAGTTTTCCACCCAGCTCCATGGCAGATATCAAATCTACAAAGCCTGGGAGCTACTTCTTATACATGTATTATCAATGTTATGGATGTACTGAAATATAGGGTCGTTTTTTTTTCAGGCTTTAAAAAGCTCTCCAGTTGAACTAACACCCAATGCTCCTTTCTATGTTTGATTTTATTTTCCAGGTTTCAAAAAGCTCTCCAGTAGAGATTCCACCCTCAAACCCACCAAACAATTCAGCTGGACTAAGTTCTATATCAGTGAAAGGTCCAGTCCCACAGACCTCCATGACCCAGTCTATTGGTCCTCCACCAGGACTCCAGCCCCAGATAAATAGGCCTCAGATACCAAGGCTGGCCAACAAACAGGCACCACAGACTAATGGACAACCTAAAAATAGCTTTGAGAAACTCCTACAGAGGTTAACAGTCTTATTCCCCCAGTATAATAGGTAAGTTTGTTATATAGTGGATTCCTCTTATTAGCATAACCAATTTGTCAGAGAAATTTATGCAATTAACGGAATTACCCTATAAAGTGAAATGTCAATTTTAAACAGAAAATACAAAGAATTCATATAATTTTGTCTTATTAATCAAATGGGTTGAGTAATTAGAATAGTCAGGCGACACTTTTATTGTATCCTAATGCTTGTAAAAACAAACGTTACATAAATGAAGGTTGTAAAAACATGTTTTGATAACTTTTATCAAACACACTTCTAAGAACTTGTTAAGAAAACATATGATTTTGACAGATATCAAGGTTATTTTTGAAAATTTTAAGTCAATTAACAGGAATTTAGTACTTTTTAGCTCACCTGGACCGAAGGTCCATGTGAGCTATTGCCAACACTTGGCGTCCGTCGCCGTCCGTCGTAAACATTTTTCAAACGTTAACTCCTCTAACACCATAAGTCCAATGGCTTTTAAATTTGGCACAGTTGTTAATTAGCATAGGTAGTATAAAACTAGCGTGGGGATTTTTGATTCGTTGAAAAACATGGCCGCCATGGCTAAAAATAGAACATAGGGGTCAAATTAGTTTTTTGCAAATAACTCGTTAACGGTAACAGATATCAAAATTTTGGCAGGTAAAAGTGATCAGCACCTCAAGATCTACCTGCCCTGAAATTTTCAAGAAGATCCAACAACAGATGTAGGAGTTATTGCCTTTTTTCTGGATTTTTTCAAAATTTTTCACTTATTTAGCCCTATATCTCGAAAACTATACAAGATATTTCAAAAATTCAAATTGCACATGATTAAGCACATCAAGATCTACAATTCATGTAATTAGCTGTAGAACCATTTCTGTTAGGAGTTATGGCCCTTAAAGCGTCAATATTTACCATTGTTCATTACTTTTCCCTGACTTGTCTGAAACGGTAAGACCAACTGCATCTTAACATGGCACACTGTTTGATAGCTTATATGCTACAACTCTATCGTTCAGATTTTTGATTCGTAAAAAAACATGGCCACCATGGCTAAAAATAGAACATAGGGGCAAATTTCATTTTTTCCTAATAACTCAAAACTGGTTTCAGATATCAAAATTGTGCAAGAATCAAAAGTGATCAGCATATTAAGATCTACCTGTCCTGAAATTTTGGATAAGATCTGACTGCTGATGTGGGAGTTATTGTTCTTTTTCCTAATTTTTGCCAAATTTTCACTTGTTAAGCCCAATATTTTGAAAACTAACCAAGATATTTCATAAATTTAAATCGCATATGGTTAAGCACAATAATATCTACAAATATATGTATCTGTGTAGTTCAGGTGAGCGATTCAGGCTCTTGGGAGCCTCTTGTTTTATAAGATTTTCAATGCAATTAAATACAATTTTTAGCATTGAAAGTATAGGAAATGGTTTGGTGTTTTAAAATCTTAGTCAATTAAGAGGATGATTCCAATAAGAGTTAGTCGATTAAGTGGAATCCACTGTATACTCAAATGGACCATTACAATTAATTCTTCGATAGAAGCAAATTTCTTAAAGAAAAAATGTTCTACCAAGTACTTTCCTGACAGAATTTCTTTCAACAAAGTTTAGGTCATATCAAGGTATTTTATTTTTAAAAGTGTGATTTCTTCTTGTGGCTCAGAAATTAACAAAACATATACATTTTTGTACCTTGTTTATGGCCATATGAGCTTATGCCATCACTATTCGTCCGTCGTCCGTTAACAATTTCAAAAATCTTCTTCTCTGAAACCATTGAACCAATTTAACTTAAACTTTGCAGGAATGGTATATGACATGTTGGCAACAAACAATCCTCATTTTAAAATGATTGGATAAAAAACATGGCCGCTGTTACTAAAAGTAGAACATAGGGTAAAATCACTTAAAATGGCTTATAACTCAGCAACCATAACAGATAAAGAAAATCTGAAGGATCTTAGGCTCTTCAGAATCAAAAGCTCTACAAAAGTCTCCATTGGGTTGAAAATGTCAGATGACCACTTATAGGGGTTACAGCCCCTTAAAGGTGAAAAATAGTGTTGTTGGCCTATAGAATGAAAACTATTGCAGATAGAGAAAAGCTGTTGCTTGCTTAAATGTTCTGCTCATTTAGCTCTACAAAAGTCTCCTTAGGGTCGAAGTTGTCAGATGACCCCTTATAGGGGTTACAGCCCCTTAAAGGTGAAAAATAGTGTTTTTGGCCCATAGAATGAAAACTATTGCAGATAGAGAAAATCTGTTGCTTGCTTAAATGTTCAGCTCATTTAGCTCTACAAAAGTCGTCATTGGGTTGAAGTTGTCAAATGACCCCTTATAGGGGTTACAGCCCCTTAAAGTGGAAAAAAAGTGTTTTTAACCTATAGAACAAAACTATAGCAGATAGAGAAAAGCTGTTGCCTGCTTTAATGTTCAGCTCATTTAGCTCTATAAAAGTCTCCATAGGGTCGAAGTTGTAAGATGATCTCTTATAGGGGTTACAGCCCCTTAAAGGTAAAAGATAGTGTTTTTGGCCTACAGAATGAAAACTATTGCAGAAAGGGAAAAGCTGTTGCTTGCTTTAATGTTCAGCTCATTTAGCTCTACAAAAGTAGCCATAGGGTCCAAGTTGTCAGATGACCCCTTATAGGGATTATAGCTCTAAATAAACATGTTTTCATGTTTTTGGCTTATATAATGAAAACTATAGCAGATAAAAAAAAAATGGTTGGTTGCTATTATGTTTGGTTCATTAAGCTCTTAACAAAAGTCTCTATGGAGTCAAAGTGTTCAGACAGTCCTTAAAATAACATTTTGCACATTTTTAGCTCACCTGGACCAAAGGTCCATGTGAGCTATTACCATCACTTGGCGTCCGTCGTCGTCGTCGTCGTCTGTCGTCGTCGTCGTCGTCTGTTAACAATTTTTCAAAAATCTTCTCCTCTGAAACTTCCAAACAGAATTTAATGAAACTTGGTATGAATGATCCTTAGGGTGTCCTGCACCAAACTTGTGTTTTGATTTTTGATCCGTTAAAAAACTTGGCCGCCATTACTAAAAATAGACTAGGGGGGTCAGACTACTGTTTTTGGCTTATAAATCAAAAAGTATAAGAGATAGAGGAAATCTGAGGCCACGCTACTGATTCAGCATCAAAAGCTCTACAAAAGTCTCCATTTGGTCAAAGTTGTCAGATGACCCCTTATAGGGGTTACGGCCCCTTGAAGGTGAAAAATAGCATTTTTTCATGTTTTTGGCCTACAGAATGAAAACTATTGCAGATAGAGATTAGCTGTTGCTTGCTTAAATGTTCAGCTCATATAACTCTACAAAAGTCTCTATAGGGTCGAAGTTGTCAGATGACCCCTTATAGGGGTTACGGCCCCTTAAAGGTGAAAAATAGCAATTTTTCATGTTTTTGGCCTACAGAATGAAAACTATTGCAGATAGAGATTAGCTGTTGCTTGCTTAAATGTTCAGCTCATTTAGCTCTACAAAAGTCTCCATAGGGTCGAAGTTGTCAGATGACCCCTTATAGGGGTTACGGCCCCTGAAAAATAGCGATTTTTCATGTTTTTGTCCTACAGAATGAAAACTATTGCAGATAAAGATTAGCTGTTGCTTGCTTAAATGTTCAGCTCATTTAGCTCTACAAAATTTTCCATAGGGTCGAAGTTGTCAGCTGACCCCTTATAGGGGTTACGGCCCCTGAAAAATAGCGATTTTTTATGTTTTGGCCTACAGAATGAAAACTATTGCAGATAGAGATTAGCTGTTGCTTGCTTAAATGTTCAGCTCATTTAGCTCTACAAAATTTTCCATAGGGTCGAAGTTGTCAGATGACCCCTTATAGGGGTTACGGCCCCTGAAAAATAGCGATTTTTCATGTTTTTGGCCTACAGAATGAAAACTATTGCAGATAGAGATTAGCTGTTGCTTGCTTAAAGGTTCAGCTCATTTAGCTCTACAAAATTCTCCATAGGGTCGAAGTTGTCAGATGACCCCTTATAGGGGTTACGGCCCCTGAAAAATAGCGATTTTTCATGTTTTTGGCCTACAGAATGAAAACTATTGCAGATAGAGATTAGCTGTTGCTTGCTTAAATGTTCAACTCATTTAGCTCTACAAAATTCTCCATAGGGTCGAAGTTGTCAGATGACCCCTTATAGGGGTTACGGCACTTAAAGGTGAAAAATAACCATTTTTCATGTTTTTGGCCTACAGAATGAAAACTATTGCAGATAGAGATTAGCTGTTGCTTGCTTAAATGTTCAGCTCATATAGCTCTACAAAAGTCTCCATAGGGTCGAAGTTGTCAGATGACTCCTTATAGGGGTTATGGCCCCTTATAGGTGAAAAATGGTGTTTTTGGCCTTTAGAATGAAAACTATTGCAGGTAGAGAAAAGCTGTTGCTTGCTTAAATGTTTAGCTCATTTAGCTCTACAAAAGTATAGGGTCAACATCAAGACCAGGTGAGCGATTCAGGCTCCTGGGAGCCTCTTGTTAGCCTACAGAATGAAAACTATTGCTGAAAGAGAAAAGCTATTGCTTGCTTAAATGTTCAGGTTATTCAGCTCTACAAAGTTCCTCATAGGGTTGACATCAAGAACAGGTGAGCGATTCAGGCTCCTGGGAGCCTCTTGTTTATAATAACTAATCAATATCAAAGAACTTTTACATTGCTCACATGATACAGATGAACTTGCCATAACCAGCCAAGCTGGGAGACACCAAAAATGGCTGCTAAAAAGACAGGTGTCATTTTAATCCAGGTTGTTAATGATTAATATTTTCAGCGCTAATTTTACCCAGTTGATACAACAGCTTCGCCAATCATATGATGGTCCATTGTCATGGTTTATCATTTAATGTTTTCAGAGCTACATTTACCCAGTTGATACAACAACTTCGCCAATCACGTGGTGGTTCCCTGTCAGGTCTGACCATTGATGAGATCATACAACAAGTCTCTACGATGATCCAAACTCATGAACAGAAAAAGGCAGCAGCGCAACAGGTCAGACATTATATGACAAGCATACAAATTCAATATTCTTGCATCATTGCAACATATTTGATAAATATAGACTCCTCGGACATTTTGTGGCTGGGGATTATTGTTAGCTAAAAGTATTTTTAAAATGAAAATGGGGGGAAAAATAATAATTTTTTGGACATTGAAAAAAAGGCAAAGAATATTGATTATCAACCAAAGAATAGTGAAACAAAGGAGGTGTGGGTTTCAATCATCTCTAAGAAATTATAGAAGACAAAACTACATAAGTATTCTAGCTTAATGTTTCCAATCATCTTACAGGTGTCGTCTTCACCTACTCCAGTCCCTGCCAAGCCAGCCTTCCCTGGGGTAGGACCGTCCAAACAAGTAGCCCCACCCCCTGGGCTGAACACCTCCTGGGGGTTTACTGAGACTACCTCTACCTCGGCATACAAAGGGGAGGAGCTGTTTGAGGAGGAACAAGATCCTTGTGTTATTTGTCATGAGGAGATGACCCCTGATACCACAGTCAAACTGGAATGTCATCACAGGTTCCATGACGAGGTGAGACTCTTAAAAGAATGATTTGTTGGTTTCTAAGATATTTTGAGAATGTACGAAAATCATGTAATGTGAAATTACTTAAATTCTTATGCATTAATTTTCATGGATTGGGAATAAATGCATATTCATAAATTCATGGTTTTTATTTTACACTGTTCTTCATCATTTGGAATTTAATTTAGTGGTTTGTCTTATCCTTGAAAACTACAAAAATTTGTATCTCACAAAAATGAATATTTTTTACAGTATCACTTTGTCAAGAATAGAGCAGTTGTGGTTTGGTCTGCCTTTGTATGGATGTATGTTTTGGTTTAATGAAAATGATATAATTTTTAAACTATCAAGAAGCAGACAAACATTAAAACTTCATACAAGGTCTTTGAATAACAAAACAGTCAGTTTTTACATTTTCTCAAATTTTATATTTGGAGTTACCATATATGGAGCACATTTGAAATGATGATTTTGTCTGTTTTTTATTAGAAAATAACTTACTTACCACAGTCTATCATTTTATAGATTTTTGTATATGAAACAGCTAAATAGAATTGAATATTATACCCCCGCTCATAAGATAGGGGGCTTTATAGCAAACACCTTGTTTGTCCATAACAAACTTTCGTAACAGTTTTCTCAGCTTCTACTACACCGATTGATTTCAAAATTGGTATACAACTTTGTCATGATGAGTTGTATCATGCCTCCCCTTTCCAGGTCAGTCGCGCATCCACTTCCTGTTTTCTGAGACGACTTGGACTTTTTAAAGGGTAAAAAATAGACTAAGTGCAACCCCTTGTTTTATACCATTTCATAATCAAATGTTATCTTTTTTTTCAGTGCATCAGAAAATGGCTGAGGGAGAACAGTACATGTCCTAACTGTAGAATTTACGCCTTGTTGCCTGACGAGTTCCCTACACTTAATTAAAAAAAAACAGTTCCAACAATACACAATACATGCACAGGATCTTTCAGCAGATCAGCTTGCTAGCTAGATTTTGTTTTTACTATAATGTTCTCAAGAATGAGTTGTTTTTTTTATGGCCAGTACATTTGACTTTTTATCGCCAGATTGTTTCTATTTATAACTTAACATCTACACATGTTTTTTTATCATATGTCTCAGACTTATTTTAGAGCTGTGTCTATTTTAAGATTGTTTAAATAATATGATATTGACTCCTGTCACATCAGTAATAAATAATTGTCTACTTTTGTCTTGTTATTTAACTACTTTTACTTGTTGATAATTGGATGTGGCAATTAACTTGCATGGCAAGAACACTTTCCGCTTCAAAACCTGCTATGGAAAAACAGTCATTTTTCAATATATATATACAGTGAAAACTGTTCAAACCGAACCCTGACAAAACCGATGTTTTTCATAATGTGCTCTTAGTTAAGAAAATGTTAATGCTTCTCTTGATTCCAGAATATGTCTTTATGATTTTATATCCTTTCCTTATTTGTTCACATAATTTCAAGTTTCTTTATCTATTGTCAATTTCCAGTTCTGATTAAACCCAGAAAAAAAGGAACACCTGTTAAAACTGAATAAATCCCCAATAGTGCAGCGGTTTGACCAGGAAAAAAATGACTTTAATGGTCCGACAGAACACACACCTATATTGTATATCATTTTAAAGAGGAATGTCTGTAGTTTCAGATAAAACAGGTCGTCACATGTTTCTATTGGTCAAATTTGAAACATTTAAGGTCAAAGGTCACATAGTTGGAAAGTTCAAAATTCTAGTTGTTGGCTTTGAAATTACAGCTATAATATTTGTAATAAGTTATATGGAAGATATTGAATTTGAATTAGTCTTAAAAAGTTTACAATTGAATTGAACCTACAAAACATCTGCCCGAGTTTCAAAAAGTGACGTTAAATGACGTTTTTTGCTGGCTCTTAGAAAATACATTAAAACAGATAATATTTATTTTGGTTTTACCGTTTTTATTTAAATTTTTTGCCACCAAAATGCATATAAATAAAAAATCAGACTTTAAAACATCCTATAAAACAGGTGATGCATCGCTGAAACAAATGACAGTAACGTATGGGGCGTTCGGGAAAATGTAGCTGCACACGAAAATGTCCTGTTTAATGACCATTTTAATGCTAATTGACAATTGAAAACATATATTACATACAAAATTATAAGAACGTTACCAAAAGGTTACAAAGAATAAACTATTTTACATTATTGTGATACATTTATCCTAATAAATTGGTGAGAAGCAGAATCTAAGAAGTATCAAATCTCGAAGTGATAAAAAGATAATCAAACACTCAGTACATATCGAAGCTAAAAGCCCAAACTCCGGCTTGCACAAGAGATTGCTACGGAAGGGTGCACATGCAGTAATCAGTTATCAGCGGAGAATAATGATGAAATGACAAATCTGAATGCATCTGAGGGATTGAAATCCTACATTAGGGTGTATTTCGTAATTGTTTACAATGCAAGGCTTACACATGTAAGTGGAATATAGAAGTAATTAAATCAGCTAACATTTGCAAAAACACTGCAGTCCACTGTTATTTGGAAATATTTTGCCTTGCCCTTTTCACATGCATCAAAATTACATATTTTTTTATAATATATGACGCAGGAAACAAGTCGAGGAAAGTAGCTAGTCGTCTAATACGACTGGACTCGCTTGAACGCTGTTGTGTCTATATCAACGTCATCTTTTCACTGATTCAAGAAAAAGAACAAATTTACAGAGGACCCAATTGATAATCGACATGCCCAACTTTCTTATTGACTTATTTCTTATTTGGCTGGTTGATGTACTGATCATGAGATGATCACCTTAGCATCCCTAATATGTCATCACAAACCCGTTGTGTTTTGTGTAACTACCGCAATGGAAAAGGGAGGTTTAGCGAGCCTTAAATCCTGGTTTAACCCACCATTTCTTTTGAAATGCCTGTACCAAGTCAGGCCCATTGCGATCTTCATTTTTTTCGGTATGTATTCCTTGTTTTGTTTCGTCTTATGGACATTTGAGATTGATTCTCCAAGTTCGGTAATTTTGTTATTACCTTTATTGACAATTTATTTGTTAAGTTTGGTGATGTGTTTTAAACAAAGATTTAGGATTCCAATTGCACTAATTGTGCACCTTTGCTTCCTGATTTCTTTCTTTATTCATATGGAACAGACATCTTACGATCAATACTTGCTAAGTAGACTAGCTTTCTTTTTTTACTAATATTGAGGATGTATTTTCACTGAACAATTCTAGATTTGATGACTTCCTCCATCTCTTCAACCCCAAATGACTTGAGATAAAGGATTCTAGGAAGTCTGCCTCATATTTAGATCTACACTCACTGAAGACATTCAACAAAGCTCTATGATGAACGTGATGACTTCAACATTCCCTTCCTATTAGCAGCGCGACGGATGTGCTATAGCAAACATGAATCGCTTACTCTCCGGAGCACCCGAGTTCGCTCTCTTTACGATTTGAGTTCACGTTGTTGATTGCTATTCAGTTATTTTTGTATTCTTGTGTTTTCGTGTTGTGTGGTGTCTGTTTCTTCGATCTGTTCTCGATCGTTTTTACTGGTTCAAATTCCCCTAATGGTACAGCTTCTTAGTTTCTAACACCATTTAAAGAAAGGAGACATACTAGTAATGGCTCCGTTTTCTAGGGATCGACGCTCGTTAAATGCTTTTCTAGTTGCCCGCGGAAAACGTTAAACAAAACTATGCAGAGTCTGTTCTTAATAAAGCTTACTAGTATATATTCTTGTAAAAGCAGATGGGAGCCATCCAAAATATTGAAGCATTTTAAGATCGCTAATTGATATCTTTATCCCACTTCACTTCATGCAATGTATTTTACGATCTTTTGCCATACATGTATATCCCAAATAAAGTTTACATCTGATTGTATATTTGTAAGATTCCAGAATATTAATGCACTGACGCTAAATCTTTTTTCAAATAAATTAAATTTACAACAAAGTTTCGGGCAAAAAATTGGACGCGCGTTTAGTTTACTCAAGACTTATCAAAACACTCTAACCAAAGAGCTGAAAATGCCAAGCTAAATATGAATATGAAGAGTATAGAGCAGTATACTATGTAACAACACGATACTGCTGGGGACTGGATTCGAACTCATGACCATTTTGTCACAGTTAAAGCTAAGATCTACCTTAGTCTTGGGTACATGTAAGAAGAATTTTCATAAATATTGAAATTTACACGTGAAAATTCCATGGCTATGAAGTATTAGTCAACACAAAAACACAAAGCTACAGATCGATGGTTGTAATTGACTATAACACTTTGATGGCGCACTTGTGCAGAACAATATTCGAAAAAGCAGTGCTAGCTGATATTATACTCAGCATTGCTTCATTCAATATCGTTGTGTTGCCTTATAAAAAATCTTCAACTCGCAGATGTGCAACAACATTTGTATCGATTATCATAAACAAAATCCACAGAATATAAACAAATGAATGTACGTTTTGGACCTCAAACATCAGGCGACTTTCGTTGGAGGGTCATAAGATATTTTTGCAGAGGAACTTTTCCTAATTGAGTCCAAAACTCTATACATTTGTATGTACTTGTTGTAATGTTTTTTTAACCCTTGACAAGAGCCCCTGTGACCTAACTTGAATAGACGAGACCTCGAGGGCGAGTGTATCAAACATCATGCATTTGGGTACAAATTTTAATATGTTTGCATAAAAATTTGCTTGGATGAAATTCGACGTCCTCCATCTGCCCTTGCTCAGCTAATAAATGAGGCGAATTCGATGAGAATTGCATTTTGCGTTTTTCTACCTTATATTTTCATAAATATGATATCGTGTATAAAAAATTCCTGGACGTTCTACCTCGAGCGTTCTACAAAATTCACGTTTGTCGTTTTTAGATTTGAATTATTTGAAAGATGTAATTCGAATATCAATATTGCTAAAAAAAAAGATGTATTGTTACATTCTGTAGCGATAACCGTTTCCTCCGAGATATGAGTATCCAGGTCCGAAACAAGATATCATATGCAATGCGTAATAGCTACTGACTAGTTCATGTTTTTTTTTTTTATGACTGAATGACCCCGTTTCTCTTGTAATTACGCCCTTTTATTGTTTTGTCTTTTATTGAGAATTCAAGACTAGTTTTCATCGTTCTGTTTATATATTTTTACTTTATTTTTTCAATAAATTTCTTTTTTTTTGTACAAAAGAGCTAAATTTTATTTAGTTTTTTAAAGGCCAAATACGGAAAGACTTGAATTTCCGGAATTATATTTTGCAAAATTTGTTTATAAAATACGTAATAAAATCAACATTTATGCACCGTTTTTAATAAAACTTTGCAGAACAGTTAACTATAAAATAAACACACAGTTCAAAGAGTTTTAAAGTTACAAAACACAAGAAACATTTTGATAGGAAACAACTTTTTGTCTAAAATGTGATAAAAAAGTGAGCATTTTCAAAAGCATCGATTTTGATGAAAAACTCGAGCACAATCTGGCAAAATTTCTATTAACAGTAAGATAAAGGGTAATTCTTGATAATTTTGTCCAAAATTTTGATTTTTTCATAAAAGAAATATTTGTTTTGAAACTTCACACCTATGGAGAGATGTTTACAAAAATACACCACTGTTAAAAAAAGCAATTTTACCAAAAATTGCCCGAGACGAATTCGTGACAACCCACTTAAAATCAAAGCTAAATGGTTGTATAATATTCCCTAAAAAAATTAGCTGTGTGTTATGTCGGTACATTAATCAACCGCTGCACTACAAGTCCCATTTCTGTTTGGTTTGGACAGGTTTTACTGTATATATTAACCATCCATGTATACCATTTGGATTACAAGTGAAATAAGTGATTTCACATCTTTTATCAAAGTTAAAATGGCTTATGCATAGAAAGAATGCACATTGTCTGTTCCTCTGTCTGATAAATATTATTATATTGTCAGTAAAATTTCTTAATTGTAGTATAAAGAGTAGGCATAGATTGGCCTATCTTGAAATTCAGGTCTAGATATCTTGGTGGTGAGTCCTCACTAGAAGACACATTAGAAAATAATAAGTGTACACAACACAGCCCACAATGTTAGTCACATAAATTTTTGTTTGATTTCTTTTTTTCAATCAGGGAGAAAAAGATGTCAACTTAAAGCTCCAGAGTGTAACCCCCCCCAATCTGCATATCTAATTGTCATCTATGGTAATCATCACCATAAAAATAACTATAAAATTCAGCTGACACTACTTAAAATATTTCTTATCCCAACACCATTCCAACCATAACACAGATTAAAAAGATGATGTGGAATAATTGCACACATTTCGAGAGCCTGAATGCATGCAGCTAGCAGCCTTAAAATGGTAAAAATGATTCTAAATTCTTGTAGTTATGAAAGGATCCTTTTAGTTATAGATAAAACAAGAACAAACTTTAGACTTAAGCATCTCTGGTGAGACATTAATAAAAGAAAAGGGCATAAGACAAAGTTTAGAATTATCTGCCAATTTTTGTCTCGCCTGCAATTTAAGTCGCTGAAGGCGAGACTTTCCGGCGGCAGCGACGGCGTAAACTTTTTTGTAAGACTTTTGTGGAAGAAAATGAATTCATAGAAAAGTATAATAGCTAGGCATCTGATATTTGGTATACAGACAGTTGTGGATATGGTCTACGCAACTGGCACCATGCTGTTTGACCCTGACCCCAATTTCATGGTTCAGCGACTTTGTGAACTTAGATGTTTTTTCGGGCCATAAAACCCCTTTGTAAGACTTTTGTGGAAAATGAATTGCAAGAAAAGTATAATAGCTAGGCATCTAATATTTGGTATACAGACATTTGGGGCTATGGTCTATGCAACTGGCACCATGCCATTTGACCCTGACCCAATTTTATGGTTCAGCGACTCTGTGAACTTAGATGTGTTTTCGGGCCAAAAAGACTTTGTGGAAAATGAATTGCAAAAAAAGTATAATAGCTAGGCATCTGATATCTGGTATACAGACATCTGGAATTATGGTCTATGCAACTGAAACCATGTCCTGTGACCTTGACACAATTTTCATGGTTCAGTGACTCTTTGGACTTAGATGATTTTTGGAACAATTAAAAGTTTTGTGGAAAATAAATTAAGTTAAAAGTATAATAGCTAGGCATCTGATATTTGCTATAAAGACATTTGGGGTTTTGGTCTACACAACTGACACCATGTTGTGTGACCATGACCCCATTTTCACGGTTCAGTGACTTTGTGAACTTAGATGATTTTTGGGTGGAAAATGAGTTAAGTGAAAAGTATAATATTATAGCTAGGCATCTGATATTTTGGAATTATGGTATACACAACTGATGTCACCATGTAATGTGACTTTGCCCCCATTTTCATGGTTGGATGACTTAGTTAATGTTGGTCTTTTTTCATTGTTTCCCAGTAACTATGGTATCTAGAACACACTTCAGACATTTTTGTGATGGTTAAATGGAAATCTGTCACCTGTCACATAACCTTGACCTTAACTTTTCTGAAGGCCCTGCTAGACCTTCAATGAGTCCAGTGATGGTGCCGACAGGCAAGACATACTTAAGTGTCAACTCTTGTGTTTAATATCAATCAATCAAGCACCTGTAAGATTGATATCCAGTTGTTAAAAACAGAACTGAGTTGCCTAATTAGATGCAAAAATCTGTATAAAAGGTAATTGATTGTTACTGCCTTTACAAAAAAATATATATAATATGGGATTATTTTTTTTTTTGCAAATAACAACACTGTCACAATATCAAAATTCTGAATAAGGGTTAAGCTCTAAGTATTCAGTTTTGATATTTTTATTGTCCTTTTCTAGATTTGTACCTCACAGAAAGATATTTGAGTGATGCCAATTGCACAATTTGTGCTCGATTTGGCATTCCTAAAGTTGTCAGAGAACATATTGTTTAAAAAAAAGCCAAAAAGACACAAGGATAATCTACACTTATGTTTTGATATGGATATTCTTCTTTTGAAAAAAAAATAAGAAGTTTTCAAAAGCTTCTTGGCTAAAACATTAATTTTGATATTGCATTGATCTGTTTATATTAGATTACAATTCTTTAATTTACTATTTTCTCTTAAATTGATATTTAAATAGATGTGTAATTATGTTAAGTTCAATCGCTTGCGAAGCCAAATGAAGCATATGTGTTTCTTTACTAGCGGGGTGTTAACTTTAATGTTAAGGTTTTATGAGCACCTCCATATCTCAAGAACCATAAGTCCTAGGTTGATGAAATCTCGTATGCATATGCCCTAGTAGTAGCTTAGCACGATTGCATCCCCATCTTTTGACCTTGACATTGATTTTCCCAATGAATGACTTGGACAATTTTCAATACATATAACAAAGTTAAGGTATTGCAAGCACCTTTATATCTCAAGAACAATAAGTCCTAAGTTGATGAAGCTTAGTATGCACATGCCCCAGTAGTAGCTCAGCACAGCTGCATCCCCATCTTTTGACCTTGACCTTGATTTTCCAGTTTAATGACTTTGACAATTTTCAATACATATAATAGCAATGTGAGAGTTTTATGAGCATCTACATATCTCCAGAACTATAAGTCCTAGGTTGATGAAACTTGGTATGCATATGCCCAATAGTAGCTTTGATTGTGTTTGAGGAATAGCAAGGTATTCTTATGGTGCCGGTGTTAACACTTGTTTTGTTTGATTTGTCCTTCAGTTTGTCTGTCTGTCGGTCTCTAATTCTTCTGCTCAACAGATTACTCTCTGAAACTACTTAATCAAATTTAATGAAACTTGGTATGTAGCAAGTACAACGTATGTAGTTGTACATATCACTAGGAGATTTTGATGCAATGAAAGATAACAGTACCAAAAAAATTGATCTGTAGTCACCTCTTAACCAGCAACACATTGAAAAGTGGGGGAAAAACAAAGGAATTGTAATGGAGAGTTCTAGTATTGTAGAAATCGAAAGATAAGTGCATTGTACTTTCATGCAAAAAATGCAAAGCAAAAAAAAAAAGAGAAAGCCTAATCCAGCTCCAAGGATATCGACCTTGTGTGTTCATGGAAAGAGACTGGTGTTTTTAACTAATTTGATTGAACAATTGAAAATTTATTGGTAAAAAATTAACAGCTGTTCAACCCAGATACTAGATTTCAAAATAACAAAGTACTAAATAGTGTCAATACAACGGTTCATATGAAGGAGGAGTAAATTCATCATCAGAAGTTGAATCAAAGTAATTGGAAGTAAAATTGTATACATGCAGGGAACGTCTGTCGGCATTGGGTTATTGGCTTGACATTTCAATTTAAATGGTGGATTGAACCAGATTTTATAGCTCGAACCTAAACACAAGGTGAAAGTTTATACTAAACTGAACTTTAGATTATTCAGTGAGTGGTCATACACTACAAATATTCTTATAATTTCTTTCATTTATTTAGATATTAGCCATTCATTCAAGTTGTAAATACGGGTAGTTATTGCTTATTGTTATTTAAGCTTCCGTAGAATATAATGAGATGTGGAATAAGTGCACGCGACACAGCCCACAATCAAGCGGCAATTCAGAAAAACCACAATGGACAACCGCCAGCAGCCTTCAACGAGGCCAGTAGTCGCTGGACTCTGTTTTGTACTAAAAACCTCCGGTAAACCATATACACGGCTTGAGACGAAATATAAAAATTTACACAAAAAAACAACAATGAAATGTCACTTTTTGTTATTTATGATCTTTGCTAGAAAGGAACAACAACACATTTATCAAGAATATATACTCCTTATGAAAATCTAACTTAATCGATGAAAAAATCTATATATATATATATGGTTAAAAAAACAATAATTAAGGGATCATTTAACTTGGAGGGTGGGATGGTTTTTTTTTTAACTATTTTGAATTTAATTTGTGATGAATAAAAAAAATGACAGCAGAGGTGAAGAATGAAAAAATATCCTGAAGAATGCTTATAATTTTTAAAAAAATTGTCATGACTCCTTAATAAAAAAAATCTGACCAGAACAAAAAAAAACAAGCCCCCCCCCCCTTTTAAGTTAAATGGTCGATCCCAAATGCAAAACCATGGACTGTAAACTTTAACAGTTTGAGTCAAAATATCATGATATTTCATTTAACCAAATATTAGAATGATTTTGATTGATACGTGCACCTACATTTATTAATAAAGGTCTTAGCAGACAACCTTGTCTAATTCCTGTTGGAATTCAACACGTTTAGAGGAAATGAATAAAGTCTTGAGGTTAAAAACCTTTCAACAAATTTTTGTTTTACAAGTCAATGATGGTTTGAATGATCCATTTGAACAATAATATTTGTACATGCAGAAGTTTTTGATTGGATATGTGGTATTTTTTTCTTGCGTCATAAAACTTGTTACCTACATTACAGTCAACCAAACACATTGCTCTAGATATATGTCAAACCTCTCCATCTTATTCAGACTATAAATGTCATTTCAATATACATATCTATTCTTATTATTAGCCACAATTTGATCTATGTTTAGAAAACCACGTAAACATCTTGTTTCCTTGTATGAAAAACGTCACCAAGATAATTCTTTATAAATTAAAATACTTTGGTAGCAAAATCACAACAGAGAACTCCTTTGACAAGTCAACTACACAAGTAAATATTCTAAATACATTTTCAACTTTCCTTTTTGAACACTTATATAACTTACTTGCAAGTACTTTTAGCGAATCTATAACAAATGATGCTAAATCAAAAATTATTTTTAAACGTTAATAATTTCTCCATATCTTAATAGGCTGCATTTGTGGAATCGCTTTTAGATAAATATCAAATTTGCTTTTTTAGAAAATGAAAGTTGTTTTGATTTTGCTGGTGTTTTTACCGGCAATATGCCTGGCTTTGGTGGAAAAAGATACCGTGCCGACAATGTTGCAGTCATGTTACGATGCAGAACTTAAAGGCACCCCTGGCGACCTTGAATCTCAGACTAACTGCCTGCAAAAATACCTTACACATTTATTTGGAAAGAATGCATGGTCACAATTAAATCAAGAGGCTTTTGATTGGATCGATTCTCTTGGACGACGCCTTCATTCAAGAATGAAGAGGCAAACATACAACCGATATAACAGAGTTGACAGATACAACGCATACTTACAACGTTATCGTCGGAGAAATCCATACAAACAAACAGTTACTAGTCCTCCTAGACCAACATGGCCAACCAGACCTACTCGACCAACCCTTCCACCAACACGACCACCTACCCGACCTCCAACGCGACCTCCAACTCGACCTCCTACCCGGCCCCCAACACGACCACCAACTCGACCTCCGACTGAACCTCCATCTGGTTTACGAATAAGAAGAGAGATTAGAACCCTATCTGATGCAGAAAGAGAAGAATTCTTCGCTGCAGTTAACGCTTTAAAGAACGACCGAGTAAGTATATTTTTTTTTTCGGTTTGTTAAGCCTCCAGACTATGATTCCTTTGATTTCAATTGTTTGATATGAGCGATGAAAATTCTCAAGAATTTTTTACATGGAATTTCACTTTTTTTAAATAATAATCTTAGCTAAAATCAAAACCCCATCGAAAAAAACTTGAATATAGTTTTCTATGTGTACAAAATAATGCATCTTCATGTTTGTTTTTAGTACATTTTGTAGTTTAAAAAACAACGCGAGATTGTAGATAATTGTCAATTATTTATCATACAAATAAACAAGTGATGTTATTAGTGACAACCTTGTCTGACCGCCTAAAATAAATATTTCTTCAACCATTTCAGAGCATTAGACCAAATAGATATGATGCCATCGCTTTGCTGCATGAGAACGAGGCCTTAGCTTCAGCTCACGGAGGACCAAACTTTCCAAGCTGGCACAGATACTACCTCTATTTGTAAGTATTCGTTTGATATATCAAAATCTCCTTCTTAAAATAGATTCGCCTTTGGTTCAAAGAGGGTTCATCGGAAGTGCGGACAAAACTATACTTTCAATGAGAATATTTTTGCCAATGTCATCTATATGCTTTTCAAATTTGGTATGCTGCAATAACATAGTTAAAATAATATGGTTCTTTGATAAGAGACGTTTGATTAAATTGAATGTTGGTACATGTATAAATAAGAAAAATGATGTGGTGGAAAATAATGACAAAAGGCATTTGACACTCATGTATTATTAACATTTCAGGTTTGAAGAAGCTTTGAGAGAAAAGAACCCAAGAGTTGCTCTACCATATTGGGACTCTAGATTAGATTTCAATATGCAAAATCCTATGGAGTCTATTCTGTGGACGGAAATATTCATAGGCAATCCAAGAGGTGTGGTATACACAGGACCGTTCGGGCTTTGGAGAACTCCTTCCAACAATACATTACTCAGACGTGATATTCCAGGAGCTAACAGTTCACTCATCAACCCGAACAGGATACAAAATGTGTTCAGATATGTCAATAACCGAGACATTTTATCACCAACAGCAGCTACCGATGATGACAATCTCGAACGACATCATGACGCTGTCCACAGATATGTCGGTGGAGAAGACGGCCACATGGGAGGATTAACAACAAGTCCCCAAGATCCGGTATTTTTCCTCCATCATTGTTTTATGGATTATCTCTGGGAACAATTCAGAGAAAGACAAAGGGCCTTTGGTATTAATCCAGAGACAGATTACCCAGATACCAACGACCCTCTGCATAGACCTCAGAGAATAATGGACAACCTTCGTCCTGCCATGCCTAATATATTCGGCTACAGCGACGACTTCATCAATTATGTATATCGCTATGACGATGCCCCATCCTGTGCAAACAACTGTGGTGCCAGAAGTAGATCGAACGTCTTTTTGATTTGCAACCCACGGACAAACAGATGCGAGTCTAGATCTAAACAGGAATTCATGAATGAGGACGGATTTTCCCAGATAACAAGTGCTTATGTTGGACATCTTAGTGACGGTCAAGGTGGGACAAGACCAGGCACCGTACGAACGGGCACAAATAATTTCATGGCTGAACAAGAAACGCGGCTGTCCAGAACGAACCCAGGACCGTCAGGTCTGATACATTTTAATCCTAGTATTGTTGATCCCAGGACTTCACGACGAAGAGGAAAAAGGTCTGTCCCTGCTAACGAAATCAATATGATTAAAGAAATAGATAAAATGCTAGAGAAATCTTCAAATGACAAAGAAAAACAGTTAGCCACACTCCAAATAGGAATCATTAATACACGGAATCCAAGCAACCAGGAACTGGTGGATGTCGAATCTAAAACTCTGAACATTTCTGTTGACGCCATCGGTTTTTCTTACAAAGGTAGACACGTAGAAAGACTTTCCATTGATAAAAGAACTCAGTTTTCAGAATCTCTAGCTTCGGTTGTGTTTGAAAAACCTGACAATAAAATTACAAGTACGTACATTCGGGCTTTTGATTCCTACGGAGGAATCTGTAAACCTCAGTGTCTTAGTGCACCAAACCGTTATGAAGACTGTTCTGGAATGTTGAAAATAACCAATCACAGCCCGCTTATGTATAATGATATCACTCAACAATCAACCAATACGGACGATCCATTCTTAATTTTCTATTGTGACAATTAATACAAATCTAACTTATGATCAACAGCAAATCCAAATCTGTGAGCAAATGAAGACTGTGATCTCAATTATGTGATATTTGTTGTCAAATGTGGAGGTAGAGAACAATATTGTAAGGTGTATTTTTTGAAAAGTGCAATAAATTTTTATACTAATAAAATATATTTTTAATAATTTAGTTTTTTTTTATCGTTTGTTTTAATTCGAATTACAATATTACAGTAACATAGAAGATCACTACAAAAATCAGAGCCATGAAGAATGTAACTTAAAAAAATGAACACCACTGTAAAAGGTGAAATAAATGTCATTTCAAAGATAGATAACAAAAAGCTGAATATTAATAGCCAAAAAAAAAAAGAAAGAAACGACTGAGAAAGGTTTAGCTGAAGATGAACAATAACAGAATGACCTATAAATAGATAATAAAGTAAAAGAATTCAAGCAAAAGGCTAAGCAAAAATGAAATGTTCCCTCGAAGGATGAACAAAAGTGAAATGTCAATTCAAAGGCCTAACAATCATAGCAAAATGTTACTTAAGATACATTAATTCAAAAGTTGAAATGTCTCTCCGCCGTCTGATCGATAGCAGCATGTCACTTCAAAGACCACTGAACAAAAGTAAAATGTCACTTCAAAGACCACTGAACAAAAGTAAAATGTCACTTCAAAGACCACTGAACAAAAGTAAAATGTCACTTCAAAGACCACTGAACAAAAGTAAAATGTCACTTCAAAGACCACTGAACAAAAGTAAAATGTCACTTCAAAGACCACTGAACAAAAGTAAAATGTCACTTCAAAGACCACTGAACAAAAGTAAAATGTCACTTCAAAGACCACTGAACAAAAGTAAAATGTCACTTCAAAGACCACTGAACAAAAGTAAAATGTCACTTTAAAGACCACTGAACAAAAGTAAAATGTCACTTCAAAGACTACTGAACAAAAGTAAAATGTCACTCAAAAGCTAAACAACATTTATATGTCACTTTAAACAATTGTAAAATGTCACTCAAAAGCTGAACAACATTTATATGTCACTTTAAAAGCTGAACAAAGTAGAATTTCCCTTCAAAAGCTGAACAAAAGTATAATGTTCATTTAAAAAAGACTTTATGGCAAAATGTCCCTTCAAACACAGGGACTTGCTCCCCTCTATCAATATTTTGTTAGAGTCAATGTGCGGTACGAAAAAAAAAAAGACTTGCTCCCATCTATCAGTATTTTGTTAGAGTCAATGTGCGGTACAAAAAAAAACCACGTGTTTTTTTCGTACCGCACATTGACTCTTACAAAATGTTGATAGAGGGGATCAAGTCCCTGACGGCGCGCACAAAGTTGACGGCACTTGATATATCTGGGTTTAAATGTTAATAAATTTTTACTTATATACTTATATTATAAACAAAAAATGTTTTTCTATGCTAAAATTATTCACATCAGATTATTAATGTAAAAATAAATTCCATTTTTCATATTGTGTGTTTATAACAGGTGGATAATGTGTCATAAACTGCAAAAAAAGTCGCGTAACTTGTAACATTGGAAAAGACAAAGTTGCAGTTTTTTATTCACCATTTCTTGAAAAATCATCCGATTTCGTTCAAATTTGGTATGTAGCATTTCGCGGACTTTAACTATGACGTCATTTAAATTCAACGTTCAAAAAACGAAAAATGGTCATCGTTGGAGCTACGAAAGTTGCACCAAGCGTGCGTAACATCTAGTATTTTTAAGTTTTCAAAGAAGTAAAATGGAAAATTCGGTGAGTACTGTGTGCTGTAAATATCATTTTAATTCAAAACAAATAGATTTTCAAAATGTGCATTTCAAGAGAAGTTCAAAACTCCCTTTTTATAGTTGAATCTGTTATCTTGACCGAGAATTAGAAAATATTAAATGTCCAATCGTTTTGTTACGGTTGTAAAAAATGACGTTTTTCAGCAGATTTTTTTAAAAACTTTTAGAATCAAGAAAATATAGGTTTTGTAAAACCGTCGATTATAACATAACATTGATACTGCGAAAATGTGCTTTCTTTTGTCTTTCTGATGTTAAAAAGTGATATATGTAGTATAAAAATTGTGGAAAATATTTAAAAAATCAAATGTCCAATGTTTTTGTTACGAAAACGTTTTAGACGAATACAAAACGTCGCCGACGCACGGCGCATTATTCAATAATTAATGAATAATACCGCACAATTTATTTAGATGGATAAACGTATTTTTTTTATAGAAAAAAGATTCGCCATCTATGTTAACATCAGCGGAAAGGATAAAACTTAACAAAGAATTGAAATTACAGAAAAGAAGGGAACAAAAAAGAAAATCATATCATAAAAATAAACCGAGTACGGAGACCAAGAATGTTAGAAACTATAAGAAAAACACAGAGCCTACAAGACAGCAAAAATACAATGCAAGAAAGAGGCAAAAGGAAAACATAAAACACAAGAGAAATGAGTACATGAAACTGTATCGGAGACGCAGTATAAGTACCACACCGCCATCTGATAATCCTCAAGAAATTGGAACTTTTTCAAACAGAATGGACAAAGCCAGGTAACATTTTTTTAATAGTGAAATAACTTCCAGATGTCGACAAATTATAGATTAAAATTTTTGCAATTATACAAGTCTTATGAAATACTAGTATATTATACATATGGATACAGTTACATCTGAAACAACTTTCAAATTGTCACATGAAAGTTTGCTTTAAAATGCAATAAAATCTAAAATAAAATAAAAACATATATCCATGCATGCCCCATAAAATTTAAGGCGACATCTAGATTTTTTGGTCGCTAACTTTGTTGCGATGCATATGCATGTACATTATCTGTTTGTTTGTTCGTCCGCCACATTTATGCGAGCAAGTTGATTTCTTTATAAAATAGTCGGAGCTTAACGAAACTTTGTAAAAACTGTTTTATATGGATATTAGGCACGGCATATAATAAGGGGTGTTCTGTTAACGTATCAGTGTGTAAATAAATCTTCGTAATCAAAATATTTAAAATATTGGTTATTACATGTATATTATTCTTACAGGTCAATAAGGAAACTGAAACTTGCATTGCCAATTGATTCATCAAAACGTGCTGCTGTACTTTCGGCCTATGTGGACGAGAAAAGATCGATGAAATCTCCTGCTGTCGAAAAATTCCGTTCGTCATTCCATAAGGAAGATGTGGACACGTCAGCCATTCTGAGCATTAAAGACATATTAACCTCCGTGAAGCGTAAAAGAAACAAAGACGCTATTGCAAGTATTAATCTGATCACATCTGCAATAAGTGGTCCGTCTGTTATTGAGAAAAAAGGTGCAGTGAGAAATTTAGCAACTAGGCTAGGTGTAAATCGGAAAACTGTTCAAAAAGGTAACACTTTTAGGGCAAAGATTCTCCATTCGAATAGCTCGTCGTTTTTGTACACTGCTAGAAAGACCAGACGAGATGCTGTGGACGAAGCCACGAAAAAGCTAATTTATGATTTTTGGTTAAAGGAAAGCAGCAGTAGGCCGACAAATAACAAAAACGATTTAAAACGTGTCCGTCTTGGCCCAAAACTGTATTCTTCCCATCATTGTCACATTCTTGAAAAGACCCAGACTGAACTTTATTTAGACTTCAAAAGAGAAAACCCCGATGTAAAGGTAGGACAGCGTACATTTGAGAAATGTAAGCCGTATTTTGTCCGCGCCGCTTCTCATAAAGATAAGCTCACATGTTGTTGCAGACATCACGTTGAAATGAGAAGTCTTTTCAAGTCGTGCATGCAGTTTCGCACCAAAAAGGTAGCTAGAAAAGAAAATTGTCCGGTACCAATTTATAGTTCATTAAATGAACTTTTAGATGCCACATTATGCCCCCGATCCGCTAATACCTACCAACATAAAATGTCTTGTTTAAATAGGGAATGTGCTGACTGTGGTGTGGGCAAAATTGACTTTTTGCCAGAGGAAATAAATGAAAACGACGAATCAATTGTATCATGGGAAAGGTACGAGTATCAAAATGTGAAAATTAAAGGTGACAAAGTCGTCCGAAAGCTCATACTTGTTAAGAAAAGTACCAAGGCATTTGAGATGTTTGAATAAATGAAACAATTGCTTGAAAATTTTCCGTCTCACCAATTCCGAGCTTATTGGCAAGCAAAACAAATGAAAAGTTTAATAAGCAATTTGCCGATAAAACATTGTGTTGCAATACATGACTTTTCGGAAAATTACAAATGTACAGAGCAGTGTGAAATTCAATCATCGTATTTCCAAAAACAAGAAGTATCGGTCCATATTACAATATTGCATAGACATGCCGTATTAGAGTATGATGGCATAGACAGTAGAATAGAATAGAATAGAATAGAATACTTTTATTATACCAATCATGGGCCATTTCTGGCATATATTACATTGATTTGAAAATAATAAATTACATATATACATGTCACAAATTATGCATCTAACCAATATTAATGGAAAATGATAATAATAAAATAATATATTTAATAAAAAAAGTAAAAGACATCAGATGATCATGTAACATGGTTGTTTCTATATTGAAAACAATTAAAAATGTATGAAGAGAATAGAGAAATGACATGTTCTTCTTCATTTGTCATCAGCCATATAAGTTTATTTTTTGGAGACATTGAGAAAAAATTCTTACAAGTCATTCCTATTTTATGATAAAAATCGTCCCGTAAACTACTATATAAATCACACTCAAAAGCAAAATGACATTCGTCTTCTACTTGATTATTTTTACAAAATTTGCATATTCGTGTATCGACCGGTAATTTCTTATATCTCCCTTTCTCTATCTCCAAGGAATGAGAACTTATTCTGAAGGCTGTAAATAATTTTCTAACTTCAAAATTATCAATAACAGACAAATATTTTTCTTTTTGTAGTCTTGTAGTCAGTAGTGAAAATGACCAAAATATTATTACTGAACATTTTATTGTTATTAGTCCAGATCAAAACATGATCATCATTTTACCCACGAGGTTCAAAAACTAATTCGAGAATACTTAAGCTCAATTGCATGCGATGTTTTAGTGATGCATGAATTTACTGACGGTTGTAGTGCCCAATATAAGAGCCGGCATTGTATTGGCGATATAAGTAATGCTTGTTCTGACTTTGGATATGAACAAATGATTCGAAACTTCTTTGAAACATCTCACGCTCGTGGTCTGCAAGATGCTGCCGGCGGTTTTATAAAAAAACAGGCAGACTTGGCCGTTATTCGCGGAAAGTGTATCATTCAAAGTGCTAAAGATTTATATAATTTTGCAATTGAAAATCTCCAAGAAACTGCAGATGATTCGAAGTGCTCGCGAAGAATTTTTAGGTATATTGAAACTATTAATAGAGATCGTGACCGATATTTCAAACCAATAAAAGAGAACAGAAAAATTCACCAAGTTTCTACATCGAAATCAAACACAGTTGAAACAAGAAAGTTGTCGTGCTATACTTGTGAAAATTGTTTAACAATAAACTATGATCAATGTTTAAATGTTGAGCAACTTGGAAACTTTTCTTCTATAAGAATGTACAAAGAAAACGGAGATCATGAACCGGAAGATGATGAAAGCCAGGATGTTTCTTTATATGACCTTGTTAATACGGGTACTATTTTTGCAGTCAAAGCCGATGATGATGACCAACCTTATTATGTTTTAAAAGCAACGAAACAAACTACCGTACTTCGAAAACAATCAACAGATAAATGGGGAATAACCTTTCTTCCTGGTTCGAAAGTTATTCATGGGTATTATTTCGGAAAGATTGACAATAATCCACTTCAACAAAGGCTTATTAAACGCATTCCAGCTATGGTACCCGCACATTCCGTCATATATATATGTTCGGAACTTGAACTCGAGGACGATGAAACTATCCTCATTGATGATTCTCTTCATAGAAGAATATTGCGGTGTCTAGATTAAAAATATCACGTCAACTTTTCAGGAATTAAAGAATAAATATGTACAAATATATGTTCAATTTTACTGTTTAATGTTTAAAATTATCCTACGACGATTTTTAAAATTCTAATTGATTGATTGATTACTGTTGATGTTTATCGCCGCTTCATCAGTCAAACTGTAAAAAGTACAGATTATGACATATTGGTTTAAAAAATAAATACACAAAAAAAATAAATAGATAAATTATATTAATAACAAAATTATCAAACAAAACAAAATAAATATACAACGAAGTAAATTTAAAGCGTATACTCGAAAAACACAGCTTGAATGTTTGATAAAGTAATTCGGGCACTGTCTTGTGATTTTTGTATTCTTATCAATTATTGAACGTCATTTTACGTTTTAAAGACGTTACGTTAATGGAGTCAACTTTGTGCGCGAGCGACGTCCCAGGTGTGCTTCAAAGCTGCCTAATGGTTATATGTCTAATCAAAGCTATACAATATATATACAATAATAGAATGCAACTCCAAAAGCTGAATCTGAGTAAAATGTCACATTAAAAGCTGAATCGGAATAAAATGTCACTTTAAAGGCTGGACAATATCAAATTGTCACTTCAAATGCTGAACAACAATAAAGCGTCACTTCAAAAGCTGATCAATAAGAAATTGTCACCTCAAATACTAAAACATTAAAATGTTCACTTCAAATTTGAACAAAAGTTAAATGTTACTTAAAAAAGAATAAGCAAAAGTTAAATGTCACTTCAAAGGTTGTACAAAAGTTAAATGTCACTTCAAAGGCTGTACAAAAGTTAAAAGTCACGTCTTCGACTTGAGTTCGCGTTGCTGAATGCAGTTTTGTTGTTATGTGTGTGTGTGTGTGTGTTTTATGTTGTTATGAGGTTTGTTTTGTTGTGATGATTTTTTTGTCTGCCGGTTTTGTCTTTGTCTTTACGGTTTTATGATACTGATCCTTTGGTACACCTTTGCTTCTTTCAAAGGCTGTACAAAAGTTAAAAGTCACGTCAAAGGCTGTATAAAGTTTAAAAGTCACGTAAAAGGCTGTACAAAAGTTAAATGTCATTTCAAAGGCTGTACAAAAGTAAAACGTCACTTCAAATGCTGTATAAAGGTAAAAGTCACGTCAAAGGCTGTACAAAAGCAAAAAGTCACGCCAAAGGCTGTACAAAAGCAAAAAGTCACGCCAAAGGCTGTACAAAAGCAAAATATCACGACAACAGCTGAACAACAGCAAATTGTCACCTCAAAATCTGAACAATAGCAAAATGTTCCACCAAAGACTTTGTAAAAAATTGTTAATTTAAAGACTTAACAATAGTAAAATAATAGAATATCCCCTCGAAGGTTGAATGATGGTAATATAATAAATAGATTTCTCTCTAAAGGCTGAAAAAATAGTGAAATATCACTTCAAAAGCTGAACGTTAATAGAATGTCACTTTAAAAAGCAAAAAAAAAATATTAAATGCCACTTCAAGGCTAGCTGAACACTGAAAGCGATTTGGTTGTTGGGTTTCATCTACCCGAGCTCTTAAGGCCGTGCTTTTTTCATTTTAACTTCTAAACGATGGAAACACGCCAGTGGGATTCGCTTTCAGTGTTCAGCCGCTTCAAATAATATAAATATATGCCACTTCAGTAAAACGTTACTTTATAGACTTAGCAATAGTAAATTGTCACTTTAAAAGCTGAGCAAAAGTGAAATGTCACCTCAAAACAACAGTAAAATATCACTCAAAAGCTCAACAAAAGTAACTTACCATGCACGCCACACGGTGAACAAAAGTAAAATGTCTCTTTAAAAGCTTTAACGACAGTACAAAAATACGTGAAAGGCAACTTCAAATTAAGGCTCAACGAAATTTGACTGTTATTTCACAGATTCAACATAAGTAAAATGCCCAAAAAAAGAACAATAGTAGCTTGAACAATTGAAGATTGCTTCAGTAAAGCTGAACAATAATAAAATGTCACTTCCAAATAGGTTAAGGCTGAACAATAATAAAGTGTCACTTCCAAATAGGTTAAGGATGTTCGCTGTTCAGTTTGAAAATTATAAGGTTTCTAAATTTATTTATTTTATGAATAGACCACAGGTAAATGTACAAATAAGCTTAAGAATTCATACGTTGCTGAACTCGTTTTTGATATAATAAGCATTCAAACTTTGGCGGGAACAGGCTTTCTCCTACTTTTTCGTACGTTAAGCACTAGACTTGTTTTTGTGTAACTGAAACCTTTGAAAAAATAATAAGATAGTTATATCACTTACTAAATCAGCTCTTAATGATCCTTTAAACCCTATTATAAAAAAATAGGGGACTAATGGACAAAAGAAAACAAAAAACGGAGGATTCCGAAAATCTGAGAGAAATGAAAAAAATACCAGCTATTATCCTTAAACAAAACTATATCAACTTATGATATAGTTTTTCATAGATTTGGCTTCTTTGTTCGAACGTTTTGGTTTTGAGTACTTTTCGTTTTCAACAGTTTTGGAATATGACCTTCCAATGTTTTGAATCAAATGCTACTGATGAGAGGTTACTCCTTGAAATATCGATATATAGCATATCCAAATTAACCGTTTATACCCGCGTTCTGGTATTTGTAATTTTGAAACCACTGGGCGATAACCGCTGCTGGTGGACCAGAGGTCCCCGAGCCGAGGGTAATCACAAGCCTGGTCGTCAGACTTGTCTGACACGATTTACCATAAAATTTCTAATATATTTGTCGCAGAAATTTCCAATTTTTAAATTCAAAATTGTTTAAAACACCAGGTTTCTTTCCTTGTAATGCACATGGTCGATATCCTCGGTGCTGGATTTGGCTTCCTTGTTCGAACGTTTTGGTTTTGAGTACTTTTCGTTTTCAACAGTTTTGGAATATGACCTTCCAATGTTTTGAATCAAATGCTACTGATGAGAGGTTACTCCTTGAAATATCGATATATAGCATATCCAAATTAACCGTTTATACCCGCGTTCTGGTATTTGTAATTTTGAACGAGCCGAGGGTAATCACAAGCCTGGTCGTCAGACTTGTCTGACACGATTTACCATAAAATTTCTAATATATTTGTCGCAGAAATTTCCAATTTTTAAATTCAAAATTGTTTAAAACACCAGGTTTCTTTCCTTGTAATGCACATGGTCGATATCCTCGGTGCTGGATTTGGCTTCCTTGTTCGAACGTTTTGGTTTTGAGTACTTATCGTTTTCAACAGTTTTGGAATATGACCTTCCAATGTTTTGAATCAAATGCTACTGATGAGAGGTTACTCCTTGAAATATCGATATATAGCATATCCAAATTAACCGTTTATACCTGTGTTTTGGTATTTGTAATTTTGAAAAATGCCTTCTTTAGCTTCTATGAATATTTTGCAAGCCGTGATTATTCCAATTTGGCATACCCGCCTCGATTGCAATGGTATTATTTCCTTTTTAGCTCACCCGACCAAAGGACATGGGAATGTAATGCTATCACTATGCCGTAAACAACTTCAAAAAAAAACTTTTCTGATACCAATAACCTTATTTGACTGAAACTTTGCAGGAATAACATTGCATGTCCTAACATGACCGTTTTTAATCGTCTCCCATGGGAGTCAAACGTAAACTGGACCACCTGTTGTTGATCGCTTATCAGCGCTACGTATTTTCAGGGATGTCCAAAACAAGGGATGAGCAACTTCCAATACAAACTAACAAAAAGTCAATATTTTTCTATGCCTCTCCATCTTTCTTCTTTATTTACACAAATTTTAGAAATTGAAGTTACACAATATTTATATCATTGGAAAGAGAAATTATTCAGGAATTGTCATATATAAAATATTTGACAATCACATTGAAAATATAGAAATTATATTGAATAATGTAAAGATGGTCCAAATTTCTTAAGTAAAATTTTCAATAAATGTGATAAATTGACAAGGAAAAAAATCAATAAATGCACATTATTATCAGTAAGTGCCTCAGGGGAATTAAGTGAAATCGACAAATTTCTACCTGTTAATTGGCGGGCTTAATGGTATATTACAGTCATAAAACTTATATCACATGAAAGATCTTTCTTTGGTCTGTTTATTGAATATAAATTTGTTTAGATTCACAATAAAATTGTTTATCAATTAAGCCAATAAAATAGCATGAAATTCAAACTTTGATGTTTTTTTTTTTTAAGTTTTATTGAAGATAGGTAATTTGTATTCTTTGATATCTTTGGCATTTCTAAATATAGAAATACAGAGTTTTTAATTAGCATATGAGAAAATAATTGTCTTTCAGAGGATATAATTTCCATTTTGATACACCTATTATTTTCAGAACCAACCCTGGAGAAATTTAACCCTGATAAACCTTCTAAAAATGACATTGAACTTAAATACACCTAGAATTAAACATGAAAATTTTCTTTTTTTTAAAGTTTGTTTCCCTTCACATGGCGAAATAGCTATTTTCCATTTTCCCCTCTTTTATTTGATATAAATTTCATAAAAATCTGTTCATTAGTTTTAATGCATACCCTGGAGAAAGTTGACCTATTTTCAACAGAAAACATGCAAAAATATGACAAAATCTAAGGTAAACAGAGGAGGCATAGAACATTAGTGATTATCCCATCAGTTTTATTTAATCCCTGGTATTTTACAATGCAACAGAAGTTCCAATCTATCACCAGAGGGAGCGCCTAGTGTTGATAGACGCTCCCTCTGGTGATAGATTGACAGAAGTTCAGTTTAAATCAAACGGAGTAAATGACTATCTGCTACTTGATTGGATGATTTCGCCCTAAATCGCACTAAAATGTGTGTTGCATTTTTTCGATAAAGTCGCCTTAAATCAGGATCATGCATGCTGCTTTTTTCGATAAAGTCTTTGATTGAATCGGGATAATCAAACGATGAACAGTCTACGAAGTAAATGGCTATCGGATTGGGTGGTTTCGCTCTAAATCAAGATCGCACTAAAATGTGTGTTGCTTTTTTCGATTAGTTATTTTATTGAATCGGGATTGCATACAGTTTACCCTTTAACAGAGAAACACGAATAAAAGGATGGTTAGCACAATTATGTAACATGGCTAAGCTGTGACCAACATGTCTGTATTAATGCCATTTTACAGAAACCATTTTTAGGCAGAGCCTTATAGCGTCATAAAGCTATCTGATTTTCGTGGGTTTTTTTTTTCGTCTAGACAGGGTAAATCGGTCAGTCAATATTGCTACCATAACATTATTCGATTGTATTTTAAATGTTATACGCATTGTCTAAAATAGGAGGTACATATTTATACCCCCAACATAAATGCGATATTAATGTACATTACGTATCGTGTATCAATACTTAAGCATTATTGACCTTTGACCTTTGATCAAGTGGGCGGAGCTTAATTACAGATTTCTTAACAAATGTGTAAGTGTGCGGAAGAAACAAACAAAACTGATGTGCTATGTTTCAAGTTTATGAAACACAGATCGTTCTTTATTTTTAGTGCTTAGATTTAGCTCTGCCTCTAAACGCTTTAGCATTTCGATTTTTTATTGACAAGTGCTTAGTACTGTGAACCATATTCCTCAAATACTTAACACAATGCATGTTTCCATAAGACCATACAATGAAGCAACGATCTCGAGTTGTGAAACTATTTTAATTTATCTGAACCCGCATTTTGAACTAAAAAATGGTAAAGCAGCTATGAGACGGCCAGCTTTTAAGAAAAGCTAAACTTGTAATTAAGTTAGAATCAGAAGTACAGAATTCACTCGAAGATGTCAGATGACCCTTATAGAAGTTTTGATCATTTAAAGGTCAAAAAAGCGTTCTCGTCATATTTATGCCCTATAGAATGGAAACTATTGCAAATAGAAAAAGTTGTTGCTTGCTTTAACCTTCAGTTGGGTCGATGTTGTCAAATGACCTTTTACAGGGGTCATGGCTAATAAAAGAGACCCATATGAAGACCAGATGCCCACAAGTCCCTTGTTTTTATCCTGCATCACGAAATGGCGAAATGATGAAATTATGCTTTCCATCGTTGGACATCGTTGATTCCGTGTCCGTTTGTCTAGTTCGACGTCAAAGTGGCGCAAACGCCTATCTGCCATTTCAATGGGTGCCCTATTTTCAATGCTCTTAAACATGTTATGTTCTAATGCATTGACTTGATTTTGATGTGTAAAGTTACGGTTCTAAATGTCTATAAATAAGGAAAATAAAGATGTACTTTCCCCTATTGTTCTCTAAAGGAAGTAAACAACAAACCACAAACCACAAACCTTGATGACATAACTATGTTAAATGTATGTCTAGTGATTAATTTAGCGGTTAATCAACTCTGTCGTCATATGTTAATGAGCATCAGACAATCAAAGGGCAGCACACACTGGTCCTTTTGAGGTGACTCGAGGCATGTTTTTGCACATATTAATTGGTATTTTGTATAAAATTGATAATCTTACTGGACTTGACAGACAAAAACTATATAATATAATATTTTTTTTTATCAAATTAGGAGCAATAGTGATACAAAAATGAGAGTTTGATCATTTTTAGAAATTCCCGTACTAAATCAAAGGGAGATAATTTATAAAGAAGGAATAGGACATTTTTCAATTTTCATGAATAACTTTCCTTCAGATTTTGAGCTGATTCTATAGTAGGACTTAACTCCCTATATATCCTATTTTGCTATTATTAGAAAGCTAATAGCGCTCTTAAAAAGATTATTTCAGGAAACCCCCACTGTCTTCTGTCTCGTCCACAGTAACTTTTGGCCCAGTGGTCAGGTAATGGTTGCTGAAGCCAAACAAAAGCATACAGAATATTTCGAGTTTTTAGCTGTTCTGAGACAAAAATAATTGGTTAAAGAGGACTTTTGGCTGAGGTTTTGTTTAAAACATATTTTAATCACTTTTCATATCATCATTAACCGAGAGACATGAATACAGATTTTTTCTTTCTTTTATAGTAGTACGAGCAAGTGTTTTGCACGTAACATGTGATGCCAAAATTGAACTATGAACAAATGTAGTAGTACCATTAACATCTCCTCTTTGCTGGAGTCTAAGTTAAGCGTCCATTTATTCCGCTAACATATAGTTAAAAAAATGGGACTCTTACAGACTGACAATTTTTTCTGGAAATCTTCATATTATGTGCTGTCGCTCTTATGTTTACATATGATGATACAACGGATGTATCTACCTTTTTAAGAACTTGCTATTTAATCGCTTGTTTGACCAAACAGTACATGTTTGTAAACTTCTGTACCATTTCGGTACGCGTCCGTCACTCTTTCGGTCCGTATGCTATTTTTATTACTACTTTACAACCCTGCATAAATAACTTCGATAATGAAGCGAAGTTCTTACAACCAAGGATATCTTTAATCTTACAGTTCGAAACATTGTAGTTTGATGATATCCTTTCACTAAACAATTGTCGTATTGTTGACAATTTACACCTCGTACATCCCAAGAAAGCTGAGATTAAGGACACTACAGATACTGAGGGTTCAATATATATGTAGACTTATATCTCGAAATCGACACGCAAGCTCTATGACAAATGGGATGACTTAAAATTTTCAATCGTAAAATTTCCCTTTTTTCGCAGCCACATTCCACCCGCCCGCTACATCTTATGGAAGTATGGAATTATGGAATTAACGTATCACAACTGATTTATTATTTCATTTAGCAACGCGACGGGTGTGCTTTATCAAACAAGAACTGCTTACGAACTCTTCCGGAGCACCTGGGTTCACTTTCGTTCTGACTTCAATTCACATTGGTGTTTGCAGTTTGGTTGTAATATGTTTTTGTATGTTGTACGGTTTGTTTTCGAAAGGACTGTCGATTTTGTCTTTGCCTTTTTGGACTGAGAACATTCGATCCAATTGGTTGACCTTTGCTTCTTTCGAATTGGACACTAATATTTCGATATGAAATGTGCATTTTTTATTTATTCTCAAGCACATACCGTATAAGTTGTTTTTTCGCGGTATCTAATTTTCGCTTTTTTCGCGTTCGTTGGCAATTCGCGAAAATAAAAGCACGCGAAAATTAAATCTTGAAAACAGCGTATGTACTGTATAAACTGGCATATAGATAATCGCTAAAATTGAATTCCGCGAAAAAAAAGATCTTCAATATTCTAAGAAATCCGCAAAATTTAGCTACCGCGAAAATAACTCATGCTGTACTTTAGAGGGAACTTTGCCTTCACTTTTGGCCCCCTTCTTTAAACAAGTTCCAGTAATGCCCTGAAGGGGAAATAAACGACTAAGAAATACTGAATATCACGATATTAAACTCGAACCTATCAATCATGCACGGTGCGGGAGTTTTTGTCTAAGGGACAGACCATTTAACTTGAAGGGGGGCTTGGTTTTTTGTTTTGGTCAGAAAAATATTTATTTTTCGAAGGCGTCGCGACAGAGTATTTTTTTTTCTCCATTATTAACATTACTTTTTATGGCAGAAATCCTTCTTCAGAATTTTTTTTTCTTACCCTCTGCTGCCAAAATATTATGCTCCCGCTGAGCGGGAGCTAAATTGACTGAGTATGATGCCCCAAATCGGAAGACGTATAAGCTAGTCAGAAATCCGCACCCAATAACACGGAATGCAAAATTAAATTCCTTTTTTGTAATTTTCAATTTTAAAAAATAATAAACATAGTTATTGTATTAAAATATTTTTTCAAGTATTTCCAGCTATGAAATGTTTTAAATATACAGAATGTAATCATTGTAATGATGCTGCCCTTTGAGGGACCATAATTGGAAAATAAATTATGTCTATACAGAATTAAAAAATAATAGTACTACTATTTTGGCGTCCACTCTTATCACTAGAGGTCGCGCCCATCATAACAAAATGACAGAAGCGCGGGAACCTGTCATTCTAATTTTCGCAAAACAAGACCCCCTAAAAAGCGGTGCATTGTCAACCAAACAAATAACTTGAATGTTTCAGCAGACAAATTTATTTCCTGTAGTCATTACATTTACTTTGTCCCCAGTAAACATATTTGTTTTTGTTAATTTCTCTCTAGCCGACTTTGAATTCGAAAATGAAAGTAGAAATTCTTAGGTGTTCTCTGCGAGGTCCGCACAAATTCACTTCTTTGTTCTGTTTGCAGTTGCGTTCCTTTTTTAAATTCATGCAAAAGCTTGCGTTTCTTGCTGTTATTGAAAGATAATGAGTTCTTGCTTTAATTAAATGATGAGGAACCATATACAAGAAAGTTACTTAATCTGCGGGAGCTTTTCAGGTTTAACCTGTTTCATATTTTTTTTCATCAAAAATAATTTTCAGAATATTTTTTTTATGAAAAAAACCAAGGCCCCCCCTTTCAAGTTAAATGGTCGGTCCCTAAGGGAAGAATAATGTTATGGGTTAGAAGAACTCATTGAAAATTCTGTACTTTACTGAACTTTAACATTTGCTGTTTTTGACCAAATCGAAATGGTCAGTTCCTTATTGGAATATCTAGCGTCATAAGGAAATACATCAATGTTTTGGAGGAGTGCTGGATTCGTTTTATGATACTTGATGTAATGTTGTCATGTTATGGACAACAAGCCATTCGTCACCTTACATTTGGTACAAGGTCGTTTACAATAAATAAGTAAACATGTTGAGAGACTAGCAAAATATCAAAATACTAACTTGGGATATAGACTGAATTTACAATGTAAGTTGTCCTTATATTTAATACCCCTTCATTACTAAAAAAGGCTGGGTACTAGTCGTTTTGCCATATTGTTAAAATGTCACTATTTTTCTTACTGAACGAACCTTTCTTTTTACGGCAGATGATTAATAAGTGAACATCTTAAAGTACACAATATAAACTTACTAATGGACTTAGGAAGCAATGATTTTATATGCGTTGGCTCATAGGAAATGTAACATATAACATTCCACTTAAGATGTCATAACATGACCTTGTGACTCCTCATTAAAAATAACACGAAATGTCCTTTTATAAAATAAATGTTCTTCCCAAAAATGTTCTAAAATTTAATCATCAGTCACACTGGATTTATATATAAAGGGTAAATCAAGATTCAAAACAAGAACAAACTAGAGCAAGCTGTCAAGAGCAAGGTAACAATACTATTTGCGCTTTATGCTAGTATTTTTTTTCTTGTGGAATTTATTTTCCCTTATTTCATAATATTTTATTCATGGTCTTGTGTAAGATGACATACCTGGAAATTGAAGAAGTTATCCTCATAAAAACAATAAGGACTTAAAGGAGCAGAGAGGTGACAATGGGGCATTCGAATATCAAAAGTCAGAAAGAGTAAAGACAAAACCAGCAAACACAAACTAGAACAGCACGAAGAAACAGACAAACACGATATAATTGAAAAGCAACCTACAACGTACACTCAAGTTGTAGCGAGACCAACTTCAATTTCTTTTTTTTGTAGCTAGAACTTTTTGTTGTTTGAGTTTTGCTCAAATAAATCTTGTTCGAACAACTTCATTAAAACTGTACACGACTATCAGCAAAATGGTTCCTAATAAAACGAGAGCGAACTCGATCAGGTTTTTAAAAAACAAGTCTCTTTATGCGTCTTAGTATGATAGGAGGCATACAAGTATACATTGTTTTCTCATGTGCTTTCGACTGCCTTGGTTTAATGTTATAGATTATTTTAGTGTTGCATTTTCATCTTATTTTTTGTAATTTATTTTAATTTCTTTTGTTGTTGTTTTTTTGGCTTCTTCGCTGTGGTGCGTTATACATGTAGATACGGAAAATTATACATGTGTAATATATACTGATTTTTGCTAATACTTTTTTAATACTTTTCTTTCAGATGATGACAACATATCTTTCTGTAATAGTTTTTTGCGTGACCACACTTGTTTGCCTCGATGCAGTTCCAATACAAACAACGCCATATCCATCTAATAAAGAATCTATGAAACCCATTAAAGATGGTTTCCAGGGCTTGCCTCCTGATGGTCAGCTTAAAAACTTAGATTTAAATGTAGCTGTTCATGGAAATATTAAAACGAAGTTAGATGGCCAAATGAAACCAGTTGACCATGGAATAGTTAAAACTGAATCAGGAGCTATTGAAATTAGCCCGGTAAAGTTAGCCGACCAAGGAATAATTAAGACCAACATAGGACCGAAAGAGGTAATTCTAGTGAATAAAGCTGACAACCAAGCAGTCGAAACCAACCTAGGACCGAAAAAAGCTAGTCCCATTCAGCCGGAGAAAATAGCTATCAAGGTAAGTTAGTAAGTTTGTTAGTTACAGTTAGTTAGTGTAGTTAGTTAGTTTTAATTTCGGATATAACAAGGAGATTACCAGGCATGATAAAATGAACTTCTAATGACGATGTGAAGAGGGATAGGGCCACAAAGTACGATTAATCCGAGTAATGAGTGGTCTTTAGTCGACTAACAGACAATATTAGCGCCACTAAGGGTCTATTCTTCATCCTGGACCCACACGGGATATCAAGGTAGCATTAAATAAATTGAATGGTTCTTATAGGATCTTGGGGGGGAATAATAGTTTTTCCTGAGTATAATATATACTTTTCTTGCAAGTATTAATATTTTTGATTGTGTACAACTATAAAGTTTTTAATGGAGTTAATATATTCTAGATATTAAATCTATGGTAGTACTAATGTAAGCCTCATATCAGAAAAAAAAAGTTAAATAAATGTTTAAAAACCAATACAAATAGGTCAAAATCACTAGTCTAATTACTCTATTATATTTTCTACAGAAAACAACAAGTTTACAGAGCCCAAAAACAGAATCTACCAAGTTTGGACCCGGTTATTCCTCCTGGTCACACATAGATCCTAGGACCGCCTTCAATCCCGACCTAGAACACCAACAGTATCTCTCCAACTCGTACGAAACAGCTCTAATGCAGTACATGCTGAACTCCCCTTTCTGGAGAGCAATGTTGAGATATCAAGGATATTATCCATCTTACGACTGGATCTGGGATGCTCCTAAACCTGAAATCAATTACCCGTTTAGACCCTCTATTGTGGACCCTCGAACGGAAGAGTCTTTTTTGAAGCAGATAACTGGCACAGCCCGAGCTCCAGAGATCAGACACAGATACAGGGCAGGAATAGTAGACCCAAGGACAGATGGCATTCCAAATATGAACGGACCTGAGCTGCTGCCGGTTGATCAAAACTTTTCTTCTGGAGCAAGGTCTGATTTTGGAACGTCGTTCCAGTCATCAATTGTTGATCCCAGAACTGTCCAGTGAAAATAAACTGACAAATTCCAGGATAAGCTCAATCATGTGATTTCGTGTTACGGAATCGAGGATACTAGTTAACAATAAAATATCGCCACGATGCAAGCAGGGCGGGAAAAGTTATTGACACATTAGATTAGAAAGTTAAGACCGTTTAAAGTGAAATCCAATTACTATTTATTATATTTAGTTATATAAAAATAAAATTTAAACATTCTGTCGTTTGTCCTTGTTAATGATCATTGCAGTCTTGTTCTTAAAACCAGAGACTATATATACATTTGACATAAGCTGTAAAAATGGTGTTTGGAATTTAAACACTTTTAAAACATGTTTAGCTCTAAACGCGTATAAGATTGTGTTTTAAACCTAAACACGTTTAGCAATTCAACATGTTTAGAAATTTTTGGCCTAAAAATGAGGGACAAAAAGGTGTTTAGGATTATGTTTAGGATCTAAACACCTATTTTTTCATTGTAAGCAGCAATAGCATATACGGTAAGTACAATGGCAGCAGAGCGTTTATGATGAAAAGAAATATAAAATAATCCATTTATTCCCTTAAGACGAAAAAAAATAAAAACTAATATATGATAGAAGACAAGAAGATGTGAACAAATAATAAAAGACACAGTTGCAATGTGGAACAAACGTAATACAGCAAACAAACAAAAAACAAAAACAAAAGCAAAAGCAAAAAAAAAAAAAAAAAAAAAAAAAAAAAAAAAAAAAAAGCAAAAGCAAAAAAAAAAAAACAAAACAAAAAACGAAGTAATTTTTGGCCTTTACAGTGCTTCGATAGAAATAGTGCATGTAAACTCCATCATTAAATGATGATTATTTTTTTTCTGAAGATTAAATATTAAATATGCTATGTAGTGTTTCCATGGCTATAAGTCAATTAAAGTTCCGAGTATTGTATAAAGGGAACCAATCACGCCAAATGTTATCATCGGAAATTGGAAATTAAGTTTGTTCCTTAAAACAATTTAACAGACAAATCGTATACTTTGTCTTTTTATATGAAGCAATTTAATTACAGTCTAATTTCTTAACTTTCGATTAAAATTATGTAAAAGTATTCGCAATGCATTTATTAATCACAGGGTTCCATTAAGTATTAATTGCTTATGTCACAATCGACTATTATTTCTAGATGCAATGCTTCTTTAGGTTAAACGATTCTCTTTATGTTCAATAAATAAAAAGAAGGAAAAAATCCGCACTATTATATAATTTAAAAAACAGATAAAATTTAAATGAAATAAAAAAAAAAAAACAATCTTTTCATAGAAAAGTGTATTTGATCATCACCAATGGTCATCCAGAAAGTCGTAAGCATGCGTGCTTTGTTTTCTCCTGTCAATGTTGTCTACATGTCCTATATCTTTGTATATATTTTGTTTCATTTGTTTCCTCCTTTCGAATGTCCTACTACTACACTTAGTTTGACACTGAAGTCTCCGTTTTCAATGAATCTTTCGGAGAATATCTTGTGCTCTGTCTCCAGGGAACTTGAACTTTATCCTTTGTTGACATTGGTTTCACTTAGAAACTTGAAAGCAAATCCTTGTCTTCATAACTCAATTCATTGAGAAATACATAAAGTCAATGAAAGCTTCTTACAATAAGGAAAATATTTTAAAAATGTATATGAGGATCTACCACATTCGAGCAAATACTTTTACAACCATTGAAAGAAAAGATTGTTCTACTTTAACGATGACTATTCCTACTTTATGTATCGGCCATTTTGCAGACAGAAAGCATGCCCCAAAACGTATTCATACAAAACTAAAGACTCGAAAAACATTTATACGAACCCAACAATAAGTGCAATTAAAACAATGTTTGCTCTGTCGACAAATGTTCAGCAAATAAACAAGTCTTAGTATCCATACATTAATTCTATTTCGTGCGTGCAACCGAAACTACGACTGTACAATTTATTTTCAAAATAATTTTGACCCCAACCTTCAGTCAGCATAACAGGGGCTCTGATGTTCATTATCAAATGACTTAAATGTATCTTCAAATCAAAAATACAACAAAAAATAATAATAATAAAAAAAAATAGAAAATCAGGAAAAAAAACAAAACAAAAAAAAACAGCAAAAACACAAAAATGCTTTCGGAATTTGGAGTTAAACTGCCTTTGAAAATGGAGTGCATGTGAGAAGAAGCAGTGTCAATTTATGCGCAAACATGCTGAACTAAAATAAAAAGAAAAGTTTAGATGTTGGTTTATTATTCCCTAGCCCAACGGAGCGTTTGGCTCGTATGTACACGTACGTACGTTCCGGTACATATTTTTTTTGCAATGTCAATATCTTATCAACTTAACATCATAGAGGAATAATTTTTGGTTTGTGGGTATATCTTTGATGGAAGTCAGCATCAGTACCAAAATGAAGTCACCTTGACCTATATTTTTCGCATAAATGACTCGGGTTTAAGTTTTGTTATAGCTGCAAGTGATAGAGAGACATTAGGTCAGTTGGTACATCTTGGATGGAATTCAGCATCCGTACCAAAATAAGGTCACCTCGACCTACATTTTCTGCATAAAAACTCAGGTTATGTTTTGGTTAAGGTCCCTGCATTTTCCGCATGAATGACTAGAAGTTAGGGCTAAGCCCATATCTCAGCAGCTGCAAGTAATAGAGAGATGGCACTGGGTCAGTGTGTACATCTTGGATAGTAACCAGTAACTGTACCAAAATAAGGTTACCTTTACTTCATTTTCTGCATGAATGACTCGAGTTAAAGTTTTGGCTTAGGTCCATATCTCTGCAACAAAAAGTGGTAGAGGAATTAGGTCAGTGGGTTCATCTTGGATAGTAACCACCATCTGTATCAAAATTAGGTCCTCTTGGTCTACACTTTTCTCATGAATGACTCATGTTAAAGTTTGGGTTTAGGTTCATATCTCAGCAACTGCAGGGGATGATATTGGGTCAGTGGGTACAACTTGGATGGACTGATTCAGCATCCGTACCAAAATAAGGTCACATTGACTTACATTTTCTGCAAGAATAACTCAGGTTAAATTTTTGGCTAGGGCCCCTATCTCTGCATATTTTGGATAGTTATTCTAGATTTATGTGACAATGACTTACATTTCATGGAATGGGCGAGGGGATTAGCTGTCGTGTACGACTGCTCCTATTTTATTATTTTTCGTTTTGTACTCAATCATCAGTGATCTAGTTGAATCCTATGGCAATTCTAAACATCTTGGTAGAAAAGGAAAATATTACAACACATTTTAGTAAAGAAAACGAAATTCTGAGTATGATAAATTAAATGCATTTGACTTCTGGATATAGATTCTTTAAGCGATTTTAGATGGCGAAAATCAAAGTTAATATATATTTTTGATGAGCAGGAATGTTGAACATAACATATAAAGATAATCGTCCATTAGATTTTGATGCTTAACACTTGAAGAAGGATTTTATGTCTTTGAACTGATCTCTAGAATGTCTTACCGCCCTCAATTTTATAGAAATGAAGACAAAGATAATTTCAATAGTTGTAGCACCAAATAGTTAGCCATTGATTCTTTCCTATACACGATTGAACTGTATTATTCTGTTTACAGGCCCCTCTTTGTCCTTGCTTAAAACAAAATGTTGAACCGTATCAGGAACACGCAAAGTAGAATCATTAGGTATAATAAAGCCTAGGTTTTATATCAATTGTGATAGTAACACCTTTTGAAAAGCAACCTCCCACAAGACATCAGCCATAAATGATATGCCTTCATCTTAATTCCTAATGCATACAGATTTAATTTACTTAATTGTGTAACTATTGTTTCACTAATAATATTAACAAGCCATGTCTATATAAAGCGGAATGGATTCAATATTCATACTTTGGTAGCAGACAGGCTCAGACTCAAATAAGGTAAGGTCTTTTGTCTTCCATTTATTTTGCCATGTCTTTCTCTTTCTATTAATTGCTGTATAATATGCAAAAATCAAGAGGATTTATTTGATATTTCTGATCAGCTGAAAAATAAAATTCAATTAAAAACTATAAACTTAAGTTTTAGTAAGCAGTGGTTTGTTTTTTTCTTTATAAGAACATGTCGTCCGTCCGTTCACAATTTAATTTCGGTAACATAATTCCTGGTTTTTTAATTCAAATGCTGCCGACTAGGGCTAACTCTACAAATATCGTATACAGCATAGCTAGACTGTTTTAATACCACATTGGTACTTTGTAAATCTATTTAAAAAGAGATTCATTTCAAATTTAGTTCAAAGCTTAAGCACGATGGGTTGGACTGTGCCTCCCCCTTTTTGCCATTACCTGTTTTCCAAGACAACTTATGCTAGAAATTTTCGTAACTTATTTCTTGACTTCTACTGAAGTGATTAATTTCATAGTTGGTATACAGATTATAATAAACAAGTACCTTGCCTCCACTTTCAAGATCTGTCGGTCATCTTCCGCTCGTCTTTCCAAGTAATTTAATTGGGGTGAATGTAAAACTTTGAGCATGATCTTTGAACACAATAGAATGATTCAAGCATATAAGAAAAAAAATCACGAGGTCATCTCTTATAATTCATCTTTCTCCAATATTTTTGATATTTCAACACTCTTTAGGTCTTCAAATGGTATCGCGCTCAGATAAATTATTTTTCAATATGCAATAAGTTTTCGGAAAAAGAGTGTCTTTTACCCCCAAAAAGTCACCTACAAAATTTAATTTTGTTCGGACATAGCTTGCGCCCATCCAACAAATTTTTAATTTTGTATAAGTTCAATAACTGAAACAACATGCGCAAATAAATGAATCAATCCTTTAGCAAGAGTTTCTCTGATATAAATCACTAAATTGTTGGTCTGGTTGTCCAATCAAGTACATTGTAATTTTTATCACAAACACCTATGGTGTAATTTTATGCGCCGTTACTATTGGTCCAATGTATTTTGGTCTGTAGGCTTTGGTACGCGAATTCACACTTTTAACCTGATAAATGCACCTTACTGACGGGACGGACTTGAAATTTCTTATCTGTAATATCTCGCTTTATCCGAACCAGAATTGAAAACCGTGTAAAGAAAATATTTTTTTTTTAAATCTTTGCAGCAGCGAGGGACCCACCAAACCAGGCATATTGTTAAATAATATTTTGTCCAATTTAACGTATCTTAAACATATAAAGTAAATACAGCATTTTAAGAGTATTTCAAAATAAGATTTATATATAACATCATTGATTGATTAGCCAGACTATATTTATTTGATAAGCTGAACCGTAAAATTCAAAGCGTCAAAACGCCATAAAAATAAAGTGCGCTTCTGTCAAAACGTCGCTTTTTGCACGTGTTACAAATCCGCTACCGTTTTACATTTTATTGCATTTGAAATGATAGATTCATAAATACTAATATGTATATATCATAGAAAAGCGGAATAAATGTTCTTGGTCTGGACGAATTTGATTTTTTGATGTTTCAAATGGGAATGCGTAATTAATCGTTTCAAATTAGTGAAAATTGAAAGTAATTTGTAAATACGTTATATGTTACAAAACCGCTACCGCTAGAAAAATGTCCCATTTTGCGTTGAATGTTCCGATATTTTTCATGTAAATTTTTTTTTTTTAATATTGAAGAAATGTTCTTTTATTTCATATAAAAAACAATTTACCTCTTTCAGTCATTTTTCAGTATCAATGCTCCAATCTTTGTCTATATTTCCTTTGCTACGTTATTTACAACGTTGGACATTTCGGTCATCCGGAGAAACCATCCGCTGGTACTTTCAAAATTCGCCGCACGGAAAAACGAGGAAAACGTCATAATTGTGAGATACACGACGTTCTTCTCGCCAAATCCGGGCAAAATCGGGAAAACAGTTACCAAGAAAATCGTTGTGAATCATTTCATGGTTATTTGATTTGTAACGTTGGACATGACAAATTTGTCACATTTTTCTCAAAAACTACCTAACTTATTTATATCTACGGTACTTTTACTTTTTTAATTATGTGAAAAACGTGAAATATAAACTTTTAGCATCATTTACCTACCAAAAGATATTCTCGTTGAAGCTTTACAAATAATTTGTGTAGCAAAATATAATAAAGTATGCCCTAAAATGATGTTGGCGCCAACACCGTGCGCAACGTCACACAGAAAGTAGAATATGATTCAAATGCGCTTCGGATGTTTGCCATGCACTTCGGTATGATAGAAAACCATATGGGATTTACGCCGGAAACTATCAAACTGCATTTTTAACTCAAAACTGACTTAAAATTCGACTTCTGGGAGAGAACTAGTCAGTACCGAGTGAGCTATTTCATATGAATTACCAGTGTGGAAGCCAAACCTCTCAAATGGGGTTCTACATTGACACTATTTATAATCGTAGTGGAATCAACCATATGTGGATTTTGAATAACTCAAAAGATTTGTTAGATCATTTTAAATCTAGATCATTTTCTGAAATTCATTCTTTGAAAACTTTCGATTTTTCAACTTTATACACTACCTTGCCACACGAAAAACTAAAATGTCGCCTGAAAAAACTTTACGAAAAAGCCTTTTACTAGGAATCTTGTTGTTTTGGGTTATAACTCTACATTCTTTTCCAAAACATCTTTCAAAGATAAAATTTGTTACACACTGGAACAAGTTTGCAGTATGTTTGATTTCCTCATTGATAACATATTTGTCACCTTCGGAGGAGAGATTTTTCAACAACAAATCGGCATTCCAATGGGCACAAACTGTGCTCCTCTGCTCGCCGATTTGTTTTTATACTCTTACAACTGAATTTCTTCAGGGACTCGTAAAGAACAAGAAGATGAAAGAGGCAAGGTCATTTAATCTTACATTCATATATATTGACGATGTCCTTTCTGTCAATAACACTTCATTTGGTAGATGGATTCCTTCAATATATCCTCCAGAATTGAAGATTAAAGAGAACACAGAATCAAATTGCTTCACGTCTTTCTTGGATTTGCACCTCGAATTTGACCCAGGTGGTCATCTCAGAACAAAAAATTTACGATAAAAGACGATTTTAATTTTCAAATTATTAATTTTCCTAATCTACAGAGCAATATACCTACTTCCCCTGCATACGGTGTTTCACAATATATTTCACAACTTATTCGATATGCCAGAGCTTGCACACATTTCACAGATTTTTTTATCAGACACCGATTTCTTCGTGACCGACTTTTGGAGCAGGGCTATAAGTAAATACGATTCATACGATCCCTAAAAAATTCTTTTTCGTTATCAGCCACTAGTAGAAAAGTTCAAAATTGAGTTAAAAGATATGGTGGTTAATTGTTTTAATTATTGTTTGACTGGTCTGCTGTACTGATATGATCACCTCAATACATCCCTATTGTGTCTCACAACTATGTTGTGTTCTATGGTCATTACCGGATCCTAAGATCGCAATGGAAAAGGGAGGTTTGGCGCCATAAAACCTGGTTTATCCCACCATTTCGTTTGAAATGCCTGTACCAAGTCAGGACCATTGCAATCCACCAATTCTCCGGTATGACTGATTCGTTTTTGTCATTTTCTCTGGACTATGAGATTGATCATTCAAGTTCGGTAGTTTTGTTATTACCTTTATTGAATAAATATGCACACATGAATAAAAACAACTAGAAAACTTGAAACTAAAAGTACAATACAGTTGTTGTTGTTCATTCCAAAGGCCTTTAAAGTGAAATACTATAGTTTGCACATCATCATCGGAGAAGATAAGGGATGACTAATAGATGATAAAGAAATGTGGAATAAGTGTACGTGACACAACCAACATAAAAAAACCCGGCAATTTAAAAAAATCAAATGCAATGGAAAACAGGCAGCAGTTGGTGACTGCTCTCCGTCTTACATAAGATTCAAAACCAATCCGTAATTTATCAACGAAATACCCTTTTCTGGACATAGAACAAAAAAAAAAAGGATAGATGACAGGGACAAACAAAAGTTTTGACAAGGATTCTTGGCTTAGGACAGGCACATATAAAATGTTGCGGGGTTAAACTAGTTTTCTTGGCCCAACCTTCCCCCTATATGCTAACTTTGTACAAAGCACAAAAATAATACACTCTAAAAATCAAATCCCATGCAGTTTATGCGGAAATCTTTGCTTAAAGTCAATAGCGTAATTAATTTTGTAGCAATAAATAAATTATAAACTGTTAAAGAGGGACAAACGTGCAATTTTTTTGTCAATGAACTGCAGACTGTGTTTACTTTACAATTACGATGTGCTGAAGATCACTAAAGGACGATTTCCAGACATATCTTATTCGATTTGAGGAAAAAAATATGTTAACAAGGACCGATTTATAAAATTAACAGCATTTCTTAAGAGTTGATAAGAATGCTTAAATTCTATCCTTTATATATATTTTATTTACATTGAAATGTTAATATAATTTGAAATAGAGGTGAGGGTGATGCGGTAACTTGGCTTTAAGTGTATGTTAATCTGTGAACTTTAGTATAGGTAACCTAACCATATAACAGTCCAACAAGTCTATCAACAATTGCCCGACAAATCAAAATTAATGTAAAAACTGGCTTATAACAGTGAGACGTCGAGTCCAACCTCCCCGTGGTGCAACAAAGGGAAATCTGGAGCAGCTAACACTGGTGGTGGTGTGTCATGGGCCGGACGACCCAAGGCACATAGCAAGTCTTTTAAAAGTCTTTAGCATAAAGTCACGACTATAAAAAAACCCATTGATGAATGGAGTGAGAAGTTAGATGATATCACAAGTCAATTATCTACTAACACTAGCCTGGAAGTCTGCAAAAATAAGCAAGCTGCATCCTTCATCATATCCAGCACCCTTTATTAGCATTTTGCTTGTTCCGATGTCTTTAACCAAGTGTCGAGTCTGGGAAAAGGTGAAACAATGACCATCTGCAATATTTTGGTTTTTATCATGATGATGATGATTAGTACTATGCTTGTTAATTATAAAAATTTCTCGATTGATGCTTGAATTTTTTGTAAAAAAAAATTATCGCCAAATCAAATACCATGGAAAGTTATTGTGCGCCACCTATAGCTGAACTTTTCTTTCCCATACTATTATGAATCGCAATTTATGGCTTAATAACAAAAAGACTCCAGCAAACAGAACCTGATCGAAACTTTTAAAAATACTTTTAGATATTTAGACGACATTTTAATAGTAAAAACCGTTTCATTACTGAAAAATTATTAATACAAGGTTATCAATACCACAAGTTAGTAAAATACTTTGAAACAAGAATATGTCCAAAAGACATAATGCCCCATCTCGCAACATTTTTTTTTTTTACAATCACTAAAGCATCAACATGGTTGCTATTAAAGCACTTGTCAGTCAGAAGGAATGGACTTTAACTTATACATTCTTCTATAAGTGGTCATTCATGCCGAAAATATAGGTCACTGCCAGCATCCGAAGCATGCATTGTGCTAAGCATCACTAGGTGCACCTACCATACCAATTTAGTTGATGTGACACATGTCAGTAAAAAAGGAATGATTTTTATCCATTCTTCTATAAGTGGTCATTCATGCGGAAAATATAGGTCACAGCCAGCATCCGAAGCATGCATTGTGCTTAGCATCACTAGGTGCACCTATCATCATAACAATAGAGTAGATGTGGCACATGTCAGTAAGTGGGAATGGACTTTAACCAGTCTTCTTTAAGAGGCCATCCATAAGGAAAATATAGGTCACATCCAGCATCCGAACCTATTTTGGTTGGTATGGCACTTGTCAGTAAGGAGGAATGGACTTGAACCATTCTTCTTTAAGTGGTCATTCGTGCGGAAAATATAGGCCACATCCAGCATCCGAAGCATGCATTGTGCTAAGCATCACTAGGTGCACTTACCATACCAATTTAGTTACTATGGCATTTGTCAGTAAGAAGGAATGGACTTTAACCATTCTTCTATAAGTGGTCATTCATGCCAAAAATGTAGGTTACTGCCAGCATCCGAAGCATGCATTGTGCTTAGCATCACTAGGTGCACATACCATACCTATATGGTTGATGTAGCACTTGTCAGTTAGAGGGAATAGACTTTAACCATTTTTCTGTACATGATCATTCATGCAGAAAATATAGGTCACATCCAGCATGCAATGTTCTTATCATCACTAGATGCACCTACCATACCAATATGATTGATATGGCATTTGTCAGTAAGTGCAAATTTGGAAATATGGGATTTGGGACGGACATCCGAACGGACGGACGACCGGACGGACGATCGGACGGACGAACGGACAGACGAACAGACCCGAACACTATATGCCCCTCTACTTTCGTAGATGGGGCATAAAAATTCTTCCACAAGTATCGATCTTTTATTGAAAAATTTAATTGTACACGTCGATTTCTGATAGTGAAAGGAATATCACATCCTGAATTAAATGGTTATGTTTTTTATAAAGCTCACAAGTTTAGAAACAATCCATTGGAAATGAAAAGTTGGCTTCAAAGTTTATTTTGCAAAGGATTTGAATGTAGTATTTCGGTTAAATATTTGAATTTAGTGTTTTCTGGCAGAAATATTGATCACTTGATACTTACTTTTAATCTTCCATAAGCTTGTTTACTATTTATCATTTGAAAGCATTATAACGATCAAGCATGTCGGTTTTGTGTGATGACACTCCACCAAATCATTATTGTTTGAAGTGCTGTGTCGGATTTAAAATCGATATGTTTGATTTTTTTACACCAGTCGATTGATGATTCTCAGCTAGCTGTCAGTAACAGCTAGTGTTCTATAGACAGTTCCTTTACCGTTTGTTCTTGTTGTCTTTTGTCTAAGGTTCTCTCTAGTGGAATTGAACTATGATCGATTTGATTTTTATTGTGTGTTAAATTTTTGTGCTTTGTCTGGATTTGTCTTTGAATTTTGATAGGGGGAAGTTGGCCAAAAAAAAACCCAAACAGTTTTATATGTGCCTGTCCTAAGCCAGGAATCTTTGACAAATCTTTTGTTTGTACTTGTATTTTTGATGTTTTCTGTTCCTTGTTTAAGAAGAGGGTCTATCTGTGACTATTTCAGGACTGGATTTGAATCATATGCATTTTATTAAGACCATGGGCCAATTGCAGAACCGCGAGCAGCGCCTACTGGCCTGGTTGAAGGCTGCTGGCGGTTGTCCGTTGTGGTTTTTCTAAATTGTCGATTGTTATATATGAGCTGTGTCGCGTACACTTATTCCACATCTCATTATTTTATATTGAAAATTTGATATAAAGTAATTGATCATCTTAAATGATTAAAATGCTACTAGAGATGACATTGAAATCTCAAAACAAAATCATACAAGGTAAAACATCCGGTTATTACATGGAAATGAAATGTTGTTAACATAAATTAATCTGTAAAACAAGATGCTTTACAGTAACAACCTCATCCTATCATTACCCTATAAGAGTACTAGAATTAACGTAAGGGATTTCCAATGAACACAAGTAGGATATCTTATTAGCAGTGGTTAATGCTCAGTTGCTATTTCCATCTTACGTGAGGAGAGTAAACAATAAGAATCTTTAGGTACAAAGTCAGGACCATTGTTATCCTCGTTTCTCTGGTATCATACTAACGATGGACATTCAAACATGCATTATCACAGTTCGGTTATGATTAACATATTTTTTTCAATGTTTCAGTTTGTGTAAATCTCTAGTAAAAGCATGGACATGGAACAGATCATCGTTATCTCCATCTTATGTGTGGTGGCATGTAACTGCAATGTCGTTGATCCTAACCCTAGTCTGGATAACAAGTTAATGGTAAGTTCCTTTTTATTGTAAGATGTAAAGGTGTACCAATGGAGCAATCATAAGTTGTAGAAAAGAACAAAGACAATTCGTAGATATAAAAACATCACAAAAAACAAACCTCATAACAAACCAATGAAGAAGGAATGTGTCCATGGGACACGGATGCCCCCACTAGGTCCCAAAACAGGATTTAAAAGTCACACAGCTCTGAAAGTCGCTTAATTAGGACATACAGTTTGTCATACGAAATCATGCTACCAAATTTAACGAAAATTTACGTAAATTGTCATATAAACCCAGTCTTAAACAGGAAAAAAGAGGTTCGGCAGGTCGCTTAGGACATACAACGTGTAATACTGAACCACGCTGCCAAATTTCAAATCATTCTTGTGTACGGTTTCTAGATAAAGCTTGAAAAATTCGTACGTATATATGCGGACGGCCATGAGTAAAACTTAATTAATGACCCCGATGTGTCGGTGCGGGGCCATAAAACACATAATAAATCCAAACTGCAATCAGAAACTCGAACTCAAGTCGAAACGAGACCGAAATCAGGTGATCTGGAAGAGTAAGCAGTAAATCTGCTTGGTATAACCACCATTCACGTTATCAACGATAGATTATTAGCAAGGATCACGTTCAGCAAAGGACGACTATTTGGCTCATCTGAAAGATAAAAATCCGGTATTTATTTACATGCATGTTATGTCTTCCGTTTTTCTTGATTGACGACAACATTCAGTACCGTTACCCAGGGTTAACTATTTGCCTGTCAGACAAGAAACCACAATTTTCACCTCAAGCTCCGAAATAACAAATCAGTTGTGATATATGTTGGAGTGAACGGAATGTTGCTACACATACAAGGGAAAGTTTACGTTTGGAAAGTACAAGTAATTATTACTTGTACTTTCCAAACGTAAACTTTCCCTTGTATGTGTAGCAACATTATACACTTAATATCTTTTTCTTTAAAAAAAAGGTAATAAAAAACACTACTGAACTGGAAAAAAATAATCTCACATATCAAAGGAGAAAAGACAAAACAAGGCAAAGTCATAACAAAGCAATTGACTCTCAAAAGAATGGGTTACACAGGATTTTATGGCGCCTAACTTTTGCCTTCAATTGCGGTCTTAGGGTCGAGCAACACAAAACAAGACGGTTGTGAGACCTAATAGGGATAAAGAGTACAAAAAAACTGCCACATACTAATTGAAACAGTCACCAATCTTTTCAATTGATATATTTTTTTATCATTTGGTGATACCATTTAAATATCTGCTTAAAGTATATAAACCAAAAATTCTGAAATATACTCAAGAAATTATCCGATGGCGCTTCAATAGTATCAAGACAACAGACAACTATTACCTGTAAAAGCCAGACGGAGCACAAAATGATATTAACGTAGTCAACAGTTGACACAAACAAAAAGTTATTACAACAAAAGTCTGCTAATACAATATTTTAAACATGAGGTAGTGCAAGGCCGCAAATTATGTTACCACTCATAAATGACATTCCCAATGTGAGGCATCACAAAATACATTCAGGACTGGAAATATTAACACAAGAGGAAGATCTAATCTCATATTTGGATAACAATCAATCTTCAAGTGCAGTATCTACCAAATTTGCTAAAATGGCATTGGCCGAGCATGCATACCGCCAAACTTTGGTTTTTAAAATCATTATTCCATTTCCATTTTTATAATCGGCAAATCTGGTTTTAGGTTAAACTTATTTATCTCATTTATAACTGCAAATTAAAAAGTTATTAAATTTATTGTAGCTTGTAAATCAAAGATAAATGAAACTATATAAACGTACGAATGTTTTTGAGTACCTGTATACTTTAAAAAAAAAAAAAAAAAAAAATTGTCAAAATTTTTAGTGAGGCAACTGCCTCACTTGCCTCAATGGTAGCTACGGCCATGTTAAATAAATAAAATAAAATTACGTTTGTTAAAGAGCTTTGTGAAAAGCATTCCTTGTTTTTTGTGCTCTTTTTCATAAGGGTTGCAGCTTTTATTGTACAATAATAAACATTATTGTACTTGCAAGGTCTTCTTGAAGTTCTGATAACCAGCAATCATATTATATAAATGTATGGAACGCCATAGCTGCCTTATGATGATGAGTTTCATTATGTGATGATACTTTGTCATTATATGATGGTACTTTGTCATTATGTGACGACACTTCTTCATTATGTGCTGATACTTTGTCATAATGTGATGATACTTCTTCATTATGTGGTGATGATTTGTCATTATGTGATGATACTTCGTCATTATGTGATGATACTTTGTCATTATGTGATGGTTTACAAAAGTTTTAATATATAATAAATTATGTATTGGTTATGGATTTGAAATTCGAGAAACCGACCATTTGGAAACTATCTTTTTTGGGGGGGATACACAGAAAAACTAAGCGTCGAACAAAATATTTGTCATAAGAAAAGAATATGTTTTTAGCGCTGTTCATAATAATAAATAATTACTTTGATTTCATAAAGGCAGCTATGGCCTTCTATATCAATGCATTTGTGTCCGATTCACATTTGAGACGAGATGCTCCTGTAAACTTGATACGAAGATAAAATAATGATCATCAGTTCATCTTCTCCAAACAACAGAGTTTGGTGTAACCATAGGGTATTTTACTCCTCCATGTGTGTTACCATATTTTATTTTGTTTTCCAGGTCGATATTGAAAAGCGAAGTGATTTTTTCGGTGATTTTGCGCTGGCAGATTATCTGTTTAAACTTGGAGATATTAACAAAGACAAACATCTTGATCAAAATGAGATTTACAATTTCTATCGTCATTTTATAAAGTTTGATTTTGACAAGGCCGCTGCAATGGCAGTTAAGCTGATGAAACTTGGTGATATGAATGGTGACCAGAAACTGGACGAAATAGGTAAATGAGAACTAAGCTGTCAAAACTTAGTGACTTTAATATTTATCAGACATTGGAAGAAATAAGCACTGATCAAACTTTCAAAACTAACGTTTGGTTAATCTCAAGGATCACCTTCAAAGTGATTACATTAACTTCTAGGGAAAAAACGCTTAAAGTTCGCCGGTTCGTCTACTGCAGAAACACTAAATATCATATGATACTTTTATAAAAAAATATAATAAAGAGTATCGATGGGAACGTACTTAAATACTGAGAACATATTTTACAATCTGCAAAGAAAGTTTGCGCAATCAAAAGCATTTGAATTATGAAGACAAAAGTAATTTAAAAAAAAAAGAAAAAATACCTAGGACATTGATAGAAGGAAGCAGACAGGTACCCATAGGGCATTCGAAAAGTCTGAAAGGGCAAAAACAAAACCAGTAAACACAAACGAAAATAGCAAAAAGTAATAGACAAAATAAAAACATACAAAAACAACTGAATAGCAACCAACAACACAAACTCAGGTCGTCATGGGAGTGAACTCAGGTGTTTCGGAAGGGTAAGCAAGGGATTATCGATCACGTCAAATAAAATTAAAAGAAATACACAAAATGTATATAACAACAACAACAAAAAACATGTAGTTTTGTGATTTTTCAATCCTTTATACTTCATCTCGGCCCCCACCCCTTGTTATACGTTAACATGAAACTATGCTTTTTTACAGAGGCCGTAATTGCTATGAATAAAGTAACGACACGCCTTACAGAGAAGAAAAATGAGAAAACAGGCTGAATATCTAGATAAAACTCAGGAATTATGGCACTTTATTATCACATTACTGTTTTTCGACAAATATCCATAATGCTTCAAAAGTACAAACGTGTCATTTAAAATAAACTTTACATCTGCTCTGTCTGTAGATCCAGTTCTTCAAAGAAATAAATGTCATGAAAATATACAAAATAGAACTTTAAAAGACAAGTCACAAATTAAATTCAGAAGCAATATCGCTTTCTGTACCTAACATGAATTGAACAAACTGAAAAAATGTAATACAGTTTCTTAACTCATGACTCTTTTTGTTATTTTAAAAAACTGGAACCCTTTAATCGGGAAATCTGTATACTCAGGAGCATATCTTTCCATGAGTCCCAATTCTTCTATTTTACATTCCGACCCGAAATTGTTCTCCATTTCCTCTACCTTTACGCAGTCCTCAAAAATAACGAGCTCTAACAGGATACAGACGTCAGACGTCGTGACAGACTTCAATATTTGGGCATAGTCTTTTTTAAGTTGGGTAGTGTCTCCAGAATCACAGGTGTCTAGAATATTGAAGGATCCGCGATCCCAAACGCCATCGAATCCGTCTTCAATTGATGAGTTAAACAAGAAAAAATCTCCACAATACACACGAATGCATCCATCTTTTGATTTGTACAAGGTTCCAGTTATTTGTTCGCATGGGGTGACATCAAATTGCAAATTCTGGTCTGTGAAAAATTTCTTGACAGGAATTTCTGAGATTTCTACTCCTACCACTTCGTGGCCTTGTTTGGCAACCCAGTACATATCGGGAACGTCACCACACATGGGAAAGAATATTTTAGCCTTCTGTTTTCCCCTGCATAAATCGTTTATAAACTTTTCTATGTATGGATTGACGCCTTTCATGGCCCATGCTGGGGTCGGTGAGGCTTCCCACGCTTGCAACCAGGAGGTATGTTGAGAGCCCTTCTCAGACATCTACAACAGAAATTGATTTTAATGTTTGAATTGTTTCCATTTTTTTTGGTGATTATATGTGTATCCGTGTTAATTCAAATTAATAAAATCCACAATGCATGTCACCCATTTCTTTTGAAATAAGGATAAACCACCCACCATCCACAATTTCTATTGATATGAGGATAGCCCAAGTAACATTTTCATTTAAATGTCTGCACAAAATAGGAAATAAGTCAGGACTATTAATCTTTTCATTTTCTGTAATGCAGCTACCTCACGTTTCTTTATTAACCGTTCTGTCAATTTGATTTTTTGTTTTTAATGATGCTGTGGTCGTCTGTGTCTGTTAACATTAGTGTTCCCACAATAACAAGTTCTAGTTATCCGATTGCTATGAAATTTTACAATAATGTTTCCAACCATAAAAGGATGGATGGGATTGATTTTTTGGGGTTCCCCTATTTTTCGTTTAGAAGTTGGGGCAAAAATGCTCTTTTTTTGTTCCCACACAATAACTTTTGTTCCGGTTAACCAAGTGGTTTTTAATTTTACAACAATGTTTCATACTAAAAAGATGAATGGGATTGATTCTGGGAGTCCCCCGTTATTAGCTCACCTGGACCGAAGGTCCAGGTGAGCTATTGCCATCACTTGGCGTCCGTCGTCGTCGTCTGTCGTCGTCCGTCGTCGTCCTCGTTAACTTGTCTTTGAAAATCTTCTCCTCCGAAACGACTGAAGGGATTGCTTTGAAACTTTGCACACTTCATCTATGGGATGTCTTCTACCAAGATTGCACAAATGGTGACCGCCGTCCAAACAACATGGCAGCCGTTACTAAAAATAGACTAGGGGGGTCAGACTACTGTTTTTGACTTGTAAATCAAAAAGTATAAGAGATAGATGAAATCTGATGCCACGCTACTGCTTCAGCATCAAAAGCTCTACAAAAGGCCCCTTTAAGGTGAAAAATAGCATTTTTTCATGTTTTTGGCCTAAAGAATGAAAACTATTATAGATAGAGAAAAGTTGTTGCTTGTTTAATGTTCAGCTCATTTAGCTCTATAGCTCTACAAAAGTCCCCATAGGGTCGAAGTTGTCAGATGAGCCCTTATAGGGGTTACAGCCCCTAAAATAAAGTGTTTTTCATGTTTTTGGCCTATAGAATGAAAACTATTACAGATAGAGAGAAGCTGTTGCTTGCTTAAATGTTCAGGTCATTTAGCTCTACAAAAGTCCCCATAGACTCGAAGTTGTCAGATGAGCCCTTATACGGGTCACAGCCCCTAAAATAAAGTATTTTTCATATTTTTGGCCTTATAATGACAACTATAGCAGATAGAGAGAAGTTGTTGCTTGCTTAAATGTTCAGCTCATTAAGCTCGGAATGGCAACTATAGCAGATAGAGAGAAGTTGTTGCTTGCTTAAATATTCAGCTCATTAAGCTCTACAAAAGTCTCCATTGAGTCGAAGTTGTCAGATGACCCCTTATAGGAGTAACGGCCCCGTAAAGGTGAAAAATAGCATTTTTTCATGTTTTTGGCCTATAGAATGAAAACTATTACAGATAGAGAGAAGCTGTTGCTTGCTTAAATGTTCAGGTCATTTAGCTCTACAAAAGTCCCCATAGACTCGAAGTTGTCAGATGAGCCCTTATACGGGTCACAGCCCCTAAAATAAAGTGTTTTTCATATTTTTGGCCTATGGAATGACAACTATAGCAGATAGAGAGAAGTTGTTGCTTGCTTAAATGTTCAGCTCATTAAGCTCTACAAAAGTCTCCATAGGATCGAAGTTGTCAGATAACCCCTTATAGGGGTAACGGCCCCCTAAAATGACGTTTTTTTCATGTTTTTGGCCTATAGAATGAAAACTATAGCAGATAGAGAAAAGCTGTTGCTTGCTTAAATGTTTAGTTTATTTGGCTAAACAAAAGTCTTCATAGGGTCAAAGTTGTCAGATGAGCCCTTATAGGGGTTACGGCCCATAAAATAACGTTTTTTCGTGTTTTTGGCATAGTGAATGAAAACTATAGCAGATAGAGAGAAGCTGTTGCTTGCTTAAATGTTTAGTTTATTTGGCTATACAAAAGTTTTCATAGGGTCAAAGTTGTCAGATGACCCCTTATAGGGGTTACGGCCCCTAAAATAACGTTTTTTCATGTTTTTGGCTTAGTGAATGAAAACTATAGCAGATAGAGAGAAGCTGTTGCTTGCTTAAATGTTCAGCTCATTTAGCTCTACAAAAGTTTTCATTGGGTCAAAGTTGTCAGATGACCCATTATAGGGGTTACGGCCCCTAAAATAATGTTTTGTCCTATTTTTGGCCTATGGAATGACAACTATAGCAGATAGAGAGAAGCTGTTGCTTGCTTAAATGTTCAGCTCATTTAGCTCTACAAAAGTTTTCATTGGGTCAAAGTTGTCAGATGACCCATTATAGGGGTTACGGCCCCTAAAATAATGTTTTGTCATATTTTTGGCCTATGGAATGACAACTATAGCAGATAGAGAGAAGGTGTTGCTTGCTTAAATGTTCAGCTCATTAAGCTCTACAAAAGTGTCCATAGGATCGAAGTTGTCAGATAACCCCTTATAGGGGTAACGGCCCCTAAAATGACGTTTTTTTCATGTTTTTGGCCTATAGAATGAAAACTATAGCAGATAGAGAAAAGCTGTTGCTTGCTTAAATGTTTAGTTTATTTGGCTAAACAAAAGTCTTCATAGGGTCAAAGTTGTCAGATGAGCCCTTATAGGGGTTACGGCCCATAAAATAACGTTTTTTCGTGTTTTTGGCACAGTGAATGAAAACTATAGCAGATAGAGAGAAGCTGTTGCTTGCTTAAATGTTTAGTTTATTTGGCTATACAAAAGTTTTCATAGGGTCAAAGTTGTCAGATGACCCCTTATAGGGGTTACGGCCCCTAAAATAACGTTTTTTCATGTTTTTGGCTTAGTGAATGAAAACTAAAGCAGATAGAGAGAAGCTGTTGCTTGCTTAAATGTTCAGCTCATTTAGCTCTACAAAAGTTTTCATTGGTTCAAAGTTGTCAGATGACCCATTATAGGGGTTACGGCCCCTAAAATAAAGTTTTGTCATGTTTTTGGCCTATAGAATGAAACTATAGTAGATAGAGAAAAGATGTTGCTTGCTTAAATGTTCAGCTCATTTAGCTCTAGAAAAGTGGTTACATGTTATGGGTTGACTCAAGACCAGGTGAGCGATTCAGGCTCCTTGGAGCCTCTTGTTTGTTTAGAAATAAGGGGCCCAAAAGGGGCAAAAATTCAAATATTTTTTTGTTCCCACTATAACTTTGGTTCAGATTGGCCAATTGTTATGAAATTTAACAATGATATGCCTTACAAAAAACTCATATTTCGGATTGATTTTGGGGTTCCCCCTTTTTTCATTTTAAAATAAGAAGCACAAAAAGGGGCAAATAATGCAACTTAGTTATTTTTGGTCCGATTTTGGTCAGGTAGTGGATACAAAATAGAGTATTAAAAATTTCACCCCCTTTTCATATTGTGGAATTAGGGGCAATAAGGGGACAAAACGAAACTTTGTTTGTTATTGTCATTTAAAAAAAAATATATGCAAATAAATTCTTGTAGTGAATTCTAATTTAACACACCCCCTCCCCCTTATTACTGTTAGCAGCAAAAAGGGGGGAAAGTGAAAGGCAGCAGATACCAATTATTCATGTTATTTGGGGCCAATATTGGGGTCATATTTTTCTAATTTATTTTGGTCTGCTTTCTTGTGAAATGTGGGGAAAGTCCATCATAAGTTGCATGTGTCAAAAAACTTTGTCAGTCCACCATGGGCTGCATGTGTCAGAAGCAATTGACTATCCATACTGGGTCTAAAAGTACAGGGTTCGACATGTTGCGGTCGTATTATGCTGCGCTCTGCGAAGCTCTTTATTTATCTTAAGATGCAATTCATTTAACCTCGCCGAATGGAAAAAAAATTGGAATAGAAATACGACTGGCTTATGAAGCATACTGCTCCCGACACTGCTGAATTGCGTTATTCGTTTTTATCTCTGTATTATGCCTAATTCATTAAAATTTTGTTTGTTTTTATTCTCTGCGTATAAATTAGTGTGATAATTGTATTTTTGATGTAGTTTTGCGATAAAGTCTTTATATTTTGTCTTTTGATCTTTACCGTCATGACCGTATTAGACATAATAAATTATATGGCTATCCAAATCGAATCGCAGGCGCTTATTGTCTAGCGAGCAATATTTGACTATACATGTACATGCAAGTGCCTGTGATCGAATCATTGGCATGTAAACTGCTTACCCTTGCTGACACAATGGCTTAACGTTTTTGTGTGGAATTCGCTTTTATTAAAACGTCCACGAGATATCGTCATCTGTAAGGCCTTGTTGCTTTTGATATTGTTTTGCTTCTTCGACACGCGGTTCTAAATTTAACCCATTGTTCATGCTGCGCAAAATAATGCTGAGAATGAATTTTATGAAAAAAAAAAGATGATACTTATTGGCGCCATTCTGATTGTGATTGTTAAGGTTTTATAAAATATGTATGTAATAACTGTTTACCTGTAATTTTTAATATCTTCCGTTTCCGCCTTTTTGTAGATTCATAAATAGGTAAAATATATGCTCTATTTACACTTGATTAGCATAGATCCAAAAGTTTAGTATAGAGGGAAATATAAAATTTAAAACCTTTTAGCTAACATTCGCATCGCCGATCTTTACTTATATTTTTACTTTAATTGTGAAAGTAACTAGGCGTTGTGGATTATTTGAAATTTCTAGTCTTAAAAATTCTTCGGCACTGAGGACATTTGTGTCAATGTGAAACTCTGGTGAAAAGAAGCTTTATATAACCTTTGTATTAAATATTGTGAGAGAGATGTGTTTATACCCAGAACATACGTTCAATCTCACAGGATGTGCAATCTTTGCATTGGTTTCCAGTAAAAAAAAAAAACATTAAAGCAACGTGCAGCTTATGAAATTTACGCACTACAACTGATTCGTTATTCCAGAGCTTGTGGGACTTGGTAGAGCGTCACGCCTGGCACAGAAATTGCTAAAACACAAGGTTTCGTTCGTCTTCGGTTGTTGTGTTCACTTTAAAATTTTTATGGAAGACATCAGTCATCCACTCATAGACAAATATGAGATTTCTTTCTCTCAGGTAAGTGCAAATGTTGGTTAGTCATAGGGGTTTTCTTTGTCCATCTTTACAAGATTTGACACGCTGAATTGACCGTTAGCAACACGACGAGTGTGATATAGCTATCAGAAACTGCTATTGTCTGTGCCTTTTCGGACTTTTGACATTCAACTGCCTCATTGGTAACTCTTTGCTTCATGTAGGACTTACATGTTAATAATTTGTATGACAATTGTTTCAGCTATCACATATTCTTCTGCCGTAATGTCAAACAAGTAAATAAGAGTACAAACCATAAATATAAAACCAATATACGATATTGAGATGTGGAATAAGTGTACGCGACACAACAAACATAAACAAACAGCAATTCAAAAAATCACAACGGAAAACAGCAAGCAGTCTTCAACATGACCATAGGTCACTGCTTACCGTCTTGCATTGGCCCAAGACTTATTATACAATACAAAAGTATCAAAACCAATCCCTAAATCATCAACGAAAGACTCAATTCTTGACATAAAACAGTTAACATAGAATGACAAGGACAAACAAAGGCTTTGGCAAAGTTTCCTGGCTTAGGACAGGCACATATAAAATGTGGCGGGGTTAAACTAGTTTTTTGGATCCAACCTTCCCCCTATTGATAAGCTTGCACAAAGCTACATATAAAACACACTGTAAAACTCAATCGACAAAAGTTCAATTCAACAAGAGAGAACCTAAGACAAAATACTGTACGAAAACAACAAGACAAGGAGGAACTCTCTTGAGAACACTCGAAGTTACTGACAACTAGCTAAGAAACATTTATCGATTGATGTAAAAAAATCAAATACATCAGTTCTAAATCCGACACCCCACGTCAAAACAATGAATGATTAAGAGTTGTATCACCATACAGAACCGACATACTTGATCGCTGTGGTGCTTATAAATAATACAGTGGATACAAAGTGAAAATTTAACGTTTTAAAGTTACTATCAAGCTATCAATATTTCTGCCAAAACATACCAAATGCAAAGATTTTACAAGCCAAAAAGGCTATCATTTAGTATTTAATACCTTCATTAAATGCTGAAAGCATATATTAAACGTGCCATAACACAAACATATTGAAATAGACGATAATAAGATATGGAATAAGTGTTCGCGACATAACCTACAATATCAACGATGATTTTAAAATTCCGCAATGGAAATCTGTCAGCAGCATGAGCAGCCTTCAATGTGACCAGCGGTCGCTGCTCGCTGTTTTGCAATTGGCCCTAGATTGAAAATAAACTACATATGATCACGGATTCAATTTCAATCAAAAGAATCCCTTCTTGGCAAAGAACAATTAAATACAAACAGCAGCTTTGATAAAGATTCCTGGATAAGGACAGGCACATTAATGTATGCAATTAATGCAAGAAATAATAGTATGATCAAAATAATTACTACTGGTCATGCTATTCAAATACCTTTTTTTTTAGTATAAGTAACAAAACTACCAAACTGGAATGATCAATCTCATATGCCCAGTAAGAAAACTAAGGCAAATTAAACAAGACAAATAGAATTGTCCTGACTTAGTACATGCATTTCAATAGACTAAGCTTTTTTTCTCTTGCAAAGGCAATATATATCTTCCTTTGCAGATAAAAATATTTAATTCAACAATGCACAGGCTTTGTTAAAAGATACTCATTTGAGTTCAAATAAGTATACTCATCATTTCCATCTTGTTACATCTTTTAAAGTTGTGACACATTCAAATATTCAAACTAGGGCCAAAAAAAGGAAAAGAGAAAAACTTGAGGGACGTTTCAGAAATTTTTACTATTTTTTAATAACTTTGATGTATTTCCGAAACAAAGGTATTTTTACCGGAGCGGGTTCATTTCAGAGAGGAGCACGAGGGGCAGTTCCTACAATTTTAACATAATTACAACAATATATAAGGTTACAAAGAATTTCAACTGTGGTGCCATATATGCACAAATAAAAGATGCAAAAGATGATTTAGTAGAAGAAAATGACAGGCAGAGCTAAAAAAGAATGTAAAATGTAAAGGCCAAAGAGATGAATCAAACTGAGGCTAAAAATGACAGGGTGGTTTGAGGTTCAGTTTAAACTGAAAATGTGTTAACATGTTGAGCTTAAAACATTTTTGTAAGTGCAAAATTAATAAAAAAATAAAATAAAAGGGCAATAACTCTTTCATGGGTTGTTGGATCTTCTTCAGAATTTCAGGGCTGGTTGATCATGAGGTGTTGATCACTTTTGTTCTCAATTAGAATTTAAAAATCTGTCACCCTTTTTTAATTATTATTAAAGAAATGCAGTTTACCCCTATATTCTATTTTCGCCACAACGGTCATGTTTTACTTCCAATCAAAAATCCCCACATCAGTTCTATACACATAATGCTAATAAATAACCATAATGAGTTTGATTTCAATTGGACTTAGGGTGTGAGAGGAGTTAAACGTTTTCAATGTAATCAGGAAATGCTGTTGAAATGTTTTATGTTCAAAGGGGAATAACCCCTAAAAGTAAGGGTCCTACAACGTTGACCCTATTACATATTTTGTAGATCTTGATGTTCTAATCAATATGCAATTTAAATTAATCAAATATCTTATACAGTTTTTAAGATATTGAGCTTAATACATGTAATAGGTGCAAAATTAGCTAAAAAACACAAAAAAGGCAATAACTCCTATATTGGTTGTTGGATCTTCTTCAAAAGTTCAGAGCTGGTAGATCTTGAGGTGCTAATCACTTTTGATCCAAATCAAAATTAAAAAATCTGTCACCGTTATAAGTTATTTGCAAAAAAAACCCTGCATTTTACCACTATGTTCTATTTTTAGCCACTGCGGACATGTTTTACGACCAATCAAAAATCCCCATATCAGTTCTATACACCTTATGCTAATAAAGAACTATACAAAGTTTGGTTCCAATTGGACTTAAAGTGTCAGAGGAGTTAACGTTTTCAATGTTATGAGGAAATGCTGTGAAAATGTTCACTTTTGACGTTTTAAGGGCAATAACTCCTAAAAGGAAAGGTCCTACAGCGTTGAACCTATTACATATTTTGTAGATCTTGATGTGCTTAACCATATGCAATTTAAATTTCTGAAATATCTTGTATAGTTTTCAATATATTGAGCTAAGCAGGTGCAAAATTTGCAAAAAAATCCACAAAAAGGGCAATAACTCCTTCATGGGTATTTGGATTTTCTTCAAAATTTCAGGGTTGGTAGATCTTGAGGTGCTGATCACTTTTCTTCAGCCAGAAGTTTGATATCTGTAGCCGTTTTTGAGTTATTTGCAAAAAAAATGCATTTTCCCCCTATGTTCTATTTTTAGCCACAGCGGCCATGTTTTACGACGAATCAAAAACCCCAACATCAGTTCTGAGTACCGAAAGCTAATGAACAACCATATCAAGTTCGGTTGCAATTGGACTTATGGTGTCAGAGGAGTTAACGTTTTAAAAAGTTTTCGTACGACGGACGACGGACGGACGGACGACGGACGCCAAGTGATGACAATAGCTCACCTGACCCTTCAGACGAACGTGACCTGAACACTATGCTCCCCATACTTTTGTCGATGGGACATAAAAAGTTCCAAAGTTTAGATTGACTTTAATTGATTCAAAACCAGATCAACTTCTGAGTGCTCTTTAAATAATAGGTCTTTTTATGAAGAAATATGAGGATCAGTGTCACATAGCAATCCAATGGGGAGGTCTGTAATCATCAGAATTAAATTCTTTGGCCAGGTTTGATCCTGGTACAGGATAGTCTTTGTAATAAATCGTCGTCCCCCCTATCAACCAGGCCATCCACCACCCGTAGCTTCCCGTGGTAGTGATGGTGTGGTGACAGTTCGACATTATTGCCATGTCTATCTCCGGGGAGTTTTGTTGTAGAATAAAACCAGTGTTGTTTTGTTTAAGATGTTCTGAGCACCAAGGAATGTCATCCGAGGAAACAATATAGAAGATATGTGTATAATTCCGAGTAAAACTTTCCATGGCTCGTCTTATGTAGCCGACATCAGCCGCTGTATAGCCGTACTTCACCATATGTTTAGAGTGAACCATGTCTCCTCGGCGAACATGGACGGCAACGAACGTCGTCTGATTCTCTGAAACGTTGTATCTGCTTATAATTTCCTTGAATTGTTTCTTTGCCGCTGTACTAATATGCCTTTTGAATGCAAATTCTTTTCTCAATTGATTTGCTTGTTGTGTAAAATATTTCCAACTTTGGAAGTAGCCATCCAAAGTCCAATTGTACCTCGAATCTAACTTGAACGCTTCCTTTTCGAATACACATCCTTTCTTTTCATTATATTGCTTCACGTTATGCATTGGTTTCGATGGAGGAACTGACACTTCAAATATTCTTCTTAACGGGAAGTTTTCATCAATCACCGGTGTAAAATTTAGATGTTTGGCTATACCAATTAAGGAGGCATACTGGAAAAGCAAATTTCCTAACCGTCCTTTGTAGTTTAGACTTACATAATTAATAAAGTGGTCCGAAGATGGCTTTGTTAACTTTTTAAAACGCACGTGTTCTCGATGGTTATGCTTGAAATTCCTTTTTGTTACATGTTGGAATGCATTTTTCAGATAAAGCGATGTTAAAACTTCAGTAGTCACCACGTGGACATCTTTGTCTGTGCTCATTGATTGTTTACCAGAGTAATTGCTGTTATAAACTTTACCATCTTCCGTAATATAGTCTAGAGGCAATAAATGTACGATTTTTTGTTTGTATATATTGTTGATAAATTCAGATTTTCTGTAAACGTACACTAATACTCCAACAGAGCAAATAAGTGGTAAACAAAGTAGAATCCGCTTTCCAACTGAAAAACATCAACAAAAATGATATATTTATATGATCACCTATTTAAAGTTTCGATTTGATTGATTATAGGGGGTATTTATAGTTGTGAGATGTGACTTTGTTATAGCTCCGCTTAAAAGTGCTGGGTATATAGTGATACTGGGCGTTCGTCCGTCCGTGCATCTGAACGTTAAACTTTTTGGTTCTCATCCCTCTTAACCGCAAATTCTGCTCCTAAACTGTTAAATAAATTTTATGAAACTTTCAAACAATGTCTTAAATAAAAAGTAGCTACCGGCAGATCTCCTATTTTAAAAATTGATCTGATTGATTTGTGTGGGGTGGGTGTGAGTATTTATCTACATGCTTGAGCTCCAGTGGTCACAAGACTACGTATGCGGCGTAACTTTTTCATTTGAATATCATGTAAATTCGAGGAACACATATTTGTATCCAAATGAAAATAAAACTTCGTATGGGGCACGACTTTTTATTGGTTATCTATATATGTGTCATAGTTACATGTACACATGTTGGTATCCAAACAAAAACGTCGTGCCCCATACGAAGTCATACAGTATCATAGGATTAAGGCTCTGATGTTTTTTTCATGATACTGGATTCATTTTGGCCCAGCTATTAGCCTGATTAAATCCATCTTCAGTTCAGTTGCAGTCATGATGTTCTATGCAGCAGCCCTATCGTCCATATCCGTACCACTGGAATTTCAATCGCTAGCGCTCCTGATCATGCGGAGAATTCTTTGCCAGAAGTCCCATTATTTCAATTTACAGGTGGTTGGCAAAATATCGAAATGATTTGATTTACAAGAAATATAACTTCTTGCGTTGGTCATTAAAAATTGTACGGCTCATAATCTAGCGCGTGCCACGGTGGTACATAACCATTTATTTCCTTTTGCGTAAAATGTTTAGAACTTTGCATTTTTATATATAAAGCATATATTTAAGTGTAATATATATGTAATATTGAAATATATGTAATATTGAAATAAATACACAAAATAAGGTTGCCGAGAATGAAATTTGGATACTTTAAGAAGTCTCCGCATTCAATTTTAAACAAGAACTAAGCTAAAACACCATTCCGAAAAAAAAGGGAAGAGACCTATTAAAAAGAAAATACGAAATACACATATATATATAATCAAAGACTTAGACTTTGACTTTGATTTTGAATCTTTTGATAAGATAGACTTTGATTTTGAATTTGAATCTGGAGATACCCTGAATGTCATCGAAATACGACGATTAAAAATAAATTTTCCGGAATATTTTTTCCATGCTCATAGCATGCGGGACGAACTTTCTCTTTTATATTCGTTTATTTTTTAATCGATATAAGTTTTTGTCGGGGGGAGGGGAGGGTGTAATGAGTCCTGTCTTTTTTTAATCGTCTTTGTAAGTTTTATACTTTCCTTTTCGTTGGTTCAAACCCCTTACCATGCGTAGAATTTAGTTTGCCTCTCTTACATTAAAGAAGTCCCATTATTTTATAATTTAACAGGTGGTTAGCAATAATATTGAAATAATTTGATTTACAAGTATAGCTACTTGCGTTGGTCATCAATATTTCTGCGGTTGATACGAAACAAGAGGCTCACAGGAGCCTGAATCGCTCACCTGGTCTTTAAGCTACATGGGTATCCATGTAGGGGTCATCTGACGACTCTGAGTCAATAAAAATGACCCAATGGAGACTTTTGAAAAGCTTATAGAGCTGAAGTTATAAGAAGGCCGGCTTAGCTACAGCATTTCTCTATATGCAATAATATGAACTAAATAATAATTGTAAAAACTTGGAAAACCACAAGACCATAGATTGTGTTATTGAACAATCATGCAGCCTTCATCATAACGAGGCACTGGTATGAGTGGCCGTTCATGTCATAATAAGGATACTTCTATAATTATACTTTTTCTATCATTATACTTCTCGTTTCTATCATTATATTTTTTGAAAGTATAATTATACTTTATTTATTTATAATTATACTTCATCAAAGTATCATTATATTTTCTTTAAACATCATTATACTGGTTGTTCTTCTTGTAATAATTTGAAATTGATTGAAAGTATAATGATACTTCTCAAAAGTATAATGATACTTCTCAAAAGTATAATGATACTTCTCAAAAGTATAATGATACTTTTCGAAAGTATAATGATACTTCTTGAAAATATAATGATACTTCTAAAAGTATAATGATTCTTCTCAAAAGTATAATTATACTTCTCGAAGACATAACGTAACTGATAGAATACCGAGATGAAAATAAATCCTTGCATGCCCAAAAGTATCTAATAATACTGGCCTATGAAATCGTTTGTTACTTTGTTTTTGTTTTCGTGCCCTCGTTCTCGCGAGAATATTAACGGCGTTCGGAACTCATCTAATAGTTCGTACCGAGCCTTACAAACCATTCGAAGTTAAATCGATTGAAAGAAACGGCGCGCTATTTGACCATATGGAAAGATACTTTCAACTGATGAGGAGAAGCCGGAGAAGTTTACAGCAGATACGGGCATCATCCCGAGACAACGGTGACCAAGACGTTTTGCAACTGGGTATTTACAGTGATAAAGAGTTTAATTAACTAATGCAATCAAGATAATTGTGCACCACATGTTTTGAGCCCCACACTAGTATAAATAATTATGCCGTCTTGGAAGCCTTTTATAATTTTTGAAGTTCGGCTTCTTTGAGGATCTAAAAAAGTCCAAATGACAAAAATCCCATAAGGACGTCATGATTAAAACACTGTTCCTGTATAACAGTATAATATAAGAGGTCTTCGACTTGGTTAGCATGGCAGTAAGTCCAAGATGTGATCCATCATCCAATGTTGGTGTAGTGTCTGGCCAGGCTTTTTAGACAGAGCCTTATGGAGTCATATCGCGTTTTTTTTCGTCTAGACAGGGTAAATCGGTCAGTCAATATTGCTACCTGAGGATCTATTACCGAACATTAATTGTGCATTGTAGTTTAAATGTTATACGGATTGTCTAAAATAAGAGGTACATATTTATACCCCAACATAAATGCGATATAAATGTGAACTACATATCGTGTATCAATACTCGTTGACGTTTACTTAAGTATTGTTGACCTTTGACCTTTGATCAAGTCGGAGGAGCTAAATTACAGATTTCTTAACAAATATGTAAGTGTGCGGAGGAAACAAACAAAACTGATGTGCTATGTTTCAAGTTTATTAAACACCGATCGTTCTTTATTTTAGTGCTTAGATTTAGCTCTGCCTTTTAACGCTTTAGCGCTTTGATTTTTAAGACTGGTGATTAACAATCCTAGACCTGCAGGGTTTGAAATAAGCACTCGCCCACTGTGGAATTCCAGAATTTTTACCTTTTTGAAGGACTACTAAAATTAAGTTGTGGGCTATCAAGTCAAGATTCATAAATTAAAACACTGTGACCTAAAGATCTTACACATGTATATCAGATTGAAACGGCTACATTTATTTGTACCTTAAAATCTTGTTCCTACCAATTTGCAAAGCCTTAGGGCAATCTGAAAGCTTTCAAGAAAGGCGTCAGGGGTCTTTTGGATTATTTAATTAGGTCCCATAATAAGTTTATATATATTTTTTAATATGAAAGAAAAGCTCATATTGACCTAAAACATGGAATGGAATAAATTATATCTATGGGCAAGATAATGAGGGATGATGTGATAATATAAGGGACCGTGCAATATTTATCTGAGGCAGGAGTTGATGCAAAGATGGAAGGGGCAGATAATTTTTTTTTGGAAAAATAATTGGCGGGGTTGTTTTTTTCCACAGATTTTTGGCGGTGGCATATACCTTTTTTTGTGGTAAGGGACTGTTCAATTAAATTATCAAAATACTGGGCCAGTATTTTCCCCCCTTCAAAATATCAATGAGGGGGGTAGGACCTTTTTCGTGACACCGGGATTGGCCACATTTAAGCTCGGGATTTCGGCATTTGGACAATTTTAGGTCGGGATTCCGGGATAAAATTATATCGAGACTCGGGATATCAGTTTTTATACCCCGCCACACGAAGTGTCAGGGTATTATACCCTCAGTTTTTTTTCGGTGTCTGTCCGTCCGTCCGTCTGTCCGTCCGTCCCCCGAAGGTTTCCGACCAATAACTTGAAAACGCGTCAAAGGATTTCAATGATATTTTGCACAACTGTTTAGTACAATAAAATACAGGTCAAGTCCGATTTCCAGCATGATCCAATAATAGTTTTCGAGAAAGGCCACTTTGAAAAATCAAATTTTATGAAATTTTGAGTTACCGACCAATAACTTGAAAACGCGTCATGGGATTCAATTGATATTTTGTACAGCTATTGAGTACAATAAAATACAGGTCAAGTTCAATTTCCAGCATGATCCGAAAACAGCTTTCGAGATAGGCCACTTTGAAATCAAATTTTATGAATTTTTGATATTATAACGTGGCGGGGTATCATTGAATGTCCCATTACATGCCCTATTTTTAAGCTCGGTATTTCGGGATTTCCAGTTTCGGGATCCGGGCTTAATTTACACAACCGTACAAAATATGTCAATTTCAACTAGTAGAATCAGCAACAATATTTGCGTGCCTCGCTTCGCTAAGCATTTCTTTAATTATTCATTTACTCTTTTTGGGTACTCTACTGCCCCCCCCCAAAAAAAAATCAGCAATAGCTAGTAAGTATGAATGGCATATGACTGCAAGATATCCCGTAGTAGATTTTGAAGAATGGTCTAGAATTGAATTTGGAGTGAAAGGGAGAGGAAGCACTACGGACTGAACATTACAGTCTGTGCCGTTAGGTTTGTTAACAAAAAATAAAATAGTAAGAAATGAAGTGAAATAAACTATCAACCGTAGACATGACGCTAGGTAAAAATGTCTAAAAAAGATAAAATGGAAAGAGATTCTTTGTCAACGTAAAGCAACAGTAAACTACTGGCGGAACACTTGTCAAGTTGATTTTTTTTTCGTTCGCATTTTTTTATGCAACCAGCTAAAACAGTTGTACCCATGAGGGTTCCGGGTGGTGAATAGGCCTGAATCAGAGCTAAATTTGTGCGTAAGAGTCAAATAAAGAGCGATTATAAACCAAACACTGAGTTAGACCTTTTTTCCCACAAATTGACTTGAATGTGTGTCGGTGTTCTATTGTAGATTTTCCCCCATGCCAGTTTTTCCGGGGGAAAATCTGGATCGATCCAGTTTTTCCCCCCGGAAGAATAGGAGCGATCCAGTTTTCCCCCCGGGGGAAAGATAGGATCAGTCCAGTTTTCCCCCCTTTATAAGCCAAAAGCTCAATTTTCCCCCTTACGATGTAACGTCACCGACGTAACGATAAAATGAGAAAATCGATATTTCTATGGATCAAGCGATTAAAGAAGAGCTGTGCCTTCGAGATAAACACACAGACTGGGTTAATTGTTAATATATACTCCCAAACTTCCACCTTGGTAAACAGCCAGCATTTCTAAATGTGACCCGTGTTTGCTGATCGCTGTTTTACAGCTGGATCTAGACTCAAATATGTAATAAAAGATTCAAAACTTAACAAAAAATTTCAAAGAAGACCCTTTTCTTAAGAGTGCAAACATAATCCTTGATAAAGACAAATTGTTCAATGAGACGTAATTTTTGTTCCGCAAACGACACCAAAAAGAAATGTTTAAAGGTTTATGGGTCTAAACATCTCCTAACATACATTTTGCCATATTAAATAATCTCGAAAATTCATATCATTCTTTCTGCGAATCTGGCAGTATTTTTTTATACGGACGGGCTTAACACTTAATGTCCTATTCCGACATGTCGTCGTTGGAACATTCAAACTTATAATAAAAGCTAGTGTACATAACACAACCTACATGTACTATATAAACGACGATTAAAAATCCGCAATGAAAAGAAAAACAACCAACAGCCTTCAATGTGACCAGTGGTCGTTGATCATTTTTTTGCAGTTGGCACTGTATTGTAAATATAATGCTTATGATTTAAGGCTAATCCTATGAAACCAAAGGAAGACCCCCCTTCTTAGCAAAGAACAAATAACATAAAGTCGACAAACACAAACATCAGCTTTGATAAAGATTCCTGGCTCTAAAATATGACGGGTTAAACTAGTATGTTTTGCCCAACCTTCCCTTTATTGATAACAAAGCACAAAATTAACACGTACATGTAGTAAAAATCAAATGAACAGAAGTTCAATTCAACAATAGAGAATCTGAGACATAAAGGCACCAGAAAAAAAACAGGACGAAGAGGAACTCTTTTGAGCGCACTCGAAGTTACTGACAGCTAGCTTAGAAGCACCTTTCGACTGATGTAAAAAAATCAATGTATGACGATTTCAAATCCAACTCAACACTTCAAACAGCTAATGATTTGGTGATGCATCATCACACAAAATCGACACACATAATAGCTGTTATGCAAGAAAAAAAAAACAAAAAAACAAAAAAACAAAAACAAAATTAAAACAAAACACAAGGCAAATAACATTTTCAAGTAAGTATCAATTCATCAATATATCCAAAAAGACTAAATTCAAAGATTTCAAAATTTTAAATTTCATATTCTTTTCTTCTTAAGTTTAAAGCCTGTTGTTTGTTGTTGTTTTTTTTTATTATTCAAAGATGCTTTTAAAATATTCATAAGGATAAGAGTTGAAGAGTTGGAATAAATGAAATTATTTATAAGATAATAGCTTTAAATATTTTTTTCTCACTAAAAAAGCGTATAAATCATATTACGGCTACATTTTTCATAAAAAAATCACAGACTGATAAGCATATATCCACTTAAAAGCTAAAAAAAAATGCTTAACATCAAGGGGGAAAATCTGGCATGGGGGAAAATCTACAATATGTATACGTATTGTCATTTTTCCAAGGGGGGGAAATGGCAGTGATCCAGTTTTTCCCCCAGGGGGAAAACCCAGATCGATCCAGTTTTTCCGGGGGAAAAAACTGGCATGGGGGAAAAATGGCAATATAACACCGGCCCAGTCGAGTAGGTGGTTAAATGGGCCCGGAAGCTCTGTCAAAGTGGATGCCAGGTCTCTATACGAGTAGGATCCGTATCATCCCCATGCGGCCGGGAGGCTAAACTGCCTGTCTACCCATCAATCCTTTTTCCAGTGGCTTTCAAAACTCTCCTTCCTGATTGGCCTTGCTTCCCCGTCAGTTTCCTCCACCTCATCGTCATTTCATGTAATGTAACTCCCCATTCATGTTTATTTCCCGGATATAGCCAAAATCGTGTTGCTTGGGAATAAAGCAATAACTAGCTAACTAACTAACTTAAAAAAAGTTGCATAAAAATCAAAAAAAAAAAAGGCACAGGATACGATTACGGCAAAACCGTAACAATAAGAAATCCTTATTGTAACGGCCAAGACCAAAATCGAGAACGGATGACGGGACAGCGACCGAATCATTTACGACCGTAACTATAAGAATTATTATTATTAATCTTACAAGTGTGACCGTGTATATAAATATACAAAGGGTTTTTTTTTATTTCTTTTAAATATTTATGAATTGTCCATTAAAATGTATACGCTGTTTTATGATTATTAGGTACTGACGACCATTTCAGATAATCTGAAATGCAGCTAAATATTGTTCATTTTTTATCCCAGCTATGACGTAGAAGTGGAAAAAAAGTTTTACCTGGGTGTCCAGTACATTCTCGCTTCGTCATGAGTTCATGTTGCTGATTGCGGTTTTGACGGTTGTTTAATGTGTTTTTGTTTGTTGTATTGTCTGAATTAGTGAGTATTTTCGTCATTCGATCGTGGCTTTAGGAACAAACAGATAAAACACTTTTGATTCTGATCTGTTCTGATACTTTTTCAACTGCATACCAAATATTATTGGTGTACCATAACTTGTTAAACAAATTAGACCATCATCGCCCACAGGCAAGGCAAGAAGTCTAGCAAGTTCAAAAATTGACTTGAGAATAGTCGAGCAATTACAGAAGACAGACGTCAAGAAAACTAGAAAATGTGTCTATGAGCCACAGGATGGCCCTCCCGTTCTTGAAATATCATTGACCCTCAATGTGAATTACTTGGGATATGGACCTTTACCAAAATATTGATCAAAAGTGTTCATGTGTAAAATATAGGTCACAGTGACATCATTTCTAGTGGATGGTTTCACCTTACCCAAGACACATCTAGTGGTGAAATATCATTGACCCCCAACATCTAGTATCCAAGTTATGGACCTTAACCAAGAACTAAGTCGTTCATGCATAAAATATAGATCACAGTGACCTAATTTTTATTGGGTGGTGTCATGTTACCCAAGACACATCTAGTGGTGAAATACCATTGACCATCAATATGTAGTATCTGAGAAATGGACCTTAACCAAGAACTTAACAAAAGTCATTCATGCGTAAAATATAGGTCACAGTGACCTAATTTCTAGTGGGTTGTGTCACCTTCTAGTAGTGAAATATTATTGACCCCCAACATCTAGTATCCAGGTTATGGACCTTAACCAAGAACTTAACTGAAGTCGTTCATGCATAAAATATAGGTCACAGTGACCTAATTTCTAGTGGGTGGTGTAGTCCTACCCAAGACCCATCTGGTGGTGAAATATCATTGACCCTCATTATCTAGTATCCGAGTAATGGACCTTAACCAAGAACTTAACCAAAGTGTTACGGACGGACGGACAAGGGTAAAACTATATATCCGATCAACATACGTGGTCGGGCCATAAAAATTCATAGAACAAGTAAATCTGTGAGCTTATGCTCACTAGTGATACCCCCGCTCCTCAAACTAAGCCACACATATAAGTTTAAATACTCGGTAAACAGGAAGTAGTTGACCTAGGAACATAAAATTGCTATACACCATATGGGACTATGAAATAAAGCTGTATACAAAACATCAAACCCCTATCTCAGGTAGTTGCTTGGGAAACTGAGATTTTGCATTTATGTCCATTATGTGTAAAAACCTAAGTATTCGGAAAACAGGAAGTAGACTACATAGAAGCATAAAATCGGTATACACCATATGGTACTATAGGATAATGCTGTATACAAAATATCAGACCTGTATCTCATGTACTTGCTTGGGAAACTGTGATGGAAATTTTGCATTTATGTCCATTATGTGTAAAAACCTAAGTCTTCGGTAAACAGGAAGTAGACTACCCAGGAGCATAGAATTGGTATACACCATATGGTACTATAGGATAAAGCTGTATACAATATATCAGAACTCTATCTCATGTAGTTGCTTAGAAAACTGTGACGGAAGTTTTGTTACGGACGGACGAACGAACGAACGGACGGACGGACAAGGGTAAAACAGTATACCCCCCTCTTCTTCGAAGCGGGGGTATAATAATATTCAAAGAATGATGCAAAAACAAATAAAAGCTTCCACCTAATATAGTGTTTTTATTTATTCATATGACATTTATCTTTAATATACCAAAGTGTCGTGTCCTTCCTCTTCACTAAAGACATGAAAAATCTCACTATTGTCTTCAATTGCTTTCAATATACCAGCAAAAAAGCTGACAAAGGTAAAAAAAATGCTATGGATCGAAGACTCATTGAAATATCTACGTTTGTTGATGGTTAACAGAGTCCTTTCTCTTTAATGCGTGCATAGACAAGGTAATGGTAAGCTTCCCCAATCAGGTTTTCACACAGTCATATGTCTGGTTTTTTTTTTTATTACATAATCGGTCTGACGGCCTAGTTGAGTAAAAAAAAATATTCCTGCAATGGTTTCCTGACATGGTCGAATTCCTCTCGTGTCAGTATGCGTGCTTCTTTTACTTCTACAAGACCAATTTTACACATATTTCCATCAACTGAATATAAAAACTGTCTATTATCTGTATCGCGAAACTTGACTGTTTGTCCTCAGTGCCTTTAGGTACATTTCTACAATAAATAAATAAAAATAATAATTAGACTCAATGTTTTAACTTTTACTAATTGAACCGCTAGCCTACATAGAAGGATGCAGTTATTTGTATGGTTAAAACTCGAGCTTTGTGTAAATCTGCGACATCCCTTTGAAAAGAAAACATGTTTTAATATAAGGATAAAATGCTTCAGCCTGTAGTCGAATGAGTTCACATAGAAATATTTCGGCAACATTTGATTTTCATATTTTAAACCATACACTTAATACAATCCCGCAATTAAAAAAAACATATATAAGCATTATTTCAACCAGTTAACTTCTTATAAATTGATCAAAAGACTTTATAAATGTTAAAAAAAATATTTACAAAGTCCATGAAACATTATGCATCTTGATTTAAATCACTTTTTATAAGAAACCTACGATTTGAAAAGAGGCGGGCTTGTTTGTTTTCCTCTACGTTTTTCATGATGCCAAATGTTTAAATAATGGATCAACGACAAAAATGATAAGATGTCCGGTTTAAAACAGGAAGTAGATGAGCAACACACCTAAAATCAAATCCCACGTTAATGTTAACCTCCCTACTTTTTTTCTATTGCGAAGGTAACCATTCCAGCCTGTTCACCTCAAAGGAGCAGAACAATTCTTTCAAACACACTTTCACTTATCTTTTTGTATACTTTCATATATAACAATGTGTTTGAGGATACTTCAATTTAAGATATGTTGATAAATTTCCAGATATACTCTTAAAAAATGAGAGTATTTTCGTTTTAACGCTGATCTTGAACTTTATAAAATTCAATATCATAACCTTGTACGTAGGACTTAGAATGGTAATATGATAATTGATTATGGTTTAAAATAACAAATCCTAAACGAATTCTACAGACGCCAGCGCGGCACCCCTCAAGCGCCGCAAAATGGTTTTCTACATCCATCGTTGAAAGTAATGGATGGGAATCGTAGCCCAAACGAAGGGTCATGGAGTAAGGGGTATGTTATCTTAACTAATGTTATAGGAGCTAATGCTCATGAGGCTGTGATTAGTATTTGTCGATGAAATAATTACGAAAATATGTTCCCAATCCGCACGCCGCACGCCCGAAATTAACCATTTTATTACCGGGATTTTTCACTTGAACAAGGCCTAAATTTTTGCCCTTAAATATAACTAATTTATAACCGATTTGAACGAAACATATCACATCAATTTTGATATTCGAAACGTTTCCCGCAAATTGTGTGAACATTGTCAATTCTGCATATGCGCAATCAGAAGAAAAAGCGATGAAACTTTTTGAATCCACTCAATAACATTGTAATTAATAATTTTTTCCCTTTTTTCTCGAAATGTTATAATTGTTAAAAGTATTTGTACAAATAAAAATGATAACATTGTTCCAGTCAATAAATTTTGCTACACCTGACGTGCGTTTCGTCTATAAAAGACTCATCAAGTATTTGTACAAAGTCAAACTATTTTATTCTAATAAAATAAAGTTTAATAAATACATTTGGTAAATATATAAAAACTAGATCGGCGATCGAAAATTAAAATATATATCAAATAAGATAACGTATAATTATATTCTTTAAAATCACAAACACTTACCTTAAAAGCAGATAAACAAATCCCGAAAACATCAATTCTACATAAAAGTGACCACGTGAAATATCAATTGCCTTTTTATACCAAGAGGTCAAACCGGGTGCTCTTGACCTCACACCGGGTTCATCTTTCGGAATATTCTCTAGATACTTCCTTTATAAGTATAATGAAGGAAAAGGTAAAATGAGAGCGTCTAACCAGGTGAATATCTATAAATAACATTGATGTAAACTTGCAAGGGGTCAAACCAGGTGCTGTTGACCTCGCACCGGGTGAAGCTTTCTGATTAATCTTTCTCAGATATTATTGGTTGATTAAAACTGGAAAATCCCCAAGTATATTTCTGTCTTGCTGGTGAGGATAATGGCTTCCATGACCTAATTTAAAACCTGTCCGCTTCAAAATTTTACAGGCCGATTGCAATTTTATTACAACTTCTATCAAAATTATCCTACACTTGATTCTAGAAAAAACATGTCTTAATCCAATGGTGTATTTATTTTTTTCCTGCATCATATGATAAAGGCTAAACTATCAAAAGAAGTTTTTTACCACATTAATTTGTATATTTATATATAATTATTACGGTACTTATTATTACGGCAAATCTAGCGAGATTTACCAAACGTAAGATATTTTAAAGTTAAATTCTGTCGCAACCTTTTTTTAATTTTATGTTGAATGGCATACTTAAAACAAATAAAGAATAGAAGTACAGCTTGTTCTAATTGATGGCCATACTGAGAATCATATTGATATCGTTACTGAAAACATAACTGAGGAAACTGACTTGCCGACACAAATTTTAGACGAAAACATTAACATTAGTCGAGTAAAGCGGTTTTTAATACACAGGAGTTGGAAGGAACTTAAAATGCGTTTTCATCCAAAGAAAAAATGCAGAAAGGAACCGCTGCACATCCACCGCCTACACAGCGGCATCGTTAGTCGGAGATGGATGACTTGAATGTTTTCACCAGAAATGCACAGGAATAAAATAAAACCCGAAAACCACTTATTGTTGTGTCGCATGTGCCATAAGTTATCAAAATTACTATGAGTTAAATTTGGATTATTTCACGAGATTGTCACACCTCTGACACAACCACAGTCTGCTACGTCTTTTTTTTTCTGCCACTCTTTTCTTGAGAACAAACCAAGTATTGTTTACAAAATACTTTTCTATTCTATTAATATTAATGTTTTCGTCTAAAATCTTTATATTGATGGTGTTTGTGTCTTTAATACCGGTCTCTCATATATAACGCCTCCATCCAAAAAGTTTCTAAAGTTAACGTCATCCTTTAGTACCCAACTCAACATTGCTGTAAAAAATAAACAAGACCAAATACATGCTGACTTCGGCATCATCATCCTACGCCAACAATTGAAAATAATACATTATTGATAAAATGCGGCTTTTAAATAATAATTTCTTTGTATATTGTCTGTTCATAAAATGTATGATATCAACAATTTATAATGCTTTTACTTTTGCGACATTAACATTTCTTTCCTGTTAAATTGCGAGCAATAATAAGGCGAGTAATCCTAATTTTATTTTTTATTGTAACTCTTGAGATTCCGGACTGAAAAGGTGGCGTATCCGGAAACCGTTCCTGTTTTAGTCACGCGAGTAACAGTAAAAAGATCTTATTGTTACTCGTAGCTAGTAATTGTAGTCAGTCCGTAGAATTTTATGCCCGTTAGTATTATATGAATCAATAAATGTTATACATGATACTCTACAAAGTGATCTAATATCGTCACAATATCTATTTGCCGTAAGAATAAGTGTCATAATAATAAGAAAATTCTTATTGTTACGGTCGTAAACGATTCGGTCTCCATTCCGTGGTCCGTTCCCGGTTTTCGTCTTTGCCGTAACAATAAGAATTTCTTATTGTAACGGTTTTGCCCAAATTTGCCGTAACCGTATCCTGTGCAAGAGCTATGTTTTCGCATAATAATTACAGTTTATAAATAATCGCAAAACTGTGTCTGTAAAGTGCTGTTTTAAATAATAAATTTCAATTGTCACTGTCCTAAGTACACACTCTTTTAATTCAGAAAAATAAGGAACGTAATATTAATTTTACCAGGATTCGGGATTTTCTCATATTAAAGTGGGGATGACGGGATTTTGTAAAAATAAGTTCGGGATGCCGGGATCAGACACCCTCCTACCCCCTCATCAATCTATCAGCAACAGAACATGTCAGTTAATTAACTAAAGGCCCAGTTTATTGTCAAATCAGAAAAATTAACTGTCCGAAATAATATCCTACTTTTTAGTACCTCCGATTCTTCTTATACATGTACATGTATACTTAAGTCTGAAAAAAGTCTTGGGATGAATTTATCTTTTAGAATATTAAAAACGAAAAAGACAGAAAGACACGATCCACATATTGATATATTTTTTTTTATAAATGTTAAAAAACTAACATTCAATTCATGTGAAGCGCTTTTCAAAACTAACCCTCATCAGACACGCTAGGGGTCGAAAAATTGGAAGACCGGTAGGACATTAGATTTGAACTAACAAAACACTAAAGCCAAAAAATATTACAACAAGTTGCTTTCTTTAAAAAAAGAAAGCAAACGCGAGCTTTATGTTTTTTGCTTTCTAATGAGCAGATTTTATTGATGAAAATAAATCTTAAGGTTGAGTAATGTATTAATGAATATTTGTTGTACATGCAGAAAAAAATGTATCAAGTTTCATGGAAATTGGCTCAGCAGAGCCAGAAATTGGTTGAGCATATATATTTAGAGTTGACTGAGAAATAATTAAGCTGCTCTTCAAAGTCCAAAGTTAAATGTAAAATTACTTTTAAGCACTTCAAGCATTTTGAGTACCGGTATTCAAATGTACTGGTGATAAATCACTACAAAATAGTGCTCCGTGTTAGCCGGATTCCATCATGGCATATAGTGACTTTCTGGATACACATATTCTGTCTTGGGCGACTGTCCCAGTGTTGTGCTTTGAGTGGTTATCTCTAGTGATCCCTATGTTGGCGGTAGTATAGCCAATGATGGTATTGTGACTCTGTTTAGGGTGTGGACAACTTCAGTTCCCCTGTCATTGATGCAGAGTATCTGTGATTTGGTCACACTGATGGTGTATTGCACTGAGGATGGGTGTTGAATAACAACATTGTTGTTGAATAAAGCGAGAAAACGACTGATGTAAAATGCCATGCGATTGGCTAGCGGGAAATTATAAGAAACATAACGATACCTTTGTAACACTTCTATTAAATACATTTAGGAAAGTATCATTATACTTTTGTAAAGTATCATTATACTTTTAAAAAGTATCATTATACTTTTAAAAAGTATCATTATACTTTTAAAAAGTATCATTATATTTTCAAGAAGTATCATTATACTTTTGAGAAGTATCATTATACTTTTGAGAAGTATCATTATACTTTCAATCAATTTTAAACTATTACAAGAAGAACCACCAATATAATGATATTTACAGAAAATATAATGATACTTTGATGAAGTATAATTATACTTACATAAAGTATAATTATACTTTCAAAAAGTATAATGATAGAAACGAGAAGTATAATGATAGAAAAAGTATAATTATAGAAGTATCCTTATTATGACATGAACGGCCACTCATACACTGGGTTTCTTTTACATTTGTCGATGTTGAATCCACAGAACCGACAGACACGTCTGTCCCGGGCTGAATGAAATGTAAATGCTCCAGATAATATGCTACTAGGATCATCATCGGGAATATTTTATATTTGCACAAATACTTGCAACAAGGAATTAGATAGTTGCTTGCAATTAATTCAGAGAAATCTATAGTTTTTTTTTCAACTTGAAGTCGGATCCTATAAAGTTCCGTTAATTAACTGTAAAATTTCAACAACAACAACAACAACAACAACAACAACAAAATACTTACCCGTCATTACAGTGTGGGGTTTGTGTTTATTTGGAATGTGTGTAGTACATTACTGTGATATTGTACTAAATATAACCAGTTATCTTATCTCACTGTACATTGGATACTTGTTTACATAATATTACATGCTTTGTTGAGGGTTGCATGTTTGTCTATAGAGTAGGGGTCGATTTTTTTTAAGTCGATATATTAATGACCAGAGTTCAAGCCATTATAAAGTAGGGGTCGATTTTTTTTTAAGTCGATATATGTTAAATTTGTCAAAATTGTAAAAAGTTATGAAGTTTTATTTACTAAATATTTTTAAGTCTAGGTTTTATGTAAAGCACTTCATAAGGGCCATTTGAAATAATTATCTCATATTGCTAAAAAGATATCATAATTAATTAATAATTTCCATTTTTTTCTTTTTAGAATATTTTTCCAGAGTTACGGGACTTATTTTTTTGTTTCCCCAACAGGTGATCGAATTTTCAGCCAATCAGTTAACTCGTTTCAATTCGGCTCGGATCTCCATCCTAAGTTCATTGTCAGAAAATCTTCACAACAGAAGGAACACGCATTAACTTTGTTCTATGACTTATGGTGCAAGTGTGGAAGAATAAATCAAGATCTCTTTGACTGGTAATTTTCGGTTCTACCTCTCTCCAACAAATAAGCAAAATAATGTCTTATGTCAGTTGAATCAATGAATATAGATCATTGTACAACAGTCAACCATTGACTGCACGGGGCCACTGATTGAGTGTGTGGATGGGGTTTACAGAAAAGAGAATAATAGCCAAAAAAGTTAACAGATAAGAATAATGACCCAAGAACTAAAAAATAGAGATTAACGATCTGTACTTTAACAAATAGAGAATCATGAGAATAAGTATACCAAGTAAAGGGCAAAAAAATTACAGAATAAAGAATTACATGAATTGAGGACACCCCCGTAATATACAGGTCATCTGCTCAAAGTGGGTGGGCTTACAGTATTTTGTAGTTGTGGTGAGTGTAAAACTTTGACCTTTCCGCATTTTCCACACATTTTCAACATGACATATATTAATGCATTGATGCTTCATTAAAAATGTGCTTGGTCCATGCTTATACACACCAATGTAACTAGAAAATATTGCATTCGATGTAGAAATACAATTACATTTGTAGTTGACTTGAATTTGACTACACCTATTGAACATTTGATCAAAGTTAAATATTCATGAATTTAAAAAGAAAACTTCAATTGAATCACTCTTTTTCTTCTTTTAGAACTTCAAGAAGATTGAATACCACTCATGACATAGTACAAGTGTACTAAAAGGTAATATTAAAACTTATGTAGTCCATGTACTTGTAAAATATCTTAATTACTTTAATGTTATGAATATCATTAAACAGTAAACAATTATACATGTAATTAGCTACAATTAAGAAGAAAATACTTTATGTACAAAAAAATGAATGCATTTGTTTGAATCTTATGTATTGTATTTTTAGTCTTGGGTCAATGCAAGACTGCCAGCAACGACTTTTGGTCATGTTGAACACTGCTGGCTGTTTTCCATTGTGATTTTCAAATTGCCGTTTCTTAAATGTTGGTTGTGTCCCGTACACTTATTCCACATCTCTTTATCGTCTATCATCACCAACAAAACCTGCAACTGAGATTCATGATAAATAAAAAAGAACAATTATTTTTTCCTAACCTGCAAAGTACATGTAACATACCTTGTCCACCACTAGAGGTTGTGTAATTATTATGCAACTTATTCGATATGTCTGACTTTTCATCCAACACCATTGTCTCTGTTTGACTGGCTTTTAGATAAATATTAGAAGGAAATGTGTCTTGAGACAGTCTCTGAAATGTTTTTCTTTTGTCAATTGATATTACTCTATTTTATTAACCTGGTTGGTCACAGGTAAATTATTTCGCCTTTGGCCAAGTGAGCTATTGCCATCACTTGGCGTCCGTCGTCGTCGTCGTCCGTCGTCGTTAACTTTTCTTCAAACTTCTTCTCCTCTGAAACGGCTGCACAGATTCAAACCAAATTTGGTCTGGTGGTACTTTAGGGTATCCCCCACAGAACTGATGTGGGGACTTTTGATTTGCGAAAAACATGGCCGCCGTTGCTAAAAATAGATCAGGGGGGTCAGACTACTGTTTTTGGCTTGTAAATCAAAAAATATAAGAGATAGATGAAATCTGATGCCACGTTGCTGCTTCGGCATCAAAAGCTCTACAAAAGTCTCCATTGAGTCGAAGTTGTCAAATGACCCCTTATGGGAGTTACGGCCCCTTAAAGGTGAAAAATAGCATTTTTTCATGTTTATGGCCTATAGAATGAAAACTATTGCAGATAGAGAGAAGCTGTTGCTTGCTTAAATGTTCAGCTCATTTAGCTCTACAAAAGTCTCCATAGGGTCAAAGTTGTCAGATGACCCCTTATAGGGGTTATGGCCCCTTAAAGGCAAAAAATAGAGTTTTTGGCCTATAGAATGAAAACTATTGCAGATAGAGAAAAGCTGTTGCTTGCTTAAATGTTCAGCTTGTTTAGTTCTACACAAGCCTCCATAGGGTCGAAGTTGTCAGATGATCCCTTATAGGGGTTACGGCCCCTTAAAGGCAAAAAATAGTGTTTTTTGGCCTATAGAATGAAAACTATTGCAGATAGAGAGAAGCTGTTATGGCCCCTTAAAGGCAAAAAATAGAGTTTTTGGCCTACAGAATGAAAACTATTGCAGATAGAGAAAAGCTGTTTCTTGCTTAAATGTTCAGCTCATTTAGCTCCACACAAGTCTCCATATGGTCGAAGTTGTCAGATGACCCCTTATAGGGGTTACAGCCCCTTAAAGGCAAAAAATAGTGTTTTTGGCCTATGGAATGAAAACTATTGCAGATAGAGAAAAAATGTTGCTTGCTTAAATGTTCAGCTCATTTAGCTCTACAAAAGTTTCCATAGGGTCAAAGTTGCCAGATGACCCCTTATAGTGGTTACGGCCCCTTAAAGGCAAAAATAGTGTTTTTGGCCTAAAGAAAGAAAACTTTTGCAGATAGAGAAAAGATGTTGCTTGCTTAAATGTTCAGCTTAATTAGCTCTACAAAAGTCTCCATAGGGTCGAAGTTGTCAGATGTTATGGCCCTTTAAAGGTGAAAAATAGTGTTTTTTGCTTTGGAATGAAAACTATTGCACATAGAGAAAAGCTTTTTATTGCTGAAACATTCAGCTCATTTAGCTATACAACAGTCTTCAAAGGGTTGACATTAAGACCAGGTGAGCGATTCAGGCTCTTGGGAGCCTCTTGTTTGTTTAAATCTCACCTTAAAGATTGAGAAAGTTAGGCTTGGCCTTACCCTGTGAATAAAATAGAGTAATATCAGGCACAATGTATACAGTACAACAAGAGACATACCGTGACTGAACACCGTGATAGTGGTACACCACTCTTAGAGACATAACAAATATCTTTTTTGTGGTTAAAGATTTTTCAAATATTCTTTTTGGAAATTGTTCTGTATAATCATTCCTTCAAAATGTAAAAAGATTTTTTTAAAAATCTTTAACAACAAAAAAGATATTTGTTATGTCTCTAAGAGTGGTGTACCACTATCACGGTGATCAGTCACGGTATGTCTCTTGGTGTACTGTACGTAGAAAGATGCAAAATTACATGTATGTCTGACAAATTATTACTGATTGTCATGTGTAAACTAGTTTTTGGCAGTTTGTTGTACAGTGAAACCTCTCTAAACCGGCCACCACTGGGACCATATAAAATGGCCAGTTTAGAGGGGTGGCCGGTTTTGTGAGTGACTGGCAGATAAAGATAAAAACTAGAACCCATGATCCAAATACATGTACAACATGTATTATATATGAGATATTATTATAGATTTTATAAAGCCGTTCTTTAACTTTTAAAGGAAAAGGTATTAGAACTGAGAGAAGGAGACCTGTCATAAATACTTTAGCTGTACATTGTAAAATTTAGTTACCACTATGATTTATGTTGTTCTTTGCTTGTTTTATATTCATGTATATGTTTTTAAGTTTTGTAAAGCTATAACCAATGCGGTTTACTGTGTGCTTTAATAAAATAAAATTATGTTATTTATTTTAAATTTTGAATGCCCATTGGTGCATGATTCTTAAATTCATAATAACTGAAGTTTGGTATGTAAATTAAAGCAATTCAGAAGATATTTTATTTTGATAATTTGCATGATACTTAATCAAAACTTTAAGTTATTTTTTAAAATTTTTAAAACTAGCAAAGATAAGAAATCATATTACAAATGTTTTAATTTTTAGGATTATAAAAATATAGATCTGAGATGTTTTGACACTTATATAAACAATACCATGCAGACAACCACTACAAAAACATTTTATAAGATCATCAATGTTTTTATTTAAATTGACTTTTACATGCTAATTAAGGTTTACTCATGTAGGGTTTCAAAGGATTTGTTTTGATAACCTATGTTTTGACAACTTTATGATCAGTGGCATGATTAATGTGGCCAATATACAGGGGTTAAATTTACTTGACGGTATTGTGAGGTAATTTTACATGCATTTTAATACAATTTTGCAGGGACTTTTCAAACTGACCAGTTTAGAGGGGTGGCCAGTTTTCAGGGGGTCCGGTTTAGAGAAGTTTCACTGTACTAATATAATCACCTACATCATGTACATGTACTTATCACTATATATATTATGTCTCACATCCCTGTTGTGTTTTGTGTTACTATCTAAAGGAACAAAATGGAAGAGGGTGGTTAAGTGCCAGGAAACCTGTTTAAACCAACTATCTCTTTTGAGGTGCCTGTACAAAGTCAGGACCATTGCAATCATCAGTTTCTCTGGTGTGTTTGCCTTGTTTGTCTTTCCTTCTTGGACATTTGAATGATCATTCCAGTTTCGTAGTTTTGTTATTACCTTTATCATGACAAAATGAGAGTTAACTGTCGAAAGAATAAGCTACATGTACCAGTTTCATGAGAGTAATTGGAAAATGTACATGTACATCTATTTATTTGAAGGATAGAATTTGATTCAAACATATTTTTTTTTTTTGCAAATATACATTGAAACCTTCACCTGTAAAATACAAAATTAAAAAAAAAATCTTTTAATAATATACATGTAGACACTGAGTCAATTTTCTATTTTAATTTATTTTTATATGTTTTTTTCCAGATATTTTATACAAGAAAAGAAGATCAATAAAGTAAGTAAAATAGGAAATTGTGCATTTGTGTTGTTATTTATAAAGATGGTATTTTCTTTGAAAACTGTATCATATCCCACCTCTCACCAAGAATAACTTTTTTGGACCAACGCTGTTAATTAGCATCTACTCAAATAAAGTGAATAAAATATTTTCCAAAAAATATTGTCTTTGTTGTTAATAATTTTTCTTCTTTCAGATATTAGTACAGTAACTATAAAAGTTACATGTAGTTCCATATATTTGTACTGTAACTATAAAACTTATTTTAAAAAGATTTTGTTTCTTATTCAGAAAAAGTTTATAAACTTTGTTATATTCTTTGAATTACGCTCTTTCATGTCATAATTCCTGTACTCTATGACCTTAGAATTGTCATAATTTTTTGTATGAATATCAAACTACAATTGGTCAGTTACAAGAGAAGTACAATGTAAAGTGTAAGTGCAATTTATAGCTCTTTATGGTCTTTTTAAAAAATTCTGATTTTGAAAACCAACTTTAGAATAGCAGCTTAGTAAAATGAGAAAAGGTTCAGACTTGTGCTTTATAACATCAACTGTGAAGATTGACTTTTACATAATTGATTTTGTCTTTTCAGTTAAAATGAATTACTATGGAGCTGGCCCACCAGAGAAGAGTCCCTTATATCCAAGTGCCAACTATCCAGGTGCTGCAAGCTATGGTTTACCACAACCATCTAGAATGGGTCTAGGTCCACAGCAATCACCAGGACTGTCACTGGGCCCACAGCCCACTCAAGGTTTAGGTCCACAGTCTCTCACTGGTCAACCGAATGGTCATTATCAACCAGGAGCCATGACAATTGGGCTACCTTCCAACGCAGCTGCACATGCTTTCTCCCCTGTGCCAACATCTCAGTCCTACATACCCTACCCTGCAGGAATGACAGCAGCACAGTCTATGTATGGGCAAACATCATACACAACCCCTTCAGGTTACCATGGCATGTCTAGAATGCCTAGTGGAATGTCTGCGATGAACAGCATGGGGTCGTACTACTCTGCCGCCTACACAACTCTACCATATTCTACTTTGCAACCAATACCAACAGCTACTCCATCTATCCCGTCGATAGCATCGTTACCTTCTGTACCCGCAGTACCCCAGATCCCCTCCATTCAGCCGTCCCAGGGTGGGTATCCAGCAGGAGCAAGACAGTACCCCCAGACATATCTTGGTGATCCATTGGCAGCTAAACAGCCCAGTAATCCAATGTTGCCTGGGACGTCCCCTTCTCTTCAGGGGGTTCCTCAAGGCTACCCAACAGGAACTGGAATGTCACATCCATTGGGATATCCTAGCTCTGCAATGGCAACCAATCCATACCAATCAATGACTGGTCTGAGAATGTCTCCACAAGCAGGACCACCATATGGTCAAGGGTTTTGAAGGATGAGGGTACTCCATATATAGATCTGACTTTTAGTTTCCTCGAAGAAAATTTGGTCAAGTCTTTCAATTAGGTCATTTATAGGCATTACATTTTTATTTCCATATGAATGTAGAATCTTTAAATTCATATAGATTTTGAGTCTGAAATATATTGAAGCTGTAAGCTTTAAATACAAAGACCTGGTAAAATAGCAAATACTTGAAAAAAAGAACAATATCAATCATGAAATATAGAATTGTATTTTACCAATAGACATGCATAAGTTCATATGTAATTTTTTATCAGTTGGGCCCAAGGCCAGAAATAATGATTTTTTTTAATACAAATTTAACCTGTATACTTACACAATGAATTAATGGTGCCAGTTAATAATGCAATGCAATTTTTTAAGCATTGATAATCTATTTTTTTGTGAATGTTTTTTGTTATATTTTTTCAATGACTTAAAAGTTTTTATGAAACTTTTTTGTTTTACCTTATTGTTTTAATTTTTAGACACCTTTTTTCTGCAACAATTTTTTTTCCAAGTTGACTTATATCAATATGTTGTAAATTATTGATAAAATAAATTATTTAAACAATTTGATATTTTCATTTTAGCTCACCCGGGCAAAGGCCGTGGGATCTTTTGCCACCACTATGCCTCCTTTGTCGTCCATAGTCTGTCTTCTGTAAACAATTAAAAAAAAATTTTCCTCTAAAACCACTGAACCGATATGACTTCAACTTGGCAGGAAAGATATATGACATGTTGGCAACAAAAGATCCTCATTTTTAGCTCACCTGGACCTAAGGTCCATCATGTGTCAGAGCTTTGCCATCACTTGGCGTCCGTTGTCGTTGTCGTCATCGTCGTCATTAACTTTTCTTTGAAAATCTTCTCCTCTGAAACGACTGAAGGGATTGCTTTGAAACTTTGCACACTTCATCTATGGGATGTCCTCTACCAAGATTGCACAAATGGTGACCGCCGTCCAAACAACATGGCTGCCGTCACTAAAAATAGACCAGGGGGGGTCAGACTACTGTTTTTGGCTTGTAAATCAAAAAGTTTAAGAGATAGATGAAATCTGATGCCACGCTACTGCTTCAGCATCAAAAGCTCTACAAAAGTCTTTGTATCACCAATTTCATGTGCATCTCCCGGATATAGCCGAAAATGCGCTGCTTGGGAGTAAAGCAATAACTAACTAACTAACTAACCATTTAGTCGAAGTTGTCAGCTGACCCCTTATAGGAGTTATGGCCCTTAAAGGTGAAAAATAGCATTTTTTTATGTTTTGGGATTATAGAATGAAAACTATTACAGATAGAGAAAAGTTGTTGCTTGCTTAAATGTTCAGCTCATTTAGCTCTATCAAAGTCTCCATAGGGTCGAAGTTGTCAGATGACCCCTTACAGGGGTTACAGCCCCTAAAATAACGTTTTTTCATGTTTTTGGCCTATGGAATGAAAACTATAGCAGATAAAGAGAAGCTATTGCTTGCTTAAATGTTAGGCTTATTTAGCTCATCCAAAGTCTATATAGGGTCGAAGTTGTCAGATGACTCCTTATAGGGGTTACAGCCCTTAAAATAACGTTTTTTCATGTTTTTGGCCCATGGAATGAAAACTATAGCAGATAGAGAGAAGCATTTGCTTGCTTAAATGTTCAGCTTATTTAGCTCTACAAAAGTCTCCATAGGGTCGAAGTTGTCAGATGTCCCCTTATAGGGGTTACGGCCCCTAAAATAATGTTTTTTCATGTTTTTGGCCCATGGAATGAAAACTATAGCAGATAGAGAGAAGCTATTGCTTGCTTAAATGTTCAGCTCATTTAGCTCTACAAAAGTCTCCGTAGGGTCGAAGTTGTCAGATGTCCCCTTATAGGGTTTACGGCCCCTAAAATAACGTTCTTTCATGTTTTTGGCCTATAGAATGAAAACTTCAGCAGATAGAGAGAAGCTGTTGCTTGCTTAAATGTTAGGCTTATTTAGCTCATCCAAAGTCTATATAGGGTCGAAGTTGTCAGATGGCCCCTTATAGGGGTTACAGCCCTTAAAATAACGTTTTTTCATGTTTTTGGCCCATGGAATGAAAACTATAGCTTATAGAGAGAAGCATTTGCTTGCTTAAATGTTCAGCTTATTTAGCTCTACAAAAGTCTTCTAGGGTCGAAGTTGTCAGATGTCCCCTTATAGGGGTTACGGCCCCTAAAATAACGTTCTTTCATGTTTTTGGCATATAGAATGAAAACTACATGTATAGCAGATAGAGAGAAGCTGTTGCTTGCTTAAATATTCAGCTCATTTAGCTCTACTAAAGTCTCCATAGGGTCAAAGTTGTCAGATGACCTCTTATAGGGGTTAAGCAACTAAAATAACGTTCTTTCATGTTTTTGGCCTATAGAATGAAAACTATAGCAGAAAGAGAGAAGCTGTTGCTTGTTTAAATGTTAAGCTCATTTAGCTCTACTAAAGTTTCCATAAGGTCGAAGTTGTCAGATGACCCCTTATAGGGGTTATGGCCCCTAAAATAACGTTCTTTCATGTTTTTGGCCTATGGAATGAAAACTTCAGCAAATAGAGAGAAGCTGTTGCTTGCTTAAATGTTAAGCTCATTTAGCTCTACTAAAGTCTCCATAGGGTCGAAGTTGTCAGATGACCCCTTATAGGGGTGACAGCCCCTAAAATAATGTTTTTTCATGTTTTTGGCCTATGGAATGAACACAATAGCAGATAGAGAGAAGCTATTGCTTGCTTAAATGTTCAGCTTATTTAGCTCTACAAAAGTCTCCATAGGGTCGAAGTTGTCAGATGTCCCCTTATAGGGGTTACGGCCCCTAAATTAACGTTCAATCATGTTTTTGGCATATAGAATGAAAACTATAGCAGGTAGAGAGAATATGTTTCTTGCTTAAATGTTCAGTGACCCCTCAGTTCATTTAGCTCTACAAAAGTCTTCATAGGGTCAAAGTTGTCAAATAACCCTTTATAGGGGTTATGGCCTTTAAAATAAGTTTTTTTTTCATGATTTGGGCCTACAGGGTCAACATCAAGACCAGGTGAGCGATTCAGGCTCCTGGGAGCCTCTTGTTAAGGGATTTGATAAAAAAAAACAAAAAACCAACCTTTACTCAAAACAGAACATATTGTAAAATCACTTAAAATGGCCTATGACTCTGAATAATCTAGAGGATCTAAGACTTTTCAGAATCCAATACTCTACAAAAGTCTTCATAGGATCGAAGATATCAGATGACCCCTTATAGTAGTTATGGCCCTTTAAAGGTTAAAAATAGTGTAATTCATGGTTTTATCTTGAAGAATGAGAACCATTGCAAATAGAGAAAAGCTGTTGCTTGCTTCAACCTTCAGCTCAATGAGCTCTTTAAAAGTCTCCATTGGTTAATAAATGTCAGATCAGCCCTTATAGGAGTTATGGCCCTTTAAAGGTAAAAAGTAACTTTTTTTTTGCATATTTTTGTCTGATAAAATGAAAATTATTGCAGATAGAAAAGCTGTTCTTTGCTTTTATGTTGTACATCACAAACATCTTATCATGGAACATCACAAATAACTTATCTGTCACGGAACATCAAAAACAGCACAAACAGCTTATAATGGAACATCACAGAGCTCATCATGGAACATCACAAACAGCTTATCATAGTACATCACAAAGCTCATCATGGAACATCACAAACAACTTATCATGGAACATCACAAACATCTTATCATGGAACATCACAAAGCTCATCATGGAACATCACAAACAACTTATCATGGAACATCACAAAGCTCATCATGGAACATCACAAACAACTTATCATGGAACATCACAAACAGCTAATCATGGAACATCACAAACATCTTGTCATGGAACATCACAAACAGCTAATCATGGAACATCACAAACAACTTATCATGGAACATCACAAACATCTTGTCATGGAACATCACAAACAACTTATCATGGAACATCAAAAACAGCTTATTATGGAACATCACAAACAGCTAATCATGGAACATCACAAACAACTTATCATGGAACATCACAAACATCTTGTCATGGAACATCACAAACAACTTATCATGGAACATCACAATAACTTATCTGTCATGGTACATCACAAACAGCTTATCATGGAACATCACAAACAACTTATCATGGAACATCACAAACAACTTATCATGGAACATCAAAAACAGCTAATCATGGAACATCACAAACAACTTATCATGGAACATCACAAATAACTTATCATGGAACATCACAAATAACTTATCTGTCATGGAACATCAAAAACAGCTTATTATGGAACATCACAAACAATTATGATGGCACATCACATACAACTGATTAACATGCATCACAATTCACTTGTCATATCACAAACAGCTTATAATGACACATCACAACCCACTTGACACTATGGTATATTACAAACAGCTTATCATGACATCACATACAACTAATTAAGACACATCACAAACAGCTTATGACATTTAAGAGACATGTTATTATAACATATACCCAACTCACAGAAGATGCAAATATTGTAGAACCTTAAGTTTTACATATAAGGGGCCACCCATTTAACTTGAAAGGGATGGTCCTGGTCAGAATTTTTTTATCATGTTAAAAAAATATATTTTTATAAAGGTCTCACAACAAAATAATGTTTCATTACTAGCATTATTTTTTATTACAAATCCTTCTTTTGAATTTTTTTCTTAATACATGTAATATCTTATTAATATCTTATAATATCTGCTGCCAAAGCATTTTTTTTCCATCAAAAATCGGATTAAAAATATTTTAAAGAAAAACTAAGGCTCCCCTTTCAAGTTAAATGGTCACTCCCTAACAGACAAGTGAATGTGAAACATCACAAGCTCAGATCCATGACACATCCCTGAACAATTAACTACTAAGAGTGTTATGAATTGATATATTTGATTGTTTACCTCAGTCAATAAATGCTTCTAAGCTAGTTGTCACTAACAGCAAATGCTCCTTAAGATTTTCACCATGTCCTTTTCATCTCACTTGTTCTTGTATTTGTTTCTCATGTTTTTCTTGTTGATTTGAACTTTCATTGATTTGATTTACTATGTGTTATTAGGCACGGACCATTTGATTTTCTGGGGGGGGCCTGGGATTTTTTTGAAAAAAATTTCCCGGCCCTGATTTTTGTAAAAAAAAATAATCTGGCCAGCACCTAGGTTGAAAAAAATAATCTGGTTTCAATCTTGCCAATTGAAAAAAAAATAATCTTGCCAACAAAATTTCCTTGCTTAGTATGTGTGTGAAAAAAATAATCTGGCCCGCAAAGCGGGCGAAAAAAATTTCCCGGCTCAAGGTAAAATCCCAGGCCCCCCCCAGAAAATCAAATGGTCCGTGCCTTAGTGTGTTGTTACAGATAACAATAGGAGCCAGGTGGTTGGGCCTTAAATCTAGTTTAACACCATCACATTTTATATTTGCCTGTCATAAGCCAGGAATCTTTGTCAAAAATTATTTTTGAAGCCGTTTTTTTCATGTTAACAGGACTTTTTCCATAACAAGGTTTCTGGTTGGTTTTAAATCATATGCATATTGATGTAGGGCCTCTTGCAAGACAGTGAATAGGGACCACTGATCACATTGAATGCTGCTGGCAGTTTTGAAGCGACCACTGATTTATGTTGGTTTTGTTTTGCATACATGTACTTATTCCACATCTTATTACGTTGAACATTTATATATATTCAAAGCAACGCCATTGTAACTTTCACACACCAATAATTAGAGTACATGTATAAAACAATACAGAACTTTTAAATTTAGTTATTTTATTGAAAAATAGTCATAACTTTGTTTGATAAAGAAGAATCTTCATAAAACATTTTCAGAAAAATCTACAATCATTAGCCACTCGAAAATACAATAAAACATACATTAGTTCAATGTACAAAGTGTCAAAACATTTGTAATTTTAATGTCTTCAAGATTGAATGATTTAGAAAGAGATTCACAAGTATTAAGGTAGAGAAAAAACATTTTTACTTGCAACAAAAACTAAAACCCAACGATAAAGAGGCATGACAAAACCCACTCTTGACTAAAGAGAATCATTTTATTAGTTATACCATAAGTGCATCCCCTACTAACAATCCCCCCAATTTTAATTAAATTGTTTGCAAGTTATAAAAAAAATCCAAAGAATAAATTTGATTTTATTTAAACCATGTTTTTGTAATAACATTCTATACCTTATAAAATTAAATAATCATTTTCGCTGTGAATAAACATTAAAATAAAATTGTGTTTACTACTGCAACTGCTACATGATAGAATATATTTCCTTGTACGTGGATTCATTTATTTTAATTTGAATCAATTTTTGTGGTCGCTGCCACACAAAAGACATTTTATAAGGATTTTTTATTTCATGGTTTGAAAATTTTCTAAAATTAATTCATTATGAAAAAAAAATACCTGCACCATTCTTACGTCTATACTGTGTACTACAGGATATCATATTAGCTTTGAATTCAGAATATATGTGTATACTCTAATGACTTCTAATAACCATATGAATGGAGTATTTATAAATAATGATGAGAAAAATATAGCACTATTGATGCAAGGGGTATGTGGTGTATATCTATGGTGAATGTAACTCTGCTAAGTTCTAGATCATCATGTTAAATGGTTTCTAAAATGTCTTTTCCCATTTTCATAACTTATAAGTTGACTCAGTAAAACAAAAGTATGAAGCTGACACACAAGCATTTGTTAATCAATGATAAAAGAAAGTACCTTAAAATACAACAGCCAAATCATCAACAAAACAAAATAAATAAATAATTTATCATAAATAAAGAATGAGTAACATGATTTGATGTTTGGATTTCTACGTTAGTTTGGCATAAACAGGAGGTGAAAACCTTTTCCTGATGAACTTTAGGATGTACAAGGGGATACAGCTAACTCCAGTGATCACAAGGACTCGCCATATAAAATCCCACGACTTAAGGAATGTTGAATCTGAAAGAAAAAATAAAAACATGTCATCAAAATAATTTTAAGTTCATTTTTAACAATCACAAAAATTCAATTTTAGATTTTATAAAACTGAAAAAGACCAAAGAAAAAAAAGCAAAACAAAAACAAATCTATATCATTTTGTCTAAAATGTTTGTTAAATCTTAAAACCAACCAAAATTGTTAACCATCCAAAATAATCCAGACAACTCTATTAAATTCTTAATCCATTAAAGACTGTCAGAGTTGCCCTAGCTATTAGTTAAAATTAAGGTTCATCTTTACACTTCGGAAAAAATGACAGATATTTTACGTCTTTTTTCAGTCTATGTGGAGTCTGAACTATGCAATCAATTGCTTAATAAGGCGCAGCAGCGTCTAGATAAATATTTTTTTAACAAACTTTTAGTATTTTGTACGTGTACACTCGATCCGTTTTGCCGGGGCATTTTCTTTGCGTTTTTCAGTTCACCCAAATATAGCCAAATATCAACAATGCCCTGGCATTTGGCCTCCACGTGTAAGCTAATTTCATTATTGGTGTTATTAAATCTACTCACAATCGGTTTCATGGAAGGTTATTTAAGGGTAATTCATGCTTTATTTATGGGACAACTTGAACGGAAAGAAAATGAACAGAGAAAACAACAAAAGTAATCTTGTAAACTGGAAGGGAAAATGATCGGCGATTTTTATATCTAGGAGCTGCTACACTTTATTTTCTGTTTCTATATGTCGTTTAAGTCGTACATAGACTAGAAAAATAGGTCAAATATCGACCATTTTCTTCAAAGTGTAAGCATGAACCTTAAGATCAAACAAACACAAAGTTGATGTTAGAAGTTGTATAAACTCATTCATAATTTCAAAAACAAATTGATATACAAGTATTGTTGTTTAATATGTTGACCAAGAGCCTAGAAAAGTCTCAAAAATACAATATGGAGCAAGTACAACATGGTTTGACTTACCAAAATATGTTAAGACAGCTAAAGATGCTATATAAATCCCTAAACTAAATATCTCAGCTAACAACATCAGATAATGCCATGTTCGTATCGTTAGGGCAACCATTAAAAGTTCTGTGAGAATGAGCGAAGTAAATGTTATGGAGACAACATGAACAAAATCGTCCTCGAACAACCATAAAGCTCCGTAGATGATGATTCCTCCTGTAATACAGTAATGTTCCTTATTAAACAGTATATTATAAAATCTGTCAAAGTAAAAAATGGCTGGCTTTTGTTTAACAGGAAGTAGGTGAGTGACAGACCTGAAATTGAATCCCACATTATGGGACCCCACCCTGATGCTGTATACAAAATATCAAGTGCCTGTGGTCAGCAGTTGCTGAAAAACTCTTACGAAAATTTCTTCAATGCCACCCCAGCCGTCACATGACATTCACCATTTTAGCACCCATATTTTTCACTCCTTGAACTCATGCCAAAAAACAGTCAAGGCAAAAATGGCCGATTTTTATTAAAATCAGGAGGTACATGAGTGACAGACATGAAATCCAATTTACCCCCTGTTAAACCCAAATTTCTCAGTTCAAAGATCTTTTACTCCCCCAAAAATTCGAGAATAATTAATTTCTGATAATATGTACAACTTCATATGATAAACCAGATGGTAAGTGAAGATTTCAGCAAATTTCTATGTTCAAAGGGCCATTACTCCCACAAAAATTTGAGGATCAAAATTACCCAGTAATATGAACAACTGCATATGAAGTACTTACAAAATACCAAGTTTCATAAAATTCCATACAGTGGTTTCAAAGGAGTTGTGCTGACAAGTTGATAAACGAGTATTTTAGCAAATCTAAGTTCAAAGGTTTATAACTTCAACAAAAAATTTGAGGATCAAAACTACCTGGTAATATGCAAAAATGAATATGATGAACTTCCTACATACAAAGTTTTGTTTAATGCCCTTACATAGTTTCAGAGAAATTTTGCTGACAAACTTTGTGACTGACAGATGGAAGGACAGACAGGACAAAAACAGTATGTCTGCCCACCAAAAAGTAGGGAGACATAATACCCATCTTAATGCTGTTTTTCATAAATTTTGTATTGCAGTTGTTTTGATAAAAATAAGTCATTTTTTTCAAAACTTGTATACAATATTTTTAAGACAGAAATATTCATAAAATACTAAAAAACTGTAATCCTACCTTGATAAACACTGATTAGCACCCACATAAAAAATGTTTTGAAAGACAACGATCTTCCCTACAAATAAAAAATGTATAAAATAAAATCATGTGATTATAACTTTGATATACAAAGATCACTGAAACATACAACTAGTCCTGATACATTGTTATCTATGTAAGATTTGTGTGTAATTCATTGGTTTACCAGAAATATGAGCTCCAATATGAAATGTTAAGATGTCACCATTTAGCAAAATATTGCTATACGGTTGCACTAAAATTGCAATGATGTGCAAGCTTTGCTCCATGTTGAATGCTTCACTGTTACTGGGATGAAAAGCAGCAGTAAATGAGGTGTTACTTGCCTTGTTTTATTTTTTTTATTTCAATATTAATAAAGATATTTTGTGTCATGTATATTTATTTCTCAATGCTTAAAGTAGTTACCATTAATTTAATATGAAATGAAAATAGAATATATAAGGAATGTGTCCATGAGACACAGATGCCCCATGTTGTCAATTTTATTGCCAAATTTGAGTACGTAGAGCATTACTGAAATGTGTTTAGAAAAGGGCATGTGAATAACGGTTTACCCAAAGAAAATTTTTATGCTGGACAAAACTTATTCATCACAAAAAATTGATAACAATTATTTTATATAAAGCTGCAAAAAGTTGACTTTTTGTGCGAGTAATTACAAGTTTTAGAAGATGAATTTTTCATATATGTGTACTTCATTCAGTTGAAAAAAAATGTGAAATTGATAGGTTCTATGTCTTTAAGGTTTTTTATTTAATTTGCTGGGGCATGTTCTTTCTGTCTTTACAAATTATCTATAGACAAATCTGAGCAGCGCTTCCATACACAATGCAATATTACTGTTTTTAATGTACATGTACTAATATAGTTTTAATCTAACAGCTAACAAGGGGTAATATTTGCTCTTAAGCTGGAAGAAAATACGACAAAAAATAATGTGTGTCATGTACAAAAAAACCCCAACAATTAATTTTTTATCGAGATGCTGCTATGCTTATTTTATGATTCTATGTTTAGTAGCTGTACACACACTAGAGAAAAAAATAGAGGTTGAGTATCAGCCATTCTATTCAAAGTGTAACATGAATGGTAAGCACTGAAATTATAATACAATGTTTATAGGCAGTAAATACATGAATTCATACCTTGGTCAACTCTTTATACAGTTCAGGATAAGTCATTGCTATTTCAGCCTTTACATCTTTATCAAGAACCAATGAAAACACAGGATACATGGTATAAACAGTTGAGAATCTGTAAAATAAACACAAAATGTAGAAAGGTTGAAGATAGATATTAACTAGGAATCAAGCTAGTTTTCCATTACCTGAAAATTTTCAGTAATGAAAATGTTTTGAAAGAGAAATTTTTGCTGAAGTTTTGATAGCTATTGTTTAATTTTCATGGATTAATGTCTACATTTTATACTATCAAGTATAATTATGTCTCTCCCAACTTTGGTGGGGAAACATTTGTCATGTCTGCCTGTCTGTTTGTCGAACACAAAATCTGTCAGAGTAACTCCTCTGAAACTAATGCAAATAATTCAATGAAACTTGGTATGTAGGAACGACACCATATGTATTTGTGCATATTATCAATAAATTTTGATCCTCAAATTTTTGTTGGAGATACAGCCCTTTGAACCTAGAAATTTGCTGAAAAATCCACATTTATCATCTTGTCAGTGTAACTCCTCTGAAACAACCGAACAGAATTAAATCAAACTTGGTATGTAGAAACTGCACCATATGCAATTTTGCATATTACCAGGATTTTTTCCCCTCAAATTTCTATTAGCATTGTGGATGTTTGATCTAAGAATTTAGGGGAAAACAGGGAGAGATATCATTTTTGCAGGCAAAAACAGACATTTTTATTTTTTACATTAAACAATATAAAAAATTTAAAACAAGTTTCAAGTCTCATATGCTTTTGATTGAACAATCTGAGAAGAAAGAGTATGAATTAACACAAACCTCAAAGTCTTGCTTTCAGGCAAAAAACTTTTTAAATAAAAATAAATATTCCAATATTGACAATAGCTGGATATAGTACATACTTTTGCTTTTTTGTCTGTAAAAGGATATATCTGTAGTATAAGTTACTCACCCAACCATAAGAAAACCAGGGAACAAAGCAACCGAAGCAAAGTAAAACACGGCACAGAATACAGCCTGCATGGTAGATATAATTAAACCTCTGTGTATCACAAACTGGCTTAATGCTGCAGATCTTTTGTAACTGTAAATAGAAAATAATGAAAAGTGGAATAAGTGTACGCGACACAGCCTACAATTAAACAGCAATTTAGAAAAACCACAATGGACAACCGCCAGCAGCCTTCAATGAGGCCATTTGGCACTGCTCACGGTTCTGCAATTGGCCCATGGTCTAAATAAAATGCATATAATTCAAATCCAGCCCTGAAATAGTCACAGATAGACCCCTTTCATATACAAGGAACAGAAAACATCAAAAAGACAAGTACAAACGAAAGATTTGTCAAAGATTCCTGGCTTAGGACAGGCAGGGTTAAACTAGTTTTTTGGGCCCAACCTAATACAACATTATACAACATAATAACATAATAAATGTTTACAGGTGAAGCACTGTAAAACCAATAAAATAACACAAAAAATGTCACGTGCATTAATGAGAACATTCATCTACAACTCTTTGTGCATTTTGAAAGTCAGCATTTTTTTTTGCTCTATAAATACCATGGTATAAAAACACTGTGAACATGATAAACTACCTAATTTTTAAGGCCACTTAATCTGGTGTTTTTTTCAAAAGTTGACAGCTGGTTATTTTTGTCATTCAGTTATAAGTGGATCGTACAATGATTTTTTTTTAAAAGGCTGTGTATATTTAGTGTACATAGTTTCATGAAAATCTTACTTCTCTTTTAAATGAAGCCACTTACAATTCAAAGGTAATCTTTAGTGTGGTAAACACCCCTATTAATAACAGTATGTTGAGACTCAACAGTTTATTGTTCATGTGAAAATTCAACACATTTCCGATTTTTATTTGTTAATAGACTTTACTGACCTATTTCTCCCATGAACCATTAACAATCGTCCAATAAAACTGAACTGTGTTATAGAGAAATCAGCTGCTAATGAAGCCTGCTTCCCTTCCTGTAATAAAGAATACACATAGAATATTATGTACTTTCCTTTTTGATACTACATGTATCTATATCTAAGTGAGTATCAGACAAGTCCGGTAGGACGAGTCTAATATGAGACTTGATGTAGATAGTATTGAAAGGAAAGTATATAATATTCTTTTTATCGATAATTAAAAAATACACACATTAATCAAGTTTTCAGTACAATAATGTCACATGACGTCAGGAATTACCTCACATTTCATCGAGTGCTCCCACCTGATATTTTCAGTTATCACAGACTGTCCATGATACTAAAAAATATCAGGCAGATGAGATCAAAGGGAAAAGCCACTAATTACCAATAAAATTGATTGAGCTCATCTGTTCTCTAGAGCTTCTTACCTAATGTGCAACATGATCTTCATGTACATGGTGTAAAACCTTAAAAAAACTATGGTAGTTAGGATAGAAAACACCCAAAAGATCAAGTACACAATGATACAAAGCTTTTTAAAAAAAAAATTAAAACATGAATTAAAATTGATAGAAAACAGGTAAAGGGGAAAAACTCTTAAATGATTGACAAGGCATATTGGTATCTGAAAGATCTAGATAAGCTGAGGAATTTAGCAGTGCTAACTTTTCCTCAAGATACAGTGTGAAAGTACAAAATTTTGATGATCAAGGGGAAGTTACTCCTATACCGAGTCATCCCTAAATCACAGTTTGGATTTATTATGTTAACACATCACACCATTGTACCTGTTGCAAAGACTCTCTGTTTCTCAACAATGACTGTGATGTGGTTAATATTAACACAATATGATCACAGGTTAAATTCAGACAGAGACTCACCTTTCCTACTATTCCTATCCCGGCGTTAGCTGCCTGAATCATGCTCACATCATTCCCTCCATCACCTTCAATATTAAATTATAAAATCTTGTGCACATCTAGATATGGCATATTGAATAATTTAAGATTATGAAAAATCAAAGAGGAGAAGACATTTCACATAAAAAACTAAATTTTGACCATTCAGTTTTGTAGACATTTGAAGACCTTTACATATACTAGCCCAAAAACGAAACGATACCCAGTTACTTTTAAAAATTTAGTTTATATCTGAAAGGGAAATATTGTGTACAAAATATACATGTATAAACATTATTTTAACAATGCTTTAAAGAAAAAAGTTTTGGAAAATAATCAAGTATGATGTCATATGACATATTTAAAATTTTGTTAAAAAAATGACAATCACCATAGAATTACTGGGAAAACGGTAAACATTTTGGCATAAAGTTATTCTTGAAATGATGGATGACGAAAGGTGAAAGAGAATAATTTTCCCAAATGCCTTAAAAACATTTAAAATTTTTATTGCAAAAATGCCAATTTTTACCAATTTTTGTTTGAAAGTTTAAATCATCAAAAGCTGGATTGATTGAAAGCCAAAATCATCCAAAACATTTCCATTAAGGGGGGACTTGCAGGTGATCACATGACTGACTGGGGAGTTTAACGTCGTGACTATACCTATATATAGGACTGCAGCGACGTTGATCACATGACTGATGGGTATTTATAGTCGCGACTAGGGGAAAGCCCCTCTGCGTCGACTTATACCAATCGGTATAGACTCGCTATGTGCCATGGGTCGTCCAGCCCATGACACACCACCGCCAGTGTTAGCTGCTCCAGAGTATCCTTTGTTGTCGCTGGAGCAGGGCCCATCTTCCACCACGGGGAGGTACTGGTCGGAATTCTGGAAGACTTCTTAGCCAAAAATTAATTTAAACTTGCCATTTAATTTAATACTAAAAGGTGTTCAAGATTTTGAAATTCCATTTAAAAATATCATAATGATATATTCTTAACTTTGTTTTGATATCAAAAGCATTAAAACTATATTTTTCTTTATTTTGTTAGTTTCATTTTATGAAATATTCTTCAAACCTAATGGATTCTCATATTTCTGCATTTTGACAAAGGGAGATAATTTATGTCTAAATTTGCCAATTTTGACCACTTTTTGACATATTTTTGTATTTATCTGAAAAACGAACTCAGAAGCACCCCTTTTTCTTCATATCATTATAAAGCAATATAACAGCCCGATATAATATAAAAAAATTACAAAATTCTATTGATCAGATTTTTAAAAAATCAGAATTTTCCTTTAAAATTATGTACTTTCTTTAACATTTCAATGTAAAAAAGCCAACCTTCAGAACCAGGTATCTCGAAAACTAACTCAGAAGCATGCCTTTTTAGAGGTGGATTTTCAAAGTGTATCTCTTGATGTGTCTATTTGCAAATTTTAACGAAAATCTATTGACAGGAAATTTTTGGTGTTTGGTGCAAGTACCCCCTTAAATATTTGTAATGTTAAATTTTCAAAAATTTGAAATAATGTGCAAAAAACCTTAATTTTGCCTCAAAGCTATAAACAGAAGAGTAGGAAATTTTGGTTGCTACTGGTTTGTAAAATGACTTTTTTCTTTCTCTTGTGTTGTAATATTCTAGGTCTTTGCAGCAAAACGTTTTTGTTTAATCCTCTGACAATCAGTTTTAGCTCCCTACTGAACCTTCAACACCAATGTGTTAGCGATTTTTACCAAATTTTCAACATTAATTTTCTACAGCCCTAAACTCGCAAGCGCCCTACATCATTTGTCCTGGCTTGTATTCATCATTTTTTCTGCAGATGTAGTCCAATATGTTATTCCCTCGATATGTGCAAAATATTGTGCGACAATTATCTATTGTTTTGAAAAGATGACATTTTCATTTTGGTATCGTTTCTTTTTTGGACCAGTATATATTACCAGAGCATAATAAATCCACAAATGTGGTCCTTTAAAGATATCAAATATTGTTTACCTATTGCACAAGTCCTTTTTCCTGTATGGTTACGTAACAATTTAACAATGTCTGCCTTCTGTGTTGGGGAGCACCGACAGACTACAACACTGGGGCACTGGCAAGCTAACTCAACAAACTCATGCTCATAGAACTTCAGACAAACCTAAAATAATATTCAATTCCATGTCCCATATAATCAAGCCTATCAGTTGTTTAAGTAAACACTGACATTTAAGCATACAGAGAATAAAGGAAAAAAACACTCTAAGTACACATAGATTTAGATATCTTAAGAATTTAAGAGATAAGATATCTGCTTTTCAGGAAAGTAAGGCCATGTAAAATTAATTTTCTGGTTCTCAGACAGTTGGTTTTAAAAAAATGGGTAGGTAGGTAGGGGTTTTATTTTATTTTTTTATTGGTTTTTTAAATGAGGGTAGGGATTTTTTGTTTAAATTTTATTTTTCAATGTGTCTGAAAATAAGGAGTGGATTGTTTGTTTTCATGCATATATGTAAAGGTAAAGGTAAAGGTAAAGGTAAGATTTATTTAACGTCGGTGAATACACATCAGTGATGTGATGTGTACACAAGTCAAACAATTAACATAAGCTCTGAAGAGCTTTTGACCGACGGCAAGATTAACGACCGTTTGGCTAATAGGAGGCCCTTGCATGGTCGCCAGGCTTGTGTGGGAGGAAAGCCCGATATTCCAAGCTGGAAAATCGGTGAAACCCACGAGCAACGGTAGGTGCCTGGAAACCTTGACACGTGTGGGGCTCGAACCCACAGAGGTGTCGACCTGTTATTTAAAGTCCAGCACCTTAACCACTCGGCCACCGCAATATGTATTGTATTTATGATGTTGTATGTGTATTTATGCTTGTTTTTTATTATCTAAAAATATGTATTGAAATAAATAAAAATATGAAAATACATGCTTTATTATTTAATAAAATCATTTATCTTGGATGGTACAACAGGTAACTGCACAATCAGCTAGTCTGGTACATGTGTATGAATGGATTTCCATCTTGGAGTTTCCATAAAAGGCTTTTAGATTGCACCAATTTGTCAAATCAATACTTGGGTAGAGTTTTGGTCTGTGACATTTATCCAAGAGTCTGTCTGTTGATAAAGAGTTTTTGTCAAAAGTGTAAACAGCATCAAGACTAAATTCTTATTCACATTCATCAAGAGTTGAAGACTGTCAGTAAATAAACTTGTCAATTACATGTAGTCCTTTATGGCAGACAGTTTCATCTTTTCATGGACAGCAAACAAAACGGCAAATGCAGACTTCTCTTTTGTCACAAAATCACTTGGTTGCAGGAATACATCGTTACTTTCCAATTAATTTCATAAAAATGAGTCCTAAATTGTCTACAACTTCAGAAATCTGAGAGAATAAATTATTTTTTTCATTCTCTGTGGTCTTGTTACAGTCACCAACATCGACTTTTAAATCCTTCTTTCCATCCATATCCCACTTCATGTTTTGTATTCAATTCACTTCTCCAATCAGGATCAAATTGCAAAGTTTGTCACAGTCATTGCCAAATTGGGTGTATGGTTCATGTAACCATATAATTTAACTGTTGTTTCAAATTGAAACAATCTAATCGGCAGCCATGTTTTTCAAAGTAAACAATGCTTCAAAACGTTTTGATTAGGGTCACTAGACGCTTGACTTCAATTTGGTGGCAAATTTGAAAATTTTATTTTGGGAAGACAAATACGGGTCGGCGGCGTTTTTTTTTCGGATCGGCAATAAAATTGCGCCAGCGGCCCCATTTTTGGAGGGTCGGCGGTGTCTGAGAACCAGAGAATTAATTTTATATGGCATAAGTTGTCTTTTTTTTAAACTCCAAAATATAAACATGACCAAGGATTCCACAAACCTGTAGAGAGCTGCCAGTTATGACTAGGGCAGCGTCTTGTTTCCTTCTGAGAGCATTGAGTTCCAGGTGAGCATCTGTACGGGTAAGCACGGTACCAAATGTATGTATATCCTGAATCTTTGATACCAGTCGAGAACTTTTGGCAATACAAATGGCTGTCTCTAGTTTATCACCAGTTAACATCCAGACCTATATCATTAACAGAATTTTGGGTTATAGAGGGTAGTAAGTCGACAAAAACCTTAATAGCAAAAACAATTTGTTTAAACAATAAGCGTAAAACTTTGTAAATTAATCGCCTTAAAATATATTTTAATTTAAAAATTTTTTTTTTATTCTAGGTGTTATATAGGTCATCCTAATTATTATGAAATAATGTGGAACAAGGCCACAGTTATGCTTTTAGAACGTTTATTAAAAAGGAGCTTAATCTATAATTTGGTTTGGAGGTTTAAATACCTTGATCCCAGCATTTCTAAGGAGTTCTAGTGTTGGTCTGACTCCATCTTGTAGTTTGTCTTCTACTCCTGTAAGACAAAGCAGCTCCATATCTCTCTCAAGACTCTCTATCACAGCCTGGACCTTACTGTTTCTATCCTGAACACTCATCTTAGCATGGTGGTATCTAGACTAAAATAAAGAAATAGAGTCATCTGAGCAAGGTGATAAATAGACTAATAAAAAGAGATAATAAAATCATCTTAGCATCGTGATAAATATTTATACTAGAATGGCAGTCTTCCATGGAAGACGTATGTTGCCTGTGTCTTAAAATATTCTGTAAACAGGAAGTAGATGAGATACAGGCATAAAATTGCTTTACATCATATAGTTCTAAAGCAGAAAGTAACATGCTAAATATCAAGAGGATGTGACATGTAGTTGCTCGAAAAAATGTGATAGAATTTTTTGCGAAGCCACAGGATGACAACACAGGACGATGGATAGTGCCAAAGTAACCCATATATGTTGCTTTGTAACACATTTCAGGCGACATAATAAAAGGATTTATCTGATAACATACTTATTTAAATATCTTAAAATCCACAAAACTTAGATGATACAAAAAGTATGTATAATTTTTTTTTATAATAGAGCTTGGAACTTGTTTTCAAATTCAGTATAAATTATAAATTGAAAGTTGCCTAAGAGTTTACAATGGTGACCTTTTCCATCGAAACTCTCTTACCTCAAATTCTTGGTACTGTTCCTCTGTCAGAACTTTCTTAGCCACCACCAATGTCCTCAGTCCTTCCCTGGCAAGATTTCCACACTGAAGGTAGAAATTCACCACAATGATAATAAATGAAAAATGAATTATAACAATACTTAAAGACCTTGTTTATCACAAAATTTTGAGGATCAGAATTGTCTGGTAATATGTAATACGACATATAATGGTTCTAGCTACATGACAAGTTTTTCAGGAGTTAATTAGGAGGAATTTCTGAGAAATGCAATATTCAAAGGGACATAACTCCCACTAAAATTTGAGGATCATAATTTCAAGGTATTATGCACATCTACATATGATGTACTAGCTACATGCTAAGTTTCATTAAATTCTGTCGAGTAGTTTCATAAGAGTTGAGTGAAATAACTTTGTGACTGACAGACAGACAAGATAAAAACAATATGTCTCCCCACTAAAGTGGAAGGAGACATAGAAATTAGTCATCAGGATTTGTTAACTTGTTAACTTGAACAGCTATATGTTAGAATAAATTACATAAGTATGATACATGAAGTATAAGTTGTATGGTACTTTACAAACCTCTTCTTCTAACCAATCATTGTATTGTACTATAATTGTCATAACAACATCAGCTCCTTTCATCAGAAAGGTTATCTCCCCTGTATCCTCTTCCTGTAAGAAGAAACAATAATCAAAGAACCAGGGCATGATCAAGATTGCCTCCTAGGATTATTTTTCCTAAGTTTTTCAATAAAACAGAATGTGGTCGACCTCTTATTTTGTATGGGTCAATAGTTTACTCAATAAAGAATGGTGTACATTTTTTCCAACCTAGGTTGTGTATTACATTACCTGGTATTTCTCTTGACTCTTTTCACACCTGGATTACCCTGTGTTTATTACAGAACCCAAACCCAGAAAATATTACAGGAACTGTAGTAAGGGCTCCTTCCTGTGTTGATTTTAAATAGAAACAGATTGTTAAAAAAACATTTGAAAGGCATGATTATGACCAGAATTCATGGTGAGTACCCTAATTACCTTCTGAAAATGACAGAAGATGCCTGAGAATGGAATAATCCATTGATCTATTTCAGCTTTTATCAAATGTTACCTTTACAATGATTCCCATCCTTTTAGTTTCTGATGTAAATGGAAAAACTTGCAGTATGGTAAACTTAATGATAGATCCGTTTGGTGTTCTCAGCTGCATACTGTTCAGATCTCTCTTCACTAATGTTAGATTTACACTCTCTGTCCATTTCACAAGGGCTACCTTTAAAGGACAAATTTTTACACATAAAATATAATTACTAGAAAGAGGAAAATGATCTTAATTAAATAGAACAGATAGATTTAAGTAAACTTTTGATTTTTTTACATCGATTTTATGCAAAAACCCAGTTTAAAGGGAGACCACCCCCTTCAAGCTCCCTCTATATCTGTACCTGGTAAAGTAGAATAAAAGAATCTTGTAACATGAGTATACATGAAGGCAAAAATTCAACAAAATAAATCATATGACACATTCCTATAAATTTTTCTGATTCTGATCATGTTTACCTCATCAGGACTAGAAGCCTGGTACACAACAGTTTGTCTGCTTTGTCTATCTGCCTCTGTATAGTCTGAGTCAATATCTTCATCATCCTCATACACAGGGGTGACATTGTGACACAAGGCTATAGCTCTGACAGCCTCGTAGACCCTGGTGACAACAGTCCTTCTGACTGGACCCTTGGTAGGGGTCATAGATGGTCCAAGGAAGGGGACCTGGGACTGGGAGGACTCCTCCTTCAGAGCAAACATGGTGGACAGATGTTGGCTAATCTGAAATAACAAAATGACATGCTATCTAGGTCTATGTAGATTTTAATATCACATGACAAACTTATGCATTAAAGCAGGTCAATAAGTAAGTAACACAGTAGATACAGAGTTAAATTGACTAATTATATAATCCTAGCATGAGATGCATATATGACAATGGGATAAATGCATTCTACATCAAAATAGTAAAAGAATTTGAATGCAATTGTAATGTTTTATACCAGATGAAATAAAATTACTGGCTTTCATACAGACTGAATATATGTGCTGTACTTTGTCATTGCCCTTTGAGTTTCAAGGATATCTAACTGGTTTTCTTTTTCCCTTTTTTTTTCAATGTATGAAAAATGTATGATACTCATTGACTAACAATGAAAATAAGTCAATGTTAACACAGAATTAAGAAACTTTGTAAGGTTTCAAGATGACCATTCAAAGAAAAAAAACAGCAATAAAACCCAACAACAACAAACATGACAAAATTTAACATTGCAGCTTTTACCATGTACTCATTACTACCCCCCCCCCCACCAATCACACATTTTTGGAATCATGAATCAGATTATCTTACCTCGTCAGTGGTTTCTGGTGTAAAAGATACTGTTCCTAAGTGGAGTTTCTTGAATATCTACCAAAGAAAATAGTAGTAATTAGATAAGCAGTATTCAAATTGTACCGGTAATTTCAAATCGTTGGAAATTGTATTCTACTATTCACAGAACATATTTTATTAATCTCTAGCATTTATAGCTGGATGAGTTTAATTTCTTTATCAAGAAAATGTTAATTATTTCAAGACTATACAATAGAAAGAAACTGCAAACATGAGTTAAATGAAGAAAAATTTTCTGATCATTATCTTACCTCAGATGTGTACACTTTAAACTGATTATTTCATTTTGAGTGTCCTTGTTTTAAGTACCTCTTAATTTGATTGAGTGTGCCTGTTTTACCTACCACTTCATTCTGGGTGAGTGTCCCTGTTTTTGATTTAGTGTGCCTGTTTTATCTACCATATCATTCTAGGTGAGTGTCCCTGTTTTTGGATTGAGTGGGCCTGTTTTTGGGTGAGTGTCCCTGTTTTTGATTGAGTGTGCCTGTTTTACCTACCATTTCATTCTGGGTGAGTGTCCCTGTTTTTGATTGAGTGTGCTTGTTTTACCTACCATTTCATTCTGGGTGAGTGTCCCTGTTTTTGATTGAGTGTGCTTGTTTTACCTACCATTTCATTCTGGGTGAGTGTCCCTGTTTTTGATTGAGTGTGCTTGTTTTACCTACCATTTCATTCTGGGTGAGTGTCCCTGTTTTTGATTGAGTGTGTCTGTTTTACCTACCATTTCATTCTGGGTGAGTGTCCCTGTTTTTGATTGAGTGTGCCTGTTTTATCTACCATTTCACTCTGAGTGTCCCTGTTTTACCTACCATTTCATTCTGGGTGAGTGTCCCTGTTTTTGATTGAGTGTGCCAGTTTTACCTACCATTTCATTCTGGGTGAGTGTCCCTGTTTTTGATTGAGTGTGTCTGTTTTAGCTACCACTTCATTCTGGGTGAGTGTCCCTGTTTTTGATTGAGTGTGCCTGTTTTAGCTACCACTTCATTCTGGGTGAGTGTTCCTGTTTTGATTGAGTGTGCCTGTTTTATCTACCATTTCATTCTGGGTGAGTGTCCCTGTTTTTGATTGAGTGTGTCTGTTTTAGCTACCACTTCATTCTGGGTGAGTGTCCCTGTTTTTGATTGAGTGTGCCTGTTTTAGCTACCACTTCATTCTGGGTGAGTGTTCCTGTTTTGATTGAGTGTGCCTGTTTTACCTACCACTTCATTCTGGGTGAGTGTCCCTGTTTTACTTGCCTTTTAACTTGATTGAGTGTGCCTGTTTTACAAAAATGTACCTACCATTTCATTCTGGGTGAGTGTCCCTGTTTTTGATTGAGTGTCCCTGTTTTACCTACCATTTCATTTTGGGTGAGTGTCCCTGTTTTATCTGACAGTAGGTAACTAATTCTGCCTAATTCTTCACAGATTGTGGTACTTCTGACGATTGTTTCCTTGATGATCTTATCTCTCATAATGAACCAGGAGTAAGCTGCCTTCCCCATGTCTAGGTTCACTCTCAAACTAAAATGATAGCATTGATAAATTGTTTTATATAGTGATTTACTTTGGCCCTTAAATTGACAATGTATAGAAACTTAATATAATGTTTAACACAACTTGTTTATGTCCCAATCATGACTGAAATATCACCCACGAGACATAAAGCAAACAACAATCAATCAATCAATCTAATGTTAAAATTCAGTATTAAATTCAGAAATATTGCATTGAATCGCATTTGATAATTTTTCAAGCTGACTGAAAATGGACTTTGTTGGCCTTAATCAATCATGTATAAAATTGAGGTTAATGAATTCATTTAAGATCATGATTCTGTTGGATGTTAACAAAAATATAACCATAGGGTGGTAAAATACTTACCTTATAGGGATGATATATGAAAACAGAAGAACAAATCTGAATAGATATCTGTACCATGGTCCACCAAAACCCTAAAATATAATAAAAAGCTACGCCGAGCGCAGCATGATACGACCGCAACAAGTTGAACCCTGTACGTTGGAGGCCCAGTATGGATAGTCCATTGCTTTGGTCACATGAAGCCCATGGTGGACTTACAAAGCTTTTTGACACATGCATCCTGTGGTGGACTTAAAAATGCATTTTTGACACATTTAAATTTACATCAACATCTAATACAAAAAGCCTTATTTATATACATGTACATGTATTAATTTACAATTTTGGCCCTTTGACCCCTTATTTCTCAAAAACAGTAAAAATATTGCAAATCTGATTAAAAAATAAGGCAGAAATATTCACAAGGAATCCAATGAAAAAAAGATTTTGAAAATCGGACCACAAATAAAAAAGTTGATTTTATGGGCGTGGCCTGTCTTTAGCCTCCCTGTAGTAATGTAATGGTGAAATACATATCAAAATCATTGACACATTAAGTAGATAGAATTTAATGATGAATTCAATAAAAAAAGAATTTTCAAAATCGAATGAATGATAAACATTCTACAACAGGTTTATCAATACATCCGTTTAAGCCCTTTTTTGGCCTTTTTTTCTAAAACAGAAGGGGCCACAAACCCTAAATATAAAACCCAAATCCCTTTGGTGGATATAATCATCATATCAAAACTTCATTTCAATTGGCAGGCCCACTACAACTTAATTTTGGGTTTAAATGACAACTTTAAAAACAGCGTTTTTGGCCCCTTTGACCCCTAAATTCTCAAAAACGGTAAGAGATATTGCAAATCTGATTGAAAAACGCAGGCAGGGATTTTCACAAGGATTCCAATGAAAAAAAGATTTTGAAAATCGGACAACAAATAAAAAAGTCAATTTTTGGGGTGTGGCCCCTTTTTGACCCCCCAGTAGCAATGTAACGGTACAAGATACATCAAAGCCGTTGATACATTTTGTTGACAGAATTTATTGAGGAATACAATAAAAAAAGAATGATCAAAATCGGATGAAAATTAAACATTCTACAGACGTTTTGTCAATATACCCAATTTAGCCCCTTTTGGCCCTTTTTTCTGAAATGGTAGGGGCCAGAAACCCTGAATGCAATACCAACCTTCCTTTAGTGGTTATTAACATCATATCAAAATTTTATAACAATTGGTCAACCACAACTCAAGTTATCGCACGGAAACCAAAGTGTCTACAGACGACGACGACAACGACGACGACGACGACAACGACGACATCGCCATAACATAATACGATCGCAAAAATTTTGCGGTCGTATAAAAAATCTTCTTACCTCTTCTGAGAACGAAAAACAACACTGATCAGCTACTCAACCTCATTAGTTGACCCCATATATACTATCAGGTTAGTGGCTGTCTTGTATATGCTTTAATAATTCTAACATCCCAGATTAAAATAATTTCATAGGACTTTCATGTTGTACATGTAAAATTAAATATACATGGTCAGCACACAAAAAGAAATTGATAAAAGAGATCATTGATATTGAGATGAAATTGTGATCATTCAAATTTGCAAACAATGAAATAAATATTTACTGCTTGGATTGTATTGTATCTGTTATATTGTAAACTGTTTTCTTGTGTACAACAGGCCGAGAAGATATCTTGTGTCCAAGGCTAATATTCTTTTTGTGGAGATAACTTATTCTTTTTTTTTAATAAACTCATATATTCTGAATTATCTCTATGATACCTACCTTAAGACACATCATGACAACCGACAAGACTAATACAGCAAAGAACAGAATCTTAGTTAAAGTGTTGATTTCTTCATCTATCAATCCAACCTGAAAATACATTTTTCTTCATAAACAGAAACAGAAAGTATGCTTAACGAATAATCTGACAGATATTAAATTGCTATAGTCACAAAAAGTATAATTTACCAGCCTAAAGATTTTATCAGAAATAAAATTAATATTATTTATAGCAAAATGTCTAGGCTAGCGCTGACTCTCATGACATAAAGTTTGATAAAAAATTTATGAAAATATATCTAGAAATGAAAGAATAATATCCCCTAGTTTCACAAACACAATTTGATATAATACTCTGCCCTATTTTGCTAGCAAATAAAAAAATTATCAAAGATTTTTAAAACATTTGTTAGTTCAATTATAAATACATTTTGTACTATAAACCCAGAAATTTTGCACCATCATTTTTTTGCCATAGGAAAACTTAATTTTACCTCATGCAGATTTAAATTCGAGCTTTTATGTTATTTTTTCCATAGACTACAATGGCAGAAAAATATATTTGTTTTATTTTTGAGCTAGCAATGTCAACTTGAGTTTACAGTAATATTTCATTGAAAAATCTCTTAAAAGATCCTGTTGTATTAAACCCTTTAAAAGTTCATGAACATAAAATTCTATATATACTTTATTTCATTATGTCATACCTTACTCTTTGGTTGTGAAGTGTTCATAACACTTCTGGTTTCTGACCCTGTATATATGACTACACCTAGTGCTGTGCCTGAAGCCACTACTGTATTGGACCACAGTGTATTATCTACCGTCAAGGAATCCTCGCACACTTCATCATCAGTCTGTAAAATATACACATTCTCAGTGGTTGTTTGTTTTTTGAGAAAGAATCTGGATAATTTTCCTTTTTTCAAGTATTAAGATATTTGATGAGGAGATGAGCAATAATGCTCTGAGACAGTACAAGTAGTAATCAATCTTTTGGGGGAGGGGGGTATTCTTTATTCTGTAAATGTCATAAACTTTCATTTAAAAGTACCAGAATGGAAGATAAACATCATAAGCAGTAATAAATTTAATGTATTTGCACCAAGACAGTTTTTCTATACTTACCCTACGAAATGTTCCAACAAAGTTATGGATGTCTTTCTGTGGTGCTTCAGCATACACCTGAGCTTTTATATCTAGTATATCCTGAAAATAAAATACACATGTAACATCATCTAATATGAATGTACAGTTTTTTTTTATTGCAACAAAAAAGCAAAATATGAAAATAAAAAGCCCTATTATTCATAATACCTCAAAATAAATCAATGGGTAATTAAACTGTTAAGAACATGTTCCTCAAGTTATTATTGACCCTTGATATTTTATAACAAAAATACCCAGAGTCAGTATCAGGGGTCAGTATCCAATTATTGGAGTATCATTTTAAGTTATCTGGTATATATCTACTATATTAGATATGAAATATGATTTGAGAAAACAATAATATGTAATTTATTTATAAGATATTAATTAACATTTTATTAGACTAACCCTGGAAGTCTAATGATCAATATCACAGCTAGGGGTAAAAAGCGGAAAGCTGTACACTATGTATCAGTTATAACAGCTTTAGTGCAATAAAATGGTTTAATGTGTTAAAAAAATGAAGGTCATAGTGACCTTTTTTTCAATCAGAGGCAAATCCCTGGTGCATTAGTATGTAAACATAGTTAATATATATACATGTACTATCTTGTTGCTTTGATATGAACTTGGATATCAACAGTATGTACAAAGGATCAGACATATCTCATGCCTATGTAAGGATTCATAAACTTCAGTTAAACTTTTTATACCAACTAGTTTAAATATCTTTACCACATTAGAATACAGTCTTTGTGTATTTTGAACTGCCAGTCTAAGTTTCCAGTCTGTCTCTCCATCTAGTTGGTCAGTACGTATAAAGCATGCACCCTGTTTCTCTGTGGTCCTCAGGAAGACCATGTCAGCTGGAACTCTTTGGTCCTAATGATAAAAATGCAACTTGTATGGAAACAAGTACAAAAGGAAGCCCAGAGTAAACATGATAGAAATTTCTTTATTTCACTTTAGAAAAATATTGCTGAAGAATTGTTACCAGAATGACAAACTTTGCTGTACAACCTAACGATTATTGCATGGACACCAGCTAGTGTTATATCTGCTTCAGACAGTGATAAACAACAATCATGAAATAACAATACATTTCTAATAGTGCACAAGTCACAAATACCACAGAAAGTGAATATAAGCCATCTACAACCCAGGTGGGTTTCCTTTCCAAATGTAACTTTAAACAACAGGGAGGGGGCCATTTCTTAGGTAATTGCTGAAAAAAGCTTGTTATTCAATGTAAATTGAATGAATACCATTTAGTTAATGAATCTTTATTCTTGTAAGACTTTTCTAAGGTTGGGCTTTTGAACATGTAAAATTTGTATAATTGTACATGTACATCTATGTTGTCAGATCCACATATGTGACACTTTAATAAAATACTTTTTATAATTATTATTAATTATCTTACCTTCTCTACCTGTATGAGATCTCCAACTTTGATATCAGAACTAGGACAAGAGACTAGTCCATCCCTGGTTAACCTTTTATATTTCTGTGAATTTGCTTCTTTGTCTCTTCTGTATCTCCTATAATCATCCAAAGCTTCACGACACATTGTCACAAATATCACAAATCCCTAAAACATAAAACTCTACAAGCTTCACGACACATTGTCACAAATATCACAAATCCCTAAAACATAAAACCTAACAGTCAAGTTTTTTTAAGGGAGTATGAGCCTGAGATTTTTTGTAATTAAAAGTTATTTAAAATAGAAAATTTGGAAAGAATAGCTCAAAATAGCTAGACTTTATGAAAAAAGTTTTCAAAACCATGGAGCCGTTTTAAAGATATAAGCACCAAAAAATATGGCGGGAAAAAAATCTTCTCTGGGTTTTTCATAGGAAATACATTGAAAATTCTTTTTCTGTTTTAACATAGAAATAATAATTAGAATTGGTAGAAAATTTCAAAAGGAGTTTATTAGGACCTTCTCTAATTAGTAATGAACAAATATTAGGAAACCATGTTGGAAAAATTTTAATGCATTTGAATGGATAAAAGCCGAGAATCCCGAAAATCTTCAATTTCTGAGGCTTGTACTCCCTTAAGTTGTCAAAAGTAATAAATCTTTATAACATGGTCATCTTAACATAACACAACATCTTTTTATTCCAAACCAGGAGCCCACAAGGAGCAATAAATAGAAAGTACATGATTAATAAATAAATAAAGATAAAAAAGCACAATTAATAAATTTAGGCAACTGTTCTATGTACCAACTATTGTCATTCAACACACTGTCCCAAAAATAAAAAATCTCATAGAGGGGTCTGAAGCAAATTATACAACAATCTTCCCCTTTCCATAAAAAAGTACAATGTATATAAATTTGTGTGCTATTCCAAAGAATAAGTTAAACCAATCCAAACCTGTGTTTAAATGATATCAAATGATGTTATTATTCCCTTCTTTTCATTTTCTGATTATTCATTTATTTTACTGGGTCTTTAAAGTGAAAACACAAAACTTTTTAGTTGCAGGTACTTTCATTACAACATTTTTCCTTTTGAAATGTTTTTTTTTTGGTCTCCATAAATGTTTAACAAAACACTTAGTGTGTGATTCAACAAAGAGGGCATATATATGTGATGATTAAAATAGTATTACATTAAATCATATAACTTAAATCCTATTACCGTACTTACCAATGGTCCCCAGTATGTGTAGAGATATCCAATTCTAATTGCTGGTATAAATTGTGATGAGGCCATCACAAGAAAGTACAAGTTGAGGAAAAACTTAAACTGCTCAAATAAAACCTGAAAAGATAATTTGAATTAGCAAAAAATCAAATAATTTAGGAAAACTTTTCTAGTTCTTAGCTATATACATATGTTTAACTAAGTAGTATATGTTTTTGTCTATATTCCTTGAACAAATCAATTAAATATCCATGATCTGCTGTAGTTTTGCTAAGAACTTTTTGCATTGATATTAGAAGTACCTATTCAGCAACAAGTAACGGGTCACAAGTCTGCAAGGTATGCCTTTACACAGTTGGGTAAAAAGCTTTAAACTTAAAAGGCCAAAGAAGCATTAATGCATGCATTGTCAAAATCTTGTAAATGTCCAATTTCTATGTTGTAAATATATTTTACCTTAGGAATAAATGAAATGATGCTATATTTCTGGTTTCTGATGACATTCTTAGGGAACTTTTCATCTTTATTTGGCTCTAAACCTATTGGTACATTTCTGGATTTGTATGTCTTATCTCGAGAGCAGAATCTCTGACAACATCTGAAATAAAGAAACAATGAATTTAATGGTTCAAATACAGTAAAAGTTCACATCAAACATTTTATCTCAATCTAAATTAAAAACAACTAGATAGTATTTCATTATGCAAATATGCCAGCTAAACAATTTGCATCATATTTGAAACTGTCAATAGCAACTTCTTAATGAACATAAGAATGGATATTTTAATCTATTGTAGTTTAACATTTGCATGTTGTAATCAGCTTTGAACAAATATTTAACTGCTTCTACTTATCATTTAGTTTTCTTGATATTACATTTATTCACTTTTGAGCATACATTTAGGTTTGATAATAATTTGCAGTTGAATATGTATTACATGAATGAATTGTAGATACAATGTCTGAAATGGATATTACCTTGCACACGATTCACAGCATCCCTCTAATAGAAAGGACAGTCTCGATTGGTTTGGTCGTCTGTATCTTTTGGGTTTGACAAGGGAATCATGTTCATCATCCATATCGTAAGATCTTTCTCCAACCATTAGTGGAACTTCGTCTAAATCTTCATCGTCATTTGTTGTTATCCTACACATATCAAAATCAAATTTGTAAAACACAAGAGAATGCAAAATTTTTATCATGAAAATTGACTATTTTGGAAAAGAAGCATTTATCTGAGCTCTTTCATGCTAATGATGGGATAAAACTGCTTGTTTCAGGTATGTAATAAATATATGATGTAAATTACAATAATATTCTCTTATCAAAAGATAAAAACTCACTGAAAATGAATAAACATGGAATTTTAAATGATTTCGTAAAGTATAACATAAAATATTAAGCATTTCTCAACTGATGAATATGCATGTATGACTTTAAAATCATGTCAAAAAGAAATATTTCAATGAGAAACTTTATTTGTTTATCTAAATCTTTTATATATACATGTACATTTCTGCATGGTATCATGGCCACAAACATTTATAATAATTGGATGGAAGTAATATGGAATTAAGCAAGCTAATTACCGATACATGTAATTTCAATTATAAAATAACTTCATCCTATCATAATATAGCTATTGTATATAGTAATTGGTCATAAAAATGACAAATAGCATGCCAGACTAATTGTTTATAAATATACTGGTACATGGATGTATGTACTAGTATATTTTCAGTGATTTAATGGTAGATTTCATTTCATATTCTATTGAAGACATACAACACAAATATTACAAGTGTTTCATTCATACATAGATCTAAAAATAAGTGGTCATAGTGATCACCAAAATATTCTTTATTTATCCCACACCTCATTCATGTCATTACCTTCTATCTATGTAAAAGACTTAACTATGTAAAAACACTAAATACATGTACATGTTTGATCGAATTTAAAAAAATATATATAAAAAAATAAAGCAGATTCATTATTCATTTAATATGAAATCTAAGAAAGGCAGGCTATTCAACCTTTTCGTCAACATTGATTAAAAAGTGCACATGTTTATCGTGTAAGATTTATAAGTATCTTTGATGAAACTGGGTAATGAGGTATCTTGGTAAGTATATAACCTTTGCTGTACATTTTTCTTTTTGTGCAATGGGAATTGATTGATGTGTAAATGATGATAGGATTGTTCACTGGAATTGCTGACTAGGATCAAAGGATCTAGAGGAGGGGAGATAATACCTTCCGAAGATAATATTTTTATGAAGCTTAAATATGTTGAAGAGAGCCTTGTTAGCCATCCTTCTGTTCTAAACTTAAATTCAAGAATATGTTTATGACAATTTTGAAAACAATAATTCATATGTTTAAATGATAATTTCATATTGTAATTGTATATTGATCATCTCATTTCCCAAATGGTGTTTCATAACTTTATTATGTTTTGTGTTACATTGTACCTCTGGACCCAAAGATTGTAATGAAAGCTAAAAAATCTGGTTCAATCACTATTTTTTTTAAAATGTCTATAATATACAAGTGTGGCCACTAAAATGTGTCTCGCCTGCCGGCACCATCACTAAAATCAACTACCTAAGCTTTCATTTCTTGATATAAACACAAAAAGTGTCTGTATACCTAATAACAGATGCCTAGTTATTATACTATTCAAGCAATTCATTGTCCACACAAGTATTTCAAAAAGTTTTCTGTCTGAAAAAAGACCTAAGTTCACAGAGTCACTGGAGCGTAAAAATGGGGTCAGGGTCACACAGCATGGTGACAGTTGCGTTGTCCATAATGGCAACTGTCTGTTTACCCAATATCAGATGCCTAGCTATTATAACTTTCCAGCAATGTATCGTCCACAAAAGTCTTACAAAAAAGTTTTTTGGCCTGAAAAAGACCTAAGTTCACAGAGTCACTAGAGCGTGAAAATGGGGTCAGGGTCACACAGCATGGTGACAGTTACAATGTACATTGTCCATAACGACAACTCTCTGTTTACCCAATATCAGATGCCTAGCTATTATAACTTTCCAGCAATTCATCGTCCACAAAAGTCTTACAAAAAAGTTTACGGCCTGAATAAAGACCTAAGACAGAGTCACTGGAGCGTGAAAATGGGGTCAGGGTCACATGGCATGGTGACAGTTGCGTAGACCATAACCTGAACTGTCTGTATACCAAATATCAGATGCCTAGCTAATATACTTTTCCAGCAATTCATCGTCCACAAAAGTCTTACAAAAAAGTTTATGGTCTGAAAAAAGACCGAAGTTCAATGAGTCACTGGAGCGTGAAAATGGGGTCAGGGTCACACGGCATGGTGACAGTTGCGTAGACAATAACCTGAACTGTCTGTATACCAAATATCAGATGCCTAGCTAATATACTTTTCCAGCAATTCATCGTCCACAAAAGTCTTACAAAAAAGTTTATGGTCTGAAAAAAGACCTAAGTTCAAAGAGTCACTGGAGCGTGAAAATCGGGTCAGGGTCACACGGCATGGTGACAGTTGCGTAGACCATATCCTGAACTGTCTGTCTACCAAATATCAGATGCCTAGCTATTATATACTTTTCAAGCAATTCATTGTCCACAAAAGTCTTACAAAAAAGTTTACGCCGCCGCCGCCGCCGCCGTTACGATATGATTTCCAATATCGCAATTTACTCGTAAAGACGTCGTAAAGGCACCGTAACATGCTCGTAAACAGTCCGAAAATAAAATTAGTATCGTGTCTGGACGGGAGTGCGAACAATTTCCGCACAACTGACGAAATCGTGACAACTCGGAAATAGATCGTAAAAGGTTGGAAGAAAATCTCGCATGAACTCGTAAAACTATAAATTTTGAAAATCGTAACAACTCGTAAGAGAATATCGTATATGTGAAGGGGGTATTAGGCAAACATGAAAATCCAGAATGGATACCGAATCATTGACAACCATAACAATAAGAATTTACTTAGTATGGCAAATCGATGTTGTGAGAAATAAAGAGTGGCATAACATTTTATTAATGTATAAAATACAAGAAGGTAAAACTTAAAAAATTATCCCTTTTATACTTTCCTGTCTAAATTCAACTAATAAAGTTATTTTGAATTCTTTATGGCACATTCCACACAACCAATTCCCTATTTTCGTATATAGTGAGTTATCTCCCATTTGCAAGAGTTGTCCTCCATTACAGTAGGTATATTACATTGGAATGAATGGGGAAAATAAAGTTTTTATTTTTTTCTAAATTATTCAAAGGGCCTAGCGGTCCCTGTTTGTCAAGGAAAACATGTTAAATACCTTTTTGAAAATCATTATATTTAACTTTCAGAAATTTTTTGACAAAATAAAAAATAAACGCAGAAAAGCTTATATTTCCCCGACAGTAACTAGTATAAAATAACTTCTGGAAAGAGAAGATGATAATTCTGCAAATGGGAGATAACCCACTATAAACGAAAAGAGGGAATGTGGTTTAAAGAGTTTTGTTTCAATCCTGCACATTTCTGGTGAACCCATTCAATGCATCCAAGTTATACAAATTGATGATGGATGCTGCCCAGTGTGAATATCATCGGGACAATCTTTGCAGGGGCTGCTCTGGCCTAAAAATTTTTGTCGCCAGAAAAATCACAAGATTTGAACTTAAGTCGCCAGTTTTTATAAAGTGTAGCCAGTACCATTTCCATTGAGGGGGGGGGGGGTCATGTTTGTGTATGTCTGTTTAGATGTATATGCTAAAAATATTGTTTTCAGTCTTTTTTTCAGGTGCATGTTGAAGGATTCGGTTTATACTGCATTGAGAGACTTTTTTGATAATAAATGACAAAGGTTGAGACTTTCTTGTTTGATATCTTTTTGAAATAAAACAAACCATGATTTATTTTATTATTTTATATTGCCATACAAGTTTTAATAAGAAAAAAAAGTAGGTGAGTTTACTGTCACCCATACTATGTACCTATTTTTTTACCCTTACCCTAAAGTTTCTATGAGTATTTTCCATTAAGCAGTCACAAAGCTGCCCCCATAGACTCAAAGTAAAAAAAATATTTTAAAAAAATAATTTCCTACCTACCAACCCTAATTTTTTTCAGCATGTGACAGTTAACACACATACTTTTTTGTTTGGCTTAATAACAATACAATAAAAATAGCAATACACAAAAATCTGCACCATATGAAAGAATACTCAACCTAGAGAAAAAGATCACTGAAAGCACTTAATGTGCACTATGAAAAAAGTATTATTTAGGAAAAAAATAAAATTTTGTAGAATCCATCACATTTTCATGACCAACAGATCTAGATTGCAAAAGATCGATGGTTGACAGACTTTAAACACATTATAAAGATTCATCAATCATAACTCACGTGGGTTCTATTGAATCCTGTACATTATTAGTATGTTTTAATCATGATTTACTCAAATAAAAACTTCTAATTCCAGTGTCTTTATGTGTTTGTTTAATAATTTCATTTTTTTATCGACCGCCATTTGGAACAAAACAGCTGATGATTAATTTGGTAAAATAATAAAACAACTTCCTAAAACAACTTCTCTTCAGTTTCTTAATTTGAATAATAAATTAGTTTTATTTTGATTTATTAAATCTTCCCTTTCTTGGTTTGCTTTCTGAAATCATTATAACAATTATTATATCCCTCAGTAACCTCATCTAAATAGTTCTAAAAATAGAATGGTTTGTTTACATGTGTATTTTCTTTCTTGTGATTATTTGAGGAACTTAATAAGGTACAGATTACTAATGTCTCATTATTTTGTGAATAAAAACTCATCCCAAGCTGGAGATAATTCTGATTAACCGACAATTATTTGTTTTGACACCTTGGCTGACATGAGGCCATGTGTGCAATCAACACTCGTATTTTGTCAAATTGGCTTGGACAATTAAAGCCATTCAGGTGTTCATTAGAAATTTGTTCTTGGTCACTGTTTTGACACCTTTATTGTATTTATCAAAAGATGTGAGCTTGGGTTTTCTTCCACCTGCTGTGATTTACCGTTACCTATTCAATTATCTACCTGCTCATCCGTGACGACGCGTGGTCACACACGATAACTTACCTGTTGACCAATTGATCAATACTAGCAATGTGTATTCAATTTCCGGTCGAAAATGATAAAACTTACTTAGGCGCCAGAAATATCGCCAGCAGCCGTTTTTTGTAGCCAGCAAGAAAAAAAAATCGCAATTTGCGACATTGGCGAAGCCCAGCGCGATCCCTGTCTTTGGACTTCCATTCTGAAATCCTTTTAATTTAAGTTACTCCCATTCTTCATGGGAAAAAATGGGTCAAAGACAGAAATGGCCGGATTTTGTTGAACAGGAAGTAGACGAGCAACAGGCCTGAAATCGAATCTCCCGTTATGGGACCCCACCCTGAAGCTGTATACCAAATTTCAAATGGCTGCGATAAGTAGTTGCTGAGAGAACTGTTACGAAAGTTTCTTTCCCGCCCGCCTGCCCGCCGCCCGACATTCACCATTTTATGATCAGGATTTTTCACTCTGTGAAAGCCAGCCAAAAATAGCTTATTGTGACAAATAGTAATGTTTACAACAGTTTTTTGGTCCCATAGTCAGTTGCCTCACTTATGTTTTTTGGTAACAATTTTATGATCACCAGCCAGATTAAGCTGTTCATCAAGAGTAGAAGTCTCTTTTAAGTATACATCCATTTCAAAAAAGTATAAAGAATTAGCATACTTGATTGATTAATTGATTTTTATTTTTTTTTAAGGTTTCATTGTAGCAAACAAATTTTAATACTTATTAAACTTTGCCTATAAAAAGATGACCCCTTCATTTTCCCTGGGTTGTTGTTTCAGGAACAGGATCACTCTTTTTTTGTGGTTGTTGTGAAAATCTGATCTCACTGACCCATGTAGGTGCCATAATTTAAATTGGCAAATAAATAATTTATTGTTGTTGTTGATGTTTCCGTAATAATACCTGTTGGTCTTTGCCATAATAATAACAGTTTCTTATTGTTTTTTTTTTTCATAATAGTATCCTGTGCCTTATTGTCAATATGCAAAACAAATGAATATTTTCATATTTCTTCCAACCTGGACTATAAGGTCTCTTTGTCATAGCTCTGATATGCGAGCGTAGCGAGCTCACTATTGTAGAGAGTCTGCCAAATTGCACGAGACTCAAAATACGATGGTTGAAAATAAATTCTGTCACCGGAAACATTCGATTTTCGGAAGTTTTCGAAAATGTCTGCGCGTGCTGAAAAATTGCGGGAAATAGTAATACTTCGTCCCAAATTATCTCGTCCCAGGCATGGAATAGATTATTTTTGTATCTACGCGAGCTTTTAAGGCAATGTCTTTCTCATATTAGTTACAGTGGGGTGAGATACATTTTCTATTATGCAAAAAGGACTTTATCTATGAAAAGTGTCAGGACTTTATCTATGAAAAGTGTCAGTTTAAAAATCTCTGTTAATTACAAAATTTATAAATGACTCACAGTCACAATGATCATGACATGTTTTTGTGTTTATTACAAAATCTAATCCATGGCATCTATGATATAACATGTATTTTAACTGTGTCATGGGTGAGTTACCTTATGTATTGTTTAGAGCGATTCGATCGTCTTGTAGACCCGTACGAACCGCTTCTATTCATTGATCAGCATCACAAAATATTGATTCAGATGATGCCGCTTACACCACTACAAAACAAGCCGGAAGTAAAATATTTTGTTCCAAATTTTTGTTATTTTCTTCTTAACAGAATCATAACTAGATAGTGGACTCAATATTAATTTTAAGATTATTTCTAAACAATTATTCACAAGATTTAAGGTATAAATCCTCCTCTTTTTTCAATGATGCAAAGCACCTGCAACCGGAAGTGAAGAATTTGCTCCATAACAACAGAACGCTATGATAACTTTTATCAGAATGTGACCCCTTTTTAACTATACCTTCACATAATACTTCTGAAAATGAGTGCTTGTTCAAATAGAAACAAGAAAACACTTAAAGAGGTAAAACGCATTTGTAGGAAAGGCGAAAATCAGCATCAAATAATACCCAACAACCTGGCAACATAAATTAAAAATAAAATAATATGGCGTAGGCTTTAGCCTAAAATCGGACGAAGTCAAAAATAATAAAAATAAATATTTGAACAATCATATTATATGTCAATGAATAAAAACCCCTTCTTTTATTTAAGTCTTAGATTTTAATCACCCCGGACAATCATTACAATCATTTGCATTCTTGTTAAAATATACATTGGATCAGTAATTATGCAAACTTAAAATTGCAAATACCACACCACCACATGAATACCATCCAAATATTTGTGGACAACACTAAGCGGGGACGAATTAACTTCTTCATGACGTCATTTCCCTGTCAGGGAATTTCGCGCTTCAGTAGACAACAAACAAAATGTCAACATTCATTCAGCCAGGTTTTGAAGATTTTCGGTGTCAGTATTTAATCACCTCGGTCGTATTGACATCAGGAGATCGATTTAGAAACCTGGCGGAAAATAACGGCATGAAGGTTTGACATGTGAAGATATCACACAGGATTGAAAACTTCCAAGGATACATCTCAGCATCTGACTCTGAGGTAGGACCCTTTCTTTCCATTCTTAAATTTTGTTTTGTCATAGGCTGAGATCAGCTAAATCAGTGCAAGGCTTATTTATTATAATGGTGCATTATTATTCGTATGTAAACATTCCCATATTGATTACGTTGACGTCATGTTGTTATAGGTGTCGTCATTTAGTAATGTTTTAGTCTGTCGTCATGTAAACACGTCGCCATATTGGAATCCGTTGTTATGGTGTTTTTTGTAGGTCAATGACAACGTTTCGAATAAAGTTTCAATTTCGCACAAAAACTTGAAAAAATCGTTTGAAAATTTAATTGGTTTAGAGATTATATTTTTGGCTTCGCCAAAACATAATTTCTTTTAAGTTTCTTATGCGAAAACACAGCTAAAGCTGGCCTTCTGGGAATTATGGGATTGATTTACAAAATGCTACATCCGGTTTGCAGCATTAATACACTTGTCATGTGACCTATATTCTACACTTAGTCGGACTTCGTCCGATATTACAACTGGAATTATTTTTTTTATGTTAGAACCTTATAATTTATTCAGATGTATACTCTAGTACATTATATATTACTTTTAAACACATATATGCCCTCAATTCATATTGTTTTCAATCTTGTTAGACATTTAACTAGAATAATTAATTGTTTTATGCCTGAGTAGTCACAAACAGCAGGTCCTTATAAGAAAATATAAAGAATTTATTAAAGTTTCAATTCAGTCAGCTTTTGATAATTTGATATCAAGCACGAACACGTCTCTTAAATTAACAATAAGCATCATTGTTTTTCCTAAATATTTTTGTATCATGTAATACACAAACTACTCTAAAAAGTTATAGGCTATAGCAACAAAGTTTATTTTACTTTCAAAAATGATTTCACCAAGATACAGATTGGTAAGTTAAAAAATGCCAACTAAAGAATTGGACATTAACTAAAACTTAAATACTTTCAAAATTATTCAACACAATTTATGCAAAATCTGGTCTATTTTTATTTAGATCATTTATAATTTATGTTAGTATTTTATCTTACATTTGAAAATCTGTATATGTTGGTATAAGCAAGTTGGCTATAAAATAGCATTAAAATTAATTAGAAATTGATGGTTGTTTAAAGGTTCAATCATGATAGAAGCAGAGGTGTACAGATGGGGTATTCAAATGTCAAAAGTCTGAATTGGCTAATACAAAATCAGTCAGTACAAACGAAATCAAGACAAAGAAACAGGCAACACTAACCCATGTGATTGACACAACTCCTTAGTATTATGTTTAATAAGATAATGAACTAAAGTAATCAACATGACATATTTTTTTACAATTTATTATGTCAATATGTTATAAAATTGTGTTTTTTTTGTATAAAATTTATATTTTATAAGATCAGGTGGGGCATTGTGTGGCCAAGTGGTCAAGTACCACACTTTCGATCACTAGTCAATTACATATGCGGTTTTTAAGAGATTAAATCCTGCTTTGCAATTACAAAAAAATGGACTTCCACACCTCAATAAGTCAACTGTCCATAGTGCAGTTTTAAAGAACAAATGCATTTCATTATACAACCCGTCCAATTTAACTATGGACTTTCGATTGACACAACAATGAAAATTTACGTCGTCATGCACAAGCCAATCGGTAACAAAAACCGCAAATCGTCACAGTAAGAAACACCAACGTCAGCCAGACTATTCATCAATATCCAATCAGATTTAATGTTTGCACGACCCATTCATTTGATCAATGTATTTTTATGTCATCAAATGTAACGATTTGTGGTTTTTGTTAACGATTGGTTTTGTTCACGACGACGTAAATTTTCATTGTTGTGTTTGCACACTTCCCTTAACGCTGCAATCGAAAGTCCATAGTTAAATTGGACGGGTTGTATCAGTTCCTATATATAGCAGCTACCACACATGTAATTTAATCATAATAAGCATAAGGAATTACATGTGTATGGCTCTGCTTTTACCTATTCTTTTTTCATAGAGTGATGTTGATCCATTTATGTGCACATGTGGACCATGTAAGAAATTTTGGAAAGACAATTTTGGTGACGCTTCAGAAATCCTAAGGGAATCTTCACTGAGCAGAGCAGAGGACTCGACAACTATTCCCCAGGAGCAGAGGAACATAAAGATTGGAGATAGAGTTCTTGTTAGGGGACAGCATCCTGGTATACCATTACATAATTAACAAAAAATAGTAATGTTTGAGGCATTTTTTGTTACCTAACAAAAACGAATATTTAAAAAACAATTTTTTTTTAAAATCTCAAAATATTTTATTAAAATATTGAGTCAATGACTTATATATCATGTTTTGTACATTATTATTACATATAAAGAATTTTTTTTGATAAGGTATGAATGAAGTAAAAAAAAATAGTTGTTTTAAGGGATCTCATAAATGCCTTCATTTGAAGCAATATTTATGAGCAAAACAGTTGTCATACAATACTTATATTAAGATCTCCAAAAAAACATCCTCTTCTTTTTTACTTTCATTTAGGATCAATTTTTAGGAGAGGTACATATTTTGAACATTTTTTTTTACATTTACTAATTTTATGTTTCACCACATAACCAAATGAACTCAATATATTCCATTAGCTTTGACCAAACAAAAATATCATATTTATGTAGCATTTAGGATAAAGTTAAGCCTATAGATGTCGTAGTTAAATTATAGTTATTGGTTAAAAGTTGGTGATATGGAGTAGTTTTATCTAAAACGTTTTGTTTGGGTCAATATAGAAATTTACATTAAAGATTGATAGAGAGAATAAAATCACCATAAAAATTCTATTCATTTGTCTTTTTTAAAATTATAATAAATGTTTTTCATAAACTTTGTGTATTTTTTATTCACTGTTGTTTTTTGTTTGGTAACAGTGGATAAAGATCTTCTTATAATTTTTGTACAGTTGTTATACCTGTAAATTGACATTTCTGTACCTGGTAATAGAAATGTAGAAAATGTAGATTACACTTAAATCTTAATATTGCTAACTTAACTTGGGCCTATGCAAGACGGCATGCAAGGACCACTGGTCACATTGAAGGCTGCTGGCTGTTATCCATTGTGGATATTTATAAATTGCCACTTCACGGTGTAGGATCATATCGACTCCTTTCGGCGATTTTTGCGTTGCGCGGCTCCTTTCGGTTATTGCAACGACTCCTATCGTATAAATACAGGGTATGAGTCTACAAAAACATGGAAAATGAAGACCTAAAAAGGTGAATTTGTATAAAGTCAATATTTCACGGAACACCCTTTAACTTGAATTACATGTTAACGTAACCAACACTCTAAAACAAATATCTGTTTTATTCTAGAAAGCAAAACAAAGCATACCTGCATAATCATCATGTAGATTTTTTATTAATAGAAGTAATATTCAGCAAAACATTTAAATTTTATTACAAAGAGTTTGACGAATATTGATTTTCCTATGCCGAAAACATAAAACCTGTTAGATATATTCCATAAAATGCACGTAAACTGAGTATATCTTGAAGTACGAGCAACGCCTCCTGTAAGCTTGACAAATATGCTTTAGAATTTGCGCAACGACTCCTATTAATTGAGCAACGACTCCTTTTAGTTTGAGCAACGACTCCTTTTAATTTTCAATATTATATATTACGGGTGTAGGAAAGTATATGAAACGACTGTAATTATAATTTAAACAACAAAAACGCACACACACACACATCATAATACTAAAAAGAAACTAAAATTATCAATATAGAGTAATTTTTGTTTTTCAGAAAACCTATTAAACGGAAAAAATCCTTACTATGGCTCCACAAGCCAAAACGGAGAAAGCTACATGAAGAAGACAACGGTGTACAAATAGAGACTGACACACCCATCAATAAAACCAGCACTCACCAACACTTCAGAGTCACGTCATCATGCTTGAGGAGGGCACTTGTAGAAAAATCAAAACAAAAACATACTACCGCATCTAAAAAGCTATTTGATTCCTCTAAGATAGAGCAGGACATCGATTCAATTTCAGACATAATACCAGCAGTCTTAAATAAGTTAAAAAGTGCAGGATTGTTCACCGACTTTTGTGTCCTGTTGAAAACCATAAACTCTGGTAAATTTCCGCTAACAAACATTGCTCTAAGGTTGGTTTCAGATGTAGCTCGATGGTATTCTCTTGAAAGTACCACAATGATGTCATATCCTGCTGAGTCGGTCAAATTCTGGAAAATTCTCTATCGGCTTTTCCACGGAAAGTGTTTACGTTTCATGTCCGGGGCAAGATCTACTGGGCAAGTTGTTGAAGGTGCAACACATAAAGGGTTGTATGATCCAAAGCTAACAGAGATGAACTTTGCAGTCCCAGACGTAAAAACAGTTAACAATTACTTTGAAATAATTGAATCTAAATTTCCGAGAGAAATCCCACCAGGAATAATTAAAGAAGTTTCCAACTTTATTGATAAGAAAAGAAAGTATGTCCTGTCTGTAGATGGCAAGAAAATAGCCACAGGACTTACCTCGGAGTATGGTGACCAAGACCTGTTTGGTCATGAGGATTCAGACACCTTGCAAAGTTTAAAAGAAAGATTAGATAAAGAAATAGCTGAGGTGGATGCTGCAAAGGATCAATGGGAAAATCTTTCAATGAACGAACGAAGATCTTGTATTACGCATATTGTTCAAATAGTCTCTGTCAGAATCAAAGACCTGTGAATACTCTATCAACGGCAAAAACTGTCACTAAAAAAGTTTTACAAGGAAGCTGGTGACGACTGGAGAAAGTCTAAATATGTCTTTGCCATAAGCAGTATCCAGTCCATGATTTTTCAAATTAAGGCTTTAGTTACCCGTCTTTTGTCGACCAATGATGCTTTGCTGATGGAAGGTGCATCACTCTCAGGAACAACGAATTCGTTTGCTGGTGGGTCATCAGTGGACTCGTTTTCACAGCCTAATTGGATTTCTCTTAAAGAACCAACTGACCTTCCCGAGAATTTAACACGTGAGACTCGCCTTATCAAACAGAGATCTGAGGATTGATTTCAACTGCGAAAAACCGTGAGACTTACTGGGAGTACTATATTTGAGGGTATTGGATTAGACACACTAAAAAACCAGCTCAAGCATTATGATAAAGTGGTTAAAGGTAGAGACGATCAAGAGGAATTTTCAGAGGAAGTAAAAAAGCATTTGGAACACGGAACCACTTCGGAAATCCATGCCATTGCAACTTTGACAAGTAAAGTATTGCCATTTTTCTTCCCAGATTTGCAATATATCGAAGAGGGTTGTCTGCCAATCAATAATGGAGTCAAGCAATGCATGCTTATTTCGCCAGATGGAAGTCTCGGACAAATTGACCTCAATAATCCCGAAGTACTACCCATCCCACAATTAGCGTGTGAATTCAGGTGCCCCATTGAGACGGACTATAAACCACCAGTTCATTACGAAATACCCTTAAGGTAAAGTATAATAATAATATGCCTAACAAGCGATTCGAAGCAAAATATGAATTTACTAGTAATAATTCTTCGTTGTCCCGTGTCCGTTGACATTACAAAAATGCACATTTTCGGAATCAACACCACACCGTTGTCTAAGCCTCTTGATAAGTTCTTTGTAGCTTAGCTTACTCTAAATTGCTAGTAATATAAAGTGCACAAATACTAGTAGTTCTTTGTATATTGTACTACCCACAATTTGCATACGAAATTACAGTAATTAAAATACAGACACCTTAAGAGTACTTTTCTTACATATACTATAGCAGTAAAGAAGGTACTAACCAAAATGAATTTAGGCCGGTCATTCATTTCCAGTAGAACAACGTCAGACTATTTCTGTATCCCGCAAAATGTTGGGGGATTCAAGTTTTATTCATGTCCGTACGTACGTACGTTTGCCCTTCCGTCCATACGAATTAGCCAAATTTTTCTTGGACACCATTATCAAAATAATTTGAAAATTGATAGGGTAGTTTAGTATGATATATATGTACCTCCTGAGCAACTTTCAGACCGGTTCTCTGAAACAGTACACGAGCAAAATTTGAAGTTTGGTACAATGTAGGATAGTTTTGTATGACAAACTACACGTCCTAAAAGACTGTGTTTTATATGTATGCTTTGTGCAAGCTTATCAATAGGGGGAAGGTTGGATCCAAAAAACTAGTTTAACTCCGCTACACTTTATATGTGCCTGTAAGTCTTGGGCCAATGCAAGAGGGCAAGCAGTGACCTCTTGTCATTTTGAAAACAGCTTGTTGCTTTCCGTCGTGATTTTTTGAATTGCTGTTTGTTTATGTTTGTTGTATTCCACATCTTAACATCGTCTATGTTTGACTTTTCCTGCCTGTGTGGGGCCACGCAGTGGGGCATCCACTTGTACTTTTTTATGTTTATTTGTAGGTATATTCCTCAAATTTTATCAGAGATGGCATGCATGAAAGTCGACAGGCTACTTTATTTATCATGGTCAGAAGAGTCTTCAGTTGTAATAGAAGCAAACTTTGACAATGAGCTCTGGAACAAGATATTTCAAGAATCCATGAGTCTCTATGGCGAGGAGACACCTAAAAGACCCACACGACTTTCCCAAGGATCTAAAGATATTAAGATAAAGATGGCTCAATATAGAACAGATTCTACTAGATTTCTATGCGAAGTAAGATCGGTAAAGGGTACGTCGCTTAATATGTCTCAATCACAGGATTCATCTCCTTCATATTCCCAGTGTCAAGATTATGCGTTTCCACAAAAGTTGACGTAAACGCAGTTTTTGGTGACACAATATCAGCCATTAAAGAGACGTATCAACTTTGTCGCAAGAAGGCTAGTGAAGTATTGGTGTGGTTACTAAGTGACACCGATAGACTCTGGCACCCTGAAATACCACACTCGCTGCCAATTTCATACGCAATGAAGGGTTATAGCTTGTCAACAAAAACTATGCGGGCCATGCATGATGACATATTACAGCACTGTCATGACAATCAAATACAAGTAACATGCAGCTGTTTTGACGGGCAATGGATGACGTTGGCAAATAGGGATGATAAAGATAGACCTTTAACGTTGTTGCAGCTTCAAAAAGATGTCTGGGATGAGGCGGGAAAGCAAAATCGAGATTCGATCATTTCAGGTTTTACAAAGACGCCAATAGTAAGAGATGTAGAAAAAGATCTATTGGTTAGAGAAAAAGAAGGGTGTATATCTGTGTCATGTCCTCTGTATTATAAACTGACATCCTGCATAAGTAAAGGTGTACAACAAAAGGATGCCAATCAAGTTCATGTAGTTGAAACAGAGAACACTTCAGCTGATGATACTTTATCATGTTTACCCGACGAAGCGCTTGATGCTCTTATCGACGAACAGGACATTGCAACTGATTTGATACCTGGAATAGTTCATGTATCCTCTCCTGATATTCCCAACAAAGAAATAGAAGTTCCAGTCGAAAACAATGACGAAACAATTAACAGAGATCATGAAAGAGTAGAAATGTCAGATGAATTGTATAAAGCAATTCTAGGAGAACTGAAAGACCACAAAAATCCATCAGTACGAAAAAAATGGGCAACAAAGTCACACGATGATTTAAAGACAGCTACTTCTGAAATCAAAACTTTGAAAGCACTTATAACTCATGATGAAATGAATGTTATAATTTCTTTAACGATCGATTTACAGAAGAGAAAAGGAATCGTTGTGAAAAAGACATGGAGAGCTCAAGACAAATCTAATGCGCTGAGTCTACTGATTGGAAGCGGTGAACAAATAGAAGAAGAGAGATTTGTGAAGCACATGATGACATTAAAGGACATTGCTGCATCCAAGATAAGATCTTCTACTAAAATCAACAGTCATAACTTGCCTAAAAACAAACTTAATGTTCTGTATGCTACACTTACTTACCCAGAGTTGTATGATCGCTGGGTTTCCCAATCGCCGTTTTCCGATGATTTGCAAATAGATGGTGTTGCTTCAACGACACTCTTCTCTCATCCAGGATTCAGTGATAAAAGACAGAAGTATGAACCCATGTGTGTAGACGCACATCATCTTTTAGTCAACCTACGTGTCAAAGTGTGTAAGGACGGTCTTACTGGAATGAAAAAAGAAGCGTGGCATAAAGTTGCTGAAGATCGTAACATTATTAGCAAAGCTCTTGTGGTTGACCTAATCGACAAACAGAACAATGGGTTTGCTTTAAGAACATTTTCGAAACAGGTAGAAGATAGAATGGAAGAACTTGGATACAAAGATGAAGCAGAGTTCTGCAATATTGTTAGAGAGTGGTATGAAGCAGATGACTTTCCTGGAATTTCTGCAGAAGACAGAATATGTCGACGTTTGAGAATGAAGGCATTTCTTTTACGAAACATAGATTTTGGAATTTTCCCACCGTGTGGTATGTACATCAATGGATTTACAAGAGCTTCCTTTGAAGGTTTTTTGCAGAAAATAGATACGAACATTCAGCTTTATGCACTTTCTGGAACTTACAATCAACGTTCAGTGTCAAGCTTAGCCAATGAAACGTTCTTTGGGGAGCTAAGCGAGATGGAAGCTACCAAACTGGGTTGTCCAAAAGCTATCAGCATTCCTCGTCTTATCTCGACAGTTACAGAAATACTTCACTATCGATGTGAACCATCAGAAAGGTATATTAAAAGTATATTGTATCTCACAATCCAGTTGCACGTGTTTTTTGTGTCACTACCGGATCCTAATATTGCAATGGAAAAAGTTTAGGCGCTTTAAAACCTGGTTCAACCCCCCACCGCTTGTGCCAAGCCAGAACCATTGCGATTCACCAATTTCCCGGTGCTGTCTTGTTTTGTCTTGACCTTTGAACATTTGAGATTCATTCTGCAAGTTCGGTAGTTTTGTTATTACCATTATCTCCTTCGGTAGTTTTGTTATTACCATTATCTCCTTCGGTAGTTTTGTTATTATCTTTATCTTCTCCGTGAAAAATAAAATCCAAGGTATCGTAGTTTTGACAAATACCATATTTACATGAAGAGCTATCAAAAAAAAAAATCAAACTATTTTACAGTTTTGAAATTTTTTTTGAAGTGTTTCAGAATAAATTAAAGACTATTACCACATAATGCAACCACCACTTTATAGTTGAACGGTAAGGGAGAAATCCCATTCTTTGTTATAAACATTAGTTCATTTATTATTAACAGAACTTTCTCTATGTCAACAACGAGGAAATCTGTCTATCCCGTTCATCGTCTTCAATGTTCAGACCCTCAGGAGGATTCCAGTATGGAGCCAAATAATGATCTCAAAAGAGGAGTTTACACAAGCCTTTAGTCATATCATAATGAAGGGGCTTAAACCTAGGCTTTACAGTCATGTATCAGACTTGTTTCATTTTGCTATGCGCATCATTTTCATATTCAACATTTTCATTTCAGAGACCACTTTTTTGATACCCAACTGCGAAAAAGAAGAAAACAGAGAGTATCAAAAAAGTCAGACATTTCAAAACCTCATGAGGTTTCCAGAGGATGCTTACCTATTAGGCAACAACATAAGACCGACGAGTCCAAGATTTTACCCACAACACGTTTGGGTATTGACTTGAAAAGCGTGTGTGATGTTTAAAACTAGTAATACCAAACATATAAGCCAAAATGTAGTAATAGTGATATTCTCTGTTTATTTCTATTTTCACAGTTCTTCTGTTTACAATTCTAAACAAAATAGGACAAAGGATATTTATCAATACTGATAACCAAAAGTACAATTATGAAAAAACGAGAAGTAAATAAAAAATAAAGAAAGAATGTGTCCATGTGACACGGATGCCCCCGCTGGTCCCAAATAAAAAAGTTGAAGTTCGACATGATTAGGATTTTCAGATAGGGCCATCATGATACAGGAAGTACAAGTTCAACATGCCTGAAAGTCGATTAGGACGCATTGTTTATCATACTGACTATTCTATTAAGTTTCAAATCATTCCAAGATACGTTTCTGAGAAAAGCTTGACGGAAATTTTCATGTTTATATGGGCAGCGCCAAACAGGAAGTAGATGTTGGACATGTCTAAAATACGCTTAGGACATATAGTTTGTCTTACTGAACCATCCTACCAAGTTTCAAGTCATTCTCATTTACAGTTTCTTAGAAAAGCTTGACGGAAATTCGTACGGACGGACGTACCTACGGACGTAAGTACGTACGGACGGACATGAGTAAAACTTAATGCCCCCCCCCAGAAAAGTCGTCGCGGGGGCATAAAAACTCAATGCAATTGAATGTACACGTGGCATAATTATTTACAGTACCGAACTAATGCAGAAAACTTAATAGTTTCCCTACTGAATGAACAATATAAGCAAAGTGCAATCATAACAGTTTTATGACATTTCTATGATTAATGTTTTTTGGTATGTTTATAAAGACTTGCGCGGTGATTAAAAAAATCACCACAGCCATTACATTGGTATTTTTCTGGAAAGTCGTGAATTTTTGTATGCTTATTAAGATATTTCTGTTTTTTGAATTTTTTCCCACATGTATCACATTTAAATCGTTTGTCTTTTTTTCCGCAAGTCGTATAATGTAATGTCAGAGAATTCTTGTATTGGAACTTTTTTCCACATTTGTCACAATTAAATGGTTTTTGTTTTTCGTGCATGTGCTTATGTCCTTCAAAGTCAGTTTTATAATTGTAACCTTTTCCACAGAATGGGCAAAGAAATTTGAATTTGTTATCATGCTCTTTCTTGTGGTTTTTTAGACCAACTTTAGTCTTGTAGCTTTTTCCACAAGTTTTGCATTCCATAGTTACTTTCTTATGTACCGTGTCAGTGTGTTGCTTAACATCCCACAGTGTGAAAAAGCGTTTATCACATATTTTGCAGGTTTCCATATTATCAGAATGACACTTTAAGTGTTTTTTTAAAGTATACTTTGTGGCAAAAGATTTTCCACAATGGTCACAACATATTTTAGTCACTGTGGTAATTTCAATGTTTTCACCAACACTCATCGTACTCGTATCCAGCTCAACACTTTGGCTTTCTGTGGTATCGTTATCGTTTATATTGTTACTTTCAGTTTCTTGAATACTATTATTGTTATTATCATCTGCTGTGGTATTTGTTTTAGTATTATCTTCCTCGTTTTCCACCACTTCCATGCCAAACAAATCTAATAATGAAACGTTTACGTCCATCTACAAAAACATAAACAACACATTTGTATTTTAGCTTATAATGTTAAAGCAAGCATTATTACATTTATATTAAATGGTACAATAATGTGGTCGGGCCACAACCAATTGCATTATTTAATTGGGCAGAAATAATATCAAATTTCCTACTCTGGGGCCTTAAATTTTTTCCGTCAAACAATACAGTAAAAAACCCTTTTCAAGTTCAATTGTCCTTGACCAACAATATAAGAGAAAAGTCGACTTCAATGGGAATTAATACCAAAGACCGCCGCTAGTAAGGTCAGTTTACGCAAAAAATAAAGGTTTTGAATTGAATATGTCGTAAACGGAAAATGTCAAATTTCGCAACAACAGCATCACACGTGCAATGCACCATTTCTACACAAAGCTTGTTACCAAATATATATAGTACCCGAGTTATGAATACAATGTAAAGAGTGTGATGAAAAGTTGGAAAAAATGTTAGAATAATAACAACCAGCTAAGGCAAAAAAAAGGCAAAAAAACCCCGACCGTCTTAGCGATTTAACGAGTGTATAATTAAAAAAAAAGATAATAAAAAACGATAGAAGGCAACAAAAGCCAGCAGTTTATTATTATAGTTATAGCATTATTTTATAGGGCAGAAATAATTTCAAATTTCTTACTCTTGGGTCTTAAATTTTTTTCCGTCCAAAAAAAAAAAAACTAATATATTTGCTTAAAAAAAAAAGCCCCCTTTCAAGTTCAATTGTCCTTGACAAGCGGACCAACAAGACTGTTGTCTACCATAGCCTTCTATCATTCTTTTATTTTTTTTTTAAATCAGACACCGTTAAATCGTTTGGAGTGTCGTTTCGTTTCCAGTTGTTACCTTAGCCGGTAATATCCCGCGTGAAGTGGTCGGGTTCAGCTTACCAATTTCCAACACATCATAACAAATCGTATCCCGACGTATTGACAAAAAGGAGTCGGTGCCTTTGACCCAAAGGAGGCGTTTCTAGATATTATTAATTAAACCTCAAATTATCTTAGAAATGATAATTTTACGTAATATTATCATTTTCGCCTGGACTCGTATCACATTTTTTGACTTAAAAATATATTTTTCTTTACAGAAATGTTGGATTAGTTCCAATTATACACAATTTTAACTCGCGATTACATGTTCAGCCCTTTATTTTTCTTATAACTGATTAATTGTTTGTTTTTGACACTTTTAATCTTGCTTTAGCATAAAATACATTTGTTTGGAAATTCCGTAAAGTCATTGTCTGATCGATACATCTTACCTTTTTCTGATTATAGAGTTTTGAAAGACCTTACACCGATCCCGCTTCAGAACTTTTTGGTTATATTTAGTATAGGAGTCGTTGTAATTTCCGAAAGGAGCCGAGCAACGCCTAAAATCGCCGAAAGGAGTCGATATGATCCTACACCGTGCACTTTATGTAGGTTACACTTATTTCATGTGTCATTTATGTCTATTAAATAAAAAAAAAACACTCATAGACAAAAAGTAATTTTTATTATTATACTACTGTATAGTGGTTCAATATTTCATCAGTGAAAATCACAATGGTCCTGATTTAGTAACTTCTTATCAAAAGAAGTACAAACTAGTGGATTTAAGCATGCTTTAGGGACCAAACCTATCTCTTTTGTATCTTATTATTTTTTGTTTCTGATTTAAGGAACTGTTAAGTTTGTTGGAGTCATAGATGATAATGCCATAGCACCTAGACTGTATGTGGGAGTTAAATTAGATGATAATGGTAAGGTTACAACATAGAGAAATGGAAGTAAATCATTAGATGATAATAGTAAGGTTAAGACATAGAGAAATGGAAGTAAATAATTAGATGATAATGATAAGGCCACAACATAGAGAAATGGAAGTAAATTATTAATCAAGAAGTGCAGAATCAATGTATATAAACACCCATTTAAAATATACAAAATGAGCCAAATACCCACTTTTAATCATCTGTAAAAATAAGAGACTTTAAAAAATAATGGATATGGACATTAAAATATCAAAACCCAAAATACCCAAGGACATATTTACAATACTCAATCTCATATGCACACATCTACAATACAATGTGTACAGTTCATTCATCCCATTGATTAAAATGAAAATATGCTTTTTTTTTAATCTGACAAGATAACGAACATTGGGATTTCTATATTTTAAAGTAAATTCAACACACAATGGAGTTTTCAAAGGAAAAAGATATTTTTATTGTGAGAGAGGTCATGGTGCGATGGTGACATACCCTGAAGTCCAGAAAATGAGACAGGTGGAAAGACGACCACCACTCTCAGGGAATTTCATGTTTCCAAGCTTTGATGAAGTCAAGAAGAGAAGAAAAGAGCGAAATCAAAAGTATGAAATTATTTTGATAAGCTTGGTCTACACAAATAAAATTACCCCCAAGTCTTACAATTCTTAAGTTTTTGGTCAAGACCTTTTTTATGAGCTCCTAAATGTATGAAAGAATAACGATTTTGTGCATTAAGGCCAATATAAAAAAAATTTATTAGATTCTCATCCCCTCCCGCCCTGATTCTCTCAGCACCTCAAAAAAATTTATTTTTTATTTTTTTTGCAAATTATGTCTGTTTTTATACTTTTTTCATTTAAAATGGCAGCATATTCTATCAAAATGATAGAAAATAAAAAATAAAATTCGCCCACCTGCCCCATATTTTCAAGAAATTTGGATGAGAATATAGGAATTGTTTTATTATGGCCTAAAGATCTGAAAGTTAATAATTGTGGCTTTCAGCCAGACATTATTCCAAATCTTAAAAAAAAGAAATTGATATCCAAGGCTTGCCTGTTTGAGCCTCATTTTAAGCATATAAGATTATATTGCAAAACAAAATTTAAGTTCAAATTCAAATTTTTGTTAATTTCCTAATCAAAAGGGCCAAAAAGCAGGCATATAAATCATATACAAACATAGATAAAAAGTGTATGCAAGGCTTAGTATTACGGTATAGAAAATATCCTAGATTCTCATCCTCTAGCTAGCTACCGTTCTTATTTTTTCAGCCATCTGAAAACAAATTATTTTGAGGTTTTGACAAATTTTGTCCTTATTGGTCAATTTTTAAGAAAAAGAATAAAAAAAAATAGCCCACCTGCCCCACATTTTCTTCATTGATGACATATTAATTACAATAATTAACATTTATTGATATATATTGACAGATGTATAAGGTAATTATGGATTTGCTAAGCTTAGAGTCGTGTTGAAAGACAGGGATTAAACTTATCATTCCTTTCCTTTATTGTTATATTTGTCATAAAAAATAGCTTTAATGAAATAAAAATAATTTAAAAAGAAATAATAGTTAAACTTGGTCAGGATTAATTGTAAGATTAAGAGAACAAAGTGTAAGTTTAGTAATATTGGTTTCCTTAATGACTGCTACGTTTTTTCCCTGACAGATATTTAGGCTTAGCACATCCCTAGGTGCCATAACTAATTCACCTTATCCTATTTACCATAGAAATCCTACAACTAACTCACAAATCTTATAAATTCTGAAGACAAGTGTGGCATGTTGGACAATATTAAATACCTTTAGACTACTAGTATATAGCTTAAAGTGGTGTTGAAAGCAAGATTTAAAAAAAAATCCTGTTGTTGATGATGTTGCTTTTATTGTATGAGCATGAATGCTGCATTCTCATTAATTATTATTTCTTGGGTACCAATTTTTTGTGGTAGGAAGTAAAACCTGAAAATAAGCTTTCAATGAAATGTTGATTTTGTATGGATTCCTTGTAGCCAACATGTATTTAAACCCCACACTTAAGAATTCAACTAATTTATTTTTAGAGGAACCATGATAAGTGAGAAAAAAAATGATCCACAGTATCACTATGCAATGATACACAAAAATTATTTAATTAGCAAAATATGCTCTATTCCTGAAATGTGTTGACCAAGTATAAAATGTCTCTCAGTCTGTCTGTTAGTCAATCAGTAACTTTTTGTCCCTTTCAATAGCCAGATGATGTGTCAGTTGGGTTTAAAAAAAAAAACATTTCAGTGTGAAATAGTGCAAAAAAACAAAGGTAAAAACAAATTGTTGCCCTGATGGTCTGCATACAATCATTTTAAAACTTTTTGGTATTGATATATAACCAATGCCTCTAGTTATTATAATAAATGTATCATTTGTATCTAGTTCCCAGTATGTTATTGTCTTTCTTTATTGTACACATAGATTTGTTCTTATTGTAACTGATTCATCAATTTTAAGGGGAGTGATCTTGAAATGTAAGAGTTATACCAATTATCAATGCAAATAACACAGATTAAGTTTGTTTTTGTATTCCTAGCAATGTTTAACTGAATACAGTGTGAAACTCTGTAAAGTTTGTTATAAAGAAATAGTTAATACTGATGTTATTTCCTTTTCAGATTAGTAGAGCTATATGCTAAAGCTGGTGTACCTCCTCCTAGTGACCTTATGCCAACAATACCCAGGCCCAAAACAGAGCCACTCATACACGTGGGAGACCCCAATGATATTGTTATAAAGGTCAGTATAGATGGAAAGGGGAAAAAAACCCAGGTTTTCTTATTGTTATATGTGTGAGCCTATCATCACACAGACTTTATTTCTTTAGTCTCTACAGGTCTTATGATAAAGCATTCTAGAAACTTTAGCTAATATTGAGGCATGACAATATTTATTTCTTTAATACTTTTTCTAATTGTATCATCTCTGTATACACTTTGAGTTTAAGTTTAGCTTCTTATCTACATATTTAAATGTTTTAAAGGAATTATATGTTCTTACATAAGTTCTTGGAAAAGGCTGATCTTTCATGAGTTATAGAAATTTTAAGTCTTTTTGGGAGTGCAGCCCAGCAGAACAAACCATAACTTACAAAAAAAATCTATCATGAGACAGCCATGAGTAGAAGATCTCTTCCAAGAACACATATAAGGACCTATTTCTTCTGTAACAAGCATTGTCCATGTTGCTTTCTCCTAGAGATTTGATAATCATATTGGCATTGCTAGTTAAGTTTTGACGATTATGTTTCTCTGGAAATATTACCTTGTGATGTTGCTTTTTTTTCAGAAACATTTTATTGTAACGTCAAAAATGTGTTGCCCTTTGAACTGTTTTACTAGTGAGGTCCTTATAAACATGTAACTCACATGAATGCATCTCAAACTTGTCATCTCAACTTAACAATGCCAGACAACAGAAGAAATCATTAAACTATATATTTTCATAGTTATAATATTATAATATCTGTTACGTCTTTTTGAGAAGTCTTAAGAAAAGTTGTGATATGATATCGTCTTTTACAGGACTTAGAAAAACAGAAGGAAAGAGAAAGGAGACGTCGTGAAATGTTAAATGAAGCAGATCAAGAAAAAATAGAACTTAGAAAATTAAAAATGCAGTTTGGTAACAATGAAAATGCTGATCGCATGGCAGTGACACTCAGGAAGTTACAGAGAGCTTACGAAGAAGGGTTAGCTATATCAAAAAGGCGGGGAAATGTTAGTTATTTAGATGACAGTGATGAAGATTAATGCTTAGAGATTATTAAAGAATGAAATGCTAGGTCTAATCATCAATATAATTATCCACACAGGGTGCTATTTTCCCTAAGTCGACTAACTTCTGTAAAAATCAATCTACTGTTCTTTTTTATATGTCTCCCATCATTAAACAGTTGATTAAGGTATAGCATGTTGTGGTTTATTACATAACTATATTTTGTGTATAGATTCCTATTGAGCCACGTGTCTCCTTAAACTTGCCCTGAATGTATGTGTATATACATGTACCTCAACATTTATACATGAAATTTTATTTGTTTATGAAAGATGTTCAAAAGACAGATTGGTGAAAATTAATTTTGTATACAATTATTTTCTTGATAAAAATTATTTATTTGTCCATTTATCATATATATGTTCTTATTTTAGCTGTGCTAAATGAAGATTTTTTTAAGTCTTATATATGTAAGAAATTTAAGAATATGACACATTATTTTATACCTGAAAGATTTCCTCAAAGTGCATTTAGCTTGTTATTCTAAAAAATTGTTGAGTTACAATAATTTTGTGAATTAAGGGATATTATTTATGCCAGTCTCCATGTTTTATATTTTTTAAAATATATTTAGCATTATGGTTTAACTAAAAAGTAAATGCTGCAGTAGTTAAACATAAAACTGAAGTGCATGTTTAAAAAATTGTGTCTTTTATTTAATATATGTTTTTATAGTTTAGAATTTTATCATGACATTGTTTAAGCTACTAAATGTGATATTTTTGTGTATTAGAGCTATTCTAGCATGACTGGTATACATTATGCTAGTTTACAATTGTTAATATGATATTTAAAAAAAATAAATTATTAAATAATAAATTAGTCTTCAAGTTTTAATTCTATTTTGTTTGTGCTTGTGTTGTCCCATTTGCTTCAACTCGATTGAATTTTTAAGAATTTCAATTATAAATGTTTTGTCGTCTTCTTTTTCTTACACAAAAATTATAAAGACTGACATGTATAGTGTATGAGGATGGCTGAATTAATGAAAGACATGTTTTTCAATTACCAAGTTATTGCATCTGGAGTCTGCATGCCAAGTTAATTATCATTATTAATTATTATGCATACAAATGCCAAGATTCATTTTATTAAGTTAGGATTTCAAAGTAGAACTTGGGATGAGGGTATTTCAATGGCAGACATTAGAGAAAACACTATGGTTAACTTGTACAAATCATGTCCACCTTTGTTGTGGAGACATATTGTTTTTGTCCTGTCTGTTTGTATGCCACTTGACTTCTTGAAAACTACTGAACAATATTTTATTGAAACTTGGTATATAGCAAGTACACTCTATGAAGTGGTGTAAAATTGTTCTGGAAATTTTGAGGGAGTTATGGCCTTTTGAACTTTCCAGAAAATGCTCTTGATTTATGGTTTCTGCTAAAACCTCCTAAAACTACTCAACCAAATTTTATGAAACTTGTTATATTCATAAACCATAATCACCTGTGCATACTACCAGGTAATTTTTATCCTCAAAATTTTGTGGGATGTTATATCCTTTGAACTAAGAGTTTTCCAGAAAAGCCCATAAACCATTGTTTATTGCTCAACTCCTATGAAACTACTCAATCAATATTATGAAACATGGTATGTAGCTTGCTAGATAACAATTTCTAATTTTTCAATTATTTACAGTGAGTTGTCTGTTACCTTACAGGTATTCCAATTGGAATTGCCTATTTAAATTGTCAAATAGGTATTTCAATAGGTCCATTTAAATTGAGGAATTGCTTTACAAAAAGGTAGCTCTATAGATGACCACTCATGCATTCAGATTTAACACCTGGCCAGGTAAATTACAGATGGCCAGATTTACCTGTTGTATAAACATTGTACTCTTATCAATACCTTCTGGGTTAGCTATTCAAATAATCAAATAAGTATTTTAATAGGTCCATTTAATTGAACAATTGCTATAGAACCAGAAAAGTAGCTTCATAGAGTTAACACCTGTCCAGTTTATAATCACACAGAAATTTGGTATATATTCATGTATTTTGTTGCCATTTCTATATATTGGTTGTGCTGGAACATAAATCATATGAAAAAAGTTGAAAAGACTCTTAAATTCCCAACATAATGTGAAAATGCACAAAACGTAAGAGTAAATCCCAAAGAAAATGTGAATAACACAGTATAAACACATATATCCCAAACAAAAAATGCATTACACATGTATCCAAAATAATTGTGAAAAATTCACTGATCATGAGAATTCGAAGTAACAATAATTTTCGAGGAACTTTTGTAAAGAACCAAATATATTCCAAATCAAATATAGATCCAAGAAAAAATGTAAGAACACATGTATGAATTATGATGAAGTATTACACATATATCCCAAATCAAATATAGACCCAAGAAAGTATGTATGAATTATAATGAAGTAACACATATATCCCAAATCAAATATAGACCAATGAAAATATGTATGTATTGCTTTTAAGTAACACATGTATTCCAAATCATATTTGTAAAGAAAACAATGATCCAATAATGTTGTGCAGCTTAGATTAAAGATAAAAAAAAATCTATACACATAAAGAAACAAGTTTAAAGCTAATACCTATTCTTATATAAAAAGCATAGAGAAACTGGTCCTTAATACTACTTTAACTGAGCCATTCTATTATTCTAATTAGGTGAGGTCAGGATAGTTTATATAGAGAAACAATTGTGAATTAAAACGTTTTATTCATAACAAGTTCATAATTATGTTGTAATTCTGTCACTTCTTTTAACTAAATCTTGCTGTTATAAGATAATTAGCACAACTATAAAAGTGAAAGATCATTAAAACAAGATAAGCATAGATATCCTTGCTAACCTTTTATAAAATTGGAATGATATAATCCATTTCAATAGAATAGAATAAGAGTACAAAACAGGTAAATCAGGTTTACCTGGCCAGGTGTAAAATCTGAATACATGACTGGTCATCTATAGAGCTACTTTCTGGAAAAGCAATTCATCAATTTAAATGGACCTATTGAAATACCTATTTGACAATTTAAATAGGTAATACCAATTTGAATACCTGTAAGGTAACAGACAATTTACTGTAAAAGTTTCTTTTAAATATACATCTTGATGGTCTTATAACTGGATATTTAGAAAAGAACAAATATATTCAATATTAAAATTGGATAAATTCATCAGTAAAACATGAGTAAAGTGACAAGCAGTTCTAAGACAAGAACCAAAATCCTGGGTCCCCTGCCGTGCCGTAAAATTCAAAGTCAGCTCACTAAACAAGAAGTAGATAAGGGACAGACTTGAAAACACATCCCACCAATTATGAAACCCTACCTTGAGCTGCATACTAAATATCAAAAGTCTATGAACAGCGTTTCCCAGACACTGTCAGACCGACAGACCTTTCTGGCAAAATTTCTTTCGGTTTGACAAAAATTTTCAGATAATTTAGTTAAACATATAGCAAAAAATAGCCAAATTTGAGTTTCGGTCTGCCAAAACCAATAACAATTTGGGACAGTCTGTATGAATAGTAAAAGCTGAGAAATCGGTTATGAAATTTTTTTCCATTTTTGACCCTTAAAAAATTCTAAGTCAGCTTGTTTAACAGGAAGTAGGAAAGCGTCATACCAGGAAACACATCCAACCAAATGGGGCCCCTACCTAATTTTATGCTGCATATCAAATATCAAAAGCCTACAAATAGAAATATCTGAGAAATCTGTTACAAAATTTTTACCATTTTTGACACTTAAAATTTTTTTAAGTCTGCTTGTTTAACAGGAAGTAGGTTAGCGACAGATTAATAGTAGCTGAGAAATCTGTTACAAACAAAAGTGTGATGAACAGACAAACATCGGCATTTCTATGTCTCCACTCCGTGTTGCAGCAGAGGACAATAATAATGAGATATAATCTTGGGTAAAACAATGAGAAGAGACATTAGTCACATTGAAGGCTGCTGGCCATTTTCCATTATTATTTACCATTTAAATATGTAGGTTGTTTCCCTTACACTTTATATTCCACATCTCATTACTTTCTAGGTCTAAGGATCAAACAAAACTTAATGAAAACATTACACAAATAAAACCAATGAAAATATAAATATCATTGCTATTTTAAGGTTTTGCTGCTGTCCCAGTTGATTCAAATACGTGTAAGTTTGCTGAAATTAAATTTCAAACCTTATGTCAATAGGCCCAAAAATATTAGAGTTATGCCCCCTTAGACAAATAAAATTTGTCTTATTTATTTTCATCTCTTCAATGAAAATTTCCAAGTCATATTTCTTTTAAATAACGGTAATGGATGGAGAAGGTATTTTTTTCTAGATATACTCTATTCTGAGAAACAATGGTTCTTTTCCTCTATTTTTTCCCATTTTATCTAAAGCTTATGGACAATTTGGACATTACAGGACATTAAAATATACAACTTTGTAATGTATTGAAAGACTTTTGGAGCAAGTTTTGTAAAAAGTTACATTTATACAAATTGTGTGTCATTTTGAATGCATAAAAAAAAATTCGGCTGTTATTCATTTATTCATTTTCAATGTATAAAGATCATCTACTGCATTGTTCATTCCCTATCCAAACCATCATATATCAAAACAGTCTTCACCAACCAAATCTTCATGTTTTGTGAAGCTGTAAACTGTTGCAAGTCTTTCATATCTTTAAATGAACACTTGTGTTATTGTTTGTGCTATTGTTGATTCTTTATACTAGCACCAACTCTCAAGTATCCACCAGTAAAAACTGAGCATAGCATAACATGTCTGTAAAAGACAAAACAAATACAAGTTATGCACAAGAACCTTTATATCTACATATTCTACTTTTTCTCCCATGTGATATCTAATTATGTACAGAAAGGGCAAAAAAAACCAGTCTGAAAATAAAAGGACGTTATAACTTTTCCTTTTCTTGAAACACTTTTTCTCCACTCATATCTAAAAATAATGAGTACCAGTAACTCATTGAAATGTGTATATTAACATTTTATCACTAAATATACACAACATGTTACTATTACCTTCCATTTTTCTTTCTAAGTCTTTCTTTCCCTTACTCCATTGTCTTTCAAATTCCTTACTGTCAAACTGACATATATCAAATGATTCAAGTAAATACTTTTTACCACAATATCTGGTCAGATGTCAAAGAAAAACATCACTTGTTTAAATAGCAGCATACATGTAGTTTGATTACTTGTAGAATTAAATTTCATTTTATGACTTATTTTGTGTTTGTTCAAGCACACAATTGGCCCTAAATGTGCATCATTGTTTCTCTTAAATTGTTCATGTTGTTGTCTTCACTTCAGTATTTTTATTTGAACACCATGTGATATTTGACAAGTTTTAGTTTCATATTTTAATTGTCTTCCTTAACCAGGCCTTTTTTTATTTATTCTATAGGGTGCCACTGGGTTGATTTCTTTTTATGTGATAGGCATTTTTAATTTCCAATGATCCATTTTCCATTTGTTTAATTTGTCATGAATTAATTGTTATTAGAATATTGCCCATGTTCTTTGTGATAACTATCCTTAATTTACATTTTTTTGCAAACATTTTTATTATTCAAACAAACGAAAATTCTTCAAAGTTTTGGGTTTTGCAACATGAAATTTTCCCAGAAATTATTTAGGGACCAACCATTTACTTGAAGAGTTAACTTCAACTTGTTTTTTTCCTGAAAATATTTTAGATTTAAATAATAAAAAATATATTCTGACTAGAGCAAAAAACTAAGCATCCCCCATCAGGACCCCCATTCTACACTAATTAATGGAAACGTAATGAATCAATTGCAACAAACAGGAAACTCTATAGATGGAGCACAGTACTACCCTAAGTTAATGTAGATGCGATGTCTTTCACTGAGCATCTTTTTTTTCATCTATCATAACTTTAATTTTCATAATTCTAGTTATATACTGATTGATTTCTATTGGGCTAAGAAAAATATCATTTAAACAACAATTTAAAAAAAAATGGAGAAAAAAACATTCTTCTATGCAAGTTTCAATATTTTCCTGTACTTTTTTAAGGGGAGATAATTTATATAGAAATAATTCTTCACTTTTACAAAAAAAATGAGGGTGAACTTAATTTTTATTTGTTGTATTTAAAAATACATAAAAAAACAAAGATTCAAAAATTTTTAGAAAAATCTATGGTGTAGATTTTCTTAGATGAAGGAATAGTGGTACCTTTATCAATTGAAGGTGCTTTATGGCTCACCAACTTCACTGACCTAATTTTTAACCTCTTTCTTCTCTTAAGACACCTAATTGGCAAACCTGTTGGTGTCATTTAAATTCAATTGAAAAAGGTACCACTATTCTGAATTTGAGTATAATTGCCTACTGATCCTACATTTACAGTACTAAAATCATGCATTTTGTAAAGTCATTTCTACAAAAATTCTTATGGTCAGCTTTGATTATATTATCCAGATTTTAATAGGACTTGTGGCGGCCAAAATTAAAGATAGTTCTTTGAATGGATTTTTCAACACCCCATCTACCTTTGTTTCATTACATGTGTCATCATTGTTCTGTCCTAAGTGTTTCATGGTTTTGTCTTTAAGTTTTTAGATATTGAAATTTATAAACATACAACTTTTAGACAAAAAACATCTACTATAGAACATCAAACGATTTGTTGTAATTATCTTCAAAAGGATACTGATGATTTAACAATATATCGATGTCATTTAACCATTCTACCAAATCAGAGAACGCTGGGATTGTTTCTGTTGCCTTGGAAACAACATCTATAGGTAGGTCTTTTACAACCCCAATACTGTATCCATGCTGTTTAGACATTCTTTCACAACATTCTCTTAAATTGTTTCTGTAATAGATAGACAATTAACTCATTTCTTATCATACTGAACACTTACTTGACAAGGTGAAAAAACTTGCTTAAAGATTTGATTTTTTTTAGTTAATATAATGCATTAATACATTGTAAATCTTATCAAGTTTTATTAGGGGTGAGCACACATTATAATTATTATTCATATACCTGTGATATATATTGGTGATAAATCAAATCATTGATATATCAGTCAATACGTAACAAAATGAGCAGAAATATATCATTTCACACACAAAACTATATAAAAACAAGAGTTAACACTAAAGTATGTCTCGCCTGACGGCACCATCAGAAACAATTATTCTTTCTTACTTCCACTATATTTTGAATTTACATGGATTTTCAGTTTCTGAGATCAAAAGATGTTTATAGAACTTAAACATTGCAAATATATGCAATAAAAATAATCAAAGTCACTCAACCAAAAAATCAAGGTCAAGGTCAAAAGATGGGGATGCAATGGTGCTAAGCTACTACTGGGGCATATGCATACCAAGTTTCATCAACCTAGGACCTATAGTTCTTGAGATATGGAGGTGCTCATAAAACTTTTCCAAAAAGTTAACGCCGCTGCTGCCGCCTGCGGTAAAGTAACACCTCTGTCCTGCTCTGCTTCGCAGGCGAGACAAAAATTACAAACCTTTATGTCATTTCAAAACTTGCATTATAAGTTAACTACTGTCTTATCAGATGCCATCTTTACAAACCCTTTTATAGCGAATTAAATGTTTCATTCCCCAAAGCTAAACAGGAACTCATCAAGGTACTTTGGAGTACTGGTGCTTAATCTATCTATAGAATTTTGTAATAATAGAAGCTAATCTTTCTGATCAGTTAACTCACACCTTCATTGAAAATAAAAACTACTCATAGGTAGATAATTTTTACCTGAAGGAAAAAAACTATCTCTGAGAAAAATTGCTTATATCTATGATGAACTAAATAATTTTTTTTTAATGAATTTAATGATTAAAACAACTCTATGGCATTTTTTTGCACATTTTCTTTTGTATAAATAATATTTTTGAGCTATTTTGCCGATGTGAAATTTTCAACAGGTAAATCTTTTAAACTAGGAAAATCTTTCCTTCATACAACAAGATAATCTCCTCTCTATCATGTCTATAGATGTGAGTTTAAACTGATCAGAGAGATAAACTTCCATAGCAACACATTCAATAGGAAGAATAAGTACAGGTACTCCAAAGTACCTTGATGAGTCCCTGTTCAGCTTGGGGTAATTAAACATTTTATTCGCTATAAGAAAATGTATTTAATATTAAAATATTTTCTTATAACCTTGATCTATACTTAAATCTGACAAAATGCAATGCTAAACATATATACTTACAATAAGTTATGTAGTTTTGTCAGTTTCTTGTTGACCTCCAATGATATTTTATACAACAGGTTTTGCTTTATATCTGGAAGTTTTTGTACAATGACATCAACATTAGCTGATTGACAGCAGTTGTATTGTTCTGATAAGTTTTGTAAAGAGTCTATTTCTCCTTGACATTGTTCTAAAGTCTCTTTCCATTTAATGCTACATTGTTGAAGAATTCTATAGGATGTTTGTAGTTGTTGATAAGCTTTTTTCAATTCTATATTGTCCATTCCATCCTTGTAGTCCTGCAATGAGAAATGATACATTGAGTTATTTTCAGACATACAGATAGCTTAGAATAACATTGGTCTTGCTTTAGAATATGACAACCTAATTCCATATAAAATTGAATGGAATAAATTCAATATGGGAGACATTCAAACATTTTTATTGTATTCATTAAAATACCTGTGATGTATTTTTCTCAAAATGGTAATTTGAAAGTCAAAACAAGAAAATTAATCCAGGTCATTTGCTACAATTCCTGTCTACCCTAGCTAGTCATTTTCCGCCTGATTAGCAAGTCTTTCTGCCCCTATGTTAGTTAAATCATTGTTATAATATATTGTGTAAAACATTCAGATAATAAAAAGAATAATAACATATGCAGTCATAAATTAAACTAATGAAAAAAAGTTTTTAACATAAGTCCAGGAAACAGAAGCTGTTACCATGGTAACTTCAAATTTATCCTTATTATAAAGATAACTATTTATTTTTATTTGAAATTAAACATAAACCTGTTGAAGCTAAATTATACGCTCTTGAAGGGGGTAAAATTGGTATAGATGTCAATAATTGTACATCATTGTACATATAGGAGCTAAATTTTCCTTCTACATCCAGACTTGTACTCCTGTTTTCCTAAACTTTCAGTGTCTTTAAAACACTTTTTTCTATGAAAATTTCCTGGGTCATTTAGCTTGAAGAAAATGTAAGGCCTTTTCTATACCAGATTAGTTATCATGCCAATCAGTTAGTGCAAATAGCTATATTTTAAGAAAATTGTCCTAATTTCATTGATTTTTGTTGTTTTCCACACACCTTTTGGTTTGGAAAATATGGCTGCATCTGAATAACAACTTCATATTTGATAAAATTAAAGTGAAGAATGATGTTTCTACATTTACCATTGCAGTCTAAAATTGTATACTGTGCTATATTCATGATAAAATAAGGGATTTACACTGAAGAAATTCAGTGGTGCGCCTGACAAAGGTGGAATTTACAGAGAAGATGTAAGATGTAATACCATACTCTAACTTCATTTCAGAAGAAAAATGGATAAAACTTTATAACACACTTTAATATTTTACCAATTATGTCTTATGGGGGTGGGGAGGAGGGGGTCCCGTCCCGAATTCCCGTCAAAATAATTTTATAATCCCATTTTCCCGGATAATAAAAACTACCGATCCCGTATCTCGAAAAACAAAATGCCGGTTCCCGTGTCCCGCTATTCGCTTTTCCCGAATTCCCGTTAAATAATATGGCCAATCCCGGCGTCCCGGAAAAGGTCTTCCCGACCCTCTCTTATGGATCTGAAATATGGATCTTAAATTTTAATTAAAATTTAGACTCAGTACTGAAAACATTCAAAATTTCAGATTTTATCTTTTTTTTTTTCAAAAAGACAGCTAGTGCATTGTAATGTAAACATGTTTTAAGTCATTATGAAAGCAATTTGTCTTATTTGATATATTTTCTTTGTGGCTACATAACAGTTATTATCTCCCATAAATATCATACTGTTTTGAGCAACTTCAGTTTATTGGCCCAAATTTTGGTCTTATTGACACTCATCCATTAAATCATTCTGAATCATGAGTGAATGATTCATTTATTAAAATTTTGACAATTTAAGGGGAATAGTATAATTAAATTACCATAAATAAGGCCCGGAATTAAATGTTTGATGATTACAAATAAAACTAATATCTTAATCTGATCATATTCTAATTGTAAATACATCAAAAATGCAATTTCCCTTACATTTGAAAAAAAAACATCTACCATTTTACATTTTTGATCTGGCTCATCAATGCGTTTCAACTTACTACATTTTATCATTGTTTACAAAGAAGTTTCCTGTTCAAATCAGCGCTAAATTCAATTCGAAGGTAAACACAAAAAGACAAAATAATGCAAAACCCTTTCACAAGAATGAAACAATTTTCGATATTTAATGAATAGCTATAACGTGTACAATTTACGATATGGTAATGAGTAAGCCCATAATCAGCTAGACTCTTGTAATAATACAACCAACTTGAACCTTGTCACACTGGTGCACCCACCACTAATCTATTAATCTATCTATATTTATGTTACTGTTCCATATATTCTGTTTACACTGTAAAAAATGTATTGTTCCAAATCATATATGTCATTTTTGGTCATTGCCTCTTGAGTGACCTTTAATTGGAATAAAAATATTGGTATTGTAATGTCAATGTGACAATAATCAGTCAGGGAGATCATCAAAAACAGTTCTAGGTTACTTATTTGTACTTTTCTAGTCCAATTTGAGTTACTTCCCTTGATTTTTTAAATAATGTAACCAGTTTCAGTTATTTTTCTATTTTCTTGCTTAAAATGACTAATTTTACAAAAGTGTCAAATTTTCTTTTAATTCTAATCTTAAATCTAAAGTTTTGATCTTAATTGATAGATTATCAATGACTTTACAAGGTTTATTTATTGGAAATCATTATTTAAGCACTGGTTGTGTGATAATGACATTTTAATTTCCCATGGGCATCATCTTTGAGAAGCTTGCGTACCAATAAGATAAGCTTGCAATTTCAAACTCAAAGCTGAACTACACAGTTTAAAGTTCAATAAATGCAGAAAAAATTTAGCCTAGTGGGGGAAAATACACTAACTATGAAAATTTGTAGGTTTGAAAGTGACCAATTTAACAAAAGTAACTGAAAATGGTTATCTTTTTAAATTCAGATAACCTAAATCAGTTATAAAAATTATAACTTATTTTGATGATCTCCCTGACTGATAATGACAATAACTTATTGAATAAGGATATTCCCATAAATTCCTGTTTTTCTAGGAATTATGGCCCTTTTATCAATATCCCAGAAAATATTATTCCTTGTTTAAATGTAGTCTATGGGTTACCTCTTACATGTGACAAGTAAAACGGGGTTCGCTCCCCTTCGTACATTAATTAGTAGGTTTAAAAGCCAGCAGTTTATACTGTTGAGCTAGGGAAGGACTTCTTTAGCTCAGTGGTAGAGCGTCTGACTGAGCTTCCCGGACAGGACATGTCGATTTTGTGAAGTAATTCATGCTCTCAGGTTACACAAGATTACCCAGCCATATAATACGATGAGCCTTGCTTTATTGCTGTCTGATCTGTCTCCCAGCTGTTCAGATTTTTAAGAGCCATTTATGACCCATTGATAAAATCAATTAGATTACATGTCAATGCCTTGACATTAAGTTCTCAATTATTACTCATTAGTTAGCATTAATTAATATGATGCAGGTTAAACCTGTGACGCTCCCGAAGTTTGAACGTATCCTTAAATATTTTACAAGCTAAAATAAGTTTTCAAATGTTTATTGGGCAATTAATTGAAACAAATTCTTATTCGAAAATAAAAACAAAGTAGCTTTTCTTGTGGGTCCTTTGTGCGCTTAATGACGCAGGAATTTTCAAAGAAAAAAGCGTTAAAAAGACGCGGAAAGTCTGGGAAACCGCGCGTGATTTACCGGACGTTGAAGGAAAATTGAGCCCATAGTACAACTAGAATATTGACATTTCTACCATTATCGCTCCCTTCGGGAGCGTATCAATGATTACTTGTCTCAAGTCAATTGGAGCAACTCACACTCCTACTGTGACCAAAATGAGCGAGGGAATTCAATTATATTTATATAAACTGCACATCAGAAGAAATGTTGGCATAGCCAATTAACTAATATTAAATGAACAGTAAATGAATGAGGCAAGAGGGAGGATTTTAATCAAAAGATTTTAATAATACCATATTCATTAAAACACAAGTGCATGACGGTATCAACTTGTCAGATAATTGGATCAGATCTTTTGAATATGAAGGGGGTAACCTTTTTTTATCTTACTCATAATATTCCATTTTGAAAATATCTTATTTTTGGGTACTTTATTACTAGTATTTGATATTTCAAAATATCAAATGGTTTTTTCTAAGAATAAATCCTTCATTTTTATGTCCCCTTGACGTCAGGTCGGTAGGCAGTAAGTTTTAATCATGGGATTTCAGACCTGTTTGACTTATAATTTCCTGTTTAGGACTTGGTCAAGATGAAAATTAATGTGAAAATTTCTGTCAAACTTTTCTCAGAAGCCTTACATCATGTAAGTTACATGAGAAGGATTTGGAATTGGAGCTGGGTTCATTATATGTCCATTTCTTTTTTAAAATTGTCGTTTATATTTTTAATAGGTTGTGTCATGTACACATATTCCACATCTCATTATATTCTATCCCAAGGGACTTTCAGACCTGTCAGAGTATTACTACCTGTTTAGGGCCAGTGGGGTATCCGTGTCTCATGAACACATTCCTTCTTTATTTTATATCACTCAATATCCCTATTATGTATTCACAACCATATTGTGTTTTGTGTTACTGCTGGACCATAAGATTGCAAGAGAAGAGGGAGGTTTGGTGTACCATTAAACCTGGTTTAACCCTCCAAATGCCTGTACCAAGTCAGGACCATTGTGATTTTTCTCCAGTATGTCATCAATATCTTTGTTTGTGTGGTATTTTGTCACATTGTTTTCGCCACTTGTTAATTACTACAGACCATGTTCTTGTAAATTTTGTATATAATTTTCAACTGTAGTTAAAGTGTTACTTTATTGTCTCCTCCATTGGCTGCATGTCTTTGTGGATCTTGAAGCATGTTTTTATTTATAATGTAACTTGATGGCTTCTAATAATATGATTTAGGCATTGCCTAGTTGCGAGCACAGCATAATTATTCAATTTTCTTCATTTCAAAGGAAAGAAAAGAGGAAGAAATTTTTATTGAACTTTAAGATTCTAAAAAATTCTTTGAAATACTCCAAATTTATTTTTAGAAAACAACTCTGTGAATTCTGTGGTTAATTCTGAAAAGGCACCTGTGAGCACCTGACATTTCGCTCCAAATTTTGAATAATGATGTTGGCAATATTTACTTCATTGATATGCAATGTACAAAAATTAATGAAAAGAAAGTGCAATTAGATTACATTTATGGCTAGTAAATATTTGCCCCATTTATTTTTATACGACGGCACAAAAAAATTGTGACATATAATGGTATGATGCTGTTGTTCCTTACGATAAAAGGATGGATGGGATTGATTTTGGGGGTCCCCCCTTTTTTCGTTTATAAATCAGGGACCAAAAAGGGGTAAAAAATGTAACTTTTTTGTTTGTTCCCACAATAACTATTGTTCTGGTTAACCAAATGATGTGAAATTTTACAGCAATGTTTGATACCATTAAAGGAGGAATGGGATTGATTTTGGGGTCTACCCTTTATTCATTTATAAATTAGGGGCCCAAACGGGGCAAAAAATTCAAATATTTTATTTGTTCTCACAATAGGTTCTTGTTGATAAATTGTTATGAAATTTGACAATGATATGCATTACCATTATACCATAAATGGGATTGATTTTGGGGGGGGGGGTCCTCTTTTTTTCATTTAGAATTAAAAGAGTCCAAAAGGGGCAAAAAAATCTATACTTTTTTATTTCTGGTCCAATTTTGATTTTTTTTTTTGAAGTTGTAGGATTAATTATTGCTTTATCCCCCACCCCATTTTGGAAATAGGGGCCAAAAGGGGCCAAAATTGAAACTTTTTTTTATTTATTATCCAATTTCATTTTTTTTTTTTTTACTAATAAATTTTTGTAGTGAATTAACAAAATTGAATGTTAATTTTGCAACACTTCCCTCCCCCTATTGCTGCTAAGGGCCAAAAGGAGCAAAAGTGAAAGGTAGAAGATACCATTAATTTTGGGCCATAATGGGTAATGTTTTTGTAACTGTCACAGAGTTCGCAAAACTTTAAAATTTCTTTGCCGGACATAGGTCTGCCAAAATGGAATATTTGATTGGACTTAATTTTTTTGTACTGGTCCTGTCTACTACAACTTGTAGAAAATTTCTAAATTCTACCGGACATGGGTCCAGGAAGTACAATGTATGTTAAAAGGCTGGACCTGCTTAAATTTTACCAGTCAGGTCCGACAGGTCTGATGCATTTTGTGAACTCTGCTGTAATTTATTTAAGTTTGCTTTTGGAAAAAAAAAAATTTCTTCAGAATGTTGATGGATAGTCCACCAAAGGCTGCACGTGTCAAAAAACTTTGTCAGTCCCCCATGGGCTGCATGTGTCCAGAGCAATTGACTATCCATATTGGGCCTAAAACGTACAGCATTCGACATGTTGCAGTCATATCATGCTGCGCTCGGTGAAGCTTTTTATTCAAACTTTCTTCTATGTATTAAAACACAAATTATATTTTAAAAGCAAAATTATTATTATTCACGACGGAACTGTAATTTTGAAAAGCATATCCGCATAAAAAAATTTCAATATCAGCATTTGGCAGATTTCTCGCGGAAACTTGCAGTAAAGCTCTTCGTGCTCACTATAAGACTGTTTTAAATGATGTCTCTTCTTTATTGTTTGTAGGAAAACAACAATGCCAAGAAGAAAAGTGAAGGGATCAACACGTCCTAAACCAGTGTTACCAGAAAGTGATGAAGGAGATCCACAATCAAAGGAAGAGAAACTCCACAAGTTAAATGTTTTCCTTCAAGATTTTGATAGTCAAGGTAACCATAAATGAATATATTACACTGACTTTCTCTGTGTGCAGGAATTATTTAGAGATTTCAAATAAGTGTTCTATTTCAAATTAAATTTGTCTTTTATTATCTTTTTTGAAATTTTTAGTGTAAACTGGATTAATACAATGAGAGAACCCTTGAATTGGCTTAAAAAGCAGTAACAAGTTATATGTAATTGCTTATCCAGAAACAATAAAAGTAAATGTCATCAATTAATGTGTGAATCTAGTTTTAAATGTGATTTATTTCAGTTATTGAGAAAAAGAAGAAGTTAGAGTTAATTTTACAGAGACAGTTAAACCACATAGAGGCATGTTATTCACAAGAAATCAGATCATTACCCAGTGTAAGTTTAATAAAGGTTAGGTAAAAGTTGAAACCAACAAAATATATGTTAAGAGAAATATATAAAACAAAGTTATTATCTAAGGAACAGATAAATATGTTAACACATGTACGTAATCTAACAAACAATTCTCTTAAGATGATAATATATGTGCATATTTCCTAGATTCTCATCCAAATTTCTTGAAAATTTGATTCTGGTGGACAAATTTAATTTTTGATTTTTCACCCATTTTGATGAAATATTCTGCCAATCATAAAAAAAATAGCCAAAATTTAACAAAATTTCCAAAAAAATCTAAATAAAATTTTTTGAGGGAGCTGAAAAATCGGGACATGTGACATTATAAAATAAATACATCTGTATTGATTTATTAAAAGCAAAAGATTTTGTGTGTAGATGTTAATTATTTGTTGTTGGCAGTGAACTGAAAACCACCCTTAAAGCAACCAATTTAAAACCCTGACAAGGATGTAGTTGTGAAAAACCACTTGGAAAAGAACTGTTTTCATTATTTTTTTGTTTTTAGAAAATAAGACAGATGAAGTTATGTGAATTTATTTGTAAGTATAAAAACATCAGCCTAAATGTAATGGTACTTAAACACAGTCACAGTCAGTTTACCTAGATTCAACTGAATAAAATTACTGAGGAAGTACACACACCACCTGTTAGATGCTGGCATACATATAATTCATATACTTTGGTTTCATTATTATTCGTGGGGTATCAATTTTCGTGGTTTTCGTGGGTGACCTTTACCCACGAAAATTGATGCCCCATGAAATGGAAATATACATTGATCTCTTTGCTGCAGTCTTCGAAACCACGAATTCAAGAATCCACGAACTGATCCTTTTTCATCAAATCACGAAAATAAGTACCCACGAAAATAAATGAATCAACAGTAGCTGCATTCTATTTTTAAGTGGTAAATAAAAAAAAAAGTTGCATACTCTTTTGAGAAGCAATTAAGTGCCATTAACCATGTTAAAGGGGCAAATATTGGATATACATAAAAGATGCACTATCAGTATTCATCAAAGACTGCAGTACACAATTCAAAACAAAACTGCAATATAGGTGATTATGAAGTGTAAGCAATGCATGCTTGTTGCAACACACCTGTCTGGTTGCTAGCAATCATTTACATAAAAAAACCTTGTCAAATTCAACATTTCGTGCAAAAGTACACACACTGATTTTGTGATCTTAAATATCTCCATCCATCTTTTTGATTGAAATCCTGTATATTTATTACATGGACTGAGTATAAAAGTTAAAACCCAACAAAAACACAAAACATTGCTGTTTATTTACTTATAATTATTTTAGCAAGAGGTGGTGTTGTGGACGAGGTACTTAACAACCCAGATTTATATGAAGTTGATGACATTAAAAAGACGTCAAGGTAGGATTTCTTAAAAAAAGAAAATTGATAATTTTAGAATCATATGGCTAACTTTATAGTTACTATACTATTAATTTTACAATACTTGAAAAAAATCAAATAAGCATAGAAATTTCAAAATCACTTAATTGATCTTACTGTCTTCATGCTGATAGAATATGAAACTGTAAATTATGTACCAAAGACCAACAGTTGTAATAAAATTATGTTCCGGTAATAAGAGGACAAGTTTAATCAACTGTCTGTATTATAAATGATAATAAATCCATTGTTGCATGTTATATCAAATTTCAACACCATTTTTGAAAGTGGAAATATTTTTTAAATTAATGTAGTTGACTCAGAGGCATATATTAGTACATTTTTCTATATATTAGTACAGAACTTTTATAATTATTTTTATGCATATAAATCAACTTTTGGTGAAATATATCTTTAATTATATAGCAATAAAGATAATTTTGAAGGAATTTATAGTTGTGTAAACCTTCAGAGCCTCTCAGAAACTTTCCAAAAGTCTTTTGTACAATATGCAGTTTGTGAATGGGTTTTCAGACTAACACACCAGTAAGTTCCTTTAAAACAACTAAGGTGAAGGTCTTTTAAATGTATGTCTCTTATAGTGGCATTTTAACTTATACTGTTTGCCTGATAGGTCAAGAAGAATGTATGAGACAATATCAGAAGACGGAGGGATTGAAAACAGTGTTTTAAGATCAACTAAGGTATGTGTAGGCTTTATATCATCCAAACTCATGACATTGTTTAAAAAAAACTCAGGTTAAGATATGATATTAAGCACAGGGAAGTGTCCCATATTTTTATTTTTTAATATATTCAATGCCTTAATATTTATAATCCCAGGCAGTGCTATACATTAATAGTTGACTTTTTAAAGTAGAATGCTATTTTCATATTTTTGAAAATTCAAAAAAAAGCTTAATCCTGAGAATTTTCTTGACTGTTACTCACTATATGTTCAATTGGCTGTTATCATGACATTCAAGCATATTCTTAGACTTGAGAAATAAAATATATGACAATTTTTTTTGAAATTATAACATATTGTTCCTGTATTGGTATATCCATCTCAAATAGATACATTTGTTTTACATGAGTGTATTTATTATATATGTATTTGTCATTATTTCAGAAAAAAACTACAGTAAAGAAAAAGGCTAGAGGAACAAAAAACAGTAGCATATTAGCCAACATATCAAATACAATGCCCCCTCCAAGTTGTCCTCCATCGGCATATAGAAATGGGTAGGTCTATCTTATTATGCATTTTATGTAGAATTTTGTTGTACTATGATGTACTTGCACATCAAATACTGTACTATAAATTTATAATACTTTGCATATTAATCAACATGACAGTTATTTAAAAAATAATCTTTTATTCCTAGAAAGCAAATGTTTACATAACTGGTACATTGTCCTTTAGAAAGATGAATAATACAATTAGTTTTGGCTATAAGTTATGTTCATGTATGTATTGAAATAATATGATACATGCAGTTAGATTTATTTAAATAGAGTTATATATAATACACACCTCTGATAGACTTATATTAATTAAATAATGATATTGTACAGAAAATCCAAATGAGAACACTATGCTGTTTTGGTAATGGATGATACAATTCTATGTATGCCTGAATGATATGAATGAATTCAAACCAAATGCCCATGGCCTCAATCTTATATTATTTTACTCTTGATTTAGATATTTCACACCAGTACATAGTAGTATGTCTGCTGCAGGCTGGGATACACCACTGATAACACCCAAATTTGATCCTAGGTAAGCTGTTCTTGATTTACTTTGACTTTTCATTTGTATGCTAGCATAAATTCCAGTAAGAAAAAACACAGTTATGTCACACTGTTGGCAATATCATAGGTCTCATTGGAATATTTAACTATCAAGTACCTCTTGGAAGGTAAAATCAATGCCATTTCCTGGTCATTTCCATTTTATGTTACCTGCAACGTGTTGCAAATTGACATATAGGAGTCACTTTGGCACTATCCGTTGTCTTGCAACATCACAGAAAGGTGTCACAACCTCTTAATATTTGGCGAGTAGGATCCTCCTTTAGTACATGTACTCCATGGCATAAAGCAATTTTATGGTCATAACTCATCTACTTTATGTTTACTGAATATTTAAGATGCAAATGACATATGTCTTCCATCGAAGATCACCATTCTAGTCTGTATGAATGACCTGCAATTACCATTAGGCATTAGAGAGATTATTTACTATTTATTTTTTAAATGATAGATTGCCTGTCACTCCAGCTCAAATGAGGGATGCTAAACCTGGAGAGATATACATGTCACTGGGTGGCAGTCCTATCAGAAATAACAGAGGAACCATAACAACAGTACAGGTATGTGTACACTATAGGGATGCTAAACCTGGAGAGATATACATGTCACTGGGTGGCAGTCCTATCAGAAATAACAGAGGGACCATAACAACAGTACAGGTATGTGTACACTATAGGGATGCTAAACCTGGAGAGATATACATGTCACTGGGTGGCAGTCCTATCAGAAATAACAGAGGGACCATAACAACAGTACAGGTATGTGTACACTATAGGGATGCTAAACCTGGAGAGATATACATGTCACTGGGTGGCAGTCCTATCAGAAATAACAGAGGGACCATAACAACAGTACAGGTATGTGTACACTATAGGGATGCTAAACCTGGAGAGATATACATGTCACTGGGTGGGAGTCCTATCAGAAATAACAGAGGGACCATAACAACAGTACAGGTATGTGTACACTATAGGGATGCTAAACCTGGAGAGATATACATGTCACTGGGTGGGAGTCCTATCAGAAATAACAGAGGGACCATAACAACAGTACAGGTATGTGTACACTATAGGGATGCTAAACCTGGAGAGATATACATGTCACTGGGTGGCAGTCCTATCAGAAATAACAGAGGGACCATAACAACAGTACAGGTATGTGTACACTATAGGGATGCTAAACCTGGAGAGATATACATGTCACTGGGTGGGAGTCCTATCAGAAATAACAGAGGGACCATAACAACAGTACAGGTATGTGTACACTATAGGGATGCTAAACCTGGAGAGATATACATGTCACTGGGTGGGAGTCCTATCAGAAATAACAGAGGGACCATAACAACAGTACATGTATGTGTACACTATAGGGATGCTAAACCTGGAGAGATATACATGTCACTGGGTGGCAGTCCTATCAGAAATAACAGAGGGACCATAACAACAGTACAGGTATGTGTACACTATAGGGATGCTAAACCTGGAGAGATATACATGTCACTGGGTGGCAGTCCTATCAGAAATAACAGAGGGACCATAACTACGGTACAGGTATGTGTACACTATCATCAGACAGGTCAGAAATAACAGAGGGACCATTACAACAGTACAGGTATGTGTACACTATCATCAGACAGGCACCATCCGATTGAATGGCCCCCTTGATGTACACTATCATCAGACAGGCACCGTCCGATTGAATGGCCCCCTTGATGTACACTATCATCAGACAGGCACTGTCCGATTGAATGGCCCCCCTTGATGTACACTATCATCAGACAGGCACCGTCTGATTGAATGGCCCCCTTGATGTACACTATCATCAGACAGGCACCGTCCGATTGAATGGCCCCCTTGATGTACACTATCATCAGACAGGCACCGTCCGATTGAATGGCCCCCTTGATGTACACTATCATCAGACAGGCACTGTCCGATTGAATGGCCCCCTTGATGTACACTATCATCAGACAGGCACCGTCCGATTGAATGGCCCCCTTGATGTACACTATCATCAGACAGGCACCGTCCGATTGAATGGCCCCCTTGATGTACATTATCATCAGACAGGCACTGTCCGATTGAATGGCCCCCCTTGATGTACACTATCATCAGACAGGCACTGTCCGATTGAATGGCCCCCTTGATGTACACTATCATCAGACAGGCACCGTCCGATTGAATGGCCCCCCTTGATGTACATTATCATCAGACAGGCACTGTCCGATTGAGTGGCCCCCTTTTTATGTATGCACTATATATATGTGTAAAATATACTGTGCACTAAAGATTCCAATAGTTAGAGCCAATTTTGTATTGTGTGCATAAGGTCTAAGTTTGTTAGTACATAACTCCATATGAGCTATAAGTTCTAACCTGATGAAAATTTGTATGCACATGTCCTTGAAAGAAGCAATGTGTACCAATGGGACAATCAAATTAGGTAACTTTTATTAGACTTAGACATCTTTAAACATTATATCATCATCCCTCCAAAAAACACACACATAAAACCATGTACTGTATTACAACCAAACTGGAATAATCAATGTGAAGTAAATCTCCAAAAATAAATGAACTCAATTGCTCCAGAAGAGTTCCTGCTTGCTGAAGCATATCCGTCATGTTGCTGACAATCAATTTGAGTTACATCTGGTATAGGACAACAATATTTAACCTATATGTCAAACCAGCAGACATCTGGTATAGGACAACAATACTTAACCTATATGTCAAACCAGCAGAACCATACATTCCCATCATTTGACAATGCCTAACATTATAACAGTTGAGACTTTGAAATTTTGAAACTTTCATAAAAAGAAATGTAGTGCCTTGTAGTCTGTGTTGAGTCTTATTGTTTTTTTGTGTATTTTCTTTATATAGACAATGGCTTTTAATGTAAAATGGCCACTATATAATTGTAGATCTGTCACTTGTTAGCAAAATCATACTTGTTTATTGTAAATGCCCCCTGTGGGACCAAATTGGCTAATAAAGAATTGAATTGAATTGAATTGTAGTTTGAAAATCCTTGAATAATTATTAAAACACTTATAAATTAAAAAAATATATATATAACTTATTTTCATTTACAGATGATGTTAAAGGCAAAGGAAGATGAACTTTTAGAACAATTTGGTAGATCAGACCGAGTGAAAGTGCGGGAGGTTTTAAGTACGCTGTCTACTATCATTGAAAAATCAAAAGAATTTGAGGATTGAATCTTGTGTAATATTTTGTTTTGTTTAAAGTATATGTAAAATGTTTTTATTATTATAATTTTTTTTTAGTACCACTTGTGCAATTGTTCACACATTTTATATACAGTATGTGTTAATTTTATCACAGAAAATCTGATATGTGTAGTTAAAGATATAGATTGAAAAAATCTGAAGAACCAAATTATCAGAAAATAACCAATTTTTTTTTTCTTGCATCAGTATTCATATGAATTTAAAAAAAAGTTTGATTCATGTAAGTAATATAATGCAAATGAATTAAAAACCCCAAGACCAGAAATGCATTAACCAAAACATGTCATTAAGATTAAATACACATTATTTTGTTTTGATCAGAACAACACATGTATTCCTTTTGTTAAAATTATAAGTTTTTAGTACATGTATATGCCTTTGATGTTTTTTGAATAGAACATTGTTGTGGCAACAGGTAATTCCTGGTTATAAACAATGTCAGACAGCAGGCTTTAGGCAATTTAAAAAAAAAAAAAAATCTCAACAACTTATCATAGCCACTTCAAATTTGGTATGTATCAGCACCATGGAGATATTATCATAAAGTATATTATGTAACATCATAATTTATTAAAACAGGAGCAAACATATATCAATGCTTGTGTTGTCTTCTTATCATCAAACTGTTACATGATATAGGAATCAAACATTTCATTATTGTTTGCTGAATTTTTACCTGACATATGTTTATATACAATGTGTGATTATACTATGTTTAACTATTTGTAATGGTTTCATTGTACATTAATAGAACATATAAGTTAAATCAGTGTCCAACCATTTATAATTTTTATTCATTATTTTCTTTTTTTATAAGTACGTAAATGTGTAATAATATGTTTTTAATTGGGCACTGATTTGTTATCATTTTGTTTTGTTTGTCAGAATATATCTAAGACTGGTTTGGTTTGTCTACTTTTCCTATTACAAAATTTTATTGATAGTCAGTACCAGTCAGATATCAGTTAAGGTCATAGTTCAGGCCTGGGTTTCATAAAATATTTTTCCTTGAGTATCTCCTTAAATTAATCACTATCTCAGTACAGGAATTACTCAATAGATTTGAAGATGAGGAAATCCTCAAAGTTCAGGATGCCATTTCATTAAGTTATCTTTAGCCTGACGTGCATGTAAGCCATTTAATTTTTATGGGATAACGAGAACATTAATTAGCCATTGCTTTCTGAAACGACACCCAGATTTTATAAAACCAGACACTGATTTTTGTTCCCAGATGATGGGGGGGGGAGGAAATGTATAATTGCAAAGAAATATACATGTAACATGAAAATACATGATGGTTAGTTCACTTTTAAGAAATTTAAGCAATCAACTTTTAAAAATATTTTTCCTTTTTGCAAGACAGATGATAGTTCTAGGTAAAAATTTCTTAATTTTTGTTTCGGATATTACACATTGAAAATTTATATGGGTTATAATATAATAAATGTCATTTTGTAACAATTTTGGTAGCAACTACTATTAATCACAGCAAAATAAGATTTAGTATGCAATAAAGCATGGGAATTGTTTTGAAGTCTGTGGGTCACTTCCAGTTTATCTGGCCATTTCTTGTTTTTGACTGACTTATACCCCTGCTCCAAAGGGTATATTGTTTCCTCCTCAGCAACAACATAAGGCAGAGGTCTGATATTTTCTGAAGTCAATAGTACCATATGGTGTATAGATGTTTCATTTACCTAGATCATCTACTTCCTGTTTGCTAAAACTTAGGTATATGCAAGGCATAATTTCAGGAAGGGGGTATCGCTATTGAGCATATGCTCACAGATTTACTGGGTTTTTTTTAGGTAACAATTTTTTTAACAATTAGATTTTGAGGTCAGAAGTTTGTTGCCCTTTATTCATGCAGTGACAACATATAGCAGACTTGCTAGTGCTGTCCCTTGAAAATCCATAAATAAAGGTATTTACTAAATATAACATCTCTATAATGTTAATAAATATGTAACACTTTAATTTCATATTTTGGTGTAGATTACTGTTTGTTCTTTTTTTCATTGACTCTTTAAGAGATTTAAACATCTTTGTGCAATCTGTACCGAGAATTTTTTATGTGTTGGAACAACCATTTATGTTTATATGGTTATGTTTCTTTTAGTTTTAGTGTGCTATTTATATTAACTAGCAAGAACATCAAAAGCTATTATCCATATAATAAATATCAATAACTTAAACCTGTTTTGTTTTTGTGAAAATGTTATTATTTTTCAAGGAAGCCCCAAAAGTGATAATTTGTTTGTAACAGTTCTATTGATGAACTTTGGTACTTTTAGCTCAAAACTATACATTGAAATGAGAAAGGATAACATTTTGACTTAGCATTTATTTCTAGAAAGTCGAAATGAAATATATTGTATGTTTAGTATTCAAAGATATATATCATTATTCAGGTCATTTTGGTACTAGGTATAAAAAAAGATGAGATAACAAGATTTTGAGGTTGAATTATTTAAGTTCACCTTTAAAATTGTTTAGATATAAAGAAGGAAATGTGCAGCTTTTAATTACATGTTGCGTTGCTGAAGAAGGTAAAGCAGTGCTTTAGGACATTATTATACCCTGTTACATGAAGTGGCAAGGGATTTTTGAAACACTCCATGATAACTTGAAAATGCTTAAGGGGATTCATATTAAATTTTTTACAACTGTTTAGCACAACAAAATGATGACCAATTAGAATTTCCCGCAAAATCAAAACAGAAAAGGAGTGAAAAAAAATGTTTTTCTGACTCTTTAAAGGCATATTGTCTACCAAAATAACATTTTTTTCATCCCCAATTTTCTAATGTCATTTTGACCACAATATAGTAAAAGAAAACTTTGCATATCAATTTGTTACCAAATTTGCCATTAACCAGGTTTATTTCGTTCAAAATTTTTTGAACATGTTGATTGATAATTTGCTTACATTCGTCACGACAGATATAATTTTAGTGTATTTAATGCTGCCATAGATCGGGATCTCAGATGTTTTGTTCCTGAAGACTTTAATATGGTGAAAAAATTAAAGAAATTCAATGTTAAATATCTAAATCATCTTCATTTATTATATATGAGTCGTAAAGATTATTTTCTTTGTTTGGCGACTTTGGGGTTTTTTTTTGGCTAAAGCCTCGAGATACAGTGTTCTGGCCACGATTTTGAACAAGCAAAGTTTATAAACAAAATTAAAAACAGAGGGCATGCTTAAGGTTGGATGAAGCTCATGAATATGAATTATTGTAAAGCTTTACAAATATTATTTAGTGATTATTGTTTTTTGATTTTTAGATTAGGTACCATAGCCGTATTTTTGTTGTTCATATGATTAAAATAAGACAAAACAAGTTGTCTGTTGGCCTTTTTTTGTTAGTGAAAAAAAATATTTTTTCGTCGACAATATCCCTTTAGTATTTTGATGAAAGAAAGATAACTCAAATGGATTTTTTCTTAAACTGTACAAAAATGTACAGAAAAGTTCATATAACTGTAAAATAGGGAAAATGTTGAAGAAAGTAAAAGATGGATAGTCATAAAGATGCCACACAGCATATTTGATTGGAGTCTGCTCATGACGAAATGTTTTACTGTATACATAATTCTATTCACAATAATTTTCTAGATAATAGAATGGCATGCAGCTGGATAAACATATGAAATAGATAATGGATATGGTAGGGTACAGCTGCTAACTTGAAAGTGTTATGTTTTACAGTATATGTATAACATCACGTCTTTGTACTGCAAATAACATTGGACTATCCAACAGGGTGTGAACTGGATACAACCTTAAAAAAGAAACAATCTGGACATCAAACTGAGAAAAATTACATCACACTGAATGTAAAGAACCCCTATTTACACACAAAACACAAAATTTTTACACTGGTGAAAAAAAAACAACATACAGTAACTTATGCCACAATGATAAGTAATATTATTACCAGATTTACACATACAAGATGTATAGTCAAATGCATGCTATGGCAAACGGGACAGTGCTTCAGTTTTAGTTTTAATCAAAACTACCTACAGAAGCTTAGGTTTTCTTTAAACTTATGGCCACTAAGGAACTGTGCTTTGGAACTGCAGTTGGCCCACACCCATTAATTAACAAGTGCCACATCAACCATATTGGTATGGTACTGGTAGTTGCATCTAGTGATGGTAAGCAGGATGCATGTTTCCGATGCTAGGTGAGACCTAAATTCTGCACGAAGGACCAGGTACAGAAGAATGACTTGAGCTTTGTAATGGATCGATTACCTATGTTTTTGATTCCAGAGCCCAACAGACTTTAGAGTTGAGGAAGGGGATACAGTGGTCATATGTATTTAATGGTTCTTGTTTTTTACAATAACTCAGGAACTACACACCATAGGGGATAATATTTGGACAACTGGTACATCATGAATAGTCACCAGCATCCCAACCAAAATAAGGTCACCTTGACCTTTATTTTCGGTATTAATAATTCAGGTTAAAGTATTGGTAAAGGTTCATATCTCACTAACTGCAAGCGGTTAAGGGAGGATATTAGGTAATTGGGAACATCTTGGATAGTAAACAAAATCTGTTCCAAACTTAGGTCACCTTGACCTACATTTTCTGCATGAATGACTCAGGTTAAAGTTTTGGTTAAGGTCCATATCTAAGCAACTGAAAGTGGTAGGTTTTCAGTTCAGGTCCATATCTCTGCAACTGCAAGTGGCAGAGGGATGATATTAGTTCAGTAGGCTCATCTTTGATAGTAACCAACATCAGTTCCAAAATTAGGTCACATGTTCATGTGTTCAAATGTATGTAATGGTTCATGTGTTTGACAGTAACTTGGGAACTGCACTTCATAGGGGGTGAAAGGTCAGTGGGTACATCTTGGATAGTCACCAGCATCCCAACCAAAATATGTTCAACTTGATCTAAATTTTTTGCATGAATAATTCAGGCTATTGTTTTGGTTAAGGTCCATATATCAGCAACTGCAAGTTGAAGAGGTATGATATTTGGTCAGTGGATAAATCTTGGATAGTAACCAACTTATTTTTCAGATTGTTTACCATTAACAGGCCAGGGGATTAGCTCTCATGTGCAGGTGCTCTATTTCTTTATTTTAACTACGGTATTAGACATTTTAAAAAACTTTTTTTTGAGCCATGTCTATCAAAATATTTAAGAGGCATATATACAACCCATCCGATTTAACTATGGACTTTCGATTGTAGCGTTAAGTGAAGTGTGCAAACACAACAATGAAAATTTACGTCGTCATGAACAAAGCAAAACGTTAACAAAAACCACAAATCGTTACATTTGATTACATAAATATACATTGATTGAATGAATGGGTCGTGCAAACTTTAAATCTGATTGGATATTGGTGAATAGTCGGCTGACGTTGGTTTTTCTTACTGTGACGTATTGCGGGTTTTGTTACCGATTGGCTTGTTCTTGACAACGTAAATTTTCATTGTTGTGTTTGCACGCTTCAATCGAAAGTCCATAGTTAAATCGGACGGGTTGTAGTACATGCTCAAGCCTATTCGTCCCAAATTAAGTTTAAGTTACTTTGCCAACAATAAAGCATGGTATCATCATGAAACTTTTTTTTACATATACATCAGATTATGAACAAACAAAAATGGCAATGAAATTATGGTAATAAGAAAGAAAGTCACAGGAAAAAAGGTCACAGTTTGATAAGAAAAATTCACAGGAAATAATTTGTTACAATGTATATTAAACAGAAAATAATAATGAGATGTGGAATAAGTGTATGTGACACAGCTCGCATAACAAGCCGTAATTTAGAAAAACCATAATGAAAAAAAGTTTCTATTGAACTAAACTCTTTTGATCTTGTTGACAATGATGAAATTTATTATTTATTTACAAATAATTAATTTTTATAAATATTATTAAATAATTTTTTAGGTAAGTTTGCTTTTTTTAGTCTTGCTTACTTTTGCTTTTTAAAACTTTAAATTATATTGGTTTTCGATTTTATTTTGAAGGCAATTTTAACAGAAGACTCTAAATAGTTTGCACAGACTAGTTGTATTCTTGTTATATTTTTATTATTTAATATTTATTTCAAATTGTATTATCATTTTCTATGACTTGTCAATCAATCAAAAAATATGAAAATGCATAATTTTAATCATTTTTAAAAAAAAAAAAATCAATTAAAGATTATACAATTACCATACATGTGATTCTCCCGCCGGGAGACAAAATCTCCCGACTTTTTTACCCATCTCCCGTTCTCCCGACTTTTTGTGGAATCTCCCGCTTTTTCAAGACTTGACAAAATTTATATTCTAAAGACATTTTATTGTTCAATCATAAAACATTTCCGGTAATTTAGGGGTTTGTCAATTATTCAGATGTTAATTTCACAGGTAAAAGGTGTTAATTAAAAGTTTGTTGTCATAATTCACCTAATAATTGTATAAACACTTGGGATTAATCAGTGAAGCCAAACTTATTTGGCACACGGTAGTGCCCCCAATCAACATTGAAATGAAATCTTAAAGAGGCTTGAAAATCTCCCGCTTTTTTGTCTAATCTCCAGCTAGAAAAATCAAAATCTCCAGCTTTGTCATGACGGATCCGTCACATGTATGAATTACTGTCTTTTGTTGAGGTAAATGTGCAGTGTTATTGACTTTTGCAAAAACAGATATTCACTGAGCCCGAAGGGCGAGGTGAATATCTTTAGTTTTTCAAAAGTCAATAACACTGCACATTTATCAAAACAAAAGACAGTAATTGTTTTATTCTATTATCCAATATCTGACAAAAAGATGCATTTGAAGTGTTAAATAAGCACAGTCCAAACAGAAAATACAATAAGTAGAAAATGCAGAAAACAACATCATAACATTTCCCGCCATTTTGTAGGTCAATATCACTTTGCCAGGTCAATATCCTTTTTTATTCACCTAGTTGATTATAATGAAATGTGTTAAAGAATAATTTATATTATAGAATAATGGAAAATATTTTTTAAAAGTAAAATCATAAATGTATATGTTGTGTACAAGTTACAACATGTACAGAAATATTGTACAAGTTATGACAAAAAATTACATACCCTGAACATTATTAGATATGACAAAGTAAATACAATGGAATAAAATTATCAAACAACTGTTTCAAGAAATGTGTATCAATGGCTACTAGATGCAACAAAATTTAGCCATTTACACCTGATGATAATGACACAATCAGATATTAAAGTTAGCTTTCTTCTGTTTGCAAAAGAGGTTTTTTATGGTGTCATATGGAACTTAAACAAAGTGATTTTCTACAGAATTTGGTGAATTGAAGTTGACGTTGCCTTTCAAATTATTATAAGAAATTGTGAAAATTTGTTAGCCATCAAATTTCATGAAATTCCTCGATGAAAGCAACATATGTCAAAAATTTTCTCAACCTGTACAATATTTCTGTACATGTTATAACTTGTACAAAGTTGCAACTTGTACACAACATATATATTGTGACCTTTTTTCCTACATTTAAAATTATAGCTCTGGTTCAGTGATTGCCAAAGATATGTTTTGGACATATTATTGTCTTCTTGTCATTAAAAAATGTATGTATATATTTCAAGTGTTTCAACTAATTTTTAGATAAAAATAATGGCATGATAAAAGATCAAAATAAGTTAAAACCAAAACTCTATAACAAAATATTTATTATATGAAGACACAAATGAGCCTCTAGTTTGTCTAATTGATCAATAGTTATCTCCCATTATCAGCAGGTGCCCCACAGTTATCACCCTTGAATTTAAAGTTCCCGGAAGGTAATCTAAACATTGAAATTTAATAAATCGTTCAATGATTATAAATTTAATAGCAGTTGAAAATGATATGACAGTGCAATAACGAATAGATCAAATAGTTCAACTGAAGGAGAGAATCCTAAGATGACATAAAACGGAAATGCTGATGTCTGGTTCAAAGTAAACAAAGCAACAGGTTCCAGAAAATGGCAGTTGAACTTGAAAATGATGATTGGACCCGGTTCCGAACTTTGGAAAGGGGTCTGGTTGTTACAATATTCTTTGGTGGAAAGAAACGCCCTGAAAAAAGAACTTTGCAAGTGAAAATAGAAACGAGAGAACTTGAATGGATAAGAGCACAGGGAGGAAAACCTGAAGGAAGTTGTAAGTATTTTACAGTTTTCCAAGTCCACCAGTGTGCAGAAATGAAGTCTCAAATATTTCAGACGAAAACAGAACCTTTTTACAAACTTTAAATATTGTCTGCATTTTACTCAAACACATTCTTTTACAAAATTTGTATATAAAGATGGGTATCTATTGAAAAATGTTAACTGTACACATCATTTGCCAACCCTGCTTATACTGGGGGTGTCACAGCCCCCGCCCCCGGAATACCAAATACTGTTTAAAAAAGGACAGAATACCATAAAAAGACTGGAATACTGAATACTCTAAAGTTCGGAACATCGTGTACCGTGTATCACACCTTGGTGTACTGTATACCCTTTAAAACGCACGGAATACTGCATACCAAAAGGGCTATGACACCCTCTATCCTGTCGTATGAAGTAGAATGATGCCCCCATAGTGTAGATTCGGTGTCTTTTGCCTCAGTTATACGTTTTATGACCCCTGATTCTAAATCATGTAAAAACTGTGTTGTCAATGCTGGTGAGTCAGCTAACACTCCCATGTCCATGCAGTATTGCAATTGATGTTTTTTGTTTTTGGTGACCAAATTTTTTACTACATTAGCAGAATATATAAAGTTCTGGTGTAATACATGTACATGTAGGTTGTAGTGGCCTGGTGATGTTGTCAATGCCTGCTTCAATACCTTAGATGAACAGAATGTACCACCAGTTTAACCTTGCCACAATTTAAATTTGCCTTTCCTAAGCAATGAATCTTGATCAAAGCCTTTATTTGTCCCTGTTATATTTTTGTTTATTGTTCTTTTCTCTCTCGTTACCACCTGAGTTTGCATTGCTCATTACTATTCAGTTGTTTTTTGTGTGTTTTTATATTGTCTGTTTCTTCGTTTATCTTGTTTGTGTTGACTTGTTTTGTCTTTGCTCTTTCGGACTATTAACATTGTAATGTCCCATTTGTCATGTTTGTACGTGTCAGCTTCTTGGATACTCGATGAGCAAATTAAGTTTAAATATACCTACAGATAGGTGATATTGATCAAAGTACATATAATTAATCTAAATCAAATCTTCTTATTATAAACTTATCTAATGAAGTGAACATTTTCTTTTACAATTATACAGTCCTTTCCTTGAAAAATATCCATAAGTAGCCCTAATTATTGAACTCTGTACAACAGTGGACTAGCCCGAACAATGGAAAGCTATAACATGTATAAAGAATCCACTAGCCCAAATTAATTTTTAGTAGCCCCGGTCTTCTGGCTACCAATTAAAGGCAAGCACTGAATATGCATTGAAAGTCCACCAGAGTGCATGTGTCAAAAGCCTTTTAAGTCTTCCATGGGCTACATGTGTTCAAAACAATTGACTAGTCAATTGGGCATCCAACATTCAGGGTCCAACATTTTGCTGTCTGTCATGCTGTGCTTAGTGTAAATTTATTGAAAATTCAGAATATGTAGAAAGCTTTGCAAATGTTTTCAATTTTTATGATTATCACTCATATCCAATGTACGTCTTGTGTAAGTAGCATGTACATCATGTACATGATTGTACATTGATGGGTTTTACATTAAGGAACATTTGTTAAGTACAGAACATGTATTCAAGTCTTAAACTGACTGCTCTGTATGGCTCATATGCCTCAGCCCCAACACTCACTCACATATTGACTTGTACATGTATCTCAGTTTTCTTAAGGCCTAACAAACATTACAGTTATATACTGTCACAATTTGAATACACTCAGATGTTCAAAGAACACCAAGACTTTGAAACCCTGAAAACTTTAATTATAAAGTTACAATGTACATGTACATGTTTATAAGAAAGGATGGCACAAATCACACTTAGCACGCTAAGAGTGCTGAACAATATATTTTTTTGTTAAAATTTGATCTTTAAAAGCTGCAAATTCTTACAGGGTCAGTAAGGAAATTAAACTTTTTAAAATTATAAATTAGGTGGGGCCAAAATAATTGCCTCCTTCATCGGTGTTGAAGACTGGCACGGTGCAGTGGAATTTAACAATCTAACAGATAAGGCTTTTATGAAATACAATGAATGTGTGGGGGAAAAAAATAAACATAGAAAATAAAAAATGAAGACATAATCAAAACTGAATGTGAATTCTAGGAACATGATTGCAGCAAGCATATCTGTATCCATCATGAAGGGTGGTAGTGTCATTTGCTGACAGGCATTTTAATGGCATTCAGGACTGTTTGTTTTTAGTTTTGCTATGATACTTTCTCCTTGGTTTCATAATATTTCATTCCTTAGAACAGTAAAAATCTTGTGAAGAGCTTAAATCATAGAAACCACCTGAAAAAACATGCAATCTTGGTGTGTTGATTACTTATACAGTTATTGCTAATTTTATGGATCATTTAAATGATGTTTTTTTTATTCATATATTCTATCCATTTTCTGTTTGTTTTCATTTAATTATAAAACCATTCATAAAGATCCTCTAATTGTTTATTTGTTACTTATACATGTGTAATTTCAAAGTGTTAGGCATGCATGTACACAAGCATGAACCTATTAGATATATTTGTCCCCTGCCGCAATGCGAAATGCCAGTCGTCTGTCTGTCACACTTTTTTGTAACAGATTTCTCAGCTACAAGTTTATCATTAATCCTTAGCTTTTGACATTTGGTATACAGCTTCAGGTAGGGGTCTCATATGGTGGGATAGTCACTTATCTACTTCCTGTTTAGCAAGCCGACTTAGAATTTTTTACGCTCAGCAGGGGACTCAGGAATTCTGTTCTTGTTGAAGTTACTTTTAGTTGGCTTTAATTAACTTAGTGATGACTGTATAATCTGTATTAAAATAATTTGTCAATGAATGGCATTAAACACACAAGAAAAATTTCATAAAATGCACAATAATCCTTGGTAAAATGCCTCAGGGATATAAGTCAGTAACGGTCACATCAGTACACTGTGTTATTAGATAAACACTATTGATCAGTTATATCATAAATTCCAAGGCTTTATAGAACAGGGAAGACAGACTATTGATATCCATTATAAATCTCTAGAACTCTTTCGACCAGCCATCTGTCAAGCCTAAGCCTTATATATTGTCACCAAGACAATACAGATATGCAGAGCTTACTAAGTTCTGTTTGAACAACATTTTTCAATTAATTTTTTTGTTGGTCCCATTCCATGTAATAGAAGTTGAACAACAAAGTAAAATTTATCCATGTGCTTTATGGGTGATACCTATACAAGGCCATTGGTCCCATATTGACATTGACAATTTATTACATTTGCTATCTTTAAATATACAATTTGTATAAGTAGAAATTTGATTTCATGTTATGATTTACATTTGTGTCCTATTTACTTAGTCATTTCATGACATTGGAAAGTTGATCACTTTTAGGTTTTAGATCTTGTGGATTCTAATGCTTCCTGAATTTATCAGGATTTCTTTCATTGGCTGCAGTTGACTTCCTAAATTTACTGGTTCTCTGCTGATGTACTGATTTACTGGTACTCTGCTTATGTACTGGATCTATCAGGATTGCTTTCATTGGCTGTAGTTGCCTTCCTAGATATATTGGTACTCTGCTTATGTACTGGATCTTTGTCTTAAAATAGTCAGTTATTATAAAATTATATAAGGCAGTAAACATGGTATAGAATGGGATTCTGTTCCATAGTTGATCATTTTGTTTTCCTGCCTTTGCAAACCAAAATTTAGTAGAAATAAATGCCTGATTCTAAATCTCACAAAAAAAATTATGCTTATTAACAGCATATGTTAAATGCAGAATATCAGCATTAGGTGTCACTATATTCACATTCCGATTGCAATATATATTAGGTATAAATGTACTTATACACAATCATGTAAGGAAGTAAATATGTTTCATTTAGTGTTTCTGGAAAACCACAACTATGTGTTGCTACTTGAAGTTTAATACATTTGTAAAAAAACATAGATTAAACTTAGATTTCTTGAACAAAACTGAAGGTCAAATATCTGTTATTGCAATACAACAATTATTATTGCATAACTTGATCTTACAAAAAAGGAAAGTTTTGTTGAATGGGCGGAATGGACTAGAGAAATAAAGGAAGACGTCTATGTTGTTCAACCATTATATTCATGTATATAACGTCTAGATACGGCGACGTCATTGACGTCGTCGGTAGTTACAATAAATGTGCAAAATGACATGAGTGTACTTCGCGTTGATTTCACGACATTCTGGGGGCCGCAAAGAAAAGAGGAAAATGTGAAATTTGAAAAAAGCTGAAAAACTGAATAAAATACATACGAACGAAAAATGCTACTCAATTGTCTCTGTATCAATAAAATTTGAATTTATCACTGAACTTGATTATCCTTATCAATATTACAGTCCCTGTAACTGAAACTCTGATCACTTATGACTTTTAATGTTTATTTCCCTGGTGTGTTAATCTGTAGATCCTTTCATTCGCTACTTTATATGCATCACGTAGTGGAACTTCTCGAATTCGTCTGGTGACATCATCGGGCAAATCTGTAGGGTCATCCGTCTGCGTGTTGAGTTCAACGGGGTAGAGCTTAACGATAGGTCTTGATGTACGACCTGAATTGGATTTAACTACTGCAGCTCTAACGTGTCCATCATTTCCCATTACGAGTTCTTCCACAGTTGCTAACTTCCATGCGTTTCGTGGTTTATCCTCTTGGATGTGCACAACGTCTCCAACACTAATTGTTCGTTTGTTATCTCCGGTAGTACGATGGAATTCTCTAAGTGACGTGAGATATTCCGTTCTCCATCTATTCCAAAAGTGCTCGATAACTTGTCTCTGAAATTGTGCACGTTTACATAGATCCCTATTATGAATACGAGTGTCCATGTCTATGTCTTGTAGTGGGTACGGCGTCGGTGTGATCCTACGTCCATAGAGTAAATGGGCGGGTGTCAAAGGCTCCTCGTCTTCGAAGTTCGGCGAAATGTATGTAAGCGGTCGGTCGTTGATAATTGCTTCTACTTCTACTAAAACGGTCTGAAGCATATCGTATGTCAGAAAAGATTGTCCAATTGTTTTACGCAAACACGATTTTGTAATCCCAATCATTCTCTCCCAGAATCCTCCGTACCAAGGAGCTCGTTTCGGGATGAACTGCCACGAAGTTCCATAGTTGGCTAAGGTGCTAATGACCTTTTGCGATTTCGTTAATTGTTCAAGTGTCTCTGAAGCGGCCTGAAAGGTAGTGGCATTATCTGAGATCATTATCCTGGGTAGAGATTTTCTGCTCGTAAATCTTCGAAAGGCAAGAAGAAACGAATCTTCCGTGAGATCATTCACTAACTCTAGATGTATTGCACGGGTGCACGCACAAGTGAATAGACAAATATAAACTTTTGTTTTCAGTTCATTTAGTTTATCCTTGACATACAATGCTCCTGTATAATCTACGCCTGTAACTGTAAACGGCGATGTCTTGGTTAATCTCGTTTTCGGTAACGGAGCAGGATCGGGTGCCTTGTACGGTTTTCCTTCGTATTTTCGGCAAATTAAACATCGGTGTATCACGGCGTTTACGCACTGTCGAATACACGGAATCCAATAGGTCTGTCTAAGATGAGTAACGGTTCCTTGCATACCTGCATGATGAAGTTGTAAATGTGTGTCCATTACTAAAAGTTTTGTAAAAGTGTGATTCCTCGGCAAGAGATACGGAAAGATCGCCGTCTCTTCTAAAGGCGCATTATGAATTCTCCCGCCACAACGAAGTAAGCTTTTCGGGTCCAAATACAATCGCAATTGTTTCACTAAATTTGCTCTTTTATCGGTGTTCGATTTCAAATTTTCGATCTCGGATGAATATTCTGTTTGTTGAGCGCTTAATATCCAAAGCTCTGTAGCCTTCTGTAATTCTTGAATTGTTAGTTCGTCGTGCTTTCTATCTGTATTGTGTCTACAGTTGTTTACAAATCTTACAACGTATGCGGTTGTTCGAATTAGTTTCCGTAACGTACTAAATCTATCAATGCTGATGGTTTGGTGTACTCCTGACACGGTTTCCTGATCCTTGTGTTCGGACAAACTATAACATGAAGTTTCCAAATTGCATACTAACGATGAAATATTTGTATGGTTCCATGTCGGCCAGTTATCCCTTTCACACAGCCATGTAGGTCCTTTAAACCACAACCGATTTCCTTTAAGCTTGTCATTTGGTAAGCCTCGCGTTTGTAAGTCGGCTGGATTGTCGGATGTTGGGCAATATTTCCACGAGTCGGATCCTGTGATTGATTTGATCTCGTTAATCCTGTTCTGAACGAATCGTTTTAGTGATTTTGTGGTGTTAAGCCAGTGAAGAACTATCTGACTGTCGCTCCAGTATACAACTGTCTTGAACTTAATCGCTTCCATAACATGTTGAGCTAAACGAGATCCTATTAACGCGGCCATTAATTCAAGCCGTGGTAACGTCAAAGTTTTCAGTGGTGCTATGCGGTTCTTTGCCATGACAATGCATGAACTTGTACCATTACAGATGTATGCCACTGCTCCATATGCGGTTAGGCTAGCATCTACGAAGACATGTAGTTCCAAATCGCTGTGTTCACTTGTTTCGTTGAAATAATGCCTGTCAAATACCAATAAGTTGCAAGCTTTCAAATCGCTGGCTAGTTCTCTCCAGAGTGTACTTAACTCATCGGGTAGTGACTCATCCCATTCAAATTTACGCTTCCATAAATCTTGAAGTAATGCTTTTGCTCGTACTGTAACGGGTCCTAAAAGTCCAAGTGGATCATAAATACGAGATGATTGTCTAAGTATTTCCCTTTTTGTGATTGGTTCATTTTCCTCGTCTATCTTTGCATCACAAAATGAAAGTTTGTCGGTATTCGTATCCCAACGAAGCCCAAGTACTTTGGTTTTCACGTCCTTGTCTAACACCTCTTGTCGATTGGCAATGTCTCTCAGTAAAGCACTATTCGATGCCCATGCTCTGAGGTTAAATCCGGCTTCTGACATCAGTGATCGGCCTTCTTTAAAGTACTGAATAAGTTCATTCTCTGTATTCAAACTTGTTAGAATGTTGTCAACATACAAGTCGTCTTTCATTGACAATGCTGTTGGCGTTCCACATGCATCCAAGTGTTTTAAAAGCGTGGCATTAAGAATAAATGGCGAGCAGGTAGCTCCGAATAAAACAGATTTGAAACGGTAAGTATTAAGGCTGCTGTCTGGGTTTCTGGAATCCGATAACCATAGAAAACGTGTCATGTCTCGATCTTTCTCATCTAGTTGCACGTGTAAAAATGCCTTTTCTATATCTGTACTGACGGCATAAGTGTTGAGACGAAATTTCATCAATAGTTTTGTCAGATCATTTGTAACGGGTGGTACGGACATCAAACAGTCGTTAAGACTAGCGTGATCTGGTGATTGTCGACAACTACAGTCATAGACTATTCGTATCGGGGTAGTAGTTGAGTCCTTTTTCACAGCATGATGTGGAATGTAATGTACGTTAGTATCCGATTCTTTAGCGTGTTCTACTTTTTCAATGAAACCTCTCTTTACTTGTTCTTCGATTATGCTTGTGTATGTCTCTAGTGACTTTGGCTCTCGGCTTAATCTTCTAATTGAACTCTCCGTCCTAGCCCTAGCTATGGTGTAATTTGTAGGCAATTCTGTGTGATTTGGTTTCCACGGTAATTTAGCGCTATAACGACCGTCGTTGTACTGTATGGAATCTTTCTGGTATTTCTGTAAATAATCCAAGTCGTCGTCGTTTTCCTCCGATTTGATTCCAAGTGCTTCTAATCTCCAAAAGTTCGAGATTATCTCATCTTCCATTCGGTGCGGTGAAACGATGTTTAAATAGACTGCGGACTGCTTGTTATTTGTAGACGAAGTTACTGGCCCTGATAATAAATATCCCAGTCTGGAACTAACAGCGGTCGGACCATTTCCCTTTATGACTGTTTCTCCGACGACATCCCAATAAAAGTCGGATCCTATGAGTAAAGATACTTCGAACCTTGACTCACCTGTGAGTGGGTGGGCTAGTTTGAGACCTTTAAGGTGTGGCAAGTTTATGATGTTCCTAGTTAAGTAACTTTTCATTGGAGTAGCTATGTTCGGAACCACAAGTACATGTAACGGTATACTTTCTTCATTATCTATGATTAGCGATATTGTCGCTGACTTGAGATGTCGGACTTTTCCGTTGGTATCTCCAAATGCTGATAGCTGTATAGTTTCTGTTGAATCCACATTCACGTTTAGTTGCCTGGCTAATGCCTCCGTAATAAACGAGCGTTGTGCTCCCTCGTCCAAAAATATATGAGCATCTACGGTATTGTTTTGAAATTGTACTGGCGCTATCGCGGTCTTCAACATAACATTAGAACTTGTTGTCGCTGAATGCAGAACGGATTCTGTTGTTTCGTCTTGGCGGATAAGAGTAACAGTTTCAGTCTTAGTAAATTCTTGCTTTTCCGACTTGAATTTTCCTCCACATAAACTGGTATGGTGCTTTTGTTGACATTTACGGCATTTACCTTGTGATTTGCAGTCTTTTACTCTATGTGACCCAAGGCAGTTGAAACAAAGCTTTTTCTGTCTTACTACTGACACTCTACCTTGTGCATCTGTTACCTTTTGACAATCATTTGCAATGTGCGATTCCTCACAAAATATGCACGGACGTCTTGCCTGCATTTGCGTGTTTCTAGGGGTCTTGGTTTGAGACTTTGCACCGGTGAAAAATGTAACTGTTGAATTACTTTCGTGCATTTGAGAAGTGTGACCAACTTCTAGTATACTAACTTCTTTCATAATGGCTTTCCTAAGTTCTATTAAAGTTATATTGTCAGATCCATTATCTCGGGCGATGTTTCTCCTAACATCTAGCGGCAATTTCTCAAGTACGACGGGTGTTAATAGCGCACCATACATGTCTTGCGACTGGCCTAGAGACTCGAGTCCTCGAACGTAGGCTTCTAGTTTGTCTCCATAGTGGCGTAAACTACCAAGATCATAACACGGGGGCGGCAAATTCATGAGCGCTTTCATGTAAGCATTTACAATCTTATGAGGTTGACCAAATCTTTGTGTAAGTAGATCAATTGCAGTTTCATAATTGGCGTTAGTTAGCGGAAACCCTTCAATGGACTGAATGGCAATACCTCGTAATTGTGCTTTCAGATAGCTAAACTTCTGTATCTCAGTAAGTGTATCATTTGAATGTATAGTAGATTCATATGCGTCCCAAAACGTTTGCCATGTAAGTATATCTCCGTCAAAATACGGTAGGTCTAGTTTAGGAAGACGATGGCTTTGACTGTTTGTGCGTGATACCGATGTGAGATTGTGGTTGAACGTATTACTTGTAGATTGCGTGTATGGGTTGTGTACGGACTCTGTAGCGGGTTGACTGGTTTGTACAATAACATTATCAGAGCTAGGCGGACATGAAGTTTGCCCATGCTGAGAATCTGAGACTGGCGAAAATAGATCAGCGTCAGGATTTAAGTGTGATGATGAAGTTTGCGGGGTTTGATGAGATGCAACAAACTTTTTGACGAGTTTGATTTGAGTTTCTAAATCGTACATATACTCATCTGTTTCTTCCATTTCGTTGGCGACATCATCCTCTGCGGTTGTGTCCAAAATCCTTCCGTTGATTTCCAATATAAATTTCTGTTTTTCCAATAGCGATTCCAATAATGTCATTAACTCCTCGAGTTTGAAGTCCGTTTTCTGCTTGAAATCTTCGAATTTCCGTAGCAATCTTGTAACTCCTCCTTTATGGCCTGCACGAACTGCTTTCAGTTTCGTTTCCATCCCTGCTTATGAACGTGAACGGCACCAAAATTTGTTGAATGGGCGGAATGGACTAGAGAAATAAAGGAAGACGTCTATGTTGTTCAACCATTATATTCATGTATATAACGTCTAGATACGGCGACGTCATTGACGTCGTCGGTAGTTACAATAAATGTGCAAAATGACATGAGTGTACTTCGCGTTGATTTCACGACAAAAGTCTTACTATAAAAGACTTTTATTAAAGTCACCTTATACATGTTATAAGAGAGTAAGATTAAAAAAAACTTTAACATTCTGAAATCGAGATTTTACACTACTGTCAATAGCTCTTATCTTCTAAAAGAAAGTTGAGAAATATTATATTTGGCAATGACAAATTGTGCATTATGTCGTGTATTTCAATGTAAAACTCCTGATGACAAAGTTATATAAAGTATAGTAATTTTCATTAAAAAAAAATCTTCTTTTTTCCAGTAAATCTGAAAGAAGTCAGAGAAATACGAGAGGGAAAAAATTCTAAAGATTTTGAGAAATGGCCAGACGATGCACGGAAGATGGACAAATCTCTGTGCTTTGTTATATTTTATGGATCAGAGTTCAAACTGAAGACATTATCTGTTGTTGGTAGGCAGATTATTATTGGCTAAAAGTCTTTAAAATACTTTTGAGTGAACTTGCTTAGTATTTGATTCTTGAAAATCATATGTAGAGAAACAAAACTCAAACTTTAAATCCATATTGATATTTAAGGGGGGGGGGAGAAATTTTGTATGTATCTTTGATATCACATGTAGAGCTTTTATCACATTCAGAAATTAAGTTCCCGTATATAAGTGGTCCTTGACTGTGCAAAATGACATACATATGTACATCATACTTAATGGTAAAGTTGTTTTTTATCCAATTCACTTATTCAATTTACTGTAAAAATATTAAGTACAATATTGTTCAATACTTAGTACAATATTGAGTTTGAAATAATTGTTTGTTGATTGTATAAATAATACACTGTTAACTTTCCCCACAGCTTCCAACCTAGATGAATATAATACATGGAAGTTTGGTTTACAGAAGTTGGAACAGTCAGCTAAATATGCTACATATCAACTGCAGCTGGAAAGGTAAAATGGAGCATTAACTACATGTATTGGACATGTTGGAGAATTAAACTTAGATTTTTTTTAAAACAAGTACAGTGGCCGACCAAAATTTTAGCTCCTTTTAGTTCTGGTATCCAGAAATACCTATTTAAAATTCCTGTTTATAATAAGATAGTATCTTAACTTGTTTAACCAGTCAACTTTGATAGTTGTAAACATTATTGCTTACATTTGAATATAAGAACCTTGTTTTGATCTTCATATTACTTAATAATTTTACTGTTTTCTTATCCACTGTTACAAAACTTAAAAATATAAAGAATGGTTTCAGAGTTTCAGTGGTTTAGGTTGCGGCTTTAAATACCATCACTATTCAATTACTTATCTCTTTGTGTTGAGTAGTGATTTGTGATCATATTTCTTAAAAACCAAACTTTATCCTGTGATTTTAATGCATTTCTTGTGTTTTGTTTGAATGACAGGTGGCTGAGGAGAGAGTTTTATAACGGTGGTGCAGAAATGTAAGTAATTTACTGAGAGCTTAAAACTTCTAACAGCAGGTTCAAATATCGAAATATTCTAAGCTTAAAACATTTATTAGAAATATCAAACTATTGGAAGAAGCAAAGGTTTACCAAAGGGGTAATCAACATCATAAAACCATAAAGACAAAGACAAAACAGGTAGACAAAAAATCATCATTACGAAACAAACCACACAACAACATAAAACACACACAGGCATAACAACAATTAACATCATTTTGATTCTGCTTTTTAGCCGAGTTGCAACGAAGTTGAACTCGGCTATTGTGATGATGATGGCGGGCGGCTGGGCGTGCGGGCATGCGGGCGGGCGTCAACAATTGGTTTCCGGACCATAACTCAAAAAGTTGTGAACCAATTTTAATGAAACTTTGGGATATTGTGACATACCATAAGAGGAGGAACCCTATTGATTTTGGGGTAAATCCGTTCAAGGTTAAGGTCACAGCGACAGAAAATTCTTAGAAAATTTCTTGAATTAGTGGTTTCCGGACCATAACTCAAAAAGTTTTCAACCGATTTTATTGAAAGTTTGGGATATTGTTAAATACCATAAGAGGAGGAACCCTATTGATTTTGGGGTAAATCCGTTCAAGGTCAAGGTCACAGTGACAGAAAAAGGTTAGAAAATTTCTTAAATTAGTGGTTTCCAGACCATAACTCATAAAGATTTCAACTGATTTTAATGAAACTTTAGGATATTGTTACATACCATAAGAAGAGGAACCGTAATGATTTTGGGGTAAATCCGTTCAAGGTCAAGGTCACAGCGACAGAAAAACATTTGAAATTTACTTAAAAAAGCAGTTTCTGGTCAATTACTCAAAAAGTTGTCAACAGATTTTAATGAAACTTTGTAATGTTGTTACCAATTATAATTATTGTTCAAGGATTAAGGGCAGAGCGGCAGAAAAACATGGTTTCAGGACAATTACTCGAAAAGTTCTCAATCAATTTTATTAAAGTTTTGGCATAATGTTGCAAACTACATTGTATATGGATGGTTGAATTCACAAAAATTTTCATGCGTGATTGGAAGGGGTTTTTAAAGACAAGGAAAGTTTTGGTTGATAAAATACGGCAACTCGGCTTTTGCACCCATGTGCATATTGATTTTATAAACATGATTTCCATGAATAAATAGAATTATGAAACCAATCACAATTACAAAATGAAAAGTCCATAAGTCATAATTATTTACTTCCTTATAACTAATAATAAAATATTGGTGTTGAATTGCACTTGAATGGTTCCATTCCATGCATCATTTGCAGATCAAGGATTAAAAAAAATACCAGCTTTAGGAGGAGCACAAACTCTTCCACCCGCTCTGAATCTGCCTTTGTGTTTGTCATGAGCCCATGAAAAATTAGTGGAAAACATAAAAATTTCTATAATCTTCAAATTCATAAAAAAAAAAATCAAAAACAAAAAACTTTTGAACACAATACATTTGAATTTTATGCCCCATCTACGAAAGTAGAGGGGCATATAGTGTTTGGGTCTGTTCGTCTGTCCGTTCGGATGTCCGTCCCAAATCCCATATTTCCAAATTTGCACTTACTGACAAATGCCACATAAATCATATTGGTATGGTAGGTGCATCTAGTGATGATAAGAACATTGCATGCTTCGGATGCTGGATGTGACCTATATTTCCTGCATGAATGATCATGTACAGAAAAATGGTTAAAGTCTATTCCCTCTAACTGACAAGTGCTACATCAACCATATTGGTATGGTATGTGCACCTAGTGATGCTAAGCACAATGCATGCTTCGGATGCTGGCAGTGACCTACATTTTCCGCATGAATGACCACTTATAGAAGAATGGTTAAAGTCCATTCCTTCTTACTGACAAATGCCATAGTAACTAAATTGGTATGGTAGATGCACCTAGTGATGCTTAGCACAATGCATGCTTCGGATGCTGGCAGTGACCTTTATTTTCCGCATGAATGACCACTTGTAGAAGAATGGTTAAGTTAAAGTCCATTCCTTCTGCCTGACAAGTGCCTTAATAGCAACCATTTTGATGCTTTAGTGATTTCGGAGAAAAATAAATGTTGGGAGATGGGGCATTATGTCTTTTGACATATTCTTGTTATTTTTTATAGGGTAACACTAAAACATTTCAAAGCTTGGCTACAGAAAATCAACTGTAAATTAAGCAACAAAGAGATTCGAGATAAATTTCAAGAGGTTGCTAAGAACTCTGACTCCATCCCTTACCAGTTATTTACACTGCTGTTTCAGAAGATTATACATGTGCCATGGGTGAGTATGAGTATCCATTCAGAAGAAAAGCAGATTTATGCATGTAATGCAATTATAGTTTGAAACATTAAAATGTGGAAAAACACATATGACTCAATTTTAAAGAGTGATTTAGAGAGACCTGCTTTGCAAATCAGCTAGCAGCCTTCAACACAGACCAGTAGTAAAAAATTCTATTTTTGTTTTTTTCCCTAACCCTAAATAAAATACAAGAGGTTACCTTAATAATTAAATTCCCTCAATACTTGAAAAATTTTCAGTTTTGAAAATTAAAAAGTAAAAATAAAGGCTATTTATATCTAGACTTAAGCACAAAGAATAACAAATTCAAATGTAGATAGTTTATTTTATATCGGTTTACATTTGTATTTCAGGTCATTGCACAGTATATGCACAGCTACTTAGAAAACCAGAATTCTAAAAAGTAAGAAAATATATAATTATACAGATCATGCTTTAAATTCAAAACAGCTAGATTTTTACAAAAAACAAGTATACCCAATAATGGGTAAAAAGTATCATAACTTTTATAGTTTTTATGTACAAGATTTAAAATTGTTCTAAGAAATAGTTTGATATTTCCTGGGAAATCTCTTATTGGCTTTCAGTTTTACTTTCTCTTTCACATTCCAATAACTGCTATATATCTATTTTTAGATTTATTACACCATCCACCTTCCAGAGGTTCCTCACAGGAGAACAGAAGGTAGTGATTGTAATAAACAATAAAAAGTGTTTGATGTTTATGTTGACGGGGAAATTACACTGTATGATTGATACAATTGAACTACTACTGTTGATAATATTCATGCTACCCTTTTTAGTAGCGGGGGCCTAGGTGGCCCAGTGGTCTAAGGCATTGGTTAATATCACACTATTGATGACAAGCCGATCACCTGTCAGGTGGTGTTCGAGTCCTGCTTGTAATTGACAAAAATAGGGGCTCCCCCACCTGAATGTGATAAGGTTTGTCAATAACCTGTCCAAGGTGGGTGGTTCCCACTTGGTACTCTGGTTTACTCCACCAATAAAACTAACTGCCCTATATGGCCCAGGTGAATCAAAAAAGGGTGTTAAATCCTAATACACACACACACACGTTTTAGTAGCTTTCACAATAAGAACAAGTACAAGTAATACTTATCAAGGGAAAGTACACAATATTTGAAATATATGCTAGCTTGTCTAGTAAAATTTGAAAAGATAGAGTGAGTGTCCTTGTTATCATTAAGTTAAAGTGTTGCAAGTCTCTTGTAGCAAAAATAACCTGCTATGATGTAAAAAAAAACATGTCTTAATTTGTATTGAACCATATTTTGGTGCTTCTATATTGGTTGATCAAGCTAAAAATGTTCCTGACACTAAAGATATAAATAGGACAATATTTATTAATTGACTTTTTAACAGGAATCATGGGCTGAAGATGTAGACAATGTAAAGAAAGTCATGGTAGATTTTGTAGCTGATCAGATGAGACATAAAGGAAATATCAAGTTTGAAGAAAATGAGGTTGGTATTTCTTTTGTTTGAATCAAATGAGGCTGGAATTCCAATTGTGAGGAAAATGAGATAGGTATTTCTATTGTTTTAGGAAAATGAGGTTAAAATTTCTATTGTTTGAGGAAAAAGAAGTTGGTATTTCTTTTATTTTAAGAAAATGAGGTTGGTATTTCTATTGTTTTAGGAAATTAGGTTGGTGTTTCTAGTGGATGAGGAAAATAAGATGTTTTTTTTTATTTTCTTGGGAAAATTAGGGTATTTCTATTGTTTGAGTAAAATTTGTTTGGTATTTTTATTGTTTGAGAAAATGAGGTGGGTATCTCTATTATTTGAGGAAAATTAGATGGATTAATTGTGTGTTTCTGTTCAATATTCTATTCATTTCATACAAATTATTTCTTATGAGGGTATTTAATTTTACAAAAATTGCCTGAGTGCAATATCCTTGAAATTGAATAACTCAAGAATATAAGTTCCATGAAGAAAAGACATGTTGGAGTTATGTTTTTGTAACAGTTTTCTTAGCAACTACTAATCACAGCCTCTTGATATTTGGTATGCAGCATCAACATGGGCTCCCATAACATGGGATGTGATTTCAGGTCTGTCGCTCACCTACTTCTTGTTAAATGAAATCCGGCCATTTCTGTCTTTGACCCATTTTTGTTTGGTAATGAAATTAACTTAAAATTTGTTCTTTTAAATTCTCTATTTTACAGTTTCAAGATTTTCTGTTCTCCAGTGCTAACTCCATATGGGATGACAATTATGACAAAGTAAATCAGAACATGGACATGCCATTGTCAAATTACTGGATAGCTTCTTCACATAACACGTAAGTCAAAGATTGTCAAATTACTGGATAACTTCTTCACATAACATGTAAGTCAAAGTTTGTCAAATTACTAGATAGCTTCTTGACATAACTCGTAAGTCAAAGATTATCAAATTACTGGATAGCTTCTTCACTTAACACATAACTGTCGTAAGTCAAAGCTTGTCAAATTACTGGATAGCTTCTTCATAAAACACCTAAGCCAAAGATCAATTCAGGAGCTATTGTTAAATGTACAATTGTGGCCTGCATTAGAAAGAAATATCCCAAATTGAAATTCCAAGGGGACTAGTTGATTTCCCAAATGCTTGCCAGAAGGATTACATTTTAGGATGTTTCGATCTATAACATTTTCTTTTCCTGCTTTGCAATAATTTTGTTAATTTGTTTATTTAGTTACCTGCCTGAGGTTGGTGGTTTCCTCCAGGTACTACTGTATCATCCACCATTAAAACTGAATACCCTGTATGGCCCAGTTGCATTAAAAAGGGTGCTAAACAGTAAACACCAACACACACATATTTTTTATCACATAACTGTAGAAACCAATCACATAACTGTAGAAACCAATCAAATTGTAAAAAAATATACTAAAGATATAATAATAGTTTATAAGTCAAAGTGAATCGTAAAAAAGTTATGGCATTGTCAAAATACTAATAGGTATTTACCTAACATTCTAGTGGAAATCACTAAGGTGTTACCAGACGAAACTAGCATTTGCAAGTAATCATGCAAGTGTCAAGTGTTAAAATTTTATTTTTTGTACCAGACTGTACCAATGTTTACCCCACCTGTCATGCAATTATTAGAATCATTGTGTTAGTCTAGGGTATTATAAAAGTTAGATAAAAGAAATTGTTATCGTCTTGATGTCCACTTAGATTCTATTTAGAATGGAGATAAATGCTAAATATTTGTCTTCTTAGCTAAATGTTCTGTAGGAATCTCATATTTATTCCATGTCCCTTCTTTTCAATACTGACTGCTTCCAGATAGATACATTTTTGCAGGAAAATTTTATATTTGAATCTATTAACATACAATGTCAAAAGATTTATGTTTGAATACCTACTTTATTGTAGATATTTGCCAGGGGACCTATTGTCAAGTGTATCGTCAGTAGATGTTTATTTTATATTGTAGATATTTAACAGGGGACCAGTTGTCTAGTGTAATGTCAGTAGATGCTTACATAAGATGTTTGTTTTATTTTGTAGATATTTAACAGGGGACCAGTTGTCCAGTGTATCATCAGTAGATGCTTATGTCAGATGTTTACGGATGGGTTGTCGTTGTATTGAATGTAAGTTGCACAAGGATAAGGTTATAAATGTATCTAATATTGATTCATGTTATTTATTATTGAGAAAATATTGCATTTCTCTTTTTAAGTATTTCACATATTTTTACTCAAGAATACATGTATGTTGCAACAATCTAAATCTGGTTATTATACCCCCGCTTCGAAGAAGAGGGGGGTATACTGTTTTACCCTTGTCCGTCCGTCCGTCGGTTCGTTTGTCCGTCCGTAACAAAACTTCCGTCGCAGTTTTCTAAGTAACTACATGAGATAGAGGTGTGATATTTTGTATACAGCTTTATCCTATAGTGCTATATGGTGTATACCAATTTTATGCTCCTAGGTAGTCTACTTCCTGTTTACCGAATACTTAGGTTTTTACACACAATGGATATTAATGCACAATTTCCGTCAAAGTTTCCCAAGCAACTACATGGAATAAAGGTCTGATATTTTGTATACAGCTTTATCCTATAGTGCCATATGGTGTATACCAATTTTATGTTCATAGGTCAACCACTTTCTGTTTACCAAGTATTTAAACTTGTATGCGTGGCTAAATTTGGAGAGCGGGGGTATCACTAGTGAGCATTAGCTCACAGATTTACTTGTTATTTCTTTATATCTTATTTATTGTACCCATTTCAATTGGAAAGAATCAAAATGTAAATTATCGTACATGTATAATAATAAGCTGTTTTTAGTGTTTTTATATCTATATAATGTGATTTTTGTCTCGCCTGCGACGAACAGTCGCCCAAGGCGAGACATAGGTATTACTTTCCGGCGGGGGCGGCAGCAACGGTGGCGGCGTTAACTTTTTTGTAATACTTTTGTGGAAAATGATTTGCTGGAAAAGTATAATAGCTAGGCATCTGATATTTGGTATACAGACAGTTCAGGTTATGGTCTACGCAACTGTTACCATGCCGTGTGACCTTGACCCCATTTTCACGCTCCAGTGACTCTGTGAACTTAGGTCTTTTTTCAGACCGTAAACTTTTTTGTAAGACTTTTGTGGACGATGAATTGCTGGAAAAGTATAATAGCTAGGCATCTGATATTTGGTATACAGCAAGGGTCTGGAAATTTGTTGAGCTAATTTCGGTCATTTTTGTCCGACTATAAATGTTACAGTTACCCCCTCCCCCTTTTTTTCCTTGGCCTCCTTGGAAATCCACCTTTTAAATCCATAAAAGCAGTGTTTGTTTGTGCATTACATTCCAGACGTTGAACTTAATATCAAGATCACGTTTTTATTTCAGGTCAAGGCTCTTTATAAATAAAAATTTCTTTGTTTTCATTATTTCATGAAAAAATTGAAAGTGAAAGTGAAAGTATAATCACCGGATGTAGATAAATTGGGACCACTTTATTGTTCTGTTTACCAAATAAACATATAAAAGTTACTTTAATTATGAAATTAGTAACAATTATTGATTGTATTAATATCAAACAATCTATACAGTGAATGAATGTTTGCAAAATAAATATTTTCTCCGCACATGCGTAATCAAACACCATTAAATGTAAACAATATTTGGTGTGCACATGTTTTGATAAATACTGGATATAATGAGAAATTATTTCTAAATAAACAAAATGGGCATCTCAGGACAGATTGATAACATGAGTTGACTCATTTAATTAAAACCATAGGTAAATACAGTGGCCATAGTCAGACAGGTGTGACCGATTATCTAATTGGCGTAACCCTACGGCTATGTTTACCTGGTTTGACACCTGCTGGAGGTGTTAATTATGAGATTAATGACCACAAGACCGGATGCTCAGGAAGATAATTAAACAATTATATGACCGATAAGTCAAAAAATGCTTATAATAAAATTTTAAAATGTCCGATTGGGAGAATTTTTATTCGGTCATTTAGGACAAAATTTCGGTCATGTCCGGCAAATATGACCGTTTCCAGACCCTTGGTATACAGACAGTTCAGGTAATGTTCTATGCAACTGTCACCATGCCGTGGGACCCTGACCCCAATTTCACGCTCCAGTGACTCTGTGAACTTTGGTCTTTTTTCAGGCGGTAAACTTTTTTGTAAGACTTTTGTGGACGATGAATTGCTGGAAAAGTATAATAGCTAGGTATCTGATATTATACCCCCACTCGTAAGAGAGGGGGCTATATTGCAATCACCCCGTCCGTCCGTCTGTCCGTCAATCTGTCCGTCCGTAACAAACTTTCGTAACAGATTTCTCGGCTTCTACTGAAGGGGTTGATTTCAAATTTGGTATACAGCTTTAGCATGATGAGTTGTATCTTGCCTCCCCTTTCCAGGTCAGTCGCACATCTACTTCCTGTTTTCTAAGCCGACTTAGTCTTTTTTAACGGTAAAAAATAGACAATTTTTTCGTAAAAGATTTCTCGGCTCCTACTGAAGGAATTAATCTCAAATTTGGTATACAGCTTTAGCATGATAAGTTGTATCGTGCCTCCCCTTTCCAGGTCAGTCGCACATCTACTTCCTGTTTTCTGAGCCGACTTAGTCTTTTTTAAGGGTAAAAAATAGACAATTTTTTGTAACAGATTACTCGGCTTCTACTGAAGGGATTAATCTCAAATTTGGTATGCAGTTTTAGCATGATCAGTTGTATTGTGCCTCCCCTTTACAGGTCAGTTGCGCATCTACTTCCTGTTTTCTGAGTGGTCGAGTGGGGGTATTCTTAGCATGACTAAGTGCAACCCCTTGTTTGGTATACAGACAGTTTAGCATATGGTCTATGCAACTGTTACCATGCAGTGTGATCCTGACTCCATTTTCATGCTCCAGTGACTCTGTGAACTTAGGTCTTTTTTCAGGCCATAAACTTTTTTGTAAGACTTTTGTGGATGATGAATTACTGGAAAAGTATAATAGCTAGGCATCTGATATTTAATATGCAGACAGTTCAGGTAATGTTCTATGCAACTGACACCATGCCATGTGACCCTGACCCCATTTTCACGCTCCAGTGACTCTGTGAACTTAGGTCTTTTTTAGGCCATAATTTTTTTTGTAAGACTTTTGTGGATGATGAATTGCTGGAAAAGTATAATGTCTAGGCATCTGATATTGGGTATACAGACACTTTTTGTGTTTATATCAAGAAATGAAAGCTTAGGTAGTTGATATTAGTGATGGTGCCGGCAGGCGAGACATACTTTTAGTTGCCACACTTGTTGTGTAATGCATGTTTATTCCAATACCTTCTTTTCAATACTGACTGCTTCCAGATAAATACATATATGCAGGAAAATTATGATAATGAAGAATTAAAATGTTGTTGATTTATTTACAGTGGACTGTTGGGACGGCCCTGATAACTACCCTATAATATACCACGGACACACGCTGACCTCTAAAATTAGATTCCTAGATGTTATACAGGCCATCAAAGAACACGCTTGGACAGCTTCAGAGTAAGTTAATTTATAAAGATGAATATTTTGGCCAGATTGCACTATTAATTTAAAATTTAGGTTATAAAATGGTAAATTTCAGATGACAGGTGGAGAAGATATTTTTGTAAAAGCTGTCAGCAATTTTATCACAGACTCTTGATATTTGGTATGCAGCATCAGCATGTTGTCCCACGCGTTGTTCCGCGGATCACCCACTTTAATGTTCATAGAAACACAGTCTTTTTTGTCTGACAGATTTGAAATAGAAGATAATGAGATGCGGAATAAGCCTACTCGACACAACCCATAAAACAACCCCAGTCTAGTTTCATCGTGGTCCATTAATGATTTTATCCAACTAAAGAACACACTTTGTCTAAATAGGGTCGTAAACTTTGCCAAACACCCATGCATGTAGTTGGAGTTGCCTTTCAGTGAATGCTGTCGTCTGCCATGTTTGTTTTGGTTACATCATAAAGTGGGTTACGTAAGAGTTTGACTATGAATTTGAAGAGAATTATTTAAAAAAACTTCTATTGCAATTTTTTAGCAAGTGGAAAATAGCTAAAAATATGTTTTATTTATAGAAAAAATATTAAAAATAATTGGGCAATTTCAGAACTTAGAATGAAAAAAGTTTTTAAAAAGTGAAAAGAAATTTGACTGCCAGTACTAACTATAGAAGTCATTTGGGGATTTCCCACGGTACGTCCCGCATAAAAGTTATCTTACTTTGTAGTTACCCCCTTATTTTATCCATTGAGAATCACTGTGGCTTAGGACAACAGAGAAATATGGCCATGGCATTTAAAGACACATTTGGATGTAAGTATGATTTCATGCTAGATTTGAATTTTTTGTCAAGGCCATAATTTATGTCTGGTTTTAATTCAAGATTAAAAGTTTGGCCTTTATTTTTAACATGAGTTGCTTTTTGCAATAATTTTTAAAAGAAAAGAAGAAAGACTAGATGCAGTCAGTCTATGAATGGTTGCACAGCATTGCAACACATCATCTTTTTCTTATCAATGTGCATTTGTGTTCCTTTGGTTAAATTTCTTAATGTTTACCATTTCAGGTATAGTATTAGTACCTTTTCCTCCGTGAATAAAAGATTGAACCAAGAATTCTCATTTATGAGTGTATTTATGCTCTTCATCACATTATTATTTTGGTCCTGTGTCCCAGCAGACATTGTCCCAGGATAAAAAGTTATCAATTGCATAAAATATATCTCTCTTGATTTCTGTTACAGCTGAGTTGTTAACGGAGCCAGTAGATCCTTTAGACTTCTCAAAATTACCATCTCCAGAAAGATTAAAAAGGAAGATTATCATAAAGGTATGAACATTGTCTTAACTAACAAAAAGTAGCACATTTTTATCAATGGCAGAAGCAAAGAGGCACCAATTAGGCATTTGAGTGTCAAAAATCTGAAAGGGCAACAACAAAACTGGTAGACACAAACAGGAACAGCACGAGAAAACAACACAAAAAACAAACAAAATCAACACCGCAAACTTAAGTCATAACAAGAGTGAACTCATGTGCCCCGGAAAAGAAAGCGGTTCCTGCCTGCTACAGCACACCCATGGAGCTGCCAATTTCCAATTCATTGTGTCAATTCAGTTAAGGATAATTGATAACTTCCTTTTGAAAAGTAATGGACTTTTGACATACCTGTAAATGCATTATTTACATCATCTGTCTGATTCAGCAATGCAAACATTAAATATTAAAGCTTTTTATGAGTTTGAGACTGAACAGAAAACAGGAGCTAAAGTATTACAGAATATTTAAAATAAAACCATGAATCACAATAAAACATTAAAAATATTCTACACAGTTCACATACAAACAGATACTTATTTAAAATGAAGTACATGACATGTAAAGCAATTGCATTACACATCAAGCATAGGCATTCATACTTGTACCAACAAATTAACCTGGCATCCTGGTCAATATCATAAGGATCCTTGGCTTCCGACTGACGTATATAGACCCAGGTCACGGCTTATGAATAATCATGGAATTCCTTGCTTATTGACAGAACGGAAAAAAAAATAGCTTATTGATATTTTAATATTTTAAACATTCAAAGAAACGTTAAAAATATTTAGAATGTAAAAAATTTATTTGAACGTTAAAATTGCGTAAAATTTTCATCTATTTATGATGACGTCACAATTATTAAAAAATCCTCCATTCATAAAATTACGAAAATGGTGTCACATGCAACCAATAGAAAGATAGATGGTTTTTGCTATGACCTGGGGTTAAATCTGAAGATATGAAGATTTTTACCCAGGATCCCAGGTTACCAACAAATATGTTTTGGTAACCTATTTATTAATAACATATTTAGAAAAATTTAGAAAATAATATTTAAGGTCTAAAGATATAAACATTGTTCTGACACCATGAACTGAAGCTTTTCATTTTACTAAGACTTATGATAAAGACTTGTACATTCTATTGTCACCTTCAAAAACAAGTACTAGTATTCATTATTTCAGCATAAAAAGTTACCGAAGGAAGGCAGTGAGGACCAGATGATAGTAATGAACTCTAGACAGGATGATAGTAAGTGAACTTTGACCTTTGACCTGAAGTAAATAAATACATATTCTTGACCTACAAATATGATTGAAGTTAATTTATCTTAATGGTTGACATGATGAAAGAGAATTAGACAGAATTATTGTTAATCATAGTTGCAAGAAAGTTAACTGGTAGTTTATCTTGACTGACAAATATGATGAAGGGGGAACCACAAAACCATTCCATACCCCACAAATAATAATGAAACCACAATATTTCATTCAAAAGAATTGTTACAGGTCAATTATTTCTGACTTCTTTATTTTAATCTTACCTAAAAGTCTGAGAAATTTTGGCTCTACTTAAAGTGGTGAACAAAATCAACTTATAACTGATTATACATGCATTTTGTAGGAGACAATGATATAAGTGCTTCAGCAGTCAAGACAGGTGTATTATATTTGGAGGAACCATTTGAACAGGTAATATAGGATTATAGTCTTATAAATACTTTTTAACTTTTATTTTCCATAATTATGTTTATGTCTGCACAAAATAGTTGTTATGCATGATGTAGAGCTTGAGATTTTAAAGTTTTATTTCAGAATTAAGATTAGCTTAAAACTTTAAATGAAATTGATAAAAGGTTGTAAAATTGTGTAAAAGGGGTGTTTTAAAAATAATTGTTTCAAAATAGCAATTATAACTAGGAGTTTATATTTTTAAGGATAAGAAAGTAAGTGATGTTTGATTTTCTCTTTACTACTTCTCTGATGTGTGGTACACTTTGATAATCCCTCACATATTAACCAGAAATGAACTCTACACTCAAGTGTTCATTTAAACATCCAAACACACACTCATCTAAAGTGTTCATTTCAACACAAATTCACTTCTTGTGGCCATTATATCATTAAAACATTTTTCATCTGTCACTAAAATTTCTTAGATGGTTTTGAAAATCATTTTAAAGTTTTCATTTTAACATGCAACATTCCTTTCAACACCATTCCATGGTCTTATCTGAGCATATTTTCTTCCACTGTGTGTTGTAACATGCTTTTAGTACTATTATTTACATACCGGTAGATTAGTAATGCTTTTTCATCAAAAGTAAGGAAAGGATAATTATGTTGCCTGCACAATCTGTTGTCACAAAAAAATTCCATTCCAGTTTTCCAGACAACTTCATGTCAAAGCCCTCTATACTTGGCATATAGCTTCCTTTTATAGCACTTCATGGTATAAAGTGTTTTTATTCCCATAGTGGAGCGGATATAGGGTAAAATATTTCACTTTGTGATAAAAGCATGAAATTTGGTATGATGGTTCCTTAAGTACTTAACATTAAGATAAGATCGTTGGCCATTTCAATTTCGGCCGTTTTCAAGATGGCCGCCATGAAATTCAAAATGGCGTCATTTCTTATTATTCTTTTGTATACAATTCATGGCTGTAACTGTATTTTTTCTATTTGAATTATTTATTCATGTTTTAAAGTTTATATAAGGTTAACAAATATATATATATATTAAGAAGCTTTGAATATTTACAGCTGCGCATGCGCTAAATTTTGTCCTAATTGCGGTATAATAATACAAATATTACATTTTGAGTTACAAATTGCTTATTAGTTTTATGTTTACAGTTTTCAAATGACAAAAAAGTGAAAAGAAGTTGTAAAGTAATTTATTTTCAGCAGTCGTATTAATTTTGCTAAAATAAGACAGTTATAGATATCAATTACAGCCATTTTCAAGATGGCTGTCGTTAAATTTTAAATTATGGTTTCTATATTCCTTTTGTACAATATGCCAGATTATATGAAATATGAACTTTTCATAAGTGCTACAGGAGCTTGAATAAGACTCAAAAATGAATGTTAAGTAATTTATCACCACTCGTAAGAGAGTGGGCTATATTGCATACACCTTGTCCGTCTGTCCGTCCATTTGGCTGTTCATTAAAAACTTTCAAAACATATCTTTGAGGCTTTTTCCGAAGGGATTGATGTTATATATTGTATACAGTTTTAGCATGATGAGTTGAATCGTTCCTCACCTTTTCAGGCCAGTATCACACCTGCTTCCTGTTTTCTGAGCTGTCTTAGACTTTTAAGGGAAAAAAAATGACAATTTTTCGTTAGATTTCGTGGTTTCTACTAAGGCATTGTTCCAAATTTGGTAGAGAGCTTTAGTATGATGAGTTGCAACGTGCCTCCTCTTTCCTGTGGGTCAGTCAGGCGTCCACTTTGTGTTTTCCGAATGGTCTGGTGGGGTATCCCAAGCCTGACTAAGTGCAACCCCTTCAAGTTTTAATCATGCGCATGATATAGATATTAAGTCGTAAGCCAATGTATAAATATTAATTTTCATCTTTGTTTTATTAGTGTGAAAAATGCAAAATATTGTAAAAGGTAATTGTGACATTACCGACATTAAAGTGATTTTAGTTAAAATAAGTCTAAAGACAGACCTTTTGGGCTTTGAGAGGTTTAATGTAGGACTGATGCATCATATATTATAAGAAAAATGTCACCTGTAAGCTCACTACTTGAATATTTGCATTTACTCAGAGTAACTAGTACATTACAAGTCATACATTTTACTCAGAGTAACTAGTTTATTACAAGTCATACATTTTACTCAGAGTAACTAGTTTATTACAAGTCATACATTTTATACTCAGAGTAACTAGTACATTACTAGTCATACATGTCCGCTGTAGGTTTTGTTAAAGAGTCATTATCAATAATACAGATACAAAATTCTCAGCTTCCCATTTGCCAAGCCAAACCAGAGCAATCCTTAGTTCTTAAAACAATATGTTGGTATGAACGCAATTTCATGAACACAAGATACATTCGTCAATTAACATATCGAGTTTGTTTTATAATAACACTAAACTTTAGTGGGACAACTGGTATATCTTATTTTTCTGAGTTCACTTTCGTATTTTTGTGTGTTTTGCATGGCAACACAACACAACTATTGACATTTTTGTAAATGATTGTATTTACAAAATACCCCAATTTTTTAAGAGCTGTTATTGTATTGCAAGTTTAAATGGTTTTGTTGTGAACTGGTGCCATATAGCAGTCAGTCAATACCAGCATATAAAACTTATAATGTAAAAAGGACATCATTCTTTATTTGGTCTTACATGTACATTAACATTGTACATCATTATATTGTCTCTAATAGTAACATTATGACAAGGAAGCCTTATATAGGATGTAATAGGAGATTTTTCAAATAATTCCACATATTTTAGTATTAAAAGCAACTCACAGCTTGGAAAAAGGGATATTCATACTTTTGGCATTTTATTGTCCATGCACACTAACAAATACATTGATAAACCTTACATTTAAATTGTTTCCTAATATAGGTGTCAAATGTCCAATAAAACAAGAAATTTAAACAGAAAGAGTAGTCTTTCACAAAAAATTAAAAAAGAAATGGCGCCATTTTAATTTCTCGTCAGTCATTTTGAAATTGGCCGAAATCAAGATGGTCAACTATGAATTCTGAACCATTATATATTGAGGAATGTTTGTTCAATATTTCATGTTTACACGTCCTGTCCTTGTTTGTGTTTACTGGTTTTGATTCTGCCCTTTCGGACTTCGACATTCGAATGCCCCATTGATACGGTACCTCTGCTTCTTTTATCACGATGTGAAATATTTTTTTGGTAAAAATCAAATTTAATGGCAAATCACAGCATGGAAAACAGGGATATTCATACTCATGGCATGCACACTAACAAATGATTTAATAAACCTTACATTTATCATTTCATGTCCAATAAAACAAGAAATAAAAAATCAAAAAGTAAATATGCATACAAGATTAAATAGAAATGCGATATGTTAATTTCGCGGTGGCTATCTTGAAAATGGCCAAAAACAAGATGCTTACAATGAATTCTTAACCATTATATATTGAGGAATGTTTGTACAAAATTTCATGCTTTTATCACGATGTGAAATATTTTAGTGAAAAGTCAAGTTAAAAGGCAACTCACTGCTTGAAAAATTGGATATTTATACTTTTTGACAGTTTATTGCGCATGCTCACTAACAAATACTTTTATTAACCTTGCAATTATCTTTTGTATCCTAATATAAGTGTCACTTGACCAATAAAAATAAGAAATTTAAAAACAAAAAGTAGTTTTGTTAAAACGATTATAGAGAAATGGCGCAATTTTAATTTCGCGGCAGCCATCTTGAAAATGGTGGAAATCAAGACCGCCAACTATAAATTCTGAACCACCACATATTGAGGAATGTTTATTCAAATTTTCATGCTTTTACCTCGATGTGAAATATTTTGGTGAAAAATCAAGTTTAAAGGCAACTCACAGCTTGGAAAACTTGGATATTTATACTTATGATAGATTATTGCGCATGCGCACGAACAAATTAACTAATTTACCTTACATTTATGATTTGTTTTCTAATATACGTGTCAATTGTCCAACAAAAACAAGAGATTAATAAACAAAAAGTAGTTTTGTAAAAAAGATTATTGAGAAATGGCACCATTTTAATTTTGCGGCGGTCATCTTGAAAATGGCGGAAATCAAGATGGCCAACTATGAATTCTGAACCACTATATATTGAAGAATGTTTGTACAAAATTTCATGCTTTTATCACGATGTGAAATATTTTGGTGAAAAATCAAGTTTATCCGCTCCACTACCATGACTTCCTGTTAATCAAATATTTCAAAATGCAGGTGACATAAATCTTCCATGGAAGACCACCTATCTAGTTATAGGTTTTATTATCAAGAGATTTCTAAGCAGCTAGTTTGTATTTTTGCATTTCAAATTGATATATTACCTTGTTAAGATTTCAAAATCATTTTAGATTTTGATTGCATGATTCAAACATCAGAAAGAGGAGCTAAAATATTTGAAAATGGAAATGATATTCATTAAATTCCTGTAAACATAACAATATGACATTAAAACTTTTTCAATCTGATCCAGCATGATTATTTTGAGATAGATTATAATAAATGATTTGTTTAAGATTATTATTTATGATTTGTTCATGTATCAACCTTTGTTTTATTCTATGAATGGTGCCCTATTTTTTCCAGACAAATTAATGTATTAATGTTTGATTATTTCCAGGAATGGCATCCTCACTTCTTTGCCTTGACTACTAGTAAATTATTCTATACCAAAGAAACGGACCAGGATAATGACGATGAGATAGAGGAGGATTCAGTGTCTCAACAAAATCAGGTAGGAATTGTAAAATGGATAGATAGATGAATCTAGAGGACTTTATAATCTGTTCTGAGTTTGAAATCATGTGGTACCAGGAAGTAGAATAAATAGGAGATACTGTGGTTTTATTATTATTTGTGGGGTTTCAATTTTGTGGTTTTCGTGGGAAATCCCACAAAATTTGATACCCAACAGTGATCTGCTTGTTGAAAACTTCAGAACCACAATCTAAAAATCTTTAAAAATATCTGTTTTTATCAAGCCCCAAAAATTGGTACCTGCGAAAATAAATGAAACCCAGTAGTGGGATAAGTGTACCTGACACAACCTCTAAAAATCAGTCACAATTAAAAATTCACTATAGAAAACTACCAGCAGCCTTTAGTGATACCTGTGGTCACTGCTCATGGTCTTAGAATGATTGTATTATTTCAGAACCAATCAAATACAGAATTACACTTTAGTGAGAAATGGTTTCATGGAAAGTTAGAGAGTGGTAGAAAGAAAGCTGACGAGTTACTGATGGCTCACAGTTATCTGGGGGACGGGACGTTCCTGGTCAGAGAGAGTGAGACGTTTATTGGAGATTACTCTTTGTCTTTCTGGTAAGATATTAGGTTGTATTTAGTATATATTAGACATTGTAAACATGGTTAAAGGAGAAATTTTTGCCAAGGCTTTTGTAAGAGAATTGTACATAAAAAATGAAACACACAAAGTTTGATTTATATCCCAGTATAAGATCAGACATTTTAGGAGAAGTAAACTTCTGGTGCCCATTTTAAGATAGATAACACAAAATTTTGGGCCACTCAAAAAAAAAAATCCCTTTTAAAGTATACTGTAGCTTACACTATGCAAGATGTGATAGGCCAAAACATAACATAAATCAAAAGTTACACAAGATTGCAATACAAATCACATGTAATATTAGGTTGAGTCTATCTTTTAACAATTTTATCCGGTGACACCGTAGATTAAAACCAGAAAAAAACAAACGCATAAAGAGATATGTACATGTATTACATCTGTTTTTTATTTTTTGTTCGTTTTAAGAGAGGCAACATTTCCTGTGTTCCATTTTTTCTTAGACAATAGTGCTAATCAGTAGATTACAAAACTGTCAAACATCGCGGGTATATTTAACAAGCCTTAATCAATAAATAATCTTGTAACTATATTTTTTTTTAGGAGGCGTGGTGAAACACAGCATTGTAGGATCAAAACAAAACAGGAATTAGGACAGTTGAAATATTACTTGATAGAACCATTTTTATTTGACAGTCTGTATGATTTAATTACACATTATAGAAATAATCCTCTGCGAGGACATGATTTCTCCATGCGGCTCACAGAACCTGTGCCACAAGTCAACAGTCATGAAGGAAAGGAGTAAGTCTTATAATATGACAGGTATAAACCTACAAACACTCATTTATAGAAAACATTTAAAATCTTATATTACTTCTTTGAAAATGATATGAAAAGATGAAGGAATGAGTACCATATTAAATACTCCATGAGGCAATACAGTGGAATTTTTTCTTTGGACAGAGAGACAGATGGACATATAAAGCATTAATGAAAATAAATTAATTAAATTCATGTTTGTCACAGGTTTATAACTTTGAATAAAAAAAAATTTCATCAAGTCCAATTAAAAGGAGCAAAAGTTACATTTAACTGCAGCTATTAATAGATGGAAGCAAGAGTTACCTCCTTAAACACTGGAAATTATTTAGAGCAAAATTGCTAAACTTATATTCAGTAGAATTATAATGTTCACATTTTATGTCTGTACAAATATTTACAGGTGGTATCATGACAATATGGAGAGAGCTGATGCAGAGGATCTACTTAAACGATTGACCAATGACGGCTCATTCTTAGTACGAAAGGGAGCTAACTCTAATTATGCAATATCATTCAGGTACTAAAATTAGTAGGAATGATGAATAATTTACATTTGTTCTTAAATTGATAAAAGAGTGTTAGATAAATGTACATTATGCAGGACTAGTGCAGTAGGCAGTAGCTTTAACATAATGACCAATGCTCTCAATCAACAGTTAACAAAACATCTAAGGAATTTACTTAAAATTGACAGTTAGAATTTAGGAGAAAATATGGTTTCCTTTTTTACTCTTTGGCTTTTTTGGCTTTTTTGGAATAAGAGACACAGAGTCAATTCAAAAGTTGTCAATAATACATTGCACCTATATTTTTGTCTTTGACAGGGCTGACGGTAAAATAAAACATTGTCGTATTGAGCTGGATGGTAGATTATTTATGATTGGAGAAGCTACTTTTGAAAGTTTAGTTGATCTTGTTCAATTTTATGAGAAAAATCCATTATATAATCGAGTCAAGTTACAATACCCTGTCAGCAAAGCTTATGTTGGAGAAAATGGTTCAGTAAGTATGATAAGATCACAAAGAAAGCAGTGATAACTTGATCTTGTCATGTTGGAATTCAATGTGTTAATTATTCATTACATTATGGAGGGATAAGTGTTCTATCAATTTTTACCACTGGGTAATTAGGTCCCCTTTACTGAGATCAGGAGCCATTTAGTTAACTTTGTCCCTTTAAGTTTGTCTGTCCACAGTTTTTCCATTAATAGAAAATTTCAAGATTTAAACATGGTAAATGAAAGGAAAATTGATAAAAAAGTGATTTTAAAAAGGAAGAAATACTACTTTTTATTCCAAAGAAATTATGATTTATTTAAAACCTATTTTGCTAGTTACATATAGACAACAGAGAGGACCAAGGAGATAATGTTGGCATTCATTACGTTAGATCCATCCTAAGAAAATTTAGAGGAAATGTAAACGTTTTCTTCAGTTTTGTCTTCTAAAATATTAACATCCAGTTATCGGAATGGTAAATCTTCCAATAAACAGTAACATACATTTTTGTCTTGACTAATTCAACTTTAAAATATCTTTGAAAATCAATATCATAATTAAATGTATATTCCTATTCTTATGCCCTCTACAAAAACTGAGATGTAACTATGTAACACTCTGGTGATAGATGTGCATCTGACTATCTTTGTTTAGAATTAATTTTTCTGTGATTATGATCAAATATAAATCTAGAACAAATTTTTCTGTGATTATGATCAAATATAAAACCATTGATTCTCTAGATATTAACAAAGCATTGTCGGGAAATTAAATTTTATAAAGTCTTTTGCATGATGAAATGATTAAGATATGTTTCTATGGTAACAAAATAATAAATTCCAGGATTCCAGTTTATCAGGGGGAGCAACTGCTGTCAACTATGTGTACCCTAATGACCTCTCTAAGGTAACCATGACGATGCATGTTTCTTCTTTTACAGCGCTGGTTGTTGGTCCTTAATCATGCATGTTTGTCATCCTAGTATTCAGATTTTGAATATGTTTTTGTGTATATTTATGTAAATATTGGCTGTTTGTATTTTAATTATTAAATAGTTTGTTCAGTAAGTATCAATCTTGTCGAAGATATTCAAATAGTTAATGGAGTGAACTTATGTAGCAAATTTATAGATCTATACTGGATGCAACATTATAATTGTGAAACATTTATCTAGCGCTGTCATGCAAAGTTTTAAAAACCGTTGACAACAGCATTGTGCTTGTAACAGAAAAAATGCATACCCAAATAGTAGCATGGTTGATTTTTTGTAGGTATCAGTTAATGTATTTTAATGTCGCCTGCAACATGTTGCAAAGTGGCATATTGGGAGTCACATTGGCACTATCCATTTTCTGGGTGCGTCAATCATCCTGCAGCACCTCAAAAATTTTTGTTGTCAATTTACGAGCAATGTCACAGCCACTTGATATTGGCATGTAGCTTCCTTCTATGGTGCTATATGGTGTAAAGAGGTTTTATGTCAATAACTCCTCTACTTTCTGTTTACCAAATATTTTAAGATGCAGGCGACATATGTCTTCAAAAGAAGCCTGCGATTCTTGTTAAGATTCCCGTCTGACTTCAAACAAAACATTAAAGATAATTTTCGTCAGTATAAATGGAAGATTTAAAGAAAATACAATGTCAAAAAGAAGGAAAGATATCCGCTGTCTGAAGATTTTACCAGTAGTTTGTAGGGGAAGGGAATTCTGCATAGATTATACACTTTCTCTACCCATGCACAGCTAGATAGGAAGGGACACTCATATCAAAGGAGAACAATAATACAAATAGTTTTAAATTAATGCTGAAAGTTTTTTACAATGTATATGTACACTACATTAATTGCCTTGTGTTTGGTGCATATTGTGTACAGATTATATAAATTTTCAGAACTATATTAATTTTAATGTTAAAATGAAACATAATGTTTGTGACAATAACTTTGATCAAAGATATTGAACATTTGATAGCCTGTACACCCTATGCACCTATTGTACAACATACCAAGCCATTATACATATTCATCACTTTGGTTCAAGGCCATGGTATCATTATATGTCGCTTAAGCATGTGATGGAATTTGGGCATGACAATTGCATGTGCTCGTGCTTTTTGTAGAACAATCCTGAGATGGCAGAGGATGCTATATATGGAGATGGTATATATCACTGTCCTAATTTGGTTGTGTCTAAGGTAATTTTACAATTTATTAAAGTAGTCATCCTGGTTTTTACAGTCAATAAGATTTTTACAAAGATAAAAAAAGAATTGTTTAATCTTAATGAAAAGGTAATACTGCGGATTCATTTATTTTCATGGGTACCAATTTTCTGTGGTTTATGAAAAAGGATCAGTTGTGGATTCTTAGATTTGTGGTTCTGAAGTCTGAGTGGTACAAATTAATGTTAAATTTCCTTTAAGTGGGAAATCTTATTTTGCGGGTAAAGATCACCCATGAAAAAAAAACCACAAAAACTTATACACATTTGTTTACAAAATATGAAGTTTAACATTACTACATTAATGGCTATTCCATTAAAAATTAATTTGGAGGAAGTGGAAACCACATTTTTAAACAATCAAGAGTGATAGATTTTAATTTCAAATTATTGTGAACTGCATTACTAACCAAAGGAATATATCCCAAACCTACAGAATAATATTAAAATGGTGTTCAACTCCTTCAATAAAAAATTTAATGCAGTACCACAAAGATAAGCCTTAATAAGGCTCCAAAGATTTTGTTTTGCTGTTTATATGGCTTTAAGAATTGATTTTTAAAAAAAGAAAATTTATATTATTAGGTTACGATTATTCTTTTCTTTCATACTAAATATCATATTTCTCAGAAATGTGTGTCTATATTTTAATCTATAATGTTCCAAATTATTTTGAAAGTCCAAATTTTTATTTGACGAATTGACATTTCACTGATAGATAGTAGTTTTTTTTTTCAAATATAAGGTTCAAGTATTTATTATAATTTCTGAAAGCTGACAAATGATCCATTAATAAAATTGCTATTTCTACAGACAAAAGTGAAGGCCCTTGCAGATTACCAGGCCAACAGAGCAGATGAGTTGTCTTTCAACAAAGGGTCCATCATTGTCAACGTTAACAAAACAGATAATGGATGGTAAGCTCAACATAAGTATTTGTGTCAATTAAAGCTTTTCATGCTATATCATGCAAACATTGTTGTGTGACATATACTGGGTGGGACACATAGTTTTACTGTTGTCTGTCTGTACATCTGTATGTCTTTAACACTTTTGTACAGTTTTTGGTGAAGGTCCATATCCGGGATACTACATGTTTGCATTCAATGATATTTCAAGAAAAATAGGGCAATCCATAGCTCATAGACACATTTTCTAGTTTAACTATGCATTTTTCAGTATGTCCATCTCACATAAGCTTACTTTGTATATATATTGAATTGTTAGATTTTATTGTAGAGTGGACTTCACAAAAGTATGTTTTACATGATTCCAATTCTTTCTGTCTGCTTTTATACTCCTCAAAAAAAAAAATATGGGGAATACATATAGTGCACAAATGTAAACTTAAAAATAGACATTGTTGTGGTCTCATGGTCGTTTACTCCATATCCTTTCATAAATTATTGGGAACTAAATGTACTTCACATTGTCAGCACATTTCCCATACTTAAATCTTACTTTAAAACAGGTGGCGAGGAGACTTTGGTGACAAAAAGCAATACTGGTTTCCTGATCATTTAGTTGAAGAATTGGATCTCCCAGAAGAAGATGAATCAGAACCCTTAGGGGCCCTTCAGAAGGGATTTATTGATGTCCAGGGATGTCGTGTAGGTTAGTATACTCCCCTTTGGGCCCTCGAGAAAGGATTAATACTCTTGGGATGTTGTTCAGGTAGGTATTTCCTTGAGGTCCCTTCATAAGGGATTTAAAGATGTACAGGAATGTCATTTGGGTTAATATTCTTATTAGAAAGGACTCATATTCTTTGAAGAATATCACCATGAGTATGACAAAATAATTCAGAGTTATGTTGTCATATAAAAGATGCTCATCCTATTATAACCAAATTGAGGTAGCAGTTTTCTGTAACCAGCTGCCTCCAATTCAGACAAGAAGTCATGGATCAATTCAACTACAATTAACATACATGTATTAGGTCAGTCATGCAAAATTTGCCAACATTTTCAATTAATGTCTTCTCATCTCATTATTTGTATTTGACAGAACCTAGTACTCGTGGAGATAGACCATATACCTTCATAATATACAATCGTACAAGTTCTCAGCCACTAGAGGTCTCTGCAGACAGTGAAGCTGAAATGAGAGAATGGATGGCTGTTATCGCTAGCTATAGTCAGTCCTCTGCTGAAACCGTAAGTTCATTTCTGAAAAATTAATAAAGTTCAGTAGAAGTCTGATGGCATCTATCTTGTAAAAGTTTTAATTTTTACAAAGGAGATTGTTTCTTATTAAACAGTTATGTATACTATTACAAACATTTTAGGAACATTACAAAAATGATTACATTGTGGAAATTTTTTCAGGTTTCATAGTTGTTCTGGAATAAAAAATATTACTTAGTTAAAGTTTTTTCTAAAGGAAACCTTTCATTTTTTTACCCACAGAAATTGAGAGATCGCCAGTTAGAAAGAAAGAAGTGTTTGGCTAGAGACCTTTCCAATTTGATTGTGTATGCTGTGGCTGTACCGTTTGATTTAGATCGTAAGTCTTATTTATAATTTCTTATATATCTTATTGCTATTTGAATAGCAATTTTTTATTGATAGATGTCTTAGATAAATACATAAATGGTTCATGATATGGCCCTACTTTGACCAGGCAATCACACACCATCCCATTCCATTTAGCAGATTAATAAATGTTGTGGTGTGGCAAGTTAAAATGGAGACAATAAAATAAGTAGGTTGGTTAAACCACACATAAAAGGTAAAAATATCAAATATAAAACTAATATAAATTAATATAAATTAATAAAGAATACATCTAAAATCTAAAAAGCCCAAATTTTCGGCTTTCAGCCTTCGTCGGGGGCAGAGCAAAGAAAAAAATCACGACCGCCACAACAAGTGAATTTATATTAATTTATATTAGTTTTATATTTGATATTTTTACCTTTTATGTGTGGTTTAACCAACCTACTTATTTCATTCCATTTAGCAAACTGTTTAGATCTTCTGTGAGGCTGTTGTAGTTGTATTTTTATGCTGACAGAGAGAGTTGTTTAGTAGACAGCTCCTTACTTACACCTTGAAATACTATTCTATTTATTATACCCCCCGCAAACAAAGTTTGGGGGGGTATATAGGAAACACCCTGTCTGTTTGTCCGTCCGTCTGTCTGTCTGTCTGTCTGTCTGTCTGTTGGTCTGTCCACATAACTCGTAAGCGCTTCTCCTCCTAAACCGCTTGAACCATTTTGCTGACACTAAACATGAAGGAAGTACATCATATGAAAATGTGCATGAAGAATTTTCATCGCACTCGGACATCATTCAGGGGATATAATTGAACTTAGACTTTTTAAATACATTATTCAATTGGAGACCTCGTAAGGGCAACTCCTCCTAAACCATTGGAAGGATTTTGATGAAACTTTACATGAAGGAAGTACATCATATGTAGATGTGCATGAAGAATTTTCATCGCAATCAGACATCATTCAGGGGAGATAATTGGACTTTTTAAATACATTATTCAATGGAAGACCCTGTAAGAGCAACTCCTCCTATACCTCTTAATGGATTTTGATTAAACTTTACATGAAGGAAGTACATCATCTGTAGATGTGCATGAAGAATTTGTATTGCTCTCGGTTATCATCGAGGGGAGATAACTGGACTTGAGATCTATTTTTACAGTACGGAGTCAAATATGAAGCGGGGGGTATCCTTTTGTGAGCTCGCTCACAGTATTACTTGTTTACCCTTACTTTTCAATGAAATTAAGAAATAGTAAAGATCATATAAAACTTTTTGATGGTGAAATGATTCAAATACATGTGTTGCATGTTTTCCTTATTTACAGGCTCATTAAAAGGTTCAAAGAACTGCTGTGAAATGTCATCCTTCTCAGAGGTCAAAGTTGAAAAGTATTTACAGAGACAGCTGGCTCCTAACTTTGTCAAATATCCTTTTGTTCATTTTTCCTAAAATTTGCTTCATATTGTGTCTGTAATTTAAAAAAAATCTTATGCTTAATTTGAAAGAATGAAGTACTTATTGGTTAGGAGGGGGAAGCATGTTATCCATCTTATGTTTAATTTGAAAGAATGAAGTACTTATTTGTCAGGAGGGGGAATCATGTTATCTTCATAAGATTTATGCCAATTTTTTAACGATAAGAAGTTTAAGAGAACAAATGTAATCCGACTCATTACAAAGTTGGGCAAAATTCGAAGGATTATTGTAATACTCTAGCAAACAATATTCTCCTTAACAATGATACATATAACAGGTTCCAGTTAAGCCGTGTTTACCCTAAAGGTGCCAGAACTACATCGTCTAACTATGACCCGATGCCCATGTGGAATTGTGGGTGTCAGATGGTCGCCCTGAACTACCAGACACCAGACAAATCTATGCAACTCAATGAAGGAAGATTTATGAGGAATGGAAGGTAAGCCTTTTTGCTTTTGCTGGGCATCACATCGATAATTATAAATTAGTGGTAGATAAGTAAGAAATGAACTGTTTCTCGGACAGTCTCTACCAGAATTTTTTTTCTGGTATTCTTTTGATTTTGATAATGCTATGATTTGAATCTGTTCCAAAAATGGTAGAAAAATGGATTTAGGTTAATATTATTAAGGATCAAGGTCACTCACTCTAAAAATAACCAAAAATTTCACATCCTAAAGGATTATTATACCCCCCGCAAACAAAGTTAGGGGGGGTATATAGGAAACACCCTGTCTGTCTGTCCGTCTGTCCGTCTGTCTGTCCGTCTGTCCACATAACTCGTAAGCGCTTCTCCTCCTAAACCGCTTGAAGGATTTTGATGAAACTTAATCTAAAGGAAGTATATCATATGTAGATGTGCATGAAGAATTTTCATTGCTCTTGGATATCATTCAGGGGAGATAATTGGACTTAGACTTTTTAAATACATTATTCAATGGGAGACCTCGTAAGCGCAACTCCTCCTAAACCCCTAAAAGGATTTTGATGAATCTTTACATGATGGAAGTACATTATATGTAGATGTGCATGAAGAGTTTTCATCGCAATCAGACATCATTCAGGGGAGATAATTGGACTTAGACTTTTTAAATACATTATACAATGGGAAACCTCGTAAGCGCTTCTCCTCCTAAAAGGCTTGAAGGATTATGATGAAACTTTACCTAAAGGAAGAACATCATATGCAGATGTGCATGAAGAATTTTCATTGCAATCAGACATCATTCAGGGGAGATAATCAGACTTATACTTTTTAAATACATTATTCAATGGGAAACCTTGTAAGTGCAACTCCTCTTAAAACGTTGGATGGATTTTGTTGAAACTTTACATGAAGATAGTACATCATCTGTACATGTGCATGAGGAATTTGTATTGCTTTCGGTTATCATGGAGGGGAGATAACTGGACTTGAGATGTTTCTTTTACAGTACAGAGTCCAATATGAAGCGGGGGGTATCCTTTTGTGAGCTCGCTCACAGTATTACTTGTTTCATTTTGTAAATCTGTACTATTATTTAACATGACCTGATTTTCTTGTAGGTGTGGATATGTCCTTCAACCAGAAGTAATGAGAGCTAAAGATTACAGTCCCTTCAGTAAACAGTCATTGTGGAATGTAGAACCACTGACATTAAATATTACAGTAAGTTTTGTACCAGTAGACACTTCCTATATCAATCAATGTAACAATAAATACGTGTAATGATGAAGCAAACCCAGAATTACTCATTTCATGCACAATTTTTTTAACATTCACAAAAAAATAGTACAAATGTTCAAGGTAAAAGAATTGAAAAAGGACCTTATTTTCGGCAGTAGCAACAAAACAAAACAAAAACGAATAGAAACTAGAAAACATTATAAAAAGCATATACATTGAAACTTGGGATTTCTGTAGAATTAATTTGCTGTTTGCTAAATTTAAAGTTATTTTTATTGTGCATTTTTTTTATATTTGCTTGATAAAACAAAAACGGGAATAAAGCCTCTTATTTATTGTAGGTGATAGCTGCTAGACATTTAATAAAGTCAGGACGAGGTCGAGGGTTCGCATGTCCTTTTGTGGAGATAGAGATAGCTGGTACAGAGCATGATAAGAGTACATTTAAAACACCAAAAGTTTGTAAGTAGATAGTTTACAGCAGTTCTATAATCTAAATAAAGGTAATAACAAAACTATCGAACTTGAATGATCAATCTCATAGTCCAGAGAAAATGACAAAAACGAATCAGTCATACCGGAGAATTGGTGGGTTGCAATGGTCCTGACTTGGTACAGGCATTTCAAATGAAATGGAAATGGATAAAATTTTAGAAATAAATTTTGGATTTGTTGGTGTGTGACAACAGAATTTACAGTGGATAGAATTGATTAACTAGATATTATGTTTAAATGAAATGATATTTGAGATTGTATATTGAACAATAAAACGTTTAGTAATATGAATTATCACCAATGTTCTTATTACTATCAAAGTCATTGACAAAAATGATGTAAAGGATCTGTAGGCTTCACAAATTTTAAGCTTACATTTTATTACAGATACGTCATCTTATTTTTATGTTATTTTAAAATATAACTGATGAAGTGGGTGACAGCACATTACATATGCCATATCAGAAAATATACATGTACAATTTATTCTGAAGCACAGAATAATTATACATTTTCGTATGTTGAGAGACAACATTTCATTACATAAGTATAATTTAAAACTAGAAGGGATCAATTTACCATTTTGTGATGAATATTTATTTTCAGGTGATAATGGTTTGAACCCTTATTGGAGAGACAATTGTATAGCGACCTTTGACATAACCTGTCCTGACCTCGCTCTTATACGATTTGTCGTGTACGACGAGGATGTGTTTGGTGATCCTAAATTCTTGGGACAAGCCACATTTCCAGTGCCATGTTTGAAGTCTGGATATCGTAGCGTACCTCTAAAGAATGGCTTCAGTGAAGAGTTAGATATGGCTGCCTTGTTAGTTCACATAGAGAAGAAAAATCCTAGGGTAGGTTATGGAAAGTGGATAAATATAAAGCAATCAAAGTACTAGATGTATGCAAGTGAAGACATCATTGTTACCCCTTTTAACAATATAAAAACCAAATATGATATTCAGTCTCTCACATTTTTATGCCCAATGGACGATATAGGGGGCATATAGTGTTGGGATCCATCCATCCATCTCTTTGTCCGTCCATTACAAATGTTGTGAAATGGGACATTATGTCTTTTGGACATATTCTTGTTTTCATTAAAAAACCCAATAGCTAGAATTACTTTAAGGTTGCTGACTGTTTTAGTTGCCAATTATTAAGATTTTTGTTTTCTAATATGTTGTGATGTATATTTTTAATACACATCTCAAAAGTTTTGTACCAGTCTTGTATGTAGAGGGTTCTAAAACAGTGACCATTTATAGACTAAAACAAATATGTCTTATTTGTGATGTTATCATTATATTGAAACAGCTTCTTTTAGTTAAACACATTCCTGTAAGTGAGCACAGTCTATAATTCAATAAAATAATTATATTGTATTCTCATTATCAGGAGAGTGAAGATTCAGATATTTATGCCTGTATACAAGATCTCCGTGATAAGAAAGAATTACTAGAGGAACAGATCAACCAAAGACTGGGAGATTCACAGAACATAGCAAATCTAATGGAGGAGCTCTCCATGACGGAACAAAATCTGGTGGCCAAAAATGACGAGAGGAGACAGAGAAAGTAAGATAGCATCTTTTATGATGGATTATTGCAGGAATGGGATAGATATAGGCATAGTGCCACACATGAAAATCTTGGGAAATTTTTCAACAGATTGAGCTATTCATGAAATTGACATGAACATTTTTCGCATAATTTTAATGCCATATTGATTCAGACGTGAAATTCCTGAATTTTTTTTTCAAATCACATGAAAAAAATGCATGAATTACATGCCTGACTTGATTCATTCCATTTTTGAGCTTATAATTTCCACTTGAAATTACCATTACATTAAGTGAAATTCTCTAAAAATTTATGTGTGGCACAATTGCTGTGACATATAGATATTCTGAATGATTTTTTTTTTGTTTAATTCAAAATCACAATTTAATTGTTTAATGCATGAAGAAGCATGAAAAGCACAAGTTTTGTTTTGTTTTGTTTTGTGTATTGGTATATTTTTTTGTTCAATTTACTTGATGTTTTAATTTTGTTTGATATGGCTTTTGTTCAGTTGTAGTTACTCTTTATTATGTATAGAAACTTTAAAGTATTTTACAGGTTGCAAGATTTTTAAAACTGTAAATTTTATTTCAGAATTCTTTATTATCTGTATTTATTTTCAGGTTTTGATAGTGATTATGACAATTTATTCTTCTATTTTATAACTAGGTCTAAAATATTTAGGTAATATAAAGTGTGAAAAAAGAGCACCATCACAAACTATCTAACCTTGCCAATAATAATCCTTGTTTGCTTAACTAAGATCATTATTTCTGCACAAGAGTCAAGGGTTTTTTTTTGGTCAAAAATTTATGGTGATACATGTTTAATTATGATATGGATGATATTTCTTATGTAGAATTTTTTTATAAATCTAAAGGTTTTTTTTTTGTGAAATTGACAGTTTGATAAAGTGAATGAAATTGGAAAACTTTTTCAATAACTATTTAATGAAATCAATTGTAATGTTATTAGTTTTGAGTCCTTTTTAAATTGCTGGGTTTTGTCCATTATACACCTTCACATATACAATATTCTCTTACTAGTTGTTACAATTTTCAAGTTTTTAGGAGATTTTCTGTTATCCTTTAAAGAGCTGTTTTTGAGCTTTCACGATTTTTTCAGATGTGAAGAAATTTTAGGTACTCCCGTTGTGTGACAATACTGCTTTTAATATCATGGAGTTTATGTGCATGTTACTGTGTCTTTACGATGGCTTTATGAGTTAAATGGGATACCGGAGAGGAAATTTTTAGTAACTCGTAAACCACTCATAAAGAAATCCTCTGGGAGTTCTTCCAGAGTTAGTTAGGGTAAACATGAGTCATTTATGATCACAATGAGTTCCGTATGAGTGATTTGTTATGTGTTTACAGGTTTGATAATGACATTGTTGTTTTCTCAACTCTAAAAATTTTATGAAGATTTCACAAGTTCTCCCACTTTCACTCAAGTTGGTAAAAGTTGTCAATGAGTTACTCAGATTTAATCGTTAGCTTTTGCGATCGAATATGAGGTGTAAACTTGTAAGAATTCAAAAGTAAATCTTATATATGTGAAGGGGGTATTAGATATCAGAGATCATCAAACTAATGGATGTTCTGAAACTTGTTTCAAATTAAGTGCTTTTGTCACTGTCTATGAATCTGATTTACTTACTTTATCCTCTTTGTGCTGGGAACACACAAGGCTTTGATCGAGGACCTCCATCTCAGCCTGTCTGCTGACATTTTCTGTAGCATGCCCAATGTTCATCATTGTTCTGTTATCTCCTTTTAAACAAATCTCATCCAAGTCTCCTTTCATATCTGATTTTATTGTATTTTATTTATAGGTCTATATTTGGGTAATTTGATTTATTAATTTGTTTTTATTTCTGTGTTTGGTAAAACATGGGTTTGAATACTGACACAATTTTTATTTTACACCTTGAATTTTGACAGAAAATTGTATTGCTGTTAGTAAGTTTGACAACTTGGTAAATGGATGCACATTTTTGTAATTCACAAAAGAAATAAATTATTAGGAAATGAGAAAGTTTTATTGTGTTGGTTGTGTGTTTGTTTTATCAATTGGGTACAACAACAGTTTCTTGCTTGGTTGGAGTTAATTGTTTGTATTTGTCCAATTTCTATGTACTTTTATGGCATTTATGATTTTAATTGCAGCATCAGTGAACTTTGTATACATGACTTTTTGTGTACTGATAATTTTGTTCTATGTTATTTCTATAGTAATGACATAATTATTTGTATTTTTGCAGGATTTGATATTTGCAGTAATAGGAATACACAAAAGAACATGTTTTTATCAGATTGTTTTTATACCTCCATTTGTTTTAGAAATCACCTTGTTTCCAATGTCTTTTAATATGATTGTTTACTTTTGTAGAAAGTATCAGAAAATCCTCGGTTTACCTGGAGACTTTAAACATTCCATGGGTAATTAAAACTCTCTCCATCATAAGCATGGTCACCTCTATATACTAGAACAGTTATACTTTCAGATGTAACCTTAAAAAGAAACTCTTTATATCCTATTTTCTTTCTCTTAAGTACCCACCAACTTTTCAAAATATTCCTTTTAAAGGTTGCCTTTTGTAACAAAAATAAATATTGTTTATATAACAATTGTTTTCTTTATGAAAAAAATATCAAGTATAACTTTCTATTAAAAATGAACCAATTAGCTATTTTACTTGATTTTATTGTAAATCTGACCTGTTTTTCTCCGAGATATAAGACTATTTTTCAACATCCTTAATTTTCATAGTAAGATCTAACAATTTTTAATATTTTGAACCATTTTCCTCTCAGACTCCCCTGGTCACTCTGTGGTTAATAAACAGAACAGTGTTACTGGTGCTAACATAACTCCTAAAAAACACGAGCTTGTTAAGGTACAACACTCCGCCCCTCTCCTTACGAGGAAGCCAGGGTCTTCTGAGGACTTGATGGGGGATGAAGAAAGACCAACCCTGAAGAAGTAAGTCCTATAGGAGAAGTGGAGACATGTAGTGAATCAGAATGATGTTCCCAACTTCATTTGTATTGAGACTCCAACAGTTGAATTGACTGAATGACATGGAGATTTTCAAAAATGTCCCATAATAACTTTTTACATTTGTCTCATTTGAATGACAGCATAACTTTCCAATAACTCACATTAGAAGGCTTAGAAATTATCGATTTCTGAATTCAGCAATTTTTTTTTTGCTAAAACAAAAGGTAATTAACACATGCTTAATGATGTTTGTCACTTCAAAATTTCCTTCATAATTACACACATGTGTACAAAGTTTTAAAATGACATTTTTGTGTTGTGGCTTTTTTGCAGGTTATTCATTTACTGTTATTAATTAATTTCTTTGTTTTGATTGTATTTTAGGAAATATCAGAAAGTTTTAGGGATAGAAGAAGATATTGCCTCATCAACTGGTAAAGCCAATCACCTAAGCTTACACTATACAATATTGTATTGTTGCTAGTCAGAATGTCAGCCTACCAAATCTATTGATTGTCAAATGAATTTATAACATAACTTTCTTCCATCATATGTCAGTTTGCCAAACCATCTTGTCGAATGCTTGATTGAATGTTCAAAATTGCTTCAATCTCTGCTTCCAAAATAGACCTCTAGTTTGCAGTAAAGACATATCCAAAGCCTCTGTATTAGGGGAAGCTTAGCTGTCTTATGACGTCTGCTTGTCTATATTTTTGGCCTGGATTTTACACTATTGAATGTCAGAGGATGGACGGGGAAAGTATTTTGCAATCTTTCTTTTTTAGTGACTAACTAAGTACCTGTTACAGTATCTTGATATTTGGTATGCTGTCTCATCATGGAGGTCCATATCATGAGATTTGAATCTATTTTTCATCTGCTTTCTGTTCACTGAAATCTGTCCTTTTCTGTCTTTGACCCATTTTTAATTTGGAATGGCTAGTTGCTTGAACATACTTTTATCAAAACTTGCCTGTTCTCTCATTTTTTTAGGCACAATTATGTCATGAACTTTTATTGCACATTTTTTTTGTTTTCTCATCATTGACACATTTATTGACCTTTATACAAATATTCTTGAACTCACAAGAATCTTATTGACTTGTTAACTTGGCTGATTAAACCATTTCAACTTCTTCATGTTTAGTTCTCTAGAGTTGGGAGGGGGTGGGCCCTTTGCTAGCATTTTAGGCTGATCAATTGCTTTCTAGATGAAAATAAAATCTGTCCTGCTAGTAACGCTATTCTGATTATGATAATCTTAAAATTTTGATAATCATATTTTATTCTTTTAAAGCCAAAAAAAAAATGTGTATGAAACATTTGAGTCTAGAGAGTTTCACCTTATTTAATGAAAATAATATATGAAATTTATTTGATCAAATTTTAAGTTAAAGTTTTAAGAAATAGTTGTGAATAAAACAGCATGAACAATTTTCAGAGAAAGTCTAAAAAGATTTCCTTTCATTCCATGTTAAAGAATTATTCCCTTTTAATTGAGATAAAAATGTTGCACATTTTTTATTGAATGATAGATACACAAACTCGAATGTACCAACGGGTGGCCAGACAGGAAAAATCCAGCCAATATTTTGAGATTGAAGATATTAGGGCTCAAAGGAGAAAAAATAACAAATAAAGTAAGTGGGACTAGGGTTATAGAAGAAATAGTTATCATATACCAGAGATATAAATATATGCACCTTAATTAAAATCACCGATTAACTTACATATTCAATATATATTCTTCAAGGAATTTTCTTTTAATCTATTTTCTTTCCAATATGTTGAAAAAGAAATCCGAACAAACTTCACCCCTTATGTACTTCTTGTCTAAATAAATATGAAACACAAACAAAATTTAACAATGCTAAGCATTTCATCCATAGATTTTTAGAACCCATTTTTTTCTTGCTTTCCTCATTACATTCATCACTCAGCTGGTGTGTCTGTATAATATTAGTCTAGATAAAGGACAACATCAAGTTCAGGTCTTATCATTCCAGGGCTATCCTGATCGTCAGTATTATTGTACGACTTCAAACCAGGATGTTTGTATGTTGTTTGTGTCTCAGGGTATATAACTAGATCATTTGTGTCTCAGGGTCTATAACTAGATCATTTGTGTCTCAGGGTCTATAACTAGATCATTTGTGTCTCAGGGTATATAACTAGATCATATGTGTCTCAGGGTATATAACTAGATTGTTTGTGTCTCAGGGTATATAACTAGATCATTAGTGTCTCAGGGTCTATAACTAGATCATTTGTGTCTCAGGGAATATAACTAGATCATTTATGTCTCAGGGTATATAACTAGATCATTTATGTCTCAGGGTATATAACTAGATCATTAGTGTCTCAGGGTCTATAACTAGATCATTTGTGTCTCAGGGTATATAACTAGATCATTTGTGTCTCAGGGTATATAACTAGATCATATATATCTAGATCATTTGTGTCTCAGGGTCTATAACTAGATCATTTGTGTCTCAGGGAATATAACTAGATCATTTGTGTCTCAGGGAATATAACTAGGTCATTTGTGTCTCAGGTTATATAACTAGATAATTTGTGTCTCAGGGTATATAACTAGATCATTTGTGTCTCAGGGTCTATAACTAGATCATTTGTGTCTCAGGGTATATAACTAGATCATATGTGTCTCAGGGTATATAACTAGATTGTTTGTGTCTCAGGGTCTATAACTAGATCATTTGTGTCTCAGGGTATATAACTAGATCATTAGTGTCTCAGGGTCTATAACTAGATCATTTGTGTCTCAGGGAATATAACTAGATCATTTATGTCTCAGGGTATATAACTAGATCATTAGTGTCTCAGGGTCTATAACTAGATCATTTGTGTCTCAGGGTCTATAACTAGACCATTTGTGTCTCAAGGAATAAAACTAGATCATTTGTGTCTCAGGGTATATAACTAGATCATTTGTGTCTCAGGGTATATAACTAGATCAGTTGTGTCTCAGGGTATATAACTAGATCATATATATCTAGATCATTTGTGTCTCAGAGTCTATAACTAGATCATTTGTGTCTCAGGGAATATAACTAGATCATTTGTGTCTCAGGGAATATAACTAAATAATTTGTGTCTCAGGGTCTATAACTAGATCATTTGTGTCTCAGGGTTGTAACTAGATCATTTGTGTCTCAGGGAATATAACTAGATCATTTGTGTCTCAGGGAATATAACTAGATCATTTGTGTCTCAGGGAATATAACTAAATAATTTGTGTCTCAGGGTATATAACTAGATCATATGTGTCTCAGGGTATATAACTAGATTGTTTGTGTCTCAGGGAATATAACTAGATCATTTGTGTCTCAGGGTATATAACTATATCATTTGTGTCTCAGGGTATATAACTAGATCATGTGTGTCTCAGGGTTGTAACTAGATCATTTGTGTCTCAGGGTATATAACTAGATTGTTTGTGTCTCAGGGAATATAACTAGATCATTTGTGTCTCAGGGTATAAAACTAGATCATTTGTGTCTCAGGGTATATGACTAGGTCATTTGTGTCTCAGGTTATATAACTAGATAATTTGTGTCTCAGGGTCTATAACTAGATCATTTGTGTCTCAGGGTCTATAACTAGATCATTTGTGTCTCAAGGTCTACAACTATATCTAGATCATTTGTGTCTCAGGGTCTATAACTAGATCATTTGTGTCTCTGGGTATATAACTAGATCATTTGTGTCTCAGGGTCTATAACTAGATCATTTGTGTCTCAAGGTCTACAACTATATCTAGATCATTTGTGTCTCAGGGAATATGACTAGATCATATGTGTCTCAGGGTATATAACTAGATCATTTGTGTCTCAGGGTATATGACTAGATCATTTGTGTCTCAGGGTATATAACTAAATCATTTGTGTCTCAGGGTATATAACTAGATCATTTGTGGTAACTAGATCATTTGTGTCTCGGGTATATGACTAGATCATTTGTCTCAGAGTCTATAACTAGGTCATTTGTGTCTCAGGGAATATGACTTAATCATTTGTGTCTCAGGGTATATAACTAAATCATTAGTGTCTCAGGGTATATAACTAGATCATTTGTGTCTCAGGGTCTATAACTAGATCATTTGTGTCTCAGGGTCTATAACTTGTGTCTCAGGGTCTATAACTAGATCATTTGTGTCTCATGGTCTATAACTAGATCATTTGTGACTCAGGGTATATAACTAGATCATTTGTATCTCAGGGTATATAACTAGATCATTTGTGTCTCAGGGAATATAACTAGATCATTTGTGTCTCAGGGTATATAACTAGATCATTTGTGTCTCAGGGAATATAACTAGATCATTTGTGTCTCAGGGTATATAACTAGATCATTTATGTCTCAGGGTATATAAGTAGATCATTAGTGTCTCAGGGTCTATAACTAAATCATTTGTGTCTCAGGGTATATAACTAGATCATTTGTGTCTCAGGGTATAAAACTAGATCATTTGTGTCTCAGTTTATATGACTAGGTCATTTGTGTCTCAGGGTATATAACTAGATCAGTTGAGAGTGACACAGAACTTGAGGTTTTTTTTCAGGTACAACTTTACAAACCTGTCTAAACTGAACCCTGGACAAACCAGAACCTTATCTAAAATGAACCCTTATCTAACCAATAACATAATATACATGTATCTATAAATTAATGATGTTTGTTTTCAGAGTTGAGATGGAGCTATCAGTGGAAAGTTTTATCTATTTATATCATTGTTTACCAAGCTTTATATTTGTTTCAGGAAATAGCACAGAATTTTAGGATTTAATTGGTAATTAACATTTTCAGTGAGATTTAAGGCTTGCTAATACAATATTTATATGACTACAGGGGCATTAAAATTTTTAATTTCTATCAAAACTAGATGCTGCTTACTTTTATTAAGCCTTTAGCTTGTCTCCTATTATTTGTAAAAATAACAATTTTATGATGAATAAAGAAATTTCCACTCTCAAGTTGTATAGCTGTCTGATGGTCTCTCGAATCTTTTTACTTCTTGGAGTTATTGTCCTTTATGAATTATCTAATTAAAGTTTCATATTTTATTGATAAATTTTCTGTAAAGGTTTAAGTACTGTGGATTCAATTATTTTCGCGGGTACCAATTTTCGTGGTTTGATGAAAAAGTGTCACTTTATGTATTCTTAGATTTGTGGTTATGAAGTTTGCAGCAAACAGATCAATGTCAAATTTCCTTTTTATGGGGTATCAAATTTCGTGGGTCAAGGCCAGCCACGAAAATCACTAAAAATTGATACCCCATGAATAAGAATGAAACCACAGTATTCCAAAATTCTGGCTCTATCTTTTGCCTTATTGTTAACAAAGAATTCTGACATTATTAGCACATATATACTCCAGCTATATAAATCTTCCTAAGCCTAACCTCTAGGCCATGTATAACTGCACTTTTATGTTTAATTTTAGTTGCTTCCTCTCTTTTTAAATGACAGTGTATATTTTAGTTTTACTTTAACTTGTTCACTTGGCTAATGTATAACTTGAGTTAAAGGGTCACTTTTACTAAGTGTAAGATCTGTTATGAATACTGTACCTCTAATAATTGAAGTATGTTAAGCACTAAAAACAAAGCAAAGGAAAGGATTTTTTATTTGTTGAGCTTACTTTTATTTTATTTACTGCTAAGCATACTCTTATTAACAAGGTCACTCAGAGAGATATATTGACTTCCTTACATTGTTTCAAAGATAATTAGTATGAACCAAGACATGTAATCATGGGTAACGTAACTTTGAAAGCATTCAATTTCAAACCAATGTTTGTTGGCAAACAGACAAAAACTTAAAATGCTTTTTATTATTGTTCTTTACATTTATATTTATGATTCATTATCATTTTTTGAAATTAAAATAAGATATTGGACTTCATTTACAATTTTAATTTAGATGAAATTAAGTTTGATTTCTTGTCCTTATTTAATTTAGGTAGGGCAGATAGCACTCGCATATTTATCATTAACATGCTGATTTGTTTATTTTTGATTTTCAGAATAATATCCACAAGACCAAAAGTAGTTTACAGAAGAACTTCCAACAGCTGATTGACATTCTGGTGTCATGTGACTATCATGTGACGTTAGGATCATGTGACAAGGATCTCATATATTGTGATACCACTGTTTATGCATTATAAGTGCTCCATTTTTATCATTATTGTTTGTTATATATTAATTTGTCCTGAATTTTACTCTTAACAAACCTGTTTCATGTGATATCTTATGTTAAAATACTGTACTAGTAATTGCCAATTTGCCATAGACTTTAAAAGTATTTTTATTGTCACTGATAATTTCATGTAAATATTTTTCCCCTGTCTTGACATGATTTACCAACACCACAAAATCACTCAGACTTTTAATCATGTCAATTTAACTGGTTTTTACTTAATCATAATGTTTCATAAATCTTGACTTGTTTAAAACTTTAGCAACAGGTTTTTTGTTGATTTTCACACTGAACCAATTCTTTTGCATCTTAAATTTCTATCTAGAGTGATGGCGTCCCCTAAATATTTTTGAACTTCTAGATATGATTTTTTTTTTTATTAAACCCTTTGTTCTGTGGTGACAATGAATATACTAGTAACTGGTAGTTGTTATTGTACGATTGTTATTACATGAATTACCATAGCATTAACTATTATGTCATATGTCCTTGTTTTATTAAGTGATTTTTACACAGTGCCAAAAACCTGAAAATCGTACATGAATAGTGTCAACATACGTTACTGAATATTGTTTCACAAAACAAACAAAAAAACTCACTTCTATTCTAAATGTATGGTACATATTTTGAGATATGATCTTGATCTTTAATATTTATATATCTTATTTTATTTGATACAAATTGTTACATGATTTCTTTGGACTAATTGTACAATCTTAAATTTTGAAAGAATTATTGATTTGAAAAAAATACAGTGAGTAATGTCCTTTTCAACTCGTTAAAAATAAATAGTTTACCAGTATTGCAATAAATTTTCAGTATCATGTTTAGAAATATTGTCGGTTTATGCTATTGTTGTTGAATTTGATCAAAGATGTTCTTTTTCATCTTCATTTATAAATATTCTATCAAACTTATTTTATAGAAAAATTATGAAAGTATAAATGGGTTCTAATTGTTATGATTATAATTAATTGTGATTAAAATTAACTTACGGTAGAGATATGTGATAATTGTTTGTACTACAGGCTTACGTTGACTTGGGATAAGGCTATACAGTCTGTGACAAAGTATTTGATAATGAATAACATGCAATGAGATATATATGTATAAACTGTCAAAATGGTGAACAAAATGAACTAATTACTGACTTGGAGACTTTCTTATGTGATATCTTCAATTATTAATACTAGAATAATAAAATGTCAAATAAACTCTAGAATGACTTATTGTTTAGAGAATCGTTACAATACTGTTATAGATGTTATCCTCTTTCCGTTAAAACCTTGGTATAAGTACATTGTGCAAGACATTTAAAATTTTGAACAATTGGTAGTGACCCAAACGATCCCTTTAAATCTTCTATTGTATTGAAAAAAATGAATAGGCAGTTCATGATCATTGAATGTCACGCATCAATCAATTCTTACCCACAATATAAGATTATGAGCAGTTAACTTAATTTTTATTAATTTGTGACATGACATAAAACTTTTTTTATTATTGTAGAAAGGTTTCGGGCATTAAATTGAAACTTTATGAATAAATAATTATAATATCTCAGAATTCTATTTTGGAAGAAAATAAATAACAAGCATCCCATGCAAAATGTTCTTTACATACCACTTTTCATTTGGAGCTTTGATCTAGATGCTTAAAAAAGTAATAACTTTTCGGATATTTAGATATGATGGCAATAATGGATTTTAGTCCCTGAAAACTCAAGTTGGCCTTTCCATAGTAGCAGAGTCTAAGTTTATAGCCAATCGTAGTTTCCTTTTGTGTGCTAGTGGTAAAGGAATTTCCTCAAACATAACATCTAGATCAACACTCAAATCAGACAGTCGTTATTGAACTACTGTTCCTAAACTCGTTTTCTCATATTTTAGGAATTCTGGAACAAGTTGAACAAGGAATTCTTTTGTAAAAAGTTCCTAAAAGGGGTACTAATCTTTTGAAATAAAGGCAAACATTCATTTCTTTCTAGATTTTTGGAAACAAAAAAAATGAACTTCTTATCAACATATTACTTTATTAATTAATACTACCATTTTTGAAATTAATATTTAAAAATATAAAGTGAAAAAGGATATTTATTTAGAACATGAAACTATATTCGCCCTTAAAATGAACCATTCCATGAGTGAAACATGTATAACCTTAGGCACTTTTAATCATAGGATTATCTTAAGTTGTAGCTTGTGCATTTTAGTAAATAAGTATGAGTCCATTGTTTACAGAGGTTTTATAAAAATGGCGTAAAACTTGACCAAACAATTATTCAGTCAATTGAATATTAATAACACACTAATGGAAAAACAAGAACAAACACTACTGTTGTGATTTTTTTTATATTTTATGAAATCGCTAGATTTTCTTTACATTGTCACTTATGTTTAGAAAGTAATTTTCAATTTATATTTTCATAAACTTATTGTATCTTGTAATTGCAATTGTATCTTATACAGCATTAAATCAAGTGTAAATGAAATAACCTCAAGTGTCAAGGTTGTAGGAATGAGCAACATAATAACTTATTTTTTATCAATCAAAAGTTCCAAATGAAATATTGGTATATAAAGAAGATTTTGCATTAGATGCTTGTTTTTCATCGATTTCCAAAATAGAATTGTGAGATATTATAATTATTTATTCATAAAGTTGTAATTTAATACCCAAAACCTTTTTATATATGACCATATATATGCAAAATAATAAAGAAAGTTTTATGCCATGTCACGAATTTTAAATAAAGTAAAAGTTTTCTGATCATCAATTTTATATTCTTAGTAAGGATTAATTGATGCATGACATTCATTGATCATGAACTGCCTATTCAATTTTTCAATATAATAGAATATTTAAAGGGATCCTTTGGGTCACTAGCAATTGTTCAAAATTTTAAATGTCCTGCACAATGTACTTATACCAAGGTTTAAACGGAAAGAGGATAATGGTGTTCATTATTATGTCACCTGCAATGTATTGCAAAACCAAATAATAGGATCAGTTTTACATTCTCCTTTGTCCTGTGTGTCACACAAATAGTCAGTTTCTATCACAGTTTTAATGCTTAGACAACATTCCTTCATCAGCAGCTTATAAAGTTCTTCTTTTCATTGAAACAAACCAATGCCTTAAAGGTTTCTAACCTGTGCCTGATCCATTATAAGTATGTATCATATATATTCTTTATATATAACAATTTTTGTGCCCCGTGATGGCTGCAATATTTAGAACACCACCTTAAGCAAACAATTAAATAATTGATTATGGAAGTTTTTCCCCTTCATTATCAAAATTGACCATTTTTGCATTTGAGATGGCTCAGGATTTAAGAAAATCCATAATATTTTGTTAAAACTTAGTTGAATGTAACTTTAAATAAAAAGGGCTTTGACAAAATACAAATCTGTCACACATTTTCCCACCAATTATCTCAGCCCTGGGTGACTGTGTGGTCTAAGCTGCTGGTTTAAATACCAATACCAATACCAATATTTTTATTTTCCAAATTAGGTCCCCATTAGGGCAATTACATATAACAGTCATGATTGAAACAATGTTAACATTACAGTACATAAACAAGTACATGTATACTCAATAATGTAATAATACCACACTATTGATCACTAGCCGATCACCCTCAGGTGGTGTTCATGTCCAGCTTGTAACTTACAAAAACAGGATTTCTCCACCTGTATGTGATTAGGTTTATCAGTTACCTGCCCAAGGCCTACGTATGGTTTCCTTTTGGTACTCCAAATTATCTCCCCTGGAAATGGAATTTATAGTAAAAAGGTTTTTAGCTCATCTCACAAAAGTGAAGGGGGCTTATGTGATACCCACAGTGTCGACATCAGGGACTGCATTCACTTACAGAAAGACCTGGTTTAACCCACCATTTCGTTTGAAATGCCTGTACCAAGTCAGGACCATTGCGATCCACCAATTCTCTGGTATGACTGATTTTTTTTGTCATTTTCTCTGGACAATGAGATTGATCATTCAAGTTCGGTAGTTTTGTTATTACCTTTATTTACAGAAAGAAGCAGAGTCACCAATCGGGCATTCGAGTGTCAAAAGTCCAAAAGGGCAACAACAAAACCGGTTAACACAAAAAAGAACGGCACAAAGCAATACAATACACACAATCAACCGAGAGTGAACTCAGGTGCTCTGGAAGAGTAAGCAGTTCCTGTCTGCTATAGCACACATCCAAACCTGCTTACAGACAATTGCTACATCAATCATAATGGTATGGTAGGTGCATCTAATGATGCTAAGCACAATTCATGCTTTGGATGCTGGCTGTGACCTATATTTTTTGTATGGATGACCACTTATAGAAGAATGGTTCAAATATATTCCTGTATATAATTAACCATATTGGTATGGTAGTTGCACCTAGGGAGGCTAAGCACAATGCATGCTTAAGATGCTGACTGTGACCTATATTTTCCACATAGATGACCACTTCTAATTGTTCTACCTATCTGACATGACTGGTATCTGTAGTTGTATTTTTCTACTTATCTGACTGACTGGTATCTGTAGCGTGTCTGACCTGACTGGTATCTGTAGCGTGTCTGACCTGACTGGTATCTGTAGCGTGTCTGACCTGACTGATATCTGTAGCCTATCTGACTGACTGGTATCTGTAGCCTATCTGACTGACTGGTATCTGTAGCGTGTCTGACCTGACTGGTATCTGTAGCCTGTCTGACCTGACTGGTATCTGTAGCGTGTCTGACCTGACTGGTGTCTGTAGCCTGTCTGACCTGACTGATATCTGTAGCCTATCTGACTGACTGGTATCTGTAGCGTGTCTGACCTGACTGGTGTCTGTAGCCTGTCTGACCTGACTGATATCTGTAGCCTATCTGACTGACTGGTATCTGTAGCGTGTCTGACCTGACTGGTATCTGTAGCCTGTCTGACCTGACTGGTGTCTGTAGCCTGTCTGACCTGACTGGTATCTGTAGCCTATCTGACTGACTGGTATCTGTAGCCTATCTGACTGACTGGTATCTGTAGCGTGTCTGACCTGACTGGTATCTGTAGCCTGTCTGACCTGACTGGTATCTGTAGCGTGTCTGACCTGACTGGTGTCTGTAGCCTGTCTGACCTGACTGATATCTGTAGCCTATCTGACTGACTGGTATCTGTAGCGTGTCTGACCTGACTGGTATCTGTAGCCTGTCTGACCTGACTGGTATCTGTAGCGTGTCTGACTGACTGGTATCTGTAGCGTGTCTGACCTGACTGGTATCTGTAGCCTGTCTGACCTGACTGGTATCTGTAGCGTGTCTGACCTGACTGGTGTCTGTAGCCTGTCTGACCTGACTGATATCTGTAGTTGTATTTTTCTACTTATCTGACTGACTGGTATCTGTAGCGTGTCTGACCTGACTGGTATCTGTAGCCTGTCTGACCTGACTGATATCTGTAGCCTATCTGACTGACTGGTATCTGTAGCGTGTCTGACCTGACTGGTATCTGTAGCCTGTCTGACCTGACTGGTATCTGTAGCGTGTCTGACTGACTGGTATCTGTAGCATGTCTGACCTGACTGGTATCTGTAGCCTGTCTGACTGACTGGTATCTGTAGCGTGTCTGACCTGACTGGTATCTGTAGCCTGTCTGACCTGACTGGTATCTGTAGCGTGTATGACCTGACTGGTATCTGTAGCCTGTCTGACCTGACTGGTATCTGTAGCGTGTCTGACCTGACTGGTATCTGTAGCCTATCTGACTGACTGGTATCTGTAGCGTGTCTGACCTGACAGCCTATCTGACTGACTGGTATCTGTAGCGTGTCTGACCTGACTGGTATCTGTAGCCTGTCTGACCTGACTGGTATCTGTAGCCTGTCTGACCTGACAGGTATCTGTAGCCTGTCTGACCTGACTGGTATCTGTAGCCTGTCTGACCTGACTGGTATCTGTAGCTTGTCTGACCTGACTGGTATCTGTAGCCTGTCTGACCTGACTGGTATCTGTAGCGTGTCTGACCTGACTGGTATCTGTAGCCTGTCTGACCTGACTGGTATCTGTAGCGTGTCTGACCTGACTGGTATCTGTAGCCTGTCTGACCTGACTGGTATCAGTAGCCTGTCTGACCTGACTGGTATCTGTAGCCTGTCTGACCTGACTGGTATCTGTAGCGTGTCTGACCTGACTGGTATCTGTAGCCTGTCTGACCTGACTGGTGTCTGTAGCCTGTCTGACCTGACTGGTATCTGTAGCGTGTCTGACCTGACTGGTATCTGTAACTTGTCTGACCTGACTGATATCTGTAGCCTGTCTGACCTGACTGGTATCTGTAGCTTGTCTGACCTGACTGGTATCTGTAGCGTGTCTGATCTGACTGGTATCTGTAGCCTGTCTGACCTGACTGGTATCTGTAGCGTGTATGACGTAACTGGTATCTGTAGCCTGTCTGACCTGACTGGTGTCTGTAGCCTGTCTGACCTGACTGGTATCTGTAGCCTGCCTGACCTGACTGGTGTCTGTAGCCTGTCTGACCTGACTGGTATCTGTAGCCTGTCTGATCTGACTGATATCTGTAGCCTGTCTGACCTGACTGGTATCTGTAGCCTGTCTGACCTGACTGGTATCTGTAGCCTGTCTGACCTGACTGGTGTCTGTAGCCTGTCTGATCTGACTGGTATCTGTAGCCTGTCTGACCTGACTGGTATCTGTAGCATGTCTGACCCGACTGGTATCTGTAGCGTGTCTGACCTGACTGGTATCTGTAGCCTGTCTGACCTGACTGGTATCTGTAGCCTGTCTGACCTGACTGGTATCTGAAGCCTGTCTGACCTGACTGGTATCTGTAGCGTGTATGACCTGACTGGTATCTGTAGCATGTCTGACCCGACTGGTATCTGTAGCGTGTATGACCTGACTGGTATCTGTAGCCTGTCGGACCTGGCTGGTATCTGTAGCTTGTCTGACAAAACTGGTATCTGTAGCTTGTCTGACCTGACTGGTATCTGTAGCCTGTCTGACCTGACTGGTATCTGTAGCGTGTCTGACCTGACTGATATCTGTAGCCTGTCTGACCTGACTAATATCTGTAGCCTGTCTAACCTGACTGGTATCTGTAGCCTGTCTGACCTGACTGGTGTCTGTAGCCTGTCTGACCTGACTGGTATCTGTAGCGTGTCTGACCTGACTGATATCTGTAGCCTGTCTGACCTGACTGGTATCTGTAGCCTGCCTGACCTGACTGGTATCTGTATCCTATCTGACCTGACTGGTATCTGTAGCGTGTCTGACCTGACTGGTATCTGTAGCCTGTCTGACCTGACTGACATCTGTAGCCTGTCTGACTGACTGGTATCTGTATCCTGTCTACCTGACTGGTATCTGTAGCCTGTCTGACCTGACTGGTATCTGTAGCCTGCCTGACCTGACTGGTATCTGTATCCTATCTGACCTGACTGGTATCTGTAGCGTGTCTGACCTGACTGGTATCTGTAGCCTGTCTGACCTGACTGACATCTGTAGCCTGTCTGACCTGACTGGTATCTGGAGCCTGTCTGACCTGACTGGTATCTGTAGCCTGTCTGACCTGACTGGTATCTGTAGCGTGTCTGACCTGACTGATATCTGTAGCCTGTCTGACCTGACTGGTATCTGTAGCTTGTCTGACCTGACGGGTATCTGTAGCGTGTCTGACCTGACTGGTATCTGTAGCCTGTCTGACCTGACTGGTATCTGTAGCCTATCTGACTGACTGGTATCTGTAGCGTGTCTGACCTGACTGATATCTGTAGCCTATCTGACTGACTGGTATCTGTAGCGTGTCTGACCTGACTGGTATCTGTAGCCTGTCTGACCTGACTGATATCTGTAGCCTGTCTGACCTGACTGGTATCTGTAGCTTGTCTGACCTGACTGGTATCTGTAGCGTGTCTGATCTGACTGGTATCTGTAGCCTGTCTGACCTGACTGGTATCTGTAGCGTGTATGACGTAACTGGTATCTGTAGCCTGTCTGACCTGACTGGTGTCTGTAGCCTGTCTGACCTGACTGGTATCTGTAGCCTGCCTGACCTGACTGGTGTCTGTAGCCTGTCTGACCTGACTGGTATCTGTAGCCTGTCTGATCTGACTGATATCTGTAGCCTGTCTGACCTGACTGATATCTGTAGCCTGTCTGACCTGACTAATATCTGTAGCCTGTCTAACCTGACTGGTATCTGTAGCCTGTCTGACCTGACTGGTGTCTGTAGCCTGTCTGACCTGACTGGTATCTGTAGCGTGTCTGACCTGACTGATATCTGTAGCCTGTCTGACCTGACTGGTATCTGTAGCCTGCCTGACCTGACTGGTATCTGTAGCGTGTCTGACCTGACTGGTATCTGTAGCCTGTCTGACCTGACTGACATCTGTAGCCTGTCTGACCTGACTGGTATCAGGAGCCTGTCTGACCTGACTGGTATCTGTAGCCTGTCTGACCTGACTGGTATCTGTAGCGTGTCTGACCTGACTGATATCTGTAGCCTGTCTGACCTGACTGGTATCTGTAGCTTGTCTGACCTGACTGGTATCTGTAGCGTGTCTGACCTGACTGGTATCTGTAGCCTGTCTGACCTGACTGGTATCTGTAGCCTATCTGACTGACTGGTATCTGTAGCGTGTCTGACCTGACTGATATCTGTAGCCTATCTGACTGACTGGTATCTGTAGCGTGTCTGACCTGACTGGTGTCTGTAGCCTGTCTGACCTGACTGACATCTGTAGCCTGTCTGACCTGACTGGTATCTGGAGCCTGTCTGACCTGACTGGTATCTGTAGCGTGTATGACCTGACTGCTATCTGTAGCATGTCTGACCCGACTGGTATCTGTAGCGTGTATGACCTGACTGGTATCAGATGCAATGAATAATTTCAATGTCCGTCCGAACAAGCTTTACCCAGAAACCGCACAGGAGAAAGATTTTTAATTATTGGTTCAATATGACAAACTGCATGATCTGTGACTTTCATGTCGCAGGTCTACTTCCTGTTTTGGACTGAGCCAATATAAAAATTACAGTATGACAAACTGCACGTCCCAAGTGACTTTCAGACCTGTCGGATTTCTACTCTCTGTTGGGGCACTTCGCTGCGGGCGGGGATGTGTGCACTATTTATATTTTATTATTTTGAAGTATATAACATGTATAAATGAAGGTTCAAGTAATCCTTTAGATTGAAACTATTATGTAACTCTTCAAAGACAAGCAATACACAGAAAAACCCAATGAGGTATAAACAGTTGTAAATAAATCCTGTCTAATTACTAAAACAATAGCTTACCAATAATTAGTGTAGACAACTACTAAAAACTGCACGTGCAAGAATGTGTTTGTAGCATGATATTCTCTGTCTCATCCGTGTATTTATAAACTTAACAGTCACATCATCATTATGGGGACATTGTTTTGTTTATTACTCAACGAATAATTCGACGTTTCGAGAAAAAATAACTGGGGCTTCAATGTGTAATCTGTGATTTATAACCCGACTCATTAAAAAAAAACCAATGGATCATTAAGTGACTGTTTAATAGGTACAAAAAATATTAAGTATGAATAACCAACACCAGCCTGCACAGAAGAGGAAATCTCTCCCTGAACGGCGTAATTTTCGGGAAAAGTCTCTTCCGGATATTATTAGAAGTCGCGAAGCCGCTTTCCGAGATGATGATCACCATTCAGCTCCAACTTCTCGTTCGAACTCATTCAAATCGAAAACGCGTCCTGAAGTAGTTCGCCAGGAATGTGATAACCAGCGACGAAATAGTGAGCCAGGCACTCCGTTGCCCATTTCGTTTTTGACAGTTCCCGATGATGAGCCCTTGGTCCGTGTGCGCTCTTTCAAAACGACTAGAAAAGGAGTGGTGTCTAAAGGAGATACTTACCGACGGCCCAGCAGGGAATGTATACATAGTCTTGTCGTTTCTAAGTCGGACAATGCTCTTTATGAACACTCAGAGGCAGGGATTGAGACTAAGAACGGCCTCCTAGCGGCACCTAAAACACTGCCCTGCAGTAACTGTTATAAAGTTGCCATTATAGGAGCGGACGGTGTGGGCAAGACAGCTTTGACAAAACAATTTCTAACGTCTGAAAACAACTTCTTCAATGAAAGCCCGACTGGTAAGTCTTACTTTTGTCACCTGTAGTATTTCTAGACCAAAAAAAATCAGGTCATGTATAGTAGGATTTTTCTTTCTGTTTGTTTGTTTTTTTTTCTTTGATTTTTTGTTTGGGTTTTTTCCCGTTACAAATAGAAATAAGCATTAATGAATATAAGGTATAGAGAGAAAAACTGTGTTTATACATAATCATTTCAACAATTTGTAAGAATGTTCAAAGGCACTATTAGCTCTCCGAAGGCGGTGTTAACTGTTGTGATGTAAAACACATTACTTAGTTTTTGTTGATGAGTTTTCAATGCCATTATACATATGCTATTAAGTACTATACAGATAGGTAAACAGCGATCTGAAGTATCCCTATTAATTATCTGGATGATTGTTCCTACTCAATTGTATAAAAGTCCGCTTAGGTTTTTTAGAAGTATAGAATGCAAAGATATATTTATATAGAAATCAAAACTACGAACATATAACATGATAAGATACCATGAAAACGATGTAACAAGTACCTTATATCATACATCTACATTCTTGTACTAAGCCAAGTAAAGACCAAAGTTGAAGAATCACACACGCGTGCCAAAAATTCTCCTAGGAAGATACATTATAAAGAATGACAATCATAGAACAACCTGGGAGATCGTAAAAGATATTGTTTCTAAGGATGTACAAAGCCAGAACTTACCAACATTGATCTAGGATTAATAAAATAAGAACATTCATCATTTTCACTTTGAACCTGATTTTCAACTATCTGCACTGGTATAAAAGTAGTGAACATTGTTAAAGAAAAGCACGTGTAACTTCAAAATCCCAAACGAGTATACAAGATTTCAATCGCTATAAACAATGCATAACTATTTTGCATATCCGAGTACCAATGCAGTTACTTTGTGACTGCTACAGTCAATAGAATAGTAAATTCCAAATTCCATCTTTGAAAGGACAAGGTATGGTAAGGGCCATATTTGGCCCCCTAATTTTGGAATAATAAAACCCTAACTAAATAGTAATAATTTCAGTTCAAGTTTCAAGTTGGTTAGTTGAACTTTTTGACTATGGATTTTATCAACCATAATTTACTCGTTTTTTTTTTTACATTTATAGAGACCTTAAGTTGAAACAAATGTCAATTTCCATACTTATTTTGTTATTTTCAAAGGCCTGCACCTATATATATAGGCCGTGTATTTTTCAACTGATTTATACTAAATTGATAGTAAAATTAAGATTTCATGAACAAACAGCCTGATCTACGTAGGTGCAAGCTTAAAAAAATGAAAATATTTTCAAAATTCTGTCTATGTTCAGGAAGTTTATGCATTTTGACAATCTTTTGACACAATATTTCAATCAATGAAATGTCAAATGCTTTAAACTTTATTTAAACAAGCAATAGGGGTTTTCTCATTACGAATGCTTTATCTTTCAGCCATACAGAGGGCCAAATATGAGCCCTATCATACCTGATTTTTCAGTAGAGAATTAAAAAAGAGGCAAAGAAGTACCTATGGGGCATTCTAATGTCAAAGGTCCGAAAGGTCAAGGACTAAACCAGCAAATACGAACGCGAACAGCATGAAGAAACAGACAACATACTCCCTCTCCCCCCCCCCAAAAAAAAAAACCCACAGAAACTAGCAAGCAACAACACGAATTCAAGTCGTAACAAGAGTAAACTCTGGTGCTCCGGAAGAGTAAGAAGTTCCTGCTTGCTAGAAAACTTCGTTAAGTTACAAGTGAACATAAAAAAAACATGATTTCGTCTTTTAAAGTTATCAAAACACAAGTGACGCTCTAGCCAAAAGTTTCAACGGATATAATAAGATGCTGGCGCGGATTTAGAGGCAAAAATTATGTTTTTGCATTAAATCCCCATTAAAAAAAACGCTAAATGAAAATCACGAAGAAACAGACAACACACTGAGTAGCAATCAACAACGCGAACTCAAGTGATAACGATAAAGAACAGGTGCTCCGGAAAAGTAAGCGGTGCCTTCTTGCTATATTACACTCGTCGCGCTGCATATGGTCAATTCAGCGTGTCCAATCCGATCCGCCTACTAATACTATCAGCATGTAAGACTTTGTTTTAAATTTTAGCTCACAATGATGAACCAAACCAGATCACTGTGATTATAGATAAAGAGGAGACGACAATCGAGTTTGTAGACACAGAAGAAAGACTTTTTGTGAGTACGACAAAGCAATTGTAGTCTTGTATTACTGTGTATTTATTTATTTTCGTGGGTACCAATTTTCATGGTCTGGGGAAAAAGGGTCAGTTCGTTGATTCTTAAATTCGTGGCTTTGAAGTCTGCGGCATACAGATCAATGTTAAATTTCCTTTTCGTGGGTATTAAATTTCGTGGTTCAAAGCCACCCACGAAAACCACGAAAAAATTGATACCCCACGAATAATAAAACCAAAGTATTTGATATAAAAACATGTAAGCAGCTCGAATAGGAACTCATTTGAACGAAGCTTTAATTCAGATAATTACCTTATGGTAATAAACACTACATGGCACCAGACTGAAACATCAAACTTTTCAAACCTGAAAAGCCCACTTAAAAGTACTGTCGTCCCTGATAAAAAATATTAGTTGTTTAGATATCTGCAATGGAGGAAAGCCAGTACTTTTTGATGTAGCCGAAGAGTCCTAGTTAGCAGTCTTGTGAACGTCTCTTGTAGACGTTCTAGGAAAAAGCCCGGGGAAAGAGCATTCGGGCATAATATACTTTGAAGTGAAATTCTTGAGCTAGACGTCAGTTCTTAGACCAGTGACTTGAACTACTGGACAACTTTCTTTGCCTTACACTATTTATTTTTACTTTCTTTCGTTTATTTGTAGGATATGTCATTGTGTAGTTCCTGTGATGCCTTTATTATTGTTTACTCCGTTCAAGACAGCCGGTCCTTTAGCTACGCTAAACACCGACTCCAGGCCCTCAGGCATAATTTTCAAACTGACCGCATTTGTATCCTGGTAGCAAATAAAGTAGATCTCGTCAGAAAACGGCGGATCTCTACTGACGGTATGTATTTGTTTTCCTAAAACAACAAGTCTTCTCAAACGGTATGTATTTTCTGTCAGAAATTCGCCCCATTAAACTCAGAAAACGGCTAGTCTTTTCTGACGAGATGTACATGTAAAATTATCTTTATCTTTGTAGATTTATTCTTTATCAGAATCCAGTAGAACTCTTCTAATAGTATGTGCAATGACGTGATGACCAGTAGAACTCTTCTAATAGTGATATATCAAATTACATGGACCTTACACAATATAACAACAACAAAAAACAAACAAACAAAAACATCAATTTCTATGTCAGGAAGACATGTACATGTATATACCGACTGGGGGCAATTTACACGGGGCGTTACTTAGATGCACTTATTGTTTCGTCAAGTAGAAATTGGCATTTCTCTTTCTCTTTTCAGACGGCCGGGCGATAGCACAGAGGTATAACTGTAAATACATCGAGACTTCAGCTGGTCTCAATCTTAAGGTCGATGACCTGTTAGTCGGGATCGTCCGCCAAATCAAGCTCAAACTCAAAAATGACTTAGAAAGAAAAACATTGCCCCGCCAGACTACAGACACACCTGAAAGGTCAAAGAGCTTCTTCAAAAGATTGTTTAGGCGGCCGTCAAAGAAAACATCGTGTAGTAATATGACCCAACTATAAGTCATCAACTAATTTTGGAGCATTTCGTTATTGTTCCCAAGAACAAACATTTAGTGTGAACTTGTTCATGTATGTTTACATAAAACCTTATTCAGTATAACCCCCTTTGACTGCTAAGTCCTTTCTATTCATGTCTCGATGGGCATACTGTTCATCTGTATGATATACTTTTAACCATGTCAGTTCCAGTGATAAAGTGGACAATGTCCAAACATGGTCGTCCACAACGCCTCTAGTTGTCACTTGCAAATCTAAACGGTTTAAAAGTGGCATCACAAGTCTATATATTAAAAGTTTATTATTTTCATAAATACTTATAGTTTTAGTTGGCAAAGGAAAATACATTTGTACAAGTGGCTGAAAAAATTTAATTAAAGAATGTGAATTTAGTCAATAGTAAAACTTGTTTGGCAGATGGAGATTGACTTTCAGTATTAGGATATTTCAGTAATATTTTTTATAACCTCAACAACCCCGACCACCCCCCACCCCCGCCCCCCCCAAAAAAAATAAAAAGATAGAGAGTATATATAAGCAACATACATCAAAGCCAACTGGACATACATAACCAACAACACAAAAAACTTTTGTTACTCATTACAGCACCAGCAGAACTTTGTTTTCTCGATCGCCTGAATGTCATTTTCTGTAATGAGCAGATGAACGGAGATTATATGAAAAAAACCTTTTAACCAAACAAAAATCACAGTTATTATCGTTTCTGAGATCGGACAAATTCAAAAACACGCAGTTTTGAATGAAAACTTATAATTTATTAGAAGTATTATTTTAGTTATTTTTAAGGTAATGTTGGTACGGACCCACTGACTTTAACTTTGGAATGACACTATAAACCAATATTCTTAACTTAATGACTGTGAGTGGTTAGCCATTAAAATTAAGTGGACTTTCTATGCGAGGAGAGGAAGGTCGTGATCGACATTTCCAAATAATGAAAATTATAATAACAATATACACAACACAAACAATAAGAAACACACACACACACACAAACACCAAAACATAAATATAATATAGATTATACATTGTTGTGTTGCAAAAGTTACCCATAAGATCTGGTCGGATTCTTATGACGGGTTTCATAAAATGATATTCGCATTTGCAGATTTTAACAAATTTAATATAATTATTTACAACTTCGTCTGTTGCAATGAACAATGCTGTTAGGATTCAGTACAAAAATAGTATATATACTCATGTACAAAAGCAACGTTACACTCCGAAAATCTATGCCACTCAGATACATTATAAATTTTTGTCATTTACTTATTTCTGAGAAAATTAAAACTAAATTTAGTTTAATTATCTCAGCTTGTTTTGATCTAAAAAAAACGTATCCTTACCGAGGTTCGTCATAGAAGATTCATTGAAAATGGTGAAAAAAGAAAGGTTGCCATTTTTGATTTTCTTAAAACCCAATAAGTTTGAAAAAATATATCGAAGATCTAATCTATTTTGTCCGATAGGTCAAATTTGCTGTCCCCTTGTGTATTGAATTAAAAGAATAACCCAATTGAAAGTTTAAACATCCACTGTCTCAAACGTTTTACAAAAAGTTGATATGGTCAGGCGGGGAGTGTAATTTTTAACCTTCATTCGAATTGATTTTTTTATTCAGCTTTGTCTGTAGTATTGAGTAGATTCGGAACAAAAAATTGTATTCAGATACAAAAGTGTTTCCGGTTAGTGGTGATTTCAAGGTAACTGGGAGTGGTTATTTAAATATTATAAAATTTCAGTTCAAGTTCTGTATCCCTGCTTTCAGAAAAAAAAGGATTTAAATATACTCCGATAATCATCTGGGTCATTCACACATTCACGGGTTATAAGTAAATCAGAATTGTCATGCTGTTCTCGCTCGTGTTTACCGGTTTTGTCGTTGCCCTTTCGGACTTTTGACACTCGAATGTCCCAATCCCCTCTTTGCTTCTTACAGTATTTTTTCAATTAAGAATTTCATGAAATAACAGATTTTTTTCTGAAAATATTCATGGAATTTACACACATTTACTGACTTCAAAATTCATATTAATCTGTCATAAAATATGAATTAAGGGGGTACAGAACACCTAAGGTAGATAACTCTTAAATATCACTTGAATGTTTTAGTCAAGCACATTTATTTAAAGAATTCAAGCTTCTTAATGATCAAAATATTTAATGTTAAAACTCCATTATGTTCAATGAAAAATTTCACAAGAAACCTGTGGTTCGATTTTCTTAAGATTTTGCAATTAAATTTAATTTACTAATGTGCATATTTTTGCAAATTCTCAGGAAAATTAAACGACACAATTTTATTTTAGCCAAAGTATTGGGTACCCCCTTAAGAAATACAATTTCAAAATTTAAGTTAGGTAAAATAATGAAAAAAAAACTAGATGCGTTCTTTCACATTTAAGCCATATTATTAATAAAAATTAGTTATAAAATTAGGTAATAGATATGAAAAAGCTAGAAAATGTGTCTATGAGCCACAGAATGGCCCTCTCGTTCTTGAAATATCATTGACCCCCAATGTGTTTTACCTGGGATATGGACCTTTACCAAGAAATTGATCAAAAGTGTTCAAGCGTAAAATATAGGTAACATTGACCTAATTTCTGGTGGGTTGTGCTGTGTTACCAAGATTCATCTAGTAGTGAAATACCATTGACCCCTAACATATAGTATCAGAGAAATGGACCTAACCAAGAACTTAACCAAAGTCGTTCATGCATGAAATATAGGTAGCAGTGACCTCATTTCTAGTTACGGTACGATAGCATTTTAGTAACGACCAATAAAGCTATAGTTGTGGTCGTGTTGCCTCACCACATATCAATACTCGCTCACAATGTAGATCCTTTCTACATGTTCTAATATCCAATTACTACTCTTCTTTTATACTAAACATATTATCCCGGCTACCAGTACTTTCAGTACTTTGATTGATAACAAATGTTTATAGGCGCCAATAAAAATGTGATGGTCAAATAACTAATGCACCGGGAGGGCACTGTAAATATATTTACTATATAAAACATATGCAGTAAAATTTTCTTTTACGTCGCTGCAGACCTATATCTAGGTATAGTCACGACGTTAAACTCCCCAGTCAGTCAGTCAATTTTCTTTTTATCTTACAAAAAAGCAATGATGAAAACTGCTCAAAACATGCTTGGCAAAATACATTATTTATCTGTTGGTCCCAATGACATAATATTTAGAATTTCTTCCTCACTGAATGTTCCCGGGGAATGAATGTTCAAGTATTTTTTTTTTGTCAATTTTCTGACATTTGGTTCTCTTAGACATTTCATGACTGTATGAATTTCCCCTCTCGAAAGTGCTATTGGAAACCTTCAGAACGATTTATAGAAGTTCGCCTTTCCTCTAGGAGCTAGGTTCAGCCGTGTGTATGGAATTTCACAGTGACAGTTTTATAGATAAATACTCTTTGAGATGACCACTTACAGAATTTATTCGCATTTTTTTTTTAAATCGAACAATAGATAAAAAAAGTTTCAATTTTGGTCCCTTTTTCCAAAATGGAGTGGGGGATAAAGCATTCTTCAATCCCCCCTTTTTCTATCTAACACTTTACAAGACTTAACTTGCAAAAAAAAAAATCGGACCAGAAATAAAAAAGTCGAATTTTCGCACCTTTTGGTCCCTTATTTCTAAATGAAAAAAAGGGGACCCCAAAAAAATCAATCCCATTTATGGTATAATGGTAAGGCATATCATTGTCAAATTTCATAACAATTGACCAACCAGAACCAAAGTTATTGTGGGAACATAAAAATATTTGATTTTTTTGCCCTGTTTTGGGCCCCTTATCTTTTAACGAATAAAGGGGAGACCCCCAAAATCCATCCCATTCATCCTTTTATGCTATGAAACATTATTGTAAAATTTTACAGCTTTTGGTTTACCAGAACAAATGTTATTGTGGGAACAAACATAAAAGTAGCATTTTTGGCCACTAATTTATAAACGGAAAAAGTTGGGGGATCCCCAAAATTTAACCAACCCATCCTTTAATGGCAAGGAACATCATTGTCAATTTTCATAGCAATCGGATAACTAGAACTTAAGTTATTGTGGGAACACTAAAGTTAATAGACAACGCAGACGACGACAGCATCATACCATTATACGTCCGCAATTTTTTTGCGGTCTTATAAAAAAAGTTGAATGAAACTTTATTCAAAACATAGATCACATAAAATTATATTTGAGTTACACGAGGCAAAAGTGATCTTGACTCTATCATTTTAAAATATTCGTTTGGACGCCTCCCTGTCATTTTGTCCCTTTTCGCCTTTTGAGGCGACCAACAGCTTTTTTTTTTCTGTAATAGCACCCTGTACACTGTAAAAATGGTGTTTCGATTCTAAACACAATCCTAAACACAAAATTTGTGTTGGATTTTAAATACATTTAGCATCTAAACATGTTTAGGATTGTGTTTAGATTTAGGAAAATATTATAGGAAAATTTCTAAGATTGATAGTTTAAAGAAGTGAAACATGTTTAAAACATAAACATGTTTAGCTTGTACATGTTTAACTTGAAAAGTGTTTAGGATTTAAACACAATCTAAACATGTTTAGGGCTAAAAATGTTTAGAAAGTGTTTAGGTTACCGTTACCACAAATTAGTCAAATCTTTTACAAAGTTTGCACATAAATATGGACATCTCATCGAAAAATTTGATTGTACACGTAGATTTCTGATTGTTAAAGGAATATCTTATCCTGATTTTTATAGCAATGTAGTTTATAAAGCACAAAAATTCAAAAACAACCTTATGGAAATTAAAACCTGGCTTAAAAACCTTTTGAAAAAAGGATACGAATTCAATGTTTTAGTAAAATCTTTACATTTGGTATGTTTTGGCAGAAATATTGATAGCTTGATAGTAACTTTAAAACGTTAAATTTTCACTTTGTATCCACTGTATTATTTATAAGCACCACAGCGATCAAGTATGTCGGTTATGTGTGGTGATACAACTCTAAATCATTCATTGTTTTGACGTGGGGTGTCGGATTTAGAACTGATGTATTTGATTCTTTTACATCAATCGATAAATGTTTCTTAGCTAGTTGTCAGTAACTTCGAGTGTTCTCAAGAGAGTTCCTCCTTGTCTTGTTTTCGTACAGTATTTTGTCTTAGGTTCTCTCTTGTTGAATTGAACTTTTGTTGATTGGGTTTTACATTGTGTTTTACATGTTTGCTTTGTGCAAGCTTATCAATAGGGGGAAGGTTGTCCTAAGCCAGGAAACTTTGCCAAAGCCTTTTATTTGTCCTTGTCATTCTGTGTTAACTGTTTTATGTCAAGAATTGGGTCTTTTGTTGATGATTTAGGGATTGGTTTTGATACTTTTGTATTGTATTATAAGTCTATGGCCAATGCAAGACGGTAAGCAGTGACCTATGGTCATGTTGAAGACTGCTTGCTGTTTTCCGTTGTGATTTTTTGAATTGCTGTTTGTTTATGTTTGTTGTGTCGCGTACACTTATTCCACATCTCAATATTGTCTAGATTCTAAACACTATTTTACAGTGTAGAATAATTTAGCAAAAAGACTTTTTATCTAAAACAAATGTTGCCGCTGGTCGTCAGGGTTTTTATTTAGTTTTTAATTTATTAGTGTCCCCATAGTAAATTAAAATACAAAATTAAGAGTAAAAAGCTACGCCGAGCGAAGCATGATACGACCACAACAAGTTGAACCCTGTACGTTGGAGGCCCAATATGGATAGTCTATTGCTTTGGTCACATGCAATCCATGGTGGACTTACAAAGCTTTTTGACACATGCATCCTGTGGTGGACTTTAAAATGCATATTTGAGACATATATTTATTTACATCAACATCTTATATATATTTATATATTAATTGACATGTTTGGCCCTTTTACCCCTATCTTTTTTTCAAAACACGGTAAGATAATTGCAAATCTGATTGAAAAATACAGGCAGGGGTTTTTACAAGGATTCCAAAGAATATTTTTTTGAAAATCTGACCAAAAATAAAAAGTCCCTTTTGGGCCTTTTTTCTACAACGGTAGTGGCCACAAACCCAAAATACAGTACCAACCTTTCTGCAGTGGATATATATCCATCATATTAAAACTTCATAACAATTGGCTGGCCCACTAAAGCTATTTTTGTGTGTGTAAAACTATTTACCTAGACAGACTTTAGAAATTGTGTTTTTTACCCCTTAGATCCTTAATTTCTCAAAAATGGTTAGAGATATTGCAAATCTGATTTTCACAAGGATTGCAATGAAAAAAAGATTCTCAAAATCGGACCACAAATAAAAAAGTCATTTTATGGGTGTGGCCCCTTTTTGACCCCCTGTACTGAGCATTGTAACGGTGCAATGTATTACTATATCAAAACCATTGACACATTTAGTTGATGGAATTAATAATAAATAATAATAATCTTTACTTAAAGAGGGTAACTCAATTAGCTAACACTAATCTACCTATCTTGAGGCCCTCAAAATAGCTAACAATGTTTACATTTAAAGTGTGTTATTTTTGTTCTTTGTACAAGATTATCAATAGGGGGGGGGTTGCCCCCCCCCCCCAAAAAAAAAAACTAGTTTAACCCCGCCACATTTTATATGTGCCTGTTCTAAGCCAGGAATCCTTGTCAAAGCTTTTGTTTGTCCCTGTCAACTATCTGTTTTTGTTTTATGTCCAGAAATGAGTCTTTCGTTGATTATCTAGTGATTTGTTTGAATTTTATGTATTTTTTTTAGTCTTGTGCCAATGCAAGACAGCTAGCGAGCAGTGACCTCTGGTCATGTTGAAAACTGCTGGCTGTTTTCCATTGTGATCTTTTAAATTGCAATATAGGCAGAATGTAAGAATTGAAAAAAAACTCTGCATTTGGTATCTAAATATTTCTTTATCTTATTGAACAAAAATAGTCTAGAACTGATAGATTTACAAATGTGATCAACTTGGCGATTTCAATCCAGAGTATGATCAATATATATTCCTAGTAATTTTTGAACATCTAAAACATCTAATGCATGAGCTTCTAATATGATATTGAATTCCGTATCTACAGTAGCTTTTTTTTGCCGTACATAAAAGCATCACAGTAGATTTTCTAGGATCAGTAACCATGTTTTTCTTCACACACCATGTTTTCATTTTATCAAGATCTTGATTTAAATTATTTTCAATTTCTGACGTGGACTTACTATGGTTATGTAATGTGGTATCATCAGCATACATATCAATTTCCGAGTTTATGTTTTCCAATGGTAAATCGTTAATAAATAGAAATAAAGCAAAGGACCTAAAATTGATCCCTGTGGCACTCCGTACTTTACATTTTCAGAATTTGATGTATTGTTTCCAATGCAAACTGATTGAGTTCGATATGCTAGATAAGACTCAATCCACTTTAAAGAGTGTTTACATATTTTATAATAGCATTCCATCTTTTTACAAAGAATATAGTAATCAACTATGGCTTTTTTAAGATCTAAAAATATTGCACCAACTAGATCACCATCATCTTTACATTTTAGCCATTTATCGATCAAACTAGTTAATGCAGTATGACATGAGTGCTAATGCCTGAAACCTGATTGTGATTCGCAACTTTTAAGTTTGGAGGAAAACTGCCTATTATAATACTTAGGTTAATCAAATACGTTATACATGGAGCTAAAATATGATATGATAATTTAAGAAAATAAGGACCTTAATTGTCCAATCCTGTAGCTTTTGATACATTTAATTTTTGGAGAATAATTTCTGTTTCATCAACTTTAATCAAAGATATTTTGAATTCAACATCTGATGATTTAATGAGGAATTCTATAAAAAAAAGAATTTTCAAAATTGATTGAATAATAAACATTCTACAACAGTGTTGTCAATATACCCGTTTTAGCCCCTTTTGGCCCTTTTTACGAAATAAAGCTAATAACAAAACTACCGAACTTGAATGATCAATCTCATAGTCCAGAAAATGACAGAAACGAATCAGTCATACCGGAGAATTGGTGGATCGCAATGGTCCTGACTTGGTACAGGCATTTCAAACGAAATGGTGGATTTAACCAGGTTTTATGACGCCAAACCTCCCTCTTCCATTAAAATTAACGAAAGAGGCCAGAACCCCAAATACAATACCAACCTTTCTTAATTTAATATACATGTCTATTACAGAGCTCTGGTCTATGATATAGTAGAACCTGGTTCAGTGAACAGCTCAGCGTATTTTAAACGGACTGGCTACAATTACCCTCTACGGGTAACAATAAAAATTTTTTATTGTTACCCCCTTCACTAAAATCGGAAACGGTTTATGGATACGGCACCTATTTCGTCCGGAATTTGAAGAGTAACAATAAGAAAAAAAAAATTAGGATTACCCCCCTTATTGTTACTCGCCAAATGGAGAAAAAATATGTTGTTGTGGTTTTTTTTTGTATGATGATACAAATTGTACTTTAGACACATTATCATAAGTATCACAAAAAGAGATACCAAATTGACTTCCGAATATCAAAAGTCCGAATGTTCTTAGACAACAAGAACACACAAAGAAACAAACAACATTCAGACGGTCAAAGTTAACAGATTTGACTCCGACGAAAACATATCACAGTATAGCAGATATGTCACTCCATATGCCTTCCGATACATGGCACAACAAATGGAACTAAGCAGTAAGCTGAATAACGAAACGCCTATAATTCCTGAAACAGGGGATGATGAATTTGTTACAGCATTTTCCAAATACGAAGGGCACCTAAATTTTCCCAGGACATTTTACGGCTTTAGGTAAGTGCAAAACACATGTTATCTCCATGAATATCATAAAATAATTCAGTGTTTTTACATATTCAATACCGGTATACTATATACAGGAAATCGAAGGTGTTCCCGGACGTTGACCTTCCGAATTTAGTGTTATACTGGTCCTAGGTAAATACGGAAGATTACTACGATTCCTTTGCTCCTCATGACTTAATCGGGAATCAGTTGTACATGAAGGGCATGAAAACAAGAAGTATATTACATAAAACAAGAAATTAGACAGATTTAACTAAGTTTTGCCATCTTCTGAAATACCCAAGTAAGCACAAAGTTTATAATTTAATTCAAAATGATTTGAAAATTTAAAATCAATCCCTTAAAATTCGAGAACTGACCACAGTGAGTCTTCAGCTGTGCACTTGGTTCTATTCAAGAGGGTATTGATGGGGTACCCTTCATAACGGATAACGGCTAAAAATATCGCCATATAACGGTAGCCTAAATCAACGTAACGGTTAACTGATCTAACTTATCTTCAGGATCATGAAACACAGAGTGCGAAGACTACGCAATACAGAAATAAATGTACGGTCACATCAGAGTGTATTAATAAACACATTGGATGTAGGGTCTACATATATTGTTATATTGAAACCCTATCTGCTAATGGATTAGCCAAAAATTATGATGGGCATCCAATGACGGCCATTTTGAAAAATTTGAAACAATATGATTGTAGCCAATACCCTATAGAACAAGTGTGCAAAGTTTGGTTGAAATCGGTCCAGTAGTTTAGGACAAGTTAACATTTGTAAAAGTTTACAGACGACGACGACGGACGCCAAGTGATTGCAATACCTCATATGGGCAGACAGAAGGAATGTCAAGATGAAACAGTATAACCTCTTTTTTTCTATTCGTGGGTACAGTATATTAACATTAAGAAATTCTACAGATCTAACCGCACCGCTGCCTTGATGGTTCTGCCTGATCTGTTATAAACATTTGTCCTTCTGATGTGTTTGTTTCTTTATTACTGTCTGCTTCGTCCGACTCGCTTTCGCTCTCATATTCGCTCTCCAGTTCCTGATCGATCTTTCTATCATTTGCAATCTCCCTCTCGTCCTCCTCATTTGTAGTATCTGCCTCCAACATGCCCTGTTTTCCTATCCGCGTTTTTTTTCCATTGTGACGGTAAAAAATACAGCCAGCAATAACGTTTAACACCTATTTTGTAGGCAAAATAACGCTAACGGTTGCTAAATTTAAGGTCATAACGAATCACGCCAAAAACTCGATAACGGAAAACGGCAAAAAATATCCTCATATAACGCTAACGGTAGCGAAAATAAGGCAAATAACGGCTATTGCTTAAGGGCATCAACACCCTCATTCAAGAGGGGGGCCGATGGGTTTATTTCGTTTTTTGGCAATTTTTATTTTCTGTGTTGTATTGTGATTTGTTGAAATATTTTTCTGTGCATCGTGATTGGATATTTCACATGACTGTTCTCAGCAAAGTTTTTTGTCCATAATTCGTTTCAGGCATGCTTTACAGTAATACTAGGGTTGCACAATATATCCGTTCCGGATTTGACTCGTCATTTAGACGAGGTCATCAGGGGTCACGGGGAGGAAAAACGACATCATTCATCATGGGACAAACAGAACGGCATTTCTATCAACGATTCTTCTGTAAATAATTATTCAACATATAGGATAAAAATCATTTGCAACTGACATATAAACCAACCATCAACATTTCCAACAAATAAAAAATCAATCTTGAACGGAATTAAAGAAATTACTTTCTTCGTCCACTAGCATGTTGGAATCAGTTTTTTTACCAGTTCCTCCTCTTTTGGCTAAATTAGTGACCAATCCCGCAAATGCGCAATGCGTGTATACACAGTCAAACTTTTATCTGTGAATAAAATTTAGCCATATTTCCATGTTTCGTTATTTGCATTTTTTATTCTTCGTGATTTGTGATCAGGACCCCCATTAAACTGTTAAATTTATTAAATGTGGGGTCGAGGATATAAAGAAAATAAATATGAAATTTTTAATTTATAAAAATGATTAATTAAAATTCAAATACTTTTTGGTTTTTTCTACGGGGGGTGTTTTTGGTTCAGTGAATTTCACGCCTCGATGATATTTCTTCATAAGCGTATGTTTTTCAACTTAATTAATTTTGGTTGGTCATTTTTAGCTCACCTGGACCGAAGGTCCATGTGAGCTATTACCATCACTTGGCGTCCGTCGTCGTCGTCTGTCGTCGTCGTCGTCGTCTGTCGTCGTCGTCGTCGTCTGTTAACAATTTTTCAAAAATCTTCTCCTCTGAAACTACCAAACAGAATTTAATGAAACTTGGTATGAATGATCCTTAGGGTGTCCTGCACCAAACTTGTGTTTTGATTTTTGATCCGTTAAAAAACATGGCCGCCGTTACTAAAAATAGACTAGGGGGGTCAGACTACTGTTTTTGGCTTATAAATCAAAAAGTATAAGAGATAGAGGAAATCTGAGGCCATGCTGCTGATTCAGCATCAAAAGCTCTACAAAAGTCTCCATTTGGTCAAAGTTGTCAGATGACCCCTTATAGGGGTTACGGCCCCTTAAAGGTGAAAAATAGCATTTTTTCATGTTTTTTGCCTACAGAATGAAAACTATTGCAGATAGAGATTAGATGTTGCTTGCTTAAATGTTCAGCTCATTTAACTCTACAAAAGTCTCCATAGGGTCGAAGTTGTCAGATGACCCCTTATAGGGGTTACGGCCCCTTAAAGGTGAAAAATAGCCATTTTTCATGTTTTTGGCCTACAGAATGAAAACTATTGCACATAGAGATTAGCTGTTGCTTGCTTAAATGTTAAGCTCATTTAGCTGTACGAAAGTCTCCATAGGATCAAAGTTGTCAGACAACCCCTTTTAGGGGTTACGGCCCCTGAAAAATGGCATTTTTTCATGTTTTTGGCCTACAGAATGAAAACTATTGCACATAGAGATTAGCTGTTGCTTGCTTAAATGTTCAGCTCATTGAGCTCTACAAAATTCTCCATAGGGTCGAAGTTGTCAGATGACCCCTTATAGGGGTTACGGCCCCTGAAAAAAGCGATTTTTCATGTTTTTGGCCTACAGAATGAAAACTATTGCAGATAGAGATTAGCTGTTGCTTGCTTAAATGTTCAGCTCATTTAGCTTTACAAAAGTCTCCGTAGGGTTGAAGTTGTCAGATGACTCCTTATAGGGGTTATGGCCCCTTATAGGTGAAAAATGGTGTTTTTGGCCTATAGAATGAAAACTATTGCAGGTAGAGAAAAGCTGTTGCTTGCTTAAATGTTCAGCTCATTTAGCTCTACAAAAGTACAGGGTCAACATCAAGACCAGGTGAGCGATTCAGGCTCCTGGGAGCCTCTTGTTAGTTATAAACGAGGTCATTCTTATCGAAAGTATACTGTTGAATGACTTTAGATTACATTGACTGTTTAAGTGTCTATCTGTATATATAGTTTTTGGGCTCGTTTAGAAGGGGTACCAATATCCCCCCCAATCTTTTATCAAATATTCCATTTCCGAAAAAAAGTGTTTGCCAATATCCCATATCAGGATTGAAATTTCCCATTATGGGAAATAAAATATGAGCAGAAGGGGTTTCCATATTTGCTTCATGTTATACATGTATTTTCAATTCTATGTGAATCAAATGGTATGGTCTTTGATGGTGTAAAATGTAAATGATGCATAAGTAAAAAGATTTTGTCCTAAGTGTAACATTATATTAAACAGATTTTGATTTGAAAAGTAAAAAACTATCAAATTGATGGTCATATTACCATCTTTGATGTAGGAGTTTTCTTCCTTCAGAGTAGGAGTTTTCTTCCTACAGTGTAGGAGTTTTTTCCTTAGTGTAGGAGTTTTTTTCCTTCAAGCAAAAAAATTCATACCCATAACAAGTTAATCTCCTCTGTATAGATGTCAATTCAACTGATCACGGTAATCATCTTCCATTGTTGCAAATTTCAATAGAGGGATTAAGTTGTAGTTTACCTAATTTCATTAAGGAGTACCAATATAAACACGGGGATTATAATTCTTTATTAGCAGTAATAATTTTTCCCAATGAAAGTTGGAGTTCAATCCCCACCTGGATCTGGTGTAAGTGAAAGAGGTGTTTATCTGTCTTTCTTAGAAATATAAAATTTGTTACATAAGCGTCATTGTGCACAATTCAGTGGCAGATTCAGAGGGGAAGCCTCCTTTTATTAATATTTTTAGCTCACCTGGACCGAAGGTCCATGTGAGCTATTACCATCACTTGGCGTCCGTCGTCATCATCGTCTGTCGTCGTCTGTCGTCGTCGTCGTCGTCTGTTAACAATTTTTCAAAAATCTTCTCCTCTGAAACTACCAAACAGAATTTAATGAAACTTGGTATGAATGATCCTTAGGGTGTCCTGCACCAAACTTGTGTTTTGATTTTTGATCCATAAAAAAACATGGCCGCCGTTACTAAAAATAGACTAGGGGGGTCAGACTACTGTTTTTGGCTTATAAATCAAAAAGTATAAGAGATAGAGGAAATCTGAGGCCACGCTACTGATTCAGCATCAAAAGCTCTACAAAAGTCTCCATTTGGTCAAAGTTGTCAGATGACCCCTTATAGGGGTTACGGCCCCTTGAAGGTGAAAAATAGCATTTTTTCATGTTTTTGGCCTACAGAATGAAAACTATTGCAGATAGAGATTAGCTGTTGCTTGCTTAAATGTTCAGCTCATTTAACTCTACAAAAGTCTCTATAGGGTCGAAGTTGTCAGATGACCCCTTATAGGGGTTACGGCCCCTTAAAGGTGAAAAATAGCCATTTTTCATGTTTTTGGCCTACAGAATGAAAACTATTGCAGATAGAGATTTGCTGTTGCTTGCTTAAATGTTCAGCTCATTTAGCTCTACAAAAGTCTCCATAGGGTCGAAGTTGTCAGATAATCCCTTATAGGGGTTATGGCCCCTGAAAAATAGCGTTTTTTCATGTTTTTGTCCTATAGAATGAAAACTATTGCACATAGAGATTAGCTGTTGTTTACATAAATGATCAGCTCATTTAGCTCTACAAAATTCTCCATAGGGTTGAAGTTGTCAGATGACCCCTTATAGGGGTTACGGCCTCTGAAAAATAGCGATTTTTCATGTTTTTGTCCTACAGAATGAAAACTATTGCAGATGGAGATTAGCTGTTGCTTGCTTAAATGTTCAGCTCATTTAGCTCTACAAAATTTTCCATAGGGTCGAAGTTGTCAGATGACTCCTTATAGGGGTTATGGCCCCTTATAGGTGAAAAATGGTGTTTTTGGCCTATAGAATGAAAACTATTGCAGGTAGAGAAAAGCTGTTGCTTGCTTAAATGTTCAGCTCATTTAGCTCTACAAAAGTATAGGGTCAACATCAAGACCAGGTGAGCGATTCAGGCTCCTGGGAGCCTCTTGTTTGTGATTTGTATTCATTAAAGTTTCATTTCGTTTCGATTAATTTATAAGTCATTCTTACTCAGAATTTTCATTGAGCAGGTCCTATAAAATTTTTCATTTTTTTAGCTCACCTGGACCAAAGGTCCATGTGAGCTATTACCATCACTTGGCGTCGGTCGTCGTCGTCTGTCGTCGTCGTCTGTTAACAATTTTTCAAAAATCTTCTCCTCTGAAACTACTAAACAGAATTCAATGAAACTTGGTATGAATGATCCTTAGGGTGTCCTGCACCAAACTTGTGTTTTGATTTTTGATCCATTAAAAAACATGGCCGCCGTTACTTAAAATAGACTAGGGGGGTCAGACTACTGTTTTTGGCTTATAAATCAAAAAGTATAAGAGATAGAGGAAATCTGAGGCCACGCTACTGATTCAGAATCAAAAGCTCTACAAAAGTCTCCATTTGGTCAAAGTTGTCAGATGACCCCTTATAGGGTTTACGGCCCCTTAAAGATGAAAAATAGCATTTTTTCATGTTTTTGGCCTACAGAATGAAAACTATTGCAGATAGAGATTAGCTGTTGCTTGCTTAAATGTTCAGCTTATTTAACTCTACAAAAGTCTCCATAGGGTCGAAGTTGTCAGATGACCCCTTATAGGGGTTACGGCCCCTTAAAGGTGAAAAATAGCCATTTTTCATGTTTTTGGCCTACAGAATGAAAACTATTGCAGATAGAGATTAGCTGTTGCTTGCTAAAATGTTTAGCTCATTTAGCTCTACGAAAGTCTCCATAGGATCGAAGTTGTCAGATAATCCCTTATAGGGGTTACGACCCCTGAAAATGGCATTTTTTCATGTTTTTGTCCTACAGAATGAAAACTATTGCACATAGAGATTAGCTGTTGCTTGCTTAAATGTTCAGCTCATTTAGCTCTACAAAATTCTCCATAGGGTCGAAGTTGTCAGATGACCCATTATAGGGGTTACGGCCCCTGAAAAATAGCCATTTTTCATGTTTTTGGCCTATAGAATGAAAACTATTGCAGATAGAGATTAGCTGTTGCTTGCTTAAATGTTCAGCTCATTTAGCTCTACAAAATTCTCCTTAGGGTCGAAGTTGTCAGATGACCTCTTATAGGGGTTACGGCCCTTGAAAAAAGCGATTTTTCATGTTTTTGGCCTATAGAATGAAAACTATTGCAGATAGAGATTAGCTGTTGCTTGCTTAAATGTTCAGCTCATTTAGCTCTACAAAAGTCTCCATAGGGTCGAAGTTGTCAGATGACCTCTTATAGGGGTTACGGCCCCTGAAAAATAGCGATTTTTCATGTTTTTGTCCTACAGAATGAAAATATTGCAGATAGAGATTAGCTGTTGCTTGCTTAAATGTTCAGCTCATTTAGCTCTACAAAATTCTCCATAGGGTCGAAGTTGTCAGATGACCCATTATAGGGGTTACGGCCCCTGAAAAATAGCCATTTTTCATGTTTTTGGCCTATAGAATGAAAACTATTGCAGATAGAGATTAGCTGTTGCTTGCTTAAATGTTCAGCTCATTTAGCTCTACAAAATTCTCCCTAGGGTCGAAGTTGTCAGATGACCTCTTATAGGGGTTACGGCCCTTGAAAAAAGCGATTTTTCATGTTTTTGGCCTACAGAATGAAAACTATTGCAGATAGAGATTAGCTGTTGCTTGCTTAAATGTTCAGCTCATTTAGCTCTACAAAAGTCTCCATAGGGTCGAAGTTGTCAGATGACCCCTTATAGGGGTTATGGCCCCTTATAGGTGAAAAATGGTGTTTTGGCCTATAGAATGAAAACTATTGCAGGTAGAGAAAAGCTGTTGCTTGCTTAAATGTTCAGCTCATTTAGCTCTACAAAAGTATAGGGTCAACATCAAGACCAGGTGAGCGATTCAGGCTCCTGGGAGCCTCTTGTTTTTTTATCAACTTAATGTTGTAAATAATTTTTTTGAAAAACCAGCCCACCCAGCCCTTAATTCTTACACTTTATAATATTGTTTTTTGGGGGGTATTTTTATATATATGTTTGTCTTTGTGTGTTACATGTGCTTGGAATGTAACCGTGTTTGTATTTGTCTAGACCTGTCTCTTTTTGTCATATGTCACTATGTGCATGATGTGTATGTCGTACATGTATGTCAATGAAAATCTGATGCCTAATAAATGTTTTTATTTTGAATTTTTGTTAATCTCCTTAGTTTAATACAAAGGTTTGGAGACACCCCTCCAACCCCCCCAACCCCCCAATTATTGACAGAAACAAGTGCCTGTGCTTCTACACTATAAGTCTTCTTACCCCACAACATTAATAGAAAATGAATAACAACTGATTTGCCTCCATTTTATAACAGTAAAATTTCAATACATGTACTGAAAGACCTGTATATTAGAATATTGCTTAAATGTTCAGCTCAACTAACACTTCAAAACATTTTGATAAATATTTGTAAATCATAAATTGAGCATATTTCTGTACAAACTTTAGTATAATATAAATGAATGCAGTTATTCCAACATCTATATTTAAAATAAAGGCACAGGATACGATTACGGCAAAACTGTAACAATAAGAAATCCTTATTGTTACGGCAAAGACGAAAATCAGGATAGGATGACGGGACAGCGACTGAATCATTTGCGACCGTAACTATAAGAATTTTCTTAATATAACGGCACTTATTATTACCAGCAAATCTCATGTCAGACATTTACAAACGTAAGATATATTAAAGTTAACTTCGGCCGCAAGTTTTTAGCTCACCTGACCCGAAGGGTCATGTGAGCTATTGTCATCGTTAAGCGTCCGTCGTCCGTCCGTCGTCTGTCGTCCGTCGTCCGTTAACTTTTCTTCAAAGATCTTCTTCTCTGAAACCACTGAAGGGATTGCATTGATACTTGGTATACATGATCTTTAGGATGTCCTCTACCAAGTTTGTGAATTATATACATGTCGACCAACCAAGATGGCCGCCGTTGCTAAAAATAGAACAGGGGGGTCAGACCATTGTTTTTGGCTTATAACTCAAAAAGTATAAGAGATAGAGAAAATCCGAAGCAACCTTCCTTGTTCAGCATCAAAAGCTCTACAAATCTCTCCATTGAGTCGAAGTTGTGAAACAACTCCTTATAGGAGTTATTGCCCTTTAATCATCAAATTTGACCATTTTTGCAGTTTTTGGACAATATCTTGAAAACCATTAGAGCTAGAGGAAAAGTTAGCATTGCAGAATTGTTTAGCTCATTGAGATCTACAAAAATGATTTCAGGGTCTAAATTGTCAGATCAGCCGTTTAAGAGTTATTCCCCTTTAACTGTTTTTTCCATGAATTTACACTGATTTTCAAAAATCTTCTTCTCTAAAACTACTGAAGGGATTGCATTGATACTTGGTATACATGATCTTCAGGATGTCCTCTACCAAGTTTGTGAATTATATACATGTGGACCAACCAACATGGCCACCGTTGCTAAAAATAGAATAGGGGGGTCAGACCATTGTTTTTGGCTTATAACTCAAAAAGTATAAAAGATAGAGAAAATCCGAAGCAACTCACCTCGTTCAGCATCAAAAGCTCTATGAATCTCTCCATTGAGTCAAAGTTGTGAAACGACTCCTTATAGGAGTTATTGCCCTTTAATCATCAAAATTGACCATTTTTGCAGTTTTTGGACAATATCTTGAAAACCGTTAGAGCTAGAGGACAAGTTAGCATTGCAGAATTGTTTAGCTCATTGAGATCTACAAAAATGAATTCATGGTCTAAATTGTCAGATCAGCTGTTTAAGAGTTATTCCCCTTTAACTGTTTTTTTTCATTAATTTACACTGATTTTCAAAAATCTTCTTCTCGGGATTGCATTGATACTTGGTATACATGATCTTTAGGATGTCCTCTACCAAGTTTGTGAATTATATACATGTCAACCAACCAACATGGCCGCCGTTGCTAAGAATAGAACAGGGGGGTCAAACCATTGTTTTTGGCTTATAACTCAAAAAGTATAAGAGATAAAGAAAATCGGAAGCAAATTTTTTTGTTCAGCATCACAGGTCCTTACAGTAGTTATTGCCCTTTAACTGTTTTTTCTATTAATTTAAACTGATTTCCAAAAATCTTCTCTGAAACCACTGAAAGGATTGTTTTGCAACTTTGTATACTTGAAAGTTTGTGAAATTTATTCAAACTTTGGCATAAGAGATCAGGTGAGCGATTCAGGCTCCTGGGAGCCTCTAGTTTATTTTAAGTTGAATAGCGTACTTAAAACAAATTTATGTAGAATTGAAGTACAACTTGTTCTAATTGATGGCCATATCGTTACCGAAAACATACCTGATGCAACTGACTTGCCAATACAAATTTTAGACAAAAACATTAACATTAGTCGAGTAAAGCAGCTTTTTATACCCCGTAGATGGAAGGAACTTTAAATGCGTGTTGATCAAAAGAAAAAATGCAAAAGGGAACCGCTGCACACAGGAATAAAATTAAACCCAAAAACAACTTATTGGTTGTGTCGCATGTGCCATAAGTTATCAAAATTACTTTGAGTTAAACTTGGATTCTTATAATTTTTTGTCCGTTTGTATTATATGAATCTGAGAAAATTATAACTAATTAGTTTAATTATCTCAGTATGAATTAATAAATGTTATGTCACACTTTATTTCATATCATCACGATATCGGTTTGCCGTAATAATAAGAAAATTCTTATTGTTACGGTCGTAAATGTCAATGATTCGGTCTTCATCTCATCATCCGTCCCCGATTTTAGTCTTTGCCGTTACAATAAACTTAAACAATAGGAAAAGTGAAAATAAAGATTTCTATACATTCCTTTTATTTAACTCATTAGAAAGAATGAAACCAACAAACATCAAAATCTTGAATAAACACATTACATTAGGTCTTACACACAGTATAATACCTTCAGTTGTAAAACAAAGTTAATACTATTAGAATGTGAAAGTACTAAAATTCAAGAATAATCAACTTTCATATTAATTTATTCATTCATTTCTTGTTTAACAAATTTTTCAAAGAATCAATGTGTATTTTTTCTGTGTTAGGAATATAATGTTCACATGAGAACCCCATATATAATTTTATCACAGTATGTCACAAGGTTACAAGGTGAAAACCAATCACCAAAACATAAAAAAAGTATTAGTTAAAAAATAATATAAGATATTATTATAAAAAAAGAATAAAAGTCAATATAAACAGAAGGAGCCTCTCCAATTTATGTTAATTCTTATATTATACTGTTTTTCACTCACCTGAACCTACATGTAAGGTCAATGTGAGCACTTATTGTCCATTATCACCTGTTTACAATTAAAAAAAACCAATTTTCTCTGAAACAACTGATCAGAATTTAATGAAAGTTGGTTTGATTCATCCTCAGGGAAAGTATCCTGCACAAAAGTTATATTTTTATTTGTACCCTATGAAAGTATGAAGTATATTCATTTTATATTTCACAACTAATTGATATGCCAGGGCTCCGAATAAACACATTTTTCAGATTTTTTTATCTGACACTGCTTTCTCCGTTACCGACTATTAGACAAATATGTCTCATACGATCTCTAAAAAAATTCTTTCTTCTTTATTAGCCACTGGTAGAAAAATTCAATATCATATTTTTTAGACGAAATGGTTAGTTCTTGTTTTGATTAGTGTTTTGCTGGTTGATATACTGAGATGATCACCTTAGCATCCCTAATATGTCTTCACAAACCTGTTGTGTTTTGTGTAACTACCTGACCCAAAGATTGCAATGGAAGGGGGAGGTTTGGCGCACCTAAAAACCTGGTTTAACCCACCATTTAAATTTTTTTTAAATGCCTGTACCAAGTCAGGACCATTGTGATCTTCAATTTTGCTGGTATGTCTTCTTTGTTTTGTCTTGTCTTATGGACATTTGAGATTGATTCTCCAAGTTTGGTAATTTTGTTATTACCTTTATTTATCACAGTATAACACAAGGTCAGGAGGTAAAAACCAATGACTAAATCATAAAAACAACATGGCTTAATTAACAAATTGATATTCAAACAACATTGCATAAAAAATTAATGTAAAATATTATTATTAAAAAAAATAATATAAAAAGTTCTTTATAATTATTAGTTTTCATGATAAAGTTATAACTCAGAATTGTAGAAAGAAATGTTTGAGGCTTTAGATGAGACAGCTCAGAAATGTGCACATTCTCCAGAACTGAATAAACAAGCCAAAAACTTGACATTGTAGGCTATGAAAACCGTTAAGTATCATTGAGGCAAATTGAACAAAACCGAAAAATCCATAGAATTAAAAAGATCTACAAAATTCTATATTGGGTTAAATGCCCCCCTGTAAAGGTAAAACATCACTTTTTTTCATTTTTTTCATTTATTATAGAATGCCAAAGATTGAAGATAGAGTAAATCTTAGTGAAAGAAGCTCTACAGAAGTTGCCACTATACTAAAGTTTTCATGTTACTTTTTAGGATTCTCCTGGAAGTTTTGTGTTTTGTTTTTGTTTTTTTTTTATTTTGCCTTTTTAGCACTTTGGCATACTTGACTTTTATTTTTTGTAAATTACTTTCATAGTGATAAAAATAATGGTTGAGTTACATTTAGCTGGAGTTGTGCCCCTTAGCACACAAGCCATAGAAATAACAATTTATATATTGAACTTTGAGATAACAATGAGCTAATTCAATGTGCATAGTTTATAAATAATTACATATTTGTGATTTTATTAGAAAATCACAAATATTGTCATATGAATATTCCTCTTTGTTAATTCCAGGCATAGTCATTGTTGTCAATGCCCATATTAAATTCTATAAATAAGCTTCTTAGACCACAGGGCCGTGATCACTAGCCAAACCTAAGGCTAAGCAGGTACCTTTTTAGATTTGTAATTCACAAAATTAGAACTTCCCCACTTGTATGTAAATGGACTGTCAGTTTCTTGCCCAAGGACAGGGGAAAAAATGGTGTTTTTATCATTATAAATATTTTTCAGCTTTAAATTTTGTATTAAATCTTTAGGATAGAATAATCTGCTGTGCCATTTTATTTTGCTGCAAAGCCACTTTTAGTGACATATCAGGGTCGTTTTGGCACAATCATAATCCATAGTCTTCCATCCTGTCCTGTCCTGGATCAAGATTTATGTTTAGGGTTGGCGATAAAAATTGTGCTTTGCCAAGGGAAGCAAGGCACAAAATGTTTTAGTGTTTTTTACATGCAAAAAACATTATTGTTACCAGTTTCATGGGAGGCTTATGCCCAGCTTGACATGTACAAATATAGCTTTATGGTTTAAAGTATCAATTTTATATTCTTTTGTTTTTGTCCCCCGCCGCAACGCGTCGGAGGGACTTAGTAATGGTCTCCGTCCGTCCGTCCGTCCGTCTCGTTTTTTGTGGGTGCAACTACTCGGAAACTACTGAAAGGATGTTGCTGAAACTTTACACACTGATAGGGTACAATTAGTAGATGATCATCCCATATTTGAAATTTTCAAAATGGCCACTGTTTCCATGGAAACGGAAGAAAGGTCAAAATATAGGACATTCAATATCTTGGTTACCTAGGTGCACAGGGTTCTGAAATTTTGTAGGCTGATAGAGCAAAAGGTACTCTATAAAAATATGAAAAAAAATTTTGAAGCGATATTTACAGTTTTCGAGTTATTTACGAATTTGTGATTTTTCAGTCCGAAAAATGGGACTTTGTCAAACGTTTTTGTGGGTGCAACTCCTCGGACACTACTGAACCGCTGTTGCTGAAACTTTACACACTGATAGGGTACTGTAAGTAGATGATCATCCTATATTTGAAATTTTCAAAATGGCCACCGTTTCCATGGAAACAGGGAAGAAAGGTCAAAATATAGGACATCCAATATCTCAGTTACCTAGGTGCACAGGGTTCTGAAATTTTGTAGGCTGATAGAGCAAAAGGTACTCTGTAATAATACGAAAAAAAAATTGGAAACAATATTTACAGTTTTCGAGTTATTTACGAATTTGTGATTTTCCGGTCCAAAAAATGGGACTTTGTCATATCAAACATTTTTGTGGGTGCAACTCCTCGGATACTGCTGAACGGATGTTGCTAAAACTTTACACTCTGATAGGGTACTGTTAATAGGTGATCATCCCATATTTTGACAACCTATTTCTATCGTTTCTCAGAGAATATATTGCTTGAATTGACATACCACACAACTTTTATGCGGCGGCGGGGGACACATGGCTACGCGTAGCAATCTTGTTGTTATTGGGTCCTTTTTGGTATGAGCCAGTTCCCTTGAAAATAAATAAAGAATATATTGAAACAGGAAATTAAACAAACATGAATTATGAAAACCTTACAAAAACCAATCCTCTGTAACTACTGACTTTCAACTACATTTGCACAGATGGTTAGATTTCAATAGTAATTTGTAATAACACCCTGTATTTAATAAAGAAAAAACTTACTGCAGAATAATAATTGATGATCTCGAATGATCATAACCCTTTTGAAATTACAGAAATACATCATTTGAAAACAATAAAAAGAAGGTGAGATAGCGGTCAGGGATTTGAAAATTATACTTTATAATAGATAATGCTTGTCAAATCGTATTGAAACTAAGGAATTTTATTGTTAGGCTTATCAGAAAAGGAAAAGTTGATGAACAATGAAGTACATGATGAACAGCTGTTAGATATTTTAGTTCTTTCTATCATGTGTCAAATAAATTGGTTTAATGAATACATGTGAATGAATAGGCATTTTAGATTTATGGATCATAAATTATATCCTAATGGGTGCGATCTCCCCCCCCCTTTTTTGCAAAAAATATCCAGAAAAACAGACTCTAGGAATGCACCAGGTTAATTTCAGAGCATTTTTTTTCTAAGGAATAAATTCCAAATCAGTTTGACCATGTTTACTGTGCCTTCAATTTCCAGGTTAATTGACAATGGTTTAAAAGTTAAGGCATTTTGAATAATTTAAAAAATATTTCATTTTTCCTATTTTGGTGGAATGCATCTAATATTCAACTTTGAATATTTTAAAAACGGAAGATCTGTTAAGACAATCATTTCTGACTATTTTTTGGCTATTTTCATGACATCTCAATATTTATCCCACAATGACGTCATAATATCCCTCTGTAACTGTATCGTACATGTATGCCCTTAAATCGGCAATCTGATATTTAGGTAAATTCATTTCTTCCCCAGAATTAACCTGCAGAGAGTTGCAGATACTCCTTATAAATCTACCTTTATATTATATGACTGCAAAATGTTTGCTTTAAATACAATAAATCAGTGTTTTCATAAAAGTTTAATGGAACACCATGACTTCAATATAGGAATGATCTACCATAAAGAAGTGATTCTAGCATGAACATTTAAATTGCTATTATTTTTAATGTGAAATTTTTTATGGTCTAAAGCAGTTAAATCATTACAATCGCCCATCACTGATTTCCAATGCACAAAAGTATGAACCCTGCATCTCCTGTTATGTATCCTACACATACTGTACAAACATAACTGCACTAGCAGCACTACTGTATATGACCCTGTTATCTATTTTGAAAATGTAAATAATCTGAATTTAATATACACATACATATATAGAATGTTATGACATGTAAACTTATACTACCAGTACTCTAACATTGAAATATTTTCTTGTCTGCTTGCAGGAGCCATGTCGGTGGATATTTTCCAGTGTAGGGATATGAACATCATCGTCTATATCTTAGTGGCCTTGTTTGGTATAGGATCATGGATAGATATAAATGGACTGTGGGTGGAGCTCCCTGTCATGGTCCCACATCTACCGGAAGGGTGGAAACTTCCTTCCTACCTCTCAGTTATAATACAGATAGCTAACATAGGACCATTGCTGGTGACACTAATGTATATTTTCTGTAAGAGCAACCGACATGAACGTATTGCCGTGTACATGGTGTTAGGTATAGGAGCAGTAGCGTGCTTGTTATTATCATTTTTCTGGAATGAGACATTGTATGTGTTAGGGGAGACCAGAAGTGTGGCATTATTAGTCCTGCAGTTTTTTCTCGCTTTAACAGACTGCACAACATCTGTTCTATTTCTACCATTCATGTCAACATTTAAGTCAGAATATATAACTGCGTATTACATCGGTGAAGGGTTGAGTGGACTTATTCCTAGTGTTGTAGCACTCGGTCAAGGAGTAGGAGATATGACATGTTCTAATATATCCAGCTTTAACCAGACCACAAATCAGACCACCTATAGTATTCAGCCTGTATATCATAGCACACGATTCTCTGTTGAAGAATTCTTTTATTTCTTATTTGCAATGCTTGTTATTTCCATGATCTCTTTTACAATACTTAACTACTGTTCATACTGTAAGAAGGAGAAAGTAAAACACCAGGATGACTATGTAGAGGTGACAGAATCTGAGATCGCCAGCAGTTATGAGCTCGGTAAGACAACATCACCTGAGGGTACATTCATTAACCCTTCAACGTTGAATTCTAGAAGTCAACTTATCAGTAAGAGGAAAAAGCTGGAGATAAATTCACAGTCACTTGAAGTGACAAATATAGTCTTCCAAGAAGTTCTATCAACACAGAAATTCACCATACTTCTGATTATTATAGCTTGGGTGAACTGTCTGACTAATGGTGCTCTACCATCTCTACAGACCTACTCTACATTGCCTTACGGTAATGAAGCTTACCACTTGTCAGCGACACTGTCTAACATTGCCAATCCACTTGCCTGCTTTGTAGCCTTCTTCATCACTGTCAAATCGACTTATGTTATATCTGCCTTGACGTTGTTAGGGAGTGGGTTTTCAGGGTACATTATATATACAGCCATAGGGAGTCCAACTCCAGTTCTACATGGTACATCAGCAGGCATTTCAGTCATTGTAAGTATAGTGGGTCATTGTAGTATACCTTATTGGCTTTCCAGTGCCATGGCTATTTAAAGTGATTTTTTTACAGAAGTGTAAACTTGTATCATACATATATGAATAAGTTAAACTAAATCTCTAAAAAATATCATTTGTATGGATTCAATTTGCTTTCAGATAAAGTACAATTTTTTTAAAGGTAAATGAAAAGCTACAAAATGACACAAATAATGACATCATTGATATGAACAGACATGTCACTCGGTCCACTAAAGTTGAAAGTTTCACTATTTTTTTATATTGATCATACAAGATGTTACTGTAACCAAGTCATTCAAGTACTTATAAAGTGACATGCCAGACTTGTCCAAATCAATATATAAGTACCGATACATGTACATGTATTGATTTAGGTTTGTGCCAAGACCAGATTAACTTTCTGAATTGTTTGGTTAAGCCAGGTCAACAAAAAACTGTGTTGTCCATCTGCTACTACCAGCATAGATCATGTATCTATACTCAGTGTGATTAAGTTGAAATATTTTTAGAACAGTTCTATTTTTATACGACCGCAAAATTTTGCGATCGTATAATGTTATGGCGATGTCGTCGTCGTCGTCGTCGTTGTCGTCTGGGAACATTTGGTTTCCGTGCGATAACTTGAGTAAATGTTGACCAATTGTTTTAAAATTTTGATATGATGTTTGTAACCACTAAAGGAAGGTTGGTATTGTATTTGGGGTTTGTAGCCCCTACCGTTTTAGAAAAAAGGGCCAAAAGGGGCTAAAACGGGTGTATTGACAAAACTGTTGTAAAATGTTTGTTATTCATTCGATTTTGAAAATTCTTTTTTTAATGAATTCCTCATTAAATTCTGTCAACTAAATGTGTCAATGATTTTGATATTTATTGCACCGTTACATTGCTACAGGGGGTTAAAAAGGGGCCACACCCCAAAAATCGATTTTTTTATTTGTTGTCCGATTTTCAAAATCTTTTTTTCATTGGAATCCTTGTGAAAATCCCTGCCTGGGTTTTTCAATCAGATTTGCAATATCTCTTACCGTTTTTGAGAAATTAGGGGTCAAAGGGGCCAAAAACACCATTTGAAAAGTAATATATAGATTTAGAAATTTAGAAAATAAAGCATTTTATTCCAGCCTGGATGCAGGAAAATCACTCCGTCTAGACAGAAAAAAAAAGCGAAAATCATCACTACTCTATAGACTCCATAAGGCTTCGCTGGCGCTTGCCTAAAAACTGTGTTAAGATAAATGGGATAATGAGACTTGGAATACATGTCATGACACAACATTGAGTCTATGTTGGCAGATTCTAAAACTGAAATGGAATACACCAAGCAACCTTCAATACCTGTGTATATACATGTACTAAAGAGTTTCTAGTTGCTATGCAGTAAACATGTATCGATTGTTTTTTTGTGACTTTGGTCTTTTTTGATAATTATAACTGTCTTTGTTAGTGTAATTTTTGTCTGTAATTTCTGTCTATTTTTACAGGTAGCTGCCTGGGTCCTGAATGTTTTCACCCTTACCTATGTAAAGGTTTGTATAGCTGGAGTGTTCAGAGAAGACGGAAAGAAAGCTCTGCTCTGGGTTGGAGGAATATCACAGGTCGGCTCAGCTGTCGGGGCTTTAGTCACCTTCCTATTAGTCAATGTTTATAATTTGTTTGAAAGTGCTCCTGTTTGTTGATAATGTTCAGGGGTGGATCCAGGATTTAAGTTTAAGGGGGCGCAAAAATTAAGGTGTTTTTTACATGGAATTTCTGCAAAAAACAGAATTTTTGTCAGTTTTAGTGGGGGGGTACGCCTGGATCCGCACCTGATGTTTTACATATAGCATTGTGTATTTTTTTGCATTCCTTTATTTGATAATGTTGATCTATTAAAACTAACCTTATTATAAGTGTCTACAATAGATGTTCACTTTTGATTATATTTAATGTACTATATATTGTATTTTTCTTGGTTTGATCTCAATGATTTGTTATTTATTGAAATTTGAATGAGTGGTTTTGTTTGTGAATGAGAATTTAATGAAAAGATTTTATTACTTTATATAAGAGGGTAATTATATACCTAAGTATTTTGTATTAAAGAACTATTTTAAGTTGATGATTTCAAGGCAGTGTGTGTGGTAAATGTCAAGGAAAGTTGCTGTTTTTTACTGTTTGTAGTCTGTGTTATTACATGATAAAAATCTAATTTGTCAAGGAGAAAAATGTATGAATTTCACATAACCAAACCCATATCATTTTCCCCATTATTTTAGTTTATACATGTATTTATCAGAAGCTTCCATGTACATGTTATTTTTTTTTTATTGTCTTTTCAAAGCAGTTTGTTTATACTGTCTCATTAGTCACGATAAACAAATATATTATTGAATTTTCAAACTAATATGGCTCATTTAACCCGTCTATTGGATAACACACTTTTTATGCCCCGCCAACAAAGTTGGGGGGGCATATAGTTTTATTCGGTCTGTTCGTCCGTCCGTCCTTCCTTCCATCCGTCACACTTAATTTTTCCGCACTTTTTTTTTGACATCCTTGCATATATTCAAAAGATTTTTAGTATGTGAACCTCTACCATGATGAGTTACAGGTCAAGTTCGAGTTTCTTTCTGGTCCACTGATTTTGACCTGAATTAAGGCCCTTGGACTAAGCAAATTTTGTAAAAATAACAGTTTTATTTTATTTGCCAGCGGGGCATCAGTGTCATCTTGTTAAAGCATCAAATACATGTAAGAAATGTTTGAATATTATTTTTCTTCATATGACGCAATGTATAGTAAAAGTTTGAAACAAAGAATTTTATAGAATTTAACATGATAAATGTGCAAATCAAATTTTATAGACATTAAAATTTGTTTATACATTTTTTGTTTAATTTAAAGTAATATAATTTTATCAATCATAAAACATATGTTTTGCTTTTAGTATATTAAGTGTTTCTTGTATATTGAATGTTTTTGAATATGAGATTATTAATTTTCCCACATTGGGAAGGAAAGTTTAGATTAGTTAAAAGAACCGCAATATTATTTACTGCCTTCAGAAGTGATAACAGGTGATAACCACTATGACATAAAGGGGCCCCTTACACCAAAAATTATAGAATTGGAATGATAGGAGATAAGGAAAAGCTTTTTCTAATTAAAATGTTCAACTAATTTAACTCTACAAAATTGTCCATTAGGCAAAAATTGTCAGATGACCATTATAGCAGTTATCAATGCCAAAAATAGTGGATTGAATGTAAAAGATTGTGTACCATAGAAGATTGTGCCACACATTCGCTTGCTTAACTGCACGGCTTTGTAGAGCTTTCCAATGGTTTCATGTCATGACAGGCTGTTGGCAATGTTGAATATTGTTACATTAAGTCATTAAAGCCAGGTAAAGGATTCAGGCTCCTGGGAGCCTCTTGTTGTACTCCCCATTCCTTTCAGGTTCATAGCCAGGTTAGCAATGTAATGTCAATTGCTTGTCTTTAAATAAAAGATGCAGATGACATGAGCTTTCCTGGAAATATTAGTATGTTTTAGTTTTTTGTTTATTGAGTATTTCACATGACATTTAAGAAGTGAGGTAGCTGTGATAAATATTTATGAAGGGACCATTGAACTGTTTTACTTGAAAGGGGGGGATCTTTTTGCCAACAGAAGTGACAAAAAAATTCTGAAGAATGAAGAAGAATGTTCTGCTTTGCAATTAATGCTTTATATCAATAATTTTGTCACAACATGTTGAGAAAAATAATTATCATTCTGCACTTGGGCTTTTAAAACATTTCTGACCCAAATGAAAATCAAACCCCCTTTCTTTCACGTAAAGTGGTTGGTCTCTAAAGACAATCAATGATTTCATCCTTGGGACCACATTTATGTTACAACATATTCATATTTATTATTAACATTATATATGCCTTTACAATAGAGGTAAAGGACATTGAAAATAGTCTGACATGATTTCAATAAGTTGAAACATTTGACAAGATAATTTTAAATTAATATAAAAAAAACCTAAAACTTCCATATTGAAATGGAATAAAAAGGAAAAATATGCCTTTCATACCTAAACTATCCACCAACTCATTTTATCAGAGTTAATTTATGAATTCTTCTGTTATCCATTATAACCTTATAAGAACTGCTTTTATATGTATAGATGCCTGTGCAATCTTCGATCAAACATTTCTTCAGATATTGACAGACCATACCCCTCCTATAAACAGACACTTTTTATCAACCATACTGTCATTTATTATTGTAGGGTTCAATGTTCATGGTTTTAAAATATCTAAAAGAATAGACATTTCATTGGATATTTTTAATTTCGTGGTTTTCACATGGTGCTAAAACATGTAAAAAAAATCCACAAAAAATTAACACACCATTGCATATTTATTTTCGTGGTTCACTGCCATCAACAGCAGCCACAAATATTTGTACACCATGAATAATAATAAAAATGCAGTGTTACAGGAATCTGTCCACCTAAATTGATAAATAGATTTTGATAATTAACTTAGATGAAGGAAGTACATCATATTGAGATGTGTGTATAAAAAATTCATTGCTCTAGAATGTCATTTAGAGGACTTTTCTAAATTCAATTACCGGTAAGAGTTCAGTATGAAATGGGGGATATCATTTTGTGGGGTCACTGACACAGTACTTTATCCATCTGTTACCTTCAGGTCAACCTTTTGTGTGGATTTCTTAGCTTTGTACACCAATACATTATGGTTTTAACTAAAACAATGGATTTGTGTCAACTATTTGTGATTAAGACATCTGTTTTTCAAAAATTGTTATAAATTGTTACTTAATTCATTGATGGATTCATTTGAAGATAAAAATATCTGTAGTAAATCAGACTGTTTACATGGTTTATGACTGTTTTTCCTGAAGCTTAAAGAACTAGAGAAGAATATATCTGATTCCTGTAATATTTTCTATAATGAGAAGACTTGTTCTGTGGTAATAGAAAACCTGCCTAACGGCAAAGAAATCATTTTCAAATCGGGATGAATCTAACAGAATTGTCAGAACTTAAATATTGATTTTTAGCTCACCTGACCCGAAGGGTCATGTGAGCTATTGTCATCGTTAGGCGTCCGTCGTCCGTCCGTCGTCCGTCCGTCCGTCGTCCGTTAACTTTTCTTCAAAGATCTTCTTCTCTGAAACCACTGAAGGGATTGCATTGAAACTTGGTATACTTGATCTTTAGGATGTCCTCTATTAAGTTTGTGAATTATATACATGTCGACAAACCAACATGGCCGCCATTGCTAAAAATAGAACAGGGGGGTCAGACCATTGTTTTTGGCTTATAAATCGAAAAGTATAAGAGATAGAGAAAATCCGAAGCAACTTCCTTGTTCAGCATCAAACGCTCTACAATTCTCTCCATTGAGTCGAAGTTGTGAAACGACTCCTTATAGGAGTTATTGCCCTTTAATCATCAAAATTGTCCATTTTTGCAGTTTTTGGACAATATCTTGAAAACCGTTAGAGCTAGAGGAAAAGTTAGCATTGCAGAATTGTTTAGCTCATTGAGATCTACATAAATGATTTCAGGGTCAAAATTGTCAGATCAGCCGTTTAAGAGTTATTCCCCTTTAACTGTTTTTTCCATTGATTTACACTGATTTTCAAAAATCTTCTTCTCTGAAACCACTGAAGGGATTGCATTGATACTTGGTATACTTGATCTTTAGGATGTCCTCTGCCAAGTTTGTGAATTATATACACGTCGACCAACCAACATGGCCGCCGTTGCTAAAAATAGAACAGGGGGGTCAGACCATTGTTTTTGGCTTATAACTCGAAAAGTATAAGAGATAGAGAAAATCCGAAGCAACCTTCCTTGTTCAGCATTAAAAGCTCTACAATTCTCTCCATTGAGTCGAAGTTGTGAAACGACTCCTTATAGGAGTTATTGCCCTTTAATCGTCAAAATTGACCATTTTTGCAGTTTTTGGACAATATCTTTTTAAAACCGTTAGAGCTAGAGGAAAAGTTAGCATTGCAGAATTGTTGAGCTCATTGAGATCTACAAAAATGATTTCAGGGTCAAAATTGTCAGATCAGCCATTTAAGAGTTATTCCCCTTTAACTGTTTTTTCCATTGATTTACACTGATTTTCAAAAATCTTCTTTTCTGAAACCACTGAAGGGATTGCATTGATACTTGGTATACTTAATCTTTAGGATGTCCTCTACCAAGTTTGTAAATTATATACACGTCAACCAACCAACATGGCCGCCGTTGCTAAAAATAGAACAGGGGGGTCAGACCATTGTTTTTGGCTTATAACTCGAAAAGTATAAGAGATAGAGAAAATCCGAAGCAACTTACCTTGTTCAGCATCAAAGGCTCGACAATTCTTTTCATTGAGTCGAAGTTGTGAAATGACTCCTTATAGGAGTTATTGCCCTTTAATCGTCAAAATTGACCATTTTTGCAGTTTTTGGACAATATCTTAAAAACCGTTAGAGCTAGAGGAAAAGTTAGCATTGCAGAATTTTTGAACTCATTGAGATCTACAAAAATGATTTCAGGGTCAAAATTGTCAGATCAGCCGTTTAAGAGTTATTCCCCTTTAACTGTTTTTTCCATTGATTTACACTGATTTTCAAAAATCTTCTTCTCTGAAACCACTGAAGGGATTGCATTGATACTTGGTATACTTGATCTTTAGGATGTCCTCTACCCAGTTTGTGAATTATATACACGTCAACCAACCAACATGGCCGCCGTTGCTAAAAATAAAACAGGGGGGGTCAGACCATTGTTTTTGGCTTATAACTCGAAAAGTATAAGAGATAGAGAAAATCCGAAGCAACTTTCTTTGTTCAGCATCAAAAGGTATCTAAAGGAGTTATTGCCCTTTAACTGTTTTTTTTCTATTAATTTAAACTGATTTCCAAAAATCTTCTCTGAAACTACTGAAAGGATTGTTTTGCAACTTTGTATACTTGAAAGTTTGTAAAATTGATTCAAACTTTGGCACAAGAGATCAGGTGAGCGATTCAGGCTCCTGGGAGCCTCTTGTTTATATTTTGTCAAATTAATTCTTTTTTTTAAATCCTTTTTATATGTAAATTTACTTTATATTAATATATGTATTGTACTTTTGGAATTATGAATGTATTTTATGCTATTGCTAACGACATGCTATTTTTAAATATATCTTTAAAATATATTTAAAATCAAAATAAATGCGTGATTTTTGGCTGTGACTTTACACCAACCATATAATTTAAATTTTGCTCTCTTTAAAGAAAACTTGTTTCACTGTTATGAGATTGTAGAAATAATTTTTACAGATATTTTAGATACATATTTCTAGCTGAAAATCTAATTTTTTCCATTTATTCTTTGCTAAAGTTATAAATCCTTAAACTGCATGTTAAGTCAGTAATGCACCAAGATTCTGAGGGTATTAAAACCTCATTTTTAGCTCACCTGGCCAAAGGCCATGTGAGCTATTGCCATCACTTGGCGTCCGTCGTCGTCGTCCGTCGTCGTCGTTAACTTTTCTTCAAACTTCTTCTCCTCTGAAACAGCTGCACAGATTCAAACCAAATTTGGTCTGGTGGTACTTTAGGGTATCCCCCACAGAACTGATGTGGGGATTTTTGATTCGTCGAAAAACATGGCCGCCGTTGCTAAAAATAGACCAGGGGGGTCAGACTACTGTTTTTGGCTTGTAAATCAAAAAGTATAAGAGATAGATGAAATCTGATGCCACGCTACTGCTTCAGCATCAAAAGCTCTACAAAAGTCTTCATTGAGTTGAAGTTGTCAGATGACCCCTTATGGGAGTTACGGCCCCTTAAAAATGAAAAATAGCATTTTTTCATGTTTTTGGCCTACAGAATGAAAACTATTGCAGATAGAGAGAAGCTGTTGCTTGCTTACATGTTCAGCTCATTAAGCTCTACAAAAGTCTCCATAGGGTCAAAGTTGTCAGATGACCCCTTATAGGGGTTATGGCCCCTTAAAGGCAAAAAATAGAGTTTTTGGCCTATAGAATGAAAACTATTACAGATAGAGAAAAGCTGTTGCTTGCTTAAATGTTCAGCTCATTTAGCTCTACACAAGTCTCCATATGGTCGAAGTTGTCAGATGACCCCTTATAGGGGTAACGGCCCCTTAAAGGCAAAAAATAGTGTTTTTGGCCTACAGAATGAAAACTATTGCAGATAGAGAAAAGCTGTTGCTTGCTTAAATGTTCAGCTCATTTAGCTTTACAAAAGTCTCCATAGGGTCAAAGTTGTCAGATGACCCCTTATAGGGGTTATGGCCCCTTAAAGGCATAAAATAGAGTTTTTGGCCTATAGAATGAGAACTATTACAGATAGAGAAAAGCTGTTGCTTGCTTAAATGTTCAGCTCATTTAGCTCTACACAAGTCTCCATATGGTCGAAGTTGTCAGATGACCCCTTATAGGGGTTACAGCCCCTTAAAGGCAAAAAATAGTGTTTTTGGCCTATAGAATGAAAACTATTGCAGATAGAGAAAAGCTGTTGCTTGCTTAAATGTTCAGCTCATTTAGCTTTACAAAAGTCTCCATAGGGTCAAAGTTGTCAGATGACCCCTTATCAGGGTTATGACCCCTTAAAGGCATAAAATAGAGTTTTTGGCCTATAGAATGAAAACTATTGCAGATAGAGAAAAGCTGTTGCTTGCTTAAATGTTCAGCTCATTTAGCTCTACACAAGTCTCCATATGGTCGAAGTTGTCAGATGACCCTTTATAGGGGTTACAGCCCCTTAAAGGCAAAAAATAGTGTTTTTTTTTGCCTATGGAATGAAAACTATTGCAGATAGAGAAAAGTTGTTGCTTGCTTAAATGTTCAGCTCATTTAGCTCTACAAAAGTTTCCATATGGTTAAAGTTGCCAGATGACCCCTTATAGTGGTTACGGCCCCTTAAAGGCAAAAAATAGTGTTTTTGGCTAAAGAAAGAAAACTTTTGCAGATAGAGAAAAGATGTTGCTTGCTTAGATGTTCAGCTTAATTAGCTCTACAAAAGTCTTTTTAGGGTCGAAGTTGTCAGATGACCCCTTTAAGGGGTTATGGCCCTTTAAAGGTGAAAAATAGTGTTTTTTGCTTTGGAATGAAAACTATTGCAGTTAGAGAAAAGCTTTTTATTGCTTAAACATTCAGCTCATTTAGCTATACAAAAGTCTTCAAAGGGTTGACATTAAGACCAGGTGAGCGATTCAGGCTCCTGGGAGCCTCTTGTTAAAAAATAAAATTTAGGTACTCTTTATGGACTACATATAGCTGTCAATGAAATTCATTTTTGGCTGGATTTTAGGAGTGAAAACTCTGGGTTATAAAATGGTGAGAAAAATGGGAAAAAAAATCATAACAGTTTTCTCAGCAACTTACACTTATCACAGGTTCTTGATTTTGGTATACAACATTTGTGTCCCATAGCCTGGTATCCACTCACCTACTTCTTGTTTAACCTAATCTGGCCATTTTTTGACTTCGACAAATATCTGTTGAAATGAAGGTAAATGTTTGATAAGGTTGACTGGACAAGAACTTCCTGGGTATCTTATATATGTCAGAATACATTTTTAATGTCAAAATGTGCAAATGTCTCAATAGTTATATGAACAAGAGTTTAATTCAGTGTATATTCTTTGTTACTGTATTTATTTTTTGTTTAAGAGAAAATATTTTTTAACAAGTGTACTTTTAACAATAAATATCAATAGAATTTGCCTTAGTTCACTCGAGCCATACTCCATACATGAATGGTGTATCCTTTGTCTTCTTTCAGACAATTCTTTTCTTTATATTCTTCTTTCTAGACTTTAAAAATAAAGTTTTCATTTGTTTTTATCTACCTGCTAGGCATAACTTAAAGTAAGAAATTTTTTTTTGAATTTTCTTTTTTTTATTCAGTGTGTTTTTCATCTATATTAGCTAAGAGAAAGGGGTAAATGAGTTGTAATACTTGGTTTATATCTGCAAAGATGTCGATTTTTTGTCATGCATATTTACTCTTTTTTATACACCTGAGTCTGGTGTTGGTATAAGGTAGTAAACAAGGATAGGATTCAAAGATTGTAAGCGGCAAAACTCAAAAGTGAAAAAAAAAAGAGGCAATGAAGAAAGCATACAACAGAGGACAAATGCAAACAGTACTATCCTAAAACTGTAGGGGTCACAAATGTAAAAGGAACTGTAATGGTATAAATAAATAGAAATGTAGCACATGTATCAGAACTCCATAACATTTGGTAAACTACAACTCAAGTTATAACAAAGAAACCAGTGTCGACAAACAAGAGGCTCCAAGAAGCCTGGACTGCTCACCTGGTCAATAAGGCTCTCTATTATTAGGCATGGAAATACCTGAAATGGTTTTAAAATTGAATATTTCAGCAAACAAAACCTTTTCTCTATGTGCAACAGTTTTTGTTCTATAAAAAAATACAGAATTTTCAACATTATAAGGGATATAACCCATAAAAGAGGGTTATCTGACAACCATGGTCTCATCCTGATGGTAAACTTAAGACAGTACGCTATATGCCACTACTTTTATGAGTAAAAAGACAAAGAAATGACAACAGCAGGCCTACACTGTCACTCCTATAAACAAATGTCAAGGTCACTGCGGCTAGTAAAGCAATCCCTTTATGTCTTGTTTCAATTAGCAAAAAGTCAAAAAGCAATCATTTAGATAATTATGTAGGTTTAAGGGAAAAAAAATTACTGTCAGCTTGCTTTGAATAAAAATCAATTCTGAAACAGTGAAACTGAAAATGGATTTCAGCAGATGTGGCAGGCTTAATCAGTGAATCTTTCCCGTTTTGCTGCCACTACAAGTGTTATAGTATAGAGCTAATGATTCTGGCTAAAAATAAACTGGAGATATTAAGAAGTGAAAACACCACTCAAAACTGTCCCATCTCCTTCCTGGGTGTCTACATTTTGCCATAGACCTGTATATATAATATACAAATCTATGATTGGCATCTGCAATTATGTAAAGATTATCACCAGGTGACCACCTCTGAAACACAAAAAAAAATACAAGAACAGAGTTCCTAGATCCCCTGCCCAGCACAAAAAAAGAGAGTTTTTTTTAGACAGGAAGAAGATATTAGAGTCAGACCTGAAATCACATCCCACCATATGAGACTGCATAACAAGATAACAAAAGCTTATGGCCACAGAAGTCTGTTACAAAATTTTCCAATTTTGAACCAATTTTGAACCTTAAAAAATTAATAGAACTAGATACTAGTAAGTGACATCCCACCATTACGGGACCCCTACTTGAGGCTGCATACTGTACACGTCAAATTTTGATTGTTAAGGGAATATCCCATCCTGATTTCTACGGTAATGTTTCTAAAGCAAATAAATTCAAAAACAATCCTTTGAGAATGAAAAATTTGCTTAAAACTTTATTAAATAAAGGTTATGAAATGGAAATTTTAGTAAAATCTTCGAAATTTAAAGTCTTCCTTGGTAAAAATATTGATAATTTGATACTTACTTTAAATTGTTAATTGCCTTTTTATACTAAATTAAATGTCATTTTTAAGCATTACAGCTGTCAAGTGTTTTGGTTTTGTGTGATGATGCATCACCAAATCATTTTTATTGTTTGACGTGTTGTGTTGGATTTAAAATTGACATACTTGATTTTTTTTACATCAGTCGATAAAGGATGGATGGGATCGATTTTGGAGGTCCCACCATATTTAGTTTCGAAATTAGGGGCCAAAAATGCTACTTTTATGTTTGTTGCCAGGATAACTTTAGTTCTAGTTATCTGATTGCTTTGTTCTTTGGCAATAATGTTCCTTATCATATAAGGGTGAACGGGATTGATTTATTTGTTTCCACCATAACTTTGGTCCTAGTCGGCTTATTGTTGTGAAATTTGTGAAGAATGTTTCTTACAATAAAAGAATGCACCGGATGAACTTTCGCATCTCATTTTCCCCCCGTGATGTAATTAGGGGCCAAAAGGGGCCAAAATTGAAACTTTTTTATTAGTGGTCCGATTTTGAAATGTTTTTTGCATGTTTGTTCTTGTCAAATAGTGGATACAAAATTGAGAATTGAATTGGAGATCCCCCTTTTTCACCCTTTTATGTAGTTGCCTGGAAAAGTGCGACGAAAAATTTGGCATATGTCCATTTTATATAAAACGTTAAGTATTCGTCAAACAGGAAGTAGTTATTTTTTGGGCATAAAATCGCTTTACACCTTATAGTACTATGAGATGAAGCTACATACCAAATATCAAGAGGCTGTGGCATGTAGTTGCTTGGAAAACTGCGACGAAAATTGGACATATATGTCAATTATATATAAAACATTAAGTATTCGTCAAACAGGAAGTAGTTATTTTTCGGGCATAAAATCGCTTTACACCTTATAGTACTATGTGATGAAGCTACATACCAAATATCAAGAGGCTGTGACAAGTAGTTGCCTGGAAAACTGTGACGGAAATTTTTGTGACGCCGCAGGACGCAGGACGACGACGCAAGACGACGGATAGTGCCAAAGAAACCCCTATATGTCGCTTCTGCAACACAATGCAGGCGACATAAATAAGTGACGGAGCCACACACTGATTGACGCCAACATGTTGTGGTTGACTGGTTTGAGACATATAATCTTTCACAGGGTTAATGGCTCATTTGCTGTTGCATGTACCTCATCACGCATCTAATTCTGTACTGTAACAGAATTAGTTCTTATCAGATTTAACCTACACTTAACACTATTTTTGACCTTTAAAGGCCCATAACCCCTATAAGCTATAAGGGGTCATATGACATCTCTGACTCAATGGAAACATTTGTAAAGCTCAATGAGCTGAAGATTTAAGCAAGCAACATCTCTATCTGCAATAGTTTTTATTCTGTAGGGCAAAAAAAATTAAAAAATGCATTTTTTTACCTTTAAAGGGCCAAAACCCTTTAACGGATCATCTGACATCTTTGACCCAATGGAGACTTCTGTAGAGCTCAATGAGCTAAAGGTTTAAACAAGCAACAGCTTTTCTCTATCTGCAATAGTTTTTATTCTGTAGGGCAAAAAATAAAACTAGAGGCTCCCAGGAGCCTGAATCGCTCACCTGATCTCTTATGCCAAAGTTTGAATAAATTTCACAAACTTTCAAGTATACAAAGTTGCAAAACAATCCTTTCAGTGGTTTCAGAGAAGATTTTTGGAAATCAGTTTAAATTAGAAAAAACAGTTAAAGGGCAATAACTACTGTAAGGACCTTTTGATGCTGAACAAAAAAATTTGCTTCCGATTTTCTTTATCTCTTATACTTTTTTAGTTATAAGCCAAAAACAATGGTTTGACCCCCCTGTTCTATTTTTAGCAACGGCGGCCATGTTGGTTTGTTGACATGTATATAATTCACAAACTTGGTAGAGGACATCCTAAAGATCATGTATACCAAGTATCAATGCAATCCCTTCAGTGGTTTAAGAGAAAAAGATTTTTGAAAATCAGTGTAAATTAATGGAAAAAACAGTTAAAGGGGAATAACTCTTAAACGGCTGATCTGACAATTTAGACCCTGAAATCATTTTTGTAGATCTCAATGAGCTTAACAATTCTGCAATGCTAACTTTTCCTCTAGCTCTAACGGTTTTCAAGATATTGTCCAAAAACTGCAAAAATGGTCAATTTTGATGATTAAAGGGCAATAACTCCTATAAGGAGTCGTTTCACAACTTCGACTCAATGGAGAGATTCGTAGAGCTTTTGATGCTGAACAAGGTAAGCTGCTTCGGATTTTCTCTATCTCTTATACTTTTTGAGTTATAAGCCAAAAACAATGGTCTGACCCCCTGTTCTATTTTTAGCAACGGCGGCCATGTTGGTTGGTCGACATGTATATTATTCACAAACTTGGTAGAGGACATCCTAAAGATCATGTATACCAAGTATCAATGCAATCCCTTCAATAGTTTTAGAGAAGAAGATTTTTAAAAATCAATGTAAATTAATGGAAAAAACAGTTAAAGGGGAATAACTCTTAAACGGCTGATCTGACAATTTAGACCCTGAAATCATATTTGTAGATCTCAATGAGCTAAACAATTCTGCAATGCTAACTTTTCCTCTAGCTCTAACGGTTTTCAAGATATTGTCCAAAAACTGCAAAAATGGTCAAATTTGATGATTAAAGGGCAATAACTCCTATAAGGAGTTGTTTCACAACTTCGACTCAATGGAGAGATTCGTAGAGCTTTTGATGCTGAACAAGGAAAGTTGCTTCGGATTTTCTCTATCTCTTATACTTTTTGAGTTATAAGCCAAAAACAATGGTCTGACCCCCCTGTTCTATTTTTAGCAACAGCGGCCATCTTGGTTGGTCGACATGTATATAATTCACAAACTTGGTAGAGGACATCCTAAAGATCATGTATACCAAGTATCAATGCAATCCCTTCAGTGGTTTCAGAGAAGAAGATCTTTGAAGAAAAGTTAACGGACGGACGGACGACGGACGGACGACGGACGCTTAACGATGACAATAGCTCACATGACCCTTCGGGTCAGGTGAGCTAAAAAATGCTTTTTTTTACCTTAAAAGGGCCAAAACCCTATAAGGAATTATCAGACACTTTGACCCAATGGAGACTTATATGAGCTGAAGGTTTAAGCAAGCATCAGCTTTTCTCTATCTGGAACAGTTTTCATTCTATGAGGATAAAACATGAGAACTAGAGGCTCACCTGATCTCTTATGCCAAAGTTTGAATAAATTTCACAAACTGTCAAGTATACAAAGTTGCAAAACAATCCCTTCAGTGGTTTCAGAGAAGATTTTTGGAAATCAGTTTAAATTAATAGAAAAAAACAGTTAAAGGGCAATAACTCCTTCAAGGACCTTTTGATGCTGAACAAGAACAGTTGCTTCGGATTTTCTCTATCTCTTATACTTTTCGAGTTATAAGCCAAAAACAATGGTCTGATCTGCCTGTTCTATTTTTAGCAACGGCAGACATGTTGGTTGGTTGACGTGTATATAATTCACAAACTTGGTAGAGGACATCCTAAAGATCAAATGTACCAAGTATCAATGCAATCCCTTCAGTAGTTTCAGAGAACAAGATTTTTGAAAATCAGTGTAAATTTATGGAAAAAAAAAAACAGTTAAAGGGGAATAACTCTTCAACAGCTGATCTGACAATTTTGACCCTGAATCATTTTTTGTAGATCTCAATGAGCTTAACAATTCTGCAATTCTAACTTTTCCTCTAGCTCTAACGGTTTTCAAGATATTGTCCAAAAACTGCAAAAATGGTCAATTTTGATGATTAAAGGGCAATAACTCCTATAAGGAGTCGTTTCACAACTTTGACTCAATGGAGAGATTTGTAGAGCTTTTTATGCTGAACAAGGAAAGTTGCTTCGGATTTTCTCCATCTTTTATACTTTTCGAGTTATAAGCCAAAAACAATGGTCTGACCACCCTGTTCTATTTTTAGCAACAGCGGCCATGTTGGTTTGTCAACATTTATATAATTCACAAACTTGGTAGAGGACATCCTAAAGATCAAGTATACCAAGTTTCAATGCAATCCCTTCTGTGGTTTCAGAGAAAAAGATCTTTGAAGAAAATTTAACGGCAGACAGACAACGAACAGACGGACGACGGACGCTTAACGATGACAATAGCTCCCTTCAGTGGTTTCAGAGAAGAAGATCTTTGAAAAAAAGTTAACGGACGGACGATGGACGCTTAACGATGACAATAGCTCACATGACCCTTCAGGTCAGGTGAGCTAAAAACTATAAGGGGTCATCTGACATCTTTGACCCAATGGAGACTTTTGTCATGCTCATTGAGCTGAAGGTTAAAGCAAGCAACAGTCTATTTTTGGCAATGGTGGTTATATTTTTTGGCGGATCAAAAATGGAAACACAACTTTTCTGCAGGACATCATAAGGATCAATCATACCAATTTTCATCAAATTCTGTTCAGTAGTTTCAGAAGCTTCACAATTCACAGATCCAGAGAGGGAAAGGAGAGAACTGGAGTTTCATCTTCATCAATTTTTTCTTCATGCAGATTTTTCCAAAAGTGGGCCTTAAACCCCTATATTATGGACTTTTGTTGACCCCCTTTTTAAAATTTTCTGACCTGCATCTCATTAAGACAGTTATAATGAATCCCATAGTTCACCTGAACTTCTAACCTGACACCTGGCTACACCTCATTAGAACCATCACCTTAATATATTGATGCTGATGACACCTGCTCCTCAATTCAGGAAGCATTCTAATAAGACATTTATACAATGAAAATAAAATATATATTTTTTTTTCTTTGTTTAGCATCTTCCATAAAAAGACATTCGGACAATGAGAAGAATATCCTTTTCTTTCGTATTAAAAAGACCCAGGAAAAATGAAAGAAAACTCAGATTTTTATAGACAATCTATTGATAAAATATAACATTGATAATTAATCTATAACATTGACAATATCAAGTGAATGCCTTCTCCTTGAGCATAACTTATACACAATTTGACAATATCAAAGTAAGTGTTGTTTTATTCACAAAGGACTTTTAAACCATGAACAACATGGCATGATGGTGATACAGTCAACTATGTCTAAAACAGTAATAAATTAAAATTAGAGTTTTGTTCCTGTCTTTTAAATTACAGTGGCCCTTATAGGTTTAAAATAAAAAAAAACCTGACAGATTTTTTTAAACAATTTATCCAAATAATTAAAGATTTCAGAATAGCATTAAAAAAATTTCAGTCTTACATCAAAATAAGATCAATGCTTGTAATGCACACATCATAATAATTAACAAACTTTTCAGTTCCAGCTTCAGATTTCATCGTAGTTAAGGGCAACAGACTGAGCCAGTAGAAGACAATTTTGAATTGTTTCACTGAAACATAAATTTAAATTGCCTATTTTAAAATACAATTAAAGTGACAATTGAAAATCACTAGCCATCACTTTGTAATACAAACAGAGAACAACAGGCAACCAATGCTCTGAGTTATCTTCATTATGGTGGTACATTTAATACTTCTTTTAAAAAAAATTTACCGGGTACACATAGGGAGCAAAAACTCAATAATGAGGAAAATACAATGTAACACAAACACTTAGTTAACGGCACTTTATACAGTTAATATCACCGGTAGAACAAATTGTCATACTATGTCGTTGTGTTCAATTAAAAAATCTATGACCTATAAAAGTTCTACAATAGACTAATAAAAGTTTAATGGTCTACTAAGCATAATCACTGGACACCCTCCCTGTATAAAATAAAAATCTAAAAATAAAAATAATAAAATAACAAAAGAGAATTTTTGCACATGCCTGATATTAAAAACTTATTATGATTTACAAATAAAATATTAATTAGAATTGTTAATCTTGACTCTGCTTTGATTAAATAAAACCCCAACAAATACTGTTAGCAAACTCACAAAAGAATATCCCCGCTTCGAATTGGACTCTTTATTAGAAAACATTGAAGTCTTGGTATCTACACTGAATGAACTCTTTATTAGAAACATTGAAGTCTTGGTATCTACACTGAATAATATTTCAAAGCAATTGAATTTATCAATGCATATCTCCCTACATGTAAAGTTGTTAAAAATTCACCAAGTTATGTAAGAGGAGTAGGGCTTATGTAGACAGACAGACAGACAGAATGATTCACTTTATCTTCCTTTGAGGTAAAATTTTTGGCCATTAACAGCTTTTATAGCCCCTACTCCTTTGAAATCAATCCATGTAGGTGTGAACAGACAGACAATTTGATTGCCAAACAGTCCACTCTTTTTGCAAAGTGAGGTCAGTTTAAATAACCAAAGGAGGACCTGGGCTCATTATGACTAAATTAACAAATCTTACAACTGTGGAAATTTGAGCAAAGTCAACATAGTCCACCTGTAGAGCAAGTCTCCTTATATTCAGTATCTACAGCTGAAAAAAGGTCTACAATATTAATCATACGCTAATTGTCTTGATTCATTAACTTATTCTTAATGCATTTTTGTTCATGACTAAAAAAAAAATAAATAAAATACAAGCAGTTTTAAGGAGAAAAAAATCAATGACAAACTTGTTGCTAAAGTAATCATAAAGAAGTGATAATATCATAACATCTTAGAAAATGTGATGTTTGTTGAGCTAAATGGGTACATATAAAAAATAATTATGTTATCATAACTGAATCTATAAATATTGTTTATTGGCTAAAATGCAGGTAGCAAATTACTGTGAAGAAATAATGCATCTTATTCTATGGTAATTTACTAAAGATCAAAAACAAATATGTTACTGTGTTTTAAGAAAACACTGTTGAAACATGCCTAAGTTCTCAAGGTTTTTCTTAAATTCATTGAGCGAATTCTTTATGGCAACACATGTACGGAATTATTGAATATGAGACTAACAACCTAACAGCTACATCTTAGGAAAGGTTAAAAGTAAGAATTTATCGATCTTATATGTAAATCTGACGACAATCAGTCCTCAATAAACCTGGTCTTGTAAGGGGGAATTAATCTAATCAACCATTCTTACTGTCTCAAAATAGTTGTGTCATTGACCTAAGCCAATGAAAGCTATTTCATGTTCTAATTTGAAGCTTCACATGTTATATTCAGTCAATAAAATCCTTCAGATCACCATCTTACTAAATTTTAAAAAGTCAATCACATAAAAGTGATTTCCTAGGAATTTAATTCTTAATAATTAAATTGATTTCTTCTAACTCAAGAAAGTTTAGAGTTTCTGTAAGAAGTTTAAGAAAAAAATCACAATAATTAACATGTAAATGAACTAAGGCAGTAAGCGCAAATAAACCAGCCATAACTTTCTGAATCCTATAGCTGTTTAACATCTACATAATAACAGGACTCTCAGCATTCTCTTATAATGGTTAAAAGATCTAGAAGGAGAAAAACCCAGAAAATTTTAATAAAAGAATAAAAATTATCTGGCTCTGATATGGAAGGTGTGATAGAGTAAGGGAAAATGAAAATGGAAGCTAAGATACCCAAAAAACTTGAGGCAAGAATTTAGACAGTTAACTGATGACAACAAGACAGTTCTCCTATGCATTAGAATAAAAACAATATTATAATAAAACAAACAAAATCAAAAAGACAAAAATATATGTCATTTATATACCCAACAATTATTTATATGAGGTAAATTCAGCTTGTTTCCTGCCTTTTCTATTTACAAAAATAAAATATGAAATGAATGAAACAAATCTTTGCTATACCATAAAACAGAGTGATCTCGCCATTTTGTTGTCAAAGACAAGAAAATTTCTTCCATTTTTTTCTCCTCCAAACAAAGACAAAAACAATAAAGTGAGTTATCTCCCTTAGGTTATCTTTCTATCATTAGGCAATGAGGTGAAACTTGGTTGAATTTGATTGTTCTCCTTGAACAAAAGAGGCATCATAAAATTAACTTGTAGCTTTTGGCTTCATGATCAAAATATACAATATAGAGTTAAGATCTAATGGGAGATAACTCTTATAAATAAGAAGGGAGAAAACAAATGATGAGAAGGCAAGGAATATACCCGAATTGTTACAGGCAGTATATGACAACAGATTACTAACAACATATCTACAGCACAAATAACAAAACATTTGAATTCCTAAGAATATTGGTAACTTTTCAATAATAATATCTTATTGCACATTTTACTGTGGCATTATAAATTTCAATGATAGTTATATAGTGATTTATGATTGTGAGAACATAAAAAGCTATAGACTCACAAAAAGGTATGGCACAAGGTTGTTCTTATAGATAAATAATATATGGATTTTAAATCTCAAACTCCTGGGTTTTGAACCTGATATATATTAGGAGATAATTAAAATAAACCAAATATGTAGTATATTAAGTCAGATGAACATTTCACTAAAATTTTCATTAGATTTATCAAATGATCAAAAGATAACTTGTATAAACAGGAAATTATGTGACATCCTGTCAGAATACAAAAAAAGTGAAAATTTCATACACATATTTTAGATTTTTCTAGAAATTAATTGTGTAATGTATGAAGTTTATTTCATTTATTGAAAACAATCTGTTGAGAGACAACCCAACAGATGGACACCAAACCAGATGATTCCTCACCTAAAATATTCTGCACATTTTCTGACTGGCTGGGAGAGTTTAACGTCATGACTTTACCTAAATATAATTAGTCAGCACATTTTCTGACAGGCTGGGGGAGTTTAACATTGTGACTTTACCTAAATATAATTAGTCAGCACATATTTTGAGTGACTGGGGAAGTTTAACGTCATGACTTTACCTAATTAAAATTAGTCAGCACATATTTTGACGGACTGGGGGAGTTTAATGTCATGACTTTACCTAATTAAAATTAGTCAGCACATATTTTGACTGACTGGGGAAGTTTAACGCTGTGACTTTACCTAAATATAATTAGTCAGGATATATTTTGACTGACTGGGGAAGTTTAACGTTGTGACTTTACCTAAATATAATTAGTCAGCAAATATTTTGACTGACTGGGGAAGTTTAACGTTGTGACTTGACCTAAATATAATTAGTCAGCAAATATTTTGACTTGCTGGGGGAGTTTAACCTCATGACTTTACCTAAATATAATTAGTCAGCACATATTCTGACTGGCTGGGGGAGTTTAACGTCATGACTTTACCTAAATATAATTAGTCAGCACATATTTTGACTGACTGGGGAAGTTTAACGTTGTGACTTTACCTAAATATAATTAGTCAGCACATATTTTGACTGACTGGGGAAGTTTAACATTGTGACTTTACCTCAGCACAATTTCTGACTGACTGGGGAGTTTAAAATAGTGATAAAACCTTAATAATAGGTCTGCAGCACTTTTTCATTTGAGTTGGTCTGAGGTTTATCTAGGTTTGACTTTGAATAGCAAAGATTTCATCTGACTACATCTAAAGTAACATCAATTAATATTCATGCAGGAATGATAAAAAATTCATCATCATAATCACTTATTAAGAATAGTTAAATAATCACAAATATTTCCATAAACTTTTTAAAATATCAACATGACAAAATATCTATATATACCCACAATACAAAGAGCCATTACACATGTATGCAGATTTATTGTGGCCAATCATTCACAGAACACAATAAAACAAAGATAAATGCCAAAGATCAGCTATAAGATTCTAACCTTGAATTATGTCTTCTAATAAAATTATGCCTCATGTTAAAAGAAAATGTACAGGTACCCAAATAACAATAAATCTGACCTTGGTTTTCTTTTTCAAGGATGGACTTGGTCCACGCAAAACTTATAACTATTGTAACTTGAGAATTATGGCACCAATAAAACACATACAATGATAACAGTATATAAATTGAGCAAATTGAATATTAATTAACTTGGTAGATCAAAAATTTCTACTAACAACGGTTCTATGTTATCCACCTTCATACGTAGTAACATTTTAGTGTGGACTTCGTTGATATTGCGAAGGTCTGTTAACTTCATTATAATTTTAGCAAAGAGCGTGGCATCTTCAGGGAACCTCTCTTTGACATACTTCTGAAGTATTTTAGCGTAACACTCTTGAATCTCTTCCACTTTGCCTTGTTGTACCAGCCCAGGTCTATCCGGGGAAAACAACGACAGCATGATCAGAAGTTTTAACACTAACAAGTCTCCATGTATTTCTCTCATGAGGGATTTGACAAACTTGGAATAAGTTAGGAACATTGTCTGGGCTTCAGGATTTCCCATCTTTAAGATGTCAGCACTGATCCTTGTTTGATTTCTCTCTAAGGTTGACTTAGACAAATCCAATCCAGTCTCTTGAGATTCTGCACTAGAGCTGCCAAAACCCATGGCATGGGCTTGCTGACGTAGGGCATTTATATCCAGTCCCATTCGTTGAGCATGTTCTCTCATGGCAGCCAGTCCTGATGATCCCTCTGATGAAGCCGAATCGGGAGAGCTAACACCTGAACTTGAGGCAGAAGTTTCCTTTTTTATACAAGATTTTGTACTTAAAGACCAAGACTCAGTTTTTGTGTCATAATTGACTGCCGATCGTAACATCATGATTTCAACCACACTACCCTTCAACAGTGCTATCTGATCTTCTTTATTTATCATCTTGAAAAACTCGATGTATTTGGCGACTTTAATTGTCTTTCTGACAAAACCTTCAGCAATGTTTAGAAACTCTGTTGTACTTTTTGGCAGGGATTTCAGATTGGTAGATGTATTAGCCAGAAAGTCTGTTTCCTCGTGAGCCCGTCTAAGTTCTTGTAAAATACCTTTCTCCATGTCAGGGAGTCGTAGAATAACATTATTTACAATATCTTGACTCTCTGACCAAGAGGGATACTTCTTGGCAAGTTCATCATTTATATTACATTTGATATTTTCATTTTCAGATTTGAGTTTCATCAGCATTAGTAAATCGCTATCTGAGAGTTTAGGGAATGCTATACGAAGATCTTCTAGGGACTGATTACGTATCTGATCTTGGAAGGTTTCAGCAAAGTCCTGAGGGGAGGCAGCATAGGTATCTTCTGGAGGTAGCTGGCCGTGTTTACGCAGTTTGTTTATTATTATTTTTTGTTTTCTCTGTTTCTTTTGTTCTTCATCTATAGAAAAAACAAAAAAGAAATGTTATACTATTTAACAGTATTTTAAACAGAATGTCATTATAGATGTCACAACTTTCATCCTAAATTAGTTTTGTAAATCTTATAAAAGATGAACAGAACAGTTAACTAATGCCTTAACCCTTTAAATTGCTCTGGAACTATTGATTTTAAGAGACAATGGCATTTATAAGGAGTCAGAACTCAAATAACCTATTTCAGAAAGTCTCTTAATCTCTTGTACAAGTTTGCTTAGCTATAACTGCAGTTAGACTCCCTGTTAAACCGTCTTAATTTGTTGTCAGGGCTTAGCTATGTACAGCAGTTAGACTCCCTGTTAAACCGTCTTAATTTGTTGTCAGGGCTTAGCTATGTACAGCAGTTAGACTCCCTGTTAAACCGTCTTAATTTGTTGTCAGGGCTTAGCTATATACTGCAGTTTGATGACTTTAACTTTCCTTTCGTCAACTTCGCTTCTTGTGTAGAAACATTTTTATCCGCTCCAGCTTATGGAGTTTTCATATCACAGTTGATTTGTTGCTCCAGAGCAAGCGGGAATTACACCGATTTCCTTGGCAGAGCATCTTGTTTGACACAGAAATTGCTAACACAGGATAATGTTGCTCCTCAGTTGCTGTCTAAACTCAAGAAATTTTACAGTAGACACCATTCACTCGTAGACTAATATGGGATTTCTATCTCTCAGATGAGTGCAGATGTTGGTTTGTCATAGAGCTTTGTTTGGTCTTCCTTTACTAAATTTGACACACTGAATTAAGAATTAGCAGCGCAACGGGTGTGCTATAGCAGGCAGGAACAGCTTACTCTTCCGGAGCACCTGAGTTCACTCTTGTTAATTTCTGTTTAGTCGATTTTGTGTTTCCTCATGCTGTTCTTGTTAGTGTCTACCAGTTTTGTCGTTGCCCTTTAGGACTTTTGACACTCTATTGCCCCATTGGACTTAATTTGGTGCCTATCTTTGCTTCTTTCAACTCAGTGATATTTTAACGGTTAACATCTTGAATAGTTTTTATTGATTTAATAGATTTTGTCATGCTTGTAAAAAATGCATGCACATTAAGGAGCATATGTAATTTAAAATTTTGTTATATGCACTAAATTGTTGATGAGGAGACCTGCTGCAAACCTAATTTGCATGGTAAAAAGTCACTGGTCATTTGATTGGATGCTTGTTTCTATTGGTGATTTTATATGACATTGGTTTATGTAAGTTGTACAATGTACACTTATTCAACATTACTTTTTATTTTCTTAAACATACAAAACTCACTTAAAATCATGTCTTTTCTCATCCCAACAGAGAAACATTTCTTCAAACGACATTTCTTACAGAATGACCTTGAATCTACTGTGACCTCACAAGTACCTTCACATCTTCCTCTTATTGTCTAAAAATAAAACCAGTTTTATATAAAATGTCACATTTAAAAAAAATATTCAAGTTCCCTTCTTAAGCTGTTGAATAATTGAATAAATGTTTTTGCTTGTTTATATACTACCATTATATATTGTACAGATCCTTTGTAAATTTCTTTGTTGTTTACTTGGATTACAAATCACATGAATCACATGTATCACTGTGCTATTGTCCAATAAAGATATTTTATTAAATATGGTACATATAAAGTAAATGCATTTATAGGGGACAATACAACATTAAACCTTAAAGAACAACAAGTATTAGCTTTTAAGAAAAGCTTGCCTGACCTCAGTATATAATTATCACGTATAATAATTTTTAAATAGATTTTTGATATTGGCACACTTCCTGCAATTGAGCGTGGTATACTATATGAAAAAAGAAACTGTACATGTGCGTTTACCTTGCTCCACAGTATAGGCAAAATCAATCAATCAATCATTACCCTCTGACATCTTTCTCGTGCACTAAGCTCAATAAATCAATTAATTATATGTCAAATTAACACACTTGATAGCTGTTCTTGTTTAAATAGAAAACACCAACATAATTTTTAATTTTTACGCTTATGACCTACTTATTTTTTTGTTCGCTGGCTGACCTTATCTTTGCATGCTGATGTGTTTACATATTAAATAAACGTTTATGACAATTAATTTTCAACTGATAATATACACAAAACAAAATTATTATTCATTTATGATGTGAACAGTGATGCAAATTTAATTAAAAGAATAAATAAATTTATATTTACTTCAGTAGGGCAATTTGCTTGTAATATAATGACAAACATTAAACTTTAACAGACAATAAAAGCATGTGAATAAAAGTGATGCTGAAACGCAACCAGTAGCAAACCCATTTATCACAATGATTGACATCGATTTTATTTACAGTGAATAATGTGAATTTGGATGCAGGTACGGGTTCTGATTACACATTTTAGCCGTACCTTCCTGACAGCAAACATGGCGGCCTCCATGTAACAACTAAATCTTATAACAAAAACTATAAGTACCAGTATGATAAAACACATTCAATATAATGAAATACATTGGAGATAATATCCTATTTGATTTTAGGACAAACAGAAAGTAGTTCATCTTTAATTGTATGCTATTGATGAGAATCAAGGCCATACAAAGTCTATGGTCTACCTCTCGTTTATAAAAGTAAATTTAACTAAATTATACAGGACACATTTAATTTCCTGTTCATTGAGATGGTATAACATTAAACTTTTTATATTCACTACCCAGTCAAGTGCTAAATAAATTTCATTTCATTTCATTAAAAAAAAAATGCAAATGCATATTAGTGATCAATGACCATGAATCAAATCTCAAGGTTAAGTCTTGATGCCTTAGACTTTAACTAGTAAATACTAAGTCTTTCCAGCTTTTAACTGTTAAAATATCTAACAACAGAATACCAGTATACCCTTATAATGAATATAGATGGGTGAATCCTATAAGAAATAAAAAGCTACGCCGAGCGCAGCATGATACGACCGCAACAAGATGAACCCTGTACATTGGAGGCCCAATATGGATAGTCTATTGCTTTGGTCACATGCAGCCCATGGTGGACTTACAAAGCTTTTTTACACATGCATCCTATGGTGGACTTTAAAATGCATATTTGACACATATATATTTACAATAACATTTAATAGATAAAAAATCTTATTTCTAAATTCAATGACATTTTTTACACAATTTAGCCCCTTTTGGCCTTTTTTTTTAAAAAAGGTTAGGACCACAAACCCCAAATGCAATAAAAAGCTTCCTTCAGTGTAATCATCATATTTAAACTTCATAACAATTGGCTGGCCCACTACAGCTAAATTCTTGTGTAAAACCATTTGCCTTGACCAACTTTTAAAAATTGTGTTTTTTGCCCCTTTGACCCCTTATATCTCAAAAACAGTGAGATATATTGCAAATCTGATTGAAAAATGCAGTCAGGGATTTTCACAAGGATTCCAATGAAAAAAAGATTTTGAAAATCGGACCACAAATAAAAAAGTTGATTTTTTGGGTGTGGCCAGTCTTTGGCCCCCTGTAGCAATGTAACGGTTCAATATACATCAAAACCATTGACACATTTTGTTGACAGAATTTAATGAGGAATTCAATGAAAAAAGAATTTTCAAAATCTATTGAATAATAAACATTCTACAACAGTTTTGTTAATACACCCGTTTTAGCCCCTTTTGGCCCTTTTTTCCAAAACGGTAAGGGCCACCAACCCCAAATACAATAGGAACCTTCCTCTAGTGGTTACAAACATCATATCAAAACATCATAACAATTGGCTGGCCCAGTACAACTAAATTTTTGGTATAAAATTATTTGCCTTTACAAACTTTTAAAAATGGTGTTTTTGGCCCCTTTGACCCCTAATTTCTCAAAAACCGTAAGAGATATTGCAAATCTGATTGAAAAACGCTGGCAGGGATTTTCACAAGGATTCCAATGAAAAAAAGATTTTGAAAATCGGACCACAAATAAAAAAGTTGATTTTTTGGGTGTGGCCCGTCTTTGGCCCCCTGTAGCAATTTAACGGTTCAACATACATCAAAACCATTGACACATTTTGTTGACAGAATTTAATAAGGAATTCAATAAAAAAAGAATTTTCAAAATCAAATGAATAATAAACATTCTACAACAGTTTTATCAATACACCCGTATTAGCCCCTTTTGGCCCTTTTTTCCAAAACAGTAGGGGCCACCAACCCCCAAATACAATAGGAACCTTCCTTTAGTGGTTAAAAACATCATATATAAATTTCATAACAATTGGTCAATATTTACTCAAGTTATCGCACGGAAACCAAATGTCCCCAGACGACGACGACAACGACAACGACAACGACGACGACAACGACGACAGCATCATACCAATATACATCCGCAAATTTTTTGCGGTCGTATAAAAATAAAGAACCTTAAATGAGCAATACCCCACACAAGGCACACATCTCCAATTATGAAGACCTAACCTTGTATCAATACTTAGACTTTATTGCTAAAGTCAATCAAAAATCATTTATAAACAAAATATCCTTGTCCATCATTTTTATCAAACTAATTCTCTAACTTGTCTTTATATATTCTGTTATTTACTTTTAGTTCATCCATTTTATCAACTTCTCACCTAATTTAGAAAATTCTGTTGCAAGACATATATTTGTTGCATTCAATTACAGAAAACACTTCTTAATTCTGGATGATCATTGAATTTGATTAATCTAAAGAAATAACAATATAGCAAGCCTCACTGTTAGAATAATCAAGTTAAAAAATTGCAATGTAGAAGCTTCAAACAGACCTTTAAAAATTCCAGAATCTATCATTTATCTTAGAATGTACCAATTACATGTAATACATGTACTGACAAAAGTTGCATCCTTTTAACTCAACTTACCCTTTCCTGACACAGACTAAGTTCAACTTATTACTTCAAAATTGAACTTTAACAAGGGTCAGCTGAAATAAGTCTGTGTCAACAACACTGGGTTAGTTGGACTTAGTTTTACACAAAAAGATGCTATTTTCTTTAATATTACTTGAAATCATATGTTCCAAACTTTGGCAAATAAATCTTATAGGAATATTCCTATATTATAGATATTTATATTAAGGTCTATTTTCAATTCAGCTAGTTGATTGGTTTCTCTAAAATATTAATCCCCTTCAAGCCTTAACTTTAAGTTACAACTTGCATAAGTTTTGAGAAAATCTACCGCCATGTTATAATATCAAAAGTTCATAAAATTTGATTTCAAAGTGGCCTATCTCATGCTGGAAATTGACCTGTATTTTATTGTACTCAATAGCTGTACAAAATATCATTTGAATCCCATGACGTGTTTTCAAGTTATTGGTCGGAAACCTTCGTGGGACAGACAGATGGACAGACACAGAAAAAAACTGAGGGTATAACATAATAACTTCGTGTGGCGGGGTATAAAAAGCATCTCTGCATGCAGCATGATCATGACCAAAGCATGTTGAACCCTGTACATGTAAGTCCAAATATTGATATTCAATTGCTCTGGTCAAGGAGAACTCACAAATTACACGTTAGTTTGGATCTTTTTTTTTATTTGGTCTGGCAATCCACTAACTTAAACTAACGTATAATTTTAATCAGATTGATTGATTCCTTTTCACTCTGGTGTAAACACGGCCTTACAAACCATAGAAGATGACCAACGCATAATGAAGCTAAAATGACCACTCGGCTACCAGCGGGCCCAAACATTTTATTAAAATTTATCAAAAAATAAAAGCTGTAGAACAAATAGATGAAAAACTTTATATCCTAGCAAATTTTGAAAACCTTTAAACCTAAATACTGTAAAATAACTTTTTGGAAGCTACTTTATTATGTGTTTTAATTATTGCCAGAGGGGTTTTTGCAGCTTTTAATTTTCAGGATTCTTTCTTACAGCAATTATACATAACTTTGATTAATAAATTATTTGGAATGATATACTTTTGCAATTTATTGTTCATTACCAAATTAACAAAAATAAATCGCTAGCAAAAATTAGTTGGTTACAGTACATTGAATGGTCAAAATACCACATAAAGTTTCTGTTTCCAAATGCCTGGCCAAATGATTATATTAAAAACTGAAAGATGGAACCTAAGTTTTGATTTGAGCCGATATTCATGATACTAGTTTCTTTTCATCAAAGATCAAATATGTTTACCAGACATTAATCTTCCAGTCTGATTATAGAGACCTAGTATTGAATTGAGTCTTGTGAGATTTCAGGTAATCATTGAAAAAATAATTCTTTTTATATCTTTTTACTTAAAATTATTATTTCTGATATTTCCTGTATTTCTATGTGTTTATCATTGTATGTGGGTACAGTACATTCGTACCTTTATTAAATAAAATGCTATGGCAAGCCCACAATGACACAACCCGCAACATGTTCATGTGGGCTCTAATCTCATCAGACTGACTCAATTATTATCAACTTTAAGTGTTTACTTAAATGGCATTTAAGAGGTACAATAAGGATATTCTGTCTTTTTCAAAATCCAACGAAAACAGGAAATAAAAAGCTATGGGGAGCACAGAATATGACTGCAACATGCTGAACCCTAAACATATGGATTGTCGATTGCATGCATTTATTTATTTTCATGGTGGACTACTGAAACTTGACACATAAATTTGACTATCACTGCATATAATTTGATAATATGATAATAGGTGCAACCTAAAATGGGACGCAGCTTTAGAAAATAGTTGCCAAAAATGTCATTAATTGATCAATAACTAATAATTACAAATATCGAATTATTTGTGCAAATTACAAATATTTGTAACATTCTAAAATAGTATCAAAATATAATAGGATGACGTTGACGGGACGAAATAGCCTTCTTTTGGTGTTACGTTATCCATGACGTCATTTCCAGGTCAGAGTATTTCGCGCCCCAGCAGAATTTTGCAGAAGTAAACAAAGCAACCCTTTTTCTGTCAGGTTTTGGGTGATTTTCTGTATACCAATATATATTTTTAGAAGTATTGGGTGGAGAAGATCGATATAAAAACCTGGCAGAAAATGACGACTTTTTCAATCAGGATTTTGGAAAAAAAACATGCACAGGATTGATTAAAAATCTCCATGATCAGCTAAGCCTAAGGTAAGACCTTCTTTTTTACTATTCAGTGTTGTAAAGCTTTATATATCTTTTATTGTTATTGTTTAAACATCGCCATAAATTGGTAAACAGATTGTTCCTAACAACGCACCTGTTCACAATGGCCATTCTCGCGAGAACTTGGCGAGATCATTTCATTTCTTTGACAACGAGAGTTTCCTTGAAAAATATATTTAGAGTGTTAGTTTTGACTTTCCATCCGTATTCTGCTGTCTATTGTAAAAAGAAATTTAACAGTGGTTATTAAATCTGTCAATATTAAAATTTATTCCAGGAAAAGCATCGAATTTCTGGCCCCATAGAAATTCGTGCCTAGTGCGCTTGCGCGCACTCGGCATATCCGGTTTGGAAGAAAAAACAAACCATTAGTTTTGGGAAGTTTCTACATATGTGGGACTGCGTCCCATATAAGATATGTATAAATATATCAACATTAGTTTGTGTGAATTTGGAAACCATGTGTCCAGACAAATTTTTTGACTCCATTTAAAACAAAACAAAAATATACTGCATATCGCATTGAAAAAGCAGGCATAAATTATTTAAAGGATTTTGATGAAAAAAAAATCAAAATCTAACCACAAATAAAGGAGGTATTTTTTAATGATGCATGGCCCAACTTTGGACTTCTTCATCTTCTCAGCAATACAAGCTGACTGTCATCATGTATCTTGTAACTGACAGAGTACTAAATTAAGAACTATTCAATAATTCATCTTTGCCTACATCCTGTTACTGAAAGTAGTGGCCACAAACCATTTACCAAAAGCAAAGCTGTCTTAAGAAGATTAAAATTTCATAGCAATAAGTTGAAATGGACAGAAGATATGACCAAAATGCAAAATTTTGTGTGGTCATATAAATAATCCAAAATGAATAGATTTTCTGAAAATAATGTAGGAAACGGCTTGAGAAAATTATTTGATGCACAGTCTATGAATATTTTATGCACATACGTCATACTGTTTGAATTTCAAGATTGTTTTCAATCAATAAACTTGATTTAATAATAAGGTGACAAGTATAAATCAGAGTAATTTACAAATGATGTTCTATTTAATCGATCGCCTTAGAACAAGCAGTGACTTTCATCATTCAACCATATACATCCTGTGAGCTGCTTGCTTCAGGGAATCAATAGTTATTAAAAAATATTTAAAACTTATTCAATAATTACTTAAAAACCAATAAAGCTTATCAATCTATAAATGATAAATAAGCCATTTCAAGGTGTCTTTCCCTCGAGTCTATCCTGTGTTTTTTCATTTCTGGTTCCAGTAATCTTTTAAGACAGAACCAGTTGTGTAAAGACAAGTAATGAATGGGCTGGCAGTAAAACAGACTGTTCCAATATTTTAGAGGTTTAGTAGAACATAATGGGCTTTGGCACCCATGATATAATATGGTTAACTCAAAATCAATACACTTCAATTACAACCAGACTTTTCAGTACAGTTTTTCATTTTCTTTTTGTAGCAGAATCTTACTTTGTAGGGATGGGCTGTTTCTAGCTGATTGATTAATTATTTATGTGATTGAGAGTGGAGTCAATGTTGGATAGCTGATGCAGGACTAAACTCTAAAATTAATTGATGATAAAGTCCCCATTAGCAGCTAGAAACCAATATCCCAATAATACATCTAATCATAAATTATGCTTACTTTTTATAAGAACCCGACTAGGTCAAATGTCTCTGAGAGGTTGCGTTGGTCATTATTTCTATCAACATAAATATTATCCTTAGTATAAAAGATTCAATGTTCATCCTTTCTCAAATTAGCAAATTTACTTTAATGAAACCAGACCACAATAAAAAGCCTCGCCAAGCGCAGCATGATACAACAGCAGCATGTCAAACCCTATTGTTCTAGGTCCAATATGGGTAGTCAATTGCTTTGGACAAATGCAGCCCAAGGTGGACAGATAAATTTTTTGGACACATGCAGCCTTTGGTGGATATTCCACCCACATTTTACAAGGAATTCATTTTTTTTTTCAAAAGCAGACCAAAATAAACGAGCTCACAAAAGGATACCCCCCGCTTCATATTGGACTAAAATCTCAGGTCCAGTTATCTCCCCTCAATGATAACAAAGCAATACAATTTTTTCATGCACATCTACAGATGATGTACTTCCTTCATGTAAAGTTTCATCAAAATCCATCAAGCGGTATAGGAGGAGTTGCGCTTATGGGGTCTCCCATTGAATAATGTATTTAAAAAGTCTAAGTCCAATTATCTCCCCTGAATGATGTCAGAGTGCGATGAAAATTCTTCATGCACATCTACATATGATGTACTTCCTTCATATTAAGTTTCATCAAAATCCATCAAGCGGTTTAGGAGGAGTTGCGCTTACGGGCCTCCCATTGAATAATGTATTTAAAAAGTCTAAGTCCAATTATCTCCCCTGATTGATGCAAGAGTGCAATGAAAATTCTTCATGCACATCTACATATAATGTACTTCCTTCATATTAAGTTTCATCAAAATCCATCAAGCGGTTTAGGAGGAGTTGTGCTTACGGGCCTCCCATTGAATAATGTATTTAAAAAGTCTAAGTCCAATTATCTCCCCTGATTGATGCAAGAGTGCAATGAAAATTCTTCATGCACATCTACATATAATGTACTTCCTTCATGTAAAGTTTCATCAAAATCCATCAAGCGGTTTAGGAGGAGAAGTGCTTACGGGGTCTTCCATTTAATAATGTATTTAAAAAGTCTAAGTCCAATTATCTCCCCTGAATGATGTCAGAATGCGATGAAAATGCTTCATGCACATCTAAATATGATGTACTTCCTTCATGTTAAGTTTCAGCAAAATCCTTTGCGCGGTTTAGGAGGAGTAGCGCTTACAAGTTATGTGGACAGACGGACAGACGGACAGACGGACAGACAGACAGACGGACAGACAGACAGACAGACAGACAGGGTGTTTCCTATATACCCCCCAAACTTTGTTTGCGGGGGGTATAATTACAATTACGAAAAATACTACCAATTTTGGTCCTTACTTATGGGTATCCACTACCTGTCATTTCAGCCCCTTTTGTTCACTAACAGCAATAAAGGGTAGGGGAGTGTCACAAAATTTACCTTCCATTTTGTAAACTCACTCACAAAAAAAATTTTGAATAGGACAAGAAATAAAAAAGTTTTGATTAAGCCCTTTTTGGCCCCTTAATTCATAATGTATAAAAGTGGATGCTGCAATAATTATTCCTCTAATTTTTCTTGACTAAACTAAACATGCAAAAAAATAAATTTCAAAATTGGATCAGAAATAAAAAAAGTTGCATTTTTTGCCCCTTTTGGGTCCCTTATTTCTAAACGAATAAAGGGGGGACCCCAGAAATCAATCCCATTCATCCTTTTAACATTATTGTGAAATTAATTCATAGCATTATTGGTTAACCAGAACAAAAGTTATTGTGGGAACAAACAAAAAAGTTGAAATTTTGGCCCCTAATTTGTGGGACTTAACTAGCAAAGTGCAAACCAGAATGAGAGTAAAAAGAATTACTACAAGCACATAGATCAATTGGATTAGGTGTTCTCTCGGGGCCCTACAGCACTCAGGGCTCAAGTTTTTAATGAGCTGCTTGCGCGCGATTTGACGAAAAATTGAAAGATCAAAGGAAAAAAATTAAAGATCAAAGAAATTTGCCGACTAGATGCGCGAGTCTCACAGTGATAGCGTGAGACTTGACAGGCCTGAGCATTGTACATTGTATTGTAAAGAACTAGAATATTAGTAGTACAAGGACCACAGGCAATAATTTTTAGCAAACCATTTCCAGAGTGCTAGTTAATATTTGAGATTTAATTACACTTCAAGGATAAAAAATCAGGGGTCAATAGAAGTGTTGAAACTTATTTTTATGAGGCAATTTAGAGTTTTTTTCAATTTTTTTTTCTAAATACATGATTAAGTTTAAATAAAGTTTTCATAAAATTCTTCAAATATTTCCTTTTAGCTCTATTAATTTTATTTCAATTTTTGCTATTTTTGCTAATAAATCAGCTCCTAAGAGCATAAAAACAGGTGTTCATAAACTTAACCATAGCAATTTATAAAATTTCTATATAGAAAATAAAAGAGCCTTCAACCTTGGAGGGTTGGACCACTCACTTGGTAACTGCTATTTTTTTAACTTTCTGATAGCTGCATTGAAACTGACCTCAATTCTACAATACCAATACCAATACAAATATTTTTATTTTCCAAATTAGGTCCCCATTAGGGCAATTACATATAACAGTCATGATTGAAACAATGTTAACATTACAGTACATAAACAAGTACAGGTATACTCAATAATGTAATGAATAAAATTGAAATCTAAATATATATATATAATTTTTTTTAAGTATTGATAGTGCAGATGACAGAACCAGCACTTGCAAACCCGGCCAACGAAATGAAAGACTTTTACAAGAGCTGTATGGTATTTAAAAAATATATATATAATGATAATTATTTATAGCAATTGACTGTAGGATTACCCCCTTCTAGACATACAACCGACAAGAATAAACATAACTTTGACAGAGATTCCTGGTTTAGGACAGGAACACTGTAATATGTCAAGTAAAAAATAGAATTTGGGTGCTGTTTCATAAAGCGATGGCTAATTAACGTGCTAATACTCCCATGCAAATTAAATGGGATTACATGCACATTAGGGTAACGCAACTCAAACTTCCATCTCTGACTGAAATTCATGCATGGAAAAATTCATGTCTAGAGACAAGTGATATAATCACAAGATCTTACAATTTGGGGTTACAGAGAACTAAGTCATCATTGAAGGCTGTTGAAATTATGTAATAACTAAAAATAGCAGCTGTCTAAGACAGCATGATATGGGTTCAGCTTCAATTGCTGAATACATTATTGGTCATTGTTTAACTGACAGTTTGACATTTATGGAACAGGATTATCATCCCTATAAAAACAGCAATATACACATTCTAGGAAATATCCCATAAATAAAAGATGAAGCTCCAACAATTTATCCAAGTAGATTGCTGATGAGCTTTATTGAAGGTGACAATACATGTGTCTCTGCCATGATTAAAACAGAAAGACTGATTTATCACATTAATATGATATTTAATAAATCTGTTGAGAGAAAAAAAAGATGCATATACTCAACTATCTCCAAAATTTGAGGTTCTGATTGCACACTTAATGCACTAATTGCAGGGCACAAAAGAAATACCTAAGGAACAATCTTTGAAGATTGATATCAGTATATCTGACCACACTAATAACTGCAATCAGACACACTCACTGGAAGAGTGAACTGACCCCGGGGGGGTCACTCAAAACTATTTCTGGTAGGGGTGAGCCGCTGGCACCTTGGGACCCCCACCCTTATCATATATTTTGAAATTTAAAAAAATACACCTCATCATATATTTTGAGGATAAAAGTATTCCTTTTCATTTATTAGCATATTATGTATAAAATATTAGGAAATCTGAACATTATGGAATTAACATGGTTAATCGTGATGGAGAGCAGGATTAAGCACCTGCTGGGGCAATTGTGGTTTGTAACCTTATCAAATTAGGTGTCAGTCAGATGATAATTGGCTTCTGATATCAGCATCTGATTGAGATACAACAAACCGACCTTGTGACATAATCTCATCTTGAAATGCATATCCTTATCACATAACAGCATCTAATTTTCACACCCTTTTGATATAATTGAGACCATGAAAAAGGCACCTATTCCAGCGGCTCATCCCTATCTCATCTTATAATGGAAGTGACCCCCCCCGGGGAACTGACAAATACTCCACAAGTGTAGGCAGTTCTATTTGTGGTGACTAAGATTTTCATCATTCACCATGGCCAACATGATGCAATAGGAGAAAACATATGAGGCTGTATCTGTGAGCTGTATCCCCTATCAGTCTAATATCTAGTGGTATTCAATTATCTCCCCTGCAGAAAACAGCTAATGTGTTTTTAAATTTTTAACGATGACAACAACGATGGCGACGGCATATAAACAATCTTCAATTTTTATTTATTACGCATGGATTTGACTACTATCATATACGTTGGACATGTTATGTTATTAACGAATCTTTTCTGTTGCGTAAACAGTTGTTTATAAGGTCAACAAAAAAGCATATTTTAACAAATCGAGTGAAACTTATTGGCCGTTGGAAAAAATTAGAATGTCAACTCAACCTTTAAAAAATCACACAAGGCGTAATACCTGCAGTACATTTTCGAAACTTGTGGGAAAGTTAGGTTATTACCTTTTCTTTCGACAGATATTAGTTTGAAAATTATATTTTACTGTTATCATATAACGATCCATTTGAATTCAATGTGTAACTATCAAAAACATTCAAGGGACACAACCAAGTTCTATCTTTAATAAATTATAAACATGATAAATGGGAGGCATTCCTATTTTTAAAACGGATGACTGAATATTGAATTGGACATTTACTCCAATACAATGCAAATTCACATACTGTTGATCCCAATTTACGGATACCGGTCAAAAAGGTAAACATGTTCTATGACATAATCGAATTCAACAGGTAAATCGTGTACTTTTAAAAAGAAGGTTGTCAAGACGGACTAGAAAAATAGGTCTTTTTCTTAATTTTATTTTGGCTTTACCTCTTGCAGTACATGTCTGAAAATTTGCAGATAGGAAGATATACATTTAAACAAATAGTGTAATTTTTTTCAATTTTTTATATAAAAGTTAAAGTTGTGCGATCCATTTCAGTTTGCACCGTATGCATTTCATAAATATCCACATAATAACATGCATTAAAATGCAATCTGTTACTTTTAAAAACTCTTTTGAATTCAAAAAAGTTTATTTTATCAGCATAACTTAAAATTGGAAGAAATTTTGTACTAAAATGAACTTTTGATTCACTTGACAACCAGGATAAACATTCGAATTGACTTTCCTATCTTTTCCGATGAAGAGCTCACATTCTATTGTTTAAATACCACCGGTTTTCGGACTGCTATGAAGAACTATTGTAGAGACTGAGGCCTAGCATGCTACAACAAATCAACAGGTTTTCTCTATCTGCAAAAACATGAAAACACACACCATTTTTTTTCCCTTTTAATTTAAGACCATCATAATGAAGATTTTTTAAGCAAATTGCCAAATTGTTTATGCAAGCAAAAGTTTTTTTTTCTCTAACTGAAATATAGTTTTATTTCTATAGAGCAAAAATTGATGAAAAAAAATAGTTTTTCACTATTAAAGTAGTCAAACCTTTAAAAGTGATCTGACAACTTTTGTTAACTTTCAATTCTGAGGAGCTAAAGATCATTCATTTTCTCCCAATCTGTTATAGTTGCTGATGTTGCTATGAATTGTGAAGTGATTTTAGCCTATATGGTCTATTTTTGTAACAGTTGCCATGTTTTTTTTTTATAAAATTCTTTAAAATAAGGGTTGTTGTTACATGTCATAAAGCAATACTACAAATTTTCAGTCAACTTGGTAAGGAGAAGATTCTTGAAATTGTTTACATACAAAGGTCTCCACAACAGCAATGGTTTTAAACATCGTGATGGCATAAACTCAAATGCCTATACTGCCATATAGTTTTTCTTAGGTCAATAATGACATCTATGATAGGGTTTGGAAACATCTGTATCCTTAAATAAGTATACTAATAGTATAACACATGGTGTTGTTTCTCTTATGGATTTTGTTGATTGTAAGGTTGTCAACAACATTGACAATTTGTCTTATCAAACAAATTACAACCTGAATTCATATACATCAGTCAGAGATCCCACTTAAACAAGTAAACAGAATTTTACTTCTTTAGGTAAACAAAAATTTACTTGTTTAAGTAAAGTATTTTTCTCTGAGCAAAAATTACCTATATATAGATACAAGTAAATTTGAAAAACTTTGAGCTCATTTTACTTGTTACACAATATTTTTACAATCAAACTGATAATTTTCTTTAAATGTTTACATCATCTGCTCTATGGTCCATTAAAAATTTCTGATGCGCATGGCTGTCTTCATGGTGCGCACGGCCTTTGAAAATTGCCCTCTTGGGACAATAAATGTTGATTATTTCTCAATTAAATGAAGATAACAGAACAGAACAGAACAGAATTTTTATTTGGTCTAAAATCCAAATACAGGATTGTTACCAATACAATTACAATTATATACACATACAAACATACAAACTAGTGATTAAGACATATGCCTCATTATTATCTGTATAACAAAAGATATATATATATATATATATAATTTACCAAGTTTGATTAGTAAGTTTGTGTATTGATATTTAACGTATATATCTAATATATTATTGGAGGAGGTGGTGCAAAATAAATGAATGAATAAATACAATTATATGTTGGACTACTACTATGCACTGCAGTTATTAAGTAACTCAAATCTCCTTTTATACATTTGATTAACACCTATTACAATGACTTTTACAATATCATAATCTTTACAATTGAATAAAAATTTAAATCTAGCATCTGAATCAAAATTAACAAAAGAGGGGCAAATATCACATATATCTGTGAAAAGTTTTTCTCTAATGTTATTTAATGAAGTACAAGTAATTAAAAAATGAGATTCATCTTCTACTCCTGACTTACATAATGGACATTCCCTATTTACTAGTGGGGTTTTAGTGTGACGCCCAACTTCTATTGCAAGTTTACTATTGCTTAATTTAATTTTTGTAAATGTTTTAACTATATCTCTGTCTATATCCAATTTTAGATATGTATCTATTTCATAGTTTTCTTTTATTTTTCTAAAAGTTCTAAGTTTATGACCATTTACAGAATGACTGTCATCAAAAATAGTGTTCTTCCAATATTTTAAATAATTTTCATTTAATTTGTTTGTAAAAGCTGAGAGTAATTTACCTTGTGAAAAGGTACCTTGATTATCCCAAACATGATCAAAATTAAGTTTATTTAGTAATATCTTGACTTTTGAGGCAAAGCTATCTTGACAATTAAAATTAGATTTGTAGGCATCATGTACTAGTAAATTTTCAGATTTAATAATATGTAACCAATATTCAGCAACTGATTTCAAGGCTAAAATAGATATTGGATACATTCCCAGTTCTGCAAGTACAGCCAAATTCACTGCAGCTCTATTTAACAGATAACAGATAATCTCAGTCTGGTAAAGGTTGCTAATACTATTAGCCATATAAATAATCATGAATGAAAGTAAATTGCATGACTAGATAAAGATAATAAAGAAAAGAATGGTTTTCTATCATTTTACTTGTACAAGAATTAGTGAAAGTCAAAATAAGGGAGACAATTTTAACTCTTAAAAGTTAAAATCTGTTTACTTGTACAAGTGGGATCTCTGACTGTACATAGCTTCCATGCATTTAGTAGTAAAATAGTGGTAAATCCAACTAGAGGCTCCCAAGTGCCTGTTTCATCACACCTGGTCATAAATGATACTTAATATATTTAAATGTAAAAGGCCTTTTACAAAACTTTGGTAGAGCTTGGAATTAACAACTCAAAAAGTTTTAATTCAGTATAATGCAAAGCAGTCTGCATAAGAGCTTCTTGAGCTCAGGGCATATCATTTAGCAATTATCTTTTCTCTATCTGCAAAAGTTTTCATTAAATAAGGCAAACACTTTTCAACCTTGAAGGGCCATACCCCCCAAAGTGGGTTATCTGGTAACTTTAACCCAGTTGAGATTATAGTTTAGCTATTTGAGTCAAAATGACAAAGACAATAAATTTAGCTACACCTGACACAGGTTTTGTCTGTTTAAGACTCATTAAAGGCACTCTAGCCAAAAGGTTGAAATGTCAAATACAATTTTAATTTAAAGAGCATATATTGGAACAATAGAACCTAAAATTGCCTTTTGGAGCCGCCGGCATCATATGACTAAGATAGACCTGGCAGTACAAAGTTTTTCTCTATCTGCCAAAGTTTAAACTCTATGAGGCAAAACTTAAAAAAAACAACCAGGATTTACAACCTAAATAGGGTCATTGCCATATAAAGGGTCCAATGAAAACTTAAACTCATGATGATCTTTGTAGAGCTATTAATTTTATACAACCTATAAGATTTGTACTGCCTGTCATAGTTTTTGAGTTATTACGCCTTTAAATGGGATTTGAACTTATGCTTTATTTTTAACTACAGCATGTTTGACGACAAATCAGAAACCTGAGCAATGGTTTTGTAAAAGTCACTCCTCTGTAAAACAATCCAACAAAGATTGGTTAATACATAGGTAATCATTAAGTACAAACTTAGTATTGTCAATAAAAAGGAATAGATTATCTTTCAAAATTGTAAGTGGTCTTCTGTGTGAAAAGGTAGGTCACAGCCAATAATGGAATCATGCATCATGCTGAACATCCTTAGGTGCACTTATCATACCAGTTCTGTCAAGTTTTGATGAGCTGCTTGCTTTAGATTTGCCCCAAAATTTAAAGTTCAAAGGAACTAGAGGCTCCCAGGAGCCTGAATCGCTCACATGGTCCTAAAGCCACAAGGGTCTAATCTATGAACACTCACCGTTACCCTTATAAGTGGTCATCTGACAACATTAAACAAAGGGAGACTTTGGTAAAGCAACAGCTCTTCTCTATCTACAATAGTTTTCATTCTGTAGGGCAAAAACATGAAAAAAAACTTTATTTTACCTTTAAAGGGCCATTACCCCTATAAAGGGTCATCTGACATCTTTGACCAATTGAAAACTTATGTAAAACTTAATGAGCTGTAGAGTAAAACAAACAACAAATTTTCTTTATCTGCAATAGTTTTCATTCTAGAGGGCAAAGGAGACTTTTGTAAATCTCAATGAGCTGAAGGTTTAAGCAACCAACAGCTTTTCTCTACTTGTTTCTCTTATTGTTAATGGAAACAACGATGGACACCAAGTGATGGTAATAGCTCACATGGACCTTCTGTCTAGGTGAGCTAAAAATTAAAAAAAATTGCTGACTACATGTGCGAGTCTAATGCAAGTTGAATGAAACTTGACCAGATGTTGATGTTTCACTTGTTAGTTAAAGGGAATGGATTTGAACCATAATATTCTGTAAGTGGGCATTTATGCAGAAAAGGAAGGTCACAGCCATCATTAGAATCACGCATATGATGCTCAAAATCTTAGGGTGCACCTACTTTATCAATATATGGATAATGTGGCATTTGTCAGTTAACAGGAATGAACTTAAACCATTTTTCTGTTAGCAGTCATCTATGTGGAAAAGTAGGATACAGCCAACATCTGAAGCATGTATCATGTTTATAACATGCTAGGGTGCAACTACCATATCAATATGATTGATGTGGCACTTACCAGTAAGTGGATGCCAGCAAAGACTGACCAATGCTAACACCTTGGGTATCCCATAAGCCCCCTCACTTTGTGAGATGAGCTTAAGAACAAGGGAAGAACACAATAACACAGATAAACTACAATCCTGCTTCCCATTCAGTATTACAATGTCTTGCATTACCTACAATGAATCGACAGGTAAAACAAGAAATATGATTGACATCCACTTTGATTGTCTTTGACACAAATATTTACTTCAAAGACATTTCTACAGAAACTCTACAGGACTTCTCTGTATGATATTAGTTTCATAACAGGAAAAATTTGAAATATACATAAAGTGATTTTCAAGTACAAAATGAAGGAACAACAACAAATTTAACACTATTTCAAAATTGTTCTCCATGTCTATTTATGTATTGAATGTGTTTTGTACTGTGTTAATTATGTATCTATGTCATGTATGTATGTAATGTACTGCGACCCAATTATGGGTTAATAGTATTTGAATAAAGTTATTAGATAATAAAAAGCTTCGCCGAGCGCAGCATGATACAACCGCAACATGTCGAACACTGTACATTTTAGGCCCAATATGGATAGTCAATTGCTCTGGACACATGCAGCCCATGGTGGACTGACTAAGTATTCTGACACATGCCGCCTTTGGTGAACTATCTGTCCACGTTTCACAAGAAATTCATTCTTTTTTTCAAAAGCAGACTCAAATAATTTAGTAACAAAAACATTACTCCTTTTCACTTTTGCTCCTTTTGGCCCCTAGCAGCAATTAGGGGGAGGGAAGTGTTGCAAAAATAACATTCAATTTGGTAAATTCACAACAAGAATTTATTTGCAAAAATAGATAAAAGTTTCAACTTTGGTTCCTATTGTCCCCTATTCCAAAACTAGGGGGCTAAAGCAATAATTAATCCTCAATTTTCTGTCCACCACTTGACAAGACTTAATTTGCAAAATTAAATTTCAAAATCTGACCAGAAATAAAAAAAGTCGATTTTTTGCCCCTTTTGGGCCCCTTTAAATCTAAATGAAAAAAAAGGAATCCCCAAAATTAATCCCTGTTATGGAAAAATGGTAAGACATACCATTGTCAAATTTCATAATAATTGACCAACCAGAACCAAAGTTATTGTGGGAAGAAATAAATAATTTGAATTTTTGCCCCGTTTTGGGCCCCTCATTTAAAAACAAATAAAGGGGAGACCCCAAAATCAATCCCATTCACCCTTTTATGGTATGAAACAATATTGTAAAAATTTTACAGCATTTGGTTAACCAGAACAAAAGTTTTTGTGGGAACAAACAAAAAAGTAGCATTTTTGGCCCCTGATTTCTAAACGAAAAAAGGGGGACCCCTAAAATCAATCCCATCCATCCTTTTATGGTAAGGAACATCATTATGAAATTTCATAGCAATTGGATAACTAGAATGTAAGTTATTGTGGGAACACTAAAGTTAACAGACAACGCAGACGACGACGATGCGGACAACGCAGATGACGACAACGACAGCATCATACCATTATACGTCCGCAACTTGCGGTCGTATAAAAAAATTACATGGGAATGTTTTACTGCACAGAGGGACAGACAAACAAGTTGTATATCACTGTCAAAACTCATTTGCTTTGTTAGAAGCACTTCACACATAGAGCTGGCAGATATTTTTTGCAGGTATAGACATTGTCCATCTTTTTGTATAAAGTAGAGTGGAGTAAAATGAACTACAATACATGAACATTTTGAAAAAAAGATTGCCTAATCATGATTTGTAGATAATTAATTATATACAATTAAACTCCCTTTTTAACAAATTTTGTGTTTATTCCTGTTTTATTGCATATGAACACTTAAAGCCATCCACACAAAAATGTAGCTATTAAAATTTGATAGGTAAAAAAACGTTTTGAATTTTAGCAGGTATCAAATGGTCAGTTGCATGCAAAAAGGTGTACCCCATAAATATGATTGACATGATTTAAGATCCTTTTGTAATTAAATCAAGCAATCCCTTTGTCAATTAATTAATTCATAAATGAGATCAATGTTATTCAATTCTATTGTTGATAAAACAAGCTTCTTATTACTAGTACATTGATATTTATGGTTGATGGACTATAAACTTTTGATACATGTGATCCATGGTGGACCAAGCATTCTTTGAGTATTGCAAAACAATACATAATCCACGACTGGCCAAGTATTTCAATGTTCAAATGGCCATTATTCTCATTAAAATTTGGGGACCCGAACAAAACCCAAACTTGATTTTGCAACTCATCATGGTAGACTCACATAAAAAAAAACTGTTTATTTTTTACAAGCATACCGGAATGAAAAGTAAACTCGATCTTTAACTCATCATACTTGAATCACATACAAAATATCTGCTAACGTATGGAAAACTGATTTTGTTACGGACAGACTGATTACAATAGGAAGACCGCAACATTGTGGGGGAGCCCTAACAACATAATTATCTATCTACAGCAACACTAAAAGCAAATTAGTTATAAACTTTCAAATTTATATGATTTATATTTGACTTTGGTCAGGGATTTGAAATAAATTCATTATATCTGTCTATTCATTGTAAGCGTGTTTGCTATATTTGAGTTTTACTGTACATGAAAAACAATATATATCTTGGATACACAGAATTATGCTAGTTTATACCTTGTGAGCATTTCGTCTGAAGAAAGCTTTGCAGGATTCACAAGACACTGCATTAAAGTTATAACCAAGGGCCTTGTCTCCACAAACCAAACAGATTTTGTCTTTCTTCTGTAATGAGAATGGAAGACCCGAGTCTGCCGCAGTCTTCTCAACATTCTACAAAAGACAAAGAAATCTCAATGAAAAGGCAAGGTCAAAGTCTGCTTCAGTTCTTTATTTTACATATACATGTAACAGACTTTTTGGGGGTGGGTGTCAGAAGGCCAGCCATATTAAACAAATAAACAAAAGGCTCTTACGAGCCTGAATCGTTCACCTGACTTAAACACCTTAATTTTTAAGGCAAAAATTACTTGATATATATTAAATGGACCATAAGTTTTATAAGGAGTCATCTGACAACATTGATTAACCAATGCATGAAGTATAGTGTATAATAAGCTGAGCATAAGGCTGTGAAAATGGTCAATTTTGATGTTCTAAGGGGAACAGGTAAAAATGGTAAAATGGCAATAAGGAACTTGTATTTTGTAGATCTTAATGGGCTTAACAATATGCAATTAAAATCACTCACATATCTTGTAAAGTTTCCAAGATTATTGAGCTTTATAAGTGCACAAGTTCTCCAACACTGGTGGTTAGATTTTCTTTAAATTTTCAGGGCAGTTTAAAAATCTTGAGGTTCTGAATACTTTTCACTCATTTCTTCCTACCCCAGACATAGGTTGAATATCTTAGTAATAATTTGGTTCCCCAGTTTCGTATTTTTGGTTATACTGTTCTTTGCTCTTCATATTTATACAGTGTTTGGCATTTTAAATATTTTTGGTAGAGCGCCTCTGATGAGTCTTGAATAGACGAAACGCGCGAAAGTCATATCAAGGATTTCTCTCTGATAATCAGGGTTATTCAATATAAATGCATTTTCTAAGAAATATAACCAAGATATCAAATTGAAGACTTAGGAATTTTAATCTCCATTCTTTTTCAGTATAAAAATAAATTCTGTGGGTGATTATTTGCTATTAAAGGATATCTAACAATATCAAAGCATAATGTTTATTTCCCACAAATGAAATGAAAATAAATGAGAGTAACATTATCAAAGTAAACATCTTTTGGAATATCCCTAAAATAAATGGGTCAAAAACAGAAATGGCTGAATTTCTTTAAACAGGAAGTAGGTAAGTGACAGATCTGAAATAGAATCCCATATCTATACGATCTCATGGTGATTTTGTATTCCAAATATCAAGATGCTGTAATAAGTAACAATGTTGCTGAAAAAACTGTTATGAAAATTTCTATCATTGAACATAAAGGACAAAAATTAACAAAGTTGGTAGATAGAAAGTAGGTGAGCGACAGACCTGAAATCCAAGTTAATCTTATGTTAAAGAGACCAAAGATGATGCTCATGTATACCAAAATCCAAATAACAAGAGGTTGTGATATAATTAGTTGCTGAGAAAATTATCACTTAAATTTTCTACCATTGAACATTAATGTAAAACAAGAGGCTCCCAGGAGCCTGAATCGCTCACCTGATCTCTTATGCCAAAGTTTGAATAAATTTCACAAACTTTCAAGTATACAAAGTTGCAAAACAAACTTTCAGTGGTTTCAGAGAAGATTTTTGGAAATCAGTTTAAATTAATAGAAACTAGATAATGTGTCTATGAGCCACAGGATGGCCCTCCCGTTCTTGACCAAAGTCATTGATCCTCAATGTGAATTTACTGGGATATGGACCATTACCAAGAAATTAATTAAAAGTGTTCATGTGTAAAATATAGGTCACTGTGACCTTATTTCTGGTGGGTGGTGCCATGTTACCTAGACTCATCAAGTAGTGAAATATTATTGACCCCTAACATGTAGTATTCAAGATATGGACCTGAACCAGAACTTAACCAAAGTCATTCATGCATAAAATATAGGTCACAGTGACCTAACTTCTAGTGGGTGGTGTCACCTTACCTAAGACACATCTAGTAGTGAAATATCATTGACCTCCAACATCTAGTATCCAAGTTATGGACCTTAACCAAGAACTTAACCGAAGTCATTCATGCATAAAATATAGGTCACAGTGACCTAATTTTTATTGGGTGGTGTCATGTTACCAAAGACACATCTAGTGGTGAAATACCATTGACCATCAACATGTAGTATCTGAGATATGGACCTTAACCAAGAACTTAACCAAAGTCATTCATGCGTAAAATATAGGTCACAGTGACCTAATATCTAGTGGGTGGTGTCACCTTACCTAAGACACATCTAGTAGTGAAATATCATTGACCCCCAATATCTAGTATCCAAGTTATGGACCTTAACCAAGAACTTAACCGAAGTCGTTCATGCATAAAATATAGGTCACAGTGACCTAATTTCTAGTGGGTGGTGTAGCCCTACCCAAGACCCATCTGGTGGTGAAATATCATTGACCCACAACATCTAGTATCCGAGTAATGGACCTTAACCAAGAACTTAACCAAAGTGTTACGGACGGACGTACGGACGTACGGACGGACGGACGGACGTACGGACGGACGGACGGACGGACGGACGGACAAGGGTAAAACTATATGTCCGATCCACTTACGTGGTCGGGCCATAAAAAACAATTAAAGGGCAATAACTCCTTTAAGGACCTTTTGATGCTGAACAAGAAAAGTTGCTTCGGATTTTCTCTATCTCTTATACTTTTCGAGTTATAAACCAAACACAATGGTCTGACCCCCTTGTTCTATTTTTAGCAATGGCCGCCATATTGGTTGGTCGACATGTATATAATTCACAAACTTGGTAGACTCATCCTAAAGATCAAGTGTACCAAGTTTCAAAGCAATCCCTTTAGTGATTTCAGAGAAGAAGATTTTTGAAAATCAGTTAAAATTAATGGAAAAAAACAGTTAAAGGGGAATAACTCTTAAATGGCTGATCTGACAATTTTGACCCTGAATTCATTTTTGTAGATCTCAATAAGCTTAACAATTCTGCAATGTTAACTTTTCCTCTAGCTCTAAAGGTTTTCAAGATATTGTCCAAAAACTGCAAAAACGGTCAATTTTGACGATTAAAGGGCAATAACTCCTATAAGGAGTTGTTTCACAATTTTGACTCAATGGATAGATTTGTAGAGCTTTTGATGCTGAACATGAAAGGTTGCTTCGGATTTTCTCTATCTCTTATACTTTTTTGAGTCATAAGCCAAAAACAATGGTCTTATCCGCCTGTTCTATTTTTAGCAACAGCAGCCATGTTGGTTGGTCGACGTGTATATAATTCACAAACTTGGTAGAGGACATCCTAACAATAAAGTATACCAAGTTTCAATGCAATCCCTTCAGTGGTTTCAGAGAAGAAGATCTTTGCAGAAAAGTTAAAGAACGGACGGACGGACGACGGATGCTTAACGATGACAATAGCTCACATGACCCTTCGGGTCAGGTGAGCTAAAAAATCAGTAAACAGGAAGTATGTGACCAATTCTATGACATGTTATGGGAGTTCATGTTAATGCTGTATTCTAAACATCAAGCAATAAGTTTTTGAGAACAAAGTTACAAAATCATTTTCCCTGCCTGCATGCCACCTGCTCTCCTGACATTAACCATTTCTTACTCCATGAAATCAGGCCAAAAATGAAAATTTTGCAATAAAATATTCATATTTTGCCAAAAATCTTGCTTCATTGTAACATCCACATGAAGCTATTACAAGAGTCGTGGAAAAATATTTCTACAATCTTTAAAAGTTACTTGTTAAAATATTGTAAATTAGTCCCTCCTAAGTCCTGCATACTGCATCTAAACTCTAAACAATTAGATTTTTTTCTTATGAATTGTCATGACCCAAAACTTAATACACAGATTCAAGTAATTTTAGGGGTGTGCATGTAAGGGTTTAACACCATCTCGACCCACACAAGCCATAATACAGTACAAGTCACCAGAAAACACTGATCAGTGCCAGGTATCTAACACCCAAATAAAACCACTGGTCCATGCCAGGTATCTTAGTCACCCAAATAAAACCACTGGTCCATGCCAGGTATCTTAGTCACCAAAATAAAACCACTGATCCTGGCCAGGTATCTAACACCCAAATAAAACCCCTGATCCTGGCCAGGTATCTTAGTCACCAAAATAAAACCACTGATCCTGGCTAGGTATAAAACCACTGGTCCATGCCAGGTATCTTAGTCACCAAAATAAAACCACTAATCCTTGCCAGGTATCTTAGTCACCAAAATAAAACCACTGATCCTTGCCAGGTATCTTAGTCACCAAAATAAAACCCCTGATCCTGGCCAGGTATCTTACACCCAAATAAAACCACTGATCCTGACCAGATATCTTAAAACCACTGATCTTTGCCAGATATCTTAAAACCACTGATCCTGGCCAGGTATCTTACACCCAAATAAAACCACTGATCCTGACCAGATATCTTAAAACCACTGATCTTTGCCAGATATCTTAAAACCAAAACCACTGATCCTGACCAGATATCTTAAAACCACTGATCTTTGCCAGATATCTTAAAACCACTCATCCTGACCAGGTATCTTAAAACCACTGATCCTGACCAGGTATCTTAAAACCACTGATCCTGGCCAGGTATCTTAAAACCACTGATCCTGACCAGGTATCTTAAAACCACTGATCCTGGCCAGGTATCTTAAAACCACTGATCCTGGCCAGGTATCTTAAAACCACTGATCCTGGCCAGGTATCTTAAAACCACTGATCCTGGCCATGTATCTTAAAACCACTGATCCTGGCCAGGTATCTTAAAACCACTGATCCTGACCAGGTATCTTAAAACCACTGATCCTGGCCAGGTATCTTAAAACAACTGATCCTGACCAGGTATCTTAAAACCACTGATCATGGCCAGGTATCTTAAAACCACTGATCCTGACCAGGTATCTTAAAACCACTGATCCTGGCCAGGTTTCTTAAAACCACTGATCCTGGCCAGGTTTCTTAAAACTACTGATCCTGGCCAGATATCTTAAAACCACTGATCCTGCAGGCCAGGTATCTTAAAACCACTGATCCTGGACAGGTATCTTAAAACCACTGATCCTGGCCAGGTATCTTAAAACCACTGATCCTGGCCAGGTATCTTAAAACCACTGATCCTGGCCAGGTATCTTAAAACCACTGATCCTGGCCAGGTATCTTAAAATCACTGATCCTGGCCAGGTATCTTAAAACCACTGATCCTGGCCAGGTATCTTAAAACCACTGATCCTGGCCAGGTATCTTAAAACCACTGATCCTGGCCAGGTATCTTAAAACCACGTTAAAACCACTGATCCTGGACAGGTATCTTAAAACCACTGATCCTGGACAGGTATCTTAAAACCACTGATCCTGACCAGGTATCTTAAAACCACTGATCATGGCCAGGTATCTTAAAACCACTGATCCTGGACAGGTATCTTAAAACCACTGATCCTGACCAGATATCTTAAAACCACTGATCCTGACCAGGTATCTTAAAACCACTGATCCTGACCAGGTATCTTAAAACCACTGATCCTGACCAGGTATCTTAAAACCACTGATCCTGGCCAGGTATCTAAAAACCACTGATCCTGGCCAGGGTATCTTAAAACCACTGATCCTGCAGGCCGGGTATCTTAAAACCACTGATCCTGGACAGGTATCTTAAAACCACTGATCCTGACCAGGTATCTTAAAACCACTGATCCTGACCAGGTATCTTAAAACCACTGATCCTGACCAGGTATCTTAAAACCACTGATCCTGGCCAGGTATCTAAAAACCACTGATCCTGGCCGGGTATCTTAAAACCACTGATCCTGCAGGCCGGGTATCTTAAAACCACTGATCCTGGACAGGTATCTTAAAACCACTGATCCTGACCAGGTATCTTAAAACCACTGATCCTGACCAGGTATCTTAAAACCACTGATCCTGGCCAGGTATCTAAAAACCACTGATCCTGGCCGGGTATCTTAAAACCACTGATCCTGCAGGCCGGGTATCTTAAAACCACTGATCCTGGACAGGTATCTTAAAACCACTGATCCTGGCCAGGTATCTTAAAACCACTGATCCTGGCCAGGTATCTTAAAACCACTGATTTTTGGCCAGGTATCTTAAAACCACTGATCCTGGCCAGGTATCTTAAAACCACTGATCCTTGCCAGGTATCTTAAAACCACTGATCCTGGCCAGGTATCTTAAAACCACTGATCCTGGCCAGGTATCTTAAAACCACTGATCCTGGACAGGTATCTTAAAACCACTGATCCTGGCCAGGTATCTTAAAACCACTGATCCTGACCAGGTATCTTAAAACCACTGATCATGGCCAGGTATCTTAAAACCACTGATCCTGGACAGGTATCTTAAAACCACTGATCCTGACCAGATATCTTAAAACCACTGATCCTGACCAGATATCTTAAAACCACTGATCCTGACCAGGTATCTTAAAACCACTGATCCTGACCAGGTATCTTAAAACCACTGATCCTGGCCAGGTATCTAAAAACCACTGATCCTGGCCGGGTATCTTAAAACCACTGATCCTGCAGGCCGGGTATCTTAAAACCACTGATCCTGGACAGGTATCTTAAAACCACTGATCCTGACCAGGTATCTTAAAACCACTGATCCTGACCAGGTATCTTAAAACCACTGATCCTGACCAGGTATCTTAAAACCACTGATCCTGGCCAAGTATCTAAAAACCACTGATCCTGGCCGGGTATCTTAAAACCACTGATCCTGCAGGCCGGGTATCTTAAAACCACTGATCCTGGACAGGTATCTTAAAACCACTGATCCTGACCAGGTATCTTAAAACCACTGATCCTGACCAGGTATCTTAAAACCACTGATCCTGGCCAGGTATCTAAAAACCACTGATCCTGGCCGGGTATCTTAAAACCACTGATCCTGCAGGCCGGGTATCTTAAAACCACTGATCCTGGACAGGTATCTTAAAACCACTGATCCTGGCCAGGTATCTTAAAACCACTGATCCTGGCCAGGTATCTTAAAACCACTGATCCTGGCCAGGTATCTTAAAACCACTGATCCCGGCCAGGTATCTTAAAACCACTGATCCTGGCCAGGTATCTTAAAACCACTGATCCTGAACAGGTATCTTAAAACCACTGATCCTGACCAGGTTTCTTAAAACCACTGATCCTGGCCAGGTATCTTAAAACCACTGATCCTGGCCAGGTATCTTAAAACCACTGATCCTGGCCAGGTATCTTAAAACCACTGATCCTGACCAGGTATCTTAAAACCACTGATCCTGGCCAGGTATCTTAAAACAACTGATCCTGACCAGGTATCTTAAAACCACTGATCATGGCCAGGTATCTTAAAACCACTGATCATGGCCAGGTATCTTAAAACCACTGATCCTGGCCAGGTATCTTAAAACCACTGATCCTGGACAGGTATCTTAAAACCACTGATCCTGGCCAGGTATCTTAAAACCACTGATCCTGGACAGGTATCTTAAAACCACTGATCCTGGCCAGGTAAATGCTAATGCTGACTGGTGATACTACTGCTTTCACAACTATGTCTTGTGTTTAATATAAAGTAGATGTCCAGTGGACCTACAAATGAATCAAACAATTAATGCATCATTTCCATATAGAGCTTATATTCAAAATATCAGAATCTAAGGAGTAATAATTGTAGAGTTATGAGTGAACAGATAGTATTACAGAAAAAAAATTGTTAGACAGGAAGTAGATATCCAATGAACCAACAAACTTACCCCACAATGCATCATGTCTATATAAAGCTTGTTGTCAATTAGGAGTTATAGTTGCTAAGTTATAAAAGAATAAAAAGTGTGAAGGAATAAAAGTTTGAAGGAAAATTTCAAAGTTATGGGTAAACATGATATGTAAAGGAGGTATAACTAAATCATAAAGGTTTTTTATAATCTTTAACCCAGGAAAAGGACTGTAATCACATGGAGAGATTTTTTTTAAATCTTTTTTTAACCCTTTACTCCATGAACAATAGTGAAAAATGGCAAAAATGCACAATGAAAAAAGGCAAAAAAAAAAAATGAAAAGGCTGTAAACATTTTATTTTTCATCCAAAGGTTTTGAAACTTAGTCAAGCTGTTCACTGGGCCAGGGTCTATTGATGCAGGTCTCAACCGCCATTTTCATGGTTGCTATGGTAACCAAGGCTGGCCAAAAAATGTCAAAAAATGGCTTTTTTCCATCATTTTACCACCCAATTTTGACCTTTAAAAATTTTTTAAAAATTATGGGCAAGTCCAATTGTTCTCTGACCTAGAATTTTTTTAAATGTGACATTTGAGGTAATTTTGGGAGCAAATGTCACAGTCCTGAGGGTTAAAAAATTTTCCTGGCGGCGGGGGGCAGTCAACCCCCTGACCAAAGGGGGGAAATTCCCCCTTTAGGAAACCTTCCTAGAACATCTTATTAGTCCCTAACCGTGCAAAAAAAGTGACCATTTTTTAGGCAACAATTATATTTGCTAAAATAACCCCAGTTATGCTTTTACAGGAAGATAAGAAGGGTATACATAGAGGGGGACAAAAAGGAGGGGGGTCACCTAAATGACACAGGGGCATCCAAAGGCATCTACATGTAGGAAAGGGTTAAACCTTTTTATTTTCATCTTGATTCAACTTTGCAATTATCCATTTATAACATTTTCAAGAGCAATAATAACTATTGATTTAAAAACCATGCCTAGATGGATGTACATCAGAGTTCTGATTGCTTTCATGATGTGTTTTACATGACTTAATGTTTCTTTACATAATTACACAACTGTGCTATAACAGGTCGTTGAACTGACTGAACTATTTTGCTGTCAGTAATATTACTGAAAAATAGCAGGTTGTCATTTTCAATATTTTAGCTTAGGTATATATTCATTCATCTTTTTTTTAGAAAATTAAAGGTAACATTGGAATATATATATATGTATTTTGCAGATGTCACCATTAGTTATATGTTTGCTTTCCAATGAACTATTAGACTATCATTGTACTACCCTTGAGGAATATAAGCCTTGAGCTACAGCAAGCATTGTAAAAGTCAACGAATATCATAAAAAAGTTTTGTCAAATCATTTAAAACATTTGGGAAGAAATGTAAAATGCAGAAATCTGAACAACATTGCATTTGGTTCAGTTGTGTTAGAGGAGTTGCATCCCAGCACTTTAACAGGTAGACCAGTCAAAAAAATTATACCCTTTGTGTGTGGTATAATAATAAGTAATATTTAAAACATCAATTACCCAATAACTTGTCCTAAGTCTGGAAAATATCTTTAATATAAAGATAGGCTCTATAGACCTATCCAATCAATTAGAGGACTGTATCAAAATAATGAATTGATATTTAATTGAATTTCTATGTCAACTACAAAATTAGCAATTGCATTAAAATGTTCTTTTTAACATGCTGTGTATTCAAAATTATCAGTTCCCAATGTTAAAATGTAAAACATTTTAAACATTAAAGTAAATTCAAAAATCTAATACAACAGTTAAAATCAGGGAACGTGTTGTCTTTTTCTGTTGTTCATTAGCTTACCAATGACAATGTATAAAGAAAATAACAGAAAATGTTATTCTAGTATGAACAACCAATTGTTGTCTGGCCCTTGCTGCAATGCTAAATCTTAAACCCTGTATGTTCTGGGCCCAATATGGATAGTCAATAGTTCTTGACACTTTATTGCATCCTAATGGTGGACTGACAAAGCATATTTGTTACATGCAACCCAAAAGAGACTGTAAATGAATCATTATTATGTTTAAAATCAAAATGTTAAAAGGTTCTTTAATATCGAAAAAGAATTTGAGAAATAATCAGACAAAGATTAAAGTTTAATTTTTTACCCTTTTTGGACCTGAACACTAAGGTGGGGTCAAGAAGAAATTTACCCCCAACATGTTTTATCTGGAATCTAAACCAAGAAATAAATCAAAAGTTGTTCATGCATATAAAATGTAGGTCACAGAAACCTACTTTCTAGTTCGTGATGTAGTACTGCACAAGACACAGCTAGTGGTCCAATATCATTGACCCTCAGCAATGAGTTGTGGACCTATAATTTACCAAGAACCTAAACAAAGTTGTTCATGCCTAAAATATAGGTCACAGTGACCTACCGGTACTTTCGTGTGGGTGGTGTAGTGCTACCCAAGACTTATCTAGTGATGAAATATCATCGACCCAAAACATCTAGTATCCAAATTATGAACCTTAATCAAAGTGTTACAGACAGATGGACAAACAGGGGTAAAACTATAAATCTGATCAACATAAGTGGTGGGGCCATAAAAAAAGAGAAATCTCAAAATCCATTATTTAAATCATAATGTCCTGACCTGGCATGTATGTGGATAAGACATATAGTTTTACCACTGTCCATTCTGCCCCTCCATATATCCATACCATCCTCAACACTTTGGTTAAGTTCTTAGTCAGATCCATAACTCAAATACTTAGATGATGGGGGTCCAATGATATATTGATCACCATTAGATTTGTCATGGGTAGTCCTTCACCACCCACTAGAAATTATGTCATTGTGACCTACATTTTACACATGAATGACCTTTGTTGAGTTTTTAGTAAAGGTCCATATCTCGGATACTTCATGTTCAGGGGTCAATTTTATTTCACCAATAGATGAGTCTTGGGTAACACAACACCCTCCCCCCTTTTCAGAAATTAAGTCACCATGACCTATATTTTACTCATGAATGACTTTGGTTAAGGTCAATATCTCGGATACTACATGGTTGGGGTCAATTTTATTTCACCACTAGATGTGTCTTGGGTAACTCAACACCATCAGCTGGAAATTGTGTCACTGTGACCTATATCTTATGCATGAAAGACTTTGGTTAAGTTCTTGGTCCATATGTCAAATACAATATACTACATGTTGACGGTCAGTTGTATTTCTTCACTAGATGTGTCTAAGTGGGTAAGGTGACAAAATAAATTATAAATTAGGTCACTGCAATCTATATAAATTTTAAACATGGAAAACTTTGGTTCAGTTCTTGGTTATTGCTCTATATCCAGGTATCGCATGTTGTGGGTCAATGATATTTCACAAATGGGAGGGCCATCTGTGGCTCATAGACACACTCTCTTCTTTTAAAGTAAGGAAATCCGTTGCAATTGGTCAACCTGAACTATCATAGCAGTTGTAAAAAAATAACCCCAAAAAAACCTAGTTTCATTTTCTTTAATGAAAGAATAAAGAAATAAGTGGCTTTTGGCCTCTATTTTCTAATATATTTTGTAAAGGTTTGTACCTTATTTATATATATATAACATATATATATATATATCCTTATTTTCATTTTTATTTATCATTGTTATTTATGAGTCTGTGTGTGTATGTGTGTATACAAGTATGAAACATGTAAATATTATTAACTTGTATATTGCACGAGGCCTGAATATGACATAGCGACAGGAAACAAACCAAGCATGTAAATTTATTCATAACAAGGTCGTTGACTTCTAAGGTTTTTAACTTTGTATTTATTGCATGGATTAGTCAAATCATTAAATTCTTTCATTCCAAGCTACATTGTCAACTTTCAATGTACGAACGGTATTATAAAAGCAGTTCAAATGAACTAGAACACCTACAAAATTGAAAAGAAATTTTTAATATGGTAAAAACCATGACAGCACTGTGACAGCTGGTACAACTTTCCTTGTCAATAATACACACATTTACAACAAACTCAAAACTTACAAGAAATATTTTGAAAAATTTATATGGATTTATCATATTTGCTTGAATTGGATTCAATAATGTTATTGAAGTAATTATGCATGAATGTCATTTCATAAGCCAAAAATTGTTTAATTTTATGCTCCATGAATTTACCCAGAAATCCCAATGTACATTAACCTATTTTCAAACTACATGTTACATTTTAAGTGTTAAAACCTTATCTAATTAGAACTTAATTATAAAATGTAATATGTCGGTGGTTGAACTTATTTTTTATAAATAAATAAGAATTGTAGCAAACTTATAAGAACAAGGTATTAAATAAAACTGGAAATTCAACATTAAAATAAGAAAACCTAAAAGAAATTGCAATTGTTTATAATAAGATGTTAGCACTGTATTTTCAACAAGATGAATTAACTCAACTAGCTCAACTAACCCCCATGCATGCATGCATGGGGTTGGTGGAGCTTAGTCCATGCATGCATGGGTTAGTGCAGCTTAGTCCATGCATGCATGGGGTAAGTGGAACTTAGCCTACACACATTTGAGCTAGTTTACTAAGCAGTATATATAAGGGAAGAGAATGTTGACTGACAATATCTTGAAAAATATTTCGTAAGTCAGAAACTGAATTATTAAAAGGAGACTATAGAAAATATGTTCACATTTAAAATTTATGAAAATACAGTGCTAACATCTGATTATAAACAATGGCCAAAGTCTATAGGTTTTCTTATTTTCATATTGAATTCCAGTTTTATTTAATATCTTGTTTAAAATGCATTTGGAAGCATACCCCCTAATTTAGACAAATTGTTGCAATGCTGTCCATGAATGAAACCCAACCTGGGCCTTCTAACGGAATACATTGGAATTCCAGCAAAAATACCAATAAAATGAAATCATAACCATGTCAAGACATATTTTTCACTGGAAATGAAAATTTCAAAGTATGAGCAAAAAATGTATTAAATAATTTACCACCAAGGATATTTCCAAAAATAAATGTATTAATATTTTTACTTAAACCTTTCCAGATAAATTTGGTACAAATATATTTGTTTACACCTGCAACCATAATACATTTTTCCTTGATAAATGACATAGCGCCATCAATTTCTGATTGTGTGGCACAATAAAAGATAAAAAAAAATAATAAATATAAACATCAAATTAATAAAAAATTAAAACATAAGTTCCAATGATTGAGTACTTCAAATGAGAGTTCGAAATTTAATATAAAATGTAAACAAGTAAAAAAAAATTGGAGATATCAATGCTTTCATATAGTAAAATAAATTAAGAACAGTGGTTTAAACTGAACTAGAATACTTGCACTGACTATGTTGGCAATGAGTTCCATTGGGACAACTGTATATGAAATCAAGTTACAATAATAGTAAACCATTCTCCAAAGTGTGGAAAAAGTACACTTTTCTAAACCCTCCTCCCTCCCTAAAAAGTATCAACCATTTTGGGATCGGGACATCGGGAGGGATTTATCGTTTTCAAGTTCCTTTATGTTTGAAATTCCATTATTTTTATGAATGTTATCTTTTTTAGTGTCATATAGCTACCGATTTGAAGCAGATACAAGAGAATATTCACAAAATGTCCATATTATCTATTAAGCTAATGCAAAATATTATTTGCCATTAAAGTGTGAAAAAAGTGTATGCAAAAATATTGATTTTTCTATTCTCTTCCCCCAGAATGTGTGTTTTGCACTCTTTGAAAAATGGTTGACAATTATGGAATATTAGGGGTAAGAGAAACAGGTCAATATTGGATGTTGTGTGTGTGTCTTGTGGCTCAGATGATGGAAGAGAAGATAAGTATTGCTGATTTTACTGGGAACAAAAACATGGAGAATAAAAAAAACAGACCATGCAACAGTCTATACTTTAAGTATTTGTCTTTTTTCCATAAAATTTATGACCAGTGAGCACATTGATGATTTATCTAAATCTTAGCACCATTGAGTTAGTAACTCAGACAATGACTTCTCTTGTGAAAATGTACAACATAGAACTTTTATTAATTATCAAACCTATATCTGTGTTTGCAAAAAATCATTGAACATCATACAGTATAAACCTGAAGAGAAAAATAGTTTTATAACTCTCAACTAAAATCAACCTATTCCTTTTTATATGATTTAATTTTTTGTTTGGCTCGTTAATTTTTGTCAATTAGTGAGTTTACAAAATTGAGGATTGCATTTGTGCCCCCCCCCCACAAATTGTCTTTAGGGGCCAAAAGGAGCAAAAATGAAACAAGACAGATACCATTAGGGGTAATGTTTTGCTTCTCTAATTCTTTGGTCTGCTGTTTGAAAAAAAAATCTATTGAGTTCCTTGTGAAATGTGAGTGGAAAGTCCACCAAAATTCTACATGGGCTGCATTTTTCCATTTAAAATAATGCCTATGGCTTAAGAAAATGGAAACTTTATTTATTCATTGAAAATAAAAACACAACAAAATCTATTAATTTTGTCATGAATAAGTATTTTCTATTGCATTTATCTAACCAAAAAACTTCTGAAGACTTTATACCATGTATTCAGTCTAAAACCCAAACTGCAACTCTGACCTGTGACACTTATGCAAGCTAACAAATCTTTTCAGAGTGACCTTTTCCCAATTTGAGATAGGTACAAGAACTTTATCCAGGTCCTAAAGGACTCAGGGCTTCATGAAACAAGTTATACAAGCACCCATAGATCAAAATGTTAGCTAGAGGACAAGTTCAAAAACATAAATAAAAAAAGAAAACAGTTTAGTGCTTGGTGATTGAATTTTCCGGGATTGCTGTATGATGTAGGGAGAACGCCACATTATACAAAAAAGGTTTCACTCATAACATTATTTAAAAAAGATAATCAACCAAAAATATGACTTCATGAATATTGCATGATATTTATCAATTGTTCATGAATGTTAAACAGATGAAAAAAGAATAATATAATTATTTATAGCTTTCATTAAGGAGAAAAAATAAATAAATACAAAAGGTAAAAACATAAACATATTCAATTACCAATTACCACCATAGTAAACATTAATGTCTAACAATAAACTTACTGACATTGTGGTCTTGAAGAGACTTTCCAAGGCAAGGTTACATGTATATTTCTACACATTTCAAAATGCATTTAAAAGCATCATACCAGCAGCACATTGAAAGCATAAAGTGTAATCACTGAAGCTAATACATACACTATTTCCAACCATCAGATCTTGAAATTACTACAAGGATCATTACATAAAAAATGTCATCAATACATATTATAAATTTATGAATCAAAAATACTGATCTCCATCCAAGTGTAAGATTCCCAACAACTAACGACAACATCTAGTTGACTAATTACCTGATCCAGGTGTGATCTAATGTAATACACATTATTTACCTGTCTCTGGCGAAAGGTAGACAGAGGGGAACAAGATGGAAAGATTCCCCACATCCTTATTCCTCCATGACCTGCTAAAACACACGGTAATTTTTCATTATTGATCGGAGACAGCTCCACGCGATGTCAGCTTGTCTTTAGTATCAGAGTCTTACAAAATTATTTTCCAATGAAAGCTTGTCAGAAAAAACTTGGTTCAATCACCTCATTTATAGATCTACTGAGAGTTAAGGGGGGGGCTAAAACATTTCTTTTTCAGGGGAGAATTAAGGAGGCAATATAAAGTGTACTATAGTAAGGTCATTGAACTCATCTTGTGATAATGACCTCATTTTACACATCGCTTATGTCCCAAAGAATGAATGATTGAGGTATTACAAGATTTAGACAATAAGCTTTATCCTGCAGAGGAATTCATGTGTCTTGTTAGTTCATACCACAGAGTTGCAGTTAATAATAATATACTCAATATTATTTATGTACTTTTTTTCTTCCTCAACATTTTTCTCTTTTTTGAGGGGGGAGGTTGCAGTTTACTGATTTTAAATTCATTGTTTTTATCACTACAACAAACAAGTAATATTGTGAGCAAGCTCATAAAAGGATACCCCAACTTCATATTGAGCTCTATACATGCATATTTACATTTGATGTACTTCCCTTATGTAAATTAAAGTTTCATCAAAATCCATCAAGTGGTTTAAAGGTCTCCTATTAAATCCCATATTTAAAAAGCTAAGTCCAATTATCTTTCATGAATGATATCCAAGGGCAAGGAAAATCCTTTGCACATCTACATATGATGTACTTCCTTCTTGTAAAATTTCATCAAAATCCGTTGAGTGGCATAGGAGTATAAGCGCTTGCAAGGTCAGTCAAAGAAATTTTAAGGGTACAAGATTTACCAGTCCAAATCCATTACTTTTAAATATTTTATATAAATGTTACAATATTAGCAAAAGTTCACAGGACCCAATAGAGTTTTACAGGCCAAGACCTGTTGGACCTGTGCTAATTTCCAAGACTGCAAGGTATATGGACAGATTGACAGAAGGACAGACGGACAGACAGGGTGATTCCTATATACCCCCCCCAAACTTTGTTTTCAGGGGGTTGGTATAATAGGAATTCAGCTGCTTTTGTTCTAAACTACAAATTACATATTAGTGTACAATTGCTACATATAAGGTTATGTTTAATTCTGTTGAGAAGTTTCATTGGAGTTGCAAGAGGCATAACTTTGTCACAAACAGACAAACAGGACAAAAATAATTTCTCTCCCTTTAAAGTTGGGGGGACATAAGTATTCTCAACAATAAAGAGTTATGTGGTGCCCCCTCTCAAATTCTGACATAAAGTGTTAGATATATTGAAAAAAAACATGGGCATCTAATTGAACAGTGCACAATAACTTGCCATTTTAATAGCTTCCAAGTTTTTAGTTATTCAGAAAATCCAACTAAAACAAACCAAATATGTCTTGCCAATACCAGTAGGCCATGAGTTCTTTAGATAAAAGAAAAATCAAGGTCAAGGTCAGCCAAGGGTGACAGAATGACAATTAAGCAAGTGACAAGAAGAATCTTTGGACCACTTTGGTTGATGAAGATATCATAGTTATGATACCTGAAGTACTTTATTTTCCACAAGACACCCGAAAGAGACCTTATTGAATCAGTAATCTATGAAAATGTGGTCACATTGCATGGGGGGCAAATAGGCCCGCAGCAGCAGTAAGCTTGTGGTAAAAGTCCACTAAAGAGGGCTCAGAAACTTGACGTCGGGTCAGGCAGCTTTGCCCACAAAGTGACTGGGATGTTGAACCCTGTACGTTGTAGGCCCAATATGGATAGTCAATTGCTCTAGACACATGTAGCCCATGGTGGACTGAAAAAGTTTTTTGACACATGCAGCCTTTGGTGGACTTTCCATCCACTCATAAGGAATTAATTTTATTCAAAAGCAGACCAAAATGAATTACAATTACAAAAGTATCACCCCTTTAGGGTATTTGCTTCCTTCCACTTTTGCGCCCTAACAACAATTAAGAGGAGGGGAGTTTTAAGCAATCCTCATTTTTTTTTAATTCACGACTTGACAAGAATAATTGAGCAAAAAAAAATTTGAAATGGGACTATAAATAAAAGTTTTGATTTTGGCCCTTTTTGGCCCCTAACTTCATCTCGGTTAAAAAGGGGGGTTGCAATTATTAATCTTCTATTGTGTATTGACTACTTGACAAGACTTTCAAAATTGGACCAAAAATAAAAAAGTTGCATGTTTTGCCCCTTTTTGGGTCCCTCATTTCTAAATTACAAAGACAAAGACCCCCAAAATCAATACCACATAATGTTTAATGGTAAGGCATATCTTTGTCAAATTTCACAGCAACTGGCAAACCAAAATTAAAGTTACTATGGAAACAAATAAAATATTTGAATTTTTTGCCCCTTTTGGGCCCCTTAGTTATAAACGAATAGAGGGGTGACCGCAAAAATCAATCCCATTCATCCTTTTATGGTATAAAACATTATTGTAAAATTTCACAGCATTTGGTAAACCAAAACAAAAGGTATTGGGAACAAACAAAAAAAGTCACTCAACCGGAAAATCAAGGTCAAGGTCAAAAGATGGGGATGTAACTGTGCTAAGCTACTACTGGGGCATATGCATACCAAGTTTCATTAACCTAGGACCTATAGTTCTTGAGATATGGAGGTGCTTGCAAAACTTTTCCATTGCTATTATTTGTATTGAAAATTGTCAAAGTTACTCAACCAGAAAATCAAAGTCAAGGTCAAAAGATGGGGATGCAACTGTGCTAAGCTTCTACTGGGGGATATGCATACCAAGTTGCATCAACCTAGGACCTGTAGTTCTTGAGATATGGAGGTACTCACAAAACTTTTCCATTGCTATTATATGTATTGAAAATTGTCAAAGTCACTCAACCAGAAAATCAAGGTCAAGGTCAAAAGATGGGGATGCAACTATGCTAAGCTACTACTGGGGCATATGCATACCAAGTTTTATCAACCTACCACCTACAGTTCTTAAGATATGGAGGAGCTTATAAAACTTTTCCAAAAAGTTAACGCCGCTGCCGTCGCCGCCACCGGTAAAGTAACACCTATGTCCCACTCTGCTTCGCAAATTAGACAAAAATTGACAATTAATTACTTTAAAAAGTACTAGTATCATACAACAAATTTTGTGAGTGAAAATCATCTCTAATATGTAGCATTTTTAGTAGTATGAATGCACTTAGCAATGAAATTAGATAAAACAAGATATCCTATGATAATAAACATGTAAGAATGTAATGGATCCAATGAAAAAATACTTGAACTTAAATAAGAAACAGCATCTTATTGTCCTGATTCAAGTATATCTCAATGTCAGAGGTAAAGAGAGATAGAATTTTAGTACAAACACACATGGTGACATTCAGACAGGTCACCTGAGAGAAAGTTATAAGTCAATGGCCGTTGTTACAACCAACATGCCTGATGTCACATAAGGTCACTAATGAGGTTTAAACATATCAAATGATCTTTTCTTTCAATCAATGTGCTTAAGCGTTTAAAGGCAGGTGAAATATATAGATTTATTCTCTGTTAAAGTGTATTAATCAAAACGTTTGCGAAATAATAATTTTGGTGAGCGAAGAAAGGATCGTCATGCAGATGCTCTCAAAGTTAATGAATGCAATTGCACATACAAGACAGGTATCTTGTACAAACGGTATCGATTGAAACACCCCTTCGATTAACATGCACTCGTCCCAATGATGTGCATTGTGTACTGAATTTATGAATGGAAGATAGAATCCTTGCATTGACAAATCAAATAAGAGAAATATTAGCCACAGAATGGAATGAAATATCATTGATTCCTAACATGTATTACCTGGGATATAGACCTTTACCAAGAAAATAATCAAAGTTAAATTCAATTTCAATTTTATTTATTGCACGAACACAATGACAATAATTGGTTAAGGCACATACACAGTGGATAATAGAAATATAACAAGATTGCTACACGTAGCCATGTGTCCCCCACCGCCGCATGAAAGTTGTGTGGTATGTAAATTCAATCGATATATTCTCTGAGAAACAATAGAAATTGGTTGTTTTGGAGACGAAATCATTCAGTCAGAATGAGGAAGGAAAACAGTGAACAAAAATTTTTTTTGAAGAAGTCCCATTTTTTGGACCGGAAAATCACAAATTTGTAAATAAAGCAAAAACTGTAGATATTGCTTCACAATTTTTTTTCCGTATCATTATAGAGTACCTTTCACTCTATCAGCATACAAAATTTCAGAACCCTGTGCACCTAGGTAACCAAGATATTGAATGTCCTATATTTTGACCTTTCTTCCCCGTTTTCATGGAAACGGCGGCCATTTTGAAAATTTCAAATATGGGATGATCACATACTAATAGTACCCTATCAGTGTGTAAAGTTTCAGCAACATCTGTTCAGTAGTATCTGAGGAGTTGCACCCACAAAAACGTTTGACAAAGTCCCAATTTTTGGACTGAAAAATCACAAATTCGTAAATAACTCGAAAACCGTAAATATCGCTTCAATTTTTTTTTTCAAATTAGCATAGAGTACCTTTTGCTCTATCAGCCTACAAAATTTCAGAACCCTGTGCACCTAGGTAACTGAGATATTGAATGTCCTATATTTTGACCTTTCTAACCTTTCTTCCCCGTTTCCATGGAAACGGCGGCCATTTAGAAAATTTCAAATATAGGATGATCACCTACTAATAGTACCCTATCAGTGTGTAAAGTTTCAGCCACGCGTTGCGGCGGGGGACAACAAGAGGCTCCCAGGAGCCTTAATCGCTCACCTGGTCTTGATGTCAACCCTATGAAGACTTTTGTATACTTAAATGAGCTGAATGTTTAAGCAAGCCACAGCTTTTTTCTATCTGCAATAGTTTTCATTCTAAAAAAGCAAAAAACACTATTATTCACCTTTTAAGGGGCTGTAACCTCTATAAGGGGTCATCTGACAACTTCAACCCAAGGAGACTTTTGTAGAGCTAAATGAACTGAACATTTAAGCAAGCAACAGCTTTTTCCTATCTGCAATAGTTTTCTTTCCATAGGCCAAAAACACAGAAAAGGGCTATTTTTCACCTTAAAGGGGCTGTAACCCCTATAAGGGGTCATCTGACAACATTGACCCTATGGAAACTTTTGTAGAGCTAAATGAGCTGAACATTAAAGCAAGCAACAGCTTTTGTCTGTCTGCAATATTTTTCATTCTTTGTGCAAAAAACACTATTTTTTGCCTTTAAGGGGCTGTAACCTCTGACAACTTCAACCCTATGAAGACTTTTCTAAAACTAAATGAGCTGAACATTTGAGCAAGCAACAGGTTTTCTCTATCTGCAATAGTTTTCGTTCTATAGGCCAAAAACACTATTTTTTGCCTTTAAGGAGCTGTAACCCCTATAAGGCGTCATCTGACAACTTCGACCCTATGGAGACTTTGGTAGAGCTAAATAAGCTGAACATTTAAGCAAGCCACAGCTTTTCTCTATCTACAACACTTTTCATTCTATTGGCCAAAAACACTATTTTTTACCTTTAAGGGGCTGTTACCCCTGTAAGGGGTCATCAGACAACTTCGACCCAAGAAGACTAATGTAGAGCTTAATGAGCCGAACATTTAAGTAAGCAAAAGCTTTTCTTTATCTGCAATAGTTTTCATTCTATTGGCCAAAAACACTATGTTTTGCCTTTAAGGGGCTGTTACCCCTATAAGAGATCATCTGACAACTTCGACCCTATTGAGACTTTTGTAGAGCTAAATGAGCTGAACATTTAAGCAAGCAACAGCTTTTCTCTAACTGCAATAGTTTTCATTGTATAGGCCAATAAAAAGCTACGCCAAGCGCAGTATGATACGACCGCATCAAGTTTAACCCTGTACGTTGGAGGCCTAATATGGATAGTCCATTGCTTTGGTCACATGAAGCCCATGGTGGACTTAAAAATGCATTTTGACACATACTGGTATATATTTACAAGACATCTAATACAAAAAGCCTTATTTATATACATGTAATAACTACAACTTAATTTTAAGTATAAATCTATTTGCCTTGACAAACTTTTAAAATTGGTGTTTTTGGCCCCTTTGACACCTAATTTCTAGAAAATGGTAAGAGATATTGCAAATCTGATTGCAATACGCAGCCAGGAATTTTTACAAGCATTCCAATGAAAAAAAGATTTTGAAAATCGGACCCAAAATAAAAAAGTTGAATTTATGGGCGTGGCCTGTCTTTAGCCCCCTGTAGCAATGTAATGGTGAAATACATATCAAAATCATTGACACATTTAGTAGACAGAATTTTATGAGCACTTCAACAAAAAAAGAATTTTCAAAATTGAATGAATAATGAACATTCTACTACAGTTTTGTCAATACACCCGTTTTAGCCCCTTTATCCCTTTTTTTCTAAAACAGTAGGGGCCACAAACCCCAAATACAAAACCAACATTCCTTTAGTGGATATAATCATCATATATAAACTTCACAACAATTGGCTGGCCCACTACAACTTAATATTGGTAAAAAACTATATGCCTGGACAATTTAAACTTTTATAAATGGCGTTTTTGGCCCCTTCTCAAAAACGGTATGAGATATTGCTAATATGATTGAAAAATGCAGGCAGGGATTTTTACAAGGATTCCAATGAAAAAAAGATTTTGAAAATCGGACCACAAATAAAAAAGTCGATTTTTTGGGTGTGGCCCCTTTTTGATCCCTTATAGCAATGTAACGGTACAAGATACATCAAAGGTGTTGTTACATTTTGTTGACTGAATTTATTGAGGAATACAATAAAAAAAAGAATGATCAAAATCGGATGAAAATTAAACATTCTACAGACATTTTGTCAATACACCCGTTTTAGCCCCTTTTGGCCCTTTTTTCTAAAACGGTAGGGGCCAGAAACCCCAAATGCAATACCAACCTTCCTTTAGGGGTTATAAACATCATATCAAAATTTTATTACAATTGGTTAACTACAACTAAAGTTATCGCACGGAAACCAAAGTTTCTACAGACGACGACGACAACGCCATCACCATAACATAATACGATCGCAAAAAATTTGTGGTCGTATAAAAACTTGAAACAAAACGTTATTTTTTACCTTAAAAGGGCCATAACCCCTATCAAAGGTCATCTGACAACTTCGACCCAATGGAGACTTTTGTGGAGCCTTTGATTCAGAAGAGCCTAAAATCCTTTGGATTTTTCCTATTTGTTATGGTTGCTGAGTTACAAGCCATTTTAAGTGATTTTACCCTATGTTCTATTTTTAGTAACAGCGGCCATGTTTTTTATAGAATCATTTTAAAATGAGGATCGTTTGTTGCCAACATGTCATATATCATTCATGCAAAGTTTCAGTTAAATTGGTTCAGTGGTTTCAGAGAAGAAGATTTTTGAAATTGTTAATGGACGACGGATGATGACGGACGCATAGTGATGGCATAAGCTCACACGGCCTTTGGCCAGGTGAGCTAATAAAGCATAATATACACGATAGTGAACTTCAAACCTTTACAGTGTAAAATATTGATATTATATATCAGTATCTGATTTCTTAGTTCTAAGCAGTTTGCTATAAAATTGGAAGACATCTTCAATATAAATGAAAACTTGAATGACACACATCTAGTGGTGAAATATCATTGACCCCAACCATCTTGTATCCAAGTGTAAAGTATCAAAGGATGGATAAGGGTACAACTTTATGTCAGGTATACATGGTGGGACCATTAAAATAAGTCAAATATTAAAGATGTTAGCTGGTCAGCTTGAAAGTAAAATGGTGTCTTAATTTAAATATTTGAAGAATAGACCATCGGTAATGGTACAAAATAAGCTTAAAAAATTTCTAGAAAATAAGTCAGTTCAAAATTTGGCTGGAAAACATGTTCTCTAACTCTTTCATTGGTTTAGCTGAGTGTCACAAATCTATGACATTATTACAAGAAATTTATGAAAATTTTGTAAATTAGATCTTTAATGACCAAATAATCCCTATCATAAAAAGAAATTAAGTGGTTCCCGGGCAAAAAATTATACAAATTTTCATGGAAAAATCCAAAGGATTCCAAAAATCTGGCAAAAATCTCAATAATTAAGCTAGAGGCTAGAATGAAATTAAAGAACCTTTAGTGAGCATGCTCACAATGATACCCCATGCATCCACATTATGGACAGAGATTCAGAATAAAAAAGTTGGAGCTATTGTCTTTCCAAGTCGGCTCGTCAAACAGGAAGTAGATGATTTAGAGAACTGAAATTGAATCCAAACATATGGGACCCCTACCTAAAGCTACATACCAAATATCAAAAGCTTATGAAAATTTTTACCCTGAAAATTTAGTGAAAAAGTCTAAGTCGGCTTATTTAGCAGGAAGTTGATGATAGACAGACCTGAAAATGAATCCCTACATATGGGACCCCTACCTTAAGCTACATACCAAATATCAAAAGCTTACCATTAATAATTGCTGAATTGCTGAGAAATCTGTTACGGAAATGTTGATCAGGGAGGGACAAACAGACAGACCAGTCAAAAACAATATACCCTTCACAACTTAGTTGCATCATCTTGGGGCATAATAAACACAGCGATCACCTTTAATAGGTACCATGCAGCCCAAAGTTGTATAAAATTTATTAAGGCTAGTGATTATTTTAGACCATTCTATAGTTCAATGTTGTACAGTGTTTTATTATTCGGACTACTACTTTGATATTTTGAAGGAAAGAACTGCTAATTATGAACAACAGATTAAAGTCCCTTGAATGGACAGGTGATGTTTAAATTCTGTGAACTTTCTTTTGGTCCAAATAACAAATTGTGTCTCAGCTGAAATACTCAGCCTGTAACCATGACCTTGTGAAGATGTATAGGCAAATAAAACTAAGCTTCCATCTAATTGGGTTTGATCAATTCCTAAATCATTCAGCATTCTAAAGCCAAACAATTAGCAATTCATGATGCACCAAATGGTGCTACACCTACTTAGTATTCCTATAATTGTATTAAACTTTAGATCGTACAACTTAAACCTATAAATCAAACGATATTTAAGCTTAAACTATACAGTTATATCAATTTAATTTAAACAATACATTATATTTCAAATTTGTTTTCAAGAAAAACAAGTTAAATTGATTTTCGGTTTTTTTAATCCTCTGAGTAATATACCAGAGAGAAGTGCATTTGTAAGTTTTCTTCGTGAAGTCTTAGAGATGCATTGAAAGTCTCTACATGAATGTTTCATGCAATTCTCAAAAAATGGAAAGTTAGAAAAGATTTTTTTCTACTCTCAAAAATGTGTGGATATATATGTTAGTTTAACAACTATTGATTTGACAGGCTAAGACATTGGAAAATGGAAACAAAAAGCTGGTATATAAAGAATCTAAAAAGTGGGTAACCTTTCAATTCCTCTTCTTTTTTAACAATAATAAACAAGAATATGCCCAAAAGACATAATGCCCCATCTTGCAACATTTATTTTTTTGTCAATCACTAAAGAATCAACATGGTTGCTAAGGCACTTGTCAGTCAGAAGGAATGGACTAAAACCATTCTTCTATAAGTGGTCATTCATGCGGAAAATATAGGTCACAGCCAGCATCCGAAGCATGCATTGTGCTTAGCATCATTAGGTGCACCTACCATACCAATATAGTTGATGTGGCACATGTCAGTAAGTAGGAATGGACTTTAACCATTCTTCTTTAAGAGGTCATCCATGTGGAAAATATAGGTCACAGCCAGCATCCAAAGCATGCATTGTGCTTAGCATGACACTAGGTGCACATACCATACCAATATGCATATGGTTGATGTGGCACTTGTCAGTAGGCGGGAATGGACTTTAACCATTCTTCTGTATGCAGTCTTCATGCGGAAAATATAGGTCACATCCAGCATCCCAAGCATGCATTGTGCTTAGCATCACTAGATGCACCTACCATACCAATATGATTGATGTGGCATTTGTCAGTAAGTGGGAATTTGCAAATATGGGGATTTGGAAAGTACAAACGGCAAAACGGACCTGAACACTATATGCCCTCTACTTTCGTAGATGGGGCATAAAAATATTGTATGAAAAGGTACTTTTCTAGCTTTTATGCTTTGCATTTTAAAGATATAAAAATAGAAAAGTCAAAGAACAATGAAAATAACCAATTTTTGCCTTTAAAGGGGAATAACTCCTTTAAAAATAATCCTTCATCTTTTACCATGCAGCATTTATATACATAATTTAAACATCCAACATTATTTCTGTGATGTTCAGCTAAATAAGTGAAAAATTCTTGGTCAGTTGAGCTAAAACTGATAATTAAATAAAATAAACCTTTCAAATGCCAAGTGCAATGCATGCAATATTTATGACATGATGTCTACTGAATTATGTAAGACTTGAATGCCTTATTTGATGATGGGCCTTAAGTTAATTAAGTTAAATGCCACATCTTCAATAAAATTGACTAACTTCATTTAAAAAATGGATTTAATTAGTACATACATGGAAACCTCATCATTATAAAACTATCTTTAGAATATTGTTCTTGTCAGGAAGGACTAAAGCCGACACAAAAGCTGGTGACAGAAAACCAATAAATACCTTAAATATTGACTATGACCTGGTGAGGATAAAACAAAGTCTGCCCTAAATCTTACACACATTCTACAGAATCAATTATCAATATCATGTTCAGTAAAAAAAGGTTACATTGTGAAAATGAAGTAAGTATTAAGAAGAAAAAACTTTTTAGCAATGGTACATGTAGACAACAGTTATCCAACAACTGCTGTCTACTATTGTTTTTTCTTTGTCACCAAAATGATCCAGTCAGCCGCCACAGTGACAGACTGACCAAGACATCACAATTAAAGATCTTATATTAACACACAAAACAATTTTCTGAATTAGTGTTTGCTTTCAAAATTTCTCTGTCTCCTTATTAAAACAAGAGTCCACTCAGGGCCGTTCAATGATATCAAATGAACCCTCTTTTGAAACAAATAATAATAAGCTCCCGCAAGGACAGAGCTAAATTGCCTGAGTATATGTACTATGATGCATGAAACCTGAATATTGAATTCACACAAGATTGCGTATGAATTGACTTTATTGTTCTTCATTAAATGAACACCTTTTCCTGCGCAACCTCATTGATTCTCCCAATTGTATATGTGGACATATAGAGTCAACTGCTCATTTTTTACTTATGTGTAACAGATACAACCATATTAGAGACCATACTATTTTGTCTATAAACTTCAATATTCCTGTTAATCTTAATTTGCTTTTATACGGTTCAGAGGGTCTAACGCTTGAACAAAACACTGAAATATTCCTAAAAGTTCAAAAATTCATCATTCAAAGTAAACGCTTCTTGTGATTTTGTTTCTGCATTTCACGCAAATATAAATATAAATATAATAGAAATTTATGTATTTTCTTCATTTCTTCATTTATTATTTTTTTTCTCTATTCCTTTAAAATGAGTTTAACATTTTCTTTGTTGTTAGAACTATTGTTTCAACATATTCCTTCATGTAGCATGAATATATTATAATAGTTGTTTTCTTTTCAATTACGGGAGACAGACTTGATACAAGCTATTTATAGCTTGTTTCCGAATCCTTTTGCTTATATATGTATGTATGTTACTGTTATATGTCTTCAGTTTTTCAAATAAAATATGATTAAACTAATAGGTATAAGCTAGTTGACATTTCCGCACCCAATGGCACAGAATGCAAAATTAATTTTCTACTTTTTGTAATTTGTATTTCTAAAATCAATATACGTAATTATTATATTAGTATGAATATTTTGAATTTTTCTAGCTATAGAGATACATGTAAAGATTTTTTTTAATGAAAACGCTATATATTTCATTGACGTCATAATTGACAGAATTGCGGGAAACTGTCATTCTAATTTTCGTGGAACAACACAAAGCGAAATGTACATGGCAACTAAATAAATATTCTGCCGAAATATTTCTGCAGTCATAAATTTATAACCTTGTCCATGTTGTGTCTTGAACAGTAAATTATATTGTTTCGATTCTAAACTTTACATTCGAAAATGAAAGCAGAAAAGGTGTCCTCTATGACGTCTGGTTATATCGTCTATTTTAAGCATATATTATGACGTCATTTATAGTTTGAGAAAAAAAAAACACTTCCTCCTTCTGTTTGCAGGTGCGCTCCTTTTCAAAACCATGCAAAAGCTTGCATTTCTTGCTAGTATTAAAAAAAATAAGGGGAAAACCATTTGATTCTGAAAAGGGGGGGTCTGCAGTTTTGGTTGAGTCAGAAAACTTATTTTCCGCCCTTTTGTGCCGCCAAGATTATTTTTAATATTTTTTGTTTTGGGACAGATTTTTTCCCTTGGAAGTAGAGGCCATTTATCTCCATTTTTTTTTGCAGGCAAGATTATTTATTTACAAGAACTGCCACTCATCCCCGTCAGAATCAAATATGTCATCCCCTAAAATATATCTGCGGGAGCTTATCAGGTTGAACCTGCATCATATAAGTTCATTTGGAATAGTATCAATAAAATATTCAAAACCTTTTTTTCTGAATGTTAATAAACAATTTTCAAATCAATTCCTGACACTTTTAATTGTGTTCTCTGGTGATCTATCTGTTCTATTGTAATTTTTAAAAAGTTTTATTTAATTACAAACCGATAGAGGACACTTTGGGTAGAGGTTTAAATGGTTTAATTTGACCTTCAATGGTTTTTATGTTTAACATGAATAGAACTTAAAAATGACCAAACAGATTTTGGAAATCATTTACATGATTAGCTTAACTTTGCTGTTCAACTAAAAGATAATTCCGATTATAAAGTTATAATTTTCTTTCTTAGTGACATAATTTCTGTTTATTATTAGGAAAGACATCTATGCAAGAAGAAGAACAGTTTTTCCTTCTCAGATCACCTTAGAAGTCTAGGAGACAAAGACGTAGAAATGTCACCGTGATAAACAAGCCTTGTCGACAGCTATTATAAGCATCAATTAAGACATTTTTTACAGGATTTTTTCTATATTGAGAAATCGATACAGGAACTGATCTAACGAGAGAGAATCTGTCTTGATTAGCCCAGATAGGAAATGATGTGAGGATTAAAACACCAGTCATTGTCAGCAAGACTAATATTTTCATGTCTATCAATCAATCAATAATATGACAGGGAATCTGTGTCAGGCAACCTAAAAATGATTATGTAACATACTCCTTCTAGAAATAGTCAGTAGTTCCCTGCTACTAAAGATCGGGGTCTCATAACACCCACACAAAACATGACAAACTCTCCCAATTGTTCAATTAAGTCCCATAACTGAATAACTATACCCTCTAGTTAAATCAACAACGACTCATAATTAAAAAAAAAATCAAGAAGAATTACAGTACTGTTGTAAATTGTCAGTCATATAACTCCAACAAAATTAGATAAATTTCTATAATCGTGTTAAATTGTCAAAGTCCCAAATCTCTCTAAAAAATGAAGTAAAATGATCTCTATGAAAAATGATTTTTTCCATATGATCCATGTCCCATTAAACTTCAACCAAATAATCTGTCAAAGTCAAAAATGGCCGGATATTGTTAAACAGGAAGTAAGTGAGCGACAGACCTGAAATCAAATCCTATGTTATGGGACCCCACCCTGATGCTGTATACCAAATATCAAGTGGCTGTGATTAGTAGTTGCTGAGAAAACTGTTACAAAACTTTTTTTGCACAGCGCCTGAATGCAGAATCCTGACATTCATCATTATATAACCCAGATTTTTACTCCTTGAAATCTGGCCAAAAATTGACTTTCATGATCTAAATCCCATAACTCAAATAAAAAGAGTTTCCATAATGTTGTAAATGAAGTAGTCCCATTACTCAAACAAAACAAGATGAGTTCACCATATACTACTAAAATTATCAAGGTATAAAATGATCCAAGTCCCTTGAATTCTTGAAGTTGACTAAGCTGCATACAAGAAGCCAACACGCTGACAGACAACAATGTTAAGACAGCCAAAGACCAAACTAAGGATTTTATAGCTGCAGTTTATTGGTCATTATGGCCCTTTTGCTATTTTTTCTATGGTCCACCAAGTCATCAAAAATCAATAAAAAGCTTCGCCGAGCGCAGCATGATACGACCGCAACATGTTGAACCCTGTACGTTTTAGGCCCAATATGGATAGTCAATTGCTCTGGACATATGCAGCCCATGGTGGACTGACAAAGGTTTTTGACACATGCAGCTTTTGGTGGACTTTCTAAATTCACATTTTAAAAGGAATTATTTTTTTTCCAAAGGAGATCAAATCAGACCACAAATAAATAAGTTTCGATTTTGGCCCCTAATTTCATAACAGGGGAAAAGGGGGGGGGGTCGCAAAAATTAATTCTCAATTTTGTATCCACTATTTGACAAGAACAAACATGCAAAAAAAAATTTCAAAATTGGATCACAAGTAAAAAAAATTCCATTTTGGTCCCTTTTGGCCCCTCATTACATAATAAGGGGGAAAAGATGGGGGTAGCAAAAATAAATTCTCAATTTTGCATCCGCTATTTGACAAGAACAAACATGCAAAAAAAAATTTTCAAAATGGGTCAACTAATAAAATTTTTTCGATTTTGGCCCCTTTTAGGGCCGTAACCCCTATAAGGGGTCATCTGACAACTTCGACCCTATGGAGACTTTTGTAGAGCTAAATGAGCTTAACAATTAAGCAAGCAACAGCTTTTTGCTATCTGCAATAGTTTTCATACTATAGGGCAAAAACATGAAAAAATGCTATTTTTCACCTTTAAGGGGCCGTTACCCCTATAAGGGGTCATCTGACAACTTCCACCAAATGGAGACTTTTGTAGAACTTTTGATCCTGAAGCAGTAGGATGGCATCAGATTTCATCTATCTCTTATACTTTTTGAATTACAAGCCAAAAACAGTAGTCTGACCCCCCTTGTCTATTTTTAGCCACAGCAGCCATGTTTTTTGACGAATCAGAACTTGAAACACATCTATAGTGCATGACACCCTATTGATCAATCATACCAAGTTTCATTGAATTCTGTTCAGTAGTTTCAGAAGAAAAGATTTTTATAAAAATTATTGTAAGAACAAACTAAAAGTTGCAATTTGGCCCCTTTTGGCCCTTAATTTCTAAACGAAAAAAGGGAGGACTCCCAAAATCAATCCCATCCATCCTTTAATGGTAAGAAATATCATTGTCAAATTTCATTGGATTTGGATAACTAGAACTAAAGTTATCGTGTATACACTAAAGTTAACAGACGACGACTACAGCATCATACCATTATACGTCCGCAAATTTTTTGCGGTCGTATAAAAAGGACCATTAAGAGCTACAGAACTGCAGCTGAAGGATTTTTGACAAAATATAATAAATGTCCAATCAGTCATTTTGCTATGATCAGAAACCCGAAAACAACCAAAGACAAACTAGCATGACCTGCAAGTATTCCTTCATGTATGCCTCTGATAAATCCTACAAATCAGATGGCCAGAAAAAATGTTATGCTTAGCTGTTGAATAAAACAAACAAGCCAGTCATCTATCATGAACAGCATCAAGAAATGAAAAGGACACACACAGAGGTGACTGAAAACCTAATCACAAGGTGAGTGATGGACTGGAATCCTCAAGGTCAAAGAAGAGGACCAACAACTACCTGAAGACAAACCATAGATGTTAAGGATGTCTTCAATAGTTTCATATAAAACCCAAAGGTATATACATATAGCTATAAATAGGTACAGGGGGCCCCCCCTTGTTATTTATGGTAATTCTGATGAAAACTTGAATATTTTTTGCATCAATCATAAAATTTAGAATTTCTTTTTAAAGATAAATTAAGTTATGGAAAGCCAATTGCTCTGAACACATGCAGTCCATGGTGGACTGACAAAGTTTTTGACACATGTAGCCTTTGGTGGACTTTCCAACCACATTTAAAAGGATTTTTTTTTTTTCAAAAGCAGACCAATATAAATTACAATTATAAAAATTAAACCCCTTTAGCCCCAAATTATGGACATCTGCTCTCTTTCATTTTTGCCTTTTTGGCCCCTAGCGGCAATAAGGGAGAGGGGAGTGTCACAAACTTAATTCTCAACTTTGTAAATTCACTACTTGACAATAATTAATTAGCAAAAACAAATTTTAAAATCAGACAATAAATAAAAAAGTTTTGATTTTGGCCCTTTTTGGCACCTAATTATAACGTAAAAATAGTGACATTAAATGATACACCGCCACGATATAATATCAATTGTTCATAAAATTTGATTTTTCAAAGTGGCCAATCTCAAAAACTATTTTCAGATCATGATGGAAATTAAACTTGACCTGTTTTTTATTGTACTAAACAGCTGTGCAAAATATTATTCAAATCCCTTGACGTGTTTTCAAGTAATCAATCAGAAACAAAAAAATTCATGAAATTTCAATGATTTTTAAAAGTGGCCAATCTCAAAAACCATTTTTCAGATCATGCTGGAAATTGAACTTGACCTGTATTTTATTGTACTAAACCACTGTGCAAAATTTAATTTCTTGACATGTTTTCAAGTTATTGTTCAGAAACCTTCGGGAGACAGACAGATGAAAGGGCGGACGGACGGACAGACACTGAAAGAAACTGAGGGTATTACATAGGGGTGAAACAATACATCACCATGCATTCGAATCACTATATTTTGTCCTACGATACTGGTATTGGATTGTCATCAACTTGATGATTCCGATGCGATTCTTAATTTTAGTGTGCCATTCCCCCCAAGTTTTATCGTTTTTTGCCTTAAAACAAAAAATTTAAACATTAAAACGATACTATTCCTGAATATTTTGAATTTTTAAATAGCTTTTCACAGCTTTAATTGGCAGAACACAGCATTTCTAAATTGAAATTAGCCAAGCTTAGTATCGTGATATGGATTAGATCAAGAATCCTGATGTGTAGCGGATGGTGAGAAAGTGGTATCATTACACCCCTAGTATTACATAATACCTCGCCACTTTGTGTGGCAGGGTATAAAAAGTGTGGACCCCCAAATTCAATCCCATCCATCTTTTTATGGTAAGAAACATCATTGTCAAATTTCATAGCAATCAGATGAACTCTAGAACTTAAGTTATTGTGGGAACACTAAAGTTAAAAGACAACGCAGATGATGACAACAGTGTCATACCATTATATGTCTACAATTTTTTTGCAGTCGTATTTAAATGAAATAAGTGAATGTATACAAAGGGGGATAATCACTGAATTTCCTGTTTTGAAAAGAGTGGTAAATTTAAGTTTTTACGAAATGTAAGATGCTGTTATTAAACGGCCATCATACCCTAAGAGCGGACTTTAAAAGGACAAGAAAATCAGCTTTACAAGTTTCACTTTAAAAATAAAATGTTTTTTTGTCCATTTTTATATATTTCAGTTCCTCAAAATGCAATGGCTGTTCAGATTTTCCCATAAAATTGTCATAAGAAGGACATTCAATAGATTGTTTAGCTTTAATGATAATGAATTTGTTTCAACTGTCTGTATCTTTAATAAAAAGCTGATAAATTTGGGTTTCTATTGATGTATGATAAGGTATGCTAAAAACTTAACATGTCACTCAAAGCTTTCCATGTTTGAGGTCACCCACCCCCTTGTGACTTCATAACGGCATAACAATTATCCACATCGGAGCTGAAAACATGCAACATCATCTTGGCAGAAGTGAAAAGACCTGAGTTGGAGTGCACTGTGGATGTCCCTAAGCCTAAATAAGGGGTTAGGGTAAGGACAGGACGATCAAATGGACCTACAAAACTAGTTTACCGCAGATATTTTATATGTGCCTGTCCTATATCAGAAATCTTTGTCAAAGCTTATGTTTACACTTGTCTTCATTATGTTAGTTTTAAAATTGTTCTATGTCCAATAGGGAGTCTTTCATTGATTAGTTAAGAATTGGTTCTATATCATATGCATATTAATTGTAAGTGAGCAGCAAACACTGACTGGTGGCTGTTTTCAATTGTGGATTTCTAAATTGCTGCTAATTAATGTGGGTTGTATACTTATGGATACTACATCTTCACTTACTGATTATTTGAACAGCCAAGCCCAAACCCAGCTAAACACACACAATGTTTCTCATTTCCATGGGAACAACATAGATGAACACTTGGATACTAAAAGAAATGTTTTATGTCAAATTTGTACTTGGCACACACTGCTCCCAAAACTTTGATCACAGCTAAGCCTAAGGTTACCAAGGTTACGAAAGAGAGACCTGACATCATATTATGATTATGATGAAAATGCCTCTTACGTGTCTTTATATATTTAAGGGCAATAACTCTTACAGACATTGTCTCTCAAATCTTGGTCAGTAGAAAAGCTGAAAGAAAACATGAAAGCATTGATACATTTTATAGATGATCTCTAAGTGTTTAAATTCACTTCGTGACTTAGGACAGGGAATATTTTGGTATAAACGATCCATGGACTCTCATTATTTTTACTACCATTGAACTGGCATAAATAATTGGCGAGCAAAAATCAGAACAATTAGGACACCAGTGTAGGGAAACCTGCAATCTTAATAAAAACTTTCAATACAATCTTTTTCTTTGAAATTGAATAAAAAAGGATATTCTTATTCCTATAATGTTACAGTCAGTTCATGAGATCATTTTCCACATTGATGTTTTTGTCAATAAATACTAAACAATCTGTGGCCTGAATTAGCATCTGTCTAACTATAATCACCATACTGATGCCATTGTCACCTGAATTGGTAATGAACTTAAAGGTAAAAACCATCACTATGACAACCAAATAGTACATAGCCTAAATCTCTGCAAACCTTGTGAAATCTGATCTATTTATAAATACCAGGTCTCCAATGACAATATATAATCTTTTTTATGGTCTGTTCAGGAAGCAGATATATCAGAACATAATCTTCTCCCACAAACTTTGAGACACAAGAAGAAATCTTTGAGAAATGCCAAATAAATCAAAAGGAATCACTTCAAATACAGATAAAAATATCTTGGAGCCCAGAGTTTCTGACAAATTTCATTTAGGGGGGTAATTTATGGAATATTGGAGGGTCACATCTGCAGAATATATCGGGAAAATTTTTGAGAGTTAAATACCCATAAAAGAATTAAAGGAAGCAGTGGTCTGATTCTTGACAATATAATATTTTCAGCAGTTTAGACATAAGAAATAACTCATTTGTGAAACACATTTAACAATAAATGGTCATTGCTAAAATATTACAAATATAATAGTTACTTAACAACTACAAATATAATGGTTAGAATGACAGTGGAAAGATTGAGATTAATCTTATTAAAAGACATAATCATATTACTATTATTATAATAAGGCCTATCTATATAAATACTTAAAAAATGAGGAGGAGGAGGAATATTATCTCTCCCATCCTTAAATTTCAAATAAAGACAAACTTTCACAAAATTTAGAATTTGTGACCACAAACTTCAAATTGAAGTTGGAAGGTATAATAAGATACCATTAGAGATATAAAGATAATGTATTTTCTGTTATAAAGTAGAAGATGAGAATCATTTCTTTTTTCACTGTCAAAAAAACCAGGCACTTCGAATTATAATGTTTGAAAAATTGAAATTAATAGAATATAATTTTGAATTTTTAAATGAAATAAATAAATTGAAATGGCTCTTGAATCCATCAACACCGGATCAAATCTCCATATTATTATACAGTCATTAGAACTGGGGAGAGAGGATACTCTATAGAAAATTTAATGTATTTTCTATTGTAGTTCATGTTGTAAATTGTATGTGTTTCAATTCTGTTTGTATGTTTGTATTGTAAATGTATGCTGTTATCCCTAATTAGGACATGTTTGCATTAAATTAAATAAAGATTATAATTATACAGTGTTGAAAAAATTAAAGAAATTCAACTGATTTTCCCCTTTTAAGTTTAATTTGCCTACTTTGTAGGCATTCTTGTATAAAGTTAGCAGTAAGTTTTAGTATGGTAGGGGATTTGCTTTTGAATAATTTTAAAATAATACAGTTTGTTAAGTTATTAATTTTTGTTTTGTATAAGAGTATTCTATTATAAGTCTAGCAATAAAATTGTTTCTAGTTGCAATTAATAAGTAAATGGATTTATCCAATGCAATGTTAGTATAAATAACTTAAGGATAAAAAAAAATATCTTGTTCTAAAAAAAAATTTAACATAGATTCATGTAGGATAAGTAATAATACAGCTAATCGAAGCTCTAAAGGGATAAAAGGCAGCACTAACTTAAAGCATTAAAAAAGACCTGTTTTTTTACAAACTTGAAAATATCACTAGATACATGTAGTATAAAATGGTCAACTTTGTAAGTAATGCATCTACAAAAATCTGTCAAAGTCAAAAATGGCCAGATTTTGTCTAACAGGAAGCAGGTGAGTGACTGACTTGAAATTGAATCCCATGTTATGGGGCCCACCCCAATGCTGTAAACCAAATATCAAGTGGCTTGAATACGTAGTTGCTGAGAAAACTGTTACGCAAATTTCTTCCCCGCCTGCTGCCCAATATTCACTATTTTATAACCCCGATTTTTTACTCCATGAAATCTGGCCAAAAATGAAATCAAATTAAAACAAACTAGAAAATGTGTCTTAATAATAATGAGCCACAGGATGGCCCTCCCGTTCTAGAAATATCATTGACCCTCAATGTGTATTAACTTGGATATGGACCTTTACCAAGAAATTGATCAAAAGTGTTCATGTGTAAAATATAGGTCGCTGTGACCTTATTTCTGGTGGGTGGTGCCATGTTACCAAGACTCATCGAGTAGTGAAACATTATTGACCCTTAACATGTAGTATTCAAGATATGGACCTTAACCAAGAACTTAACCAAAGTCATTCATGCGTAAAATATACGTCACAGTGACCTAATTTCTAGTGGGTGGTGTCACGTTACCTAAGACACATCTAGTAGTGAAATATCATTGACCCCCAACATCTAGTATCCGAGTAATGGACCTTAACCAAGAACTTAACCAAAGTGTTACGGACGGACGGACGTACGGACGGACAAGGGTAAAACTATATGTCCGATCCACATACGTGGTCAGGCCATAAAAATCTCTGAGCTACTGCTCACTCAGTATACCCCTGCTACCCCAAAAATTTATTATGTCGGTAAACAGGAAGTTGATATCTGACAGACCTAATTTTAATAGTCGCAGTAAAGGACCTCATACTGAATTAATATACCAAATATCAAGCCCCTGTGATGAATGGTGGCAGCAAAAACTGTTACAAAAATTTTCAACAATTGAACAGAAATCTTGAAAATTTACCAAGTCGGTAATCCGGAAGAAGACATCTGACAAATTTAATTTCAGCATTAACATTAAAGAACCTCATATTGAAGCCATATACCAAATTTCAAGTCACTGTGATATGTAGTTGCTTAGAAAACTGTTACGAAAGTTATGTTGCGAACGGACAGAAGGAGGGAAGGACAGACAGAGGTAAACCAGTATACCCCCCTCTTCTTTGAAGCGGGGGTATAATTAATTTCTTTTTCTGTTTGTGAAACTGTAGACATGAAAATAAACAGGTATTCGTTTTGCCAGCTATAAGACATAAAAAATTATTTTGACATTTAAGGGACAATACAAGTAACCCCTAAAAGGAGTCATTTAATAACTTCCATCATGTGAAGTGTTTGATAGGGATTAACCAGCTAAGCAATATTTTAACTATTTTACGGTTTGGAGAAGTGCCATCTTGTAACATTTTCAAGTTATTGAGCTTGATTACATTTGTGTAGTGCAAAATTAGATAAAAATCAAGAAAAGGGGAACTCCTACATGAGTGGTTTTATCTTCTTCAAATTTGTACAGCAGGTATATCTTGAGATGCTGAATTGTAACACTACAGTGGTCAATGAAATTTTGATATCTGTTACCATTTCAAGTTACTTACAAAAAATACAATTTAGCCCTATGTTCTATTATTAGCAACAGCAGCCATGTTTTGCAACAAATCAAAAATCTGAACAACAAAGGGGTAGAAGCTATAAGGTGCTTATTTGGCCCCAAATTTGTTATGAAATTAAATTTGGAGCACAGATCAAGTTTATACTGTAATTAATTGATGCTATGTATGGTTGTAATGTAACAAGCTGAAATACACATTTCATCATTGACATGATGTCTTTATTGATTGCTTAATGACGTCTTATTTCAAGAAAAGCTGAATAACGGCCAAAATTCACAAATTTAAGACCAGTTTTTCAAAAAATTAAATACCTCCGCATGCCTCCACCAAAAAGATATTTCACACACTGCAATATAGTTTCATCTTGCACATTTTTGCCAAGTTTCATTTTGTTGGAGGCATGTGGAGGCAACCAAATTTAACAAAAAACAATGTAAAATGTGACGTTTTTCACCATTTTGGACAAATTCTATAAAATAGTCATATTTAAAAGACCCGTGTAGAGAAAAGCTCTCAACTTACAATGTCATAATTGCCAAACACTTTGTTTGCAACATTTTAAGAATGCAAATTAAACATAGTTCATTCAAATAAAATGCACTGAAATTATGGGGCCAAAATAGGGTCTTAGAGCCTCTACCCCTTTCTACCACACATGCTAATGAACAACTGTACTTAGTTTGATAGCAATTGAAACAAGTTATCAATTTTAATAAATGGGAAAAAGGATGTAAAATGGTCAATTTTGACATTCTAAGAGGAATAACTCCTAATTGGAAAGGTCCTTCAATTTTGACCCTATTACAGGTTTTGTATATCATGATGTGCTTATAACAACATTCAATTTAAATTTCTCAAATATCTTATATATATGTAGTTCTTGAAATGTTGAGCTTACTAAGTGCAAAATTCATACAGAATCAAGAAAAAGGGCAATAACTCCTACATGGTTTGTTGGATCTTCTTCAAACATTTATAAGGTAGATCTTGAAGTGTTGGGGAATCGGAAATATTTCATAATCGATCATCAGAAATGATCGGAAGATCAAAATCGATTATTGATCAATTATAAAATTGGACACTATTTTTTATGAAAATTATTAATTTACCCCCCAAAAAAAATGACAACAAAGTTCCAGACAATAAATTTTGCTACGCCTGACGCGCGTTTCGTCTATTCAAGACTCATCAGAGGCGCTATACCAAAAATATTGAAAATGCCAAACACTATATGATTATGAAGAGCATAGAACAATAAAACCAAAATTACCAAAATGGGGAACCAAATTATTACTAAGATGATCAACCTATGTCTGGGGTAGGAAGAACCTTAGGGTTAGACAATTTTGAAATTTAACGGATAATTTAAAGCTTTGATGTGTTCTCCAACACAAAAGTGTTCGTGCCGGAGCGGGCTAAATCAATGTAATTCTTTGCCTTTTTTGTGTAAAATCACTAAAATTGAATATTTTCCGATTAATCAATTATTTATTCTATAATCGATTAAAAGCATCGGCAGCCCATTTCAATTAGATTAATCAATTAATTGATTAATGGAAACATCACTATCTTGAGGTGCTGATCACTTTAACGCTACGCCATAATTTTGATATCTGTGACCATTTAAGAGCTACCGGTACATGTATTTGCAAAACATCATAGAAAATATGTAAAAAAGAGAAATAAAGGAGGGTTTTTTTTTAACTTTTTTTTAACTTAAACTTGCCTCTTACATGAATATCAGTTAGATGATTTGTAATTTTGGAATTAAAAAGTTAATTTTTCAACTGCATATGTTTTTAACATGTGGAATTGCTATCCTTAATGTTAAATGTAAATGTTGACAAATTCAATCTGTCACAAATTTTGTGCATATTGTCTATAATTGGTCAGTCTAGTTTGTTGTACCTTGCAATGGACATTCATTCTTATTAATCTCTTTTTATTCCCTTTTACTGTCTTAACTAAAGCATTACAGGTAAATGCAGTTTTGAAGATACAAATATCACTATTGTTTGTGCAATCTGCTCAAAGAAAGATAACTCAAATAAATCAGTGGTCATTTATATTGTGATCATTAAGCATCTTTTTGAAATTTATTTAAGGCTTTCCGAGAGTCTTTGAAGTAACCCATAGACACTAACAATTTGTGGGTATTTCTTGTCATTATCCAATAAGCCATTCGGATTTTAGTCTCATCCAAAGTCATAAATTGTGTAAGATGTATGGAATGTTGAAATTGTGATACCCCAAACTGGAGTTCAATTCTAACAGAGTTAACAGTTAACAGTCTTACATATGTTTAATCCCCCAATTTTTGGTGGAGTTGAAAATGTAATCAGACATTTTAAATTAAGAAATCAACAGGCAAAATTGTTATAAAGGAGTACATTTGGTTGGAACCAAATTTGGTCCAAAAATTTTAATTCAGAGTAAACTTTCTAAAATAACTTCCAAATATGTTTTGAGAAGCTGTAACTGAAGGAGGTCCATAAAACCTTTAGCCTTGAAAAATAAATCAAAAGAAAACATCAAGACTCCACCCTTCAAGTTAAATGGTCCGTCCTTTAACAGAGAAAAGATTAAGGAATATTTGTGTAAGCATTTCATTTAATTTGGATGAGGAATATACATTTTATGACAATTTAAAGTGAAAACTTGACGAAAATTTGTAAAATATTGTGATGTAAATGTCTTTTAGATTGTTTGTTTTGGTGTTTTTGGTTGTTGGCTATACCATTTGTAGAGTTTCGGAGAGTCTATTTGAAAAGGGGTGTTTCATAAATGTTCCCCCTTGTTGGTAACGTGAGGTTTTGACTGAACCCCCCTTTGAGGTTTAGAATGGTATCGTCCATCGGGGGTATATAAGCGGCGATTCAGTCAGCCTGCGTGTCATTATTCTGTATCCAGAAGTTGGTTAAGACCAAAGCTACCTGAAAAGTGACAGGTACGTGAGAGATTAGTTCTCTATACAAGCCAAAGTTGTAGTCTGAGACGTTTTGTACGTCTTATAGTGGATTTAGTATCCAAAGTTGTTTGCATGACCAAGATTGGATTTAGTGTCCAACGTTGCCCTTAGTGGAACGATACTTTATAGTATAGTCAAGTTTGGTAGCCGACAAGTTTGTCAGCCAAAGTTGTACAGTGACAAGTTTGTCATCTTTTGTGCTATTTAGTTCTATAATTGTACATGTTTGTATTTGTCATTTTATAGTTTAGCAAAGAGCTTCTGTACATATTTTAGTTCGTTATTTTTGGATTTTGTATTGTTTGACAGTGTTGTCATTTGGTTGACATCATTGTATTGTGCAAGTTTGGAACCAAGATTAACTTGGTAACGAATCATATACTTTATAAATTACAAATTCACTTACCGCTCGGAGTTACACGTTACATAATTTGGTGGCAGCGGTGGGATTCAAATTTGCACTTATATAATTAAATCCAGTTTGGGAAAATAATATCCTAATGAGTAAAAACATTTTCAATCTTGTAAGCACATTTTTATTTTTGGTTTTGACGAATTAAACATCGTGCGAAATTACATTGTCAAGTTTAAACTTCCCGCATTTGTTTACATAAGGGATTACGCACGATAGCGTCAAGGTCCTTTAAATAATATTGATTAGTTTTGTAGCCAATTTAGTTCTTGTTTATAATTAAGTATAAAATGTCACTTGAGGACAAAATAAAAGATTTAGAAAGAGAAATGGAACTTCTTCAAAGTTCATTGAGTAATCGCAACACATCGACACCAAAAGATCAAGGTCTTCGTCCAAAACAGTATGACTCGGGTTTGTCATCTTTGTCATTTCCCGAATTATTAAAACCAAGTCCACAACCTAGACCAACAGTAAGGTTTGCACCAAATATTAGAGATGACTGCGACAGATTTGACATTGACGATCGTCGTGATTGTGACGACGAATTTGAAGATTTGACAAATGTGACAAGTAGAAAAAGAAAAATTGAAAAATCAAAGTACAAAAGTGCTGAGAACTCTGTCAAAATTAGACCTTCGACCTTTGATGGTAGTACTTCTTGGATTGACTATTTGTCACATTTCGAAATGTGTGCCCTTGTAAATGACTGGTCAGAAAAACAAAAGGGGTTATATTTAGCCGTATCTTTGACCGGACAAGCGCAAGCCATTCTCGGTGACTTGCCGCGAGAAAAACGACAGAATTTTTCAGACCTAGTCAATGAATTAGAAGAACGGTTTGCACCATCTAGTCAGACAGAATTCTATCGTGTGCAATTTAAAGAACGACGACAAAGAGCAAATGAAACACTACCAGAATTAGGACAATCGGTACGTAGACTTTCAAATTTGGCGTATCCGACAGCGCCGTTAGATGTTAGAGAAACACTCGCTAAAGAGCAATTTATTGACGCTCTTGTAGACTCAGATATGAGGTTAAGGGTTAAGCAGTCTAGACCACAAAATTTAAATGACGCAGTCAGACTGGCCGTAGAATTAGAGGCTTATAACAAAGCAGAGAGTAAGGTCAAAGCAAATAAGGGTTATTTGAGACAAACTAACGCTGAATCGGACAATGTCGTAAACGTTGTAAAAGAAGAACACAATACTAGTACTACTTTGGATAATATGAAATGCAAAGTATGGAAGAAAGTTTAAAAACCCTTACAGACGAAATTTCAAAGTTGAAAGGTACTGACTCTGAAAATCGTAACAATAAGCCCCGCTTTAGTAAAAAGGACATACGATGTTATAACTGTAGTGAAGTTGGACACATGATAGCTGAATGTCCTAAACCATTAAAGGCCCGTTTCAAAACAAAAGAAAAAAATGACAGAAACGGATCTGTTAAGACAATAGGTAATAGAGCAATACAAAACAAAAGCGTTGTCACGACAGCATCGGAAGATGCAGGTATGTATGTTGACGTTAGTCTAGGTGGAGTCAAAGGCAAATTTGTTGTGGATACAGGTGCAACCTTGACACTTATTTCGAATGAGTTTTATGAGAAGTTACCCTCGGTTTCTAAACCGACTTTGCATAAAGCAGAAACAAAGGTAAAGTCAGTGTGTGGAAATGAGCTAGATTTGAAGGGAAAAGGTAATTTCTCCCTGAGTTTAGGTAGTCACATACTTCAGACTGAGGCTGTAGTCACTGATCTGCAAGTTGATGGCATAATTGGTTTAGATTTTATGAAATGCCATGGTTGTCTTATTGATGTTAGCAATGAAGTTATCCAAATTGGTGATGACAAAATCAAGGTATATTTTGAAGGAACGATTGGTTGCTATAGAGTTGTCGCTGTTGAAACGTTGGTTATACCTCCAAGATCAGAGATTGTTGTAAATGGCAAAGTATGTATATCAGATGGACAAAAATTACCTTCCAATGTTGCTTTAGTGGAAGCAAACGAGGAGTTAGGTAAATGTAAAGTATTAACTGCTAGGTCATTAGTTAAATCCGACACAGAGGTTCCTGTTAGGTTATTGAATGTAGAGTCAGATCCAATTACTATTTATGCTGGCACCACAGTTGGACAAATGAGTCAGATAAAAGAGGTATCAGAAGGCAATGTAGGTGAACCAAAATCTGTGTACTCTGGTTCAGGTGATCTTAGACCAGATTTACAAGACTTGTTAGACAGAACGTCAAACAAGCTGACTCCAGAAGAAAAACTAAAGGTAAGAAACCTTTTAGAAGAGAACGTAAGCCTATTTGCTGCAACAGATACAGATTTAGGTAAGACCAATTTGGTTAAACATGAGATAGACACCGGGGATGCAAAGCCATTTAAAGAACCCCCTAGGCGTACCCCATTTCATTTGAACAAAGTTGTCAATGACAATATTGACAAGATGCTTGACAAAGGTATCATAGAACCCAGCCATAGTCCCTGGGCTGCTGGGATAGTTTTGGTACGAAAGAAAGATAATAGTTATCGTTTTTGTATAGATTATAGACGTCTCAATAGCGTCACATTGAACAAAGATGCGTATCCGTTACCTCGGATTGATGAGTCGTTAGATCACTTAGCAGGGAATAAGTGGTATAGTACATTAGACTGTTGTTCCGGCTATTGGCAGGTTGAACTTGCTGAAAAGGATTAATATAAGACTGCGTTTGCAACCAAAAGAGGTCTGTACCAATTTCGGGTCATGCCCTTTGGTTTATGTTGTGCAGCTCAGACATTTGAATGTTTGATGGAGACTGTTTTGACTGGACTACAGTGGGAGACATGTTTGGTTTATTTAGATGACATTATCGTGTTTGGTAGATCTTTGGACAAAATGTTATCCAATTTAAACGTGGTATTTGAACGACTTAAGTCAGCTGGTTTAAAGCTTAAGGCTAAAAAGTGCACCTTGTGTGCCACCCAGGTTAGATATCTTGGGCATGTCGTATCTGAGGATGGAATAGCTACAGACTCGGACAAAATTAAGGCTGTACAGGAATGGCCTGTACCAACCAATGTTACAGAAGTAAGGTCGTTCCTTGGACTATGCGGATATTACCGAAAGTTTATCAAAAACTTCGCAGGTATTGCCAAACCACTTCACAGTTTAGTTGAGAAAGGTAAACAGTTTGCATGGACAAAAGAGTGCCAAGAAAGTTTTGACTTACTCAAACACAAGCTGGTCAATGCTCCGATATTAAGATACCCAGACTTTAGCAAGGAGTTCATTCTAGACACGGACGCCAGTAATTTAGCTATTGGTGCTGTCTTGTCACAAAAATCAGATGACGGAAAAGAAAGAGTGGTGGCGTACACTAGTCGCACATTGTCTAAGTCAGAGCGTAAATATTGTGCAACACGTAAAGAACTACTCGCTGTGGTCCACTTCGTAAAGCACTTTAAACCATATTTGTATGGAAGGAAATTTACGGTCAGGACTGACCATGCATCATTGAGATGGTTGCTGAACTTTAAGAACCCGGAAGGCCAAGTTGCGCGGTGGCTGGAGATTCTTGGGACCTATGAGATGAACATAGAACATAGACCAGGTTTGCAGCACAGAAATGCCGATGCGTTGAGTCGTATCAGATGTAGTCAATGTGGTTTTTCAGAAGACAAACCCCAGGAGCATTGTCAGGCGACGATAAACGTGATTACAAGATCCAAGAGTGCTTCGGAGGATAAGCAAAGTACTAGTAACACAGATGTCAGTTCGAAAACCAACGAAAGCAAAAATAAGAATTTACCTTTGCTTGAATTGCAGAAGAATGACCAGAGACTAAGACTAGTGTTCGATTGGCTAGAGAAGAAAGAAAGACCTGAGTACAAGACGATATATGATCAAGGTTATTACCTTCGATCCTTGTGGTGTCAATGGAACTATTTAGAGTTAAGAAATGGTCTCATATACAGACGTTTTGAAGAACCAGATACCAAGAAAGTAAGGATGCAATGTTTGATCCCATTGTCTGAAAGGAAGAAGGTTCTACTGTTTTGTCATGATGACAAGTGTGCTGGTCATCTAGGAATAAAGAAGACCTTAGAGAAAGTTCGACAGTCTTATTATTGGCCAGGATTACAGAATGATGTCAGAACGTATGTAAATGGTTGTGACAAATGTGCACGGAAAAAGTCACCACAAAAGAAGAGAAGAGCTCATATGGCAGTTGTTGAAGCCAATGGTCCAATGGAAAGGATAGCAGCGGATATCCTTGGCGAACTGCCACTGACAGAAGATGGCAACAGATACATTCTGGTAGTTTCAGATTACTACACAAAGTGGACAGAATGTTTTCCAATGCCTAACATGGAAGCAAGTACTGTGGCTCAGATAATTGTGGAGCAAGTTATTGCTAGATTTGGTGTGCCCTGTTCGATTCATTCAGACCAGGGTAGACAGTTTGAAAGTTGTTTGTTTCAAGAAATGTGCAAGATACTTAACATCAAGAAAACTAGGACAACACCGTATCATCCAAAGTCAGATGGTATGGTGGAAAGATTCAATAAAACGTTGGCTACGATGTTAAGTGCATTTGTAGATGAACATCATACTAATTGGGACAGATATATTCCATTTGTGATGATGGCCTATAGATCGTCGGAACACGAGACAACTGGCCAAACCCCAAATAGTCTTATGTTAGGAAGAGAAGTGGCAATGCCATTGGACATACAATATGAGATGCCACCTTCCATTAAAGATATACTGTCCCATAGATGGGCATGGGAATTGAAAGAAAAACTAGAAGAGGCACATAGTTATGTCAGAGAGAAAATTAAAGGTGAAATGAGGAGACAAAAACGTTACCATGACGCCAAGTTGTCATATCAAACCTTTGCAAAAGGCGATGAAGTTTATGTTTACTTTCCAGTGCGAAAGACTGGATTGTCGTCCAAATTGTCTAGTTTTTGGAGAGGTCCTTTTGTTGTTTTAGACAAAGTAGGTGACGTGACCTACAAGATTGACTGTGGACAAGGTGGAAAGCCACAAGTCATACATGTTGACAGAATTAAGCTCAGACGGCCTCAGACCTTGAGGGATGACACTGATGATGACATTAATGATGACATTAGTGGTGCTGATGACCAAGAAGTAGGTTACTTTTCAAGTACAGACGGAATAGTGATATCTAATGATGATGATTCAAATCAGTTTGGTTTTAGTATTGGTAGATGTCGACGTAAACCTGCTTGGATGGCAGATTACGTCCTTGATTAGAATTCAATAAGACTTAGATTTTAGAACATACTATATGAAAAAGTAAAAAAAATAGGAAGCTGTAAATATGTTACTTAACTGCTGTTTTATTTTGTAGCTGGCAAAGACCAAGACAACCCCACGAGTGGCGGAGAAATATGAGTGTAAGTTCTGTCCATCTAAGTTCCAGAAGGAAGAGGACAGGGATCGACACCTGGTTGCCTGTGTAGGCTCTAGGCTATTCTGTAAGGAGCAAAATTGTTTTTACAATACTGATAAACAGAGGAATTTAGCTCGACACGTGACAAATGTACATGGAGAATGTTCTAAATCAGTTTTAAAAGAAGAAGATTTGTCTAGTGAAGACAGTGAAGCCGAAGATTGGGAGAAGCAGGACCCAGGAAACGTCATTGGCAATATTTCGAGTTCGGAATCAGCTGCAGATTCTGACCATGATGAGGTCCCAGATAAAGATAAAGATGGATGTTGTAGAATTGAAGATGAAGATAAGGAAGTTGTACTGGACACAACAGGTAGCCAAAGCCCATTATCAGTTACAATTGAGGGAAAAGAAAGAAACGTAGTGTGCAAGGAAGATCTGTCTACTTTGGAATTGGGAAGAGTAGTAAGGAAAAAGACAACACCAATTTTGCCTGGAAAACGAAAGGTGGTAATTGCTCAGAAGTTTGACGATGGGAAAAGAGATGAACCGAAGGAGACCGAAAGAAGGGATCAGCGCAAATAACAAGAGAATGAGGGTCAACAGATTAAAGATGACACGTTAAAAGATGATCCGCCTAGGAAAGATGAGAAGCAGGATGATCAAGTACAATCGGGGGATGTCAATAATAACAATAGTCAAGAGGAAGTGCATTGTAAGTGTTGCTCAAAGAGGAAGTACACTGAGAGTGACAAGGAATCAACTGGAAGTCAGACAGACCCAATCCACTACACAAAGTCTCTTACGACAGAGACAAGTTACAGAGAGGGATCTAAGAAGATCAGAATCATTGAGGTCAAGGAGGCCATCTAAGATAAACTTAACTTTACTGTATGAAAATAAAGATGTTTTTCTTTGAAATTGTTTATTAATTTTATTACCATGCAGGGACGCATGTAGATTGAGGCGTGGGTTATGTGATGTAAATGTCTTTTAGATTGTTTGTTTTGGTGTTTTTGGTTGTTGGCTATACCATTTGTAGAGTTTTGGAGAGTCTATTTGAAAAGGGGTGTTTCATAAATGTTCCCCCTTGTTGGTAACGTGAGGTTTTGACTGAACCCCCCTTTGAGGTTTAGAATGGTATCGTCCATCGTGGGTATATAAGCGGCGATTCAGTCAGCCTGCGTGTCATTATTCTGTATCCAGAAGTTGGTTAAGACCAAAGCTACCTGAAAAGTGACAGGTACGTGAGAGATTAGTTCTCTATACAAGCCAAAGTTGTAGTCTGAGACGTTTTGTACGTCTTATAGTGGATTTAGTATCCAAAGTTGTTTGCATGACCAAGATTGGATTTAGTGTCCAACGTTGCCATTAGTGGAACGATACTTTATAGTATAGTCAAGTTTGGTAGCCGACAAGTTTGTCAGCCAAAGTTGTACAGTGACAAGTTTGTCATCTTTTGTGCTATTTAGTTCTATAATTGTACATGTTTGTATTTGTCATTTTATAGTTTAGCAAAGAGCTTCTGTACATATTTTAGTTCGTTATTTTTGGATTTTGTATTGTTTGACAGTGTTGTCATTTGGTTGACATCATTGTATTTTGCAAGTTTGGAACCAAGATTAACTTTTTTTGGTAACGAATCATTCACTTTATAAATTACAAATTCACTTACCGCTCGGAGTTACACGTTACAATATTGTATTTTCATGAAAACTTTGGTAGTATGGGCTCTTCTGTTACTCCTCTAACAATGTCTAAAGTGTCAAATTATTTTAACACATGTAAAATCTTAAAATATTTGACAATGGCAGTAAAAAAGAATCATGTAAAAATCTTAAATGGTTAATGAGATATTACAGGATAAAGTTGTACATTTCAAACTGTTTATCTTATATGAAATCTCATTTATTTGCATGAGATACTGTGAGATTTCACCAATTAAATTATTTGCAAATCTATTCTAATATCATATACAGGTCTATATTATACAGGTGAAATATAAAAAAATGTACCAAGCCCATGTGGTTCCATCACTGAATATGCACACACTTGTAGACAATATATCAAAAGTGTAAAGTATTTAATTAACTTTGTCACCGCATGTCTTCTTACATTACAGTTATAGTTACTGCATGTACAATCAACAGTTTTATGACAATGTAATTTAATTCTTTTAAAAAAAGACATTTTGAACAAATAAAATCGTCCACTAAGTTTTTCAATGTGTAAAGCACTAAAAATATAATTTAAAGATGTTTATTATATGAAATTATGGATAAAAATAATGCAAAGTGTCAACAAACCCTGCAGGTGCCCGTCCACTTACCTGTATCTGATGTAAAGACTGGTCATTGATGGCATTCATTGCCAATGGCAAATCTAAGACATTTGGGTGTGTGGGTACCAAGATCACATCATCGTTCAGCAGCAGGAGCTCTTCATTTGCTGTTGGACCGAATTGCTGTACTAAAAACTCTGATGAAGTGAAACATTCGGCAAAATTGTTGACTAAGACATTCTCTACCTTCAAATAAAAGATTTACCTTTTACATTTAGAAACTAGAGGCTCCCATAAACATCAGCTGTGCGATTAACTTATTCAATATACCTACTTCCCCTGCATACGGTGTTTATATTTCACAACTTATTCGATATGCCAGAGCTTGCACACATTTCACAGATTTTTTTATCAGACACCGATTTCTTCGTGACCGACTTTTGGAGCAGGGGTCTCATACGATCCCTAAAAAAATCTTTCTTCGTTATCAGCCACTAGTAGAAAAGTTCAAAATTGAGTTAAAAGATGTGGTGGTTAATTGTTTTAAAGTGTTTGACTGGTATGGGCAGCCATTCGGGCAAAAATTAACAAAAAATTTAGAAACAGACAATAAACTTTAAACAGACACAAAAACACAAAAAAACAGACATGAAATTTTATAAACAGACAAAAAATACAAAAAACAGACATGAAATTTTATAAACAGACAAAAAAAAATACAAAAACAGACATAAATTTTATAAACAGACAGACGATTATGTAAAACAGACACAAAAATACAAAAACAGACATGACATTTTACAAACAGACAGTTGTAAAAAGTCAAACAGACGTTTTTAAAAACAGACCTAACAGAGGGCGTGACGATCGGGTGTCGGTAATTAGTGTAACATAAACCCGAAACAGGACCGAAGGTTTTTAAAACGTAACTTTTTATTCTATTTAAACAAAATACTTCGAGAAAAAATAGATCAATGGTTCTAAGTTAAAAAAATGTCACATACGGTGGTTAAGAATTAAAAAAAGAATTTGAATATAATATAATTTGTGTAACACACATCTTAATGCTAAAGTTTTATATTAACATGTTGCTCCTCAAATCCATTTTTTCCTGAATTTATCTGAATTCGTATTCTGTTGTGGTAGGTTGGAAAAAAGGAACCATAACTAGATGATTTCACTGAAAGAATCATTGTTTCTATATATTCAAATTGGTTTGAATCTACAAAGAAAAAGGAAACGTTGTAATTGGGAACGGTCATTATTTATCAGCTAAGGGGGGGAGGGGGTAGCAATTTAGGGAGGGCCATGGGCAGAATGTTTGGAATCCTGGTAGGTCACCGTTAAAAAATCAAATTATAGGGGGGTCACCTATGGTAAAATTGTTCCGCAAACATTATTTACGGGAGTCCTTCGATTTTCACCGGAGCTCATAATTTTTTACTTTTGGCAACTTGTGTGTTGACATGTGACTTGTATTACCAAACTTCATCACCAGACATTTTTTCACTAAAATCCTGTAGTCCGCTGGCTCCATCTTAATTAAATGCTATTGTCCAAAGACCATTATATATGATTGAACCTGAATGTGTTAAAATCTACAAAAATCAGTGTCATGCCAGTGTTGAATAATAATTGATACATTTCATTTGCATACCATTGAGAACATACGTTGTTACAGTCATGACAGTACTTTGTAGTGCTAGTTTACGTGATAGATGTATTTTAAAGAATAAATCTTTTAACAATAACATACATTGTACATGCATACCCTAAAATTCCAATTCAAGACGGCAACTTGTATGTTTTACATCATGCACTGAAATCAGATGAAAATCCTTATTATATTGTATGTTTTAATCATTTCCAATACTTCCAACCACGTTTGTTGGGTACCACTTCTATAAACAAAAGAACGTTACTTTTCTCCATATATTATTGTTTTTATTTTTAATGGACGGCCTATTTTATTTAACAGATGCCTCTGTCATGTCTGTGTTTTGTTTTGTTAATAAAGAAAAAAATATGCAGAGCAGCATACTATACAATTTTTATTTGATATTTTACTACGTTGCACCAAAATATTTTTTAAGAGTATGCATGCATGCAGCAGAAATCCTTCCTCTGATTTTTTATCAATCTTTGCTGCAAAATATTTTTCTTTAAAAAATCATATTAAAATTATATAGACCCCATCTTCAAGGTTGGACCATATATCAACAAAAACATGCATATCTTTTTCACTATCAAGTATCAATGAAATACATAGAAAGAAATCAATCTTAAAACCTTTACAATTCAAACCTGAAAGATTAAAAAATATAATCTACATGTACATAACACAATATACTGAGACATACTTAGAAAACAACGTGAAATCTTATATAAAACAAGGGTATATAAACTCAGATGGTCTGGTAGGGAAAGTAGTTCTTGCGAATAATAACATCGGTGGGCATTTTAGGGTAAAACTCTAATACTACGACAGACCAACATCTATACTCATTAAAGCACATGATACGTCTCTAAATTAAGGACATCCATTGTGATATCGGTAGTCAATTTAAGGTAAAACAAGTGCAGTAAACAGACTGATGCAAGGCACATTTGTTTAAATCAACCAATGACATCGATGATATTATCTGAACTCAGAGACGCAAACTCTTACCGAGGGTTTCTGGTTAAAGAAGGACACGTTATATGTATACATTTGTGACCAGGTGTTACGAGAGCACCGAAAACCCAATACATGTATTAACCTAATAACCATCATATGAGACCCCTACTTCAGCTGAATGTCAAATTTCGATAGCCTACAAAAAGTAGTAGCTGAGAAACCTGTCCAGATTTTTTTGATCCTTAAAGAACTCTTAGTTGATTTGTTAATTAAACAGGAAGCCAAATATCGGAAGCATACGAGACTTTTACAAAAAATAGTGTAACGGACGCACTTATTGGGGGTACTAGTTCGCGGGAATATAATTATATGGGTTATTCTAAAAAAATGTCTATATTTCGAGGTAGGCAAACTTGAATATTAGAAGTGCTCACAGAAAGTTTGTAATTTACTTATTGGTATCCTCTATCATTTCAGTAAACAAAACAAGCAAAGAGTAAAAATCAAATCGAATATATTTTGAATTTTTTTTAGTCATTGTCCTTCAGGGTTGATTTGGCTGTCCTTGATGTTACCACATAAAAAAGGTTGCAATGAAAGAAAGCTTTAATCTTTTATTTAAAAATTCGTGCATAACTTGCCACATAGGGACAGAACAAGTACTTTGCAAGCGTCAGAAATAAAGGTTAGCTCAAAATTTGTTTTTAAGAGCATCATAAGACAATGATTTTAAACAGTTCAGCAAACAGGTCAAAACTAACTAACATATCAAATGCAATATATGACATTTCACTTCTTCATTGACATTATGATGAACAATAAGGTTAACTCGTTTCAGTTGCAAAATATCATTGTTCAGAGGGTTATGTATTAGACAACAATTGAGCAAATTAGACTGGTAACATCAGGGACAATGCGTAACATCACGGACAACTAATAGCAATAAATAAAGACTTCTTGACAATAAATCTTTATTTTAATGCAATAAATAACATGTTTTGGGGCAATATCTAATAAATTATGTAGATGGGCTATCTTTATCATTAAATATCGCATTTTATGACTGGTTAAACTTCACTGAATGTCCACTATGTTACCGGCTATTTGTCTCTGATGTTACCACTATTTTAGCAACAAATACAAGAATTTTTCCCCCAAAGTATTGACACAATTGCGTTTTGATATCTTAAGCTGTTGTATTAAAGTATTTGTGCCACTTTCTAACTAACAGAATGCAAAACCAGATGATTTGTTGTACCTTTACAAACATGTCCTGTTTGTTACAAAAAATGTCTCAGCTGTTACTGTCAAAATGTCCCTCCTGTTACCGATTCTCAGGTTGAAATATTATACTTAAACCATGAACTCTGAGAAAGAAAATATATTTATAACACTCTATATGGCTAAAATCAGTGATTAGAGTAGTTTTAGCGCTTTTAAATCAGAAGCCATATACAAAGAAGACGGATTCAAGAATCTTTTACTTATAATTTGTCTGTCCTGTTACACTTTTGAACAGTAACATCAGGGAACAGTTACATCAGGGAATTACGGGAACATTATTTGCTTAAATTATTAAATGATCGTGTCTCCATCATTCTTTTGGGTCTCAGATATGATTGGTCAAGATGTAAAATTTACCCCTAGCAACTACAACCACATACCTCTATAGTCTCTGAGATATCGCGGTAACATTATGGACAAGGAAAAAAATTACGCCTCCAATTCAGCTTACATTCTTTACATTGTAATGAAGATATGTAAATTTTTCTCAAAAATGTAACTGTAACTTAGATAAATGGATGTGTTTGGGTGGTTCTATGTCCTTATTTGTTGCCTGATAAGGATATACGTACAATTTATTTTCAATTCTATCTACCAGTAACAGCAAAGACATTTTCAGAGGGGACATTTTTTGATTCGGCAGAAAAAAATTTTCAATGATGTCTATCCCAGTTTATTTTATAGATAAGACAGATAGATGGCCAAAGAAAAACCCATCATGATTTCCATAGTCTACTTGTACATTATCATATTTTTTAAGGACTTTTAACATAAAAAAATACTCATAGGACAGACCATTTTGGTCAATTTTTGAGTTTTAAAATTGCGCTGTCATGTCTTTTTTAAAAATAGCGTTTATTTGTTTATGTCAGAAGTGCATCTTGGTGCATATATTACTCAAGACAAAAGATATTGTATAAACTCAATTATACTTGCCACGTAATAAGGACATTTTTTGAGAATGACCCATATAACTGGGTATCTTTTTTCGGACATCTTGCAAATTTTTAGAGTGCATTTCAATTAAAATGACTTAAAATATCACAAAACAAGCAAAGCTTCTTTTAAATTATCTTGTTTTGTTATTGAAATAAATATAACACATATATTTAAAAGGAAATTAAGATTTTTTTAAATAATTTCTATTTTCAGGGGGGGGGGTTATTTATTTGCGGGAAAACTTGTGACATATTTTGTATAGCAATGTGCAGGAGAAAATAGTTTTTCTTTAAATATATAAAAGGAAGGTCCATGACCCTAAGTTTTTTAAATGTTTTTTCGGAAGATAGTATAAATGACTTGTCACTTGTGAAAAATAACTAAAATCTGATTGATTTCCAGCTCCAGCTCACAATGATGTTAAATAACTCTTTTCCTATTTAAAAAACAAAACTTGAGGTCACCAACTTTGCAAGGTCACCTTTAGAAAGGTAGGTGACCCCAATTGTTTTGCATTTTTTAATGTTGGTTTATGAAAGTTAATTCTGCAAAATAAAAAAAAAATATGGATTTTGCTTATACCCCCGAACCACGTTGTCATGCGCTAAAGATAAGTAATGAATAAATTTGTCGTGCGTTGTAAGTAGTTAGTCAGACGTTTTGGATTCGATCACTATTAATTTTGAAAAAAAAAATCTAGAGCGACTGCCAATTCGAACTTTGGAACACGTTGGATTGAACATTTTTGTGCGACAGAGCCATAAAGTTATAAAACGCACGAAATATACTTCTTACGATTTCAGCTAACGAATTTTGATAAACTAAATTTATTTGACCATATGAAAGAGTTTAGTTAGAAAAGTTTCCTGTATGTTCCAATGGAATAACATGAACGATTGCTAAAAAGACAACTGTTTTCCTTTGTAACTACATGTATAGACCTACCCCCTCCCCGCACCACCCCCCCCCAAAAGAACTAAAAGATAATTGCACTATTCGGCTACATGTACATGTGTTGTGCGTTTATTTTTTTCTGTTATATTTTGTTTTTGTCTTTAGGTTGCCTTTTTAAAAAGTATAAATCCGTTAAATGCAGTGGTATTTTGGATACAGAACAATCATAATTGTGATACTCCCATGATGAAGATAAATTATGTTGACGTTCATCATATGTTAGTTTGAGTTTACTTTCAAGTGTCATGAATCTACGGGAAAAATATTTTTTAGAAAGTGACAGAAGGAATGAAATTGAAAAACTTTTACCACCTACATGTAACACAGTGCGTATAAACCTAACTTCGGAAGCAAAGAGGTCCAATGGGACATATTCGAGTGTCAAAAGTCCGAAAGGGCAACGACAAAGGCGGTAAAAGTGAACAAGAACAGCACAAGGAAACACAAAACACAAAATCAACCGAATAGAAATCAACAACGCGAACTCAAATCGTAACAAGAGTGAACTCGGGTGCTCCGGAAGAGTAAGCGGTTCCTACCTGCTATAGTTAATACATCTTATAAATACAGTATTAATTTGACAATTTGAAATTCCAAATTAAAAATTACAAAATTTACACCTAAGTTCTAGACAATTTCTAGTAATTTTGCTACGACTGCCGCGCGTTTCGTTTATTCAAGTCTCATCAGTGGCGTTCTACCCAAAAGATTATAAACACTATAACATAACATATTTTTTTTTTCCAAATTATATGAAAATGAATTAAGAGCATAAAACAATACAGCAAAAATTCTGGGGGAAATCAGCATGCGCGTGTAAGATGACTAAATAAACACAAGTCAATGTTCTCAGTTGAAAAGTTGAAGGAGAATAATGATAAACTTTGTTTTTTCCCACTAAGATCCTGAAAATCGATCAGACCCACACCAGCCGGGTAACACACAATATCAACTTGGGATCGATTAGTTTTAGATAAATGTGAAAATAATATATTTCCACAAAATTAAAACAGTTTTCCTTTCGAAAATAACATATAGACATTTAAAATATTTTTTTAAATTGTTTTTTATTAACGGCGACCAATTCGATTTGATTTGCTTTCGGTTTTGAAACCTCAGTTCGGGTTCGGGTTTCACAAATTACCAACACCCGATCGTCACGCCCACTTTAAGGTCTGTTTTTAAAAACGTCTGTTTGGCTTTTAACGGTTGTCTGTTTGTAAACTTTTATGTCTGTTTTTGTATTTTTGTGTCTGTTTTACACAATCGTCTGTCTGTTTATAAAATTTATGTCTGTTTTTTATATTTTTTTGTCTGTTTATAAAATTTCATGTCTGTTTTTTGGTATTTTTTGTCTGTTTATTTTAAATTGGTGTCTGTTTTTGTGTTTTTCTGTCTATTTAAAGTTTATCGTCTGTTTTTAAAATTTTTGTTAATTTTTGCCCGAATGGCTGCCCATAGACTGGTCTGCTGTGCTGAGATGATCACCTCAATATCCCTATTGTGTCTCACAACAACACAGGAAAAATCGTAACGCATGTTTTGCACATGAAAAACATACATGTGTAAAACGTATGATCATAACACATGGTAAACGTCGAAATACATGAATAGTACCCCGCATGAAAAACATATGGTAAATTAGACTGAATTGAAGATATTCATATCAGATGTCAACTTATATGCTAATCATCCTTTGAAGAAGTGTACAGTCATATTTCTCAAAATCAAATGATTTTTATGTCATTTCCGAACCCTTTTGGTCCTTATGGAGAATGGCTCTTAAGTCTTGGTTATGAAAAACACGTGTTAAACACATGTTAAAAAAATACATGTGTTACAAAACATACGAAAAACACATTTTTTCTACAGGCGTTTTTCATGCGTTTGTCAAAACACATGTAAAACACATGAAAAACATGTGAAAAACAGATGGGTTTTTTTAACATGCGAAAAACATGTGTATCTTGAGTTCTTTGGTCATTACCAGATCCTAAGATCGCAATGGAAGAGGGAGGTTTGGCACCATAAAACCTGGTTTAACCCACCATTTCGTTTGAAATGTCTGTACCAAGTCTGGACCAAATGTTGCGATCCACCAATTCTCCGGTATGACTGATTCGTTTTTGTCATTTTCTCTGGACTATGAGATTGATCATTCAAGTTCGGTAGTTTTGTTAATACCTTTATCAGTTATTAAGTCCCCCAAATTTTAATAATCAAGTTTGGAGACCTTATGGTTTTTTTAGACTTAACAATATAAACACATTATACGAGCAGTGAAGGATATTATCACAGGACCAACAGCCCGCGACCTATAAACAGTTGTTCGGCCCTGTAAGTTTTAGCTACTCAATTTGCAACACAATCATAGACCTGTATATTATATATATACAGGTCTATGACACAATCTTAATAAACTATTTCAAAATTATGGATTTGGTCCTGTAAGGGAGCGACCATTTGATTTTTAGGGGGGGGGCTATGGTGAAATTTGAAATAAAAAGGCAGGATGGCAAAAAATCCAGAAATAAAAAGGCAGGACAGTGTTTTGAGTAAAAAAAAGCAGGATGGTAATTTTGGCTTAAAAATTCATAGTTGCTTTAAAAATACAAAAAAATGCGCGCGCAAGCTCACAAAAAAAATCCAGGCTCGACTTTTTCCGAAAATAAAAAGGCAGGACGAAAAAAATATCCATAGCCACCCCATAAAAATCAAATGGTTGCTCCCTAAATCCTTATTCTAAATTCCATGACTGTACAAATGACAAATATTTATACAAAACGAACATGGCTAAATTTTCCGCCCTTACCCATCTCCAACTTTTTCCTGTGGCTTTTCAAAATTTACAAGGACTGTTTGATTATAAAGTTGGAAGTTATAGTAAAATCTTTAAATTTTGTGTTTTTTTGGTAGAAATATTGATAATTTGCATAGTAACTCTAAAACGTTAATCTTTTACCTTTTTACTATTGTATTGTTTTTAAGCATTACAGTGATCAAATATGTCGCCTTTGTGTGATGATCACTTTTTTTTATTAATAACATTTATATCAAAAAATTCATACTCGGGGAAATAGTATATAGATGAGTATGTAAATTTTTATATACACTTTATTAATAAAACAAACCCTGAACCCAAACGTCTGTGTACAGAGCGAGTGCGAAAAACATTTAAAATAATAACATTTAAAAGCAGAAACTTTTAGTAAACAAATCACATGAAAATTATTAATAAGTCGTGAGTGTCGATCAAAGGAAAATAAAAAAAGGGGTACAAAAGCCGAGTTGCAGCATTTAACTAACCGAAACTTAAGCTTAATTTGTTACAGTCATAACAAGTCAATTAATACGAAAATCTTTTACAGTTCAATTGTCAAGAATAGATTCAAAATGATGAGATCAAGAAATCACTTTTTGAGAAATTTACTAACCTAAATCTTGCCGAGTGAAAATTCTCCAAAATGATATCACTAGGGTTCTCTCATTCCCCCTGCGAAACGTGACCATGGTTGACCATGGATAACCATGGCTTTAACAATTTTCGTTAAATGGAACACCATGGACAACCATGGTTGTTGAATGACCATAAGAGTTCGCGAAACTTAAAATTTCTTTGCCGGACAGAGGTCTGCCAAAATGGAATCTTTGATTGGACCTAATTTTTTTTTACTGGTCCTGTCTACTACAACTTGCAAATTTTTTTTCAAAAATCTACCGGACATGGGTCCAGTAAGTCTGTTAAAAATGCTGGACCTGCTTAAATTTTACCAGTCAGGTCCGACAGGTCCGACGTATTTCGCGAACTCTGAAATTTATTAATTTATTTACTATTATTTTTATAATTATTATTATTATTTTTAATTTCAGTGAATGGTTGACCATGGTGTTCCATTTAACGAAAATTGTTAAAACCATGGTCAACCATGGTTGACCATGGTCACATTTGGCAGTGGTTTATGATATTATTGTTATGATCTTGACAACTCTGATAAACTTTAAATCACATTCATTTTTTATGACTGGAGTGTTTGCTACATCTTTTATTTTACATTATTAACTTAAGTTCTAATAATTTTTCATTCTCCAATTCACTATCTCTTTGCAATAAGTGATTCTCAATCCCTATATATGAAGAACCATTTCTGAAAAATGCTTTGATAGGTGTCCAATTGAAAGGATTGATGTAAAAATATAAGGAATATGATCACTGTTTGCCAAACTTAGGTTTAAATCAATAACAAGCAATAAATCTCACTAAGTAATTCAATTATCATACACCAATTTCAAAAAAAATAATGTTGGTTAAAGCAAGGGAGATAATTGTCAACCATGGTCAACTCCAAATTTTATATACTATTGTTCAGTGAGTGGAAGGTAAAATGTAGGCAGGTGTTAATAATTAATTTATTCCAAATTTTTAACCAGAGGGTCTTGGACATTAACATTCCTTGTTAAAAAAAATCAATAAAATTTACATCAGTGGTAGGCATTGACAGTACATCATGACCATTGTCAGTTTTTTGTTAACGAATCTGTCATAGTTTTTTGCCATGGTCAGTCAGTGTTGCATAACCACAATCAAAATCATGGTCAATGGCAATGCTTACCATATTAGTTCATGGTCAACTGTCTAGAACCAAAAGACATACCCTAAAGTAATCACTGATTATCTGTTTGTCCATCTTTCAGTTGTCGACTTCTCAAGTATGCTACCCCAATAATACCTTGACTAAATTTACTCACTAGAGGAAGTAGCCTTTTGTTTTGCTTGAAATAAACTTGACTATGCTAGTCAGCTGCACTTCAACCAGTGTTGATTAGTAAAATTACCATGCATATGGTTAAAGATAAACTGAGAAAACAGTGGTTGAGCATGGGTGACCATGGTTGACTGTGCTTCAACCACGGTCAACCATGGTCAACCATGGTCATTTTTATTAACCATGGTCAACCATGGTCAAAGCAAGGTAAAGTTAAACCATGGTAAAAATGGGGTAAACCATGGTTGACACTTGACAGTGCTTCTACCATGGTCAACCATGGTTGACCCTGCTTTGACCATTCGGAAAATAAGAAATAGATGCCTAACTGACCTGGAAAGTGGAGGCACGGCACAACTCATGCTAAAGACGTGTACCAAATTTTAAATCAATCCCTTCAGTATGGGCGGCCAGGCCGAGAAATCTGACACGAAAAAAATGTCTATTTTTGACCCTTAAAAAAATCAGTCAGATCAGAAGACAAGAAGTATATGTGCGACTGACCTGAAAAGAGGAGGCACGGTACAACTCATTATTCTAAAGATGTGTACCAAATTTGAAATCAATCACTTTTGAAGCCGAGAAATCTGTTACGAAAACAATTCTAATTCTTTAACCCTTTAAAAACTTTAAGTCGGATCAGAAATAACAGAAAGTACATGCGGGACTGACCTGGAAAGGAGAGGGGCACAGTCCAACTCGTTATGCTAATTAAAGCTGTACCAAATTTGAAATCAATCCCTTAAGTAGAAGCTGAGAAATCTGTTACAAAATGAGTTTGTAACAGACGGACAGACAGACGGACAAGTTGATTGCAATATAGCCTCTTGTCTTACGAATGGGGGTATAATCAAACAGTCCGTGTAAGGGAGCAACCATCTTGATTTTTGTTGGGGGGGGGGCAGCCCGGGCTATGGATATTTTTGTTATCCTGCCTATTTATATTTTTTTTATAAATCGGAGCCTGGATTTTTTAGGCGCGCTAATGTGTGCATTTTATTTTTTTTTAATCTACAAAAAATTTTGTCAGCCAAAATCACCATCCTGTCTTATTTTGAATTCAAAGAACTGCCCTGCTTTATTTAATTTCATGATTAATTTGCATCATGCCATTTTATTTCAAATTTAGGGGTTCACCGTTGTACCAGCAATTGCATCGCATACACAGCTACAACTCTGTCTACTAAGGAGAAAATTATTGGCAATCACAAATCTGTCATTTCCTCCTTTAGCCTTTCTGTTGGTGCCAATAATGATGACAAACCTTCCCTGTATTAGATTCCAAAATCACATAAAAATCAATTCAAACAGCAATTCATTGCGGTCATCCAAATGTACCACTGAATATTTTTCAGTTCTGTTGACATCAATACTTACAGCGATAAAATCCGGCCTCCAGAATTATTATGATTGTTGTTATTCTAGAAATGGTGTCAACCAAATGTGGATTCTAAAGAATTCGAAAGAACTGATGGAGATTCTTAATTCTCTAAATCAGTAAAACCTTCGAGTTCTCCACGCTTTACACTTAAATTCCACATGAACAACTGAAATAGCGCTTGGTACAGGGGATACGTTACGTTAAAAACGACGTTATCGATAAAAACCTGTGAAACAGAAAAACGTCTATTTTTGATTTGAAACGCAACGTCAATTTTACTTAAACAGTGTTGAACTTTTACGCTATTGTTTATCTTGAAAAAAGATGGTCCATGACCTATGACAAAATATATATCGTTGTTTAGAGAAAGATTTGGACTTTCTGGTTGAAATGTAAGCAGGTAAGGGAAAAAAAATGTTTTAATCAATGGAGAATAACAATTTTTTTGAAATATTGGATCTTTTCCAATTACTTCTATATAAATTTCCCGCCAAAAACGATAATTTCAAAGTGAAATTACTTTAAAAATCGACCCATGACCCCCTATTTCAAATAGATATTTCAATGTGTCATGGTATTACCATTCATTATGCAAATTTGTTTTGAAAAGTAAGATGCTCGACCAAAGTAACGTATCCCCTTAATAATAGGGATTCCAATGGGAGATAATTGTCCACCTTTACTTGCTGATGTGTTCCTCATTCATATGAGGCAGACTTCTAACAATCACTTCTTGACATAAAAGATCGTAGACTAGCTCTCTCTCTCTTAATGATAATCTCACGTTCCGTTATATTGATGAGGCCAAAACAAAATATATGTTTGTTTCCTGATTCTACTCTTGAAAATCAGGGTAGCTAGGTAGGAAATTTTTTTTTTTTTAACAAAATTATCCCATCTTTAACGGTGCTTGTCCCAAAATGCCAATAAAAACTTTAGGGTAGGGTGAATTCTTTTCAGTAGTTTCAGTAGAGAAGATTTTTTTGAAAAATTGTTAACGGACAGAGGACGACGGACGCCAAGTGGGAATAGCTCACCTGGACCGAAGGTCCAGGTGAGCTAAAAAGGACCGAAACCACTTTATGCATGAATGTTTTGTAGATCTAAAAAAATAGGGGTCGATCGTTTACTTTCTTTGGAATAGGCATACTGGTTTATTTTACTCAATAATATATCTATAACACATTTTTGAAATAAAGGTAACAACAAAATTACCGAACTGGGATCCCCTGCGAAACGTGACCATGGTTGACCATACGTAACGTAACTTTTGTATGTGATTTTTAGTAAATCAAAACAAATCATCAAATTTCCTCTTAAACAGGTGTTCGTCAAGGTACAATTACTAACATATTCATTTTTGTTAAGGAATCATGTTAAAGAATATACAATCTCACTTCTTAATTGGATGTTAATTTTAGTGAGAAAACTAAAGGTAATCCATCTTTTACAAATGAATAATACAGTATGTATACATAATACAGCCATTGGTCTGAAAACTTCAAAAGCCTTCAAAGTAAGATGTCTCGGATTTTTTTTCCTAAAACAAGTGCTTGCATAGCTATCTTTTGAATGTTACCTCAGAGTAATTCCCTGTAATGTCAAGAAAGCTGTTGAAATCCATGTTTAATGCATTTCAGTAGTCAAAACAATCTTGCCATGATTCCAGATGATTTTCTTCATGAGCTATAATTAGTATAAAATGCAACCAATAAAATCACACGTTTGGCGACGTTTCTGAATTTCTGTTGTTGTCGAAGCTATAATTAGTTGGAAATGACCAATAAAATTCCACGCTTGTCCACGTTTTTCATTATGACGTCATAAGGGAAATACCCAGGAGTGCAATGGGAAAGCACCGTGCCTGCATGCATGTCTTCTTGAATATCATTCAGATATTTCAAAATACATGAGAACAGATTGGAAATTTATATAAGAAGTCAGTTAATATAATGAATGCTTTCATTTGTAAACAACAAATTATAAGGAAATTGTTTTTTCCTTTGAAATAACATTTTTCTTATGCCAACATGAACTATTTGCACTTTCAGCCTTAAACATCTACAGAGGGGGCCGATTGGTTTATTTCGTTCTCCGTTATTGGCAATATTAATTTTCCGTGAATTGTGATTTGTTGAAATATTATTCCGTGCATCGTGATTGGATATTGCACGTGAACCGTTCTCAGCAAAGTATTTTGTCCGTGATTCGTTTTAGGCATGCTTTTAAAATACAGTGAAACTTTTATCCGTGAACAAAAATTTAGCCATGTTTCCGTGTTTCGTTATTTGCATTCGTGTTCAGGACCACCCCCATCAGGACCTGTACAAGGTGCCCACGGGGGTAACTACCATTATAAAGGTAGGTACATATGTGCAGCCCGGAAGGGTGTTCAATATGTGAAAAGGGTGGAAATTTCAGATGTTGCATATATACTAGCTCAGAAAGAAACGATACCCAGTTACTTTTAGAAATTTAGTTCATATTTGAAAGGGAAATATTATGCACAAAATATACATGTATTAACATTATTTTAACAATGCTTTGAATAGAAAAAGTTTTGGAAAATAATCGAGTATGACGTGCCTATGAGCCACAGGATCTTGAAATATCATTGACCCCTAATGTGTATAACCTGGGTTATGGACCTTAACCAAGAACTTTACCAAAGTCGTTCATGCATAAAATATAGGTCACAGTGACCTAATTTCTAGTGGGTGGTGTAGTTCTCCCCAAGACCCATCTAGTGGTGAAATATCATTGATCTCCAACAACTAGTATCCAAGTAATGGACCTTTACCAAGAACTTAACCAAAGTCATTCATGCATAAAGTATAGGTCACAGGGACCTAATTTCTAGTGGGTGGTGTCATCCTACCCATGACATATCTAGTGGTGAAATATCATTGACCCCCAACATCTAGTATCCAAGTTATGGACCTTAACCAAGAACTTAACAAGAGTGTTACGGACGTACGTACGTACGGACGGACGGACGGACGGGGGTAAAACTATATGGCCTATCCACATATGTGGTAGGGCCGTAAAAATAGGGCATCTAATAGGACATTAAATGATACCCCGCCACAATATTCATCAATAGTTAAACATATTCGAATACTATACTGTATGTTCTATACATCTATATAGAGACAGAAATGAGTGATCTTTCTTACACCAGAAAATTTCATCATATATAATTTTATTTCAAATTTTGAAAATTTACAAAGTGGCAAATCTTCAATAATGTTTTTCAGATCATCCTGAAAATTAAACTTGACCTGAATTTTATTGTACTCTACAGGTGTGCAAAATATTATTCAAATCCCTAGATGCATTTTCAAGTTATCATTCGGAAACCTTCAGGGGACGGACAAACATACACCGAAAGAACTGAGGGTATAACATAATACTCCGCCACTTCGCCTGACGAGATGTTAAACTAGGGTCTGACCACCCCTGTTCTACTTTTAGCAACGGTGGCCATGTCTTTTGGTCGGCAGTCACCATTTTTGCAATTTTGGTAAAGGACACCCCATAGATGATGTGTGCAAAGTTTCTAAGCAATTCCGTGAGTAGTTTCAGAGGAGAAGATTTTAAAAGAAAACTTAACAATGACGGACGTCAAATGATGGCAATAGCTCACCTGACCCTTCAGGTCAGGTGAGCTAAAAACTGCAAATGGTCAATTTTGACGATTAAGGGAGATAACTCCTACAAGGAGTCATTCCACGACTTAAGACTCGATGGAGAGATTTGTAGAGCTTTTGATGCTGAAAAATGTGGTTGCTTCGGATTTTCTCTACTTTGTGAGCTATAAGCCTAAAACAATGGTCTAACCCCACTACCCACTGAACACAGAACGGTATCGGAACGTTAGTTTATAGTTCTCTCAGGGTTTTTTAAAACTATATAGTTCTCAGAACGTTTTAAAAACGTCGCTTCGTAACGTTCCGCTGTAACCTTTTTAAAACGTTCCGTACGAACGTTATTATATCGTTCTATCAAGGTCCCTTCGTAACGTTCCGCTGTAACCTTTTTAAAACGTTCCGTACGAACGTTATTATATCGTTCCATCAAGGTCGAATATTTCATGGATCGTTCTGAGACCGTTAGTACAAAACACAAGAAAACGGACTGTAATTAAAACGTTTTAAGACGGTTTTAAAGGTCCTTCGAAAAAATAAAGAAGTTTCTTCTTTAATACATGTAAGATACTTATTAAAACATTATTGTTATACATGTAGCATGCATAATTCCTTTACAATTATTTGAGAAAAAGGAATTATTTTAAATGCGTAAAGCGATATGTATTTCAGCATTTTAAAAAGGATTCTTTAATATTTTTTATAAATACATTCAATGGTATTTATCAATATATCATGGTCTAATTTACATTTCTAAAATATGAATTATCGCAATTGTTTATGTATATTCTTATAAAAATACAAATTTACATAAAAATAATTCCAATTTCAAATTCGGTAATAAACATGTGAAGTATCTTGCACTTGAAAATAGACATGCGCACAACAGTATCGCCCGCGTTTGAAAAATTATGACTGCCGACAGGATAGACACATTTCAATGTCTCGGACATACCGGTAAGAAACTATTTTTATTTTGACAAAATGTTTGAAAAGAACAAATTATATTTGGGATTCTAACGGATTTGATTAATATGTATAAACTATCATACTATTTAGACAAAATATTCTTAAATAACAAATGAATAATCAGACAATCAACTTCTCGTGTTCATGCACATTTATGTAATGAATAATAGATTTGTTAACGACAATTCTATAAATTTGTGTTTATTTTGATTTCATTTGTTGATATATACATGCACGATATATAGAAGATATTAAATCAAAATAATTAAGCTGAGAGTTTGTGTATCTAAAAACGAGTGCTTTATCTCTACACACAGATATCAAATTGCATCTGCTACAACACCGGTCATGCTGACCCAAGATAAGAAGATACACTAATCGTAATGAGTTGACACAAGAAAGTGCAATTAAGTGTAATGATTTTATCATTGAATGTTAAAAATTAGAAATACATAACGAGCGGTTTTACCATTAAAATGTTTTTTTTTTCTTTTCAGGTCCACTCACAATAATATGCATACATGCAGGATAGAAAAAATAATGCCGGCTTAACTCAATTAGAAACTTCAAGTGTGTTGGTGATGTTAAAGGGTTGAATTTTATAGGTGGTTGAGGTAGGAAATGAGATTACTTATTTTGCATCATATTCAAAGCAACAATATATTCATGGATCTTTACCCATTTAATAGGAGCTATTTGGTACTTAATTAAGACAACTTTTTGAGAGCCAAACTTACATGTACTATTCCTAATAAAGTATAAGATGTTTATATTTATGCTTAAATGTATTAGTTAGGTTCAACATGCCTTATTAAAAGAAATAATAATCTCACTGCAGCTTGTGTATATTTTGGTGTCATTTTTTTCTTATTGGATAAAATAAATTTCTTTTACGTTTCAGGAAAACAAATGCATGAAGAATAAAGCATCTTGGAGTATGCTGATAAAAGAGACCATATCATTCTAATATAGTGACAATTATGAATGTAATTCTTGAAAATTTCAACTGAGATGGAATAGAAATGAAACTTTAATTCAGATTTACACGGAACTATTAGTGAGAATATGTAGGATATAGAGGAAATGGACTATAATTATTGACTGCACTTGAAACTTTTAACTGTGTTTGTGTAGTTTTTTCTTATAAAATATTCTATCTAAATATATTTTTGTTTTTCTTTTTGTTTTCGCAAGAAAGTTTCTCCTAAATGAACGCCCGTTTATAGTGTATTTAAGACTTGTCAGAGACGATCTATCTGGAAGATCTAAATGCGATTGCAAAGAGTATTCATTATGATATTGATAACATAACTGATCTTATTAATTAAGATTAAGCAGTGACACCATGTAAATACAAAACCAGAAAGACATTCAAAAAATGTTAAAAGACTTTTAAAAACTATCAAAAACGAAGATTTATGAAAAAAAAACAATTTCATTAATCACATATAACTACAATCATCCCACCAGTTGTGAGAGGGTGCTGGTAAAAAATTAACAGAACATAATTGAAACGTTCTTAAAACTATACATGAACCTCAAGAGGTAAAACAAAACCACCAGAAAACGTTCAGGGAACGGTCCAATATAGTTCCGACGGAACGTTATAAGAACCGAAAATGGAGTCTACACTTTAACGTTCCTGCAATGTTATTTCGGAACGTTCTAGAAACCATGAATGAACGTTATAGGTACCTTATTGGAACGTTAGTGCGTTTAGTGGGTATTCTATTTAAAGCAACGGCGGCCAGCTTTGTGTGTCGGCATGTTCAGTAAGTACTGAAATTGGCCCCATATTTTTTACATATCTCAATTCAGTCATTAGATAACCCAACTTTACATATTTAATTGATTTCACATGCTTGATATTATGACGTCATAAACTCGCTAAAAACTCAGAAAATATCAGCTTCATTTTTGTGGATTTGTTAGTGGTTTTTCTTTAAAGTAGTATAGAGCACATTCGTCGACAAGTCTAATTCTTTCCCTATCTATTTGTCAGGCAAAACTATGCATATCTTCACAAATTTGTATTTGTCGATGCTTGTGCTCTATGTTGAATTAAGAGATTTCTGACCGAAAATGCCCTAAAATTGTCAAAAATCTAAATATTTCATGAATTGGAATCATATGATTTTTAGCCCGATTTTCTCATATCTGTTGAATATTTTACGGCTAGTTTTTTGCTTTTCTTAAAAATACAAGATTTCAAAACATATTTCCAACTTATTTGAAGAAGTTTACTCAAAGTTGAAAGGACTAGGAGCGATAAGGCCTATTTTTTGCCTAAAATTTTACCGAAATCCCAACCTTTGAATACTGTTGTCAGATGCTTATAAAACTTTTATTAGAGTCCAACATGAGGCTCCCAGGAGCCTGAATCGCTCACCTGGTTTTGATGTCGACACTATAAAAACTTTTCTAGAGCTAAATGAGCTGAACATTTAAGCAAGTAACAGACTATAGTTTCATTCTGTAGCCATAGGCACAAATCATGAAAAAATGTTATTTTAGGAGCCATAACCCCTTTAAGGGGTTATCTGACAACTTCGACCCTATGAAAACTTTTGTAGAGCTAAATGAACTTAACATTTAAGCAAGCAACAGCTTTTCTCTCTCTGTTATAGTTTTCATTTTAAAGGCCAAAAACATGAAAAAGGTTATTTTAGGGGCCATAACCCCTATTAAGGGTCATCTGACAACTTTGATCTTATTGAGACTTTTGAAGAGCTAAATGAACTGAACATTAAAGCAAGCAACAAGCTTTTCTCTATCTGCTATCGTTTTCTTTCTATAGGCCAAAAACATGAAAAAACATCATTTTAGGGGCCGTAACCCCTATAAGGGGTCATCTGACAACTTCGACCCTATGGAGACTTTTGTACAGCTAAATTAGCTGAATATTTAAGTAAGCAACAGCTTCTCTCTATCTGCAATAGTTTTCATTCCATAGGCCAAAAACATGAAAAAACATCATTTTAGGGGCCGTAACCCCTATAAGAGGTCATCTGACAACTTCGACGGACGGACGGAGTGACCCAACTACTAGACCTGCTTTCGCCTTCGGCGACGCAGGTAAAAAGACCCAAAGTTCACAAAGTCACTGAAGCCTAAAAATAAGGCCAATGTCACATGGCATGGTGACAGTAACTAGAGCATGAAACAAGAGGCTCCCAGGAGCCTGAATCGCTCACCTGACATATGTGCCTGAAGTAAAGGTTATTAGGCAAAATCTATTTGACGATGAAAGGGTCATAAGATTAATAAGGGGATCATCTGACAATATGGTGGATCTTAAGGTGCTGATCACTTTTGTTCTCAATCAAAATCAATAAAAATCTGTCACCCTTTTTGAGTTTTTTGCAAATAAATGCAGTTTAACCTAATGTTCTATTTTTAGCCACAGCAGTCATGTTTTACAACCAATCGAAAATCCCCACATCAGTTCTATACGCCTAAGGCTAATAAAGAACTATATCAAGTTTGGTTCCATTTGGACTTAAAGTGTCAGAGGAGTTAACGTTTTTAATGTAATGAGGAAATGCTGTTAAAATGCTCAATTTTGACGTTCAAAGGGCAACAACTCCTAAAAGGAAAGGTCCTACAACGTTGATATGCAATTTAAATTTCTCAAATATCTAGTATAGATTTTAAGATATTGAGCTAAACAGGTGCAAAATTTGCAAAAAATTAACAAAAAGGACAATAACTCCTACATGGGTTGTTGGATTTTCTTCAAAATTTCAGGGTGGGTAGATCTTGAGGTGCTGATCACTTTTATCCTTTGCCAGAATTTTGATATCTGTAGCCGTTTTTGAGTTATTTGCAAAAAAACTGCATTTTACCCCTATGTTCTATTTTTAGCCATGGCGGCCATGTTTTACGACGAATCCAAAATCCCCACATCAGTTCTAAGCACCGAATGCCAATGAACAACCGTACCAAGTTGGTTGCAATTGGACTTATGGTGTCAGAGGAGTTAACGTTTTAAAAAGTTTACGGACGACGGACGACCAACGGACGCCAAGTGATGACAATAGCTCACATGACCCTTCGGGTCAGGTGAGCTAAAAAGGGTCAGGGTCACACTGCATGGTTACAGTTGCGTAGACAATAACCTGAACTATCTGTATACCAAATATCAGATGCCTAGCTATTATACTTTTCAAGTAATTCATTTTCCACAAAAGTCTTACTAAAAAATTTACGCTACCAGAAAGTAATACCTATGCCTTGCCTTTGGCGACCATCGAGGCATTCGTCGAAGGCGAGACAAAAATTGGACAACAGACTAGGATAAGACTGCTGTCTACCATCTTCACCTATTGTCTTTTTTTCCAACTGCAAAAAAAATCCATCAAGCTGGTTGTGAACAGACAGATCAATTACTAAAAGCTCTTAATTTTAGAACATAAAGGTATTAACAAAACAACCGAACTTGAATGATCAATCTCATAGTCCAGAGAAAATGACATAAACGAATCAGTCATACTGGAGAATTGGTGGATTGCAATGGTCCTGACTTGGTACAGGCATTTCAAACGAAATGGTGGTTTAAACCAGGTTTAATGGCGCCAAACCTCCCTCTTCCATTGCGATCTTAGGATCCAGTAATGACCATAGAACACAACATAGTTGTGAGACACAATAGGGATATTGAGGTGACCATCTCAGTACAGCCGATCAGTCAAACACTAATTAAAACAATTAACCACCATATCTTTTAACTCTATTTGGAAGGTATCAATTTCTTATAAAGAGTGATTTCATAAATGGAGAATTTTCTACAGCTTTATTGATTTTTAATCTGGAATAATAAACAATAGTCCAGTTTATTTCAGCTTCTTTTTAGGTCTGATGTTGTTGGTGTGTCCACACTTCCTCTTACGACAGTTGGTAGCTCTAGGGTGAAGTCTGGCATAACACCTGTAATGATAACAATTGTATGTGTAACGAATAGTTTGTTTGTTGGTCAGATTTCACAGCAAAAATGTGGTGATCAAATGGTGTCTGGCAATTGTGGGCTTGCAGGAAACATCAAGAAAGATATCAATTTGTGTACTTAAAGGCTAAACATAAAATATGTTGACTGCTTTCTTACACTACAATAAAGATTTCATTGACCTTTTGTTTTGTTTCAATACATGCAATTTTATTTAAAATGAAAACTGTTTCAGAAATTTTGCATTTATGTACATTATGTGTTAATTCAGTTGAAAACATAGGATTAGTAGGTGCATAAATGGGTATATGGTATTATAGGATAGCGCTATATGCAAAATATCAGACCTCTAGGTCATGTAGGTGCTTGATAATTTCTTTGAAGTGGGGGTATGACAAGAATATATCCAAAAGATGCCTTGTCCTCAAGTCTTTTTTCTATAAAGCAAATTGTTCAGAATTTTTTACCAATTCTGGTCTAAGTTTCAATTTATCTGTCATGTCTATTGCTTCTTATTTATGTTTTTCAGTAATGGCAGCATTGTTGGAAGTATTTAGGAGGACTAAACATGAGGGAATCTTTTCTCATAATACTACAAATAGAGTTCTCCACTTGATTTTGCTTCAGTAAAAACCCCTCACCTTTTCTAAGCAGGACATAAAATCAAATAAAGTTTGTTTTTACAGTGTAAAATTGATGGTTTACCTAGAACAAATATACCACTTCATCAAAAGTACATCAATAAACTTACTTTCGGCAGATCATCTTGTCACAGTTGTATTTAGAAGCCAAGATACGTAGAGAGGGTTCGATGATACCTCCTCTTAATCTTAGAACAAGATGTAATGTGGACTCTGGAAAAAAACAAAACATCTCTTTTAATCATATATAAAGTAATAGACTTAAAAGGGAATGACTCAATACTATACTAAGATCTGTTTTGTAGGACTTTACATATGAAAACAAGTTGTTAGAATCCCCTGAAACTTAAAATTCTTGATCCAAGTCGAATTAAGATCACTGTTTATCTTAAATTTTCAGTCAAGTTTGAACCAGATTATGAAAATGTACTTTTGCATTGTTGCTAATTTTTTAGCATTATATCCAAATGTCTATTTTGCAGGTGTTAATTTTCACACTTTTTAAAACTATTTATCATACTTTGATTTACATATCATTTGCATATTTGCCTGTACTATTTTCCACTGATTTTCATTGAATGCCAATAGAGCGAAAATTACTAAACTGCGTAATAACTAAGTTTCCAGTTAATGTAATAATGTTTACCTTTCTGGATGTTGTAGTCTGACAATGTTCTGCCATCTTCCAACTGTTTTCCAGCGAAGATCAGTCTCTGTTGGTCAGGTGGGATACCTACAACAATAAAAACATTCTTACTTGAGACAAACCATCAACATCCAAGATATTTGAGACATAACATCAACACCAAAAATATTTGAGTTCCATTTTTGCATTGAGAGCCTCCATTTTCACATTTCATGTATAAGATACTATATAAAGGATTCTAATAGTTGAGGTTTACCTATTAACTATAAACCTCAACTATTAGAATCCTTTCCCTGTTTCAGCTGAGATTATTGCTAAACATTTGTTGAATACATGTATGTCGATAATGATAGGAAGAAAATTGGTATTGAAAGTTTTTTTTGTTTTTTTTTTAGATTCTAAAACAATAACTTCTATTGTAATTGATGATAATGCTTACCCTCCTTGTCCTGAATCTTTGCCTTTACATTTTCAATAGTGTCTGACGGCTCAACCTCGAGGGTGATAGTTTTACCCGTCAATGTCTTTACAAAGATCTGCATCTTTACAGCTCTATAAAAAAAAAATCAAGTTTTATTTTACATATTTATCCAATTATCCTGATAACTTTTTATAATTGATATTTTCATAATAGAAAATAATGAGATGTGGAATAAGTGTACACAACACAGCTCATATAAGCTGTTCAGCAACAGGGGTAGATTAAAGAAAAAATTCTGGCAAGCTTGCAGGGCCAGTAAACTAGACAATTTATTGGCCCCACAAGAATTTTCCAGGCCCAACATTATTAAAGGTCTAGTAAGCAGATTTCCAAACCGACAGAGGGATAAGCCCATGGAAATTGGCCCTTTAAAAATTTTTAACGAGACATCTAACATCATTTTTGCTTACTTTCAATCATTTAATGCATGACTTTGGGAAATAAACAATAATTTGACAATATGAAAGTTAATTGACATTAAAGAGCAACGTAAAATGCTTTAGAAACTTCTAGACAGTGACAAAAATTTATGATAATGGCCCAACTGGCCCCACAACAAATGCTGGCCCAACTGGCTAGAGGATTATGTATGGAACTGTAGTTTATTTAGTAGCCTATGTAGGCTTTAAACTTATACTATGTTTTATGTTTATTACAGATGACCGTGGTCATAGTTCAGCATAAAGACGAATAAATAGATCAGATTCTTATTTACTGGCTTTTGAACTTTGAAATTAATTGGCCCTGTCCAAATTTTACTGGCCAGCCTCGGAAATTAGGATTTAAAATTCTTTTGCCAGAATCCTTAATTTTCGTTTTTGATCTTATTATTCAATAGGAATGTTCACCGTGATGTCAACGCTTACCTGTGGAAAATTTTTGGAGGCCCAAAAGACAATAAAACTGTGTTGGAAACGTCTTTAAATTGTCATAACTTTTTTTTGTTTTTCAAGATAATTAAAAAATTCTTTTGGTGTTACAATTTCCAGAAAAAAAAATCATCTCTGTAGTGCATTTTTAAAATAAGTTTTCAGTGGCGCCATTAAGATAGAAAATTTGGTTAATTAAAAATTTTCAATAAACAAGAGTTCACTTACAGCACCATCAGAAACAATAATTCTTTCTTACTTCCACTATATTTTGCAACTATAAGGATTTTCAGTTCCTCAGATCAAAAGGTGTTTATAGAACTTAAACATTGCTAAAATATGCAATAAAAATAATCAAGTTCACTCAACCAGAAAATCAAGGTATAAGTCAAAAGATGGGGATCCAACTGTGCTAAGCTACTACTATGGCATATGCATATCAAGTTTCATCAACCTAGGACTTATAGTTCTTGAGATATGGAGGTGCTCACAAATCCTTACCATTGCTATTATATGTATTGAAAATTGTCAAAGTCACTCAACCAGAAAATCAAGGTCAAGGTGGGAATGCAACTGTGCTAGGCTACTACTGGGGCATGTGCATACCAAGTTTCATCAACCTAGGACTTATAGTTCTTGAGATATGGTGGTGCTCACAAAACCTTACCCTTGCTATTATATGTATTGAAAATTGTCAAAGTCACACAACCAGAAAATCAAGGTCAAGGTCAAAAGATGGGGATGCTACTGTGCTAGGCTACTACTGGGGCATATAAACAAAGTTTCATCAACCTAGGAACATATGGAGGTGCTCATAAAACCTTACCAAAAAAGTTAACCCTGCCACTGCCGTCATGTAACACCTATGTCCCTCTCTGCTTCACAGGCAAGACAAAAATTGCTTGGTTCAGAAACAATTTTACAGAAAATTTATCTTTTATGTCTTATTTTCAAAAAATTCCTCTTCCTATAACCGTTTACAGAACCATTTTATCTGATCAATTAAAAAAGTTACAATGAACAAAGATTTGAAATTTGGGTAAATTATCCTGTCCATCTATGTTTGATTATTGCACTGTTTATTGCCATCCAATTTGAAATCTAATGAGAAGCAAATTAGTGAATATGACATCACTAATGAGATCTGAAAACACTCCTATACAATTTTCCTCCAAATATTACTTGCCCGATAGGATATTAAGTTTATTTACTACCCAGGGGCATGAGGTGCAAGCAGGCCCGGCCAGTGCTAATTTCACAAACTGAAATGGCTCCAATCCCTTTTGGGATCTTGTATTCAGAGATACATGTAGGCGGCACAACTAAAAATATCTCCGATCACAAGATCCCAAAAAGGGATTATTTTAACTCTAGCCAGTCAAGGGACCTTTCATACACATGTAAACGGTTGGCACTCGACAGACAATGATTTGTGCCATTGTTGACACCAGAAGTACGCTTTTTTATATTCCTGCCAAAGATGGATATGACAATTTTTGGATCCAATCGGAATCACAAAGTCAAACACGATAGTGATTTCCGGATCATGGGATAAAATATCGTGATGCACTGGTGAATAGTTTCACCCCAACCCTTTTGGCAAAGAAAATTGAATATACAGGAAATCATTGAAGTGTGACCAGGCGAGCCCCTCTTAGGCCAGTCAGTGGGCCCCCTTTTCGGAATTTCTGGATCCGCCACATACACTTACATGTATCTTCTTCAGTGTTGGAAATAACAGCCTGCTGCCTGCCCAAGACTGGTAACTTATGGGCAGGGCTGGCTAAAATTCATGAAAATTTGACTGGCTATATAGCTAAAACAGGTAGAATTTCAATTCAGGGCTGGGTGCCGTTTCATAAAGCGATCGTTAGCCTAACGTGCACGTTAGCCCATTTAATTTGTATGGGATAACGAGCACGTTAATTAGCGATCGCTTTATGAAACGGCACCCTGGCGACTTTTTCAGCGAATTTCCTACCCTGTCTTTATGTGAGCAAAATATCCCTGGTCATGACATACAAAGTACATCATACATTATACACTACAAAAGTTTATTTTAAAGGGAGGTATATATATGCCAACATAGTTTTTTTCCAGCATATCTATATAAATACTAATTTTAATTTTAAAGAAGTGGGAGATCAACTTCATCGACGCGACATCAAGTCAAAATAAATAAATTGAATACAATAAGATTAAAAGCAAGAAATAATAATAAACACTTTAATCTTTAACAATGTTTTAGCTTAAAATAAGGATTCTGATTATTTTAAAATCTATATTTTGTTCACAAACACGTGTTTCACTCCCAAGTAATCGCCATTACCTTTGCGGAAAAGGAAGTAATCAAGGAATGATGGACAGAGGGCGCTACGAAAAAGCATGATGTAAAATGTGGGATGTAATTCCCGCGCTTATTTTCTGAGCACTTTCTTTTAACAAATATAATTTCGGGGTTAATAGGTAGAATATCATTAAAGCGTAACCAGACTGACAGAGGCCGCGTAAACAGGTCAAAGACTCACAATTGAATATTAATATCTCAAGTTGCAGCCAGATCATGGTTTGACATGATCGTGGCCCTAAGCATAGACCTGTATATATACAGGTCTATGCCATAAGGCACCAACAGTTGCATTTATAAGGACCCATAAATGTTCTTATGTATGATTGTACTAAAAAAGAATTTAGACGAGCTGATGGGGATGCAGACGCCAAATACGGTTACCTGAAGCACCTACACCTGTTTAAAACAAAGTTTATCTTATTAATCATACACCTACTGATACAGTCTTTTGGGGAAAAAAAATCGCCTAGACCTTTTAATAACAATGATAATATATTAAGACTTTACTGACACAAACACATCAATATTACATGGTTAAGGCCCAATATAATATGTATACATATATCAAGTTTTGGACATTGATACAATTGTATATTGTAGATAAGAACAGTATAGATGTAGTGATAATGTGTCTATGAGCCACAGGATGGCCCTCCCGTGCTTGAAATATCATTGACCCTCAATGTGTATTACATGGGATATGGACCTTTACCAAGAAATTGATCAAAAGTGTTCATGTGTAAAATATAGGTCACTGTGACCTTATTTCTGATGGGTGGTGCCATGTACCAAGACTCATCGAGAAATGAAATATTATTGACCCCTAACATGTAGTATTCAAGATATGGACCTTAACCAAGAACTTAACCAAAGTCATTCATGCGTAAAATATAGGTCACAGTGACCTCATTTCTAGTGGATGGTGTCACTTTACCCAAGACACATCTAGTGGTGAAATATCATTGACCCCCAACATCTAGTATCAAAGTTATGGACCTTAACCAAGACTTAACCGGTCGTTCATGCATAAAATATAGATCACAGTAACCTTATTTTTATTGGGTGGTGTCATGTTGCCCAAGACACATCTAGTGGTGAAATACCATTGACCATCAACATGTAGTATCTGAGATATGGACCTTAACCAAGAAATTAACCAAGTTCATTCATGCGTAAAATATAGGTCACAGTGACCTAATTTCTAGTGGGTGGTGTCACCTTACCTAAGACACATCTAGTAGTGAAATATCATTGACCCCCAACATCTAGTATCCAAGTTATGGACCTTAACCAAGAACTTAACCGAAGTCATTCATGCGTAAATATAGGTCACAGTGACCTAATTTCTAGTGGGTGGTGTCACTTTACCTAAGACACATCTAGTAGTGAAATATCATTGACCCCCAACATCTAGTATCCAAGTTATGGACCTTAACCAAGAACTTAACCGAAGTCGTTCATGCATAAAATATAGGTCACAGTGACCTAATTTCTAGTGGGTGGTGTCACCTTACCTAAGACACATCTAGTAGTGAAATATCGTTGACCCCCAACATCTAGTATCCGAGTAATGGACCTTAACCAAGAACTTATCCAAAGTGTTACGGACGGACGGACAAGGGTAAAACTATATGTCCGATCCACATACGTGGTCGGGCCATAAAAAGTATAATCTAGGCTTTTTTTAATGCTCATTCAATTTATGATGAACGATCGGATGTTAGTTTGAGGATTTTGTATGAATTACTATTAAATAAAAATGATATTTTATTATTTGCATTAATTGATCATCTTTGTTTTTTTAATAAATCAACAGATGAAGGTCTTGTCCCCCTCTTGTATATACTTTGAAAAAAATCTAATTTTGTTGATTTATAAAAATTTAGATGAATTTCAATCTAGAGGTTGAGTTTGATGATCATCGGAAAAGATAAAGCGCACGTATCATCAGCGGTAGAGGCCATCCTTGTCAAAGGAAAATAGCAAAGATAACGTGCAAGCAAGGATCCGAGACTAAAATTGATATTATTGCATTCAGTTCACAGAGGTTTTTCTTAAAACCTGTATATCCTTATTAACAATACTAGAAATCAATATCGAAAGCTGTAATATGTTCATGGATGAGCATTTATAGACAGGAAAAAGGGTGTATAGCCGTTTATATAAAACAAGGACGGGAGATGAAGTTTGAAATACAATTTATCATGAAGTAATAAAGCGTAGAAGAGCTTTTTTTAGTGCATCTACAACAGTACGTGAATAGGTGAGCAAAACACTGAGGACCCATGACTGAGGAAGTATATAAAGTTTTGAATATACAGATTCGCCCACTTTATCAATTGATTATGGTAAATTTTACTTTAACAACAGAAAACTTAACTGACAGCAGCGGACAAAAAAGCGAAGTTGGAAGAGTGTATATATGAGACAACAACTTGTTTTTAGGTAGAGCGACAATAGACGAATCGCAAAATTAGTCGCCCGGAACCGTTTGTTGTATTTTATTTAACGGAGAATACAAGATAAATGGAGAGCTCTGAAATCGGTATTTTTGATCTAATCTTCCAAAGAAGCAAAGGTGTACCAGTAGTAGTAATGCCGGCCACTCTAGACCACTTTGACCCCGATGACCCCGAGTTCATTCCCATAAGCTCCATGTTAAATCATTGCTATTTTTGACATGGAAAGACCCACCCTAGATTTCATACAGTAAAGTCGTGTGCAGTCATGCGGAACGGCGACTCGTCCCTTTCTTTCGCCCCGTTTTAGTTCGTCACCAGTTTCTATTATGTATTATTATCTCTTATCTTTAACGTACCCTAACCCTAACTCTAACCCTAATCCTTACCCTAGCCCTAACCCTAATCTTAACCATTTGTTTTGCTAGTGTCGCCCTTTATGGACTCCTGTGTTGTGATACTCACCCCCCAATTCATTCTTATTGCTCTTTTCCTTGCTCATTTGGCTCTTTACCTTGCTCATCTTGCTCATTTGACTCTTTCGCTGCTCATCTTGCTCTTTTCCTTGCTCATTTGGCTCTTTTGCAGCTCATTTTGCTCTTTCGCTGCTCATCTTGCTCTTTTGCTGCTCATCTTGCTCTTTTGCAGCTCATCTTGTTCTTTACCTTGCTCATTTGGCTCTTTTGCTGCTCATCTTGCTCTTTTCCTTGCTCATTTTGCTCTTTCGCTGCTCATCTTGCTCTTTTGCTGCTCATCTTGCTCTTTTGCAGCTCATCTTGCTCTTTTCCCTGCTCATTTGGCTCTTTTGCTGCTCATCTTGCTCTTTTCCTTGCTCATTTTGCTCTTTCGCTGCTCATCTTGCTCTTTTGCTGCTCATCTTGCTCTTTTGCAGCTCATCTTGCTCTTTTCCCTGCTCATTTGGCTCTTTACCTTGCTTATTTGGCTCTTTTGCTGCTCATCTTGCTCTTTTCCTTGCTCATTTGGCTCTTTTGCAGCTCATTTTGCTCTTTCGCTGCTCATCTTGCTCTTTTGCTGCTCATCTTGCTCTTTTGCAGCTCATCTTGGTCTTTTCCCTGCTCATTTGGCTCTTTACCTTGCTCATTTGGCTCTTTTGCTGCTCATCTTGCTCCTTTGCTGCTTTTCGCATCTTTAACTACAGCAGCAGCAGCAGCAGCCATTTCACCCCTTTATATTTACTTAAGCAGCAGCAGCGGCCATTTCACCCCTTTATATTTACTTAAGCAGCAGCAGCAGCCATTTTACCCCCTTATATTTACTTAAGCAGCAGCAGCAGCAGCCATTTCACCCCTTTATATTTACTTAAGCAGCAGCAGCAGCAGCCATTTTACCCCTTATATTTACTTAAGCAGCAGCAGCCATTTCACCCCTATCTTTTCCTTAATCAGCAGCAGCTTCAATATCCACCCCTTTTCCACACCAAGAACAGACGCTTCCTTGTGTGTATTAAGAGTTACTGTTTAACCCCCTCCTGTAACTTAGGACACAGCACTTTTCTGTGTTACTCTTCCTTTAGCTCGGGACTTCAGGTCAAAATGTACTTTTAATTTCCAATAGACTCCTATGTTAAATTTTCTTGGCGATCTACGCGACACCTGTCACCTCCAGAACTCTAACAGTAAAGTCATGTGCAGTCATGCGTAACGGTTCCCGATTCAAGCCCCTAATGACCACTGACCAACACACAGTATATCATCGGAAAGACATTGTCTTACCCAAGACAATGCAACAAACCGGAAGGAAATCGGTCGAGAAATAACAAAGTTACGGACCATTAAAATCTAGTAGTATAGATGTGGCAATCATTTATCGGATATCCCGAATTCGAATTTTCGCGGGAAAATGAGATTCCAAAAGGACCGGATGTGGCGTCACCGGAAGCAAGATGGCCAACGAGATCCAAGATGGCCACCGAGATCCAAGATGGCGGAACCGGAAGTCACGTGATCCAAGATGGCCGCCGGGATCCAAGATGGCGGACCGGAACCGGTTGTGACGTCATACGCCTGCGCAAAAAAAAAGGGACGTCCCGGGGGACGTCCCGAGAAATGATAAATGATTGTGGCGCCACATCTATACTACTAGATTTTAATGGTCCGTAACTTTGTTATTTCTCGACCGATTTCCTTCCGGTTTGTTGCATTGTCTTGGGTAAGACAATGTCTTTCTGATGATATACTGTGTGTTGGTCAGTGGTCATTAGGGGCTTGACCACAAAGTGACCATTTCTTATTTCTATTCAAAGGTGGGGTTGTTGTATATCGTTAGAGAGCATAAGAAGTCTAGACACAGATTCTGGGGTTTTTAGGATGGTATTGGTCAGTGGTCAGTCAGGACTTGACCACAAAGTGACCAATTCCACATTTTAAGGGAGGGTAGATGTGTTACATATCGTTAAAGAGCTAAAGACCTGTACATAACGAATATAAGGTTAAGAAAGTGAAATAGGTGAGTGAAAGGAAAAAAGGGGAGAGTTAGGGTTAGAGATTATGGTTAGAGTTAGAAGAGAGTTAGGGTTAAAGATTAGAGCTAGAGTTAGAAGAGAGTTAGGGTTAAAGATTAGAGCTAGAGTTAGAAGAGAGTTAGGGTTAGGGTTAAAGATTAGAGTTAGAGTTAGAGTTAGAAGAAAGACAAAGCATTAGGGCTAAGAGTGAAGATAAGAATTAGAAGTTAGGGCTAGAATGGGGTCAGGGTTAAAAAATAAAACAAAGAAGGAGACATAGGGTTAGGGTTAGAAAGGGGTAAGGACTAAAAATAGAAACGAAGAAACCGGTTTGAACCGGTTAGAAGACAGGGGGTCATCAAGTGCAAAATGAACTGGTTGGGAGTAAAATTAAGAAGAATCGGGAACCGTTACGCATGACTGCACATGACTTTACTGTTAGAGTTCTGGAGGTGACAGGTGTCGCGTAGATCGCCAAGAAAATTTAACATAGGAGTCTATGGGAAATTAAAAGTACATTTTGACCTGAAGTCCCGAGCTAAAGGAAGAGTAACACAGAAAAGTGCTGTGTCCTAAGTTACAGGAGGGGGTTAAACAGTAACTCTTAATACACACAAGGAAGCGTCTGTTCTTGGTGTGGAAAAGGGGTGGATATTGAAGCTGCTGCTGATTAAGGAAAAGATAGGGGTGAAATGGCTGCTGCTGCTTAAGTAAATATAAGGGGTAAAATGGCTGCTGCTGCTGCTGCTTAAGTAAATATAAAGGGGTGAAATGGCTGCTGCTGCTGCGGCTTAAGTAAATATATGGGGGTAAAATGGCTGCTGCTGCTGCTTAAGTAAATATAAAGGGGTGAAATGGCTGCTGCTGCTGCTTAAGTAAATATAAAGGGGTGAAATGGCTGTTGCTGCTGCTGCTGCTGCTGCTGGTGTAGTTAAAGATGCGAAAAGCAGCAAAGGAGCAAGATGAGCAGCAAAAGAGCCAAATGAGCAAGGTAAAGAGCCAAATGAGCAGGGAAAAGAGCAAGATGAGCTGCAAAAGACCAAGATGAGCAGCAAAAGAGCAAGATGAGCAGCGAAAGAGCAAAATGAGCTGCAAAAGAGCCAAATGAGCAAGGAAAAGAGCAAGATGAGCAGCAAAAGAGCAAGATGAGCAGCAAAAGAGCCAAATAAGCAAGTTAAAGAGCCAAATGAGCAGGAAAAAGAGCAAGATGAGCTGCAAAAGAGCAAGATGAGCAGCAAAAGAGCAAGATGAGCAGCGAAAGAGCAAAATGAGCAAGGAAAAGAGCAAGATGAGCAGCAAAAGAGCCAAATGAGCAAGGTAAAGAGCCAAATGAGCAGGGAAAAGAGCAAGATGAGCAGCAAAAGAGCAAGATGAGCAGCGAAAGAGCAAAATGAGCTGCAATAGAGCCAAATGAGCAAGGAAAAGAGCAAGATGAGCAGCAAAAGAGTCAAATGAGCAAGATGAGCAAGGTAAAGAGCCAAATGAGCAAGGAAAAGAGCAATAAGAATGAATTGGGGGGTGAGTATCACAACACAGGAGTCCATAAAGGGCGACACTAGCAAAACAAATGGTTAGGATTAGGGTTAGGGCTAGGGTAAGGATTAGGGTTAGAGTTAGGTAGTAAGACACAGTTCGGTTTTGTTTACAAGTTAGTTTCGGAGAGTGACATCCTAGAATTTCTAAAGTAAAATACAAAGGTCGAATTTAAGTAGCTATAAATTAAGAATGCCTTATGATTTAGTAACGAAAGTGTGCTCAACTGATAGGGAATCTTTCAGAGGTAATATTTTTGACAAAGTATAAAAATATTCGAAAAAACGGAAGTTTAGCGTCCCTTTTCCGGCATGGTGTCATTTTTATTTTACCGATCTTTTGAGCGTTTTTATTAATGCTTGTTTTTAAGGTAAAAAATGCGACGTCATTTCTTGAAAAAATAAGCCGGTCGATGTATAGGTTTTTTACTTTTAATAAACAGCCAGGTTTATGTACTTTCAGGGCATGTATAGCACGATAGAGGATTTAGTGCAGGTTTGAGTCTAATCTAAGCTTGAATTATGGTAAAAATGTGTAAATTTTAGTGTTTTTTCATGTATAATTTGTTTTCGGAGTTATCGGTTTGTAATGAAAAGATCTCATTTTTGCAAGTAACAACTAACTGGAAGATAATCTATGGAATGTAAGGATTTCAACGATGTATGATAAGTGTATATAAGGTTAAATATAGTTTTAGAATAGGTATTGGAAGAAGCATATGTGCTGCAAAGCTATGAACGTTTCTGACGTTTTACCTAGAAGTGTGTTTTACTACCTTAGGGTTAGGGTACGTTAAAGATAAGAGATAATAATACATAATAGAAACTGGTGACGAACTAAAACGGGGCGAAAGAAAGGGACGAGTCGCCGTTCCGCATGACTGCACACGACTTTACTGTATGAAATCTAGGGTGGGTCTTTCCATGTCAAAAATAGCAATGATTTAACATGGAGCTTATGGGAATGAACTCGGGGTCATCGGGGTCAAAGTGGTCTAGAGTGGCCGCATTACTACTTGTACCAAAGGGGTAATCAGTATCATAAAACCGTAAAGACAAGGACAAAACCGACAGACAAAAAATCATCACAACAAAACAAACCACATAACATAAAACACACTCATACATAACAACAAAACCGCATTCAGCAACGCGAACTCAAGTCGAAACGAGAGTGAACTCAGGTGCTCCGGAAGAGTAAGCAGTTCCTGCTTGCTTTAGCACACCCGTCACGTTGCCAAAGATCGATTAAGTGTTGGTCAAATCCGGAAAGGATGACATTACAAAACTCTATGTCAAACCAACATCTGTGCTCATCTGAGAGATAGAAATCCCGTATTTGTATACAAGCATATGATGTCGTCCGTAAATTTTTTTGAGTGATGACAACAACCTGGGAGCAACGTACCCCTGTGTTAACAATTTGCTTGTCAGCCGTGCAGCTCTATCAAGGAAATCGTTGTACTCCCCACATGCTCTGGAATAACGAATCAATTGTGATACGTAAACTCCATATGCTGGAGCGGACGGAATGTTGCTACACAGAAAGGGAAAGTTAACTATTGGAAAGTTGAAGTCATCACGTTTGTCATAGAGCCTTGTACAAAGCCTTCCTTGTGTGTCAATTTCGAGAAATAGATCCAAATATGAAGCGGACCTCCTAGAATCTGTAGTGTCCTTTATCTCAAGTTCCTTCGGATATATGAGATGTAAATAGTCACCAAATCGAGGATTGTTTAGTGAAAGGACATCATCAATATAACGAAATGTGAGATTGAAGGATAAAGCCAGTTTGCGGTCCTTTTTGTCTAGAAGTGATTGTAAGAAGTCTGCTTCATATGAATGAAGAAACTAATCGGCAAGCAATGGTGCACAATTTGTGCCCATTGGGATACCTATTGTTTGCTGAAAAACACGTCCACCAAACTGTACATATATGTTGTCGATTAGAAAATGAGGAATACATGATACAAATTAAAATCTTAAGTACATTGATTCTCTTTGTAGTACTGACCACTGTGGCCTTTAGTGTGAATAAATATAACAATAAAACACAGAAAATAAAATAGAGAGGTGCATTGGAAACAATCAAAAATGAAATTAATAAGGTCATTGCGAAAATTGTTACCCCCCTCCCCCCAAAAAAAAGAAGAAATGATAAAAATAAACATTTTCCTTATGCGGACTAAAAATGAAATGCAAAAACTGGTAGAGCTGAACTGAAGTCCCCTGATTACAGTATGACCATGAAGACTAACAAAGAGAAACCAGAGTTACAAACAAATATATTTACAAGCATGTTATAAGATGCATGTAGATTATCTATACCGAAAACTTAACTATATCAACCCCATTATGAAGAAAGAGAGAATACCGAAGCAAAAAAAAAATTCAGAATTTTAAAAAAAATATAAAACCCAACAAAATCACCGGGTCAAACAAGCTCTGTAAAAAGAGATGTATACATAATCTATAAAAAACAAAGTGGCACCAATTGGGCAAACCAGTGTCAAAAGTCCGAAAGGGCAACGACAAAACCTGTAAACACGAACGAGAACAGCACGAAGAAACACAAAATGCATACCCCATAAAATCAACCGCAACAGAAATCAACACAATCTCCAAATAGAAAATAATGAGATGTGGAATAAGTGTACGCGACACAACCCACAATTAAACGGCAATTTAGAAAAACCACAATGGACAACCGCCAGCAGCCTTCAACGAAGCCATTTGGCACTGCTCGCGGCACTGCAATTGGCCCATGGTCTAAATAAAAACATACATGTAGTATAGTCAATCCTACGTCAGACCTAACGACACGAGGAGTGCTGTTAGACTCTATTTCGAAGATAACGCGAACTCAAGTCGTAACGAGAGTTAACTCAGGTGCTCCCAAAGGGTAAACAGTTCCTGCTAGTTTAGCACACCCGTCGCGCTTCTGTGTGTCAAATCCGGTAAAGGAAGACAAAAAAAAATCCTATGACAAACCAACATCCACACTCATCTGAGAAAAAGAAATCCTATATTTGTCTATGAGTGCATGATGTCTTCCGTACAATCTCTTGAGTAACGAATCAATTGCGATCGGCTGGAGCGGGTGGAAAAGTTGACGATTGGAAAGTTGAAGTCAATTACGTTTGTCATAGTGAGCTTTGTTGAATGTTTTCCTTGAGATGTAGATATGAATATGAAGCAGACTTCCCAGAATCTGTTGTGTCCTTTATCTCAAGTTCCTGGGATGGAGACAGATATAAAATCGAGAATTTTGCAGTGAAAGGACATCTTCAACATAACGGAAAATGAGGTTAAAAGAGAGAGCTAGTCTACGATCTTTTTTGTCAAGAAGAGATTGGAAGAAGTCTAGCTGCTTCGTATCAACGAAGAAACAAATGAGCAAGAAAAGGTGTACAATAAGTGCCCATTGGATCCCCTATTCTTTGCTGAAAAACTAAACTATATAAAATAATAATAATCAAATCTCCATTTGACTTCTCTCTTAGTATTATTCATAACACATCGGTTTAATTAATGCACAATTCAAATAAGATGAAACAATTACGACAAAATGTCTGCACTTTTCAAAACGGGGAAGCAGTTCTGATCATAGAAACTACACACCGGTAAGTATTCCTTTAGCGTGGAACAAATTCTAGATTTCCTTTAGTGTGGAACAAATACTAGATATGAAAAGCAACAACTCGTTCAGCTGAGAGGAAACATTCCGGGCTTATATCTCAGTAAATCAATAACGCTATACGTATGATTACTGAAAATCATGGACGAATGAACCAAGACAAGAGTTTAGGGTGACACACAAGACAATCTGTTGTGTCCTTTATCTCAAGTTCCTGAGATGGAGAAAGATATACAATCGAGATTTTTGCAGTAAAAAGACATTTTCAACAGAACGGAAAATGAGGTTAAAAGAGAGAGCTAGTCTACGATCTTTTTTGTCAAGAAGAGATTGAAAGAAGTCTGTTTCGTATCAACGAAGAAACAAATGAGCAAGAAAAGATGTACAATAAGTGCCCATTGGAATGCCTATTATTGCTGAAAAACTAAACTATATAAAATAATAATAATCAAATCTCCATTTGACTACTCTCTTAGTATTATTCATAACACATCGGTTTAATGAATGCACAATTCAAATAAGATGAAACAATTACGACAAAATGTCTGCACTTTTCAAAACGGGGAAGCAGTTCTGATCATAGAAACTACACACCAGTTAGTATTCCTTTAGCGTGGAACAAATTCTAGATTTCCTTTAGTGTGGAACAAATACTAGATATGAAAAGCAACAACTCGTTCAGCTGAGAGGAAACATTCCGGGCTTATATCTCAGTAAATCAATAACGCTATACGTATGATTACTGAAAATCATGGACGAATGAACCAAGACAAGAGTTTAGGGTGACACACTAGACACCTTATAGAAAAATTCCATGCACAAAGGCGTCTGATAAAATCACTGGACCAAGACACTGGATGAGGGCGGCATGCATAGTTCAAAAAAGGCGTTAGACAAGGTCACTTGAAGAGTTGATTCCACGACATGCATTCCTTTGTGCAGGTGGTACTAAAAATTTGGAGAAATTAAAGATGAAACCGTTAAAAACCAACTGCAAACAAATCTTGACAAGCCCATGATTGGTCAGACAAATAGCAACTGAAACGTCATGAATTAAGTACAAATTACACAGTGTATAACCGGACAGTAAGCGATCACGGAAGTTGATCACTGTCCGATGGTAAAATCCTAGTTGCATGTTATCTTTTTCGCCAGATTTTTGTGGTTTTAAGGCTGCATGAACGTACTATGATATCGAATAGGAACAAACGTGAGTTGTATTTATAGCTTGCTCATTTACACAACTTTTTAACGCTTCTTTTTGTATTCAGGACAATTTAAACTATTATAATTTTTAGATTGATCATCGATGGGTGAACATTTTTTCCTTCACCTCTTAGCACATATTTGTAATTTACTGGCAAACTGCAATGATTTTATTAGCCTTTTTATTATAATCAAAAAGGGCGATTATTTGACTTTCTACGTTGAAAAGGATAGATGGAGATAAAATACACAATTTTGTTAAAACATTAAGTTTTGTAATTATGGCATAATCGTTTACTGTCCGATTAATTGGTCATTTATTTTCTGTGAGTGTCCGATTAATTGTCTGCTTTGAATCCTCAGAGCTCGAAAAAAAAGTTATTATTTCACATTTCTCCTCATTTCTTTATATCTTAGTTTATTGTATTATTCTACAATTTGCTTATAAGCAAGCTTATGAATATATGTTTTCATATTTTTATGATAATTGATGTCATTGTCTATTTTGAATCATTTATTTACTTTACAGAATAAATATGAGAACTCAAAATAGTCTCTACTGTTGGATTCGAAAACATAATTGCGACAGTGTTCATCTTATAACAAAATGGAAATCCATTCAACAAGCTCATAAAAAGAAGTGCGATTAACAGCTATGAGTACCTAAGTATGTCCACTTGTGTATGACTAATCAATGTTACTGTTCGCTGTGGGGTTGCGCCGATACGAATAGAAACTGGCCGTTTCGAAAGATTACCGAAAGAAGATCGGACTTGCTTTATGTGTGAAACTACAATTGAGGATGAAGAACACGTACTCCTGGAATGTCCTTTATATGACGATATAACAGATGAACTATATACTACCTTAGTGCAATATGAACCAAATTTTTATGCGTTTGATAATATCGATAAACTGTCCATTGTGCTAGGCTCAGATAACTCTTACATTATTATGAAAAGTGCCAAAATCTGCAAATTGATTTTAGATAGGAGAAGACAATTTTTATACCGATAATCTTTTTATATGTTGAGACTGTAAATATCTTTTAATGTTTTAAGTGCAAGATTCGTTCTTATTGTATTTTTAATATGAAATATCTTTTTACTCGTCTCTCATAATTCTTTTTAGAATGGCGTCAATATATTTTATGTTGTTTTTTTAAATAATATATGTATATTTTATTGTTTATATATTGATGGTGAGACGTAAATAAACTATATCTATCTATCTGTCAAAATTGTTCATTAGAAGCTTTCCATTGACTTTTGTGAAACTGAAATCTTCTTATAGCATCGACAGCCAATGTGCTAGATATTTGTGAGTCGATGAATTGTCACTTACTTGTATGATACGGACAACATGCTCAACACAAAAAAGTCTGTTAAGATGTGAGATCCATTTTGATCAAGATAATGGACATCATGGAGCGGTCATCTCTATGTAAATCTATGTCTTATATTAATAAAAAGCTTAACAATGATTTGAGTTGTTTTTAAAAATGTGGTTAGCCTCAGCGACTGTGGTGACAGCTAGGTTATCATGACAGGTTTCTTTTACAGCATCGAATTAATGATTAATCAGTATAAGTCCCTCATAAGCGGGGTAACGCCGGCTATGCTTAATGCTTGAAATCTGGTGACAGCTTCTAATTACCTGTTTTGTTTATTAAAAATCGCTTATCTTGGTCTGCTTTAATATGCGTTAGCCATTGCCGATAAATTGGTTGTATTCACAAAGTCCATAATAAAAATATACAACAAAGTTCCAAACAATACGTATGACGCGCGTTTCGTCTATTCTTCTTCCTCTTCCAGTAATGAGTTGAACTCAGGATTGAGTCTTTCAAGACTCATGACTAAGATCAAATTAAGTTTGGGCTAGGAAGAACCTAAGGGTTTAGACAATTAAAACTTTAAAGGCATGAAACGGTATAGATTTGATGTGTTCTAAACTGACAGAAATACAATCATAAAAGCTGAGTAACATAAAAACAGGAAATTTGGCAACGCTATATGCATATTTTAATGACTAACCGATTACCAACAACGTTAAAATAAACAAATTGAAAGATAGACAACAGGAGCTGATCCACAATTTTCGAAAGGGGGGTTCCACATACTGGGTTCTGTGGGCCAAAGGGGGGGTTCCAGACCAATTTTTCTGAAAATCTACACAAAAATTCAAAAATTTCGGAGGAAAGGGGGGTTCCGACCCTCGCCCCCCCCCCCCTGGATCCGCCAATGGACAAACCATAAGCATTGAAAGGAAAGTACTCAAAATTAAAACGTTCGAACAGGGAAGCCAAAATCCAACAATAATATAGGCTCTGAGAATATCGACTTGGCATATTTTAAATCTGTTCCAACTCTATTGCAACACCATTAAAACTGACCGCGTTCTATAATTTGATATCTAAAAATTTTGTTAAAAGCGAATTCCTACACCATTTGACTTTGTCATTGAATTCACGTGAATTTCATGCTTAGGCTATGTATGCTAGGTTTTAGTTGGATGCCTACATATCTCAAGAACTAAAAGACTTAGAGGAAATTGTATTGCTATGCTTATGTTGTAGACTAAATCTGAATTCCTCTTGGATTTTAGCCATGACATATACATGTTTCAGACCGTACGCGTATAGGAAATGTACCTATACGGTCTGACCGTACAAGTATACCCATATGGTCTAAAAACCAGTATTCAGACCATATAGGTCATGTGTAGGTATTTCTCAATTATAATTGACAACACCCAGATTCATACAGTAAAATAGAGGAGCTCAAATAAAAACAAAAAGATGGAATCAAAACATAGAATAGGGAAATGTGATGTTTGATATTTGTAGAATTTGTTTGTTTTTATCCTCAACTTTTTGGGGGTTTGATTTCACCGGTATAAAAGGGTCCACGAAAAAGTGTCATACTTCGTGTCGATGATTTAAAAAAAATATAAAGTTTGAGGAAAACGACAATACATGTAGACAGTTAAATGTAAAACATTTTTGGCTAAAACATATTGCCGAAATCTTGCTGAATCAGCCTCCCCCATCTGCAGATAGTTATTTTCTCCGTCTTCCCACGGGTAAACAACTGCTTGGAAGGCCTGTCAAACAAAGTTCCTAAATATTCTCCAAACTTTTCATCCCACATTTCAATGGCTTTGTTTTGGTTGAACATTACAATTGACGAAGGTAAACAGTCCGCCAAAAGTTAAGCACCACCGCATTTTAAAATGGCACCCTCGTTTTATATTTTATTGAAATAGTCTGATCTTTTGTACACAAGAACCTTTTGATATTACAACAATTTTGCATCATGAAAAAATTGAAAATTAAGAAAGATTTAAAAAATATGGGTACAAAGTATTGTGTGATTTTTCCCGATCCTGAATTCAAGTTTCGGAGAGCAATAAAAGAGACAGGCAATTCAAGCAAACCATTTTTCAAAGAATCTTTTACATGACACTTCTTTAAAATGTCGTTATCTGATAACATCAAACGACAAATATGAGATTTTAATAGGTTTTGCGGGTTTTGGGACCTGCTTTAAAATATCTGCTTTTCCCGATTTAACATGTTTATTTTCAAATGCTAATTTCTCCATTAAACAGCATGATAATTAAAAGCTTTGTATTTTTTGATTATGGATTGTTTCATGTAAAATGGTTTATCAGAGATTTAAAGGCAAAAAAAAAAAATGAGGCATAAACATGTATATATATATATATGTAACCCAAGAACAGCATATCAACTATAGATACATATCTTCATTTGCAATGTTTGAAAAGCTTGCTAGATTTTAAGAGAAAGGCCAACTTCCCAAATCTTAAATCTAATTTGTATGTACCAAAATGTTCATTCAATTTCAAAGCTTAGATGCATGGTCAAATGTTTTTATTCGATAACTAGCTTGACAAAATGTACGGATTATTTTCCAACGAGGAATTACAAAAATAAATCTGAATCCTAAATATACCTATGTTGTTATGAAATATTTTTGCAATTCTTTGTTTGGGTAAGCTATTACCTTTTATCTTTGTTCCAGTTTTTTTTTCATATCATTTTGCCCTAGCTGAATCGTGTGAATAATTGTTTGTGAGAATTTTTGTCTTGATACTTCTACTTTGAACCCAACAATTAATCGGACAGATAAATATAGCTTTCGAACAATTAATGATTGTGTACAGTGGCAACTAGTCGGACAGAGATGGAGTGAGTAGTGCTCTTACAAATCTGATTATTGTGAACATTCAAAACCATTTTATCAAATAATATTGACACCAAATGATTTTTTATTTAAACAGCTTTCATTGGAGATGCAATACCCTATTTCAATGTAAGTAGTTCACTTATAAATTGTTGTTTCTTTCGCCGAAATGAGTTTCCATTGTCAAAAATACCAATGATTAAACCCCTTTTTTTGAAAATTTAAATCATCCACCAGATATATTGATAATTTGAATAGTGATAATTAACAATGTTAACAAATTGTACGCTTCATTTTTTCGTAAAAATTCGTCTCAGTGGAATAAAAGCTTAAATTCATGGGGAAATCATACCATTTTTCAAAATCAACTAGGATTTTACCACCGGACAGTGATCAACTTCCGTGATTGCTTACTGTCCGGTTATACACTGTGAATTAGTTACAATATCAAACAAAAGTAAGAAAAAAAATCTGTTATTTCTGTGACAAAATAAGGGTGAAAAAACATAGGTGTAACCTTAGGTCTATTTATATAACCACAACAAATTAAGTTCGATGTTATGGACCTAATTATAAAAAAAAATAAACCCATCCGTATCAGGAGAGATGCAGGTACCGAATCCCAGCGCTGGAAGGACGACACCTTGAATGTGCTAAAGCAGTTTAGTCACCATACAAATAAGCCAAAAAAAGACAAAAAAAAAAAAAACACACAAAAAAACTTCAAAAGTCCAAAGAAGGACAATAAAACACCCAAAAAATCTAAATCTAATGCAAAACCAAATGGTACCGAAGGCTCAGGAGAGATATTACAGAACTGTGACATATATGAATGAAGGAAGCAAAGAGGCATCAATGGATCATTCGAGTGTCAAAAGTCCGAAAGAGCAACACTGGCAAAACCAGTAAACATGAAGGGGGACAGCACGAATCTGTTCAATTTGTACTCGAAAAAAAAAAGGGAAAGGGAATCAGAGGCCGGATGAGTTTCTCTGATGATGTAATTTGTTAACCAAAAGTTTTCTTCCTCCGTCGAGTTTTCTGTAGACTCTTAATTGTAAGTCAGTCAAGTAGTTTACAAAAGTTATATTAAGCTCAGGAGGGTTTAAAAATAATTACTTGTGAACACGAAGAGTGAAACTAGAACCAAGATAAATATCTGGGGCCAGGATTTTACACGTCAGTAAAAATTATATTTTTGCGGAAAAATTTATATGCATTTCAAACAATGATATGAGCAAAGATGCATCTAATTTTGATACACAATCAATACCACATGTTTATGTCAAAACAATAATAAAATAAACATATTATGTTTTAACTGTTACAAGAAAAAATACATCTATCCAAAATTTGATGATGCTGAATTTCCACTATGCCACAGGTTAACGAAATCAATATTGAGAAGTCAAATCTTATTGGTTTAATGATGATACTTTTGATACAACGCTAATTTCTATTGGACACAGAGATCAAACAAGCAGCGCACCTTGCGTTTGATTGGAAATAGATTGAACAGTGGCGAGTACTTTAACCGTTGTGTATTGATACAGTTAACCGATGTTTTATCGAAGAACTTGCAAGTTTGAAATTGTCATATGGAGATCTTATGTCACTTAGCGAAACTGATGCCATGGTTTTTGGAACACCATGTTTATTTGTGGTGATTTCGGTTTTTCTGCATTCTTTGAAAAGACCGGGAAATGGTAAGTATAGATTTTAAATCTATTTTTAGATGTTGAGTTTTCAAAAATTTACAACTTCTGCTGCCTACCTGGACATACCTGGTAAATCAAAAAAGTTAGAAAAAAGGTCATAAGTTTATTGTGCTTATATTTTTATTATTATTTTATTGTTCAAAAGATTTACAACACTTTTATTCCAGATTTAGGATATATTAAAAAGGATAATATGTAATCCAAGCCCCTGTGTTTCAAAAGTACAAGTTTGCAAATAAATCCATTGATAAAGTCTAGTTATGAATACAATACATGTAGTTTTACCTGTTGATTTCTGTGAGATACTCACAGTGTGGAGATAATGTGCTCAGATTTATAATTCCTATAAATTGATTTGGTAGATAAAAATAACATTTGTAGAATCAAGTTAGTCCAATATAAGAAATATCCTAGATTTTCATCCCTCTTCCGCCTAGATTTTTTCAGCCCTTCAAAAAAAATGAATTTGATTTTTTTGGCAAATTATGTTCATTTTGGTCAATTTCTTTAAGAATATGTAGAATGGTAGAATATTATATTTATCATGTTTATTCAATTGAAAATAGAAAAAATGAAAAAGATAAAATTTGCCTGCCCATGCATCCTAAAATGTCCTAAATTATGTTCAAGAAATTTGGATGAGATAATCTAGATAAATTTTATAATGGCCTTCAATCCAAATACTAAAAAAATATATAAATATACTGTTTCTTTATAGGAATAAAAAAATCTGAGAAAAAAATATGTAACAGTTGTTTATCCTTCTTGATATTTTTACAACTTGTTGAATTAATATATGTACATGTACACACGATGTACAAAACATAATATAATGTGCTATAGATTAGAATGATGTTTTACAATATTTATAACTTATTAACCAGGAAAAATTATTTTTTATCACACACAAAAGGCTTTGTTCTTTATCTGTGTTGTAAAAGTTGCACAGAAATTTTATGTTAAAGCTAAAAAAAGTAATTTTCAAAACATTTGTTTAAATTTTAAGCAGTTTAAGAACATTTTTACAGATTTCGCCTAATTTGTACATACTTTTGTTCAAAAATGTAATTCTTCAATTCTTTATTTGTCCAATTTGGCCCCACTGGAGGCATATAAAACATACATGTATAACATTCATGGTCATTAAGACAAAGACAGACCAGAACTATACAGTTACTGTACAATAGAATAACAAAATATGTAGACCAAATCTTAATTAAGAAATTTAATACTTGTATCTCCAGGTTGTATCTTTTTTGTCTTTTATTACTAAAATCAAATCAAATAGATAAGAAACCCCCTTTTAATATGTGGTATAATGAATTGTAGAAATGTAGAAACTAAAAGTCTTTAGAATTCAAAGCGGTTTAAAAAAAATCAGGGATTCAATATTTTGCTGCATTGAGACTACGTCATTTTCGAGTTCATTGCTTTTCCGAAAAAATCCCTCAATTAGACAGAAATTATCACGTGACTTTACCAGTTTTTGAGTCAAACTGGTTTGCTGCCTCGTAGACTATGTTAAAGCATTTGTGGGTTTATGAAAACAGTGATATCTTTACAAACGATGAATACTTCAATTGAATGAAAAAATATTCTTACATGTGAAGAAACATTTCCAGAAATGAAGATTCCATCGTAAATAAACATTACAGCAGTATTTATTTCGATCTATTGCTCTTAGTTGCACCGGAAGTCGTCATGCCCCCAAAAAATTATAATAAAAGAACTTTTTCCGGGTTCACCAGCCATTCCGCGCTATCGTGAAAACGGCGTCTTGTCCAGGACACTGTTACCTTTTTGTCATAGACTTTAACATCTTCACACTGAAATAAATAAATTACACCTTGTCTCTGAATCTCTCTCATAGCACTGATAAATTGTAATTTAAGAATCAATATGATGTGAAAAGCTGAGAAACTCATCAATATGTTATAAGCCTGTTTAGCTGATTGAAGATTTACAAATGTATAATCATGGGAAAGTGGATAAAACAAAACTTTTTTGTTAATGCTTAAGTTATAAAGAGAAATATACATGTAAATGAATTCAATAATTAATTAGGTTCTAATTAATGTTCATGAATCTGCAGTGGTTTAAAAGTGACATATTTCAATTAATTTAAGGATGCATGTTTCTTTGAAATCCAATTTAGAATTCTTGTTTCTGCAGAAAACGATGTGATCAGATTAGTTTGGTAGAAAATTGTAGCTGCTTCCGAGATGTATTGGTTACATTTCTAAGCCTGGATTTGAATTGTTCTGCTGATCTTCTTACTAGTTCTGAGTAATTTAATTTGTAAAATTGGTTTCAATAGCTTAACATTATCCATTGTGTTTTCAATTTCCTTTCAATTTTCCTTCTTTTCATCTCTAGGTTTTACCATTTGTGAATGCACGATTTTAGAAAAGTATTTGTTATTGAATGCTTCTCTTGTTAAACCTAAATTATAAATTGTTGTGGTCAGTTTAAATTCAATACATGTGTAAAGTAAGCCCTCTGCATGTGTAAAAGGTAAGTACATGTATACAAATTACAATTTACATAAGCTTTAAAAAATCAGAAAGCTTTATAAATGGTAGTTAATAAAGTTTGACTGCACTAATCTATTGTCCATCCCAGTATTTAGACTTTGTCTTCCAAGTTTTCCTTTACATCACATCCTCAGGATGGCCTTTGACTTTTTACCACTCTGCCTGCTTACTTTGTATTTCAAGTTTGCCTTCAGATGTCCTTCTGTTGCCTTTACCTTTTGAGTTTCTGCCTGCTGACTGTCTTCTAAGTTTACCTGCAGATGTCCTTCTGTTATCTTTGCCTTTTGAGCTTCTGCCTGCTGACTTTGTCTTCCAAGTTTACCTTAACACGTCCTCCTGTTGCCATTGCCTTTTGAGCTTTTGCCTGCTTACTTTGTCTTCCAAGTTTACCTGCACATGTACTCCTGTTTTCTTTGCCTTTTGAGCCTTTTGCCTGATGACTTTGTCTTCTAAGTTTACCTGCACATGTACTCCCGTTTTCTTCGCCTTTTGAGCTTCTGCCTGCTGACTATGTCCTCTAAGTTTACCTGCACATGCCTTCCTGTTTTCTTTGCCTTTTGAGCTTCTTCCTGCTGACTTTGCCTTCCAAGTTTACTGGCACATGTCCTTCTGTTGCCTTTGTCTTTTGAGCTTCTGCCTGCTGACTTTGTCTTCCAAGTTTGCCTGCACATGTACTCCTGTTTTCTTTGCCTTTTGAGCTTCTGCCAGCTGACTTTGCCTACCAAGTTTACTGGCACATGTCCTTTTGTTGCCTTTGCCTTTTGAGCTTCTGCCTGCTGACTTTGTCTTCCAAGTTTACCTGTACATGTACTCCTGTTTTCTTGCCTTTTGAGCTTCTGCCTGCTGACTGTGTCTTCCAAGTTTACCTGCACATGTACTCCTGTTTTCTTTGCCTTTTGAGCCTTTTGCCTGATGACTTTGTCTTCTAAGTTTACCTGCACATGTACTCCCGTTTTCTTCGCCTTTTGAGCTTCTGCCTGCTGACTATGTCTTCTAAGTTTACCTGCACATGCCTTCCTGTTTTCTTTGCCTTTTGAGCTTCTTCCTGCTGACTTTGCCTTCCAAGTTTACTGGCACATGTCCTTCTATTGCCTTTGTCTTTTGAGCTTCTGCCTGCTGACTTTGTCTTCCAAGTTTGCCTGTACATGTACTCCTGTTTTCTTTGCCTTTTGAGCTTCTGCCAGCTGACTTTGCCTACCAAGTTTACTGGCACATGTCCTTTTGTTGCCTTTGCCTTTGTAGCTTTTGCCTGATGACTTTGTCTTCTAAGTTTACCTGCACATGTCCTCCTGTTTTTTTTTTGCCTTTTGAGCTTCTGCCAGCTGACTTTACCTTCCAAGTTTACTGGCACATGTCCTTCTGTTGCCTTTGCCTTTGTAGCTTTTGCCTGATGACTTTGTCTTCTAAGTTTACCTGCACATGTCCTCCTGTTTTCTTTGCCTTTTGAGCTTCTGCCAGCTGACTTTGCCTTCCAAGTTTACTTGCACATGTCCTCCTGTTTTCTTGCCTTTTGAGCTTCTGCCTGCTTACTTTGTCTTCCAAGTTTACCTGCACATGTCTTCCTGTTTTTCTTGCATTTTGAGCTTCTGCCTGCTGACAATGTCTTCCAAGTTTACCTGCAAATGTCCTCCTGTTTTCTTTGCCTTTTGAGCCTTTTGCTGATGACTTTGTCTTCTTAGTTTACCTGCACATGTCTTCCTGTTTTCTTTGCCTTTTGAGCTTCTGCCAGCTGACTTTGCCTTCCAAGTTTACTGGCACATGTCCTTCTGTTGCCTTTGCCTTTTGAGCTTCTGCCTGCTGACTTTGTCTTCCAAGTTTACCTGCACATGTACTCCTGTTTTCTTTGCCTTTTGAGCTTCTGCCTGCTGACTGTCTTCTACGTTTACCTGCACATATCCTTCTGTTGCATTTGCCTTTTGAGCTTCTGCCTGCTGACTGTCTTCTAAGTTTAACTGCAGATGTCCTTTCTATTGCCTTTGCCTTTTGAGCTTCTGCCTGCTGACTTTGTCTTCTAAGTTTACCTGCACATGTCCTCCTGTTGCCTTTGCCTTTTGAGCTTCTGCTTGCTGACTTTGTCTTCTAAGTTTACCTGCACATATCCTTCTGTTGTCTTTGTCTTTTGAGCTTCTGCCTGCTTACTTTGTCTTCCAAGTTTTCCTGCAGATGTCCTTTTGTTGCCTTTGCCTTTGAGTTTCCATTTCATTTCTGCCTGCTGACTTTGCCATCTGAGTTTTCTTGCCCATCACATCATGTTGACTATGTCTTCTTCAGTTTTCTGTCTTTGTCCTCTGAGAGCTTCCCTGATTATCCATCTCTGCAAATAAATTTGCTTTTTCAGGTTTTTCCGTTCATATCTGCTTGTTGACATTGCCATTTGAGTTTACTTAGCTCTTTCCTGTTGACTTTGCTTTCTAAGTTATCCTGCTCATTATTGCCTTGAATTTTGCCCTCAGAGTTTACCTGTCCATAATTAATTGCCTATAAAATTTGCCCTCTGACTTTTCCTGCCCATGACCCTTGTCTGTTTAGTTTCCTGCTCATTTTTGCATGTATACTTTGCCCTCTGAGATTGCCTATAAAATTTGCCATCTGTCTGCCCATCCCTGTCTGTTAAATTTGCCTGTTTTAGTTTCCTGTTCATGAAGGTAGACTCTGCCTTCTAAGTTTTTCTGCCCATCTTAACTGAAGCTTTTCCCTTTTGTGATTTGTCACCATTTCTGTCTGTTGCCTGTGCAATCTAGTTAATCAATCGCAGCTTTTTTGCCTTTCTCTCTCAATTAGTTAGTTGCACCTTAAGTCTCATCTTTCAATTAAGGTAATATTTAACAAAATATTGAACTTGAAGGATCATGCAATCTCAAATGTTGAATTTGTTTTCCTTTACCGGATTTGACACACTGAATTGAAAATTAGCAACAGGATGGGTGCACTATAGCAGACAGGAACCGCTTACTCTTCCGTAGCACCTGAGTTCTCTCTTGTCACGACTTGAGTTCAAGTTGTTGATATCCATTCGGTTGATTTTGTGTTTTGTGTTTGTATGTGCTGTTTTTGTTCATGTTTGCTGGTTTTGTCGTTACCCTTTCAGACTTTTGACACTTGAATGCCCCATTGGTGCCTCTTTGCTTCTTTAACAGAAAATACAAATTAATGAAAACAATTACCCCAAAAAATTAAGATTGCAATGGTCCTGACTTATGGTACATACATTTCAAAAGAAATTTGGTGGGTTAAACCTGGTATTAATTATGGCATATCAAAAATTTGTAACAGACAAAAGTCTTAACCTTTAAAAATGCTTTTTTGCAACATATTTATAAATGACCCTTATAGAAATGATTTGCTGGGAAAATTCAAAAATTTGATTTTCTTTTTTAAATGACAAAGTTTTCTTTTTCACATTTTCATGTTTGTCCTGTATGTCTTTTATGTTTATGATTTTCATTGTGCATCTATTATCTGCTTATGTAAGTTGTTGTCAGGGAACTTTTTCTTATTACATCCAAACTTGTTTTAATTATTTTGAAGACATTTTCCTTATTGATTCCCCAAACTAATTAATCAAAACAACTGACGGTAGATTGCTATTTTACGGAAATTAGTCTTTTCTTTTTAGTTGACGTTGGTATAATGGTTTTTCTTTAGATTGACAATGTATATAAGTATGATGCCATCAAATCTTCCAGTTTATGTTTAATTTATGAGCACTTTAGAGTTAATCTTTAGTTAACTTTTAACTTTAAATGGTCATGTTTTTATTATTTAAGTCTAATGTTTTTTATGCTTTTCTTTAAAGAATAAAAACCATTAAGGGATATTTGAAGTTAAAATAAACGTATGAATATGTCAGAAACTACATTACAGAACCTGACTTTATTGCCTCTTACATGTTCTATTTTATGCATTTAGTCCTGATATTTTATGAGTGCCTTTTAGTAGCAGACACTCAACTTGCATCATTTGTTTCAACAGTGACCTTAATTTCACCAAAAAGATTATGTCTGAAAAATCTCAAACCCTGTTGCTATCATCCTAAAATTGACTCTTAGAAATATAATCCATGTCCAAAAATACCCTTCTATTAAATCTCTCCAATTTTCCATGACCACCCAAATAGATCAAACTTTGATGTCCCTGACACAATTTTGACTACACAATTGACTAGTGCTCCATTCATCCCTATACAACTGTATGTTACTTTGACCTTGAAGAACATTTCTGGTGTAGAAAATACACAAAGTGACTGTTGTGGAAACTTGAAGCTTTATCATATAGATTTTAATGCTGTGTTTTTCTCTGCTTAGCAGTGATGTTATTGGATGTCCCTAATACAAAACTCTGACTCTCTCTATACACTGCATTTGTGAGGTTGTCAAGTGTATGGGGAGAGCAATACCCTGTGCACGTTAAAGACCCCTTATGGAGTTTGATAAGTAGGGGTGTAACGATACATCTTTCTCACGATCCGATACATACATGTAATTCATGATTCTTGACCTACGATCCGATTCATATCATGATACTGAACTTGGCTAATTTCAATTTAAAAATGCCATGTTCTACCAATTAAAGCAGTGAAAAGTTATTGAAAATATTTAGGATCAGTATCATTTTAATGTTTAAATTAGTTCTTTTCATGAATAAAAGGGTTTCAGTCACAAAATTTGTTGTTGTAAGGCAAAAACAATAAACTTCAGGGGAATGGTACACTAAAATTAAGATTCGCATCAGAATTATCAAGTTGATGACGATCCGATACCAGTATCGTGGGACAAAATATCGTGATTCCGATGCATCGCGATGTATCGTTACACCCCTATTGATAAGATAAGGCTCAATGGGGGCTGCCACCAAAACCACACTTGCTAACTGCAAACTGGACAGCGACAGATGACCACTCACATCATATATGGTTACTCAGATGTTTCCCTGATAAAAATACATGTACATGTATTGAGAGAATTCAATTTGTCATTAGCAAACAGACCTGACAGACATGAACCTTTTTATGAAATAAATCGTCTCAGATAGATTTATTTTATATTTCTTCTTCCAGATCACACTCAATGAAATTCAATCCTTGTCAACATTTAAAAATTGTATTGAAATTCAGTTCTCCTCCAGAAGTTTGAAACTTTAAACTTGTCAATAATTCAATTATAAAATGTCTATAAATCATAAAGAATTGTGTAAAATAAGAAGATTAAAAGAGAATACATTAATATTGGATAAAACTTCAAATTATAGATTGAAATAGAAAAGCTGAAGCTGATATTATATCCTAATTGAAAGATGATCTGATGAGAATAAATGAGCAAATATGTGAATTACAAAGATGGTATAGTGTAAATTATGGTAAGTTACCTAAATCTGTTGTTTTCTGTTTGTTATATAAATTGGATGATATAACTGAAATTGTCTCACTGGTTAGGTCTCAGCTAAATTGTTCAAATGACATATTTTGCATATTATAAATATAAAAACTTATGAAATGAGTTAGAGTTTATAACAAATGGCATGAAATTGAAATTCTCAGCACAGAAAATGAATTATGTTTCAATTCCAGGAAGATTAAAACATCTTGGTGCTTAAATTATCACATGAATTGATCCTTAATAAGATCTGTAAAGGCCCATGTTCTCAGGAGTATAACTGTGAGAGTCTCCTCTGCTATGTAAATTAGACAGTTAAAAGTCTGTTAATATTGGTTTCCCTGAAAATTACCTTCAAGTTTAAAAGATCAATGCCCAGTCAATCAATGTTTTGTCACAATACAGAAAGTAAATGTCAATTTTGTATCTGTGTAATGGAATTGATTATAACCTGATGCACATTCTAATGAATAATAAATCTATATTGTTTTGGTCAAACGCTTAGGTTTGCTTTCTTGTCATTGCCTTTTACATGGAGGTCTTACTTATCAAGGTCTTGGGTAATTAAGGTCAAAAGAATCACAACATCAGATTAAGAATTTGTGATAGGTTTTCATGGATGCACATTTTTTCTGTTTCAAACATTGTTATCATTTTGTTAGAGAGAAAAATTCTTGTCTTAATTGTTCAGTGAAAGAAGACCTTGAGGTCTGCCATTATGATATTTGTTCAGTGGTTAGATTTGCTTAAGACTGACTGTATTTTTCTCCAAATCAGTTCATCCCTTATGCTCAGTGGGTTACACTTGAGGAACATCTTGAAATTGTGTGCACTTAATGCACAGCTACAAGAACCAAGAAATGTACCATGGAGAGCATGCTCATGTTTCAAGACACATTTTGGCAAAGAAAATATTATCTCCTTCATTGTTTGTTGCAGACCTTTAGTTGGTATGTCTTTTACTTAATAGTACATTCTTTGCACTTTATCATTAAGCTGTGCAATGAAGCTGTATACCCTAGTTGTTTGTCAAATATTGACGACTTCACAGAATCAATGGTACCATGGTGTCTCCTCAAAGATTCAAAGGAATCTCCTGTTTACACAGATATAACATTCAAACAGGTTCCATGACTAATCAGCCATGTAATTATACTTAAATGATATAAACTATGATTTATGTCCAAAAATCATGAAAGATATATTTCTCTTATTCCTAGCTTGTATAATGAATTTTCATGTGAAAAGATGCACATTCAACAAGGAGTATTCATAGAATTGTAAATGGAAACTTTTCAGACTTTATGTCTGACCAATATTAAAGTACATCTCATTAACTATGAAATAGAGTAGACTTTCAAATGTATCACATATTTTGAATAGATTTGATCAATTGATATCATCAAGCTGAATTTGTAAACCTTCAAAAAAAAAGTAAAAACAAGCTTAGAAAATTAGAGCCGTCCTCTTTTCAACAGCACTTAAAAAAAATCGAAAATCAGAAAGTCAAATTACAAAAGGATAAAAAATTTGTAAATCTTGAAAATAAAAGTAAAAACAAGCTTGAAATATGAGAGCCACTTTCAAACTAAAACAATCAAAAAGTCAAAATACAATAGGATAAACAAGAGCACTGAATTACCTACAATTTCCATCCCACCTCCTTTTCATGCCACTTCCAGTCCTGATTACTTCCTTCCAGGTTGGTCTTATTTTAAGCTCCAGGTTTCTATGCTGTACTTCTTCGTTCTTGCATCCACTCAATCCAAGCTCCAAAACAGCAGCTCTGGTAGTTTATGGACTGTCAAACGTTGTTTTCTGAACTTGCCTTTCAACCTTTACTTCTAGCAGGTACCCCCCCTGTCCAACTCTGCTGTTAAAACAAATGGCTCATGGCAACATGTCATGGCTATTAGGAAATCAAATAAAAGCACGTGGTTTTTTTTCAAATTTTGAACTTTTGCTGTAGTTTATTATTAAGATTTGTGAAAAAAATCAAACATTTTAGGAAGAGAAAAAATCACTTTGTCTTATGTTTTATACAAATATTTGCATTTGTAGTAAGGACCTTAAATCATAGCCTAAGCATTGATTTTCCATCTGATTTTGTCTTGACCTGATCTTCTATTGTCAATTCTTTTTCAAGCCATTTAGATTATTTTGTTTCCTAAAAGAGAAGTATGCTAATTGTCTCTTGATGTTTGTAAAAAGAGGATCAACAGAATGTCAATAGTCTTACTTCACCATACGGTGGAGGATTTTCTCATTCATAATGTTACAAGGAGAAATAATGGAGTATTACAGGCTAGTGCAGAGTTTGAAATACCCAAACCAGGAGAAATCTTTCAAGTATCTGTCCAGAGTTGTTTGCTAAATGTATCACTTGATTATGTCATTAACACCGAAGGGTAGCAGCTGTGAATCAGATTTCTTTTCATCCTCTGCTATGTGAATTGTGGATATAGAAAATCCAAGCTTTTCAGTCTTCATTTTGGCTTAAATATGTTAAATGTTTGTCATAGAGTAAATTAGTAAGAGAGAGTTTTGTTGCTAGGAATGTAGAGCTGTATGGGACATCAATGTAGAGCTGCATGAGACATTAATGTAGAGCTGTATGGGACATCAAAGTAGATCTGTATGGGACATCAATGTAAAGCTGTATGGTACATCAATGTAGAGCTGTATGGTACATCAATGTAGAGCTGTATGGGACATCAATATAGAGCTGTATGGGACATCAATGTAGAGATGTAGAGCTGTATGGGACATCAATGTAAAGCTGTATGGTTGATCAATGTAGAGCTGTATGGGACATCAATGTAGAGCTGTATGGGACATCAATGTAGAGCTGTATGGGACATCAATGTAGAGCTGTATGGGACGTCAATGTAAAGCTGTATGTCACATCAATGTAGAGCTGTATGGCACATCAATGTAGAGCTGTATGGTACACCAATGTTAACCTGTATGGGACATCAATGTAGAGCTGTTTGGGACATCAATGTAAAGCTGTATGTCACATCAATGTAGAGCTGTATGGCACATCAATGTAGAGCTGTATGGTACACCAATGTAGAGCTGTATGGGACATCAATGTAGAGCTGTATGGAACATCAATGTAGAGCTATATGTCACATCAATGTAGAGCTGTATGGGACATCAATGTAGAGCTGTATGGGACATCAATGTAGAGCTGTATGGCACATCAATGTAGAGCTGTATGGGACATCAATGTAAAGCTGTATGGTACATCAATGTTAACCTGTATGGGACATCAATGTAGAGCTGTTTGGGACATCAATGTAAAGCTGTATGGGACATCAATGTAAAGCTGTATGGGACATCAATGTAGAATTTTATGGAACATCAATGTAGAGCTGCATGGGACATCGATGTAAAGCTGTGTGGGACATCATTGTAGAGCTATATACGACATAAATGAAAAGCTGTATGTGACATCAATGTAGAGCTGTATGGGACATCAATGTTAAGCTGTATGTGACATCAATGTAGAATCGTATTAGACAATAACATAGAGCTGTATGGGACATCAATGTTTAGCTGCATGGGACATCAATGTAGACCTGTATGGGACATCAATGTAAAGCTGTATGGGACACCAATGTAGAGTTGTATGGAACATCAATGTAGAGTTGTATGGAACATAAATAGAGAGCTGTATGGGACATCAATGTAAAGCTTTATAGGACATCAATACAGACCTGTATGGGACATCAATGTAAAGCTATATCGGACATTTATGTAGAGCTGTATGGGACATCAATTTAGAGCTGTATGGGACATCAATGTAGAGCTGTATGGGACATCAATGTAGAGCTGTATGGGACATCGATGTAAAGCTGTATGGGACATCAATGTAGAGTTGTATGGAACATCAATGTAGAGTTGTATGGAACATCAATGTAGAGCTGTATGGGACATCAATGTAAAGCTGTATGGTACATCAATGTAAAGCTGTATGGTACATCAATGTAAAGCTGTATGGTACACCAATGTAGAGCTGTATGGGACATCAATGTAGAGCTGTATGGAACATCAATGTAGAGCTATATGTCACATCAATGTAGAGCTGTATGGGACATCAATGTAGAGCTGTATGGGACATCAATGTAGAGCTGTATGGGACATCAATGTAAAGCTGTATGGGACATCAATGTAGAGCTGCAAGTGACATCAATATAGAGCTGTATAGGACATCAATGTAGAGCTGTATGGGACATCAATTTAGAGCTGTATAAGACATCAATGTAGAGCTGTATGGTTGATCAATGTAGAGCTGTATGGGACATCAATGTAGAGCTGTATGGGACATCAATGTAGAGCTGTATGGCACATCAATGTAGAGCTGTATGGGACATCAATGTAAAGCTGTATGGTACATCAATGTTAACCTGTATGGGACATCAATGTAGAGCTGTTTGGGACATCAATGTAGAATCGTATTAGACAATAACATAGAGCTGTATGGGACATTTATGTAGAGCTGTATGGGACATCAATTTAGAGCTGTATGGGACATCAATGTAGAGCTGTATGGGACATCAATGTAGAGCTGTATGGGACATCGATGTAAAGCTGTATGGGACATCAATGTAGAGTTGTATGGAACATCAATGTAGAGTTGTATGGAACATCAATGTAGAGCTGTATGGGACATCAATGTAAAGCTTTATAGGACATCAATACAGACCTGTATGGGACATCAATGTAAAGCTATATCGGACATTAATGTAGAGCTGTATGGGACATCAATGTAGAGCTGTATGGGACATCAATGTAGAGCTGTAATGGGACATCAATGTAAAGCTGTATGGGATATCAATGTAGAGCTGTATGGTGCACAATGTAGAGCTGTATGAGATAGAGCTCTATGGGAAATCAATGTAGAGTTGTATGGAACATCAATGTAAAGTTGTGTGGGACATCAATACAGAGATGTATGGTACATCAATGTAAAGCTGTATGGGACATCAATGTAAATCTGTATGGGACATCAATGTAGAGTTGTATGGGGCATAATTGTAGAGCTGTATGGGACATCAATGTAGAGCTGTATTGGGACATCAATGTAGAGTTGTATGGGACATCAATGTAGAGCTGTTTGGGACATCAATGTAAAGCTGTATGGTGCATCAATGTAGAGCTGTATCGGACATGAATAAAGAGCTGTATGGGACATGAATAAAGAGCTGTATGGGACATCAATGTAAAGCTGTGTTGGACATCACAATAGAGCTGTATGGGACATCAATGTAGAGCTGTATGGGCATCAATGTAATGATGTATGGGACATTAATGTAAAGCTGTATGGGACATCAATGTAGAGCTGTAATGGGACAACAATGTAGACCTGTATGGGACATCAATGTGAAGCTGTATGGGACATCAATGTAGAGCTGTATGGGACATCAATGTAAAGCTGTATGGGACATCAATGTAGAGCTGTATGGGACATCAATGTAGAGCCGATGGGACATCAATGTAGAGCTGTATGGGACATCAATTGTAGAGTTAGTGTATGGGATGTCAAATGTAGAGCTAAGCTGTATGGGACATCATTGTGCATCAGGCTCAGACCTCATTAATCATAACCTTCAATTTGTTGTTGACCTTCACAATAAAATCTCAACCCTTAATGCACATGTTACTCCATTCATTTAAGTAATAGCTCATTTGAAAGGGGATGGTTTACTTTGATTGATTGATATAAGAAATCATTATTTGATAGCATTCTTTGACTTTGATATCCATGACATCACCAATCAGACATTAATTTGTAAGACAATCATTGTATTATTTTGTGAATTTTCTTTGATCATATTTCCAGTATCTTCATTAGGTCCTGATTAGAAACATCTCCTTTTATCTCTGGGTAGGGAACATACAAGTTGTTACATTGATGCTCCTTTTATCTCTGGGTATGGAACATATAAGTTGTTACATTGATGCTCCTTTTATCTCTGGGTAGGGACCATATAAGTTGTTACATTGATGCTCCTTTTATCTCTGGGTATGGAACATATAAGTTGTTACATTGATGCTCCTTTTATCTCTGGGTATGGAACATATAAGTTGTTACATTGATGCTCCTTTTATCTCTGGGTATGGAACATATAAGTTGTTACATTGATGCTCCTTTTATCTCTGGGTATGGAACATATAAGTTGTTACATTGATGCTCCTTTTATCTCTGGGTAGGGACCATATAAGTTGTTACATTGATGCTCCTTTTATCTCTGGGTAGGGAACATATAAGTTGTTACATTGATGCTCCTTTTATCTCTGGGTATGGAACATATAAGTTGTTACATTGATGCTCCTTTTATCTCTGGGTAGGGAACATATAAGTTGTTACATTGATGCTCCTTTTATCTCTGGGTAGGGACCATATAAGTTGTTACATTGATGCTCCTTTTATCTCTGGGTAGGGAACATATAAGTTGTTACATTGATGCTCCTTTTATCTCTGGGTAGGGACCATATAAGTTGTTACATTGATGCTCCTTTTATCTCTGGGTAGGGACCATATAAGTTGTTACATTGATGCTCCTTTTATCTCTGGGTATGAGTTGTTACATTGATGCTCCTTTTATCTCTGGGTAGGGAACATATAAGTTGTTACATTGATGCTCCTTTTATCTCTGGGTATGGAACATATAAGTTGTTACATTGATGCTCCTTTTATCTCTGGGTAGGGACCATATAAGTTGTTACATTGATGCTCCTTTTATCTCTGGGTAGCTATGGAACATATAAGTTGTTACATTGATGCTCCTTTTATCTCTGGGTAGGGAACATACAAGTTGTTACATTGATGCTCCTTTTATCTCTGGGTAGGGAACATATAAGTTGTTACATTGATGCTCCTTTTATCTCTGGGTAGGGACCATATAAGTTGTTACATTGATGCTCCTTTTATCTCTGGGTATGGAACATATAAGTTGTTACATTGATGCTCCTTTTATCTCTGGGTATGGAACATATAAGTTGTTACATTGATGCTCCTTTTATCTCTGGGTATGGAACATATAAGTTGTTACATTGATGCTCCTTTTATCTCTGGGTATGGAACATATAAGTTGTTACATTGATGCTCCTTTTATCTCTGGGTAGGGAACATATAAGTTGTTACATTGATGCTCCTTTTATCTCTGGGTAGGGACCATATAAGTTGTTACATTGATGCTCCTTTTATCTCTGGGTAGCTATGGAACATATAAGTTGTTACATTGATGCTCCTTTTATCTCTGGGTATGGAACATACAAGTTGTTACATTGATGCTCCTTTTATCTCTGGTTATGGAATATATAAGTTGTTACATTGATGCTCCTTTTATCTCTGGGTAGGGACCATATAAGTTGTTACATTGATGCTCTTTTTATCTCTGGGTATGGAACATACAAGTTGTTACATTGATGCTGGTTTCATTTGACTCTAGGTTCGTAATCTACAGTTTATTGTTACAACTTAAAAGTCACATCTTATAGATTTTTTCAATAAAAATTTTAATCTTCAATTACAACATTACTATAACATGGAAAAGTCAGATTTTATTATTCCTTTACCAATAAGAATTTAATAAACAACTAAAATTCTACTGTGAATGCATGGAATAATGAGAATTTAGCATGTTGCATGTGAAAAAAGATTCTAACATATAGAATATAAAATTCAAAATAATTGGCATTGTTTTAGTCAAAGTATTTAAAAAGATAGAAAATATGTTTCTAAGATTATGCCCTGGAGAAAAAAGATTGATGCTGTCTGACTTTAGAGAACATGAATTTGAAAAAAAATATTATCTGTATGTATGCTAATGTGCAGCAATAATTTTTGTAACATTAGTATTTTTTCTGTGTCAATCATTGTTTGTTTTTAAAGATAGTTAGCTAAAATATTTTTGCTGCAAAGGAATGATTATTTGTTAAAATTACTGATCTGTTTCTATATAGTTTGAAGTTTTGAACATTAGATTGAATGTCATGAAGTTATTGAGAAGACTGTCAGTATTTTCTACCCAGCAGTATAACTGTTTCCTATATTGATTCCTTAGTAACAACACAGAAGTTCCTTGCCTAAAGCCAGAAAGCAGATGCAGCATACTGAAGCTATATTCTGCTAATTAAGAGCTGAAAATTGGTGATAGTAAATCTGTAAATGAGGAATTAAGCCTTTGTCATAATGTCTCTTCAATCACTGCCTAACAGGTTATGACCCTTTATGCCCTGTTGACATCGTGGAATAATAATTAAATCAATAGTATAAATGTCTAAAAGAAGTTTAAATTATTTGTTGTAATTAAAAAAAGATACAGGAACCGCAGGGATTCAAAACCCTGACTGACACATTAAAGTGTAGTTCTAGTTTTGTCAATGACCACAGTAGAACTTTGCTGACCTGAGGGTTTTGTTAACTGACCACAAACTTTGTTTATCATGATAGATTATTTGATGATCATGGTTATATCTTTGATGACCACATTAAATCTTTGCTGAGTGACCATGCTGACCATTGTAAATCTTGGCTCACTCATTCATGCAGTACCATGATAAATATTTGCAATCAATAGTTTTTCTTTCCTGACCATGGCTTATCATAGCTGATTAACCCTATTGACAATTGTGAATCTTTGCTCACCTTGATAAATCTTTGCTGACCATTGTTAATATTGGCTGCACCATGATTAATATTTGCTATAAACCATTATAAATTTTTGCAAGCAATAGTTTTTTTTCTGAACATGGCTTATGATTGCTGACCATGGTAAATCTCTTCTTTGCTGACCATGAAATATCATAGCTGACCATGGTTAATCTCTTCTTTGCTGACCATGAAATATCATTGCTGACCATAGTTAATCTCTTCTTTGCTGACCATGGTAAATCTCTTCTTTGCTGATCATGAAATATCACTGGTGACCATGGTAAATCTTTGCTATCAATGGTTAAATCTCTCCTAACCAAGGCTTACCATTGCTGACCATGATTAATCTTTTCTTATCATGTTAAATCTATTATTTGCTGATCATGAATGGAAAATGTTTGCAGATCATGGATAAATGTTGCTTACCATAGGTTGTCTTTGCTGATCAAGGTTAATCATTGCTGACCACCTTCAATGGCTTCGTCATTTGTTACCTGTATGGTTTAATGAAGTAAAATCATGTATGTCAACAGTTAGTCAGAGAATGAAGTCCAAATTTTAAAGCATCAGATTTTGTGACCCACTTAAATGTAAAGTGTATTAGAGCTGACATGTTTAGCTGTGCTGGTAAATCTATCACTGCTTAACATGACTTACGTTACAGTCAGTAATTAGTTCTGCATACACTAATTACTATTACTTATCAGAAGTGTCAAGGATGATTTTCAAAGTACTGACTCTAATATCAAAGATGGTTCAGTGTAAAGCTGGTTTTGTTTTGACAGTTTCTTATGCTTTGAGTCGCTAGAAAAGATATTTTCATGGGGAAAGCAGGGAAAAGAATGTTATTTTTCTGCTGCATAGATTTTTGGAATGTTTTCACATTTTATATTATTCTACATGTATTTCCACATGTCTTGATCAAAAGACTTCTAAGTCCTTCTTACTCTACTGATGACGAAAGACACATAGGAAAATATTTGTATCAAAAACAAGCAAAGGTAAAAAAATAAATATTTAAACAGGTATCAAAACTGATTTGAGTATCACAAAAAAAACAAAGGAAGTGAATACAAACTTTGAGGAAGGAAAACACAAAAGCAATAACCAAGGAAAGATATGATGTCAAAGGAAGCTCTGGCCTGCAGACAATGACATGGATGTTATATGTAGAAACAATAAGCTTCGTTAATTGATGTGATTGTAGCAGAATTCCTAACATTGTTAACACCCCGGTTTTCTTTCATGCTAACGCTTTATGTTCTTCACAGACAATGAGCCAAATCTATAAAAACTCCTGTGTAATTTGGATTACAACAGGTCTCTTATTTATTGTATTGCCAAAGGTTTTCAAGGATGCATGTCTGTACCACATTTAAGTTCAGTTCACTGATGCTGGAGCCTTTGGTCTTTTAGCAAGATTTCAAATATGAAACTTTTTTTCAGATTTGTTTAAAAACCCATACTTAAAAAATCATCGAGATTAATAAACATAATTTTATACCAATGAATTAAGAACAGGTGGTTGCCAACAAAATGACCATTTGTCATCAGCAGCCTTTAAATTAGAAATTATTACCAAAAGTAGCATAACAGGAGAAATAATTTAACCAAAAAGTTCAATAAGTGAAGCCAAAAACCAGCAGCAAGGAATCTATCATGTAAACTTTCTATTTGATTTACTTGACATATGAGGTTCTAATTCCTGTCTGTGACTTTTGTCTTATGTAAGTCTATAATAAAGTAAGCCTCTGCCTGGCCTTAAAAATTTAAAACTCAATACCATTATGGTCTCAGCTGAGAACCATATTACAATGGAGATACAAACATGTAAGAATTTGATTAGAATAGCATTAAACCTGGAAAAGTCGGCAGTTACTTACACCTAATATTAAATTGTCTTGCATCTACTCCAATTATTTTACCATGCCATGACATCTCAGAGAAGGACATAGAGGTTAAAAGTAAGATGTTACTCCATGATGTAATTTGTGATGTCATTGGTTCTCAATCATATCAACTTCCAGACCAAAAGGTTACATGGTTTGTGTTATATCCAGGAGATTGTTTCTAAAGCCTTTGACATAAGTTATTGCTATTATGGCCTGGTGTCTTTTTCTTGTGATGTTGATGATTAGGAAAGTTGCAGCAATTGATGACTTACGATTTTTTATTTCTTAGATAATCATTACAGCACTTTCTCTACAGACGCTGATCCAAGATTTCATAATAGAGGGGGTCAGTGAAAAAATATTTTAAAAATCTAGAGGTATTTTTCCAGAAAATCAATAAAATATGATAATTCCCCCCCCCCAATTTTAGAGGGGGCGCGTGTGGGGTGCACCCCGTCTGAATCCGCCCCTGCTCTATCTTTGTACATGTATAATACTTCACAGTCCATTCGAACAAAAAAACCTCATATACTTGTATTACTGAGTGTGCTGGTCTCCCTGAATGTTTGACAGCTACTTGGTATATTATTGTTCTTATTGGGGTAGCACACGTTTGTTATGTATTGCAATAAAGGAGTTCATATGGGGCATTAATTTATAAACTTTATAAATTAGATTGTTATGGAAAATCAATTAAGGGTGTAATTTTATGAAACTGCAACTTCTAGAATTAAAAGTTTCATACCAGTTAAATTTTCCTGTTTGCATTTGGTGACAAGATTTCCACAGAAAGAGGATCATACTGGGTTCTGTATTATTATTAAATGAGACATTTTCATCAAATTGTAGGAATTTAAACTTGTAAATGATCAGATAACCTACATTGTACACATGTTTTCTATTCAAACATAAATTCTAATATATTTCATTGACTTATTGCTATATATGAACCTATAGTTCGAATGATATATACATTGGACTTGATATTAAAATTTATGGCTTTTAACTTGAGACAGATGCTGTATTTATGATGTATTGATGTTTTACACGGAAATTAACAACATTGTCAATATACGTACAATAGACGGAACTGTATCATCTGGTTGTAGGCAAAAAGGTTCCAAATGTTGTTCACAGCTTAATGCTTTCTTCAACTTTTGCAAAATCTATATAAAAACTTGTAATAAAAAGTTTTTCTTGTTTCAATATGTTTTTAATTATATTAAGTTTATATTAATTTTTCATCTTTTAACAGCCCTTAAACAATTCTCTGTCCAATTTACTTCATTTAATCAAACAGAATAGAAGTATATGATACAGTATTTCATATATATGCCTGCAGATGCAAAAATTCAATTCATATTTCATGAAATTAAATACATTTAACATTTTAAAAGACAGTTTTCTTGCTGCTTCATCTAGAAAAAGATATCAATTCACAGAACTACTGTCTTGGGACGATTTAACATACATATTTAATTAGGATGGTGGCTAGAATCCATTTGTTTTCTAATAAATTTGATTATAAATAAAAAAATCTCTGCAAAAGGCTATTATAGTCTTATTTTGTCAAGTCATTCATTAAAGGGAGATAATCAATAATTCACCATTTTAAATTGTTTTGTGCAATTTCCAAACAATATTGAAAAAAAACTGCATTAAGTAGGGGAATATGGTGGGAATAGGATGTTCTTCTACTGCCTATAAACATTTACTGTTGCAGTCCAGTGAAACTAGAAATTGGCAGGAATTTTAAATTTTATACATGAAACAAGAATTTAGTGGAATCTTAATTGTATTTTAATTGCAATGAATAGCAAGCAGAAAATGTTGTTGCATTTTTCCTATTGATTTCAGTGATATAAAACTAATTAACCATGGGGCTTGACAATTCGTTTGGATTGTTTTTCTTTTATTCCATTGAAAATAAATCTGAATTTGTTTCATCTATGATATAATTTGATTGATTAATTCATTGATGTATTTTTAAAATTAATTTTTTCAAAGTTTTATTGGTATTATTTAGTAGGCTTCAGTTCACATCATATTTAATCTGATAATGCTAAATACCTTGCAAAGTTGTGGGAATTCAAAAGAGAGACCTAGAAAAACCAGAATGTCCTCTGAAAGATTTTTGAAGCAATTGTCTTGATATGGCATTCCCTCAAATTTTCATATATGTTTGAGAAACTTTCTGTTTTTTTTTTCAAAATACCTTTTAAATATGACTATAGAGAATTCCTATAATAAATATAAGAGATTTTTTTGGCACAAGATTTATTCCTTGGATTCCATTATTGTCCAATCCTTTGAAAAGTCAGGATTCACTAGAATCTATTGGTTTTTTTAATTGTCATTTCCTATGAGAATTTAATTTCAAAGACCACATATGTTGAAAAAGTAATGATTTATAAAAAAGAACATACCCCCCTCAGGGTGTATTTAATAGTATGATACACAAAGGGTTGTCATGGTTTTGATTATATCTTCAGAAATAATAAGAATGACAGAAATTTTGTAAGTAAAGGTTAACTACCATCAACTTGAATAATCAATCTCATACGTTTAAGAGCGAAAGCAATTTAAGGCAAGAACATAAAAGAAAAATGGAAGATTGCAATGGTCCTGACTTGGTACACTTATTTGAAAAGATATGGTGTGTTAAACCAGGTTTTATGGCAGCAACCTCCCTCTTTCATAATGCCACTTTAGGGTTAGCTGAAAGAGAGGGGCTATGATATTACAATCACCACACTTCCCATCTGTCTGTCTGTCATTAAAACTTTTGAAACTGAGTTTTCTCAGATACTGTTTGCAATTCAGGATTGATTTCAAACTTGGTTAACATCTTTAGCAGGATGAATTCATAATAAAATTTTTACTAAAACATTATATGGAACAAGTTCTTCTTTTTAGCAGGCTAATGTTTTAAGCATATTTTAATATTTATACCCCCCACTTCAAAAGTGGGGGGTATATAGTGATAGGGGTGTCCGTCCTTCCGTCCTTCCGTCCGTCCTTCCGTCCTTCCGTCCGTCCTTCCGTTACACTTCAGGGTACCCATCTCTTATCCGCAACTGCTCCTAAACCCCTTGATGGATTTTCATGAAACTTACACACAATCTTTGTTACATAATGTAGATGTGCACCTACTATTTTAAAATTTGATCAGAATGATTTTTGGGGTTTCCCATAGCAAAACATGGACTTAGCCATTCAGCTACATGGGGGTACCCATCTCTTATCCGCAACTCCTCCTAAACCCCTTGGTGGATTTTCATGAAACTTACACACAATCTTTGTGACATAATGTAGATGTGCACCTACTATTTTAAAATTTGATCAGAATGATTTTTGGGGTTTCCCATAGCAAAACATGGACTTAGCCATTCGGCTACATGGGGGTACCCATCTCTTATCCGCAACTCCTCCTAAACCCCTTGGTGGATTTTTTTGAAACTTACACACAATCTTTGTGACATAATGTAGATGTGCACCTACTATTTTAAAATTTGATCAGAATGATTTTTGGGGTTTCCCATAGCAAAACATGGACTTAGCCATTCGGCTACATGGGGGTACCCATCTCTTATCCGCAACTCCTCCTAAACCCCTTGATGGATTTTCTTGAAACTTACACACAATTGTTGTGACATAATGTAGATGCGCACCTACTATTTTGAAATTTGATCAGAATGATTCTTGGGGTTTCCCATAGCAATACATGGACTCAGCCATTCAACTTCATGGGGGTGCCCATCTCTTATCCGCAACTCCTCCAAAACCCCTTGATGGATTTTCATGAAACTTACACACAATCTCTGTGATATAATGTAGATGTGCATCTCCTATTTTAAAATTTTATCTGAGAAATTTTTTTGGGGGGTGGGGGGTATTTATTTGTGAGCTGCGGCTCACAGTTTTTCTAGTTTATTTGGGAATCAAATTTTTTGGCCCTAAGACAGATGACTTTGGAATAAACTTGGTAACCTTTATATATTTTAAAGTATTTTTTTCCCTTTAAGTCATGATACAACTTGATTATTGACATTAGCTATAGAACTTGATAGAATTATCAATTAAGTGGAAAACAAATATTAGATTGAAGAAGGTACAGCTTGGTACATTGAAGACACTGTACTAGACAGTTCAATGTGGATATACTAGAAAGGGGTTGTGATACATGATGAGATGCTAAGTAAACAAATAAATTCTGAAACACTGTGACTGGCTTTGTTTATTGCCAAACAAGTAATATATGTTTGACAAGGGTAACATTATCTGCCCCTAGCCAGTAGCGGTTCCAGGATTTTTGAAAAGGGGGGGTCCTTGGTAGAAAAGGGGGGGGGGGGTTCCAAAACTATAATTTGATGATTTTTGCCCGAATTTTGCATGAAAATCACAGAATTTTCCGACGAAAGGGGGGTCCAGACCCCCTGGACCCCCCTCTGGATCCGCCACTGCCCTAGCCCCTCAGAGATCTTAATCTCTTGCTAGTCCAAGAGAAGGGCAGTATTCAGTAAACAATGGCTAAAGAAAATGGTTTCCTTTAAGCATTGAAAATTATTAAAAGGGTAAGTTACATCATTGGAAAATCATTTAGTGTCCTTAATGCCTATTCTTTTGAAAAAAATAATAACTAAAAAAACTCCAATTTGCTGCAACCAAAGCTTTAAAATTTATAAGAAACAAGTATTTTGCACAATATGAGATTTAATACAAAGACTGTGCAAATATTTATTCATTCCACATTTTTTTGGTTATTAAAGTAACAACTGAATCTTATTGTATATTGCACTTTCAGAGACATGAGTTTGTGTGTCCAGTCTTGCAGTAAATTGAGTTTGTACTCATTCATTAGACTAATGGTTTTATTAAGTTGTTTATCCGCAGCATTATACTGTAAAGAGTTCCTTTCAAGATTGATGAATGTGATGACTAAGTGACATTAGTTTATTTATACTGGTCCAGACTGTGTCTTCTATCAGTCTTATATAAAAAAGTGTGTGCACTGATTAAACCTCCAGAAATTAAAGTTGTGTATCCACCTCACTGAATCTGACATTGTTGTATTATTGGAATGAGTTTGGTTTGTATAGTTCTTGATTTTTTTGTTTTGTTTCTTGAATGCGTCAAAATGCTGCATGATTTTAATACACGAGTTCCGTCACATTGTATAAATTATTTCTGACTATTAAAACATTAACTTCTTAGCATTAATGATATTCTTCTGAGTCTTTTGAACCTAGGTTGTCCCCCTTGTACAGGTTACGATGTGTGTACACCTTAAGTTTCAATGTCTGAGACATGTTCATTTTACAATTTGTACTTTTGTAGATGGCAAACTATTCCTATCCTGCTAAGACACTATTTTGTCATTTTATGAAGAAGTTCCATCACAGATTGCATGATCATTTAGATTGATCAGATTTTGTATGAGTTAAGGGACTTTAATTCTATTTTTAGCACAGTTAGACATGATGTTCACTCACAGTGACTGTAGACCCTGGGAGACAGCTTGACAAATTGTGTCTAAACAGTTTCTTCTTTTTACAGACTTGACTTGTATTCCCTCAATACCAAAATTTATGAGAAAAGAAATGTGGTAAATATGGAAAAGAATATTTGCTGAATTATTGCATGGCAGAATGACTTAGCAGAACAAACAGTGATAAAGCAATAGTCTCTCAGGGGTTGACACTCGTGTCTGGTCTCCAGTTTGTAAGCAAAAGACTTTAAATCAATTTCCAGAATAAGTACAATGCATTTGTCAACTTTAAGTAATACATGTATATACTATATGCAGGTTTTCTCAAAATACTACTTGAAACATTTTCTACACAAAGTTTTTTAAAGTTTTTAGTTATCTTAGCGTTCCAAATAATAAGTGCTTGACTGTATGTAATTACTGCTTAAAGACACAACTTAATTTTTGCTCTAATTTAATGGACTATAGCAATACTCAGACCATATATGCTCAGACACAGCTTCAGTAAGAATTATTAGTTTTTAGCTCACCTTGCCGAAGGCAATGTGAGCTTTTGCAATCACTTGGCGTCCGTCGTCCGTCGTCCGTCGTCCGTCGTCCGTCGTCCGTCGTCCAACTTTTCAAAAATCTTCTTCTCTGAAACCGCTTGGCCAAATATAATGAAACTTAGTAGGGTTGTTCTGTAGTATGTCCTTTACAAAATTATCGTTCGAAATTTTGATTCGACAAAAAACATGGCCGCCATGGCTAAAAATAGAACATAGGGGTAAATTGCAGTTTTTTGCAAATTACTCAAAAACGGTAACAGATATCAAAATTCTGGCATAGGGTTAAAGTGATCAGCACCTCAAGATCTACCTGCCCAGAAATTTTCAAGTAGATCCAACAACCGATGTTGGAGTTATTGCCCTTTTTCTGGATTTTTTTCAAAAAATTTACTTATTCAGCCCTATATCTTGAAAACTATACAAGATATTTCAAAAATTTAAATTGCATATGACTAAGCACATCAAGATCTACAAAAGTTGTAACAGAGTCAAAGTTGTAGGATCATTCCTTTAGGAGTTATACCCCTTGGATTGTAAAAATTGACCATTTTCACAGTTTTTTGTTCAACTTTTCAAAAATCTTCTTCTCTGAAACTGCTTAGTCAAATGAAATGAAACTTGGTAGGGTTGTTCAATAGTATGTGGTCTACAAAATTATCGTTCGAAATTTCGATTCGACAAAAAACATGGCCGCCATGGCTAAAAATAGAACATAAGGTAAATTGCAGTTTTTTGCAAATAACTCAAAAATGGTAATAGATATTAAAATTCTATTTGGATAATAATGATCAGCACATAAAGATCTACCTGCCCTGAAGTTTTGAAGAAGATCTTACAATGGTTGTAGGAGTTATTGCCCTTTTTCTTGTTTTTTTTTCAAATTTTGCTCTTTTAAGGCTTATATCTTGAAAACAATACAAGATATTTGAAAAATTTAAATTGCATATGGTTAAGCACATAAAGATCTAAAAATTATGTAATGGGGTCAAAGTTGTAAGACCTTTCTTGATAGGAGTTGTTTCCCTTAGAACATTAAAATTGATAATTCCACAGAGTAGCAGTCCTTTAATGAAATATCCAGCATATAAGTACATTGTATCATCGAATACAAGGTGAGCGATTCAGGCTCCTGGGAGCCTCTAGTTCTTCTCAAACTTAAATATTTGCTTAACAATTGCACAAAGGCCTTTCAGAATCAATGTTTGAATATAGTCTTTAAGTGGTTGGTATTGACTGAGAGCATTGAATTAGCTTCTTTTAGCCTTGCATCACCGATTTTCAAATGTGCAGACATCTTTATATTCTTTGTGTCACTAATTGAATTAGGATAAACATAAAATAAGGAATGAAATTTAACAGTTTCTAATCATTAAACTATACATTTCATTTCCTTGGAACAATTTAAAATAGCTATTGACTTGTTTATAGTGCAAAAGCTGTTGTAAAAGTTTAAGAATTCTTTGCATGAGTGATGTTTCTTAAAACAGTTATTTAATTTAAACAGCTGTGGCAAATAAAACTTTTTTATAAAAAAAATTAAATAAAGTATATTTTTATCAGATTTGTTTTAAAATTCCTCACAGTTTGGGGATATGGATTTTTTTTTTTGGGGGGGGGGGGGGAGGGGGTGGTGTTGAAGATTAGTTTTATACTTAAAGCTAAATGTAAAACAAACAGTAAAAACCACCATATACATATAAATTGCTGTATCATGTTCTACAAGAACAGTGACTGCATCTGTTTGGTATTGATGTATCAGTAGTACAGTTAATATTAAACTTATGGAGATCTGAAGCAATATTTAGCAATGGACATTGAAGGCAGGTGTTTATATTTATATTAACAGTTCACAATTAACACCTGTATATGATGTTTTATACATTGATGCAGGAAGGATGGAGAAAGGTAAGTTATTTTCCTTTTACTTGAATTTTACAAAATTTATTTTTTAATCTTTTATCCTTAGGGTATTAGAAATATTTTTGTCCCCCGCCGCAACGCGGAGCGGGGACTTGGAAATGCTGGTGTCCGTCCGTCCGTCCGTGCGTCCGTCCGTCCGTCCGTGCGTCCGTCACACTTTTTTTCGTAACACTTTTCTCAGTAACTACTAATCCTAGGGTTCTGAAATTTTGTATGCAGACTCCTATAGGGGTCCCCCAAGGTGTAAGTGATTTTCAGGTCAGTCTGACATCTACTTCCTGTTTAACGACTTAGTCATTTTTTCTCCCATAGGCTCAATGGTAAATTTTTCGTAACACTTTTCTCAGTAACTACTAATCCTAGGGTTCTGAAATTTTGTATGCAGACTCCTATAGGGGTCCCCCAAGGTGTAAGTGATTTTCAGGGCAGTCTGACATCTACTTCCTGTTTAACGACTTAGTCATTTTTTCTCCCATAGGCTCAATGGTAAATTTTTCGTAACACTTTTCTCAGTAACTACTAATCCTAGGGTTCTGAAATTTTGTATGCAGACTCCTATAGGGGTCCCCTAAGGTGTAAGTGATTTTCAGGTCAGTCTTACATCTACTTCCTGTTAAACGACTTAGTAATTTTTTCTCCCATAGGCTCAATGGTAAATTTTTCGTAACACTTTTCTCAGTAACTACTAATCCTAGGGTTCTGAAATTTTGTATGCAGACTCCTTTAGGGGTCCCCTAAGGTGTAAGTGATTTTCAGGTCATTCTGACATCTACTTCCTGTTTAACGACTTAGTCATTTTTTCTCCCATAGGCTCAATGGTAAATTTTTCGTAACACTTTTCTCAGTAACTACTAATCCTAGGGTTCTGAAATTTTGTATGCAGACTCCTATAGGGGTCCCCTAAGGTGTAAGTGATTTTCAGGTCAGTCTGACATCTACTTCCTGTTTAAAGGTCAGTCTGACATCTACTTCCTGTTTAATGACTTAGTCATTTTTTCTCCCATAGGCTCAATGGTAAATTTTTCGTAACACTTTTCTCAGTAACTACTAATCCTAGGGTTCTGAAATTTTGTATGCAGACTCCTATAGGGGTCCCCTAAGGTGTAAGTGATTTTCAGGTCAGTATGCCCCTTCAACAATATAACGTTCAACGGGCGGGGGACCTGGAATCTGTTCTTGTTTTTTTAAATTAGCTTTTAATTCAAAAAATCTAAGACAAGTTTGACCAGAAAAAAATGGAAGGCTGCTTAATTGAGGCTGCAGTCATCAGATTTCTTATAAAAAAAAAATCACTTGCGCAGCTGTACAACCAATTTAGGTCTTACTTGTTGAATACAAAAACTAGAGCTTGTAATATCTTTACTAGTACATCTAAACTAAACCCACCAAGTGATAATTACCTGAAAATATATATACAATAATAGACACATAGTTAACATTACTGTGGTTTCAATTTTCGTGGTTTTCGTGGGTGGCCTTAATTGATCCACGAAATTTGATATCCCACAAAAAGGAATTTTAACATTGGTGTGTATGCTGCAGGCTAAAGAACCACAAATTTAAGAATCCACTAACTGACACTTTTTCACCAAACCACGAAAATAAATGAATCCACAGTATATGGCAGTTGTCTCACAGTTTTCTGTTAATTTCCATTGCATTATGAGCTTTTCTGTAGATAAAGTTTATAATGCTTGAAAAACCCTTTATTTAAGTACCAAATTCAGAACTTAAGATAGCTGATTTCTTAGGACTTAAGTTAAATTGTAAGAATTGAATCTTCCTGGAGAAAAAAGAGGTGCATTAATTAAGTATGTGTAAATAAAGAAGTGCTCCTAAACAAGTAACCTAGTGTTACTTTTACTTTATCTTTGAGTTTTAACGCTGTAAAGCATCGACTTTTTTCATTGATTATAGATCCTAACCATCGCCCTAACATGATTTGTGCTGTAATCCTTGTAGTGAAAGACTTGCCATCTCGATGAAAAACACTCCACCAAAGTTAAAGGCAAATTATTGCAATTAGTGTCATTAACAGGACTATCATTTGCTTTTTAGAATAGTTGCCTGCAGCATTTCAAGGAGAATGGTTGATTAACGAACGTCATTCTCAGAGATTTGCTGATTATATAGTTTTGGATGAATTAAGAAAATTGTTTCTTTTTGGTTTATGATTAAAAGCTTAAAACAAATTGCTTTTAAACACTTCTGCTTTTGTTTTTGTTTTTTCAGTAAAACAAGAAATCTGTGCCAGGGCCTTTCTCTATTAAAAGTTTTAATGGTTTACATTTCAATATACATTCTCTGTCCATATAAATATCTGTCATGCTTATGTCAAGTCTTCAAACTGCAAAGTCCAAGTTCGTTGAATCTAAGGACACGAAAAGGGCTCTGTACAAAATGAATTTCAATTTGTTTAGTCCAGTTTTCAAATTTGACCATCTCCAGCATTTATCTGACATGTCTCTCAGTCTGATTGACACTTTTTTGTGTGAACTCCAGTGCAAGACCATTGTCCATGAAGACAAGCCTGGTATTTCAATCAAGCGGTTTGTTTTTGAGTTGTATTTTAGGTACATCGTAGATTTCTGATTGACACCCTTTACAGTGTTATGAATGGGGGAAATCTAATACAGTATGCCTTGAACATTGGATCGCAATCGGAGTACAATGTAGCAATTAATATTGACTTGTGACGACTCTCCCAATTTTCTGAGGTTTATTAATTGAATTGGGTACCTTTTTCATGTTTGATTACATTTATCTAGGAAATTCTTAATTGACATTTGCTTTTGTGAATAATGGAAGGTCACGTAGCTTGTTTAGCTTTTGACATGATTTTTTTTAAACAAAACTTTATAATATTATCACGGAAAGATGTTATATCATGGTCTTTATTAAAGGAATACAATTTACATGTTTTATGTTCAAAACCAGTTTTGTTAGCTTAAAAGAAAAAACAGCAATGATAGTGCTACAAGTTTTTCTTTTCTTTGTCTTCGTTATTTCAATATAATACTCTGCTTTTGTGTCATGCAATTTTCCCCAATAAGTTGAACTCCCTATCTCCTCTTTTTTGTCCCCCGCCGCAACGTGAGGGAGGGACCTAGTAATGGTCTTCGTCCATCTGTCCATTCGTCTCTCCATGCTTCCGTCCATGCGTCTGTCACAATTTTGTGAGCACAACTGCTCTGAGACTGCTCAACAGATTCTGATGAAATTTTGAAGGATTGTTTGTCATGATATGTAGTTGATCATATCTCACTGCCAATTTGATTCAGCAAATTTTATAGGAGTTATGGGACTTTATTGACTTTGTTCATTTTATAGGTCATAGGAATACTTTGTGAGCGCAGATTTTGATGAAATTTTGTAGGATGGTTTGTCATGATATGTAGTTGATCACATTGCAATGCAATTTCAATTTATCAAATTTTAGTAAATTTTCAACTTTAATGTGGCGGCAGGGGACATTGGCTACGTGTAGCAATCTTGTTAAATGTGTAAGCAACTTTGGAAGTTTACTTGTAGTTTATAGGCTTTGAAGCTTTCATGAAATATTATAAGTTTTTGTAAGAGCAAGCTTTTCTTGTTAATCTAGAGCATTATCTACATGAAATGTGCATGTTTGTTGGTATAAAGAGTTCTAAATATTTTTTGAACAAACAGAAATTGATGTAATTGAATTACCTTTCAATTGTGTGAGAGTTATTCCCCTTTGGCCATAGGAATTTCTTAATCTTTACATCAGGATACAATCATACATGTATTGTAATTTTTTTCTGAAAAAAATATTGATTGATAGACTGACTTATTTTTGTATGACTGAGATAGAAAGCTATAAAACTGTCTACTTAGAGAAGTTTGCCTGACTTCCTTAAGTCTTTGAGTCAATATCTTAGTGGTCTTGTTAGGTGTAATAAATGGGATTTTTTGGTGACAATTGTAAATTAAGAATTGTTTTTAGAGACATTCTATTAAATGATGGTATAAAAATTGTCAGTTTAAAATCTAATAAATCAGATCCATTGAGTAATGATGCGAAGTTTTGAGTTATTGGGACTGATTCTTTTTTGTAAACTAAACAAAAATGAAATACTGGAAATGATGACAACAGTTTTTACATTTACTAGTAAAGAAATTGTAAATTTCAATGGCACTCACTATCTCTGTACCATGACATGAATTTCCACCTTCAATTTTCTGCATTGTGGTTCTTTAGTGTTAAGAGACCTCTTGTTTGTCATTGCTATAACATATTACCTCCCACATTATACAATCCTTTAAGATGATATGTTTTAAGCACCTACTTCTTATTTATCAGGATCTAATTTTTCAAGATGACAAATGATTATTTACTAATAGATATTTATATATCTAAGATGAATCCTTATAAAATCTGTGTACTTCATCCATAATTGATCCTTGGAGCCCGCACCACCAGGATTTCTCCACAAGTTTTAAGTACATGATTGAATTGCAACATTAATTTTAAGCTATATTAAACCCTCAGTGTTGTTGAATTAATTAGATTTGTCACTGCTCGTCAAGCTTTTCATGTTTCCACTGAAGCTACAGTAAAGTTTTCAGCTCAAATGAGCAAATCATGGTAATAAACATTGTTGCACTTCCTAACTGCTTGATAAATGAGAGTACAGCATACAACATTAGGAGTTGCTCATCATCATTAGTGGGAATTTGGGTCTATTACTCGTTTAGTCAGATGCATATATCTAGATTCACCAATGCATGTATACATATATTAAGTATATTTTGTTGAATGGTTGATGGAATATTTCACATTTTGTTATGCTGATTTACTGGATAAAATTTTCAAATTTCAAAATTGGCTTGCTTTTGATATTCAATTTAGTGTAATGGGACAGTTTAAATACATGTATTTTAGTAGGTAATGTAAAGCTGTATTTAATTAAGTTATCAACTTGGCTAGAGGTTTAAATCTTTAGCTTATTTAGTTACGAGTTGGCTGGTCACAGTGGACGGGGGTCTGGGTTTGATGCCAGTAGCCGGGTGTTGTGTATCATGCTCTCTGGTTACATTGGGGACTCAACTTTAAATCCCACAGTGTTTAGAGAGTTAGTTGTGCATTGTTTAAAGTCACTCCTCAGGCGCAGATCCAGGACAAGGCATACCTGGCGTACATCTCCCCTAAAACTGACAAAAAATGTGTTTTTTGCACATAATCCACGTAAATAACAATAAAATGATTTCCTGCCTCGCTCCACTTGACAAAAAACAGCATCAATTTTTTTTACACCACCCCTAATCTAAAACCCTGGATCTGTCCCTGTTCATTGAGATATGAAAACTCTTGAGGAGGGGGACTTGTAACAGGCAATACCTATGTTCTTATACTCAGGTAATAGAATGCAGTAAGTAATCGACTCGCCTAGAGGTTTAAATCTTAAGCTCATTTGGTTAGGAGTAAAAAAATGGCTTGCCAACCACAAATTCTTTGTAGCATCTCAACCTTATTTATTTTTGTTTAAAGTTTATGTTTAAGGTATTTAATGAAGAGTGTTACATGTAGAAAAAAAATGTTTTGTTAATTCAATTAACTCTTTAATAATTGCTGGCAGTATAAAATGCATTTTGTGATTATAAATATCCTTTAAGTAAATGCTGGCCAAGTAACCATTGGCATGGCATATCTATTTGTCATTCATGTTGTACAATTGACCAAAACTGGCCATCAATGTCACATAATATTACACGGTAAATCCAAAATCAATATGGTTATTAACAGAACAGGGAGTTGATATAGTGTAGGTTCATTCATAATTTGTGAGTTAATGATAATAATTTATATTTGATTACCGGATATCACTTGAGAACTGGACACTTGGTCCGGTCTTTAATGTCATCTTTCTGACCACCATAATTGTGCCATAACTTAGCCTGCAGTTCAATATTGTCTGACATTACCTATAATTGGTCTAGATGGACGATTCTTTGGTCCAGAGTCTACAACATACTGCACACTGACTTTATATAAACGCTTCCTTATTACTGACATAGTTTTGTTTTTTAGCTCCAATGATTCATTAGGTTAGCTATTGCCATCCCCTTTATGATCTTTTTAACATTAACTCAATCCAAAGACCAAAAGTCCACAAACAGCAAAACTTGGTTGTTTGATAAGGATAGGTGAATGAATTCATACATGAAACATTTAAGGCTTTGTCACATGTAAAGGGTTTTAGAAGAAGTTCAACAACATTGAAAGAATGAATTGATTGATCTTGCACAATCTTCAGAATCAAAAGCTTAGCAAAAATCCCCCAAAAAGTCTTACACCCAAAGACCTTATGGATTGCTGACTGCCTGGAACCTCCAGTTGAAGTAGAATACATGTACAAACAGCATTATAAAAACAAGAATCTGGGTCGACTCAGCTGCAGTTTGTTTTTGGTCCCAGTGAGAAAATGCATATTTAGATAGATTCAAACATTTAAGATAGCCCATTTACTAAACTAATAAGTTATGAAAAACTGAAAGTTTATTTTCTTTCTATTTTCAGAAGTGTTGTTGTACCATTGTTTCTTGTTGATGTTTGAGCTATCTGTGTTTAAAGCACCAGGTAAGTCTGTCATCACCTGTCAATGTCTGTCTGTCTGTGTTTAAAGCACCAATTAAGTCTGTCATCACTTGTCTCAGTGTCTGTCTGTCTGTGTTTAAAGCACCAGGTAAGTCTGTCATCACTTGTCTCAGTGTCTGTCTGTCTGTGTTTAAAGCACCAGGTAAGTCTGTCATCACTTGTCTCAGTGTCTGTCTGTCTGTGTTTAAAGCACCAGGTAAGTCTGTCATCACTTGTCTCAGTGTCTGCCTGTCTGTGTTTAAAGCACCAGGTAAGTCTGTCATCACTTGTCTCAGTGTCTGTCTGTCTGTGTTTAAAGCACCAGGTAAGTCTGCCATCCCTTGTCTCATTGTCTGTCTGTCTGTGTTTAAAGCACCAGGTAAGTCTGCCATCCCTTGTCTCAGTGTCTGTCTGTCTGTGTTTAAAGCACCAGGTAAGTCTGTCATCACTTGTCTCAGTGTCTGTCTGTCTGTTTAAAGCACCAGGTAAGTCTGTCATCACTTGTCCCAGTGTCTGTCTGTCTGTGTTTAAAGCACCAGGTAAGTCTGTCATCACTTGTCTCAGTGTCTGTCTGTCTGTGTTTAAAGCACCAGGTAAGTCTTTCATCACTTGTCTCAGTGTCTGTCTGTCTGTGTTTAAAGCACCAGGTAAGTCTGTCATCACTTGTCTCAGTGTCTGTCTGTCTGTGTTTAAAGCACCAGGTAAGTCTGTCATCACTTGTCTCAGTGTCTGCCTGTCTGTGTTTAAAGCACCAATTAAGTCTGTCATCACTTGTCTCAGTGTCTGTCTGTCTGTGTTTAAAGCCCCAGGTAAGTCTGACATCACTTGTCTCAGTGTCTGTCTGTCTGTGTTTAAAGCACCAGGTAAGTCTGTCATCACTTGTCTCAGTGTCTGTCTGTCTGTGTTTAAAGCACCAGGTAAGTCTGTCATCACTTGTCTCAGTGTCTGTCTGTCTGTGTTTAAAGCACCAGGTAAGTCTGTCATCACTTGTCTCAGTGTCTGTCTGTCTGTGTTTAAAGCACCGGGTAAGTCTGTCATCCCTTGTCTCAGTGTCTGTCTGTCTGTGTTTAAAGCACCAGGTAAGTCTGTCATCACTTGTCTCAGTGTCTGTCTGTCTGTGTTTAAAGCACCAGGTAAGTCTGCCATCCCTTGTCTCAGTGTCTGTCTGTCTGTGTTTAAAGCACCAGGTAAGTCTGTCATCACTTGTCTCAGTGTCTGTCTGTCTGTGTTTAAAGCACCAGGTAAGTCTCTCATCACTTGTCTCAGTGTCTGCCTGTCTGTGTTTAAAGCACCAGGTAAGTCTCTCATCACTTGTCTCAGTGTCTGTCTGTCTGTGTTTAAAGCACCAGATAAGTCTGTCATCACTTGTCTCAGTGTCTGTCTGTCTGTGTTTAAAGCACCAGGTAAGTCTCTCATCACTTGTCTCAGTGTCTGTCTGTCTGTGTTTAAAGCACCAGGTAAGTCTGTCATCCCTTGTCTCAGTGTCTGTCTGTCTGTGTTTAAAGCACCAGGTAAGTCTGTCATCACTTGTCTCAGTGTCTGTCTGTCTGTGTTTAAAGCACCAGGTAAGTCTGTCATCACTTGTCTCAGTGTCTGTCTGTCTGTGTTTAAAGCACCAGGTAAGTCTGTCATCACTTGTCTCAGTGTCTGTCTGTCTGTGTTTAAAGCACCAGGTAAGTCTGTCATCACTTGTCTCAGTGTCTGTCTGTCTGTGTTTAAAGCACCAGGTAAGTCTCTCATCACTTGTCTCAGTGTCTGCCTGTCTGTGTTTAAAGCACCAGGTAAGTCTGTCATCCCTTGTCTCAGTGTCTGTCTGTCTGTGTTTAAAGCACCAGGTAAGTCTGTCATCACTTGTCTCAGTGTCTGTCTGTCTGTGTTTAAAGCACCAGGTAAGTCTGTCATCCCTTGTCTCAGTGTCTGTGTTTAAAGCACCAGGTAAGTCTGTCATCCTTTGTCTCAGTGTCTGTCTGTCTGTGTTTAAAGCACCAGGTAAGTCTGTCATCCTTTGTCTCAGTGTCTGTCTGTCTGTGTTTAAAGCACCAGGTAAGTCTGTCATCCTTTGTCTCAGTGTCTGTCTGTATGTGTTTAAAGCACCAGGTAAGTCTGTCATCCTTTGTCTCAGTGTCTGTCTGTCTGTGTTTAAAGCACCAGGTAAGTCTGTCATCACTTGTCTCAGTGTCTGTCTGTCTGTGTTTAAAGCACCAGGTAAGTCTGTCATCACTTGTCTCAGTGTCTGTCTGTCTGTGTTTAAAGCACCAGGTAAGTCTGTCATCACTTGTCTCAGTGTCTGTCTGTCTGTGTTTAAAGCACCAGGTAAGTCTGTCATCACTTGTCTCAGTGTCTGCCTGTCTGTGTTTAAAGCACCAATTAAGTCTGTCATCACTTGTCTCAGTGTCTGTCTGTCTGTGTTTAAAGCCCCAGGTAAGTCTGACATCACTTGTCTCAGTGTCTGTCTGTCTGTGTTTAAAGCACCAGGTAAGTCTGTCATCACCTGTCAATGTCTGTCTGTCTGTGTTTAAAGCACCAATTAAGTCTGTCATCACTTGTCTCAGTGTCTGTCTGTCTGTGTTTAAAGCACCAGGTAAGTCTGTCATCACTTGTCTCAGTGTCTGTCTGTCTGTGTTTAAAGCACCGGGTAAGTCTATCATCCCTTGTCTCAGTGTCTGTCTGTCTGTGTTTAAAGCACCAGGTAAGTCTGTCGTCACTTGTCTCAGTGTCTGTCTGTCTGTGTTTAAAGCACCAGGTAAGTCTGCCATCCCTTGTCTCAGTGTCTGTCTGTCTGTGTTTAAAGCACCAGGTAAGTCTGTCATCACTTGTCTCAGTGTCTGTCTGTCTGTGTTTAAAGCACCAGGTAAGTCTCTCATCACTTGTCTCAGTGTCTGCCTGTCTGTGTTTAAAGCACCAGGTAAGTCTCTCATCACTTGTCTCAGTGTCTGTCTGTCTGTGTTTAAAGCACCAGATAAGTCTGTCATCACTTGTCTCAGTGTCTGTCTGTCTGTGTTTAAAGCACCAGGTAAGTCTCTCATCACTTGTCTCAGTGTCTGTCTGTCTGTGTTTAAAGCACCAGGTAAGTCTGTCATCCCTTGTCTCAGTGTCTGTCTGTCTGTGTTTAAAGCACCAGGTAAGTCTGTCATCACTTGTCTCAGTGTCTGTCTGTCTGTGTTTAAAGCACCAGGTAAGTCTGTCATCACTTGTCTCAGTGTCTGTCTGTCTGTGTTTAAAGCACCAGGTAAGTCTGTCATCACTTGTCTCAGTGTCTGTCTGTCTGTGTTTAAAGCACCAGGTAAGTCTGTCATCACTTGTCTCAGTGTCTGTCTGTCTGTGTTTAAAGCACCAGGTAAGTCTCTCATCACTTGTCTCAGTGTCTGCCTGTCTGTGTTTAAAGCACCAGGTAAGTCTGTCATCCCTTGTCTCAGTGTCTGTCTGTCTGTGTTTAAAGCACCAGGTAAGTCTGTCATCACTGGTCTCAGTGTCTGTCTGTCTGTGTTTAAAGCACCAGGTAAGTCTGTCATCCCTTGTCTCAGTGTCTGTGTTTAAAGCACCAGGTAAGTCTGTCATCCTTTGTCTCAGTGTCTGTCTGTCTGTGTTTAAAGCACCAGGTAAGTCTGTCATCCTTTGTCTCAGTGTCTGTCTGTCTGTGTTTAAAGCACCAGGTAAGTCTGTCATCCTTTGTCTCAGTGTCTGTCTGTATGTGTTTAAAGCACCAGGTAAGTCTGTCATCCTTTGTCTCAGTGTCTGTCTGTCTGTGTTTAAAGCACCAGGTAAGTCTGTCATCACTTGTCTCAGTGTCTGTCTGTCTGTGTTTAAAGCACCAGGTAAGTCTGTCATCACTTGTCTCAGTGTCTGTCTGTCTGTGTTTAAAGCACCAGGTAAGTCTGTCATCACTTGTCTCAGTGTCTGTCTGTCTGTGTTTAAAGCACCAGGTAAGTCTGTCATCACTTGTCTCAGTGTCTGTCTGTCTGTGTTTAAAGCACCAGGTAAGTCTGTCATCACTTGTCCTAGTGTCTGTCTGTCTGTGTTTAAAGCACCATGTAAGTCTGTCATCACTTGTCTCAGTGTCTGTCTTTCTGTTTTTAAAGCACTGGGTAAGTCTGTCATCACTTGTCCCAGTGTCTGTCTGTCTGTCTGTCTGTCTGTTCTATGTGCTGTCAGGCTGATACTGCTGAAAAGATGTTAACATACTGTAAACCAACTTATTTTTGCGAGCGATTTATATTCGGGGATTTCGCCAGGAACAGAAATTCGCGAAAGTAAATCGTCGCGAAGTAACTAATTTTAATAGTACATGTAGTTTAATTGTTTTTACAAGTAATCGCGAAAATAAATAGCCGTGAAATAGCCCTATGACACTAAAATGTGAAATATTGTAGTTGCGTACATAAATTGGTTTACAGTATCACATGATTTAGGTTAATCTATTTAACTTATCATCAAGATAAATTTATTGAACTTGGGACATGCAGTATTGAGTATCAATCCTGATCAAATCTTATTGAACCTAAAAAATGTTAAATTAAAGCTCATATTGAATCAATCTTGACACAATGTTCTTTCAGTTTGTTCTTTTGTGGGAAGATTTTCAGACCTATCTTCTTTTTATTGCCCTGGATTAAAGTTTAGTTCCAGACACATTAATTACACCATGGCAGAGAATTTTTAAACCATCCGAATCTCATGCAGAACTTACTTATTTAATCGCTATAGAACATGGTATATCTGTCATTCAACATGGTTTTGTGTGCCAGTTATGGATGCACAACTTTTTCCTGCCATTAATAGTCTGTTGGTAAATGGAAATGCACTTAATACGTGGCTTGTGAATTTCCCATTTATTTGAATGTTTTAAAGTTTGATTGCTCTCATCAATAATCATGGGAGACATCCCTGTTTGGTTCTGTTCATTATCATGCAAAATAAAACAATTACAAATGTTTGCTTCAAATTAGGAATATTGATGTACAGGTTGTTAGTGTTTTGAATCTTCATATTTAAGAGCAGGTAATAGCAATGATTGATATTTGGTTCATGTTGTCTAATTTTTTTCATGAATTTTTCTCATGTGACTCTCTCAACTATGAGATTCATATAAAAGAGTTACAAAAGGTTGTAGCTTTAACTATGTATTATTATATTCTACCCCACAAACAATATAAAGTATATCTAGAAACACCAGTAAACAATATACATAAAACAAAAAGGAAATCAGTTCTCCCTCTTTCCAGGGATTTAAGTTTTTGAATGATGAATTAGAGTTTAAATCAAATTGCTATCTGGATTTTCCGGTAATGCTTCATGAAGACTTCCAATTTGTTTTTGATGATTTAACACAAATGTAAATTTCTTGATAGGGGCATGGTGATTTAGTATGAAACATTTTATTCAATTAAGTCATCAATTTGTATCTAAAACCAAAATGGATGTTCTATCTAATGTAACCTGAGATAATAAGGTTAAGGGTGACAACCTGACTTAATGCTCAAAGCCAAACTATAATATAAGTACAAATAGTTCCTGGAAATTTAATTATGCTAGGTAATATTTTAAAGATCCTTATTTTGCTTTCAATGCAACAAAAGTTACAAAACATATAGCTTTATGGGCAATTGCAATTTAGAAGAATTGTTTCTTATAAGAATACCATCTATGTAAATTGACTACTAACAAGGTATTAAATAAAACTGGAATTCAATTTGAAAATAAGAAAACTTACAAAATTTTTCCTTTTCTTATGATCAGACGTTAGCACTGTATTTTGGTCAATTTCAAATATGTACATTTTTTATGGTCTCTTTCAAAAAATTCAATTTTTGTTTTCTTGATATTTTTCAAGATATTGTTAGTAAAAAATATCTTTCTTTATATATACAGCTTATTTGACTAGTTAAAATGTGTGTAGACAAGCCTCACTAACCCCATGCATACATGGACTTAGTTCAACTAACCCCATGCATGCATGGGGTGTCATGCATGGGGTTGGTAGAGCTAAGGCCATGCATGCATGGGGTTAGTGCAGCTTAGTACAAATCAAAAATTGATGAAAATAAAGTGCTAATGTCTGATCATAAACTAAGGTCAAATTCTATAGGTTTTCTTATTTTCATATTGAATTCCAGTTTTATTTAATACCTTGTTTACTACAGTTCAGAGACTCCAATGTAAAATTGTGCAGTGAGTAATTGCATTTTTCTTTGAGAAATGGCTGTGTTTGTGACAAACATGATATTATTACTGTTCTTTAAGAATTTTCTCAAAGCCTAAAAGAATTATTGTATTGAGTGTCTGAGAACACCAATTTGTGGTTTCTGGCTATTAGACGGTTGGTATTGTTAAGTATTGTATATGATGAATTGTGATGCATCGTCGTGACAGTAGAAAATGCATCTCTTATTCTATTTAAGGCTTCCATCGATTACGTCGAGTTAGTTACAATATCAGTTCATATTTTTGGTGCCCTTTTAAATTGGTCCTTTAATACCTGCTCAATCATCATGAAGTTTTTCCAATAAATTTTATAATTCTATTTGGCTGTGGCGAGACAGATAGTTTTAAATGATAAGTGAAAACAGAAGGAAAAAATCAATGCATTCAATTTATGCTGCAGTTAGGATACCATCTAAAAACTGCTCAGGAGATATGGGTAATTTTATGGTCCACCACACCCGCTTTGATCACGACAATAATGCCGTGCACATAGACTGGAAACCCAGCAGTAAAGTTGCAGATAATACAGAGAATAAAAGTATTATTCAGTTTCTTGTTTGAACAATCCTGAAACATTGTTTGCTCTGTTGATTTTTAGCATTAAGATGACAGTATGGCGTAATTGGTTAAACAAACAATCATATAGAGCTGAATTGATATTTGTTTGTGTCCCTCTTAATAAATGGATGCTTTACATTGTAATGTGTATTCTGATGGGAGATTTTTCCTTGATTAGGACGTAATGTTTTGTGTAAATGCAAGTGATAATATTTATCACTATAGAATTATTGTATTTGTCTTGTCTGATATTGACAGAGTGTTACCAATGCTAATATAGAATACCTGCCATTATCTTTCTGTATTGACCCAGTCAGTATTGTGCGTCAAAACCCATCCTTAAGGTCTTCCATCTGTTAGTGGTGGATCCAGAAATTTGGAAAAGGGGGAGGGCCCACTGACTGGCTAGGGGAAAGGGACACTTTGGTCATGCTTCAATGATTTACTATACTGGTATATCTAACCAAATTTTTCTTCCAAAAGGGCCCCCCTCTAGATCTGCTTCTGTTGTTGAAATTGATCAGTTGCATGAGAGGATTTTATTTTCTTGTGCCAATTTAAAATTTAGGAGTTTGTGTGAGTTATGTCTCTTTTACCAATAAGATCAATTCTGTTCCATTTTGGTTGCTTCCAATAACTGTTCATATTTTAGTAAGTTACTGTTGGGTGCTGAGTGAATATACTTCTATTTCAACCCATGTAATTTTGATAGAGCATATTTAAAGTAATTCATGTTTGCATTATGCATCTTTTTATTTTTCTTGCAGTATCAATTTTCGTGGTTTTCGTGGGTAGCCTTAAACCTTGACTCAGGAAAAGAAAATTAAGCATTGATCTTTATGGTGCAGACTTCAGAACCATGAATTTTAAAAGAATCTATGAACTGACCCTTTTTCTTCAGACTACCGAAATTGGAACCCAGGAAAATAAATGAATCCACCTTTCCACAGTATTTCCATGAATTTACCAACTGGTTGTAATATATCTGGTCCTTCTGTCATTCAGCATGTATGATAAATAGCAATTGCTTCTGATTTCATTTCACTTGCAGGAAATTATTTTTTTTTATTCTGCCATTTCTTTAATTTTGAACCTGTTCCATGAAGCTGTATTAATTTATCTGTTAATTTATTATTTCCTTTCCCTTGCCTGGGTTAGATAAAAGGATTATTGTTTGTCAGGAGGAATACTTTATGATTTTCTTGCTGAATGATAAAAGATGTTATTGTAAATTAACTAAGGACTTCACTGAAATGAATCATTTTTACATTGCGTAATATTCTATAAAATTTGACTTTTGGCTTTAAACTTTGATTTAAGATCCTTTTGGCCTTTCTGATTTAAGATTTGAGCAAATGTTCTATTAGTCAAGCAGAATTCTAAAGGAATTTTAATGCCTTAAAATTTCTGCTCTTGTAGTAGAGTTTGCCTAATTGAGTCTAATAAAGAGCAAGTTTTTTGGTATAATGAGCTAAATGACCTATGAATGTATAAAAACTGTGAAGAAAGATTTAAAAATGCTGGTTTGGTTGATCCTGATACAATAATAAATGATATGAAATATTCTTTCAACTGCTATATTTTGACAGTTGTTCTACAATTTCCCAAATCATATGTTTCATTTATTGAGTACTGGCACAATTAGAAGTGTCATCTCAGTGATATCATTTTCAAATTAAATGTGCAAAAGAACTTCCAATAGCTAAGATAACTTCCTTAGAATACCATATGCCATGATCAGTTATTGACCCCTAACCTTTGGTAATTTCTTGTTTTATATTAGGTCTATAAAATTACAGTATGGAGGTAGGAACAATCAGATTCCAATTTAAGATTCATTAGTTTAATGAGAAACTTATGTTATAAAGTCTGAGTCCTTCCCTAATAAAACTACCCTCATTCATTTTTCACTACAATTTAATTGAATTTATATAAATTATTTATATTGTAATCAATTTTTAAACTGCAATAAGACAAGTACAGATGGCTGTGCTGGTATTTATATTGTTCTTGTGTTTCCATATTAACATATTTGATTGAAAAATTTGATTTATGCACTTAATAAATTTTTTTTTATAGGCCTTATTATCTGAGTGCAGAACTAAATTTTGTACCAAGTTTTTTCTCATTGTAAAAAGGAAATTCATAAACAGTATTAAGACTCGATCATTCAGACCAACATACTGGTCTCAAAGTTTTTTTATTTGCTCTACAAAAGCCTTCATAATTGGAAGTTATTTTATTGAACCTTTGCCTCAGATGCCCCTAAAATATTTTTATTTCATCAGTTATTAAAGTCAGGTGAACAATTCATGCTCCTGGGAGCCTCTTTTCTTAATCACATCCTGGATTTTTAGCTCACCTGACCCTAAGGGTCATGTGAGCTATTGTCATCATTAAACGTCTGTGGTCCATCTGTCTGTGTGTTAACTTTTCTTCAAAAATCTTCTTCTCTGAAATCACTGAAGGAATTGTTTTGAAACTTTGTACACTTGATCTTTAGGATGTTTTCTACAAAGTTTGTGAAATTTGTGCAAACTGACCAACCAACATGGCCGACGTTGATAAAAATCAAAAGCTCTACAAAACTCTCCTTGAGTCAAAGTTGTGGGACCATTCCTTATAGGAGTTATTTCCCCTTAATCATCAAAATTGGCCAGTTTCACAATTTTTGGACTTTTTTCGTGTTTAGTGTTTTACTGTTAGTGCCAGAGGAAAAGTTAGCATTGCAGAAGTATTCAGCTCATTGAGATCTACAAAAATGATTTCAGGGTCAAAATTGTCAGATCAACTGTTTAAGAGTTATTCCCCTTCAACTGTTTTTTTTCTATCAATTTTAGCCGATTTAAAAAAATCTTATTCTCTTTAACTACTGAAGGAATTGTTTTAAAACTTTGTACACTTGATCTTTAGGTTGTCCTCTTCCAAGTTTGTGAAGTTTGTGTATGTCGACTAACCAACATGGCCACCATTGCTAAAAAAAGAACAGGGGGTCAGACCGTAGTTTTTAGCTTATATCTCAAAGAGTATAAGAGATAGAGAAAATCTGAAGCAACCTATTTTCTTGTACATCAAAAGCTCTTGACCCATTAGAATGAAAGCTGTTACAGATAGAGAAAAAATGTTGCTTGCTTAAAGTTGTATCTAATAGCTTTTCAAAAATATCTATTAGGCTAAAGCTGTCAGATGATCCCTCCTACAAAAGTCATCCCAGGCCCCTATTTGTCAAGTTTTGGGTTATTGCCTTGCAGATTAAACCTATTAAAGATTAAGAAAAGCTTTTGTTTGCTTGAATGTGCTCTACAAAAGCTTTCATTATAAGGTGGATATTGTGCGGCCATCCTTTATTGGAGTTTCCCACCTCAGATACCAAAAAATTATTTTCATTCCATAAGTCATTGAAATCATGTGAGCAATTCAGGCTCCTTGGAGCATCTTGTTATGATTATGATTATGTTGTTATAAAGCAAGCATGTCCAAAAACATAATCCTGACTCTGGGCTTGGATATTTGATTTACAGTGATTGCCATCAGAGACAGTCCTAAGTTTTCAGAATATTCAAAGTTCTAAGCTGGAATCTGACTATCCCATTTCTAAGCAGCCCTTATGGGTTTTGGTTGAGTTCTTTGACTTTTGTATGCAGTAACTGCTTGTTTTATTAGGATAGTTTACACTCAGATGACTTCTTTGTGAGTTTATCATGTTTCATTGATGTTCACTATAACTCACCCATAACGAGGTTTACATTCATTACCCTCTCTCAATGACTTTCATAGTTTCTTATTTCATTTAAAAAAGATCTGGAATCACGAACATTGGTTTTTATGCTTGCTCGTATGTGATATACTTTAATCAAGATCAATTTGTCTTTCATGGGAGACTATAAACTAGTGATCATGCTGCTGGTAACATCAGGTTGGCTCAGTACATACCTTGTACAGGGTCTTTATTAGCACGGTCTTGTATAGGTTTCCACTTGAGTTGGTCTTCCGTTCTGTGGCTAACTATCGTGTGTTACTAACATCAAAATTAAATTAGGACTGAATTAAATGCAACTAATAAAATACTATGTTTTAGGTGTTTTGGGAGGGTATTAATTAGCCGATGATCAGCACGTATAATGGAATTAAGGAACAGGCTTACTATGTCTTGATATAAGGAGATTATTTACTGGTAATCATGCAATGTCCTAAGACTTCACAAGCTTTCTTTTTAATTTTCTTCTGAGATTTTTCTGGTTTCTTTCCTCTTGTGCTTATTAGTTTTCTCTTTATGTTTTTGCTTATTAGGAATTCTCTGGGTTTACAATTTAATTTTCTGTCTGAGTTTTTAACAAGGCAGTTTGTTGTTTAATCTAGTAGTATATATTCAGGTCGACTTAAACAAAATCAAAGCCGTCACAGTTTGTTGGAATAATCAATCGGAATTAAATGGTGTTTGTCTCTTAATTTAGAAGTTTAAATACAGCTTTTTGTATTCCGTGTGTCTGGCGTCATTAAGCAGAGAACAGCCTCCTAATTTACTAGCAAGGATCCCATTAGATATAGTTTTTATAAGTAGTGATTTTTGTCTTAATGAGTATGTTTTTCTATGGTTAATGTTTATAGCTATTTTTTGGTTAAAAACACAGGGGATATTATATCAAACACTTTGTTTAACAAAAAAGGATGAAAGCTGAAATTTTTCACCATTTTTATCTGTCGCATTAAATAAGATTAAACACAGCTAGATGTTTAAAACTTTTTGGGGGTTCTTAAACGAGTTTAAATTGCTTGTTTTGCAATTTAATATTATGATAGTAAATATGGAACTGACTTTTATTTAAAAAAAGAGAGTCCAATGTGAAGCAGGGGTATCCTAAATGAGTTTGCCCAAACTCCTAGTTTCTAAATGGTATTAATTAAAAGTTGTTGTATTCATCTTTGATTAATATGGCATATTTTACAAAAGGTTAATCTGACACAAAGTAATGAGCTGACAAGTTTTAAATACAGACCAGAACCTTAGTTCAGTGAGTTCCACGAAGGCAGAAAGACTTAGATTGTATCATGCTAATATCATAGGGTTACTGCATGCTGTAATATCTGCTGAAGTAGAAATCTTTCTGTGGATGCTCATATGATTTCTTTATTTCTGTGCAGTAATATTCCAATGAGTAATTGATTTGGAGAGTATATGTATGAATCTGTGAATATTTCAGGATTGAATCAGAAGTCAGCCTTTATACCAACCTATAGGAATGGGTTATAGTATGGTAATGTTGTGGCAGGGAGTTCTTTCTGTTTGTTCAAAATATTTAGAATCAATATTAAAAGTCAAGACTATTAATTTAAGAATTTAAATAGGAAAAATATTGAATTTAATTGTTTTTGCAATGACATTGCAATAGAAGAAATAATGAATAATGAGTAATATGATATTGATTTAATTATTTTTTTTTCAATTTGTTCTGAAGTTTATTAAGGATAAGAACTTTTAAATAAACATCTAGACATAGAATTTTATCAAGTTAAAATCATTACAGGTATCACATATAATAAAGGTCCACAAGACTTTTGCTAAAGGCATTATCTTATGGATGAAAAATTGCCTTTACTAAATGTTGCCCACACATCTTTGCATATTTACCTTTAAAAACACTTAGGGCTGTGAATTGATGTAACAGAATTTGTCATGTATAATAGATGAAATAAAAGTGCAAAAGACGTTTGCTAAGGCATAAACTTACGTATGATAATTTGCCTATACTAAATGTTGCCTTTACAGCTTTGAAAATTACACTTTGAAAAAAATATCCTGCTTCAATATAAACTTGTGAATTTGTAAAAGAATTTAGCAAGAACATGTACAAGGATTTGATGAAATAAAAGTCCACGAGACTAATAAATTGCTGAAGACAACAAATTATTTATAAAACATTGCCTATACATGTACTAGTGACCTGCCCACACATCTTTGCTTATTAACCTTTTGGAAATATCTCACCTTAATACAAGCTGTGAATCCTTAATAGAATTTGTACATATAAAAGTTATTCTTTGATTAGGTGTGTAGCAAATAGCCTGTCAGGCGTTTGAGACATATATCTATATTGGAATGATTGTATCAAGATCTTCATGGTCTCCCGAGGGTTGTGGCGATCACAAAACAAAGCTCCAACTCAATTTAGCTGATAAAAGATAAGTTTTCTGTAAGTGAGCTAATATCCTGGTTCTGGGAGAGACAAGTTTTCCTGAATAGTTTCAATTCCCCAACCAGATTTGGTCCAACAAATAGTCTATATCTGAAGCATCAATTGATGTCACTGACAAAAATGACTTGTAGGAATTACTGACTAGTGGATCTATATATTCATCAAACTAGGCTCCAGAATTACAGACATTCCATTTAATGAATTTATGCAAGTTTTCTCCACTGAAAAGTTTGATAGACATTTTACAAGCAAGAATTTTGAGTCATTTAATTTTCTTACTTAAAAAAAGAAGAGAATCATGAATTTCTCTGCAAACGCTGCATGAATAGCCAAAATTCACTTTGGTAATAAATAACAATCAATCAATCAATCAATTTTATTTGACAAAAGCACAGTTTAAATATACATGTGATGTGTTATCCAAATATAACAAAAAAATATAAAGCATAAAGGAAAAAAAGAGAAAAGACAGTGTCATATATGAGCATAACAAAATATTTTTTATAATTTTGAAATAAAAAACCTTTTTTTAGCATAAAAATTTACTAAAATAACCATAATTTGTGTTAACTCTATATCAGCTTCCTGTTGAAAGTGGGGATATTTTCAGATGTTTATTCTCAATGACAGATTTGGGACATTTTTTCTTAGCAAGACAACATATTTGGAAAAAGCCTTAAATAATTTATTGAGGAAGCATATTTAAATACATAATTTCTACTTTAGCCCTATGCAGCATTGACATTCGAGTCTTAGCCTGCTAATATTCTATCAATAAGTTTCCAAGACATGTAAATAATCTCCAACTTATTCCTTCAGACTAGAGAATTCACGCCCCATGCTTTATTGAATTATTAGGGCAAATATTTATATCGCTTCCTGCAATGACAATCGTTGGAGACATGTCATATAGGAATATCCCGCGTGTGTCAAGTCTATCCCGGTTACAGGCCCTGTGGGAAGTCGACATTAATCCATAATACACCAGGTATATAGATCGCTATGGATGAATATGTTATGAGATTGTTATGGTAAATCATTTCCAAGATGAAACGATTGTCGTAACGAAAGTTATAATTGAATTAGTTTAGTCTTGCGGAGTTTTTATCCCGACATGACAATGGTATACACAGTCTTATAGTAATGTCATGTCAATTCAGGGTCGTAGTAAACAATAGACAAGGCAGCCTGTGTAATGTGATCGGGTGTAAAGACGTAGTGGTCAATGCACTTGTCACTGTTGAACTTTCCCGTATGTAATTGAATGAGTTCACACATGAGTTAATCCATGAATTGTTTTAACTGATTTTTCAAGTTCACAAATGAGTAGCGATGTATTACTGTCTACAGTACTTTTTATCATTACCAATATTCTGATCAATAATGAATTGAGTTTTGATTGAGATTGTTTACATGTAATACCAAAGGATGCAAAGTTTATATTGACTCTAAAATAAAGTAAGTTTTTGAACCAAAGAAGTGTTTGAGGGCTTTTCCAGAGTGAAAAATCTGGGTTATGAAATAGTGAATGTTGGGTAGGCATGGAAATAATTTTTGTAGCTGAGTTTGCTCAGAAACTACTAATCACAGTTACTTGAAATTTGGTATGCTGCATCAGCATCCGGGACCCATTCTGTGTGATTCAGTTTCAAGTCTGTTGCTCCCTTACTTCCTGTTTAATGATTTTTGTACATTATTATATTATACTAAGTTAAATGCAAAATGTTTTATTCTGAGTGTGCATGTATTGTAATGGGTTTTAGAGTTCTAACCAGGCCCTGAACTACAAGCTGTACTCTGTGCCCCAGACTGATATTTTTTACAGGTTACGGGTGAATTCTTAGGGATAGTAATGTGTTTCTTTGCCATTTATCAACCTCACCATTTGTTTGTCATTTAAAACCTCCCTATAATGTTAAAGACATCAATCTATCACCCCCTGTCTATCCTACTCCTGCCAAATCTTATGTTTACACTGGTGATGAGCAGGATTAGGTGCTAATTTCTGGGTAATTAAGAAATTATCAGTGTTTTTACTGTAGATTGATTTCATTTGCTTTGTCTCAGTCAATACAAAAAGTTTTCACTGGTATATATGCCCTTTTTGTTTTATTTCTCTAGACTTCATTTGCTTTGTCTAGTTTTCTTTTTTGTGCCGTTATAATGTTCTTACTTGAATGCTTTGTGATACCCCATTACAAGTTCTCTTTTCTTGATTTAATTAAACGTAAGGAACCGCTACCCCTTCTGGGGTACCTGAGTTCACTTAGAGTTTATCGGAACTTTATCCAGAGCTTAAATTTTCTTGATAGCAGTTTAGTTGTGTGGTTTGTTTCTTGGTATTTCTTGCTTTCAGACTGTCTTCTCAGGCCTGTCTTGTAAAAATCTTTTTAACATTATTTATTGGCATACTAAGAAATTACTATACACATACAATTTGAATAACAATTTCCAGGTTCTACAATTAATTTGACATTAATTTTAACATTTTCTAGCAAACCAACTTTCGTTTAAAAGTTCAAGAATGGCTAGAAGCAAACATTTAAATAATTATTCTTGTGAAGTCTGCCTCATTAAAATCTATTTTTGAATTTTAAATGTTCCTTATATGGAACTAAAAGTCTGAAAATAAAATTGAAGCTGGCTAAGTAGCGCTGTTGTGTATCAGCTGTTTTGAAATTGATTGGAAGTAAACTAGGCCTGGCCAAGCATTTTCAACACACGATACCTGTCAAGACATGACTCATCAGAGGGGTCAAAGCACAGTACCAAAACAGCAAGAATGGTAAAAACAGGGTTTCAAATTAAAACAATTAGCTTATGCTTAAATGGAAGAGAAACTCTTTCATGAATTGAAGTATCTGCCCTGTATACTAACTATAGTATTCAACATGGAGAAGAAAGAATGATTCATTCAAATTTTCAAGTAAATATAGAAGAGCATGTTAATTATTTTCATCTTCTTATTTTTAATCCTTCTCATTTTGCCTTTGTAATTTAGGGTTACATAATACATGTCTTCCAAATCTCTGAAATGAATTTTTGAAATAAGAGAATTTGAGAAATTGATTTTAAGAACACTCATACTCATTAGAAGTTTTTTCTTAGAAAATGATTGAATCACAAAAAGTAAGTTAAGCATAAGCTGATGAAATTTATCATGATATACTGAGACACAATGAAGCCTTGGTGTAGATTGCCATGGTTAATTTCACCGACATTATTTTCAAATTTATTAGCGATCAAAATCTCTTAAGCTACACCATTAGTATTTGAAAATTCATTGATTTTCAATTTTTGACTAATAGAAGAAATTGGTTGACATTTCCAGTATAATTCCCAACAGGGATGTTTGTCCATATTTTTTGTTATAATTGCTGTTAATTCTTCATCCCACCTTGTTGGTAAAGTATAAAGTACGGGAATTCTCTGAGGAGTAAATCGGTATTGTAATTCAGTGAAGAGCCGTCAAACAAGATAGATATAAGTAAAAGCCCTGGTGTCATGCGATGAAATTGATCTTAATATTAAATTGTTGTCTAGTAGGAAATTCATTCACTCAAATCATAAGAGATTTGTAGAATCACTCCAAATCTGAGAAACAATAAAATTAAAAAATGATTACCGGTAACTCAGTACAAATTAGGTATTAAATGTGTAAAATGTAGTGATAGTGGCAAGAAGGAGAAATGCATAATGTTGTCATGATTCTTATATTAGTTTCATTCTATATCTTTGTATTAGTAATTGGTGATACTTCAAGCCAGTTATTGTAAAGCTAGTTAACAGGCCATTAATTTAAAGAATTATATTGGTATTAAGTAGTAGCCCACCTAAGAATCATGCAAAATTGATTCATCGATAAAAAGGCTACAATGGTTTATTTTAACAAACGATAGTTCAAAGTATATAAAATAAGAAATAAATAACAATTTGCTGATAACTGCCTGGTCCTGGGAGAAATCTTGCCATTTTGTTACAATGGTTTCTATTGAAATTATTGACAATTTTATGAGTTGTCTCCCTTTCTTACATTTTTCCAATGCATTCTATATATATATTTTTTTTCTCTCAGGACCAGGGCTAGTTTGGAAAAAGAGCACAAAAGATCAAAGCAGGGTGCTAATATGAGTAACACATAAAAAAAAAAAAAATTGGTTTAGGCTTTCCACCCATGAATCACTCTTTTGCATGATTCTTATAAAAGTCATAGGAACGGTAAAGAGTTAATAACAAATTTACCGAATTTCTAATGTCCAAGAGAAAAGACATACCAGAGACATTGAAGATGGTAATAGTCCTGACAATGGTACAGGCATTTCAAAATTACTAGTGGGTTAAATTTTTTTCACTATACAAACTACAATGTACTTCGATATTCATCAAGCTTGCCAAGTTAGGTTTCTTACCTACATTTGAAGTTGTTTGACATTGAAGCATGTGTACCCTAGATGTTTCTAAATTGAACCATAGGACATGACATATAAGTAACTGTACTAGGACTTATAATTCAGCTATTTGTGAACAAATTAGGCTTAAAGTAATTTTACCTTCAATTTTCAGGATGCAATATCTTCAGCGCTAATTCATCAAGACGGTCAATGAACTGCTGTAAATAATAATTTTGTTTGTCAATTTTCTCCCCATCACTAATTGACGAAGCTGTACCATTTTTCAGTTGAATAGTTGATAAGGGATTAAGTGAATTTTCTTAACAAGAAGATGTATTACAAATTCTTGTCGGTCTGGTATTAGATTAAGTGGAAATTTGGTCCCTGTGATTACCAGCATAATGCTGAAAGCACAGGGATGCAAGGCTAGTGTCATTGCTTTTCTATTAGGTGTACTATAAGTAACTATATAAATTAGACGTAACAAGGAAAATATGAGAATGAAAATGATAGAAGGGCAATGGGGTCACAAAAATTCATAGAAAAATAGTCAAAACAATTGTCTGGCAATTTATGGACAATATTGGAAATTAGAGATGATATAAATGGAGATAGTATGATAGGCCAGGGTCTATTATGTATTCAGCTTGGTAGGAGAGAGATATTTTAGGAAGACGTTGTAATTCCATGGCTTTGATTGGAATTGTTCATCAGATAATTGCAGTTCATGACAAAGGTTACAAAAACTCCAACCTTTTAGAATAAAAATAGTACAAATTTGTTTTACTATTTCTGTACATACTGATAGAAAATTACCTAACAAGTTAATCCATCAACAAAATAAAAAACTATGTTATTAAGATTGCAGGTTTTTGATGTTATTACTAAAAGTTTCAAAATTGATGCATGAATGCTAGCCTTAAATATATTTTGAAAATGAAATACTGAAAATTGTCATGCAAAAGTCTGTAAACACTACAAATATAAGGTTAAGTTTTTCCTATTGTTACCTGTTGAAAACTAGAGGAATCAATGTACGTGACACAGCAGTTCACCAAACTGCAATGAAAAAAATCATATAAGCCTGATGTAATGAAGAAGGCATATGAGTATACATGCAGGACACAAAATTGCATTAATTAATATTGAAATCAAAAACAGTTAATAAAAGAACTTTGAAATCACTAATTTTTCGATCCTTCAGCTTCGATGTTGACCAAATGTTCACACATCACTACATTTAGAATGACTCCTGGCACAGATTAAGCAGAATTCTTTGCCACACATTGATTGCGCTCATACATGATTTTTTCTTCTTTCAGGAATAAGAGCCGCAGAAACGTCAAAATCTTCTAACCAAGGTGGAACAATAGTGCTAAACTGTCCTCTGAACTTTCCAAACAATGAACAAGTGGATACCATCATTCAGTGGAAGAAGAGTGATCTGAAAGATCCTGTCTTCTTACGCTTTAGCAACTATGCTGCTACAATTCACAACCAGTTTACCGATCGGGTGGAGCTAGTCAGTGGAGCGTCCCTGAAAATCTCTCGGATACAACCTCAAGATGAGGGATGGTATGAGTGTACGATAGAGTTTGTTAATGGTGTGGATGAGGCCAAGAAGAATGGCACCTGGGTGTATCTTAATGTCAACTGTAAGTATACTTACTGTCACACAGGTAGTAGGGTTTAGTAAGCTTTTGAAAGTTACTTCTACTAGTCCCTTGAAAATACAAATACCAAAACTGGTATAAAAACAGTAAATTTGGTTATGCTGTATATCAATATTTCAAGCAGTAACCTCTCATCAGCAGCATTTGAATCAAAACAATGGAAGGTCAAACAACCAAAAATATTGAATAAATGAAAGTACTCAAAGCCAAAAGGTTCGAACAGGGAAGCCAAATCCAGCACCTATGATATCGACTATGTGCAGTACAAGGAAAGATTTAAACCTGGTGTTTTAAACAATTTTGAATTTTACAAAATTTCTAACTTTTAAGATCAAAAATGCATTTACAGTATGTGTTTTTTCCCCTAAGATTTAACTTCCATTAGTCTACACATGTATTTATAACCAACTTTTAATGTATTTTCAACTGCTTTGTCTTCTACATATTATTCTCTCTTCATATGTGGTTCTTCATAGGTAGATTTACTTGGGGTTGGGAACCCCTATGAAAAAATTCTGGTTGAATATATAGAAAATCTTTGTAGCATAAGGATTTCAGATCCCTTCTTTGGTCAGTTAGATGCCTTCACTTAGTAAAAAGTCTTGAACTGCTTGTAAATTGTGCAGCTTTACATTACATGCACAAAAGGGAAAAATAAATGAGTTATCTGGTTCTTTTAATTCTTTTTTATATAATATAAAAAAAACCTAGTTATTTCAACTAGTAATTGAATTATATGAAATAATAGCTATCTGCAATTAATTAAAGGAGTAAAGAATTTTCTTAGAATTAACTGAAATTAACAAATACTGATTGATCTTGGAAAAGAGCTAGATTTAAAAACATTGTAGAAATTCGATCCTCTATTTTTCTTTGGACAAAGTTGATAACACCATGCCGTAAAACAAGCAGTATTGAACAGAATGATGGGACACATTTCGTGTCAATTTAACAGAGACTTATTTTGGGTTTATTTTCTGTGAAAACATTAACTGGTCTATGACAGCGTAAGATTTGAGAATCTGATTGTTTCTGAAGCCTGAATGATTCCAGAAGATCTCCGTATCTGTCAGGCCGTCAAGTCAGTGTCGGGTTATCTGTCACATACGCTAATGCTTAGTAATATACCAAATTAGTCTACCAGCAGCCCTACATAGATTACCCTTGTTTATCATGCTTAGTGGAGGAATTGTGATGGTGAAGCAATAAAGTTCAAGGGTGAGAACAAAATAGGATTGAAATTCAGTACATTCTTATATACTACAATGTAGTATGCATATGGGTTACTCAGCATTTAAGTTCAAGTTATCATTTTAACTTTTTATGTTTTTTCTCCATCTATTGTGAAAGCCAATGAGTATAGAATTACACTTTCTGTCTGTCCAAATGTGGGTTCTCAGCCGTTACTGTTGAACACCTTCAAAGAATTTTATAAAACTAACACACATTGAGTTTAGGAGCGTTTTGATTTAGGGGTCAAAAGGTAAAGGTCACAAGGTAGGAACCTGAGACAACTTGTTCAAAGGAATTTTCTTTATACTGCATTGTTCATTAAAAAAATGAAGAAAAAAAAACTTCAACCTGAAAATGAGGAATTTGTTAGTAGTATAAATAATGGAAGCGTCTGGAACACATGCAGAATCAGCAACATAATACATGTATATTTTCTTTTGTTGAGACAACAACAAATTAACGTCTGCATTTTAAAAGGCTTTGCTGCTATAAATGGATAAAAACTGAGACAGACATTTCAATTGTTACAAAAAAATTAGTTGACAAATTCACAGAAATTTCTAGGAATCCTTTCAAAGTTTGTAATCAAATTGATGTTTCTTGAATACAGATGCAGTAAGAAGAAAGTATATAATTTGATTTGTTCTATTTAAATAGATGTCTGTTAACAGATAAGATTATTATACTTCAGTTTATTATTTGCCCCAGTGACAACATGTTAGGGGGTAGCTTAACTCTTGTCTGTCCCTACTAATTTCAGTCAAGCTTTTCTTAAAAAGTGTCCATTGGAATCATTTGAAATTTGGCAGGATGGTAAATCATCCTTCAGAATTGTCAGTTTAATACCGTAAACTTGAAAATTCCTGTCAAGCTTTGATTCACAGAATTGGTACACGGGAATGATTTGAAATTGGATAAGGTGGGTCAGTATGACAAATTGTATCATAAGCCTCATACATCTACTTCATGTTTTAGGTCCTATTGGGGGGGCATCTGTGTCCTATGGACACTTTCCTCCCTTATTTCTGATGAACATTTTTACCATTTCATCATAAATCTGGTCAATTGACTTTTTCCTAGGGAAATAGTAAAATTATTGTCTTAGGGAAATACTGTAGAAGCAGAAATATTTGTGGGGGATTTAATTTAGTTTTTTCCGTGGGTAAGAGAAATCCACAAAATTAAATCCCCTGAAATATAAAGTATTCTTTCGTTTTTAATATTAAGTTGAAGAATGAACTTCAAAGGCCTTACAGAAATAATTACTTGTTCGTCGGACCGCCCGCTTGTTATATTTGATTTTCGAGAAAAAAATATAATTTGTCTCCGCCCGCATCCGATTTTAAAAATAGAAAGTAAAATTTGAAATCTTCTCCGCGTTTGAAAAATGCCAAAATTTACAGTAAAAAGAAGGCCGTAAATTAACCTAAAAATAAAAAAACAAACGGAAAACATGAAAATTTATGACCCTAGATTATGGCTAGTGCTTCAAAACAATTTATAGTTGTGGCTTCCGTTGTTGAAAAAATGTAAAGCTATTGTTCCTTACAAGACAGTTGAGTGTTCAACCGATGATTTCTTTAAAACATTGCAAAATAAGCCGTCGGTCAGGACCACCATTGCTCACATAAACTATGACAATCTTACGGAAATGAAAATAAAAGATAACGGGAAAGGTCCTGACAATACAATCTTGGTAACACCAAATATGACCATACAGTCATGCATCGACTTTTCCTGTAAGTACATTGAATTTGTTGTCCCCACCACTGGTGCACAGACTACAACTGTAGACAACCCTGTTGATCTGACTAAAAATGCATTCGCCCTTCTAATGTCTGCACGAAATAAGTTGCAGTTGCCATCCAAACCTGACAAATGTTACAAATTAACAGGTCCTCAAATACTTTATTGTGATCTTATTGACTGTGCAGCACCATTTGACGAAGGGTGGACACCAGATGTTTTGGACACTGGAAAGACAGTTTTCCAGAAACTTTGTAATGCTTTATGGTATGTGGACCACTGCCACGCCAAGCTGGAAAATAATGGGTGTCCGATTCCATCTGCATTTAAACACTTTGCTGGGTATAATAAATATTCGAAGCATCATTACAAGGCACCAGTCTTAACCGCTGAGAAAATGAATAAACATTGTCTTGACTTAACGTTTATCGTTCCCGTCTATGACCACCCAATCTGATGCTATATTAGCAAATCACATACAATCACTCTTGAAATGCTTTTTTGCCCCCGTGACGACATGTCAGGGGGCATTAAGTTTTACTCATGTCCGTCCGTACGTACGTACGTCCCGTACGTCCGTCCGTACGAATTTCCGTCAAGCTTTTCTCAGCAACCGTACATGAGAATGACTTGAAACTTGGTAGGATGGTTCAGTATGACAAACAGTACGTCCTAAGCCATTTTGAGACCTGTCGGACATCTACTTCCTGTTTGGGACTTAGGCCATGTGGAAATATGTGAACATGACTATGAAAATTTCCGTCAAGCTTTTCTCAGCAACCGTACATGAGAATGACTTGAAACTTGGTAGGATGGTTCAGTATGACAAACAGTATGTCCTAAGCGATTTTGAGACCTGTCGGACATCTACTTCCTGTTTGGGACTTAGGCCATGTGAAAATATGTGAACATGACTATGAAAATTTCCGTCAAGCTTTTCTCAGCAACCTTACATGAGAATGACTTGAAACTTGGTAGGTTGGTTCAGTATGATAAACAGTACGTCCTAAGCAATTTTGAGACCTGTCCGACATCTACTTCTTGTTTGGGACTTAGGCCAATTGGAAAATATGTGAACATGACTTGAAAATTTCCGTCAAGATTTTCTCAGGAACCATACATGAGAATGATTTGAAACTTGGTAGGATGGTTCAGTATGACAAACTGTATGTCCTAAGCGACTTTCATGTCTGTCAGACATCTACTTTCTGTTTAGGGCCTAGCGGGGGCATCCGTGTCCCATGGACACATTCCTTCTTTATTTGCTACTGATTTTTTTTAAAGTTTTTGTTATAATAAAGACAGATAGTCTTATGTGAGTGATTTTATTATTCTTGGCCACACTGTTTCAATATTTAAATGAAAAAAAAACATTTAATTACTGTATTAGGATCACATATTGAAATTTGGTGACAAATAGTTTCCACTTTGTCTATCCATCAAATACCATGCTCAACATTTCTCTTATTATGTCTCATCTATTATTTCAAGAATTTAAAGTACAATTTAGGTGTGAGAATGATATTTCAGATTCTTTTCACTGCTATATTATGAAAACTACACATAAATTATGTAATGAACAAAAAAACTTGTCGCTCGCTTGAAAAAAAAAACACTGTAAATAAAAAGTTATTTTTTGAAAAAAAATAAAAACTTGTCGCTCGCTTCAATCTAAAGTTCTCGCTCCAAAATATCAGAATTTTGAAAAAAAAAATTTAAAAAAAGAAAAGCTCGCTCGCTCCTTTTTTTTCTGGGAAAAATCCGAAGAACAAGTAATTAATTCTGTGTGGCCTTAGAAACATTTGTTGACTGGTTACTCAGAAAACAGTACATTTATTTCACCTTGGTACTAACCTCATTTCCCTTAGTCCTGCATGCCACAAGACAAATGTACTATTATCCTCTTTATCAGTAAACAAATGAATACTTTTAAAATTATTTTCAGATTATTTTTGCTCTAACATTATTATAATTTAATATTGTAAAAAAGACAGCACTATCTATTCTTTAAGGTCCCTCTGTTTAATTGGTGAGGGAAACTTGGAAATTTATCATTTGGATATTCATCCATGAGTTTTTTTCCAGAGCTTTACATAGTATAGTGAGCAAAGAGAAGTAAAATTCATTTTCCATATGAAGAATGACGGCTGTATCATTTAACATGTTACCAAAACAAAAAAACTTAATTAATACTGATCCTGATTTGATAACATCACAGACAAAAATCATTTGAAATATGATACACAATTTGAATATCAAGCTAACAGTTACAGCGCTCAGTAAGTGACACAGAAACTTAATAAAATAAGGACAAAAAATACAATATTCTCTATGCTAGAAATAAAATATTCCATAAAACCAGAGAAATATAGTTCCATAAATGGGGATTTTATTGTTGGAAATTGTCTTTGAGTGTATTTTTGTTGCTTTGTTTCTGAGAAAACAGCATTTGTAGTGAGAAATATTACCTAGAATTACCATTAAGATTGAATTGATTTAGACTGCTTTGTTTTTTAATGAGTCGTGTTCTTACTTTGATGTCAGAATATGCACATATCTATTATGAAATTCATATTACTTCCTCTACGAGTTCTATTTTCATGGTTTTTCTGGTTTCTTGATGCAAGATATGGATCAAAAGATCGTTTTTCAATCACAAATTAATCAGGTGTAATTCGAAGTAATACTTTACAATTGTCACTGAATTATGTTTCACTGATGTTATATTGAGATCTTCATAAATTTGCCCTATTAGGTGGCACATTTCAAAAGGAAGGTTTTTTAGTTGTTTTAAATTAGTTTTCTGTCTAACAGAGAAACCCCTTTTCTTAACTTTTTAAGTTGGAAGTTTATATTTAAGTTTATTGGGACAGGTTAATTATCTGCATTCTAGTAGGAAAGTAGAAAGCCAGTTTAAATTGACTTGCCTACAGGTTTAAGCTGAATTGGTAGATTTCTGGCTTGTCAGTGGGATGACCCAGGTTTTCGATCCCCCCAGTGGTGACATGTGGGTTTTAATGTGTTTCATGCTCTCTGGTTACATTAGCATTCTGATCATACTTTCTATCTAACATAAGGATTGCTGGAACATTAAAAATCTGCCCCATTTTAGGGCCAATACTAGGCCTTTGTGAACCAATTCCCCTTGTTAATCTTGTGGTTATGAAGGTCACAAACAAAACTTCTTACATTAGATAGGTTGTTCAAATTACTTGCTTGTTTCTACCTAGGGTATAAAAATCATTATAGAATAAAAAATTACCTGTGGTGGTTTTCCAGCATATATATATATTTATATAGTCTTTGCTCTTGTTTTCAGATGCTTCATTATTTGAAATAGCAAAATTTTAAATCAGTCAAGGTTTCCAGTTTTCTATATTTCTTAAATATAGTTTCAATTGCATTAGAATTCCAGAGTCATTGTACCAATTTATATTATTTTTTCCAAGTGAAGCCCTTACATTCCTAATAAAACCTGAAAAGATTAGTTAGGATTTGATGTACAGCAAAAGTAAGTGGTTGTAGACCTTGTAAAGACGTACTGCCTTGTTTACGTAGAAACATTGTCTGGTATAGAGATGATCTATTGACTGCTGCTACTAGATGAGCCGAACTCTTTTACATATAAAACTCATTAAAGAACGACTCATTTGCTGGTGTGAATATTACAACAAAATACAATAGCAAATTTGGCACTTGGAAGTCTCAGCAACAATACATCTTATGGTAATTTCTGTGTCTTTTTAGAAGAACCGACATTTAATCAGCAAAAATCATCCGTAATTGTGTCTGCGATGAAAGACATCGCCACGGCTAAGTCAGGCACCCATTTACTAAATAAAATTAACAATAGTTGGTGGCTTGATGTCAAACATTTTTCTGCTTGATAAAGCTTGGTGCTAATACTGTATAATTTATTACTAAACTCTGATTTATCTAAACTACATATATAATAATGCCTTCCTTGGACAGAAAAGGGATCAATTATTTGTAAGAAAATTGATTTTTCAATGAGGAACTGATTTATTGGCATGAAAACACTGATAAATCTTGTATTTATGTGATATCGGTCCCAAATAGGATAAGGCAGTTCTGTCGCTGGACAGTAAAAAAAGATCGACTCCTGTACAAGTGACACTAATTGTAACCAATGTTAAATGTTTATTGTTTTGATGCCTTGCTTTACATAATTGGCCACTGGCAGGCAAAAGTACTGAAGAGAGTGGCAATGTAGTTTAATTGTCATGGGAGCTTCATCAGTGGCATTAAGACCAAAAACACTTGAAATGCTGATGAAAAAATATTTATTGGCAACAGTTTTGTCTTTGTTTATTCACAGTGTTTCATTATATCTAGAGGAGAGTGTATGTAAGTGGTATGTAGTTTCATTGTATTATTTGTTCTTTTAATCTGTGACTTAAAGATACTACATTTGTATAAACAGCATAATTTTCATGAGAGAAGCAGAGGTACTAAAGAGGGATTCAAATGTCACAAATCTGGAAGGGCAGAGACACAAACGAGAAAATTCAAAGAAACAGAAAACACAAAAACCAACAAAGCAGCAATCAGGAAGTCTAGTGGTGACGAGAGGGCTTTGTCTTAATGGGCAATGGTCAAATCAGCAGCTCAGAACAAACAGAACTCAATAAAACGATATCTGTATTTTCATGATCTTATATAGTAATTCATTTTTGTATGACTGTTGAACCTGGCAGTGTTTAAAGACATACATGGTTATATGACAGGAAAACAACTAATATATTAAGATCTAAATCAAAGAATCAACCAACACATATATTGGATTATCTCCCTTTAATCCTGTTGCAGTCACAAATTAACCGATAGAAAAAGTAAAAGGTTACGGAAGACTTTCCATTACCACAAAGTTTTCTTAGAAGATTTTATGATGTAAACTAATGAAGAATGATATAAGACTTGACTTCACTAATTCATCAACTATTTGATGAAAATGATAAAATTGATTGTGAATCTGAGAATGGCCATTGATTGGGTAATGTTCTGCCATTCAATTAAACCATAGCGGCTATAAAACCTTCATGGTGATGGCTCACTGTCTTGAGTAGGTTGTCACTTCACCATAAAACTTTGCTTCACTGTCAAATCCTAAAAAGGCCAGGATAGATTTCATCATTAAATCTGTTAATTTAGAAGACAATACTGACTGTTTTCTCAGATTAAACCTCATATAATTGTTCCTTTTAAATCATAAAATGTTTAAGTTTTTGCTTCTGTTTTACTATAAAGCTTGTCATTTACATTAGTTTGGTCACACTCATAACATAGGATTACAGTATGGAAACATCAAGTCTCTAGATATTTTACTGGCCTTGTAAGCTGTTCATGAAGAATGGACAGTATATCAAGTCAGCTGTGTTTCTAACCTAAAGTATTTGATCCAAACAAGTTCCATTTACAGTAGCAGCTGACATTTTTTATTATGGAAGAAAATGCTGGAATAATATGGTCAATTAATTGAGATTCTTATCCCCACCTGCTGTTGAAAATAAATATAAGTGAAAACTTGAATTTAGAACTTGCTTTGTCCTTTTAATATCTTTAATTTTTATCACAAACCAATATCTTTTATGCCCTGTTCAGCAATTGCACATCCACTCTGCTAAAAAATTGATTTAATGTTTTTTATTATACGACCGCAAAAAAATTGCGGACATCTAATGGTATGATGCTGTGGTCGTTCCTCGCCGTTGTGGTCGTTGTCTGTTAACTTGAGTGTATACACGATAACTTAAGTTCTAGTTATCCGAATGCAATGAAATTTAATAATGATATTCCTTACCATAAGAGGATTGATGGGATTGATATTGGGGGTCCCCCCTTTTTTCGTTAAGAAATTAGGGGCCAAAATTGCAACTTTTTGTTTGTTCCCACAATAACTTTTGTTCTGGTTTACCAAAAGCTGTGAAATTTTACAATGATGTTTAACACCATGAAAGGTTGAATGTGATTGATTTTGGGGGTCCACCCCTTTATTGGTTTAGAAATTAAAGGCCATAATTGAAACATTTTTAATCGTATAACAGATTGGCAATATTACTGTTTTCAAGAAGTTAGGCTTCAAAGGGTCAAAAACATCAATAATAATAGATTAACCAAGAAAATGGGTCTACTTCTTAATATTAAATTGAGCAGGGATATTGAAAAGACATAAATATGATATTGTAAGTATAATTTTTTTCCATTTGCTTTTAAGATAGTTAAAATCTAATGCATTCCTTGTAAAATGTGGGTGGAAAGTCAACCAAAGAAGGCATGTGTCAAAAACCTTTGTCAGTCCACTATGGACTGCATGTGTCAAGAGCAATTGACTATCCATATTTGGCCTAAAAGGTACAGGGTTCAACATGTTGCGTTCGTATCATGCTGCACTCAGCGAAGCTTTTTATTTAGATTATTTCAAGTAAATTAGAAAGCACATCAGTTTTTATGTCGGTGCATATTTGTGATTTTCTGTGTCGTACTTTTGTAAGAACTATCAGGTCTAAGAAATATTTCTGTATTCATTATTTCAATATAACATTTGAACCAAAATTACAATATTCAGGACCCGCCAACAATTTTTGTCTCGCCTGCGAAGCAGAGCGGGACATAGGTGTTACTTTACCGGCGGCGGCGACGGCGACGGCGGCGGCGGCGGCGACGGCGGCGTTAACTTTTTGGAAAAGTTTTATGAGCACCTCAATATCTCAAGAACTATAAGTCCTAGGTTGATGAAACTTGGTATGCATATGCCCCAGTAGTAGCTTAGCACAGTTGCATCCCCATCTTTTGACCTTGACCTTGATTTTATGGTTGAGTGACTTTGACAATTTTCAATACATATAATAGCAATGGAAAAGTTTTGCGAGCACCTCCATATCTCAAGAACTATAGGTCCTAGGTTGATGAAACTTGGTATGCATATGCCCCAGTAGTAGCTTAGCACAGTTGCATCCCCATCTTTTGACCTTGACCTTGATTTTCCGGTTGAGTGACTTTGACAATTTTCAATACATATAATAGCAATGGAAAAGTTTTGCGAGCACCTCCATATCTCAAGAACTATAGGTCCTAGTTTGATGAAACTTGGTATGCATATGCCCCAGTAGTAGCTTAGCCCAGTTGCATCCCCATCTTTTGACCTTGACCTTGATTTTCCGGTTGAGTGACTTTGACAATATTCAATACATATAATAGCAATGGAAAAGTTTTGAGAGCACCTCCATATCTCAAGAACTATAGGTCCTAGGTTGATGAAACTTGGTATGCATGTGCCCCAGTAGTAGCTTAGCCCAGTTGCATCCCCATCTTTTGACCTTGACCTTGATTTTCCGGTTGAGTGACTTTGGTTATTTTTATTGCATATATTTGCAATGTTTAAGTTCTATAAACATCTTTTGATCTCAGAAACTGAAAATCCATGTAAATTCAAAATATAATGGAAGTAAGAAAGAATAATTGTTTCTGATGGTGCCGTCAGGCGAGACATACTTTAGTGTTAACTCTTGTTTCTTAGAGTTATCCCCCTTTGACCATTCAAATCAAGTCCTCAGATGAGAAAAATATCTTGGTACATTTTGTTTTATATCCATGTGTTGTTCCCATGATTAACCACTAATAGTACACTGTATCACTATCAGATATCGGTTTAGTTTTGTTATATAAAGACAAATTGGAGCCTCTTGTTTTCAGATACTGCTTAACTAATTACTCCACCTGATTCTAAGTTCCCAGGAGTAACTTAACTCAATTTTAAATTCTGAAAACTGTCCCATAAATATTGGCCGTGTTCCAGAGATGTTTGTTTTTCATATGATTAATTGCTTTGATATCTTTTGTATGATTTTTGTTAATCGTTTCGAGTGATCAGTTCTATCAATGCACAGATCTCACAACGTTAGCATTATGTTTTATTTACTTGAAGGAAATATTGAATTTTCATTAGAGTGCTGAAACATGCATTTAAATTAAACACTAGAATTCCATTTCGTTTTCATTTAAATTATAAAACGGTGACTTAGAATGGTTATCGGAGTAGAGTAATTAATTTCTATCCATTTGTATTCAGGGTCAGATCTTCGCCGTTGGACACATTAATGAGTTTATATTACAAACTTCATTCTTTAAATGATCAATACTGTGGTTCTTCATCAATTTATATTGTTGGTCTTTGGATGTTTCAGAAGAGAAATGAGTTTTAATTTTTGGCCTTGTCTTCATTTTATATAAAGCATGCTTTTTGTGATTCACTACTTTGTATTGATGACAAATTGGAGTTTATATAAGCATGGGTATCAGGATCAATTTAATTTTACATAAACTCCCAGGAAGTATGAATAGAATTTTCTTGTGTTATAATGAGAAAGCAAGAAACATGGACTAGTGCTAGATTTTTATTGAGTTGTCTTTCCTTGTATGTCTTTAAACACTTGTCCACCCCTATATAGACCTCAGACTATAATATTAGTGTCATATTAACTAAACGTTACCAATTACATCCCCCTAATGACAGTTATGGACTTCTATAAACATTACATTACTGATTCCTAATGTCTTTTTCTTAATGTACCATAGTCAAATTTTACAATCTCCATTTTCATTGTAAGGGTCATAAAATGCTGTAATGTTAGACAATAATTCATTTGATTGGGGTAATTTGAACTATAAAGTTATATTTTTCAATTCTTCTCTGCTTTGGGGCCTTGTTGATTTCATTAGGGGTTTTATGATTAAATCAATCTATTCATTTCCTCATTTTTTGTTGAGTTAACTTTATTAAGAGTTGAATTGCAGATAAATGGTTGTTTTTAACTATTTTAAATAATTCTCTTTTCCATTCCAATTATTTATGCCAGAATAGCAATATGATTTTTTTTTAATGAGACGAACATAAAAGATTTTAGATTTATGAATTTATGCTTATGAAATTAATTTCATCAATAGTTAAAACATATTAAAAATTATATGAAATATTAATAAATCTGTCACAATTTGAGTCACTACAAAAATATTTTAAGTGTGCTCTACTCAAAAAATATATTTCAATAGAAATTTTTAATCAATAACGGGACATATTTAAAGCTTTGATTTGATCCATAGAAAGTTATTATAAGATATGAAAGATAAGACAGGTGTATTTTAAGGTAGGGGTCCAGGTAACAAAGAATTAGGGGGATCAGACCAAAGTCACACCTTTAATGGGATCAGGGGGAATTGACACCTATATTTATACAACACTTATAATCTCATTTATCTTTTATCTATTAATCTTTACAACATATTGAAATCATTTATGACTTATTAATCTTTTTGGTGGATTTAACAAAATTTTGGACAACCCCCCTCCAGGTGAAAGTAGAACATTCCAAAATTTGAATGAATGACTGACTACACACATAGTAAATTGTAGTGACCTAGTAAATTTGGAGGGGGCTGTAGAGTGACCTATTAAATGGCTAGGCTATGGATTGGAGATGTTTTATTTTGTGGTTGTGGTTAGGATTTAATTGCTGTTTACAGACTCTTGGCCAAGGTAAACTGAATACACATCCACCAAATATTTCACCTGATCAAGTTTTATCTGTGTGAAACATTGCCTGCATTCCACAACTGCACACTGCTGTTAAATTTACTGGTTTATAATTTGTCTGCACTCCTTTGTTTATTTATATTTAATGAAACTAATTACTCCAGGGCCTTAAAATGCCTAGAATTCTTGTTTTATTATTTATTTAGATCAACTTAACTGATGTTAACATTCACAACAGTCTTAGCACGCTGAAGATTTTTTAAGGAAAGAAAAACATTGCAGGAAGACAAAATAATTCCTTTTGCTCAAGCTTCAAATACATGAAATAATTTGAATATTTTGGAGGATCAAAACCTAAAACTCAGATTTAAAGTCTGATTAAAAATTCACATTCTTTTCTTTAATTTGAATGAAAGCTAAGATATCAGAAAAAGACTTTTGCAAACATTTATTTAAACATTTAAATACCAGTTTTTAAATCTCTATTTAATTTGAAAGGTTTGTGAATCCGACTGCATTAAAGTAAAAGATGAATGTTTAACTTAAGTTGACAGGTTAAACTACAAATTTCCTTAGATTATATTGAGGTGAAATAGGTAGATTTTTTCCAAATTCTATTTTGCTGAGTTGACAGTTTTAGGGATTTAATATAGATACATGTATTACTGTTATGCAATTCAGGTGTGTTGGGTTTTTGTAGTAATGAAAAGATTTCCGGAAAAAAATCTTAATATTGAAATAGAAAAATACATGTATGTAAAAGAGAATCTGCTTGCCTAACATGGTCTTCAGTTGAATCATTCTTAATTTACAATAAAGTGGATGTAATTGCAATTCTTTGAAAAGAACAAAGGGATTCAGAGCTGATAAAATAGAACCAGAGATTATCCACATCTTATCTGAAATACAACTGCTAAGGCTCATCAGGGCAAAACTGATACAATGTATTTATCACATCTTTGTTTTTCATTAAAACACCTTGTAAGTATGTACATTTGTCTTTATAAAGTCACCATTTAAACTTTCTTATATTATCAAAGTCATTTTAATAATTCCTTTCCCATGTAAGCTGAGTTGCTCACTACAAGCCAATCATACAAATGATTTTACATGTGCTACCTTTGAATGAACTATGTATCATCCAAAAGTAGTGACTTTCTAATTAAATCAAGTTTGTGATTAGACAATTTTAGATCATAACTAGCAACAGGTATGTTATGATGTGACGTTAAATCGTAAAATTTTAAAAATCAGAGGTTGTAGTAAAACTTCTCACATACTTAGGTATTTATAAGTTTGTCATTGGTTAAACTTTCGATTGTTACAAAAGTAAAATGGAAAATGGTAATATTGCAGGGACACTATATGCACTTTTAAAATTTTTCCTGATTTTACTTGTGAAAATCCGGGTTATAAAATGGTGAATGTCGGGCGGGCAGCTGATGGGCGGGGAAAATACTTTCGGCAACTACTAATCAGAGCCTCTTGATATTTGGTATGCAGCATCAGCATGGGCTCCCATAATGTGGGATACGATTTCAGGTCTATTGCTCACCTACTACTTGTTAAACAACTTAGTTAATTTTTAAGACTAATGTTCAATAATAGAAAATTTTCGTAACAGTTTTCTCAGCAACTACTAATCACAGCCTCTTGATATTTGGTATGCAGCATCAGCATGGGCTCCCATAACAAGGGATTTGACTGTGGCTCATATATACTTCCTGTTAAACGAAATCCAGCCATTTCTGTCTTTGACCCATTTTTGGCCGGATCCGGCCATTTTTGACTTTGACAGATTTTTTACTAGCTTTAATAGATAGGACTATGAAGCACTGCAGGTCTAATACCTCTTTTTCCTATATTTTCAGCTCCCCCAAAGATAACACACAGCAGTCCTAGTAAATACAAACAGCAGCAGGGATCAACAGTGTTACTGTACTGTAAAGTCTCAGGAACGCCACAGCCGACAGGGTACTGGGTCAAGGACAATAAGGAGATCAGAAGTTCGTCCCGATTCACAGTCTCTGAGGACGTTACAGAATTAGAGATTAGAGACTTACAACAGTCAGATGGTGGGACGTATATCTGTCAGTTCTCTAATAGTATCGGGAGTATCTCACAAAGGATAGATCTTATTGTTGAAGGTATGGTAGATTACATACAGTGTACTTTGATTTCATTGTTTTTTCACAGGGCTGTTCCACAAAATTAGGTTCCCCACAAAAAGAAATTTCAGACTTCAGAACCTTGATATTAAATGAACCAGTGTGTGTGTGTGTCACATGGCATTTTTTCAGTAACCAAAGAAAATTGGTACCTGGGCGTTGGTACCCAGACCACAGTAGTTGATTTCTACTTTTGCTTAACTATTTGTCTCTGTAATATAAGCTAAGTCAGTTACCTTTTCAAGGACAAGAGTCTCTGTGGAATAAACTTAACAAACTAGAAAAAAGACGAACAAAGTGGTATTTAGGTTCAATTTTCAGTCGACTTCAAAATTTATAAATCTTACACATAAAACATCTTAAAGAGATCTTCCATCATCTACATCATCATCATAACATAACAGTATAAAGCTGTCCTTTATTTGATCACCTAAGTACATTCATCAGTTACTGACTTCTACTGTTACATTAACTGCAGGCAAAGCTGCATATAAAGTTTTGTAGTAATACTGCTAATGGAATCAGCTCCTATAAAATGTATAGGGTTATATAATACTAATCTTTTGTTTCCATATACGAATCCATAATCGTAATCATCTCATCATAAACGTCTTGACAAATCCATCCCTATTAAAGCAAATTACCTCCCTTTATTACGCCATCTATTTTCATGGGACGTTTGTTTTTAATGTTTAAATCAACAAAGTTTGGTATTAATTCCTGATCAGTATTGGTATAATGTCAAGAGTCTTGTCATAAAGTAGAAATTAGTGGAATAATTACCCGGAATCACTGATGTCTTCCCCACAAATGTAACTTGTCACACAATATGTTAATTTATTATAAAAATCGAGGTAACAGAATCGCAACTAAAATACTTGTCAGCTTATTGTCATAAAGCATGTTTAAGTAGTCAATTGTGATAATTCTCTGAATTAAAATTTAAAGTTGGTTTGACATGCATGTTTACATGACAATATTGAATTAAAGTTTGATTTGCTTCGATGTTTGTTAAGTACTACAGGAATGGGGAAGCTTAATTGACAGTTCATTTATCATGTCTACGATGTATCTTAATTTTGTAGTTCTTTACAATGTTATGGTGTTGACTACATCCTAAGTCCACTATACAATTGAAGAAGTAAAAAAAATAAATTTCCGAGTCAGTATTCATTGGCTACAGGCATATTTAGATTTATCTCACAGTTCATGTATCATTACAATCTTGATTTTGTCTTTCTCAGGTGCTGCCTATATCCTAAGTCCACCGTCCAATACTACATCAGTCGAGGGTCAGCGAGTAGAACTAGGATGTGGGGCCGATGCATTCCCTAACAACATTACATATCGCTGGTATTTTAACAACCGTAATGTCAACACGTACCCTGGTTTTGGTCAGCGTGTGTTTATACAGCTAGATGGCAACCTTGTTCTTTCGTCCGTCAACAAAGATGACATGGGGTGGTATACATGTCGCCCAAGTAATGGAGTTGGGCAGGATCCAGAGGCTTCAGCCTTCCTTAATGTCACATGTAAGATATGTTTATATGTATGTGTCTATCAATGCAAAAAGTATAGAGATTTAGAAAATAGGTTAGATGTGTGACATAATGGTCATATTTAACACATTTTAAATTGGTCATGATTAAGAATAGTTAAATAAGTTCCAATTGAACTAACCAATTTTTATGTTACATGTAACATAGCTGCAATATTGTTGGGGAAATTTTCTAGAATTGTTCAAGTCCATGGTGAAGACAAATACAAAATTCTGATGTATTTCAGCCTCTTTATTAAAGAACAAACTAGGCTAACTACCCAGACTTAAGAGATAACAATTTTTGTATCAATTAATAAAACAAGTTTCCATTTCATGCATGTTATGGATATAGATTCCCAACACTAACTATTATCCTGTTAGATCTTGATTAAATAAATTCTTTAGGGTACACAAGTTTATATGATAAGGATTATATTAAAGTCAGGAAATTTTCTGATCTCTGTTTTTATGGCAGAATCTTCCTTTGATTATTAAATGGCAAGTCATGTTCTGTGAGAAAGCTGATTTTATCTTCGTTGAGACTTGATCGAGCTTTGTCGTGTCTCTTTGATAAGTGTTTAGCATTTACAAACAATTGCATAACTTGACAAGTTAGGTTTTAAAACTACATTTCAGAAAATGCCAGACAAAAAAAAAAACATCATTACAAAACCAATTAAACAATTCAAAGATATGCACTTTAGAGTCCAAAATCAAATAGATGCTATCTATTATTAATGATAACTACATTTATCTATTTTTTATAGATCCACCCAAAATTTTAGTCATGCCCAGTATAGTAGTATGGTCACTAGGTTTTCGAGAGAGGTTAGACTGCCTAGTCGATGCTAATCCTCCTGTGTCGGAGATCATCTGGACTAAAGACCGGTTCCTGGTTCAGTTTGATCCCACTATGAACCAGCTGAGTAACGGCTCGCTGCTGGTGAACAGTGTACAGAAGTCAGACGAGGGAAGTTACAGCTGTACGCCCGTCAGCTCGGTCGGGAACGGACAACCATCACCACTGATACAAGTTGTAGTCAAAGGTAAATGGTTTTAATGAACTAGGATTTAAGCTAAGTATATGTCAGTATGTAAATTTGAACATGCAAGTTTTTGAAATATATCATCATGCTATAAGCGGCCAGCATGCATGTCATCCTAGGCAGGACAAGGACCAAAAGAGACTTCAATTAAGGAAAAATTCAGTTTTGAACAAGCACAATGTAAAATCTATAGTACAATCAGTAATTAGCTAAGTTTTTCATGTTTGCAGATAATTTAAGTAATCAATTAACGTTTTCCTAATCTTCTCATAAAATATTGATTATATATAAAGTTTTACGGTGGAATGTTCAATCTAACAAAGACAATAACAGTCACACTCAAGCATTATAATGACCAAAATTATTTGAAACATATTGTATGAAATAAGAGTCCTAGCAGAATGTCATGATTAAACAGTTTAATTTGTCTGTTAAACCATCTTACATGGATGGAATTGTCTGTAAATTTCAGAATTCAAAACCCTAAGATTTGTCCTATGTACCTCATGCATGGGTTAATTTTGATAATAATTTAGGGGCACAATTCGGAAATTTTTGTTCTGAAGTTATGCTCTTCATATTTTGACTAGAACAACTCTAGTGAGTCTAATATAGTCCAAACTGTGTCAAGCATAGCATAATTTGTTGTCTGTACTTTTGTTGTAATTTTGTTTGTCACCTGGAGCTTTGATTGTAGCATAGTTTTTTCTCATTATTCAGACCCACCAAGATTTTCTATCAGACCAGACAATATGTACGTTAGAAGACCAAACGATAACGTAACAATGATGTGTGAAGCAACAGGAACACCACCGCCATCTATATCCTGGAGGAAGGTAATACAAGTAAAACTGATATCTAATGTAGACTTCTATCGTTGGTGGGTTTAAGATTTGTATGGTCATCACAAGGTCTGAGAGAATGTGCATCCATACTGAAAATAGTAAAAAATTATTGGTTAAAAAGGTCCTTATTTTTTACTTCAAAAAGAGTAACAAAATTTTATTGATGTACTCAAGGCTCACACCTCTGCAGTAATTCATCATGGAATATAGCTAAAGTTTATAAACATGATAAAACAGGCATTTATCATGAATCAAAAGGCATAAACATAAAGATTAATAGGACAAATGTGTAACATAATGTTTTTGTTTACATATTCATAACTAATTCAAATTTGGAAGGTATTGTTTACAACAACGCCTGTCTTTTGAAGAGAAATTCTCATTGCAAAAAAGGATATGGAATATATATAAGCCAGACAAACAATAACAATACAAACAAGACAAGGAACTGTGCTTTACTTGCTGTTCTTCATCTTAAAGTCACGGAGGGGCTTTAACTATCGAGAAAGCTAGCATCATGAGCATCTCATTGCAAAGATTGGTTTGTAATCTAGGGGATTATTTTACTTTAAGGTATCAGGAAATATAGACTTCAACAGCAGAGCTCGTAGAAGTGGAGGGAATCTAACTATCATTAACATAGAGAAACAGGACCATGGCGTGTATGAATGTGAAGCTAAGAATGACTATACCAGGATAGTAACTCCAACTACACTGATTGTAGAAAGTAGGTTATAATATGTTACCTCAAGTGTTTGGAGAGTCTAACAGTACTATATCAAGATAAAAAGCTTAATAAATCTTTATTAACATATGTTAGATGATAAGGGACCCAATCACAAAACTTTGCTATAGATTTTACCTCGAAATGTTTTGTATATTTTTAGGAGTTTTATCTTTTTTACTTGTATTCAAAGTGTTTATTATATTTTAGAGAGCAGTTTTACAAAGTTTTATAAAACTCCACATGTTCTTATTAGGGTATGATAAAAGCCACCCCCCCCCAAAAAAAAACCCAAACCCCAAAATACCAAAACATTTTCCTGCCAAATTATGACTGTTATGCAATTATTTTGAAAACTGTAAATGTTCATAAATTACTTATACCCTAACTATTTCAGGCATCAATTTTGAAACCTAATCACTTTCAGAGAAAGTGAAAAAAGCCTTAAGTATGCCATTCTTTCTGATATATCAAAATTGTAATCAAGTGTCTTCATTAAGGCTCTTTTCAAACACGTGTACAGCAAAGTTAGCCATGATTTTGTCCATTTTTTGACATAACAAATGACTTTTTATTTCTTGTTTATGTATTTGTATTGTTATGTCATGATTTCATTATTGCTTCAGGTACCACACCCCATGCTCCATACAATGTTTCCGTGGTAACCAGCTGGTTTGACGCCTCTGTAAGCTGGATCCCTGCTTATAATGGAGGAAGCGATCAGAGTTTTATCATCTGGTATGTACATCACTTGACTGTTGGTGAATAATTTAAGACAGATAAAAGTGCATTTTGTTATCATACAATATCCATGTATAATGCAACCATATCTCTTAAAATCCCTTTAGGAATGGTGCATTTACAATTCTCCAGAGCCAACATTGTGTTTATGCAGTACAAAATAAAACTGTCAGCTCTTTGTGGTACAAATTTGTTTTTGATGAACAAGTAGTGAATAGATGTTTCATTAGGAATGCTTATTATTTTTTTTGTTGGTAATTTGAAATCTCCTGTTAAAACAGTTCCAATTAATATTAAAATATACACATGTAAAGCCATATCCAAACAGCTGTTTGGTTTACTTCAATAAATGAATATCAAATTTTATTTTCAACATTATAAAAAAACTTTAATGCAAGGCCTTCTAAAACAACATTTCTTTTGAAATGGCTGGGTATCTTTATACATTACATGTATTAGATTCTTTTTTTTTTCTCTTATTTTAAACGAAAGGGGGGGAATATAGAATTCATCTTTGTGTTTTTTAATGTTTTCACTGTCTGTACGACAAGTAACTTTATTTAAATGCATTTTTGAATTTCATGAAACTTGCACACATTGAAGCTTGTGAGTTAAGGGAATGAAATGATTTGGGGGTTAATAGGTTAAAGGTCACAAGGCAGGGGACTTTTAGGCATGCTCTTGGGAAATATTTGAAATCAGAATTTGGAAACGTAACTGTTTATTTTACAGGTATAGAAGTGTTAATGGAGAGATCAGCCAATGGATTACCATGAGAGTTGTGAACGCTACCAATTATAAAGTCTTCAGACTGGAGCCAGACACATTGTATGAGTTTAAAGTTCTCTCCAGGAACCAGTACGGTGATGGTAATTTCAGTGCTGTAGCCCTGGCTCGGACCCTAGGTATGGAGAATTGTCTAAACTATGAATGCTGCTGCCTAATTGTACTTTCCCAGAAATCATTGAATGCATGTTATCATGAATCATTAGAAAACAAAAACATTTAAAGCAAGATGTGATATTAATAAGAAAAATTGTCCAATTTGGTTTTATAACTAAATTTTCAAACACATGTATTGTAATTGAACACCTTCTAACATATCTTTACTCCTGCTATACTAATTTTACATGTATAGTCTTTGCTTGATTAATGTGCTAAATGTCATTAATATAGTCACATTTTCACATACAAAATAAAGAAGCTTTTATCTTAAAAATAAAATACTGCAGATTTTAAAAAAGTTTCAAGTGAAAGCAAGGTCCAAGTTTGTACATCTGTTTTGGTACACCCTGAGAGCTTGTCATTGCAGTTTGACTAATTGTTTTGTTGGTCAGTAGTATAACAGATTGTAAAGTATCTATTTGTCCCCAGGGCCAACACAGTTGTTGAAAGAATATGATATATTTTCTCTGTCAATGTGTCATTGTCATAAGAAATTGAAATAAGATAAAAAAATATATGTATAATTGATTACATACTGGTATGTTATTTTTCTTAAAATTAACCAAAGGCTTTATATTTATGTTTTCATAATCATTGCCAACACTGAACACCATTTCCAATGGGTAACTTCAAGAATTATTCAATAATATTCAGAAAGGGTTAAAATCTGACATTTTAGTCGACTTTAGAGCTTTATTATTACAAATGTATTATATTCTATTTTGTTTTGAAAATCATAATCTATAATAGAACACAATACATGTTGTAACATGAATTCAGTATGGTTTATAGAGCACTTCATTATTTACATGCAAATCAGGGAATCGTACCCAAACATCAAGACGACACAATCTTGGTATTTTCATCTTTTTATACCTTGCACTTTTCCCACAATGCACAAGTATAAATGTTGTTACCATTCTGACTGCTAAGCAATATTTCATTCAATTTCATTGTGCGAAAAAGGAAGTAATTTATATATGTCTGTTTCTGAAGCAGTTCTCAACTTTTAAATCCTAACAATTTTAAGTCAGAAAATTGTATTTGTTTTAAGTGCAAAGCTATTTAACTGATTTTTAATTTAATCTACTTTAGATGTAAGTTGAAGAATTATAGAATCAGATTTCTATATGACAAATAAGATACCTTACTTTGTTTTGTCTAAAGTATCATACTCAGACATGATAATGACTTGAAATATGATAATAAACCAAGTCAAGGAATATATAAAGGAATGTTGATCAAACGACTTCAGAAATCTTTGTGCATTTTGGTTAATTGCTGTAAAACAGTTAAATTTGGTGTAAAATTTATATGAAAATTGCAGGTGATTTTAGTATTTCTCCTCACATGATTGAGAATTTGTCATTTACTCGTTGCTCCTTGCTTTCTTAATTTTATATTTCTTGCATCATAGTAGATTTAGTCAATTCTAGCTATCTATAATGTTTTTTTTTATCTGTGCTTATTTCTGCTTATATCTTAAGTGTCCTAAGTAATAGTGATATGGACAAAAATTAGTGAAATGAACACAAATTTTAACTGCTACAGTTTTTTACTTTAAAATATATAATATTTGAGCAGTTACTATGTTATTATTTGTGTGCATTGTGAAAACAATTTGACTTGTTTATAAAATTTTAATCATGGATATTTTTGATTTTGTAAAATGTAGATTTATTCGAGGAAATGAGCACATTTTTGCCTGAAATAAATGTCTTGGTTTTGACATGCAAGTCTCTCTGCTTATTGCATCATTTCTCTGTGTAAACATTTAATCTTATAGCTCTTTGATGAATAAGGGGAGAATACCCTTTTCATGATTATTTTCTGAACAAAAGGGTAAAGGGGAAGATTTAAGAAGCAAAACACTGCTTAACAGTTCCTTTGGATTAATAAAAGTAAAATCCATAAATGTAATTATTCACAGACATAGATTGACATATAATGCAAATTAAATAAATGAGTAATAAATATGTAGTAAATGTGTCAAAATTTAATGAATGAAAAACTGATACTAGATAAATGCACCATTAAAATGAATTATTAAAACTGATGCTAGAGATAAATGCATATTAAAAAATTTGCATATTTTTGATCAACTTGATATGAATTCTTTTAAATAATAATCATTCAAAATGTAAAAAAAAAGAATAGTTTATAAAAAATGTATTTTTTTATTCCAATATGGTTGACCGATTTAAATTATTATCAATAGATTTATAGTACATGTACCAGTACATGTTTTGTATTAATCATTTGTTGCTTTCTTTGTAGGAGAAGCAGATAGCTATCCGTCAGCCCTGCCAACTGAACCCTCAGGACAGACATACATTCCCATCATAACTAGGCCCCTGGGTAAGTACTGACCCCTCCCTACCCAAGGGAACCCTCAGGACAGACGTACATTACAGTTAACCATGCCTTTGGGTAGGTACTAACTCACCCTAGCCCACAATTTTCAACCAAAGTATCAAACATTCCAAGGTTTAGGCAAATGATTGTTTGATAAGATCTAAACTTCCTTAATAATCTCCATAAGAGTAAACATTTTATTGTAAAAAATGTGTAAATATTGTTTGCTAGAAAACTAAAATATCACAGAATGTACAAGGCTGCTGGCTGTTTTCCATGGTGGATTTTCAAATAATAACTACTGTTATATGTAGGTTGTGAAAATCAACTAAGCCATGATTTGAAGTATTGAAACCTTTTTAAACCAAATTTCTAATTAAATGAACAAAGACACCTAACGGAAAATTCCATTATTTTATATAACTTTTCCTTATGTATAACAGGTCCAAGGCCTTCATCTCCAAGAAACACCACAGCCAATTTTGAGAATGGAGGGATTAGAATTTCATGGTTATCTCCCTTGAATTCAACGCCTACCATCCTGTACTACGTTATAGAGAAGACAACGAGTAATAACTGGAAACCATTAGAGGACCAGGTCATCGCCCCAGCAACGTCATACTTCTACAAAGATGGTGTTATACCGTCAACAACATATCGGTTCCGTGTCTATGCATACAGTACTGTGTCATACAGTCTACCTAGTGTTGAGGCGATCGTCACTACTCCTGATGGTAGGTTTATATAAAGATAATATCAATATAAAAACTGGTGGTGTCTTTAATAAATGAAAATATTCATTGTCTGTTTACTTTAAAACAATACCATATAAAATCACACTTAAAGTTTAATAATATCAAATAACTTTGGTTATGCAGTTTGGGCTGCATTGTTAAGGAGAAAAAAAAGTCATTACTTGAATGGAACACTTACACATGTCTTGTCCTGTCACAATTAGGATTGCATACATGTAATTTGGATGAAAACACCCTGTCATATTTGTGTTTACAATGTAGCTATGTCATGTAACTTTGCAGACTTGTATAAAAGATCAACAGCAGCAGCAGATTTTAACGAGGGTAACTTAACTATCGTGGTTTTCTTTTATTTACTCCGCAACTAGCAGGCAAAGTTATAAATCAAAAGTTTGTTTGCTGTTTAACAAAAGAATTATATATTTCTTCCTATACTTGGAATGATTCAATAATGTCTATATAAGTACATGTATGGGAACAAATATTTGGGAGTTAAACTCTTAGATTTTCATTCTAAGTTTTTAATAACAGCAAGCATACTTATGCCACCTTCATCATCATTGATCATGCATGGGATATGTTCAGAGCACTTTCAGTGTGATTTTGATTTATCTCGACTTTTATTATGTTGATTTGAATTTTGTGTTTGAATTTTGTTCCTTTGGTTTTAATGATTTTGAAAAAAAAAATTCCTTACATTTGTTTCTTTCTAATAAATAATATATAGATTGATAATATTAAGCCAACAATTTCTAAATTAATTTTAAGAAAGAAAGGTGGCTGACTTATTCTGGAGGGGGGTTTGTTTACTCATTTGATCATATTAAAAACTGATACTATATGAACTTATAATGCTCAGACCTGATTTAATGGCATGAAAGTCTAAATTTGATTTGGCATATATTTTATCTTTCCTGGGCTTATTTTGGAACCAGCCTGGTGCTAATACAGGTACAATGCTACATCCTCTAAAACTGGGGTTATGTGCTGCTAAACAACCTATAAACCCTTTCCACCCTGAGTCAGGTCTGATCTGCTGGCTAATTTTACTCAGATCGCTATTACTACACATAAAACATAGAGATAAGGTAACAATAACAGAGTCTGGGAAGAGTTTTACAGATTATATGCAATACCAATATAATCATCAAATTATAACTATATTTTATATCTTATCAAACCTTTGTAAGGTTATATTTAAGTACTGAGAACTTATTTTTTTATATTAAGACATATGTACATTGTGTCCATGTAAACAGGTTATTGCAACCTAAAGTATATTCAAAATATTTGTGCTCCTGCAATACAATTTCATACACAATTTGGTAAATTCCTCCAATTTTTTTTCAAAGGTCACAACTTCACCAAAGCACTATAAACAGGTTTAACAGGCCTTAATTGATCATGATTTAGTATTAATGCTTTGCCAAAGCTGGCTTATTCTTAGAAGGATTATGTATATAAAGGAAATATCATCATCGTATAGTCTATATTTAATTATTACTGTCAAAAAACAAATGATTTTGTGAAAGTCAAGTTTTGCACATTCCAATCTTATTTTTCTGTACTTGTATATTTTTGTAGAGCCTTCTCCTAAAATTGTCGTTTAAAAATACTTACTCTGTCTTATCCTTTTAACTTGTATTATATTTCAAAGGCTTTTCTTTTTTATGACTTTTTTAAAATTTAATAAAAAGTAGATATTGTTGTTTTCAGAAGGCCAGCAATCATTATTTTAGCACAAATAAAAAGTTTTTTTTGTTGTTGTTGGTAATATGATAAATTGTTTTGACATTATATTTTGTATTATTGAAGCATTTGATAACCATTTCCAAACCATTTTATTTGTCAGTCAGTGTCAATCACTTCTAGGGTAGTAGTGTTAATAGAATTTTTGTATTACAGAATCTAAAGGTGTGTTCCTGTCGGAGGCAGAGATCGGGGGAATTGTAGGGGGTCTTTTGTTTCTCTTGGTAGCGGTACTACTTGCCATCATAGGAATCATCTGTAGTCGGAAGAAAGATCGAACAAGGGCAGATAAATATGGTAATTTACAACAAAATGATTCAAATAGTATTTGGACTAAATTGTTTAAAAAATGTGCATGAAACAAGAGACTTCTGTCTTGTAAATGCCAAGTAGTCTAAGGAAATAATGGTTCCTAAGACTTTTAAATGATTATCAAAATAAAATACTGTGAACTTCATTTCACCTATTTTCAAAGTTTTAAATGCTTCAAAATACACAACTGCTTACCTTACTGAAAAAATCAGGTTTATCTAAAACTTCAAGACAAGTCAATGTAAAAAATATATATTGAATGATGTTATGATTATGAAAGAAGAAAAGAGGCACCAATGGAGCATTTGAGTTTCAATAGTCCAAAAGGGAAGGGACAAAACCAGAGAACAGCATGAAAAACACAAAACATAAAAACACAGAAACAGCTGAACAGAAATAAACAATGCGACCTCAAGTTGTAACAAGAGTGAACTGAGAGTGAATTCAGGTGCTCAGGAAAGTTCCTGCTTGCTATAGCACACCCGTTGCACTGCCAATTATTATAAATTGAACTTTTATCTGTTTACAGTTAAACCATTTAAAATAACTTCTTTGGGACTGACATTTGTTTAGAATAGACAGATATTCTATTCATATAGATTTAAAGCTCACACTAATTTTAAGAATTGAGTGGGAAATTGGTTTAGGCAGATTTTAGGCTTCATTGTAATTGTTTATTTTTACAGGTAATGTGAAGTACATGGGAACACCCGAGGATATGGAAAGAACAACAGTCCCACAAAGGATGTATGTATATTAATAGATTAGGGTGTGCTTGAATAGTAGAGATGCTATATTTAGATCAAGCTATAACCATGTACTTTTCAGAATTCCACTTTGATTTCAAATCATTTTACTATGTGAAAGCAGAGTGATCCAGATGCCTTTAGAATTGATGGCTTTCTTTTATTTCCTTGTAAAACAAGTTGAAAAATTTTAAGAAGTGAGAAAAAAAAACAGAAAATCATTTTATATTTTTCTAATGAATAAAGAGTCAATTTTGTGAAGTAAGTTATTAAGGTTTGAGAATGTAGTAATAATTTAGGTTTTTCTTGCCAACGCAGCGGAGTGGAAAAACCAGGTGACGTACAAGTTTTGTGACCCTAAACATTTCATTTTCTGCATGAGTTTTAGCTTGTTTGTATTTGTTGTTTAATTTATTTAGGTTGAAATTCAAAAGCTTTAACAATCTATGATTTTTTCTCATTATTTAAAATGTCTAAAAAAAAATCCATTTCAGTCATTGAAGCTGCAAGTTTATTTCAGTTTATCATTTAACATTTTAATTTTTTTATTTTAATTTTCCCATTTGTAAATAGACCAATTTATCATTTACTACCTAACAGTTAACAAGGAATATTGTTTGCTGTATTCATATTTAAAAAATAGCCCATATTTGAAATCACCATAGTCTAATACAATAAAAAAACAAACAACCCACAAAAAAGATGTTTTGTTAATGCAACATAAATACCCCACATGGAATAGTATTGTGAACTTTTCAAATGCAATAAACACACACACACAACACCATATAAAATTTCAGCATGGCTTCAATCTTCAATTTTGCTATTGTTTAATGTTGTTTTTAGATCTCATCACATGTTTCTAATTTCATTCTACCATATGTTACAATCATTTTGTTGCCCCAAATCATTGTTAATATGAATCAACTGTTCTTTTATAATTTTCTTTATCTTTTATAAACTGTATTTAAATAATTCTGGTCTATGAGTTTTCCTAAATTAAACTATGACATAAATATAGATAACTCTATTGTTGTTTTGTTGATCTGTCCCCATTTTACAGAATGAAAAAAAAAATGTTAAAGATAATAGCTTTGTTTTAACTTTTATATAAGCATAATCCTGTTACATCAGAATCCAGAACAGCAATAATAGCAATTTTATTGGCTTTGTTTTATTCAAAATATTTATCATGTGATTTTTTTGTTTTCAATATTAACATTATTTAAATAACAATACAATCCTTATTTTAGGGAAAGCTCGTCAAAATGGAGTCATTCACACACGAGTAGTCGAGCAGACCTTGTGAGGGGGTATGAAGTTGGGAGTGGCGTTTTCATTGTGCCAGATGCAAATAGACAACTTTATCGAAAGGAAGATTTGCAACCGGAAAATTATTTATGGAGTAGCAGCCATATTAACTCCATGTCTTACAATGATAATGATTATAGCAGGAGCTATTCTAAGCCAAATCGCTTGTCTTATAAACATTTTGACAACTTTGATTCCTTTGAAAGCGGATGGTATCCAGAGAGTCAAAGAAACAGGAGTTATCGTGGTAGCCATGGTGATTCTGTTGTACGACATTTGTCTTCAAGGTCACCTTTTACCCCTCATGGCTTTGCTGACCCTAATGAAAATAGCAAGGTCAACAAAAGCCAACAGAGGACAATTATTGACGATTCTAATTCAGATGATAATGGATTTATACCATCACGCCCTCCACTACCTGTTGGGTATGATCCTACGCCCGTCGGGAGATTTGAAGATCCGTTTTATGAGAACGGTTACTTAAGTAGGTCTTACTCTCGTGATCATCCATCCTATACTGACGACGAAGTCTTCTCACCTCACATTCCATATGTACAAAAATCAGGTTTTCCCCGTCATAGTTCCATGAAGCCTCATCAAACATATCTCACAGACGATCCCATCACATTTGATCCTCCATTCAACGACATCAGTTCTGTTTACCCCTCACCTGACCATACATATCAAAACATTCCACAACAGCGACCATGGCGTTCATTTCCATCATATCCAGATCATGATAGACCACGGTTTGAGGATGATCGATTAAGTCGTTCTTTAGGCTACAATCCCACAAAACAGGTAGCACGAGTACAGCCTAACAATACTTTCATGGATGTAGAGCCTAGAACTTCATACACACGGGACCATTTACAAGGGACAGTAGACAAACTTAGACGTGGACCTAGATATCGCAAATCAAGGTCTGCTAGTAGAAATTCAGCTCCAGAATTCGGTAGAATTGACTCTTATCCACCAGTTAGTAGAGATATTGCTGGTTCTGAAAGTGAGCCTCCAAAACAAAGGGATTTTGATAGGTTCAGTCGTCCAAAAAGCTATGATAGTGAGGTTCCAAAGCGTAAAGATTTTGATAGATACGGACGACCATATAGTTATGACAGTGAGCCTTTAACCAATATACCTCGTAGCAGCAATCGTGGACGATTTCCTGATTCACGTCAATTCGGTGACGATCCTACTCCAGATTCTCTCAGTAGTGGCATAGGGAGTAAAAATACCTCCCAAGCTACTGGTTCTTCATCTGTCCCACGTCTAAGTCTGTCTAACACCTCATTATTAACTCCACAAGACTACAGTCAGGACTCCTCACCCTTCCATGATCATAGCTTACATCGTGACACATCAGCAGACGACAATTATGAATTTGATACTCCAGACTTTGACACAATACTTGCTCACCCATCATTATCAGGGGATGAGCTACTGAGTGCAATAGAGGCGGGACTTAGTACGTCTGACTTTTACAATGATCTCTACCCTAAGCCTTCTAAACAGAGTAAATATCATAATTCTGAACAGAGGTTTGAAAAACTCCGTAAGGAATATCAGCAGTATCAACGACAACAACAGGAGCAGTTCCAACACCATCATTTCATCGATAGTGAGATGCTTTAACTGTTTAATTAGTTTAGATAGGAATTGTTTATCATATTTCTCTTTAAGCATTTTACTGTGGAAGTAGTAGTGTCTGTGTAGTGTCAATTTTTGTGGTTACCAGAAAATAATGAAAGATACAACCCCCCCCCCAAATTTACAATTGATTCCAATGAGAGGAATTAAAAAAACGCAAACTCAAAAATCCATTTAAGTGATATCCCTAATCCACAAGAATTTATGCCCTTTTAATACTATCACAGTAAAAGCTCACGCTGGTTTCAATCCATTTTGTCATTGACTTGAGGCAGAGCCTTCCATTCTATTATAACTCTTGTTACTCTATCTGTATCAAGTTTCTCATTAGGATCTTATTTGTGGAGGGGGGTTTGATAGATATTAGGTCAGAGTATTGTCAATATATTTACACTGTAAATTGGTTCAAAACTATCTAAGAAAATAGTCAAGCATTTTTACTTCTATATTTTGAAAAAAAACCTGTGGATTTGAAATAGGGTTTTTGAAAGAGATGTTTAATTTGGATATTTAAAATTAAATCTGCTTATTTATATGGAATAAAAAAATGACTTGAACACATTTATCTTTACAAAGTTCATGAAATTTGTCTTAGTTATAACCAGCTATAAACTATAAGCACTTGAAGACTGTGAACAAGTGTTTTCATTCTACAGATCTAAATTCATATTGTTGTAAGGAATTGTTTTTATGCCAAATATGCTGCTATTCTCAACATGAAAACATTACTGTCATGAAAGTTTCCAAGTCTTCAGTTAATACTTAATGCCATATGTTCTCTGTCTCAATTCAGCATACAGTTGTATAATGCCTGGAATTTTTGTATTAATTAATGATATATATTTTTGTCAGTTGATGTTTAGGCATCAAAATTAGATTTGGTTTTATAGCAATTTCTAAGACTTCTATAAAGAAATATTTTTGTGATGTTATAAATATAAACAAGTATCTTTATCAATTATTAGTCAAATGGAAATTTCAACGAAAAAATTGAACTTGTATAATTACACAAACAAAACATTTTGAAATGATTGAATCCGTCCTTATTTATGTACCTCTCATATTTTATTATTTTTTCTTAAATCATCATTATTTATTAATCATACAAAAGTCAAGCATAAAGTTCATTTCCTTACAGTTGTTTTCTTTTTCTGTAAAGTGGCTTTTTTTACTTTATACATAAGGCTGTGCATTTGGGTGTTTTTTATGTTTCTCCAACTTTTATGCACAATGACTCATAGGGATCACTTTGGATCTTTGCATCCTGTGGCTTTTGCAAAAAATTCTATCTCAGTTTACCAGAAAACTACATATAAAGGCAGATTTAGAACCTGTGTGCTGGGAGCATGTTCTATGGGTCTTCCAAAATTCAAACCAGTACCTCCCCATGGTGAAAGGTGGGCCCTGGTAACAAAGGATACTCTCAAGCAGCTAACACTGGCGGTGGTGTGTCATGGACTGGACGACCCATGGCACATAGCGAATCTAAAAAAGTCGCTGCAGAGGCTCTCACCACTATAAAAACCCATCATCATCATCATGCTCTCGGGTTTGACAGTAAATTTGGTGACTCCCAGTCATGTCTTTATCTTTAAATTAATACTTAATGGTGTAAAATGGTATTATGCCCCGTTCTCATGAACTGGATATTTTAAAACACAGGCCACATGCATCTTCCTTGAATTACCACATATCTGGTTTTAAATGGCTCTGTGTAACCACAGTCTAGCCTCTATTATTGTTATTCTGTATAAGTGTCATATTGGTTTTTCTTTTATTGTTTGTTTTTTGTTGTTTTAGAACTATTTTATCCTTGTCTTGGAAATATAAAATTCCACTTTTTAATGTTTCTTTTATGTTTTTTAATAACAATTCTGATTTTAAATCTTTAGCTTTAGAATCACTATTTTTTTTTTCAGTTGTAATTATTTTTAAAAGAATTTATTACAAATTATTTAGATTAATATATTAAGCTAAATATTTCTATTTTTGCAACACAACTATAAAAGGATATTCCTGATGTTGATTCAAATATCTGTTTGTTAAATGTTATTTAGTTACATTTCAAATGTTTACTGATAATATTTTATATGTCAAAACTCCACAAAGGCTATTATTTTTTTTCTATTACATGTATTTGAAAAATTCTACAAATGTCAAAATATTTGTCTTTTTCTAATCAAATCTTGAAAATTTAAATGTTTTTACATTGAACTCTGTAAAAAATTGAGTATTTCTCACAAGTTAATATTTAATACCTAAATCAATGACAGTCATCTTTCATTTTCATAGTTTTTGAAATCATAATGAATTTTTTTGGATACAAGAGGAGGTTGTGATTTTAGTGTAGTACGGGTGACAAAAATCCTGAAAGTGATAGTGTTTTATCAATCATATCATTAACTGTACATAGAATGGCATCTATTACATGTGAGAATGGACGCGAGATTTTCTTTTATGTCCTTTGAATATTTCAGGGCAAAGATATGAGTGAAAATAGAATTTGATATTTTATGATTATTGCTAGCTGAATATTTTTACTGTGGCTTTAAAAGTGATTTATTTATTTTACATCTACAAATTTTAAATTAAGTGCTTTATCAAAATATTTACATTTTTATTTATTGATAAAAGCAGTAATGTTATTGATGTGTTTGTTGTGTATTGGAGTAACTGTTGCTTGATTAGAATATTTGTTGTATGAGAGAATTTTATAATAAAATGGATATTTTCTTTGCATTTTCTTGTAGTTTGTTAACTTAATACTATTTCCTTGATATTCTGCAGCTTTCAAACCAACATCTTACAAGTTAGTAAAAACTTCACATTAGCAAGCCTTTTTTTAACAAACACATATCAACATAACAATCAATTGACAACAAAATTTCTTATCTTATGATCAATCTTAAATGCCTGAGAAGAACAGTGGAAAGAAGGTGTAAATACATCAGAGAAGACCACAATGGTCCTGGGGCCTGTTTAACAAAAGTGTCTTATGACTAAGATGTGTCTAAAGATGGTCCATAGACAAATCTTAGTCCTAAATCTGTTTATCGAAAACGTCTTATTTTTAGACATCGCAAATTTTTAATCCTTAAATTAAGACTACGGATTAGTTGTCTTATGGTGGTCTTTAGACAAAAATGGTTTTAACATCTTTAGAAAAGTAAACATATCCTTAACAGATCTTAACATATATTCCGAATTTTTGTATTTGTTACAGTTTTACATAGTATAAGTTAGTTTGCTAAATATTCGAATGAATAAGGACTCCTGTATGCTCACCTTATTTTTGCATGTGAATTACACTTAGTGTAACGATTAAAAACATGCATTGACCAACTTGATCTTTGTTGATCTTATTGTACCTTAAAGAATTGTTACACGATACTTTTCTCATTGAAGGGGATACATTGTTGAAAAGTTGTTTTGTGAATTACCTGTAGTCAAAGTTTCAACGATAAGTTGATGTTCTAGAAATTTTTTTTATATTTTATTTAATTCTGTTAATTTTCCATCCTATCAATATACATGTAAAATGCTATAAATGAAATCAAGAAAATGTTTTATTTAATTTTTGATATATTATTACATAGCGAAAAGAATAACAGTCAATTCTTTTCAATGACTTATATTATAACCGATGCTAAAATCATTATTTATGACCATCAAAAGACCATCTAAACTAAGATACCCATAAGATAGCCTTGTAGTGTGGTTTTAGACATGTAATAAGATGGTCAAAAGATCATCTCAATTCCACCTCTTATGTACGTCTTTAGACACATCTTTAGATAGTTTTGTTAAACAGGCCCCTGACTTACACTTTAGCCTTTAAAACCAGTTAAACTATTTCAAAAGTCTCATCCTGAAGTTTGATGTCATTAGTTTGGAAGCAGGTGGTTATGGGTACATTTTATTGGTTTTTCTCCCCTACTAAGCTTGAGCAAGACGTGAAGGCTTCTTTACTGTGTGATAATGGCTATGACTTGAATTTGTTATGGAATATTCATGGTTTAGCCTCTTTTGAATAATAGCACATCCCAATCTCATGAACTTCAGATTTTGAATGAACCATAAATGAACTTGTATGCAAGTTTCCTATTTATATGTCTAATGATCATTAGACCTTGACCATAACTTTGTGTTAAGCAAGTGACGAACATTGTATAAAGGAGCCTCCACATCCCATGGATGGATTAAAATATTTTTGATTGCTTCATTCACAGCCTACTTGACCATGACTTTGAATCCACAAAAGAGGAATGCATAATTACATTTTTTCGATCCGCCTTCATGACGTATTAGTGGATAAAACTTGGTATGTAGGATCCTTGTAAATGTACCCCATCTCGACCTCGCCCTTGATTCTTTTGATAACCGTCTTGGAAGGGTTTTTGAAATTGCAAGGGAACTGTGATGGTGTTGTCAGAGAGCCGTGCCTTGATGTTCATGTTCGTAACTTCTGCCATGACTTTAACATTTGTAAAACCTCAATTGTTTGTCTAATGCAACTTGTCATGCATATTCGCCAGTATTAGCTTAGCGTAGTTGCATACTCAACTCTTGGATTTCTGGATGAATGACTATAAAGTGCAGTGATAAAATTTTATCAACACCTTCATATCTCAAGAAATGTAAATCCTAGGTTGTCGAAAGCTATTGCATATGCCCAAGAATTGCACCCCTTTAGTGACTAAGACCATTTAATTTCAATGCATATACGAAGTAATTTTAGTTAAATGTGCAACTTTTGTCTCAGTTTATGAAACTTAGTGGTAGTAGCAAATAAAGATACAACTAATACCAAAATCTCTATCCAAAAGACATACCAGAGAAATTGAAGATCTCAATGGTTAAACCAGGTTTAATGTCACCAAACCTCTTCCATTGCGATCTTAGGGTCTGGTAACACAAAACACAACACGGTTGTGAGACATAAAAGGGATAACAAGGTGATCTCGGTACAACAAAGCTCAGTTGCATCTTTTGATATTGACCTTGATAATTTCAGGTTGATTGATGATTCCCTACACATTACAATATCAAAGACCAATTTAATATCTTCTGAACTAGTCATAGATGAGTCGGAAACTAGATGTACTCACTGACAAGTTCACTATGCTCAACCATTACAGTTGAATCTATTGTTCTTGACCTTTCATTTTTAGTTGAGCAACTCTGATAGTTTTGGGTGGTACCTTTAGCAATTTTCAAGCCAAGTTTGATTTTTTTTTCCAAATAGTTTATAAGATAAATGCATAGGTTAGTTAATTTTAATTCTGATGGTGTTGTTTTAATAGACGATAAAGAGATGTGGAATAAGTGTACGCGACACAACCAACATAAAAGAAACGGCAATTTAAAAAATCACAATGGAAAACAGCCAGCAGTCTTCAACATGACCAGAGGTCACTGCTCGCCGTCTTGCATTGGCCCAAGACTAAAAATACAATACATAAGAATCAAACAAATCCCCAGAATATCAAAGAAGGACCCATTTCTGGACATAAAAAAAAACAGATAGTAGACAAGGACAAACAAAAGCTTTGACAAGGATTCCTGGCTTAGGACAGGCGCATATAAAATGTGGCGGGGTTAAACTAGTTTTTGGGCCCAACCTTCCCCCTATTGTTTATCTTGTACAAAGCACAAAAAATAACACACTTTAAAAATCAAATCGATAAAAGTTCAATTCACCAAGAGAGAACCTGAGACAAGAGTACTATACGAGAACAGCGAAACGTAAAGGAACTCCCTTAAAAACACTCGCAGTTACTGACAGCTAGCTAAGAAGCATTTATCGATTGATGTAAAAAAAAATATATCGATTCTAAATCCAACATAGGCAATAACTCTTCATTATCTGCCTCTATTTGTATGTTGTTGTTTTTTCAAAGTTGCTTTTATTAAACTTTTAAGGAAAAGAAGAAGGACGTCAGATGTGTAACAAGTGTAGTATTCTCGTGAGGCATTTGCGTACTGAATTCCTAGAAATAACATTTTCAAATCAAGTCCTATTCTGGTTTTCAACTTTTGTACTAAAGCAGTTCTTTGGTGAGTCTGAAGATAAATTGGATGATTTTTACATTTAAAAAAAAAGAACACTCGAAATAGAAAAATAGATATTTATTGTATAAAAAACTATACAAATAAATAGATGGGATTGTCCCATATGATTGTCTAATGAAGATGACACTTTCACTCAATAAATAAGAACATTAACATTGCGTCGCTGACAGCATGATGTATGGATGACGCATGAGCAATGGATTACTCTAGATCACTCATCTTCTGAAATCAGAAAACAAAGATATATAAGTACACAAGAATACACGATTGCACCTTTTATTTATCAATAAAGGTATCTGCTGTTCTGTGCATTTTATCACAGAAAAGACGTACATATACTAATCGATAGGTTTAGCACAACCCCGTCCAAATTTAAATGACATTTTTTTTTAAAGTTCAAATCACTGGTAGTTTGAAAGTCGGTCAGAATTTTTGAAATTAGCGTTGTTTCTTTTCTTAATATGGCACTTGTTCTTACTAAACAGACCTAATGAACATTACGCGAATGGAACATTTTGTGTAGAATTCTCATTGAACGTGATTTAAGCACTGGCCGTACATAAGTTTTTGAAAAGATGGGAGTAAACTTACTTGATTCAAACTCTCTAGTTGACAAGTTTGCTCATCATCATAGATTTATGATCCTTGTAACAACATCCGAATCCTGGGACGCACTGGTACATGTTGGGGTTTCCGTAGAGGAGCATACCCTGCATCATACATGTACCGTGGGTACAGAATGGGGTATCTCCGCTGGTCTCGGTTCTCTGGCAGAGTCCCATCTTGATCATGCTGCTCATGAAGGGGTTTTGGGTTGCGGCTCCAGTAGCTCCAGCAGTTGCTGTGGCATCAGTGGCACCAGTTGTGGATGGGTTTGTGTTGCTTGGTGTATTCATCATGGACATAAGAGCCATCATTTTCATCATGTCACTGCTACTGCCACCTCCCTTCACCATACCGGCCATCATCATGGGGTTCATCATTGGGTTAAAAATGGCACCATCTGAAAACAACAGATACTACATGTACTTATTTATTAAACATACAAAAATCCACCATTTAGTCCAAACCATTAGCACTTTGGTGACAGTGCATGGAACTTGTGCAAACTAAGTTAAGAAAGTTTAAAAGTAGTCATGTTAGGCTAACACAAACTTCGTCATTCAAGTAAAAGAATACAAATAAACGACAATCACATTTAGTGATACATACTCTTCAAAAAAGTTACGCATAGATAGAAAATTCCCCGTACGTTTAATGCAAATCGAAACAATTTCAAAACATTATTGCCGAGCTGTTCTGCAACCGATTTTCACGAAATAAAATCCAGTAAAAAGAAAACAAAATAGAGATTGTTTGTTTAATTTTGAGTAAAATCGTAACATCGCTGCTTTTTAAGATATTGCAAGTAGAACTCAAGTGTACATTTTACGATTCAATTTCCCGTATAAATCAATGCAAAATGTTTCGTGAAAAACATTAGTCGTGTTCTACTCACAATCTCTTAAAAAACATTGAAGTTAGGATTTTGGTCAAAATTAATCAAACAATCTTTATTTTGTTTTCTTTTTACTGGATTTTATTTCGTGAAAATCGGTTGCAGAACAGCTCGGCAATAATGTTTTGAAATTGTTTCGATTTGCATTAAACGTACGGGGAATTTCCTATCCATGCGTAACTTTTTTTGAAGAGTATACTTTTGGAACTCAATTTGCCTTTTCTCTTTGCCGGATTTGGTGGAGCAACTACAGAAATAACTATCATAGACAATACAGAAAACCGAAATTTAAAGTTTTATGGGACTTCGAATCCATGAAATTACATTATAGAACTCCATAGTAAAACCCAAGACTTACTTGAATATCCAATTCCTAAGAGGACTGCGACAAGGCAAACCAGCTTCATCTTTGTTATTTGATTCTGTAGCGCTTTCCTTAGGATGTGCAGCGAATGGTCGTTCTGACCTTATCCATCCTATTTATACCTTCAATCCTCCGTGACACCTCACGACAAGTCATTAGGTCAGAACACGACATTATTATGGATAAGACACGACGGCTGGTCAAATCGTGTATAAATTAACAAATTATTCTTTATTCATTTGTACCCATGATTATGTCATTTCATGATAAATAGACATGTATTGCACCTGGATGTGTGAATCTGTATCATTCTTATTGTCAATTCAACTTGTTAAAGGAGTGCACGACTGTTTCGTATTGCAGAATTTAATATTACATTTTTAATGGAACCGAAGTTGTATCATGTAAATTTATATCACAGCTCATTATTATCTAAATTGCTTCAACCAGAATGTCACTTTATTAGAAAACAAATTGGTTTCATTGGCAATTTAAAAAAAAACGAAACAAAGCTTTTTTTATTTTCATAAATCCTTTTTTTCAGTTTGAGTCAAACATAACTACATAAAATGGAATATAAAAAGGTTTCGTTTTGCTGTACCTTTAAAGGCTTCAATTCCATGACCCGGTTCTTTTTTAGCGAACGATTTAATCTTTTTAGATGCTGTTTTACCTAATAAAGTTAAGATTTTAATTAAATTTACGAAAATGAGTTCAAGCAAGTGAAGACCTTTTATTTCACATTTTTGTTTTTAAGTGTTTTATTATATATTTATGATACCTCTTTTCAATATATTCGATTTTTATAAAATGCAATTTTGAATATGGAAAAAGTAATATGGAACACGACTTTTCTTGAGTAATTATTTACTCAGTAAATTCTGAAAATTGAAATGACTTGAAACAATTTTATATTTCAGATTTTTTAATTATGATGATTCACACGCCAATTCACTCATTTCATGTTGTAAAGACAATCGAAAAGACAGCTGTATGAGACATTCGATGTACCATAAATTACAAATTTCACATAACAAGAAGATGAATGACCTTTGTCTACATGTAGTAGGAGTGCTACACGACAATGAAATGTACAGAATCATTTGTCTGTAGCCGCAAGCTTTTTTTTATACCTATATAATATACGAGACAAAATTGTCTAACTTACTAGTAATTTACGATTTTTATATTTATTTGTCTAAATTTCTTAACAAAAGCCTAAGCTTTATGGAATAAAAGTATATTATTTCCTACCTTAAAAAAGAAATATACCCTATGAAATAAAGCTTCTGTTATTCAATTATTTGTATTGCAAATTAAGTTCGATAGTACATGAAATGGCATTCGACAGGGCAATCCTATCTAAACCCTTTTATTTTAGCAAACTTATGTTCTTGCTTTCATTTTTTTTTTCAATCATCAAATATAAAAAAAATATAAGAGCCGAGTTCTCTTATACAAATGAAATTGAACAAAATTGCATTGATGTAGTCAACCTTACAACATAATACAAAAAACCTTATTGTGGATATTTGAGTTATTGTAACAAAAGCTCATACAAAAGTTTTTAGACATTTTATTTTCAACTTTAAAGTGAGTTTTAGCTAAAAAGTAAAGTTGTCGATTTTGATATCAGTTATGTGGGTTAAAATATGTTTAGATGACTTCTATGTGACATGTATGTAGTGATTATTGTTTAAATAAATTACACGACAGACGAAAAAGACAAAGAACGCAAGGTCTCACGGCTAAAGTTTCTTGTAGACCTTTTTTTCATAATTTACCAGGCCTGTGCTCAGTAATTTAATCTGAAAAACAAGAGGCTCCCAGGAGCCTGAATCGCTAACCTTACCTCAATGACTGATGGAATGAAAAGATTTGAGGACACCTTAGGCAGAAATCTCAATAAAGAATCATCTTACAACTTCCTTCTTGACAGTTAGAGGCCATAACTTTTATAAGCGGTCATCTGACAGCTTCAACCTAATTGATATTTTTGAACCAAATGGATACTTTTGTAGAGCTTAATGGGCTGAAGGTTTAAGCAAGCAACAGCTTTTCTCTAATTGCAATAGTTCTCAATCTATATGCCAAAAACACGAAAAATCACTATTTTTTACCTTATAAAGGGCCATAACCGCTCTAAGGGGTCATCTGACAACATCGACCTAATGGAGACTTTTGTAGAGCTTAATGAGCTGAAAGTTAAAGCAAGCAACATGTTCTCTAACTGCAATAGTTTTTAATCTTAAGGCCAAAAACACGAAAAATCACTATTTTTCACCTTTTAAGGGCCATTATCCCTATAAGGGGTTATTTGACAACTTTGACCCAATGGAGACTTTTGAAGACCTCAATGAGCTGAAGGTTTAAGCAAGCAACATCTTTTCTCTAACTGCGATAGTTTTCAATCATAAGGTCAAAAACATGAAAAATCACTATTTTTCACCTTTAAAGGAAGATAATGCCTGTAAGGGGTCATCTGACAACTTTGACCCAATGGAGACATTTGTAGAGCTTTTGATTCTGATGAGTCTAAGATCCTTTGGATTTTTTCTATCTGTTCTAGTTTTCAAGTTATAAGCCTTTGAATGTAATTTTACCCCATGTTCTTTTTTTAGTAACAGTGGCCATGTTTGTTGACAAATCATTAAGCCGAACACAATCTTTATATACCATGCCCTGATAAATACTTTGACCAAGTTTTGAAAAATTCTCTTCAGTAGTTACAGAGAAGAAGATTTTTGAAAAAGTAATGGCTGGACAACAGACGGACAATGCCAATATGGATAGTCAATTGCTCTGGACAAATGCAGCCCATGGTGGACTGACAAAGGATTTTGACCAATATAGTCTTTAGGGACTGACCATTTAACTTGAATGGGGGGGGGCTTGATTTTTTTCCGAAAAAATATTCTGAAAATTATTTTTGATGAAAAAAAATATTTTGGCTTCTGAGGGTAAGAAAAAAAAAATATTCTGAAGAAGGATTTCTGCTATAAAAAATAATGCTGATAATGAAAAAAAATATTCTGTCGCGACACCTTCTAAATCTGAAAATTAACTAAACAAGGGGGAACGGAGTGTCATAATATCAAATTTTGAAATTCACTATTTGATAAGAATCATAATTTACAAAACTAGAGGCTCCCAGGAGCCTGAATCGCTCACCTGATCTCTTATGCCAATTAAAGTTTGAATAAATTTCACAAACTTTCAACTATACAAAGTTGCAAATAATCCCTTCAGTGGTTTCAGAGAAGATTTTTGGAAATCAGTTTAAATTAATAGAAAAAAACAGTTAAAGGGCAATAACTCCTATAAGGACCTTTTGATGCTAAACAAGAAAAGTTGCTTCGGATTTTCTCTATCTCTTATACTTTTTGAGTTATAAGCCAAAAACAATGGTCTGACCCCCCCTGTTCTATTTTTAGCAATGGCGGCCATGTTGGTTGGTTGACGTGTATATAATTCACAAACTTGGTAGAGGACATCCTAAAGATCAAGTGTACCAAGTTTCAAAGCAATCCCTTCAGTGGTTTCAGAGAACAAGATTTTTGAAAATCAGTTAAAATTAATGGAAAAAAAACAGTTAAAGGGGAATAACTCTTAAATGGCTGATCTGACCATTTTGACCCTGAAATCATTTTTGTAGATCTCAATGAGCTGAACAATTCTGCAATGCTAACTTTTCCTCTAGCTCTAACGGTGTTCAAGATATTGTCCAAAAACTGCAAAAATGGTCAATTTTGACGATTAAAGGGCAATAACTCCTATAAGGAGTCGTTTCACAACTTCGACTCAATGGAGAGATTTGTAGAGCTTTTGGTGCTGAACAAGGAAGGTTGCTTCGGATTTTCTTTATCTTTTATACTTTTTGAATTATAAGCCAAAAACAATGGTCTGACCCCCCCTGTTCTATTTTTAGCAACGGCGGCCATGTTGGTTGGTTGATGTGTATATAATTCACAAACTTGGTAGAGGACATCCTAAAGATCATGTATACCAAGTATCAATGCAATCCCTTCAGTGGTTTCAGAGAAGAAGATTTTTAAAAATCAGTTAAAATTAATGGAAAAAACAGTTAAAGGGGAATAACTCTTAAATGGCTGATCTGACAATTTTGACCCTGGAATCATTTTTGTAGATCTCAATGAGCTGAACAATTCTGCAATGCTAACTTTTCCTCTAGCTCTAACGGTTTTCAAGATATAGTCCAAAAACTGCAAAAATGGTAAATTTTGATGATTAAAGGGCAATAACTCCTATAAGGAGTCGTTTCACAATTTTGACCCTGGAATCATTTTTGTAGATCTCAATGAGCTGAACAATTCTGCAATGCTAACTTTTCCTCTAGCTCTAACGGTTTTCAAGATATAGTCCAAAAACTGCAAAAATGGTAAATTTTGATGATTAAAGGGCAATAACTCCTATAAGGAGTCGTTTCACAATTTTGACCCTGGAATCATTTTTGTAGATCTCAATGAGCTGAACAATTCTGCAATGCTAACTTTTCCTCTAGCTCTAACGGTTTTCAAGATATAGTCCAAAAACTGCAAAAATGGTAAATTTTGATGATTAAAGGGCAATAACTCCTATAAGGAGTCGTTTCACAACTTCGACTCAATGGAGAGATTCGTAGAGCTTTTGATGCTGAACAAGATAAGTTGCTTCGGATTTTCTCTATCTCTTATACTTTTTGAGTTATAAGCCAAAAACAATGGTCTGACCCCCCCTGTTCTATTTTTAGCAATGGCGGCCATGTTGGTTGGTTGACGTGTATATAATTCACAAACTTGGTAGAGGACATCCTAAAGATCAAGTGTACCAAGTTTCAAAGCAATCCCTTCAGTGGTTTCAGAGAACAAGATTTTTGAAAATCAGTTAAAATTAATGGAAAAAAAACAGTTAAAGGGGAATAACTCTTAAATGGCTGATCTGACCATTTTGACCCTGAAATCATTTTTGTAGATCTCAATGAGCTGAACAATTCTGCAATGCTAACTTTTCCTCTAGCTCTAACGGTGTTCAAGATATTGTCCAAAAACTGCAAAAATGGTCAATTTTGACGATTAAAGGGCAATAACTCCTATAAGGAGTCGTTTCACAACTTCGACTCAATGGAGAGATTTGTAGAGCTTTTGGTGCTGAACAAGGAAGGTTGCTTCGGATTTTCTTTATCTTTTATACTTTTTGAATTATAAGCCAAAAACAATGGTCTGACCCCCCTGTTCTATTTTTAGCAACGGCGGCCATGTTGGTTGGTTGATGTGTATATAATTCACAAACTTGGTAGAGGACATCCTAAAGATCATGTATACCAAGTATCAATGCAATCCCTTCAGTGGTTTCAGAGAAGAAGATTTTTAAAAATCAGTTAAAATTAATGGAAAAAACAGTTAAAGGGGAATAACTCTTAAATGGCTGATCTGACAATTTTGACCCTGGAATCATTTTTGTAGATCTCAATGAGCTGAACAATTCTGCAATGCTAACTTTTCCTCTAGCTCTAACGGTTTTCAAGATATAGTCCAAAAACTGCAAAAATGGTAAATTTTGATGATTAAAGGGCAATAACTCCTATAAGGAGTCGTTTCACAATTTTGACCCTGGAATCATTTTTGTAGATCTCAATGAGCTGAACAATTCTGCAATGCTAACTTTTCCTCTAGCTCTAACGGTTTTCAAGATATAGTCCAAAAACTGCAAAAATGGTAAATTTTGATGATTAAAGGGCAATAACTCCTATAAGGAGTCGTTTCACAATTTTGACCCTGGAATCATTTTTGTAGATCTCAATGAGCTGAACAATTCTGCAATGCTAACTTTTCCTCTAGCTCTAACGGTTTTCAAGATATAGTCCAAAAACTGCAAAAATGGTAAATTTTGATGATTAAAGGGCAATAACTCCTATAAGGAGTCGTTTCACAACTTCGACTCAATGGAGAGATTCGTAGAGCTTTTGATGCTGAACAAGATAAGTTGCTTCGGATTTTCTCTATCTCTTATACTTTTTGAGTTATAAGCCAAAAACAATGGTCTGACCCCCCTGTTCTATTTTTAGCAACGGCGGCCATGTTGGTTGGTCGACATGTATATAATTCACAAACTTGGTAGAGGACATCCTAAAGATCATGTATACCAAGTATCAATGCAATCCCTTCAGTGGTTTCAGAGAAGAAGATCTTTGAAGAAAAGTTAACGGACGGACGACGGACGGACGACGGACGCTTAACGATGACAATAGCTCACATGACCCTTCGGGTCAGGTGAGCTAAAAAATAATTTGAAATTGGACAATAAAATAAAAAAAAGTTTCACCCTTTTGGCCCCTATTTTTTTAATAGAAAAAGGTGGGGGTTGCAAAAATTTACACCCCCCCTCTATTTTGCATCCACTACTTGACAAGACTTACAATGTAAGCTGCAAAAAAAAATTTGAAAATCGGACCAGAAAATTTTTGTGTGTGCATTATTTTCCCCTTTTTGGGTCCACTATTTCTAATTAAAACAAGAGGCTCCCAGGAGCCTGAATTGCTCACCTGATCTCTTATGCTAAAGCCTCTTACCTAAAGTGCAACATAGTCTACATGTACTTGGTAAGTAACATTTAAGAAACAAGTTAGGATAACACCCTCAAGATCAAGAATAGGAAGTTACAAAGCTTTCCATTTGAAAAACCAAACAAGTTAAAAGGGGGATAGCTCTTAAAACACTGATCTGATAATTTTGACCCTGAATCCATTTGGTAGATCTCAATTAGCTGAACAATTTTGCAATGCTAACTTTTCCTCTAGCTCTTATGGTTTTCAAGATAAAGTTCAAAAACTTCGACACAATGGAGAGTTTTGTAGAGCTTTGCATTCAAAGTTATGATTTGGCAACCAGTTATGCTCTACATTATCTAAGTTTTCAAACTTGTGACCTTGACATTTTGACCCCAAACCAAAATTTGTAGGATTTTTCCTGATCTCATAAGCTTTTATGCAGGTTAATGTTATGAAATTATATCAAGACATTCAAAAGTTTTGGTTCATATAGTTTATCTTTGACAATATGAGATCATTGATTTTCTTCTCTGAGTTGCTTCATAATTGGAATAAGTTCTTTTCGTCTCTCACTGATGTCCTGGGGGTACTGCTAATATACTTTATAAATATGGCTTCCCCACTAAAGTTCTTCTGCAGGCTTCAAGTGTGCAAGTTTCATAAAATTCTAGCAAGACATTTATAATTACTCACTGAAACCAATTTTGATGAACAGGAAGCTAAAATTTTTAATCCATGAGGTGCTTCATTTTTGGGGCCTATGGTGAAGAGGTACAAACAAAACATATTGCTTTTATATACCTTACATTGAAGTTTTTGTTGAACAAAATTCAATATTGAATGGGACATAGTTGTGCTAATAAGGTACTGAGACATACTATCATCCAGTTACATAGTACATTTGATTTCTGTGTTGAGGTAATTACAGAATACATTAACCAAATAGAGCTACAATTGTCTGCCAAATGCCATTTATATTTTCCCTTTGCCTTTCCATAAAAATATGGATGGCTAATCTCATTATTGTATTGGTGTCCACTAATACTTTTTGATCTAAAGACATTGGATGCAAAAGAAAAAATGAGAGCAAAATTGTCTGTGATATCAGAAGCTATCAATGTCATTTACATTTTTATTAGAATATATATTTGAGACATAATAAAATTAAAAAGATGCACATAAATATTGCTTTATCATGATACAGTTACTTTCTAATCTTTCTGAACTACACATGAATTCAGTGTACATATAAATCTGTATTTTCGCGTGAGAAACGTATGGCTTAATTTAAAATAAAAGAGAACCTAAAACCTTGGCTTAACTATTTAAAAACTGTGGTCTTAATTTTTTTCAAACCTTGCTGAAATATACTGCCTTTCAAAAATAAGTAAATGCAGATCAGACTTCCTAATTAAATGCTAACATTCCACAGACACACAATTTGTGAGGATTTTATTACTTAAAACCAGATCCATACAACATTCATACAGCCAAAGAATTCATCTGGTTCCTTGATATAGCTAATTATTGTATTACATCAACAGTTGAGAACCACACCCTTGATTTATTAGCATCCATGTGTTATAACTTCCATCCTTGGTCGACAGTTGATATGAGATAGGGCGTGTCTAACACTGAGAACCCCACCACAACCCCACCCTTGATTTATCAGCATCCATGTGTTATAACTTCCATCCTTGGTCGACAGTTGATATGAGATAGGGTGTGTCTAACACTGAGAACCCCACCACAACCCCACCCTTGATTTATCAGCATCCATGTGTTATAACTTCCATCCTTGGTCGACAGTTGATATAAGATAGGGTGTGTCTAACACTGAGAACCCCACCACAACCCCACCCTCGTTAGCATCTTCATTCTTTGTCCTGACTAAATGTCCTGCTTCAAAGTTCTCTATAATATCTGTCTCTGAGCTACAAAATAAAAAAAAATCCAAAAATAAAAAGAAGAAGGATCTACACAAAATACATTTCACACTTAATTTTAGTAGTAAAATTGGAATGGCGTTTTTAAAGAGAATAGAAATACCTTTTGCAAGTTGATAAACAAGGACAACTGATGAGGGCATGTGATTTCATAGAAAATAGTAATAACATTGTTTTGTAAATACAACTATTAAGGTTATAGAAAACGAAACATATACCTAAATTTTATAACATTTTTTTTTAACTTAAACAGCACATTAATGATTAAACTTTTTCTTTAAAAATACATGTATTGGTTTTTGAAACCAGGAGATAAAAAAATAAAGAAGGAATGTGTCCATGGGACACGGATGCCCCCGCAAGGCCCCAAACAGGAAGTAGATGTCTGACAGACATGAAAGTCGCTTAGGACATACAGTTTGTCATACTGAACCATCCTACCAAGTTTCAAATCATTCTCATGTATGGTTCCCTGAAATAATCGTGACGGAAATTTTCAAGTCATGTTCACATATTTTCCAATCGGCCTAAGTCCCAAACAGGAAGTAGATGTCCGACAGGTCTCAAAATCGCTTAGGACATACTGTTTATCATACTGAACCAACCTATCAAGTTTCAAGTCATTCTCATGTACGGTTGCTGAGAAAAGTTTGACGGAAATTTTCATAGTCATGTTCACATATTTTCACATGGCCTAAGTCCCAAACAGGAAGTAGATGTCCGACAGGTCTCAAAATCGCTTAGGACGTACTGTTTGTCATACTGAACCATCCTACCAAGTTTCAAGTCATTCTCATGTACGGTTGCTGAGAAAAGCTTGACGGAAATTTTCATAGTCATGTTCACATATTTTCACATGGCCTAAGTCCCAAACAGGAAGTAGATGTCCGACAGGTCTCAAAATCGCTTAGGACGTACTGTTTGTCATACTGAACCATCCTACCAAGTTTCAAGTCATTCTCATGTACGGTTGCTGAGAAAAGCTTGACGGAAATTCGTACGGATGGACGTACGGACGGACGTACGGACGTACGGACGGACATGAGTAAAACTTAATGCCCCCCGACATGTCGTCGCGGGGGCATAAAAATATGAGTTGTACAGGTACCATATTTATATGTAAAACTATCTGTCATTAATTATCTTGCTTTGAGTAAGTCTACTCATACAACCACCATGATTAAAAACTTAAATGAAATCTATTCAATTCATTTGGAGGATTGGAGGAATTGCACTAAAAAGATTTCTTCTTAAATATTGAAAACATTGGGGTGCATAAAATTTATGATAAATCATCACTTGTAAGAGTAGCTTAAAATGTATGTTTCTTGTATGATCCACATAATTACAATATGGTAATAAGAACAAGTACTTACCCTAATAAGACACCATATATCCCTATTTCATTGACAACATTTCTCAACAGTAACTCCTGTCCTTTGGCTATGAGGTAGTTCTTCTGTATGAGCGGGTGTATTCTATCCATGACAATGTATGCTGCTCTTTCCTCTGTATCTTTTATCTTCTCAAAGAAAGGAGGAATATCAGAATCATAAACATTGTTTCCTAAAAAAAAACATCGAAAACATTGTCAAAAATATAAAACTTTTTTCTGTAGAAGGAATTACAACAGTGTTGATCAAAACAGTGCAACAACAAAATATAACAATTGATGTAAAATTGTAAAACAAAAAACATTATGATGACCATGAAGGATTCATGCATAAATAATCCATATTATGAGCTGCAAAGTTTTTTTGATTTCTGGTATTTTGTGTAAATTAAGCGAGACTTTGCATGAATGTATCTTAGGTCTGATTTAGAGTAAATCTTGATTGGGTGTGTTAATTATTGACATACCTCCTCCTTCTCTCTGTGGCTTTATAACATAGTTATGTGGTTCTGCACTGGCCTTTCTTATAATATCATTACCAACTGGTCCCTGAAAAATTGTGAAAATAATAAAAGAATGGACACAGCTGCCCCCACATCTCAAGTAGGAGTTGTAATTCTCATTACCAAACTATCATGAAAATTTCAAATTATTCAAATGTATGAATTCTGAGCAAAGCTTGACAAAAAATTTTGTACATACATACATATGAACAGACATTAGTAAAAATGAATCCCCCTTGATAAGTTATCAAATGGGAAAAAGAACATGTAACTAATTATGGGACGGCAAAATGTTTTACAACTTTGCTGGAAGTAGAACTTGATCTTTTACTAATTTACTGATATGCCCTTAAAAATTTTGTTAAAAGTCTGTAAAGGCACATATCAAATTTTATTATTTATATGTTAGAGGCAATAGGTAAAATTAGGCATTAAGCTTAAATCCTAGGCAATAAGATAATACCTAGTCATTAGTGTAAATGCCTAAATATAATTTGGCATTAAGCTTGATGCCTAGGATTTAGGTCTAATGCCTGATTTTTTCCATGAAAATTATTCTTATTGCCTAACCAGATAATCTGATACATCATGAAAAGAAAATTTGAAATCAAAGTTTCAATATTAATAAGTTTAACTGAAAAAAAGGTATTTCTTTGGATGGCTAGAAAATCAAATATTTTTTTATTTCTTTATTTTATTTTATGTTGACAAGATGATAAAATACATCGCCACTATTACTAAAAATAGAACATAATTATTAAGGTTAATTTATATTTGGAGTTTAAAATGTTTAGGAAACTGTGAGAATTGCCATAACTTTGGTCAAAATATTAAAAAGCCGTTAAAAAATTTAGCTAAACAAAAATCAGAGTTTTTGGTACGTAATATGATGGATCAATCCATAAATATTTATGTCAGCAACACAACAACCATTAATAATGACCTGCTGAAGGTACATAATGTCAATGCTTTGGTCGTATTGGTGGTCAGTGATGTATAAAAAATTCAAATGATTCCAAACAAATCAGAATATCAAAGAATGACCTTATGGATTGCAGTTTTTCCATAAAATTATCTGTAGTAAACAATATATAATGTAAGCCTTTTCTGTAGTAGGTCGGGCACATACCAGTTTATTTATATGAGGGTGTGGACAGATGTGTCCTCAATTCTTTTTTCTGTAAATTATTTGCCCTTTGTTCTCTATTCTGTAAAGGGTTTGGTGGGAGTTTAGTAAATTTTCACATTATTCTTTATTCTGTAAGGGTCATTATTCTCTATTCTTTATTTTTTTTTTGCATTATTCTTTATCTGTTAACTTTTTCAGCCATTATTCTCTATTCTGGAAACCCCATCAACACCCTCTTATATTTACAAATGTTATATTTAAGATGTTTTAATGTTCAATAGTGAAGATCAATCTGTATTGGTGGTTAGGAAAATGTACACATTGTTCTTGTTTGTGGTGACTGATTTTGTCCTTGTCCTTCCCTTTCAGTGTTTTAACAATGGTTGAATGCCCAATTGATACCTTTTTGCTATGTTTTTTTTTTAGCTCACCTGGACTGAAGGTCCATGTGAGCTTATACCATCACTTGGCGTCCCTTGTCATCGTCTGTCGTCGTCTGTTAACAATTTTTCAAACCTTAACTTGTCTGACACCATAAGTCCAATTGCAACCAAACTCGACAGTACAGTTGTTTAGTAGCATTAAAATACAAAAATATTAGAAATAAATAATATTTGGTTTTGTTTGAAATTGATATTGAACCTTTAATTTCAAATTTTCTTTCCATTATGTATCAGATTATCTGGTTAGGCAATAAGAATAATTTTCATGGAAAATAAATCAGGCATTAAGCTTAATGCCAAATTATATTTAGGCATTAACACTTATGACTAGGTATTATCTTATTGCCTAGGATTTAAGCTTAATGCCTAATTATACCTATTGCCTCTAACATATATATATATATAGATGTTAAATAAATTTCTAGGTATTCACTGAGTGAACTGCAGGATTTATTTAACTCCCATGCAAATGTATTTAACGCTCATGAAGTTTCCCGTGAAAAATATGTAACATGTTTTTGTACACAATACACTACTGTATTCATTTATCAATAATTTCATTAGTTTTTATTCTTTTGATAATTTATTTGTCATGTTTATCCAAATTATCTATATAATAAATAGTATAACTAATTCAGTGTGATGAATATCAATATTAATGTTCCTTGTGTTGAATATTGCTAGGAACACTTGAATCCTGGTGTTATTCTACACTTGTGACACTAAAATTGATATTCACCACCCCTCATTAGTTATACTATAAATCATCTGAAAACATAAGTCATCAATGGAGGGTGTAACACATAACCTTGTCATTTGGCATGTTAAGTTAATTATTGAAATAGAGAAAAGATTAACCAGTAGCTTTCTAGCCTTTAAATACCATAGGATCATACACAAAATTGTATTCTACTACATTTTGTGCTTGAAGGGCAACAAATTTCACAAAATATACTTCAGTTCCTTGACCATTTTTAATTTTTGAAAGTTAGTGACAGCCCATTTAAACCAAAGATAGAATCTCAAGGATCAGACATGTCAATAAAATAAGTTTTCATTACAAACAGCCCTTATACCTTGTCCAGTGTATATTGTCCTACAAATGTCTGTCTGACCCTGCTGACAGCTTCAGGATCTGTGAGAAACAATTCTACACATCCAGTTCGGCATAACTCTTGCTGCACCTTCTTGGTTCCTGCTAACTGGTAACCTACTGTAGGACACTTGATTGCTCTTGATCTCTCTATCTTTAATCTGGTATCCCAGTCCTAGGTAAAGGGAAATAAAAACAATAAGAAAATCAAAGCGCTAAAACGTTTAAGGGCAAGCAAAATATTTAAGTAATATAAAAGATTTATTTTTGTTAAAGTATATTGGTTCATATGTTTGCGAAATAATTTTGGTGAGCAAATAAAGGATCGTCATATTGCAGATGCTCTCAAAGTAAATGAACACAATTGCACACACAAGACAGGTATGGTGTACAAACAGTATCGATCGAAACACCCCTTCGATTAAAACGCACTCGTCCCAATACTGAATTTATGAATGGACAACATAGAATCCATAAAATGCCAATAAAAATGGAGATTTATGAAAGTGTGTATTATGTTTACAAATATTGAAAAGTAATATAGAAAATAAAGCATTTTTTTCCTGACTGGATGCAGGAAGATCACTTCGTCTAGACTGAAAAAAAAACCAGGAAAATCATCAGTACTCTATAGACTCCATAAGGCTTTGCTGCGCTTGCCCAAAAATCCCAAGGAGAATATGCATCATTAGGCATTAAGAAAAGACCAAAATGAAAATACTTAAGTTAACTAATGGTAGACATTGCTACACACCATCTGAAAGTAATCCAAACAAGTTTGGTTTTAAAGCTTACTAATGTCAGACATGCCAACACACCTTCTTAGAGTAACCCAAACAAGTTCAGAACTTACTAATGTCAGACATTGCTACACACCTGCTGAGAGTAACCTAAACAAGTTCAGATTCAAGCTAACTAATGTCAGACATTGCTACACACCTACTGAGAGTTATCCAAACAAGTTCAGAGCAAACTTATGTCAGACATTGCTACACACCTGCTGAGAGTTATCCAAACAAGTTCAGATTCAAGCTAACTTATGTCAGACATTGCTACACACCTGCTGAGAGTTATCAAAATAAGTTCAGATTCAAGCTAACTTATGTCAGACATTGCTACACACCTGCTGAGAGTTATCCAAACAAGTTCAGAGCTAACTTATGTCAGACAATGCTACACACCTGCTGAGAGTTATCCAAACAAGTTCAGATTCAAGCTAACTTATGTCAGACATTGCTACACACCTGCTGAGAGTTATCAAAATAAGTTCAGATTCAAGCTAACTTATGTCAGACATTGCTACACACCTGCTGAGAGTTATCCAAACAAGTTCAGAGCAAACTTATGTCAGACATTGCTACACACCTGCTGAGAGTTATCCAAACAAGTTCAGATTCAAGCTAACTTATGTCAGACATTGCTACACACCTGCTGAGAGTTATCAAAATAAGTTCAGATTCAAGCTAACTTATGTCAGACATTGCTACACACCTACTGAGAGTTATCCAAACAAGTTCAGATTCAAGATAACTAATGTCAGACATTGCTACACACCTACTGAGAGTTATCCAAACAAGTTCAGATTCAAGCTAACTTATGTCAGACATTGCTACACACCTGCTGAGAGATATCATAACAAGTTCAGATTGAAGCTAACTTATGTCAGACATTGCTACACACCTACTGAGAGTTATCCAAACAAGTTCAGATTCGAGCTTACTAATGTCAGACATTGCTACACAACTGCTGAGAGTTATCCAAACAAGTTCAGATTCAAGCTAACTAATGTCAGACATTGCTACACACCTGCTGAGAGTTATCAAAATAAGTTCAGATTCAAGCTAACTTATGTCAGACATTGCTACACACCTGCTGAGAGATATCATAACAAGTTCAGATTCGAGCTAACTTATGTCAGACATTGCTACACACCTGATGAGAGTTATCCAAACAAGTTCAGATTCAAGCTAACTTATGTCAGACATTGCTACACACCTACTGAGAGTTATCTAAACAAGTTCAGAGCTTACTAATGTCAGACATTGCTACACACCTGCTGAGAGTTATCCAAACAAGTTCAGATTGAAGCTAACTTATGTCAGACATTGCTACACACCTGCTGAGAGTTATCTAAACAAGTTCAGAGCTTACTAATGTCAGACATTGCTACACACCTACTGAGAGTTATCATAACAAGTTCAGATTCAAGCTAACTTATGTCAGACATTGCTACACACCTGCTGAGAGTTATCCAAACAAGTTCAGATTCAAGCTAACTTATGTCAGACATTGTTACACACCTGCTGAGAGTTATCTAAACAAGTTCAGAGCTAACTAATGTCAGACATTGCTACACACCTGCTGAGAGTTATCCAAACAAGTTCAGATTCAAGCTAACTAATGTCAGACATTGCTACACACCTGCTGAGATTTATCTAAACAAGTTCAGATTCAAGCTAACTAATGTCAGACATTGCTACACACCTGCTGAGAGATATCATAACAAGTTCAGATTCAAGCTAACTAATGTCAGACATTGCTACACACCTGCTGAGAGTTATCTAAACAAGTTCAGATTCAAGCTAACTAATGTCAGACATTGCTACACACCTGCTGAGAGTTACCCAAACAAGTTCAGATTCAAGCTAACTAATGTCAGACATTGCTACACACCTGCTGAGAGATATCATAACAAGTTCAGATTCAAGCTAACTAATGTCAGACATTGCTACACACCTGCTGAGAGTTATCTAAACAAGTTCAGATTCAAGCTAACTAATGTCAGACATTGCTACACACCTACTGAGAGTTATCCAAACAAGTTCAGATTTAAGCTAACTAATGTCAGACATTGCTACACACCTGCTGAGAGATATCATAACAAGTTCAGATTCAAGCTAACTAATGTCAGACATTGCTACACACCTGCTGAGAGTTATCTAAACAAGTTCAGATTCAAGCTAACTAATGTCAGACATTGCTACACACCTACTGAGAGTTATCCAAACAAGTTCAGATTTAAGCTAACTAATGTCAGACATTGCTACACACCTGCTGAGAGTTATCATAACAAGTTCAGATTGAAGCTAACTTATGTCAGACATTGCTACACACCTGCTGAGAGTTATCCAAACAAGTTCAGAGCTTACTAATGTCAGACATTGCTACACACCTGCTGAGAGTTACCCAAACAAGTTCAGAGCTTACTAATGTCAGACATTGCTACACACCTGCTGAGAGTTATCATAACAAGTTCAGATTCAAGCTAACTAATGTCAGACATTGCTACACACCTACTGAGAGTTATCATAACAAGTTCAGAGCTTACTAATGTCAGACATTGCTACACACCTGCTGAGAGATATCCAAACAAGTTCAGAGCTAACTAATGTCAGACATTGCTACACACCTGTTGAAAGTAACCTAAAAAGTTCAGTTTCAAGCTTACTAATGTCAGACATTGCTACACACCCGTGAGAGTTATCTTAACAAGTTCAGATTCAAGCCAACTAATGTCAGACATTGCTACACAACTGCTGAGAGTTATCATAACAAGTTCAGAGCTAACTTATGTCAGACATTGCTACACACCTGCTGAGAGTTATCATAACAAGTTCAGATTGAAGCTAACTTATGTCAGACATTGCTACACACCTGCTGAGAGATATCATAACAAGTTCAGATTCAAGCTAACTTATGTCAGACATTGCTACACACCTACTGAGAGTTATCATAACAAGTTCAGATTCAAGCCAACTTATGTCAGACATTGCTACACACCTACTGAAAGTTATCCAAACAAGTTCAGATTCAAGCTAACTAATGTCAGACATTGCTACACACCTACTGAGAGTTATCATAACAAGTTCAGATTGAAGCTAACTTATGTCAGACATTGCTACACACCTGCTGAGAGATATCATAACAAGTTCAGATTCAAGCTAACTTATGTCAGACATTGCTACACACCTACTGAGAGTTATCATAACAAGTTCAGATTCAAGCCAACTTATGTCAGACATTGCTACACACCTGCTGAGAGTTATCTAAACAAGTTCAGATTGAAGCTGATTAATGTCAGACATTGCTACACACCTGCTGAGAGTTATCCAAACAAGTTCAGAACTAACTAATGTCAGACAATGCTACACACCTGCTGAGAGTTATCATAACAAGTTCAGTTTTAAGCTAACTAAAGTCAGACATTGCTACACACCTACTGAGAGTTATCATAACAAGTCCAGTTTTAAGCTAACTTATGTCAGACAATGCTACACACCTACTGAGAGTTATCTAAACAAGTTCAGATTCAAGCTAACTTATGTCAGATATTGCTACACACCTGCTGAGAATTATCCAAATAAGTTAAGATTTAAGCTAACTAATGTCAGACATTGCTACACACCTACTGAGAGTTATCCAAACAAGTTCAGATTTAAGGTTAGTGAGGACACCTGTCATGTGACCAAAAACAGCTAAAAATGCAAAAAACAAGTGCAAATGTCACAAATACCTTGAAACTTGTGTTAAATAGTTTCATTTAATAAAACCTAATCAAAATAAATTAATTTTAATTCAAATAAAACAACCATTCCTTCATAAATAAATTTTTCAAATAAAACAAGGGAGATAATCCACTTGAAAAATGACCAAAAAATTACAAAGATTTGTTTTGTAGACAGAAAAGTAAGCTGGTGACCCCCAGTTTTTATTGTTTTATTTCAAAATATATTGTATTTCATTGATTTTTATCAAATAAAAATGAAATTTAAATTCGTGGATTTTTTCTGCGACAAGATTTTATGCTAATTATTTGGCCTTTCCTATATAATCTATAGTAATTTGGGAAAACTTGGAGCCTAAATTTTGGGAAAACAAGCCTGGAAAGGGTTTCCAATATTTTTACACAAGATAAAGTATATACCTAATACTAATATATAACAAGAGTTAACACTAAAGTATGTCTCGCCTGCCGGCACCATCATAAACAATTATTCTTTCTTACTTCCACTTTATTTTGAATTTATGTGGATTTTCAGTTTCTGAGATCAAAAGATGTTTATAGAACTCAAACATTGCAAATATATGCAATAAAAATAATCAAAGTTACTCAACCTGAAAACCAAGGTCAAGGTCAAAAGATGGGGATGCAACTGTGCTAAGCTACTACTGGGGCATATGCATACCAAGTTTCATCAACCTAGGACCTATAGTTCTTGAGATATGGAGGTGCTCCCAAAACTTTTCCATTGCTATTATATGTATTGAAAATTGTCAAAGTCACTCAACCGAAAAATCAAGGTCAAGGTCAAAAGATGGGGATGCAACTGTGCTAAGCTACTACTGGGGCATATGAATACCAAGTTTCATCAACCTAGGACCTATAGTTCTTGAGATATGGAGGTGCTCGCAAAACTTTTCCATTGCTATTATAGGTATTGAAAATTGTCAAAGTCACTCAACCAAAAAATCAAGGTCAAGGTCAAAAGATGGGGATGCAACTGTGCTAAGCTACTACTGGGGCATATGCATACCAAGTTTCATCAACCTAGGACCTATAGTTCTTGAGATATGAAGGTGCTCGCAAAACTTTTCCATTGCTATTATATGTATTGAAAATTGTCAAAGTCACTCAACCGGAAAATCAAGGTCAAGGTCAAAAGATGGGGATGCAACTGTGCTAAGCTACTACTGGGGCATATGCATACCAAGTTTCATTAACCTAGGACTTATAGTTCTTGAGATATGGAGATGCTCATAAAACTTTTTCAAAAAGTTAACGCCGCCGCCGCGATTAAAGTAACACCTATGTCCCGCTCTGCTTCGCAGGCGAAACAAAAAAATTGGACACTTTAAATTCGCCATTATTTTTGGGGTCAGGTGTCCTCGCTAACCTTAAGCTAACTAATGTCAGACATTGCTACACACCTGCTGAAAGTTACCCTAACAAGTTCAGATTCAAGCTTACTAATGTCAGATATTGCTACACACCTGCTGAAAGTTATCTAAACAAGTTCAGATTCAAGCTTACTAATGTCAGACATTGCTACACACCTGCTGAGAGTTATCCAAACAAGTTCAGATTTAAGCTATCTAATGTCAGACATTGCTACACACCTGCTGAGAGTTATCCAAACAAGTTCAGATTCAAGCTAACTAATGTCAGACATTGCTACACACCTACTGAGAGTTATCATAACAAGTTCAGATTGAAGCTAACTTATGTCAGACATTGCTACACACCTGCTGAGAGTTATCTAAACAAGTTCAGATTCAAGCTAACTTATGTCAGACATTGCTACACACCTGCTGAGAGATATCATAACAAGTTCAGATTGAAGCTAACTTATGTCAGACATTGCTACACACCTGCTGAGAGTTATCCAAACAAGTTCAGATTCAAGCTAAGTAATGTCAGACATTGCTACACACCTGCTGAGAGATATCATAACAAGTTCAGATTGAAGCTAACTTATGTCAGATATTGCTACACACCTGCTGAGAGTTATCCAAACAAGTTCAGATTCAAGCTAACTTATGTCAGACATTGCTACACACCTGCTGAGAGATATCATAACAAGTTCAGATTCGAGCTAACTTATGTCAGACATTGCTACACACCTGCTGAGAGTTATCCAAACAAGTTCAGATTCAAGCTTACTTATGTCAGACATTGCTACACACCTGCTGAGAGTTATCTAAACAAGTTCAGAGCTAACTAATGTCAGACATTGCTACACACCTGCTGAGAGTTATCATAACAAGTTCAGATTGAAGCTAACTTATGTCAGACATTGCTACACACCTGCTGAGAGTTATCCAAACAAGTTCAGATTCAAGCTTACTAATGTCAGACATTGCTACACACCTGATGAGAGTTATCTAAACAAGTTCAGATTCAAGCTAACTAATGTCAGACATTGCTACACACCTACTGAGAGTTATCATAACAAGTTCAGATTGAAGCTAACTTATGTCAGACATTGCTACACACCTGCTGAGAGATATCATAACAAGTTCAGATTCAAGCTAACTTATGTCAGACATTGCTACACACCTACTGAGAGTTATCATAACAAGTTCAGATTCAAGCCAACTTATGTCAGACATTGCTACACACCTGCTGAGAGTTATCTAAACAAGTTCAGATTGAAGCTAACTTATGTCAGACATTGCTACACACCTGCTGAGAGATATCATAACAAGTTCAGATTCAAGCTAACTTATGTCAGACATTGCTACACACCTACTGAGAGTTATCCAAACAAGTTCAGATTCAAGCTAACTAATGTCAGACATTGCTACACACCTGCTGAGAGTTATCTAAACAAGTTCAGATTCAAGCACACTTATGTCAGACATTGCTACACACCTGCTGAGATTTATCCAAACAAGTTCAGATTCAAGCTAACTAATGTCAGACATTGCTACACACCTGTTGAGAGCTATCCAAACAAGTTCAGAACTTACTAATGTCAGACATTGCTACACACCTGCTGAGAGTTATCTAAACAAGTTCAGATTCAAGCACACTTATGTCAGACATTGCTACACACCTGCTGAGAGTTATCCAAACAAGTTCAGATTCAAGCTAACTAATGTCAGACATTGCTACACACCTGCTGAGAGTTATCCAAACAAGTTCAGAGCTTACTAATGTCAGACATTGCTACACACCTGCTGAGAGTTATCCAAACAAGTTCAGAGCTAACTTATGTCAGACATTGCTACACACCTACTGAGAGTTATCCAAACAAGTTCAGAACTAACTAATGTCAGACAATGCTACACACCTGCTGAGAGTTATCCAAACAAGTTCAGATTCAAGCTAACTAATGTCAGACATTGCTACACACCTGCTGAGAGATATCATAACAAGTTCAGATTCAAGCTTACTAATGTCAGACAATGCTACACACCTGCTGAGAGTTATCCAAACAAGTTCAGAGCTAACTTATGTCAGACATTGTAGTCTCATTGACTGATGACGTAGGCGGAAGTTCATGTTACTCATTCTCATTATTTTAATATCCATGCTAGGGAACGGACGTGTCGAGTGCGACACGTCATACTGTAAGTATTTCATTTTATTTGCCTTGGTGGCTATGCATTTATATTTTATAGGCCTAGGTGGCCATGCAGTGATAATTTATAGGCCTAGGTGGCCATGCACTGATAATTTTAAGGCCTAGGTGGCCATGCACTGATAATTTATAGGCCTAGGTGGCCATGATATAGACCTAGGTGGTCATGCACATATAGGCCTAGGTGGCCATGAACATATAGACCTAGGTGGTCAAGCACATATTGGCCTAGGTGGCTATGAAAAGATATTTCAGGAAATAAATATTGAGTCACATGTGTGCACGTTTGTTGCGTAGAGAAAAGCTTAGAACATGTATAACTTTAAAGAAAATATATGCCAACAAATTTTAAGCAAGCATATGAATAATAGATAAATGCTTATTTGTAAACATAATGTCATTGTGTATTTTCTATTTCAAGGACATATAACCTTGTTGTATTGAATGAAGTTCACGTGTCCTTTTATCGAGGACTGTTTTGATTTGGTTGAGTAAATTTAAATATACACCGAACATGTGCTTGATTATTAGTTAAAATTTATAAGTATTTATTTTGATTTCAGAGATGTAAAAAGTGTTATAAAAGAAGAGGATTACTTTCTGTGGAAATACTGGAATTCAAATATATGATTGAGGTTAGTTAGTGCGTTTTTATCCAACGAAATATTTATAATATTCAAATTATCTGATCTTTGCATTGTTTTTGAAAGATATCCGTAGTGTTAATGCATAATAAGCTTGTTCTGTTGGCCAATACATGTAGCAGTTTAGTCTTGTAAGTGCCGTCATGTAATTTCTTTTCGAAAACTGTTTCGTTAGTTGCTTAACATGATTATCAGAATTCATTAAGATAAGAAGTAATAGTTATACAACGGACATATTTAATTATATAACATGTTTAATATATGAAATATCTTAATAGGCGAAGCTTGTTAACAGTATATAGTATTGTTCCTTTCAGAGTAACATAAGGTACGGAATGGTAGTGATCCCGTTACGCTGGAAAAGCATTAACCCAGAGATGGAAGACAGAAATGAAAGCCAAATTAGACAATGTGAATGATATAGCAATCTATTATAACAATAGACTTAAGGGATCGTTATTTCATGTTAAACGAATGTTCAAGGCAAATAAAATGAGATAATTAAAATGTGTACTTTGTTGACATGTTAAATGTTTTATACAAATTGCCCTAATTCTTGTTTGGTATTGCTTTCTTTGTGAATTTCCTTTCGTTAGCAATTCAAGGGACACTGATGCCCTAGTGGGTTCGCTCACGTGAGTTGCATACGAGGGGATTTTCTCCTTTAGGTGTTACAAAATTGGTATATACTAGTATTTGAATTAAACTGGTCTTTAGTAAATCTGATTTTTATTCCATTTATTTTGCTTTAATGTTATAGTTACACACCGATATGATTTTCATCTAACTATATAATAATAGGGAATCTCAGGAACTTGTTTACACTTGAAGGAGAGATCCCTTCGTTTTGCAAACTCACGTGCAGATCGGAAAAGAAACTTGAAAAAGTGGATGTTATACCTTCGCATGTGTCAGACTTAGATTTGTGTTGGTGCTTAATATGAGATTGTTGTATAATGATCGCAAAAGCCATTACAATCAGTTTGTAATACAGGTTTTATTAGATAAACCCTTGTCCTTGTCATATCGTGTTTATATGAGGTGTTTTATTTTATTTTTTGAGTTTTGGGAAGAGAGCTAAAGGTGGTTTATTGTCGTTTCGTTATGAAATTTGCATCTTGTAAGCTGTCGAGTTTTACTTCCCATAACTTAACATGAACTGAAAGCATAGAGATAGCAGACACTGAGGATATGGGTATAGTCTCATTGACTGATGACGTAGGCGGAAGTTCATGTTACTCATTCTCATTATTTTAATATCCATGCTTATGGATAGACAGTAGATGTGATGATTGTCATACACGTCAGTTACAGTGTCACTTAGCTTAGATATGAGGTGGTTTCCTTACCCACCCTTCCCTCCCTTTAAAACCAATAGATGGGTGTTTTAGACAGAGATACACCAAATGTGGACAATTTGTTAATATATTAGTAATATATACATATTTTGCCTTGAAGAAACTTTTTATTGACGGAAAAGTAAAATATATGACATCGAACAAGAATTGGTGTAAATTGTCCACATTTTGGTGTACGTATCTTTATGTTTTCAGTTCTACGCTTCGAGTTTTACTTCCCATAACTTAACATGAACTGAAAGCATAGAGATAGCAGACACTGAGGATATGGGTACTACACACCTGCTGAGAGATATCATAACAAGTTCAGATTCAAGCTAACTAATGTCAGACATTGCTACACACCTGCTGAGAGTTATCCAAACAATTTCAGATTGAAGCTAACTAATGTCAGACATTGCTACACACCTGCTGAGAGTTATCCATCAAGTTCAGTTTCAAGCTAACTAATGTCAGACATTGCTACACACCTGCTGAGAGTTATATTGATCTGGCATATATCCTGATCTGTAGTACACCACAGAAATTTCTTTTCCATCACTTTAAAAAAGAAAATCAAACCTATTAAAAAGTATTACATGTAGTTTTGTTGTTCAATTATTATTCATAGGGTACCGTTCTTTTTGTGGGTGACAGTGCAATATTTGAATATACTAATTCAGATGCGTTCTGACATCTTATTTTTATATAATTCTCCAAAATGTTTCTACTACTTTGGTTCTCTAGCCACCCATGTACTTTTGTCATTAACTGTCTTGAGTTGAAATGAACATGCTTTCATCATTTCTTTTTTTATTAGGATATCCTTTTCCAGGGACAGATTTAGGATTTTTGAATGAGGAGGCATAAAAGTCTTAAGATGAATATTTTAACATATATTTAAACAAGAATATGTCCAAAAGACATAATGTCCCATCTCGCAACATTTATTTTTTTCCACAATCACTAAAGCATCAACATGGTTGCTATTAAAGCACTTGTCAGTCAGAAGGAATGGACTTTAACTTAACCATTCTTCTATAAGTGGTCATTCATGCTGAAAATATAGGTCACTGCCAGCATCAGAAGCATGCATTGTGCTTAGCATCACTAGGTGCACCTACCATACCAATATAGTTGATGTGGCACATGTCAGTAAAACAGGAATGATCTTTATCCATTCTTCTATAAGTGGTCATTCATGCAGAAAATATAGGTCACAGCCAGCATCCGAAGCATGCATTGTGCTTAGCATCACTAGGTGCACCTATCATACCAATAGAGTAGATGTGGCACATGTCAGTAAGTGGGAATGGACTTTAACCAGTCTTCTTTAAGAGGTCATCCATGTGGATAATATAGGTCAAATCCAGCATCGGAAGCGTGCATTGTGCTAAGCATCACTAGGTGCACCTACCATACCTATTTGGTTGGTATGGCACTTGTCAGTAAGGAGGAATGAACTTGAACCATTCTTCTATAAGTTGTCATTCCTGCAGAAAATGTAGGTCACTGCCAGCATCCAAAGCATGCATTGTGCTTAGCATCACTAGGTGCACATACCATTCCTATATGGTTGATGTAGCACTTGTCAGTAAGTGCAAATTTGGAAATATGGGATTTGGGACGGACAACTGAACAGACGGACGAACGGTAGGACGGACGGACGAACAGACCCGAACACTATATGCCCCTCTACTTTCGTAGATGGGGCATAAAAAAAAACATTGATGTCCCAAGTAGGGGGCATATAGTGTTCTGGTCTGTTTGTCCGTCTGTCCAAAATGTTGCAAGAAAGGGCATTATGTCTTTTGGACATATTCTTGTTTATTTTTTTCTAAACAGATTTTCATCTATTTTATTTATTCATATATTATTTTGCTAAAGGGTTGGTGTACTCCCCTTGTTCCTCATTGTTTTCTAACTAGAACTGTACACAAGCTCACTGAGGATACCCAATGCTCCATTTTCCCCTACATTAAGAAAGTTTTGCCTAATTCTTTGATGGATCTAAATATGAATTTACAAGTTTGTTCAGTGTTAATATGGCCTATTTAGTTAATGGAAGGACTTAATCTAAATTGCTAACTAACTGAAGGGCCTATTTCAGACCTGACAATGTCAGTTCAGTGTAAATATGGCCTTTTCTATAATATTACCTACACTAATAACTCTTTCTCCTGATTCAGATCCCCCTCCCTGTCTACTTCACTGAAGGACCTGTATAAGACTCTACAATGTGGGGTCAGAGTAAATATGGCCTTCTCTATAATATTACCTACACTAATAACTCTTTATCCTGATTCAGATCACCCTCCCTGCCCACTTCATTGAAGGACCTGTATAAGACTCTACAATGTGGGTTCAGAGTAAATATGGACTTTTCTATAATATTACCTACACTAATAACTCTTTCTCCTGATTCAGATCCCCCTCCCTGTCTACTTCACTGAAGGACCTGTATAAGACTCTACAATGTGGGTTCAGAGTAAATATGGCCTTTTCTATAATATTACCTACACTAATAACTCTTTCTCCTGATTCAGATCCCCCTCCCTGTCTACTTCACTGAAGGACCTGTATAAGACTCTACAATGTGGGTTCAGAGTAAATATGGACTTTTCTATAACATTACCTACACTAATAACTCTTTCTCCCGATTCAGATCCCCCTCCCTGTCTACTTCATTGAAGGACCTGTATAAGACTCTACAATGTGAGTTCAGTGTAAATATGGCCTTCTCTATAATATTACCTACACTAATAATTCTTTCTCCTGATTCAGATCACCCTCCCTGTCTACTTCATTGAAGGACCTGTATAAGACTCTACAATGTGGGTTCAGAGTAAATATGGCCTTTTCTATAATATTACCTACACTAATAACTCTTTCTCCTGATTCAGATCCCCCTCCCTGTCTACTTCATTGAAGGACCTGTATAAGACTCTACAATGTGGGTTCAGAGTAAATATGACCCCTTCTATAATATTACCTACACTAATAATTCTTTATCCTGATTCAGATCCCCCACCCTGTCTACTTCATTGAAGGACCTGTATAAGACTCTACAATGTGGGTTCAGTGTAAATATGGCCTTCTCTATTATATTACCTACACTAATAACTCTTTCTCCTGATTGAGATCCCCCTCCCTGTCTACTTCACTGAAGGACCTGTATAAGACTTTACAATGTGGGTTCAGAGTAAATATGGCCCCTTCTATAATATTACCTACACTAATAATTCTTTATCCTGATTCAGATCCCCCACCCTGTCTACTTCATTGAAGGACCTGTATAAGACTCTACAATGTGGGTTCAGAGTAAATATGGCCTTCTCTATAATATTACCTACACTAATAACTCTTTCTCCTGATTCAGATCACCCTCCCTGCCCACTTCACTGAAGGACCTGTATAAGACTCTACAATGTGGGTTCAGAGTAAATATGGCCTTTTCTATAATATTACCTACACTAATAACTCTTTCTCCTGATTGAGATCCCCCTCCCTGTCTACTTCATTGAAGGACCTGTATAAGACTCTACAATCTGGGTTCAGAGTAAATATGGCCTTCTCTAACAAGACTTGGTCCATCCTGTTCCGCTCCACTTCACCTACTATAAATAACACATAAGCTCTGAAATAAAACATAATATATATATATCAAAAAAAAATTCCTATTCACACAATAAAATTTACACCAAATGTATTAGACATTTACCATTCATTCTTATTCACACCTAAAAAAGCTGTTAAATTCCTTCATACTTGTTGCTTCAATTTTGTGCTACCAAATTCATTTTATTTTTTTAAGCAGTATCCTTTTTAACAATATTATTCAGGTTTATCCTAACCTTTGATTATAAACCTATCTAAAATCAAACATTTATACACACATGGCCTGACCTTACAATCTAGGTTGAAATGCTTATTATAAAAGTTTTGTTAAAAATGTTTACTCTTTTTGTCACTTAAAGTTATGTTTACATTGAAAGCTGTTGTTTGTCTCCTGTTGAAGATTTTTGAAACTTTCTATCGTTAAGGAAGTTGTGGACTGCACATTAGCTCTAATCCTCCTTATTATATATGTATCTACCTTATTTTAAGCTTATAGCTAAGACCATTGTAAACCATGTGAAGTTACTCACTGTTTTTTACCATACAATTCCCAGGCCTTCACCAAACCTTTACCAAGATTCATTGCGGGATCATTTACAGGCATCTACAAAAATATCATAAAACAATATCAGTGGTTTCAATATTATTTGTAGGATATCAATTTTCGTGGTTTTCATGGGCGGCAGTTAACCACGAAAATGAGAATCCAACTAAGTGGTATTTTACATTGATTACTTTTTGCAATATGTGCAATCCACAAAATTGGATATCCAACTAAGAACCACGAAAATTGATAGCAATGAAAATAAATAAATCAACAATATTCAAATAAATTAAAAATCCAGCATTTATTCTCATAATAAATTTCTTTTTAATACCATCAAGATTTAATGGTAATCAAATTAATATTTAAGTTTTAAACATACAAGAAAATGAAAATAACCAGAATTTTTTTTTTAAATGTGGACCATAGGTAGGTGGGCAGCAAAGTGTTGTAATTCATTGTACCATAATGCATGATAGCTAATGGCTTAAAAAAAATTATCAATAAGCAACAAAAATCTATTGAACTATGCAGATTTAAAATGCAGATTTAATTTTTCTTCTAAACTAGAATACATACATAGTCAGGATGGGGCCCATCAACAAAACAACTAATCATTTTTCCACAAAAAAAAAGAAGTAAATCTTAAACGTTACTAAATCACTGAGTAAAATATTAGATCTGTACTTCTTATAATTTTGAGTTTCAGCTTTCACAAAATACAAAAAAAATCAGGGCAGACAGGTCAAAGATAGACAGACAGACACACAATGGATAAAAAAGAAAACTACAGAGCTTCTGCATACTTCTGTATACTTCATGTCAGACTACAATAAATTGTCTTTAATCATATCTCAAATTATCATGTACTTACATTTTCTTCATCAAAATCTATATCTGCTAAAGTTAGCGCATATCTACAAGTATAAGTTCATATACATATAAGGAATAAAATTTTGTGTACCGGTAGTTCCATTGCCTGTTACTAAGCAATAAACTTTGGTCAGAATATCATCATTTTTTTTATACATGTATTTTGAATTTTTTGAATAAAGCAGGAAACAAGTTAGTTATTATTTGTAATCTCCCATTGTGAACAGATATTGTATGGGTAGAAGTGATTATCAACATATTGAATAAAAAATGGGTCAAAGACAGAAATGGCTGGATTTCGTTAAACAGGAAGTAGATGAGCGACAGACCTGATATCGAATCCCACTTTATGGGACCCCACCCTGATGCTGTCATAGGCGGATCCAGGGGGGCCTTGGTAGCCCAGGCCCCCCCATTTGGCGGAAAAATTGGTTGAATATATAGGAAATCATTGAAGCATGACCAAAGCAGGCCCCCTCTTAGGCCAGTCAGTGGGCCCCCTCTTTTCAGAATTTCTGGACCCGCCACTGGCTGTATACCAAATATCAAATTCACTAGTGAAATCCGCCAAAATTCCAGATAGTTACATACCTATGAACATCTCTAAGTTTGGATACGAGGCCACCAAAGCTGGCTGCTATCGTGTTGAATTCTATCTGTTTTAACAGAAGTTGATCTAGATCTATGATTTCCTGACCCCCTGTGTCCATCATAAAGTCATTTCTAAACAGCCCCAGGCACACAGGCTTTTAAAGATATTAAAGAATATTATATACAAGTCAAATCTTCAGTCAATAAGTGATCTGTGTTCTTTCTCGGAGACTTCATTAGGCTGTATTACACACAATGTATACTTATGAATTAAAATGTAGGCTCCTTCAGTAAACATGAAATTTTAAAATAAATTTGTAATTATTTTTCTATCTTATCTTTTTAAAATATATTCCCATTTGGCATCTCATAATACTGCATTTAGTCATTTCAATCATTAAATTTTCATACAGAATATTTTGTTTTGCTTTGCTTGTGCCTAATGCACATGATGATATTCAATCTGCTTTACTTTGTTTAAATGTAATTATAGCGAGCATCGCAGATGCGAGCCCTACGGCATTGTGCATGTTTTGAGATGTGCCAGAAATATACTGACGATAAAACCGGAACAGGTTTACTTTTACGGAGTGAAAAAAATAATAGGCATGGAGCAAGTAAAACAATCAACCCTCTGGGCTTATAAAAAATACATCATAATCTGTTATGCAAAAATATAAAAGTTGAAATTCAAAAACAGTGATAAAACCCCTCATTCATCCATTTGTTTATTTTTACACACAGATTTATATTTAAACACCATTCGGTCTTTTCCGCTGAAAAACGATTTTCCGGAAATTACCGACGTAACCGAGCTAGCTTTTGGCATCATCGTCCAATTGGCTAGTCATACCAAATGCATGATACTGACCAAGCTTTGTTAAATTTTAAGTAAAATAAAATAAGATAAAGAAATACATAAATTTACTGAATAAAACCTACTCATAATGATAAATAAAATGTTGTTACCTGAAAATGAAAGAAGAGTCACATTCTGTGGGGTTTCACTCACTTTTCTCAATCCTGCATGATATTTTTACTTTACCGTTTCTTAATGTACCTTCTATTATCATTGCTTCAAATAAAACACTGATACTCAGAAAATCTCACAAAACCCGACAGAATCTGAATGTTGTTTTGGTCTGCTGAAGAACCGCGAAATACTCTAACAAGGAAATGACGTCACGTAATCCATAAAATGGATAATTTCGTCCCCGCTTAATGTCATCCAAGAATGTTACAGGATTTATTATTTGCACAAATAATTGAATTTTTGATAAGTAGTTATTGATATCAGATATTTTAACAACAACTTTCTCAAGTGCATATGATTTGGGTTGGGTGGGGTCAGACTTTGCTACTATCTAATTCATTTTTTAAAAGTTCCCTCTTTACGTTAAACATAGCCGGTCTAGCACATGGATTTATTTTTAAAACTAAAAGTTATATAGATTTTCGATGCTCGCTAAAAGGCAGGGCCTTAGTCATATTAAAACTTGTGATTTTTCATTAAGGTGACTCGAGGCTTTTCTACTGAGCATCTTTTTGCACATATTGGTATTTTGTATAGAATTGATAAATCAACTGAATATGGCATACAAAATCTATATATTATAAAATATTTTAACAAATTACAAGCAATCTAAAGACAGTAAAAGGTCTTTTTTATCATTTTTAGAATTTCCCGTACTAAATCAAAGGGAGATAATTTATATAGAATAATTAGGATTTTTTAAAATTTTCATGAATATTTTGAAAAAATGAACAGTGACCCTATGTTTTTTCATACAATTTTGAAGAGCTTTAGAAAAAGGGACTTTCCTTCAGAATTTAAGCTGATTCTATAGTAGGAATTCTTCTTTAGGTGACTTTATAGCTTTTCTCCCTATATATTCTATATAGAAATGTTGAGACCTGCTAGAGCTCTTAAATGAATGGTGACCCCCTCTTTTTATTTGATTTTTTTAATCTGTCCATTAAGGTCAATGTGCCAAAAATAAAAAAATCTATAGTAGAATTCTAATAGCCCTGAGACACCTTAAATGAGGCTTCTGAGTGCAATGACTTCGACATCTATTCAAGATTTCTTTATTGTTTAACTTTTTGCTTATTTTGCATTTTGTAGATTTTTTGTATGCAAATTTCTTTACCGGTACTCTATTTTAGAGAAGTTTTTGTAGGTTATTATTCTGTTTTTCAATTTATCTGTATAAGAAATTATGAGTAATCTAATTCATAATGGAATAATTGTTCATTGAGAGTCACAAAGGTATAATATTATGCTAAAAACTATACAAACAATTTAAGAGGATGTCCAAGCAAAACCCAGGCAATAGCTGGCACATGACAAATTTTGTTTTTCAAAAATTTTCATTGATTTCACATCAGTTTAATATCCATTCCCCAAAACATTTTTACAAATGCAGATTTTTGGTATATTGAAGTTATAACTTAGATATAATTTATCATTATATAGAATGCCTTGAAAATATGCAGAAAAATGAAGATAACTCTTGCATATTTGCAAAATTTGGTTGCTTTGTTCATGAACTTTAAGGCTGAATCACAAGTCATCCATGTTGCTTTCAAACAAACCCTGGTGATTTTTGTTTTACATATGAATCCAACAATACATTAAAACAATAAATTTGCTGGGATAAAATTCTTCATGTGCCAGATTCTGTAGGCTTTTGCCTGATTTCTACATGGACAGCCTCTTAACACCATAAAGTAAAGATCTACTATTATTAGCAACATTACCTGAGGTGTGCCTTCACCAGTTACTTTGGTATAAATATCCCATAAATTTCTGGTAAATTCATCAACTCTTATAACACTATAACATAAGAAATCAAAAGATACCTAATTTTACATAGTGAAAATTGAAATAAAAAGCTTCGCCGAGCGCAGCATGATACAACTGCAACATGTCAAACCATGAACCTTTTTGGCCCTATATGGATTGTCAATTGCTTGGACACACGCAGCCCATGGTTTGACTGACTAAGTTTTTTGACACATGCAGTGTTTAATGGTCTTTCAACCCACATTTCACAAGGAGTTCAATTTCTTTTTTTCAAAAGCAGACCAAAAAAAATTACAGTAACAAAAGTACTACCCCTTGTGGTATCTAATAAAGGGTATCTGCTACCTTTCATTTTTGCGTCTTTTGGCACCTTATGGCAATTAGGGACAGGAGAGTGGCACAAAATTAATCCTCAATTTTGTAAATTCACTATTTGACAAGAATAAATATAAAGGAAAAATATTTCTAAATCTGACATTCAGAGTTTGGCTTTAGTGCCGTGTGGAGGCCGTAGAAAGCTTCCCCGTGCTTCAGCTGTATGCTCTTATATATTTTCGAGTAATGGAATATGTGTTGGAAAGACACGTTTACATATTGCCAAAATTTGACAACATTTGGCAATTTTTAAAAAAAAAATAATAAAGTTATCTGTTTGGTCATTGTTGTAATATTTTTGGCTTCTGTTTTTTTTTTTTCAAATCTAATGTTCGACCCGTTTCCCAAGTTTTTTACTCCTAGCGTGTCTGATGAAGGTTAATCCAGAAAAGCGCTTCACACGCAGTGAAATTTTGCATTGTACATTTATCAAAATCATTTCAATATGTGGATTGTGTCTTTCTGGCACATATTCCATATTCTTTCGTTTTTAATATTAAATAAAAAAAGTTTCGATTTTGGCCCCTAATTTCAAGACAGAAAAGGGGGGATTTGCAATAATTTATCCTCCATTCTTTATCCACTAATCATGCTAATTGACAAAATTTAACATGCAAAAAAGTTTTTTCCCTTTTTTGGGCCCTTCATTTTCTAAATGAAAAAAAAAACAGGTGACCCCCAAAATCAATCCCATTAATGTTTTAATGGTAAGGCATATCATTGTCAAATTTCATAGCAATTGGCCAACCATAACCAAAGTTACCGTGGGAACAAATAATATATTTGATTTTTTTTTTCCTTTTGGGCCCCCTAATTTTTAAACGAATAAAGGGGGGACCCCCAAAATCAATCCCATTCATCCGTTAATGGTATGAAACATAATAGTAAAATTTCACAGCATTTGGTAAACCAGAACAAAGGTTATTGTGGGAACTAACTAAAAAGTAGCATTTTTTGGCCCCTAATTTCTAAACGAAAAAAGGGGGGACTCCTTAATCAATCCTATCCATCCTTTATGGCAAGAAACATCATTGTCAAATTTCATAGCAATCGGATGATTAGAACTAAAGTTATCGTGGTAACACTAAAGTTAACAGACAACAACGCTGCAGATGTGGATGAAGACAACTACAATGACACCATCATACCACTTTATTTCCACAAATCTTTTGTCTCATATAAAAATGTGCCAAGATTTTCAAACTATCTAACTCCAACATGATATAACTTTTTTTGTGTATCAAGCAGAAAAGGAACAAATAAACACACTATATAAAGTCACATAGCAATACATTCCTAGCTATATGGAGTTTTATATCTATATTTCCAGCATTATCAAATTATTTTTTCTTACTTGCACAAACACTGATGTAGAAATTCCAAGTCGTAAGCAACCTTATGCATCATAACGTTAAAGTCTCTCTGTGCATCTATGGCCTGCTGTAGTATTCTCCTCGGTACTTTACTGGGGAAGAGTGTGAATGGGCCGTGATGAATTAGCTCTGATGAACCTGGTGTCTCAGCACATCTCATCTGTACACCTGGGATTAAGGAAATTCTGAATTAAGGCATTGGACAGAGGTGGATCTACACATTTTGTTGATTATGGACTCTTTGACCTACCTAGGTGGCGAAATATGTTGGTTTTTTTATTGATTGTTTGTATTGTCATTTTGATTCTTAAAATTTGGCAGGTTAATAAAATAGATAATACTCCTTTGGCATATTTTTGACCTACAGTATTGGACTCCTTTGGCCTAGTTTTGACCTACAGTACTGGAATGCCCTTTGGTACTCCTTTGGCCTAGTTTTGACCTACAGTATTGGAATGCCCTTTGGTACTCCTTTGGCCTAGTTTTGACCTACAGTATTGGAATGCCCTTTGGTACTCCTTTGGCCTAGTTTTGACCTACAGTATTGGAATGTCATTTGGTAATCCTTTGGCCTAGTTTTGACCTACAGTATTGGAATGTCATTTGGTAATCCTTTGGCCTAGTTTTGACCTACAGTATTGGAATGTCATTTGGTAATCCTTTGGCCTAGTTTTGACCTACAGTATTGGAATGTCATTTGGTAATCCTTTGGCCTAGTTTTGACCTACAGTATTGGAATGTCATTTGGTAATCCTTTGGCCTAGTTTTGACCTACAGTATTGGAATGTCATTTGGTAATCCTTTGGCCTAGTTTTGACCTACAGTATTGGAATGTCATTTGGTAATCCTTTGGCCTAGTTTTGACCTACAGTATTGGAATGCCCTTTGTTACTCCATTGGCCTAGTTTTGACCTACAGTATTGGAATGCCCTTTGGTAATCCTTTGCTTCTTGCAAGGAATTACATATTGTTTAATTAAAAATAAATTCATAGAAAGAAACCTTTCCCAAACTGGATCTGTCTATGTTGTAGTGAATTTATTTAAGTTAGTTTTAGCATTACTGGTACTTTAAAAATATCATTTTTTTTATTATAATGTCTTGAGAAAAAAGTGGAAACATTTGATTAAGTCTCAGAATAGAATCCATAAACACTATAGAAGTGTAAGAAATAATTACCACTCAGAATGGCAAACTCCTTTGTTCTCTCTGTAACTGACTGGATCATCCCATCCATATTTTACCCTGGTGATCTAAAAGTATTGATTGAGTTATACATTTGTATGTAATAAATTCATATTGAACCCAGAATCTGGGTGAAAATGTGTCAAACAGACATGGTGACCCCCCCCCCCCCCCTCTTTAAATTTATCAAACAGCTAGGTAATCTATCAATTACGAAGCTCACCTCCTTACACATTAATGTCACTGAGCAGGATTTGACTTAAACTTTTCAAAATCTAAAGTACTCATTCATGCAGTAAAAGAAGGTCACAGACAGCCTCTGAACCATGTATCTTGCTAAGCATCCCTAGAAGCACCTACCATACAACTTTGGTCAATGTGGTACTTGCCTGGTAGCAGGAATGGACTTTAACCATTCTTGGTGCACCTACAATACCAATATAGTTGATGTGGCACTTTTTAGTAAGCGGGAATGGACTTAAACCATTCTTCTGGAAGTGGTCATTCATGCAGAAAATATTATATAGGTCAAATCCAGCATCTGATGCATGCATTGTGCTTAGCATCACTGGGTGCACCTACTATACCAATATGATTGGTGTGGCACATGTCAGTAAGCGGGAACGGACTTTAACCATTCTTCTAGATCTGTAAATGGCCATCCATGCAGAAAATATAGGTTGCATCCAGCATCCAAAGCTACTTCTATAACATAAGAGGTCTTGTTTTTATACCTCAATACTGCGACAAGGATGGCAACAAGTGCAAAAATAGCATGCCATCCAACCTGCAATGTTGTTGGAGTAATCCGAAGCATGCATTTTTCTAAGCATCACTAGGTGCACCTACCATACCAATATAGTTGATGTGGCACTTTGTAGTAAGCGGGAATGGACTTTAACCATTCTTCTGGAAGTGGTCATTCATGCAGAAAATATTATATAGGTCAAATCCAGCATCTGATGCATGCATTGTGCTTAGCATCACTGGGTGCACCTACTATACCACTAGATGGAGCCTTTCCCGGAAGGCATATGTCGCCTGCGTATCTATGTTTGTTCGCCAAACAAGAAGTAGTTAATTTTCAGCTATAAAATTGCCTTACACCTTATAGTACTATGCGATGAAGCTACATACCAAATATCAAGAGGCTGTGGCATGTAGTTGCCTGGAAAACTGTGACGAAAATTTGGCATCTATGTCCATTATATATAAAACATTAAGTATTCGTCAAACAGGAAGTAGTTATTTTTCGGGCATAAAATCCTTTTACACCTTAAAGTACTATGTGATGAAGCTACATACCAAATATCAAGAGGCTGTGGCATGTAGTTACCTGGAAAACTGCGTGAAAAATTTGGTATCTATGTCCATTATATACAAAACGTCAAGTGTTCGTCAAACAGGAAGTGGTTATTATTCGGGCATAAAATCGCTTTAAACCTTAATGTACTATGAGATGAAGCTACATACCAAATATCAAGAGGCTGTGGCATGTAGTTGCCTGGAAAACTGTGACAAAAATTTTGCATCAATGTCCATTATACACATGTATATAAACCTTTAAGTATTGGTCAAACAGGAAGTAGTTATTTTTCGGGCATAAAATCGCTTTACACCTTATAGTACTATGCGATTAAGCTACATACCAAATATCAAGAGGCTGTGGCATGTAGTTGCCTGGAAAACTGTGACGAAAATTTGGCATCTATGTCCATTATATATAAAACATAAAGTATTCGTCAAACAGGAAGTAGTTATCATTCCGGCATAAATTGCTTTACACCTTAAAGTACTATGTGATGAAGCTACATACCAAATATCAAGAGGCTGTGACATGTAGTTGCCTGGAAAACTGCGACGGAAATTTTTGTGACGCCGCAGGACGATGCAAGACGATGGATAGTGCCAAAGTAACCCCTATATGTCGCTTCTGCTGTGGCATGTTGTTGCCTGGAAAACTGTGACGAAAATTTGGCATCAATGTCCATTATATATAAAACATTAAGTATTCGTCAAACAGGAAGTAGTTATTATTCGGGCATAAAATCGCTTTCCACCTTAAAGTACTATGTGATGAAGCTACATACCAAATATCAAGAGACTGTGACATGTAGTTGCCTGGAAAACTGCGACGGAAATTTTTGTGACGCCGCAGGGCGACGCAAGACGACGGATAGTGCCAAAGTAACCCCTATATGTCGCTCCTGCAACACATTGCAGGCGACATAAAAATGGTTGGTGTGGCACATGTCAATAAGCGGGAACAGACTTTAACCATTCTTGTGTAAATGGTCATCCATGCAGAAAATATAGGTCCCATCCAGCATCCGAAGCATGCATTGTGCTAAGCATCCCTAGGTGCACCTACCATACCAATAAAGTTGATGTGGCACATGTGAGTAAACAGGAAGTGGGGATTTGGGACGGACATGCAAGGAAGAATGACAAACTGACAGACAAACTGACGAAGGCATCTCCTCTACTTTTGTAGGTGTGGCATAAAAAGCATAAGACACAGGTTCCCATTACAGCAAAACCATAACATTAAACATTCTTATTGTTATGTCAAAGAGGAAAATCCAGTACACATGACAGGAGAATGACCAACTCCATATAACGACCATAACAAGAACAAATTTGCTTATTGTTAAGGCAGATATAACAAATCTCAACTATGCATAAGCACCAATAATAAAATAAACAAATATTACTAGCAAACCTCTTAATCTCAAACTCACATTTTAGTAAATCTAACTCTTACTATCCTGTTTTTTTTTTCAGGAGAGATATTTGGACTGTTTGATCTGGTGTCAAAAATTAGGACAAAAGTGATGACAATTTTACATGTCAACTAGAAAGTTCTCATATTTTTTTTTGGATAGACTGCGTTAATTTCATACTTTGTTCTCAGTTCTGACATGTCTGACAATCTATAATCACGCATGGATGCTGAAAAAAATATTTTGGAAAAGTGAAAGTGAAAGTAGACATTGGCCCATGTTGGATTTAGCTAAAGCATAGAAGCTTAGAAATAGATCTGGGTAAACAATTTTAATAATTTTAAGATTAAAAGTTGTTTTAAGAACTTGGACATTGATGTTTTAAATTTTTTATATTTAAATAGATAAAATAAATTATTTCTATTGAGAAAATATTATCAGTTAAGAGGAATAAATGTTCATTAATGTACTTTTGGTTTTAGCTACTTTTTCACCATTACTTTCACTTTGCTTGCTAACTGTGGTATGTGGTTACTAAATAGTAGTTTTTAATGCCAGTATCATGAATATGTGTATTATGTTTTCATTTTCTCATTAGAAATGCTCAAAATCACACATATTATTCAACATATAAAAATTCAAAAAGAAGAAACCCACCAATAAAGTTGATTTATTTCAAATCCTATTGTACATGAAGAGACATCAGAAAATGTACAACCTACTGCATCTATAACACACATTATGTCTTTCTCTCCATTTTTTCTGTTTATCATAGTAACTTTTTCCTTTCTTTCAATGTTTTTTAATGGTTGCTAATCACAGCGCCAAAAAAGAGTAGAAAAAAAGGTCTTGAGAAATTATCTGAGGGCGGGTCGGTTTTCAGCCCACGGTGCAATCAAGGTGTGAACCCAAGTGGCATAATTAATTAAAAGGGGAATTCTGCCTATAATGTACTGAGGAAAAACTGAACAGGGTGTTCAAGACCAATTTTTCCTAAAATCTCAGTGTTTTAGGATTTTTGTCTCGACTGCGAAGCAGAGGAATCCGGGTCCGTTCGCCCTAATTCGCGTTCGCCCTGGTACATGTTCGCCACTATTCACGTTCGCCCTGGGTCTGTTCGCCCTATATATGCTATATATAGTCATATGTTTTGTAGAACATTATTCTTCAAGCAAATAAAAAAACTGGTCAATAGGGAAAAAAATTGGAATATTTTGAATCATCGACAAGAAACGCACCACTTACCGGGCCATAACATTTTAATGTACAATTACCGAAATAATCGGCCGGTGAGCTTTTGGCACCAATTACGATATGTTTCTTCATCACATTAATCTATGAAAGTTTTGAATGATTCTAATTACTATTTTTGAATTTCGACAAAAGGTTTTTTTTTACCATTCCAAAAATGAAAAATAATATCTTAAAGTCATTTGTCTAGTTAAAAATAATGCAGAAATACCGTTGGGTTCAGTTTATACTGAGTTCATTCATCTTTGCTATAACGGTTTTAAGGTATTACAGATAACCACCAACAAAAAGTTCTTACACGTTGTATTTGTATCATGACATGTATTAGGCATTCTAGCATACAACTCTATGAAAATATCCAAACAATTAGCTGAAATATTACTTGAAAGTTATTTCAATATATTAACGACCGTGACTTCAGGAAAAGTACCAATTGCTTGAACAATCCCAAATTAGTGCAATTTTCAAAAAGGGAATTAGAATTATACTGAAGATTATAGTATGTAGTAGATCACGGAAAAATGACACTGTCGGGAAAACATAGTTGACCATATGAAAACAAACAATATGGGGCAACATAACTTCAACTGCTAGAAAACTTAAACAAATAAACAGGAGCACTAGCTTATGGCTATAGTGTAGATTTTTTAGAAAGGTATCTCGTGTACAAGTATACCATCATGAAAATATAAAAGAGCATACACCTCAAGCACGGGGATACGTTCAACTGCATCCACACAGCACATGAGACAAACTCTGCAAAAAATAGACGAGATTGAGATGTGGAATAAGTGTACGCGACACAACAAACATAAACAAACAGCAATTCAAAAAATCACAACGGAAAACAGCAAGCAGTTTTTAACATGACCATAGGTCACTGCTTACCGTCTTGCATTGGCCCAAGACTTGTGACATTCAGGCATTCCACAAGGCGCGTTTTTTGGTCCTGTGTTTTTCAACTATAATGTTTATATAACGATCTCCCTGCAGACACAATAACCACTGATTCCTACGTTTTTTTTTTTTTTTTCGCAAATGATACCAAAATATTCAGAATTATACAAACAGAATTGGAAAACCAACAAAAAACTTGAAAAACACGGAACAATGGTGCATGACCTGGCTGCTCTAGTTCTACCAATCATGAAAATTAAACGTAATTTTGCACTCGTCATAATTACCTTAATTGTCATTTAATCTAATTAACTTTATAACCCAAGCCATACCCAAGCTGAGTACGCGTGGCCGTCTGATTAATGTTTTTACAACTGAAACCGTTAATCTCATTGTCTGACGATTTAATCATGTTAAAGCTAGATGTTGATCGTCGCTTTTCGGTATTTTTATTTTTTTGTTAACTTTATTCTTAAAAATATCTGCTGCCTGCATTTAAATGCAAATACATTTTAACATGTATAAGCCAACATAGTTTGCATTATTAGTAATTAAAAAATTATATTCCTTCTCCAGTCAGGGGATTTCAATGTTCAATCTACCTCAAATGCATATGTATTTAAAAAAAAATTATCACTAATTTCAACTTTTTTCGTATTACAAAAACATCTTCTTGCATTTTAAATATACAAGTCTAATAAGTTGAAGTTTTAGTTGACGTTAGACCACGTTATCCTAATATATAATATAGGGCGAACGAACTCAGGCGAACGGACCCAGGGCGAACGTAGGTCAGGGGCGAACGGACCCGATACCGAAGCAGAGCAGGACATACATGCAGGTGTTACTACCGGCGGCGGTGGCGTTAACTTTTTGGAAAAGGTTTATGAGAACCTCCATATCTCAAGAACTATAAGTCCTAGGTTGATGAAACTTGGTATGCATATGCCCCAATAGTAGCTTAGCACAGTTGCATCCCCATCTTTTGATTTTAACCTTGATTTTCCGGTTGAGTGACTTTGTCAATTTTCAATACATACATGACATATAATAGCAATGGTAAAGTTTTGTGAGCACCTCCATATCTCAAGAACTATAAGTCCTACATTGATGAAACTTGGTATGCATATGCCCCAGTAGTAGCTTAGTACAGTTGCATCCCCATCTTTTGACCTTGACCTTGATTTTCCGGTTGAGTGACTTTGAAAATTTTCAATACATATAATAGCAATGGGAAAGTTTTGCGAGCACCTCCATATCTCAAGAACAATAAGTCCTAGGTTAATGAAACTTTGTATGCATATGCCACAGTAGTAGCTTAGTATATTTGTGTCCTCATTTTTTGACCTTGACCTTGATTTTCAGGTTGAGTGACTTTGACGATTTTCAATACATATAATAGCAATGGTAAAGTTTTGCGAGCACCTCCATATCTCAAGAACTATAAGTCCTAGGTTAATGAAACTTGATATGCATATGCTACAGTAGTAGCTTAGTATATTTGTGTCCTCATCTTTTGACCTTGACCTTGATTTTCTGGTTGAGCAATTTGAACATTTTTCAATGGATAGAATAGCAATGTAAAGGTTTAATGAGCACCTCCATATCTCAAGAACTATAAGTCCTAGGTTAATGAAACTTGGTATGCATATGCCCCAGTAGTAGCTTAGTATATTTGCATCCTCATCTTTTGACCTTGACTTTGATTTTCCGGTTAAGCGATTTTGAAAATTTTCAATGGATAGAATAGCAATGTAAAGGTTTTATGAGCACCTCCATATCTCAAGAACTATAAGTCCTAGATTAATGAAACTTGGTATGCATATGCCCCAGTAGTAGCTTAGTATATTTGCATCCTCATCTTTTGGCCTTGACTTTGATTTTCCGGTAGAGCAATTTTGAACATTTTCAATGGATAGAATAGCAATGTTCTGTAAACATCTTTTGATCTCAGAAACTGAAAATCCATGTAAATTCAAAATATAGTGGAAGTAAGAAAGAATAATTTTTCCTGATTGTGCTGGCAGGCGAGACATACTTTAGTGTTAACTCTTGTTTTTAATCTCACTTACCCATATTTAAAATTGCTAGAAATTTAATCCCTTTTGGGATCTTGTGTTCGGAGATATTTTTGGTTGGGTGGGCGGCAGTGCTGCGGCACAACCAAAAATATCTCCGAATACAAGATCCAAAAAGGGATTACTAGAAATTCACTTACCCATAACAGAAATTAATGCAGAAAACTTTCAAAATCCACTTATCCTGGGTTTTATTTCATTTACCCCATTTGGGTAGTGGGAATCCTAGAACACTAAAATCTGCCTGAAAATTACATAAATTTTCCTTATGAAAGAGGGGTTTCAATCCACAGAATCCCACTTCAAGGAAGGAACACAATCATGACGATGATGGATCTAGAAATTGTTTAAAGGGTTCTGCTTATAATGCACTAAGGACAAAACTGAAAGAGGGGTTTTAGACCAATTTTTGTCTGAATCATGTCAGAAAGCCTGACCACTTAAGATTTTACACTTATTAAAAGGCAACGTCTATTGAAAGTACAATGTCTGCAGAATTTGCCTTAATAGAATTCAATTAAATTTGACCATATGACCTATATATCAATGTCATCAGGATTATAGATAATAATGTTTCTCTCCACAGATATTGAAGGAGATGTTTTAATACGAATTAAGATGTTGAGCAAGTCAGCCTTTCATTACAGACCACTACAGCTTTTGTTTCACCTCAGTGAGCTTGCCTTTCATCCACTGGTATGGACAGTAAACCAGTTTACAACATCTTTCCTCCTTTCAACTAAAGAGAATTCCTTTGACAAAGCTATTGTGATAAAAAGACTAATCCATCCATTCCTGATCATTGTGTTTGTAATGATATTTTCTATTCCTGCCTTACTTGGGGTTATTCTAAGATGTGCCTTGCATTTATTCAAAAATCCATACATTCTCTCTGAGGAGAAATCCTTCCACCCACCATCTATCAATGAACGTAGATCAAGTATAACAGTTCCCAGGTATCACCTGCCAAGTAAACAACCCAAGTCACTCATCAAAAATCAGGACCAAACATTTACTATCAGTTCTGCTAATGTATGTTTGTTACCTGAACTTCTATCAAGGATCAACAACCTAACACATACAGAAAACAGGGCAACAGAGATAGGGGAGAAAATTGTTGTGGACCAGTTCTTCTACCAGAACTCTATGGATGCTGTCCTGTCAACTCCTGCCACTAGAAGACGGCATTCTCAGGGATCGAAATCAGCTGATCTGTTGCGAGATCCAGGTCACAATATACTGACACACTTTCCACGACTAGACTTTTTGTGTTTACAGGAAACATGGGATCGGGACTACAGTAGGAGATTGATGAGCGAGCTACACAAGGTTTTCCCATGGATTATTCACGACGTTGGTATAAGTAATCTTTTTGTCAACAGATTTTCATTCAACAGTGGTTTGATGGTAGCCAGTAAACATGAGATATTAGAGGTTGACTTTAAACCATTCTCACATTCCTGGTCACAGTGTGATTACAACTCTAAAGGACTTCTTATGGTTAAAGTAAGTAGAACATTGTGATTACATCTCTTAAGGACTTCATATGGTTAAAGTAAGTAGAACCTAGTGATTACTACTCTAAAGGACTTCTTATGGTTAAAGTAAGTAGAACCTAGTGATTACAACTCTAAAGGACTTCTTATGGTTAAAGTAAGTAGAACATTGTGATTACGAATCTAAAGGACTTCTTATGGTCAAAGTAAGTAGAACCTAGTGATTACAACTCTAAAAGGACTTCTTATGGTTAAAGTAAGTAGAACATTGTGATTACAACTCTAAAGGACTTCTTATGGTTAAAGTAAGTAAAACATTGTGATTACTACTCTAAAGGACTTCTTATGGTTAAAGTAAGTAGAACCTAGTGATTACAACTCTAAAGGACTTCTTATGGTTAAAGTAAGTAGAACATTGTGATTACGAATCTAAAGGACTTCTTATGGTTAAAGTAAGTAGAACCTAGTGATTACAACTCTAAAGGACTTCTTATGGTTAAAGTAAGTAGAACATTGTGATTAGAACTCTAAAGGACTTCTTATGGTCAAAGTAAATAGAACATAGTGATTACAACTCTAAAGGACTTCTTATGGTCAAAGTAAGTAGAACATAGTGATTACAACTCTAAAGGACTTCTTATGGTTAAAGTAAGTAGAACCTAGTGATTACAACTCTAAAGGACTTCTTATGGTTAAAGTAAGTAGAACATTGTGATTACATCTCTTAAGGACTTCTTATGGTTAAAGTAAGTAGAACCTAGTGATAACAACTCTAAAGGACTTCTTATGGTTAAAGTAAGTAGAACATTGTGATTACATCTCTTAAGGACTTCTTATGGTTAAAGTAAGTAGAACATAGTGATTACAACTCTAAAGGACTTCTTATGGTTAAAGTAAGTAGAACCTAGTGATTACAACTCTAAAGGACTTCTTATGGTTAAAGTAAGTAGAACATTGTGATTACATCTCTTAAGGACTTCTTATGGTTAAAGTAAGTAGAACCTAGTGATAACAACTCTAAAGGACTTCTTATGGTCAAAGTAAGTAGAACATAGTGATTACAACTCTAAAGGACTTCTTATGGTTAAAGTAAGTAGAACCTAGTGATTACAACTCTAAAGGACTTCTTATGGTTAAAGTAAGTAGAACCTAGTGATTACAACTCTAAAGGACTTCTTATGGTTAAAGTAAGTAGAACATAGTGATTACAACTCTAAAGGACTTCTTATGGTTAAAGTAAGTAGAGCCTAGTGATTACAACTCTAAAGGACTTCTTATGGTTAAAGTAAGTAGAACATAGTGATTACAACTCTAAAGGACTTCTTATGGTTAAAGTAAGTAGAACATAGTGATTACAACTCTAAAGGACTTCTTATGGTTAAAGTAAGTAGAACATTGTTACATGTATTACACCTCTGGTTAAAGTAAGTAGAACATTGTGATAGAAATGATATCAGATAGGATAGTGAAAACAAGGCTCAGAATTATTTTTTTTTATGCGAGGATCTTTAAGTTCATGGAGATAGAGAAAAAAGAAATTGATATATATATGTATTCACACATTCTTATGTAAATGAAATTTTAGTTAAATATGTATTAAGACCTATTGATTCAATTTTAAATGGTCATTTAAGACACTATTTAGGCTTTGATTGGAAAATATTTCCATTTTTTATGTTATATACAATGTATTTGAACTAACCTCAGCTTTTGAACAGACAAAACAGATTAAATTATTCATCCTTATGTACTTAAGATGCATTCACACAACTCGGATTTCATCACACCTTATTATATAATTTGTATGAATGATTTATAAGATTTGAATGAATCCTTAGTTTTGAGATAATGTCATCCTACAACAAAATAAAAAGTGATGGAGGAGATATACATAATAAAGTCATTAACATGCTTGAAATACCATTACACTGCTGAAGAAGAATTGTCAGTCTTCTATCCTAACCGTCTCCAATAAAAATATTTGATATTTAATGTTTTAATACCTGCATTCTATTTTAGGTAGAGCTCTCCAGCACAGAACAGCATGAAAAAGTTGGTTATATTTTTGCTACCCATCTACAGGCATATCAAGGCATGCAAGCTAGCTTTAAAAAAATATATATGACACCTTTTGGGGAGTTTAACTACATTAATTTTTTTTTCAAGCTTTTCTTAGAAACTAAGAAATTAAAGCTAATTTTATTTGGAAAAGATCTGTATGGAACTATATGGAGAAAATAGATATTAATTTCAGAATAATTAAATTTTTCAGAATTGAATAAGTTATATTGATATTTCATTTGATTTATTTCTGTTGTTAGGAAAACAACCAGTTATACAGAAGCAGTTGGATGAGATATTAGATTGGACAGAAAGGTTCAGACACGATACTGCTAAAACCTCCGATGTTGTCGTGTTTGACATTTTATGTGGGGATTTTAACTTTGACAACATGTCTCCAGGTATTTAAATATTGTGGCTCCTGCAGGGTTAAAAACGACCTGCGACCTGAGGGCTTTTTAAGGGCGACTTCCGACCTACACTTCATAAAATCGACCTATGCCAAAAAACAACCTGCGACCTCCGCCAAAATATGCCCTTTAAAAGCGACCTTGCGACCTCAGGCCCCATTTAAAGCGACCTTGTGACCTGAGGGGGGTACCCTGCGGGAGCCCCAATATTTTTGAAATAACATGTCATTGGATAATTTGGTTAGTTAAGAGGGTACTAGAACAACTAAGGGAGGTAACTCTTAAATATCAGTTGTACGTTTTAGTCAGGCACATTTCTTCAAAGACATCAGGCTTCTCAGTGATCAAAATATGAAATGTTGAAAATCCTTTATGTCCAATGAAAAATGTTCCAAGAAGCTTATAAATGGTTCCATATTCTTCAGATTTTGTAATTATATTCATTTGACAAAAGTTCATATTTGCAGATTTTCAGGATAATTAAACGACACAATTTTAATTTAGCCAAAGTGTTCATGATTTTTGCTTAATTCTTGCTGGATAAATCTCAAATTTAGCTTTCTCTGCAGCTGCATAGACTGTTGCCTCCTGTCAGCTTATTACAATCTAGAGTATAAAGCATAAAAACTTCCTATTAAAATTGCAATTTCTATTTTATCATGGGGAAACGCCATCAGTGCTTTAATAAAGTTATTGAAATCTAATTTCTTTATTTGATCAGTTGATGAACCATTACAGAAGCACAGAATCTTTGACGTCTATGATGATATATGTCGAGATAAGACAGGGAAGGACAGAAATTGGACAATAGGTAAGGAATCTTTGACGTGTATGATGATATATGTCGAGATAAGACAGGGAAGGACAGAAATTGGACAATAGGTAAGGATACATGATGTAATTCTTGTAACTTTTGTGGATATATGATGAAAAAAAAAGGAAAGGACAGAAATTGGATGGTTGGTGAGTATTTGGTCACATTTACTTTATATGTAGCCGTTTGAGAATTTTGCATGACAACCATTTACTTGTTTTGATATGTACATGTATGTGTTTTACAAATCATATATATATATATACCGATGTGCAAGGATATCATTTTAATACATTGCAGATGCCATATGAATTGGCATACACTTATTTCTATATTTATGGCAAAATACTTTAATATTAGGGATTCTTAGGTTTCCAATTAATGTATTTAATATAACTTTATTTTAATAGGAACAGAGATGAGACAGATGACATTATGGGACTCCCAAGTGTCCACCCCAGAAGGATTAAAGCAAGCCCTAGAGGACCCGGTCCTAAGACATAGACATATCATTGATGGTAATCTGGTTGACGGTACCATGAAGGAGATTTGTGGGACCAGCCCATCAGACAAGGAGAACATCCAGACGAAGTTGAATGGTGTGGCAGGAAGAAGGAGAATAGATTATATACTATATAGGAAAGATACACCTGTGGTAAGATTCTTACCAAGCTGGGTCATTTTGATCTTCTTGTTTTATACAATCTCCTCAAATTTTGATAATTTTCAGAACCTTTAAGGGGGAGATAATTTATATAGATTAACATGTAATTGGAGAACAACTTTTTGTAGATTTTAAAATAAATGGACAATGCAAGTATTCATTTTATCTTGTGAATTCAAATTTCTATTAACACATGCCTCTGAAATAAATATATCAAGGATAAATTATTGTTTTTATGATAAAAAAATATAATTTGTTTAAAACCAATTATATCTAACACAAAATTCTTAAAATCTAAAATTCCATTTGAATTTTTCCTTCTTACATGTCTTATGGTCTTGTTGTTAACATTTTTCAGATAGTACAGAATTTCAGCTTTATAACAAGGCTAGCTACTCTAACAGATCACATTCCAGTGTCCATGACATTTACATCCTCACAATGAGAAAGAACAGCTACAGAACAAGCTTGATAATTAAGCAAGCAATCAATCAATCAGTTTTACTGACCTCATTCAGTTTTCTTAGACATCCTCACAGAAAGATTGCTAACTAGCCTTATAATTTCATAATTTAAACATATCAAAGTGCCAGTTATCAAAATAGAAGTATGTTACAAATGTATTTTTTTTATGTTTAAAGTTTAAATTATAAAAATGCAAAGCAAGTGCCTTGTGGAAGCAAAAACATGATAATTATAAAACAATGAACAGTTTGATAAAGAGGTCTATGTATTTTTTATTATATAGAAATTAACCCATATTTGTCTTTGAACATAAAAAGAACTTCATTTATTACAAAATTTTAATTTTATTACAGATGTTTAATGACTAAAATTGAGGGAAATATCATTTAACTGCTATCTATGTAATAAGTATATTTTTTGGCGAAGTTTTCTATCAGGTCCATATTTTTTTATAGAAGATATATAGTTTTTACACCACCAATGTTGAGCATTATTGTTATATAAGATATCAGTATTTTAATTTAATTTCAATAGTCCAAATATATTGTTTTATCGAGGAACATATGTACTGTTTACCTCATTTGCAAATCTGATGCATATCTATCTGTAATTCTGTAGAAGCAGAAATATTCATGGGGAATTAAATTTCCTTTGTTTCATGGATTAAAAAATCTTCGAAAATGAATCGACCAACTCAATTTTGGTGTCTTATCCATAAAATTTTATCCCCATGAATATAATGCTTATACAGTATATGGTTACTAAATGTAACATTGATATACCTATTTCTGTGATATTACAAATTATTTTTTTAAATTTTATACTTTTATACAATTTGTATGTAATACTGTGGTTTCATTATTATTCGTGGGGTATCCATTTTAGTGGTTTTTGTTGATGACCTTGACCAAGGAAATTAAATATACCTCCAAAAGGAAATTTAACATTGATCTGTTTGCTGCAGATTTCATAACCAAAAATTTAAGAATCGACGAAATGGTCTTTTAAGCTCATCTGGACCGTAGTGCCATGTGAGCTATTGCCATCACTTGGCGTCCGTCGTCGTTGTCCATCGTTAACTTTTCCTTGAAAATCTTCTCCTGCGAAACAAATGAAAGGATTGCTTTGAAACTTTGCACACTTCATCTCAGGGATGTCCTCTACCAAGATTGCACAAATGGTGACTGCCGTCCAAACAACATGGCCGCCATTACTAAAAATAGACCAGGGGGGTCAGACTACTGTTTTTGGCTTGTAAATCAAAAAGTATAAGATAGATGAAATCTGATGCCACGCTACTGCTTGAGCATCAAAAGATCTACAAAAGTCTCCATTGAGTCGAAGTCGTCAGATGACCCCTTATAGGAGTTATGGCCCTTTGAAGGTGAAAAATAGCATTTTTCATGTTTTGGGATTATAGAATGAAAACTATTACAGATAGAGAAAAGTTGTTGCTTGCTTAAATGTTCAGCTCATTTAGCTCTAAAAAGGTCTCCATAGGGTCGAAGTTGTCAGATGACCCCTTTAACGGGTAACGCCCCGTAAAATGACGTTTTTTCATGATTTTGGCCTATAGAATGATACTATAGCAGATAGAGAATAGCTATTGCTTGCTTAAATGTTCAGTTCATTTAGCTCTTCTAAAGTTTTCATAGGGTCAAATTGTCAGATGACCCCTTATAGGGGTTACAGCCCCTAAAATAACGTTTTTTCATGTTTTTGCCTATAGCAGATAGAGAAAAGCTGTTGCTTGCTTAATTGTTCAGTTCATTTAGCTCTATTTTTTTCATGATTTGGGTCTATAGCTACAGAATGAAACTATAGTAGATAGAGAAAAGCTGTTACTTGCTTAAATGTTCAGCTCATTTAGCTCTACTAAAGTTTTCATAGGGTAGAAGTTGTCAGATGACCCCTTATAGGGGATATGGCCCCTAAAATAGCGTTTTTTCATGATTTGGGTCTATAGCTACAGAATGAAACTATAGTAGATAGAGAAAAGCTGTTACTTGCTAAAATGTTCAGCTCATTTAGCTCTAGAAAAGTCTTTACATGTATAGGGTTGACTCAAGACCAGGTGAGCGATTCAGGCTCCTTGGAGCCTCTTGTTCTATCAAACCACGAAATTGATCCCCATGAAAAATTAATGAATCTACAGTAGATCTTTTTATGGTTATCTATGCCATATTGGATAGGGTGCAATTTTTTTTAAAGGAGGAAAGAATATTATACAAAATCAGAAAAATATATGTGTGTTGCTAAGCAATAGACAGTGGCGGATCCAGGGGTGGGATTCCGGGGGTTGGAACCCCCCCTTTTCCTCCAAATTTTTTTTAATTTTTGTGTAGATTTTCAGCAAAATTGGTCTGGAAACCCCCCTTTGGCCCACAGAACCCAGTATGTGGACCCCCCCTTTCGAAAATTTCTGGATCCACCCCTGATAGAGCTACTTTCTTTACATTTTTGCCCCCTATCCAAGATGGCTCAGACAACAGTAAAAAGGCCTATTGTTAAGCATAATGTACATGTTATTTATTTATTTTGTGAATGACTGTTAAACCACCAACTCATAAAATACAATCATCTGCTTGTCAGTCCAGTACAAACTTTTGTAAAAGATTTCTTGGTTTCTTCTAAAAGGATTACACAGGTTAAACATGATGAGTTGTCTCCCCTTTCCAGGTCAGTCTGTGTTCTCCTTCCTGTTTCCTGATTGACCTGGCACAACTTTGTGCAACCCCTTATTAAATATGTATTACCTGTCTAGTGAATTTTAAATATTTGAAAATGCATAAAGACGTCCAATGTTAAGTAGGTAAGCTCTTTTATTATAAATTCAACTTCTAACCATAAAATGGCAAAGTATGTTGTTTTAAGTGTCTTCATGAAATCAGTAATCAAATGCATGAAATGAGAAATCAGATACAGAATAACTAATTTATATAGTTTATGTCATATTCGTAAGTTTTTCAAGGCAATGTTATTGTTTAGGTTAACTATTATTATAGATGTGTTTTGTTATCATAAGATTTTGATGGCCATGTGATGATTTCTCAAGGAAAACCAAGTTTTACAGGTGTCCAACCATGATATGAAAAGTTTCTTCAAGCTTCTCCCAAACACAGTATATGAGAATTATTTCAGATTTGACAGGGTGCTTTGGTATGACAGATTGTATGACATAACTGATTTTAAGATCAGATCTTTCATGACTCCTGTTTTGGGTGATGGGCACACATTTATCTAATTTTATGGCCCACCTTCAAAAGTAGAGGGCATGTAGTGTTTTGGTCTGTATGTCTGTCCTAAATCATGTTTACCTTCAGGTTTAAATAACTTTTCCATGAATGAATATCATGAAACTTTATACACATATACAGCAGGGTATAAACAAATAGAATTATAATATTATGTCCCACATCAACTTCATGGTTCACTGATTGCAGAAAAAAGGACATGTTGTCAGGTGGGACAGTATGTCTTTAAGATAAATCCTTGTTTTTCATTGTTTTACTATTACTTGTCACAATCAACAACATTCCTACCTTAGTTTGTTTCACAGCCACCAATATTCTAAATCATAATTCTTGGTTATGTTAGGAAACTGTTTTGAGAATTTCCAGTTATGATTTTGGAAGGAGTTTTGTGGTAGGTGGGCTTTTAATTGTTTATTGTCATTCCCCCACCTTCTTCTTAAAAATTAGAGAATGTAGTCAGGTGTAAGAATGGAGAATGTGAAAGGACATTGCTTAAACATTCTTGTCATGATTGATGTATATTTATAAAGTACATGTATATTTTTATAGCCCATATAGGAATCACCCTGTCTGTTTGTCAATCTGTTTGTCTGTCTATCAGTCTGTCCACTTGTCTCATAAGCGCAACTCCTGCTAAACCACTTCAAGTTGATGGATTTTGATGACTCTTTACATGAAGCAGGTACATCATATGTTGATAAGGATAAAGATTTTTTGTTGCTGTTGGATATCATTCAGGGGAGATAATTGGACTTTGATTTTGTAGGGGAAATAGTGTGAAATGTGAAGCAGGGGTATCCTTTTGTGAGCTTCCTCACAGTATTCCTTGTCTTCATACCCCGCCACACAAGGTGGCAAGGTATAATGTTATACCCTCAGTTTCTTTTGATGTCTGTCTGTCCGTCCGTCTGTCTGGCCCCCGAAGGTTTCCGTATGATAATTTGTAAACATGTCAATGGATTTGAATGATATTTTGCACAGCTCTTAAGAACAATAAAATACAGATCAGGTTTAATTTTCCGGATGATCCGAAAAACATTATTGAAGATATGCCACTTCGTAAATTTTCCAAATTTGGAAAATTTATGATGAAATTTTCTGTCTAAGACAGATAACTAATTTCTTTTCTGTCTCTATATAGATGCATAGTATATACAGTATAGTATACAAATATATTTAACTATTGATGAAAATCGTGGTGGGGTATCATTTACTGTTCTTTTTATAGATGCCCTATTTTTATTAGAATATTAAAGTTCTAAATTCTTAAAAGCTTTTTCAAAAAGTGATTAATTGAAAACATTTAAACATTATCATATATATGGTTAGTTTCAAACAATGATAATTTTTTAAATGCAGTTTGAAGTTTGATTTACATGATTATAGTTTGTTAATTTATGTTGTTAAATATAAAAGTTTTTTTTTTCAATTACACAATGTGTTTAATATCTAGTCTTATTTAATGTTCACATTGTTACAGTGGGTATTTCTGTATTTCTGTCTGTTTCTGATCATACATTATATTGTTGTTAAATTATTGCAGATTGTCAATGTTTCAAAGGTGAAACATGGAGGTTTTCAATTACAATTGTCAAATTTGAAACTCATTAGTTGAAGATTTTTTAAGGGAATCTTAATTATTACTTTAATTCCCAGAAACTTAAAGCTACAAACAAAATCCTAAGTATATTAAAGAGAACACATATGCTTAACTGCTGATTTGTTCAATACAAATATGTAATAACAGACTTTTTATTAGATACTACAATGTGAACTTGACACAATAAATAACATCGAATAAATATCTAAATTGGGCAAGATACATCTAGTTCTTCAAAAGATATACTGAAATATCACTTGTGTTAAACTAAAGCTGTAAAGGCTTGTGTTCCATTTACCAGTAAACACTGCGGTTTATGAACTGTTTATCATGTCTTGACCACACAGTCAATGTTTGTTGTGCCTTTTCGTTACTGGATTGTAGGAAAGTGCCTATCCAATGTCAGGTATCTTAGAACTGTTGACCCAATCTTACCGTCTGGGTGTGTCTTAAATTTGATATCAGTTGCTACTAGAATTGTATTCTGTAAGAAAAAAAAAAAATTGCAGGTTGCAATTTTATATACATATACTGGCTAATAATAGTACATATATAAAGAACTATATATTTATGTTAAGCTTTTATTTTTTTTCTATTCTATCAAGTTTAGGACAAATTTTCAAAATACTTTTCAAAGTTTATCTTACTAAATAATCTTACCATGAGTAATTCTACTTTAGATCCTTTGAACTCCATTTCATCTGTTGAAGGTATTGGCAAACCACTGGCCTCTAGAAAGTCTGCAATTAAAGATTAAATGGATAAGGAAATGGAAATTGATTCTATGTTAATGCTCTCCCTTACTAGATGGGAAGTTTAATGTCCTTGCTTGACTTACATATATGTCTGCAGCTCTCACCTCTACAGATTATGAGCATTATACTAGTGTTTTGATTTTATGTCACAGTCTTTTGGTGCTGATTCATGTTGAAAGATGCTGGTGTTTTTCATTCTCTTTGTCGTAGAATGCTGTCACACAAACTTATTCCACATTATATTTTATGGTTCAACTACATAAGGTCTTTCCACTACATCTACTTCATAGCAAATAATGACAATATAATGTGGGGACATACAGTATCTCGCCAGTTGTATTCTTTTAGAATAAATTTCTCACCATTAAGTAAGGGCATGATGATTTTGTCAACAGCATCATCTAGCAGCTTCTGAAAGTCTGTCTCCTATGAAGAAAAGATTTTTATAAAAGATCATTTAAAGTGATCATCATAGTCATTTAGAATTTGTTATTTGTATTCCTATAGAACTCATGATACTGAGTTTGGTGATAAATATTTTTGTGTGTATCATGTATATGCTTATTTAAAAAAAAATTAGATGACTGTAGCTAGAAAAAAAGTTTTGCATTTCTGTAACTTTTCCTCTATTTTTAATCATAGATGTGATTATTGATATCTATGGTTAAATATTGTTGAATTGATTGACAATTTCATAAAAGCATATATATACAATTTTGACAGAGGAAATAGGTGATACACATGTCAAAAGCAGCACTCTTAATTGCTTTGATCTTTTTTTTTAACATTTCCTTAATTCATAGTAATGCAAAAACAATGTTCATACTCGGCTTACATTTAAGGTTCCAATGGCAGACTTTGTAATATTTATTGTTATCCTGAAATAAATTTAAAAAACAAATTAAATCAGATTTGGTGTTTATGTAAGTATATATTATCAAACATTAAAACATATAAATTATTTTATTTTTGAATGTAAAAGCTAATTTTTATTTATTTCAAGATTAATTATAATATATTTAATTTTGAATTTTAATTAAATTTATAAAAACTGTCTTTAGACTTTCAAAATTAACATACTTCATGTCCTGAATCTTTCCTACGAGGTAGCTATTGGACAGTTTTAACTTCAGACTACTCTCAACTAACTGGGAAAAAAAAGAAAATATTTCAAGACAGTTATTTGAGTTCTTGTTTAAGAATTCTTTAATTAAAATATGATTATTATGTTGCTCTAACATCTTTAAAAAATAATGATAATAATATATTAATATATAAGAGAACAAATATATGATTTACATTATTGAATACATAAACTTATGAATAAAAAAGGAAAGATTGGCAAGTTTGCATAAAGGTATAAAGTAGAACACAGTCTAAAGCTTACAGCATCCATGCTGAACAGGAAATGGACCGAATCATCTGGTTTCCTAGCAACAAATGTGATGTTAGAACTTCCTCCAATGAACATGTTCTTCTCATTTATTATGGTTCTAGGTGCATCAGTACTGTTGATTATAATTTCAACTTGGCTGTTAGGAAAATTCTGTCCTATCTGAAAAAGGTCAATAAAAGTTAGTTGTATTTGATATCTATGTCATTAGTTGCTATATCAATCTGGAATTCATGTTGCATTTATTTTGTCTTCCTAATATTTTGGTGTTAAAACTCTAAGAAGTTTTCCTGCTAAAAAAGTTTTGATATATTGTGTATTTGTTAAAAGCCTCAACATCTCACAGAATTACTAGGACTTGTCATACCTGTGGAATCAGCTTTCCTATACAAGTGTCACTGCAGGTTGTATTCAATAGATCACCTATTGCTAGGATCTGAAACAAAACAAAAACACTTATGGTAATTGGTCTGTTTCTATTCTTCTGAATACCACAATTTTCTGTTATTAGTGCACATAAATTTCTTTTGTTTTTAATGTTTCCAGGTTGTCTTCTGTTATTTATTTATCCAGTATATCTTCTGTTATCATGTGTACCCAGTATATCTTCTGTTATTAAGTGTACCAATGATATCTTCTGTTATTTAGTGTACTTAGTAAATCTTCTGTTATCAAGTGTACCCAGTATATATTCTGTTATTAAGTGTACCCAGTATATCTTCTCTTATTTAGTATACCCAGTATATCTTCTGTTATCAAGTGTACTCAGTATATCTTCTGTTATTAAGTGTACCCAATATATCTTCTGTTATTTAGTGTACCCAGTTTATCTTCTGTTATCAAGTGTACCCAGTATATCTTCTGTTATTAAGTGTACCCAGTATATCTTCTCTTATTTAAGATACCCAGTATATCTTCTGTTATCAAATGTACATAGTATATCTTCTGTTATTAAGTGTACCCAGAATATCTTCTGTTATTTAGTGTACCCAGTTTATCTTCTGTTATTTAGTGTACCTGCTATTTAGTGTACCCAGTATATCTTCTGTTATTTAGTGTACCCAGTATATCTTCTGTTATCAAGTGTACCCAGTATATCTTCTGTTATTAAGTGTACCCAGTATATCTTCTGTTATTTAGTGTACCCAGTATATCTTCTGTTATTAAGTGTACCAATGATATCTTCTGTTATTAAGTGTACCCAGTATATTTTCTGTTATTAAGTGTACCCAGTATATTTTCTGTTATCAAGTGTACCCAGTATATCTTCTGTTATTAAGTGTACCCAGTATATATTCTATTATTTCGTGTACCCAGTATATCTTCTGTTATTTATTGTACCCAGTATATCTTCTGTTATCAAGTGTACCCAGTATATTTTCTGTTATCAAGTGTACCCATTGTATCTTCTGTTATTTAGTGTACCCAGTATATCTTCTGTTATCAAGTGTACCAATGATTTCTTCTGTTATTAAGTGTACCAATGATTTCTTCTGTTATTAAGTGTACCCAGTATAGCTTCTGTTATTTAGTGTACCCAGTATATCTTCTGTTATCAAGTGTACCCAGTATATCTTCTGTTATTTAGTGTACCCAGTATATCTTCTGTTATTTAGTGTACCAATGATATCTTCTGTTATCAATTGTACCCATTGTATATTCTGTTATTTAGTGTACCCAGTATATCTTATGTTACTAAGTGTACCAATGATATCTCCTGTTATTAAGTGTACCCAGTATATTTTCTCTTATTTAGTGTACCCAGTTAATTTTCTGATATTTTATAGTGTACCTAAGCTGTCTTCTATGATTTAATGTACCCAGGTTGTCTTCTGTTATAAAGTGTACTTAGTTTTTCTTCTGTTAATGAGTGTAACCTGTTTTTATTCTAATATTTAGTGTACTTAGAAAATCATCTGTTATTTAGTGTACCCAGTTCATATTCTGCTATTAAGTGTACTTAGTTAATCTTCTGTTATTTAGTGTACCTGGGATATTTTTTTTATTATTTAGTGAACCTTGGTTGTCTTCTGAAATTTAGTATACCCAGGATATCTCCTATCATTTAGCCTAACAGTTTATATTCTGTTATGCAATGTACCAACTTTATCTTCTTTTTTATAGTGTACCCGGTTTATCTCCTGTTATGCAATGTACCAAGTATATCTTCTGTTATTTTGTGTACCCAGTTTATCTCCTGTTATACAATGTACAAAGTATATCTTCTTTATTATAGTGTACCCAGTTTATTTACTGTTATGCAATGTACCCAATATATCTTCTGTTATTTAGAGTACCCAGTATATCTTCTGATATGCAATGTACCAAGTATATCTTCTGTTATTTAGTGTAACCAGTTTATCTGGTGATATTTAATGTACCCAAGCTATTTTCTGTACCAAGTTTGTCTTCTGTTCTTCAGTGTTCCCAGTTTATGTTCTGTTATTTAGTGTACCCAATTTATCTTCTGCTATTTAGTTGTGTACTCACGCTATCTCTTGTGATATGGAACAGCAGTAGACCATGGTTTATTGTAGTGTACTCACGCTATCTCTTGTGATGTGGAACAGCAGTAGACCATGTTGGTATGCCTGGTAGGCCATAGTATTAAATAAGTAGTCCGAGACAGTCACGTAGACCATCTTCTTGTTGTCTGTGACTGTGGCCATGGGAGGAGGAGCAAAAGGGGCTTCCGTTCGGTCTGACGTCCAGTATACTTCACCCTTTAATTATAAAATAAATAAATTTGTAAGTTTTGAAGATTCTTAAGAACAAGTAGTTTGGAAAACAATTGATGTGTGGCTTATTTGTTTTTCTTGAATGCTCTTCTCGGGTCCGTGATGACTTATGAGCCAGACAAGCTATTCAATTTTCATTTTTTGTCTCGCCTGCGACGAATAGTCGCGGAAGGCGAGACATAGGTATTACTTTCCGGCGGCGGCGGCGGCGGCGACGGCGGCGGCGGCGGCGGCGGCGACGGCGGCGGCGGCGTCGTAAACTTTTTTGTAAGACTTTTGTGGACAATGAATTGCTTGAAAAGTATAATAGCTAGGCATCTGATATTTGGTATACAGACAGTTCAGGTTATGGTCTACGCAACTGTCACCATGCCGTGTGACCCTGACCCCATTTTCACGCTCCAGTGACTCTGTGAACTTAGGTCTTTTTTCAGGCCGTAAACTTTTTTGTAAGACTTTTGTGGACGATGAATTGCTGGAAAAGTATATTAGCTAGGCATCTGATATTTGGTATACAGACAGTTCAGGTTATGGTCTACGCAACTGTCACCATGTCATGTAACCCTGACCCCAATTTCACGCTCCAGTGACTCTGTGAACTTAGGTCTTTTTTCAGGCCTTAAACTTTTTTGTAAGACTTTTGTGGACGATAAATTGCTTGAAAAGTATAATAGCTAGGCATCTGATATTAGGTATACAGACAGTTTAGGTTATGGTCTACGCAACTGTCACCATGCCGTGTGACCCTGACCCCATTTTCACGCTCCAGTGACTCTGTGAACTTAGGTCTTTTTTCAGGCTGAAAAACTTTTTTGTAAGACTTTTGTGGATGATGAATTGCTGGAAAGTTATAATAGCTAGGCATCTGATATTGGGTAAACAGACAGTTGCGGTTATGGACAATGCAACTGTCACCATACCATGTGACCATGACCCCATTTTTATGCTCCAGTGACTCTGTGAACTTAGGTCTTTTTTTCAGACAGAAAATTTTTTGTAATACTTGTGTGGACAATGGATTGCTTGAATAGTATAATACGGTAACTAGGCATCTGTTATTAGGTATACATACACTTTTTGTGTTTATATCAAGAAATGAAAGCTTAGGTAGTTGATTTTAGTGATGGTGCCGGCAGGCGAGACATACTTTTAGTGGCCACACTTGTTTAGAAACAAAAATGACTATCCCTCACCAAGTTTTCTTGCATATACTAAGAAGTACAATATATATATGTTTAATAATAAATAAATATCTTTATTTCCTAATCATAGGGCCCATCATTGGGCATATAAATCAATCTACAAACATATAAGTCATACAAGTACAGAACAATGATTAAGAATGATTGGAACACAAATAGGCACAATTATTAATAGAGAGAGAGAGCCAGGTGGGGTAAGGGGAGTAACTCTATCTAATATTACATCTACATATTAATTATGTTACTTGTACAATCTATATCAATTATTTATAGTATTTTGTCTTATATAATAAAGATCTTCTATCAGATTACATAAATCATTAATGAATTCAAGATCTTCATTGATCATAAACCAAGAAAATAATTGTGAGTTGTTTAATTTTTTTAAATTTACATGCTGTTTTAGTAGTTTTTCTATAAAAGGTTTTCTTTTATGCTCATATGCATTGCATTCAAGCAAAAAGTGTACTTCGCTTTCAATTGAGATATTATTGCAATATTTGCAGATTCTCTCATCCCTTGGCAGAACCTTAAATTTACCATTTTCTAGTACTCTTTCATGTCTTCCTGTTTCTATTCTAAGTATATGATTACTAGTCCTGAATTTTGCTAAAGTTTTTCTTTTTTCCATCTTAATAACAAGGTATGGTTCAGGAGTGAAATTGTTTTTAAATGTAAAGTAGGTATCCAGTTTTCCTTCCTTATTAGTTAAATAACCTCTTTTAATCTCTTGCCAAGAATCAAAAAAGTTTATTTTTAAACATTTAAGTAATTGAGATTTGAAACTTCCATGACTTAGCTTCTTACAATATGATAGATCAAGATTTAAAAGTCTAGCAAAAAGCAATATATTGCTGTACCAGGAAGAGCATTGGGGATCATTTTTATATTCTTGTAAAGCACATGTAAGTAGTTCTGAAGGTAAGCTTTCAAGTCTATGCCAATACATAAATATGTTACATAGAATATTTAAATACAAAGGGTATCTACCAAGTTCTGAGAGAACCGCAATATTGGTACACGTTTTTGATACCCCAAGAATATATTTACAAAATTTAATGTTTAGCTTTTCAGGTTCCCAGTCCTTAAAAATATTGTAAAGGGACATTTCTTTTCTTTTAGGGGTAATATTTATGGTTCCCCATATTTCACTTCCATATAAGGCTATTGGTTTTATACAGTGATCAAATATATGAAGAAATGTTTTAATACTAGGATCTGCTGATTTCATATCTTTGTATAGTTTAAAACAAGCTTTCAGACTTTTTTGATATAGATGCTTCCTTGCTTCAATAAATTTACCTGTGTTATCTAACATAATTCCAAGATATTTGTATTGTTTAACAGATTCTATAATTTCATTTCCAATATTAAATTTTTCTTCAATGAGTCTCCCATACTTGTTAAAAATGATAATTTTAGTTTTCTTACAGTTAACTTCTAAACACCAGTCATTACAATAATTTGATAATACATCAAGTTTGTGTTGGAGAGCACTTTTTGAATCAGACATAAGTACAAGATCATCAGCATATAAAAGACATGGTATGGGTGTATCATTAAGGTTCACTGAATCTGTCTTTTCTAGCAATAGCTTAGGTAAATCATTGACAAAAAATTTAAACAGCTTAGTACATCGCCCTGTCTGACTCCTACTTCTGACTTAAAAAAATTGGTAATTTTGTTTTCGGTTCGTACACATAGTTCATCATTCCAATACATGGATTTCAATATCTTATAAAAATTCCCATTTATGTTAGCCTTTTGAAGTTTATACATAATTCCAGTATGAATAACCTTATCAAACGCTTTGCGAAAGTCTACAAAGCAAGTATACAATTTTTTACATCCTTTCTTCAGATATTTTTGTATGATGCATCTTAACACAAATATGTGATCAGAGGTGCGACATTTCTTTGAAAAGCCAATTTGTGTTTTGTGTATAATATTATTATCTTCTAAATAGGTATCAAATCTCATGTTCATAATCATATTGAACATTTTCCCTATGCTGTTATTGATGGCAATGCCCCTATAATTTTCTGGTTTGTTGGGATCATCAGATTTATAAATAGGTGTGATAAAGCTTTTTGACCAATGTAATGGGTAATTTCCAGATAATAAAACTGCATTAAAAAGTTTAGCAATGCTTGAGCTAATATAACTTTGTGAGGCTTTCAGCATTTCATTACTTATATTGTCCAAACCAGGACTCTTTCCATTTTTTAGCCTCGAGATGGCTTTGTGTACCTCACTTAATTGTTTAGATGTACCTTTAAATCTGCTTCTATATACTGGGAAGTGATGGATGGAGCTCTCAGTAGTGTGTAGTCTAACGTTAGGTACTCTCCAAGTTCTACTTCAACTGAAGAAAGGATATATCTTTGTTACTTTAGAATAGAAAATCGTTGTTACAATAAAGTACCTGTACTTGCATACATGCAATCTAGTGCAGGCACATTTTAAGTTTTAAGGTCTTTTTATTCTGTTTGTGCATAAATAAAAAAATACTGATATGTTTTGTCAAAATTTTTCGTTTGTCCATGCATTCTCATCACCTTGCATAAAGAAAGTGTCCCAGCACTAAGTGTATATTACGGTTTTTTAAGTGTGCATTTACTAGCAAATCAAATAGCATACTGTACTGTTTAGCCTATGGTTTTATTTTTCCTTCATTCTGATATAATCAGCACTTTTCTTAATTTCATTTTTCATTTTGATGTCAAACATAGTGCGATTAAAAAAGGGAATAATTGACTAAAAGCTAAGTGTTAACAAAAAGTTGGAGCTTTAATGACTTGATACTAACGTTTTAGTTTACACAGTTCCTTTTCTGCTGTTTTATCTATAACAGTCTTAGCTCTCTCACAAACCTGTTAAGATGTTGAAGGTAATCAATCAAAAGACGGAGCATGAGTATGAAATAAGAAATGAATTATAATTCTACACTGCAACAATTCTTTGAGTGAGACCAGTTACCATTCCCTCTAGTATGATTTGAAAAACCCTGACAAATTAACTATTTTTTATTCCACCTATATCTATTTTTGAGAGTTCACTTTAACGGCAAGAAGCCTTTACTATGGTAACCGCTTTTCTCATTTACTGAAAATAAATTTGAGACCACTTAGTTTAAATGTTTAAGTTTACTAAAATGATTATGAGATCACTTTCACTTTTTTCTCTGCTTAACTTGAAATGATTTTGAGAAAAACTTATACTTGTTTCGAGTGTTTTTTGACAAAGAGTTTGATACTATTACTTAATGTTTCCAGTTTCCTGACAATGATTTTAGAGCACTAACCTTTGTCTCTAGTTTACTGACTATGACCTTTGACAGAATTGGTGCTATGATGTTGTAGACCCATGACTTTTTCCCACGAAAGTTTAACTTCAGAGAACCTAATCTAGAGTTACAGGATGATGTCTTCACTGTGGGTTTACCATTGGGATCGAGACCTAGGAAATGAAAGAAAGATAATAGGTGTAGAGTTCTTCATTTTCAGTATATGTCTCCAGGTGCATTTGTTTAACAAATTTCTTGGACCGCTGTGATTTATACATTTAGATTGTAAAAAGATGTTCTGGGAACGCTCCTGTATCCGCCTTTGGGTCGATGATCGACCTGAAAAAAGGCGCATATGTTTTCGCAACAACTATGCATGAAAAAATAAACAACAAGGAAAATAGAGCTTAATTAATGTAAACGTGAAGATGATGTTATAAAGGATGACTTTGAATATACCGACGATCGTTCCAACCAATTTGCTGCCCCTTCCCTGATATTATTACTGTTAAGATTTTTGAAAATAACTATTACTTACCTATATTTATTCCTACTGCAAAAGTTGATTTTGATAACTTTATGCTCACGTCCCCTCCTCCAGAAAAGAAACCAAAGCTGAAAAATACCTTATCGTAAGTTATTTCTCAATACGAAAAAATATGGTGATGAGGTAAGAAATTAAATAATGTCAGATTTTATTCCATTATGATTTTTTGGTCATTTATTTACTCATCTAAAACGAAACCACAAATGAATTTAAATGTTTATTTGAACCATGAACAGCATTTTCATTTTAAAGGTGAAACCTTTCGTCATTTTGGAAGATATACTAACATACTAAATTAAATGCTTACAGAACTTACAGTTTGTATTGAAATGATCCATCCACATCTAAACTGAAGTCCTGTGCTCCCCAAATCACACCACTGCCTGAACTAAGATTTATGTAACTTTTGGGCACATTGGCTTTCTTTATTATCAAGCTGTAGAAAATACAAAAGGTGAGATAAATTTTCTGACATTTCCCTTCGGGGACGAAAGGAGGGAGGTTTCTCCCACTGTCTACTTTGGTGTAAGTATAAGCGACAAGATTTGCGTCTAACTCACTTTCTATGCAAGACATCAGAGACGCTCTCCTCAAAAGTTGTAAATGTTTTTCTTCTGCTAGCTTGTATACTGGTATATTCTGACTGGAATCTAAGTTACCACTTCTACGGTTTTTTTTAAATCTTAATCGTCTATCTAGAAAAAGTAAGACAAGCACAAAGACTGTAGAATTGTCAATTTCATTATGTTGAAGTTTCAATTAAACCTCCGCATTATTTGACTACAAGTTTTTTAAATGTTATAATACCATGCCACAGTCATACCCCTCACAGACGCAAGCTTTGATAACTGTACTAACTTAGATAGTCTATATTGTATGCCTCTGTAGTCTCCATTGACATCCTCTAGTCTTGAGTATTTTATTCCTGTGATATAATCATCCACTGCTATCTTGTTAGCTGACGAAGAATGAAACAGAAAGTCACATTATAAATGGAGAGAAAAATCAGTTAGTGTTTTAAAAAGAGGGATGTAAAGATCCAACAATATATGTTACTGAGAACATTACCCTTTTATTGACAAAAATGTGATCCGTCTTGGTTCATCCTACAAGTGCAAAAAAAGAAAAGAAACGAAAGTTATAATATGAACAAATTCTACCAAGACAAGGATTCTTTTTTACTCTTTTGAGTTTTCATATAAGAACACTTACCATAGTTCAGCCCATCTTCAGTTATACGAATCCTTAATCCTGGATTTTGAGAACAGACAATTTGATAATATATGCACAGAACTAAAAGACCACATAAACCCATTTTACCCGTAAAACAGAAAATATATTGACTAAAATGTAGCATTTATACCCTCATCAAAAACTTCCTGGGAAAATTAAGTTTCATTACTGTTTCAAATATCAATAAAAGGACAAAATACAAATGTTTTAAACCATTTATTGACATGTATTTCTGTAAATGTCATTTCTGACAAAGGAAAAGCTTCCCTATCTCTTAACTATATCCTGTATTGTGGTAAATCAACACCCTTTTCACGTGAACTTAATTTTCCTGCTACAAGGAAATAGAGTCATACTGTCAATTATAAAAGTTCATAATTATGGTATATCTATTATTAAAGTTAAAACAATACTATCTACATCTGATTATCTTCATTGCTACGGAAAGCATAAGACATAAAGTATGCTTTTATTTGCTCTCTCCTATCAATATTTTGTTAGAGTCAATGTGCTTTGCGAAAAAAAAAAAATGGAACGTTGACTTCTAATAACAAAATATGGATAGATAAGAACAAGTCCCCACTTTAAGTGTCGTTTATTTCTTGTGTTTCATAAATCTATGAATGCCAACTTTATATCGGTTAATTATTTTCTTCTCTATCTTAGTGAAAATTTCTCATAAGAGGATATAAACGTTTAGCTAAGAAATACTTGACCTTTTGCTTTTGGTAAAAAAAAAACTTGTAACTATGAAAGCCTTTAGAAAGCATTATAAAAATTAAACTAAAATCTCTTAAAAATTGTGTATTGTTCTAAAGACTATTTGACAATGAGAATTTTGTACAGCTTAATGATTATCTGTGTGCTTTAGTTTTCTTTTTAGTAGAAACAAATATTTTATGTTTTGCCTTTATACGAAAGAAGAATGACCAAATAGTTTTTAGGTCCGTTTGGCCAAAAACTTTTCAAGTTTAATTTATCATCCAAGATGGAAGTATGATATCATTATGAAACTTTGTGCACATATGTACCAGGGTATGAACAAAACAAAAATCATTCTAAGTTTATACCCTACATCAATTTTATGGTTCAGTGGTGGTAGAAAAAGGCATCATTTCAGGTAAACACTGGGGTTAGCTTCTTTTGTCTGTATTTGCAAGTTTTATACTTTTATTTAACCCTTAGACTGGAAAGTTCGACTATGGCGTTTTATTTTTAAAAGTTTTGTAGAACTTTCGGTGCTGACGTCATCTTTTGAAATATAAACAGGAAACTGTGGTCTTAGTCCCCTCCTCCCAGCTTTAGTTCTTGCTTAAGGATATTGTAGAGATGTCAGAAGTGTACAAAGATTCGAGACGATCAATTTAGTGGAGTCAATGGTGGACACACAGTGGTGGCAATGGATCACATGGATCAGGTAAGCCAAATGATTACCTCATGAGTGCTATTCATTTGTTTTTGTGTGATTTTAAGTTGTCTCTTCGTTCTGTGTTCCTTCATGTTAACAGAAGCAAAGGTGCACCAAAGGGGCAATCAAATATCGCGAATCCGAAAAAAAAAAAAACAAGACAAAATCGGTAGCCATATCTTCTCTCTGTATAGAACTGGGGTCGTTTCCGACTGTCTAAAAGTTCTGCAGACTACGTTGCATATAAACTGTGTCTCGCCTGTCGCAGCTGGACACAGTATAAAATGAAGTTAAACAATGCAAATGTTAAAAGTGACTACACTGCTGGCAATTACTTATGAAATTGATCTGTGTTTTGAAGCTGATGCAACTGTATACCAAGTATCAATAGTGTACCATTATTTGTTCACATAAAACAGGCTAAGAAAAAACATTGACATTAAGCCAAATAAAATCTCAGTCAGTAGACCATGACTACAGGAGCATAAAAAGAATTAGCTTCTTTGAATTGATTTTTGGTACTATGCAAATTCATACCAAATATCAAGTGTACCACAACTGTGTTATGTTAAACAGACACAAGAAAAAAACTTTAACATTTAGCCAAATCGGTATTCTCAACAAAACTAGACCCTGACTGCAGGAGCATACAGATAAAATGCCCTTGAAATAGATCTGCAAATGCATACTAAATATCGATGGTGTACCATAACTGCTTCATGTTAGACAGACTTAGGAAAAAAGGTTAATATTGGCCAAATCAGTGTAGAATCACAAAGTCAGTAGACCATGACTGCAGGAGCATACGAATCTAATTTTCTACTGGTTTTCCAAGTTTTCTACTCCAAGTGTGTCTGATTAAGGTTAATCCAGAAAACCGCTTCACGCGCAGTGACATTTTGCTGTTGTACATTTATCAAACTCATTTCAATATGTGGATCGTGTCTTTCTGGCAAATATTCCATATTCTTTTGTTTTTGATAGAAGAAGTACTTTTAAAATTGAACTACTGATGCTAATGCAACTGCATACCTAATGGTGTACTTACTGTACCATAACTTGTTCACATAAAACGGACTTAATTTAAGCAAAAACTTTATCAATTGCGTATACGGCTGCTGCCGTCAGAATCAATATACCTTGCTGGCAAGAAAAAAAACATCACAACAAAACAAACATAACCCATACATAACAAGCAAACTGCATTCAGCAATGTGAACATAAGTCAAACGAGAGTGCCCAGGTGCTCCGGAAGAGTACGCAGTTCTTGTTTGCTATAGCACACCCGTCACAGGAAAAGCAGGTTATGTCTCTGCCCTTTCTGACTTTTGACATTTAAATGCCCCATTGGTACCTCTGCTTCTTGGTCTTCTAGTCTACATAAACCACCTACCATAAAAAAGAACTGTCTGAAGGAGCTGAAAGCATTTCACATGAAACTTTTAGTTTTGTTTTGAGATCCCATAGATTGTTTGCTCTGATCGTTGAGTTTTGTGTCTCCTCAAAATTAACCCTATCCAGTACCAACACTTGTTATGTGGGAGAAGCATCAAAGTCTTAATTGTCAGTTGAAATTTCTATTTAAAGGTATAGATTAGTCTAAGTAATTTCTATTTAAAGGTATAGATTAGTCTAAGTAATTTCTATTTAAAGGTATAGATTAGTCTTAGTTTCGAATCTGGCATCCTAAAAAAAAAACCCTGAGGATGCCATACAATCATAGATGTTGAGTTGTCCTAGATTCTGTCAGAATTGTGGTGAAACAAAAACTAAATCATAAAACTACTTTCATTTTATTATAAAAGACAGATAATTCACCTATAACATTAGAAGTAGGTCAACAACTTATACAAAACCATCTAGTCACACTCAGCAGTGACCTACTTTTCTGTGTGACCTTCATTAAATGCACATGTTGTAGACCTAATTATAATCTTTAAAGGCAAATTGTACTGACACAGTTAATAAATTACAAACTAAAGAAACTATAAAAGCTAATTAATACAAAACAAGAACACATCAGTAAACAAATGATATGGATGAGTAAACAAATGACATGGATGATGTTTGATTCTTACAGAGGTAAATATGGCAATAATCCTTACACGTGAAATAAATTGAGCAAAAATTCCCTCATGGGAATAATTTTCTGTTTTGTTTGGTTGAAGTGCAGTTTAAATAAAATTTCAGTCTTTTTTTACCAAAATACAATTTAAATATTGAAGTTGGCCATAACCGATGAAATCTTTTGGAAGAAGTGCAAAGAACTGGATAGTAATCTTAAACCAACAAGTAATTACAATAAAATGTTGTTACAAACAAAGACAATTTATGACATAATGGTTTGATGCTGGCAAATCATATGAATAATTAAAACAATACTATTCAACAGAAATGTACATCTTTATAATCATATATATTATATACATACAATGGTATTGTCATGTTGGTAAAAATGGAATGTATGTAGATTGTCGAAAAATAAAAACATAAAAATCTGATATCACAGGTTATAGATAGATCACATAGTAAAGACAACAATATGTATAGAATGCCATCTCTGTCAACTCAAAGGATGAGTGGCAATAAGACACATGCTTAGTTCAAGTAAAATAAAATCATTATATCATTGTCTTGTCAAGAAATTATTATAAAGAATACATATAAAATAGGGCAAAAGTTTTAAATATTTGTGTGGGAAATCTGAAATTCGAACATGATTTTGATGCATATTTTCCTGAAGCTTTTTATGCTATGGCCGAAATGGCCACATCCTTGTAATATGACCACATTTACATAAACTAAAGATTGTTACAAATATAAATAGTTTAAATAGAAATTTTACAATCAACCTTAATTTATAAGAAGAATATTGCAAACAAATGATGAAATGTAAGTCAATAATATGATGGATTTCAACCATAAATCATCCAGGTTATAAAAACACACACACACACACACACGACAAGACAGAGCACTCAGTTGTGTTAATGTCCTTATAGTATTATAAAAAAATGTGTAATACCCTTTGCCAAATTAATATTAAATCACAACAACTATTAAAAACAGTCACTTCAAACAAAACATTCCCTAAGTTAAGGAAGAGCACTTTGGTGTTTTATTTTTATCATGGCAACAAAAATAATTTGCCAGAAAAAACTTCAAAATCTTACATTTTTTTTTCCACAATCCATTTTAATTCACTTGAACAAATAGACTGATAAATCAAAGATACTCTTCGTGCATCGACTTTCTCTGATATGGCCTGACAATAAACACATATTTACACAGTTATTCAAGAGATCAGTTTATATTGTATATATATATATGGTTTAGTCTCATTTTAGAAGAATTTTTCACAAAAGACTCTCCTAAATTGTAAAGTTAATGTTTAAATAATCAGTATATTTTCTTTAGTTTTAATACAACAAACATCATTAGATGAAATGGTTTCTGATCTAAAAATAATATTCTAAACAATATCAAAAGGATATTAATTTATACACTTATGCATATAAAAAATTCTACAGATATCATAATTGTCAAAACCTGCATGCATGTTTGAAAAACCAAATTTTAAACACAATTTTAAAACAGTCTTTTTATTTTGTAACCTTTTTTGAGACCAAAATATGTGTATGTATAAAAAATATATTCTGGTATAAAGATGATTGATTCATATCATCAAAAAAATCAAACATTTCATGAAAAAGTTTTTTAAACAATCTCACAAGTCATACATGAATTTTGAAGTATAAGAGGAACAATTTTGTTTGGTCCATAATAATAGATTTTGACATATGTAGATAATGAATAACAATAAGTTATGACTTCCAATACTCCTGAGCCCTCTTCACACCTTCCTTTAGAAATTCTAGATACTTTTCTTCATTTGTTGGTTGTCTAAAAGAAAAAAGATAAAAATCTTATCATATTCTGAACTTTATGGCCAGCATATTTGAAATGTATTGAATTGCATTTTGTGTATTTCAGTCATTAAAAAATAATATACACAAACACTTTTCTTTGACATTTGTGCAATTGCGCAATGTTGAGTAATGTTTTGTTTAGCAGATTATTTTTTTTCTCCATTTCTATACATGATTCATACTCATTTAACACTCTTGATTTGTAACAAAAACCTTTAAAAGTAAACTCTGATATACTTACGGTGGAGCATCTTCTTTCATTTTTCTTTTGTGCTCTCTGAAAAGTTCTGGTCTCTGTGTTGTAACTTTCTTTGTTGGTATCAGTCCTTCATCTCCATAACTACAACAAGAAATGTAGAATTTATCAATTTAGCAAAGTACATGTACTCAGAATAAACCATCTTAGCTTCTAACTCATTATCAAATATCAAAGTTAGAAGTTTTTTTAAACTTTTGTAGTAGAAAAAGATCATTGCTAACAAAAACATTTATTTTATTGTCCTTCATGGAGAATATAATTGCTGTGAAAAACTTGCTTTGAGTAAATAGAGCTCAGATGTGAATTGGCAATTTGAATCACCTGAGTAAGTTCCCAGATAGTCCAAAACGAAGCTAATATTGATATTATGTTTGTATTTAGTCGAATTTATGTTAATTGTTTTTTTGTCAAGAAGAGGGTCTTTCAATGCACTTTGGGATTTGGCTTGAATCATATGTATTTTATTTTCAATCCAGGGGCAAATTGAAAAACAGCGAGCAGCGACCGCTGGTCACATTGAAGGCTGCTGGCTGTTTTCCATTGTGGATATTTAAAATATACGTTTATAATGTAGGTTGTGTCGCGTACACTTATTCCACATCTCATTTTCTTCTATTGATAACAAATAAAGCTATCAAACTTTGAATAGTTAAAATTTTAATGACTTAAATATTAAGTTCAACAACTAAAGACATTATTTTTGGAAAAAAATGAAGCAATTACAGGTCAAGCATTACCTTGTTGGTTTTGATTCTGTGAATAAATACTAATTGCAGTTGGAGTTAACATATGTGTTGTAGTCTCATGTTCATTTACTCCATATCTGTTCATAAATTATAATAGTGAAGACTAAAAAAAATTTTCAGAATGGATCAACCATTTTAATAGTCAACAATGTATACTTATCAAAATTAAGACTTACAACAGTTTCCAGAAGGAATCCAGCATGGACGGACTGTAGTCTCCCTCTGCTGTGTGCATAAAATCATTGGCGTTTACCCTGTGTACTATGGTACCATTATTGAGGGCCAAGATCATCATTACAGGGAACTTGTAGTTCTGTAAGAAATGGCTGGCTGTGTGACTGTACACTGGCTGATGAGGATCTTTCTCAAGTTCCTAAAGAAATGAAATAGGGTTGTTGTCAGGAATATGTGTAGATAGTATTGTGCAAATATATTTCACAATCTTGTAGGTAAAAAATGGCTGGATTTAGTGAAACAGGAAGTAGGCGGGCAAAAGAGCTGAAATCATAAACCCAAGAAATGGATGCTGATGCTGCATTTCAAATATCAAGAGGCAGTCACGAAGACTTGCTAAGTAAATAAAGATATAAAGTTTTACAAACTGATGGCCCAACATTCACCACTTTATAATCTGGATTTTCATTTTTGCAAAATCTGTCCAAAAAAATGATGTGTGTTTCTGGTTTCATGCCTTAAAAAATAGGGTCAATAGGTAGGTATGCATTTAATTTTTCTTAATTTAATTTTTTACCTTGAGTGAATGTGGACTATAAATGATTTTTTTGGATCAAATTTAAAAGTGCTTAGGCAAAATGGCAATAAAAAGCCTAGGGTCAGCATGAAAAATGGAAAATGTGATTGAACCATTGTGAATTGTTCTTCTAGTATAAATTGTGAATTCTTTAGGGTAAGTATGGAAGCAATAGCATTTTTTATGAAAATACATCTCATAAATTACCTTCAAATCAGCAACAAGTGCCCAGTTACTAATATAGCTCTTTTCTAGGAGAGCTAATACGGGCGGACTCTCGAGGGAAGTATCCCTGAGTGTCCGCCCGGAACCTCAGCAACTCTGATCATCCAGTGCACCCCAAAGTAGAATGGAGTGCACCAACTTGTTCTCCTTCTGAGCTTTATCAAAGGATTCAGTGAAGTTATAGTAAGGCACCTGAAAAATAGACACAGAAATAAAGATAAGGTAGGTTCATACAAATAAACTTATTTTAGAAAACACAGATTTATTTTCTAACAAATGACTTAAAGTTTTATGTAGATCTAGATATATGCTCACACAGAAGCAATGCTTGCGCTTCACCAAATTTCAAACTTTTTCAAATATATTGCGAAGCCATCATTACCTGTTTGAAAGGGTACATCTTGATCTCTAGTCTTCTCCTAGCTTCTTCCTGAGTTATTTCATTCTTCCATCTGATACCCTTATGTTTCTTGTCTGTGTTGATCATCTTAATTTCCATCTGAGGCAGGAAGCCAATGTCCACCTGCATACTGGCAGCACTCTGTATATCATTGATCCATTCCATATCTGTATGTACAAAAGAAAAATATTAAAACAAGTGAAAGGGCTGGCAAGAAATTAGACTGTTTGGATTAGTGTACAAAAGTTACAGTAACTTGAGTCTACACAATTATTTCCAAGGACATGCATATCTTTATAAAGAGTTCTATGTATTTTAAAGAAATTTCTATATATTTGCTTTTGGTCTACAACATTATGGTATTTTATTCCAAACACTGATTTGACATTAATTTCCATATAGAATGCAGGCTCAATTGCAATAACCTCAATCTTAAAGCTATAAATATAACTTACCCACATTGAGCTTTTTGTCAGTTGGTACAAACATGTTGAAGTAGACAATAGTTTTGAAATCTCTTGAGACGATTAAATTTCCTGTAAACTGTCCTGGTGTGAACCACATTGGGTTATGTGGTGGATCACTTAACTGAAACTCAGCATGAATTCTGAAAAAGGTGTGTTTTAAATCTATGATTGAAAGGTGAACATGCCTCTCAGCATTTGTTTTCATTATACTTTAAAATTACATTTTCTCTTATTATCTCTTTGTACAAATTTACCAGTATGCTTTGGTGTCATTTTGTTTTAATTAGATATATCAACCTGTTTATTAAACTTTATATGACAAGCTTTGGGACAGCTTGATAGAATGACAGTATATGACATTATATGACAGATTTATTTTTTATCATCTAATGAAAGAGCTCTTCTAAAGTTATTCATATGAAAAATAATTGAGTCAATTTTTTTCTGCAGACTTAAAAGGTACATAATATTAAAAGCGAAAGAATATGGATTTAGTGCCAGAAAGACACGATCAACATATTGAAATGATTTTGATAAATGTACAAAAGCAAAATTTCACTGCGTGTGAAGCGCTTTTCTGTATTAACCTTCATCAGACACGCTAGGAGTAAAAAACTTGGAAAACCGGTAGAATATTAGATTTGATTAAACAAAAAACAGAAGCCAAAACATATTACAACAATAACCAAACAGATAAATTTATCAATTTTTAAAGAAATAGCCAGACGTTGTCAAATTTTGGAAATATGTAAACCGTGTCTTTCCAACACATATTCCAGTACTTGAAAATATATAAGAGCATACAACTGAAGCACGGGGAAGTTTTCTAGGACCTACACAGGGCACTAAAGCCAAACTCTGAAATAATATTAAAAGCGAAAGAATATGGATTTAGTGCCAGAAAGACACGATCAACATAGTTGATTTGTGTAGATCTTAAAATTAATTCAGGACTAATCTATCTTTTTAGACATTTCTTTGGACAACAAACCATTAGAATCATTGATTATTACTTATTATTTTTTCCTCACCTGAAACTTATATCTAAATAATCTTTATTGTAAGCTCTGACACAAGCAGTGCCCCCTTGTGGTGGGAACCTGGTGCGTAGAAATGGTCTGGGATGAAACATCATAAGGAGCTGTTGTATGACCACCAGCTCGTCCTCCACTCGAGGTGGTATGTACTTATTGCTGGACTGGTGACTGGGGATGTTAGGGAGGCTCGTACTATTCAGGCCGTAGATGTCATAAACCTCTCCTGGCTTATCAATAAATGTGTCATTAGGAGGAAGAAATCCTTTAAATTGTTTAACACCCAGCTCCATTGTTTCCATGTTTACATTTTTCCATGCTTGTAGTCCTTTGAGAGAGTCCAAATTTTCTGACTGTAAAAAGAAGACATTATCAACCCAAATTCTAAGTATACAAAACCTTATAGATAATCTATGGATATCATACATGTACTTAATGGGGAAATTGATAGCTATAGGAAGAATATCATATTTTTCTTTATTTAATGGCATCATAAATTTCGCATAAATGTATGTTACAGGGCATCCTTGAGTCTTGGTGAATATGGGAATTTAAAATCTTCCTTATATGACAAAATGGAAAACAAGATTTTTTTCAGGGTGCTTTGATATTCCATTTTACCTAGAAAAACTCAGGATACCCCATATTGTACTAGGCCAAATGAAAATACTTGTAACATTAAGGGTTACTGGTTGTTTTCCATTCTGGACTTTGAAATTGCAGCAAAATTTATGTAGGTTGGGTGGCATACGCTCATTCCACATCTCATTATCATGATTATCTTCTACATTTATCTAATACATGTAGAACTTTTTTTTACTCACTGTATCATTCAAGTCTGTGTTCATAGTCTCAAGCAGTAATGGCTGGAAGAAAGCCTGAACAGAAATCTTTTGTTCATCTTTTCCAATAACATACTTGTTCTTTGAACCAAGGTCTGTAGTTACCTAAATATAAAAGAAGGTGTCATGTGTTTACCCATATTTTTAATAAACTGGAATTTACATTAACCATAAACAATTGTGTAACACATGCTAATTCTGTAAAAAGTTTGTAACAAGTACATTAAAACACATTTATATTAATTGCATGTACAGACTGAAAATTTTAATTAAATATCTTTACTTTAATGAGTCTGAAAGTAAAAGACAAATCAAAGAATGAAATATTTGTAGTCTTAAGGTAATTATATAATAAATTCAATTCAATTCAATTTATTTATTGCTCGAACTCAATTACAATAATTGGTTTAGGCACAATGGATAATAGAAGTATATATATAATTAAGTATAATAAACACAATGATGATGAAATTTAGACAATTTACAATGTAAATATATATTGGTTTTATATTAATTTGTGGTTTCTTATTTCTAAACAGTTTGATATAAAGTTGGAAGACATCTTCAGTACAAATGAAAACTTGTTATTGAGTAGAAGTTTTACTTTTTCATTGTTGCTCATAAAATTGTATTGTTTGTATATGGAACTTATTTTCTTACTAAAATCATCTCTCTGTGTCTTATAAAAATTGCAATAAAAAAGAAAATGAAATTCATCTTCAACAGAGATATTACATATTGGACATATTCTTTGTTCTAAAGGTATTTGAAGATGTCTCCCTTTTTCAATCATTAACTGATGAGAGCTTGTCCTAAGTCTACAAATCATGGCCCTATCCAATACATTGGTCAGTTTATCAACATAAGCTGGTCTCTCCCCACTTTCGTAGACTCCCAAAAAGAAATTTAGTTTGGCATTATTCTTTAAATTTGAATTTTGTGTTTGTTGGCACGTATCTTTAATTCTTTGCTTGACTTGATTTAAATTTGCTTTGAGCATAAAATTATTACTGTTCAAATAACTAAAACCCAATGAGTTTAAAATATTGTGGACTTTCTTGATCCATGGGTTTGTATTTTTTGTGAGGTTATAAATGTCGTATGCTAGACTGTTTATATTATTAATTAAATGATTATAAAATCCTAAAATTGCAGAGCTTATTTTACTTGTGATGGGTAATCTAGCTAATTCTGCTCGACACGCATCATTAGAAGTTTTACAATGAACTCCAAGAATTTCTTTAATGAATTTGATATGGAATAAATAAATAAATAAATTTCCATTATCCTCTTTGACCTCAAACTGTACTTTAGAGCTGACAAGTCACACATAATTATTCAAACATTGTACATTAATAAATAAAAACCTATATACATGAAAATATCATACATTTATACCACTGGAAACAAGTGTATGGTAGATAGTTTCATATTCATCAAGAGACAGCTTCAAGTCACCATCTCGATCAAACTTCTGGAAAAACTCCCAGCCTTCATCACCAACAGCAGAAAAAGCCATGTTCGGCATCATTGGTGGGCTGAAAAAGTACTTTTTGTAAACAACATCTCCAATATATCCACCCAAAGCTATAAACAGGATGGCTAATATTGCAGTTCCAGAGTAAACAATCCATCTTGGGACTGTGAAGATTATCCTGTTTGCTGGTACAATTAGGACATTGTCATAAATCGGGTATGGTTGAACGAATGGTTGCTGCTGTTGGGGAACAGTTTGTTCCTGTGTAACCTGTGTTTGTTGGTTTTGGGGTTCTACTTCCTGGTTGTCTGGTTCGGCTTCTCTTTCAGTTTCAGTGGATGTTGGCTTGGGTGCTTGATCATCGTTTTCCTTTGCCTTTGTTTGACTCCTAGTCTTCCTCCTTCTTATTTCACTGTCCCCCGCTCCACCCTTGTCAGGTGGGGAGGTTGAAGGCATTGCGAAATGCCGATCAACAGTGAAAAATGCCAAAAGTCACGTAGTAGTTGCTAGAAACGCGAAGCTCAAACCGGAAGTGGGAAATGGGATAGATATAAAATTCGGCTGGGAAAACCCCGGCCAGGAATTCTTTTTCGTACATCAGGTGTTTTTTGCATTGATACAAAACATAATGGATTTTAAATGAAAGTTTTAATATTTTGAAAATGCAATATTTTATTTACAACAAATTCAAATTCAAATTCAAATTAGTTTATTGGATAAAGCATAGTCAAATAATGAACAAACAATACAATATTGCGTAATCCAATACATTACATGAATACAAAATTAACATAGAAAATACATATTTTCAAAGTATAATGTAATTTACACATGTATACTGTTATATAGCTATATAATATTAAACATTTTTATTTTTGGTAATAATGTTTAAATGTGTATTTAAATACTAAAGATCATATAAATTTGGCTGAATAATTATTACTCAATAGACTGTTCCAAGAATTTATCTCTAACTGAAAAGGATTCTTGTAAAAATAAACAAATATTTTTGGTGTCCTGTATTGTGGTAGGATTTAAAAGGTTACTGGCAATTTTTAAAGGGGTATCATTTATGTCATTTATTTTTTTATTAAATAAAGTGAAAAATTTATCTCTTAGTTTATTATAAGTGGGACAATCTAATAAAAAATGTAGTTCATCTTCTACTTTACTGCTGCATTGTTTACAAAATCTTTCTTCCACAGGAGTAATAGGTTTACTATATCTACCTGTTTCAATGGCTAAGCTATGTGCGCTTAGTCTCAGTTTAGTTAATTTTGATCGAAGGTGTTTATTTATATTGAATTTCAGGTAGTCTTGAAGTTCAAAATCTTTGGTAATTTGACTAAAAAATCTAAGTTTCCCTGTATTACTATTTTTGATGTGTGAAAGTTCATTTAGTAGTTTTTGAGAGAAATATGATTTAATTTCTTTTTCAAATTCTATATGAGTTTTTTCAAGACTATCCAAGTTGAATAAAGTTTTAAAATTGTCTATTGATTTAATCCATGAGGATGTATTTTTAGAGTTAAGAATTTTGTCTTCCTCAAAGGCTGACCTTAACAAGTCGTACACATGCTCTTTGGATGATTCAATTTCTAAAAGGCGTTTATAATATTTAAACATTAGTTTGAAGGCCTTCAAACATAAAGGGTATTGGCCTAGTTCCATCTGGATTCCAAAAATAGATGTTTTATTATGAACACCAAGGATGTGTTTCAGAATCATGTTCTGTGTTTTTTCAAATGTGAATTTGTTTAAATTCTCTAAGTTAAGTTTTTGGTCAGCAATCCAAATTTCTGATCCATATGTAAGAATAGGAACTATCATTGATTCATATAGTTTAATCCATTTCTGTACAGATAAATTTTCAGAGGATGGTATATTGGTTTTTAAGGCAAAGAAAGCTTTTCTTGCTTTTTGAGCAAGGACTTCTGGTACAACAGCCAACAAAGTCTGTACCGTGTGGTATTTAAATTGCAAAAGTAATTACTTCTTCTAGAGGAAAAATCACAAAGATTTAGTCAATATTTCAAGTAACTTTATTTATTTATTTTCTATTGTTCTGTGAAAATGTTTTCTAGAAAGTTAGATACAAAAGTGCCACTTAAGCTTAATAAGCATTAGCCGAACATTTATAACAACAGTTTTTTTATATATATATATGCACCTCCATTGACCTCTGCTTCTATTGGGGCATATTCATTATAATGTTAATCAACCTTGGAGTTTTAGCTCTCGAGATATATAGAGGTGCTCATAAAACTTTAACATTGCTATCCCGAGATTGCTATTACGTGTATTGAAAATTGTCAAAGTCACTCAACTAGAAAATCAAGGTCAAGGTCTAAAGATGTAAGCTACTACTGAGCATACCAAGTTTCATCAATCTAGGATTTAAAGTTCTTGAGATATGGAGGTGCTCATAAAAACTTAGCATAAAAGTTAACGCCGCCACCGTTAACACATATGTCTCACTCCGCTTAGCAGGCGAGACAAAAACCCACAATGTATTACCCTCAAAGGGCATTTAGATGGTTATAAAAATATCGTTGACACGATAGCAAAATAGTGTCGTATGAAATTTTGTCCACCCTGCCATACTCAACACTGAAAAATCTAGAGGACAAAATTTCGTATCTCTTAAGCGTTTTATTCCGTCCTTGGACTTCATCATAGGAGTGAATGCCACTCAAGACAATATTTCACAGTGGACACTATTTTATGTTACAATTATACCTTTTGTAGAGCTCAACTAATGAGTTCATCAGTTAAGCAGCAAAATTCCAAAATTTTTGAAAGGAGAGATTTACCTTCAATCCACGAAACAGGCCTATCTTGCCGTGTATCTCACCAGAGCAAAATGGGTGGCAGACCTGTTTCGCCGTGAATAATCTTCATGAGAACAAAATGGTTGTGTGTACAAAATGGGCGTCAGACCTGTTTCTCCGTGTATAATCTCAATGAGTACAAATTGGTGACAGACCAGTTAAGTTTCGCCGTGTATAATCTTCTTGAGAACAAATTGGGTGCTAGCTAGACCAGTTTTGTCCTGTATCTTGGGAACAAATTGGGTGTTAGACCAGCTTTGTTGTGCATCTTCACGAAAACGTAAACAGGACAGTATCCAAAGGTCCACATTCTAATACAGAACACCTACCTTATGAGAAGATCTTTCTATCGGGTCCACAGGCCAATGTTTGGGTGTAAACAGGACAGTATCGAAAGGTCCGCATTCTAATACAGAACACCTACCTTATGAGAAGATCTTTCTATCGGGTCCACAGGCCAATGTTTGGGTGTAAACAGGACAGTATCCAAAGGTCCGCATTCTAATACAGAACACCTTCCTTATGAGAAGATCTTTCTATCGGGTCCACAGGCCAATGTTTGGGTGTAAACAGGACAGTATCCAAAGGTCCACATTCTAATACAGAACACCTACCTTATGAGAAGATCTTTCTATCGGGTCCACAAGCCAATGTTTGGGTGTAAACAGGACAGTATCCAAAGGTCCACATTCTAATACAGAACACCTACCTTATGAGAAGATCTTTCTATCGGGTCCACAGGCCAATGTTTGGGTGTAAACAGAACAGTATCCAAAGGTCCACATTCTAATACAGAACACCTACCTTATGAGAAGATCTCTCTATCGGGTCCTCAGGCCAATGTTTGGGTGTAAACAGGACAGTATCCAAAGGTCCACATTCTAATACAGAACACCTACCTTATGAGAAGATCTCTCTATCGGGTCCACAGGCCAATGTTTGGGTGTAAACAGGACAGTATCCAAAGGTCCACATTCTAATACAGAACACCTACCTTATGAGAAGATCTCTCTATCGGGTCCACAGGCCAATGTTTAGGTGTAAACAGGACAGTATCCAAAGGTCCACATTCTAATACAGAACACCTACCTTATGAGAAGATCTTTCTATCGGGTCCACAGGCCAATGTTTAGGTGTAAACAGGACAGTATCCAAAGGTCCACATTCTAATACAGAACACCTACCTTATGAGAAGATCTTTCTATCGGGTCCACAGGCCAATGTTTGGGTGTAAACAGAACAGTATCCAAAGGTCCACATTCTAATACAGAACACCTACCTTATGAGAAGATCTTTCTATCGGGTCCACAGGCCAATGTTTGGGTGTAAACAGGACAGTATCCAATGGTCCACATTCTAATACAGAACACCTACCTTATGAGAAGATCTTTCTATCGGGTCCACAGGCCAATGTTTGGGTGTAAACAGGACAGTATCCAAAGGTCCACATTCTAATACAGAACACCTACCTTATGAGAAGATCTCTCTATCGGGTCCACAGGCCAATGTTTGGGTGTAAACAGGACAGTATCCAAAGGTCCACATTCTAATACAGAACACCTACCTTATGAGAAGATCTTTCTATCGGGTCCACAGGCCAATGTTTGGGTGTAAACAGGACAGTATCCAAAGGTCCACATTCTAATACAGAACACCTACCTTATGAGAAGATCTCTCTATCAGGTCCACAAGCCAATGTTTGGGTGTAAACAGGACAGTATCCAAAGGTCCACATTCTAATACAGAACACCTACCTTATGAGAAGATCTTTCTATCGGGTCCACAGGCCAATGTTTGGGTGTAAACAGGACAGTATCCAAAGGTCCACATTCTAATACAGAACACATACCTTATGAGAAGATCTTTCTATCGGGTCCACAGGCCAATGTTTGGGTGTAAACAGGACAGAATCCAAAGGTCCACATTCTAATACAGAACACCTACCTTATGAGAAGATCTCTCTATCGGGTCCACAGGCCAATGTTTGGGTGTAAACAGGACAGTATCCAAAGGTCCACATTCTAATACAGAACACCTACCTTATGAGAAGATCTCTCTATCGGGTCCACAGGCCAATGTTTGGGTGTAAACAGGACAGTATCCAAAGGTCCACATTCTAATACAGAACACCTACCTTATGAGAAGATCTCTCTATCGGGTCCACAGGCCAATGTTTGGGTGTAAACAGGACAGTATCCAAAGGTCCACATTCTAATACAGAACACCTACCTTATGAGAAGATCTTTCTATCGGGTCCACAGGCCAATGTTTGGGTGTAAACAGGACAGTATCCAAAGGTCCGCATTCTAATACAGAACACCTACCTTATGAGAAGATCTTTCTATCGGGTCCACAGGCCAATGTTTGGGTGTAAACAGGACAGTATCCAAAGGTCCGCATTCTAATACAGAACACCTACCTTATGAGAAGATCTTTCTATCGGGTCCACAGGCCAATGTTTGGGTGTAAACAAGACAGTATCCAAAGGTCCACATTCTAATACAGAACACCTACCTTATGAGAAGATCTTTCTATCGGGTCCACAGGCCAATGTTTGGGTGTAAACAGGACAGTATCCAAAGGTCCACATTCTAATACAGAACACCTACCTTATGAGAAGATCTCTCTATCGGGTCCACAGGCCAATGTTTGGGTGTAAACAGGACAGTATCCAAAGGTCCACATTCTAATACAGAACACCTACCTTATGAGAAGATCTCTCTATCGGGTCCACAGGCCAATGTTTGGGGGTAAACAGGACAGTATCCAAAGGTCCACATTCTAATACAGAACACCTACCTTATGAGAAGATCTCTCTATCGGGTCCACAGGCCAATGTTTGGGTGTAAACAGGACAGTATCCAAAGGTCCACATTCTAATACAGAACACTTACCTTATGAGAAGATCTCTCTATCGGGTCCACAGGCCAATGTTTGGGTGTAAACAGGACAGTATCCAAAGGTCCACATTCTAATACAGAACACCTACCTTATCAGAAGATCTCTCTATCGGGTCCACAGGCCAATGTTTGGGTGTAAACAAGACAGTATCCAAAGGTCCACATTCTAATACAGAACACCTACCTTATCAGAAGATCTCTCTATCGGGTCCACAGGCCAATGTTTGGGTGTAAACAGGACAGTATCCAAAGGTCCACATTCTAATACAGAACACCTACCTTATCAGAAGATCTTTCTATCGGGTCCACAGGCCAATGTTTGGGTGTAAACAGGACAGTATCCAAAGGTCCACATTCTAATACAGAACACCTACCTTATGAGAAGATCTTTCTATCGGGTCCACAGGCCAATGTTTGGGTGTAAACAGGACAGTATCCAAAGGTCCACATTCTAATACAGAACACCTACCTTATCAGAAGATCTTTCTATCGGGTCCACAGGCCAATGTTTGGGTGTAAACAGGACAGTATCCAAAGGTCCACATTCTAATACAGAACACCTACCTTATGAGAAGATCTCTCTATCGGGTCCACAGGCCAATGTTTGGGTGTAAACAGGACAGTATCCAAAGGTCCACATTCTAATACAGAACACCTACCTTATGAGAAGATCTTTCTATCGGGTCCACAGGCCAATGTTTGGGTGTAAACAGGACAGTATCCAAAGGTCCACATTCTAATACAGAACACCTACCTTATGAGAAGATCTTTCTATCGGGTCCACAGGCCAATGTTTGGGTGTAAACAGGACAGTATCCAAAGGTCCACATTCTAATACAGAACACCTACCTTATGAGAAGATCTTTCTATCGGGTCCACAGGCCAATGTTTGGGTGTAAACAGGACAGTATCCAAAGGTCCACATTCTAATACAGAACACCTACCTTATGAGAAGATCTCTCTATCGGGTCCACAGGCCAATGTTTGGGTGTAAACAGGACAGTATCCAAAGGTCCACATTCTAATACAGAACACCTACCTTATGAGAAGATCTCTCTATCAGGTCCACAGGCCAATGTTTGGGTGTAAACAGGACAGTATCCAAAGGTCCACATTCTAATACAGAACACCTACCTTATGAGAAGATCTCTCTATCAGGTCCACAGGCCAATGTTTGGGTGTAAACAGGACAGTATCCAAAGGTCCACATTCTAATACAGAACACCTACCTTATGAGAAGATCTCTCTATCAGGTCCACAGGCCAATGTTTGGGTGTAAACAGAACAGTATCCAAAGGTCCACATTCTAATACAGAACACCTACCTTATGAGAAGATCTTTCTATCGGGTCCACAGGCCAATGTTTGGGTGTAAACAGGACAGTATCCAAAGGTCCACATTCTAATACAGAACACCTACCTTATGAGAAGATCTTTCTATCGGGTCCACAGGCCAATGTTTGGGTGTAAACAGGACAGTATCCAAAGGTCCACATTCTAATACAGAACACCTACCTTATGAGAAGATCTCTCTATCAGGTCCACAGGCCAATGTTTGGGTGTAAACAGGACAGTATCCAAAGGTCCACATTCTAATACAGAACACCTACCTTATGAGAAGATCTCTCTATCAGGTCCACAGGCCAATGTTTGGGTGTAAACAGGACAGTATCCAAAGGTCCACATTCTAATACAGAACACCTACCTTATGAGAAGATCTTTCTATCGGGTCCACAGGCCAATGTTTGGGTGTAAACAGGACAGTATCCAAAGGTCCGCATTCTAATACAGAACACCTACCTTATGAGAAGATCTTTCTATCGGGTCCACAGGCCAATGTTTGGGTGTAAACAGGACAGTATCCAAAGGTCCGCATTCTAATACAGAACACCTACCTTATGAGAAGATCTTTCTATCGGGTCCACAGGCCAATGTTTGGGTGTAAACAGGACAGTATCCAAAGGTCCACATTCTAATACAGAACACCTACCTTATGAGAAGATCTTTCTATCGGGTCCACAGGCCAATGTTTGGGTGTAAACAGGACAGTATCCAAAGGTCCACATTCTAATACAGAACACCTACCTTATGAGAAGATCTTTCTATCGGGTCCACAGGCCAATGTTTAGGTGTAAACAGGACAGTATCCAAAGGTCCACATTCTAATACAGAACACCTACCTTATGAGAAGATCTCTCTATCGGGTCCACAGGCCAATGTTTGGGTGTAAACAGGACAGTATCCAAAGGTCCACATTCTAATACAGAACACCTACCTAATGAGAAGATCTCTCTATCGGGTCCACAAGCCAATGTTTGGGTGTAAACAGGACAGTATCCAAAGGTCCACATTCTAATACAGAACACCTACCTTATGAGAAGATCTTTCTATCGGGTCCACAGGCCAATGTTTGGGTGTAAACAGGACAGTATCCAAAGGTCCACATTCTAATACAGAACACCTACCTTATGAGAAGATCTTTCTATCGGGTCCACAGGCCAATGTTTGGGTGTAAACAGGACAGTATCCAAAGGTCCGCATTCTAATACAGAACACCCACCTTATGAGAAGATCTTTCTATCGGGTCCACAGGCCAATGTTTGGGTGTAAACAGAACAGTATCCAAAGGTCCACATTCTAATACAGAACACCTACCTTATGAGAAGATCTCTCTATGGGGTCCACAGGCCAATGTTTGGGTGTAAACAGAACAGTATCCAAAGGTCCACATTCTAATACAGAACACCTACCTTATGAGAAGATCTTTCTATCGGGTCCACAGGCCAATGTTTGGGTGTAAACAGGACAGTATCCAAAGGTCCACATTCTAATACAGAACACCTACCTTATCAGAAGATCTTTCTATCGGGTCCACAGGCCAATGTTTGGGTGTAAACAGAACAGTATCCAAAGGTCCACATTCTAATACAGAACACCTACCTTATGAGAAGATCTTTCTATCGGGTCCACAAGCCAATGTTTAGGTGTAAACAGGACAGTATCCAAAGGTCCACATTCTAATACAGAACACCTACCTTATGAGAAGATCTCTCTATCGGGTCCACAGGCCAATGTTTAGGTGTAAACAGGACAGTATCCAAAGGTCCACATTCTAATACAGAACACCTACCTTATGAGAAGATCTCTCTATCGGGTCCACAGGCCAATGTTTGGGTGTAAACAGGACAGTATCCAAAGGTCCACATTCTAATACAGAACACCTACCTTATGAGAAGATCTTTCTATGGGGTCCACAGGCCAATGTTTGGGTGTAAACAGGACAGTATCCAAAGGTCCACATTCTAATACAGAACACCTACCTTATGAGAAGATCTTTCTATCGGGTCCACAGGCCAATGTTTGGGTGTAAACAGGACAGTATCCAAAGGTCCACATTCTAATACAGAACACCTACCTTATGAGAAGATCTCTCTATTGGGTCAACAGGCCAATGTTTGGGTGTAAACAGAACAGTATCCAAAGGTCCACATTCTAATACAGAACACCTACCTTATGAGAAGATCTCTCTATCGGGTCACCAGGCCAATGTTTGGGTGTAAACAGAACAGTATCCAAAGGTCCACATTCTAATACAGAACACCTACCTTATGAGAAGATCTTTCTATCGGGTCCACAGGCCAATGTTTGGGTGTAAACAGGACAGTATCCAAAGGTCCACATTCTAATACAGAACACCTACCTTATGAGAAGATCTTTCTATCGGGTCCACAGGCCAATGTTTGGGTGTAAACAGGACAGTATCCAAAGGTCCGCATTCTAATACAGAACACTTACCTTATGAGAAGATCTCTCTATCGGGTCCACAGGCCAATGTTTGGGTGTAAACAGGACAGTATCCAATGGTCCACATTCTAATACAGAACACCTACCTTATGAGAAGATCTTTCTATCGGGTCCACAGGCCAATGTTTGGGTGTAAACAGAACAGTATCTAAAGGTCCACATTCTAATACAGAACACCTACCTTATGAGAAGATCTTTCTATCGGGTCCACAGGCCAATGTTTGGGTGTAAACAGGACAGTATCTAAAGGTCCACATTCTAATACAGAACACCTACCTTATGAGAAGATCTTTCTATCAGGTCCACAGGCCAATGTTTGGGTGTAAACAGGACAGTATCCAAAGGTCCACATTCTAATACAGAACACCTACCTTATGAGAAGATCTCTCTATCGGGTCCTCAGGCCAATGTTTGGGTGTAAACAGGACAGTATCCAAAGGTCCACATTCTAATACAGAACACCTACCTTATGAGAAGATCTCTCTATCGGGTCCACAGGCCAATGTTTGGGTGTAAACAGGACAGTATCCAAAGGTCCACATTCTAATACAGAACACCTACCTTATGAGAAGATCTCTCTATCGGGTCCACAGGCCAATGTTTGGGTGTAAACAGGACAGTATCCAAAGGTCCACATTCTAATACAGAACACCTACCTTATGAGAAGATCTCTCTATCGGGTCCACAGGCCAATGTTTGGGTGTAAACAGGACAGTATCCAAAGGTCCACATTCTAATACAGAACACCTACCTTATGAGAAGATCTTTCTATGGGGTCCACAGGCCAATGTTTGGGTGTAAACAGGACAGTATCCAAAGGTCCACATTCTAATACAGAACACCTACCTTATGAGAAGATCTTTCTATCGGGTCCACAGGCCAATGTTTGGGTGTAAACAGGACAGTATCCAAAGGTCCACATTCTAATACAGAACACCTACCTTATGAGAAGATCTTTCTATCGGGTCCACAGGCCAATGTTTGGGTGTAAACAGGACAGTATCCAAAGGTCCGCATTCTAATACAGAACACTTACCTTATGAGAAGATCTCTCTATCGGGTCCACAGGCCAATGTTTGGGTGTAAACAGGACAGTATCCAATGGTCCACATTCTAATACAGAACACCTACCTTATGAGAAGATCTTTCTATCGGGTCCACAGGCCAATGTTTGGGTGTAAACAGAACAGTATCTAAAGGTCCACATTCTAATACAGAACACCTACCTTATGAGAAGATCTTTCTATCGGGTCCACAGGCCAATGTTTGGGTGTAAACAGGACAGTATCTAAAGGTCCACATTCTAATACAGAACACCTACCTTATGAGAAGATCTTTCTATCAGGTCCACAGGCCAATGTTTGGGTGTAAACAGGACAGTATCCAAAGGTCCACATTCTAATACAGAACACCTACCTTATGAGAAGATCTCTCTATCGGGTCCTCAGGCCAATGTTTGGGTGTAAACAGGACAGTATCCAAAGGTCCACATTCTAATACAGAACACCTACCTTATGAGAAGATCTCTCTATCGGGTCCACAGGCCAATGTTTGGGTGTAAACAGGACAGTATCCAAAGGTCCACATTCTAATATAGAACACCTACCTTATGAGAAGATCTTTCTATCGGGTCCACAGGCCAATGTTTGGGTGTAAACAGGACAGTATCCAAAGGTCCACATTCTAATACAGAACACCTACCTTATGAGAAGATCTCTCTATCGGGTCCACAGGCCAATGTTTGGGTGTAAACAGGACAGTATCCAAAGGTCCACATTCTAATACAGAACACCTACCTTATGAGAAGATCTTTCTATCGGGTCCACAGGCCAATGTTTGGGTGTAAACAGAACAGTATCTAAAGGTCCACATTCTAATACAGAACACCTACCTTATGAGAAGATCTCTCTATCGGGTCCACAGGCCAATGTTTGGGTGTAAACAGGACAGTATCCAAAGGTCCACATTCTAATACAGAACACCTACCTTATGAGAAGATCTCTCTATCGGGTCCACAAGCCAATGTTTGGGTGTAAACAGGACAGTATCCAAAGGTCCACATTCTAATACAGAACACCTACCTTATGAGAAGATCTCTCTATCGGGTCCACAGGCCAATGTTTGGGGGTAAACAGGACAGTATCCAAAGGTCCACATTCTAATACAGAACACCTACCTTATGAGAAGATCTTTCTATCGGGTCCACAGGCCAATGTTTGGGTGTAAACAGGACAGTATCCAAAGGTCCACATTCTAATACAGAACACCTACCTTATGAGAAGATCTTTCTATCGGGTCCACAGGCCAATGTTTGGGTGTAAACAGGACAGTATCCAAAGGTCCACATTCTAATACAGAACACCTACCTTATGAGAAGATCTTTCTATCGGGTCCACAGGCCAATGTTTGGGTGTAAACAGGACAGTATCCAAAGGTCCACATTCTAATACAGAACACCTACCTTATCAGAAGATCTTTCTATCGGGTCCACAGGCCAATGTTTGGGTGTAAACAGGACAGTATCCAAAGGTCCACATTCTAATACAGAACACCTACCTTATGAGAAGATCTCTCTATCGGGTCCACAGGCCAATGTTTGGGTGTAAACAGGACAGTATCCAAAGGTCCACATTCTAATACAGAACACCTACCTTATGAGAAGATCTCTCTATCGGGTCCACAGGCCAATGTTTAGGTGTAAACAGGACAGTATCCAAAGGTCCACATTCTAATACAGAACACCTACCTTATGAGAAGATCTTTCTATCGGGTCCACAGGCCAATGTTTGGGTGTAAACAGGACAGTATCCAAAGGTCCACATTCTAATACAGAACACCTACCTTATGAGAAGATCTTTCTATCGGGTCCACAGGCCAATGTTTGGGTGTAAACAGGACAGTATCCAAAGGTCCACATTCTAATACACAACACCTACCTTATGAGAAGATCTCTCTATTGGGTCAACAGGCCAATGTTTGGGTGTAAACAGGACAGTATCCAAAGGTCCACATTCTAATACAGAACACCTACCTTATGAGAAGATCTTTCTATCGGGTCCACGGGCCAATGTTTGGGTGTAAACAGAATAGTATCCAAAGGTCCACATTCTAATACAGAACACCTACCTTATGAGAAGATCTCTCTATCAGGTCCACAGGCCAATGTTTGGGTGTAAACAGGACAGTATCCAAAGGTCCACATTCTAATACAGAACACCTACCTTATGAGAAGATCTTTCTATCGGGTCCACAGGCCAATGTTTGGGTGTAAACAAGACAGTATCCAAAGGTCCACATTCTAATACAGAACACCCACCTTATGAGAAGATCTTTCTATCGGGTCCACAGGCCAATGTTTGGGTGTAAACAGGACAGTATCCAAAGGTCCACATTCTAATACAGAATACCCAAACATTTCCTAAAGTAAGGGGTTCCAATCCTTTCTGCCTGTAAAGATAAAAGGCCGGCAAACGACATTTGAGAAGTTATTTAAGTAACCATGTCATGCGGTTTAGCTTAGAATCTAGTGCACTGATCATGTTAATGTTGACTGACAAATACTTGTTACTTGAAATTAGGTCTTCAACAATTTTTTTGCCATGACCGTTTTTTCCACCTGACATTTTTCATGTTTTTCCTCTGAAACTACTCTGTATATTTAAATGGGACTTGATACATAGCAAGTACATGTACATCATATGTAGTTGTGTAGATGTTTCTTTTGCTGAAGATTCTCATAAATCATTGTTTCCTGGAACTCTACTGATACTGCCGAACAGAATTGAACAAAACTTGTTTTTTTTATATGTGGTATGTACACATACATGTAATACTAGGAACTCAAAGAAGTTGGGGAAGAGATATAGCATTTGGTTTGTTCGTTCGTACGTACATAAACGTAAGGGTTTTTGTCAGTAACTTGCGAAGTAAACATTATAAAGGGATGATATTGGTCAATGGATAAATCTTTGATGGTTGTCAGCATCAATGCTAAAATAAAGTGACCTTGACCTATATTTTCTACATGAATGACTTAGGTTAAAGTTTTGGTTAAAGTCCTTATCTCGACAACTGCAAGTGATAGACAGATGATATTTGGTCAGGTAGTACATCTTGGATAGTAACCAGCATCCTACAAAACTAAGTGACCTTGACTTATATTTTCTGCAAGAAAGACTTGGGCAAGAAAATTGGTTAAGGTCCATATCTCAGCAACTGCAAGTGATAGAGAGATGATATTTGGACAGTTGGTACATCTTGGAAAGTAATCAGCATCCGTACCAAAATCAAGTGACCTCGACCTATATTTTCTGCATGAATGACTCAGGTTAAAGTTTTAGTTAAGGTCCAAATCTCAGCAACTAAAAGTGATAGAGAGATGATATTGGGTCAGTGGGTACATCTTGCATAGTTACCAGCATCCATACCAAAATTAAGTTGCCATGACATACATTTTCTGCACAAGTCAGGTTAAAGTTTTGGTTAAGGTCCATATCTCAGCAACTGCAAGTGATAGAGAGATGATATTGGGTCAGTGGGTACATCTTGGATAGTAACCAGTATGCATACCAAAATTAAGTGACCTCGACCTATATTTTCTGCATGAATGATTCTGGATAAAGTTTTGGGAAAGGTCCATATCTAAGCAGCTGCAAGTGATAGAGAGATGATGTTGGGACAGTGTGAACATCTTGGATAGTAACAAACATCTGTAACAAAATTAGGTCACCTTGACCTACATTTTCCAGATGAATGATTCAGGTTAAAGTTTTGGATATGATATTTGGAAAGTGGGTATATCTTTGAGATTCATTGACATCTGTTTTAATGTTATGACAAGGGGGGAGATAGCTGTAGTGTGTGACTGCTACATTTCTTTATTTCTTTAATACATAGTGACCTTCACTCTTAAAATTCCCATGAATAATTTTTCCAAGCAACTATGAAACTACTCAACACAATTTAAACAAAAGAAACAAGTACAACATAACCTGGTTGTAAATGTTACCATAGAATTTGTACCCTACAAAATGTATTGGATGTATGACCATTTGAACCTTATCTAGATAAAAAATAAAAAGCTTCGCCGAGCGCAGCATGATACGACCGCAACATGTTGAACCCTGTACGTTTTAGGCCCAATATGGATAGTCAATTGCTTTGGACATATGCAGCCCATGGTGGACTGACAAAGGTTTTTGACACATGCAGCTTTTGGTGGACTTTCTAAATTCACATTTTAAAAGGAATTATTTTTTTTCCAAAGGAGATCAAATCAGACCACAAATAAATAAGTTTCGATTTTGGCCCCTAATTTCATAACAGGGGAAAAGGGGGGGGTCACAAAAATTAATTCTCAATTTTGTATCCACTATTTGACAAGAACAAACATGCAAAAAAAAAATTTCAAAATCGGATCACAAGTAAAAAAAAATCCATTTTGGTCCCTTTTGGCCCCTCATTACATAATAAGGGGGAAAAGATGGGGGTAGCAAAAATAAATTCTCAATTTTGCATCCGCTATTTGACAAGAACAAACATGCAAAAAAAATCTTCAAAATCGGATCACAAGTAAAAAAAAATCCATTTTGGCCTCTTATTACATAATAAGGGGGAAAATATGGGGGTAGCAAAAATAAATTCTCAATTTTGCATCCGCTACTTGACAAGAACAAACATGCAAAAAAAATTTTCAAAATCAGTCCACTAATAAAAATGTTTCGATTTTGGCCCCTTTTAGGGCCGTAACCCCTATAAGGGGTCATCTGACAACTTCGACCCTATGGAGACTTTTGTAGAGCTAAATGAGCTGAACAATTAAGCAAGCAACAGCTTTTTGCTATCTGCAATAGTTTTCATACTATAGGGCAAAAACATGAAAAAATGCTATTTTTCACCTTTAAGGGGCCGTAACCCCTATAAGGGGTCATCTGACAACTTCGACCAAATGGAGACTTTTGTAGAACTTTTGATCCTGAAGCAGTAGGTTGGCATCAGATTTCATCTATCTCTTATACTTTTTGAATTACAAGCCAAAAACAGTAGTCTGACCCCCCTGGTCTATTTTTAGCCACAGCGGCCATGTTTTTTGACGAATCAGAACTTGAAACACATCTATAGTGCATGACACCCTATTGATCAATCATACCAAGTTTCATCGAATTCTGTTCAGTAGTTTCAGAGGAAAAGATTTTTGAAAAAGTTATTGTAAGAACAAACTAATAGTTGCAATTTGGCCCCTTTTGGCCCTTAATTTCTAAATGAAAAAAGGGGGGACTCCCAAAATCAATCCCATCCATCCTTTAATGGTAAGAAATATCATTGTCAAATTTCATTGGATTTGGATAACTAGAACTAAAGTTATCCTGTATACACTAAAGTTAACAGACGACGACGCCGACGACGACAACGACAACGACGACAACGACGACAGCATCATACCATTATACGTCCGCAAATTTTTTGCGGTCGTATAAAAAATCCTTAAAAATAACTTTAAGGGGCAACTCCTATAGATCTGATACTGCAAAACAAAACTTTATTTAGGAAATAAATCAGATAAATCTTTAAATACATACATGCAGTGTTCAATCTAGAATTTTTTCACAGGGGGCCTGCCTGGCCCATGCAAGATCACAAAGGGGGCCCTGGAATGGATTTGGGGGCCACTGTTAACTAAAGTTTAATTTTTTTTATCATATGAGATACTAAGGATCCATCCGTGTGATACTACATTTGTATTTATTTCAAGACAACAGACACAAAGTGATGGCAGGTTTCAAATTAGTACTTAGATCTAGAGAACAGATAGACACAATCATGCCATTATTCATGAGATGACATCTTTGCTAAATAGAGACAACAGATATAAAGTGGTAGCATTTAAAAGAAGACTATAGCACATTACTGAAGTTTATAAACATATTATATTTAGAATCATCAGCCAAGTCTTTTGAAAAGGCTTGCGTGGGGCACTGGGGTTCGCGGCCGATTGAAGCTGATCCGCCGACTTTTCTTGACCCTTGTCACCTACGCGGTCTCTTGTGCTGTCATCCGTTTCTTGACTACCGCTGCGAAATATGATGATATTTGTTCATATTTTGACAATTTCATGTGTTGTGACAAAGATCGTTGTCAAAATCTACGATAAAATTTTCACTGGTATATATTCAAAAAGACGGTGACTTTAAACACTCGAAAGATTCAGACTACACACCAGTACCGGACTGGATTGAAATTCTGTATTTTGACGATCTAGTATAGTGCGCCTGGAGAGGCCCGCAGAACATTTTCTATTGCGCCAAATAGAAAAAAAATGTGGTAATGGCGCAATGGCGCGGCATAGATTGAACACTGTACATGTATTAAAGCAACAAACAGAAAGATGATGAATAAAATGTTAATTATTTAGTTTTAGCCAGGTTTAATAAAAGCACAAACAATAAAGATATTTATTAAAACTACAAGTGTGTTTAATATATTAAATAAATACATAAAGTGTTAAAACTTTTAATGAGAGGAGGATATCTTATCAAATTCTGAAATCATTCTATTAATTGATTGATTAGTTGATTTTTATGCCTATGAACATTTTTTTTTACAAATCGTATCTTACTCTTACTGTAAAAGGCTTCAAATTCAATGTCAGTGATAGAAAGGCAAGCAATATTAAGGGAAAGTCTTGGAGTTCTGCTGAAGTTGTAAACTTTCATGATCAGTACAGTGAATGAAATAAAAGAAATAAATGTTCATTTAAATGTACCACATAATTATGATGTTTGGGTATTTGAGTGAGATTCATTTATAAAGTAAATCTTAACAGACTTGTTCTGACCTATTGGTGAGTTAATATAGATCTAGAATTATTTTACAGTGTAACCACTTCATTTCTGTATAAATAATAGTAAGAGCACACCTTTATTTCATTATTGTTCATAATGGACAGAGACAACCAATACCAGTAGTACATGTATATAGTGAACACAAGTATAGAAAACCTAAGTATAACATTAGTCTAAGCACTAAAAATTACTCCTAAACCAAGCACTATGATAACCATATAACTTTGGTGATATATATTGCAACTTAATAACAAATAAATAATATAAACAAACAACATTGCACTAAAATATAAAGGGAAAGACCAGCTCCAACCAAGCTAATTGTAAAAATACAGAATTTATAAATTTCATGTACAAATTTTTTATCATACTTTAAAAAAAGATTTTTTTATAACAAGTACATTTTGTATTTCATTTTCGCAAAATAAAATTTTTCATGCCTTACATGAGAATGGAATTCTAATCAATTTCCATAACTTGACCTCTTTAGGCATGATTTGAAATTGTACATATACATTAAAAAATGTTGTAGAAAATTGACTTGTAGGATTAATAAAATTGTACATGTAGAATTTCTCCATGGCAATTATCATGATTATCAAAAGAATATACACTTATTTAATTTATCTTTACATCTTAAAATAACAAGGTGCGAATCTAGGATTTTAGTTTGAGGGGGGGGGGGGGGGAGGGCATGCTAGTTTTTATTTGGAGCATGAATCAAGCATGACATTTTTTTCAGTGTTTTTACAATTTACATTGTTTTTTTACAAAAAATAATACATCTGCACCTGTTAACTAAATATATAAAGCTTCAACAAATTAATATATTTACATGTACATAATAATTGTTTTACAGAAATGTAAAATGGAATGTTTCTGTTTCAAATAACTTAATAGTAAATTTTCAAACATTTTAGTTTTAAACTACTTTTGGTTTCCAGATAAAAAATTCTCAAAATTCATGTTCAATTTTAGCATTTTTTTACCCAAAGCAAAAATTTGTATCCAAATTGTCCAGAACCTATCAAACACTAGCATGGATCTAAATTTTAAACAGCAATGATAGCAATTTTAAAGAAAAAAAAAACAAACTCTGACACTTTTATATTCTTCCAGATACTAAACAAGAGATGTCAGATGTTGAAAATACATGTACCAATTTTGCTTTCAACATTATATATACAGCTCATTATTCAGATAATCTCTATTCAAGACAGTTTTAACACACCCAAAGCACCATCGAGCTGATGGCATTTCCAGATCTTTAAACTGAGGGTCAATGTCCGCCTTTTCATGAATATTGGCCACCATGATGTTCTTCAGAATTGTATTGTCTGGAGTTTTCCCTCCTACTAATAGAATGTTTCCTCTATACTGAACAACCTCAAAATGATGTTGACTGAAGCTTGGAAGCTTACACACCATTCGGCCTAGACAGGTCACTTGAGAGTTAGCAGGCTCTAATGAGCTGCTATCTGAGCCGCTGGAACTAGATCTGTTTCTCCTAGTTTGTGTAGATGTTATGACATTCAATGAGGAATCACAGAACTCTATAACTCTGCCATCGGGTGCCATAACATATACAGCCGTATCTAAGGCGACAGTCCTGGTTAGTCGGCAGGAGAAGGGTAGATCACCACACACCGTGACAGTGTGTAGCCGTGTGTCAAAACACTGGACAGACATGGTGTCCTTGTCAGACTCTGTGATACCACCAAACACATAGACCTTCTCTCCAATGGCTGCTGCTGAGGTGGACCTAACACCCAGGGGAAGTTCACCCACAACTGCCCATTTCTTGGTAAGGAGGTTATACTCCTCAATGTTTGTCATGGCTGGAGCTTTTCCATCACGTCCACCGAGCACATAGATGGCGTTATTTACTGACACCATCACATGACCACATCTTCCATTTACCATGGCCGGACAAACTTTCCACTTGTTTTTGTGAGTCTTGTACTCTGCTAAACCCTGAAGCTTTAACCAGCCACCAGATACGAAAAGACTGCTGCCGAAAGTACAGGTGGCAAACTCATAGCCAGGGTCGTAAGGAAGGGATGGTAAACAGAACCATTTCTGTTGCTGGAAACTGTAGCATAAAACCTCCTTGGTGGTCTGGTATCTATAATGGAACAACAATAGATTGGTTAAATGGAACATTATGTACTATACATGTTATGATTCAGACAAAATACATCTTTATGCCTCCAATGTTATTTTAAGCAAATTTCATGTATGTTATTTTGGAATATCATTTTTAAGTACATGTATAATATAAGGTCTGTAAGTTGTACAAATACATTAACCAAGAAAAAAACATCTAGCAATGTTTAATTCATACACTATTTTTTTATGTAGTGCATCTTTTTTCTGTCTCCAGAGATGGAAATAAAAGCCCAACACTAGCCACTTTATGGCAGGGCTGGCTTAAAATCACGAAAATATGACCAGGTAGAATTTAAATTCACAACTAGTTACTTTTTCAGCAAATTTCCTACTCTGCAGTCTGTTGTTGTGTTATTATTATCAGAGAAACATTTAATTCTGTAATTTTTAGGAAGATGTAATAATAATGAATTTCTTACATTAACTCTATTATGACGAAGACGTACTAATACCTTGGTGTAGTAGACAGAAGTCCTCCTATCATTACTATACAGTCATCAGTCTTACTGTTGAATCTCTGTGTTGATCTGACTGAGGTAAAGTCTTGACACTTGGTAGGACAAGTATGGTACTTCAATGCCTCTTGTATGACTTGCTTACACAAGGGGTCACTCTGGAGGTAATTGTTACTCTCAAATGTATGACAGAGGTAGTTTGGGGAGAGAAGAGGAAGACGGAGAACCTCAAGTATAGCCCCTGCATGAGGTTGGCGGGATTCTTTGTCACTATTTATCCACTCCATGGCTATGTCACAGACAAGCTCTTCTGACTGGGTGACGAGATGATCTGACTTTAATATACTGACAAGTTCATCCAGCTCTAAGGTAAGGAAATCTTCAGTTTTGGCAATGACAGAGAAATTTTCTAAGATGAACATGAAGGAAGTCTGTTTCAGTTTTTCACAGTTATGTGCCTGGGCTATTTTCCATATACCTATACAGTTATCAGGGGACACTTGAGTAAGGAGAAAGTCTTCACAGGTAGCCTGAAGACATGGTATCTGCATCAGTGAAGCTGCTCGGAATATCTTCTCAGCATTTTCCTCCAATACAACATCTTTACCAGTGTACAGGAACTGTAAAATCTTCTCAAAGATGTCTGTTTCAATATCATGAAGTTTGACGACTCCATCACGATTCTCCCTCATATCATGGTAAAACATGGCATCAAAGTAAGGTGACATGGCACATAGAACAACCTTATGACAGCTGAATGATCTGTCTCCTACAATGACCTGTATGTCTGAGTGTTGTCCTGTCTCTAACATGCTCTCCAGACCACCTGTCAGGGTGCTCAGATAACGTAGCTTACTGTCATCCATCTGAAAGTAGATTAAAACTAGAAAATGTGTCTATGAGCCACAGGATGGCCCTCCCGTTCTTGAAATATCATTGACCCTCAATGTGTATTACCTGGGATATGGACCTTTACCAAGAACTTGATCAAAAGTGTTCATGTGTAAAATAAAGGTCACTGTGACCTTATTTCTGGTGGGTGGTGCCATGTTACCAAGACTCATCCAGTATTGAAACATTATTGACCCCTAACATCTACATGTAGTATTCAAGATATGGACCTTAACCAAGAACTTAACCAAAGTCATTCATGCGTAAAATATAGGTCACAGTGACCTCATTTCTAGCAGATGGTGTCACCTTACCCAAGACACATCTAGTGGTGAAATATCATTGACCCCCAACATCTAGTATCCAAGTAATGGACCTTAACCAAGAACTTAACCGAAGTCATTCATGCGTAAAATATAGGTCACAGTGACTTACTTTTTATTGGGTGGTGTCATGTTACCCAAGAAACATCTAGTGGTGAAATACCATTGACCATCAACATGTAGTATCTTAGATATGGACCTTAACCAAGAACTTAACCAAAGTCATTCATGCGTAAAATATAGGTCACAGTGACCTAATTTCTAGTGGGTGGTGTCACCTTACCTAAGACATATCTAGTAGTGAAATATCATTGACCCCCAACATCTAGTATCCAAGTTATGGACCTTAACCAAGAACTTAACCGAAGTCGTTCATGCATAAAATATAGGTCACAGTGACCTAATTTCTAGTGGGTGGTGTAGCCCTACCCAAGACCCATCTGGTGGTGAAATATCATTGACCTCCAACATCTAGTATCCGAGTAATGGACCTTAACCAAGAACTTAACCAAAGTGTTACGGACGGACGGACGGACGGACGGACGGACAAGGGTAAAACTATATGTCCGATCCACATACGTGGTCGGGCCATAATTATCAATTAAAGATTTACATGTAACTATCACACAGTGAATTTGGACACTTTGGAAGCATGTTGGATACAAAAGACCTGGTGAGAGGTCCTAAGCATGATCATTTTTATTAATTGGCCCAATTGCCAAATGATAGCAGAATGCAGGTCAATAACATGAGTTTTTCCCTGCACTGAGGTCCTTTTTGTTCAAATTTGAATGACCAATGCAAACATTTTTAAGCTGATCTTTTCTGTCAAAATATGCAACATGAACTATCGGTGTGGTAATGTTCCCAAAACCTGAACTCACTTGTTTAAATTTGGGTCAGTGCAAGATGGAACTTTTCTCTTAAGATTAAGTTAACACACCTTGACAAGAAAACATCAAAATGTCAAAGTTTTACTGTAGACTTTTTAAGAACCAAATTTTCACAAATAAATATTTTCCAAGGTAGAAGTGCAATATTGTAGCTCCTATGACATCTTTTTGATGAGGCCAAGCTACAAAGTGGTCCCATTACTCGTAATGGAGCAAATAGAAATTTTATGTTTACAAGCTTTCATAGCAACTGAAATGGCACTGAACTTTAAGATTAACATTTGAATGTTTTTGTATTCTTCTATTTATGTTGAAAACTGCTCATGATTGCCACCTTCACAATTTTGATCCTGAACCTTAATCATTATGAAGTTCAAAATCAAAATAATATGAAAATAAGATTTTGTGGGTAAAAACCAAATATTTTTAGGTTATGTCGTGAATTCACCATAAAATATATTAATAATATATCCATAACAACTCAAAAATCACACCAAAATGATCTTTAACTTAGCACAAAATTTTGAGGCGGCTGCTCCAGTTAAATGGACCTTTTTTAAAACCCTAACGAGTGAGCGAGCATTCATGAGGACGGTGAGCATTGGAGTGTTTTTTACATAAGAACTAGATCTACCTAGCTCGTTTGGCACTTGTACGAAAAGGAACACTATTTTTAAATATTTTCGGGTCGGAACAGGAATAATTTAATGGCAATGTTCCCATATTGTATTACATGTAATCATGATAATTAACTGAAATAAATGAAACATAATTAATAGGTCTGATTGTAAACCTTGAGCCACTAAAACAATTTAAATACAACAATATATCACCAACGCCATACATTGTGATTGTATATGTACCTTGATTACACACAAAGTCTTTTAGTTTATTTTAAAATTTAAAAGATCATTTATTAAACGATTTTCGTGAAATTCAAATACTAACAACATTAAAGACTGTTCTCCTGAAACCTTATAATGACTGTATTATACCACAAACTGTAATTCCTTTTACAAGGGTACTAGAATTTTATTCTCTTTCTTTCAAATATTTTTTTTTCTTCCTTTTGCTTCGTCCATAATTAAAATCCAAATCAAACAAATGGTGTCTGGAGTTATCGGCCCATTACAAAATCGGTCCATCGCATAATCGGTCCATAACAGAATCGGCCCATAACGAAATCGGCCCATAATTAAATAGTTGATTATTTTTGTATTGTTCTATGCTAATATTAAAGATTAGCATGTTAAAACTCTCTACAATGGAGAGAATGATAAGATTATTAAGGATGATGCCATGATTAGAGGCATATTGAATATTCTAAATGCCGTAAAGATTATTACGGAAAATTGTTCACTTGATGGTTTTTGAACATTTTGTTGGTATTTTTTTTGTATTTTTTAGGAGTATTTGATATAATAAAATGACTTTAAGTAAACAGACATCTCACAGTGCATTTATACCATTTGGGACCCATTTCATTCTTGTGAACGTATATAAGTAATAATTATCTCTAATCGTATGTAATCCAATTACGTCAATTTTATTACCCAAGCTAGGGACGCGTGTGGTACAGTTGTAAAAACAAGATTTATGATTTAATTAAAATGAAAAGCAATAATTGATTATACAATTGGTACAATGATCATTAATTGTTATTATTTTTAATGAGTGTTTTTGTTTTTCTAATGTACAATCATTAAATTATTTATTATTGATAACATTAAAGGACGAATACCGATTTGTTGTTTTTAGACACAAGATGAAAATAGTAACTAAAAAGGAGAGGAATTTTGAAAAAAAAATAAAAAAAACACAAGAAAATCTATTTGATCTTTCACCGATTTGGTATAAAAAGCCATGAAGCTCAGACTACCATTCATACTTCACAATGGCTTCAGAGCGTTGTGTCGACTGTTCGCGCAAAGTTACTAGTAGACAGCATGCCTTAATGTGTGATTCTTGTGGTTCGTGGCAACACAGAATATGTAGTACTGGTAAGTTATAAAAGTCAATTCGCGGTCAATATAAATATTCGAGATTTAATTTTTATTATTGATACTTGGTTAATATGTTCTTTTTTATTGTTTTGTAGGTGTGTCTGTTTCAGAATACCGCCAGATGGTAAAGGGTGAAATTTCCATTAATTTCACATGCAGCAAATGCACAGTCAGTGAGGAAGAAACCATCAGGTATCTTAATGATTAATAGAAGTTGTTTTAAAGATATTTTTTCATAAGAAATAAAAGAAAGTCCGAATTTATTTTAGAATTATTGCAAAATTTATCAATTTCATAATTTGCTGTCTTTATCTATTTATTTATTTATCTAATTTTGAATAATGAAGTCATGTTTAATGAACGTATATTTTCAGTGGTCCAGTTAACTCTACACAGCTAGACTGTTCTTCTGCCGACACAACTAGACCTAGTTATGGTGTGTTCGAAATGTCAGTCATCTCTACAGCAACGACAAATACAAACCTAAACTCAACGTACACAGTTCTACCAGATGTACCAGATGACCAACCTGACCTAACAGACCAACCTGACCTAACAGACCATGCTGACCAAACAGACCATGCTGACCAAACAGACCATGCTGACCAAACAGACCAGCTTGACCAAACAGACCTACCACCAAATCTTACCGCCAGCTTCACCATTCAACGGCAGCCTGTTAACGAACCCTCAGAGGTCGTTGAAGAGTAAGAAAATTTCGCTGCTTTTAACCACTTCTTTAACATTTTCATGTCAACCAATTCAATATTGATTACGTTTTTAACTAAAGGACATATATATCATACGATCAAACTCTTTGTGTAATACAATTTTTTAATAAAAAATACTTAGTTTCAATTACTTTTTTCATAGATCTTCAAAATCATATTGAAGAGGTAGGTATATTTATAACTATGTTTTATTCTATTTTTCAGATCACTGTTGGAACCAGCCCTTCCAGATACTATTCTACCTGACGTTCCTGTAACATTTACAATAGTGGAGGCAGGGTCTAACCGAGGTGCCGCAAAGTTAGTTAGTAGTGACGGGTACGAGTACACCAAGAAAGTAAGTCATTGCTTCAAAATTGACACTCCTTGTCTAATTATTAATTAAATATATCTTATACCATATACTTTCATGTATTTTATATCTAAATGAACCAATACTTTATGATTTATAAATGATTATTATAATTTTTTCAAATGTGAAATTTTGCGGTCTCACTTAACTACATGTAGTACGTGACAAAAACTGTGGCAATACAATAAAGTTCAACGAATGATTAATATAAATATGTTCAGTGCTCCACAACATATACACGCAGTATCGTTTTTTTAATTTTATATAATATATTTTATTATTTTTTAGGTTAGCAAAGGGGACTTTACGTACTGGCGGTGTATTAAGAGATCTGCTAAGTCTAACTGTCCAGCAACAGTGTCACAGAAGGGTACTACTTTCAAGACCAACTCCAGGGAACACATTCACCAAGCTGACAAAGGCGCCTTGAAGAAAGTATTGGTTAAGAAAGAGGTATAAAATCAAAATATTTTAACTATACTTTTGTTGCTATATTGTAATAAAGATCAACGATTGTTCATAAAACGTTGTATTTAAGTATAAAATATTGTGTTTGTTTCTTTTTTGCTTATCTTCACTTTTTGTTTTGCATAATACCATGTTTTTCTACTTTGTATGTTTAAGGTAAAAGCTGAGTGTATCCGTGACGTTCATAAGCCAGCAAGACGTATTGTAGACCAGGCCATGCTGAATAACATCACCCCAGATGACCACCAGTTACCCAAAGTAAAGAATCTGGAGCGCCTGGCCAACAAACACCGCGCCGACTTACGACCAGACGAGCCCAAAGATCTTAACTTCGTCGTAAGTGACATTATATAAAAACATTTTATTGAATTATATTAAAGCATGATAAATATTCAAATGCACACAAGTGATTTATACATGTTAAATATCTGATTAATCATTCATATTATTCTTCTCCAATATATGACCACAGGTCGTTGCTCGACGTCTAAAATCTTCTTGACACATAAGAATGCATATTGTTTGAAATAAATCTTTTTGATATCATAAAATGCATATTTCATTTTTTTCATTTTAGATCGACCTGCAGTATCTTCAGTTCTGTGACCAGTTCCTCATCGGTGACGTTTCTGTCGACAGTGAACGACACTTACTCTTTGCAACACCAGACCAGCTCAGCATCTTGCGGCAAGCCAAACGGTGGTTCTGTGACGGTACCTTCAAGATTGTTGGTGACCCTTTTACTCAGCTCTGGTCCATCCACGCCTTCATACGCAAAGGGGAAAGTTTCAAGCAGATCCCGTTGGTCTTCTGTTTGATGTCAAGACGGAAGAGTAGAGACTATATAGCAGTAAGTTATTTTTTAAATTATCTCAAGTAAAATAAGGACAAAAACTTTGTTATAAAAACCTTAAATATTGTTTCTTCAGGAAGGTGACAGAACTGGGTCTCAAGACGACATACAGCCAGCGTGGTGCTGAGTACCGTTACATCCGTACACTTATGGCCCTGCCCTTTCTACCACCAGCAGACATACCAACAGCCTTTGACAGCCTAGCACCAAGAGCAACAGCACCTCAACTTATCGAGCTAGTCAACTACATCGAGTCCACCTGGATCAACAGCACAGTGTACCTGCCCAGGACTTGGTCCATTTACCAGCGTAGTATCCGGACCAACAATGATGTAGAAGGTATGTTATTAATTATAATTGTTTGGTAAATACATTGTCATAACGCCCAGTCTTTCCATCGAAGAAACTGAGATATGAAAAAAATCTACATACAAAAAATTAACAACTGACAAAAAAAAAATCGAAATGAAAACAAGAAAAATTCATCAAATTATTTTTTTTTCTTGTACACTAATATACTAGTTTTTCATAGATTTAATAATTATTGTATTGTATTTGTCTTTTATTTTTCAGGTTGGCACACCAGAATAAACTCAGACGTTGGTAAGGAGCACGCCGCCTTCTACATCCTTGTTCCTGCCTTGTACACGGAAGCCAAGCTGGTAGAACTAACAGTCAGACTGGTGTCCGAGGAACAGATACTGCGCACACAGAGGTCCCGGTATATAGAGCTTGAGGGCCGTCTCCACCAGTTCTGGAACCAGTATGATGACGACGAGCTCACTGCCTCCCAGCTCCTACGTGAATGTAGCAAGGTGTACGGTCCTGTTAATGACTAAACTTCTCATCATATTTGTGTAATGAACTTTGCATGCATCTTGATTGCTATTATCTGTTATTTATTGTTAATGATATGACCTTGTGAATAAAATTTACTAAATATTTTGTAGTTTATTTTCTATTTCACTATAAACTATCTTTTTGGTTTGACCATTGCAAGCCTGGTTTTGTCTTTATATGAGATTGATCATCCCAGTTCGGTATTTTGTTGTTGGTGAAAATTTGACATAAAAAAGACAAAACAAAACAATGTTGAAAACTTCTTATTGGTTTCTAAACTGACTTTCATGAAACAAAAACCAAATAAAGCAGAAATATTTCAGCTACAAGTTGTGTGTGTGTAATAAGAGTAGTTATAAACAAATATGAATCTTTATTGTTATTAAACTTTTATACAGTTTGTGACACGTAAACATACAGAGACATAAAACTAGCTAAAGCACACAAGTTAACAATACATAGTTTACAAGTGAAGAAAAATTTAAGGTCCCCTGTCCTCGGTCAGTTCAAAAGATTAAAGGATCCTACAGTAGTTTATGTAATGGTGTTTAACGAATAGACTACCTTTTCTTCATCGTTCTTCTTTTACTTGCAAGTTGACATCAAGAACAAATTTCCTGTTCAATTCAACCAAATACAATAAAACAAGATACAAACATTCTTCTTTTACTTGCAAGTTGACATCAAGAACAAATTTCCTATTCATTCAACCAAATACAATAAAACAATATACAAACATTTATAAAACTACATGAATATTATTATAATGGACCGATAATGGCAATGGGCCGATAATGTGTAGGCCGATTTCGAAATGTGCCGAAATCAGGTATGGGCCGATTCCGTGATGGGCCGATAAGTCAGGGATTCAAACAAATGCTTTGTTCTGTGTAATTTTAGCGTACTGAAAAACGTTTTACCGACTATCCTCACACGGGTCAATGTTCACAGTAGATAGTAGTCCAATCGACAAAATATTTCATAACGTGTATCATTACATATTTTTGATATGTATTGTGCTTTGGGTCGTCCGGGAAAGCGGGGATATCGAATTGTAAAAATCTTGAGGTAATGTTTGTTTGTTTGTTTCGTATGTTCCTCCTCTAATTAGGAGCACCACCATATAGCGTAATATATAGGCGTAGAGTGGAACATTTAACAAATTGCACCAGTGCAATTAATGTGAGCATTGCCTTCCCCAGTTCCCTAACCTGGCAGGAGTTGGACCTAAATTTACCTAAAAAGTACGAACATAATGAGTAATGAGTCGGTAATTAACGATAAAGTATGAAGTTATGAACACAGGCGTTTGGGTCCAGGATTTTATTTTATTATAAATAACGTGTATATGTTAGAGGCAATAGGTATAATTAGGCATTAAGCTTAAATCCTAGGCAATAAGATAATACCTAGTCATTAGTGTTAATGCCTAAATAGAATTTGGCATTAAGCTTAATGCCTAGGATTTAGGTCTAATGCCTGATTTTTTTCCATGAAAATTATTCTTATTGCCTAACTAGATAATCTGATCATATTATGTTATTAACGAAAAGAACATTTGAAATTAAAGTTTCAATATTAATAAGTCTAACTGAAAAAAAGTATTTCTTTGGATGGCTATCCCAATTTCAAACAAAGTATTTTTTTATTTCTTTATTTTATTTTATGTTGACAAGATGATAAAATACATGGCCACTATAACTAAAAATAGGACATAATTATTAAGGTAAATTTATATTTGGAGTTTAAAATGTTTAGGAAACTGTGAGAATTGCCATAACTTTGGTCAAAATATTAAAAAGCCGTTGTAAAATTTAGCGAAACAAAAACAGAGTTTTGTGTACGTAATATGGTGGACCAATCCAAATAAAGTATATGTCAGCAACACAACAACCATAAATAATGACATGCTGAAGGTACATAATATCGATGCTTTCGTGTTATTGGTGGTCAGTGATGTAGGAAAAATTCAAATGATTCCAAACAAATCAGAATATCAAAGAATGACCTTATGGATTTGCAGTTTTTCCATAAAATTATCTGTACATATGTAGTAAACAATATATAATGTAAGCTTTTTTTTCTGTAGTAGGTCGGGCACATACCAGTTTATTTATATGAGGGTGTGGATGGAGGTGTCCTCAATTCTTTATTCTGTAAATTTTTTGCCCTTTATTCTCTATTCTGTAAAGGGTTTGGTGGGGGTTTAGTCAATTTTATTCTGGAAGGGTCATTATTCTCTATTCTTTAGTTTTTTTTTGGTCATTATTCTTTATTTAACTTTTTTGGCCATTATCCTCTATTCTGGAAACCCCATCCACACCCTCTTATATTTAAAAATGTTATATTTAAGATGTTTTAATATTTAGATAGTGAAGATCAATCTGTATTGGTGGTTCAGTAGTTTCAGAGCCGGAGAAGATTTTGAAAAATTGTTAACGGACGACAGACGACAACGACGTCGGACGCCAAGTGATGGGAATAGCTCATGAGCTGAAACAAGGTATTTTATTTCCAAAGAGGGGGTCCCCAAACTTACCCATATTATTTTACATATTGTAGCAGTATACACACAAGACTAAATCAATAAACCATCATCGGACATATCTATTTGTTAGACCAATCTGATTTAAGTCACAGGCACTTGTATACAGGATAACCCAATATGGTGCCCCATCCCCCCTTTTTTTGAAAACCGATTATTTTTTTCATTTTTTCTGTTATATTTCTCTTTTTCACTCATACACATGTCAAATATATGCAAATCTACCATCAACCAGTATGTACTATCCATATTGGTTTACTGATATATAATAAGCGAATTCATGATTATATATCAGTAACCCCATATGGATATATGTAGATACTGTTTGATGGTAGATTTGCATATATTTGACATGTGTAGGAGTGAAAATGAGAAATATAACAGAAAAAATGAAAAAAAAATAATCGGTTTTGAAAAAAAGGGGGATGGGGCACCATAAGGGTTATCCTGTATACAAGCGCCTGTGATTTAAGTTAGATCTATCAATTGTTCCATACAGTCACTGCATGAAGACTGAGGTAGAGACAGTAGGGACCAATTGATAGATCTGATTTTAATCAGATTGAAAGAATACAATGAAAAAAATTTCAAAATCTTATGGAAGAAATAAAACATTTTACAATAGATGATAGACGTACTTGTATCTAAATTTAGAAAATATTGATAAATTCCAGCATGTGCTCAAATATAGTCGACTTGTTAAACTACAAAATGTATCTTATGTTCATGTTGAATGCACGATTTCTTCGCTATTTTTGTTTTACCAATAGGTCAGGTCTAAACAGAGGGATACATTTTTTTTTAGAAATTTCTTCAAACGGGGGGTTCAATTTTTGTCTAGAATTGTTATAGGAGATAAAAAATTCAGAGGGTCTATTTTCAAAATGACCAACCCCTCCCAGGTGAAATGTTAGGTTCCTTAAAAAAAAAATAATAAAAAAAAAACAAAAAACAAAAAAACTTGGGCTTGAACATATGTAGTTTATTTTCAATCCAGGGCCAATTGCAATACAGCGAGCAGCGACCGCTGGTCACATTGAAGGCTTCTGGCTGTTTTCCGTTGTGGATTTTTTAAATTGTCGTTTATATTGTAGGTTGTCTTGCTTACACTTATTCCACATCTCATTATCTTCTATCAACGACATGTGTTTGTGGTATCATATTTATTGACCTTGTTGCAAGTGATACTGATATATTATTTTCACCCTTGCTTAATTTAGATTGTCGACAACGTTCCTTGAAGTTCATGAGTGCGGGGTAATAAACAGGTTACACACTAATCTCGGTGAAAAACAAAGAACAATAATCAAGCTGTGATACAAATTAAGAAATTTTCAACATGGACAAACAAATAAAAATGTCGATTCTCTGATATCACACAGTGACACTCGAAGGTAGGAGTAATTTATTTATTTCAACAAAATCATGAAAATTAGTAGAACAAAGCTCAATAGTAAAGCATTAAGAAACCATTTGCCGTCCGTCTGGCCAGATTGTCTATTTACCTCCCACTTTTTACTTTATTTGAAAAGGTTGATTTTAATTTAAAAAAGAGGTACCAGAGTTAACTGAAATCCACGACTAGAGTTGTCTCTCTTCGCATATCTATACTACTAAAAATTTTTGTTAGCCGGGTTGCAGCCTCAACAACAAATCACAGGGACTTGCTCCTCTCGCACATTGACTCTAACAAAATATTGATAGAGGGGAGCAAGTCCCTGTGAACAAATGCTACGACTCAGCTTCATATATCAAAAATAGGGGTTGGTTGTGCCCTTTAAAAATTTAATTAGCACATATGCAATTATGTCTGCAGCTGACCTAAACAATTTGTGTAAATTTATTAGAAAAATTTGTAAAATACTTTCCTCTCCGGGGTAGTTCATATTTATTTATTTATATTAAAATATGTTTATACTGTAAACAATTACTTGACAGTTCATTATTTTCTTTTTGTATTTATATGAATGAAACTTAGGTCGTAACCTATCAATTGATTCATGTACTTTTGATGTAACATATTATATTATACTTTGATTTATTCTTTTTCTATACCATTGTAATTTTGGTTTATGAAATAAAGATATATATGCAGTTTGCTAATTAACCTAATTAATTGATTCGGAAATGCTATGGTCGACATCCTTCCGAAATTATACACCCTCCTTTTTTTTGAATGTTTGAAATTATTTCCCCTGTTTTCAAAAAAATCCCACAAAACTTCTCCATTAATTATGCTATGCATTGAAAATTTTATATAATAGATTATATTGGTAAGTTTACTATAAAAATGTATGCAAAAAATGTTTTACCGTCAAAAATTGTAACTTGATAGAAAAATAAAAACCATATTGAAGTTTTTTTCCCTACGTATAAAATTAGGCTCAACAATAAAATTGCGTAACGTCGCTGCAGACCTTTATCTAGGTATAGTCACGACGTTAAACCCCCCAGTCAGTCAAAATTGCGTAGCGAATGATTGAAACTTATCCTGCCACTGGACTTATGATAAATCTAAAAAACAATAAAAGATAATAAACTAAGAACTTATATAGAGTTATATAGAGTTAAATAATACTGTGGAACCTTTAATTTGCGAATGTAAACACCATGTAAGGTCATGCAAATGCAATGCTTTATAATTTATTGTGTGGTCTACATGCATTTTTTTAAGCAACGCAACGATTGATCTTCCTGCGATTTTGCGGGTTTTTCCTAGTAATACTTAAAATTACAAATACCAAAACGCGGGTATACATAAACGGTTAATTTGGATATGCTATATATCGATATTTCAAGGAGTAACCTCTCATCAGTAGCATTTAAATCAAAACATTGGAAGGTCAAATTCGAAAAATGTTGAAAACGAAGAGAACTCAAAACCAAAACGTTCGAACAAGGAAACCAAATACAGCACCGAGGATTTCGACCATGTGCACTACAAGGAAAGAAACCTGGTGTTTTAAACAATTTTGAATTTAAAATAGGAATTTCAGCGACAAAATTATTAGTAATTTAAGGGTAAATCGTGTCAGACAAGTCTGACGACCAGGTTTGTGATAACCCTCGGGGACCTCTGGTCCCCCAGCAGCGATTATCGCCCGGTGGTTTCAAAATTACAAATACCAAAACGCGGGTATAAACGGATAATTTGGATATGTTTTATATCGATATTTCAAGGAGTAACCTCTCATCAGTAGTATTCAAATAAAAACATTGGTAGGTCAAATCCCAAAGCTGTTGAAAACGAAAAGTATACTCAAAACCAAAACGTTCGAACAAGGAAGCCAAATCCAGCACCATATGCATTACAAAGAAAGAAACCTGGTGTTTTAAACAATTTTGAATTTAAAAATCGTAAATTTCAGCGACAAAACTATTAGAAATTTTTTGGTAAATCGTGTCAGACAAGTCTGACGACCAGGTTTGTTATGTGAAATATAAACCTGAAGTGATATATGATCATATATTGTAGATGAAGTCATGTCTCATCATTGGCGCTTCCCGAGGAATTGGACGTCAATTAGCACTCACATTTTCTTTGAACGGGTACAAAGTGGGCGTTGCTGCTAAGACACTGGACAGTACGCCTGCACTGCCTGGGTCTGTTAACACGGTAGTAGATGAAATTAAGTCCGCTGGTGGAACAGCAGTGCCAATTCATTGTGATGTCAGACAGGAGAGTGATATTATACAAGCTGTAGAGACCTGTTATGAAAAGTAAGCAATGCTTCTCTGCGTTAATTTATTTGTTTGCCTAAATCACACATGTTGTATTTTCCCTTTCTCCTGAAGGTCCATGATTTTGATAGTTAAAAAGTAACGTTTTATCATTTAACTTCCCCGCGCCGCATGGCGCAGCGAGGCAGCGATCTAGGACGGACAGTAAATTCAAATGCTGAGCGCCCGTCCGTGCGTGCGTCTGTCACAATGTTTTTGTAACAGATTTCTTAGCCACTATTATTCGTAGGCTAAAATCCATATTTGGTAAGCAGCTTCAGGAAGGGATCAGAAAAACAATCGCACATACATGTGTTTTGTAACCTGCTTATGAATGCAATGATCGTTATATAAAGATCACACACCTCTAGGAGAATTCCGTTGACTGGAGTTCACTGTTGTACATGTATCAGTTTCTCAAAATAGCTTACCATGTCTTTACCCTGATGTAATTTGGTGTTTTAGGCGTAGCTGAATTTTCTCTAATGTTTCACAGGTTTACTGACAGATTTAGACGAAACTGTCTCTTTACAGTTTGTGTACCCGGGTTTGGTAATTTAGACACTTTACAGGTTTGGTACCTGGATTTGGTAATTTAGAAGTAGCTGTATCTTCTATTATGCTTTACAGGTTAGGGGCCGGGTATGGAAATTTAGACGTTACTGTATCTTCTATTATGCTTTACAGGTTTGGTGACCGGATTGGGTAATTTCTTGTATTATGCTTTACATGTTTGGCGATTTACACATATATGTGTATTTTACAGGTTTGGTGACCGGGTTTGGTAATATAGACGTAACTGTATCTTCTATCATGTTTTACAGGTTTGGCGATTTAGACGTATGTGTCTATAACGCTGGTGCCATTCTCCACGAGAAGGTGGTAAACACCTCATTGAAGAGATATGATTTGATGCACAGTGTTAATGTACGGGGAGCTTATTGTATGACACAAACGGTTTTACCGAGGTTTCTCTCCAGGAATAAAGGAAAGATAATACTAGTGTCACCACCCATATATAACAGGTACGTATATCACATACATGCGTAGGCCGAAGTTCTGTTAGGACCAACGAACGGTCTGTGATTTTTTTCCTATAGAGCAATTTAAACAAAAGGTCAGTGCCCTTACTAGATTTTTACGAGATGGAAAGGAAATACATTTCCCATCCATTTTGGTTTGTTCGTTATAACTGTATAGAGACGCCATCTCAAACTATATTTCCTTGAATTATACCACCTTTCCTCATATTAAATAGATACCATAGGGATTTTAGAAGAAGAATTATAATAAATAATTTATTATATTTTTTCTTCTAAAATCTCATATTATAAGCTAATTGGACCGACTTTCCTCTTAGAAACAAATGCAAATAACACATATGCAGAAACTCATAGTGAAAAAAGAATCAGTTTGGTAACCACACAACTTTTAAAAGAGTCTGGTGCCGACTTTTACACTTGTGAAAACTTAAAAAAGTTTTTTTTTGTAGCCGTCAAACAAAATATCTTTTCATGAAACTAAAAAAAGATTTTTGTAATGGTAAAGGTACAGAGGATTCCCCTAATTTCATTCAACTTAAGGCGTAATGGAAGGAGGAGTAAGAATGAAAGATTCTTTTGAATTAACACTGAAACATGAAAAGTGGTTGCCGTTTTGTTCATCTTTGGGGCTGGAAATATTTAAATGTGTTCTCACAAATGAGAACTAATCCTGGTCTTCAGATTGTTATAGGAGGGTCATCGCCTCCAATTCGACATTCATTCTTTTTGATGGGATATCTGCTTCATATTTGGATTTACATCTTTAAGTTGACACAAAAGAAAGACCCTGAACAAATTAAAGCTCTATGGCAAACGCGATGACTTCAACTCTTGCATCTTCAAATATTCCTTTTTAGCTCACCTGGACCAAAGGTCCATGTGAGCTATTGCCATCACTTGGCGTCCTCTGTCGTCTGTCGTCGTCGTTGTCGTCTGTTAACAATTTTTCAAAAATCTTCTCCTCTAAAACTACTGAACAGAATTCAACGAAATTTGGTATGATTGATCCTTAGGGTGCCCTGCACTATAGTTGTGTTTCGATTTTTGATTCATCAAAGGACATGGCCGCCGTTACAAAAAATAGACCAGGGGGTCAGACTACTGTTTTTGGCTTGTTATTCAAAAAGTATAAGAGATAGATGTAATCTGATGCCACCCTACTGTTTCAGGATCAAAAGTTTTACAAAAGGCTTCATTTGGTCGAAATTGTCAGATGACCCTTTATAGGGGTTACGGCCCCTTAAAGGTGAAAAATAGCATTTTTTCATGTTTTTGGCTTATAGAATGAAAATTATTGCAGATAGAGAAAAGCTGTTGCTTGCTTAAATGTTCAGCTCATTTAGCTCTACAAAAGTCTCCATAGGGTCAAAGTTGTCAGATGACCCCTTATAGGGGTTACAACCCCTTAAAGGCGAAAAATAGTGTTTATTGGCCTATAGAATAACAAGAGTTAACACTAAAGTATGTCTCGCCTGCTGGCACCATCAGAAACAATTATTCTTTCTTACTTCCACTATATTTTGAATTTACATGGATTCTCAGTTTCTGAGATCAAAAGATGTTTATAGAACTTAAACATTGCAAATATATGCAATAGAAATAATCAAAGTCACTCAACCGGAAAATCAAGGTCAAGGTCAAAAGATGGGGATGCAACTGTGGTAAGCTACTACTGGGGCATATGCATACCAAGTTTCATCAACCTAGGACCTATAGTTCTTGAGATATGGAGGTGCTCGCAAAACTTTTCCATTGCTATTATATGTATTGAAAATTGTCAAAGTTACTCAAGCAAAAAATCAAGGTCAAGGTCAAAAGATGGGGATGCAACTGTGGTAAGCTACTACTGGGGCATATGCATACCAAGTTTCATCAACCTAGGACCTATAGTTCTTGAGATATGGAGGTGCTCGCAAAACTTTTTCATTGCTATTATATGTTTTGAAAATTGTTAAAGTCACTCAACCGGAAAATCAAGGTCAAGGTCAAAAGATGGGGATGCAACTGAGCTAAGCTACTACTGGGGCATATGCATACCAAGTTTCATCAACCTAGGATCTATAGTTCTTGAGATATGGAGGTGCTCGCAAAACTTTTTCATTGCTATTATATGTATTGAAAATTGTCAAAATCACTCAACCGGAAAATCAAGGTCAAGGTCAAAAGATGGGGATGCAACTGTGTTAAGCTACTACTGGGGCATATGCATACCAAGTTTCATCAACCCAGGACCTATAGTTCTTGAGATATGGAGGTGCTCATAAAACTTTTCCAAAAAGTTAACGCCGCCGTCGCCGCCGCCGCCGCCGCCGCCGCCGCCGCCGCCGCCGGTAAAGTAACACCTATGTCCCGCTCTGCTTCGCAGGCGAGACAAAAACTATAGCGGATATAGAAAAGCTGTTGCTTGCTTAAATGTTCAGCTCATTTAGCTCTACAAAAGTCTCCATAGGGTCGAAGTTGTCAGATGACCCCTTATAGGGGTTACAGCCCCTTAACAGCGAAAAATAGTGTTTTTGGCCTATAAAATGAAAACTATTGCAGATAGAGAAAAGCTGTTGCTTGCTTAAATGTTCAGCTCATTTACCTCTATAAAAATCTCCATAAGGTTGAAGTTGTCAGATGACCCCTTACAGGGGATACAGCCCCTTAACGGCGAAAAAATAGTGTTTTTGGCCTATAAAATGAAAATTATTGCAGATAGAGAAAAGCTGTTGCTTGCTTAAATGTTCAGCTCATTTACTTTTATAAAAGTCTCCATAGGGTCCAAGTTGTCAGATGACCCCTTATAGGGGTTACAGCCCCTTAACGGCCAAAAATAGTGTTTTTGGCCTATAAAATGAAAACTATTGCAGATAGAGAAAAGCTGTTGCTTGCTTAAATGTTCAGCTCATTTACTCCTATAAAAGTCTCCATAGGGTCCAAGTTGTCAGATGACCCCTTATAGGGGTTACAGCCCCTTAAAGGCAAAAAAAAAGTGTTTTTGGCCTATAGAATGAAAACTATTGCAGAGAGAAAAAAGCTGCTGCTTGCTTAAATGTTCAGCTCATTTAGCTCTACAAAAGTCTCCAAGGGTCCAAGTTGTCAGATAACCCCTTTTAGGGGTTACAGCCCCTTAAAGGCAAAAAAAGTGTTTTTAGCCTATTGAATGAAAATTATTGCAGATAGAGAAAAGCTGTTGCTTGCTTAAATGTTCAGCTCATTAAGCTCTACAAAAGTCTCCAAGGATCCAAGTTGTCAGATGACCCCTTTTAGGGGTTACAGCCCCTTAAAGGCAAAAAAAGTGTTTATTGGCCTATATAATAAAAACTATAGCGGATATAGAAAAGCTGTTGCTTGCTTAAATGTTCAGCTCATTTAGCTCTACAAAAGTCTCCATAGGGTCGAAATTGTCAGATGACCCCTTATAGGGGTTACAGCCCCTTAACAGCGAAAAATAGTGTTTTTGGCCTATAAAATGAAAACTATTGCAGATAGAGAAAAGCTGTTGCTTGCTTAAATGTTCAGCTCATTTACCTCTATAAAAGTCTCCATAAGGTCGAAGTTGTCAGATGACCCCTTACAGGGGTTACAGCCCCTGAACGGCGAAAAATAGTGTTTTTGGCCTATAAAATGAAAACTATTGCAGATAGAGAAAAGCTGTTGCTTGCTTAAATGTTCAGCTCATTTAGCTCTACAAAAGTCTCCATAGGGTCAAAGTTGTCAGATGACCCCTTATAGGGGTTACAACCCCTTAAAGGCGAAAAATAGTGTTTATTGGCCTATAGAATAACAAGAGTTAACACTAAAGTATGTCTCGCCTGCTGGCACCATCAGAAACAATTATTCTTTCTTACTTCCACTATATTTTGAATTTACATGGATTCTCAGTTTCTGAGATCAAAAGATGTTTATAGAACTTAAACATTGCAAATATATGCAATAGAAATAATCAAAGTCACTCAACCGGAAAATCAAGGTCAAGGTCAAAAGATGGGGATGCAACTGTGGTAAGCTACTACTGGGGCATATGCATACCAAGTTTCATCAACCTAGGACCTATAGTTCTTGAGATATGGAGGTGCTCGCAAAACTTTTCCATTGCTATTATATGTATTGAAAATTGTCAAAGTTACTCAAGCGAAAAATCAAGGTCAAGGTCAAAAGATGGGGATGCAACTGTGGTAAGCTACTACTGGGGCATATGCATACCAAGTTTCATCAACCTAGGACCTATAGTTCTTGAGATATGGAGGTGCTCGCAAAACTTTTTCATTGCTATTATATGTTTTGAAAATTGTTAAAGTCACTCAACCGGAAAATCAAGGTCAAGGTCAAAAGATGGGGATGCAACTGAGCTAAGCTACTACTGGGGCATATGCATACCAAGTTTCATCAACCTAGGATCTATAGTTCTTGAGATATGGAGGTGCTCGCAAAACTTTTTCATTGCTATTATATGTATTGAAAATTGTCAAAATCACTCAACCGGAAAATCAAGGTCAAGGTCAAAAGATGGGGATGCAACTGTGTTAAGCTACTACTAGGGCATATGCATACCAAGTTTCATCAACCCAGGACCTTTAGTTCTTGAGATATGGAGGTGCTCATAAAACTTTTCCAAAAAGTTAACGCCGCCGTCGCCGCCGCCGTCGCCGCCGCCGCCGCCGCCGCCGCCGGTAAAGTAACACCTATGTCCCGCTCTGCTTCGCAGGCGAGACAAAAACTATAGCGGATATAGAAAAGCTGTTGCTTGCTTAAATGTTCAGCTCATTTAGCTCTACAAAAGTCTCCATAGGGTCGAAGTTGTCAGATGACCCCTTATAGGGGTTACAGCCCCTTAACAGCGAAAAATAGTGTTTTTGGCCTATAAAATGAAAACTATTGCAGATAGAGAAAAGCTGTTGCTTGCTTAAATGTTCAGCTCATGTACCTCTATAAAAGTCTCCAAAGGGTCGAAGTTGTCAGATGACCCCTTTTAGGGGTTACAGCCCCTTAAAGGCTAAAAGTAGTGTTTTTGGCCTATTGAATGAAAATTATTGCAGATAGAGAAAAGCTGTTGCTTGCTTAAATGTTCAGCTCATTAAGCTCTACAAAAGTTTCCAAGGGTCCAAGTTGTCAGATTACCCCTTTTAGGGGTTACAGCCCCTTAAAGGCAAAAAAAGTGTTTTTGGCCTATAGAATGAAAATTATTGCAGATAGAGAAAAGCTGTTGCTTGCTTAAATGTTCAGCTCATTTAGCTCTACAAAAGTCTCCATAGGGTCCAAGTTGCCAGATGACCCCTTATAGGGGTTACAGCCCCTTAAAGGAAAAAAAAAACTGTTTTTGGCCTATAGAATGAAAATTATTGCAGATAGAGAAAAGCTGTTGCTTGCTTAAATGTTCAGATCATTCAGCTCATTTACTCCTATAAAAGTCTCCATAGGGTTCAAGTTGTCAGATGACCCCTTATAGGGGTTACAGCCCCTTAACAGCGAAAAATAGTGTTTTTGGCCTATAAAATGAAAACTATTGCAGATAGAGAAAAGCTGTTGCTTGCTTAAATGTTCAGCTCATTTACCTCTATAAAAGTCTCCATAAGGTCGAAGTTGTCAGATGACCCCTTACAGGGGTTACAGCCCCTGAACGGCGAAAAAAAGTGTTTTTGGCCTATAAAATGAAAACTATTGCAGATAGAGAAAAGCTGTTGCTTGCTTAAATGTTCAGCTCATTTACCTCTATAAAAATCTTCATAAGGTTGAAGTTGTCAGATGACCCCTTACAGGGGTTACAGCCCCTTAACGGCGAAAAAATAGTGTTTTTGGCCTATAAAATGAAAATTATTGCAGATAGAGAAAAGCTGTTGCTTGCTTAAATGTTCAGCTCATTTACTTCTATAAAAGTCTCCATAGGGTCCAAGTTGTCAGATGACCCCTTATAGGGGTTACAGCCCCTTAACAGCCAAAAATAGTGTTTTTGGCCTATAAAATGAAAACTATTGCAGATAGAGAAAAGCTGTTGCTTGCTTAAATGTTCAGCTCATTTACTCCTATAAAAGTCTCCATAGGGTCCAAGTTGTCAGATGACCCCTTATAGGGGTTACAGCCCCTTAAAGGCAAAAAAAAGAGTGTTTTTGGCCTATAGAATGAAAACTATTGCAGAGAGAAAAAAGCTGCTGCTTGCTTAAATGTTCAGCTCATTTAGCTCTACAAAAGTCTCCAAGGGTCCAAGTTGTCAGATGACCCCTTTTAGGGGTTACAGCCCCTTAAAGGCAAAAAAAGTGTTTTTAGCCTATTGAATGAAAATTATTGCAGATAGAGAAAAGCTGTTGCTTGCTTAAATGTTCAGCTCATTAAGCTCTACAAAAGTCTCCAAGGGTCCAAGTTGTCAGATGACCCCTTTTAGGGGTTACAGCCCCTTAAAGGCAAAAAAAGTGTTTATTGGCCTATATAATAAAAACTATAGCGGATATAGAAAAGCTGTTGCTTGCTTAAATGTTCAGCTCATTTAGCTCTACAAAAGTCTCCATAGGGTCGAACTTGTCAGATGACCCCTTATAGGGGTTACAGCCCCTTAACAGCGAAAAATAGTGTTTTTGGCCTATAAAATGAAAACTATTGCAGATAGAGAAAAGCTGTTGCTTGCTTAAATGTTCAGCTCATTTACCTCTATAAAAGTCTCCATAAGGTCGAAGTTGTCAGATGACCCCTTACAGGGGTTACAGCCCCTGAACGGCGAAAAATAGTGTTTTTGGCCTATAAAATGAAACTATTGCAGATAGAGAAAAGCTGTTGCTTGCTTAAATGTTCAGCTCATTTACTTCTATAAAAGTCTCCATAGGGTCCAAGTTGTCAGATGACCCCTTATAGGGGTTACAGCCCCTTAACGGCGAAAAATAGTGTTTTTGGCCTATAAAATGAAAACTATTGCAGATAGAGAAAAGCTGTTGCTTACTCAAATGTTCAGCTCATTTACTCCTATAAAAGTCTCCATAGGGTCCAAGTTGTCAGATGACCTCTTATAGGGGTTACAGCCCCTTAAAGGCAAAAAAAGGTGTTCTTGGCCTATAGAATGAAAACTATTGAAGAGAGAAAAAAAGCTGCTGCTTGCTTAAATGTTCAGCTCATTTAGCTCTACAAAAATCTCCAAGGGTCCAAGTTGTCAGATGACCCCTTTTAGGGGTTACTGCCTCTTAAAGGCAAAAAAGTGTTTTTAGCCTATTGAATGAAAATTATTGCAGATAGAGAAAAGCTGTTGCTTGCTTAAATGTTCAGCTCATTAAGCTCTACAAAAGTCTCCAAGGATCCAAGTTGTCAGATGACCCCTTTTAGGGGTTACAGCCCCTTAAAGGCAAAAAAAGTGTTTATTGGCCTATAGAATAAAAACTATAGCGGATATAGAAAAGCTGTTGCTTGCTTAAATGTTCAGCTCATTTAGCTCTACAAAAGTCTCCATAGGGTCGAAGTTGTCAGATGAACCCTTATAGGGGTTAAAGCCCCTTAACAGCGAAAAATAGTGTTTTTGGCCTATAAAATGAAAACTATTGCAGATAGAGAAAAGCTGTTGCTTGCTTAAATGTTCAGCTCATGTACCTCTATAAAAGTCTCCAAAGGGTCGAAGTTGTCAGATGACCCCTTTTAGGGGTTACAGCCCCTTAAAGGCAAAAAACAGTGTTTTTGGCCTATTGAATGAAAATTATTGCAGATAGAGAAAAGCTGTTGCTTGCTTAAATGTTCAGCTCATTAAGCTCTACAAAAGTTTCCAAGGGTCCAAGTTGTCAGATTACCCCTTTTAGGGGTTACAGCCCCTTAAAGGCAAAAAAAGTGTTTTTGGCCTATAGAATGAAAATTATTGCAGATAGAGAAAAGCTGTTGCTTGCTTAAATGTTCAGCTCATTTAGCTCTACAAAAGTCTCCATAGGGTCCAAGTTGCCAGATGACCCCTTATAGGGGTTACAGCCCCTTAAAGGAAAAAAAACTGTTTTTGGCCTATAGAATGAAAATTATTGCAGATAGAGAAAAGCTGTTGCTTGCTTAAATGTTCAGATCATTCAGCTCATTTACTCCTATAAAAGTCTCCATAGGGTCCAAGTTGTCAGATGACCCCTTATAGGGGTTACAGCCCCTTAAAGGCAAAAAAAAGTGTTTTTGGCCTATAGAATGAAAACTATTGCAGAGAAAAAAAAGCTGCTGCTTGCTTAAATGTTCAGCTCATTTAGCTCTACAAAAATCTCCAAGGGTCCAAGTTGTCAGATGACCCCTTTTAGGGGTTACTGCCTCTTAAAGGCAAAAAAAGTGTTTTTAGCCTATTGAATGAAAATTATTGCAGATAGAGAAAAGCTGTTGCTTGCTTAAATATTCAGCTCATTAAGCTCTACAAAAGTCTCCAAGGGTCCAAGTTGTCAGATGACCCCTTTTAGGGGTTACAGCCCCTTAAAGGCAAAAAAAGTGTTTATTGGCCTATAGAATAAAAACTATAGCGGATATAGAAAAGCTGTTGCTTGCTTAAATGTTCAGCTCATTTAGCTCTACAAAAGTCTCCATAGGGTCGAAGTTGTCAGATGAACCCTTATAGGGGTTACAGCCCCTTAACAGCGAAAAATAGTGTTTTTGGCCTATAAAATGAAAACTATTGCAGATAGAGAAAAGCTGTTGCTTGCTTAAATGTTCAGCTCATGTACCTCTATAAAAGTCTCCAAAGGGTCGAAGTTGTCAGATGACCCCTTTTAGGGGTTACAGCCCCTTAAAGGCAAAAAACAGTGTTTTTGGCCTATTGAATGAAAATTATTGCAGATAGAGAAAAGCTGTTGCTTGCTTAAATGTTCAGCTCATTAAGCTCTACAAAAGTTTCCAAGAGTCCAAGTTGTCAGATTACCCCTTTTAGGGGTTACAGCCCCTTAAAGGCAAAAAAAAGTGTTTTTGGCCTATAGAATGAAAATTATTGCAGATAGAGAAAAGCTGTTGCTTGCTTAAATGTTCAGCTCATTTAGCTCTACAAAAGTCTCCATAGGGTCCAAGTTGCCAGATGACCCCTTATAGGGGTTACAGCCCCTTAAAGGAAAAAAAAACTGTTTTTGGCCTATAAAATGAAAATTATTGCAGATAGAGAAAAGCTGTTGCTTGCTTAAATGTTCAGATCATTCAGCTCATTTACTCCTATAAAAGTCTCCATAGGGTCCAAGTTGTCAGATGACCCCTTATAGGGGTTACAGCCCCTTAAAGGCAAAAAAAAAGTGTTTTTGGCCTATAGAATGAAAACTATTGCAGAGAGAAAAAAGCTGCTGCTTGCTTAAATGTTCAGTTCATTTAGCTCTACAAAAGTCTCCAAGGGTCCAAGTTGTCAGATGACCCCTTTTAGGGGTTACAGCCCCTTAAAGGCAAAAAAGTGTTTATTGGCCTATAGAATAAAAACTATAGCGGATATAGAAAAGCTGTTGCTTGCTTAAATGTTCAGCTCATTTAGCTCTACAAAAGTCTCCATAGGGTCGAAGTTGTCAGATGACCCCTTATAGGGGTTACAGCCCCTTAACAGCGAAAAATAGTGTTTTTGGCCTATAAAATGAAAACTATTGCAGATAGAGAAAAGCTGTTGCTTGCTTAAATGTTCAGCTCATGTACCTCTATAAAAGTCTCCAAAGGGTCGAAGTTGTCAGATGACCCCTTTTAGGGGTTACAGCCCCTTAAAGGCTAAAAACAGTGTTTTTGGCCTATTGAGTGAAAATTATTGCAGATAGAGAAAAGCTGTTGCTTGCTTAAATGTTCAGCTCATTAAGCTCTACAAAAGTTTCCAAGGGTCCAAGTTGTCAGATTACCCCTTTTAGGGGTTACAGCCCCTTAAAGGCAAAAAAAGTGTTTTTGGCCAATAGAATGAAAATTATTGCAGATAGAGAAAAGCTGTTGCTTGCTTAAATGTTCAGCTCATTTAGCTCTACAAAAGTCTCCATAGGGTCCAAGTTGCCAGATGACCCCTTATAGGGGTTACAGCCCCTTAAAGGAAAAAAAACTGTTTTTGGCCTATAGAATGAAAATTATTGCAGATAGAGAAAAGCTGTTGCTTGCTTAAATGTTCAGATCATTCAGCTCATTTACTCCTATAAAAGTCTCCATAGGGTTCAAGTTGTCAGATGACCCCTTATAGGGGTTACAGCCCCTTAAAGGCAAAAAAAAGTGTTTTTGGCCTATAGAATGAAAACTATTGCAGAGAGAAAAAAGCTGCTGCTTGCTTAAATGTTCAGCTCATTTAGCTCTACAAAAGTCTCCAAGGGTCCAAGTTGTCAGATGACCCCTTTTAGGGGTTACAGCCCCTTAAAGGCAAAAAAAGTGTTTATTGGCCTATAGAATAAAAACTATAGCGGATATAGAAAAGCTGTTGCTTGCTTAAATGTTCAGCTCATTTAGCTCTACAAAAGTCTCCATAGGGTCGAAGTTGTCAGATGACCCCTTATAGGGGTTACAGCCCCTTTACAGCGAAAAATAGTGTTTTTGGCCTATAAAATGAAAACTATTGCAGATAGAGAAAAGCTGTTGCTTGCTTAAATGTTCAGCTCATGTACCTCTATAAAAGTCTCCAAAGGGTCGAAGTTGTCAGATGACCCCTTTTAGGGGTTACAGCCCCTTAAAGGCAAAAAACAGTGTTTTTGGCCTATTGAATGAAAATTATTGCAGATAGAGAAAAGCTGTTGCTTGCTTAAATGTTCAGCTCATTAAGCTCTACAAAAGTTTCCAAGGGTCCAAGTTGTCAGATTACCCCTTTTAGGGGTTACAGCCCCTTAAAGGCAAAAAAAGTGTTTTTGGCCTATAGAATGAAAATTATTGCAGATAGAGAAAAGCTGTTGCTTGCTTAAATGTTCAGCTCATTTAGCTCTACAAAAGTCTCCATAGGGTCCAAGTTGCCAGATGACCCCTTATAGGGGTTACAGCCCCTTAAAGGAAAAAAAAACTGTTTTTGGCCTATAGAATGAAAATTATTGCAGATAGAGAAAAGCTGTTGCTTGCTTAAATGTTCAGATCATTCAGCTCATTTACTCCTATAAAAGTCTCCATAGGGTTCAAGTTGTCAGATGACCCCTTATAGGGGTTACAGCCCCTTAAAGGCAAAAAAAAGTGTTTTTGGCCTATAGAATGAAAACTATTGCAGAGAGAAAAAAGCTGCTGCTTGCTTAAATGTTCAGCTCATTTAGCTCTACAAAAGTCTCCAAGGGTCCAAGTTGTCAGATGACCCCTTTTAGGGGTTACAGCCCCTTAAAGGCAAAAAAAGTGTTTTTAGCCTATTGAATGAAAATTATTGCAGATAGAGAAAAGCTGTTGCTTGCTTAAATGTTCAGCTCATTAAGCTCTACAAAAGTCTCCAAGGGTCCAAGTTGTCAGATGACCCCTTTTAAGGGTTACAGCCCCTTAAAGGCAAAAAAAGTGTTTATTGGCCTATATAATAAAAACTATAGCGGATATAGAAAAGCTGTTGCTTGCTTAAATGTTCAGCTCATTTAGCTCTACAAAAGTCTCCATAGGGTCGAACTTGTCAGATGACCCCTTATAGGGGTTACAGCCCCTTAACAGCGAAAAATAGTGTTTTTGGCCTATAAAATGAAAACTATTGCAGATAGAGAAAAGCTGTTGCTTGCTTAAATGTTCAGCTCATTTACCTCTATAAAAGTCTCCATAAGGTCGAAGTTGTCAGATGACCCCTTACAGGGGTTACAGCCCCTGAACGGCGAAAAATAGTGTTTTTTTGCCTATAAAATGAAAACTATTGCAGATAGAGAAAAGCTGTTGCTTGCTTAAATGTTCAGCTCATTTACTTCTATAAAAGTCTCCATAGGGTCCAAGTTGTCAGATGACCCCTTATAGGGGTTACAGCCCCTTAACGGCCAAAAATAGTGTTTTTGGCCTATAAAATGAAAACTATTGCAGATAGAGAAAAGCTGTTGCTTGCTCAAATGTTCAGCTCATTTACTCCTATAAATGTCTCCATAGGGTCCAAGTTGTCAGATGACCTCTTATAGGGGTTACAGCCCCTTAAAGGCAAAAAAAGGTGTTCTTGGCCTATAGAATGAAAACTATTGCAGAGAGAAAAAAAGCTGCTGCTTGCTTAAATGTTCAGCTCATTTAGCTCTACAAAAATCTCCAAGGGTCCAAGTTGTCAGATGACCCCTTTTAGGGGTTACTGCCTCTTAAAGGCAAAAAAATGTTTTTAGCCTATTGAATGAAAATTATTGCAGATAGAGAAAAGCTGTTGCTTGCTTAAATGATCAGCTCATTAAGCTCTACAAAAGTCTCCAAGGGTCCAAGTTGTCAGATGACCCCTTTTAGGGGTTACAGCCCCTTAAAGGCAAAAAAAGTGTTTATTGGCCTATAGAATTAAAACTATAGCGGATATAGAAAAGCTGTTGCTTGCTTAAATGTTCAGCTCATTTAGCTCTACAAAAGTCTCCATAGGGTCGAAGTTGTCAGATGACCCCTTATAGGGGTTACAGCCCCTTAACAGCGAAAAATAGTGTTTTTGGCCTATAAAATGAAAACTATTGCAGATAGAGAAAAGCTGTTGCTTGCTTAAATGTTCAGCTCATGTACCTCTATAAAAGTCTCCAAGGGTCGAAGTTGTCAGATGACCCCTTTTAGGGGTTACAGCCCCTTAAAGGCAAAAAACAGTGTTTTTGGCCTATTGAATGAAAATTATTGCAGATAGAGAAAAGCTGTTGCTTGCTTAAATGTTCAGCTCATTAAGCTCTACAAAAGTTTCCAAGGGTCCAAGTTGTCAGATTACCCCTTTTAGGGGTTACAGCCCCTTAAAGGCAAAAAAAGTGTTTTTGGCCTATAGAATGAAAATTATTGCAGATAGAGAAAAGCTGTTGCTTGCTTAAATGTTCAGCTCATTTAGCTCTACAAAAGTCTCCATAGGGTCCAAGTTGCCAGATGACCCCTTATAGGGGTTACAGCCCCTTAAAGGAAAAAAAAACTGTTTTTGGCCTATAGAATGAAAATTATTGCAGATAGAGAAAAGCTGTTGCTTGCTTAAATGTTCAGATCATTCAGCTCTACAAAGTTCTTCATAGGGTTGACATCAAGACCAGGTGAGCGATTCAGGCTCCTGGGAGCCTCTTGTTGTATAGCAGCATCCTTTTGCTCCTGCTAACGGAGTTTACGAACAGACCCGTTATATGGATTTTAATTTCAGAGGGTCACCCTTGAAATTAAATTGCTTACACAGGTTTATCGTCACGCCTATGCTCGTTGACAAACACGACATTTCTGTCAGAAGGTGAAGCTGGTAAAATAATCATAAATGATGCATAATTTGTGACCATTAGGATGCCGATTGTCACTTCCAACAAACTGTACTAGTATGTTTTTTTTATAAAACAAGAAAGATGAGCATCTCAATTATTTGTTCTGTTTCTTCGACTCATGAATGGAATGGCCAAATAAGCCAGTCTTTGTTTGACTAACTGGGGAGTTAAACGTCGTGAATATACCTAGATATAGGTCTGTAGCGACATAAGTCTTTGTTTACTCGACTAAAGATATATGATTTTTTTAAACAACGTTCAAACGAGATTTAAGTTGTGCATGTGGAATTGAAGTTATAGAATTTCCATGTATCAATTATTTGAATGTTTTTGGATCCAAATTTACCACTCTTGTCACACAACACTTAACATATTTATAACATAAGCACAATGTTATAAGGTAATTTGTTTTAATTCTTTAAATTTTAGCCTTTGCTCCTTTAAGAACCAGTTTCGGGATGAAAATATTAGAATTGATTAAAATCCTTTCTAGAGTAACAACAATCCTTTTTTTTTGTCGTCAACATTGACGTCAAAAGAACAATCTACAGAGAAAAAGATTTAGAAAATAGTAAGAGAATATGCAAGCCTCAAGATGACGTCTTAATTTGTTTTTGTTCATAATGTTCACTTTACTGTACTCACTCTTATATTGCTCTATAATTGTTTCATTAAAGTGATCTTGAGTTATCTGTCTTTTTCCGTTTATCTTGTAGATTTTTCAAAGGAAAAACTCCTTACTCTATTACTAAAGTAGGAATGACGGTGCTGGTACATGGTTTGGCTAACGAATTAAAAGATACAGGTACTATCATAAATATACTTGCATGATATGCTTTGGGGGAAATATCAAGATTGATTTTTGATCAGTCTTTTTGTGTTTTGTTATAACAAAAGCTAAGACTAGAGTTCGCATTGTTAATTGATATTCAGTAGTTTGTGTGTTTCCGTGTTTTATATGTTGTCTGTTTTTTCGTTCTCGTTGGCGTTACTAGTTTTGTCTTTTGACATTCGGGTGCCCCATTGATACCTCTGCTTCTTTGAAACGAAATAACGCTTACAACAAGATGAACTTGTACGTTTATAGAATAAAACCTATTTTACTAGACTTTTTATCTTTGTCACAGCTAATGGTTTATTTGTTTTCGATAATTATAGGTGTTTCAATATCAACGCTGTGGTCAGCTACAGCCATTAAAAGTTTTGTGACAGAGAAATGGAAGGTGCCAGACAAAGTAATGAGAACACCAGACATATTCGCTGATGCCATGTTAACTATAGCCAACGAACCAACAGATAGGTGAGTACTATAGAATAAGTAAATAAGTGTCAGAGTATTTACTCCAGAAGTGGGGACACCAGACATATTTGTTGACTCCATGTTAATGACCCACAGATATGTGAGTATTTACTTCAGAGGTGGGGACACCACGTGGGGGACACCAGCCATATTCGCTGATGCCATGTTAACTATAGCCAAGGAACCCACAGATAAGTGAGTACTATAGAATAAATAGATAAGTGAGTTTTTACTCCAGAGGTGGAAACACCAGACATATTTGTTGACTCCATGTTAACTATAGCCAACGATCCAACAGATAAGTGAGTACTACAATTAATAGATAAGTGAGTTATAACTCCAGAGGCTGGGACACCCGCCATATTCGCTGATGTCATGTTAACCATAGCCAATGAACCCATGTTAACTAAAGCCAATGAACCCACAGATAAGTGAGTACTATAGAATAAATAGATAAGTGTCAGAGTATTTACTCTAGAGATGGGGACACCAGACATATTTGTTGACTCCATGTTAATGACCCACAGATATGTGAGTATTTACTCCAGGGGTGGGGACACCACGTGGGGGACACCAGCCATATTCGCTGATGCCATGTTAACAATAGCAAACGAACCAACAGATAAGTGAGTACTATACAATTAATAGATAAGTGAGTTTTTACTCCAGAGGTGAGGACACCAGACATATTCGCTGATGCCATGTTAACTATAGCCAATGAACCCACAGATAAGTGAGTACTATAGAATAAATAGATAAGTGTCAGAGTATTTACTCCAGAGGTGGGTACACCAGACATATTTGTTGACTCCATGTTAACTATAGCTTACGGACTTATAGATAACTGAGAATTTTCTCAGGAAGTGGTGATGCCTAACACATTTGTTGACGTCATGGTAACAATAGCTAACGAACTAACAGATAAGTGAGTATTTACTCCAGAGGTGGGGAAACAAGACATATTTGTTGACGTCAGGTTTTAAACTATAGCCAAGGAACCCACAGATAAGTGAGTTTTTACTCCAGAGGTGGAAACACTAGATATATTAGTTTATTCTATGTCTTACTATAGCCAAGGAACCCGCAGATAAGTGAGGTGGAAACACCAGACATGTTTGTAAACTCCATGTTAACAATAGCTTAGGGACTTATAGATAACTGAGAATTTTCTCTGGATGTGGCGACACCTATCATATTTGTTGCCGTCATGTTAACAATAGCTAACGAACTAACAGACAAGTGGGTATTTACCCCTGAAATGTAAACAACAGATAAGTGAGTATTTTCCATGGAAACGGGGACACCAGACATATTGGTTATTTTCATGTTAACCATAACTAACGAACTAACAGATAAGTGAGTACTTACTCTGGAGTTGGGGACACCAGATAGATTGGTTATTTTCATGCTAACCATAGCTAACGAATTAACAGATAAGTGAGTATTTACTCCGGAGTTGGGGACACCAGACATATTTTTTGATCCCATGTTAACTGATTGACAAGTGAGTATGTATTCCTGAAGTGGATTTGTTGATGTCATTATAACTATAGCGAATGAACCCCCGTAGTTTGATGTATGTGAGACTTTATCTCAGACATAAATATTCAAACTCTGCCCCTGTCTGTATGGCAGCATACTTCTACCCGTGGATACTTTATTGAAGATATAAAATCTTTCAGATATAATGGTCAGGCTCTGATAGACGAAGATCTTCTCCGTTCTGTGGGGATAACAGACTTTACACAATACAGATGTGACCCTGACGTTGAACCTCAACGTATGATGCCTCGTAAGTTCCCTTCTTTATTGGTGGAGGAGGAGGATGAAGATGTTAGTTTGTCTAAATTGTGAGAAAAATGGAATGTATGGCCATACGTTGGCGAGACTAATGTGAGAACATATGTAGATGTGTGGCCATGTTCTGGCGAAACTTATGTGAGAAAATATTTAGATGTGTGGCCATGTTCTGGCGAAACTTATGTGAGAAAAAAAACATGGAATGTGTTGTCATGCCCTGGTGGAACTAAAGGTGATGTTCAAATGATCATTAAACTCTTAAACCCTTAATTTCTTTATTAACTTTCCTATTATGTTGAGGTGATTCGTTTTTCATGTCAACTCATTGCATTACAAATAATCAAAGCTATATGTGTAAATTAGAAAATGCTTTTGTACTTCAGAAATAAAAAATGAATTACAGGTTGAATCATAAATTGTAGAAAGTTAGACGCCATTTTATTGGTGTAGCAACAAAATTGCAACAAAGAAGATGAACAATCCAAAAAATTCCAGAAATCATAAATAAAAGCAAAACCGGAAGAAAAATTTCAAAGTGAACAAACATTTGACTTGGTAACCTTAAGCTTAGTCTCACTTATTTGTATTTTTAACACTCTAAACCTTCATTTTTTTGCAATTCTAAAAATATTTATGGAGAGAAATGTTAGATATAATTCTTTAAATAAGCAGCAGAAGTCCCAAAAAATGGAATTGCTTTATAAACCCAAATTATTGAGTGACTACACAATCACATTACTTCGCTTCAATCATCAACTGAAATGAGGAATTAAATCCGAGAAACATCACAGTTTTTCTTAAGTAATGTGAGAATTATGAGTTTTGCTTCCGTGTCAGAGTTGAACAAGGAAAAATCTACAACCTTAAAAGGGAAGCTGTACTTAGAAACAGCAACCGGCTATATGTATATTAAAACAGTACATTATACGTGGGTAGAACAACGAGCAATCCATCTATTAAATGAAGGAACCTAAAGGTGATCAACAATTATAGAGGAAATTTAGCATACAGAAAGAGAAAGCATGTTCTTGTCGAACCCTTTGTTTTGGCAACTACAAATGACTTTAATCTGACAGTCTTATCATTTGCTAATTAATCTGATTATCTTTGTTTTGAGGCGAATCGATCTCTAATCCTGTCAAATTTTTCATTTGGCACTTTAGAAAAAGGTACTTCAATGTAAACCGTACTGTGTATGTACTATCCGCATTATCAGGACAGAACACCAAACCCTCATTACTGTAGATAATAGTGGCATGCTTTACTCTTGTTACCTCTCCTTACAGTTCTGGAGCACTGCAATTCACCTGACTTTTTGTGGATAACCAACAATTAGATGCCAGTTGATTTTAATTTCTGTGAATTTTGCAGACTAACACCTGCATTCAGCCCACCTAGTTGTAGAACGTGTATGAAGATGACACATGCCATAACCATGCAGTGATTCTGTATTCGTGCAGTATTTAGAGGAATTCAATCTTCTGGTATTGTTATATCAATGGCTTGGTGTATCCTGACTGAACAGGCTACAAAAAGTTACATATTTCTGTTCAAACATTTTGTATTTGACATAGGTATTTCACTTAATTCTTATATATCTCCAAGTATAGCTAAAGTTTCATGGCTCTTGGTTCATACGATCGGTGCTAGGTTTTTGATTGGTTTTGTTATGAACTTTTGTACGTTAGAGCTTTAGCTTTGCTTGCAACGGAGATTTGACCATTTTGATCGCGTATAGCTAGCACAGTTACTGAATGCATTCTGATATTCTAACAATGTACGAGCTCAGAACATTACTAGTAAAAGCAATTGTTGGTTTAAGATGTAAGTGATGGTGTTCCTAACACTTAAATGTACTAACCACGTTATGATATACTTAAAGGCTTGATTGGCAAAACAAAGAAAAGATTTATATAAGTCATTTTACAGAATTCTGTTCTGTTTATTTCTTATGCTTTTACAAAAAACGCTGAACCTTATTTCAAATTTACTGTTCAGAGTTCTATGTATTTTAAGAATTATTTGTAAATAATAAGCAAAGTTTATTTGACAGTTATGTATTAGTTTCCCTCCCTTTTGTTGGGTTAATATTGCTTTAAGTATAAGTTGAATCATCCTTGTTGCCAATCTCGCGATATTTTTCCTAGTTATTTTCCGAGGCGATCAATACGTTTAACATTAAATAGATATCGCTTGATCTAACGGAGACAAGTGGAATTATCGTCGGCCAGCAAAGTGATGAAGCGTCGAGATATGTGTGAAAAGGGGATCAATTGTCAACGAAAGGAATAAATTTCCTTCTGGTTCCAATTTAACAAAGTACGGAAATAGTACGATGTTAATCCGCCGGAGACTCGTCTATTGCACTTGTTACCTTAACAGTCTGATCTTCGGACCGATAACGGACATGGCGTGATTTAGATCCGAAAAACCGATTCTTCTTATCAAATAATTGGGAGAAAATAAGAGCCAACATTTGACACAACAAATTAGATACAAAGCATCCACATGGTGCTATTGATGGAACATTAGAGACAGTGTATTATTTTCACTGGACAAGTCTTATCTTGATTAATATAATGCTGCTTTACTATTTCTTATGCACATTTAGGCCAATTTTCAAAGTTGCAGACACTTTTTCAATGGATTTTGTATGTTTCAAAACCTATAAATAGTAAAATATTTGCTTTTCACTTGGCCTAAAAAGGAATTGTTTTTGTTTCAATTTCAAAAATTACAAATGAATTTTGTTTTTTTTAAAAACTGATTCATGCAAATTTATTATAATGAAATGACTTACAGATGATTGAAGAACGTAGTGTTGTTACAAAAATTATTCTAGTAATTCACAAACTGTTTTGATGTACAGATTGTCCAAGAATACAATTCAATAACAGTTGGTGGGAAGCTTTTTCAGTGCCATTTTTCACAAATTGAATGCACATTGAATATTATTGATAACATAAATGCATTTTCTATTAATGTTTCATACAGATACTATAATTTGATTTTATTATAGCACTAATTGATTCAAATAGTTAGAAAACCACACATTCGGCTAATTCATTTATTTGACTGTAATAAATAAAGATATCTTGTTTTATCATTTTTAAAGAAGTTCAAAGGGTACATAGCATTTCAGGTAAATAAAAACTTTTTTTTTTTAAATTTAGAAAAGCTTTTTGTTCCGAGATTTCAAGGAAATTCTAAACAACAATTTTTTGTTGGGATAATTTAAAAGAATAACATAAAAATGGCGTCATGACTGAACCATCGCAAGATTGAAAAAGTGAGTGAGTGAGTGAGTTGGTGTTTACGCTATATTAGGTTATTTACAGGCGAGATGATAGAATGAACATGAAATGATGATGATAAAGAAATATGAAGGTGGGGTGGGAAACAAAGGAACTGTTTGAAGAACCACAGGAAAAGGAGATAGGTGGGTAGGGGCGGAAAATTTAGCCAATGTGGTGCACTACTTGGCGGTCCACAAAGGGGTCTTTTGCGTGCATGAAGCGTGGCACTCTCCATACACGTTGAAGCAATGCTATGACTTTACAGTAATGCTAATTACAATAAAAGGAAGGATTGAGTTAATTTTGGGTGTCCCCTCTTTTTTCGTTTAGAAATTAGGGGCCCTAAAGGTGCTAAAATTGATACCTTTATTTGTTTTCCAGTATAGCTCTGGTAGACTGATTGCTATGGAATTTTACAATAATGTTCCTTGCCATTAAATGATTGATTGGCATGATTTTTAGGTTTCCTTTTTTTGTTGCGAAATCAGGGACCCAAAAGGGAAAAAATCAAACTTTTTTTGTTTATGGTCATATATTAGATACAAAATGAAGGATAATTTTTTTCTTGACCCTACCTTTTCTGTTCAGCAATTAGGGATCAAAAAGGGGGGATTGGAACTTTAAAATTTATTATGATTTTTTTTTAATTTTTGTTAGACATTAGGAACATTTTTTAGGCCAGATATCGATTTGTCTTATTCCTCACTTTATGGTCATTTTATTTTATTTTTATCACCCCTTTCATGTTCATCTTTAGATTTGCTATAGCCAAATACTACGGCTTGGAAATAAAGCAATAACTTACCCACCTTAACCTTGCTAGGCAAGGGCGGAAACACGATTTGTTAAGTGAAAACATATTGATACATGCTAACTCTGATTATTTATGTTACAACTCTGACTTGAAATGATATTTCATTAATACATTAAAGTTAACCATATCTTCATATCAGCAAAATTGTTAAAAGTTTGTCAAAATTTGAATTGATGTAGTGAATACATCATACAAAGGTAATATATCGTGGTACAACACACCTGTGGACATATCAAATGTATAGGGGTTAGTTATGTATACCTCCGAACCTTTGTAGTTCCGTTTTTCTCAAGATTTTCTCTACGAGATGTGAATGAACAGTTATCAGTGAGAGAAACTCAACCTTTTTATCAAAATGGATTTCCTCACGCAAAACTTAAATCAAAGGTTTCATTTTTATAACACTTAGGTTACAAAGGTTGTTGGTTTTCTACCGGTTTAATTTGATACTCTAGGACCACCCAATACAAATATTTCAGAAGAAAAAATATTATTGCTTGAAATGCAAAAAAAAATATTACAAAGGTCTGCCAGAGATAGTGCAAATGCTTTTACTTAGAATTGCATGATCAAAGAACAAAGAAAAGTGAAGGAGAGAATGCACGCTTTTTATCTAACTAAGCGGACACAAGTTTTTTTTTCACTTAACGACAGCAAAAAAACCCACTAACTTATGCTCTTGTAAAAGAAACATATTTGCCTCTCTTATCAGTCAAGAACCATGGCACACTTTGTGTTTTTTTTTGTGTGTGTGTTTTCTACTACTACTTCTTTAGTCCTAAATAAAGTATGAGGGCTTGATAGTTGCTATTATTTTTGTCTGGTGTCATTTCTTTGTGTTGTTCTATATCAAGCATGACCGTACGACTTTTTGCAATTGTTTTTGCTTTAGACTATCCTTTTGGGCCTTTTTTATTTTTTATTTGTCCTAATAGTGCAGTGACTTAGGGTGTCAATTTCAAATTTTAATCAACCACCCTGACACACGGATGAATCATACCTCTTTGGATAGCTTAACTCTTACCCCATTCATTTTGAGTGGTCGTAAAGGTTACAAATGGTGCAAAACTCAGTGATCAGAGGTCAAAGATCAAATTGTCAGCATTTAAATTTTCGTAAAATTTCAACGTTTATGTCCATATTTTAGTAAAGGCTTGTGATTTTGTTTAAATTTTTGAATTTTAAGATACTTTAAGCAAATACCAAACGACCAGAGTAAATAATTAGGGGCCATAACTCTGTTACTGCTTGAATTGTGCCCCTTTTCCTTCTAAGTGCGTTTTTTTCAAATTTCTATGTTTATTCCTGAATTTCTGAATAATTATACGACTATTTTCATATTTACTAATTGCAAACTATTTTTCAAAGTGTATACGTATTTTTACAACTTTTAACAAGGATTTTATCAATATATATGAAGACCATTACATTTATAAAATACCCATGTCATGGCATGACCGCGTGTAAATTTCTATCATCTTTACCAATCACCGTTTTGTAGCTTTTCTTATACTTACAATACGTCAAATCTAACAAGAATAATATTAACTAAAACAAGTAGACATGTATAAAAGTCACATAAGTTAAAAACACTCCTCCCCAAATTACTGCACTATCAAACAATGGTCGACTTTTATACTATATACCAATGGTGTCCATTATATGTATAATATAACAAAATGTAAGTGTTATTGGAGTTTTTTTCAAAATGACAAAATTGTAACCAGCACTGTTAACATGATCAGCATCCAAAGGAAATCGCAAACCAAACCAGCTCTGAAAAAAAGGACAACGCAGAAGAGACCAAGATCCATTTTTTTCAGTGAAGGGTATACGGTTTGATCAACTATCCCATGCAGATTCATAATTGAAGATCAATCATATCAAAGGAGCAGAGGTACCAATGGGGCATCCGAATGTCAAAAGTCTGAATGGGCAGAGACAAAACCAGACAACATTTAAAACACAAAATAACTGAATATCAATCAACAACGCAAACTCCAGATGAAATAAGAGTGAACTCAGGTGATCCGGAAGAGTAAGTAGTTCCTGCTTGCTATAGCACACCCGTCGCGTTGCAACAGTCAATTCAGCGTGTCAAATCCGGTAAAGGAAGACAAAACTAAACACTATGACAAATCAACATCTGCACTCATCTGAGAGATCGAAATCCCATATTTGTCTATAAATGCATGTCTTCCGTAAGATTTCTTGAGTGAAGATAGCAACCGAGGAGCTATAGATGGTTCGTAGCTTTTAGATCTTATGCACCGGCAATTCAAACAAAAACTGAGACACAACCCTGTGAAAATGCAGTTTCTTTCAAAAGCAGCGGACTTGAGCTAAGTTATTATAGCACTTAACCAAACAAAACAAACCCAAACCAAACAAACTTAAGCGAAGTCGCCTGGTTTCATAAGTGTGGAACAAAAAACATACGATACTGCCAAAAGCACAAGTTCAGCTACTCATATAAGTCTAATAAATGCTTTAAGATCGGACCTGGACACGCTAGGATTTGAGCCTGGGGGATACCATTTTCGTTAAAACAGGACCATCAACTCTTGGTTTAGATCTATCGATACAAGCTCAATCAGTATGACAGCTAGTGAGAAGCAACAATAGAAGTTTATAAAATGAGAAATAGGTGTTCAGAAATACATAATTTATCAGTCTTACGATCATGCTATGCCAGTTAGCAATAGTCTATATGTACGATTGCTCGTTAAACCCTCTTCACTGACTGACTAATCTATGATTTTTTAACTGTTGTTGATATAACTATTATTTATATAACTAATTAAAGTAGAAATGGGGCACAAACGCCCCGCGCTAGGCCCTAAACGAGGAGTAGAAGTCCAAAAAGTCCGGCCGAAAGTCGCTTGGGACGTAGTTTGTGATACTGACCTATCCTACCAAGTTTCATTATCATTCTCATGTACGGTCTATGGAAAAGCTTGATGATTATTTGACATAAATTTTCATATCGACCCAGTCCCAACAAGAAAGTAGTCAGGTCTGAAAGTCGCTTAAGGCATACAGTTTGTCATACTTAACGGCGACCCTGCCAAATTTCAAATCATTATCAAATACGGTTTCTGGGGAAAGCTTGACGGAAATTTGTACTTACCGACATGAGCATACTTTAATGCCTCTCGCTAGAAATGTCGTGGGGAGTCATCAAACTTGTCATTGTAACGAATAGAGTCTTTGTGCTGATATATATCTTAAACTTGGAATCAAATTTAAAGGGTTTTTCTTGCGAACCTTGATTTAAGGTTCGTATACTACAAAAAACAGTCTGTCGACTTTTCTTGTTTCATAGTGGTACTCTGTTAGATATAATAACAAATAAATTTACTGTACACTCGAGGTGTACATCAGATTGGAACACACACAGAGACGATATATCTTTGTTTTGCTTAATGACTGTTTCCCAAATAAAATACTTCTTCCTTTAATTTTATGAACAGGTTGGAAACGTCTGGTGGAAATGAAATACATTTTAAACAATGTTACTAAACTATCATTTGATTAAAACTAAAACACAGTTCCAGACGACAGATTTGAAACCGCGACCGTCTTTTTGCTCTTTTTTCTTTGATAACTTGTTGAACTGCTGACTTTATAACAGACGGTATAATGCAATGTTCATGCACGTTTCAAAGAATTAATTTTCTGTCATGACCTTTTTCGGAAGATAAACAGTTTGTCTTTTAGAATTTAATACATGTACTTTTACATTTTTTTGTTGGAATCAAAATGCAATAGTTTGGAAAACAATGTTGTTCACTTCCGTTTATTAATAGATTGTGTCGCGTACACTTATTCCACATCTAATTTTCTTCTATTACTAGTATCAATTTCAATTGAAGTATCATCATTCAGTCCAAAACCTGCAAGTAAATGGGTAAAAACGTTTTCAATATATCACAAGACGAGCTAATAAAATTTTGAAGACATTCTTAACTAAAATATCGGACCGTTGCAGTTTGTTGTTAAATAGTTTGGTCATTAGATATTTTGAAAAACTTATAAAATAGTATAATTTACATTCAAAAACTATTTTCAAGAGAATCTGCTTTATTACATTTTGCTCTAAATAATGATTTGCTGTCAGCAAAGTGGATTTTCTGTGGGTTTAAGACGATTTAAATGTGTACAAAATAAATAAATTTATAATTTTTGAATCGAACCGGTCATGATAAGTTATTGAAATCCGGAAACAAGTTTTGACAGATTTGAACCATCGTTAATTTTCAAACATATTTTTAAAAGTAGAACACATAAATACATAAGAATAGTCCTCATGTTTTACAATGATCATATTCTAATTGTTGAATACAAAAAATACAGACATTAGCCTATCTTAATTGAGATATTACAACTGAAATACACCTAAATTCTGTTATTTGTTTATGCTTTTTTAAATTTGAAAAATATTTAAAACATTACAATAAAAACGCTTCATTAAAGAAGTTTTGGAATTCTGAAATATAGTCTACCTAAATCACTAACAAAATTTAACCCTGTTTAGCCCTCTTAAAAGTAATTGTAAACCAAAGTCAACACATAAATTTCCCCAAAACCACAAGGCCCCCCTCTTTCTTCATAAAAAACAAAACTGCACCATGGGAAATCTTTACGACCGGGCAAAAAAGTTGCCTTAAGGTATACTCTAAACAATAAAACAAAAGTTAGCCGTGTGTCCACCCGGTTGATTAAACTCCGAAAATAAGCACGTTTTTTGAAATTGTCACTGCACTATAAATTAAGCCCTTGCTATTTCATTTGTCCTAAATCAAGCATGACGACTGTGTTTGTTGTTGCTTTTATTCGTCTTCAATCAAGCATGCCTACATGACTGTCTTATATTGCCTATCTAAATCCTAAGTCAAGCATGACGACTGTGTTTGTTGTTGCTTTCATTAGTCTTCAATCAAGCATGACTACATGACTGTCTCATATTGCCTATCTAAATCCTAAGTCAAGCATGACGACTGTGTTTGTTGTTGCTTTCATTAGTCTTCAATCAAGAATGACTACATGACTGTCTCATATTGCCTATCTTAATCCTAAATCAAGCATACGACTGTATCTTATATCAGTTATTGATTTTGTTAGTTCAAAATAAAGCATGAACGCATGAGTGTCTTCTGTTGCTAATTTTCGCAATTAAGTTGTTTTCGTATCTGAATAAGCTTACTAAGTACAAAAACATGTGCACGAATGCAATTTTAATACAACGTTTTTACTTAAATATGTAACTCCAACATCCTTCGCTACTTACTACGGCCATTGTGACTATGCCTTTTTTGGCCACTTGTGTTTTTGGCTAAGTATTGCTTTTCTGTTAGAATTTACTAGTAAGAGATACCTCTACATCTCGTTGTAGTGACATCTTATTGTTCAGTAAGTGTAACATTTATAAATATGCATCTGCATAGTTTTTCACCCGCTTGTTTCACGCTTTATGAAGATGTACCTTATTGCATTGCGTTTTGCTGATGTGACATACCAATAAACTAAGTATTGAAATATAATTCAAAAACTACTTGAAACGAAAGACAATAGATACCAATCTGTCAGATTGAATATTAAGCATCAAAACTATTCTCTGACTACCCCACCACACGCCGCTGTAATATACACTGATACAAACAATTGATTACATAACAATAAAAATATCATCTCTCATTAAAATCGACAAGTTGTTACCACAATTACAAGATGAATATGACACAAACACAGGATACTCTGCAACAAACCTGTCAAACACGCAATGTTTCTATAATTTAATAGGACATATTGCTTAATATGGCGACAGAAATCTAAGTCCTGCTATGCGCTACATCATACCCTCACAGGCAAGCTTACAGCCTGCCAATGAGCATCACGACAGGTGTTAATTAGAAACGTGTAAGTGCCCGTCAGTAGTATTTCAGGTTGATGATAATGATATTAAACCCTCATTCTATATCTAAACACGTAATATATGATATTTACAAGGTATTCATTTTTTTTTACCCGTGTCTTATCATGTTTTTTGCTTGTTCACTGCTTTAATTTACTACTTTTAAAGGTTCTTCCTGGCAATAGTCATTGCTTTTACGATAGGGTTTTGCTGCTGATAAAAGCCTTTATATGGCTTTAGAAAATTACTTGTATCTTGATAACAGTAACATATAAAATTAAGGTCAATGTCTTTAATTCTTATTTAACAAAATTGTTCATGTATTTCTTAAAGCTTTCTTTCTGACACGAACTTTTTAACTATTAAAATATTCAAATATAATTAAGACTGGGTGTTGTTTTGTTTTTTATTTCTCAGTATTTTTCCCATGAAGTAATGTTACGATTCTCTGACCACCTTAAAATCACCTGTTTATAGGTAGCTTTGATGGCCGACATCACAATGGACTGTTTACGTGCCTGGTGTAAACATCAAACAACACCATCGTGTGAGAACTTGGACACACACAATATCTAATTATGATCTAAAATATCTCGCCCTCCGTATCTGGTCTCTAGCAACTCATTATAAGATTCTTTGATGGTTATTTTAGAAAGTTCCCATCTTAGAAGTGAAAGACAGTCAATCTGTAAGCATAAATTTATAGAGCAGACTGAGTTTGTGCCAAATAGACAAAGTAAATTTCATGAATTTATACAGAGATTGGAGAAAAAAATACCATGATCTCAAGTGCTGCTAAAAGTTTAGAGTACAGTTGAACTAAAACACATTACAAATGCTATATCATATTCTTGTGGACAAATTAATCTACCTTTTTATAAGTTGTTGTTTGATTGGTTTATTGATATAAGGACTTGATATGAAAGAACATGAAACAAGTTATCACTGATAAATAAGATTTTCCTCTATTCCTAAGTCGAATCAAATTTGTAGAATACTGCTAAAGTTTGGTTAACTATATATGCACTATACATGTATGTACTTTGCATTTGCCCATTATATAGACTGCATTTACTTCACAAAATGCATGGAGGCATAAGAGGTGCCATTATTTCTAATGAATAATTGTTTTTGATGTGTTTATAAATTGTCTACCGCACAGACGAAACCTATAGTGTTAGCTTCTGAATCAACTAATCATGACAAAAACACTCATAGTAATTACATTATTATGTGAAATATAAAGGCTATGATATTTGGGCGGCCATACCAATGTTCTGGTCTGTTAAACTGATTCAATCAAAACTTACTTTACTGTCTTACACTTAATAGAATGCAATAGGGCAGTAATGTTAACACAAGTTTTATATTTGTTAACCATTGCTAGAAAACAAGAAGCTTATATTGAAGGTGTCTACAAACATATTACAAAGCTTTACAACCCTTAGTGTGTATATTTGGGTCGAAAAAGAACTAATTAAATATTACAAAATGTTCAGTGCATGCCTTTTTTCTAAACGTAATAAAGGGGAGTTGAGGTAGAATCGAAACAAGCCTCTACTTTCTTTTTTGAATTTAAAGAAAAAACCTCCGAGGACAGGAACCAATTCAAAAGCAACTTATGATAGTGCCAAATTTGGTGTGTAACGACGAATTTACAGGAGAGAGTCAATTTATGTAATATCTGACGCAAAACTAACAAAATTCAATGTAGATTACGTCTTGAGTTAAAGACCAACAGTACATTTGTTATATAACGGTACCATCAAACTACACTCAATCATTTCTGGCAATCTTTACAATGATGTCGTGAGGTGGAATTATATCGACTCTGATTTAGAACTTAGAGATTCCTGACTACTCGAAAATTAGATAAATAGGGAACCCAATCTTGGGAAACAGACAGAGAACAATAAAAGACCGTAGAATCCCGAAATCATACCCTTCTTGAAGACGGCTTAGGGGGTTCGTCTCTACAGAATCCGATACTTGTGTCTTCTTGCCAAATTATACATCTTTTGTTTTAAAATTTTAATAAATGTTTTGGTTGCATATTTGATGAAACCAATACTCGATTGCGTTATGACGGTCGGTTTTTATCTCGGAGACTTGATATTGCCAAATATGACAAAACAAGTCGCACATAGTCAACATTTTGTGAGAAATGTATACCTGAGATCGCCATGTTTATCTATTCACATGAAATGAATATTGGTCCCTTTTGTATATGGTAATTTCTGGCTGCACGAAACCTTCTTAATTTGAACATCTTAAATATCGAAATCTCTAATAAGCATGGTTTTATTAATGACCCCACAAAGCTTAACAGGGTAACTTGCCAAAAGAACTAGGATATTAATTTAGGTATTAAGTTTATTTAAATCTCTACCTGTTTTTCTGTTATATTCATATATTCTTTGTTGTTGTAAAGCGTTGCCAGGATGACACGAGATTTGTTTTCGGGACCTTGTGATCCGCATCGCTCACAGATGCTCACCCGAGTCTGATTCAGCGTGTTATCATGCAAACGTTTGTTCTATCGCTTGATATCAAATCTTACTTTAGATGATATCTTTTATTAAAATTAAACTAGTCTTATCAATTTTAAATCTGGAAATCGGAGAATTCTCTTCTGGTCCACAGTTTAATTTTCTCTTTAAATTCTCGTCATCCATGGTGTATTAAGAATCTGCATTACTCATACTATATTACTAATTTTCTTGTATTTTAACTTCGTATTTTTAGAATGGTATTATATACTAACACGTGTGTTGGTACCTGAATAAAAAAAAAACTTAATCACGGGCTACTATAATTCTGCAATAAGAACAACAAAAACTGGATGGTTTGTCCGCCTCTCACGTCTTGCCTACAAAAACTGGATGGTTTGTCCGCCTATCACGTCTTGCCTACAAAAACTAGATGGTTTGTCCGCCTATCACGTCTTGTATACAAAAAAAACTGGATGGTTTGTCCGCCTATCATGTCTTGCCTACAAAGAAGAAACTAAAAATCAACATGCAGCTATCTCCATAAACCAAAAATTATAGTTGTCATATCAGTTCTGTAAATATTCATTCAGAATGTATACTACATAACATCACCAGACAACTCGAGGAACTGTTTCAACGTAAGCAGTTATAATTATTATTTTTTTGCCAATTTCTGTAAAAAACGTTTATTTCTCATGCATATTATGTTTATGTACACTGCAGGAGTTGGATTTTTTTTTTCATACCAAATGTTTAAGTTTAAACATAAAAACTTTCACAATGGCGTCAATAACATGACGACTGGTACTACATTGGTACTAGAACCAGTCTACTGTTTTATATTTGTCATGTCCGATTTGTATTTCTAAGAACAATTATTGTCTTAAAAGACTTTAACAGCTGAATAATATATATACCCCCAGCAGACTGGGCTAATAACCTATAATCGTCCTCGCGAATTCTGGTGGTTTTATAGCAATTTATTCAAATTGCTCTGTATTCTGTCACATATGGTCATCATTGTGGTCTCACGAAGACAAAAACAATAGCTTTCTAAATAACAATCCTGAAAATTATTGAATGCATCAAGATATATATGATATTATAACTGACATAGAATTTCACCTTAGGGACCCGGTTCTGAAGTTCCGCTATTACTGAACCTATAGACAGGCACGTTAACAAATTGATACGTCACTCTCACAAACTATTACCATATGATCTAGAATGCCCGGATGAGTAACTCGTTTACGCGTCAATGTCTTTTTAATAGGTATAATTTGAATATATGCAAAGTATTGTATTATGGATCTATTGTTTCAATTAAGATCGAAAGCCACGATAAGATACTCCAAATACTACGTGCAACTAATAACAAAGTGATACCAAAGAGTAAACATGTTTGAAAATTAACTAGAGAAAACCAACCGCAAAAAGAATTGTTTGTACCTGTTACAGAAAATTCGTGTTATCAGTGAATACACTTTTCAGTAAATAAGTGTATATACTGGTGATTTAGGAATACGTGTATTTATAAAAAGTGCCAGAAAATATGTATACGTATTTACACCAATTTTTCGTTTACATTTTGCACTCTCAGCTGGTGTTCGAGTCCCGTTTGTAATTTAAAAAAATGGACTTCCCCAACTGTATGCGATTAGGTTTGCCAGTTACCTGCCCAAGGTCGGTGGTTTCCTCCGGGTACTCCGGTTTCCTCCACCATTAAAACTGACCGCCCTACATGGCCAAGATGCGTCGATAAGGGGCGTAAAACACCAACACACACATTGCACATAGTTACTGGAAATGTTTGACAACTTCAAATTAATTATGCTACTTAGTTATAGAAACACAAATATGATATAAAGAAATAATGTTATTGAAAATATTAAATTTCTGTAAAAAGATGATTTGCTGGTCTGAACTTTTGTTACATTTCAGAAATATTCAGGTTTTTTAACATCAAGTCGAAAATCTTTTATAAAGGTCTCAAATATTTTTTACAAATCACTTATTTTTCTGTTTATTTTATAATAATACTGGATTCATTTTCTTGTAATCAAGACATTGGATTATAATCTTTATTTTCAAGCATGGCAAGAATAAACTGAGCTGCTGAAGACATGCCACAAATGCATATTTTCAACTCTCTTACCGACATATTACAAGGTATCTTAACTAAAAGACGAGGAGACACGAATTACATTTTTTTCACAATTTAACAGAACAAAAACTATGTTTGAAGGTAAATAAAGGTAATAACAAAACTACCGAACTTGAATGATCAATCTCATAGTCCAGAGAAAACGACAAAAACGAATCAGTCATACCGGAGAATTGGTGGATCGCAATGGTCCTGACTTGGTACAGGCATTTCAAACGAAATGGTGGGTTAAACCAGGTTTTATGGCGCCAAACCTCCCTCTTCCATTGCGATCGCCAAGTCCATAATATATAAGTTACATAGAATAGTGTGACACTGTAAAATTTGCTTAACCCATAATATATAGTTACGTAAAATAGTGTGACACTGTAAAATTTTCTTGGAATTAAGTATAAGTCGAACATAATAGGACATGTAGGATATGAAAATTATTATGAACAAAATACAGAAGCTTTTGTCTAGAACTTTGTTGTAATTTTTATTTGAGAGAAACTCAAAACCAGAAGAATTAAAGATCGCAATGGTCCTGACTTGGTACAGGCACTTCCAAAGAAGTAGCAGGTTAAACCAGGTTTTATGGCGACAAACCTCCCTCTTCCATTGAGATCTTAGGATCCGGTAATGACCACAGAACACAACACAGTTGTGAGACACAATAGGGATATTGAGGTGATCATCTCAGTACAGCAGACTAGTCAAACACTAATTAAAACAATTAACTATCATATCTTTTAACTCAATTTTAAATTAGAATCATCCTGACTGCCTGTACGTCTGTCGACATGTGGTAGCAATTAGAAAATATGCGTATTTACTGTATAGTTTACTAATCAATACGTGAAATTACCTGCCAGTATAAACACGTATTTACTAAATTTGGTTGGTATATTCGTTTATTTTCTTAATTATTGAGATTTTACACGGTTTAACATCAGAAAGAACTTTGCAATTAATTAATATCATGTGGATACTATTTTTTATAAAGCTTGAGCAAGAGCAATGTACTTAGCATTTTTTATTTAACAAAATCCCTTTTTTGTGAATTGTTGATTTATTTTCAACATAGTAACATATTTTTGAACACATAGAACTTTTTTCTTAGGCATGAACTTAGATGCTGAGGCAGGGTAAAATTCAACACACCCAATACATGTCTGGTGTTTCATGCAGAGTATCAAAGGTAAGTTAAATCATTGTCATGATTGTGTCCAGTACCAAGTATTTTTAGTATTTTTGATAGTTTTTTTGTGCGTGTTCATTTTTATAATGTATTTGATAATAGATCAGTACTAGTACTTTAATTGATATATCAAGCTATATTTGTCCTTTGGTTCTAAACATCTTAGTTGGTAATCAGATGAAGAGTGTGACATAAGCGGTAATTCCTTTAAAAATCCACAATGGAAAACACCCATCAGCCTTCATTATGACCAGTGATCGCTGGCCTCCGTTTTGCAATTATTTTCAAAGATTAAAATATTATTCATGCAATTCCAAACCAATAATTAAACTTGAGTAGACTTGACCAGGCCTGGGGTCAATAACAATGCAATGTAATGCATTACATTACCAGTACTTTACAAATTTTGTCATAACATTTCATTACCATTACTTTTTTTCTCTTCTGTAATGCATTACATTACCATTACTTTCCTTGTGTAATGCAATGCATTACACATTACATTTTGATTAAATATTTATAGGTAAATCTTTTTATACTTCTAACAATAGAAAATAATGAGATGTGGAATAAGTGTACACGACACAGCCCACAATCAAGGGGCAATTCAGAAGTCATCTGCAGAAAACATGTATACAATAATGTTTTGAATATTTTTACCTCTAACATGTAATGGTTATTACATAAAAATGAATCAGTGAAAAATTCGAAAGTGTTCATATCACACTTCCTTGCTGAGAAATACATAATAAATGGGTTTGAATTACAAAGAATATTTATTGGCAATCCAGTTTGTACTACAAGTGGCACAAATGGTCATGATATGTAAACTAACAAAAATGAGGCCAACTTATTAAAGTTACTGTACAATAATCACAAATTACCATATATTAAAAAAAATGTAATTATCATTATTAGATAATACTTTAGTTTTGGTGTTGTTATATTAATTCCAGTTTCAAATTTTCTTGAATAAATCAGAAAATAAATCAGTATTTAGACAGACATGTCATTTCTGTTTTACAAGTAATTATATTTAAAGATTAAATCCTTTTGGTCTCTTGTCCTTTCATAAAATTTGACCCCAATTAGTGAATATATCTAATTGTTATAAAAACAAATTAGTACAATAAAAATGCCATTGTTATGCCTGAAGACATCTTAATTGCAAACATCAAAAAAGGTGATTTCAAATGAACTATTGCAAGATATTCTTTATTCTAGTCTCTCTTTTCTTACTTTACTACAGACATACATTTGAACATAGTGTCTTGTTGCTAAGTGCACCCTTTGCATAATTTTAACTTTTTTAAATTTTCAAATAAAAGTACATATGAATAAATAATAATAATTTTATAATATCATTGGATTAAAGGTTGATTGACAACTTTCTGTTTTAAATCTTATACCTATAATAATTGTTTTTCAAAGACTTTTTTATCATATTTTAGAATTCTCATTCAAATATTTTCTTTTTGTTTCTTTCAGATGTACAAAATAAGAAAAAAAAATATAATGACATGTAATGCAATGTAATGGGTGCATTACACAACTTTTGACCCAAGTAATGCATTACATTACATTACATGTAATGCAGAATTTTTGCATTACACATTACTTTGCATTACTGAAAAAAATGTAATGATTACCATGCATTTGCATTACACATTTGCATTACCCCAGGCCTGGACTTGACTTTGTATATTATACCGTCACAGTTTTTACATGCTACAGCCTCTTGATATTTGGCATGTAGCTTCATTGCATAATACAGTACTTTAAGGTGTAAAGACACTCTTTGCAATATATATTCAAAGTTTACATTGAAAAACTACAGTTATCTCATAGGCGTAGCAAAACTTATTTTTCTTTAATGTTGGTTGTGTCGCGTACACTTATTCCACATCTCTTTATCGTCTATTATTACCTGCTGGATCTTTTTAGTTCCATATTCGCCTGCACTATTTAATAAATTTATGTTCTTATAATGTTTAATGTTATTCTAAGACCTTTATACAAGTGTTAAGTTATTGAAATAATTATGGCAATTTCCCTTGCCCTTTGGTCCATAAAATGATACAGATGTGGAGTGTAGGCGACACAACCTCTATCTATAAATGGTCATGTGGGACATCCATATTTTTGTAGCCATAAATATTGTAGATGTTTGGCTTCTATTTTTTTAACGATACATTTTTGTGGTTTTTTTTTACACCCACCTTGGTTGACATTGATGTATACTAAATATACACGCATTTCGTTTATAAATGTGCACTTAAACCAAATTTCGCCCATTTCTCCATCCAAGTACATCCATTTATATGTCTTTTAATATTTGTTTGGATGTTGTACGGTGAGGGAGCTAATAATTCCTCTGTTGAAATTTTGTCCCAGTGTGAAGACCTTATTGCCTGACTGTTATGGGTCATGCTTATAGCAATAGTTTGACCTGGTCAGAAGAGCATTGGATTACATTCTTCAATATATATAGAAGATAAGCAGGTGTGCTGATTTTAAGGTTCTTGCCTCGAACTTGGTTGTTACTTTATTTTCTTGATGTTAATTAATCAATTCCAGCATAAAATATTATCAAAAGTAAAAGCTTGGATTCCTCAATTAATTCTATAACTCTGTAACCTCCAAACTGGTCTTAAGGATGTATTTTTCCGAGGGGTCAAAATTTTCCTTAATCAAGTTTTTTCCCAAACCTACATATTTGAAATGCTAAGACCCTGGAAAAATCATATTTAGTAAGAAAACAATATGTCTGTGTGCATTTTAGTTCACTACAGCCATTTGAAAATGTCCTATTTTGACAATTTTCCCGAAATATAATCATTTTTTGGCCTATTTTGAGGTAATTTTCTTTCAGATATCATGTTTCTAAATCAAGTTTTCTCTCAAAGTTTCCATATTGATAGATGCCATCATTCTAAACAAATTCAACTTATAAAAAGTATATGTCCGTGATGATATAAGAAAGTTCAGTCATGAAAATGTGCCTTTTAAGGTCATTTTCAAGACACAATAAAACCGGTAAAAATCCAGATTTTTCAAATTTTCGTTCATACCAAAACCTCAAAACCCTCCCATTTTCATTTAAAATAATTGGACAAATATCTTTTTGAATTAAGAAAAGAAATTATTTGAAATGCATAAATATTTTTTTGGAAAAAAAGAATTTTACTATCCCTACCCTGAAATCGGCTAAATTCAGATTGGGATCAATGATCAAATTTGGTCAAAAATTAAAATGTTGCATATCTCAAAAACTACTAATCGTATCTTCATAATTTTTTGACATAATTTAGATGGATCATCATGTGATATATACCCACCAAAAGTTTTCAATTATAAGGCAAGGTTTAAGAATTATTAACTAACGAGATTTCAATGAGACTGAAACCTCAGAGGTTAAAGTTAGTTTTGATAAATTTTTGTAATGTATTTTTGACTTAACACGAGGATAATGTCCAGGTTGATGGTACTAATCATCCAATTAACGAGAAATTTGTTTCTAAAGTCGGGATCATTTTGAGTAAAATCTATATATAATGCTAATCCTGGGTCGAACACCATAAAGTCAGCACAATTTTTTTGTTGTTTTTTTTTTTGTCTTGAACTTGTGCTTGTAGATAATATGGCTAGCGACTTTATCAGAACAGTCTATGAAACAAGCCAAGAAAAGCTGATGATTTTCATCAGCCCTCTTATCTCAATCTTTATCAGCTAAATCAGTAACCTCTCAGCATGATGGTCATAAAGACAGTGAAAGTTTAACATTAGATTGGATTTAATTACTTGTACACTGTCAACTTCAAAGTGATGTTTGAAATCATGTGAAATATTTTCATTTTTGTGAAGAAAATTCTGTAACATGATATGTGCACCATAGGGTTTGTGGTCAAGGAACTCAACTGGGTGTTGACATATTTATAACTAATTTAAAGTGATCAGAGATAAGAAATCTAGCATTCATCTAGCTTATTTCATAGACTGAGAAGTTTAGATGCGATTTATTTTCAGAGATCATTTGTACACTATAGGTATAAAGTCAGTATTTCAAACGATGAATTTAACTAAGACATTTTTATCATATTTTAATCGACATGTTTTATCAAACAAAACAAAAAAGTGTATACAACATAAATATACAATTTATAATTAAAACAAATCTGTTAATATCTCAAAATAATTCATGTGTTAACAAAAAACGCAAATATAATATTTATCATACAAACACAAAACATTATTTTATATCTTTAACATGTTTACAAACAGAAATAACAATGTGTTATTAGCTGCTACATAGCACTATGGGTAACTAGAACCTATATTGGTAGTCTGTGTTAATTTGAATAACCTCCCATGTAAATTAAAATGTTTGATTTGTAAAAATGTTTGAAAATTAATTTACAACTATTCATTTTTAGGAAACGCTAAAACACCGGGTAATTTGAAATGGAGCAAATACTGTATGACTAGATGTAGGATATCTGATTGGCCACTTAAGGAAAGACTTGTGTCTCCATCATATTAGGGATCACTAGAGTCATTGTCTACAGCTTTCAGCTGCTGTTTCTGCTGCCTTCTGTGCTAGTTTCTCTGGTGTTAAGTAAGGATGGTATCTATACATGGCGGAAGGATAATGGAGTCCACTATTGTCCGTAGAAGCCGAGGAATAAGAAGCACTTGTCGGGATCGAGTCTCTGAGTCTCAGGTTATTTGCTGCTCCTAGCAATGGATGTAATGCTACCGTAGGAAAGACAAAGTTTGAATTGGCTGCCATGCCAAATAGTCCACCATATAACGTGTATAGTGATCTGTCGTTTGGTAGGTACGGCGTGGACCCCATCACCGTTGAAGGGATAGGTCGCCAAAGTGGCCACGGTGGATGTGGAATGCCTGTTTGTTTGTCTGTGCCGTCTTCTATAACAGAAAGTTAATATTTATAAAGTTTAACCGTTTCTACTGTAATAAAGCTTAACTAGAAATTCATGTTTTTAGCTAAAAAGGAGATTCAAATTGTATAAGTTTGAAGAAAATACCTTAGCAAAGCTTTAATGATTTATGTCTGAGAAAACACTGAAGCCCAAATACTAGTATAGAATGTTTATTTCTTTTTCTCACGAATTTGTATGTTTAAAATATTATGTTGACATTTCACCTTGCATGTAATGATTTAAAGCCAGTTTAAAGCCTAATAATCTTTTAGTTCTTGAAAACCACAAATTATTTCCTATTCACAAAACCAATTGCTGCACTTATAAAATACATCTTTAGTCAATTCCATACCTTTAGCCATCAGTTCCCTGTGTTGTTTGAGTTGTTCCTCTATTTCAGACTCTGAGTAGGACCTCAGTGGTGACCTGGCATATGTATGCTGCTGTAGGAAGTTCTCCATACTGTCCCGATACAGGAAGGGGTAGGTAGGGCAGTCCGAACTGAACGCCGAGCTGTAATATTCATAAGACATTAATCTAAACTGTGTAGACAGGGGTGTTGTTTTCCAAAAGCTCACAATATAACATGTAGCCTACAGGTGTAAGTCAAATATGAATATATTAAAAGAAAGACATCAAAATACATCCAAAGTATCAACTTTTATTTGAAAAATCCTGTTTTATTTTGGATGTTTATGTACATGTGTTATTGCTAAGTCTTAGAAAAGTAATTATTTTTTGGTTTAAGTCTATTTTACCAAAGAGTTTATGATCAAGGATAGCATAGATGAAGTCGAAAGGTGGAAGAAAAAGTATTGTTGACTTTTAATACCTTTCAAATTCTGTAAGTCGTGTAGAGTCTCTGAACCCTTTGGCAAATGGATTGCTGTCGATCTTTAATTTTGTGATCTAGGAAAAACAAAAAATCATTAATCAACATTATATTTTTAAAAAAACCGTGCTAAAAGATTTCAATTGATATTTTTAACTGTTGTTGAAATATTTCTTTATAGATAACATCTAAAATAATGCAGTGGTACAAGAAGATAATTAAGGATAACAATTATACTGGTAGGTAAAATACTATGAAATTAAACATCTCAAAAGCTGTGTGTTCAAAATCTCAATCATCTTCAAAACATATGTTATAATAAATTTATTGCCAAAATGATATATATAATTACCAGTTGATTTTGGTATGCTGTAACTGCTATAAAGGTAGTTTCCGGAAATATAAACGTCTTAAATTCCTCCGCATCCAAACTTGAAACTGATGTTTGGTTACTAGCCGTATCTTTTTTCTTTACAATGTGAATTCTCGGTTGGTATTTATGCATTGAATTGAGAATAATCTGCGAAAAACAAAGAGAAACATTTGTTAATAATTAACACAATTTATATTGATAGATCTTTAATTTGGTTTTGAACGTGTGAATATGGAGTGAATTTCTTGTTAATGGGTGAAATACTTCTCAGTTTACCACTTTAATATTCGTGGCAGAGTTTAGAGTACAACTTCAAGAGAAAATGAAAGCAAGACAAGATGGATAGATATTGTGTAACTGACATTAAAATTCCGTTTTATAAACTTTCTAAAGACTTGAAATAACGATGTGATTCATTTGATTATTCTTATATAATTGTAGGATAACTAGTTAATGAAATAGTGGATCGCCTTTTGGCTAGAAAAAAGCCAACTGTCAAATTTCCCCGACATTTTTCGTCTCTTTACAGTTGGTATCACCTTTCTAATCCTTAAGCTTGGCCTTTCAATTTTAGGATTTGTCATAAAAAAACAGTTGAAAGTAGCTTTTTTTGTAGTAAATAAACAATGACTCTTAAATCTGTTAAGGTAGATGGGGTGGGGATGGGGTGTCTTTCACTGAGCATATTTTTGCACATCTGTCATAACTTTAAAATTTATCATGCAGTTATTCTTATTGATTTCTATTGGGCTAGATAAACGTCTAGATTGATAATTACAACATAAATTTGGATAAAAAAACACCTTCTTTTCGAATTTTAATATTTTCCCGTACTTTTTAAGGGGATATAATTTGTATAGAAATCAAAGGCAAAAACACATTTTTCACTTTTTTTCAAAATAATTGATGGTGAACTTTGTCTTTAATTTAGAATATGTAAAAATCCATACAAAACAAGATTTTTCACAAATTTTAAGGAAAATCTATGGATAACTTTTTAAACACCCCATCTACCTTAAGGCATGAGAATTTTCTAAGTAGGTTTGCATTCCACTTGTAAATTCTCTTCATTTATAAAAGACACTTGTGCCAGATTAACGTAGCCGAAAATAAATTATCAAGTAAATGTTTTGGAAGGCTCAGTTAGGCCAGGGTTGCTTGAGTATATACAAAGAGCCATCATCAAAACCCATATTTAATACGTCATTCTAGGACTTTATTTTGTATTCATTACTGAAACATACCTGGTTGTTTTTGTCCAGCATATTATTGGTGAGTTTGAGTTTCTCAAAAGATACAGTTTGTTTCATAAGTTGTTCTCCAGTATACGGTGAATCTGGATGCATGTACAGTCGTGTGGGCAATGGTGGATCTGCCTTCCCTGCTACCAGCCATGAAGACCTGTGGTAAGCATACCTGTAACGTTTATTGTCTACAGGGACGATGTCCATTAATACCATGTATCTGGTCTCGGAGTCTATACCGGTGAAGGAAACCCTTAAAGTTGGAAACATGCGCCTGAAAATATATAAATCTATACCGGTGAAGGAAACTCTTAAAGTTGGAAACATGCGCCTGAAAATATATAATTCTATACTGGTGAAGGAACCTCTTAAAGTTGGAAACATGCGCCTGAAAATATATAAATCTATACCGTTGAAGTAAACTCTTAAAGTTGGAAACATGCGCCTGAAAATATATAAATCTATACCGGTGAAGGAAACTCTTAAAGTTGGAAACATGCGCCTGAAAATATATAAATCCATACTGGTGAAGGAAACTCTTAAAGTTGGAAACATGCGCCTGAAAATTGGAAATATGCGCCTGAAAATATATAAATCTTTACCGGTGAAGGAAACCCTTAAAGTTGGAAACATGCGCCTAAAAATACATAAATCTATATCGGTGAAGGAAACCCTTAAAGTTGGAAACATGCGCCTGAAAATATATAAATCTATACCGGTGAATCCAACTCTTAAAGTTGGAGACATGCGCCTGAAAATATATAAATCTAAACCGGTGAAGGAAACTCTTAAAGTTGGAAACATGCGCCTGAAAATATATAAATCTATACCGGTGAATCCAACTCTTAAAGTTGGAGACATGCGCCTGAAAATATATAAATCTAAACCGGTGAAGGAAACCCTTAAAGTTGGAAACATGCGCCTAAAAATACATAAATCTATATCGGTGAAGGAAACCCTTAAAGTTGGAAACATGCGCCTGAAAATATATAAATCTATACCGGTGAATCCAACTCTTAAAGTTGGAGACATGCGCCTGAAAATATATAAATCTAAACCGGTGAAGGAAACCCTTTAAGTTGGAAACATGCGCCTGAAAGTACATAAATCTATACCGGGGAAGGAAACTCTTAAAGTTGGAAACATGCGCCTGAAAATATCTATACCGGTGAAGGAAACCCTTAAAGTTGGAAACATGCGCCTGAAAATATATAAAGCTATACCGGTGAAGGAAACCCTTAAAGTTGGAAACATGCGCCTGAAAATATATAAATCTATACCGGTGAATCCAACTCTTAAAGTTGGAAACACGCGCCTGAAAATATATAAATCTATACTGGTGAATGAAACCCTTAAAGTTGGAAACATGCACCTGAAATATATAAATCTATACCGGTGAAGGAACCCTAAAAGTTGAAAACATTCGCCTGAAAATATAAAAATCTATACCGGTGAAGGTAACCCTAAAAGGGTGAAACATTCGACTGAAAATATATAAATCTATACCGGTGAAGGAAACCCTAAAACGGTGAAGGAAACCCTAAAAGGGTGAATCATTCGAGTGAAAATATATAAATCTCTACCGGTGAAGGAAACCCTTGGGGTTGGAAACATTCCCTGAAAGTATATGAAATACAAATGACAACAAAGTTCCAGACAATAAATTTTGCTACGCCTGACGCGCGTTTTGTCTATTCAAGACTCAAAAACATTATGATTATGAAGAGCATAGAATAGTTAAATCAAAAATCTTTACTGGTGAAGGAAACTCTTAAAGTTGGAAACATTCGCCTAAAAATATACAACAATTAATTATTACTTGGTTAAAAACGGTCTATATCAAATCAACTGTATGATGGTACCAAATCAAGTGATAGTTAGATGAAATTTTCTGAGCCTCTATATAAGAACGCCTAAACAAAATAGTAATTTTGATATTGTTCAGTAAGATATATTAGCAAACATCGGAATTTATTCATTTCCAATGACATGAAACATATTGCTAAGTTTATCAGCAACTACAAATTACAGGTATTCGCCCAGGTGTTGCATTAAATACCAATAATGATTGCACAAGTGTGCAGCTATCAGGTGAGTTATCGCCCATTAAGCACACCATACAAAACAATAATGTCACTTTTTGCATGTCACCGCCAGAAGAAAACGCATATGGAGATACAGAGCTCATGGTATAAGTCTGACACTTCTTAGGGGGCCTGCAGGGTTGAATGATTATATATTCCATACTTATACATAAACATAATGCAATACTGCCCGCTAGTTTGATAATACATAATGCGCGCTTTTTGAAGAATAGCTTCTCGTCTGCAGCATTAAACTATATTTACCAGAAAGTAAAAGGTTAACTTGTTATAAGAAAGTCTTGTAATAATATTGATATGAAAGTTCATTGGTTTTTACAATCATGTCTTTCATTAAGACCCCCTTCTGAATGTATCGACCCTACTCATCTCTGTTTATTTTGTAACTCATTGACATCGCTCCTATTACCCGATATTAGTTTATATTGGACAATTGATAGAATACAAATAACTTCCAACGAGACGTTATCCACATGCCTGCCTATCGGTATAACACAAATAATCGTATACTTAATTCTGACAAATTAATAGCCATTCATTTGAAACCAATTTGCTTTAAAAATAATTCAACAAAAAATGAACCAAGAAAATTCAAGGTAAAAGGTTACATAAGAATATGGGATTTTTTTTCAAGTCATAAGTTGTTTGAAAAGAACTTGAATTTCAAAGTTATTTTGACATATTATCTTTAACTTCCATTAAAAGAAAAAAAAACAATGAAACATTTTTTTTGCTTGAAATGTTTAAGAAATATCAAACTCAAACATCAGACATTTATTTTAGAATGGAAATTCAATTGAGTTTTTTGCAAACTATTTGCATTTGATGACCATCTTTTCACATGTAAGCGATATTCAAACAATAAATATGGCTAGGTTATTAAAATACAAAGTCATCTTGAATTGTCTACATATAGAAGAAAATGAGATGTGGAATAAGTGTACGCGACACAACCTACATTATAAACGTATATTTTAAATATCCACAATGGAAAACAGCCAGCAGCCTCCAATGTGACCAGCGGTCGCTGCTCGCTGTTTTTCAATTGGCCCCTGGATTGAAAATAAAATACATATGATTCAAGCCCAATCCCAAAGTGCATTGAAAAGGATGTAAGTAAAACAATATGCCAAGTAAATTTTGGAAAATATTTCAATTATTTCAATTAAGATTGATTTAAGGAGTCTTTAGAAAAAGTGTTAAAGTGCAAAAAGATAAATAACAATTTGAATTGGTGTCCATTGTTAGACCGCCTGTGGAAATCATCCGTTGCACAGGATCTTGATTAATTGAGTTGAACCCTGTTATCATTAAGTCAAAGTGTTTTGGGCACAACCCCTTAATGAAATAATGGGATATGTCAAAGAGGGGGTCCAGTGTGTGTGATCTGATGACTACCCATACTATTGAAAACTATAATATAATTTATCTATAAAACTTTTTAAATAAACCCAAAAAAAGTTTTTAATTCTACTGATTTTATACGTAACTGTTTTTTTTAAATTCAATGTTAACAGTCTTTGTAGAAATTACTGAAACTGCTTTTTAATTCTGCTTCCGATCGTTTAAGGATGTTCGAGGGTGACTTTGAAAGTGATGAGGTTTTTGAAATTGTTACCTTAAATCATAAGGGAATAAATAGAAATACAATATAAGCTAAAAATTTTGATAGGTTACTGTACTCGTTTTCAAGATAATAACAGTTCAAAATTTGGCAGGAAAAGGTTTACTCTGTTTTTTTTTTCAATAGCTTTAACGCTAGCAAAGTTTAGCTCTTTAAACCTGTGAAAAAGTGTTAAGAATTTGAAAGAAAAATTGTAGATGTAATAAAAACCCTAAACAAAAGAAAAAATGGGATTACCGTGCAATTTTTTTTGCCTTATTTTGATGGAAAAACACCAAAGTAAAAATCTCAAAAGCTGAACTCTCCAACATCCCCATAAGAACACTTTAAAAAAACTTTCTTGTACCATAGAATAGTTTTGAACTGTTTTGTGCTGCCTTCTAAATAATTAATAAAGGTAATAATCTTAATGTATAAACTTATTTATATTTTCTTTTTACAAAATATTGAAATATACTGTTCATTTTGAGTAATTAAAATATCTTCGTCCTTATAGAGTTGAAGATACTGGCTTTGCACTCACACTGTAATGGCAGTTAGATCAAGCAATTGATAAACAAAATGATCAGTGTCTGTTTTTTAGAAGGAATTAGATTAATTTGAAATATCTTGATTTTCCTTGGATTACTTGATTCCCAAGCCAGTTTCTCGCTTTTAGAACAATTTTGATCACACAATAACTCTCTACTTTGATTTAGCGATAAAAAGGGTGATTAGATGTAAACATAGTCCAGAAATGATTCGCGCATGAATATTCGTCTCGTGACGCATTAGAAAGTGTCATTCTGACAACTTAAACGAACTATTTACAAGACGAACGAAATCGGCTGCTGAATCTGTTGTTGGTTCTATAAAATGATTAGAGCAATCTTTGAAATAAAAGAGCAATGATTTTAAGCCGTCAATATTTATTTGTAAAGATATTCGCTTATTCCTCATTTTGAATGAAAAATCAAATTATAGACCCAGCCAGTTTGATGCATCTTTCATGATTGTGTTTTAAACCATGCCGAGGCATAATATTCTTAGACTTAAAACGTGTTCTTAATGGTCTCAACTAGGGATGCACGTAGATTACTACACCAATAATATATAATATATATTTCGAGTGGAATTGACATAAACTTGCTTTTTTAAAAACTATCCCATATAATACGCCAAGAAATAAAACCATTTGAAGTATTTTGACCGACGACTTCAAATCATGAAACAAAAACTCATATATGCTCGAGCTTTTCTTAGGAAAGCTTCAAATTCAACAACCTAATATAAAGAATTAAAATACTGAAATAAAAAAAGATCATAATCCAGATAAAGGTTGTTCATTAATGTTTTTTTTTATAAAACTCGCTAAAAAATCGTTTGATTGGTTGAATTTATAGAAATATTTTGTTTTAACAAACTAATAACAAATTTCCAGTTAATATTGTGACAGATTGCCATTTTTGAAAATTCAGTATTATACAAACATTAAGGTAATTTCTTCAGAATTAACCATATTGCCTATTGTTACTGTCAGATTGGTGCACAAATGATCAGATAAATGGCATCTTTCACTAATAATACAAATCTTGACCACTTTCGTTAAATTGTGTCTTTTATTTTGCCGTTGTCATTTAATTATCGGTTAAATAATTAACTCAATGCTAGTGATTCAGCATTCATGCTGTGTTAAATTCGTTTGGACGACGGTCTGTCCAGAGTATCATGTCTCTGACGTGTATGTTTTTAACTTTTAATAGTTTTGCCTCGTTCCTGATGTACCGGAATGGAGCATTTTGTCGTCTGCTGGGATAACAGGTCAGCACATCAGAAAGAATCCGTTCTTTACGAAACCCTAACGTGTAAATTAACTGTCAACATTTCAAAGTTCCGCTGACAGTGCTAACTATGGGTTCTTTGGCGAATAATTCGTCAAACTAACAAACATAATAGTTTATCTGGAGACGACAATACATTTTCAACCACAAACCTCAGTGTCTCAACAGTTTCAATTAATAACCGTATTGTGAAATTACACCTTTCCAGCCGAGAATAGTTTAATTGGAATTGAAAAGACCGATAAATGTATTTTTCGGTTAATTTGCTTTAGATTTACCAGGAATCTGGTGACTAAAAATTCAACACAATCAATGTTTCAGTTATTGTCTGTTGAAGAGACCAATTGTAATATAAAGGAAAAAATAGGTTGAAACTCCATAATTATCAAATTATTTAATGACTAAAGCAATCATCATTTGAATATTTTTTATATACCTGTATATAAATCGGATTAAAAATTATAATATCATGGAAATGTCTTATATGCTTTATTTGTTTTACTGTTATTTGTTAAGGTATAAGGTCCTGTGCTTTATTTTTTTTACAATTATTTTGCTATATTTGTAAAACTTTCTGGTAAATAGTAATTAGTATATTAATTTATTTCAAACAGAACCAAATCATTTCCTATTTTTATTTTTGTTTTATATTCGTCTCCCTGTAAATTCGCGCTTTCCTAGTTAAGCAATAACTAACTTATTATTCTCTGATTATATTGCTTAAACAACACACCGAAAATCCGGTTCATAGAATATGAATCCAACAAATAAAATGTTAAATACTTTTTTCAATAGATTATTTATATTTAATTAATTTACGAAATACATGCAATTAAAAAAGCTAAAAATGTAGGGAAAGATCAGCAGTTTAATTCTTTTGAAAAGAAGTGTAAATTTATTAATTTTTAGAATGTATATTTTGTCATTCAAACAAGGAGTTTTTATGCAATAACATTGGTACAGCAAAAATGTAATGGGTAAAAAGTTCGAATCCAAGAAATAAAATAGTTTGCACCCCCTTCCTACCATCCCCATAAAAAACCATGAATATTGTAAACTCAATGAAATGATGATAATTCTTGATTGTTTTATACGTTTACACTTGTACCCCTCTATGGTTTGTCCCCCGGTTTATCTCTCTACTTATTCTACATCACGAAACCCGAACGAGGTAAAAAGGCGTGAAGTCGTAAAATACCAAATTGTTGACAAACATTTTTTGCTTAAAAGTAAAACCTTGAATATTTATAGGCGATTTTTCTTTGATAATTTTGGTGTGAAGCGAGGATAATTGTTATCATTTTAACAATGCATGATTTGAAATTTGACGAGTTATACAGGATATGCAGTGCCATAGTTGAACATGAGCAGGAAATTATATGCCTAAATCAATTTTCTTTTTTTTTCTGGGCAGGTGTTCTTATTTAAAACAATTGTCTTATTATCAGTTTTATTGGAGGTAAAGATTATCATCAACTGATTCAAATTTCACTCATGTTTCCCCCCAAACCTTTTACTTTCTTATTGAACAAGAAGTAAAGATGATGTTGTGTCATGCACATGACTTTTGACATTGGATTCTAATATAATAAATAATTGTTATTTGTTGCTTCTATCATTGATTAAATTAATTGAAGGAAAAAACTTTACACATCTTTTTCTGTCCGTTCCAAATAATATAATTCTTTGCTATATGTTTTTTTTTAAATCTTTGTACTTTTGATATCTATTTTCCTATATTAACCATGAATGATTATTTTTGCAGTAATATTGTTTTGTTTAAAATAGTATAGGAATAACCTTTTTTATAATTAAAACCATTGTGAACATCTTAATTTGCATGTTTGAAAAATATATATGCTTAAAAAAGTCGAAATATGTTTTGTATTCAATTCCAAATATATTAATACATTTGTAAAACAAAAATTTTAAGTAAATTACACATTCATTATTTACTAAAGGCTGTAAACTGAACTTACCGGCCTGTTTTAGTTATTATCATTTCTGTTCCAAGTTCATGGAATTTATCCCAGAGATCTTTGGTTTCCAGCCGACAATGGACATTGGCTAGTTCTTTACTGAGGGTTGGGGATGATGTTGTAGTGACCTCATTGTGTTCTAATTCTGGTAAACTTTCTCTCTTTCCACAGGGAACGTCTGGTATGGTGTGACTGATAGGAACAAAGTCATGGTGTGACGGAGAAGTACTGCTTCCTTCAATATTCTTGTCTGGAATATAGAAAAAATGAAAAGTTTAGTATGCTAAGATAAGTATCTATTCAATTGTATGTTTCAACGTATAAAAATTTTTGTAACTTTATATATAAAAGTGACAAAAATTGTTGTTTTAATTCTAGATAAATTAGAAGAAAAACAAAATTTCCTTTAAATTTTGAACTTGCATTTTTTATATGAACCTATTATTATCTTACCTATTGGTATAGGACTAACAGGAGACTGGTGCCCTTCTCTCGTTCCATTATCACCACCGATAATTGCCGCAATAGAAAAAGCTGTGGCTTTAGAAGAGAGTTGCATTTTGTTCTGTTGCTGTGACAGTCCACCGTCAAAATTTTCCAAGCGAGAATTGTCATCATTTTCCATTTTAGGATTTTCAATTTTTTTATATGTTATTAGTATTTCTTTTTCACTTAATTCTCTACTATTGATATTGTTATTTTGAACAAATATATTTGATATATAATAATTATATCACAATATGTATCATTTCCTTACAAGTCAAGTACATTGCTTGTTTACTTAAAACTTTAGAATTGACTGTTTCTTATTTGTTTAACTGCCCGTTAAATTATGATAAAAGAAATATCACCATTTTAACTACTTGTACAAAATGATTGTCTTCTATTATCGATATTTCACTGTAAATCGTTGTAAGACCCCGTTTGATTGGAGAAGATTTATACAATGAAGCCAATCATTTCCAGCTAGGGGAGGAGCATTGCAAGATCTACACTATTAATTGTTTAACAGAGGAGATGTTTTTAACTGTGGTTTTTAACAGATATCAATTGAACAATTGAAACCGATAGCACAGGAAATAAAAATGATGTTTATTTGGACTACTGTCACGAGGAACATATAATAAATTGGGATACTTATAATATGTAGTTTTATTTCACAAATCACAAATTATCATTTTCGAGATTGTTTAATTAACAAGACAGTTATTATGTTTTTGTAAAGTACACTTTTGCCAAGAAACCCGCGATAACCTAAGTTAAACATGTTAAACTATGCGGTAAATGTTTTAGAGAGTGGGATCTAAATATAAAATGATCATATATTAAATAGACATTTATTATAAGATAAAGTAGAATTATTTCTTTTGAAAATTTCTTTTTTATTTCTTGTTAAAATATTGAGGTAAACAAGTGTCTTAGAAATAACTCATTCCCATTTATAGTCGTTGTGCTTCATTATGTTTTTTCTTCAAATATATTGATTGTACGTTCAAAGACAGCTATTTTATTTATGTATTTTGCTATACCTTTAGTTTACATTCATACTTTTTTCATTGTATACATATCTCACTTAATGTTTTTTTTTTAAATATATCTTACTTTCGATGAAATTCTTTTCGGAAGACTGAAAAATATGATTCATTTATGTTTAAGTTTTCATAAGATATCAAGATATAAGAACCACTGGTTTGTGGGGAATCTGTGCCAACGCCTAACTGAAGTATTCTCCTGTAGGTTTTACTATATATGCTTTCAATAATCTTTCCATTGTTTTTGTAGATTTTTTTAATTCATTTATTGAATGTCTACTGTGCATTATTTTCACTCGTGTTTTTCACCCCTATTGCTACTTGTGTTGACCGCATGTTTTTCATTAGTTTTCATACGCCTATTACAACTTATGTTGACCGCATATTTTTTCATTAGTTTTTTCTCACTCTTTTGCAACTATGTTGACCCCATGTTTTTCATTACTTTTGCTCACTCTATTGCATTTTTTCATTCGTTTTTTTTTCACTCCTATTACAACTTATGTTGACCGCATATTTTTCATTAGTTTTTTCTCACTCTTTTGCAACTATGTTGCATGTTTTTCATTACATTTGCTCACTCTATTGCATTTTTTCATTCGTTTTTTTCACTCCTATTGCAACTTATGTTGACCGCATGTTTTTCATTACTTTTTCTCCACCCTTTAACAACTAATGTTGACTGCATGTTTTTCATTCGTTTTTTATCAACCCTATAACAACTTATGTTGACCGCATTTTTTCATTCGTTTTCCTCAAGCCTATAGCAGCGTATGTTGACCGCATGTTTTTCATTCGTTTTTCTCAACCCTATAGCAGCTTATGTTGACCGCATGTTTTTCATTCGTTTTTTTTTCAACCCTATAGCAGCTTACGTTGACCCATTGATTTTCTCAACCATATTTCAACCTATTTTGATCTCATGTTTTTCAGGTCAACAGAAATGTGCATGAACATCTCGCCATCTTCGAAAAAGTAGCATTGTTTTTCAATACTGTTAGTCTCGTTTGTGAGGTAAGTGTTGGTGATTTAGGCTGCAAACAGTTCTACAGACAAAAAAATGACTGTATAAATTTTATTCTATACAGTATTTCAATCTCAGAAAGATTGTAAAGTGGGCTTTTATCACACATCGTTAATGGTGTTGTTCTCATAAATGTACATGTTTCCTGATGATAATTCTTATCTCTAGCATAGATGATGATGATTCTTTATCTTTTTTTAATCGTTTGTATTCACTTGGTGGCACTGATTGTCTGTATAGTAATTTTATTTGTCTTCGCTCAGTAGGAGTTTGACCAGTTGTGTTCAGTAGAACTGTTAGGAAAATATTCTAAAACTGTTCTGTTAACACTTCTAGAACTGTTTATATCAAACCCTGTCATACATCCTGACGGTTTTGAAGCTGTCTGCTGCATCCTGACGATTTTAAAACTTTTCTAAAACATGACAGTAAATATATAGGATGTTCCGGAGTTATTGGCCATTTCTAATAAAAATACTGCCGATTAACCTTTACTGCTGATTATAACTCACACCACTTAAAAATTAATGACCTAAAATTGCATTAAACAATTTAGTTTAAATAACATTAGGTTATTCGAACATACTGCCAGGAACAAGAATTATGTATAATCTGCCAGGACGAAGAACAGGGTGTTAGGCCGGGGAACATTTTATGAAAGTTACTGTTTTGGGTTAGAGGAGGTCTAGAACTGTCCACTGTGACTAGACAGGCGTTAATTTGTTGTCGTCAAGGCTGCCCAAAAAGGTTTTTACAATCTGCATATGGAGTTTTTCTTAAATTACTAGTGAGTCTCGTCAGCCTCCAAAAGATGACGCTCACATTCAATTTTGTTTTCGTCAGTCTCCAAGTAAATTGCGCAAATTAAAATCTCCAGCTGGTAGCGCTGTTTGTTTATATAATCAGTTCTTTTCAATCTTCAGCCACTGGGGGGGATGATTCTGAATGTTTTCGTCAGTCTCCCAGTATATATATAAAGCTTATTTTGTATTAAATGTTATCTCTCCTCTGTATCCCAGTAGGTAGTGATGTTTCTTTTAATAACGAATTTATCTAGTCAAGTCATTGGTATCGCTTAGGTTAAAACCCGTCATCCAGTTAGAGCGGCTGGGTCAATATTTATTTGTCGTTGAGTCTCCAAAAAGTAGTTCGCACCATCTTGTAGCATAACTAGAAAGTTAGGCTGATTGTGTATATCATCATTTCACTTCAATCACCCCAAATAGGAAGGTATGATTCTGAATAAAGTGGGAGCTAGGTGTCGTCAGTCTTCAAGTGCTTATGTCCATAATTCTTTTTATACTGTATGCTCTCTTCTGTCTCCCAAAACGTAGTGCTGCTTCAATAGACCCTCAGAAGGTGGCGCTAACAGTCTATATAGTGAGTTCTCGTCACGTCTTCTCCTCTGAAGTGTACTATCCATCACTCCCGATCTCTGTCAAAGTAACAAGTTATTACAGTAGGTTTATAAAATATCTCATCGTTACTAATGACATAATAACATTCTATCTCAACGGTTTAGATGGATTAAAGTCTTCTCATCATCATTACTAATCTTAAACTTTTACTCTGTCGATGCATCACTTCCCTAAATGGTACTGTTGTGTAGGAATAGTTTTCAATCAAGCGCTTAATTTGCCGATGAAGTGTCAAGAAAATGTCCCGAATTTACTGATTTTCCATTAAATGATCGCTTCTATATCCACGTTTTTCTCTAACCTTTTTGCAATTTAGTGCATGGTGACTACTTCTTCCGAACAGCTCAGCCTAACAACATGTCAGAATAGCTCCGCGATCTAATACATCACACAAGCCACAATTATAAGCAATGTAATAATACATCGTTTTCGTGTAGTCTTGTCGCATTGACTAAAACAATCAATGTATTTTATAAAATCAGTGGAATTAGCGATAATCATAGGGGCTTGAATAATATTTTCATGATAGAGACGTTCTTTTATTGCAATATTTTGATTTATTTGTGAAATTATCAATCACGTCGGTAAATGATGGTCGTAACTCTGAGTTTATTCTTCATGAGACGTGTCTGTGCTCTATATTTAAATCTTCACAAATGTGATCTAATGTTTTCTTACGCCAACGTTTCTATTTCAGCCATTTCTCTACCCATTAACGGTGCAATATATTTCAATCTTCTTGGCAAATTATCAGCATATATTCTTCTATTACCATTTAAAAACTCGTGTCAAGATACTAAAAAACTTGTCTGGAAAATATCTCATAGAAATAATATGCCTAGAAGGGCATGTTTTAAACCATGATATTAAACATTTTCGCCAAGAATGTAAAGTTCTATTATTGCTTTGAAAAAAAAATGAAAATCAGTTTAAGTTTATTTCAAACTTTGGCATGATTGTTTTCGCCGAATTATATAAATCAGAAATGATGAGATGTGGAATAAGTGTACGCGACACAGCCCACAATCAAGCGACAATTCAGAAAAAACCACAATGGACAAACACGTTTAAAGTATATACGTGGAAGTTAAATTACTAATTTCTACAATTCTTGTACATTCTTTGGAAAAGCAGAGTCTTTTCTTGTATAAAGTGAAAAGAAATCAAATAACATCAACATCAACTAAATTCATGCAGTATGTATGACTTAGCTATATTATAACATAGTTTTCATTAAATGTTATAAGAATGGTAACAAGGGGTTGCACAAAGTCGTGCTAAGTATACCCCCACTCGACCATTCAGAAAACAGGAAGTAGATGACTGACTGACCTGGAAATGGGAGGCAAGGTACAACTCATCATACTAAAGCTGTATACCAAATTTGAAATCAATCCCTTCTGTAGAAGCCAAGAAAGCTGTTACGAAAAAAATTGTCTATTTTTGACCCATAAAAAGTCTAAGTCGGCTCGGAAAACAGGAAGTAGATGATGGACTGACCTGAAAAGGGGAGGCACAGTATAATTAATCATGCTGAAGCTGTGTACCATATTTGAAACCAATCCATCCAGTAGAAGCCGAGAAAACTGTTACGAAAAATTTCACATTTTAAATTTTTTACCCTAAAAAGTCTAAGCCGGTTTGGAAAACAGGAAGTAGATGATGACTGATCTGGAAAGGGGGGCACGGTAAAACTCATGATGTTGAAGCTCTGTACCAAATTTGTAACAAATCCATCCAATAGAAGCCGAGAAAACTATTACGAAAAAATTCACATTTCAAATTTTGTTACCCTTAAAAAGTCTAAGTAGGCTCAGAAAACAAGAAATAGATGATGGACTAACCTGGAAAGAGAAGGCATGGAAAAACTCATCATGCTGAAGCTGTGTACCAAATTTAAAACCAATCAATCCAGTAGAAGCAGAGAAATTAAACCGGACGGACAGACGGACATACGGACGGACAGACGGACAAGGTGATTGCAATATATTCCCCTCTCTTACGAGTGGGGGTATAATTATTATTCATTAAATAGAATGCATATAGTACTATTCTTGTATTATGAAATTAAACAAACATTAGTTTTATTGACACCAACCTTGAACTGTGTATTTTTAATATTGATTCGATTACTCTATCCTGCACAAATTTTCACGAGAGATTTTTTTCGCGAATTTTGCGAGAAACATTATTTCGCGAAAATGAGTCGTCGCAAATGATTCATTTTTATGCTGTACATGTAATATATAATTGTTGTAATGAATATTTGTGAAAATAAGTAGCCACGAAATCGCCCTCAGACATTAAAAAGCGAAATAAGTAGCCGCGAAAATAATTTTGTTTACAGTATTTAAATGTATTGTGTATAGTTCTTATTTTGCCCTAAAACATAAAGCATTCAGATTTATAAATTAACTGAACCATTTGGAAAAGCTGAAGTGGCCACATCTAGAGCTTATGACATTGACCAATAAAATACAACAAAAAATTGAACAGGCTTTGGTTCGACATTTAGATTTGAGAACCTCACGTGGTAGACAGAGTGGAAGAGTCTGGGACGAAATTATTGTAGAACTTCTGTATCATGATATCTGTTACCTTGTCTTTGCAACAAACCATTGTATTTGGACCAGTCCTTAAAAAGAAAAGTTTTGCTTTTTATTACAAATTCTCAAATATAACATTATGGCCCTGACTAATGTATTTATTATTCCAAAATAATAATTGGACAATACACATCAAAATAGAAGAAGCTGCTATTATTTTGATGAATTGTATGCATGTTTAAGACATGGCAGTGTCTAATGTAATTTTGACAGCTTAAGGATAGAGACAAAATGAAAATATGTTGTTAATGTTACGTCTTGTTGTAGAAAGTAAAGCTACCCAATCAAAGATTCAGACTAGAGGTGCCAAAGTCAATAGAATAACACATAATTTACATCTTCTATCCTTCACATAAACTCTTATGTTCCATCTTCAATCACTAGGTTTCTAGAATTGATAATATCGCCAAATTAAGGCTTTGCCTCCTAAAACTGGCGCCTTAAACCCACGATGTATGCAAAATATGATATAATGATCTGAAATTATACGTTAGTGTTCGAGTTGTCACTTCTAGTAATATTGAAACAGCATATAAAGTTGATATCATAACTATTTAATTGGTTTTCTGTGACTTGATAAATAAATCTTTTCTTTATAACTACTGATATTTGTTTTAATCACACGCAAGATTGAAAATAAGTTTTAATGTTTCTATGGAAGACACAAAGGAGTACCCATGTGGCATTCAAATATTGTAAATATTGACCTATGTAGAAATGTTTGATAATCTGTAGTATTTTTATTGGCGATTGTTTTATATGCAGCTTTTAATCAAATTATGAAACAATGAAAAAATGAAATTAAGAATCAATACACATGAAAAATCAAATAAAAAGACAAAAACAATATGTATTCAATAACTTTCCAATTTTACCTGTCGTGTTACCTGATATTTTGATAATAGGACTTCAGATATGCTTACATATCATAAACATCTGCACCAGACCGGTGACAATATTGTTACATTATGAGCAGAGGTTCAGTTTTCTCTCCATAATGTTCCTCACCACCTTGGGTTTATCGGACATGTGTTAGAGAAAAGGATCCCAAAATGATGATACTTTACAGTAGCAATCAATCACCCGATTTAAATCATTAAAAAATTGTATACGTAAGAATCCATCAAGTTTTCATGGATTCAAGTATCTATTGTTTTCCTATTTCAAAACATTGATGCTCCATTAATATTCTTCAAATATCAATATTCTAAAACAAATTTGGAAGTTTGCAGGCTAGAATGAAAAATGAATGGTAATACTGTCATGCTATCGAGTTAGCATCAAACAAATGAACACACCAAACCAACCAGTCATCTGTTGTCATCGATCTTACCAATCTAAAACGCACAAATAACCGTGATCAAGTCCTAAAACAGGTCTTCTAAAATATAGCATCTTAGATACAAGAAGATTTCTCTTGTCATTAATGCTGTGGGTATTTACGTTACTTCCCACAAAACATTAAGGTCATAACAAGGTCGCGTTGTCGGTTTGAACTCAATCAGGGAAGTGACGTTATCTGCGTCGAAGCTGCCATCATGGAGATTGGATGTGAAAACAGTGAAAATTATGTAACGTCTTTGACATGAGTGAATCGCAGTAAATTTGTCAAAGGAGATCTTTAAGAAGATAGACATTCTTGGATAAGAACTCATCGATTCCATGCAATCAACTTTTAGCGGATGGAAATTTGTTTTAAGTTGTCGATTTTTTAATAGCTTCACATAAAAATGTATTTTCGGTGTAAGCTTAATTTTTGATAATTAGATATCTTTAAAATATTAATGATTAATGACCTTATAAGGAAATAGATGGAAAACACATTGAAACTGAAGACAGTATATTTTGGTCGAAAACAAAATCAACAGAATATTCAGACATTCGTTCGTCGTAAGGATTTTTGGGTGCATACCCGTGGTAGATGATATAGACATATGCCGAAACAGCAAATAAGTTCTAAAAGTTCGATAGCCGTTATCATCTTTTCCGAATTTAATTTCGTTGTAGAACATTTGCGTTATCTTGGTACTCCTTTCATTGGGTGTTTCACCGTCTAAATATCTTGGTTCACATGATGCTCTATGAGCAGACCATTGTTTAAAAAAAAATAGATATACTGTATTGGCTGGAGTAGTACTCGCCATTATGATGGCAGGCAACTTTTAATGCATAATTAATTAACTGATTACGTTAGGTTTTGTTAGTGTTGTCCTGTGACTGATCTTGTTATAAACTTGTCTAATCATATATTGTAGTTTGGTTTTGTCACACTATATTCAATTAATATTTTGAAACCCTTCAAAGCAAAAATAGACTGTGTACATCAAAGACACTTTCAATCTCAGAACAAAGTCTATCTGGAGACAGACAACACTCAACATTTAACTAAAACATGACCCTTTTATTAACGATATTATCTATCTTTACTTTTGGTTGAAAACAAGAACAAAGTTTTTGTAAATTTGAGGAAATTATCACTAATTTTGTTACTGGTAAACAGAATAGCACATCGACCGAAGTAACAATTAATAATCCCCGTGAATTTAGTTTGGATTAACTGCATTAATCCATTATATTGTAGAAAACCTGGGGCGGTGTTCTCGAAGCTATCTTAGGACTAAGACGTGTCTATAGACCATCTAAAGACTCGTCACAGTCTTAAGTCGTGTTCTCGAAGCAGTCCTATTTTAAACTTTTGTCTCTTTTTAGGATAAAAACTAAGACACCAAATTTGATGTCTTTAGACCATCCAATCTCACATTTTACATATTTTATACACTAAAACTCGCTACATTTTGTCCATGTGTTCACCTAATGATATTTAATCATCGATTAACTTGTATTCAAGGCATCATGCATGATTATAAACTTTGAACTTATTTTTACATACTTCAATGACCCTGTATGTTGTTTCAATTATTTTAGGACAACGTTGTTATGATTTTAAAATAAGAATAGTAGCTAATTACATGTTGACTTTTAGTTTAAGCATTCAAATCATAGCCCTTTTGGTGTACATTCAGGTGAATATATTGTTTAAAAGTTAATTATTTAATTTTGTTTCAATTAAAAATTATTAAATCTATATTGAGACGTCCTAACAAAAGACGCGTCTAAGATGGTTTCAAGAAACAGATTAGGATGGTCTAAAGATGGTCCAAACTAGGTCTCAAAATTTGACTTTGGACGCGTCTTTAGACAAATTTTAGGATACTTTCGAGAACACCGCCCCTGTATGGTGTGTGGTTAGTTTTTAATTGATGATTTTATATCTACCGATTTTACCATGGCCTTTTCGTGATTTTGCCTCATTAGCACACCTTTATAAGACTATATCTATATATATCTATATATAAGACTATAAGACTTATACTCAATGCCGTGTGACAAACCAACTAAAACTCAAGACTGGGACAGCAAGAGCGTGTCTATTTTACAAGACTTTTTTCGCAAAGTATTTTTTTTTTATTTTGAAGAAAATATTTTATTTTTTATGTATAATCTGCTTACTTATTTTGTTAATGTCAAGTATTATAATATTGTATAATTCAGAAACTGTCATTGGTAAAAAAGGTCACCTGATTAAAATGTAAATAGTTGGTAGCATACAACTTTCTAAAAATAGTACTTAGAAAGTTGAAGGACTATGTTTTTCTAAAAAAAAAAGATTGCTTTGCAGACTAAGACTTTCTAAAATTAGAAAGTGATTCTCATATGAATCAAAACTTTATTTAAATGACTTTTATTTTTGAAACTTGTTTGGTTATACACTTATTAGTAATAACAACATTATTGTTCTATTATTAATTGTTAGAGTTAAAATTGATACATTTATAGTAGAAAAGTAATAATTTTTATAATATATTGAACATCTGAGACACAGTGTCGAAAAATCAAAAAATATTATTATAAAGCAATTATAGACTTCTTCCTCAGTCAACATAGTTTTTCTGGAGTCAATAAAAACATGTATTGTCCTCACCAAAAGACTATAATTGTATTAATATACACCATAAAGAAATGAAATGATTCCAAGAAAACAATCACTCTGATCAGACGTGACTTTATTGATTCCTATACGGTGTCATACCGATGAAATGTAACTATCAGTATTACGATGCAATGAGATTTTGGCGCCAGGAATTATTCGCGAGCAGATTGCGTTTTTAGATAGTGTTTCTTGGAATGAGTTGAGAACACTCTATAATAGAAAATCTTATGTTTGTCACTGGATCGTCTTAAGGTCATTAATTTCTTGACAGTCAAACAAATTGCAACTTTATTGGAAATCCACACGAGGGAAGAAAACTGTACATCAGGATGATGTTATTACAGAAGAGACGTGAAAAAGACATTTCAAACTTGTGGATATCAGTCTCTGGAGACTCTAGTCTTGATGCTCTTTAACTTGTGATGTAAAATAAATACAAAACAAAGGTTTAATGAAGCTACAAGTGCGATTTGTGTTTGCATTTAGAGTAGTTAAGAAATCTGTAACTTAACTATAATTTGACATCAAGATGACAATTTTCGTAAAAGAATAAATCATCTTGCATTCATATTTCCAACACAGATATAAAGTGTTGTCTTGTTTTCTTCAATGTTCGTACTATTTTAATGCACTAGTATGTTGTCTTGTTTTCTTTAATGTTTGTACTACCTGAATACACAAGTATGTTGTCATGTTTTGTTCAATGTTTGTACTATTTGAATACACAAGTATGTTGTCATGTTTTGTTCAATGTTTGTACTATTTGAATACACAAGTATGTTGTCATGTTTTGTTCAATGTTTGTACTATTTGAATACACAAGTATGTTGTCATGTTTTGTTCAATGTTTGTTCTATTTAAATATACTAGTATGTTGTCTTGTTTTCTTCAATGTTTGTACTATTTGAATACACTATAGTAAAGCCAGATATATACAACACAGATATAAAGTGTTGTCTTGTTTTCTTCAATGTTTGTACTATTTGAATAAACTAGTATGTTGTCTTGTTTTCTTCAATGTTTGTACTATTTGAATACACTAGTATCTTGTCTTGTTTTCTTCAATGTTTGTACTATTTGAATAAACTAGTATGTTGTCTTGTTTTCTTCAATGTTTGTACTATTTGAATACACTAGTATCTTGTTTTCTTCAATGTTTGTACTATTTGAATAAACTAGTATGTTGTCTTGTTTTCTTCAATGTTTGTACTATTTGAATACACTAGTATGTTGTCTTGTTTTCTTCAATGTTTGTACTATTTGAATACACTATTAAAGCCAGATATATACAACACAGATATAAAGTGTTGTCTTGTTTTCTTCAATGTTTGTACTATTTGAATACACTTGTAAAGCCAGATATATACAACACAGATATAAAGTGTTGTCTTGTGTTTTTCACAGTTTGTACTATTTGAATAAACTAGTATGTTGTCTTGTTTTCTTCAATGTTTGTACTATTTGAATACACTAGTATCTTGTCTTGTTTTCTTCAATGTTTGTACTATTTGAATAAACTAGTATGTTGTCTTTTTGTTTTCTTCAATGTTTGTACTATTTGAATACACTAGTATCTTGTTTTCTTCAATGTTTGTACTATTTGAATAAACTAGTATGTTGTCTTGTTTTCTTCAATGTTTGTACTATTTGAATACACTAGTAAAGCCAGATATATACAACACCGATATAAAGTGTTGTCTTGTTTTCTTCAATGTTTGTACTATTTGAATACACTGTCTAGTATGTAGTCTTGTTTTCTTCAATGTTTGTACTATTTGAATACACTAGTAAAGCCAGATATATACAACACAGATATAAAGTGTTGTCTTGTTTTCAATGTTTGTACTATTTGAATACACTAGTATGTTGTCTTGTTTTCTTCAATGTTTGTACTATTTGAATACGCTAGTATGTTGTCTTGTTTTCTTCAATGTTTGTACTATTTGAATACACTAGTATGTTGTCTTGTTTTCTTCAATGTTTGTACTATTTAAATACACTAGTAAAGCCAGATATATACAACACCGATATAAAGTGTTGTCTTGTTTTCTTCAATGTTTGTACTATTTGAATACACTGTCTAGTATGTAGTCTTGTTTTCTTCAATGTTTGTACTATTTGAATACACTAGTAAAGCCAGATATATACAACACAGATATAAAGTGTTGTCTTGTTTTCTTCAATGTTTGTACTATTTGAATACACTAGTATGTTGTCTTGTTTTCTTCAATGTTTGTACTATTTGAATACGCTAGTATGTTGTCTTGTTTTCTTCAATGTTTGTACTATTTGAATACACTAGTAAAGCCAGATATATACAACACAGATATAAAGTGTTGTCTTGTTTTCAATGTTTGTACTATTTGAATACACTAGTATGTTGTCTTGTTTTCTTCAATGAAGCCAGATATATACAACACCGATATAAAGTGTTGTCTTGTTTTCTTCAATGTTTGTACTATTTGAATACACTAGTAAAGCCAGATATATACAACACCGATGTAAAGTGTTGTCTTGTTTTCTTCAATGGTTGTACTATTTGAATACACTAGTAAAGCCAGATATATACAACACCGATGTAAAGTGTTGTCTTGTTTTCTTCAATGGTTGTACTATTTGAATACACTAGTAAAGCCAGATATCTACAACACAGATATAAAGTGTTGTCTTGTTTACTTCAATGTTTGTACTATTTGATTTTACTGCACACTTTGTGCTATTTGATTTTACTGCACACTATCTTAATTTTACTTGATTTTCTACAAAAATGATAATACTGAATTTATACTGAATTTCTAAAAATACTGGACACTTTGAGTCCAGTAAATGAGAAGTTTTCAGGTAGGTTTGTCTGTTCCAGCAGTAGTATCATTCAATACTTTCCAATGTTTTGATTCAAATGCCACTGATGAGATGTTACTCCTTTAATTATAGATATACAGCATAACCAAATTAATCGTTTTATACTCGTTATTCTCCGGTATGACTGATTCGTTTTTGTCATTTTCTCTGGACTATGAGATTGATCATTCAAGTTCGGTAGTTTTGTTATTACCTTTATTTGGTACTGTATTTAAAAAAAATATTTAATGCTTAATTGGCTGATCTGTGTGACTTTATTCAACAGTCATTAGAATTGAGAAACAAGTCCATGTCAGCTAATGCTTAATGCTACATAATATTTTTTTCTTATTTGAGTGAATGTGTTATTGAAACTGTTTATATGTTCTATGTTTGTTACTCTTTGTATTGCTTGACCCTTATGGGTGTAATTTTGCACTAAAGAATTAATTAATTTTACTTAATATTTCATTAATATATATTTTTTAAACTTTGTTGTTAATTTTATTGTATCGCTCACTTGTGGTTTGTCTTTTGTGTATTTTGAAATGTAAAAAAAAATCCAAGAAAAGTTTTGAATAATTATTCGGTTCACTGTCGCATGGCGCCTTTCTTAATTCGACAGAAATTGCCAATCTAATGATGATCCAAGTGAGAAATATAAACCACATGCCTTTATCGTGAAACTTTCTGATCTGGAGATAAAAAAGACAATGCACTTAAAAAGCAGCAAATTAAGCGTGATACTGTTTGTTGTGGAAAAAATGTAAAAAGGCATGATTACAGTGAACGTTTCAAACATATTATTGATAGACATTTTTTGTCAGAAATTTTTGTCAAATTAAATTATTTAAATCTATGTACAATTCTTGCTTTTTTCATGTCATTTTATGTAGAAAAAGTCGTCTTTAAAATTGCATCAATAAAAGTAATATTGAATCTTACATATGAAAAGGATCTTTTTCTTGCACTGGACAAAATTTCAATTTAAGACCACACATTCTTTATTCAATTTTTTTCTCTACTGAATGTAAAGTTTTTATTCTTTGATGTGATTTATTTCGAAGACAATGTTTGATTATTTTGGTGGAAGTAAATACTTGTGAGTGTTAAAATTAGAATTTCTGTATTCAGAATTTTCTTTTTACACGCATTTCAAAGAAAGTTAAACTTCAGGACCTGTCTTTTTTTTGCCTCTGTTATCTTCAGACACAAAAGGATGAGTTATGACATGAAATGCACCTTTTGCTTTTTGTCCTTTTCATTTAAAATATATTATTCATGAATTGATAGGGGTCTGTCTTAGCTTAATTTTAGGCAACATTAAAGACAAATTATCAATTATTCATATGCATGATGCATGTTTGTGCTGTGTATGGACTCTGAATTGGTAACATCTATATTTCTATATATTTCACCAGCTTATGTTATAATGTTATAATTGTACCAAAATATATAAGGAGCTTTATTATGTGAAAGAAGCAGAGGTACCAATGGGGTATCCGAATGTCAAAAGTCCGAAAGGGCAGAGACTAAACCAGTAAACACAAACAAGAACGGGACAAAACAGACAACACGTAAAACATGGAAACACAAAACAACTGAATATCAATCAACAACGCGAACTCCAGTCGAAACAAGAGTGAACTCAGGTGCTCCGGAAGAGTAAGCAGTTCCTGCTTGCTATAGCACACCCGTCGCGTTGCCAATAGTCCATTCAGCGTGTCAAATCCAGTTTATTATGTGAACTTGAAAAACTTTAAGTTCCTCAGATATCAAAATTGTGTAAATGGTGTCCGAATAAGATTACTAGATGGATTTAGATCATTAGGTACTCTGGTCTGTAATTGGTGTTCAATGAGGACTAACGTGATCTATTGTTATATAATGGAACGAGACAAATTCAATTAATTGTCTTAAGAAAGAGACATCTTGTAATGGATGTAGTAAACCAGAAAATTGTGGTAACACTTCATCAAAGAATGTTTTCTCTTTGATTAATTGAAATCAAATTGTTTTTATCTCAATTTCTAATGTTATCGACAACAGTTAGCTTAAAAAGTGAATCAGACGCCAGTTAACAGACATTGTTCAGGGTGTTGGTGTTGGGAAGACTTGTTAGTCCTTGTTTTTGGCTTAATGCTTATATATACTTTTACAAGTCAGTCATAAATCATGCTTTAAATTTTGTGTGTAATTTCAATGTTTCATTTGTACTTTTGTTCATGTGTTAAACGAAATTTATGGGGTTTTTTTTTGGAAGCTGTAATTGAAAACATCCCTATACATAAACCTTGCATGTAAAAAAATAAAAACATTGAGGCTTTGGACTAATTGAAGTTTTGCTATCATGAATATTATGGTCAAAACGTATCCTTATCTAACAAAAATAACAATTAAATAAAAAATATTTTAAAAAGGTACTTGTATCTGTGATTATAATAACAAATTTACATCTTTGCGTCTTGGGAAACAATTAAAAATCCCTTTGAAAAACGTATTAGTCAGTCGAACCTATAAGGTCAAACGCTATAACACGACTTTACAATGAGGGGGTTATACTCGAGGTGATATCTCGCAAATTATCCCAAAGATAAAGACAAACCAATCCATCCCTAGATGGTTAGATGTGTATCAGTTTGATTAATCTTTATCCATGGATCAATTAGATTTTACCTGATAGTGTATTCATCCTTACACGTCAGGTGTTAAACTCAACAGATAACTACCTGCTTCTAACTTGTATGCAGGTGCAAATGGTTTTCCCGCTTTTTAGAAGCGTTACAAAACTAAGAAGCTGATTTGTGAATTCTTGTGATTATTCTAAATTATCAAAAACAAATGAATCTATTTACCAAAAGAAATAAAAAGAACATCAAAGATGTGGTCCTTCTCTAATTTTTTGTATTATTGTGAATTGAATTATTTAAAACCACGTCGACTACTATTTTGACCAAGTTCTAAGTTGATGAATGATTTGCTGCTGATTTTTTTTTAAAATATATTTTTTTTATGTATAACGGTTTTGCATTAAATTCTTTACTTTTCGATTTTCTTAATCCAATCATCTCCGGATAGTTAAGTTTTTTATTTTTAGTACGAAGACGTGCGGCAGCAAGTCTGAAAATGGTACCCGAATAAATACTAAGACATTCTGGATTAATAGTATGAATGATAATTCTGCCCACAAAAATATAGGAGATAAAATGCACAACGGAATTGATAGCAAAAGAAACTTTTAAAAATTCACATTTATTTCATTTTAAAAAGAACATTTTTTTTCTGGTATTAGAAACAAGTAAGGCAAAAATGATTATTATGCCCGCATTTCTACATATTACATACACATGATGTTTATATATTTAAATCCATACATGTATCTAACTGTTTAGTCAAGGGCTATTTTTTCAGGAAATTTATTATATACCGGGATTGATACTAATCTATTACCCAGAATTAATATCATATGTAAAATTCAGACCTAAATTCATACGAGAGACAAAAACGGCACCCCAAATAAATACCAGAAATTTCAAAACTACTACCGAATTTCTATAACAAACGTGATGACTTCAACTTGCCAATCGTCAACTTTCCCTTCTTGTGTAGCAACATTCCGTCCGCTTCAGCTTATGGAGTTTACGTATCTCAATTGATTCGTTACTCCAGATCGTGCGGGACTTACTTCGATTTCTTTAGCAGAGCGTTACGTCTGACGCAAAAATTGCTCACACAGGGCTATGTTGCTCCGCGGTTGCTGTCTTCAATCATGAAATTTTACGGAAGACATCATGCAATTATAATCAAATATGGTATTTCGATCTCTCAGATGAGTGCAGATGTTGGTTTGTCATAGAGTTTTGTTTTGTCTTATTTACCGGATTTGACACGTTGAATTGACTGTTGGCAACACCACGGGTGTGCTATAGCAAGCAGAACCTGCTTACTCTCCCGGAGCACCTGAGTTCACTCTTGTTTCGACTGGAGTTCGCGTTGTTGATTGATAACCCCCAAGGCAAACACCATTCTGCTTGGAATATCTTAATTATGTCTCTATTCCTTATTTTGCTTACTGATATGCATCTGACATATGCATTCAATTTTTATTTATGCAACCTGAAACAAATATTTTCTTTGAATGTGTGTGCTGTGTGTTCTAGAACTTTAAAATTACCTGTCTTATTAAAGACTTATTTAGAAATGATTCTTCCACTGAAAACGGGTTTATAAAATCTACATAAAAAATAACGTGACGTCATTGTAAACAAAAGTAATAATGATGTCATAAAAAAGAAATGTGTAATAAGATTCATATCAAAATTAAGTCATGAAAACTTGAAAGGATGCATACCTAATTTTGTACATGGCATTCAATGTCAAACTACAACTGTATATATCAAAGAACACAGATATTTTTAAAATAAAAATTACCCAATTGAATGTTATGACCTCTTTATTATATTTCGTAAGCCGAAATATTTATTGGAATATCTTATACTGCATATAGATAAATAAAATGGTCTTATTTGGCAATTCATCTTCTCGATAATATCACACATTATTTTAATAAAGTTATCTCAGGAGGTGTTATCTTGAAAAATATCCTATAAAGATAAGATAACCCAGCAGATATTGAAAAAAAATATAAATTTATGTGATTATCATCTAAATGAATCTGTCGATTTTAAATGATATTATTATAATCTACACCTTTAGTGTTAAACCAGAAGAATAAAGAATGTCATTTTGCTTGGTGTCTTCTGTAGGAACTGTTATAATTGCCAAATTGTTAACTTTTCTCATAACCTCTGAAGCATAACAAATATGGACACGAGAGGAAAAAATACTGTTTGAATCCCGTGTTTGGATTCATGAGACAAAATCTATTAAGTTGGTTATCAGTGATGGCCACACGTCCTCCTTTGAATTTATTCAGCAATCAGTTGTTTGTTATCTGAATTGTATTGATAATGTCAGATTGTTTGTTTTATATGTATTCTTCTGATATTTTAATATGATCTTTATCGAAGCTTAATTTAACATGCAATCAAGGAATTTTAAACAATTCATATGCTATTGATAGGTTACAGGTCATGACCTTCAAAGTATAAGATGGTGCTATGATACACGTGGAACTCGGATCTACCTTTATGTTACCTGTCTGATCAGGTGATAAAATTCTTATCAATTAACATTAATTATTTCTCTTCTTTATCATGCAGAATTCCATTTAAGGAGATAATGGTTAAAAGAAAGATGATAGTATAAGAATATGACTAAAAGACAGATTCCTTCGGCTTAGTGTACATCTGGACAGCGATGACTAATGAAAAGTTGGTACTGAAAATTGTCTTGACAAGTTAGTGATCTTATTTGAAACTGTTGTTTGTTTGCAAAGTAGACTTACCATCATTAGTCTGCAATTAGTCATTAATGTCAAGTTAAACATAATGATACTATCAAAAAGAACCAATCAATTAAGATTGTGCATTAGAGAAGTTTGTCACAAGTTGGTAACCGTAGACTTTATTTTCCATAGGGAACTGTTTTTACATGAAACCCCAACAAACCAACAATAAATTTCAATACACTTTTTGAAATGTTGTTTTAACTATGCTCAAATATCCTTTATTTTGAAAAATACATCTATATATTTCACGAAGGAGTCGTTAATAATTTTAATGGCTTGATATCTATATCGCAAGCAGAATATACTATAACATAATAATTATCGCTTTTAATACGTCGACATATTTACCACAAATGTAGCGATATAACATTTCACAAGTTAACATCCCAGTAAACTCATGACAAATTACTACATCAGGTGTGCAGGCAGCAATACACATCCAAGTCGTTTTTTACCACAGGATTTTTCTTTTACGATATCTTAATGTTGATTTTTCTATGAATTTTGAAACTTGACTCGGAAGAGGTGTTATCGAATATAACATAAATTACTTTGTTTATGATGATTACCCACAATCTCCATGTACATGAAGGCATAAAAAGCTATCGATACATGTTAGGTTGAAATGTTTTTGCTTCTAAACGTCTATCTTCGATAAAGACATTATCAGAACCCGGTAGGTACCTACATGGAAGAAAATTGTTACACCTTAAATTGAAACTTCAGGTCATCACTTCATTGATAATTCAAATCAATCATCCAAAAGAGTGAAATTCGTTTTTTTTTATTTTTGTTCAAAAATATGAGAAGCCTTTTTTCCCAAGCACATTAAAAATACAACAAAACTGATATATCCAAGAGCTTAGAAAACGTCATCATATATTGAAAACAATGCTGCTAGTGAGGGATAAGCATACTTTGTAACAGGTTAAGCAAAGATGTATTACGACTTTTTAAACTTCATAAGATAATATGACAATTGTCCATTTTGAAGGTTTCTTTTTTTTTAATATTACTTTCAGTTTTGTTAACATCAATATTGACGGCAATAAAATCAAGCCTTCAAAAGTATTTCGATTGTTGTTACTCTAGAAATGGCGTCAATCAAATGTGGATTCTCAAAAATTCTAAAGAACTGATGGAAAATCTCCATTCTAAGTCATTTTCATCATGTAATAGCATTAAAACGTTTGATTTCTCTACATTATATACTTCAATTCCACATTCACAATTAAAATCTCGTTTGGCACAGCTGATTAAACGTAGCTTTATCAAAAAGAATGGAAAACGCAGGTACAAGTATTTGGTAGTCGGTTATTAAAAGACTTACTTTGTCATCCAAGAGTCTAGCAAGAAAAACAAATTTACAGAAGATCAAATAATAGAAATGCTCAACTTTCTAATCGACAACATATTTGTACAGTTTGGTGGACGTGTTTTTCAGCAAACAATAGGTATCCCAATGGGCACAAATTGTGCACCATTGCTTGCCGATTTGTTTCTTCATTCATATGAAGCAGACTTCTTACAATCACTTCTGGACAAAAAGGACCGCAAACTTGCTTTATCCTTCAATCTCACATTTCGTTATATTGATGATGTCCTTTCACTAAACAATCCTCGATGTGGTGACTATTTACATCTCATATATCCGAAGGACCTTGCGGTAAAGGACACTACAGATTCTAGGAGGTCTGCTTCATATTTGGATCTATTTCTCGAAATTGACACACAAGGAAGGCTTTGTACAAAGCTCTATGACAAACGTGATGACTTCAACTTTCCAATAGTTAACTTTCCCTTTCTGTGTAGCAACATTCCGTCCGCTCCAGCATATGGAGTTTACGTATCACAATTGATTCGTTATTCCAGAGCATGTGGGGAGTACAACGACTTCCTTGATAGAGCTACACGGCTGACAAGCAAATTGTTAACACAGGGGTACGTTGCTCCCAGTTTGTTGTCATCACTCAAGAAATTTTACGGACGACATCATGTGCTTGTATGCAAATACGGGATTTCTATCTCTCAGATGAGCACAGATGTTGGTTTGACATAGAGTTTTGTAATGTCATCCTTTCCGGATTTGACCAACACTTAATCGATCTTTGGCAACGTGACGGGTGTGCTATAGCAAGCAGGAACTGCTTACTCTTCCGGAGCACCTGAGTTCACTCTCGTTTCGACTTGAGTTAGCGTTGCTGAATGCGGTTTTGTTGTTATGTGTGTGTGTTTTATGTTGTTATGTGGTTTGTTTTGTTGTGATGATTTTTTGTCTGCCGGTTTTGTCTTTGTCTTCACGGTTTTATGATACTGATTGCCCCTTTGGTACACCTTTGCTTATTTGAAGAATCTTTAAGATGTAGGCATAAAAATTATACAACTTGAAATGATAAGGAATAAACATTATATGAAGTTTTAAACACCTGCGTTTTTATCTTCTAAATGATTAATTCACAAAATAAAAAAGTGCAATATTGAGAAATTATACCATGATTGACTACCAGAAGTGATATCGTTTTACAAGACCACACAGTTTTATCAAGGAAATTTCATTTGAAAATTTATGATTTGGCGTTTTCCTGACTAAACCATAAAGAAAGTTATTTTTTCGCATGGTACATGTATCATTGTCTACAAATTGTTTCGTTTTTTCAAGTCTAGATTGTCGGTTTTGAAATTTTAACAATATTAACATTTATAACACAGATTTTTTCTCTCTTTATATTTAACATCGATCGAAGCATTTTGTAACATTTTTTATGATTGGTATTTTAAACACCCAATGAATACAAAGAGGCGGTATCTTACTACTTAACAAAACATATCTTGAAATATATAATTATATTAACAAGCGATATGGAGCTGACTAAAACGGTCATAATTATTGCTCAATTTCTTCAAAACCTGCACCTTCTGTCATGCAGTTATCATATAAAATGTTTTGAAAGTGAATATAATTCAATGAATGCAAAAAATAACAAAAATATTATGCTAAAGACCTAAACCCTACTGATGTTTTAACAACTTGCCTAATAACAAAAAAATATATAAATACGAAAAAACAAAAACAAAAAAGTGCCGTATTTTGTCTTATTTGCTGTAATTTTCCTTTACAACCAAAGTTTTTTTTTTTTTTTTACTTCTTCTTTATCACAAGTCTGTCTTGTTCAATCGTCTCTTGCATAAAGATATAACATTATATTCATCTATAAAATACAAATATATAGTTCAAGAAAAATGTATTTGTCAGCAGTATCAAAAAAAAATAATAATAAAGTTTTTGTAGAATTTTTTCAAGATTTTTTGTTATAAATTTCGGATAAAAGTCATTGACATAACGAAATTGGTTTGCATTCTTTTTTTTTTTTATTGTTCTATGCTCTTCATAATCATATAGTTTTTGGCATTTTCAATAGTTCCCTGATGAGTCTTCAATAGACGAAACGCATGTCAGGCCTAGCAAAATTTATTGCCTGGAACTTTGTTGTATATTTATTTGTAACTTCATCATTTTTATATTTGCGCTAGATCTCAAATAACCCCACTTTAGGATTCCTCCAATAATTCAGTTATATTTAAAAAACAAAATCATGACATTTAAAAAAAATTATTCTAAAAACTTAAATTATAATTTTATCAAGGCAGTTGAACAATTTTGGAACCTACCTAGAAAACAAATCACAATTACGTCATGCGAGCAGACGTTTGTTGTCAAGACGCCATCTTATCGTTGCCAAGTATGGTTCCGCTTCCGGAAAATCATTGGGGAGAAATAATGATGTTGATATGCCTTGTTAGCAAGCTATGGTATTTGAAAATGCCAAGACTAAGTGTTACTTAAGGGGGCTCATTTGTCTTATTTCACTGATAATAATGCTTTTAGAGCTTTTTTATGATAAGATTCAACAAGAACAAAGATTTTTCTTGTTACAAATCTTAATATGATGTATTTATTTTGACAACTGAGCATGGTTTCAGATATTATTCTGGTAGAAATATGATAATTTATAAATATAATAAGAAAATCTAATTATCATGTCTAGCATAATATTTCAGATTCCACAAAAAAAATTTGAAATATTGAATCTTTAGTTATTGATAATTACAAATTATGATTTCACTGAATGTTGTATTCAAACCATTATCAAATTTTCATTCTTATAAAATTGGTAATTTGACTACATGCATATCAATATGCAGATACCATATGCCTTACTATCAGTTACATTTAATGAAACAATAAATAATTTACCACCCAAATTTAATAATGCCAATTACAAATTGTATGCCTCGTTCATTTGTTACATTCGACAGTTTACATGCCAAAACCCTATTATATACACCCAGGTTATAAATTCATTTCAGCATGTATCTATTTTGACGTAGAACGGAAACACTCTCCTCATAAAATCAACAGTTTTGACTGAATGGAGAACTGCACTTACGCATATGTTCTTTGGTTAGTGTCAGAATCATATAAAGTAACATAAAGTTAAATAAATGTGTGTGATCTACCTATTTTATTCATTTTATACAGCCTTAATTAAATTCTATTGTTATTATTGATATTATAACATTTCGTGCTCAAGTATCCATAGCATAAACGTTTGAGGTACTTTCGTTGATTCAGTGAATTGTTCAGGCCTACATAAAACAAGGCACACTTAAATGGTTTAAACGGAAATATCGCCACTGATGTTGTCTTGGGTTGTTTCTTAAAGACATAGAACCTATCATTTTGGCATTTTTTTAAAAATAATGAAATTCACACTATTTGAAGAATACATTGTAAAACCTTTGAAGAAATTGTTAAATTTTCAAAAAACCTAACAGAAAGTATTCTTTTCGACGGAAAACTGAATAAAAAAACGCAGTGTCAAAAAAGAGGACAAACTAATTATAGAATGTAAACACTTGCGGGTACCTGTAAACTAAGAAACGTAAAGTAACCAAACGAAACGGAGCAGAACAAAAACGATATCGGTAAAGAAGGAAACGTAAACAGTAACATAAGCAACCGAAATCTGTAAAGAAAGGAAACGAAATGCGAGAAAACTGGTTAAAAAAGAAAACTGAATCGATTTTAGCCGACACCAGTCGTTTTTCTTAATTTACCGATTTCGTTTTCTCTTCGCCTCGTTTGGTTACATTTCGTTTCTCAGTTTAACACTACCCAGTTTACCAAATGTAAATATTTATGCTGGACAATACTTAATCAACGCGAATAATTAAAATAAGATTATTGTATAGAAAACTGCAAAACATTGAGTTTTTATGTTGGTAATGGTAAGTTTTAGATAGTATATTTTTAATATGTGTACTTTTTATTCAATGTAAAAAATTGCGAAATTGATAGGTTATATGTCTTAAAAAAAACAAACATTGTGTTACCAAAGAAGCAAAGAAGCACCAATAGGGCATTCTTGTGATCAATTATCCGAAAGGGCAACGACTAAACCTGTTAATACGAAGTTGAACTAGAACAGCGAGGGGAAACGCAAACACAAAAACACACCCTTGGTGAAATAATACAACATGGGAAATTTACATACCTTACAGTCTCTCAAGTCTGTCCACATTGTAATTCGAAAATATGTACAATTTTGTAAAAAAAATGTTCATTATATATTTTTTTTTAAATAATGCAAACATTTGACATCGCAGGACAAAAAAAAAAGATAATGCAATGGCAAACCTGCATAAAAAAAACAATTAAAAGTAAACATAAAAGTATATAACGTAAGACAAACACTCGTTTTAGTGTGTTTTCAATTAACATATCAAAGACACTATTACCAAATGTTAAATAAAGGTAATAACAAAACTCAGAACTTGGAGGGTCAATCTCAAATGTCCAAGAGAAAAAAACAACCAGGCAGACTTGCCGGAAAAATTGAAGGCCGCAATGGTGCTGGTTTTTCATCGGCATTTCAAAAGAAATGGTGTTTTTAAACAAGTTTCACTGATAAAGGACTGTGTGGTATTGCCTAGGAGTTGAAGTTTGTTCTCCAATAAATTCGTGCTTAACTTTCAAGAAAATATCAAATGAATGGTATCATTTTGTTACTTTAAAAAGGGTTCCCTTCTTTATTTTTGATAATAATAAATTATTTTTGAAAGATTCTTTTTTTTTAATTCTACATGGGTGACCTTACAAACTTCATGATTTTCTCAACTTTGAAATTCCTTTCTGATGAAAATTAAATTTCTCACGACAAAGTTCTAAAATAATTACAATGATTAGTTAATTGTGAGATTGTTCCTTACTGAGTCACTTTTCCTGATCATGACCAGGTACTTACCTTTTGTTTACCTATCTGATAATCAGAATGTTTATTAATGATGTATTTTGCATATTTTGCATGAAAGTAAACATGCCAAGCGTTCGGTATAAACAAGTGATTGTTTGGTTCTGATATTCTGCTTACCCCTCTGAAGCTATCAGGTAGCATGTTTGATGTATAACACACAGGTATACTGAAAAATTGACATGTATTGTAATGTATTGTAATCAGTTCCATAAATTCTTTCCCACTTTAACATATTTCTGTTCTTGTTTTAGACAAATTGTCATTCATGTGATGATGTAATTTTTTAGAAATATTTTTTACCCATTAAAATTTTTAAAACTTAAAACAAAAGACAAAGATAGTTATAAATTTAAATGAATGGTGCCCGAAAAGTATCATCACTAATGCATTACTAAAAATTAAAAAAAAAAGTTGTTATTAACATGGAATTTAAAGCATATACAAAATACTAGTAAGCGCATGCATTTTCAGCATTTTTATAGCAGTATTATAATGGAAAAAATGTTGTTGCTCCAAAAGCCATACACGCTAAATTGTCAGCCTTGCCTGAAACAAAAAAAAAACCGATAAATGCTGTTTCAACATTTATTTTTAATTAAATCAATCCTTGTCTAGCTGCTGTTTCAGCTGCTTTAGACGAACTTTTTGTCAAAGAATCATTAGCAATGATGACAGTTTTTGCTGGCAGTATCAAACCGTTAGGATATGGCCACCAAATGTTAAAAAAATACATTTCGAAGTGAAAAGGGCATGAAATCAGAAGAAACAGTATATCTTACATTTTAGTTGTCTCCGCTGTGTAAACCAGAGTGGGAAAGCCCAAATAGATGGCGAAGAACCGTAGCAGGCTAGATGGTTTTGTTTTGTCTTTGACACGCTGAATGGACTATTGGAATGCGACGGGTGTGCTATAGCAAGCAGGAACTGCTTACTCTTCCGGGGCACTTGAGAACACTCTTGGCTCGACTGGAGTTCGCGTTGTTGATTGATATTCAGTTATTTTGTGTTTCCATGTTTTACATGTTGTCTGTTTTTGAAACGTTCTTGTTGGTGTTTACTGGTTTTGTCACTGCCCTTTCGGACTTTTGACATTCGGATGCCTCATTGGTACCTCTGGTATATCTGGACATGGAGATTTATAGGAGGTAGGGTAAAAGGCCGTCATCGATGGAAACCAGTCATAAAATGCAATAACTACATTAAAAACATAACTCAAAAAGAATTTTAAAAAAGGCAATTGTGTAAGACCACCAAAGATGTATTGGTCATTGTTCCGTGTAGAGTGAAAGCAAGGACTAATTGCTAAATTACCTGCCTATAATAATTAGAAGAGAAACTGTCAGTTTTCTACCTTTTGTAAAATTCAGGTATATCTACTCACATCAGGGTGTTTGATCCACCGATATAAACTGTCAGCAAGATAGGTCAACAGGTAACTCGAGGAAGGTGTGAACAGAACCGAGTTCTCTTTGTCAACTAAAACAATAGATTATCTGCACCGATCTTGTTTGATCACATAAGTCAACATGGATTAAATGGGTCGGGTCGCTTAATCACTTTCTGTGTCGGGATCTTAAAGGTAACTGAGAACGTTTTGCTGTGAAAACGTTATTTTGTTTTTTAACCTAAACATCCGAACAATTTCGGGGTCCATATTTAGACCCATACTCTAACCCCGTCTGTTATTCTGAATTTTCCATAAATTTAGTTATATTAATTGGTTAACAGTGTAAGCTTACCCCTTGACATGTAATTTTGTTGTTTTCACGGACTTTTTTTACAGATTTTTGTTATGTTTTGACTGGACACGTTTAACTGCAACGAAAAGAGGAGGCAGTACAAAATGTTCCAAAATTTTCTATTTAATTGTTTGGATATAGTCATTTTATCATATAAAGTGCTAGTTTTAAGGTTTTTTTTACCTGTTTCTTCTGTAACAATGTGTATATAATGAGGTTGGTCAGTCGACAGCAGTGTTCTTCAGTCATTTGGAAGAACCCTGCCGTTTTACGTTTATCTACAGAAATTTTGCTTTATTAATTAATAAAAAATGTCGTTTTCTAGTGAAGATAAGTTTGCAAATTTAATATACAAAACAAACCTTAATATAATCTGTCTCTTAATCAGTTTCATACTAGGAATAGCTCCATCCAAGAAGTGGTCATTCTAGACGGATGTCGCCAGAGAAAGACGGGTTAATGTCTTCACAAATAATATGGCAAAGGTGATATTGTTTTAATTTTCTTAGTAAGGTCTCGGATAAAGATGGTTCCAGTTCTTATTACAAATGCATGAGTTTGACGAGTGACAAAATTCTATCATATGAGAATGATTTGGTCAGGGATTACCGTCTTTCTTTGGTTTAAGAATTACTGTCTCAACCAATTTGTTTGTTGAATGTTTTTTTATAGCATGATGGTAAGTTTTTACATCAAAACATTTTTTTGCATAGACAAGTTTAGTGACCTTGAAAAAACAAAACGTAAAATTAAGATTTAACAATCAAGTAATGAGAAATATTATACATGTCTTATATCAATTAAACTATGGCTGCAGCCATTGACTTGTTGCATATCGTACTTGTTTCTTGGCTTTCTCACGACCTTTTTGCACATGTTAACACATTACTGATAACCCAAGACATTTCACTTCTTCTAATCCCAATAATATTCCTGGCTTTTATTAAAATGATATAATTTTGACACGTTTTTGTATATTATCATGTGCTAATTATTTCTATCAATTATACATTGGTATCCACCTATAGTATCTGTTGGGAAAAGGTTCATTTCTTCTTAAAAGTAGAAAAATTAAAGCAAACAATCAGAAGAAAATACCATGGCTTTTTGTATTTTGAATACTTTTTGCGATTGCCATGTTGTATCGCTAGCTGTATAGTAATTGCTTTCTCTCTGTGGGTTTTCTTCCACTTTGGTACTCTTCTTTTTTTCCCTTTCCTATTAGATATTTGGAAAAAAGCACAAGAAGCCAATTGAGCGAAAAAACTTGAATGGCACTGAACACAAACACTGCATGGCATTAAATGGTTTAGAACCATTGACTCAGATGTCTCTATACCATTGGTCGACTTTGATTTGACATCTAACACTCCTTATTAGCTGTCATTTACTTTTCGTTATAGGGATGTTGGGTAAGATTAAATCAATTCTGTTGAAATGCCTCGATAAAGTAAGGGCCATTGCGATCTATATTTTCTCCGGTGTGTCTTTACCTTTTATTTCTGGTCATTTGAAATTGATCATTTCAGTTCGATATTTTTTACCTAATATTTTGACACTGGTGAGGGATTTAATATACATTTCATCCAACCATTTATGCAGTAAGTAAATTATCAAAGATAATTCCTTGAAGTAAACTTAACAACAGAATACCATACGTTTTAATCATTCTTTATGATAAATATCTGACTGACATGTTTTTATCATTTATGATTTCAGTAAATAAAGAAATAAAAACTCTGACTATTAAGTTTTATTTTAGGAATGTTGAGACAATCAGGGGTACACAGTGATATCATCAGATAAGACAGAGGTTTCGGTAAGTTGCTATTTCTGTTGCCAGCTGACACTGGTTGAAGCATGCCCCCTGATTATTACTCAATAATCCTTTGTTCTTTCGTCTGGTTTGATAATTTATCAAATATAAACAAATTCATAGAAAGTCGTGCAAATGATTATTTGTTATGTAAGTGTAAAGTTACAAAAATGCAGTGTTAATTACCCCGAATGTTTTCAGATGAAAGAATTGGTATCATCTAGACTCAGACAAAAGAAACCTTTATATAAGACCATCTTACTAATTCTCGATGATAATAATGTCGAATTTATTACTCAGTGAAAACAGAAATGCACGAATATTCTGTAATTTTAAAGCTAGTTTTAATAGAAGAGATGTATGCAAGTAACATTGCATCAGCACTTGCGAAAAAGCAAGCTTAATTTGTTGCTTTTAATATATGTTATGCCAAAAACTCGTTTTAATTTTATTTTGTTTTATCAAATGCAGTAAAATACAGTTTAAAAGATATAACATGTTTCCCAGTGTATATACCACACCTGCAATGGTTGTGGCCAAATAGTCAGACATTGTTTTTATTTTGACTTTTGGTCACCGAGCAAGTATTTCACAGCATTAAGCTCTGCAGGTGTGATATAATTCTCTGTAGTGGGTCTTTAAATCTACAGATGAAATCTAAGGGGTGTATAAACGTTAATTTTGTAATGAATACTTTTGAGTCATTTTTAAATTGTTGATATTGATTTCTAAATGTCTTAATGTCAACCAACATGCAACATTTGATCCCCATGATTCTCTGACTGAGCATGAAGCTTTAAAATATCACTCAAACTCATTTGAGTTTTAAACGAACTGTTAGATGTCTGAACATTTCTTTACAAATAAGAGTCTTAATTGTACTGTTTTATACATTTTTATGTTTTTATTTTTATTATCTTTATTGTTTTTCTTTTTGTGATTTTTGGGAGCAAGTTTTATGCATGATTTTTCATTCCAGCTGTAGTTTGTTGTGTGTTAGATATCATAGGGGACCCATTATATCACCACGGACACGCGTCTTGCATACAGTTGAAGCGGAAATAAGTAGTTTGATTCCAGTTTATTCATTTACATCATTTGTGTGGTTATCTTTACTTATCTTATTCAATAGTGCAAACTTGACATTTTTCATTTTATTTTCAATGCAATTTCTAGGATTTTGAGGGATACAAAATACAGAAAAGAAACACGTACAATCCATCAATAACCCATGTACTTTGTGTGGTATTCAATACACATATCACTTTCTCGGGTTTTAAAATATCTTTTGTTTAGATGTCATTAGAAAATTTGTCTTGTTGATAAATGAAAAGATTTTGTTGATTTGGGTAGTTATCTGTCAAAAGAAAAAAAAACCTCTTTTAGATTATTTTATAGATAAAAGTACGATTTCGATACTTTTCAATATATTCACCTGAAAACTCTCAAGGAAATGATATTAAGCACAAAACAATTGGCCAATTATTCAATCTTTAGAAAGCCGTCAATATTTGGGTTATTTATGGTCCCCATCACGCCAAATAACAAATTGTCAACTGGTATTCACGTCAACAATCTATTGACATTTTCTCGCAGAAGCTTTGTATATTTCACAGAACAATGCCGTTTTTCAAATAAGAAATCACCGTCGTGATTTACAGATTATTAATGGAGATGTCGTTACAAATAATAACTCAGATTAAATTGAAAAACTTTTGTTTTTCGTGTATTGCATTTAAATGCGCATGTGTTCTTTCAGTACATCGGAAGTTGTGATGTTTACTTCCGTTTATTATGTGTGCTAATTGATCGTTACCTCGTCATTACAATTTACAAACAATTTAAACATATTAAAACCGGTGAGCTGGCTGCTACATTTCCTTAAATAACGAATACTAAGAGGTCTTGTACATAAGACTTGATGGCATTTGTAATTTGTCAAGTTTGTTTTCTGTATTTAGCTGGAAAATCGCATAATACATAATTATAAAATATTTATCAAGTTAAGTGGCGACAAGAAGGAGGTCGAAGCAAAAACATTGAAACAAGAACAAAAGTCAACTAAAAATTCAACCAGAAAGGCATTTGTTAAACCCTTTGGTCCCTAATTTCCCCAACATGGTCGGGGATATTACAAATCTGAATGGAAAACGCCGGCAGGGATTTTTACAAGGATTCCATTGAAAAAAAAGATTTTTGAAAATCAGTCCACAAATAAACAAAAGTCGATTTTTTTTTGGACAGAATAAATTGAGAACTAAAAAGAAAAAAAAAATAACAAATTGTATGAAAATTATGTTCTACAGCAGTTTTGATTTAACTTCCATTTTACCCCCTTTTGGTCCATTTTCTTTGAAATGGTAGGGGCCACAATCCCCGAATACATGAGGAAACTCTCTTTAGTGGTTAGAAACATCATTTTAAACCAACTTAACAATTGGTGAGCCCACTACAACTTAATTTTGATAAAACCATTTGCCAAGACAAACTCTTATAATTGTCGTTTTTTTTGCCCATTTGACCACCAAATTCTCGAAAACGGTATGATATTTTGCAAATCTGATTGAAAAACGCCGACAGGGATTTGAACAAGGATTCCAAAGAAAAAAGATTTTGAAAATCGGATCACAAATAGAAAAGTCGATTTTCGGGTTTGGTCCCTTTTCGACCCCTTATAGCAACGTAAAAGTACAAGATACATCAAAATTGTTGTTATATTTTGTTAACAGAATTTATTGAGAAATACAATTAAAAAAGGATGATCAAAATCGAGTAAAAATTAAACATTCTACACACGTTTTGTCAACACACATATTTTAGCCCATTTTTGTCCTTTTTTGAAACGGTAGGGGCCAGAAACCCCTAATGCAATTCTAACCTTCCTTTAGTGGTTGCAAACATCATATCAAAATTTTATAACAATTGGTTTACTACAACTAAAGTTATCGCGTCTACAGACGACGACGACAACGACATCGCCATAACATAATACGAAACGTATAAAAAAGGAGGAAAACAATTTATAAAGTGTTAACACTGGTAGCTTTTGCGATGTAACCTGGATTTATTAGGCATTTCGTATTTGACCAATTAATCTCTTAAAGAATACCTGGATATCGCATTGTCGGAAATTTGCTTGACGTCATAAAATTCTATTGATTTTTTTCTATTTTATAGTACACACAATTGGTTAATTTTCATATTTTATTTTTTTCTAATGACATAAAAATACCGTTAATGTTAATTGAACCCAAAACAGAGGTTTTGCCTAATTACAAAAACTCATCTTACAGGGGTTGTCACCATTTCTTTGAACGTGTTGTTGTTTTGGTAAACAATTTCAGTATGTAGAACATTACTGAGATGTGTTTACTAAAGGTTATATAACGGTTATATGACTAAAGGTTATATAAAGGTTATATGACTAAAGGTTATATAAAGGTTATATGACTAAAGGTTATATAAAGGTTATATGACTAAAGGTTATATAAAGGTTATATGACTAAAGGTTATATGAATAAAGGTTATATGAATAACGGTTATATGACTAAAGGTTATATGAATAACGGTTATATGACTAAAGGTTATATGACTAAAGGTTATATGACTAAAGGTTATATGACTAAAGGTTATATGAATAACGGTTATATGACTAAAGGTTATATGAATAACGGTTATATGACTAAAGGTTATATGACTAAAGGTTATATGACTAAAGGTTATATGACTTAAGGTTATATGACTTAAGGTTATATGACTAAAGGTTATATGACTAAAGGTTATATGACTAAAGGTTATATGAATAACGGTTATATGACTAAAGGTTATATAAAGGTTATATGACTAAAGGTTATATGAATAACGGTTATATGACTAAAGGTTATATGACTAAAGGTTATATGAATAACGGTTGACCCGAAGCAGTAATATTTATGTGGACATCAAATATTCAAACTTTAAAAATTAATATAAAGCTGCAAAAAAATTGATTCTTTTTTTAGTGCCGGCTAATATAAGTTTCTATTTTTCAAAAATGTATATTTCATTTAATTTGACAAAAATGCAAAATTGACAGGTTCTATGTCTTTAATCAGCACAATAAATGTTGATATCGGAACGATCAACGTTGGTGGAATTCGAAGCTTTTATCCTTTCTAATCTTTCCTCTTGCTGAAAACGGTGATTTTAATTTCCTTCTCTTAAAAGATTATCAATTGTACACGAACAAATAAATGATTGCAGAATGTGTAAGTTGAAATTAATAGTGGATGAATTTACCAATTTGAAACAATTTCTGTTCAATCACAAAAATAGTCTCCTCTTTTTGGTTCACTTTCTTTAAAACTGACACTGTAAAAGGAAATAAAACCCCCAAATAACAACACTTCCATTCATATATAGATTAAACAACAAATATTGAAAACTAATTTATTTACTTCTCACACATCTTTAAGTAATAAAGTTTAAATTCACACGAACAAATAATTGATTACAGCATGTGAGGACCAAAAATGCTGAAAAAGGCATAGAACTATAACGTATCATTATCACCAATATATCGCTTTATCACGAAGTCGTTAAGAATTTTCATGAAATAAACTGTTGAATTCTTTAAAATTTAATTTTCACTGGTCATGCCAATGTCTAATATATTTACACATGACTTTGTCATGAAACATGTTAAGAAAACTCCAAATTAACATTCTATCACCTAAAAGCGCATGGTTTTACCTCCCAATAAGAAGTGAATATATCATGTTTTGTCATTAAATTAAGCCTTTGATCGAGTGAAGGTTTAAGGTAAACTATCACTGAAATCTAGATAGTGAACTCGATAACAAACCAAGACTTCGATAATCTCACCGAAATCTCTCTCCGGAACCTGTCGATTTAATACGAAACTGTCCTCACCTTTTGTTCCTAACTCTACCTGAAAGATAAACATTTAAAAGATGACATCTTTAGGTCAATCTACCAGCTCATAAATAACTTTCTAATTATATATTACAAGTGTTAAAGTCTTTTGTATTCAACAAAATGTTATCGTATCATTTTGACCACGTTTAATCACTTGGAACCGAAAGTGTCTTTTAATAATAGTTATTTAAAAGTTATTTAAGCAAAGGAAATTGTCTGAGAGTGTAATCGGTACACAACACAAACTCTGACTCACAAAATTTTGTTTTCTGAGACCTTGGTAAAAAAAGACCCAAACATGTTATAATTTGTATACATAAGAGAGCGACCATTTTTGTGAGAGATATGGTGAAATTTGAAATAAAAAGGCAGAATACCAAAAATGCAGGACAGTGCTTTGAAATAAAAAAGGCAGGATGTAGTTTTTGGCTGAAAAATTAATAGTAAAATTGGAAAAAAACGCGATTTTTCCAAAAATAAAAAGGCAGTTCGAACAAACATATCCACTGCCCCCATAAAAATCAAATTGTTTCTCCCTTACACGCTCATTTGTAAAGTTTGTTCACTTATGTATCTTATTGAACGTTCCTAACAAATCATTTTTCTGGAACAAGTGTTTGGCTTTTTCAATATTTTGGTTTTCCTGTTTGTTATTTTTGGTTTCATTGTTCAATGCTTTTCATAATCTGGACAAAATTGTTTGGCTTTTTCAATATTTTGAGTAGAGCACTTCATCTTATGAGTCTTGAATAGACAAAACGAAGTTTTAATTCCCCGAGGTTAGCGCGCTCCTGACCCTGAAAACAATATCACATACATGTTCAATAACAGACAGTGGATGTTCTCCCCTTGCTTTTTGTAAATTTTTGGTTGTTGACTGTTGTCATTCTCCTTAAATTTTATCTTAAATTAAATTAGAGTGTATCTTTTAAGTAAAATAAAAGGTATGTAAAATAAGATTTAAATGTCCAATCAAAAATTTCCTAGTTTGGCACTAGTTTGGAAATTAACATGTCTTTCCCCATCAGCATATCTGTGTATATTTCATAACTCACACGATATAGTTGAGTATGCATCAGCTTTTTCTGTGTTTTATCCGTCACCTTTGTCTGTGTGAATTTCGGTTAGAATAAGGTTACACGGTTATAAAAAGGCGCCTCTCATGATTATATAGGTTCTAATAAACTGTTTTTCCCTCTTTTAGCATTAGCTAATGAGTTCGAATATTTAATGGAATAAATGGTCCCAGGTTTATAAACAAAAATAACAACACATGAAATTTAATTTTTGGCTGTGTATTGTACGGAGATACTCTTATTTCTTTCGCAAAAGAATCCTACAGCGGCATTGTGTTATGTATAACTATCAAAACCTATGATAAAAACTATAAAATATGGTTTATCCAACCGTTTCTTTTGAAACGCATGTACCAACATATAGTGACTTGTGATAACAAGAGGCTCCCAGGAGCCTGAATCGCTCACCTGGTCTTGATGTCAACCCTATGAAGAACTTTGTAGAGCTAAATAAGCTGAACATTTAAGCAAGCAACAGCTTTTCTCTTTCAGCAATAATTTTCATTGTGTAGGGCAAAAACATGCAAATGTTATTTTAAGGGCCATCTGAACACTTTGACTCTTTAAAGACTTTTGTTAAGAGCTTAATCAATAAACTGAACATGTAAGCAAGCAACCACTTTTCTATATGTGCTATAATTTTCATTATATAAGCCAAAAACATGAAAACATGTTAATTTAGGGGCTGTAATACCTATCAGGGGTCAACTGACAAGTTCAACCCTATAAATGCTTTTGTAGAGCTAAATGAGCTGTAAATTTAAGCAAGCAACGGCTTTTCTCTATCTGCTTTAGACCAAAAACACTATTTTTCACCTTTAAGGACCTAAGTAAAGTGAGACTGATATTCGATGTTCGATATTCGATATTCAATTTTTTTTAATATCAAACTGAATATCAAACGGTAAATTTTACCGTTTGATATTCATTCGATATTCATTTATCGTTTTTTCTTGGTATAAATATGTAATGAATATCAAAATGAATCTCAAACGGTAAATTTTAAAGTTCGATATTCATTCGACATTAATTTTCGGTCTAGGTATGTTATGTGAATATCAAATGAATATCAAACCAAAGTTTTCTTCTGTTTGATATTCATTTGACATTCGTTTCCGGTGTTAATTTGTCTTGTGAATATCAAATGAATATCAAACCAAAGATAGATTCTGTTCGATATTCATTTGACATTCGTTTCTGGTGTTAATTTGTATTGTGAATATCAAATGAATATCGAATGAATATCAAACCAAAGTTTATTTTACGTTCGATATTCATTTGACGTTCGTTTTAGGTCTAGTTTTGTTTTGTGAATATCAAATGAATATCAAACCAAAGTTTTCTTCTGTTTGATATTCATTTGACATTCGTTTCCGGTGTAAATTTGTAGCGTGAATATAAATTGAATATCAAACCAAAGATAAATTATGTTCGATATTCATTAGACATTCGTTTCTGGTGTTAATTTGTATTGTGAATATCAAATGAATATCGAATGAATATCAAACCAAAGTTTATTTTACGTTCGATATTCATTTGACGTTCGTTTTAGGTCTAGTTTTGTTTTGTGAATATCATATGAATATCAAACCAAAGTTTTCTTCTGTTTGATATTCATTTGACATTCGTTTCCGGTGTAAATTTGTAGCGTGAATATAAAATGAATATCAAACCAAAGATAAATTATGTTCGATATTCATTTGACATTCGTTTCTGGTGTTAATTTGTATTGTGAATATCAAATGAATATCAAAATGAATATCAAACCAAAGTTTATTTTACGTTCGGTATTCATTTGACGTTCGTTTAAGGTCTAGTTTTGTTTTGTGATCATATGAATATCGAACATAATTTATCTTCGGTTTGATATTCAATTTATATTCACGCTACAAATTTACACCGGAAACGAATGTCAAATGAATATCAAACAGAAGAAAACTTTGGTTTGATATTCATTTGATATTCACAAAACAAAACTAGACCTAAAACGAACGTCAAATGAATATCGAACGTAAAATAAACTTTGGTTTGATATTCATTCGATATTCATTTGATATTCACAATACAAATTAACATCAGAAACGAATGTCAAATGAATATCGAACATAATTTATCTTTGGTTTGATATTCATTTTATATTCACGCTACAAATTTACACCGGAAACGAATGTCAAATGAATATCAAACAGAAGAAAACTTTGGTTTGATATTCATTTGATATTCACAAAACAAAACTAGACCTAAAACGAACGTCAAATGAATATCGAACGTAAAATAAACTTTGGTTTGATATTCATTCGATATTCATTTGATATTCACAATACAAATTAACACCAGAAACGAATGTCTAATGAATATCGAACATAATTTATCTTCGGTTTGATATTCAATTTATATTCACGCTACAAATTTACACCGGAAACGAATGTCAAATGAATATCAAACAGAAGAAAACTTTGGTTTGATATTCATTTGATATTCACAAAACAAAACTAGACCTAAAACGAACGTCAAATGAATATCGAACGTAAAATAAACTTTGGTTTGATATTCATTCGATATTCATTTGATATTCACAATACAAATTAACACCAGAAACGAATGTCAAATGAATATCGAACAGAATCTATCTTTGGTTTGATATTCATTTGATATTCACAAGGCAAATTAACACCGGAAACGAATGTCAAATGAATATCAAACAGAAGAAAACTTTGGTTTGATATTCATTTGATATTCACATAACATACCTAGACCGAAAATGAATGTCAAATGAATATCGAACTTTAAAATTTACCGTTTGAGATTCATTTTGATATTCATTACATATTTATACCAAGAAAAAACGATAAATGAATATCGAATGAATATCAAACGGTAAAATTTACCGTTTGATATTCAGTTTGATATTTAAAAAAAAATGAATATCGAATATCGAACATCGAATATCAGTCTCACTTTACCTAGGTCCTTAAAGGTGAAAAATAGTGTTTTTGGTCTAAAGCAGATAGAGAAAAGCCGTTGCTTGCTTAAATTTACAGCTCATTTAGCTCTACAAAAGCATTTATAGGGTTGAACTTGTCAGTTGACCCCTGATAGGTATTACAGCCCCTAAATTAACATGTTTTCATGTTTTTGGCTTATATAATGAAAATTATAGCACATATAGAAAAGTGGTTGCTTGCTTAAATGTTCAGTTTATTGATTAAGCTCTTAACAAAAGTCTCTAAAGAGTCAAAGTGTTCAGATGGCCCTTAAAATAACATTTGCATGTTTTTGCCCTACACAATGAAAATTATTGCTGAAAGAGAAAAGCTGTTGCTTGCTTAAATGTTCAGCTTATTTAGCTCTACAAAGTTCTTCATAGGGTTGACATCAAGACCAGGTGAGCGATTCAGGCTCCTGGGAGCCTCTTGTTATCACAAGTCACTATATGTTGGTACATGCGTTTCAAAAGAAACGGTTGGATAAACCATATTTTATAGTTTTTATCATAGGTTTTGATAGTTATACATAACACAATGCCGCTGTAGGATTCTTTTGCGAAAGAAATAAGAGTATCTCCGTACAATACACAGCCAAAAATTAAATTTCATGTGTTGTTATTTTTGTTTATAAACCTGGGACCATTTATTCCATTAAATATTCGAACTCATTAGCTAATGCTAAAAGAGGGAAAAACAGTTTATTAGAACCTATATAATCATGAGAGGCGCCTTTTTATAACCGTGTAACCTTATTCTAACCGAAATTCATCTGACAACTTCGACCCTATGACGACTTTTGTAGAGCTAAATGAGCTGAACATTTTAGCAAGCAACAACTTTTCTCTATCTGCAATAATTTTTATTCTATAGGCCAAAAACACTATTTTTCGCCTTTAAGGGGCTGTAACCCCTATAAGGGGCCATCTGACAACTTCAACACTATGGATACTTTTGTAGAGCTAAATGAGCTGAACATTTAAGCAAGCAACAGCTTTTCTCTATCTGTAATAGTTTTCATTCTATAGGCCAAAAACACTATTTTTCGCCTTTAAGGGGCTGTAACCCCTATATGGGGTCATCTGACAACTTCGACCCTATAAAGACTTTTGTAGAGCTAAATGAGCTGAACATTTTAGCAAGCAACAGCTTTTCTCTATCTGCAATAGTTTTAATTGTATCGGTCAAAAACACTATTTTTCGCCTTTAAGGGGCTGTAACCCCTATAAGGGGTCATCTGACAACTTCGACAAAATGGAGACTTTTGAAGAACTTTTTGATGCTGAAACAGTAGGGTGGCATCAGATTTCATCTATCTCTTATACTTTTTGATTTACAAGGCAAAAACAGTAGTCTGACCCCCCTGGTCTATTTTTAGTAACGGTGGTCATGTTTTTTGACGGATCAAAAATCGAAACACAAGTTTGGTGCAGGACACCCTAAGGATCATTCATACCAAGTTTCATTAAATTATGTTCAGTAGTTTCAGAGGAGAAGATTTTTGAAAATTGTTAACAGACGACGACAGACAACGACGGACGCCAAGTGATGGCAATAGCTCACCTGTATTCAACAATCATTTCAAATTGCAATCAGTTTAACACAAACAGTTTCGAACTGGCCTGCATGAACAAAAATTCCATATCAAGTCCGTCTTGAGAAGATTGTACCTGTATAAAATTGTAAATTGAATTACCCAAGGACAATGAGTACCCAAAACCCAAGAAGAAACAGGGGGTTGTATAAATCTGTTTGTGCGAAACTAAATATTGAGCATATATAACCGGGTTGATTATATGCTGTCAGGGAGTTTATTGGTGTTCTTGTGTCTAAATTACTGTTAGTAAAATATGATAAATTTTCAACGGATAGATTTCTAGTCGGGGTCGTGTTCTGACCATCAACGCACCTGTGTTAATCAGATTAACGGACAGGTAAACTGATTAATTGTCTGTATCATCGTATACCCTATCGTTAGACCTTTCGACAAAATTGCAATGCATGGTTTTTACCTTCAGTAAATCAAATTTGTGTGATCGTTTGAAAACATCAGTTAATACTGCTGAAAATCTGATACTATAATTAAAACTGGTCTATAGTTTTGTAGCAATAATCCATTATCCAGAGTAAAAGGTCTTTTTTTAAAAGTTATCGTTATGACCTGAAAAGTTTATAATCAAATTAGTGACTAGTTATGTCAGTCCACAAACCCTAAGGTGCATACAGGCAGGGTATAATTAGTAATCATTGGTGGGTGGTATAACCTACTCTTTTTATGTTGCACGCTATAAGTGCCGGACGTTTGGTTTTACTAATGCGTTAAAATTTGTCTGACGGATTCACCTTAGATACAGGTGTTAATCGATGCCATTTTATTGGTATTGTTGCAAATATTTTTGCAGAAAACATTGAAATATTAAAACGCGAATGAATATTTTGTTTTACTTATTCTTGTTTGCGTTTCTGAAAGTTATCCGAACATGTCACACAATTTTTTTTTATTATATTTTATTGTTATAAACTCCTGATTTGGCTTTTCAGGAAAAATGATTTGTTGGTAAATTGGACACAACCTTTCCCTTTTATTTTAGCCCTCCAGTAGATTCATAACAACACACTTAAAGAGAAAGTAAACAGATTGTACCAATAATACACACATTATGATAGACGATAAAGAAATGTGGAATAAGTATATATGCATCATAACCAACATATACCAACGGCAATTGAAAAAGAAAGTCCCTTGAAGAAAGTTAGTCTCACATGAGTATAAAAAACAAACTGACAGGGCAATGGGCATCGTTTATGCATATTAGAACGACTTGATGTGAAAAATATCTCCTCAAAATGTGACAAACATCTTGTGAAAAAAAGGCAATCAAGCATACTGCAATCTTGTGTGTACTGAGATGTTTTTTTAATGTAGAAATAAAGCAAAAATTGCATGACAATTTAAAAAGGTTTTAATAATTTCCTTCGGATGCCATTTTTCTCTCTTGTATATTAAGGTGGTGTATGAAAAAAAAATCTCTACTTACAGTCTCGACCTGTTTTCTTTTTTAGATCACAAGAGTTGAAAGAAAATGCAACTTTTTCCATTGTTGTGTAATTTTTTTAGTGTTTTAGTTCATTAAACATGTAACAAAATTATCACATTTGGTCTTTAATGTAAAAGAATGTAAGAACGTTTAGAACAATACTATAGGACTATTTAGCATTGAAAATATGTTATAATTTCAACATGAAATCTTCATGCTTTGAAACACAGAGAATAAAAAGCTACGCCGAGCGCAGCATGATACGACCGCAACCAGTCAAACCCTAAACGTTGGAGGCCCAATATGGATGGTCTATTGCTTTGGTCACATGCAGCCCATGGAGGACTTACAAAGCTTTTTGACACATGCATACTGCGGTGACTAAAAAATGCATATTGACCTATATATATTAACATCAACATTTAAACCCCAAATACAATAAGAATCTTATTTTAGTGTATATAATCATATTTAAACATATTCATAACAATTGACTGGCCCACTATATTTTTTGTGTAAAACTATTTGCCTTGACAAACTCTTAAACATGCCTTGTTTTGCCCCTTTGACCCCTAAATTCCCCAAAACAGTAAGAAATATTGCAAATCTGCTTGATATAGAAGGCTGGTATTTTCACAAGGATTCCAAAGAGAAAACTATTTTGAAAATTGGACCACTAATAAAAAAGTTGATTTTCGGGGTGTGGCCCGTCTTTGGCCCTCCTATAGCAATGTATAGGTGCAATATATATTAAAACCATTAACACATTTTGTTGACAGATTTTAATGAGCAATTTAACAGAAAAAGAATTTTCAAAATCGAATGAATAATAAATATTCTAAAACAGTTTTGTCAATACACCTTTTGGCCCTTTTTCTATAATAGTTACTGGTTAGGGCACAAAAAAAAAACAAATGCAAAAAGAAACTTCCTTTTGTGGATATAAACATCATATTAAAACTTCATAACAATTAACTGGTCCACTACAACTAAATTACTTGTGAAAAACTATTTTCCTCAACAAACTTTTTAAAAAGGGCGCTTTTGCCCCTTCGACCCCTAATTTCTCAAAAACGGTAAGAGATATTGCAAATCTGATTGAAAAACGCAGGCAGGGATTTTCACAAGGATTCAGACAGAAAAAAGATTCTGAAAATCGGACTACAGATAAAAAAGTTGGTTTTAGGGGCGTGGCCCCTATTTTGCCCCCTGTAGCAATGTAACAGTGCAATATACATGTATATCTAAACCATTGACACATTTAATTGCCAGAATTTAATGAGGAGTTTGATAAAACCAGAATTTTCAAAATCGAATGAATAATAAACATTCAAGAACAGCTTTGTGAGTACACCCGTTTTGGCCCTTTTTGGTCCTTACTCAAAAACGGACGGGGCACTAATCCCAAAGACAATACCTACATTCCTTTAGTGGTTATAAACATCATTTTAAAATTTCATAACAATCGGACAATATTTACTCAATTATCACACGGAAACCAAAGTGTCTACAGACGACTACGACGACAACGCCGACCATAACATTATTCGATCGCAAAAATTTTTCGGTCGTATAAGAATTTTAAAATAAAAAAAATTATCATGCTAAATTGCGTATATGGTCAGCCAAACTGATAAAATTAAGTGTTTTGAAGAACGAACAAAAATGTCTTGGGAAACAACAAAATTTAACATAAATAATGGTTTTGTCTTTAATGGCTTCTTTCTAATCTTCTACAAATTTATTTTCAAATGTGATCTACCATGCTGTAAATTGGCCATTTATTTAAATGAGGTGTATAATTAAGGAGTGAGATTATATAAATTAAGACAAGATAGTCGTACTGATAACACACTCCATAAGTGATCAATAGATTGATTTATAAGGATGTACAACTCAGACGTTTATAATTAACAAATGATTACCACATTGACCGCAGGCCTAAACCATATTAGAAATGATCAGTTCTCATAATGGCCGCTTAAGACATTGCCAATTATATTAAGAGGCCTCCTATGACATCTTCATAGTCTTAATGTTGGTAAATAATTATAGTTATTATACTTTATTAAGTTCTGTCATTTTGTTGGCCACGTGTGTTTTTGAACGCTTAATTTGATAACAAATGCTATAAAGTAAATATAAAATAATGACGGAGTGTTATATCCCTGCCACCAAAAAATTGAGACACAAGAATCTTTTCAAAATAAGAAGATCTCAAAATTGATATTGTTCATTATTCAATTTGATACAGGAAGCGATAAGTCGGTGTCTATGCATTTCGTAATTTCGGTACTTCTTTGCTTTTCAAGATAAAATGGTTGTAGTATAATAAATATAATTTCAGCCTCCATAATTTGAAAATCTCATGACATTATAAAATAATTGCTTTTTCCCTGTTCTGATTTTGAGTTTATTCCTCTATATTGAAATTTATGGTATTCTGCCAAAGTACAAATTTTACCTGCGATCAGTAAATCATACAGTATCTGTCGAATTCTACTTTTTGTCTATTTAAATTGCCTATTCATAGTAACTGTTGGTATCAATATATTAAGAATATATATTGTTTGGTGCTGATATTTAGATAATTTGTTTTTGGAAATGAACACTTGAATAATGTACTTTGTCAATCTTTCTAAAAAAAAAGAACAATACAGAACAGAACCAACGAAAAAATAGATAGCAAATGTGCAAAAAAGTCAGTCTTCTGCATCTCTTAAAAAAATATATATAATAGCATAAAAAATAATTGTCAATCCCAAATAGTATTTGTAATTCTTACTTTATTTCAATAGATGTATATGTAGAGGAAACATTTACTTGTTGGATATGCTTGGGGTCATACAACAAATACACGTGTAATTACCTTTTAAACATGATAAACTGGAACTTTTGTGTTTTAATAACGGTGGCATTTCTCCCAGAAACTTCTTCTGTTTAACACAAAAAGTGTCAAACGAGATGTCTGCAAAAAAACATGGCAGAGTGGAATTTCAACTTTTTATTTTTTACATTACGTCATACGTTGTATTTCTGACAAACTAAATGAATGAAATTATTAAGAATAAAGTATAAAATGAAAAATAAAACCCTCAAATAAGATAATATAAATTCGTCGTTTAAAAAGTAGATGGGGTGTCAAAATGTCTCAAAGACTGAGGATTCTTGCAAATCTATCACAAATCTTTACTTTTATAATGCTTTCTTTATTTGATTGGGTAATATTGGGCTTGGTAAATAACAATAAACATGATTACAGCAACAACTTTGAATGAATACATGATATTTATGAATTGATATATCCCCCTTCTTTTCAAAGGAGACAATTTGTAAATAATAATAAGTAAAGACGATATGTTTTTCACTTTCTTCAAAATTTGGATGGGGAACCATATTTTGATATTTGGTATGCTTAAAAATCTTTGAAATCAAATATATTCACAAATTTTAGGGACAAGCTATTGAGTAGTTTTATAAAAAGATTGACCTCTTGATTCTTTATTTATATTACTTTAAAACTTCTTATGGTTAAATTTTATTTTCAATCAAAATTAAACGTACCACCTTATAGATAACTGTCACCAAAGTTTAAGAAAATTCTTTGGACAAAATTTAAATATACCATGTATACCGTAATGTATTACTGTATAAATTTATCATATGAAGATATCACAAGCTTAAGATGTGTAAATGAAGAATAAACTGCACAGAGCAGACTTTCCAATAAGTTTAAAAGCAGTAGAAATGGCTTCAAAAAACAAAACGACATTTGAATGGTTTTGTTTCTGAGAGACAACTCTTATTCGGTTGGGTTATAACACAAAGCTAACTTCCAAAAGAATGAACATGTTAAAAAATCACCTCAAAGTTAAACAATCAATTTTACTAATTGACAATAAATTGACATAATTGAATTAGACTCGCTACAAATATACAGGCGCTTGATTTAATAAAAAACGAGGCGAGATATTTTGTTATAAAATCATATTTGTCAATATGCAAATGTTTGATGGAAAGAAAGATACATTGATCGTTCCCGTTTCTTCTAGATGTAAGGCAGATAATTTATCAACAGAGTATTCAACAATAATTCCACAACAAGAAGAGAAGAAAATTTAATTAGCCAACAGAATAACATGTTCAAATTGACGACGTGTAAGGAAAAGTATTGAAGATATGTAGAAATTGGACATTTGGGAAAATACAATTAACATTGATCGGGAACATCGTTTGATTTTGTGCAGCAGATCTTCCCGAAAGACTCCGAAAAGTACTGATAACAAATTTGGTAATGGAGGTTTGGTAGGTGATTAAATTATCGCGCTGGGTGCCAAGACACAGGGCCAGGTGCTAACGTTTGACTATCCAAGATAGCAATCCATCATGTATTAAACAAATAGTTATTATTTAATTATATAATTTACTCATTTACATTATTATCAGAAATACGATTCTATTCCTCACATTAACTTATTCCCTTGCGAATCACTTAGCAAGTATAAAGTTTCATTACCCTAATTTGTGGCTATCAAACGCTTGACTAAACTTCTGTATAGTGCCATTTGTGAATTGACGGACAATCATAACAATAAATTTCAAGAATTTTCACTATAAACATCCCTTTGTTGATCAATTACTTTTCTTTCAGTCCTATATTTGGGGAAAAAACTCGAAGCCAATTGAAAATAGAGACATTGGTAGGTGATTAAATTATTGTAAAAATAAAAGATATAACGTACATAATACAAAAGACAGAGCAAACAGTGACAACGACATTCCTGTTTCCGCTTTGCTAATTTGGCTCTGTTGTAGGTACAAATAAAAAAAACAAAGCCTCAACCTATATCTTTAGAAGACAGTACAAAAAATGATTACAGAAAAATGAATAGAGAGAAGACAAAACAATATAAATAAAGGTAAAAACAAAATTAGATCTTGGAGGATCTATCTCAATATCCAAGAAAAAAATACAGAACATGGAAGACACACCGGAAAAGTTATAGATCGCAATGGTCCTGACTTGGTACAGTATTACAATCACCATGCAACAATAATGTTTATTGTAACTTTTTGATGCTCTGTTTTGGTCATATTGAAAATCATCCATGTTAAGTAGTTTTTCTGTTACCTTTTTTCCTAAATTGGACAAAAACTTATCACATTAGAATTTAAACGAACGATTCATGGGTTTAATCTTTTTAGTATGCACTTCCGGTGTATAGATTCGATTAAAGATTAGCACCTGTATATCGAATGTCGATCATTGAAAGGAATGTGGTTCTGATCTTATCATTCACGGACATACAATGGAATAACCTTCTCTGACCCGATGTGTTGACACTTTCACAAAATACCTGTAAAATTTTTATATTTTGACACCTTTGATTATTTTGATTTATAGATTCAAAGTATACATATGAATAAGTACAAGATAAAATGTATACTAGAAAAAATCTGAGTTTTTCCGTGTAGTAAATTCTTGGTTCAGTTTTAACAAACCATCTGGTTATCCCTATGGGGATACATACACAACTACGCCAACTTAATATACGATACTTTTGTGATGACAGTTTTGATGGCTTGTGAGACGATATGACGTCATTTTGTCAAACGTCAAAATATTTCTAATCAATTTGATACAAATACATTATTATCTATTTTTAACTTACGAAAATGTTATGCTTAAGCAGAGGTACCAATGGGGTATCCAAATGTCAAAAGTCCGAAAGGGCAGATTCAAAACCAGTAAACACCAACAAGAACGGGACAACATGTTAAACATGGAAACACAAAATAAATGAATATCAATCAACAACGCGAACTCCAGTCGAAACAAGAGTGAACTCAGGTGCTCCGTAAGAGTAAGCAGTACCTGCTTGCTATAGAACACCCTTTGCGTTGCCAACAGTCAATTCAGTGTGTCAAATCTGGTAAAGGAAGACAAAACAAAACTACATGACAAACCAACATCAGCACTCATCTGAGAGATCAAAATCCCATATTTGTCTACAAGTGCATGATGTCTTCCGTAAAATTTCTTGAGTGAAAACAGCAACCGAGGAGCAACATAGCCCTGTGTGAGCATTTTTTGCGTCAGACTTGACGCTCTGCTAAGGAAATTGATATAAGTCCCGCACGCTCTGTAGTAACGAATCAATAAACTCCATAAGCTGGAGCGGACGGAATGTTGCTACACAAGAAGGCAAAGTTGACAATTGGAAAGTTGAAGTCATCACCTTTGTCATAGAGCCATGTTGAATGTCTCCCTTGAGAGTCAATTTCGAGATGTACATCTAAATATGAAGCAGACTTCCTAGAATCCGTTAAGTCGCTCCTGCTCTTAAAATAGTAACAAGTTTGCATAACTTTTTGGGGGGATGGGGTTTCAACTGTATTTTATTTATTGATTTGGTAATTGCGTTATATGAAATGCCTTTTTTTATCAAAACGGTTCACTTAAAAATTGCAAGGAATTTTAACAGAGAAAAATAAAATGGAGACCGTTGCGTGAGTATTTTAATTTGACACCTAGATTAAAAACTTAACTGCCTGCCACAAACTCGTTAACCTTAGGTATAATAAGCACACAAGGCCATGTCATCACTCTCACACTTATATATATACTAATATTAAATCAAATAAACATACTTTGGTACCATGCGCGCCTTCCCATTTTATTTTGAATATCCTGAAATCTCATAATGTTATCAAATGCCAGCTTTTTATTATTATGGGAACAATACACATGGACTGATAATAAATCCGTAAAAATTAGTAATAATTTTCTTTCTCTCCCATCATTAACCAATACGTTCTACTCAATTTTGAATTTTTCCGAACTGTCACATCTAAATTAAAAATAAGGTCAATTAAAGGATGAGTAACAGTCTGGAAAAATTCAAAATTGAGTTGAACTTATTGGTTAATGATTGTTTTGATTAGTGTTTTGCTGATAGTTGTACTGAGATGATCATCTTATTATCCCTATTTTGTCTTCACAGCCGTGTTGCATTGTGTGTTACTACCGGTCCCTAAGATTGCAATGGAAGAGGGATGTTTGCCGCGCCATAAAATCTGGCTTCATTTGAAATGCCTGTACCAAGTCAGGATCATTGTGATCTATAACTATTCCGGTGTGTCTTCCATGTTTTGTTTTTTCTCTTGGACATTAAGATTGATCCTCCAAGTTCGGTAATTTTATTATTACCTTCGTTTTCAATATAAGCTACTGTTACAAACTTGCAAAATTATGCCAAAGGAAATCATTCGTGATTGTTATTGGAGTTTAACTGGTTGTTGTAATGAAATATTTATATCTCGATCCATATCCATATAACGTCTCAGAACGGTGTTGTTTTTATGTTACTTCCGGAACCTAAGATGGCATGGAAGGGGAAGCTTTAGCGCCATAACACCCACCATTTTAATGTACGCACCAAGTCATGACGATTGTGGTCACAAGTGTCTCCAATAAGCTTACTTTGGGTTGAGTTTTTTTCTTCTTTTGGATATTTGAGATTTATCTTAGCTCCAAGTTCGGTACTTTTGTTTACCTTTATTTGTGTAGTTGAGGAATATTAATGTGTAATGAAATGTACTGTAATATGCTTTTTCCATACTCATAACATATTGTGTATTATGTTAAATAGTATAAATTATGTACTCCATTTTCTATGCCTATAAATGTAACACTCCTCAATAGGAATAAAATTGTGTTAATGTATGTAGTTATGAATAGCAAGTTTGCTTCATTTTGCACTAATAAAGCAACCATGTATTTGTCATATTTCTAAATAGGGCTATGTGTAAGGCTTGTTTTCTTTATGTATAAAACAATATGACCCTGCCCATCCCCCGCAAAAAAAAGTGGTTCAGTTATAACAAATATAAAGCGACTGAAACTCACACACATAAGGTATTAATGCTAATATTTGCATTCAAAAATTAATAGTCCAATAGTTGTTTGATAAATGTATTGGTAAAATTAAACTTTTAGGATATAATCATACAGCAAACTGTTGGTAATATCTAAACTGTACACAAAAGAAGTTTTTTTCATGGTTCAATTAGGAATCCTATCTACAAATAATCCCTATACACAAGTTGACTTAATGAAGATTGGAATGAAAAGACACAGATATACAGTTTAAATGGTTCATTATTTCATTGATTAATTTGCTTAATTTGGTTTAACATGTTTTGACTGTGCATAATAATAAACATCACGCTGATTCAGTAAAGAGAAAACAATCTTTTTGGTTGTTGGTACCTATATTTTTTTTATATCAATGACTTTTGAATGATTTTTTGTTTTTGAAAATTGTATCTTGCCGTTGCAATGCATGACAATTTCTTTTAATTATTTTCCGGTGATACAGGGTTCAAACAAAAATGTGAAAGGCTATGATCATTGTCATAGGATTATAACAGATTTTTATGTCTGTCCTATGTCGGGGGTTTTAGAGGAGGCTTTTGATAGTTTAAAAGCATTACATGAAACAAACAAATTTTATTATTTTAAAAGTTTATTCTAACAATTAACATTTTCAACACATAAACAATTACATTAATTAGTCATACAATTAAAAGCACCATAAAATTTATTTTAAATATATCACAAGTTTATTAAGTATAGTACACTTTTTCTCAGTTTAGCTATATTAAGCTTCATTGTAACACTAATAGTTTCTTCGTAGATTCTCGGTTCTATATTCTATCCTTAACCTTTTCAGGAGGTCATCTTTATAGTCATGGCGAATCCAGCACCGATAGTTTTTCTGGGCCAATACCAGCCTATGCTTCAGAGATCAGCCTAATAGGTGTGTCCAGTTATTCATACGTGTCCTGACTTTGACATGTAGGGATGATATCTGTACGAGTGTGATGAGTGAAGACTAGAAGACGGTGATGTCTGTAGCGAGTTTCGTAACATACTGTTTCTAAGTATAGCCTCGTGCTCGCTTGCGATTGGTTGACTATTTATAAACATGTTGCCATAGCCGTGGAGTAATCGAGTGTCAATTGTAGGTAAAGAAAGAGTTGGAATAACTGATGTCTGAGGAAGCATGCCAAATGGAAACATTCCTTCTGAAAATATAAAAAGAAAAGAAATTTGTAAAATCGTTAGTTTTGATAAAAGGGAGGGCACAGTATGGTATTGGTTGATAAAATTAGAAGTTCTGGAATTATTTCATTTTTCGATCATACTAATATCACCTTGAATTTTTAACTCAATTGGGTTTTAAATCAATATATTGAAAGTTTCCCACTTTATTAAATTGTTGAAAAATTATAATAATATTTTAATTTTCATCCCAAAAAGAGGAAAAGTTTCTTACCCCTTGCTAAAATGGCTTCTCTGTGTTTTAAAGACTCCTCGTCAATAGGAAATGGAAATGGTACTCTAGGAAAACCATGCTTGTTTAACAAATTCTCCATCGTCTCTCTGCAATAATAAAAAATGAAATAAATGTTGTTATTAATATTTTAATTGTTTTTAAAGTGTAAGATATTGGTCGACCATTTAACTTTACATACATTTCATCATAATTAATATGAAACATGAAGTCACATTTTTAATGAAAAAAAAGTTCTGAATGAAATATTAAGGATTTAACATATGTTTAATATCTTACCTCTCAATATCACTAAGTCTGCTTGAATCCCGGAAACCTTTGGCGAATGGGTTGCTCTCTATTTTCAATTTGGTAATCTGAATAAAAAAATAATATGTAAATATCATTGCATGATTAACAAGTTACGACCACACAAATATTGAAATCAATATGGCGGATGCAGTTATCAGGGACCAGCACTAAATTTCACCCAGACTCGGTATCCAATGCGTTTTATTGAACCCGAAAAACATAGGGCTAGTATTCTCTTTCAATGTAATTGTGATTAAGTTATAATAAGATGCTTATCAGCGATCAAAGAAACAAAACCTCCATCTTAATAAAGTGATAGATACGTTACTTCAGTGATATATACGTTACAGTGTGCAGGTTGGCAGTAAGCAGACATTTGTAATAGTATCTGATGTTAAGGTTTATATGTCTCTTCATTATGATGTCTTCTTCGTGTGCTTTGTACAAATTGCGTGATTACGTGATTTTGGTCCTATAATTTACTGTCAGAAATTCACCTCTTAACCACTGAAGCTGATTTAACTTGATGAAATACAATACAACCATATCAAAAAACCCCAAAACTTTTGTGTTGAAAGATCTGAAACTAAGATAAAAATGAACAATTTACGTTACCTTCCCTAAAACGAAATTTGGCCTGCGTGCCAAGTATGCAGGTGTCAAGATTCACTTACCAATTGGTTTTGGTAGGCTGTTACTGCAATGAATACTGTTTCAGGAAACACAAAAGTTCTAAACTCTTCGTTGTCTAGTTCTGTTATTGGACTTTTGTCATCTGCTTGTCTTTTCACAATGTGCACACGAGGTTGGTATTTGTGCATCGAGTTCAAGATGATCTGAAATTGAAACAATACATTTAATGAATTTTAGTATTAAACTAGTCATTTAAACTTCTATTTTAAAATGTTTGTATTACACTTTTAGGTCTTAATGGACGGCCAATGAAGATTTGTTGATGAGACAATTTTAACCAGAAAGGAATATGACTATCAAACTTCAGTACCTGTCCATTCTTGTCCATAAGATTGTTGGTCAGCTTAAGTTTCTCAAAGGAAATCGTCTGTTTTTGAAGCTGGTGACCAGTGAAAGGAGCGTCTGGGTGTGGATGCAGTCTGGTGGGTAATGGTGGGTCAGCCTTTCCCGCGACCAACCATGACGATCTGTGGTAGGCGTATCTGTACCTCTTATTGTCTACTGGAACTATGTCCAGTAAGATGATGTAGCTGGCATCAGGTTCCAATCCGGTAAATGAAGCTCTTACTGTTGGAAACATTCTCCTGAAAAGGAAAAGTATCACATATAATTTAAACTTATTTAACACATTTTCCGTGACTAGAGCAGTGATAAAGGTTTTCAATCATGCCTGAGAGAGTTAAATATGACCCATTACGGGCAGAAGTCAACAGTTTCGACGTTGTGATTTCTCGGTATCAATACAATAGCAACCTGTATCGGATTGTCACTTTGCGTGTTTTAGCCATTTCTTATTTTGTGGTAATTCGTAAATTACTGGTTTTAGTTATTTCTCGACATATTTGGTAGTTATGGAGTGAAATTAACCTTGTTTCACATTTCACAGTTTAGATATAGATGGAGATTACACGCTACAGTTACTTTATAAATTTGATGTTTACACCACAAGTAATAGGTTTTGTTTGAAAAAACGGTATCGAATAACCTTCGCTTGGCTCAGGTTACTATTATGCATTCAGTGGTGAAATACCGACCCTTCAGATAAAAACTCGATTTTTGCTGGATCTGTCAGGTGGTAAAAACATATGGTAACATTGCCAATGATATATTGGTATACTTTTGTCCAAAAAATTACAATAAAATAGACTTATTTGTCAACAGAACACTGATACCCTCACTTATCTGAACAATAAGATATATAAAGGTCTATCTGTATATTTTGTGAAGAAGGCTTTATAAGTATATGGTTTTACTTGTGACCAATCCATTTTTTATATTTTGGCAATAGTTGAGATATAGGCATAAAATATAAATTCTAGGATTAAGGTCTAATGTCAAGAATTTTCCATGATATATTTTTTATTGTCTAACCAGAAAATTAATATTTTGTAAATACACATATATGTATTTGACTGTGTATTGTGTACTCTTTTGTTGTATTGTCATATATGCATATGTATTGTTTATTATGTTTACTTTGACCCGTAGGGGTTCATTTGGCAAATAAAGATCATTGAAATATACATTTAAAACTGAGTTGCAAAATATAAAGATATTAAATAGACTATCAAATTGTTTGGGCATGCAACTAATATTCTTTAAAGTACTTATAGTTTGTTTTCTTTTCTATCGGTTGTACATATTAGTTGGGGTGTGTGTGAAACAAACATTATATTGATGACTCAAAATACTTCAACAAATTTCCAGCATTGACTTTTCAAATGTTTCCTGTATAATTTATGTACAAATCGATGAAGAATATTCTCATTGAGAAAATATGTACAGTTAAGTTTGGATAGCCATTAATTCTAGTCTTGGACAATAGAGTTAGACCTAGGGGCACGGATGATAACATTGTGATGATGCTGTAATGTATGCTGAGAATGGGAGGGTGGGAACCTCTCAGCCCATTAACAAATTTAATCATCATTTAATTCTCTTCTTTAATCAAGTTTCAATGAAAGTCTCGGGCTATTAAGAAATTGGAAAGTAAATAAGGCGTCTCGGAGACCTATAGAGGTACCTTTTTAAAAGTTTGGAAAAGAAAACACAGTGTTTGGTATTAATCATAAAAGTAACGTTTTCTCACGGTCGGAACGGGTTCTTACATCAAAGAATCTTTTACCTTTCCAAAATAGCTGAAAATCTACAGGTGCATGAGGCAAACTGAATGGAATCTAGCTGCCTAAGTTTGATGACTAATTTTAATTCAGAGTGCTAACGGATTTGATCTCTTTATGACTTTGTTCTAAGGTTTTGATATAGATCAACTTGATCGCTAATTCCATAGAAAATCACCTGACTCGAACAAGTGTTGAAATGACACATTAAAAAGATAAAAATCGACAATTAATTGATCTATTTAATTAACTTTATATTTATACATTTCGGAGGATTCTTATATGCATAGTGAAATAAATAAATATTAAAATATTATTTTGATTTTTCATTGCATGGAAATATACAAAATTATCTTACGTTAATGACATGGTAATTCTGTATCAGTTAAGCATAAGGAATTTGCGAATAAAATAATAAAAAGATACCAATCTTTAGGAATAAAGGAACGTTTGATATCACAAGTGCGAAATCTTGCCAATCATTAAATGCGTTAAAATCTTCAACACCCTTTGTAAAATCAATTGTGGAGTTTGGCAAAAAATAAAAGAATTAAACAGTTGTGAAGATTTTTTCGACAAATTTATTGTTTGTTAAAGAGGGTTAAATTTTGTAGATGATCGGTGAACAATCGCGTGGTGAAATAAATTGATATAAAGTTGGTAGGGTTTAATTAATGATTTGTTCGCGTTGATAGCTTTAGTCATCATTGATTTGTTTCACAAACTTTAAGATATGTATTTACAAAACTCGGCATGGTACAGTTTGGATAAAAAGATATCATCCAAAATAATTCAATGCCAAAATATTCCAAAATCAATGGAAATAAATTGAATATGTTGTTATGTTTTTCTTATAAATAGTTTATATTTATGTTTTTCAAAGTTCATGCATTTCAAGTTGAAAATAGGATTCTTACAATTAAATATTATATTGGAAAATTTTATTTTTCATTTTTTAGGCCAAAAAATATATGTTTGTTTCCTGCTACCCTACCTGCCCTACCCTAAAGTTTTTATTGGCATTTTGGGACAAGCACTGTTAAAGTTGGGATTGCTTCCCCATTGACTCAATGTAAAATAATTTTGTAAAACAAAATAATTTTCCTACCTACCTACCCTTATTTTCAGGAGTAGAAAGCAGGAAACAAACATATATTTTGTTTTGTTCTTATATTTCTTAAACCTTATTTTAATAAAGATTTATCCAAACTGATTACAAGTACAAAATCAAATATATTGAATAAAAAAAGAGCGTATTCGTTTTCCTGAATTTAATATATGAAATAAGTTGAGAAAAGACTTTATACATGTATTTTTTCTGTAAGATATATCATAAACATTTTTTTTAAATTATAGGATTATGCCATTATTGGAACATAAATCAAAATAATTACAAAATATAACAGAAGAAATAAAAAGATATATTCACCTTCCAGATTTTGTAATAATCATTTCTGTGCCAATTTCATTGAATTTTTCCCAGAGATCTTTGGTTTCCAGGCGACATTTGACATTAGGCAGACTACCGGTATAAGGTTCGGGTTCTGTTGGCGGTGTTTTACTTGCTCGTGCTTTGTAGTCTGAGCAACAGTCGTCTGCAATAATGGTCCCTAAAATTAAGATGTGCAATGTTATTTAATGCAGTTGAAAATAATTATTTCTCACATTTCACTTTTCATAGCAATCCTACAACGCATTATTAACCTGCTTGCAAATAAAAAAAAATTGTCTTCACATTATTTTCATCTATTGCAACAAAAAAACTGGTTATATATTTTATTTATTAATACAAAAAATGATAATATTACTTTTATGAATCTACTTATATTCAGTTTGTATTTTTATCATCTACGTAAAGCAATAAGAAAAAACTTACTCGGTGGACTGTCAGCATGTGGTGGTGTTGCGGGAAGCTCGTGCTCCCTTGTCGTCTGTTCATCAACGATGTTAGTGTCCGGCACATTCCTCTGTCCAAGAAGTGATTCGATGGAAAAAGCATTCGCTTTTGGAGATAGATATTGTTTCTGAATTTCGGATTTTGTTATTTCGACTGGACTGTTAACTCTTGCTCTTGGAGATAGATCCATGATTCACAAATATCAAAACAATTGTCTAATAGTTCATCAACACAAAATCTTAATTTTAAAGTATCCCTGTTTTTACTGTTTCAAGAACATCAACAAATTATGTTAAGATGAATTCTGAAACTTAATTTATCCTATTTTCATTGTCAGAATTAAAAGAAAATATGTAAGGACGGTTGTGATTGGTCGATTGACTTGTTCTATAGATTTTACAACAATAGTTCCTCCTCGGGGCGGGACATATATCAGCAGTCGCACGTTAACTCAAAATTTTAATTGGTTCGATAATAAAGTATTATTCTGACAATTTAATAAAATACACTTTTTTCAACTTAGGTGGTCATGAAGTTACTATTTATTGTATATATAAACAACATTGGAGAATGTACTTGAATCTTTCCTATATAATTGAAATAAATGTGAGAATATTATTTTAAGTACTTAGTGTATTCGCTTTATGTTAAGATACTTTTCATCGTCCAGTTTTTGCTATTTTTTTTCAAAGCCATAAGAACAATGAGTTTGATTTGTGTACTCTGACGAGTCTTTGACTTTTATCCACCAATAATGGTTAAAGAAATCTGGGATTAAGATAAACTAACAGCTAGTTATTTTATTTCCAGCAGAAGAAATGCATGATATTTAATCAGTAAAGCATAATAATTTCTATACAATTGATTTCTAAATTACATAAACTTTACCACGAAATATTTTATAATAATAATAAAAGTATGTGATTTTAATTTTCTCAATGTTTGAGGCTGAATGGTAGGTTATTTTGATGCTTTTTGTATAGGTACGCGGTTACAGTAATGTATACCGCAGCAAATTTACCGACACGAATATTGTTATGCTGTTGGGTGTTTCTCTGTAAAGAAGCGTGTTTACATTATAAACATTTTTTTTTGGTGGTGCATCTTCCGACTCTTAAGAGTAATTACATGCTGACTAGTATTTTAAATTCATTTATTAATATTCTATTTACTTATTTTTTACTTACTTATTTATTTATTTATTTATTTATTTATTTATTTATTTATTTATTTATTTATCCATTTTTTATTTATTTATAGTTTATTATTCTCAATTCTTTTTATTTTTTACTAATAAATTTGTAACAGTGGTTGTAAATTGGTAAAGTTGAGATCAGATAAGGGGGATCACTCGTAACAAGATAATCAGCTGATAAGGTGATTGTAATCTAGGTGACACTTGTAGGTGTCATAAACCTGTGTCTACAACATGTTCCACGTACCAAATCAAAACAAGTAAAATAAATAAATAATAATAATAATAAATGTTTGGTTTTATTTTAAATCCCACAATAAATTTAATAATAAAATAACTCTCTACTCGGTGGCTTTATTTTGTACTTTGTGTTGAAATACCAGCGTACACCCTTCCTCCTATAATGTCTTTTGGGTTATTTTTTTTTCTTCAACGATCTTTTCTATATCTTTTATTATTATTTATGTTTCCTTTAAACAAAAAGAATAAATAAAGTTATTCATTTAGGATTTGATCCATTGAAAAAGCATGTATAGATATATACCAATGAGTTAGGACAATTTTGATTTTCAACGTAAACTTATTGAAATGTAAATATTTCTAAAATAATAAAAATTTATTTGTAATATCGATAGAAGTATGCGTTTTTAAAGTATTTTTTATTTCTTTTGTGAGTGACGTAGAATCTAAGGGAAAAATCTCTTTTAATTATCATAGAATGATGGAATAACTAGGTTGTCAATTTCGACACCATCAACACCAAATACAGGTTCTACAAGGTTCCGAGCTGTCATAGTGATTCTAATGAAGTCAGGGGCTAACAACATACTGATACAACTGATAGACATCTCCCTAACACTTGTCGAGCTGACCCCCGGGCCATTCATGTCCGTCACTATCGTATTTGTATGTTAGGTCATATTCAATTACTTTAATTCAATGTTTTTCTACAATGTTTTAATAAACTACCCGAGTCGTTAAAAAGAGGTGTACCCATGGACGGAGTATAACGATAAATCGACATTTAACTTCTGATTAGAGATTTCTTTAGCCTTTAATGTGATTCCTTAGATTCTGATAAAAATCTAAATGAAAGTCATTTCCTGCCAAATTAATCACCTAATGGGTGGGAAATGCTGTAAATAGACCCCTTTGCGGGAAAGACCCCTTTTCGGGAAACAACATAACAAGAAACTCTTAAAAAAACAGCTAACCAACCTATCATTTGAAGACCAAAAAATATTAAATGATTTAATGATATTCATTAAGGTTATAGGATTGAGTGCTTAAATGATGTAGATTGCTAATGTAAGATCACTGTGTCATGTATACTGAAATTAAGTGCAAGCCAAAATCCTGCCTTCTCGATATGAGTGCTCAACATTGCTGTATTATCTTAAATGTTTTAGAGCAAATTTCACCACTCTGCATGCTATTCCATGATGTATGACCATAACATATAACTTTTATAAAACTCCTCTTGAAAAATGATGGGAAATATAAACTTTATACTGTTACAATATAGATTAATTTGAGTATTCAGTATCCTTGCATGAAACAGAACCCGAATTTTACAATACACATACTGTGTTTATGAGGTTTTTAGCGCACCTGCTATAAGCTCATTCAAAGTATAGCAACATGACAGTACATACCGACTCTATGACGTGTTGGAGATAACATCTTGGACTTTACCTTGCTAATGACATCAAAACTCAAACGACAAACCAAGCACCTGACTGTAATTCGAACTCTCTTGAATGGTTCTAAACATTGAAAACATCTTAATCTGAAATCAGAGATGGGGTAAATTAATCTGGAATTTCATTCAAATCTTTTTTAATAAACATGCACTATGAGTCAATCCGAAGCAGGTAAAAAATGATACAACAAATGTCAAAACTGGAAAAATTAATCATTTATGCATTGTTGTAAAATTAATAGCATGGAACACCGAAATCAAACAAACTGTCTTTACTGCGCTTTGTAAAGAAGACTTTAAAAAAGTTTAAAAAAAGAATGATTGCATTGTATACAGTCATATACCAGTCCTGTGCAGTGGCGGGTCCGGAGGGGGTTTGGGCGACTGGAACCCCCTTTCATTAGAAAAAAATGTTATTTTCGTGCAGATTTTTGTTCAAATTAGAATAAAAGCGGAACCTGCCTTTCAAAAACTTAAAAGTTTCGTACATGTTCCGGTTTTTGTATAGGACTTGATGAGAAGAATATGCAATTTATTTTATTAATATGGTAAATGTATAGAAATTGATAACAACATTCAAAACATTTGAAATATCACAGTGCTTAATTCACCCAATGTCAACGAGTTCTTTTTTTATTAGCAACACAGAAATACCAGATTCAGATTACCACAGATCACTTCATAAATTTGTCAACAAATTAACGAAATAAGATAACATTTCCTTACCTTATCTTTATTGCTTGGTCTCAGGACGCCAAAGATCAAGCTTTCAGAAAAACACAATTTCAATTGACATTTAAACCGTTGCTTTAACTGATTCTTTCATTATATTATTTTTCCCTGCAAAAAGAATTTGCTCATGGAACAAAATGCATTTGTCTTTTAGTAGATTTTACCTCAATTTAAATCATAAGCTTGTCGGAAAAAATCCCGCACTAAAGAGCGCTCAGAATGAGGCCGCTTTGCCCACAAAGCGCCCACAAAGCGACTGGGATGTGTGTCCCAGGTGGTAGAATGGGGCAGCCCTGTCATAATGAATGTCGGGTCGTAAGCTATATAATGCGGAAAACCTTACCCCACAAACCCTAGTGGTGCGCCATGTTGAAAAAAATGTAGCCTTTCTCTTAAAAAAATCCTGCTACAGGTTTCGATAAGAGTAGGACACATTATAGGCCCTGTGTTCCCATTTCCTCCACCTCATCATCGCATTTCATGCTCTTTTACCACCCCTTTCATGTTCCAGATGTATCCGAATTCATACTGCCTTTAAAGCAAGTAGTAAAGCAATATTTAACTTACTTGAAATATCAATTTTGACCAGATATCAATCCAGGATTAATAAATTAATAGTAATAAATTGAAATAATGTTGTCCCTTTTTGCACCAAGGCAGTTTAACTGAATTCGGTTGTTAGGGTTATAAATGTTAATATTCCGAATCAATATTTTATAATTTTATAATTTTATGTACCCTTTACCTTACTGTTTTTTTTTTTATAAAACATTTTTGAAAACTGAAGTAAGGAAAACAGTGTACCTTTCTATTTCTCCTTATATATATAAAGTTTTTTTCTTTCTTTTCATTTTTCTCCTATTTTTTGTTGTTGCACCCTTTTGTCTATGTGCCTTTTTTAGTCAATCTGTGATTCTTAATACCTAAAAAGGATATATCATCCCTGACATGGAAATAATGAGTTGCAGTCATAATCAAAAAAGTTTTCTTAGTAATAAAATATTCTAATAAAATTCTCGAATGTTAACATCGGTTTTATTTTCTATCGTTTAAAAGTTTGTGCATAGTTTAACTGATCTACCATTGTCGAAGATTCTTTTGCGAAGGTTGAATTTAGTTATTATTTGGCTTCCCATTCGAAAAAAAAACGGGTTTTATTGTTCTATGCTCTTAATATCCATCAATCTTTTGGTTAGTGCGCATCTGATGGGTCTTGAATAGACAAAACGCGCGTCAGGCGAAGCAAAAGAGATTCTGAAACTTTGTTGTAATTTATGATTACTAGTAGTTTATGAAAACGTCTTGATAGTAAAGTTAAAATTTAGATCAACATACTTAATTAGTACTAAGTATTTTAGATTCAAGAATATATGCATTCTTTTATCTTTTCCAATTTTTGTGATCAATGAATATCTGTCATTAAGTTATCAAAATGGGCTACGTTTCCCTTCGGGCTTCCATAGTTACCTCACAGTTTGGTGTCTTCCGGTATCCACTGGTAGCTTGTTGGTATTGCTTTCGACCCATTCTGTAGATTATGCCTTTGCACCTAAACAGTGTGTGGGCTGGAGAATCTCATTTTTTACACTGTCATTTTCAAGTGGTTAAGACAGTAACACATTATAAAACACAATCAGTGCCAACTTAACCCGCCTTGTGTACCTAAAAACCCGGCGATGAAAGTGTCAGGGATGCCCTGTTTTCTTGTAAAAACTTTCCTTGTCATAAATGTTTGATAGTGTAATAAAAATCAAATTGACCGTGATAAGCAGATACTCTCGACATGTTTAAGTTGAAGAAAGTGGCGTCTTGCTAATTGGTGATAATTTACGTGGTAAGGCAACGTTAATGTGCTATATAGTTTATATAAATTAATGTAAACATATTTTCGACCACCTAGGTATCGAAACTTTTTTTTACTCATGTATCACTTTTTAAGCAGAAAGTACTAAGATCTACAGACCACAACAACAACCGAAAATCAAATTTTAACTTTGCAAAACCACGAGGATTTTTTTTTCGCTCAATTTTCGCGAAACTATTACATTTACATGTCCAAACCGCTCCTTAAGTATTGCTCAGATTGGTTTTAAAACGATTACACACTTAAAGTAAAAGTTAAACAAGTATGTAATTTTCGCATAAACCATATAACAAAATCTATATGCGGGAATTTCCTTTGATTGATTATTACTTGGTGTTTCTTTTGATCTTTGTTGGTAATCAACAGGTGTCATGAGAGGCCATTAAATGTTTCCCCATAAAACAATGAAGTTCTGACTCAGTAACGTACGTCTCTCCACCAGATATATCTCGTGTTTCACCGGCCCTTTGTGCTCTCTGCCATTTGATGTATTCTACAACAGGGTCACCGATTACCGTACGGTTTTTGAAGAAGCCAGTAACAGGGTAATTTTCGCACCTGCAGTTTCTACTAAACGTATCTTATCAATCAGAGTTTAATTGTTTCTAATTCATCATATAGTAACGTAACACATTGTTATAGTGTACCTCGGGTGGGTAGCTCTTGGTAGATCACCGCGGCTAACGGTAGTAGTGGGTGGTTTATGTAACTCGATCTAGAAAATTGGTTTCTTACCGCATTCAATATCACACTTCCTATTCCTTTTTAAAATATTAAAATACACTTTTACTGGTTGCCACTCAATTGCAAACCTAATATGCTTGAGAGATGTCGATAGTAGAGAATATCTGTCCCATATGGATCCCGGGTGTGAAAAGGTCTGTAGTAGCATTAAACAAGTCTTTTTAAGAGCGCCTGCATGGGGTATACCCTATCTTGGTAAGCTCGCTTTGTCCACTCCACCTGTATGTTGTATAACCTACTACCCTAAGTATTGAATTGGATAACTTCTTGCATTCAATCAGAAACAGTAAACCGGACCGCAAACCATAGTGCTGCAAAATGTTGGAAAAATGCAACTTTCTCTAAAGTTATCTGAATGACAGTTATGTAGGTTTCGTTGCAATCTAAAAGTAGAACAGTTGAATCAAAGTAATAGCTTGACCTAACCTGTCCAACCTTTTTTGTGGCATTAAAAAAACGCATTTGTCTTAATAGTCTTCTGTCCCATTTCAAGTTTATTTTATCCCCCCTTCCCAAGTTGCCCCTTTTTTGGTTTCTCTTCGCTTCTGGGCTTTCATTGGCGATGTTGTTTTTTGTGTGCGTGTATGTGTGATTTGCCATATAAAATACTCTCATTATATTTCAAGTCGTGTGGTTAAAAATCATGTTTGTCAGAATTTTCACAAATTATCAGATAACCACATCTCTGTGCTGCAATGATCGATGTTGCATTGTTTGCAGACATAATCGTATTTTCTTTTTATAACCGTTTAAGCAAACATGCCATTTAAAAATTCATTTTCCTCACATCAACGATATTATAAATCGATCATATTATTGTGATCATCATTTCTTGATTGTCGGATTGTGTATGGGTACGTTAGTGAACATCTTATTAAGTCAATTATATCCATCCTTCATTAGACCACAGATACCGTCCCAGTCCCACATTATGCAAATCACTATTCATAATTTGATTTGTTAACTATTAGAAAAGCTAACAAAAGACAGAGAAATTAATCAGAGAGATCTTTTTTGTCAGTTAAAACATTAATTTGTGTTATCTTTAAAATTTGGAATATTGGTAGCTAACAAGATTTCACGTTAAGATAAACAACATTTCGGTCTTTCTCCCCCATCTGTGGTATAAATTAACAATTTTATGTAGAAATATAACGTATTTAATAGTTTTATGTAGTTTTTATATTTATTTACATTACTGTGGCCATAAGAATAAACAGTTTTCTAATTAATAAGATAGTTTTATTCCTACAGACACACTTTTATGCTTTCTATGCCGTTTTGTATATTGTAGAAATGTGGGTCCTAAATCTTGATGTTGAAATTAGCCTGGTATTTAAACTTCTACTTTCCTCAAATTTAATAGTTTCTGATGGAGATTGATCAAAATAAAAATTTATTTTTGACAAATGAATAATAGCATACAATAGTATCAATTTATTAATTTTCAAAATCGTATCCAAAGTTTTCGGGTTTTTAAATGCTAATATGAACCTATATCGGACACTTTCGTTTTTACCTGCATATATGTTTGGGTCTCAAGGGTCGAATAACGTTATATCTCATCAGTGCCGTCGTTGATGTCATAATTTAAGCTTCGTCGACTCTCCTCGTGGTTTTTGCAGCACTGAGATATTTTAGACCTTTTTGCCCTGCCAGAAATTACTTCGACCACCCGTCACCTTTTCACCAATCATAAAATGCACGATTCCTTCGTCCATAGGGAGTTCTTTCATTCTATAAATATTTTTTCAAGACTCGGTGTGACATTTTTTAATTTTGTTTTGCCTTGTATTCTATTCGGCATATAAATAACTTTATAGTTATCGACCGTCCGTCCGTTAATGACTTTTTTGAACGCTTAAACACAAACAATATTATAAGAGTTACAGATCTAAAATAACTATCAACTTTCTTTATCTTTATTTATAATGATAAGCCAGATTTAGGCGAGCATCATATTAACAAAACACATTTATAAACACAAGACTAATTTACAAAATACAAAAGACAAAGTGACTAGATAATATTTTTAACAACTTGACATTTTATGCGTCGTAGCTATGCATAAGAAGAAAGACAACTCATTTTTTTTAAATGGTGCGAACACGCAGCGAAAGGACAGGTCAGGAGAAAAGATTCATTTATGAAACAAACAAAAAACGTCATAATGAGTTCGGGAATTAATGAATAGGGCTAATAATGGTGGTGAACTAGTAGAAGTTATGTGTGGATATTATGTTTTGGAAATTCTAAATTATTACTATAATATATATATATATAAGTTGATCCTCAATTTACAAAAGAGCTTGGTACTCAAATCTGGGAAAATTGCATTGAGTTATCATACTGATTTTGCGGACATGTGATTTCAAAATGAACAGAATTATAATTTAAACTAGCGGTTTCAAAAATGAGGATTTTTAAAACTCATTCTTTCTCCTATCTAAATAAATGAAAGGAAATAGCATGACATAACTGTCAAAAATTTTATTACACGGTAGAGTTTTTTGTTATGCAATGCTTTTTCAGACCAAATACACTTTGACCAAAATTTTCAGTCAAGTGACGTTTAGATTATTATTTGCCTGTATGCACACTTATTAAGCATGCTTGATATGAATAAGAATAGAAAAAAACACCATTTTTCTCTGTATGAACTTTTGTAAAAAAAAACTGATGCATATTTAAACCGGGAGTTAAACAAATCATTGGTATTTTCAGATATACTGACTTTTAGATATACAAATTTAAAAAGATTAACTTTGATGAATACTCAAATTGTAACCCCTTATATCATAACCTTTCAATTAATGGCACTTTGGCATAATTTATGCACTACATGTATTTTACTTAAAGACATTTCAAAATAGGCATTTGTGATCGAGCATATGTATGCATTGCTTTCGTGCATTACCCTTTAGACATGATATCGATGGAACTTATCGATAAAAATCTTGTTCAGCTAAGATCTGTAGAAAAAAGAATTTGTTAAGAGACCATCGAAGATCAGGATATGTCTGACATTAACATGAGATGGGCTAGTGCAGGGATTGTGAAGGAATTTTAAGCAAAGGGCCATTTACCACTTTTTCATAGAAATTCAAAGGGCCATTGTTTAATATTCTATATAACTTTTTGAAATGACAGGTGGGGGGGGGCATTTTCATTTCTGATGTGCCATTGCCAATAACCCATGGCCCTCTGCCTTCCCAATCCCTGCTAGTGTCATTTGTATCATTTTACATTTATTAACCACCTTTTTGTGTATAGACTGTTGCAGATGAATTTGTATAGACTGTTACAGATGACTCCGCGGCATTTGTATAGACTGTTACAGATGAATTTCAAAACTTCCATCGCTGTGACAGGCAAGATGCATGGCCTATACACTTACAATCAATGATTTTTACTAAGAACTTCTAAGAGATTTAAAAACATGGCTTTTGAGAATATTTTTAAATTTGTCAAGTTCCGACTGACCGGTTGACAAATTATATTTTACTTTGAATATCGTCTCAGTTTGAATAGACACACCAGTTTGATCAACAGAACCAGGAACATTAAATAAACACGGGAACATAAAAAATAAATATCAGAAAAAAATAACCCAGTTCTTTAATCATGTCATAGACCTGTATATACAGGTCTATGATCATGTTAATCAATTTATTAACGTGGAAATTTTACAACATTTTTTTAAACTTTTTAGTCCTTTCTCTTACTTATCTTTTATACCAGACCATACCAGGGATTAAACTGAGATAATAATTCGATATGATTTTCTCAGGATTAAATAAAACTGATTTTTTTGTTTTGGACATCCCTGTTTATACTAAACATAGGTAATTTGTAAGATCATTATGTAGATCATGTGATCATTCAATATGGTGGACGAATAGGATTTGAGTTTTGTTGTTAAAAACAAAACTAAATTCTTGTGTACACAAAATAAGAGATTAGTATACCATAACTATAGGTTGTCATCATATGAGATGCTTTAATAAATGTGAAAAATGTCAATACGTGAAGTGAAAGTGTGTTTGCTTGGGGTAAGTAAAATTAATTAGATGCCATATAATTTGTTTAATTATGTACATGTATATGTGCCTATTTGACTAACAAATCAGGCAAAGAAAAAGACATGTTTTAGGCTTTTACAATGTAGCTGCTTCCATTTCAGATTGTACATCTATTATGTTATGCAATATCTTTAAATTGAATGATTTATTTATTTATTTATCAATCTATATATGTTATAATCATAGACCTGTATATTTATTTACAGGTCTATGTTATAATGTATACGTCATAATTAAATTCAAATGTCTTTCTTACTTACATATATATATATATAACTGTATGTATGTCTTATGCATACATATTTAGATTTTCTATCTTTATTATATACATATATACTTGTATGTACATTGTATCTGTATGCCCACCAGGGCCCCAAATTGGACAATAAAAGTATTGTATTGTAGGAATCTGGAGTGGGAAAGTCTAGTATTGTAATGAGATTTGTAACAGATACTTTCAAGCCAGCACTGGAGAGCACTATTGGGTAAATATTTAAGCATATCTTTTTAAGAAAAAACTGAAATATAGCAAACAGAAAATGTTTGTTTCAAATAAAGTAAATTTCACCCTTTTATGAATATAACATTACACATTTTATGTGTATATTTACTTTGAAAAACATTGTGTTTATCAAAGTCTTATTAAGAGCACTGAATGTTCCTTATTTCATTCTTATATTGTAGAGCATCATTTATGAGTAAGAAGATAGCAGTAAATGATCAACATTTTGCTTTTCAAATTTGGGACACAGCAGGGCAAGAAAAGGTAGGTGCACACATAAATCACCCACATTCTAATAAACAATGAATACTAATTATATATAAGTGAATGATTTTGTTTAAAATTGAAATATGTAAAAAAAAGTCTGAGATTTTTTCAAGAGTGAATCCTTTACAGACATTGTTTGTTTTTTGTTGTTTTTTTTTTTGCTGAGAAAGATGCATGTACAAATGTACCTTAATATATATATATGAATCTTTTCTTATATCTGACCACATCCATTTGTTTTCAGTACAGATCCTTGGCCCCTATGTACTACAGAGGTGCAGCAGCTGCTATCATTGTTTATGATGTATCAAGAGATGTAAGTCATTTAATGTCTTTTCCATTTATTTCTCAAATAACATACAATAAATATTGCCTTTAGTTTACACGGTGTGTGTAATAATGGGTAGATATTCATTGTAAATAAAGTAATTTGTGTTTTCAATTTACAGTCATCATTTAAAACAGTAAAAGACTGGGTAAATGAACTGAGGAAGAATGGTTCATCACAGATTGTTCTGGCAATAGCTGGAAATAAATGTGATCTAGAAGATCTCAGAGAAGTCAACAAGAGAGGTATTAATGTTTTCATAATTTCAAGAGGTGTTATTTATACAGCTAAATGAAATCTTTATACCCCTGCAAACATATTTGGCGCACTTTCTCTTTGAAGGAATTTTATTAAACTTTTAGAGTTTAACTAATATATGGAATTGTACCGGTACATAAAAACAATCATTTATTTCAGACTTTATATATTTCATCATTCATGTTCCAAATAAAGAGAAAAAAAATTGAATGCTCTCCTCATTGAGCTTGAATCAAAGGATTACAGCTTTGTTCTAAAAGTCAATAGATGCACCTGAAAAAAAAAACTCCCCTTATCCTATCTCTAATCACAGGTTTGAATTTCTCATTTACTTTGCATTAAAAATAGTCTTCTGCTCTATGTATTTAATGATATTATATTTTGGTTGTAGATGCAGAGGAATATGCCAGCCAGATTGGTGCAATATTTATAGAAACCAGTGCTTTAACAGCTGTTAATGTTCCAGAGCTCTTTATGAAAATAGGTAAAGTGTTTATTTACTTTTAAAAAAGCAAGCTGTAGCAATGTCCAAGACTTGCAATTTTATTGGGCTTAGAGGTGTTCTGTCAAATTCAATCCCTATATCGTAAACAAACAGACATTTACATCAGCAAAGGAGTAGATTCAGTAAGAACCAAAATTAGCCCAAAATTTCAACTTGTAGTAAACTTTCTAAATTAACTGCCAAATATGTTTTGAAATGCTGTAAATTAAGAAATAACTAAAACTAGGTTCAAAATATTCAGCAGCTTGGAGAAAACTTGCCTAGAAATCAAATGATATTTGACAATTTTAGAGCATTTTTAGTAAGACATCACTTAGATTAACATAGAGCACATGCGTGGACAAAAACAATATTGTGCTGAAATGCTTATTTATGAAAGACAAATAGATAGGCAAAGAATAAATTTTGTCGACAAATGTGCTTAATACAAATTTCAAGAAAAATCTCTTTTCAACCCTCAAAAATAACGCAAATACTGATATTTTTGGAGTTTTCAGCACGTTTATGACATCATAATATCTTGCATAATGTCGTCAGCATGTGGAATCAATTAGAAATGTTAAGTTTGATTATCTATTGTCTGAATCATATCAAATTCATTGAGATGATACAAAGTTGACAATTTGTGTAAATATGGGACCAATTTCAGCCCTTCCTGAACATACTTCTTTGCTGTTTGTTGAAAGCTCTTAAGGCTGCATAATGTAAAAAAAAATTACGAGACCCAAAGGAGAGGTATAGTGGGAAAATTGTCATAGTGTACATTTTATATATAGAAAAGGTTTAACAATTACTTTCTTACATACCTTTTATTATATTATTCCTATTATTTGATCAAGTAGTTGGAAACTCACTATTATCAAGTGCTTTCAGTTGGGGCAATAATACTCTTGGTGTTCTGTTTTGAATGTCATAATATGCTGTGGCAGATAAGAAATTTTCAAATGGGAGGGCGTGCAGAAAAAAATCCTCTGGGAACTCTTGTTCAGTACAGTTCCTAAGCAAATTTTCCTGTCAAACAGGAGGGCCCCAAACCTGGTACACTGATACTTAATCTGCCTTTGATATGCCCTGGTCAGTTCTGCCATTTTCTTTTATTTTAGTCTGTTCTCCATTTAAGCCAGCCTTAAAGTTTGCTGTCCTCTGGTTATTGTTAATCTATAATCGATAAAGCACCAGCTATGTAAAAGGAAATGGTTGTAAATATAAAGGCATAGTTGATTTAAGCCAAGATTTTAATCATTATATTCATATTACAGCCAAAAGTCTTCCAAAAGATGATATGTATTCACCCAGATCAACAAGTATAGTGAATCTCAGAGACAACCAATCAAAACCAAGGACAGGTTGTTGTGGGGGACAGAAACAAACTTCGTGACAAAATCATGTGATTCATCTGATTACAATTAGAGTTTTGTCCCATAACAACATACAGAGTACTCATGCACACACATGTCTCGTTAAAAAAAGTATATACCACCAATTTGAGAATGTAAAATTTGAATTACTTAAAACTGTGTCTGGCTTGTTTTGTCTAGATCTATTTCAAACATACCAGAAATGAATAAGCTAAAGTAGTGTAAATCAAAATGTATTGAGCAAGTTACAAATTTAAAAGTAGGAGAGGGCTAGTATGATTGAGAATTAAAATAATCTTTGGGTGTTTGTAATTTGAAAAGAAGTTATATGTGTTTACTATGCACGTACTGAGTACACTGTGTTGAAGTTCAGAGCTTTTCACACAATAGTTTTTCATATGTGTTATATCAAATATTTTGTATGTTATTATGGGACAATGTGTTGGTGATTTCAGAGTAGTGTTCAATCAACTTATAATGTGTCTTTCAATTATTGCTAAAAACACTTTTTTTCCATTTTAGTGTTATTTTTGATATTGTTGTTTGTTATATTTGAGAGAGTTGTTAATTTATTTGTTAATTATGAAAAAGTACATGTATCTTCGTCTGTCACAAAGTGAAGTTTACTCATATTACAGCACATTAAAACAATAAACATAGTGACGTCTATAAGATTGTTTTATACATGTATCTATATTATGGTACAGGTTTAGTTTACTCTCTTTGGTTAATGTTGCCATTTGCCACCATTTTTTTTTAAATTTTTTTTTAATTATTGTTTTAAGGGTGATATAGATATTTCTTTTTCCAAAAAAGTGAAAATTTGTAAGCAAGAAAGAAAATAAAAAACCTAACCTATGCTTGGGCCCAGAGTATCATTAGAAAAGTTTAAAAAATTTGATTCTACATTCTATACATGTGTTAAGTTATTGAGTTGAGTGAAACTTTGTGGCTGTTATAAGGCTTACTACTTAAACCTTCTATGATCTGCATTGGATCATTTATATATACTTGGATTTACTCACATGATAGTTGAGTCAAAATTTTGTAAAAATACATGTAGTAAATAATGCTCACTTTGTAGTAATTTTCACCATAGTCACAGCTAATAAAAATTGACACAGATCAGTACACATAAATGTAAATCAATGTATGGAATTGTAAAATGATTGAACTTACTTCAACTGCAAAAATTATGTTGACAACTTATATGAAAAAGTAGGATACATCTACCTTTGTGTTAAGGATGCTCCCTAGTTCAGTTTTAAGATTTCTGTCGTTGTTTTGGAATCCTCTGTTTTTTACCATCAAAATAAGGTTTAATTTTTTTGCCCAAGAAAACCCTTATTTCTTTTTGTACTTGTCTGTAATATGTTGTAAGGAAGTGGTAAACAAAGTTTTATGTTATACTATTTATTCTGTCATGGGTTTAAACAGCTAAATAGTGCTAATGCTAAACCTATGAAAAAGTCAGAGAAAACCTTTTCCTGCCAAAACTTTATAAGGTCAATTATCTTGAAAGCAAGGTCACTAACCTATCATTTTTGTCTCGCCTGCGAAGCAGAGCGGGACATAGGTGTTACTTTACCGGCGGCGGCGGCGGCAGCGACGGTGGTGTTAACTTTTTGGATAAGTTTTATGAGCACCTCCATATCTCAAGAACTATAGGTCCTGGGTAGATGAAACTTGGTATGCATATGCCCCAGTAGTAGCTTAGCTAAGTTGCATCCCCATCTTTTGACCTTGACCTTGATTTTCCGGTTGAGTGACTTTGACAATTTTCAATACATATAATAGCAATGGAAAAGTTTTGCGAGTACCTCCATATCTCAAGAACTATAGGTCCTAGGTTGATGAAACTTGGTATGCATATGCCCCAGTATTAGCTTACCACAGTTGCATCCCCATCTTTTGACCTTGACCTTGATTTTTCGGTTGAGTGACTTTGACAATTTTCAATACATATAATAGCATTGGAAAAGTTTTGCGAGCACCTCCATATCTCATGAACTATAGGTCCTAGGTTGATGAAACTTGGTATACATATGCCCCAGTAGTAGCTTAGCACAGTTGCATCCCCATCTTTTGACCTTGACCTTGATTTTCCGGTTGAGTGACTTTGATTTTTTTTATTGCATATATTTGCAATGTTTAAGTTCTATAAACATCTTTTGATCTCAGAAACTGAAAATCCATGTAAATTCAAAATATAGTGGAAGTAAGAAAGAATAATTGTTTCTGATGGTGCCGGCAGGCGAGACATACTTTAGTGTTAACTCTTGTTTTTTGTTGTTGCTTATTTTATACCTTTAACTATTATCTTTTCATTTAAGGCATCAAAGGAGTAGGTTCACGAACCTTCATATTTGGCCCTAAAATTTATGGATATATGTAAGACATATGCATTTGAAAGTTTGCTTTGTGACATAACTATGTTGCAGTGACGTCACAATCATCGGCATTTTGCAAAAAATATTGAAAATCTTTAGATTTTGCCTTTTTTCAATGCACGTTTGTGCTTTGGAAATATAGAGCGCACTCAAGGTCACCCTTCATAATTTAGTAGATTATTATTATGACCATAATAAAGGTTTTCTGAAAATATGAAGGGTGCCCTTGATTGCGCTGATATTTTTCTTGACCAATTTAGAACCAAAAAGTAGCAAAATATGGTAAAATTTAGGATTTTTCGTTAAATTCCACAAGTTTGACCCCTATGGTTGAACTGGTCTTTTATAATATGTCAAAAAGTAGTTCAGAATTAGAGAAACCAAGCACATGACTATACTTACTAAGAACTATAACATGAAATATTTAAGTTTGGATTTTTGCCAAATTGTAGGCCAAATAAGGGTGTTCGTGAACCTTCTCCTTTGAATCCTATTTATTTTCAATAACAGTAGTGAACATCCTTAAAAGAGCTTTTCCCTACCCACCTATAAAATACTCATGTTTTACTTACACTTGTTCATTTACTTTGTACATTTATTTTAACTATTCATAAAAGATGCATGTAGCGTACTTCATAGGAGGCAGGTCATTTACCATTGTAAATTGTTAAGTATACTTTGCTTATTAGTTGTTTTTTATTATACAGGGTTTTTTCAAAAATCAAAATTCTATGTAAGCAATGTAAGCTTTATAAGCTTTTGGTCTCATTAAATTACTGAAGTAAAGTACTAGTTTGTTAATGTTAAGCATAGCATCTTGTGCTATGATTGGTTGTAAAATGAGAAAATGTATTATTTTTGTTATCATTGTATAATAACATGTGCTTGATTATTATTTTATTATTAACTGCATTTTTTAGATTAATGAATGATGTCATTCCTAAATGTTTCTATATTTTTAATAAATTTTGATAATTTATCTTTTTGCTTTTATTGATACTGATAGTTAATGAGAAAACCCTTTAACACAATATGTTTTATACTACTTTACTATTAGTATAGATTTGGGTTTCCTTTTGGTTTCCTTTTGTTTTTAACTTTTATAGTGTTCTGTTTTTACAATGGTCCAATATTACAGCAAACAAAAACTGGTTTTCTTCATTTGAAGCGAGAACAGGTGACATAAAAAATTTGATAGAAAGGCGATTTTGATAATGAATGAATGAATGAAAGCTTTATTTTAATTTGGCACATATATGAAAATACAACACAAGCTCTGTAGAGCTTTTTACCGAATTTATATAGCAACATAAAAGGAAACATGGATTACAATACATACTAAAACATAAAAGACAACACATGACATGACACATAAATATGATTTACATAAAACATTCAGTAGGAATGAACAACATAGAACAACATAGATAGCACAAAACACAAGTAAAACAAAAGATAGCAGCATGCAGGTTAAAACATACAAAATAATAAAAGCACTGATGAGTAGTAAAAGCACATAACTACATGTGACAAAAACTGATTGCATCTACCTGTAGAGATCCGCTTCCGGTTTGATGGCGGAAATTTTGTTTTGCTGAAGACCAGTTTTGCCCTTGTAGCACGGGCCGGGCAGTGAATCAGACTGTTAGATTAAGCGAAAAGAAGCATAACCATTAGGTTCAAATCATGTTTAATCCAAAAACAATAGGCGATGTATATAAATCGCAAATTCGGACAACTTACGACACATACCCAACCACGTGTTTCCCCAAAACATTGAAAGACCCTACTGGCAAGAGTAAAAAATGCCAAATAGAGAAAATAGACTTAAATCTATATGAACCTTCAGCTAAAATGGTGGCTTTCAGAGTAAACAAAGAACGTTTAAGGTCATGGATTGGCGCACTCTCCATATATTATTTTGAACACTTTGGGGGAAACAAAGATTACAACGTAGATTGGACAGATGACCCCAAAACAATTAACCTAGATAACAATGAACTTCTAAAATCCATCACCATAGAACTTACAAATAAATCCAGTGATTCCACAGATCATCTGTGTTTCAAAATCAAAGTGCATGCCACAACGGGTACTATTCAATGCCAAGGAAATGAATATGAAACCTTTGCTAAAAGGGACTTTCCTACATTGTTAGAAACTGTAAATGAGATAAGCAGCAAGCCAGAGTTAATGCCGACAAATGAGAAAGAGCAAATAAAAGGCAATAAAGATCAGACAATCAATAGAACAAATCCAGAGGGGATTACAGCTATAGAAAACACTGAGGAAAAAGCGAATGACAGTATAACAGAAAGCTCTGAGGTAAAGACAAATGACAGCATGGTAAAAAGCATAGAAAAAAATCTAACTATGGCTTTCGACAAACTTCAAAAGCAATGTGTTGATAAAATTCAGGATAATTTTGACAACTTGGAAAAAACATACAAATCTGAACTACAAAAACATAAAGAGACAGTTAATCAAGCAAACTCAAATATTGGAAAGTTGTGCAAAGATACGATCCAGAAAGTTACTTTATCATCTGATAAAGGAGGAGACCAAACTACTAAGAAAATAAAAGATCTAGAGGAACAGAACGATAAGCTAAAACGGCAGGGCCGTAGCGTAATGGAGGCAAATGAGGCAAATGCCTCACTTTTGAAACGACGACCAAACTTTAAAAGTGTCATTTTTTTCAATTATGTATTTTTCATTATCATACTAATATCAATTTGCGAGTTTCAAGTTTCATATTATGATCTACCGGACTAATATCAATTTGCGAGTTTCAAGTTTTTAAATTATGATCTACCGGCACACTACATACAGTGTGTCCACTATGTTGCAGCGTGCAGCTTTTACCATAGCGCTGACGGTAAAACAATAAATGTTCTGAATACAAATCAAAAAAGAAAATTGAGTCTTTACAAAACTGGTTGAAGACGGGTTCTTTAAAGAGGAAAAAAGATGAGAAAGGTAACTCATGAGTATAAACACCCCCTATAATTTAGTATGCAGGCTTTCTGCTTGTTTTATTTTTTGGATGGATAATGCTATAGTTACTATCAATTCACTGAACAACAAATGCTAATCGATAAAATAATTCATTGACCAAAAATATAATAATTATTTATAATTAGTTTTAAACAAAATCATGAAGCGCCTTTTTATGGGAGACTCAAATCTTTTATGTAATATTTTAAGGCAATTCATTATATTTATTTATCAGTAATAAAAGTGTGAAATATATTTTTAGTGTTGTTTGAAAACATTTTTTTTCGTTTTTCTTTTTCTGATTATGATCAGCATTGTCTGGTTGTATGCTAATGTGTTCTTGAGCGGTAACGTCGTGGGTTCGAATCCAGGTTGTTCATAGTTAAAACCAATGACTTGAAAATTTACCGTTTTCAAGTTTAGTCCAGTTTTAGGCGTTTGAAAACATGGGAACGGGCTACAATGGGTGGTGACAGGCTTTGTGGGCTTGCCATGCTCCATGTGCATAGGAATGATGCAGTGGACAAAGAACGTGTATTGAAGCTATTCGATAGCACAGGACATAGGAGAATCGGGAAGTTTTGGTTGACCAACAGAGATTAACTATAATAAACAGTGAAACTTGTTTTGTTACTTACTAGGCTAACTATTAAAAAAACGCATTTCTGTTAATTTTTTTCTTTTGTTTCTTATTATAAATTCATTGACTTCTCCCATAGTTATGCTGAAATAAGCTTTTCCCGTTTCAGACACCCGAACCCTCCCAAAAAAAATTTCGACTCGCTTCGCTCGGCGATTTGCCTCACTTCATTCGGCCTTGCGCTACGGCCTTGAAACGCCAAATTAGTAAAGAGAAATTTGATTACCAAATACTAGAGAGTAAACTCCAAGCAGAACAAACAAGTCATGAGTACACTAAGAAACGTCTAGAAACATGTATGAAGGACATTGAATCAGAAAGGAACTCCCTCACAACACGAATCCAAACTAAAGATCAAGAAATTATAAAATATGAAACTGAAATAGCAAGTTTTAAACACGTACTTGGGATAAAGGAAGATGAAATACTCAACATGAAATCACACATGGGAAGCATACTTGACACAAAAAGTGGCACTTATTCCGAAGTAGCATCAAATCGAGAAATACAAAATAAAAAATTACAAGAAGAAAGAGAGCTTGATAAACACAGTAGTACTATTCCTCAGAAACCAAAGATCCTACTTATAGGAACTTCAAACCTACAAAAAATTGATCCGAATAAATGGAGCGATCAATATTCCACTGAAAAGGCAGTAGCCTACAAAATTTCGGAAGTAATGCCAATAATAAACAATCTTACATATATACCGTGCCTAGTGGTACTACACGTCCTAACCAATGATGTGAAAAACTATGAAGTTTCTGAATGTGCAACTAAAATGGATATACTGATAAAAAGTATTCGAGCTATATACCCAAAATTACAACTAGTAGTTTCGCTGGCAACACCCAGAACAGACGAAATTGATTACAACGACAAAGTTGAATTATTAAATATCACTCTAAAACAGAAATTGAGAAATATGGAAAACCTCATGATTAATGACAACAGCAACTTACTATTTAAAGGTGTACCTAAACCAAGATTTCTGGAAAGTGATGGATATCACTTAAGCAATGACGGTGTTAGCATACTAGGTTCCAACATAAAAGGCTCAATCGATCAAGTACTTGGACCCAGAGTTACAGGGGTAAAAACCTCCGGTCAGGCAACAGAAACTAGAGGCAGAGGAGCCGGGCAGAGGAGCAACTAATCGTGGTAAATATAGAGGTGGAAGCAGCAAAACACACTCGTATCCACCACCATACGGATTCTATCCATCCTATTAACAAATTCCTGAAGATAGTGAAAGAAATATTGTATCGGACACTTGAAGATTGTATTTTTATTATTTTTGTTTGTTTGTTTGTTACGGACACAAGAAGATTGTAAACCGTAATTTATTTAGTTTTATAGGTTATAAAATTATTTGTTATACGGACATTATAAGATTGTAAACTGTATTATAATTTAGTGAGTCTTTAATTTTTGTATACACTCTTCATTATTTTTTCTCTTCTTCAACAAATTAATAGAAAAAGTAAATATACAGGTGTGTGCATATATAATTTTCTTTCCAATAATTCAATATAAAAGATTATATTCCTTTTTAACTGATATTGGAACATTTAAACAATTTAAAGTAACATAAATTTATTACATAGTATAGATTGCAGTAGCAAAATACCATTATACTCTATTGGTGTCATTTATTGTTTACCATTACTGATATAATATATATATATTGTTAAAAAAATGTGTAGAGGTCATATCACACATCGAGGTCAGAGTAAATCCTCATCTTCATTAAACATTTGTTCTTGGAATGTGGGTGGCCTAATCAAAGATGGTCAAAATAAACTTCATGACAAATCCTTTATTCAAGAAATTGAATCCTGTGACATAGCATTCTTAACAGAAACACATGTTGGATACGATACGGTAGTTTCTATGGAGGACTTTAACTACTACCCATTTTGTAGACCTAAGTCGAACAACAATAGGTACTTTGGAGGTCTTGCCATTCTAATTAACAAAAAGATCAAACATGGGGTTAAACTTATCCAACATGGGAACTCAGAATATCAATGGTTAAAACTAGAAAAGGGGTACTTTAATTTTTCCAGGGATATATTTCTATGTCTAGCCTATATAGCCCCCTTGAGCTCCCCCTTTCTTCTAAGAGAAAATATAAATATTCTAGAGGATATTGAAAAAGACATTAGTCAGAAATATAGTAGAATGGGAGACATTATACTCTGTGGGGACCTAAATGCAAGGGTGGGGAATAAATTAGATTATATACCATCTGATTCGGTCACACAATTCCAAGAGGAAAATCAGTGGTACGACGTAGATATCTCTATAAATAACAGAATAAGTCAAGATCTTATATGTGATACTAGAGGTAAAGAATTGATAGACCTATGTATTGGTAATAAACTACGTATTGTTAATGGTCGTACTTTTGGTGATAGTTCAGGTAGATATACATGTTTTACGCCAGAAGGTCAAAGTGTAATTGATTACTTCATTGTCTCAGAAAATCTTATTGAACAAATTTTATACATGTCAGTGTCAGATTTCATAACAGACTTCTCAGACGTTCATTGCAAAACCACTATGAAGGTACTAGCATCTTTTCAAAGAAAAGAAACTTTTGAAAATTTAAAAAATATGAAAAACAGTTATAAATGGACAGACCTTGCGTCAATACATTTTCAAAATGCCTTCACTAATCCTTCTATCAGCAAAAGTATCAATGAATTTATAAACAAAGATATTATTCTTGAGGAAAAAAATATTGATGAAGCGGCAAATGATTTGTATAAAATTATACAAAATGCAGCAAACATAAGTCTCAAGAAAAAAAAACCAAAGCAAAACAAGGGTATAAATGACAAGAAATGGTTTGATCAGGATCTCAAAAAATGTAAAAAATATGTAGACGAAAAAGCAATACTTATGTGCAAATACCCACATGACCCATATATTAAGGGAGCCTACTTTCGAGCATACAAAAATTATGCAAAATTAAGAAAATATAAGAAGAGAGAATTCAAACAATCAATTCTGGATAAATTAGATATATTGCAGGCACAAAATCCAAAAGAATACTGGAAACTAGTGGATTCTCTAAAAGATAATGTAAAAGAAGGCCATGAAAAGTGTATTGACAGCAAGGAATGGTATGAGTATTTTTCAAAACTTTCTTCAATACCAGATTCACACGAGGAAAGAATCAAAAGTATTAATGAGATTGTTAAGAATTTAGAATCTCAACAAGTCCAAAACTTTTCAAATTTAGACTTCAGAATAACATGTAAAGAAATAACAAATGCAATATGCTCTTTAAAAAACAACAAGAGTGCCGGCATAGATGGTTTATGTAATGAAATGTTCAAATGTGCTCAATCACATATTTTAAAATGTCTACAGAAACTGTTTAATGTTGTGTTTTCATCTGGGTACTATCCTAAGAAATGGATAGAAAGTTACATTGTACCAATTTTTAAATCAGAAAATCCAAAATTTCCAAAAAATTATAGAGGTATTGCAGTTGCTAGCTGCTTCGGCAGAATATTCAATTCCATTTTAAATACAAGATTAGACAAATTTTTAGAAGAAAATAATATTATACATGAAAGTCAAATTGGTTTTTCAAAAAGGTCACGTACCTTTGACCACATCTTTGTGTTAAAATGTTTAATTGATAAATACATCAACTCAAGAAACAAAAAGATTTTTGTATGCTTTGTCGATTTTCGCAAAGCTTTTGATACAGTTATACATGCTGGTATAAAGCTCAAACTTTTACAAAATAATATAAATAGTTACTTTTATAGAATTTTGAATAATATGTATTCTAATAATTTAATGTGTGTTAAACTGAACCACAAACTTACTGACTCTTTTATATCTCAAATGGGTGTACGCCAAGGTGATGTCTTGAGCCCTAACATATTCAAAATTTTTTTGAATGATTTAAGCACTCTCATTGATGAAGCTAAATATGGTGCCTCATTAGATACAAAACAAATCGGATGTCTTCTGTATGCTGATGATTTAATACTTATTTCTGAAACAAAAGAAGGTCTTCAAAAACAGCTGAACATTCTAAGCCAATATTGTGAAAATTGGTGTCTTACGGTTAATATTGAAAAAACAAAAATTATTATTTTCAATAAAACTGGACGGCTTATGAGAGAAAACTTCTGTATTAATAACCAAAAGATAGAATGTGTTATGAATTATAAATATTTGGGAATTATTATTTCTGCATCAGGAAAATTTAATGAGGCCAAGAAAACTCTATATAATAAGGCATTGAAGGCAAGTTTTAAATTAAGAAAAGATCTCACATGTTTAAACCCATCAGTTAATACCTTACTGCACCTATTTGAGCATACTGTTAAACCCATTATTTTATATGGATGTGAAATATGGGGATCATCAATTAACTTCACAGAAAAGAAAAAAGAGTATGATTTATATGATATATATAAACAATGGGAGTGTGAAAAACTCCTAAATAATTTTTGTAAATATATATTGGGAGTTAGCAAGAAAACAACAAATTTAGCTGTATTAACTGAACTAGGTCACTATCCTCTGTATATATCTATGGTAACATCCATATTCACATACTGGCATAGGGTGGAGTCAAACACAAGCAAATTAATGCAATCTGCATATTTAGAGTATAGGAATATGTATGATAAAAATATTATGTCTTGGTATTCCACAATTAAATCTTTAGCTAGTAAACTAGAAATAAATTTGGATGTAGTTAAAACATGGTCAGCTAGAAAATTCAAATTTCAACTGAAAAAAAGGGTCAAGGAGAACTTTTTAAGTTACTGGACATCACAAAAAGAGTCCGGTCTGGAAAATGGAAAACTTACAACTTTTTATAAACTAAAAAATAACTTTCAAAGAGAAGAATATTTAAACATTTTAAACTTTAAACAACGTAATATAATATCAAAAATTAGATTAAGTGCCCATAAGCTACGCATTGAAACAGGGCGATACGAAAGAAAAAGAGTGAACAACAAACTTGTACCTCTTGAAAGGAAAGAAAGAATATGTTGTCACTGCAATTTAGAAGAAGTAGAAGATGAATATCATTTCACAATGGTTTGCCCACTCTATGCTAGTGAACGCCAGAATATGAATAATGAAATAAATAAAATCTGTAAGAATTACAAACTTCTTAATAATCAAAATAAATTCTTTTGGGTCCTAAACAACGAACAAGAAAATATACTACATATATTTGCAAGCTTTTTGCTAACAACCTACCTAAAAAGAGACAATCATATACTTGATGTCACCCATACATCACATCATACCATATAATAATTACTATATATCATAACATTTTAATTATGAAATACATGTATCCCCATATTAAACCTATGTTGTTAGACATGTATAACATATCTCTATATAAACTTATATTGTTTATAAGCATATATATATATTACCGTATGTACTATACATACATATTTAGATTTTCTATCTTATATACATATATACTTTGAATGTATGTACATTGAATCTGTATGCCCACCAGGGCCCCAAATTGGACAATAAAAGTATTGTATTGTATTGTATTGTATTGTATTGTATTGTACATGGAACAACGACAACCCTTCCCATTCCAGGACTGGATAAGAGACTCTACTTTCTGTCCTTAAATGGTCCGGGAAGTCGTTCCATAATACAGCTGCAGCATACCTGTAACTTTTTTCACCATAGGTACTGGTCTTCACATAGGGCACCTCCAGTATATTGTTGTATCTGAATATTTAATAAATAAAGTAATATTTAGATTTTTTTACATTTATATAAGATCTTGTAAACAAACAGGTGACAATTTATTCATAATTTTAAATGTTTCTAATGCCATGGTTCTCTGTCGACGTATCTGTAGAGTAAGCATCTTTGCTTTCTCTAGCAGCTGATCATATGAGCTTTCAAAATCATTGTAGACAAAGAAGCGGAGTGCTCATTCTTGCACTTTTTCTATTTTTTCAAAAATTTCTATCATTGTCCCAAACGTTTTAAGATGTTTAGTTGCTGTGATGCCTTCCTACAGATATTTCCAATATGTAAATCAAAATTAAGTTGGTAATCAATGTCTACACCTAAAAGTTTAACACTAGTTTCACAGGATATATTTACACTTTCTAAATTGATGCATGGATTTTTATCAAAGGTTTTATTTACCAACAGCTAGAACTTGTGATAGTCAACCCTCCTGGTTAATTTACTATTAGTTTGTATTTCACACATGTGCACTTTGAATTATTGTATTATAATTATTTATTATTTTCTCTCTATCTATGTCATATAGTTATGAAACTTTTCCGGATTAGCCTGCATTTTATTGATATTGACCCAATTAATCAAAGCTAAAGGGTCTGTCTGTAAAGAAGAGATTAACATGTTATAATCAGGACAACAAAATACTAGTGTATTGTCATCTGCATAATTATAAAGAGAACCGTGTTTTACTACAGAAAAAATATCGTTTATAAATACATTGAATAGTAGAGGTCCCAGTATAGAGCCCTGGGGTACGCCTTTATTAAATAATAAAAAAAATAAAATCAAATAATAATGCTTTATCAAATAAGCAAAGTTCTGGGTACAGATCTTTTTAATCAATTAACATTCAATTAAGATCGGAGAGAAGCATATATTTTCCATATATACTGTCTGGTGATTGCTCTCTTTTCAACTTTAACCAATAGCCAGTTAATAAAAGTTGGAGTATGATAAAAGATTTGCATTGAATTGTCAAATCATTTAGATCTTTTTTTATGCCCCATCTACGAAAGTAGAGGGGCATATAGTGTTCGGGTCTGTTCGTCCGTCCGTTCGTCTGTCCGTCCCAAATCCCCATATTTCTAAATTCCCACTTATTGAAAAGTGCCACATCAACCATATTGGTATGGTATGTGCACCTAGTGATGCTAAGCACAATGCATACTTTGGATGCTGGCTATGACCTATATTTTCCGCATGAATGACCACTTACTGAAGAATGGTTAAAGTCCATTCCTTTTTACTGACATGTGCCACATCAACTATATTGGTATGGTAGGTGCACCTAGTGATGCTAAGCACAATGCATGCTTCAGATGCTGGATGTGACCTATATTTTCTGCACGAATGACCACTTATAGAAGAATGGTTAAAGTCCATTCCTTCTGACTGACAAGTGCCTTAGTAACCATATTGATGCTTTAAAATAAATGTTGCGAGATGGGGCATTATGTCTTGTTTTATTTTGGACTGAAAATGAGAATCAAATTTATTGCGTTCCGCTTTTGTACATAATGTTCAGTATCCTACATTTCTAAGATAGTGTCCCAGTCCACTTCTTCGTCGCCTATATATAATTTTTCCATTTGGTTATATGTACCAAATATAAACATGTTATAAAAAGATGATCATTGTAGACACTAACCTTAACTCTAACCCAGTGCCGTTGCAAAAGAAAGAGTATAAAGCTATGGGCCATTGGACAGTTTGGAGTACCTAATTAAACCCAATTTGGACCCGCCTAGGTTATAAGTGCATATATATGCCAATGCGCAGTTAAAACAATTTTTGTTGTAAATTTTAAGATGGATTTGTATTTTGAAACTTTGATTAAATTTTGAATAAACTTTGGTCAAAATTTATAGGCAAGGCTCAACAAACATGCTGTACATATCCCCCATACCTTTTAATCATTTCCGTCACTGACGTTTGCTGTATGTACTATTACGGCATATCACCATTTAAATAAGCTTGATTGAATTGAAGCCTCTCCATTTTGCAGTTTGCGAGTATATTAATTCTACAAAGTAGTCCATGCAAGGGGCATTGCTCTCCCAATACACGGGCCAGCCATTTTTGTCCCTTCCGTAGTACGAGCATCATTCCTTGAGATCATTCTTGCTAATAGTGTCAAGAGAGAGTGGGAAAAGTGGCTCATGAGTTTTAATGCAAACAAAACAGAGGTTTTATTATTTTCAAATATTGAAGCTCCCGATCTGAACTTTGCCTTAAATGGTCAGAGAATTCCCAATGTCACCTCCCATAAGCATTTAGGGGTTACTCTGAATCACGATGGTAAATGGAATAAACATATAGATAACCTAATAACAAGCGCAATGAAGCATGTCAATGTCTTACGTAAACTTAAATACAAATTGTCAAGATCTACCTTAGAAAGATTATATATCGTTTATATAAGGCCGATATTAGAATATTCCTGTGAACTTTGGGATAATTGTGGCATAGTATATTCAAACAAACTTGAAAGTGTTCAATTAGAAGCAGCTAGAATCGTTACAGGTGTACCGATCTTTACTAACAAAGAACAGATTTATCGTGAAGTAGGCTGGGAAACCTTGAAAACTAGACGCGAACGTAGAAAATTACAGATGATGTATACCATGGTAAACAATCTTGCTCCCCCATTTCTTTGTAGACTGACTCCCCCTAGTATTGGTAGCTTATCAAACTATCCGTTACGAAATAGAGATGATCTTGTAATTCCATTTTGTCGATTATCTCTAACTACAGAATCATTTGTCCCATCTTCGATCAGAGAATGGAACAAATTAGAACCCTCTATAAGAAATCTTCCCAATATTTCAAAATTGAAAAAGGCTTTAAAAAACCAAAATTCTAGTCACTGTCCGTCTTTTCAATTACGCTCTTACGGGCCGAGAAAGTTAAATATCATATTAACACAAATGAGATGTGGCGCCACTTTCCTTAATTATGATCTTAGCAGAGTAGGCATCGTGCAAGACCCTATTTGCAGATGTGGATATCAGCAAGAAACTCTCGCCCACTTCTTTTTTGAATGTCCTCAATATGCGATAATTAGACGTTTACTATTTGAAAATCTATCGTTCCTGTCACCTCAAACTTCACGGAACTTATCTCTGTTTCTCACAGGCGATAACCATCTTTCCGAAATAGATAATATGAAAGTGCTGGATTATGTATTTGAATTTATCCTTCACTCGAAACGATTCCTAATCTAGTAAATGTTAGACAAACACAAACACACACACAACGCATGTTTCATGTTTCATGACCTTTTTTTTCTTTTCTTCCAATTTAATTCCTATATCAGAATTGTATATTTACGTGCATGTCCATTGATGTTATTATTTTGTTTGTATTGCAATAGGGAGAGGACTTCATAAATACTATGTACTTGTGTCCAATTCCCATTTGAAATAGATTTCAAATAAAATATGTTTAAACTAAAGAGAGTGGGAAAATCTATGTTAACGCAGTTTGGCATAGTTTTCATAGCAAAGGCAAATACACAGCTGAGCTCATAAATGCACGAAATAAAATTTCAGTATAGTGACATGTAGCCATCGGCAACATAGTTTACTATAAGCTTTCTCTGTATATATGACAGTAGCGGATTCCAAGGAGATAGAAGGATCATGCACACCCTCAACCCCTTGAAAACCGAGAAAGTTTATGTGAGTCGGACATATAAACCATGTTACTTTTGTCCGTACGTACGTTTTTGCTTTTTTTTTTTTTGGCTAAGGCACATATTTTTTGTAACATAATATTCACCACTAGATTTGTCTTGGGTATCCATACACCACTCACTGTAGAAATATTGACTGTGATCTTTATTAACGCACGAACGACTTTGTGTTATTTCTTGGTTAAGGTCCATATACTAGTACCAGGTAGCGATGTTGAGGGGGGTCAATGATATTTAACCACTTAATGTGTCCTGGTTAGTGCAAAAACACCCACTAGAAATTATGTCATTGCGACCTATATTTTACGCACGAAAAACGTATGTTAATTCTTGGTAAAGATAGTTCAAGTTGGGGGTCAATGATATTTCACTACTAGATTTGTCTTGGGTTGTGCAACACCACCCACTAGAAATCAGACCAATATTTTGCGCATGAACAACTTTGGTTGAGTTGTTCGTACAAATGTATCGGGAGTCAATGATATTTGTGCCTTCCGTGGGTAATAGACACGTTTTCTAGTTGTAAAGGATTTTAGTGTAATCATTTTATAAATTGTGGTTCTGTAGGTTATAATATCATATTTGCCATATTTGATCTCATTACATGGCGTGATATGTTATGGTTTTTTTTAATTTGTCTTATATGTGACATTATATTGGGCATGATTTTGTGTATTGCATTTTCAATCATTTGGTAAGGATGTCTCTGATTGGTCTTGATAGATGAAAAATGCACAAGACGAAGCAAATTTGTTGCTCGAAACTATTGTAATTTTCAAGGTTTTTATATACAAGATAAAAAGCGTTTAATCTGTAAATTTTGATAAAACAACAACAGACTAGCAAGTCACTTTTTACATCTTTATTGTTATGGTATATATACATGAAAGCACTTTTGGGTACAAAAGAAACAAAATAGCACTAAAACACTAAGTCCGTGATACATCACTTGGAAGGACGTACTCCACGGTGTTCTCTGAGACTTTACTGCTCATGTCCATGTAAATGTCTTCATTCAATGTTTTATCCGCTACACTTTGGCTAGAGTCTTGTAACGCACTACTACTGACTGATAAACCAAGTCTATTACTAACTACACCAATGTGGAATATATCAAAAGGATCAGTGCCACTCAGCTCAACCGTTTGTTCATTTTCGTCTTCAAATTCGGTCTTGATTATATTGGTAAAGTCGGCAATTTTAGGGAAGGGGTTCCAGACATCACCTCCTTCTGCATCCTCGGTTGCCATGGTGATGTCTGCTAATGTCTCTAACTGTGGAACGCTAATTTCAGACGAAAAGTCAATGAAATCCATTTCCTCAGGAGAAATCTGTTCTGGTTGTAGTATCGCAGAATGTTTCAATGAAAGGTCATCGTTCAAGTCACCAGTAAGTAAATCCATATCAACTTGAGAAACACCATTGCTGTTTTGTACAGTAAAGTCCGACGAACTCCTATTACGCAATGAACTTCTACTCACTTGGCTATATATGGGCTCGTATACTGTGACTCCCGAATTAAATCCACTATTCGCAGACATGTTCATCGGCCATTTCTGTACAGAAAGAACGCTGTCATCAAACATGGCCGATTTATCCTCATAAGAACGCGCTCTAGGTCGTATCGAAGTAAAAACGCCTTCATTCGGCACACTTGTGTACAGTTCGTTGTTACCTGCTGTTGATGATCTTGCAAGGGGCCATTTCTTTCGATTGCTCAAAGGCGTGTTTCTAACCTTATCGTCATCGCCTTCTGATGTCGTTGATGATGTTGAAGAAATAGATTCTGCACGTGCCCTTGTTACAGTTTTCAGCATATCTTGTATTTTTGGTATTTTCTTGTCTTTACGTTTCGTACTTTTCGTTCTTTCTCTTCTTCTAGTGGGTAACGTTGAAGGTCGCTCTGGAAGTGAGGGTGGTACTTCTACGGGATTAATCCGGGGATCAAAACCCAAGTGTTTGCTCAGATTTTTCCTGTACTTGTCTAAATCTTCGTACTGGTTTTCCATTTCAATCATTGTTTGTCTCTCCGTGTTTTCGTTTGCATCAAGATCCCAGTATATACTTGAGTAGTTGCTTTGCTCATTGACCTTAGTTTTTGGTGAAATTTCTGGTGTATTGGATGAACTTTCTATAATCTTTGAATAGGGCACAAACGAGCTTTGGTTCACGGGCCCTTCCATTTCACTGGTGACAAATATTCCACTAATTGACGCATTAATTTCCGGTTTGAGTGAAGAGGTTGAAATGCCACTGTCAAAAGAATTATTACTCTTATGCTTTCCTCGTTTGACCTCATTGGCATTTGATTCGTTAGTGACATGAGCGATCCCAGAATCATTAGAACATATGGATGTTGACCTCGGTATTTCCTCATCGTTTGAAACACAACCGGATATAGATCTGGCCTTCGTATCAACATCTGGTACTGCTTCTAAGGACGTCTGTGCAATATGACTGTAGCCTGATTGGTCAAATTTGACTTCTACGTTATTCCCGTTTTCTACATTCACCACGGTTGTGGCAACAATGTTAACAGTATTATCACGTGTTAACGAGTTATTCAGCACACTGTAATCGTTCGTCGTAGAACTGCTTTCACTTTCAAATGACGTATTGCTTACGGCTGAAACACTGACCACACTGCTATCTTCCAAGGGACTCCGACAAAGTAATGTCTGAAAACTCTTGTTCCCCGACACGCTAGAGTTTCCTTGTACAATACTGCATGATCCAGAATCTTCGGCTCTCTTTCTTACAGTTCTCAATTTGACGGCTTCTTGTATGTTTTTGCGAATTACTCCAAGTATTTCTGGAACCATGGTTGATCTAAATCTAAAGTGGGCTTCTCCGAATTCTGATATCCTGCAAAAGAGATAGATACATCCTTAGGAAACAGCAACAAAATCAATTATTCCAAGAAAAGACATAAAAGATTTATAAATTGAAATAATACAAAAGTTTTTTTATTTTCTTGATGTCATACATGATTTTAAATCAACATTTGTTTTGTTATTACGTTGAAACATGTGTTATAAGATAACAAGCATATTAAATACATTTCTGCAATTGTTTCTATCAAAGGTTTAAAATTGTCACAAAACATAATTTTTTTTCCGAAAAGACCTATACATTATTTTAATTCACACCCGGCAGAATAAAATGCAAGACTACTTACGATCCTGTCTCAATGATAAGAACATTGACATCGCTCTTGTCCATGAAGAATCTTTTTATAAAGTTGAGGTTCCATTCGTGGATAGAATTGTCCTCAAATGATTTGATGGTGATTATTTCAGGTGACACGGTCAGCCAATAGTCACCAGCTAAAGACCACGTATTGGAATCTTCGTTCTCTTCAATAGTGACTTGAAATGTATCTGAAAAAGATGGTTTTGTTCAATTATTAGTCTATTCAAAACATCAGCAAAAACCGAGATATGAATGGTTCTTATTGGTGCCTTCAGTTTTAACTTTTAAAAAGTGCTCTGTTATGATACCTTTTCTTATTCTCCACTTTCAAATTGTTTTAAATTTAATATTTCCGCCTTTGAATGTGAATATAAAGCTTTTTTAACTATAGTATGCTGCAAGTGATTTGGTCAAAAAAAATTTCAGCCGGATCAATGGTTTATGAATTAACTTAAAATGCATTATCAAGTCTGCATTAATGAGTATTTTTTGGTCTGGCTTCCGATTGAAATGAGCTTTTATTCTGTTTTTATAAAATTACCTCCTGGAGGTTTGTTTTCCTCTGGCCAGAACAGTTCCTTGAGCGATTTTATCCAATCATCTGTCTCGATTCCAGTTGCCCCTGACAACATCAGTGTTGGTGCTTCCTGTACTATTTGGAAGGCCAATGGTCGAGTCTTAGATTTTGCTGGTTCTACTGCTGTCACGTGATCAAATATATAGGCCTGTCTGTCATTTGTTAATTGTTTCTCAGCCTCATCTTCTGTATTGTATAGTAAGAACTTAGCAGCAAAGGTCCCCGCTGCGAGATCTGTCATCTTGTGAACGACAACCCATTTTCTTTTCCATGTCTGAAATTTGAAATTATAAAACAAAATGATTTGAATATATTTATAAAATAAATGCCTTTTAAAGGATATATGTATATTTATTGATCATTTTAAAGTGCGTCATTGTAAATCAGTCTTCTATTTCGATTTTCACTCCTTTCAATGTTGTTTTCTTGTAAGTGTTTTATTGAAATTTTGAATTTATTCTAACTTTTACTATAACACAAGTAACTGTTTCAGTTTCAAATACTATGCTATCTCTTGCTTTACAGATAATGGGCGGTAAGTTAGGAAACGTTTGTGTTGCTCATTATGCTTTATAGAATTGATTTCTTATCCAGTTTGTCTTTGATTTCGATCAAATGTAATGATTAAATAATGTAAAAAGGATATCTCTTGCTTAGATCAATGGAAATATTGGGATGAAAAAATATATATTTTGTAATAAGAAATAATTAGAGATACGCTAATTCTTGCTAGTACTGTGGCATGCACATGGTGTATTTTAACAAATTCTATATGTTCCAATGGCCATTGTACGACTACTTCAATAAAAAATTTGAAGCTAATTGTTTAAGAAAAAAATATGATTATGTATCGTGATTAATAGAATCCTCATATTTTTTCACGTTTCGCTTTATGTTGCTAAGTAATGACTTAAATAAAATTTTATTTGACAGACACTTATTCTGAAAGAAACTAGCTGCTATCTGTATTTAGATCATTTAAACAAAAATTGCAGGAACAAACTTATCCCATTTAATACAAATTAACTGCAACAAAATGTTAAAAATGGTTATATCATTTAATTGTTTGCGTCCCAAAAAATTAATATTAAAATAATAGTATTAATTTAAAAGACAGAGATGAATTATCGCTTACCTTCAGCTTTCTTCCTTTGATATTTGAAGGCTGTTTGACTTCGAGATATCCAGATTTTGATAATCCGGCCATTACAAACGAATTCTGTCTACGTAACTCCTCAGTCTGTAGTTTACTGGTAGATAATCTCTGTTTTGGTATTAATAAATCCCCTCTATGTAAAGAACTGGTTGAAGAGTTCTGGTTTGGTAATGTTTCACCATGGGGTTGACTGTCGACTGTAAGATAAATATAGAGATGTGATAACCCAGTGCCCGGTACTAGCCTACTACTGGTATGTTAATTTTATCATATAATTATTTTCTCCCTATCTATTTTGTAAACAATTACACGGTTTACGTAAACTATCATTATTAGGCCATTGTTTTACATGTTTTGATTTTCTCCAATTGATCCGAAATATTTCTGGGAAAAGTAGAATATAAATCAATTATATTTAAAATTCAAATTCATCATTTTGATATTTTAAAAAATCAAATTTAGAATAATAAAAAAAGTGTGCGTGTAATAAGAAAAAAATTAGCATGCAACTTTTTTTCACATAGCAGCTTACCCTCCATAATGAAGACACAATTTTGATGTAAAAAAGTATCAGATACTATTTATATAGATATCGGCCCAGACGTCGTTAGCTCATATCCTGACAAATGTTCAGTTATACATATTCAATTCCTCTTATATTCTTGTCACCGCGTGTACAATGATCGTCAATCGTTATTTAGAGATGTCAGTGTCCGTGTCAGTACGGACATTTGAGGCTTATCGCCCCGCTCTCCGCTTGGGGTAACGAATACGTTGAACGTCCGTCTGTACGTTCGAAGCTTGGGTGTACGGTTTAACGTGACATGAAGAAATGTGCTTAGATGAAATCACAGAGTGACATTTACGAATGATATGATTTTCAACTGTTCACTTTATATAGAAGTTTAGAATTACATGTATCATCATTTTGCCGGCAAGTAAGATTCATTAACATTTATATATTCAGTGGTGGATATATTTTGTTTAACGCTACATGGGTTTACGGAACCGTTTCGTATGGAGGTCTATTCGTATAGCTATAAAATGTTCATCCTCTCTTCAAGGTCGACTTAATTTAATGCAAGTTCAGCTCTGTTTGTATTTACTCTATGTTTTTATAAGTGTATTATACGGGATATTTGATATCAGTATAGATTACAATGAATTGTTATGCAGTGGTACATGTATGATAACTGGAAGGTCGGTTTTAGGTGGTGACCTATACATTAAGGTAGGACAATCTCATATTATCTGTCAAAGAATTATTTTAAAAGATAATCAAACATTTCCCTTTGAAATTCTGTTGCTAGATTCATTTTCCTAAGTTGTTCATAGAAATTTTTACCACAATGACATATATCACAATATTTATTATTATAATTAGATTTTCTATCTTTTATGTCAATTATGATGAAGAGCGTGTACATCGAACTAATTAAACTACTTTTAAAATTGATTTTGCATTTAATAACTCATTTATAAAAGAGAATTTTGAAATTTGGGGGCGTTTCAACCGTGCAAAATAACACCAGAGTTATCCTTCTTTTGCCGCTTCAATGTTAGTAAATTCTTACCCGTTATCTTGTAAAAACTGATATCCAACTCAACATCACATGGAAATGAATTCCAAACTATAAATATTTGTTACAATGTTCAATAAAGGTAGTTGTCTATGTTATGAGCTTATTGAGGTATTGCTTTATTTATATGTAAATATTTTACAGAGAATTGTTTTTGGATCTTCCTGTTTCCACCATTGTCGGGTCCAGCCTGTGGTACTTTAACTCATTGTGTAGTACTAATTACCTGTTATTACATCCTTTCATTACCTAATTAACAGAAGGTGAGTTAATTAATCGCTGATAATTGATATATCCGATTAGCAGGTGTTAATTAATGATATTATTTGTTAAAAACTCTGTTATGACTTGATTATTACTTGTCAAACTATTGATAAACAATAATTGATTGATCGACTTTTTATTGGTTTCTCTAAAAAAGGCGTGAAGACAATAAAACATGATGAAACAATGCTAAATCCACATTGTAAAGACAATTATTTTCAATTTTGTAAATCATAAACTATAGAATTAATTGAAGGTTTATTTGGAATTTTTCAAACTCAATAATTTTTATTCTAAATATATTTTTTGTTACTTTTAAAGCACAATCGGAAACTTACACTTAATGTATAAAGTGCATTATCTATAATAAGTTCAAAGTTCTGTATTCAAATAATCAAAAATATATCCTCAACGGGACAAAATGACGTTACACGTTATGATTATTCATACATTAAAGCAAATAGATACATGAGATATGAAGTTCCTTCCTGCTTGTTAGGTTGGCGTTGTTCTTGCAACACTCAATAGGCAAGTTAGGAATGCTGTGGATCTATTCGCACCCGGGTCCAGCACTTGATCCTACTAGGAGATTTATATGAATTGAATATTCCTATATTTTAGTAAAATACTGTAAATTGTAATGCCGGTATACTTTAATTTCAACTTTTTAATTTAACAAAAGAATGGAAGGACAAGAAAATGAAGAGAACCAAGCTAGAACCAACTCTACACCAGAGGAAAAAAAGTTAAAAGTGTGGAAATTTGACCTGAGCCTGACCTACATCATAAGTATCAGTGGAATATTAAACATCGTTATCATGGTGAGTTGAAACAAGAGCAAATTTTACCTCATTACAACCTCGGGGTCAGCAGTTTTCTTTAATGGGCCTTTCTACATTTTTAAAGTGCAAAACTTCAAAACATTGAAATACAAATGAAGTTGAAAACACACACATCCTCCAGTTGACGCATCATCGAAATTAGAAAATTAGACACCAACTTTGTCTGTATATTGATGGCTTATATCTCATTTATTTGAAAGAACACTAGTCAAGAATACCACTGATTCTATTAACTTCTCTTTTAATTTACTTTTCCAAACTTAACTAAAAAACAACGTTGGTTCACCTAAAGATAACTTTTCCTGCTGAAATTGTATACATTTTCAAAGAAGAAAATATTCAGTAGCTAGAGAAAATAGACACGCGTTCAAAATATCTTAAGAAGAAAAGACATGCCTAATCCAGGAATCTTTGACAAACCTTTTCTTTGCACTTGTCTTTTTGATGTTTTCTTCTTCTTGTGTAAAAAGGGTGTCTATCTTTGACTATTTCGGTACTTGATTCGAATTATATGCATCTTATTTAGACTTTTGGCCAATTGCAGAACGGCGAGCAGTGCCTACTGGTCTCTGCTGAGGGTTTTCCATTCTAAATTACAGCTTGTTGTGTGAGCTGTGTCGGTACACTTATTCAACATCTCATAATTTTCTATTTCTATGCAACAAAGCCACGATAGGCAAACCTAAAGAAATTCCTGATAGAAATGCAATTTTTTTAAAAACTATTTTCAGTTCACACCCTCCTGTGTTTCATCATACTAGGAGCTGCCAAGAAAGTATATTGCTACGTCGCTTTTACATCTATTTGGTCTCGTTTCAGGTCATAACCCTCCTTTGTTTAATCATACTAGGAGCCGTGAAGAGAGTAGATTGCTACGCTGCCTACACGTCGAGTTATGGCTTTTATAACTTCGCCTTTTCCTCCTGTTTTATAACGTATATGGTTAAATTTGTTATCTACGTGTTCAGCTTTAATACAAAAGTGCTATGGGTGTTTCCTTGGCTTATTTGGGTAAGTTTTGTATAATAGATACAACGCATAAAATTAGACAACAAATGTAGAAACATGACATTTTCCCAGCATGGTGCATTACTACGCTTTCGGTCATGTTTTCTGCATAACAGCCTGACGACCCCGGCATTCATTATGACAAAACTGTCCCATTCAACCCACAGGCACTTTGTGAATGGATTTCATATATGACCCCCCTTTTTTTAGCTCACCTGGACCGAAGTTCCATGTGAGCTATTGCCATCACTTGGCGTCCGTCGTCGTCCGTCGTCGTCGTTAACCTTTCTTTGAAAATCTTCTCCTCTGAAACGACTGAAGGGGTTGCTTTGAAACTTTGCACACTCCATCTATGGGATTTCCTCTACCAAGATTGCACAAATGGTGACTGAAGTCCGAACAACATGGCCGCCGTTACTAAAAATAGACCAGGGGGTCAGACTACTGTTTTTGGTTTGTAAATCAAAAAGTGTAAGAGGTAGATGAAATCTGATGCCACGTTTCTGCTTCAGCATCAAAAGCTCAACAAAAGTCTCCATTCAGTCGAAGTTGTCAGATGACCCCTCATAGGAGTTACGGCCCCTTAGAGGTGGAAAATAGCATTTTTTCATGTTTTTTGCCTATAGAATAAAACTATTACAGGTAGAGAAAAGTTGTTGTTTGCTTAAATGTTCAGCTCATTTAGCTCTTCAAAAGTCTCCATAGGAACGAAGTTGTCAGATGGCCCCTAATAGGGGTAACGCCCCGTAAAATGCCGTTTTTTCATGTTTTTGGCCTATAGAATGAAAACTATAGCAGATAGAGAAAAGCTGTTGCTTGCTAAAATGTTAAGTTCATTTGGCTCTACAAAAGTCTTCATAGGGTAAAAGTTGTCAGATGACCTCTTACAGGGGTAACGGCCCCTAAAATAACGTTTTTTTCATGTTTTTGGCTTAGTGAATGAAAACTATAGCAGATAGAGAGAAGCTGTTGCTTGCTTAGATGTTCAGCTCATAAAGCTCTACAAAAGTCTCCTTAGGATCTAAGTTGTAAGATGACCCCTTATAGGGGCAACGGCCCCTAAAATGACGTTTTTTCATGTTTTTGGCTTAGTGAATGAAAACTATAACAGATAGGGAAAAGCTGTTGCTTGCTTAAATGTTCAGTTCATTTAGCTCTACAAAAGTTCTCATAGGGTCGAAGTTGTCAGATGAAACCTTCTAGGGGCTATGGTCCCTAAAATAACGTTTTTTTCATGATTTTGGCCTACGGCTACAGAATGAAATTATAGTAGATAGAGAAAAGCTGTTACTTGCTTAAATGTTCAGCTCATTTAGCTCTAGAAAAGTCTTTACATGTTTAGGGTTGACTCAAAATCAGGTGAGCGATTCAGGCTCCTGGGAGCTCCTTGTTCTAATACCCCTAACAAAATAAAATTTTGATAAAAATGATTTAATTAGTCTTTTATCCTATCCAAAATTTTTACCCACAGGTATACATAAAGCGTTATGTATACCTGTGGGTAAAAATTTTGGATAGGATAAAGCAGCAATATTTTGACATAATATGTTTAGAAATGACAAGAAAAGACTTATTAAATCATTTTTATCAGCCTTTTTATTTTGTTAGGGGTATTAGAAAAAAAGGGAGGCATATATGAAATCCATGCTCCAAGTGCCTGTGGTTCTTCGTGCGCATTCTCTTTATCAATTCCAGAATTCAGCTGTTAGCATGTTTTTTGTTTTTGTTTTTATGTTTCAGAATCCAGCTGTTATAGCATGTTCTTTGTTTTTATGTTTCAGAATCCAGCTGTTATAGCATGTTCTTTGTTTTTATGTTTCAGAATCAAGCTGTTAGCATGTCCTTTGTTTTTATGTTTCAGAATTCAGCTGTTAGCATGTTTTTTGTTTTTGTTTTTATATTTCAGAATCCAGCTGTTATAGCATGTTCTTTGTTTTTATGTTTCAAATCCAGCTGTTATAGCATGTTCTTTGTTTTTATGTTTCAGAATCCAGCTGTTATAGCATGTTCTTTGTTTTTATGTTTCAGAATCCAGCTGTTATAGCATGTTCTTTGTTTTTATGTTTCAGAATCAAGCTGTTAGCATGTTCTTTGTTTTTATGTTTCAGAATTCAGCTGTTAGCATGTTTTTTGTTTTTGTTTTTATGTTTCAGAATCCAGCTGTTATAGCATGTTCTTTGTTTTTATGTTTCAGAATCCAGCTGTTATAGCACGTTCTTTGTTCTTATGTTCCAGAACCCAACTGTTAGCATGTTTTTTTTGTTTTTTTATTCCCGAATCCAGCCATTAGCCTTTATTTTGTTCTTATGTTCCAGAATCCAGCTGTTAGCATGTTCTTTGTTTTTATGTTCCAGAACCCAACTGTTATGGCATGTTCTTTGTTTTTATGTTCCAGAATCCAGCTGTTAGCATGTTCTTTGTTTTTATGTTTCAGAATCCAGCGGTTAGCATGTTCTTTGTTTTTATGTTTCAGAATTCAGCTGTTAGCATGTTTTTTGTTTTTGTTTTTATGTTTCAGAATCCAGCTGTTATAGCATGTTCTTTGTTTTTATGTTTCAGAATCCAGCTGTTATAGCACGTTCTTTGTTCTTATGTTCCAGAACCCAACTGTTAGCATGTTTTTTGTTTTTTTATTCCCGAATCCAGCCATTAGCCTTTATTTTGTTCTTATGTTCCAGAATCCAGCTGTTAGCATGTTCTTTGTTTTTATGTTCCAGAACCCAACTGTTATGGCATGTTCTTTGTTTTTATGTTCCAGAACCCAGCTGTTAGCATGTTCTTTGTTTTTATGTTTCAGAATCCAGCGGTTAGCATGTTCTTTGTTCTTATGTTTCATTAAAGACACAACGGATTCTAGGAAGTCTGCTTCATATTTAGATCTACATCTCGAAATTGACTCTCAAGGAAGACTTTCAACAAGGCTCTATGACAAACGTGATGACTCCAACTTTTTAATCGTCAACTTTCCCTTCTTGTGTAGCAACATTCCGTCCGCTCCAGCTTATGGAGTTTACGTATCTCAACTGATTCGTTACTCCAGAGCGTGCGGGACTTACATCGATTTCCTTAGCAGAGCGACACGTCTGACGCAAAAATTGCTCACACAGGGTTATGTTGCTCCTCGGTTGCTGTCTTCACTCAAGAAATTTTACGGAAGACATCATGCACTTATAGACAAATATGGGATATCGATCTCTCAGATGAGTGCAGATGTTGGTTTGTCATAGGGTGATGTTTTGTCTTCCTTCACCGGATTTGACACGCTGAATGGATTATTGGCAACGCGACGGGTGTGCTATGGCAAGCAGGAACTGCTTACTCTTCCGGAGCACATGAGTTCACTCTTGTTTCGACTCGAGTTCGCGTTGTTGATTGATATTCAGTTGTTTTGTGTTTCCATGTTTTACATATTGTCTGTTTTTGTCCCGTTCTTGTTGGTGTTTACTGGTTTTGACTCTGCTCTTTCGGACTTTTGACATTCGGATACCCGATTGGTACCTCTGCTTCTTTCAGAATCTAGCTGTTATCATTTTCTTTATTTTTATGTTTCAGAATCCAGCTGTTATAGAATGTTGTTTGTTTTTATGTTTCAGAACCCAGCTGTTATAGCATGTTGTTTGTTGTTATGTTTCAGAATCCAGCTGTAACTAGTATATCATGTTCTTTGTTTCTATTGTCCAGAATCCAGCTGTTAGCCTTTTCTTTGTTCTTATGTTCCAGAATCCAGCTGTTATGGCATGTTCTTTGGTTTTATGCTTCAGAATCCAGCTGATAGCCGGTTCTTTTTTCCTTTTGTTCCAGAATCCAGCTGTTATGGCATGCTCTTTGTTTTTATGCTTCAGAATCTAGCTGATAGCCTGTTCTTTTTTCTTATGTTCCAGAATCCAACTGTTAGTATGTTCTTTGTTTTATGTACCAGAATCCAGCTATTAGTCTTTTCGTTGTTCTTATGTTTCAGAATTCAGCTGTTAGCCTGTTCTTTGTTCTTATGTTCTTCATCTCCCCTATAGCAGTTTTAGCCAACGCTTGTGGTAGTTACTATGGAGGATACAAAGCAGCAGGGGTAAGTCCTAGTCATAAAACGACAGGTGTAAGTCCTGGTCGGGAAATCTTTAGCTTTTGATGGAAAAAGTGCCAAAGGAGTCAAAGCCCAGAAAGGCAAGGCCAAACTCAGTCAAAACAAAAGACAACAACATGAACAACACACAATATAAAGCAATTTAAAAAAAAGCAAAGTGCAATTAGCAACGCTAATTCATATCGAAACGTGACCTAACTCAAGTGCTTAGTACGGGTAGCCACAAAACTTAATAAATGTAACCATACTTCAAGAATTTAGAAGTTAAGACAGTCGGTAACTTAAGTAATACGGCGAACGACAAACATAATGAACATCAGGCAATTTATGTGCCCAGGTTCAATTATCCTTTCTAGACACAGTGAATTCTTTATTTTAAACAATATTCATTATATAACCTGCCTCAAAAAGGTATTCTAAAAAACTAAAGGATATGACTAGCATGTTAATTTGCGTCTAAGGAATGATCCAATTCGATATTTTAATCCCACATATCTCTGTGACAAGTTATTGGATATAAAGCAGTTTCACGCCCCTTTATCTTGAGGATAATAAAGTCCTTGTTAGAACTATGGTTTTGATAAAGGGATGTTTTAACCGTAATGCAGTCTTGCTTTTCTTTTTGTAGGCCTTTGGTTTCATTGCATTCGCCATATTGGTAGTTGAACTGATTTATAATATCATTTTATTACGAAGAGACCATCCGCCAACTGAAAACAAAGTTTTATTGATGCTGGGAGTAGAAAGAAAACCACCCGTCAATTCTCCGAGTTACAATAAGTCGGACGACGCGGAAGAAGAGGCGAAGTACTAAAAGTAGGCAGCTGTACAGATCGTTATATAGACAAAGCAACTTCTGCGGGCAGAAACTAAGAATGACTTTATAGATTGATATTTCTTTTTGTATGATTCTCACTATGAACAGTAATAAAAGTACTTGTTGAATTTATAATAGCTTGTTTTGGTCATCTGCATTTACACCTTGCTCTTTTAATTCCATGAATATTTGAGAAAACCCTTTTATTTGAAATATCAATGTTAATCTAGTTTAGTATTAGCCATTATAGAAGAGAAATTTCAAAATTAATTCTTTCCAGTTTTTGATGACTGTGTTTGCTTTGATTGTTTTATTTGATTTGTTTTGTTTGTTCGTTTGTGTGTTTTTAGTTGTTATTGACAGTAAGATCGCAATGGAATGTACCGGTTCAATTAACAAAGCCATTGTCGCTTTCATTTCTCTGTTGTGTAACTCATTTTTCTGCTTCTAATCGGCAACTGTTCAGTGCGGTTCACCTCAGACGATTTTAAGACTATTCAAGCTAAAATGTACACTTTAAACAAACAATATCAACAGATGCCGCATTTTTTTTTTTTATTAGTGACAGTATTTTTTTAAAGGATTTATGTGTGTGTGTGTTTTTTTTTGGTGTTTAACACCCTTTATCGACGCACCTGGGCAATGTAGGGCGGTCAGTTTTAATGGTGGAGGAAACCGGAGTACCCGGAGTACCCCCCCCCCCCCGACCTTGTGCAGGTAACTGACAAACCTTATCACATACAGTTGGGGAAGTGTCTCTTTTGTTAAATACAAACGGGACTCGAACACCAGCTGAGAGGTGATCGGCTAGTGATCAATAGTGTGGTATTTAAACCAGCGCCTTAGACCACTCGGCCACCCAGGCCCCTTTTAAAGGATTTACGAAGTAATGGTAGCCATAGACCTCCTTTAACTCATGACGAAAAACTTATGTAAAAATGACGTACCAAATATTTGTTGACAAAAAGCCGTGAAGCATGTGAATGCCGCGCAGCATGTATTAATTCAATTTACGCTGAAAAAGATGGTCCTTTATTCTGCGTTATTTTCTCCGAATTGATATTGGAAAAGTTTTCGACTAAAATTCAATAAAAATGAACTGGCATTTTTTTTATTTTACTCCGGATTTATATGTAAACATATAAATTCAAAACCATCAAAACCCTTTTCTTACTGACTATGGTAGTGGGAAACGGGTCCCTATGATTAGAGTATGGAATTATAACATAGTGTATTGGGTCGCTTTGTTAATAATAAATAATAATAATAATAAAAATCTTTATTTCCAATCATAGGGCCCTATATAGAGCATGACAATCACAATGTATATCAATGATTACAATGAAACAAAACATAAAAAATACACAAGTATTGTAACAAAAGACAATTACATATGACATCATGATGTTAAATTACACATACATCTCTATTTGTTAATGTTATCTCTTTTTTCATATAATATTTGTAAAAATTCAGCCAGTTTATAGTTAAAATCATAGTCTTCGTTTGTCATTATCCAACAGAATAAGCTAATAGAGTTAAGCGATATCAATGAAGGGAATTTATTTTGTAAAGTGTTTAGAAAATCTGATCTCAAACTAGAGTATAAAGGACATGTTAACAAAAAATGAATTTCATCTTCTATATTTCCTGTATTACAATAAAGACAAATTCTGTCTGTTCTTGCTAATTTTTCTAATTTTCCAGAATTAATGTTTGGTCTTCGTTTGTGTCTACCAAGCTCAATACGTAGTTTATGATTGCTTAATCTGAATCTAGTAATAATTTTTCTTTTATCAAAATTACTAATATTTAAATATTCTTCAAAGGAAAAAATACTTTTGAATCCAAAATAAGTATCTAGTTTTCCAGAATCATTTATGGTACTGTTCCTTATATTATTCCAACTACACAAAAAATTATTCCTTAAACATTTTAATAGTGATAATTTAAATTTATTTTTACTCATTTCTCTACATACATTTAAATCCAGGTTAAGTTTATTACAATATAATAATAATGTGGAGTACCAGCTACTACCTGTCTTAAGATTGTTTTTGTACTCATTGTATGCAGATTGTAGTAACTCACTGGGGTTGTGTTCTAGCTTATACCAATATAACAGAAAATGTTTGATAATATCTACATATAAGGGGTATTTTCCTAACTCACTTAAAACACCAATATTTGTACATTGTTTTGAAACCCCTAAAACATATTTGCAGAATTTTATATTTAGCTTTTCTGCTTCCCAGTCTTTAAAAATGTCATACAATGATAAGGATTTCCTTTTTTCAGTTACATTTACAACACCCCAATTTTCACAACCATACAGCAAAATAGGTTTAATACAATGGTCAATTAAATGAAAATAAAGTTTAACGTGTTAAGATATTTTACTTTATAACACCAAAAGATGCGTTTCTCTTATTTTTGATATTTTCTGCTTTTCTGAAGCCTAAGCTTCCAGAATTTGATAAACACATCAAATAAAATATGCTTGAAAGATGGATTAATTATTATTTAATAGAAATGGCTACTTTTTTCAAATATTTTAATGAGGTTATATAAACTATAGACCATGACAAACAGACGAACAAAGCAAACATAACTATATTTATACAAAATCTAAATGATATCAGCTATACCCAAGGTTTACATGACAAATCTTAAAGTTTTTCTCCAATTTGACTGTATTAAAACAGTAATGATACTGTGTGGTGACGTTTTTTCCTGACTCGAGTTTTTCTACTAAACCTTCGAAAAAGTCTTCCAAAGAAACTGATTGGTCTTCTTTTTGAACTGGAAAACCCTTCTTTCTTTGTTTCCACATTGAAGATCAGTTCTTATAGTGATGGATTTAATTTATACTGAATTGAACCTAGAATTCATACCAATTTTATGATTTAGAAACCTCGATATATTTCCCATCGTACATCTTGCTCACCTCTCTTGCCTCTGTTAAAGAAAAAATCAAATATACTATCAATTTATTTCTATAAGTGTTGTCATGACATCTTTTAAAGAGCATCTAATGGATCTTTGCATGTTACGATGCCACAATCATCGAACGCATCGAAAAAAATATTCGAGATTTTGCTGGAAATTAAACAAACATTTCATCCTCAGATCAGATAATATACCTACTGCTGTATCAAATGTGTCCTTATGGGCGATAGAGAAGACCAATATATAGGCATCGGCTCGGAGACTCTCCAGATCAACCTATTATGAATAGATGGTATTGATATCTTAGATGCTACTTAAGGCGTCAAACAATGATAAGGTGAAAACCTGCACATGGGAGCAATAACTGAGTTCATGTAAAATTGTATTGTAAGAACCAGAGAGTTACATTCGCATGTCAAAAACCGAAAGAGCGACAAAGGCAAATCAGTAAACAACAATGGGAATAATCAGACAACACAAAAACAACCGATCTGCAATCAACAACACGAACTAAAGTCGTAACGAAAGTGAACTCAGGTGCTCTGGAAGCGTAAGCAGTACCTGCTTGTTGCCATACACCCGTCGCGTTACTTACGGCTCTGGAAGCGTAAGCAGTCCCTGCTTGTTGCCATACACCCGTCGCGTTACTTACGGCTCTGGAAGCGTAAGCAGTCCCTGCTTGTTGCCATACACCCGTCGCGTTACTTACGGCTCTGGAAGCGTAAGCAGTCCCTGCTTATTGCCATACACCCGTCGCGTTACTTACGGTCAGCAGTCCCTGCTTGTTGCCATACATCCGTCGCGTTACTTACGGTCAATTCAGCGTGTCGAATCTGTTAAAGGAGGACAGAACAAAACCCACTTTTTTCGTGAAAAAAAAATGAGGCATCTTTTTACACCTTTTTTCTTCAATTTTGTCGCCTCTTTAGTTTTAATAGAAAATATTTAAAGTTTGTAAAAGATTGGGAAGCATCATCTAATTTTAAAAATGAAATTTGAAATAAAAAAGCATGTTGGTGTTATATTGTGAAAAAATCCTCTAATACATTAAAGGACAGAATTCAGAATTGCATGGTTAATAAGAATTCAAGACGAAAAGGACATCGAAATAAGGCAGGACAAAAATAAGTAATATGGTCATCCCTTAAAATCCAAATGGTTGCTCTCTTATGTTTTTCCCGGCCTGTCTTTGTTTTTATCTTTTTATCACATAATGACAGTTTATGTACACATGATATAACGAAATCAGAAAAAGATACCGGTACTCAAGTTGTATACCCAAATTGTAAATATTTTTGTTGGCCGGTGTTACATACTAGTTTTTCCCCCATACTAGAATTTCCCCCGAAAAAATGAGTCTTTACACAGTTTTCCCTCGGGAAGATCTAGTATATACTAGATTTTCCCCTGGGGGAAAATGAGAATATACTACGTTAATCTGGTATGTGTAAACAAACATTTGAACTGAAAGGTGCATAGAGTACCATACATTTTCGATGTATACGCACACATTTAAAGGCCTGATTAACTGGACTGCAAGTTTTTTTAAGAAAAAAAAAAATGTTTTGCACTGCTCTACATTTTTAAGTCTTTCATGTCTTAATCGATTTGCATTTCGTTCTTGCTTCGTTTGAATTATAAAAATGTACACACGTACATGTTTTCAACTTGCTAGGCAGTATATCTAAATGAAACCAAAATGTATATACGTCATAACGATCTAATTCCATGCCAGTAATGTTTTTGTAAAATATTTACATGTAAATATGTTCATTGATATGAATTTGCAGGAAATGTTTAGATACATTTCAGAGAGATGTACCAGATATACATGTACCAAAACACTTTGAGAAAAATTATTCTCTTGATCAGGAGAACTGTAAAGTTCATTATTTAGATCACAAAAGTAGATGATGGCCTTGGTAAAACCCACAATTTATTTGTGCTGTACATTTGTAACTAAGGCCAAACACAATATCTAGCTTTTTCTATTTAAACAGAACATTTTTTTTGTCAAAAAAAAAGTTGAGGCAATTTTTTACATTGTAAACACACACGAGGCAAGTGATTTTATGACGAAGCAGCAAAAGGGGACAATGAGGCTGCCTCAGAACATATTCTATGTACATATGATACATGTAGAAGTTCAGAATTTTGTTGACTGGACATCAATAGCCTTCCAAAATGTACTTTTTTAGATAAAGAACTGTCATACATACTATGTACATAGTGTCTAGATAACCATTTGATTTCTTTACAGCACAGAACCTATGTCCATGTGTTTGACTTTGTTAAACAAGATTGGTTTGCAGTATTTGCTATTATTGAGCATACACTGAAAATTATCAGAGCCCAGGTACCTTTAACAAAAACAGCGATCATAAGAATTAATATCGCTGGATGTTACCATTGTGGGATATTGGGGTCATCTCTTCATCTAATCTCAGAGCATACAGGTAATCAAAAATTCTTACCTTGTTTACCCTCAATGGCCATAAAACTAATATTCATCTTAGATTGTCTACGAGGAGGCTTAACTAGGCAACCGAAAGCTAGATTTTAATCTAGCCTAGGTGGTCTAGTGGTCTAGGGCGCTGGACACAGTGCAGGCGAATTGCCATAGATGACAGAGTATCGGTTCGATTCCAGCTCAACCTCATGCTGGATTTTCCGGTGTCAACGGCTCTAAAAAGATGATTTTCATCACTGTTGGCACACGAACACCCCTTTCTAACTTTGCAACTCACCATATCCATTCCATATTATATCTTTATAGACTTTGTTTGATTAAGGTCATATACATTTTGTGGGCACAACTCATCTGAGATGCTGAAATGTTGTAGGATTGTTTATCATGATACAAAATGTATATAGTTGATCATATCTCAACAATGTTTTCATTCGGCAAATTCTATAGGATTTATGGGACTTTATCAACTTTGCATTTTAGGTCACAGACCATGCATCAACTCCCCTAAAACTGCTTAAAATATTTTGTTCACATTTTGTAGAATGAGTTTTGTTCCCATCTGTACTAAAAGCCATGATTCTGGGTTTAAATTTATAATTTTAAGGCGACAGGGAAATTGTGTAACATGTCCTTAGAAAGATTGACTTTTTGTTTCACGGCAAATCATATTGTGATGCCAAGATTGCGCATTTGCGAAGCAAATTTAGGCAATATGTATGTGCTGGAAATGATGTCAAATCGGCAAGTAATTCTGTAGGCGGTGTTATTGGGTGTCAGGCTGCTTATGTTGAGACAAGAGTGAACTCAGGTGCTCCTGAAGAGTAAGCAGTTCCTGCTTGCTATAGCACACCCGGTGCGTTGCCAATAGTCCATTCAGCGTGTCAAATCCGGTAAAGGAAGACAAACCAACATCTGCACTCATCTGAGAGATCGAAATCCCATATTTGTCTATAAGTGCATGATGTCTTCCGTAAAATTTCTTGAATGAAGACAACAACCGAGGAGCAACATAACCCTGTGTGAGCATTTTTTCCGTCAGACATGTCGTTCTGCTAAGGAAATTGATTTAAGTCCCGCACGCTCTGGAGTAAAGAATCAATTGAGATACGTAAACTCCATAAGCTGGAGCGGACGGAATGTTGCTACACAAGAAGGAAAAGTTGACGATTGGAAAGTTGAAGTCATCACGATTGTCATAGAGCCTTGTTGAAAGTCTTCCTTGAGAGTCATTTTCGAGATGTAGATCTAAATATGAAGCAGACTTCCTAGAATCCGTTGTGTCCTTCATCTCAAGCTCCTGGGGATATATGAGATGGAGAAAGTCGCCAAATCAAGAATTGTTAAGTGAAAGGACGTCATCAATATAAAACCAGTAAAAGAAGAACTTCATCTTGGAAAGGAATCTCAAAGATATCAAACGAAGAAATAAAGTATAATCTTGGTTTAAAACCCAAACTTGGCATCTACTGTACATGTATGCAGTTTCAATATTGATATCACTTTTCCAAAAATATATGTAGATAATATCATATGGACCAAGTTTAGGATAATTCATTATGATTCATTTGAAACATGTTTGGTTTATTGAAGACTGACATTAAAGAACTCTGGACAAAAAGCTGAAAATTCCAAACACACTATGATTATGAAGTCCATATAAACAAAACCAAAAATTGCAAACTTTCAGTCCAAATGATATGATTTAGATTAATATATGTCTGGAGTATGAAGAACTTTAGGTTTTAGACAAATTATTATAAAGACTTATCAAAGGCACTCTAGCCAAAACCAAAAATATAAACAAAATAAAGATTAATGGGCATTTAGTTACTCTATCTATTTTTAGATCACCTTGCTGTAGGCCATATTGCCATCACTTGGCGTCCGTCGTCAAACTTTTCATGAATCTTATTCTCTGAAACAGCTTGGCCAAACGTTATAAAACTAGTTTGGGTTGTTTTATAGTATGTCATTTTATTAAATCATCGTTTAAAAAAAAACCATCTCAATCTGGTCATCTCACACTGAAAAGAGTCATTACGGAAGAATAAATTTCTTCCGTAAATGACTCTTTTCAGTGCGAGATGACCAGGTTGGGATGCGAGCACGTGCAGCGTTCTCACACTTGTCAATTAACCAGTTATAACCGCCGGTCATGTCGGTACTGATATTGATCGATGATGTCGACCAATGAAATGCAATGTTATTTAAAACTTTCAGTTTTTAGAATGAAGCCGCTTAAGGTATATAAAAAATATTTTTTACGGAAGAAATAGGTATTTACACGCGTTCTTGGAAAACCGTCAATGATTTTTCACTCGCGATAGAATTTTTGGGTCTTTTGGCTCGTTCCTCTGCGCTCCACTCGCTAAAACACAGAAAAATTCTATCACAGTTGTGAAAGATCAGCCGGTCTTTTCCAAGAACTTATGTAAAAACCTATAAATCATTGAAGAAGAGGTGAGCGATTCAAGTTATTACGAAAATAAAAATTTGCTATGAAACATTATTATTTCTTATTTAATACATGCATATTTTTACAGGGAAAATGGAGTGATATCACGGAAAGCTTTTCAGACTGGTAATCACCATACTGAGGAAGATTTAAGAAAACTATCACCTGCACCACCACCGTTTGTATTAATCATTCTCAATGACTTTATTAACCCCACAAGTAAAGAAGGTAATATTCATACTCATTCACATATGGAACAGGAAGCTTCAGTGTGAAGAATTATCTTCAGAACCATTGTTTGAACCACAATTTAATATAAACAGTGATTTGTACCTTTTTCCTGTGTAAAGGGAGGTGTGCGTCAAAGTTTTTCAGTCATGAATATGCAAAGCTGGAGGCTCAAATTCTGTGTGGAAATCACAGATATTCTTACAGAATTGTGTCCTCTATTGATCAAGTGAAGATGAAATGGAAAAAGTCCTGCATGTCAATTGTTGAACTTTCTATTGTATCAAAATGTCAACAATTACAACAGGGAGAAACATCATCAGAAAATCAGAAAGAGTGTCCGTTTTAATGAAAAAGGGAAGTATTATTTTCGAGGAATCTTCTCTGAAGGGGACAGCAGTGCCAATTCCTTTGATGTGCAAGAAACATGATAGTGTGTAGAGATGAGACTGTTAAAAAGATGTTCTCACCATCAATCAATATCTGAAACCAAGTCAGATTGCCTCTGTTTTCTCCAGAGTTTCAATGCAATCTAGAAATCCAAAGCCTTCAAAAATTATTGATGAAGATCTTGGTTCTGCCATTCAACGACATATACTTGAAGCAATAGATTTATTTGGAACTATTCTAACTTAATTTTAATTTTGATTCTGTATATACATGTAATTTTTGTCACTTTTTAAAAGATCAGTCGGAAACTTACACTTTATACATGTTCAAAGTGCATTATCTATTATAAGTTCAAAGTTCTTTATTCCAATAATCATTTATGGCTTCTCAACGGGACTAAATGACGTTTGGTTATTCATGAATTAAAGCAAATAAATAAATCATGACATATGAAGTTCCTTCCTGGTTGTTAGGTTCTTGTTGCTCTTGCAGCACTCTATAGGCAAGCAAGACTTTGCTGTAGATCTAATCGCCACCCGGGTCCAGCACTTGATTCTACTAAGAGATTTATATCAATTGAATATTCCCTTTTTTACTAAAATACTGTACATTGTAAAATGCCGGTACAGTTTCAGTTCAACTTTTCATATACCAAAGGAACGGAAGGACAAGAAAATGAAGAAAACGAAGCCCAGACCAACTCTACATCAAAGGATCAAAAGCTGTGTCTGACCTACATGAAAAGCACAAGTGGAATATTAAACATAGTTATTATGGTAAGATGGAATACATAGCACCTCATTATGTACAATCAGTTTGCTTTAAATCGCACATATGCATATTTAAAGTGCAAGACTTTAACACTCAGGAAGACAACTGCACATACACACATCCAGAGGTCTTATGAATCAAGATTCGAGACTTAGAAAATAAGACACTAGTTTTGGTTCCGTTTTGGCTGTAAATTTAAACTGCTTGAACAATGTCTTTTTATCTCATATTTATTTGAAAGGGTATGGCAAATTCTAGGCAAGGACACCGCTGCTTCTATTAGTTTTCACTTTTTATATACTTTTCGAAACTGCACACACGAAAAACTAGTATACTCATAAAACAACAATTCTTTCGTATTTAATTTTATGTAGATTTTTTTCTATATATTTTCAAAAACGACAAGCAGTAGAAAATATAGACACACGTTCGAGGTAAATTAAGCTTAGCACAGAGCCACAAAAGGCGAACAAAAACCAAACTCAATTAACAAGGTTGTATTTGATCTCTTTTCAGGTCACATCTTTCCTGTGTTTGATTATACTAGGAGCTGCCAAGAGAATAGATTGCTACTCTGCCTTTACATATATTTGGTCTCTTTTCAGGTCACATCTTTCCTGTGTTTGATCATACTAGGAGCTGCCAAGAGAATAGATTGCTACTCTGCCTTTACATATATTTGGTCTCTTTTCAGGTCACATCTTTCCTGTGTTTGATCATACTAGGAGCTGCCAAGAGAATATGGTCTCTTTTCAGGTCACATCTTTCCTGTGTTTGATCATACTAGGAGCTGCCAAGAGAATAGATTGCTACTCTGCCTTTACATATATTTGGTCTCTTTTCAGGTCACATCTTTCCTGTGTTTGATCATACTAGGAGCTGCCAAGAGAATATGGTCTCTTTTCAGGTCACATCTTTCCTGTGTTTGATCATACTAGGAGCTGCCAAGAGAATAGATTGCTACTCTGCCTTTACATATATTTGGTCTCTTTTCAGGTCACATCTTTCCTGTGTTTGATCATACTAGGAGCTGCCAAGAGAATATGGTCTCTTTTCAGGTCACATCTTTCCTGTGTTTGATCATACTAGGAGTTGCCAAGAGAATAGATTGCTACTCTGCCTTTACATATATTTGGTCTCTTTTCAGGTCACATCTTTCCTGTGTTTGATTATACTAGGAGCTGCCAAGAGAATAGATTGCTACTCTGCCTTTACATATATTTGGTCTCTTTTCAGGTCACATCTTTCCTGTGTTTGATCATACTAGGAGCTTCCAAAAGAATAGACTGCTTCGTTGCCTTTACATCGAGTTATGAGTTTTTTAACTTCGCCTTTTCCTCCTGTCTTATAATCTATACATTTAAATTTGTTATCTACGGATTCAGTCTTAATACAAAACTGCTTTGTAGGATGTGTCCTTGTCTTATCTGGGTAAGTTCTGATAGATATTACATTTGAATATGCATAAAGCAGAGGGGTATCAATAGGACATTCGAAGGTCAAAAGTCAAAAAGGATAGAGACAAGACAAACAAACACAACACGAAGATACAAACAGCATAATACAACCGACAAGCAATCAGCAACGCAAACCCAAGTCGTAACGAGAGTTAACTCTCATGTGCTCCGGAAGGCCAAGCAAAAAGACTTCTTAAAGACTTTAAAGTTGATCGCATTTGATTTTTTTCCCGTTTCGATTACAGTGCAATGGCAACTTGATGTTACGTGTATTTATGTGGTTCAATGTCAACATTTCGACAGCATTCTGATGAATACTTGTTGACAAATAAGACAAAAGCTCGCGGAGAAAAAATTAATATCTTACCAAATAAGAGGAATGTTGTATTTGACAACTTAATTTATATCGCACTATATGCAGTAAAGAATGTGTTGACTCTGTTAAGCAATACTTTTCACAAATCAATAACAAAAGTCTCAACAATAGTAAACCTCGACCACCAAAGCAAATAAATAATACCAAGCAGAACCTTGCAGAGAAAACTTACTCCGTTTGTCATGTATAATGGTCAAAAATTAATGTACAGAAAATATTATCGTGTGTTCTACATCTGATTAATGATCAACATGTATGTAAACATGTCCTTTGTTTTTATGCTCTTCATTAAATTGAGCATGTTCTATGTTCTTTTATTTCAGAATCTAGCAAAATGTCTGTTCTTCGTTCTCATGTTCTTCACCTCCTCAATAGGAGTTTTAGCAAACGCCTGTGGTAGTTACTATGGAGGATACAAAGCGGCAGGTGTAAGTCTTGACTGGGTAGTCCATGGTGTTACAAAGCAGCAGGTGTAAGTCTTGACCGGGTAGTCTATGGTGTTATAAAGCAGTAGGGATAAGTCTTGACTGGGTAGTCCATGGTGTTACAAAGCAGCAGGTGTAAGTCTTGACCGGGTAGTCCATGGTGTTATAAAGCAGTAGGGATAAGTCTTGACTGGGTAGTCCATGGTGTTACAAAACGGCAGGGATAAGTCTTGACCGGGTAGTCCATGGTGTTATAAAGCAGTAGGGATAAGTCTTGACTGGGTAGTCCATGGTGTTATAAAGCAGTAGGGATAAGTCTTGACTGGGTAGTCCATGGTGTTACAAAACGGCAGGGATAAGTCTTGACCGGGTAGTCCATGGTGTTATAAAGCAGTAGGGGTAAGTCTTGACCGGGTAGTCCATGGTGTTACAAAGCGGCAGGGGTAAGTCATGACCAGGAAGTTCATGGTGTTAAAAAGTGGCGGGGAAAAGTCCTGACCGGGTAGTCCATGATGTTACAAAGCAGCAGGGGCAAATCTTGACTGGGTAGTCCATGGTGTTACAAAGCGGCAAGGGTAAGTCCTAGCCGGATAGTCTATGGTGTAACAAAGCGGAAGGGATAAGTCTTGACCGGGTAGTCAATGGTGTTACATATCAGCAGGGGCAAATCCTGACCGGGTAGTCAATGGTGTTACAAAGCGGCAGGGATAAGTCTTGACCGGGTAGTCAATGGTGTTACAGATCGGCAGGGATAAGTCCTAGCCGGGTATTCCATGTTGTTACAAAGAAGCAGGGATAAGTCCCGACCGGGTAGTCCTTAGTGTTATAAAGCGGCAGGGGTAGTCTTGACCGGGTAGTCTATGGCGTTACAAAGCGGCAGGGATGTCTTGACCAGGTAGTTTATGGTGTTACGAAACATCAGGGATAAGTCCTAGCCGGGTATTCCATGGTGTTACAAAGTTGCAGGGGTAAGTCTTGACCGGGTAGTCTATGATGTTACAAAGCGGCAGGGGTAAGTCTTGACCGGGTAGTCTATGGTGTTACAAAGAAGCAGGGATAAGTCCCGACCGGGTAGTCCTTAGTGTTATAAAGCGGCAGGGGTAGTCTTGACCGGGTAGTCTATGGCGTTACAAAGCGGCAGGGATGTCTTGACCAGGTAGTTTATGGTGTTACGAAACATCAGGGATAAGTCCTAGCCGGGTAGTCAATGGTGATACAAAGCGGCAGGGGTAAGTCTTAACCGGGTAGTCTATGGTGTTACAAAGCGGCAGGGGTAAGTCTTGACCGGCTAGTCTATGGTGTTACAAAGCAGCAGGGGTAAGTGTTGACCGGGAAGTCCATGGTGTTACAATGCGGCAGGGGTAAGTGTTGACCGGGTAGTCCATGGTGTTACAAAGCGGCAGGCGTAAGTCCTATCCGGGTAGTCAATGGTGTTACTGTGGGGTGAAAAAAAAGTACTAATGGAGCATTTTAATGTCTGCGAATGTTGCATGTCCAAATAGACAACTAAAATCATTGGAGACAACAATACGATGAACACACAACACATCCAAACTGCAATAAGCAACGGCAAACTCAGGTGTTCAGGATAGGCAAACCACAACATTACTCTATTTTTAGAATTTAGAAGAAAAAACACGGTCGGTTAAACAAATAAATATGGCGAACGACTAACAAGATGAACTATCGAACAGAGCAAAAACTACAAATAATGTTATATCCAAAGTTATTAATCCTTTCTAGACATAGCGTATTTTACAAATCGAACACTGTTTACGTAGTGGTAAATTGTCTAGTGTTAATTGGTATTCTTAAATTGTCGAAACTCCTATGAATAAGAACAGGAAAGTCGACATGCGTCTATGGAAAAATCTAAACTGATATTTGATTACACTTTGGCTTTTAATAGTCCATATCTACACTATGTGACAAGGTTTCTGTGTATAAAACAGTTAGATGAATAGACACAAACCCCAATACGTTAAGGATGAGATACATTATTATATATACCAAAAGCGGGTATAAAACGGTTAATTTGGTTATAATGTATGTCGATATTTCAAGGGGTAACCTATCATTAGAAGCATTTGAATCAAAAGATTGGAAGATCAAAAACCAAAGGTATTAAACGAAAAGTACTCAAAACCAAAAAGTTCGAACAGGGAAGCCAAATTCAGCACGGATGATATCGACCATCAACGGTCCTATGCGTATATCGCATTTACCTCACGTTACGAGTTTTTATCGAGAAAGTGGCACGCTACTGAGTTAAGTGAACCTTTCAACTCTTATATTTATAGCTAAAACACTGAATTACGGTCTCTATACTGCATAAAACGGAAAGATGGGCGACTCAACCTAGAATTTTCAATGTCATTTTTGTCTCGCCTGCGAAGCAGAGCGGGACATAGGTGTTACTTTACCGGCGGCGACGGCGGCGTTAACTTTTTGGAAAAGTTTTATGAGCACCTCCATATCTCAAGAACTATAGGTCCTGGGTTGATGAAACTTGGTATGCATATGCCCCAGTAGTAGCTTAGCACAGTTACATCCCCATCTTTTGACCTTGACCTTGATTTTCCGGTTGAGTGACTTTTACAATTTTCAATACATATAATAGCAATTTACCTTTAGGATTTAAAAATAATACAAACGCATGTGGCAAAATTTATTGAGCTTGGTACCCCCAAGCCAACAAACCCCCCAATACAAAAATGTCCCAAGCATATAACATATAACAAAAGTAACATAAGAGTCCATACACAACACATTGTTCATAATTACAAAAAGTACACATAGCAATAATAAAAAGCACTTTACTCCGCATCCTTAGTAATGCTACTGGGAGGGTGGGAGGGAAAGCAAAAATATGACCTGCTGCCATGTTGCAAAAAACTAGCATGCTGGATATCTCAAAACGAGACTGGGCGTAGGGAAAACCCTTATTATAGCAGTTAAGCGGGAAATACAAATCTTAGCCAAAACTCAATTTACAAATAAATTGCATTTTACCTTTAGGATTTGAAAATAATACAAACGCATGTGGCAAAATTTATTGAGCTTGGTACCCCCAAGCCAACAAACCCCCCAATACAAAAATGTCCCAAGCATATAACATATAACAAAAGTAACATAAGAGTCCCAAACCCCAAAAAGGGGTAACCTAACGGGGTAAAAGGGAACAAAAAGAGGAAATAGATTTTAAGCGTTGATCAACATCAGTATCTACATAGCGATTAAAACAGTCACTAGACCAATACCCTAAGAGTTTCAAATCACTGTCACTGAGTCCTGCTTTGACCCCCCAAGTAGCAGCCCCTCGCCTAAAAGAATGGCCGCCATAGCTAAACGGGTCTATGTGCAGTTGCTGCAGGGCAAAACGAAAAGCATTTAAAAATACAGTATATGTTAAACATGTTTGGTCAGATAGCTGAAAAAGAGGAACAAGTGGATCACCAGTCAAAGTTAAAACTTTAGACATAGCTGTAGCAGGGCATAACGGATGATCATGCAGAGACGGTAACACAACTTCTATAGGTTTCGAACGAAATTGGTGTGTTTTGGTAACTTTTAGACGCAAGAGCATACCCCGCGTACACGGTAAAACATCTATTTTACGCAAGTTAATATCTGGATCAAATGTACCTTTCACTAGAAAATTGTTAGGACGCAGGAAACCGAAGAATCCCGTTAGACATGCCGACCAAAACACAATGTTGTTATGAGTTGACAGATCGAGTAGGTTCCTTAACTTTAATAAAAGCTCGGGCGTAATTGGTAATTTACAATCTTGACTGGTCCCTAATTCCCGTTTCACGCCAGTTAACAAGTGTTTTACATTCCACGACTCGGCAATTGGATTAGGTAATTCGTGCATCTTATGCAAAATTGAAATAATGTTTATATACGATCGCACTGAGCTATATGCTAACTTTTTCACATCGACTAAATAAGCAATATAAAATTGTACAGTTTTCTGATCACATGGTACTGGTTGAAGTTCATATTCCTCGCAAAAGCTGGTATACGCCTTCAAATGCGTACGATAAGTTCCGGACGTAGAATCAGCCCATCCCTTTCCTTTCAGTCGTTCCACGGTAGTCTCTAGGTCCTGCAGAAGACCGCCACCACCTAGAAAGATAAAATGCGTACGAAACATGACTTAACAGTTCATATATTGTAAATGGAATGTAATCATAACTGGTCAGTATACTAAACAGTCTAGAAAGCTGTCCTTCCTCGTGAAGTCTGCTGGCGGCATCGGCTATCGTATTGTATTTGCCTCTTAAAAAACTGGCTCGAATGTCAAAGTTGTATGATGCCGATAACCAAAACAAAGTTCTCAGCATAAACATCAAGTACTTGTTTTTAGACGACCCCTTATTCAAGACACACTTTGTTGTCATATTATCCGTTAGCACAATCACAGTTTTGTTGGTCCATAGATGTCCTCAACGGTAAACGGACAGAATGACGGCGACGGTCTCTTTGATGTTTATATGCTCGTCTTTGACACACGGTAAATCAAGCTCCCAATTTACGTAGAAAAAATCACCGTTGTAATAGCCCGCACCTCCTTCCGTAGAAGCGTCAGTTTGTAAAGAAGTTATTTTCTTCGTGTCTAAGAACTTCACCGTGCCGTTGAATACTTTCAAGAAGTTTATCCACCATGAAATGTCCGCACGAAAATCGTCCGACAATAAAACCTTGTCACTGCGATTTTGAACATCCGATATAGAGTCAATAATTCGTCTCAAGAATGTTCTACCACCTTTAATCATCTGACAGGCCCAGTTCAACTTTCCACAAAGCGATTGTATCTGTTTAATACTGGCACGTTTACGCTTTTCGAATGTCAACAAATATTAATAAAATTCCGTTTGTTTCTTTGCTGGCATGCTCAGTGTTAAATCGCAAGTGTCAATAATCACACCAAGAAAAGTTATTCTCTGCGAAGGGCCCTCTACTTTAGAATAATTAATATTAAAACCTAACTCTCGCAGTGTGCGAATCAACAATAGTAAATCTCTACTACAATCAGACATAGAATCAGATATTATCAAAAAATCGTCAAGATAAGCAATACAAATAACATTATATTTGGTTTTCATAATTAAACAAACAGATGAACTTAAAGATTGAAACAATTTTGGACTTCTAGAATGACCAAAAGGCAATTTACAATCATACATATATGTTGGACTTTCATCTCCTTCGAAAGTCCATTTCAACCCTGTAAATTCGTGATCGGAATAATGACATTTGACAGATCTATACGCACTTTTGAGGTCAACTTTAGCAAGGTAATTATTGGGTTTAATTAAATTTAACGCATCTCTCATATCCATATATGAACACTCCGTATCACATGTGTAGGAATTGAGCGATATTCCAACTGGTTGACTTGCATCGTGTATTAAACGGATACCACCGTCAGATTTCGGTACGGCTCCTAATGAGCTTACAATAGTAGGAATCTTATCAGTAACAACATAATTTCCTAGCTCGATTTCAATTTTTATTTGAGTTTCAACTTGTTCACGGAATTTAAAAGCAGATGCATAATTATCACGATTTACAGGGTAATGCGGGCCATATTTTGTACATAAATGAAATCCATGTTGAACACCTTCCAAAATTGAATCACGATCTACTAAGTCCATCGGTAAAAGGCGACGCCAAGCCTCTAAATGCAGTGTGTTTATTACCGTGGAGGTCGCCTTGGACTCCTCGGCTAATACCGAATTTGAGGCACATTCTGGTTTTTTGGTTGAATTGTATTTTGAAGATTATGGCCGCTTAAGGCGGAATGCGAATCAGAATAACAAATCGAACAATTGTGGGCCATTTTACAATCCATGCGAGAACAATAATTGAAGTTGAAACTTCGACAAATTTCCCTTCCGTTTGATAAAAATGGCCCCCTTCGACGCTCACCAGTGGAATGAGAGTTTCTCCCTCCGCTAGAACTCTTTGACGCTTCCGAGAGCGCCCGCGTTGTTGGGTTATCCCGCTTTGGCACCAGTTGGAACTCACGCAAGTCCTGACGGTATGTACCCCATCCGAATGACTCTTCCGATTGCTTTTGGCGATATTCCTTATCATATAAGAGCACAGAATACCATACATTACGAGCTGCGAGTCGATAAATGTCAGCTGTATAGTTTAGATAACCGCTAATGCTGGGTAACCTGTTTTGTTTCAACAACTCTTGCATTATCTTAATGTTCGCATAACCCCACTCCTCAATTGTGACTTTGTCTAGGGTCTTTGTCTTCCCGATGCGGAATTCGATTTCGCCTCCCAGACTAAAAGTTTTATATTGTTCAACAGTTTCTGGCCACAAAAATGATAGAATTTGAAGTGGTTTTTCATCGGTTTTATTGTCTATAATGTTAGTAAAGCGCTCACCTTCGTATCCAAGTGCGGATGGTTCCTGTGGCTGGGGCACGCTTTGGGGCGGCTTCGTGGTTGAACGATAAAAGTTCCTTAATTCTTCCTTCTCCTTTTCGATCTCCCTGCGAAGACTCGCCTTCTGCTTTTCAAGTCGAAGGTCCTTTAATTGTTGTTCGAGATCCTGTATTTCAGCATCATCCGAATCCATACCGGTAGTTCTGGGGGCATCGTCCACCCGTTCGCTTTCGACTGACATCTGCGTGTTTTCTGTGTTCGTGTTATCCGGATTGGATCTGCTTACAGTTCCCCGTCGTAATCCTTCTATAAGATCGGTCAATCTGTTAGGAGTGTCGCCTCCTGCTGCCATGTTTTCCTGTTTTGCGTCAAGGAAAAGCAAAAATATGACCTGCTGCCATGTTGCAAAAAACTAGCATGCTGGATATCTCAAAACGAGACTGGGCGTAGGGAAAACCCTTATTATAGCAGTTAAGCGGGAAATACAAATCTTAGCCAAAACTCAATTTACAAATAAATTGCATTGAAAAAGTTTTGCGAGCACCTCAATATCTCAAGAACTATAGGTCCTAGGTTGATGAAACTTGGTATGCATATGCCCCAGTAGTAGCTTAGCTCAGTTGCATCCCCATCTTTTGACCTTGACCTTGATTTTTCGGTTGAGTGACTTTGACAATTTTCAATACATATAATAGCAATGGAAAAGTTTTGCGAGCACCTCAATATCTCAAGAACTATAGGTCCTAGGTTGATGAAACTTGGTATGCATATGCCCCAGTAGTAGCTTACCACAGTTGCATCCCCATCTTTTGACCTTGACCTTGTTTTTTCGGTTGAGTGACTTTGACAATTTTCAATACATATAATAGCAATGGAAAAGTTTTGCGAGCACCTCCATATCTCAAGAACTATAGGTCCTAGGTTGATGAAACTTGGTATACATATGCCCCAGTATACGTAGTAGCTTAGCACAGTTGCATCCCCATCTTTTGACCTTGACCTTGATTTTCCGGTTGAGTGACTTTGATTATTTTTATTGCATATATTTGCAATGTTTAAGGTCTATAAACATCTTTTGATACCAGAAACTGAAAATCCATGTAAATTCAAAATATAGTGGAAGTAAGAAAGAATAATTGTTTCTGATGGTGCCGGCAGGCGAGACATACTTTAGTCTTAACTCTTGTTTTTTAAACGGAGTAAGGTTTTTCCCTTAGAAACCGTTTTTAATGATAGAAAAACACCATAAAATGAACCTTTATTAAAGGTCATACACATGTGAAGCATTCTTGAAATTTTGACTAAGTTTTCTTTTGTAAAAATACTTAAAATGTTATTTTGTCATGATTGTTAGAAAAAATTGATCCGTTAATGAGTAAGCGACGACAAAACTCACCAATTGAAACTGCATGCTAATGATATATAATATAGTTATTTTGAGATAATAGGTAGCTTCTGCTTTTAATTCATCGTCCAAAACCATCAGTTTCTCATGATGTCCATAAAGCAACATTTTTCTTTATTTACCTCATATAAGGGGAATGTGAATAGACAATTTTTTTCTTTTCATTTCAACAATTGTAAAATTATAAAAATATGCAAACGTTTCCCGATTCAAAAGAAAGACATCGGCAGACCCAAGTTTTAACTAATTATAAAATTATAAGAATATACGACTCTGAAGTCCGAAAAGCTAACAAAAATCAATAGACAAAACACAAAAAAAACCAAAGCGCACAACATAAACAACATAAACATGTTCAACAACAAAACTTCAAAAAGTATAAGAGATAGAGAAAATCCGAGGCAACCTTCCCTCTTCAGCATCAACAGCTCTACAAAACACCCAATTGAGTCGGAGTTGTGGGACAACTCCTTATTGGAGTTATTACCACTTAATCGTCAAAGTTGACAATTTTTCGCAGTTTTTTTTATCTTATCTTAAAAGCCGTAAGAGCTAGAGTAGAGGGTCAAAATTGTCAGATCAAACTTTTAAGAGTTATCACCCTTTAACTGCTTTCAATCAATTTTAACTTGTTTGTTTGTTGTTTTTTTTAAAATGGAAATCTTTGTCACTTTGTATTCTTGATCTTAAGAGTGTTTTCTATCCTTACTAGTTTCTTTAATGTAACTTACCAAATACATGTAGATCATGTTGCACACTAGGTAAGAGGCTTTAATATAGGAGATCAGGTTAGCGATTCAGGCTCCTGGGAGCCTCTAGTTTTAATTGTCAAAATGGTAGAATTCCACTACCTTTCAACATCTGAGAAGCAATATAACCATGTTTTTGCAATTTGCGTCAGACGTGACACTCTATCACAAAAATTATAATAGTTTTCAATCATTTAAAAATGTTCGGCAACTCATTAACGAGTCACAAAGACCGCATTAACTCATTAACGGACAGTTTTAGCCTAACAATTAACAAAAATCTCATTTTTATGCAAAAATGTGCATTTAGCTTATCATTTTTACTCAACACGATGCATTGATGCAATCATAAACTACTCAGACAATGATGATTCTGTAAAAAATCGGGTCTGAAATTTAATATTTTCCACATGTGATACATTATAAAACATTATATTATTAACAATTTTTTTTTTTTGTTATAAGAAACGTCTTATTGAAAAACTGGGAAAAAAACTTTTTGTTTTACACCACTGGTTTCAGGACTAGCTACGGGTTGGATTTACATTTACATTTTTGCATTTACATTTTTTCAAAGCCTTCTTATATTTATGTCAAAACTGTGTTTTGTACAAAATTTAGACGAACGCACTGACTAACTGTACGTGCGCTTTTAAGACCGAACCTTGATAAATTAATATCAACGTGAAGAAATTGCGATAAACGTATAGGACCCCTTGACCGTGTGTATCCTGGTGTCAGATTTGAATAATTTTGAATTTATCAATCGGAAATTTCCATGACAAAAAGCATTAGAAATTGATTGGTAAATTCGTATCAGACAAGTCTGACGACCAGGCTTGTGATTACCCTTTGGGACCTCTGGTCTAACAGCAGCGGTTATCAACCCAATGGTTTCAAAATACACATACCAAAAGCGGGTATAAAACGGTTAGTTTGGTTAATTTGGTTGGAGATACACCTATGGTTTCGGGATGTTTTAATCCTGTTTTGCATTTGTCTTTATGCTTTTTGTAGGCTTTTGGTTTCATCACATTCGCCCTAATGGTAGGTGACTTTGTTTATAATATCATTTTATTACGGAGAGACCATCCGCCAACTGAAAACAAAGTTTTACTTATGCTGGGAGTGGAAAGAAAACCGCCCGCCACTGCATCGAGTTACAATAAATCGGAAGAAGAGGCAAAGTATTAAAACAATTGGCAGGTTTCCAGATCATTATATAGACAATTCAACTTCTGTGGGCAGAATCTATGAATGATAACAATTTATAGATGAATATTCTTTCTGTGGGATTCTTATTATTAACAGCCATACAATTAAAGTACTTGTATGGGCAGCCATTCGGGCAAAAATTAACAAAAAAATAAAAACAGACGATAAACTGAAAACAGACACAAAATTTTTTTTTAAGGAAAAATTGAACAGCGATGACCCCTGTTCCAGTTCCAATCAGTGAACATACTTATCAGCCGTAGTAGTGAAATTGTGTTTTGCCTTTGTTGTACATGTTTTCAGATTTATTTTTTGTGTGTGTGCCCAAATATCGATCAAACGAAACAAGTGCGGTTTAATAGTTTCTCACGTATGTAACTTCTTTGGCTGCTTCTCGTTGACTTTTTATATAGTTCAGCATCGTTCATTTTTAAAAGACGATTCTAAGAATATTTAAGCTGTAAAACAATTAGAAATCAAAATTACAATATCAACTGAAGTTGAATTTTTCTATGAGTGACAGTATTTTAAAATTTTAAGGATCCAAAGTCCTTTATTTTAACTGTAGACCATGACAAACAGACGAATCATAACAAAATGATAACAGTAAAAAAAACTAATTGTATTTTGTTCATCTTCTTCATTTACGCTAACATTGCCTATATCAGGCGCACCACAAAATTTTCTTCAGTGTAAATAGGTCCTTAACTTATAATAAAACATCACTAGAATGGGATAATATGATAAAAAAAAGTTCAAAAGTCCATGCCTATGTACATTACCTCCCACGAGTCAATACACTAGAACATACTTATTGGTTGATATAAAATATGACAGTTTCATAGTATCAGTGCAGCTCGTTTCTAGTGTAGTCAAAAACAGAGACCCTTCGGGATGGACTCAATTTTGGATGCCATTTCTGGTTTTGGGAACAAAAAGTTAGTGCAGTCAATGATTAGCTTCAATAGCTGATTCCTGTAGATAATTCAGTGGCAGTCTCAGCATCATATTCGGATGTCAGTTCTGAGTGTAGTTTGTTCACAAATGTAACCTCTCTCATGTTCAAGCGATTAACATCTGGTGAGGAAGTGTGTGGTGTCTTCTGGTTCCCTCCATACACAGTTTGCAGTTTGTCACACTTTTTCTGAACTCTGATTTGTCTTTCTGTAGTGTGTAGGGCCCACATGTTAACTGATCCTGTTGTTGTGGCAAATGTTTCTGTCTCACAATTTTCTCATATATTGTGAACTTTGCCATGTCTTACATTGTCCAGATTTAAGAACTTTAGTGACGTTTTTTTTCTTTGCTTCAGCTTTTAATCAGTATGTTTGAACTGTATCCTTGACTACTTTTTCTCCAGACCGGAATCGAAGGTGGAGAAAGTATTAGGTCATGTGGTGAAGGTAGTTCATAAAGTTCTAGAAATTGTGATATTTTGACGAACCAGCTGTTTGATTGGTTTGATTTTATTGCATATATCTCTTTCCATAGGTTCAGATTTGTTCACAATATTTCCAAATAATTTCAACTTACGTTTGTAGAGTTCTGCTTCTACACAGGGAAATTTTGTTCACGTGAAATTTACGTGAAAACAGGATGAACGTGAAATTCACAAGATTTTTTTCACATGAATTTCACTGTGTACACAGGGAAATTTTGTTCACGTTAAATGAGGATTAATGTGAATTTAACGTTAAACGTCACGTGAAATTTATATTAATATCATGCAAAACTCACATTAATTTCACTTTACCTTTTACACATGCGTTTCACATGAAAATTCTATATATATATTACTGAGAATTTTTTGCGAAATATTTATAGAATTGCATGAAAGTTATAGATTATTAAAAAAAATCACGATGTCACATGAATTTTTTCACGTGAACTTAACGTTAAAAGGATGCTCGCTAGTCTTGTTTTGGGATTTCTGTCATTTTTTTCAGAATCTGGTTTTAACCATCAAAATAGGGTTAAAATTTTGCCCACGAACCCCCTATTTTCTTTTAATCAATGTCTTTAATATGTCATGAAGAGGTAACAAACAAAGTTTCATCAAATCCTAATTATTCTGTCACGGGTTTTAACAGCTATATAGTGTAAATGCTAAACCAATGAAAAAGTCAGAGAAAACCTTTTCCCGCCAAAACTTTAACCTCAATTATCTTGAAAATGAGGTCACGAACCTATCAAAATTTTTTGCTTACTGTATACCTTTTACTTTTATCTTTTCATTTAAGGCATCAAATTTGAAACCTATTTATTTTCTATAAATACGCAAATATTATAATTGCTTTGTTTTACTCGAAAATTTGTGTATGTATAGCTGAATAGCAGTGCTAAATGAAATATAATTTGTTTTTGGTATATTCATTAAATTTATAGCACCCAGACACTTAAAAAATTGTCTAAATTGATGAATTTGTACTTTTCGGCCAAAATAACCATGTGATTTTCCCTATGGCGCCACCCCTTGCCCATCAAAATATTTGTAATCCACAAGACATATATGTAAGACATAGATATAAGTGTAAATAATGTCTTTATATTATTTTTCTATAGATGTTTTGAGCTCAGAGGAACTTTTGTCCAGATTTGGAATTAAAATAGTATCTTTAATCTTATGTAAAGTTGAAAGCCAACTATTTGTATTGTCTTGGGAAAGACTTTTCTCTTCTTGGAATGCTGCTTTTAAAATTTCTAACTTTTGTTCATGTTTTGATTCAACGGCAACCAATCTTAAATAATATTGAAATCATATTTATACATCAAAAAGTAGGACTTTATGCTTATTGGGTTAAGTGCTAATTCAGTTCTAAATGCGAGATTGGATGCCTTACTGTGAACTCCCAAGATATTCTTCAAAAGGTAATTGAGTCTAAATTTGAATTTAAATCGGAGATCCATATTTCAGACCCATAAGACATAATTGGTAAGATAAGTGGTTATAAAGTTTTATCCATTTTTCTTCTAAAATGAAGTTAATTGCAGAAAACGTTAAAATTAGTTTTGTTTTGTAACAAGCAATTATTCTGCACTATATAAGCCTTAAAAAATCTAGAAAAATAAATTAATTTGAAAATATGACCTGATTTAGGGCCAAAATAGGCCTACTCCTTTCCCTGTGTATTTATGTTTGTTGGAAAAGTCAGACTGAACATTGAGCATAATGTTTCATTAGCTACTAATGTTACATCGTTCGCTTCTGTAGGGACTCCACAATATATGGTTCCTTGATGAGCATCAAGTTTATGTTCTTCAAATATATGCAGCAAGGAATTGATGAAGACTTAATATGCGGTGGGGGACCAGAATCCACCCAGGCAAACACCTTGGTATTCAGCAACAGGACGGGAAAGTTGTTCTCTCCATTTAGAGTGGGATAATAAGAACCAATTTTCATCAGAAATTCATGTTTTGTTCATTTCTCTTAGCAGACCATCAATGTCATACAATGTCAAACGCTTTTGGGGCATCTGTCAGCGCTATAAGAATTGGCTTCTCATTCTCAAGAGCCTCGTTTCTAAGTTCTGTTACTATCAGTCCAGCAATGGTAGGTGATTCTTTTCTATGAAACTTTTTTTAAGACGATATGGATTATTAAGAAATCTGTCATTGTGATCAGATAGGTGAACCTTTTGAAAATCTTTCCTATAGTACTTATCACTGTGATTTTTCGGTAGGAATTAGGGTCCTGCATTGGTGTTTCTCCCTTCTTATAGATAGGATTGCTAATTGCAGCTTTTAGTGAGGCAAGAAGGTAGCATGATGAAAAGATGAAATTCAGTATCTTAGATAGAATTTGAATTAAGGGTATCACCTTCATATTTGATGTGTTCGATTGAAACATATTGTTCATCTGGAGATTTTCCATTTTTGAATGATCTTATAAATTTCCTAAGTTCTTCAGTTACTGGGGAAAGCGGTTATAAGGTCAGCTTAAATATGCTATTGTTGACATCATCGGTGACAATAGTTTTGAAATGTTTGTATCTTCAATAGGTATTGTTAGCTCTTGAAAATAGTCAGCTTAGAAAATAAAGAGATGTGGAATAAGTGTATCCTTCTACAATTGTTTCTGTTGTGTTCAGTTTCTTGTCGTTGATTCTTTCTACGTAGTGTGGTACACTGAATTTTGACAGTTTTTAATTTCAGTATGCATATTATTATTATTTTTAATAAAAGTATTTTGATTCTATTTAAATTGATGTTGTCTCATTTATTAGTTGATCTGAATGTAATTCAGATCAAAAGTCACTTGATTTGGTTGTCACCAGTTGTATTGATTATTTACACTTCATTTCACCTTGAACTTTTATTTAGTCAGGTATTTTTAGTAGCACTCTTGATTATTGGAAGGTTTTGATTGGTCAATCTCATTATTGGAACTCATGTACTTTTGGAGGGAATTCTTACCATTCATTCTTTTACATTTTTCTTTACTGGACAGTCAGCCATATTGCATTTCAACTTATAATTTTCTTCACAGTTTATTCTAGTTAGATTTCTGGGTGTTATTCATTTCATATTCAGGTCAGTTACATTTCACTATTTTAATTGTCATATTTTTATTAACATTTGGTGCATTTATGACTGATGGATGTATGCAGGATTGCATCTGTGAGTGAAAATGACATCTTTATGAAAGTTGTAAATATTGAATAAATAATGGTTAAAGTTGTATTAAGGTTCATCAGTACCTTTCGTTTAAAATGGCGAAATTTTCTACCTTTTTTCTAGTATATGCAGAACAAAAACTACAAATAAAATAATAAAATAAAGCATAGCTGGACCTAGATAAGGTAATTTCTGATTCAATTTCTATCAATTTTTCATTTTAAGTTCCTTAAAAATAAAGATCTCTTTTTTTTCCTGTTCAGATTTTAAATTTTTAAAGGACAAACTATCCCTATTGTGCCTCTTACATGAAACGAGGTGAACACTTTTAGTTAAATCCCTTATTAAAGTTGCATGAAATTTGAGGCCACAAGAAAGGGTGAAAGGGATATTAGCCTTAAATCGGGTGTTTTTAAAAGCGGAGAAAAAAGAGATCTCTAAAATAAAGGAATTTTACAGGAATAATTCATAGAAATAAGGTAAGAATTTTAAATTTCTAGGTCCAGCTACACTCTATATTTCAATTTTATTTGCAGTTTTGGCTGTGCATATATGGAAAATAGATTGAAAATAACGCCATGTTTTAGAGAATGGTACAGATGAACCTTAAAATGAATGACTTTTTGATAAACAACATAAACTTTTCAGTAACTTTAATGAACAAAGTATTTCTGAGAGAATGAGATTTCCTCTTAAATATTTGATGAATAAACTCATAGACTTATTTTAAACCTTAAAGTAATAGTATTTTGATATACCAGTAAACTGTGTGTTTTAAGTGTTCAGACTATGTGTTAAATTATTTGCTGAACACATGGTTATAAAACCTATTTTTACTTCAGGTGTTAAGCTGATATAATATGTAGATTTGTTTTGCCATCCACATAGACCTTCATACCCTTGTATGAGGTAAGCAGAGAGTTGAGTTTATTTCTTGTTACTTTTGTTATTTTTAGTTTGCTATTTTTGCTTTGCTTTTCATTTTCTAATGCTTTGCTTATTTTGTATTTTATTTACTAATCATGCAGATCATAGATTTTCATGAAACTTTATTATGCTATTTACACATTTATTTGTTTGTGGTACACACAGTATCTCAGTGAAGCAACTATATAGTATACAGAGTATTGTATTTATTTTATTTTATATTTGAGTCATATTATGAGCAAGAGTTATCCTTCTTGTACCAGTATTTATGAAGTTATATTATTTTATAGGGTCTTTTGATGACCTTTTGATGATTGATAGCAGACCTCTAATAAAGAACCTTAAACCATACGGAGTTTGATACCTTTATTGGCCAAACCTACCCGTTTTCAGTAGTAAGGTTGTGCTATTGGGGTTATCTTGATTCTATGTAGTGGGGTTGTGATATAGAGGTTATCTTTCTGTTCTTGTCGTTGATTCTACGTAGTCAGGTTGTGCTATTGGGGTTATCTCTCTGTTCTCGTCATTGATTCCACGCAGTGAGGTTGTGCTATTGGGGTTATCTTGATTCTATGTAGTGGGGTTGTGATATAGAGGTTATCTCTCTGTTATCGAACTAGCTTGTATCAGTTTCTTTTAGTTCCATAATTTGACTAAACTTTGTCCGTCTCTTGATAATCTCGTGGGTTTTTTTTTATCTTAATTGTCTCTTGCACTTTTTCATTATCAACATAGTCTTCACTGTCATTTTTTGGACGCCCCTCTTGCTTCCATTTATGAAAATACAATTTTTGAGTTTTTATAAATTCACGTATTGTTGGTGGCCATGGTTTTGGCCATTGGATACTTAACACTCGAGTGTTACATATTTTGCCTAAGCATTCTTTTGTTGATAGAAAGTAGTCAATCTGTGAGGTGGTGAACAGTTGGCTTTGCAATGCATTCTGACGGAAGATGTAAACCATGTTCGTTTTCAAAGTTTTTAAAATCATTTCGGATTTGCAGAGTTTCTGTGTAATGAGGAGTTAACATCACCTCCAAAAAATATTTTAGCATTATCCTGGTATTTAATGACAATTTTATTTACATTTTAAATATTCAAATGTTAGTTTAGTTTTAGTTTAGTAATTTATCCGTGTAGCGACCAGTAAATCCCACATGGGCGGTAGGAAAAAACTATAACTTGGCCATCCAGAGTCGGTAGAGAAACTTCAGTTTACACAGTATACATGCCTGGTTCGTGCAAATTTTGTACTTTTTATGTCGTTGTTGTACTTTTTTACTTTTTTTGCTTGCTTGGTCTTATTGTTGACGTTGTTTGTAATTGTCTTATAACGACATTGTTACTTACTTTTAGATCGTTCCAAAATTCCGGTTCAACAAACCAGTTACAGTTTCATATCTCTGATGTGCAACTTTTTCGTATACGTTTAATAGACCTTTTCACAGCTCAGTGTTCGCGTGTGTTATGTAGGACGGTCAGTTTTAATGGTGTAGAAACCGGAGTACCCTGAGGAAACCACGATTTTGGGCAGGTAAATGACTAACCTAGTCACATACAGTTGGGGAAGTCCCTATTTTGTAAAATACAAACGGGACTCGATCACCAGCTGGTGGGGTGATCGGTGTGGTATTTAAACCAGAGCTTTAGATCACTCGGGCGTCCAGACCCCCTGCTCAGTATATACCGTTTATTTTAAGCAATTTCCAGAATATCTAAGCTAAAAACACTTTTTAGAACAACCAATGTCAAGTGATGTGACAATTTTCCATTGGTGACAGGATCTCAGACCCCTTTTAACGAAAATTGGTAGGATAATAAACAGTAAAGACCACCCTCCTAAAAATGACGTTACAAATGAAAGATGCAAGTGCTAGCTGTGCATCATAAATTGAAAAACTATACGTTATAAATTTTCGAATGGCACATTGAATTTGTAAAAATATTGATGTAGAGGGACAGATTAAATTGTAACAGTGTTATGGGTCGACGTATTGAGGTAAATTACTTTGAAAAACTAAAAAAAAAATAGCTTTAGTTTGGTATTTTCGGCTTCCAAGTCTAACCTTCCAGAACTTGATTTACACAAAGTTTAAACAATAGCTCACGTATATTTGATAAAAAGATATATTTTGTTCAAATTTTATGATGTTAACTATACACCATAACAATCAGACGAACATAGCAAATATAATTATCTTTATACAAAATCTAATCCTAATGACCTCGGCTATACAGAGACTTTAAAAGACTTTTCTCCAATCTGTGAGTCTTAAAACAGCTATGATACTGTGTGGTGACGTTTCTTCCTGCCTCGAGTTTTTCTACTAACCCTGCGAAAAAGTCTCCCAAAGAAACTGATTGGTCTCCTTATTGAACCGGAAAACCCTTCTTTCTTTGTTTCCACATTGAAGATTGGTTCCGGTAAAGATGGGTTTAACTTAAATCGAATTGCACCTAGAATTCCTACCAGAAGTTCATCAATTTTATGATTTAGTCCAGCAGAAACTTCGATATATTTCCCATCGTACATCTTGCTAACCTCCTTTGCTTCTGTAAAAGAATATATACCATTAATTTTATATAAGTGTTGTCATGAAACATTTTACAAGAGCATCTAATGGGTCGAAAAAGGAGTTTGCATTTTAACCATTCTGTATTTAGTCCCTTACCCAAACTCCTTCGCAGTAGGCTTATCCTTCCCAACAAAAATAGGTCAGGATTATCCCACTGCTACAGGCTTGTATGAATTTGATCAAGATTCTTGATAATTTTTTTAGTTTAATAGATTTTCAAAATTTTCCTATAGTTCAAATTTTCTTTAATATTTTTTTAGAAGAATTAATTCAACCGGTTGAAATCAGTACGCACTATTTTTAAGTGAAGTAAAGTAGAAGTATTTAGGCTATACTATAAACAATGTGGTTGCGCAATGCATTTTGGTATTTGTGAGTACTTTTCATGGTTTTTAATTTAGAGAGTAGGGGTCAAAAGAGGTGCTTAGAAGTGATTAGTGTACGGACCGTTACGGACGGGAACTGGAACTGTGAGGAGTTTGTCCCTTACCATCTGTTTTAACTTTTCGTTTCCTGACCAGATCCAGTTTGTTCCCGACCATTATAACCGTCCGATCTGTTCCCATATCCATTCGCAGTTCAGATAATAGATCTACTGCTGTATCAAATGTGTCCTTGTGGGCGATAGAGAACACCAGGATATAAGCATCAGCTCTTATACTCTCCAGATCAACCTACAAAAGACATTTATTGATAACTTAGATACTGCTTTCGGTGTCCAATAATGGTGCGGTGAAAACTTGAACATGGGAGCAACAACAGATGAATAGTAGAATTGTAAAATTGTATTCTAAGAACCAGAGTGTTACCAATGAGGCATTCGCATGTCAAAATTCGAAAGAGCAACAAAGGCAGATCAGTCAACAAATAACACTTGGGATAATCAGACAACACAAAAACAGCCGAACTGCAATCAACAACGCGAACACATGCCGTAACGAAAATGAACTCAGGTGCTCTGGAAGAGTAAGCAGTTCCTGCTTGTAGCAATATACCCGTCGCGTTGCTAACGGTCAATCCAGCGGGTCAAATTTGTAAAAGGAGGACAAAACCAAACCCTACGAGTATTCATCTGAGAAATAGAAATCCAATTCTATAGTATTCTTTAATAAAACTGTTGATTTAGTTATGTTATATATATTCATATTTCGAGTGGTATAGCCTCTGTGCCAGCAGCATTTTAATCAAAATAAGTGTATAAAGGCAGAAAACCAGAATCATCAAACAGAGGTTCGAAACAGAAATCAAGATCCAGCACATAGGAAATCGACCATGTGCATGGTTGTTACTATTTTCCTACATTTTTTCTCCTCTTTAAAGCTGGGGTGCTTTTTTTGCCTTTTGTTTTGTTCCTGCTTCTGCGTTAAAAACATAATTGACAAACCTCGTTCTCGGTTTCATCTAGAAATTCTATAATTGATTCTTCCCCATTCAATTGGACAGTTAAAACGTTGTCTTCGTGATCTGAAACAAATTAACACAGAATTTTTATTTTATTTTTAAATGGGTATTACAAAAATGTAAATGAAATAAGTGTAATGTAGACTCAAATACTAAGCATGCTAATTTTCTGGGATTTTTTTCTGTTTTCTCTTCTTTTCTTTTATTTCATTTCTAATAATATTTTCCGTTTTGTCCATATATTTAATTGCAATGTTGTCGACTGGGCAAACAGACAAACACCAAACAATCAGTCAATTTATTTTGCTTGTTGTATCTTTTTTTCCAGTTCAAGTCGTCGCATGTATTGCTTTTTCCCTAAAGTGTCATCTTGTTGTTAACACATTGCAGGTGCACAATTACGTTATAACACTAGTACTGCTGATCCTTCACACAAGTAGATCGACTCCAGGCCTGGTGACATTAAAATTTTAATTATAGTAAATACAGAGACAAATGACACAAATTGCCGGATTGTAATAAGTCTCTTAAAAATAAACAATATGTCCCCACCGACGTACACCGGATTGTAACAAGTCTCTTAAAAATAAACAATATGTCCCCACCGACGTACACCGGATTGTAACAAGTCTCTTAACAATAAACAATATATCCCCACCGACGTATACCGGATTGTAATAAGTCTCTTAACAATAAACAATATGTCCCCACCGACGTACACTGGATTGTAACAAGTCTCTTAACAATAAACAATATGTCCCCACCGACGTACACTGGATTGTAACAAGTCTCTTAACAATAAACAATATGTCCCCACCGACGTACACCGGATTGTAACAAGTCTCTTAACAATAAACAATATGTCCCCACCGACGTACACCGGATTGTAATAAGTCTCTTAACAATAAACAATATGTCCCCACCGACGTACACTGGATTGTAACAAGTCTCTTAACAATAAACAATATGTCCCCACCGACGTACACCGGATTGTAATAAGTCTCTTAACAATAAACAATATGTCCCCACCGACGTACACCGGATTGTAACAAGTCTCTTAACAATAAACAATATGTCCCCACCGACGTACACCGGATTGTAACAAGTCTCTTAACAATAAACAATATGTCCCCACCGACGTACACCGGATTGTAACAAGTCTCTTAACAATAAACAATATGTCCCCACCGACGTACACCGGATTGTAATAAGTCTCTTAACAATAAACAATATGTCCCCACCGACGTACATCGGATTGTAACAAGTCTCTTAACAATAAACAATATGTCCCCACCGACGTACACCGGATTGTAACAAGTCTCTTAACAATAAACAATATGTCCCCACCGACGTACACCGGATTGTAACAAGTCTCTTTACAATAAACAATATGTCCCCGCCGACGTACACCGGATTGTAATAAGTCTCTTAACAATAAACAATATGTCCCCACCGACGTACACCGGATTGTAACAAGTCTCTTAACAATAAACAATATGTCCCCACCGACGTACACCGGATTGTAACAAGTCTCTTAACAATAAACAATATGTCCCCACCGACGTACACCGGATTGTAACAAGTCTCTTAACAATAAACAATATGTCCCCACCGACGTACACCGGATTGTAACAAGTCTCTTTACAATAAACAATATGTCCCCACCGACGTACACCGGATTGTAACAAGTCTCTTAACAATAAACAATATGTCCCCACCGACGTACACTGGATTGTAACAAGTCTCTTAACAATAAACAATATGTCCCCACCGACGTACACCGGATTGTAACAAGTCTCTTAACAATAAACAATATGTCCCCACCGACGTACACTGGATTGTAACAAGTCTCTTAACAATAAACAATATGTACCCACCGACGTACACCGGATTGTAATAAGTCTCTTAACAATAAACAATATGTCCCCACAAACGTACACCGGATTGTAATAAGTCTCTTAACAATAAACAATATGTCCCCACCGACGTACACCGGATTGTAACAAGTCTCTTAACAATAAACAATATGTCCCCACCGACGTACACCGGATTGTAATAAGTCTCTTAACAATAAACAATATGTCCCCACCGACGTACACCGGATTGTAATAAGTCTCTTTACAATAAACAATATGTCCCCACCGACGTACACTGGATTGTAACAAGTCTCTTAACAATAAACAATATGTCCCCACCGACGTACACTGGATTGTAACAAGTCTCTTAACAATAAACAATATGTCCCCACCGACGTACACTGGATTGTAACAAGTCTCTTAACAAAAAACAATATGTCCCCACCGACGTACACCGGATTGTAACAAGTCTCTTTACAATAAACAATATGTCCCCACCGACGTACACCGGATTGTAATAAGTCTCTTAACAATAAACAATATATCCCCACCGACGTACACCGGATTATAACAAGTCTCTTTACAATAAACAATATATCCCCACCGACGTACACCGGATTGTAATAAGTCTCTTAACAATAAACAATATGTCCCCACCGACGTACACCGGATTGTAACAAGTCTCTTAACAATAAACAATATGTCCCCACCGAGGAATGCCGTAGTTTAAGAAGACTCAGACCAAAAGAATTCAAATTTTGTCACGTAAATTTATTCCACAGTTCCATCATATTACCTATCTTAGGTGTAGAACAATTAGATATTGTTGCACTTTAAGATTATGTGCTTCTGTACTATGAATGTCAGTAACATAATAAGGTCTTGGTTCTCACTAATTATAAGTCAGTTTTGAATGATTTTGCAGTCTACTTACTAATAAACCGTTAAATAATTGATGCCGAAAATAGCTGCGGACTTAACTAAACAAACTGATTAAACAGACGAGGAGATCTAAACACTAACAGAAAGGAATAAAACAAAACACTATCACAGATTAACACAGACACAAACCTAAAATTAATACATAAACATATATCTATTACTAAATAAAACATTATATTATTACAACTTTTTGCGATGTTACTCTATAATGTATTTTGGGTATGAGGAAACTGAAGAAACCTAGAAAATATTAATCAAAGAATAGATGATAACGAGATTTGGAATAAGTATACGCGTCACAACTAATATAAAGAAACGGCAAATTTAAAAAACAGCCAGCAGCCTTCAACATGACCAGAAGTCGCTGCTCGCCTTCTTACATTAACCCAATGCTAAAGATACAATACATAACAAAACCAATCCAAAAATAACAAAAGATACAGAACCCAACAAAGAAATATCAAAAAGCAATCGAAACTTTGAAGCTATAACAAAATTGTTGGGGTTTAAATGAAAAGAAAACGAGTTTATTTTCTGGTATAATACAATACTCGATAGAGATGGAAGTCATAATGACATTTCTTCTTCTCTGGTTTCCTAAAACCATCACAGGACTGCTTTCTGACGCATAAAACCACCACAGGACTGCTTTCTGGCGCACGCCGAAATAGTTTGGTTACCTCATTTTTTTGGTGCCCAAAAGAAGTGACAATAATTTTGCATTATATTTCCATTTGATTTTTGTCAAGGTCAAATGTTTCACCTTGTTGGAACCTAAAGTAAACAATAGTAATTTTATCCTAAGTTACACACGGGTATTACCGGTTTTCGTTTGTTGCTGACAAACTGAAGACGGTCTAAAAAGAATACAACGGAGTAAAATTTTTGACAAAGAAGAAAACAATAGAAGAAAAGGGTAGACAACAGATTTAGATTAGACTGCTGTCTACCCTTTTTCTATTGTCCTAGAGTCATGTACAGATAATTTGTGGGCCGTCATCAGTTTGCCAGTGTTTACCATAGCCGATAATACCCAGTGTTACATATCTGCTGTTTTTTGAAAACTAAATGTGCATGGTAAAGTGTATCTTAAAACTACATATCAATGGTAAAGAAAGAGTATCTTAAAGCTACATATCAATGGTAAAGAAAGAGTATCTTAAAGCTACATATCAATGGTAAAGAAAGAGTATCTTAAAGCTATGTATGCACGGAGATGTTGCTTTATATAAATCAACATTTGGGCCACGACGTTATAACCAAAAGGTTATCATAAGCTACATATACGTGACGATATTACTAATATGTATCGATAGCTACATTTGGGCGACAATGTCACCTAAGGGTTTTCAAAAGCTACACGTGCGTGGCGATGTTACTCGGATTTTTGAAAGGTACATATGCGTGATAATCTTACCAAAAGAGTAATCAAAATGGTACATATGTGTCGTCAAAAGCTATATAATTATGTGTGGTAATCTTATTTAGGCTGTGAATTTTATGTGATCTTATTCAATATCTTACCCATAGAGTTATCGAAAGCTACATATTCCGACGTCATGAACTGCTGGGTGATGGACGTTTTCCCGACACCATGTGCCCCAAGGATTACGACTTTATAATACGATGAACCTGCTCTGTGTTCAGTCTGATTGTGAACATGAACTTCCAGGGGAACTTGTTGTGCCGTTCTGTCATCAGAACCATTTCTTGCAGATCGTCCCCCTCTTTTACGTAAGGAGTCCCCTCTATTTACAACGCCCTTGGTAGTAGTTTTGAACGACCTAACTCGTCTAAGATTACTTTCCTTGTCTCTACTGTCCTCTGAGTCCTTATTATATAAATAGTTAGCGAGATTTGGAGAGCTTGTTGGGAGGCTACTTCGCCTCCTCTCACGATTAGCTGCGGCCGCCTGGAGGTAAAAATCAGCATCAGTTGTCAATTCTGACGAATCTTGTCTGTTTGCAGATCGCCCCTTACCGTAATTTCGTTTTGCTTTTTGGTCTTTTTGGATCTCTCCAGGTTCCCTAAAGGATCCTGATCGAAGAGGCAAAACGCGAGTCCCTGACGTTTGTTCATTTTCACTGCGGAAAGATTCCGATCGTGAAATGTGAATTCCGGGAACTAGTAAATGTGAAGACATCGAATTTGAAGAAGAATTAGAGTTTGTAGAAATTAAACTAGATCCTCTCTGTGGTCTTCGTTCACAATAATAGTCTATCGTCATTATTCTCTTCTAATTTAAGTTCCAGTTATAAGTTTTGTTGCACAAAATGTACTAAATAAAACTAAGAATTTTCCCGTGTGTTCTCCTTAGTGTAACTGTTAGCTTTTGTATCATCAATCTTTTTCTATGAAACTTCTCTTCTTATAATTAACTTATTAATTATGGCTTCGAAGCTTCATCAAATTAATCGCTCGTATCTTTCTAGTTTTGTTTCACTTGTGCGTAGATAAGACGGAACATTCGGCTGTACATTATTCCTATATAAGATCTATTTTTATCTTCTTTAAAATGCTACCTAGATAAATTAGAGAGAATCGAGTTTCACCTACTGCTTAATTGTTTGTAAGGTTGCCCTTTCCTAAGATTAATGTAATATAAAGAGGTTATTGTTTAAATTTATTTCTTTAATCATCGTATCATCACGAACACTTACAAAAAACTTTCGGCCAGTAGTTGAAACATGAAATCTGAAATAACAAGCCTCACTCCTTAGATTTTAAAGCTATCTTTGCTTTTCAGTTTGTTTTTATTTGCCACTAGAAAACATAGCTGTTAGTGGTTCAACACCATGCAGATACTGAATGAGTTCGCAAAACTTGTTTTTGATCCATTTTGTACCTTTTAAGCAAATAAAATAGTTTTTTTTGATTAAACCGGGTACTAAATGCAATGCCAACGCTTTTTCATCTTCAGTGATATTTGAATTAACATGTAAATACTTGGTTGGAATTTTGAAGCAACCTATTATTTTTAAGCGTGAAATGTCACCAATTTCTTAAAGCTTTAGCTACAATGTAAATCAAAGGATGCCAAACTACGATCAATCAATCATTAGAATCTATATGTCCTTTACTCTTTCTTTATTCTAATTGACAATTAAAAAGAATAATTTACAAGTGCGTCTTATCCATTCTGATTCCAATGATGACGTGTTTTATAGAGTCTTAAGTGATTCTCCTCATTTTGTTTAACAAATCAACAAACGGCAAAGTTCAATCATCTATATCATCGCAACACAAAACATGAGATGTAAGTGGTCTGTGTTTCCCATCACCAGAGCACAGGTTATGTACTATATCGGGGTTTGACAAAGTGTACTCTATAGGGATACGTCAGTGAGTTGCACCTCACGCTACATTTACTATTTTTTATCTTGATGACAGGCATCATTTCTCTGATAATACATCCAGTGCAGTAAGGTTGTAGTATGTGTGATAAAAAAGGTTTATTGTTGAATTGTTTTATTTTCAAACAATGAACTCAATCATAGGAGCTATAGAATTTACAATTAGGCTGGTATGATCTTGTACTTAACCATTTGGTTTTCTTTAGATTATATGGAATATCTTCATAAGCGAACATCTTAGTAACAAAATTTATTTTCTTTCGGTGGCAATACGATCTGGTTGTAGAGTAGTTTTCAGGCCCATGAGCTTGCTTCTGTTCAGTCTGCTCTTCGTATATAAAACTCGGAACGAAAACTTAAAGATCAAAGCTTAATTTTCTTACCTCTGAAAATTAAGCACCTTGAATATTGAAAAAATCTAGAGTCTGATATAAGTAACAAACAATATACGTATTCTTATTTTTTACGTGACATAGTTTCCAATTAAAACTGTTACAGAGGAGCAAAAGAAATATTTATCATCATTTAAGAATAGTTCTTCTGTCATATATATATAGATGTCAACAGGTGTGATTCCTTTTTGTCTTGCCTTATCTTCGTCTGAAAATAGCATTTCCAAAAATAAACATCTAATCAGTAAACATACTTATATTTTTAGAACCAGTGACCTCCAGTTACTAATTGTGATATTTCTAAATCAAATCCATTATATTAGGGACATATAACAGAAGAAACTCTATAAACTGTCAAGGACAAGAAGAACATAAAGAACTTCATAAGGTGAAACTTATCAAAAGTGCATTGAAAAGGCTACACAGTGTCGTGACCATGTCCTACGTAAGGTTATGATTTCACCAGTCAGACGAAAACAAATGCAAAAAAAACAGATGTAAGTGAGATTCATTATTCAAAAAAACATAAAGACACAAATCTCTTTAGATTTGTCAGGCACTTGTCGTATTCTATGCCCAAAAAAAAGCCTTTCTATAAAACAAAATTAGGATTGGATATGCAGTATGTCTTTGTTCTATAGACCATATGCAAGACGAAGAGCAGCCACCACTGGTCATATTGACGGCTGCTCACTGTTTTCCATTGTGGAGTTTTGAATTGCTGTTAATTTGTATGAGGTTGTGTCGCAAACAATGATTCCATGTTTCATTAATATATTCTTTTGAATTGTTAACAAATATATGATGACAGTCAGAAAGGGATAAATGAACGAGGAAAGCATTGGTCTTTCGAGTCTAAAGAGATTGTGAAGGATTTGGACATAATGAACAGTAAGCAGTTGGTGGCTATTGGAGCTTTGTTTCAGGAGGTTTTCATGTTAAAATGAATCTGTGCTGTAAGAGTTCTTAAAACACTCAATTTACATATTAGATTTATAACTATGGTGGAAGGAATTTAAGTATCTAAATATCAATTATTTCTATTATTTACTAATAGATTAATCAAAACTGTTAACAATTCTGCATGTTTCTTCAACATCTTCACCTTTCATTTGTTCCCATCAGAATCATTTTTTATAAATAAATATGGCAGCTCTCCATCTTTTTAAACATTTAATATGATATAACCATCAGGTAAAAAGATCACATGCGTCATCCACAACATTTAATAACAGCTTAATTAATATTTATGGCATATTAAGATGATTTGCTTGATGAGAACACTTTTGAAAGTAAATTATACAAAGTATTAAAGGCTTTCACTACCCTCTGATATTTTAAATACCTCCTCTATAAAACATAGATATCTTACAGCTATACAACGACTTAATCTTTATGCTATGCTTTTTGATTCATAAAAATCTATATTGAAAAAAAATTGCTAATGATATAGTTAAACTGAACATTTACTTTCAATCAATTACTCCCCGACCCCTTATTTGCTGTTACCCAGTCCCTTCTTGTCCATAGTGTATATTTTATGAAAGGATATACTAGTAAGTCAATGAACATGAGACCATAACGCATATATGGGGACATATATAAACACCAACCTGTAAACATTTATATCAGTTGTATGGCTATTTGCTTCTACTCGATATGGTATTATCATCTGTTTCTTTTATTCCTTAATATTTGTTCGGGTTCCCAATCTGATTTTATTTGTTAAACTTGGATTTCCTGGTCTTGTTTAGTAGATTTTTGCCCGGTTATTATTTTATCTGTAGATTTTATTTGTTTAGAAGATAATGAGATGCATGTGGATTAAATGTATGTAACATAGCTCACATAACGGACGGTAATTTAGAAGAAGAAAAAACACAATGGACAACCGCCAGCAGCCTTCAACGAGGCCATTAGGCGCTGCTTGCTGTTTAGCTATTGGCCCAAAGTCAAAATATAATGTATAAAATTAAAATCCAGTCTCAAAATAGTCAAAGAAAGACCCCCTTATTTAACAATGAACAGAAAACATCAAAACGACAAGTACAAACAAATGCTTTCAGTTGCCAAAGCTAAGTTGTTTTCCCGATCTCATCTGTTCAAGTTCCCAATCTGATGGTATTTTTTTAAAGCCAAAAAAAAAGCAAAACCAGACGTTCTAGACTGGAATTGTTTAATTGTCTGATAATATGTTAATTTAGATAGCTGTTAGCTTATTCAAATTAACACCTTGAATTTGTGGGAAGTGTTAATATTCGGCTTTAACACATTCTTATTATTATTTGATTTTTCTACAAAGTATGACGTGCATGTTCATCAAATGTGGCTGTTTAAGGAGAGAGGCACCTGCAAATTAAAGTAATTAAATGTCCCTAAAAATGGTCTCTCGTGTTAGAAAAGCTTAAATTAAGTTAAATCAAAGAAAAAAGATCATATGTACATGAGTTGGTTTTAAAGATATAAGATTTTAAATATTTGGCGAGAAATCGGACGCCTTTGGATTTTTTTTAATAACATTGAAACAGTTTTTGTCCTATTAAGCATAGAAATAATAATTAAACTTTATTGAAATTTGGTATATGTAATTATTTAGACATGATATTAGAAATAATGAAAAGAAAATAGGGGGTCGATGGGTAAATTAATTCCCATGCATTTTAATGGATAGAGGCAGAGGATATCGAAAAACATTCAAAACAACAGGTTCCTTAAGAATTCGGTAGCACTAACGAAAAGAATTTTCAACTTTTCCGATATTAACCTGCATATCTTTGCCTTTGACAAAAAAGATCAACTTGGCTGTTATGCTAAGCTCTGGGGTTGGTGAAATGCTTTTTATTCTGGTGGTAACCCATCTCGCTTCTTTTTTTCTTCTAATATTTGTAAGTGAAATAGATATAGATAAGTACGCAAAGCAATGGTATGTATTATAAAAATTAAGTATTCTGAATTTTTTTCTCTTTCTCTGAAAATGGCCACTTAAATTATTCATTATAATTTTAGGATTTCCCCATAAAAATAGCAATTTTCAAAAGCATTATATTATTTAAGCTTGTTTTCTTTATTTCTTCTTTACTTTCATTTCTAAATGGAACAATTTGAACAAAGTTATTACTAGTCAGGTGTTTTCTCTGAAGTATTTCTCCCAGTTCATTATGACTACATAATTATAAAAACAATGATTAACCTTGAGTTTGTTTGAAGTATTGTTTACTGAGTTTGATGTTGTATGTTCCATCTTCAGCACCGGTTGTCTAAATGTCATCCTAATCGTTCTCTAGCAGTTGCTTAGAATTTGTTATCTTCACGTTTGTATAGCGAAGAGTAATGGATGCATTTGTACCTATAGAAGATAGTGATACATGCTGATGATAAGTTTCCTTAAACTCATTCAATCCTCTTGTTTAATCCCCTTGATGCCTTAATTTCAGACTTCTAAAGTAGGAACAAATCAATGTACAGATATATTTATCTTATGATGTATAACTAGTGCTTTAAAGCTATAGTTTCATTAATTAAATTTTTTGAAAATTTCAACAGGAAATAGAAACCCCCCAAAAATGATTATCTCTTTCAACTATATTCAAATTATTCAGAAGCTGACTTATGGTGTCATTTGTGTATTAGAAAGGATGAGGCCTTTGACTTCTGGTGTGACTCGTGCGGTAGAAAGGATGAGCTCTTTGACTTCTGGTGTGACTCGTGTGGTAGAAAGAGTGAGGAATTTGACTTCTAGTGTGACTCGTGCGGTAGAAAGGATGAGCTCTTTGACTTCTGGTGTGACTCGTGTGGTAGAAAGAGTGAGGAATTTGACTTCTAGTGTGACTCGTGCGGTAGAAAGGATGAGCTCTTTGACTTCTGGTGTGACTCGTGCGGTAGAAAGGATGAGCTCTTTGACTTCTGGTGTGACTCGTATGGTAGAAAGGATGAGCTCTTTGACTTCTGGTGTGACTCGTGTGGTAGAAAGAGTGAGCTCTTTGACTTCTGGTGTGACTCGTGTGGTAGAAAGGATGAGCTCTTTGACTTCTGGTGTGACTCGTATGGTAGAAAGGATGAGCTCTTTGACTTCTGGTGTGACTCGTGCGGTAGAAAGGATGAGCTTTTTGACTTCTGGTGTGACTCGTGCGGTAGAAAGGATGAGCTCTTTGACTTCTGGTGTGACTCGTATGGTAGAAATGATGACCTCTTTGACATCTGATGTGACTTGTATGGTAGAAAGGATGAGCTCTTTGACTTCTGGTGTGACTCGTGTGGTAGAAAGGATGAGCTCTTTGACATCTGGTGTGTCTCGTGTGGTAGAAAGGATGAGCTCCTTGACTTCTGGTGTGACTCGTATGGTAGAAAGGATGAGCTCTTTGACTTCTGGTGTGACTCGTGTGGTAGAAAGGATGAGCTCTTTGACTTCTGGTGTGACTCGTGTGGTAGAAAGAGCGAGGACTGTGACTTCTAGTGTGACTCGTGTGTGATAGAAAGAGTAAGGAGTTTGATTTCTAGTGTGACAGAAAGACTTAGGACTTTGACTTCTGGTGTGATTCGTGCGGTAGAAAGGATGAGCTCTTTGACTTCTGGTGTGATTCGTGCGGTAGAAAGGATGAGCTCTTTGACTTCTGGTGTGACTCGTGCGGTAGAAAGGATGAGCTCTTTGACTTCTGGTGTGACTCGTATGGTAGAAAGGATGAGCTCTTTGACTTCTGGTGTGACTCGTGTGGTAGAAAGGATGAGCTCTTTGACTTCTTGTGTGACTCGTATTTTAGAAAGGATGAGCTCTTTGTCTTCTGGTGTGACTCGTGCGGTAGAAAGGATGAGCTCTTTGACTTCTGGTGTGACTCGTATGGTAGAAATGATGAGCTCTTTGACTTCTGGTGTGACTCGTGTGGTAGAAAGAGCGAGGACTGTGACTTCTAGTGTGACTTGTGTGTGATAGAAAGAGTAAGGAATTTGATTTCTAGTGTGAGTCGTGTGATAGAAAGACTTAGGACTTTGACTTCTAGTGTGGCTCGTGTGGCAGAAAGAGCAAGGACTTTGACTTCTAGTGTGACTCGTGTGGTAGTTAGAGCAAGGACTTTGACTTCACGTATCAGTATCGTCTAATGTAACAGATAGCGCGAGGCCTTTGACTTTTGGTGTACATCATGTGATTAGAAGCTGGAGGTCTGTGACTTCTGAAGTGATTCGTTAAAGAAAGCACGAAGCCTTTGTCTTCTGAAGTCATTCATGTGATAGAAAGCGTGAGGTCTATGAATTCAGATGTGATTAAGGAAAAAAGCGGGATGAGACCTTTGACTTCTGATGTGATTCGTATGATAGGAAGCATGAGGTCTATGGTTGCTTATGACGTCGCGAACATATGTGATTCGTGAAAGAAAGCGTGAGTCCTTTGACTTTTGATATAGTTTATTTGTTAGGAAGCGTGATAACCTGTGATATAAAGTGTGAGATATTTATTAGTGATGTGATTTTTTTATCATTTGTGTGATAAAAAATTTTGGCCTTTGACATCTGGTGTGATTTGTGCACTTAAAAGCGGATCTTTTAAAGCTAAATAGGCGGTTCATATTTCATCGCTGTGCGATCATCGATTAATAAATACGTCCTTTAGATAATACTTGAAATTAAAAATAATCGTCGCTATTTTATTTTTATCTCTCTAATATAAGCTTGTGAATCGTTGAATGATGCTTGAAAGTTAAAACCATATACCAATTAGTGTGTTTAGTCTGTAATCAAAGTTGATTAACTAACGTGGAGACATGTGTCTTTTATAACCAACAAATACATCAGGTGAGCATATAGTGCATCTTCTGACTCATTCTGGCTATTTCATTACCCGGTGCTTAAACTTAAACCACAACAAAACAGAATACAAATGGAGTGCTTCATTAGGGTGGTCTCTAATTACTCTATTGTTTGCTTACTTGGTTAATGTACATGTGCTTAAAAACAGATGCTTATTCTCGGTTAAACCTGACACTGATTACTTAGTTTAAATACAGTTTATTAAAGTTTGAAGGGAAACTTTTGAAATGATATTATCTTAAAACATATTACATTGAAAGAAACAAAGGGCACCAATGGGGCATTCGGGTGTCAAAAGTCCGAAAGAGCAACGACAAAACCGGTAAACACGAACAAAACAGCACGAAGAAACACAAAACGCAAAATCAACCGAACGGAAATAAATAACGCCAACTCAAGTCGTAACAAGAGTGAACTCAGGTGCCCCGGAAGAGTAAGCGGTTCCTGCCTGCTATAACACCCGCATCGTTTTGCTAATTTCCAATTCAATGTGTCAAATCCGGTTAAGGAAGACAAAACAAATTTGTAAGACAAACCAACATCTGCACTCATTTGAGAGATAGAAATCATATTTGTTTACAATTGCACGATGTCATTAGTGAAGACAGCCACCGTGGTGCAACATAACCCTGTGTAAGCAATTTCTGTGTCAAACGTGACGCTCTGCCAAGAAAATCGATGTAATTCGTGCAAGCTCTGGAGTAACGAATCAACTGTGATACGAAGACTCCATAAGCAGGAGCGGACGGAATGTTGTTACACAAAAAGGGAAAGTTGACGATTGGAAAGTAGAAGTCATCACGTTTGTCAAAGAGCTTTGTTGAAAGTCTTCCTTGAGAGTCAATTTCGAGATGCAGATCTAAATATGAGGTAGACTTCCTAGAATCCGTTGTGTCCTTTATCTCAAGTTCCTGGGGATATACATGTATGAAATGGAGAAAGTCACCAAATCGAAAGAAAGAAAAAAAGATTAATTAACTGTCTTTACTTTCAATTGCTGGAGTCCTTTACTGTACTTTAGATATTTCTTTATCTAAGCAAAGCACTAGTTGGTTAAGTTTAAAGATGAAGCAACCATTTAAAATCTGGACTGGGACAAATTTAAGAAAAAATAACTTTTCTTTGGAGATTACCACTATTAAAACTGAAGGCCGAAAGATTGGAAAACCGTCGGACTCGGTTGATAGAAAATTAAAGCAGCATTGAAACTAAACAAAAAGAATTTTGAACCCGAGTTGAGAGCTTCTCGCATCAAATATTGGAAACTTTTGAACTTGTTGAAGTAGTGTTATTTTTATAACTAACACTTGAAGCATAAGTATTATGTGTACAATAAAGCTAAGTTATATTTCCAAATGGACATAATCATTAAATTAACACAGATGTGCCAACTAATTAAAGCTTTTACAGTAAACAAATTCTACAATTACAGCAATCAATACGAAATCAAGGATTTTTTTCCTGGGTGCCAATTTGAATGCTATATAGAATCTGAAACACATGGTAAGGTAGCTAGCTAGACATCAAAGCTAGACGCCTCTCATGCTTGGTGAAAGTCTGACTTTGAAATAGTTGTTATGTAATAATTAAAGTCATTTAATTCTTTAGACAGGTGCACATTATTTCCTTAAATAACTTGTTGATGGATAGAGAATGAGTTTTCAAAACTCCAAACATGTTAAAGGCATAACCATCAAGTACTAACATACAATAAATTGACGTAGTTACTCAAAAATTACTGGAAATGTGACCTATATTTCAGCAAGAATATAATAAAAATGAACTGTAACTCAAAACAAACATTTAGCACTTGTAACTTATAGTCCTATTTTAGTCAACGTCTTAAAAGGTTCCATATTTTTTTTTCAATAATTCCTAACAGGAACAATTGTTTTAAATATCTTGCTTGTTCATCTATGACTTTTCACAATAGATTAATTTTGATTCATTTTCAATTAAATGCTTAAAACTTGCTATCAGATTATGCGATGATATTTTTCGATAAAACGTTTAGATAATTGTTTACAACCGATATATTATCCATCTTATCATGGATAAAAAAAATCTGGTGTGGCTGCTGTCATGTGATTTTTTTGTGATAAAACATGTAATAAATAAATTTGATTAAAATACTGCAATTTGATTGGACAATTTTTTTTTCTTTTTTTTTTCATATCCCAATGAAAAAAATATAATGGGGAAACGCCCACTTTTTACAGGAAGTGCCACCATTTTAGTTCTTTTTGAGTAAGATTTTCATGTTTTTTTTTATTGTTTTGAAAATTTATTTATAAGGAATGACCGTAATCATTTTTTTTTTCATTGGGGATATGAAAAAAAAAGTTTTGCAATTTAAGTATCATCCGCGTCGCGGATTATACAATGTGCAAATTAAAAAAAATTATTACAGTCATTCCTTAAATAGAAATTAATTTATAAGAAATGACCACAGCAGGTGTAGAAGCAGGCTACACAAAAGTAAGTGCAACATTTTTGCATTTCTTTATAGATAGAAATAACATTGGTCATTCATTTCCTTTAATCGTGAAAAAATCCAGCTTCGATATTCTTATAAACTAAGAATAAGAAAAAAACCTATATGAGCTATTGTAGTAATGTCAAATGCTTGCAATCTGTACCTGTTTGTAATACTAATTAATGTAAAATATAAAATTGTAGATTCTGTATCTTTGTTGCCATAAAACCTAGTTCAACGCACTATTACTGAACATTTTTTTTTCTTTCTCTATTATTATGTCCCCGAACACGAAGTGTCGGGGACATATTGTTTTTGCTCGGTTTCTTATTATTATTATTATTATTATTATTTTTCTCGGTATTCTGGACCGTGAACTTGTCCACCTCATTTTTTCTACATCTTTTAAGGTAGGAAGCTGAATCTTCATATATCAAGAGTATGGAATGGGAGATTGTGCTTTTTGTATTTTTCGTCGAAATCGAATGACCCCTTATAGGTCAAAAAAGGGCCTCAAAATGGCTCCTCGAAACCGAAGTTGAATTTCTACCTGGCATTTCTGATCCGGCAGGGGTAGGACAAATTCCTTTATAGGGTAAGTGTAGACTTTTAATACCTTTCATTTAAAAAAAGAATTTTGAAAATCGGACTTACGGTTTTCAAAATTTTGCAAAAAAACGAAATTTAATTTTTTTGTCAAATTGAGTTATCTTTCTTGGTACAATATATTTTGTAATAGTAATGTTAAAATTCTCAACTTTGTTATTTCTTAATGAAAATCGGTTTACTAGGTAATAGTGATATGCCAAGTTCATTTTTGGTATTAAAAAATAAAATTGGCGGCCATTTTGAAAATGGCGGCTAAAATGGCCGCCATTTTCCCGCCAAAAATTAAAGTTACTCCGATTTTGATGAAAATTGGTATACAAGGTAATAGTGGTAGGGCGAGTTGATTTTTGACATCAAAATTTTTTTATCGTCGGCCATTTTCAAAATGGCCGCCGTTTCCCGCCAAAATTAAAGTTACTCCGAATTTGATGAAAATTGGTATATAAGGTAATAATGGTATGGCGAGTTGATTTTTGACACCAAAATTTTTATATCGTCGGCCATTTTCAAAATGGCCGCCGTTTCCCGCCAAAATATAAGTTACTCTGATTTTGATGAAAATTGGTATATAAGGTAATAGTGGTATGGCGAGTTTATTTTTGACATCAAAATTTTTTTATCGTCGGCCATTTTCAAAATGGCCGCCGTTTCCAGCAAAAAATAAACTTACTCCTATTTTGATGAAAATTTGATATATTAAATTATCTCAAATGCCAAGAGACATTGACAAAGAGGGGTACGTGAGGGGACATTTTTGTGACTCGCTTGCGATCACAATTAGAACTAGTTATACTTATATTTGTCATTTTCGTCTCACTTGAATCATAGGGCGACAATCTTTTCTTTCCACTTGATTTTTCTTTCGCTAACTTTCTTCCTATAGCAATGACCTAGTCACTTTAGCCTTCTTTCCTTAATATCAGTGCTAATATTTTGCAACCAGTTTTTTTACCTAGTTCTCTGCTTGAAATTTCTCGTGCCAAAATATTTCACAAATCTTCCTGGGGCATCAATTGTAAAAACTTGTAAATTTTTAAGCTCATTTTGTGTGATCCAGCTAGCACTTAGCCCCATAAGAAAGCACTGATTTGACGTAACTATCGATAAAAAAAAATCTTTTGATAAGAGAATATAGGCTTGATTTGTATATTGGATTGTAGATGAAAAAGGCTGTGGGTGCATTTCCTAGCGTAGCTCTGGTGTCTTTTTGAGCAGCGATGGTCGGGGCTGATTAGGCTTCCTAGGTAAGTAAAGTCTTCAACATAATCAATGGTATTTCTCGTTTAATAAGTTGTTATTGATGTTCATAGATTTTGGTTAAGAAGTAAATATGTTGAGTCCAGTTTGTTTGAAAATTTGTTGTTTTTCTCATTACCCAGTCAAGTGTTATAAGAAAGAGGTTATGGCAGGGGTTATACCGTTATAGCTATATAGGGGAATTTATTTGAATATGTTTTGTCGGCTTTTCTTTGGTATATTGAGATCTTTACTCGGTTATTTCGTCGATCACAATTCAATGTTTCATGTCTTTTTTAAATTTCATAATTCTATCCGACCACTATTTTTTATTATTATTTTGGAGTTCTATCCATCTTCACTTTGTTCTCCGATATTTTGGCTAAAATGAATCACAAACAAGACATTAGAAATAAGCTTAATATTAAAATATAAGCTATGATCGCGGGGTTGTCAATGACTCTGGTTCCAATGATAATATAGTGCTATATTTGTTCTAGAAATAAAGACTTATATCGTACTCTTGTTTCTTCAGAAATGATTTACAAAAGACGTCAAGCGTATTTCTAGAAACTGCAGAATTAATAAGTTGTCTAAATAAGGCCCTTAGCTTGTCAAAAAACCTATTACTGGCTTATTCCATTAACTATATAAAGAAACCCGACAAATTATAAACTGCTCTATATTTCCACTTGTCTAAGATGGATGCTTCTATAAAGGTACGGAATTATCGGCCTGGAATTAACGTGTCTAGGTCGAAAGCCCACAACAGCGTTCAAAGCATACACAGGAAAAAACTGCAATCAGCATCGCCAACACATGTACATATCCTGTTGGTCATAACACATTCGTCACTTACATCAACTAAGTGTAGGTTAAAGAAGAAGGTTCACGAACACCCTTATTTGGCCTACAATTTGGCAAAAATCTGAACTTATATATTTCATATTATCATTCTTAGTAAGTATAGTCATGTGCTTGGTTTCTCTAATTCTGAACTTATTTTTGACATATTATTAGAGACCAATGTACTACACCAATAAATTTGATATTTTCAAGAAAGTAGTACATAATAGGAGCCAAAGTAGTCCATATAAGGTAGTGTATCTTTAAATTGACATGTAGTATACCAATAAATTTGGTATTTTCTAAAAGCTTAAAGACTTGGGAAAATTTTGAGCCAATGAAACAGTATCATTTTTATGATGTTTAGAAAAATAGTGAGTAGTAATCTTTGGCCACGTGTTTTTGTTAGAATGTTTAATTCTGTCACATGCCACTTCCGGTTTACCGTTCTCTCCCAGATGCCGAGGAACCTTACTTTAGATTTACATGAAAAATCCTATATGCATCTACTATAAAGCACAAGCACACGGCTATCTTTTCAAAAATCTTCTTCTCTCAAAACCGTGCGGCCAAATGTAACCAGACTTTGTAGGATTGTTCAATAGTATGTCCTTTACAAAATCGTTATTTGGATTTATGATTCAAGAAAAACATAGCCATCATGGCATGATGGATAAAACAAGATCATCGAGGTAAAAGGCATGTTTATTTTTCAAATGACTCGGAAAAAAAGTTACATATATAAAAATTCCTGTGAAGTACAATTAATCAGCACACCACGATCTACCTGCTCTGAAATATTTAGGAAGATCTTGCAACAAATGCAGCAGTTATTGCCCTTTGTCTTGATTTTTTGTTTCCAAACTTTCCTCTTTTTCATTGTTTATGAACAATATCTTGAAAACTATACAAAACATTTGACTGAAAAAAAATGAAAAAGGTAAACGCACATTAAGACCTTGAATATTTGTAACAGGATCAAAGAAGTAGGATCATTCCTTTTAAGATTCTTACCCCTAAGGACGTAAAAATTTAACCATTGTCACATTATTCTTCTCTTCTTCGAAAACATCATCTACTCTGACTGACACCATAAGTCCAATGTCATTAAACTTGTAATACAAAACTATCGATAGGATTTTCGCATTGTGAAAATAAATGGTAAAAAAAGGAACATAGGGGTAAATTGGAGGGGTTTTTGTAATTGGGGATGGGGTGGGGGTAAGGGGGCGGTGCGAATAACAAAAAAAAAGATCTCACTATTCTGGTACCTTGTTATCTACCCGTCCTGAAATTTTCAAGATATTCTGACATCTCTTTAGTCATTGTCCATATGTATTTTTTTCTTAACTAGGCAAATATTGAATATCTTAGAAATTATTTAAGATATAATATGCAAAATTTAAATTACATATTGTTGCACACATAAATATAATAGGGTCAGAGCGGTAGGACCAAATTGGCCATTTTGACAGTTTCGTTCATCCATATCTTGAACGTGTAGCTTTTCAGCCTGCCATACCGTTGTATTTCCAGCTTATAAATATCATAGAAGACCAGGTGAGCGATTCAGGTCCCTGTGAGCATCTACTTGTCTAGACGTGATCGTAAACAGTCAGAAGAAACAAATGTGCATCTTTTATTTTTGCTAAATAGTGAAAACTTATTCAGTAAGTATGGTTTTAACGTAACAATATGACAATAAACTGGCGAATATTATCAAGCTATTTGTATCCTGCAATGTCGTTGGCGTAAAAGTACAAAGCACGGGCATGAGAATACTATTGGTAATGTGGTAATAATCAAAAAGTAAACAAAATCTGAAGCACAGACTTAAAAAGTCAGTCCATATGAACTTTAGCCGAAATAAGATGCACTCAGGTGCTACGGAATGGTGAGGACTTGCTGTTTGTAATGACAAACTCGTCATTTTAATTGCCAACAATTGATTTAGTGTGGGTCAAATCAATTGAAGAACGGCATTGGAAACATCCTTTCTATGACATACCAGCATCTCCTCATTTCAGGAATAAAATGCCGTATTTGATTTACGTAAAATAGAATAAGAGCCTATTACCAATGCGATCTTTAACAGAGTAACAGACAGACAAACACACGTTTCTGCAACACTACTCATGATGTCGCATATAATTTACACTCAACAACGATTTCAAAGTCCTGTGTAAAGAATCTTGCAGAAGTTTAAAAAGATGATTCTTCTTAGTAGACAAACAAAATACTCAACCGAGTCCTTATTTGATTATCCATCGTGGAAGCATATATTACAGGGATACATAACGATGTGATGGCAGATTGATTTAATCAGAAATCAATTCACCCCGCTGTCAAATAGTTCCAATTTATTGCAATCCTTTTATAGAATTTTTGACATTTTCTTACAAAATCGAAATGTCATAGCAAGATTTCTACGCATAAAAAGCAAATAATAAATGTAATAAACACCATGTAATTGTGTAAAAAGACCGAAGGTTACAATTCCATAAAAGTCAAGCATCTCTTTATTCCCTCCACCGCAAACCAATCACGCAACAAATTTGTCTAAATTATTGACGGTTAATACAAATGTTTTCTAGAAACTGTTTCTCGAAATACCAAAAAGAAATTGAAATTTGTTTTCTATTTCTGCTTAAAATGTTAAAATCGTATTAAAGTAACTAGTTATAAGTTAAGAGATATGACGAGTGTTTTATAGTTCAAATGAAAGACCAAAAGATGGTTTTTTTTTTAATCTTCTTCTGTCATACTGCTATAGAATTATCTTTTTATCCTTCTCCTTAATAAAAAGGAGTTTAGCTTTCTACAGTGTTCTATTGTTATTAAATGTTTTTATTCATTTTTGATAAAAATCCTCTAACAATATGCTAAACTAGTACTTTGCTTAGTATATAGCTTAATCTAAAGAAAATTGCATTTGTTCATTAAAAATGTTTTCATAAGCGATTTATACTTTTGAGGTGCCATTTCACTGCTACTATCACTGGTGCATTAAAATAACATAAAGATTTGCATGTTGTTTTTAAAATAGTTTGTTTAGGGGCCGAATTTTATTGGTTTTTTTTTCGTTCTGGTCAGAAATTTTTTCCCGCACAAAGCGTGGAAAATATTTCTTAAAGTTGTCGTGACAAAATATTTTTTTCATTATTAGCATTATTTTATACATGTTACTAGTATATGGCAGGAATCCTTCTTCAGAATATTATTCTTTTCTCTTAATCTCTGTTGTCAGAATTCTTTTTCCGTCAGGAACCAGATTCAATTATTTTTTTATGATATAACCAATCCCCTTTAAGTTAATTGCAATTAACTACCAAGCAGGAAAAAAAAAGATGTCGAAGGATGTGCTTGATTTCAATTTGCTCCAGACAATTTCGGTGCTTATTACTGGGTTTGATATTATCGTTGTTTTAATGCCGATTTTAGATAAAAAGTCTTTTAAAAATACGGTTGTTTTGTTTTGACGTTACCCGTATGATTATACAAAGCCTCACGGTATAGTGCTGGTGGGTTTGAATGTCATAACATTATATAACAATAGGAAACACAATGCTTATTTTATGCAAAGGGATCGAAAAACGCAGCGAATGCGTGGCATTAATTTGTAATTTAACATAGATCAATAAGATTTACCGATTCCTATCTATAGATCGTAAAAAAGAATTGAACCCGTGAACTTTTTTCTCTTTTCTTTAAGTATTTCAGGTAAGGGGCTTTAAATTTAACCATAGGGAATTTGGACTGACCCTTTATTTACAAACAAAGATCATCTTCCATTGTTGCAGATTTCAATAGAGGTAGTGAGCTATAGTTTACCTGAGTTCATTGAGCTGTAGCAATTTAAAGATGGAAATTGCAGTCTTTTATCAGCTGTAAGACTTGTCACTTAATCTAAATTCAAATTTGTGATTTTCAAATTGGAACATTGATCCTAAAGATATTGACATTTTGTCATATTTCTTTTCAAAATGTCATTGAATGTCAAGTGATTGAATGTTCTAGAAAACTCTATAGATAATGTAAGGAATAAATAAGCCTAAACTTCAGTATTAAGCCAAATGTGACTGCCGATGTCACGATGATTAGCAGAAACAGTTTTCACTTACATGTAACCATATTTTGGGTCTTCCACATAATTTTTTTTATGCATTCTCTTTAGCCCTTGATCTTCTTTATACCACATATATATATATATACTTAAGAGTTTTCTAACACATCGATTTGATTTTCTTACCATTGGCATATAGTGCATCTACATTATTTTCATAGACTACGTGCACTAAAAAAGCTTACAGATTTCAAACCCTTGTGCTTTAGACTAGGATGTTTTTTGATAAATCTTTTTAAAAAACCTAAACCACCATTAGAAAATTAATTTTAAACGGGCTTGCCTTGTATAATGTTGTTATTTTGAATCCACTTGAGACGAAGCAGTGGTCGTGGCTCTGTGTACATAAGACAGTAATTGCCTGGATTTCATATAACATCTTAACTTAGAGTTAGAGTTCCGCAAATAAGGGAGCAACCATTTGATTTTTATGGGGGGGGGGGCTATGGAAGAAGCAGAGGTACCAATGGGGTATCCGAATATCAAAAGTCCAAAAGGGCAGAGACAAACCAGTAAACACCATTAAGAACGGGACAAAAACAGACAACATGTAAAACAAGGAAAGACAAAATAACTGAATATCAAGCAACAACGCGAACTCCAGTCGAAACAAGAGTAACCTCAGGTGCTCCGGAAGAGAAAGCAGCTCCTGTTTGCTATAGCACACTCGTCGCGTTGCCAATCACAGTCCATTAATCGTGTCAAATTCGGTAAAGGAAGACAAAACAAAACCCTATAACAAACCAACATCTGCACTCATCTGAGAGATCGAAATCACATAATTGTCTATAAGTGCATGTTGTCTTCCGTAAAATTTCTTGAGTGAAGACAGCAGCCGAGGATCAACATAACCTTTGTGAAAAATTTTCTTCGTCCTGCCTTTTAATGTTCGGAAATAGCTGAACCTAGATTTTTTTTGGCCCGATTGCACGCGCATTTTTTTAATATTTTTAAAGCTATTATAAAATTTTCAGCCAAAACTAACATCCTGCCTTTTTTTATTCAAAGCATTGCCCTGCCTTTTTATTTCTTGTTTTTGCCATCCTGTTTTTTATTTCAAATTTCACCATAGCCCCCCCCCTAAAAATCAAATGGTTGGTCCCTCACATTCTATGACTATCCAACATGGGTCAAATTTTATAAGAACATCTTATTGCCTGGATGTTTGTTCTATTTCTTTTTTATTTCAACCTGTATATTGTTGGCGCCCTACCCATTTCTGTGAATAGACATAGAAAAATTGTTAGAGGTGAATTATTTTTTGTTACAAGCTGTGAATAAACAAATTCACACAGCAGATGGTTAGTTTTTATTATTTTTTAAAAAAATCAACTTTTAAATGTTAATGTAAAGTGCATGTGTACAAGTAATGAACGTTTTTTTTTACTATTAACGCCTAAACTATGCCGGATGTAAGAAAATTGGTTCAATACGACACACATTCACTTATAACACCTATTCGTTTCTTATTATCGCCATTTGAACTTAAGTAACATTTAGGTTGTGTTTTTGGTTTTGTTTTTTTTTAATGAAAAATATCTTTGTTACTCTAGGATTTTCAGTTAACTCTAATGATAATGTCGGTTATAGAGTAAGACAAAGTAAAAACTGTCTGTAAAGAGTTTTATTATCCCAATTCGTTTTAAATACAATGCGTATGTATCTATGCATACATGGCTTATACATGTATATGCGAGTAGTTTATCAGATTTCTTTATTATGTTAGAACAAAAATGTGACTTGTTTTCTTATACCTTATACTTTTTTTCACACATGTAACAGGAAACACGGAGATTTTTATGTATGCCTTACATGAGAATAGTGTCACTTCTTAAATCTTGACTTGTAAAAGTACATGTATTCACTATACATTGGTAACAAAAAATATTTTTACTTTGAGGATTTTAAATTTTATTCTGTCCGCATTTTTTTCAATTATACTGGTAAAGCAAAATAAGTAAGATTTTAAAACAGTTTTATTCCTAACCGTCTTTGTTATGTTTGTTTACGGATATCTATAACTTTGTGTCTATAGTACAAATTCGTTTTCAATGCTTTTTCATTACAGATACACAATCCGTTTTTTACATGTTTTCAAAAGCTCACAGATTTTGGGTTATGCATCCTATCCGAACCTGTCCAATTTAAAAGACATTGATGAAGTAATCGAGGACACCATGCAATGCCTGTGAAGAAGTAGAAACTCCGCTGAAATTATGTTTTGAAAAACCTCAATGAGAAAAAAATGCATTTTGATGAATAAAACAGAGAGCAGAAAACAAACAAATTTAGGAAATATGTTTCTGACCATTCACATAAAGTATTGAGAAGTGGAAATGGAGAACATGTTAAAGAGATACATGGTAATGTGGAATGGAATAAAGTTAGGAACACCAAGATTTTTGTGAACCTTCAAGAACCGATCGCTAGCTGTAATAATCTATTTTGATTTACTCATAACTGACATGTTAACAGACCAAAATTTAATTGACATGACTCATTAACCGACCGAATTTTCAATAACAATCAATATATTCATTTATAAGACACGAAAACATACATTATTTTGAGGTTAGAATCTTATGATGTCATTTCACACATCACAAACGATAACATAATCATTTAGTGTAAAATTACTGAAAAAAAACCCAGAAAATGATAAATTTGTTATGTCGGAATATTGTGTACACATTCGATTGAGTTAGACTCCTTCTGAAATTTCTCCTTTCGTTTAAATCCAATCAAAACGCAATTTTGTATATCAATACAAAACGAGCAGCAATTTTGACAGACATATTTTGTTTAACAAATAAGATTCTATAAAAATGAAAATAATAACAAATGCAACTTACCTGTGTGTATTTTCTCGATCACATTTTATTAACAGTCATAGAACCGACTCGAGTAACAGACTTCTGGCGCATTTATCTCCATGCTACAGGTAAATTAACAGACTTTTGCTGAATTGACCGTCTGGTGGCCGTGATGTACAGTTGGGGTCGTGAGGTGGCAAGGCGGGATGCTGGGTTTCATTCTTTTTCGTTTGAAATATGGCATTTGTGAAAAGTACAACTTATCATATTTGCAGCATGTGAAAACTCTACCCATTAATAACATAATGCACAACCGAAAAAGTAGACCCTTTTAGGACGCAAATATAAAGGTAGGTCTTCCTTTATAATAGAAGTTACCCCCGTGGTTCCTATATTACTTTTGTTATTTTCTCTATTTGATCTCTTTTGGTTGGTATAGATAAAGCAGAAAGTATCATAAAACAAATTCAGTTTTTAAAAACGATTTCAAAGGGCGACTAAAGGTCACTAAAATATTAGCCATTTTATTAAAACCCACAGGCGTTTGGGTCCAGGATTTTATTCTAATTTATTCAATTGTGTGTATATAAAAAAAAATCTGACCCTCGCTATATTACTATTTCCACTATAGAGACGAGATAAAAAAAAATTATATACACGTTATTTATAATAAAATTAAATCCTAGACCCAAACGCCTGAGTTGAAACCCAGTATAGTTTATTGTCTGATATGATACCGAAAATATCCCACAAAACTCTGAACTGTTAAACCAAAATTTAACTTTGAATGTTAATATAACCCATAACATAATAAAATTTTAAAATCTGAAAGTTGTCATCCTTATTTGGTATTTTATTATAAAGAAATATTAAATAAATTCCAAATCAATCTGACGTCAAAAAGATTGAATTTGCCTGTCATTGATTGCTACCAGCATCATGGCCTTAGTCAAGTGTCAAAGCAGAAGACCACGTGACTGTCGGCAACAATATAAAACCAAACAGTCGCTTCGGAAACTGTTATTTTACATTATTGGTGACAAAATGACACTTGAGGCAACTTTACTGGAGTTTCAAAATATCGAAATTGATGTACACGCCAGGAAAAACTTTTTATCCACGAATTTGAAGACAGCAGCTGAGATACGTTCAGCGCCAAATTCACGAAACTCGTCGAGAAAAATAAAACGACGAAAGGCAAGCGATATAGACTTAGATGAGCAAACATGCGTTCAAGGAACCAGAAAACTTTCACGATCAACGAGTGACTTTATTGTAAGCAGTGACAGAAAAACGTCCATCACCAGAAAGCGATCGTTTGTGTTCACATCTAAAGGGATTCTAACGGACACTGACATCAGCCGGAGAAAAAGCAGCGGATATTCCAGCGCTTCTAGTGGTCGGTTATACAGTACTAACTCTGATGACAGTTTTGTCAGTACATCAACGAGCTATTTCAGGGTGGATATGATTGGTGCTAACAGAGTGGGGAAGACAACATTAATAAATCGTTTTATGAGCTCAGAATACTCCTCGCATGATATCGGTAAGTACACTTTAGTCAAGTATTGTTTAAGCACAAACACTGATACATTCAGAAAGGAGTATGATGGTTCGAACCAAAGTCCTCTTGGCATATTTCGTCATATATTACATGTATGCATGCAAATTTTCGGCAAAATGGTCCAAAATGGGCCTTTAACCGCATTTGTTCAGGACTCCACCAGGAACCCCCTTTTTTAAAGGACTTTACAAGGAACCCCTTTTGTAAAGGACTCTATAAGGAACCCCTTTTGTTCAGAACTGTATCATGAACCCCTTTTATTATGGATTCTATCATGAACCCCTTTTGTTAAGGACTCTATCAGGAACCCCTTTTGTTCCAAACTCTATCAAAAACTCTTTCAGAATCCCCCATCTTGAAATTCATGGATCCGTCCTTGCTTTGTTTCGTTATATATTTATCATGAAACGAATGAAAAACAATGCGTCCCTTATACTTTTTTTGTAAAATGTTGTGATATAAGCAAAGATGTACCAATGGGGTATTCAAATGCCGGAAGTCAAAAACAGTAAAGACTAAATCAGATTACACAAAAGACAATTCCACCAAAACCACACACACACACACAACACAACACAGCAAAACAAACGCATGAAAACAGCTAAATTCACAAAATAAGAACTCAATGTCAATTTTGTTATGGCTGTGTTCGTGATATCTCAGAGAACTGCTCTTTTATTGTATATTGCCCGGTTTACTGTATCTGTCCCAGGTGCCAGGAGCAGAGCACGAAAGAAATTGGAAATGAGTTATTATATTCATAGTAAAATATCAATTATATTTTACACAAGTAAATAGTCTTAGTATGATTTCAAACTAGTGACATTTCGTTAGAAAAAGACGACAACAAATACATAACCATATGTCAGAACCTATTTAAGTGGAAACAGCCTCTGTCATGGTCATTGCTGTTTCAGCCAAAAGATGTAATTATGCCAACAGTAACCAAAATATGAAATGCGCTAATATAAGGACTTCAGTTTAAGGGACGGACCATTTAACTTGAAAGGTTGGCCCTGGTTTTTTCCCTGAAAAATATTCTGCATCTAATCCGTCATGAAAAATATATTCTCGTACCAGAGGTTCAAATAAAAATATTCTGAAGAAGGAATACTGCCATATCAAATGTTATTAATGAAAAAAATATTTGGTTATGGCACCTTTAAAAGATAAAAATTTTCTAACCAGATTAAAAAAAAAACATATAAGACCCCCCTTTGAAGTTCAATGGTCAGTGCTCAATATGTTGTTATTTGAACAGCATTTAAAAATACCTAAGGGTTCAATTATTATTATATTTTCAGATGAAGAAGAAGACAGGAAACTTAATATTGTAATTGACAACGAAGAATCCACAATAGAGTTCCGAGATTTCTCACAGAAAACGGTAATGATAAGAACGTTTCAATTTTGAATAGAACAAAAAAAATTAAGAACAACTCTGTTTTCCTTTACATATCAAATTAACAACTAGATTTGTATTTATTTACACCTTTTTTTCTTACAATTCACATGAAGGTCTTATGTTTCATTTTATTCTTCTTTTTTTAAAGAAGATATCTATACAACTTACATTTTTTTTTAAGAAAACAGACAATCAATAACTTTACCTCAATATAGTTATTTATTTCAGACTTGCTTCAATTTAATATTATTTTAAGGTTTTGTTGCAAAAAGGGAGAAGATTTAACCGAAATATAATTGTTTTCATTTCCTTTGAAATGTTTGCTATGAGTCTTAGCATTTTAAAATTTCTGCCCTTTTAATAACTTGTTCTCCAAAGTTTTTCCCTTTAAAGGAACAATTCAAAGCTAATTACAATCCTCTGCTTTTTTCACAGCTTAACTTATTATGGTATATATATATTTTTCAGACGGAAACATATAACGCTGATGCATACCTCGTTATCTTTTCTGTCCATGATTACGACTCTTTTGAACTGGCTTTGGAATACCTCCAATATTTACGTCACGAGTTAGACATTGATCGACCAATCATATTAGTTGCAAATAAAATAGACCTGGTGAGGAAAAGACAGATTCCCTCACATGGTAAGTTTACTTGAGTACAATGAACGATAAAAACATTTTTGGGGGGGGTTTTCACGAAAATAGATTTCAATAAATGCCTTTATGATATTATCTTTATATTTCTTTTGGGTTTCTTTGCACATCTTTATTTTCTAATTCAGTTCTAAATTCAATTAAAACTTCAAAGATATCTGAAACTATACAAGAAACAAAAAAAAACCAAAAAAAAACTCATTAGTAACCAAAAATGATTTGAAAATGTGTAAATAAAATATCTCACTGCCATATAGTTAATAAGATCTACACAAATATTTTTGATGCTTTTACAGAGGCCAGACAAGCGGCCATTGAATACCAGTGTAAATACATCGAGACCTCGGCAGTCCTCAGTCACAAGGTGGATCATTTATTGGTGGGACTCCTTAAACAAATCAAACTTAAACTAAGTCCACAAATGACAGAAGAACCGATACTTTGTCCTGAACATAAACACTCTCTCTGCAAAGAAACAAAAAGTTTATTTAATCGGCTGTTTCGCTGGAACACGAAGACAGAACTCCTGCCATGTGAAAATCTGTTCGACTTGTAAAATTGAAAATCAGATGTCAATATCCTCTTATTAGCTCACCTGGACCGAAGGTCCAGGTGAGCTATTGTCATCGCTTGGCGTCCGTCGTCGTCGTCTGTCGTCGTCGTCGTCTGTTAACAATTTTTCAAAAATCTTCTCCTCTGAAACTACTGAACAGAATTCAATGAAACTTGGTATGATTGATCCTTAGGGTGTCCTGCATAAAAGTTGTGTTTCGATTTTCGATTCGCCAAAAAACATGGCCGCCCTGGCTAAAAATAGAACAGGGGGTAGACTACTGTTTTTGGCTTGTTATTCAAAAAGTATAAGAGATAGATGAAATCTGATGCCACGCTGCTGCTTCGGGATCAAAAGTTCTACAAAAGTCTCCATTTGGTCGAAGTTGTCAGATGACCCCTTAAATTTTTGCATGTTTTTGCCCTATAGTATGAAAACTATTGCAGATAGAGAAAAGCTTTTGCTTGCTTAAATGTTCAGCTCATTAAGCTCTAAAAACGTCTCCATAGGGTCAAAGTTATCAGATGACCCCTTATATGGGTTACGGCTCCTTAAAGGTGAAAAATAGCATTTTTGCATGTTTTTGCCCTACAGTATGAAAACTATTGCAGCTAGAGAAAAGCTGTTGCTTGCTTAAATGTTCAGCTCATTAAGCTCTACAAAAGTCTCCATAGGGTAGAAATTGTCAGATGACCCTTTATAGGGGTTACAGCCCCTTAAAGGCGAAAAATAGTGTTTTTGGCCTATAGAAAAAAAAACTGTTGCAGAAAGAGAAAAGCTGTTGCTTGCTTATATAATCTACAAAAGTCTCCATAGGGTCAAAGTTATCAGATAACCCCTTATAGTGGGTAAAGCCCCATTAAAGGTGAAAAATAGAAAAATAGTGTTTTTGGCCTATAGAATGAAAACAATTGCAGGTAGAGAAAAGCTGTTTCTTGCTTAAATGTTAAGTTTATTTAGCTCTTAAAAGTTCCCATAGGGTCAAAGATGTCAGATTACCTCTTATAGGGGTTATGACCCCTTAAAGGTGAAAAATAGTGTTTTGGCCTATAGAATGAAAACTTTTGCAGATAGAGAAAAGCTGTTTCTTGCTTAAACATTCAGTTCCTTAAGCTCTACAAAAGTCTTCATAGGGTTGAAGTTGGCAGATGATCCCTTAAAGGGTTTATGGCCTTTTAAAGGTGAAAAATAGTGTTTTTTATCTAATGCAGATAAAGAAAAGCTTTTTTCTTTTTTTAAACATTCAGCTCATTTAGCTATACAAAAGACTCAATAAATTTGAAATCAAGACCAGGTGAGCGATTCAGGCTCCTGGGAGCCTCTTGTATTTTTTTTTTTCACAACAAAGATAAAAGTTAAAAGAATTAGCATTTCAATGCCAAATGAACTTGGGTCTGGCTATGTTTAAATAGTCTTACATTTTTTTTTTCTAATTTAAACATTTTATTTTTTTTTTATTTGATTTTTGATAAAAGCACCTACAACTTAGTTAGCAGGTGTATTGTATCATGGCTTTATTTGATTTGTCGTCAACAGCAATAATAATCATAACTTTTAAGTGCCTTTAAGAATCTGGTCTGCTGATATATTATATGTATATGTCATTGTTACTAGATTTAAGGGTTTTTTAAACAGTCCTTAAAGGGATGTCAAGATTGACAGTAAGAATATATTTTTCAATTTATTGTTATAAAACTTTTATCGCATATTATGTACCTATAAAAGTTAATGGTATATTGTTATTGTTTTGAAGTGTTGTTACTGAATGGGCGTAATACATTGTTATATTATTAGAATAATTTTGTTGATTTTACAGCAATAAAGATGAAAGTTACGAACTTATTATAAATTAAGAAATATCTAGATTATATAGAAGATAATGGGATTTGTTATCCAAAACATATTTTTCAGTTTGGTGGTAATTTTTTTTCGGCGTGCAAATCCACAAAAAGGGCAATAACTCCTACATGGGTTGTTGGATTTTCTTCAAAATTTCAGGGTAGGTAGATCTTGAGGTGCTGATCACTTTTGTTACCAATCAAAATTTTAAAATCTGTCACCGTTTTTGAGTTATTTGCAAAAAACTGCCATTAAACCCTATGTTCTATTTTTAGCCACAGCGGCCATGTTTTACGACCAATCAAAAATCCCCACATTAGTTCTAAACACCTAATGCTAATAAACAACTATACCAAGTTTGGTTCTAATTGGACTTAAAGTGTCAGAGGAGTTAACGTTTTCAATGTAATGAGGAAATGCTGTTAAAATGCTCAATTTTGACGTTCTAAGGGCAATAACTCCTAAAAGGAAAGGTCCTACAACGTTGACCCTTATACACATTTTGTAGATCTTGATGTGCTTAACAATATGCAATTTAAATCTCTCAAATATCTAGTATAGTTTTCAAGATATTGAGCTAAACAAGTGCAAAATTTGCAAAAAAATCCACAAAAAGGGCAATAACTCCTACATGGACGAACTTAAATTGTCAAAATCCCGGAATCCCAAGAGCTTAAATATGGCCAATCCCGGTGTAACGAAAAAGGTCCTATCCCCCCCCTCGTTAATGACTAAGGTTCGTGTTGTAAATGGATATTCAGTAGTTTTTGTGTTTCCGTGTTTTACATGTTGTCTGTTTTTGTCCCTTTCTCGTTGGTGTTTACTGATTTTGTATCTCCCCTTTCGAACTTTTGTCATTCGGATGCCCCATTGGTACTTCTGCTTCTTTTACACATAACTTTGTCACACATTGTCGTTGTTTCTCAGCATAGTTTTCCAGCATACGTGTATATCCCGCCAAGGCCTCTTTCATTGAAGTGGTAATCAGTGGTTAACCCAAATTGCCATTTATCTAGATCTGTTTGAGATAAAAAGCATATCTAATAGGAATATCAGCAACAAAAGAAGTAAATCAATGGCAAGATGGTTTAAAAAGGTTTGTGTTTTACATTTTGAGAAGTTCATGAGACTAAAAAAACAACATCGAGGTGTTAAAGATGAATGTATTTCCAGTTGTTTTTACAAATATGACCTGAATTGAATAAATCGTCAAGGTGAGTTAAATATGATACATTAAATAAGCGTTATCAGGGAGTACATGTAATTCCTAAAAAATCAGGGATTTCGTGTAATTCCTGACGGGCTTAGCAATTACAGGTAATCCCTGAAAATGTCCAGAAATTTCATTTAATCCTTGATTTTTTTTTAGGCATGAACAGCCCTTCTCTATCTATAATAATTTTTATGCAACAAGGCCGGGGAACAAGGTAAAAAGCAGATTTTTTAATCTTAAAGAGCATAACCCTTTAAAAAGGTCATCAGAAGACTTTAAAGTCTGTGGCTTAAGGTTTAGGCAACAAAAAGCTTTTCTGTGTCTGCAACTGTTACAGAGGGGCTATAATGCAATCAACTTGTCGATCCGTGTTGGTACAAACTTTCAAAACTGTTTCTACACTATATGTCTACCTTTTCTAGAACCTGACAACTTCCATCCAATGGAGAAATTTGTAAAGCTTAATGGGCTCATTTTGGCTAGGATTCTTCCTACCCCTGACATGCATGACATAGGTTGGTGCTCGTGGTTACAAATTGGTTCCCCATTTCGGTATTTTTGGTTTTATTGTTTTATGCTCTTCATAATTCTAATAAAAAAAAACACAGCTTTTATTTACCTGCAATAGTTTACATTCTTTGGTTTTGTCTAAGGAGCAGAATCGTTTTTTTTACCTTTGACAAATATAATAAACATACCTCTTTTCCAAAAAATAACCCAGCATTTGCATTGTTCATTGATACAATTTGCACAAAGGAAGATAATAGTGAATAATATTTGAACAAATTACATTTCCTTAACATACATGCAGTTCAATCTGCTATAAAAAGACTAAAACGTTTTGGGTTTTTGCTAATTTACTGACTGTTGTGACGTTATAGGATATATTGTTTCCGTTCCATGCCTTTATAAAGACTAAAACGTATAGGTTTTTTTCTAATTTACTGACTGTTGTGGCACTATAGGATATATTGTTTCAGTTCCATGCGGAAAGCAGACCAACAATTATCAGCTTGATAATTTATTCTCCAAGACATAATTTAAAATATACAACTTACATAAAATGAAAAAAAAGCTTAATGAAAGGACTTACTGTAAATACGAATCTTGTTCCACCACTAAATCAAAATCAAATCAATTTATTGGTCATAAATCCAAAATACAAGGATTATTACTGGTTACAATACACCGACAAACAACAAAACATAAATGTACACAAATGACTGTGGAGGAGATGTGGTGATATAAAGCCTTTGACTAAACTAAGTTCTAAAAGTTTTAAAATGTATATTTATATGTGATCTAATATACAGAACATGAAGTAAAATATGTAACAATATTTATAATCATAAATTAATATTTTTAAGTTCCAAATTGAGATTATACATATTACAAACCACGGATATACATAATTTACACAGATCTAGATCTGTTACAATATTAGTAAAAGATTGAACAACTTCAGTCAGAGATTTAAAAAATTCCTCTCAAGGTTTTTCTAGTGGCTGACATTGGATGATGAAATGAAACACATCTTCTATTCCAGTCTTACATAACGGACAGATTCCTTGGTTTAATGATAAATTTATATAACGTCCCCTTTCAATTTGGAGGTAACTCAGATTTTTTTCTAAAAATAAAATATGTAAAAAATACCTATCAAATCGTGTTGAGAGCTGAAAGATAAATAATTTGAGATGCGTCCTAAAATGTGACCAAAATTTGGGATAACAATTTAGTTGACTCAAGACCATCCTAATAATTGGGACTATCCTAGCGTATTGAAATTAGGAAATAAACAATAAATATGGCTCTTGTGGATAGGGTATACAGAGAAAAAGCTTATTCATTAGACTGTTATAGTTACAAATCATGGTAGCTTTATCGTTTTATGCTTTAAATTACTCATATTATATAGGTGTCCATTTTTTTGTAAGAATCTTGAATGAACGGATGTTTGGTAGATCATTTGGCACACTATTATTGCTAACTTTTCGATACTTTCTTTTTTGCACTTTGTGTGACGTGGCTGGAAATTCTTGAAAAGAAAACATCCTTCTACTTTTAACGCCTGATATAAAAAAAATTAATTGAATTTCTGTCTGTAAAAGTTGGATCCAGTCTCTCCTATTGCTGGTCATAGCATTAAGTGCACCAAAGTTTCAGGCAATAAATTTTGTTATGCCCGACGCGCGTTAAGACTAATATAGACTTATAAGAGGCGCTCTTGTATTGAGTTCTTTTCTTTCACTTATTTTCTTTTTTACCATCCTCATGTTCCTGTGTTTTGATCCAAATGTATTCTGTTTATACGCAATCAAGATTTCCGAATAGAATATACAAGATCAATATATTTTCGATGTAGGAAGAAGCTCAGAATTTTGACATTTTTGAAATTTACATGGATAATCACGGCCACCAATCTCGCAACAGACAACTCCGATATTTTTTCCTGTTATGAGGTGCGATACGATTTTTTCTCGCTTCAAAAGGTAAATACCCATTTTGTTAAGTTTACATTGAACACTTTTTTCTTTATTGGGAAAATATGAGAATGCTATTCGATCAATATAGTCATTTCCTACAAATAGGGATCATTTTATTTTAACATCAGGTCTTAATATTCTCTCAGAAATCGTTTTGTTCTGTCGACAAAACAATATTATTTTCACTATGTTGTTATTCAAACAAAAAACGCATCGAAATTAAAACTTTTGAACTTAAATTGTGGCAATTTGTTTACTGCAACCGATAATGATTCATTGCAATCATATATATTTTATAATTTAATGAATTAGAAAGGTTTTATAAAAATGTTATGAGTTATATGATTAAGTTATGAGGTTTGGGCCAGTTATGACTATATGTTTAAGTAATTTTCGAGGTATTTTTTGACAAATACATGTACCTTAGCTTGATAAGCCCTGTTGATTTCTTGTTTGTATATATTGCTGACATGTATCAATTAACTATGTGATTGTCGGGCAAGGTACATGTGTAAAGGTAGTACGTATTTCTTTTCCAGACTTGTATTTAATTTCTTGTGAACTTCAATACACAGATTTAGCGCGATCGACGTCTACTACAAAATTCTGGAATCAATGACCGTCCCAAACTCTCTAGTGGAATTCGACTTTGATCAATTTGATTTTTATTGTGTGTTTAGTTTCTGTGCTTTGTCTAGGAATATTGATAGGGGAGGTTGGGCCCAAAAAAACTAGTTTAACCCCGCCACATATTATATGTGCCTGTCCTAAGCCAGGAATCCTTCACAAAGCTTTCGTTTTTACTTGTCTTTTTGAAGTTTTCTGTTCTTTGTTAAAGAAAGGGGTCTATTTGTGACTATTTCAAGACTGGATTTGAATTATATGCATTTTATTTAGACCATGGGCCAATTGCAGACCCCCATTGCAGAACCGCGAGCAGCGCCTACTGGCCTCTTTGAAGGCTGCTGGCGGTTGTCCATTGTGGTTTTTCTGAATTGCCGCTTGATTGTGGGCTGTTTCGCGTACACTTATTCCACATCTCATTATTTTCTATTGCAGTGAAGTGCAAACGTTAATCCCAATAAAGAACAGCAATAGATGCTCTGTTATTTTGCTTTGTTTTTCTTGAGTGTTTATAATGTGAGTTTGAGTCATGCATATATGCTCCATTTTCATGATCATGTTTAGATTTCATTTATCAAAAGAGAAGTTTAAACCCATTTGCCAAAAAAAAAAAAAAAAAAAAGGACAGACCTTAAGCAGGAATTGCTAACTTTCCTGGAGCACCTTAGTTCACTCTCGTTACGAATTGAGTTTGTGTTGTTGATTTCTATCCAGCTGTTTAGTATTTTTACTGTTTTGTGTTTCTTCGTGTCGTTCTCATTCGTATTTTCTGGTTTTGTAGTTTCCCTTTCAGACTTTTGACACTCAAAGGCCTATTGGTGCATTTTTACTTCTTCCATACATTAGTGTTACATGTAGAATATCCGTGAAGTTATCAAATTTCACATACTAGTTCATCGTTAAAAACTGCATATTAATTGTAAAAAAATCAATAACCAATGGTAGTCAAAAACAAATATTATATACTCATATAAAAATCTTTATTCTGATTCGCTTAGAGGTTTTTACGTGACATGTGATATTTCGCTGGGTCAACCGGTAATCGTTGGGCGCATGGTAAGGTCACCCTCTCGTGAGAATTTGCACGTGACCCCACGATTTTTCTTCAATATAGTATGGGCTGTATTTTTTCCCATGGAAAAAGTTTAAAATGCCCGAAATATGTTTAAAATTTAAAATTAAATTGTTTCATTTAAATATTCGATATAATATAACAGTTATCACCCTAGATGATATGTGACCCGGTATTTCTTTCCCCTCGAAAAGTAAGGTCACCCTCGGGACAAGCCCTCGGGTGACCTTACTTTCTCGGGGAAAGAAACCACCGGGTCACACACCAACTAGGGTGATAATTGTATAATACCGCATGACAGTGTTTCATAGGACGCAAACAACAGTAAGTAAAGTAAGTAAGTAAATTTTATTTATAGTCGGGTCACATATAATAACAATCAACATAAGCTCTGAAGAGCTTTTATACCGACTTGCATAAATAATAAATAAAACACACAAAGACATATATACATGCAAACAAGACATGCATTTTTAAAAGCTGAGTAACATAAGTTAGCAGGATGCAAGCATATAAAAGCAACATTAAAAATAAAGCATTTTAGCATTGTAACAGCCAGCAGCAGAAGCACCATAAAAAGCAACAAAATAAAACAAAAGAAAAACCATATGTGGTATTCAGCTCCTATGATTTGCAGATAACACATGAGCAGGATGGGCCTGTCCATGTGTTGATAAGGGTCTTAAACTGTTCCAGATTTGTCTGTTTACGTAAATCATCAGGGAGACTGTTCCAAATCTTAGGAGCCGAATACCTGAAGGATTTCAAACCATACCTAGTTGTCTGTGCTCTGGGCATATCTGCTGTATTGGTATACCTGAAGTTACACAAAGTGTTTTTTATGGAAACCAGATCTTGCAAAAATACAGGATTATCTTTGTTTATGATTTTAAAAGTTTCGACAGCAATCGTTCTCAAACGCCTGACTTTCAATGAAGGTAATAAAGAAATTTCTAATAGTTTTTCGTAAGAAGAATTTTTGTCATTGTAAATAAAGCGCAAAGCACGCTCTTGAATTTTTTCAATTTTTGCTGTATTTGCCTCTGAGCAGAAGTGCCAAGTGAGTGGACAAAAACTAAAATTTGACATAATGAAAGAATAGTATATGGTCAATTTGCTCAGACGGTTTAAATGATGCCCAATACGTTTGAGGACGTTTAGCTGTCTGGCGGCTTTCCTGCACATATTTGTAATTTGACTATTGAAATTTAACATAGAGTCAATTGTTATGCCGAATAGTTGTACCTCCTCTTCACATTCGATAATATTGCCGCCAAGGTCAAAATTTAAATTTAAACTATTGGTCTTCTTGCCCAGAGCTATGGCCTGAAATTTGTCAGGGTTTGCTTTCATCTTATTAATATGAAACCAATCTATAAGTGATCGACTATCAGATTCTAATACAGATTTTAAGGAATTTGGGTCATGGTCTGAATAGGAAACAGTATTATCATCTGCATAATTGTATAAGGTTGACACATCTACAAAATCAAAAATATCGTTCAGAAAAATGTTGAACATAATAGGGCCCAGTGTGGATCCCTGTGGCACACATTTGATAATATGTTGGTATGAACTGGTTTCCTGCCCAACTTTAATGCATTGTTTTCTGTCACTCAGATAGCTCCTGAGGAGCTGCAGAGAACTGTCACTGGCTCCATAATGTTGGAGTTTCAACAGCAGCAAGTCATGGGGAAGACAGTCAAAAGCTTTTGACAGATCCATTAGGATTGCCCCCACGTACTTGCCACTATCAAGTGCCTGTTTCCAGTCCTCTACAATCCTCAGAAGAGTTGACTGACAGCCAAAGCCAGCCCTGAACGCAGCTAGAAAGGGATTAAAATTTTTGTTAAAATGGTCAGTCAATTGAACATGAATAGCGCGTTCAAATTATTTGGAAATAGTAGGCAAAACGCTTACTGGGCGGTAATTACCTTTATCCAGAAGGCTATTTTTCTTGTGGATAGGGCAGACCTTTGCTGTCTTCAGACTATCTGGGAAAACAGAAGATGACATTGACATATTTATAAGTTTTGTAAGTGGTTTGACAATAATTGGTGAGGCACACTTTATAAGTAGAGGAGAAATATTATCAACTCCAGTTGCCTTTTTTACATTAATGTTATTTAATGCAGGTCTGCCAACCTTTCCGATTTTCGAATCTTAACTAAATATCACATGAAACATCTAAGAAATGTTATAAAAACAGTAAGATTTCAAAAGTTGCCAGACGGCTGGAAATGTTAATATTTGTTTTAGTTTTCAGCTATCTTTTAAAACACCGGTAGTAAATATCTAATACAAAAAATTATGGTAACAATCTTAAGCAGAGAAATTGTAATTAGTAAACAGCCAAACATGAACTTGCTTAGTTTGACATCGCATAGTAGAAATTTAAACATCTATTACGAAAATGTAAATGGACGTATGGACACAGAGCTATTTTTGTGTGTGTAACAATAATCATCTATGATCAGTTACTCAACTCAGCACACAGTGATTCGAAAGGGAATCGGATCTAAAATGGGACTTTGATGCTCATACCATTATGTCTGCATGATGTTTGCATAGTATTTTTTTATATAAAATACTAACAGTAATTCTACCAAAAGGAGAGCAACTTTGTGTCACGAAATCAAACTCTTAAAGTCAGTTATAAGTAAAAAGAAAGAATAAAGTTGTAATTAGTGTCCGGACTTTACCAAAGAAGCTACATGTATATGGACATTATTAATGGTACCCGCTTTGGTACCTCGTGTCCTAAGACGAATCAAAGGGGCTATCTTGCCAAGAGTAGTGGGTCGATTTAAAAGATGATATAAATGACCAAAATAAAAGCCCCTGTTAGACAAATATATAATGTATTTAGCTACATAATAATTACGTCTTACTGCTTGCAACTCATAAACACAATCGCAACTGACAATTACTTCTAATTACGATTAATTTATTTTTAATCAATATATATGAAAGTTGCATTTTTCTGACAGCCTTTAAAAAATTATTACGTTAAACATAAAAAGTGCGTATATTTTTGTCCAAAAAGGATCAAAATTAATCAATGAAAGAAACTGAGAACAAAAAATATACAAGTAGCCGTTAGAATTGAACGAATTTAGAAGAAATATGGGACTGCAGCTATAAGTGCCGATTATACAAGTAGACGATCGGAGGCATCAGGGATTAAATAAAACTGATCCCTGGAGACATCGAATAGCATTCTTCTTATTTTAGTTTTTGTCTATTTTCTATGATCTATAACCAGACAATTTTTTACTTACAGTCTGAAGCGAAGAAAATTTGAATCAAAACGGAAATCCCGAAAATATCGCAACGATTTTTACTAGCATAACACATTGTATTGGTGGCCGTGATAAATCAATAGGTTTGATGTTCCTCGACACAAAAGTGCAATGCCGGATTTTAAGACGACTTCAAACAAATAATGGTTGTGTTATTCTTTCTTTTATGAGCAATTGAGTTTTCTAAAGAGAATTCGTTCATTTTCAATAAATACCGAATTCCTCTTTTATAAGTTTATGAACGTAAACATACTATATCGGCATCATGTGTAAACTTTAGTATTGAAGTTTGCAAAGTTTTATGACGTTAAATATTTAAATTTCATCTATAAAAACAAAAACAACCAAACGAACTAACTAAAAAACGGAAAATTTTGATATGCTATGAAATTGTTTATGAAAGATTTGAATTGCATATCAGTTTTAAGACGATCCTTAAACCATTATATTTAGGAATGTCATAGGACATCTTCGATGATATACATCCTACTCAATATCTTTAGATTGTTCTACGACCACCCTAAAGTAACCCCTAAACGATGTCTTAGGACATGTGTTAGGATAGTTTTATTTACACGGACCCAGAAGCCTATCTTGACATGAAGATAGGGAAATTCTAACAAGATTTATTACATGCGCTGCAGTTGATATAGCTTTGTATTTGTATATTGGTAACATACTAAATAGATACGAGCTTGGAACAGTCTATACCACCTTCGAATTTGCCTTGAATCTGACTCCTGTGAGACTCTTTTTTCGATTGAAAACTAAGGGCGTCGTCGGGCATATTTAATGGAGACATATTTACGACATTAAGTAAGGGGCATAACTATTTTTAGACCAGTTTACGATAGCAGACGATTCACCGCCAAATACAAAGAAATATTTTTACTTTTTTCCAAGATTTCGAAACAAAATTTTGAATTATTCAGTTATTGTTACCAAAATGGCTAATGCTTCAATTCCCACTTAAAGCTGTCTCAAGTACGATTGAGGACTACAGCCAAAGTTATGGACCAAGTGTCGGAGCTCGGTGATGCCCTTCCCTGTACAAACAATAATTTACCTATATACCATGTTGAAGTTTGTCAAAATCCAACTAGGTATTTCCATAGACCTGTATATAAATAGATTAGCAAATTGGTGAAATCTCACAATATCTCATGCAAAGAAACGAGATTTCGTACAAAATAAACAATTTGAAATCTACAACTTTATACTCTTATATCTCAAAATCCATTAAAGATTTTTACATGATTCTTTTTTACAGCCATTCTTAAATGTTTTGAGATTTAAAATGTGTTAAAATGACTTTTATAACCTTAAGCACTTTAGAGGAGTATCAAAAGAGCCCATACTATCCAAGTTTTCATGAAAATACAATATTTGACAAAATTTTTGTAAAGTTTCCACTTTAAATTGTCACAAAAAGTTTATTCCTTAACCAAATTAATTGAAATTTTCACACAGATGTTCCTTAATCTGTTCTCTGTTTCATGCAATTTATTCTGGTTGATTCCATAGAAAGGCATTAAAGTAGTTAGAAAAATAAACAAACTCTCATTTATAAACCAGTGATATTTTCACACATATACTGGACAATTAACAAGTTGCAAATCTATTTAATATACAGGTCTATGGTATTTCTATATGTTAATATGAGGCAGGTTTAACCTGTGACGCTCCCCAAGTCGCAATGTACATTGTATTTTTACATGCGAGCGTAGCGAGCTCTTTAATGTAGAAAGTATGCCATATTGCACGAGACTCAAAATACTATGGAAGAAAATCGTTCTGTCACCGGAAACATTCGATTTTAGGAAGTTTTCGAAAATGTCTGCCTGTGCTGAAAAATTGCAGGAAATAGTAATACATCATCCCTAATTATCTCGTCCCAGGCATTATTCGAAATTATCAATGGAATAGATTATATTTTTGTATCTACGCGAGCTTTTAAGGCAATGTCTTTCTCATATTATATTTGTAACCCAAGAGCATGAATAACTTCACAAAATCAACATGTCTTCCATCAGGAATCGAATCTGAGACCTCTAGGTTTACAGTCAGGCGCTCTACCTCTGAACCAAAGAAGTACTTCCCTTGTTCAGGGATAAAGGCTGGCTATTAAAATCTACTAATTAATGTAAGTAGGGGAGCAACCCAGTTACACTCCCCCTCCTCAAGAGTCATCATACCTCAATGTACAACTCTTAACACAACACAACCCTGGCTAGGAATCCTTCTAACCTCTGTGGGTTTTTTAGTTGGGCCCCAATCTACACCTGTAACTGGAGAGCATGAATAACTTCACAAAATCGACATGTCCACCATCAGGAATCAAACCCGAGACCTCTAGGTTTACAGTCAGGCGCTCTACCTCTGAACAAAAGAAGTACTTCCCTTGTTCAGGGATAAAGGCTGGGTATTTAAATCTACTTATTAATGTACGAAGGGGAGCAACCCCGTTACATATTTCTCAAGCTTAAGTTAAATGAATTTTAAAATATTTATAATACCCTGAATTGAAATATTTTATATTCGAAAATAAAAACAAACTAGCTTTACTTGTGGGTCACCTGTGTGCTTAATGACGATTGAAATTTTCAAAGAAAAAAGCATTTAAAAGACGCTGAAAGTTCGGGGAAACTAGAGTGCAAAACTGAAATTTGAAAGAAAGTTCAGCTCATATTGCAACTTAATTATTGTCTTTTCTACCACTATCACTCCCTTCAGGAACGTATAACTAATTAAATAAGGCAGGTTCAACCTGTGATGCTCCCGAAATAAAACATTTTACAATCGAAAATAAATTTGAAAATGTGATTAATTGAAATAATTATAATGTTTTCGAAAATATAAATCTAACTACATGTATGTATACAAATGTAGCTTTTCTTGTGGGTCGTGTGTGCATTTAATGACTTACAAAATTGTCAAAGAAAAAACATTTTGGGAAAACAAGCGTGCTAAACCAGACGTAAAAGGAAAATTCAGATCATCGTACAACTAAATAATTGACTTTTCTACCAATATCCCTATCTTCAGAGCGTATTAGGATCACATTGCCCTTTAACCTTTACCATGAAGACGCCAAAATGTTAGTTTTCTATTCTTATTGAATATTTTCTTTCATCATATATTGGTTCTGGTGCAATTTCAGTTCTGGAAATCTCCAAATTCAGAAACATTTTCGAATTTGGTAAGGGTTTCCAAACATGGTAACCTTAGGGTTAATGAATTTGGTAACTTTGGAATTATTTAAGTTTTGGCATTTCCTATGGTGAAATGGCATTCTTTCACTAGTTCCATTGGAAAGAGCAGACAATGTTATTTATTTGGATTTATAATTTAATAAAAAAGTTATGAATATGTCATTTACACTGTATACATGGTATACATTATTAAAAATGCAAAACAAGTTTTGAAATATCAAAATAAAAATTTAGTCATTTTTGGCTCTGAAGTTATAGAATTCTGTAACCTGTAACAACTTCGTTAAGGTTTCCGAATTTGGAGATTTCCAGAAATGATTTGGTTGACTTTGTACATAACGAGCTTTGCTTCACTTGCAGATTAAGACCAAGTATTGTTGAATTACATGTACATGTAGGTGTAAATCTACTTTAAAGAAAATGCTATAGAGTTGAGAAAATAGTAGTCTTGTCATATGGTCAATTACATATAATTATTATTTTAAGAATTATTAATTGATACATGTAGTTAACAGATCTCTTTAATTGACAATCACTGTCATTCATATACCCCAGGCTCTTGGGAGCAGTACCTTTGTTAGCCAGGAGGGAAATCAGGGGAAGCTGTACAGGAGTTAAGAATGTGTGTCACCAGAATAATACATGTACCTGCCATACATCATTGATAATGCATGAAGAAAGTCTTAAAATCATTGCAATGCAGAAAAATCCTGGCTTTACAACCTCAATCCACATGTGAATTTACCAATACTGAAACAAACCTTGCACTAACCCCCAAAAAACTTCAAACTTGACATTATGTATATTTTATTTAGAAACTCCACATTAAATAAAAGTTTTGTATTAATAATACTTTTATTGTTCATGCCTTAATATATTTTAAATCAATATTGTTATTTAAAGTACCAGGTAAAATATTTCTTTTACTTCCAGTGTCCTCATGGACCCTTGATTATGACGTCACATTTTATGAACGTACAATGGACTTAACTTCAGGTCCTACATATTTTTTCAATATCTACACTGGTGAAGTCATAGGCAGCAAACTAATGGAAAAAAGAATTAAGGATAGACTTACAAATCCAGTTGATGTTCTTGTCCTTTTCATTTTTTCATTTTAATTTTTGAAATTTTTATATATGTATAAACAGACTTTGGTCCAGGGAAAATATTCAAAGTAAGTTTTTATACCTTATAAAATGTCAGAATATGTCTTAGTAATCATGAAAATAAAGATTAAGAAATTAAATACTAAACTAAAGTTGCAAAAGCATGTCACTTACAATAATCTCCAGTCTATATTAAAATAACCTGTCATAAATATGCATGTTTTAAAGTTCTGTTCTTTTTTTTCAGCACTGTACGAACAAGCACAGTATGTGAAAAAGTGCAAGCATTGCTCTGCAGACATAAGATGGCGTATGGTGATTTAACTATCGTAGAATTTGATGACCCTTTCTTGAAAGAGCATGTACAGTCTATCTCTTTATGTGATACTGATATGTCAAATACAGAAAAGAAGGTCAGTAATTTGAATTTCATTGAAATAAAAAAAAAAAATATTTAAACATAAAAATGGTAAGGGCTATTCTATTAAAATAAACCTAGGAGAGGGATGTTTTTTTCTGTTAATGCAGTGTGGGAAACTGCCACTAGCCAACTAGCCGAATTCTTCTGGAAAAGAATTTTGGTAAGCTCGGTTCACCTGTACATGCTGTAACTGGCCATATTGGCAAGCTGAAATTTTTAGAGTTCTAGAAAAAAATTACAAGTCATTCTTTCCAATTGATTAATGTATCTTAAAAAAGTATGTTTGGTGTATTTTAAGTGTTCATTCAAGAATCTTTAAATTTTATATCTTTATTAACCCTGTGTAAATGTAAGATGGAGTTGTTGACAAACTTTAACTGGCTAGTAGATTATAAATGTGGCAAGTACTATAATTTTGGGTTAAGCCAGAATGGCAAGCTGTCAAGTTATTGTAATTTTTATCTAGTATTTGTCTTGCCTTTGATGAAAAGTCGTAGAAGGAAAGACATACATGTAGGTGCTACTTTCTGGCAGCAACCATGGCAGCAGTGTCATGAACTTTTTTGTGAGACTTTTGTGGAAAATGAATCAAGGCATCTGATATTTGGTAGACGTTATGCAATTGGCACCATGCTGTTTGACCCTCACCTTATTTTCATGCTTTATCGACTCGGTGAACTTAGGTCTTTTTTCTGGTAATAAATTTCTTCTTTGTAAGACTTTTGTGGCAAATCATTTACTTGAAAAGTATAATACCTAGGCATCTGATATTTGGTATTCAGACACTTTGGGTTGAGGTCGATGCAACTGGTACCATGTTGTTTATCCTTTACATGTACCTCATTTGCATGCTTAAAGGACTTTGTGAACTTAGGTTTTTTGTCTCGAGTGCGACTATTCATGTAGCCTACATTGTAGGTATTACTTTGCGGTTGCGGCTTAACCTTTTTTTATGACTTTTGTTGAAAATGAATTGCTTGAAAGCTGTAATAGCTAAGCATCTGATATTTGGTATACAGACAGTTGGTGTTGTGTTCTACAGAACTGGCCCAATGTCGTCTGACTCTGAACCTATTTTGATGCCTCCGTGACTGAGAATTTACTGGAAGGTCTTTTAAGTGCATGAAATTCTTTGTAAGACTTTTGTGGAAAATGAATTACTTACTGCTTCAGCATCGAAAGCTTTACTAAAGTCTCCATTGAGGCTTATAGAATGAAAACTATTACAGATTGAGAAAAGTTGTTGCTTTGCTTAAATGTTCAGCTCATTTAGCTCTACAAAAGTCTCCATAGGGTCAAAGTTGTCAGATGACTCCTTATAGGGGTTATGGCCCTTAAAATAACATTTTTTTCATGTTTTTGGCCTATAGAAAGAAAACTATAGCAGATAGAAAAAAAACTGTTACTTGCTTAAATGTTCAGTTTATTTAGCTCTACAAAAGTCTTCATAGGGTTGAAATTGTCAGACGACTCCTTATACGGGTTACGGCCCCTAAAATAATGTTTTATCATGTTTTTGGCTTATAGAATGAAAACTATTGCAGATAGAAAAAGAGCTGTTGCTTGCTGAAATGTTCAGCTCATTTAGCTTTACAAAAGTCTCCATAGGATTCTGATGACTCCTTATAGGGGCTATGGCCCCTAAAATAACATTTTTCATGTTTTGGGCCTACAGAATGAAACTATAGTAGATAGAAAAAAGCTGTTGCTTGCTTAAATATTCAGCTCATTTAGCTCTGGAAAAGTCTTTATAGGGTGGAAGTTGGCAGATGACCCATTATATGGGTTACAGACCCTTAAAGTTAAAAAAAATAGTGTTTTTGGCTTATAGATTGAAAACTATTGCAGATGGAGAAAAGCTGTTGATTGCTTAAACATTCAGCTCATTTAGCTCTACAAAAGTCTTCATAGGGTTGAAGTTTTGGATGACCCCTTACAGGGGTTATGGACCCTTAAATAATGTTTTTTTGATGTTTTGGGCCTACAGAATGAAAACAGTAGATAGAGAAAAGCTGTTGCTCTCTTAAATGTTCAGCTCATTAAGCTCTACAAAAGTCTTTATAGAGTCGACATCAAGACCTGTTTGGCGATTCAGGCTCCTGGGAGCCTCTTGTTTTAGGTCAAGTCAGTTTTTCTTGAACTATGATATCTAGAACCACTATAGTTGGTCCACAGGTTCCATCTTGGTAGTAAAATTTCATTCTGTCACCTGCCTTGCGTGTTTTTTCTAATCTTAAGGCCTAAATAAACCCTAAATGAGTTTGACAGTGGTACGAAAAAGGCAATACATACTTTTAGTGGCCACACTTGTTTCAGGGTGTAAAGTTTTTTGTAAGACTTTCGGGTAAAATGAATAGCTTGAATATAATACATTTGTACCTGGGCATCTGACATTTAGTATACAGACACTTGGGGTTGTGGTCTATGCAACTGACACCATGCTGTGTTACCTTGACCTTATTTTCATGCTTCAAAGACTGTGAACTTGGGGATTTTTTTAGGGGCATAAACTGTTTGAAAGACTTATGTGGAAATTAATAATTTTAAAAGTATTATACCTAGGCATCTGATATTAAATATACAGATACCTGGGAATACAGTTTAAACAACTGACACCATGCCATATGAAGGTTTTCAGTGGTTTCCTTTGAAGGCGGTAGAAGGCTAAATAGCCTTCTACTTAAACTCTGTGACCTGCTACTTTTGCCAAAAATAAAGGAAATGTTATTAAAAACAACCTTTTACTTCACAATTTATGCCTTCTACTTCTAAATATAAGGAAAACGCTGGGTTTTTATGACCATGACCCCATTTTATGCTCGAGTGATTGTGAACTTTGTATTTTGGAGTTGTCATGTCAACTTGTTAAGACTAAAGGAAATGATTTGTTTCAAAAGTCTTATACGTTACAGGTAGTACAAAAAATGTACCTTGACATCTTATATTAAGTTTGTATGAGAATCAGGATGGTGCTGTCAGGCGAGACATACTTTTTAGGGCCTGCCACACTTGTGTTTAATTATAGCTTGTATCTTTTAAGGGTAGAAATTAAACGAGAAACATCTAGTGGCCCATGTTAACAGTTATGTTATAGTAGTGATACATTGTATCTTTTCAGGGTATAAATTTAACAGGTAACAATCTACGGATCCATGTGTACCAGTTACATGATGGTGGACCAGGGACGGAGGAACTAGACGATGAAGATTTAGCTGCAGCCAACCATTGGTTACTACCTTCAACAGATTTTCATGGCGTGTGGGAAAGTCTTGTTTTTGATGATGATATCAAGGCAAATGTAAGTATAAACCACTCTATCATTGAAGTGGTTCTGATTTTAATGTCCTGTCATTATATAAACCACTCTATCATAGAAGTGGTTCTGACTTGAATGTCCAGCCAATATATAAACCACTCTATCATTGAAGTGGTTCTGATTTTAATGTCCTGTCATTATATAAACCACTCTATCATAGAAGTGGTTCTGACTTGAATGTCCTGTCAATGTAGAAACCACTCTATCATTGAAGTGGTTCTGACTTGAATGTCCTGCCAATATATAAATCACTCTATCATTGAAGTGGTTCTGATTTGAATGTCCTGTCAATATATTAACCACTCTATCATTAAAGTGGTTCTGACTTGAATGTCCAGCCAATATATAAACCACTCTATCATTGAAGTGGTTCTGACTTGAATGTCCTGTCAATGTAGAAACCACTCTATCATTGAATTGGTTCTGACTTGAATGTTCTACCAATGTATAATGTCCTGTGAATGTATGAACCACTCTATCATTGAAGTGGTTCTGACTTGAATGTCCTGCCAATGTAGAAACCACTCTATCATTGAAGTGGTTCTGACTTGAATGTCCTGTCAATATATAAATCACTCTATCATTGAAGTACTTCTGACTTGAATGTCCTGCCAATGTATAAATCACTCTATCATTGAAGTACTTCTGACTTGAATGTTCTGCCAATGTATAAACCACTCTATCATTGAAGTGGTTCTGACTTGAATGTCCTGCCAATGTAGAAACAACTCTATCATTGAAGTACTTCTGACTTGAATGTCCTGTCAATATATAAACAACTCTATCATTGAAGTGGTTCTGACTTGAATGTCCTGCCAATGTAGAAACAACTCTATCATTGAAGTACTTCTGACTTGAATGTCCTGTCAATATATAAACAACTCTATCATTGAAGTGGTTCTGACTTGAATGTCCTGCCAATGTAGAAACAACTCTATCATTGAAGTACTTCTGACTTGAATGTCCTGTCAATATATAAACAACTCTATCATTGAAGTGGTTCTGACTTGAATGTCCTGCCAATGTAGAAACAACTCTATCATTGAAGTACTTCTGACTTGAATGTCCTGCCAATGTATAAATCACTCTATCATTGAAGTACTTCTGACTTGAATGTCCTGCCAATGTATAAATCACTCTATCATTGAAGTACTTCTGACTTGAATGTTCTGCCAATGTAGAAACAACTCTATCATTGAAGTACTTCTGACTTGAATGTCCTGTCAATATATAAACCACTCTATCATTGAAGTACTTCTGACTTGAATGTTCTGCCAATATATAAATCACTCTATCATTGAAGTGGTTCTGACTTGAATGTTCTGCCAATGTATAAATCACTCTATCATTGAAGTACTTCTGACTTGAATGTCCTGCCAATATATAAATCACTCTATCATTGAAGTACTTCTGACTTGAATGTCCTGTCAATATATAAATCACTCTTATCATTGAAGTACTTCTGACTTGAATGTCCTGTCAATATATAAATCACTCTATCATTGAAGTGGTTCTGACTTGAATGTTCTGCCAATATATAAATCACTCTATCATTGAAGTGGTTCTGACTTGAATGTCCTGTCAATATATAAACCACTCTATCATTGAAGTGGTTCTGACTTGAATGTCCTGCCAATATATAAATCACTCTATCATTGAAGTACTTCTGACTTGAATGTCCTGCCAATATATAAATCACTCTATCATTGAAGTACTTCTGACTTGAATGTCCTGTCAATATATAAATCACTCTATCATTGAAGTACTTCTGACTTGAATGTTCTGCCAATATATAAATCACTCTATCATTGAAGTGGTTCTGACTTGAATGTCCTGTCAATATATAAACCACTCTATCATTGAAGTGGTTCTGACTTGAATGTCCTGCCAATATATAAATCACTCTATCATTGAAGTAGTTCTGACTTGAATGTCCTGCCAATATATAAATCACTCTATCATTGAAGTACTTCTGACTTGAATGTCCTGTCAATATATAAACAACTCTATCATTGAAGTGGTTCTGACTTGAATGTCCTGCCAATGTAGAAACAACTCTATCATTGAAGTACTTCTGACTTGAATGTCCTGTCAATATATAAACAACTCTATCATTGAAGTGGTTCTGACTTGAATGTCCTGCCAATGTAGAAACAACTCTATCATTGAAGTACTTCTGACTTGAATGTCCTGCCAATGTATAAATCACTCTATCATTGAAGTACTTCTGACTTGAATGTCCTGCCAATGTATAAATCACTCTATCATTGAAGTACTTCTGACTTGAATGTTCTGCCAATGTAGAAACAACTCTATCATTGAAGTACTTCTGACTTGAATGTCCTGTCAATATATAAACCACTCTATCATTGAAGTACTTCTGACTTGAATGTTCTGCCAATATATAAATCACTCTATCATTGAAGTGGTTCTGACTTGAATGTTCTGCCAATGTATAAATCACTCTATCATTGAAGTACTTCTGACTTGAATGTCCTGCCAATATATAAATCACTCTATCATTGAAGTACTTCTGACTTGAATGTCCTGTCAATATATAAATCACTCTTATCATTGAAGTACTTCTGACTTGAATGTCCTGTCAATATATAAATCACTCTATCATTGAAGTGGTTCTGACTTGAATGTTCTGCCAATATATAAATCACTCTATCATTGAAGTGGTTCTGACTTGAATGTCCTGTCAATATATAAACCACTCTATCATTGAAGTGGTTCTGACTTGAATGTCCTGCCAATATATAAATCACTCTATCATTGAAGTACTTCTGACTTGAATGTCCTGCCAATATATAAATCACTCTATCATTGAAGTACTTCTGACTTGAATGTCCTGTCAATATATAAATCACTCTATCATTGAAGTACTTCTGACTTGAATGTTCTGCCAATATATAAATCACTCTATCATTGAAGTGGTTCTGACTTGAATGTTCTGCCAATGTATAAACCACTCTATCATTGAAGTACTTCTGACTTGAATGTCCTGCCAATATATAAACCACTCTATCATTGAAGTACTTCTGACTTGAATGTTCTGCCAATATATAAATCACTCTATCATTGAAGTGGTTCTGACTTGAATGTTCTGCCAATGTATAAATCACTCTATCATTGAAGTACTTCTGACTTGAATGTTCTGCCAATGTATAAATCACTCTATCATTGAAGTACTTCTGACTTGAATGTTCTGCCAATGTATAAATCACTCTATCATTGAAGTACTTCTGACTTGAATGTCCTGCCAATATATAAACCACTCTATCATTGAAGTACTTCTGACTTGAATGTCCTGCCAATGTATAAATCACTCTATCATTGAAGTACTTCTGACTTGAATGTCCTGCCAATATATAAACCACTCTATCATTGAAGTACTTCTGACTTGAATGTCCTGTCAATATATAAACCACTCTATCATTGAAGTACTTCTGACTTGAATGTCCTGCCAATATATAAACCCATCTATCATTGAAGTACTTCTGACTTGAATGTCCTGCCAATATATAAACAACTCTATCATTGAAGTACTTCTGACTTGAATGTCCTGTCAATATATAAATCACTCTATCATTGAAGTACTTCTGACTTGAATGTCCTGTCAATATATAAACCACTCTATCATTGAAGTACTTCTGACTTGAATGTTCTGCCAATATATAAACCACTCTATCATTGAAGTACTTCTGACTTGAATGTCCTGTCAATATATAAACCACTCTATCATTGAAGTACTTCTGACTTGAATGTTCTGCCAATATATAAACAACTCTATCATTGAAGTACTTCTGACTTGAATGTCCTGTCAATATATAAACAACTCTATCATTGAAGTACTTCTGACTTGAATGTCCTGCCAATATATAAACAACTCTATCATTGAAGTACTTCTGACTTGAATGTCCTGTCAATATATAAACCACTCTATCATTGAAGTACTTCTGACTTGAATGTTCTGCCAATGTATAAATCACTCTATCATTGAAGTACTTCTGACTTGAATGTCCTGTCAATATATAAATCACTCTATCATTGAAGTACTTCTGACTTGAATGTCCTGTCAATATATAAATCACTCTATCATTGAAGTACTTCTGACTTGAATGTTCTGCCAATATATAAATCACTCTATCATTGAAGTACTTCTGACTTGAATGTTCTGCCAATGTATAAACCACTCTATCATTGAAGTACTTCTGACTTGAATGTCCTGTCAATATATAAACCACTCTATCATTGAAGTACTTCTGACTTGAATGTCCTGCCAATGTATAAACCACTCTATCATTGAAGTACTTCTGACTTGAATGTCCTGCCAATATATAAACCACTCTATCATTGAAGTACTTCTGACTTGAATGTCCTGCCAATATATAAATCACTCTATCATTGAAGTACTTCTGACTTGAATGTCCTGCCAATATATAAATCACTCTATCATTGAAGTACTTCTGACTTCAATGTCCTGCCAATATATAAATCACTCTATCATTGAAGTACTTCTGACTTGAATGTTCTGCCAATATATAAACCACTCTATCATTGAAGTGGTTCTGACTTGAATGTTCTGTCAATGTAGAAACAACTCTATCATTGAAGTACTTCTGACTTGAATGTTCTGTCAATATATAAATCACTCTATCATTGAAGTACTTCTGACTTGAATGTCCTGCCAATGTATAAACCACTCTATCATTGAAGTACTTCTGACTTGAATGTTCTGCCAATGTATAAACCACTCTATCATTGAAGTACTTCTGACTTGAATGTCCTGCCAATATATAAACCACTCTATCATTGAAGTACTTCTGACTTGAATGTCCTGCCAATATATAAACCACTCTATCATTGAAGTACTTCTGACTTGAATGTCCTGCCAATATATAAATCACTCTATCATTGAAGTACTTCTGACTTGAATGTCCTGCCAATATATAAACCACTCTATCATTGAAGTGGTTCTGACTTGAATGTCCTGTCAATATATAAACCACTCTATCATTGAAGTACTTCTGACTTGAATGTCCTGCCAATATATAAACAACTCTATCATTGAAGTACTTCTGACTTGAATGTTCTGCCAATATATAAACAACTCTATCGTTGAAGTACTTCTGACTTGAATGTCCTGTCAATATATAAACAACTCTATCATTGAAGTACTTCTGACTTGAATGTTCTGCCAATATATAAACAACTCTATCATTGAAGTACTTCTGACTTGAATGTCCTGTCAATATATAAATCACTCTATCATTGAAGTACTTCTGACTTGAATGTCCTGTCAATATATAAATCACTCTATCATTGAAGTACTTCTGACTTGAATGTCCTGCCAATATATAAATCACTCTATCATTGAAGTACTTCTGACTTGAATGTCCTGCCAATATATAAACAACTCTATCATTGAAGTACTTCTGACTTGAATGTTCTGCCAATATATAAACCACTCTATCATTGAAGTACTTCTGACTTGAATGTCCTGCCAATATATAAACCACTCTATCATTGAAGTACTTCTGACTTGAATGTTCTGCCAATATATAAACAACTCTATCATTGAAGTACTTCTGACTTGAATGTCCTGCCAATGTATAAACAACTCTATCATTGAAGTACTTCTGACTTGAATGTTCTGCCAATATATAAACAACTCTATCATTGAAGTACTTCTGACTTGAATGTCCTGTCAATATATAAATCACTCTATCATTGAAGTACTTCTGACTTGAATGTCCTGCCAATATATAAACCACTCTATCATTGAAGTACTTCTGACTTGAATGTTCTGCCAATGTATAAATCACTCTATCATTGAAGTACTTCTGACTTGAATGTCCTGCCAATATATAAACCACTCTATCATTGAAGTGGTTCTGACTTGAATGTCCTGCCAATGTAGAAACCACTCTATCATTGAAGTACTTCTGACTTGAATGTTCTGCCAATGTATAAATCACTCTATCATTGAAGTACTTCTGACTTGAATGTTCTGCCAATGTATAAATCACTCTATCATTGAAGTACTTCTGACTTGAATGTCCTGCCAATGTATAAACCACTCTATCATTGAAGTACTTCTGACTTGAATGTTCTGCCAATGTATAAATCACTCTATCATTGAAGTACTTCTGACTTGAATGTCCTGCCAATATATAAACCACTCTATCATTGAAGTGGTTCTGACTTGAATGTTCTGCCAATATATAAACAACTCTATCATTGAAGTACTTCTGACTTGAATGTCCTGTCAATATATAAATCACTCTATCATTGAAGTGGTTCTGACTTGAATGTCCTGCCAATGTAGAAACCACTCTATCATTGAAGTACTTCTGACTTGAATGTTCTGCCAATATATAAATCACTCTATCATTGAAGTACTTCTGACTTGAATGTCCTGCCAATGTATAAATCACTCTATCATTGAAGTACTTCTGACTTGAATGTTCTGCCAATGTATAAATCACTCTATCATTGAAGTACTTCTGACTTGAATGTCCTGTCAATATATAAACCACTCTATCATTGAAGTGGTTCTGACTTGAATGTCCTGTCAATATATAAATCACTCTATCATTGAAGTACTTCTGACTTGAATGTCCTGTCAATATATAAACCACTCTATCATTGAAGTACTTCTGACTTGAATGTCCTGCCAATATATAAACCACTCTATCATTGAAGTACTTCTGACTTCAATGTCCTGCCAATATATAAATCACTCTATCATTGAAGTACTTCTGACTTGAATGTTCTGCCAATGTATAAATCACTCTATCATTGAAGTACTTCTGACTTGAATGTCCTGTCAATATATAAATCACTCTATCATTGAAGTACTTCTGACTTGAATGTCCTGCCAATGTATAAATCACTCTATCATTGAAGTGGTTCTGACTTGAATGTTCTGCCAATGTATAAATCACTCTATCATTGAAGTACTTCTGACTTGAATGTCCTGCCAATATATAAATCACTCTATCATTGAAGTACTTCTGACTTGAATGTCCTGCCAATGTATAAATCACTCTATCATTGAAGTACTTCTGACTTGAATGTCCTGTCAATATATAAATCACTCTATCATTGAAGTGGTTCTGACTTGAATGTCCTGCCAATATATAAACCACTCTATCATTGAAGTACTTCTGACTTGAATGTCCTGCCAATATATAAACCACTCTATCATTGAAGTACTTCTGACTTGAATGTCCTGTCAATATATAAATCACTCTATCATTGAAGTGGTTCTGACTTGAATGTCCTGCCAATATATAAACAACTCTATCATTGAAGTACTTCTGACTTGAATGTCCTGCCAATGTATAAATCACTCTATCATTGAAGTACTTCTGACTTGAATGTCCTGTCAATATATAAACCACTCTATCCTTGAAGTACTTCTGACTTGAATGTCCTGCCAATATATAAACCACTCTATCATTGAAGTACTTCTGACTTGAATGTCCTGTCAATATATAAATCACTCTATCATTGAAGTACTTCTGACTTGAATGTCCTGCCAATATATAAACCACTCTATCATTGAAGTACTTCTGACTTGAATGTCCTGTCAATATATAAATCACTCTATCATTGAAGTGGTTCTGACTTGAATGTCCTGCCAATATATAAACAACTCTATCATTGAAGTACTTCTGACTTGAATGTCCTGCCAATATATAAACCACTCTATCATTGAAGTACTTCTGACTTGAATGTCCTGCCAATATATAAACCACTCTATCATTGAAGTACTTCTGACTTGAATGTCCTGTCAATATATAAATCACTCTATCATTGAAGTGGTTCTGACTTGAATGTCCTGCCAATATATAAACCACTCTATCATTGAAGTACTTCTGACTTGAATGTCCTGCCAATATATAAACCACTCTATCATTGAAGTACTTCTGACTTGAATGTCCTGCCAATATATAAATCACTCTATCATTGAAGTACTTCTGACTTGAATGTCCTGCCAATATATAAATCACTCTATCATTGAAGTGGTTCTGACTTGAATGTTCTGCCAATATATAAACCACTCTATCATTGAAGTACTTCTGACTTGAATGTTCTGCCAATGTATAAATCACTCTATCATTGAAGTGGTTCTGACTTTAATGTCCTGTCATTATATAAACCACTCTATCATTGAAGTACTTCTGACTTGAATGTCCTGTCAATATATAAACCACTCTATCATTGAAGTACTTCTGACTTGAATGTCCTGTCAATATATAAACCACTCTATCATTGACTTGAATGTTCTGCCAATGTATAAATCACTCTATCATTGAAGTACTTCTGACTTGAATGTCCTGTCAATATATAAACCACTCTATCATTGACTTGATTGTTCTGCCAATGTATAAACCACTCTATCATTGAAGTGGTTCTGACTTGAATGTTCTGCCAATATATAAACCACTCTATCATTGAAGTACTTCTGACTTGAATGTTCTGCCAATATATAAATCACTCTATCATTGAAGTACTTCTGACTTGAATGTTCTGCCAATATATAAACAACTCTATCATTGAAGTACTTCTGACTTGAATGTCCTGCCAATATATAAACCACTCTATCATTGAAGTACTTCTGACTTGAATGTCCTGTCAATATATAAACAACTCTATCATTGAAGTACTTCTGATTTGAATGTCCTGTCAATATATAAACAACTCTATCATTGAAGTACTTCTGACTTGAATGTCCTGCCAATATATAAACCACTCTATCATTGAAGTACTTCTGACTTGAATGTCCTGTCAATATATAAACCACTCTATCATTGAAGTACTTCTGACTTGAATGTTCTGCCAATATATAAACCACTCTATCATTGAAGTACTTCTGACTTGAATGTCCTGTCAATATATAAATCATCTATCATTGAAGTGGTTCTGACTTGAATGTCCTGCCAATATATAAATCACTCTATCATTGAAGTACTTCTGACTTGAATGTCCTGTCAATATATAAACCACTCTATCATTGAAGTACTTCTCTATCATTGAAGTACTTCTGACTTGAATGTCCTGTCAATATATAAACCACTCTATCATTGAAGTACTTCTGACTTGAATGTTCTGTCAATGTATAAATCACTCTATCATTGAAGTACTTCTGACTTGAATGTCCTGTCAATATATAAACCACTCTATCATTGAAGTACTTCTGACTTGAATGTTCTGCCAATATATAAACAACTCTATCATTGAAGTACTTCTGACTTGAATGTCCTGTCAATATATAAATCACTCTATCATTGAAGTACTTCTGACTTGAATGTTCTGCCAATGTATAAATCACTCTATCATTGAAGTACTTCTGACTTGAATGTCCTGTCAATATATAAACCACTCTATCATTGAAGTACTTCTGACTTGAATGTTCTGCCAATATATAAACCACTCTATCATTGAAGTACTTCTGACTTGAATGTCCTGCCAATATATAAATCACTCTATCATTGAAGTACTTCTGACTTGAATGTCCTGTCAATATATAAATCACTCTATCATTGAAGTACTTCTGACTTGAATGTCCTGTCAATATATAAACCACTCTATCATTGAAGTACTTCTGACTTGAATGTCCTGTCAATATATAAACCACTCTATCATTGAAGTACTTCTGACTTGAATGTCCTGTCAATATATAAACCACTCTATCATTGAAGTACTTCTGACTTGAATGTCCTGTCAATATATAAATCACTCTATCATTGAAGTGGTTCTGACTTGAATGTTCTGCCAATGTATAAACCACTCTATCATTGAAGTACTTCTGACTTGAATGTCCTGTCAATATATAAACCACTCTATCATTGAAGTACTTCTGACTTGAATGTCCTGTCAATATATAAATCACTCTATCATTGAAGTGGTTCTGACTTGAATGTCCTGCCAATATATAAATCACTCTATCATTGAAGTACTTCTGACTTGAATGTCCTGTCAATATATAAACCACTCTATCATTGAAGTACTTCTGACTTGAATGTTCTGTCAATGTATAAATCACTCTATCATTGAAGTACTTCTGACTTGAATGTCCTGTCAATATATAAACCACTCTATCATTGAAGTACTTCTGACTTGAATGTTCTGCCAATATATAAACAACTCTATCATTGAAGTACTTCTGACTTGAATGTCCTGTCAATATATAAATCACTCTATCATTGAAGTACTTCTGACTTGAATGTTCTGCCAATGTATAAATCACTCTATCATTGAAGTACTTCTGACTTGAATGTCCTGTCAATATATAAACCACTCTATCATTGAAGTACTTCTGACTTGAATGTTCTGCCAATATATAAACCACTCTATCATTGAAGTACTTCTGACTTGAATGTCCTGCCAATATATAAATCACTCTATCATTGAAGTACTTCTGACTTGAATGTCCTGTCAATATATAAACCACTCTATCATTGAAGTACTTCTGACTTGAATGTCCTGTCAATATATAAATCACTCTATCATTGAAGTACTTCTGACTTGAATGTTCTGCCAATATATAAACAACTCTATCATTGAAGTACTTCTGACTTGAATGTCCTGTCAATATATAAATCACTCTATCATTGAAGTACTTCTGACTTGAATGTCCTGCCAATATATAAATCACTCTATCATTGAAGTACTTCTGACTTGAATGTCCTGCCAATATATAAATCACTCTATCATTGAAGTGGTTCTGACTTGAATGTCCTGCCAATGTATAAATCACTCTATCATTGAAGTACTTCTGACTTGAATGTCCTGCCAATATATAAATCACTCTATCATTGAAGTACTTCTGACTTGAATGTCCTGTCAATATATAAATCACTCTATCATTGAAGTACTTCTGACTTGAATGTCCTGCCAATGTATAAACCACTCTATCATTGAAGTACTTCTGACTTGAATGTCCTGTCAATATATAAACCACTCTATCATTGAAGTACTTCTGACTTGAATGTCCTGCCAATATATAAACAACTCTATCATTGAAGTACTTCTGACTTGAATGTCCTGTCAATATATAAATCACTCTATCATTGAAGTACTTCTGACTTGAATGTCCTGCCAATATATAAATCACTCTATCATTGAAGTACTTCTGACTTGAATGTCCTGCCAATATATAAACCACTCTATCATTGAAGTACTTCTGACTTGAATGTCCTGCCAATATATAAATCACTCTATCATTGAAGTACTTCTGACTTGAATGTCCTGCCAATATATAAATCACTCTATCATTGAAGTTGTTCTGACTTTAATGTCCTGCCAATGTATAAATCACTCTATCATTGAAGTACTTCTGACTTGAATGTCCTGCCAATATATAAATCACTCTATCATTGAAGTACTTCTGACTTGAATGTCCTGCCAATATATAAACCACTCTATCATTGAAGTACTTCTGACTTGAATGTTCTGTCAATATATAAACAACTCTATCATTGAAGTACTTCTGACTTGAATGTTCTGCCAATATATAAACCACTCTATCATTGAAGTACTTCTGACTTGAATGTTCTGCCAATATATAAACCACTCTATCATTGAAGTACTTCTGACTTGAATGTCCTGCCAATATATAAACAACTCTATCATTGAAGTACTTCTGACTTGAATGTCCTGCCAATATATAAATCACTCTATCATTGAAGTACTTCTGACTCGAATGTCCTGCCAATGTATAAACCACTCTATCATTGAAGTACTTCTGACTTGAATGTCCTGCCAATATATAAACCACTCTATCATTGAAGTACTTCTGACTTGAATGTCCTGCCAATATATAAATCACTCTATCATTGAAGTACTTCTGACTTGAATGTTCTGCCAATATATAAACAACTCTATCATTGAAGTACTTCTGACTTGAATGTCCTGCCAATATATAAATCACTCTATCATTGAAGTACTTCTGACTTGAATGTTCTGCCAATATATAAACCACTCTATCATTGAAGTACTTCTGACTTGAATGTCCTGTCAATATATAAACAACTCTATCATTGAAGTACTTCTGACTTGAATGTTCTGCCAATGTATAAATCACTCTATCATTGAAGTACTTCTGACTTGAATGTTCTGCCAATATATAAACAACTCTATCATTGAAGTACTTCTGACTTGAATGTCCTGCCAATATATAAATCACTCTATCATTGAAGTACTTCTGACTTGAATGTTCTGCCAATATATAAATCACTCTATCATTGAAGTACTTCTGACTTGAATGTCCTGCCAATATATAAATCACTCTATCATTGAAGTACTTCTGACTTGAATGTCCCGCCAATATATAAATCACTCTATCATTGAAGTACTTCTGACTTGAATGTCCTGCCAATATATAAATCACTCTATCATTGAAGTACTTCTGACTTGAATGTCCTGCCAATATATAAACCACTCTATCATTGAAGTACTTCTGACTTGAATGTCCTGCCAATATATAAACAACTCTATCATTGAAGTACTTCTGACTTGAATGTTCTGCCAATATATAAACAACTCTATCATTGAAGTACTTCTGACTTGAATGTCCTGCCAATATATAAACAACTCTATCATTGAAGTACTTCTGACTTGAATGTTCTGCCAATGTATAAACAACTCTATCATTGAAGTACTTCTGACTTGAATGTCCTGTCAATATATAAACCACTCTATCATTGAAGTACTTCTGACTTGAATGTCCTGTCAATATATAAACCACTCTATCATTGAAGTACTTCTGACTTGAATGTCCTGCCAATATATAAATCACTCTATCATTGAAGTACTTCTGACTTGAATGTTCTGCCAATGTATAAATCACTCTATCATTGAAGTACTTCTGACTTGAATGTCCTGCCAATATATAAATCACTCTATCATTGAAGTACTTCTGACTTGAATGTCCTGCCAATATATAAATCACTCTATCATTGAAGTACTTCTGACTTGAATGTTCTGCCAATGTATAAATCACTCTATCATTGAAGTACTTCTGACTTGAATGTTCTGCCAATGTATAAATCACTCTATCATTGAAGTACTTCTGACTTGAATGTTCTGCCAATGTATAAATCACTCTATCATTGAAGTACTTCTGACTTGAATGTCCTGCCAATATATAAACAACTCTATCATTGAAGTACTTCTGACTTGAATGTTCTGCCAATATATAAACAACTCTATCATTGAAGTACTTCTGACTTGAATGTCCTGCCAATATATAAACCACTCTATCATTGAAGTACTTCTGACTTGAATGTCCTGCCAATGTAGAAACAACTCTATCATTGAAGTACTTCTGACTTGAATGTCCTGTCAATATATAAATCACTCTATCATTGAAGTACTTCTGACTTGAATGTCCTGCCAATATATAAACCACTCTATCATTGAAGTACTTCTGACTTGAATGTCCTGCCAATATATAAACCACTCTATCATTGAAGTGGTTCTGACTTGAATGTTCTGCCAATGTATAAACAACTCTATCATTGAAGTACTTCTGACTTGAATGTTCTGCCAATGTATAAACCACTCTATCATTGAAGTACTTCTGACTTGAATGTCCTGTCAATATATAAACAACTCTATCATTGAAGTACTTCTGACTTGAATGTCCTGCCAATGTATAAACCACTCTATCATTGAAGTGGTTCTGACTTGAATGTCCTGCCAATATATAAACCACTCTATCATTGAAGTACTTCTGACTTGAATGTCCTGCCAATGTATAAATCACTCTATCATTGAAGTACTTCTGACTTGAATGTCCTGCCAATGTATAAATCACTCTATCATTGAAGTGGTTCTGACTTGAATGTCCTGCCAATATATAAACAACTCTATCATTGAAGTACTTCTGACTTGAATGTCCTGTCAATATATAAACCACTCTATCATTGAAGTGGTTCTGACTTGAATGTTCTGCCAATGTATAAATCACTCTATCATTGAAGTGGTTCTGACTTGAATGTCCTGTCAATATATAAACCACTCTATCATTGAAGTGGTTCTGACTTGAATGTTCTGCCAATATATAAACCACTCTATCATTGAAGTGGTTCTGACTTGAATGTCCTGTCAATATATAAACCACTCTATCATTGAAGTACTTCTGACTTGAATGTCCTGCCAATATATAAACAACTCTATCATTGAAGTACTTCTGACTTGAATGTCCTGTCAATATATAAACCACTCTATCATTGAAGTGGTTCTGACTTGAATGTTCTGCCAATGTATAAATCACTCTATCATTGAAGTACTTCTGACTTGAATGTCCTGTCATTATATAAACCACTCTATCATTGAAGTACTTCTGACTTGAATGTCCTGCCAATATATAAACCACTCTATCATTGAAGTACTTCTGACTTGAATGTCCTGTCAATATATAAACCACTCTATCATTGAAGTACTTCTGACTTGAATGTTCTGCCAATGTATAAATCACTCTATCATTGAAGTGGTTCTGACTTTAATGTCCTGTCATTATATAAACCACTCTATCATTGAAGTACTTCTGACTTGAATGTCCTGCCAATATATAAACCACTCTATCATTGAAGTACTTCTGACTTGAATGTCCTGCCAATATATAAACCACTCTATCATTGAAGTGGTTCTGACTTGAATGTTCTGCCAATGTATAAACAACTCTATCATTGAAGTACTTCTGACTTGAATGTCCTGCCAATATATAAACAACTCTATCATTGAAGTACTTCTGACTTGAATGTCCTGCCAATATATAAACAACTCTATCATTGAAGTACTTCTGACTTGAATGTCCTGCCAATATATAAACAACTCTATCATTGAAGTACTTCTGACTTGAATGTCCTGCCAATATATAAGCCACTCTATCATTGAAGTACTTCTGACTTGAATGTCCTGCCAATATATAAACCACTCTATCATTGAAGTACTTCTGACTTGAATGTCCTGTCAATATATAAATCACTCTATCATTGAAGTACTTCTGACTTGAATGTCCTGCCAATATATAAATCACTCTATCATTGAAGTACTTCTGACTTGAATGTCCTGCCAATATATAAACCACTCTATCATTGAAGTACTTCTGACTTGAATGTCCTGCCAATATATAAACCACTCTATCATTGAAGTACTTCTGACTTGAATGTCCTGTCAATATATAAATCACTCTATCATTGAAGTACTTCTGACTTGAATGTCCTGCCAATATATAAACCACTCTATCATTGAAGTGGTTCTGACTTGAATGTCCTGCCAATATATAAATCACTCTATCATTGAAGTACTTCTGACTTGAATGTCCTGCCAATATATAAACAACTCTATCATTGAAGTACTTCTGACTTGAATGTCCTGTCAATATATAAATCACTCTATCATTGAAGTACTTCTGACTTGAATGTTCTGCCAATATATAAACCACTCTATCATTGAAGTACTTCTGACTTGAATGTCCTGTCAATATATAAATCACTCTATCATTGAAGTACTTCTGACTTGAATGTCCTGCCAATATATAAACCACTCTATCATTGAAGTACTTCTGACTTGAATGTCCTGTCAATATATAAATCACTCTATCATTGAAGTACTTCTGACTTGAATGTCCTGCCAATATATAAATCACTCTATCATTGAAGTACTTCTGACTTGAATGTCCTGCCAATATATAAACCACTCTATCATTGAAGTACTTCTGACTTGAATGTCCTGTCAATATATAAACCACTCTATCATTGAAGTGGTTCTGACTTGAATGTCCTGTCAATATATAAACAACTCTATCATTGAAGTACTTCTGACTTGAATGTCCTGCCAATATATAAACCACTCTATCATTGAAGTACTTCTGACTTGAATGTTCTGCCAATATATAAATCACTCTATCATTGAAGTACTTCTGACTTGAATGTTCTGCCAATATATAAACCACTCTATCATTGAAGTACTTCTGACTTGAATGTCCTGCCAATATATAAATCACTCTATCATTGAAGTACTTCTGACTTGAATGTCCTGCCAATGTATAAACCACTCTATCATTGAAGTACTTCTGACTTGAATGTCCTGCCAATATATAAATCACTCTATCATTGAAGTACTTCTGACTTGAATGTTCTGCCAATATATAAACAACTCTATCATTGAAGTACTTCTGACTTGAATGTCCTGCCAATATATAAATCACTCTATCATTGAAGTACTTCTGACTTGAATGTCCTGCCAATATATAAACCACTCTATCATTGAAGTACTTCTGACTTGAATGTCCTGCCAATATATAAACCACTCTATCATTGAAGTACTTCTGACTTGAATGTCCTGTCAATATATAAATCACTCTATCATTGAAGTACTTCTGACTTGAATGTCCTGCCAATATATAAACCACTCTATCATTGAAGTGGTTCTGACTTGAATGTCCTGCCAATATATAAATCACTCTATCATTGAAGTACTTCTGACTTGAATGTCCTGTCAATATATAAATCACTCTATCATTGAAGTACTTCTGACTTGAATGTCCTGCCAATATATAAACCACTCTATCATTGAAGTGGTTCTGACTTGAATGTCCTGTCAATATATAAATCACTCTATCATTGAAGTACTTCTGACTTGAATGTCCTGCCAATATATAAATCACTCTATCATTGAAGTACTTCTGACTTGAATGTCCTGCCAATATATAAACCACTCTATCATTGAAGTGGTTCTGACTTGAATGTTCTGCCAATGTATAAATCACTCTATCATTGAAGTACTTCTGACTTGAATGTTCTGCCAATATATAAACCACTCTATCATTGAAGTACTTCTGACTTGAATGTTCTGCCAATATATAAATCACTCTATCATTGAAGTACTTCTGACTTGAATGTCCTGCCAATATATAAACCACTCTATCATTGAAGTACTTCTGACTTGAATGTCCTGCCAATATATAAACCACTCTATCATTGAAGTACTTCTGACTTGAATGTCCTGCCAATATATAAACCACTCTATCATTGAAGTACTTCTGACTTGAATGTCCTGTCAATATATAAACAACTCTATCATTGAAGTACTTCTGACTTGAATGTTCTGCCAATATATAAACAACTCTATCATTGAAGTACTTCTGACTTGAATGTTCTGCCAATATATAAATCACTCTATCATTGACTTGAATGTCCTGTCAATATATAAACCACTCTATCATTGAAGTACTTCTGACTTGAATGTCCTGCCAATATATAAACAACTCTATCATTGAAGTACTTCTGACTTGAATGTCCTGTCAATATATAAACCACTCTATCATTGAAGTACTTCTGACTTGAATGTTCTGCCAATATATAAACCACTCTATCATTGAAGTGGTTCTGACTTGAATGTCCTGTCAATATATAAATCACTCTATCATTGAAGTACTTCTGACTTGAATGTCCTGCCAATATATAAACCACTCTATCATTGAAGTACTTCTGACTTGAATGTCCTGTCAATATATAAACCACTCTATCATTGAAGTGGTTCTGACTTGAATGTCCTGCCAATATATAAACCACTCTATCATTGAAGTGGTTCTGACTTGAATGTCCTGTCAATATATAAACCACTCTATCATTGAAGTACTTCTGACTTGAATGTTCTGCCAATATATAAACCACTCTATCATTGAAGTACTTCTGACTTGAATGTCCTGTCAATATATAAACCACTCTATCATTGAAGTACTTCTGACTTGAATGTCCTGTCAATATATAAACCACTCTATCATTGAAGTACTTCTGACTTGAATGTCCTGTCAATATATAAACCACTCTATCATTGAAGTACTTCTGACTTGAATGTTCTGTCAATATATAAATCACTCTATCATTGAAGTACTTCTGACTTGAATGTCCTGCCAATATATAAACCACTCTATCATTGAAGTACTTCTGACTTGAATGTCCTGTCAATATATAAATCACTCTATCATTGAAGTACTTCTGACTTGAATGTCCTGCCAATATATAAACCACTCTATCATTGAAGTACTTCTGACTTGAATGTCCTGCCAATATATAAACCACTCTATCATTGAAGTACTTCTGACTTGAATGTCCTGTCAATATATAAACAACTCTATCATTGAAGTACTTCTGACTTGAATGTTCTGCCAATATATAAACCACTCTATCATTGAAGTACTTCTGACTTGAATGTCCTGTCAATATATAAACCACTCTATCATTGAAGTACTTCTGACTTGAATGTCCTGTCAATATATAAATCACTCTATCATTGAAGTACTTCTGACTTGAATGTCCTGCCAATATATAAACCACTCTATCATTGAAGTGGTTCTGACTTGAATGTCCTGTCAATATATAAATCACTCTATCATTGAAGTACTTCTGACTTGAATGTCCTGCCAATATATAAATCACTCTATCATTGAAGTACTTCTGACTTGAATGTCCTGCCAATATATAAACCACTCTATCATTGAAGTGGTTCTGACTTGAATGTTCTGCCAATGTATAAATCACTCTATCATTGAAGTACTTCTGACTTGAATGTTCTGCCAATATATAAACCACTCTATCATTGAAGTACTTCTGACTTGAATGTTCTGCCAATATATAAATCACTCTATCATTGAAGTACTTCTGACTTGAATGTCCTGCCAATATATAAACCACTCTATCATTGAAGTACTTCTGACTTGAATGTCCTGCCAATATATAAACCACTCTATCGTTGAAGTACTTCTGACTTGAATGTTCTGCCAATATATAAACCACTCTATCATTGAAGTACTTCTGACTTGAATGTCCTGTCAATATATAAACCACTCTATCATTGACTTGAATGTTCTGCCAATGTATAAACCACTCTATCATTGAAGTACTTCTGACTTGAATGTTCTGCCAATATATAAATCACTCTATCATTGACTTGAATGTCCTGTCAATATATAAACCACTCTATCATTGAAGTACTTCTGACTTGAATGTTCTGCCAATATATAAATCACTCTATCATTGAAGTACTTCTGACTTGAATGTCCTGCCAATATATAAACCACTCTATCATTGAAGTACTTCTGACTTGAATGTCCTGCCAATATATAAACAACTCTATCATTGAAGTACTTCTGACTTGAATGTCCTGTCAATATATAAACCACTCTATCATTGAAGTACTTCTGACTTGAATGTTCTGCCAATATATAAACCACTCTATCATTGAAGTGGTTCTGACTTGAATGTCCTGTCAATATATAAATCACTCTATCATTGAAGTACTTCTGACTTGAATGTCCTGCCAATATATAAACCACTCTATCATTGAAGTACTTCTGACTTGAATGTCCTGTCAATATATAAACCACTCTATCATTGAAGTGGTTCTGACTTGAATGTCCTGCCAATATATAAACCACTCTATCATTGAAGTGGTTCTGACTTGAATGTCCTGTCAATATATAAACAACTCTCTCATTGAAGTACTTCTGACTTGAATGTCCTGCCAATATATAAATCACTCTATCATTGAAGTACTTCTGACTTGAATGTCCTGCCAATATATAAATCACTCTATCATTGAAGTACTTCTGACTTGAATGTTCTGCCAATGTATAAATCACTCTATCATTGAAGTACTTCTGACTTGAATGTCCTGTCAATATATAAACCACTCTATCATTGAAGTACTTCTGACTTGAATGTTCTGCCAATATATAAATCACTCTATCATTGAAGTACTTCTGACTTGAATGTCCTGCCAATATATAAACCACTCTATCATTGAAGTACTTCTGACTTGAATGTCCTGCCAATATATAAACCACTCTATCATTGAAGTACTTCTGACTTGAATGTCCTGTCAATATATAAACAACTCTATCATTGAAGTACTTCTGACTTGAATGTTCTGCCAATATATAAACCACTCTATCATTGAAGTACTTCTGACTTGAATGTCCTGTCAATATATAAACCACTCTATCATTGAAGTACTTCTGACTTGAATGTCCTGCCAATATATAAATCACTCTATCATTGAAGTACTTCTGACTTGAATGTCCTGTCAATATATAAACCACTCTATCATTGAAGTGGTTCTGACTTGAATGTCCTGCCAATATATAAACCACTCTATCATTGAAGTGGTTCTGACTTGAATGTCCTGCCAATATATAAACCACTCTATCATTGAAGTACTTCTGACTTGAATGTTCTGCCAATATATAAACCACTCTATCATTGAAGTACTTCTGACTTGAATGTCCTGCCAATATATAAACCACTCTATCATTGAAGTACTTCTGACTTGAATGTCCTGTCAATATATAAACAACTCTATCATTGAAGTACTTCTGACTTGAATGTTCTGCCAATGTATAAATCACTCTATCATTGAAGTACTTCTGACTTGAATGTCCTGCCAATGTATAAATCACTCTATCATTGAAGTACTTCTGACTTGAATGTTCTGCCAATATATAAACCACTCTATCATTGAAGTACTTCTGACTTGAATGTTCTGCCAATGTATAAACCACTCTATCATTGAAGTACTTCTGACTTGAATGTTCTGCCAATGTATAAATCACTCTATCATTGAAGTACTTCTGACTTGAATGTCCTGCCAATGTATAAATCACTCTATCATTGAAGTACTTCTGACTTGAATGTCCTGCCAATATATAAACCACTCTATCATTGAAGTACTTCTGACTTGAATGTCCTGTCAATATATAAACCACTCTATCATTGAAGTACTTCTGACTTGAATGTCCTGCCAATATATAAACCACTCTATCATTGAAGTACTTCTGACTTGAATGTCCTGCCAATGTATAAATCACTCTATCATTGAAGTACTTCTGACTTGAATGTTCTGCCAATGTATAAATCACTCTATCATTGAAGTACTTCTGACTTGAATGTCCTGCCAATATATAAACCACTCTATCATTGAAGTACTTCTGACTTGAATGTCCTGTCAATATATAAATCACTCTATCATTGAAGTACTTCTGACTTGAATGTCCTGTCAATATATAAATCACTCTATCATTGAAGTACTTCTGACTTGAATGTCCTGCCAATGTATAAATCACTCTATCATTGAAGTGGTTCTGACTTGAATGTTCTGCCAATGTATAAACAACTCTATCATTGAAGTACTTCTGACTTGAATGTCCTGCCAATATATAAATCACTCTATCATTGAAGTACTTCTGACTTGAATGTCCTGTCAATATATACATCACTCTATCATTGAAGTACTTCTGACTTGAATGTCCTGCCAATGTATAAATCACTCTATCATTGAAGTGGTTCTGACTTGAATGTTCTGCCAATGTATAAACAACTCTATCATTGAAGTACTTCTGACTTGAATGTCCTGCCAATATATAAACAACTCTATCATTGAAGTACTTCTGACTTGAATGTCCTGCCAATATATAAACAACTCTATCATTGAAGTACTTCTGACTTGAATGTCCTGTCATTATATAAACAACTCTATCATTGAAGTACTTCTGACTTGAATGTCCTGCCAATATATAAACCACTCTATCATTGAAGTACTTCTGACTTGAATGTCCTGCCAATATATAAACCACTCTATCATTGAAGTACTTCTGACTTGAATGTCCTGTCAATATATAAATCACTCTATCATTGAAGTACTTCTGACTTGAATGTCCTGCCAATATATAAACCACTCTATCATTGAAGTACTTCTGACTTGAATGTCCTGTCAATATATAAATCACTCTATCATTGAAGTACTTCTGACTTGAATGTCCTGCCAATATATAAACCACTCTATCATTGAAGTGGTTCTGACTTGAATGTCCTGCCAATATATAAACCACTCTATCATTGAAGTACTTCTGACTTGAATGTTCTGCCAATATATAAACCACTCTATCATTGAAGTACTTCTGACTTGAATGTCCTGCCAATGTATAAACAACTCTATCATTGAAGTACTTCTGACTTGAATGTCCTGCCAATATATAAACCACTCTATCATTGAAGTACTTCTGACTTGAATGTCCTGCCAATATATAAACCACTCTATCATTGAAGTACTTCTGACTTGAATGTTCTGCCAATATATAAACAACTCTATCATTGAAGTACTTCTGACTTGAATGTCCTGCCAATATATAAACAACTCTATCATTGAAGTACTTCTGACTTGAATGTCCTGTCAATATATAAACCACTCTATCATTGAAGTGGTTCTGACTTGAATGTTCTGCCAATGTATAAATCACTCTATCATTGAAGTACTTCTGACTTGAATGTCCTGTCATTATATAAACCACTCTATCATTGAAGTACTTCTGACTTGAATGTCCTGCCAATATATAAATCACTCTATCATTGAAGTACTTCTGACTTGAATGTCCTGTCAATATATAAACCACTCTATCATTGAAGTACTTCTGACTTGAATGTCCTGCCAATATATAAATCACTCTATCATTGAAGTACTTCTGACTTGAATGTCCTGCCAATATATAAACCACTCTATCATTGAAGTACTTCTGACTTGAATGTCCTGTCAATATATAAACCACTCTATCATTGAAGTACTTCTGACTTGAATGTTCTGCCAATATATAAATCACTCTATCATTGAAGTACTTCTGACTTGAATGTTCTGCCAATGTATAAACCACTCTATCATTGAAGTACTTCTGACTTGAATGTTCTGTCAATATATAAACCACTCTATCATTGAAGTACTTCTGACTTGAATGTCCTGCCAATATATAAACAACTCTATCATTGAAGTACTTCTGACTTGAATGTCCTGCCAATATATAAATCACTCTATCATTGAAGTACTTCTGACTTGAATGTTCTGCCAATATATAAACCACTCTATCATTGAAGTACTTCTGACTTGAATGTCCTGTCAATATATAAACCACTCTATCATTGAAGTACTTCTGACTTGAATGTCCTGTCAATATATAAATCACTCTATCATTGAAGTACTTCTGACTTGAATGTTCTGCCAATATATAAATCACTCTATCATTGAAGTACTTCTGACTTGAATGTTCTGCCAATGTATAAACCACTCTATCATTGAAGTACTTCTGACTTGAATGTTCTGCCAATATATAAATCACTCTATCATTGAAGTGGTTCTGACTTGAATGTCCTGCCAATATATAAACCACTCTATCATTGAAGTACTTCTGACTTGAATGTTCTGCCAATGTATAAATCACTCTATCATTGAAGTACTTCTGACTTGAATGTTCTGCCAATGTATAAATCACTCTATCATTGAAGTACTTCTGACTTGAATGTCCTGTCAATATATAAACCACTCTATCATTGAAGTGGTTCTGACTTGAATGTTCTGCCAATGTATAAACAACTCTATCATTGAAGTGGTTCTGACTCTAATGTCCTGCCAATATATAAACCACTCTATCATTGAAGTGGTTCTGACTTGAATGTCCTGCCAATATATAAATCACTCTATCATTGAAGTACTTCTGACTTGAATGTCCTGTCAATATATACATCACTCTATCATTGAAGTACTTCTGACTTGAATGTCCTGCCAATGTATAAATCACTCTATCATTGAAGTGGTTCTGACTTGAATGTTCTGCCAATGTATAAACAACTCTATCATTGAAGTACTTCTGACTTGAATGTCCTGCCAATATATAAACAACTCTATCATTGAAGTACTTCTGACTTGAATGTCCTGCCAATATATAAACAACTCTATCATTGAAGTACTTCTGACTTGAATGTCCTGTCATTATATAAACAACTCTATCATTGAAGTACTTCTGACTTGAATGTCCTGCCAATATATAAACCACTCTATCATTGAAGTACTTCTGACTTGAATGTCCTGCCAATATATAAACCACTCTATCATTGAAGTACTTCTGACTTGAATGTCCTGTCAATATATAAATCACTCTATCATTGAAGTACTTCTGACTTGAATGTCCTGCCAATATATAAACCACTCTATCATTGAAGTACTTCTGACTTGAATGTCCTGTCAATATATAAATCACTCTATCATTGAAGTACTTCTGACTTGAATGTCCTGCCAATATATAAACCACTCTATCATTGAAGTGGTTCTGACTTGAATGTCCTGCCAATATATAAACCACTCTATCATTGAAGTACTTCTGACTTGAATGTTCTGCCAATATATAAACCACTCTATCATTGAAGTACTTCTGACTTGAATGTCCTGCCAATGTATAAACAACTCTATCATTGAAGTACTTCTGACTTGAATGTCCTGCCAATATATAAACCACTCTATCATTGAAGTACTTCTGACTTGAATGTCCTGCCAATATATAAACCACTCTATCATTGAAGTACTTCTGACTTGAATGTTCTGCCAATATATAAACAACTCTATCATTGAAGTACTTCTGACTTGAATGTCCTGCCAATATATAAACAACTCTATCATTGAAGTACTTCTGACTTGAATGTCCTGTCAATATATAAACCACTCTATCATTGAAGTGGTTCTGACTTGAATGTTCTGCCAATGTATAAATCACTCTATCATTGAAGTACTTCTGACTTGAATGTCCTGTCATTATATAAACCACTCTATCATTGAAGTACTTCTGACTTGAATGTCCTGCCAATATATAAATCACTCTATCATTGAAGTACTTCTGACTTGAATGTCCTGTCAATATATAAACCACTCTATCATTGAAGTACTTCTGACTTGAATGTCCTGCCAATATATAAATCACTCTATCATTGAAGTACTTCTGACTTGAATGTCCTGCCAATATATAAACCACTCTATCATTGAAGTACTTCTGACTTGAATGTCCTGTCAATATATAAACCACTCTATCATTGAAGTACTTCTGACTTGAATGTTCTGCCAATATATAAATCACTCTATCATTGAAGTACTTCTGACTTGAATGTTCTGCCAATGTATAAACCACTCTATCATTGAAGTACTTCTGACTTGAATGTTCTGTCAATATATAAACCACTCTATCATTGAAGTACTTCTGACTTGAATGTCCTGCCAATATATAAACAACTCTATCATTGAAGTACTTCTGACTTGAATGTCCTGCCAATATATAAATCACTCTATCATTGAAGTACTTCTGACTTGAATGTTCTGCCAATATATAAACCACTCTATCATTGAAGTACTTCTGACTTGAATGTCCTGTCAATATATAAACCACTCTATCATTGAAGTACTTCTGACTTGAATGTCCTGTCAATATATAAATCACTCTATCATTGAAGTACTTCTGACTTGAATGTTCTGCCAATATATAAATCACTCTATCATTGAAGTACTTCTGACTTGAATGTTCTGCCAATGTATAAACCACTCTATCATTGAAGTACTTCTGACTTGAATGTTCTGCCAATATATAAATCACTCTATCATTGAAGTGGTTCTGACTTGAATGTCCTGCCAATATATAAACCACTCTATCATTGAAGTACTTCTGACTTGAATGTTCTGCCAATGTATAAATCACTCTATCATTGAAGTACTTCTGACTTGAATGTTCTGCCAATGTATAAATCACTCTATCATTGAAGTACTTCTGACTTGAATGTCCTGTCAATATATAAACCACTCTATCATTGAAGTGGTTCTGACTTGAATGTTCTGCCAATGTATAAACAACTCTATCATTGAAGTGGTTCTGACTCTAATGTCCTGCCAATATATAAACCACTCTATCATTGAAGTGGTTCTGACTTGAATGTCCTGCCAATATATAAATCACTCTATCATTGAAGTACTTCTGACTTGAATGTCCTGTCAATATATAAACCACTCTATCATTGAAGTGGTTCTGACTTTAATGTCCTGCCAATATATAAACAACTCTTATCATTGAAGTGGTTCTGACTTCAAGTCTTGAATGTCCTGCCAATGTATAAACCACTCTATCAGTGTTTGTCGAAAACTGGGAAAAGGCAGTGAGTTTTGAATCGAAAGATAATGTGTCTCCTATTTTTTTGCCCGAAAAGTAAAAAGTCGCGATGAATGTCTTGAAATTAATTCGTCTATGACTACTTTTCTCCATATTTTCCTCCAAACATTGGAGTAGACTGGTTTTAGTAATAGTCGTTTGTAACAGGACAAAATGTCATTATATACAGTTTAAGTCTATTTTTCTTAAATCATTTGTCAGATTTTAATGAAACTTTCTTTGTTCTTCCTACCCCAGACATAGGTTGATCATCTTAGTAATAATTTGGTTCCCAAGTTTGGTATGTTTGGTACTATTATTCTATGCTCTTCATAATGATATAGTGTTTGGCATTTTCAATTTTTTTTGGCAGAGCGCCTCTGATGAGTCTTGAATAGACGAAACGCGCGTCAGGTATAGCAAAATTTATTGTTTGGAACTTTGTTGTCATCTTTATTTCGAACACTCGTAAAGGTTAGCACTGCTGGTGGAGTTTTAATTTCCTGAGGTTAGCCTGCTCCGGCACCAACACTTTTGTGTTGAAGAACACATCAAAGCTTTAAAGTATCCCTTTAAATTTCAAAATTGTCTTAACCCTAAGGTTCTTCCTACCCCAGACGTAGGTTGATCATTTTAGTAATAATTTGGTTCCCAAGTTTGGTATGTTCGGTTTAATTATTCTATGCTCTTCATAATGATATAGTGTTTGGCATTTTCAATTTTTTTGGTAGAGCGCATCTGATGAGTCTTAAATAGACGAAAGGCGCGTCAGGCGTAGCAAAATTTATTGTTTGGAACTTTGTTGTCATTTTTATTTCTTAGTAAACAAAATAGAAACTATTGGTTTTATAACCAATTAAAGTTCAAATGAAAAAAAACTGCACAATGAATTATCTTATAGTCATTATACATTTAACTCATAGCAGAATTAAAAAAGTTATGCATGCCAATTACACTCTTAATAAATGTTTCAAATAAAATCTCTTTTGTCTTTTACAGTTGTTAAACTATGCAGCAACAACTTTATTATTTTCTGATCGAAGAGTTGACACTAATGTGATATCCTGGAACAAAGTCATATTACTACATGGTAAGTAAAAGATTGGGGTGATATCCTGGAACAAAGTCATATTACTACACGGTAAGTAAAAGATGGGGTGATATCCTGGAACAAAGTCATATTACTACATGGTAAGTAAAAGATTGGGGAGATATCCTGGAACAAGGTCATATTACTACATGGTAAGTAAAAGATTGGGGTGATATCCTGGAACAAAGTCATATTACTACATGGTAAGTAAAAGATTAGGGTGATATCCTGGAACAAGGTCATATTACTACATGGTAAGTAAAAGATTGGGGTGATATCCTGGAACAAGGTCATATTACTACACGGTAAGTAAAAGATTGGGGTGATATCCTGGAACAAAGTCATATTACTACATGGTAAGTAAAAGATTGGGATGATATCCTGGAACAAAGTCATATTACAACATGGTAAGTAAAAGATTGGGGAGATATCCTGGAACAAAGTCATATTACTACATGGTAAGTAAAAGATTGGGGGGATATCCTGGAACAAAGTCATATTACTACATGGTAAGTAAAAGATTGGGGTGATTTCCTGAAACAAAGTCATATTACTACATGGTAAGTAAAAGATTGGGGTGATATCCTAGAACAAGGTCATATTACTACATGGTAAGTAAAAGATTGGGATGATTTCCTGAAACAAAGTCATATTACTACATGGTAAGTAAAAGATTGGGGTGATATCCTGGAACAAGGTCATATTACTACATGGTAAGTAAAAGATTGGGATGATATCCTAGAACAAGGTCATATTACTACATGGTAAGTAAAAGATTGGGGTGATATCCTGAAACAAAGTCATATTACTACATGGTTAGTAAAAGATTGGGGTGATATCCTGGAACAAGGTCATATTACTACATGGTAAGTAAAAGATTGGGATGATATCCTGGAACAAAGTCATATTACTACATGGTAAGTAAAAGATTGGGATGATATCCTGGAACAAAGTCATATTACTACATGGTAAGTAAAAGATTGGGGTGATATCCTGGAACAAGGTCATATTACTACATGGTAAGTAAAAGATTGGGGTGATATCCTGGAACAAAGTCATATTACTACATGGTAAGTAAAAGATTGGGATGATATCCTAGAACAAAGTCATATTACTACATGGTAAGTAAAAGATTGGGATGATATCCTGGAACAAAGTCATATTACTACATGGTAAGTAAAAGATTGGGATGATATCCTGGAACAAAGTCATATTACTACATGGTAAGTAAAAGATTGGGGTGATATCCTGGAACAAGGTCATATTACTACATGGTAAGTAAAAGATTGGGGTGATATCCTGAAACAAAGTCATATTACTACATGGTAAGTAAAAGATTGGGGTGATATCCTGGAACAAAGTCATATTACTACATGGTAAGTAAAAGATTGGGGTGATATCCTGGAACAAAGTCATATTACTACATGGTAAGTAAAAGATTGGGGTGATATCCTGGAACAAGGTCATATTACTGCATGGTAAGTAAAAGATTGGGGAGATATCCTGGAACAAAGTCATATTACTACATGGTAAGTAAAAGATTGGGGTGATATCCTAGAACAAAGTCATATTACTACATGGTAAGTAAAAGATTGGGGTGATATCCTGGAACAAAGTCATATTACTACATGGTAAGTAAAAGATTGGGATGATATCCTGGAACAAAGTCATATTACTACATGGTAAGTAAAAGATTGGGATGATATCCTGGAACAAAGTCATATTACAACATGGTAAGTAAAAGATTGGGATGATATCCTGGAACAAGGTCATATTACTGCATGGTAAGTAAAAGATTGGGATGATATCCTGGAACAAAGTCATATAACTACATGGTAAGTAAAAGATTGGGGAGATATCCTAGAACAAGGTCATATTACAACATGGTAAGTAAAAGATTGGGATGATATCCTGGAACAAAGTCATATTACTACATGGTAAGTAAAAGATTGGGATGATATCCTGGAACAAAGTCATATTACTACATGGTAAGTGAAAGATTGGGGTGATATCCTGGAACAAAGTCATATTACTACATGGTAAGTAAAAGATTGGGGTGATATCCTGAAACAAAGTCATATTACTACATGGTAAGTAAAAGGTTGGGGTGATATCCTGGAACAAAGTCATATTACTACATGGTAAGTAAAAGATTGGGGTGATATCCTGGAACAAAGTCATATTACTACATGGTAAGTAAAAGATTGGGGAGATATCCTGGAACAAGGTCATATTACTACATGGTAAGTAAAAGATTGGGATGATATCCTGGAACAAAGTCATATTACTACATGGTAAGTAAAAGATTGGGGTGATATCCTGGAACAAAGTCATATTACTACATGGTAAGTAAAAGATTGGGGTGATATTCTGGAACAAAGTCATATTACTACATGGTAAGTAAAAGATTGGGATGATATCCTGGAACAAGGTCATATTACTACATGGTAAGTAAAAGATTGGGGTGATATCCTGGAACAAAGTCATATTACTACATGGTAAGTAAAAGATTGGGGTGATATCCTGGAACAAAGTCATATTACTACATGGTAAGTGAAAGATTGGGGTGATATCCTGGAACAAGGTCATATTACTACATGGTAAGTAAAAGATTTGGGTGACATCCTGGAACAAAGTCATATTACTACATGGTAAGTAAAAGATTGAAGTGATATCCTGGAACAAAGTCATATTACTACATGGTAAGTAAAAGATTGGGGTGATATCCTAGAACAAGGTCATATTACTACACGGTAAGTAAAAGATTGGGGTGATATCCTGGAACAAAGTCATATTACTACATGGTAAGTAAAAGATTGGGGTTATATCCTGGAACAAAGTCATATTACTACATGGTAAGTAAAAGATTAGAGAGATATCCTGGAACAAAGTCATATTACTACATGGTAAGTAAAAGATTGGGGAGATATCCTGGAACAAAGTCATATTACTACATGGTAAGTAAAAGATTAGGGTGATATCATGGAACAAAGTCATATTACTACATGGTAAGTAAAAGGTTGGGGAGATATCCTGGAACAAAGTCATATTACTACATGGTAAGTAAAAGATTGGGATGATATCCTGGAACAAGGTCATATTACTACATGGTAAGTAAAAGATTGGGGTGATATCCTGGAACAAGGTCATATTACTACATGGTAAGTAAAAGATTGGGGTGATATCCTGGAACAAAGTCATATTACTACATGGTAAGTAAAAGATTGGGGTTATATCCTGGAACAAGGTCATATAACTACATGGTAAGTAAAAGATTGGGGTGATATCCTGGAACAAGGTCATATAACTACATGGTAAGTAAAAGATTGGGGTGATATCCTGGAACAAGGTCATATTACTACATGGTAAGTAAAAGATTGGGGAGATATCCTGGAACAAAGTCATATTACTACATGGTAAGTAAAAGATTGGGATGATATCCTGGAACAAGGTCATATTACTACATGGTAAGTAAAAGATTGGGGTGATATCCTGGAACAAAGTCATATTACTACATGGTAAGTAAAAGATTGGGGTGATATCCTGGAACAAGGTCATATTACTACATGGTAAGTAAAAGATTGGGATGATATCCTGGAACAAAGTCATATTACTACATGGTAAGTAAAAGATTGGGGTGATATCCTGGAACAAGGTCATATTACTACATGGTAAGTAAAAGATTGGGGTGATATCATGGAACAAAGTCATATTACTACATGGTAAGTAAAAGGTTGGGGAGATATCCTAGAACAAAGTCATATTACTTCATGGTAAGTAAAAGATTGGGATGATATCCTGGAACAAGGTCATATTACTACATGGTAAGTAAAAGATTGGGGTGATATCCTGGAACAAAGTCATATTACTACATGGTAAGTAAAAGATTGGGGTTATATCCTGGAACAAAGTCATATTACTACATGGTAAGTAAAAGATTGGGGTGATATCCTGGAACAAGGTCATATAACTACATGGTAAGTAAAAGATTGGGGTGATATCCTGGAACAAGGTCATATTACTACATGGTAAGTAAAAGATTGGGATGATATCCTGGAACAAAGTCATATTACTACATGGTAAGTAAAAGGTTGGGGAGATATCCTGGAACAAAGTCATATTACTACATGGTAAGTAAAAGGTTGGGGTGATATCCTGGAACAAAGTCATATTACTACATGGTAAGTAAAAGGTTGGGGTTATATCCTGGAACAAAGTCATATTACTACACGGTAAGTAAAAGATGGGGTGATATCCTGGAACAAAGTCATATTACTACATGGTAAGTAAAAGATTGGGATGATATCCTGGAACAAGGTCATATTACTACATGGTAAGTAAAAGATTGGGGTGATATCCTGGAACAAGGTCATATTACTACATGGTAAGTAAAAGATTGGGGTTATATCCTGGAACAAGGTCATATTACTACACGGTAAGTAAAAGATTAGGGAGATATCCTGGAACAAAGTCATATTACTACATGGTAAGTAAAAGATTAGAAAGATATCCTGGAACAAAGTCATATTACTACATGGTAAGTAAAAGGTTGGGATGATATCCTGGAACAAGGTCATATTACTACATGGTAAGTAAAAGATTGGGGTGATATCCTGGAACAAAGTCATATTACTACACGGTAAGTAAAAGATGGGGTGATATCCTGGAACAAAGTCATATTACTACATGGTAAGTAAAAGATTGGGGAGATATCCTGGAACAAGGTCATATTACTACATGGTAAGTAAAAGATTGGGGTGATATCCTGGAACAAAGTCATATTACTACATGGTAAGTAAAAGATTAGGGTGATATCCTGGAACAAGGTCATATTACTACATGGTAAGTAAAAGATTGGGGTGATATCCTGGAACAAGGTCATATTACTACACGGTAAGTAAAAGATTGGGGTGATATCCTGGAACAAAGTCATATTACTACATGGTAAGTAAAAGATTGGGATGATATCCTGGAACAAAGTCATATTACAACATGGTAAGTAAAAGATTGGGGAGATATCCTGGAACAAAGTCATATTACTACATGGTAAGTAAAAGATTGGGGGGATATCCTGGAACAAAGTCATATTACTACATGGTAAGTAAAAGATTGGGGTGATTTCCTGAAACAAAGTCATATTACTACATGGTAAGTAAAAGATTGGGGTGATATCCTAGAACAAGGTCATATTACTACATGGTAAGTAAAAGATTGGGATGATTTCCTGAAACAAAGTCATATTACTACATGGTAAGTAAAAGATTGGGGTGATATCCTGGAACAAGGTCATATTACTACATGGTAAGTAAAAGATTGGGATGATATCCTAGAACAAGGTCATATTACTACATGGTAAGTAAAAGATTGGGGTGATATCCTGAAACAAAGTCATATTACTACATGGTTAGTAAAAGATTGGGGTGATATCCTGGAACAAGGTCATATTACTACATGGTAAGTAAAAGATTGGGATGATATCCTGGAACAAAGTCATATTACTACATGGTAAGTAAAAGATTGGGATGATATCCTGGAACAAAGTCATATTACTACATGGTAAGTAAAAGATTGGGGTGATATCCTGGAACAAGGTCATATTACTACATGGTAAGTAAAAGATTGGGGTGATATCCTGGAACAAAGTCATATTACTACATGGTAAGTAAAAGATTGGGATGATATCCTAGAACAAAGTCATATTACTACATGGTAAGTAAAAGATTGGGATGATATCCTGGAACAAAGTCATATTACTACATGGTAAGTAAAAGATTGGGATGATATCCTGGAACAAAGTCATATTACTACATGGTAAGTAAAAGATTGGGGTGATATCCTGGAACAAGGTCATATTACTACATGGTAAGTAAAAGATTGGGGTGATATCCTGAAACAAAGTCATATTACTACATGGTAAGTAAAAGATTGGGGTGATATCCTGGAACAAAGTCATATTACTACATGGTAAGTAAAAGATTGGGGTGATATCCTGGAACAAAGTCATATTACTACATGGTAAGTAAAAGATTGGGGTGATATCCTGGAACAAGGTCATATTACTGCATGGTAAGTAAAAGATTGGGGAGATATCCTGGAACAAAGTCATATTACTACATGGTAAGTAAAAGATTGGGGTGATATCCTAGAACAAAGTCATATTACTACATGGTAAGTAAAAGATTGGGGTGATATCCTGGAACAAAGTCATATTACTACACGGTAAGTAAAAGATGGGGTGATATCCTGGAACAAAGTCATATTACTACATGGTAAGTAAAAGATTGGGATGATATCCTGGAACAAGGTCATATTACTACATGGTAAGTAAAAGATTGGGGTGATATCCTGGAACAAGGTCATATTACTACATGGTAAGTAAAAGATTGGGGTTATATCCTGGAACAAGGTCATATTACTACACGGTAAGTAAAAGATTAGGGAGATATCCTGGAACAAAGTCATATTACTACATGGTAAGTAAAAGATTAGAAAGATATCCTGGAACAAAGTCATATTACTACATGGTAAGTAAAAGGTTGGGATGATATCCTGGAACAAGGTCATATTACTACATGGTAAGTAAAAGATTGGGATGATATCCTGGAACAAAGTCATATTACTACATGGTAAGTAAAAGATTGGGTTGATATCCTGGAACAAGGTCATATTACTACATGGTAAGTAAAAGATTGGGATGATATCCTGGAACAAAGTCATATTTACATGATAAGTAAAAAATTGGGGAGATATCCTGGAACAAAGTCATATTACTACATGGTAAGTAAAAGATTGGGTTGATATCCTGGAACAAGGTCATATTACTACATGGTAAGTAAAAGATTGGAATGATATCCTGGAACAAGGTCATATTACTACATGGTAAGTAAAAGGTTGGGGTGATATCCTGGAACAAAGTCATATTACTACATGGTAAGTAAAAGGTTGGGGTGATATCCTGGAACAAAGTCATATTACTACATGGTAAGTAAAAGGTTGGGGTGATATCCTGGAACAAAGTCATATTACTACATGGTAAGTAAAAGATTGGGATGATATCCTGGAACAAGGTCATATTACTACACGGTAAGTAAAAGATTGGGGTGATATCCTGGAACAAAGTCATATTACTACATGGTAAGTAAAAGATTGGCATGATATCCTAGAACAAGGTCATATTACTACACGGTAAGTAAAAGATTAGGGTGATATCCTGGAACAAAGTCATATTACTTCATGGTAAGTAAAAGATTGGGATGATATCCTGGAACAAAGTCATATTACTACATGGTTAGTAAAAGGTTGGGGAGATATCCTGGAACAAAGTCATATTACTACATGGTAAGTAAAAGATTAGGGTGATATCCTGGAACAAGGTCATATTACTACATGGTAAGTAAAAGATTGGGGTGATATCCTGGAACAAGGTCATATTACTACATGGTAAGTAAAAGATTGGGGTGATATCCTGGAACAAAGTCATATTACTACATGGTAAGTAAAAGATTGGGGTTATATCCTGGAACAAGGTCATATTACTACATGGTAAGTAAAAGATTAGGGAGATATCCTGGAACAAAGTCATATTACTACATGGTAAGTAAAAGATTGGGATGATATCCTGGAACAAAGTCATATTACTACATGGTTAGTAAAAGGTTGGGGAGATATCCTGGAACAAAGTCATATTACTACATGGTAAGTAAAAGATTGGGGTGATATCCTGGAACAAGGTCATATTACTACATGGTAAGTAAAAGATTGGGGAGATATCCTGGAACAAAGTCATATTACTACACAGTAAGTAAAAGGTTGGGGTGATATCCTGGAACAAGGTCATATTACTACACGGTAAGTAAAAGATTGGGGTGATATCGTGGAACAAAGTCATATTACTACATGGTAAGTAAAAGATTGGGGTGATATCCTGGAACAAAGTCATATTACTACATGGTAAGTAAAAGATTGGGGAGATATCCTGGAACAAGGTCATATTACTACACGGTAAGTAAAAGATTGGGATGATATCCTGGAACAAAGTCATATTACTACATGGTAAGTAAAAGATTGGCATGATATCCTAGAACAAGGTCATATTACTACACGGTAAGTAAAAGATTGGGGTGATATCGTGGAACAAAGTCATATTACTACATGGTAAGTAAAAGATTGGGGTGATATCCTGGAACAAGGTCATATTACTACATGGTAAGTAAAAGATTGGGGTGATATCCTGGAACAAAGTCATATTACTACATGGTAAGTAAAAGGCTGGGGTGATATCCTGGAACAAAGTCATATTACTACATGGTAAGTAAAAGATTGGGGTGATATCCTGGAACAAAGTCATATTACTACATGGTAAGTAAAAGATTGGGGTGATATCCTGGAACAAAGTCATATTACTACATGGTAAGTAAAAGATTAGGGAGATATCCTGGAACAAAGTCATATTACTACACGGTAAGTAAAAGGTTGGGGTGATATCCTGGAACAAAGTCATATTACTACATGGTAAGTAAAAGATTGGGTTGATATCCTGGAACAAGGTCATATTACTACATGGTAAGTAAAAGATTGGGTTGATATCCTGGAACAAGGTCATATTACTACATGGTAAGTAAAAGATTGGGATGATATCCTGGAACAAAGTCATATTACTACATGGTAAGTAAAAGGTTGGGGTGATATCCTGGAACAAAGTCATATTACTACATGGTAAGTAAAAGGTTGGGGTGATATCCTGGAACAAGGTCATATTACTACACGGTAAGTAAAAGATTAGGGAGATATCCTGGAACAAAGTCATATTACTACATGGTAAGTAAAAGATTAGAGAGATATCCTGGAACAAAGTCATATTACTACATGGTAAGTAAAAGGTTGGGGTGATATCCTGGAACAAAGTCATATTACTACATGGTAAGTAAAAGATTAGGGTGATATCCTGGAACAAAGTCATATTACTACATGGTAAGTAAAAGATTGGGGTTATATCCTGGAACAAGGTCATATTACTACACGGTAAGTAAAAGATTAGGGAGATATCCTGGAACAAGGTCATATTACTACATGGTAAGTAAAAGATTAGGGTGATATCCTGGAACAAGGTCATATTACTACACGGTAAGTAAAAGATTGGGGAGATATCCTGGAACAAGGTCATATTACTACATGGTAAGTAAAAGATTGGGATGATATCCTGGAACAAAGTCATATTACTACATGGTAAGTAAAAGATTAGGGAGATATCCTGGAACAAGGTCATATTACTACATGGTTAGTAAAAGATTGGGGAGATATCCTGGAACAAGGTCATATTACTACATGGTAAGTAAAAGATTGGGATGATATCCTGGAACAAAGTCATATTACTACATGGTAAGTAAAAGATTAGGGAGATATCCTGGAACAAGGTCATATTACTACATGGTTAGTAAAAGATTTGGGTGATAATCCTGGAGCAAAGTCAACTTTCTACATGGTAATTACATATTTTAAAAACAATTAAAAATCTACAAACTAATGAAAATGTGATTACACAGTTATACATATTTTTTTAAGATGTGGTTGGTTTATCTTCTCAAAGTTCCATTTTCCATTCTGTTGCAAGAATTAGTACGCATCAGTAGACAAAAGAAAGAAATTGGGATGATTACTTACAACAATTTTACAAAGAGCAACAAATTCCACAGGACAGAGACTGTTTTGTGTCACTGTAAATGTTTCACTTCTTTGTTTCAGGCCCTCCCGGTACAGGGAAGACATCGCTCTGTAAAGCCTTGGCTCAGAAACTTGTGATACGATTATCCGACAGGTTTAAATATGGACAACTGATAGAAATAAATAGCCATAGTCTCTTCTCTAAATGGTTCTCAGAGGTACAATATAGGTTGTAAGGCCAGAAAAAAAAATATATGTCTGTTTCCTGCTTTCCTACCTACCCTAAAGTTTTTATTGGCATTTTGGAACAAGCACCTTTAAAGTCGGGTTTGCTTCCCCATGGACTCAATGTAAAATAATTTTGTAAAAAAAAATTATTTTCCTACCTACCTACCCTAATTTTCAAGAGTAGGAAGCAGGAAACAAACATATATTTTGTTTTGGTCCAATATATTGTAACTATCTAAATAAAAGTACAAGCAGTTCTACAAATACTTCTTCAAGATCAAACAGAATACAAGAGGAAAAGGCTGACTGACCAGTCAAAGGCTCTTGCCCTGCTGCCACAATACTTGAAAAAAAACCACTTTAGTATGAGAATATTCTCAACTCGAGTTTACTATGGGAGTTGAGAATATTCTCAGACTTGAGTATTTTTCAAGTTTTGTGGGACTTGGGCCAGGTGATAGTCCTGCTTTGTTAATTTTCATAACCAGCTTGCACAACTTTATGTAATAAGGTAATCAGTTACCTGTCTGAAGTTAGTGGTTTACTATCACACTGTATGGGCCATCATGTACATAAAAATTTGTAAAACCATTACACTTTCTATGGAAAACAATGACACTTTGGGGAATCAAAATGGTCATGCTTGAATGGGTTCATTCAGAATGAATCTCCTTATTCTTTCACAATGAATGGTTTAGACAAAAAGTATTTTTGTCTGTTTCATTAGATTAGACAGGCTGCCTAACAGAAGCAGGCATGGTACCTCATCTTTTTATAGCCTGTACACCATATGGGGCCAAAATTAAAATATTGTTTGACCTTCCCAGAAAAATCAGCCCTACTTGGAAATTTTTTTTGGACTTTGGAAAAAAAAATTTGGATCTAATTTATTGGATATGACTAAGGGCTGTTCCAGCAAAACATACATGGGACAGGGGGAAGGCAATTTAATTTGCTGGTATGGTTGGGTGTTAGAAACTTGTATTAAGTTCAAAGAAAATAAGGAAAGTTTAATAATTTGCTTCTATGGGTGGTACCCCTGTAGAAAAAGTGCCTTCCCCTGGTCCCATGTATGTTTTGCTGGAACAGTCCTAAGTTTAAGTAAGTTATGGGATATGACTAAGTTCACTTATTCAATAAAGTTTTGACATTTTTAAAATTTTATTCATAATTCAAATACCCTTTCATATTTGCAAGAAACAAATGATTTTAATGCTTCTAGGATACTCAGTAGCTGTGTAGTAATATGAAAAAAGTTATGTAAGGGGGAACAAATATTTAACCTACAGTAGGGTTGTAAAATGGGAAACAAAAAATTTATTGATGTTGGCCTGGCAAGTTTACATGGTTTTAAGAAGTACAAAAATTAATACATGTACTTAATGAAATTCAATTGATTATACATATCCTTAACAAAATGTAAAGAATGCAAAATTAAATTCACCTCTTTTGGAAATTGACCCAGCAAAAATGAGCTGCTACACAGTAAATTAAATATTAAGCTTTAAATCACAGAGCACACAAAAACAAACTTCGGAAAACTGATGATTTGTTGAAAAGTGTTTCATTTACCATTCATATCTACACTCAAATATTAATGCTCAAAAACTTTAGTTTAGCTTTGAATTGTAATTTAATTATTCTAGGAGAATTTAGAAATTGTAACTTCTTAATAAAGGTAATAACAAAACTACTAAACTTGGGGGAGAAATTGAAGATTGCTGTGGTCTTGGCTTTGCACTGTTTTTTTTCAAATGACCAGGTTTTATGGCACCTTACCTCCTTCTTTCATGGCAATCTTAGGGTACGGTAGTAACACAAAACACAACAACATTGTGAGACTTAATTGAGATATTAAAAATATTTGATATTGCAGAGTGGTAAGCTGGTGATGAAGATGTTCCAAAAGATCCAGGAGCTGATAGATGACCAGGATTCTTTAGTCTGTGTTCTCATTGATGAAGTAAGACTTACACTTTTATTTTCGAAAGACATATTTAACATATCAAAGTGTGTTCCAACTGCAAATAATTTGAAAAATTTCTCTGAAAACATTTTTTGTTGAAACAGGTAAATAAACTCTTCCAGCCACAAAAAAGTATTTTTGAAACAATTCAACTATGATTAAAATGTATTGCATTAACTTTTAGGTTTCGTTTTAGCTACATTTGTTTGCTTTTCCTGAACATGAAAATTATATTCTGTTGTGTGTGAAATTATAGATAAGGTCGAATAAGTGTTGATAAGACAAAAAACTAAATTATAAAACCATTGTTTGTATTGATACATATATGATATTGTAGGTTGAAAGTCTAACCTCAGCTAGAAAGAGTTCCATGTCAGGCAGCGAGCCATCAGATGCCATCAGGGTGGTCAATGCATTACTTACACAGATAGATCAGATCAAAAAGTAGGTAGGAAAAAACAGATGTAAAGGTTAGAAAAAAGGGAGATTGATAAAAATCAGTGAAAACATGTAGAGAAAGTGTGCCATTTATCGAACACACTTGGACGTATGTTCGATTTGTGCAATCATATGGGGGTCTATTGAAAAGGGGACGGTAAATATAATTAGAGCTATATCTGTTAAACAATTTCATGCTGCACACCTTTGCTCTCTACTTACTTTTTTAAGTAAAATCTAAGATAATCATGTTTATCTGACAACGGGTTGAACGGGACAAAATAGGGTAGTATCGTCCACTGGTTGGTGGTATTATCGGACTATGCAATTTCTTTATAGGTATTATCGGACAGTCCAAACTGTTATGCAGAGAGGGTTTCAGATTGTTCTGGCAGCAAGAGAAATAGTTATACAATAAAGAGAGATATCTCTTTTTGTCTTCTCTTATATAAATATCACAAGTGAAAAATATATTTTTTTCATTGGTGTATCTTTCTATAAAGGAATGGGAAATTATAATTTTATTTACTGTCCGATATATCACTCAACACCTTATTTTCCGTAAGGGGTTTTCCTGACAGTTTTAAACATAAAAAATCTTTAATTTAGCTTACAGTTTCTTATGATATAAACATGTTTTCATAAACTTTGGATATTGAAATAGTTAAAAAATAATCATTGATAAGTAGATGAGTTGAAATAGTGGTGATGTGTATGGATTGAAATTCGCTCTGAAAAATCAGAATATACAGACGAATTTCATAGGAAAACGAAAGTAACCTGAATAATGACCATGCTACTAGATTTGACCAATCAGATGGCTGGTCTTATTGGTGGTCTTGTAAAAACACTGTACTATATCGGACAAAAGAAATGGCCGTGAAGCAGATAGGGGATTTGTGTGATAATGTTTTCAACGAAATAAATGTTAATGTAATGTTAACCGAAGTGTCAGAAAAAACCTGCATGTCCGATACATGGCACACTTACTCTACTGATTGATTTTTACAAAAAAGTCACGATAAGAGTATACATAAAGGTAAAAACGAAACTACTGAACTTGGAGGTTCAATCAAGGCAGACATACCAGAAACATTTAAAGATAGCAATGGTCCTGAATTATGGCATTATAAAAGTTTCAATAACTGTTTATAAATGTGCATCGGCAAGTTGCATGCAAACTTTCTAGAAAATGAAAGTTCAGTTATACCAAATGTAGGGGAAATGCCAAAATTGTCTAGAAATCCCCTCTAAAAGAGCTTTATTTCATTTTCTATAGCCATATCCAGCCATTTTGCTACACCTTTATGTATAAAAATAAAAATTTCCCTTTGTCCTATAGATAAACAAGTATGTGTCATGTGCTTCGTTCACTTTCCTTCTTGGCACAAAAATCATATCATCTGGATCCTTAAAAACAAGATGTAATTCATCATCAAAAGTTATTTTATATACATATCATGGCTCAATAGTACTCTAATATTACACATTTTTAAACTATTAAACATAATTGAACATTTTAATTGTTCAAATTAAAAGCTAAAATATTGTCAGATAGATTAACATCAGTTTTTTTCATAATTTAACTTAAGAACAACAAAATAAGATCTCAATGTTTAAGCTATCCAAAATACCTACTTGTAAAACCACCATACATGATCAAAAATTGAAAACATGTATTACTTGTTTATAATTATCTTTTTTATCTATTTCTTAAGTTGTGTCCTAAGTTTTTTTTTCAATGTATATTTTTCCCTTTTATTTTAGATTTGACAATGTTGTAATTTTGACGACTTCTAATATAACCGGTGCAATCGACCTTGCCTTCGTAGACAGAGCAGATATTAAGCAGTATATCGGACCACCATCACCAGCAGCTATATTTAAAATATTCTCCACATGTATAGCAGAGTTAATGAGGGTAAAATAACTTACTGTTAATGTCATGATGCTTCTCCCATGCCAGAGTAGTGACATTGAAATTTAAGGAATTCATCTATTACTAAATTTCTATCACAGTTTTCTCAGCTGTCCACATTATATCTTGTATTGAGCACAACTTCTCCTTCATGGTCAGATAGATGGTATTGATTTTTTACATGGAAGCAGTGCACTATTTGGATATGTGCATGAAGAAAGTTTATTTTTATGGCAAACGTTTAAGGGAGATAAATGGGCTTAAGTTGTTCTCAGTAAAATTGTAAAAGGAATTTATTTTCACAATTAAGAGTTGCATTCGATATGAAGAAATTCCATTCATCTTTTCTGCTAATTACTTTATACAGTTTCTGTAAATTTTGAAGAAAGAAATACCAACACTAATCAAAGATGACAACAAAACTACCAAGCTGGGATGATCAATCTCAATAACCAAGAAGAAAAGACGAAACAAGGCAACTACATACCAGTCAAATTCAACATTGAAATGGTCCTTACTTGGTACAGGCATTTCAAAAAATGGTGGATAAAACAGTGATTTAAACCAAAAATATTTCTTGTTTCAATGAAAAAAAAGAATATTGGTCCATTCGTCCATCCCAAATGTTGCAAGATTGGGCATCACTGGTATGTCTTTTGGACCTATGATTTTTTCCATAGTAAAATATTTTTGGCCGGATTTCACTTATGAAAATCTGGGTTTTAAAATGGTGAATGTCGGGCAGGCAGGTGGGCGGGGAAAATACTTTAGTAACAGTTTTCTCAGCAACTACTAATCATAGCCTCTTGATATTTGGTATACAGCATCAACATGGGCTCCCAAAACGTGGGATTCGATTTCAGGTCTATCTCTCACTTACTTCCTATTTACCGACTTAGTTAATTTTTGGCCGGATTTCACGGAGTGAAAAATCCGGGTTATAAAATGGTGAATGGCAAGCGCGGAAAAAAAATTTGTAACAGTTTTCTCAGTAACTACTTATCACAGCCACTTGATATTTGGTATACAGCATCAGGGTGGGGTCCCATAACCTGGGATTTGATTTTAGGTCTGTCGCTCACCTACTTCCTGTTTAACGAAATCAGGCCATTTTCTGTCTTTGACCCATTTTTGTTATGATAATGAATGCTATTAATAGTTTTATTACATTTTAGGCAAAGATTATATGTCCAGCACAACATATGTTTGACCTACGACAGTTAGAAGTGATGAGATTTATACAGAATGATGCTACCAAACTAAGTTTATACTTAAGAGATATTGCAATGTGAGTTAAATTGACTTTGCAGCTAAGAAATAGTTCAACATTATTTAAAATTTGCTATTTAAATTAAAAATATAAAAATGAACGTAAATTTGTTAGGCCTAAACAAAATATATGTTTGTTTCCTAATAGCATGCATTTTAAAATAGGGTAGGTAGGTCAGAAAATTATTTCATTTTATTAGCTCACCTGGACCGAAGGTCCATGTGAGCTATTGCCATCACTTGGCGTCTGTCGTCGTTAACATTTTTCAAACGTTAACTCCTCTAACACCATAAGTCCAATGGCTTTTAAATTTGGCACAGTTGTTAATTAGCTTAGGTAGTATAAAACTAGCCTGGGGATTTTTGATTCCTTGAAAAACATGGCCGCCATGGCTAAAAATAGAACATAGTGGTCAAATTACAGTTTTTTGCAAATAACTCAAAAACGGTAACAGATATCAAAATTCTGGCTAGGGTAATAGTGATCAGCACCTCAAGATCTACCTGCCCAGAAATTTTTAAGAATATACAACAACCGATGTAGGAGTTATTGCCCTTTTTCTGGATTTTTTTCAAAATTTTGCACTTATTTAGCCCCATATCTTGAAAACTATATAAGATATTTTAAAAATTCAAATTGCATATGATTAAGCACATCAAGATCTACATTTCATGTAAGTAGATTAAAGCTGTAGAACCATTTCTTTTAGGAGTTATGGCCCTTAAAGCGTCAAAATTTACCATTTTTGTCTCGCCTGCGACGAATAGTCGCGGAAGGCGAGACATAGGTATTACTTTCCGGCGGCGACGGCGGCGGCGGCGACGGCGGCGGCGTAAACTTTTTTGTAAGACTTTTATGGACGATGAATTGCTTGAAAAGTATAATAGCTAGGCATCTGATCTTTGGTATACAGACAGTTGAGGGTATGGTCTACGCAACTGTCGCCATGCCGTTTGACCCTGACCCCATTTTCACGCTCCAGTGATTCTGTGAACTTAGGTTTTTTTTCAGGCCATAAACATTTTTGTAAGACTTTTGTGGACGATCAATTGCTTGAAAAGTATAATAGCTAGGCATCTGATATTTGGTATACAGACAGTTGAGGGTATGGTCTACGCAACTGTCCCCATGCCGTTTGACCCTGACCCCATTTTCACGCTCCAGTGACTCTGTGAACTTAGGTCTTTTTTCAGGCCATAAACTTTTTTTGTAAGACTTTTGTGGACGATGAATTGCTTGAAAAGTATAATAGCTAGGCATCTGATATTTGGTATACAGACAGTTCAGGTTATGGTCTACGCAACTGTCACCATTTTGTTTGACCCTGACCCCATTTTCACGCTCCAGTGACTCTGTGAACTTAGGTCTTTTTTCAGGCCATAAACTTTTTTGTAAGACTTTTGTGGACGATGAATTGCTTGAAAAGTATAATAGCTAGGCATCTGATATTTGGTATACAGACAGTTCAGGTTATGGTTTATGCAACTGTCACCATGCCATGTGACCCTGACCCCATTTTCACGCTCCAGTGACTCTGTGAACTTAGGTCTTTTTTCAGGCCATAAACTTTTTTGTAAGACTTTTGTGGACAATGAATTGCTTGAAAAGTATAATACATGTAGCTAGGCATCTGATATTTGGTATACAGACAGTTCAGGTTATGGTTTATGCAACTGTCACCATGCCATGTGACCCTGACCCCATTTTCACGCTCCAGTGACTCTGTGAACTTAGGTCTTTTTCAGGCCGAAAAACTTTTTTGTAAGACTTTTATGGAAGATGAATTGCTGGAAAGTTATAATAGCTAGGCATCTGATATTGGGTAAACGACAGTTGTGGTTATGGACAACGCAACTGTCACCATGCCATGTGACCATGACCCCATTTTTACGCTCCAGTGACTCTGTGAACTTAGGTCTTTTTTCAGACAGAAAACTTTTTGTAATACTTGTGTGGACAATGGATTGCTTGAATAGTATAATAACTAGGCATCTGTTATTAGGTATACTGACACTTTTTGTGTTTATATCAAGAAATGAAAGCTTAGATAGTTGATTTTAGCGATGGTGCCGGCAGGCGAGACATACTTTTAGTGGCCACACTTGTTCATTACTTTTACCCTGAATTTCAAAGATTATCTTGTCTGACACCATACATCCAACTTCAACCAAACTTGGCACAGTTGTTAAATAGCATTAATGCTACAATTCTATCGTTCAGATTTTTGATTCGTCAAAAAATATGGCCTCCATAGCTTAAAATAGAACAAAGGGGTCAAATTACAGTTTTTTGCAAATAACTCAAAAACGGGAACAGATATCAAAATTCTGATGGAAACAAAAGTGATTAGCATCTCAAGATCTACCTGCTCTGAAATTTTCAAGAAGATCCAACAAATGACAAAGGAGTTATTGCCCTTTTTCTGGATTTTTTCAAAAATTTTCACTTATTTAGCCCTATATCTTGAAAACTATACAAGATATTTCAAAAATTCAAATTATTATTAAGCACATCAAGATCTACAATTCATGTAATTAGGTCAAAGCTGTAGAACCATTTCTTTTAGGAGTTATGGCCCTTAAAGCGTCAATATTTACCATTGTTTCATTACTTTTCCCCTGACTTGTCTAAAACGGTAAGACCAACTGCATCTTAACATGGCATACTGTTTGATAGCTTATATGCTACAACTCTATCGTTCAGATCGTCATGATTCGTAAAAAAACATGGCCACCATGGCTAAAAATAGAACATAGGGGCAAATTTCATTTTTTTGCTAATAACTCAAAACTGGTTTCAGATATCAAAATTGTGCAAGAATCAAAAGTGATCAGCATATTAAGATCTACCTGTCCTGAAATTTCAGAAAAGATCTGACTGCTGATGTGGGAATTATTGTTCTTTTTCCTAATTTTTGCCAAATTTGCACTTATTAACCCTTAGCCCGCTACGTGCGACAATTGTCGTTCCGATTATTTAAACTGGCATTGCTACGCGCGACTATTGTCGTTTCTCGGACCCACGTGTTTATCGTAGTTTCTAAGCAACAAAGGGAAATCCTTATCGGAAATGACGTATGTTAATTCTTTTAACGGTTGTGATTGGATAAAATTTCAATTATTTTCGGGTTTCTCGGGTGTTTTTACTGTTTATCATGAAAAATAAAAAGTAAATAAATGTGATTGAAAAATGTCTCAAAATGGCGGATGTAAATTAGAGTGATGACGAAGAAGTCGTCAATTTTATGAACAGTTGTGATGTCAAAGAGGGCTTTTACAGGATTTAAATCTGAAGATTTGATGATTAACAATCGAAAATTATTTGTAACTTTATCCCTGAGTGATTTTTTGCCAAATACTGGCAGGGATTTTCCAGACGATGTTCAATTTTTTTTCTCGAAATAATTTGATCTCTCTGAGATGACTGATGTTTTCAATGCCCTGTGCAGCCGTGAAACAAAAGATGTTCGGCAGAAAGGACGACCATTTGGACTGATTAAAACGATATATGATAAATATTTTAGTCAATGAAGCAGACAGGACGCTTTTTCTCGTAAAAAATTCCGAAAATGTTGGACTGAAAAAACTTCGTAGGTCTTTATGGGATTGACTTTTGCTAGTATGGGACTACTGGAAAAAGAATGTTTTCAGCAATATTTGTCAATGTTTGAAGTAGTGGACACCCATATTTCCTTTTTAGAAGAGATGTGACATAATTTTATTGGTCCTTATGTGTTTAGACTGCAGTTTTGCTCTATGATCCTCTGTGCATGCCAAAATGCTTTGATTGGATAACACCATATACAATTATAGGGTAGTTTTTTCCCTGATGTTGAAAATGAACAACCTGAATCAGATTGAACAAATATATAGTCATAACATGTGTTATTATGATGTTTCAACTAAAAAGTTATTATTTTTTTCGACCAGTTTTACCATTTTCACAATTAACGAGTTTTTGACATACCTGTGCCTTACCTGTAGATATACCTGGGATTTTTATGAACTTTTTTAGCATAAAAATGTTTTCTGAAGATTAATAATGGCTAAAGTAACATTGTTACAAATTTTTATTCTTGTTCAATGGTTTAAACCATTAAATTATAAAACCTTATATATTTTCACCTTTATTTGCACCTGTACAGGTAAAACTTGCTCGTAAACACCAACACACAAGAAAAATGAAAACTAGAGAATCCAACAATACACATACATATAACTTTTATTGGTCTATGATAAAAAATAACAGAGATATGCTCAATTGAATCAAGTAACACATTTAGTCAATTATGATATTTTTTATTCAGCATTACATAATAAAACAATAGAAATTATGTTGGCAGCTGAAGGGTTAAACCCAATATCTTGAAAACTAACCAAGATATTTCATAAATTTAAATCGCATATGGTTAAAATAATATCTACAAATATATGTATCTGTGTAGTTCAGGTGAGCGATTCAGGCTCTTGGGAGCCTCTTGTTTTTTTTTTATTTTTCCTTGAGTTAAAAGGGAAACAATCAAAACTTAAAACGGTTCTTGTGCCAAAAAGACAATAATATGTATAGGGTAGAAGCAAAACAAATAGGATAGGTCGGGTAGCAGGAAGCAAGACTTTATTTTATTTGGGCCTTATACTTAATAAATACTTCAATGACACTAACATTTGACTTACAATAGGAAGGTTTTGCTATGTAAGTATATGGTTTACTGTTAGAAGATGTAAAATTGTAACCACCTCTTGGGGAATTATGGTTAAACTTACAAAGAATTTCAGTCTTAATACTGATAATTAACTGACACTTAAATTTTGGAATTTAAGGACAGCACACCTATTAATTGTTCAGCTCATTGTCAAAAACATTCAAATCTTCCCCAAAAAGACGAAGAAATTTGCCTCCACCCAGCCTGGTGAAAAAAATTAAGTAATACTTGATACTGACAATGACTGAATGAAAAGCTGATTATTAAGACCATTTTTGTTCAGTGTGATGTTGATACTAGACTGTAACAGTAGTCTTCTAAATGACTAACTTATGTGTAACATAAAACACTAGTGTATTAAAAACAGAATTGAGAAGACTTAACAGTTTGGGTTTCCAGTATATGTAGTTAAACTTAATCTTTGATAAGACTTGTTGGAATGATATACAAATGATAAATACATTTTGTATTGTGTATAATATTTTCAGAAAAAGTCACAGTCTGAGTGGTAGAACCCTAAGAAAACTTCCATTTATTGCTCATGCAATGTTTGTTCAGGTAAGTTAACAATGTCATTTAAAAGATTGATGATTGATTGTTGGTTTTTATGCCCCATACACGAAAGTTGAAGGTCATATAGTGTTAGGATCTGTTCCTCCGCCTGTTATTCCATTCATCCACCTACCAGTTTTACCTTCAGGTTTAAGTTAATTTACCATGAGGAAGTAGGGTATCATTTTGAAACTTTATACACATGTACATCAGGACATGAACAAACAAAAATCATCCTAGAATTGTACCTGCCTTATCAAGTCCATAGAAAAAGATGGGTGTATGTTATACTTTAGTTTACTTAGGGCTATTCCAGAAATAAATGTATGGGGGGGTCGGAAGGCACTTTTTTTTTATACCCACCATGCATAAAATTGATTTTTTTTCTCTGTGTTGCATTTGAGAAATATCTAAAAATACCACCACCCATAAAATTTTAATTAAAGTGCCTTCCAACCCCCCCCCCATACAATTAATTCTGGAAAAGCCCTTATAGGTTTAAGTGGCTTTTCTACATCAGGCTATTGGCTTGCAAAAATCATCATAAAATTATAATATACCCCTGGCATCAACTTCATGGTTCATTGATTTTGGAAATAAGAAAATGTTGCAAGACAGAGCATCATGTCTTTTGGAAATATTATTTATTTTTTATATCCTGTCAAAAATATTACAGCCATAATCAGGACATAAGTTGTTCATTTGAAAATAGCAATTTGCAGAGAAATTCAAAAGCAGCATTTAAATTATAACAAAAGGCACTGAAGACCCAATACAACTACAGAGAAGCAAAGAGGTACCAATTGGGCATTCCAATGTCAAAAGTCCAAAACAAACAAGAACAATACGAAGAAAAAATTGCTATTAAGATATTTGATAGAAGAAAATGAGATGTGGAATAAGTGTATGTGACACAACCTACAGTATAAATGTAAATTTAAAAAATCCACAATGCAAAACAGCCAGCAGATGAAGACCATCTTCTTTACAAAAAATAATTTTAACATAAATTCGACTAAAAACAAACATAAGAATTGATAAAGATTTCTGGCTTAGGACAGGCACATAAAAATGTGGCATGTTAAACTAGTTTTTTGGCACCAACCTTCCCCCTATTGATAATCAATAACAAAGCACAAACTAATACACAGTAAAAATCAAATCGATAGACGTTCAATTCAACAAGAGAGAACCTGAGACAAAAGGAAAACAAGTAATTACCTGGACGTAGAGATACTCTCTTGAGAACACTTGAAGTTACTAACAGCTAGCTAAGAAGCATCTATCCACTGATGTAAAAAAAATCAAGTATGTCAATTTAAAATCCGACACAACACATCAAACAATAAATGATTTGATGATGCATCATCACACAAAACTGACACACTAGACCTGTGTAATGCTAAAAAATGACATAAGTATTAAAAAAGTATAGAAAGGCAATTATCATTTGACACTTGAAGAATGACTTTCATATTTTCTTGGTCTATGAAGAAATAACTGCAATCTTGTGGTTATTTTAGAGTGTGCACCAGGGCCATTGAGGTTATTTCAAATTATTACAAGTACAGTCATTATATATAATTTAAATTATGAAATAATGTTTTGTAAAAAATTTCAACAAAAAAAATGATTATGGGCTCATAGATGAAAGTGTATCATCCTAATGCAACAACTGGTGCATGCAAATTGGTGAGTCAAGAATGAATTGTTTTTCCATGATTTGTGTCCAATGTAAGATAGGAATCAGCTACACACTTTAACATGTTTTTTTAAGTAAATTTTTACATATTAATGCGATGAAAATTGACGTATTTTATCTTAGGTTCTCTCTTGTTGAATTGAACTTTTGTCGATTGAGTTTTACAGTGTATTTTATATGTAGCTTTGTGCAAGCTTATCAATAGGGGGAAGGTTGGATCCAAAAAACTAGTTTAACCCCGCCACATTTTATATGTGCCTGTCCTAAGCCAGGAAACTTTGCCAAAGCCTTTGTTTGTCCTTGTCATTCTATGTTAACTGTTTTATGTCAAGAATTGAGTCTTTCGTTGATGATTTAGGGATTGGTTTTGATACTTTTGTATTGTGTTATAAGTCTTGGGCCAATGCAAGACGGTAAGCAGTGACCTATGGTCATGTTGAAGACTGCTTGCTGTTTTCCATTGTGATTTTTTGAATTGCTGTTTGTTTATGTTTGTTGTGTCGCGTACACTTATTCCACATCTCAATATCATATAATAGTACATGTACAACATAAACTAGCATCCACTGCGTTTTACTGTATTTTGCCAAATGGTGCAAATATCAAAGCAGACCCTTCTCTATTATCACCAATATAATACCTGTTCATTAAATTTGAATTCAGTTAAACATGTATTTATTTTTTCAGAGTTCTGTTGTTTCATTAGAAGATTTCCCTCAGAATTCAGTTATATTATTTTTTTTCAGAGTTCTGTTGTTTCATTAGAAGATTTTCTCAGAATTCAGTTATATTAATTTTTTTCAGAGTTCTGTTGTTTCATTAGAAGATTTCCTCAGAATTCAGTTATATTAATTTTTTTCAGAGTTCTGTTGTTTCATTAGAAGATTTCCTCAGAATTCAGTTTTATTTTGTTTTTTTTTTGTTTTTTCAGAGTTCTGTTGTTTCATTAGAAGATTTCCTCAGAATTCAGTTTTATTTTTTTTTTTTTGTATTTTCAGAGTTCTGTTGTTTCATTAGAAGATTTTCTCAGAATTCAGTTATATTAATTTTTTTCAGAGTTCTGTTGTTTCATTAGAAGATTTTCTCAGAATTCAGTTATATTATTTTTTTTCAGACTTCTGTTGTTTCCTTAGAAGATTTCCTCAGAATTCAGTTATATGCGAGCGTAGCGAACTCTCTAATGTAGAAAGTATGCCAAATGCACGAGACTCAAAATACTATGGAAGAAAAATTATTCTGTCACCGGAAACATTCTATTTTCAGAAGTTTTCGAAAATGTCTGGGCGTGCTGAAAAATTGCGGGAAATAGTAACACAAGTCCCAAATTATCTCGTCCCAGGCATTATTCGAAATTTTCAATGGAATTATCTACGCGAGCTTTTAAGGCAATGTCTTTCTCATATTTTTTTTTTTCAGAGTCCTGTTGTTTCATAATAGAAGATTTCCTCAGAATTCAGTTTTATTTTTATTTTTTTCAGAGTTCTGTTGTTTCCTTTGAAGATTTCCTCAGAATTCAGTTATATTATTTTTTTTTTCAGAGTCCTATTGTTTCATTAGAAGATTTCCTCAGAATTCAGTTTTATTTTTATTTTTTTTAGAGTTCTGTTGTTTCATTAGAAGATTTCCTCAGAGCACTAGACAAAGCAGTAGAAAGACAATTTAAAGAAAGAGAAGAATTGAGCAAAGACTAAAAACTATACAAAAAGATATTTATCTGTCTTTCTTCCCGTGTACTGATAAAAAATTATTGTATTTATTTTTTATTCAAGATTACTGGTTTGAGCTAATTAAATAGACATATTTTAGAAAGGTCACTTTCTACTAATACATAAAACCTTAACCAGTGGATTCTGACTTCGTCATGTTCATGTTGATAATATTTATTGTATTAATGATTATTACCAGTAGCCATAGTTCTGTAATCCTTTGCATGGTACACAGTGATAAACCTTTGATACAACTTTTAATCTTAATATCTGTTACTTTAGGCTTAGGAACAGCAATAAAAGTTCTGCCCCTTTGCTTAATTTTACTTCAATATTTATATTGTGATTAGGTGCCATGCATATTTACTCCCAGGGTTGCCACACTTTCTTGAAACCTAGAAAAACCATTGAATTTCATTTGTCAGTTGAAGGTCCTGGAAAAGACCTTGAATTTTGAACAAAATGAAAATATCCTTGAAAAACCCTGGAATTTGATAGGTCCACAATCAAAGGTTCATGATTGAACTGTTTCACAGAAAATTTCATTGGGGGGACTGAAAGTATGTCGACTATTTACATCCTTGAAAACGACTTAAATACCCTTAAAAAGTCCTGGAAAAACCCTTTAAATTTGCAACAACATAATAGTTGCAACCCTGTACTCCATATCCTATGATTTTTAGATCGTTCCTTTCCTATACAAGTACTAAAAGCCAAGGTACCAATGCTAAGCTCAAATTAAGGTCTGGTTATTGTCAGACGATAAGACACTTTATGACAAATTACTTATTGAAAGTATACAAGGTACTCTAATCTAGTTTAAACAAGTTTATTAATAACTTTTCTTGCTTTATATGTAATTATCTGTAAAGAAAAACTTCACTTTCATGTAAAAGATCCATGTATTTATATGAAAAATTTAAAAGTACTAGAAACATTGATCCACATTTTGTCTGTCTTTAGATCAATTTACTGTAATTTAATTGTCATTGAAAAGTTTATGCAATAAAATTGTGATAGTCTGAATATCAAGTTACACTAATGTATATCTCTACTTGAAAACCTGAAGAATCATAATCTGCCAGCTGATTGATTGCAAATTTTGCTCTTTTTAATGTTGGTTTACCATGAAAAGCTTTTGGTTAGTAAATGTATGACTAATTTTTATATACTGGTAATAGAAAAATGTAGGAAAATATAATTCTTGTCGCACCTGGAAAAAAAATAGTTGCAGAAGGCAAGAAATATGTTTTACTTTCCAGCCACAGCTTAAACTGTTTTGAAAGACTTTAGCGGACAATGAATTGCTTGAAAAGCATAATAGCTAGGCATCTGATATTGGGTATACAGACAGTTGCCATGCTGTGTGACTCTGACCCCATTTTAATGCTCCAATGACTCTGTAAACTTAGGTCTTTTTTCATGCTGTAAACTTTTTTGTAAGACTTTTGTGGACAATGAATTGCTTGAAAAGTATATTAGCTATGCATCTGATATTTGGTATAAAGACAGTTGAGGTTATGGTCAATGCAACTTAAAACCATTTTCACGCTCCAGTGACTTTGTGAATTTAGGTCTTTTTATCAGCCTGTAAACATCTTTGCAAAAGTTTTGTGTGAAATGAATTACTCGAAAAATAGATTACCGGTAGCTAAGCATCTGGTATTTGATATACAGACTGTTGAGGTTATGGTCTATGCGAATGTCACCATGCCATGGGACCTTGACTCCATTTTTATGAATTGAATAAGAAGAGTTTTTGCATCTGCAACCATGTCATATGACCCTGACCTCATTTCTACACTAAATGACTATTAATATTGTTTTTTTTGTGTTCAGTCGTTTTTGTTAAGTCTGTTTCTCAATGACTATGATATCTAGAATCACTTTAGTTGGTCTACAGGAAAATGTTAAATTAACAGCCAGCAGGCGAGACATACTTTAGTGTTAACTCTTGTTCTTAAATATCTAGAAAAGAAGGTCTATTACCCAAAGTTTTTTTTACGTTTTTCAAGAGATAGAATTAATTATTTCACAAATGACACACCATAAGGGGATTCCTGCCTGAAAAAATCTGATGTTTCCAGCTCAAAATGATGCTAAATAATTCTTTCTCCTCTATAATCTATTGAAAAACTAAACTTGAGGTCAGCAACTTAGCAGGGTCATAAATCTGTAGAAAGGTTTGTGACCCCCAAGTTTTATACCCCGCCACAAGAAGTGGTGATGTATTATGTGATATTTTCTGTTTGATTTGGTGTCTGTCTGTTCCCTGAAGGTTTCTAGGTGATAACTTGAAAACATGTCAAGGGATTTAATTGATATTTTACACAGCAACTAAGTATAATAAAATAAAGGTCGAGTTTATTTTTTGTCTCGCCTGCGACGAATAGTTGCGGAAGGCAAGACATAGGCGACAATGATTTGCTGGAAAAGTATAATAGCTAGGCATCTGATATTTGGTATACAGATAGTTCAGGTTATGGTCTACGCAACTGTCACCATGCCGTGTGACCCTGACCCCATTTTCACGCTCCAGTGACTGTGAACTTAGGTCTTTTTTTTAGGCCGTAAACTTTTTTGTAAGTTTTATTTAAAAGTTTGCTCTTTCAATGTTTAGTATAATGTATGCATTTCAGGAAATTTTATAGGATTATATTGCTCTTGGAACTGAAAGAACTGAAAGTCAAAGCATGTTTTTTTTATAAATGCATTCAATAATGGAACAATATTTTAATAATTTTTTTTCTGCAAGGTAAAGGGATGACAATTAACTTTATTAATTTTACAATGTATTGATAGGAGACCAACTGTTTAATTAGAAGGAGGGGGGCTTGGTTTCAAGTTCAATGGTGGATCCCCCCCTAATCTTTTAATAAAAAAAAATATGGATTAAGAAGAAAAGAAAATAATGTCATAAATCATAGTTTCATATTCAAGGTAGTTTATTAAAGTCTGACCATATTATAATATACATTCATATTAAACATGATACCACTAAACGATAAAACATACAATTTAAAATGCATGAGCCATTTTATATTTAAAAATTATGAGAAACTATTGATATATGGGTATACAAATTAAACAGTTGAAAAGGTACAATTAAAAAAAGTATCATGTACCTGCAAATTAGAAAGATTAGCAATAAACTTGCTAAATATGACAATATAGAGCAAAAATGGATTTAGGACTGGCGTGCGAGGCATGCACCCTCCTGTTTGAGAGGAAGATTATGTCTCCCTCCACTTTTGTGGGGAGACATATTGTTTTTGTCGTGTCCATTTGTCCGTCGCAAAGTTTATCAGCGCAACTCCTCTGAAACTATTGAACCGAATTCAACAAAACTTGGTTTATAGGAAGTACACCATATGTAGTTGTGCATCTTACCAGGAAATTTTGATTCTCAAATTTTTGTGGGAGTTATAGCCCATTGAACCTAGGAATTTGCTGAAAATCCTCATTTATCATCTTGTCAGAGCAACTCCTCTGAAACTACTGAACTGAATTCAATGAAACTTGGTATATAGAAAGGACACCATATGTAGTTGTGCATGTTACCAGGAAATTTTTATCCTCAAACTTTTGTGGGAGTTAAGGCCCTTTGAACTTAGAAACTTGCTTGAAATCCTCATTTATCATCTTGTCAGCCCAACTCCTTTGAAACTAGTGAACTGAATTCAATGAAACTTGGTATATAGGAAGGACACCATATGTAGTTGCGCATATGACCAGAAATTTTGATCCTCAAATTTTTGTGGGAGTAATGGCCCTTTGAACTTAGATCTTTTGGGGGAGACATCATTTTTGTAGGCCAACACAAACTTTAATTTAGTTGGGAACTGTTTGGAACAAGAGATCCTAGATTTTTTTATTAAAACTGTGCGCCCTTCTGGATCCGCCTTAGTAGAGACTTGTTAAAATATCCAGTGTATCAGCCAATTTTTTCTTAAACTAAGAAACTTAAACTTAAACTGAAACTACTGAACTAATTTGACTGAAACTTGGTAGGAATGATAAATTACATGTTGGCTACAAGCGATTCTCATTTTAAATTGATCAGATAAAAAACATGGCCGCCATTGCTAAAAATAAAACAGGGTGGTAAAACAGCAGTTTTTTTAAAATAACTGAAAAACGATGACAGATATCAAAATTCTGGCATAGGATAAAAGTGATTAGCACGTCAAGATCTACCTACCAGTACTCCAAAATTTTTAAGAAATTCCAACAAACCATGTGGGAGTTATTGCCCCTTTTCTTAAATTTTCTGCTTTTTGCACTTATTTTATCTTTTTTCTCATGAACTACATCGTCGGAAACCCACGGTTGGTCACGCCCTCGCTACGCTACTTGTCACTCTCTGTAATGGGTACGGAAATTATTCTGTCCCAGAAGTAACGTAACAGGAGCATATTTGATTTCTGCCTTAAAGTTATGTAAATGAACTTAACAGGAGCTTGTGCCTTTTTAGCTCACCTTGCCGAAGGCAATGTGAGCTTTTGTCATCACTTGGCGTCCGTCGTCCGTCGTCTGTCGTCTGTCGTCCGTCGTTCAACTTTTCAAAAATCTTCTTCTCTGAAACCGCTCGGCCAAATGTAATGAAACTTAGTAGGGTTGTTCATTAGTATGTGGTCTACAAATTTATCGTTCGAAATTTCGATTCGACAAAAAACATGGCCGCCATGGCTAAAAATAGAACATAGGGGTAAATTGCAGTTTTTTGCAAATTACTCAAAAACCGTAACAGATATCAAAATTCTGGCATAGGGTAAAAGTGATCAGCACCTCAAGATCTACCTGCCCAGAAATTTTTGAGAAGATCCAACAACCGATGTAGGAGTTATTGCCCTTTTTCTGGATTTTTTTCAAAAAATTTACTTATTAGCCCACCTGACCCGAAGGGTCATGTGAGCTATTGGCGTCACTTGGCGTCCGTCGTCCGTCCGTTGTGCGTCCGTCCGTAAACTTTTTCAAACGTTAACTCCTCTGACACCATAAGTCCAATTGAAACCAAACTTGGTGTAGTTGATCTTTAGGGTATGGCCTACAAAACTATAGTTCGAAATTTCGATTCGTAAAAAAACATGGCCGCCATGGCTAAAAATAGAAGAGGGGGGTCAAATTACAGTTTTTTGCAAATAACTCAAATACGGTAACAGATATCAAAATTCTGGCATGGGTAAAAGTGATCAGCACCTCAAGATCTACCTGCCTAGAAATTTTCAAGAAGATCCAACAACCGATGTAGGAGTTATTGCCCTTTTTCTGGATTTTTTTCAAAATTTTGCACTTATTTAGCCCTATATCTTGAAAACTATACAAGATATTTTAAAAATTCAAAATGCAGATGATTGAGCACATCAAGATCTACATTTCATGTAATTAGGTCAAAGCTGTAGAACCATTTGTTTAGGAGTTATGGCCCTTAAAGTGTCAAGTTTTTCATTACTTTTCCCCTTAATTTCAAAGATTAACTTGTCCCACACCATATATCCAACTTCAACCAAACTTGGCACAGTTGTTTAATAGCACATATGCTACAATTCTATCGTTCAGATATTTGATTCGTCAAAAAATATGGCCGCCATGGCTAAAAATAGAACATAGGTGTAAATTGCAGTTTTTTGCTAATAACTCAACAAGAGGCTCCCAAGAGCCTGAATCGCTCACCTGAACTACACAGGTACATATATTTGTAGATATTATTGTGCTTAACCATATGCGATTTAAATTTCTGAAATATCTTGATTAGTTTTCAAGATATTCATGATATTGAACTTAATAAGAGTAAATTTGGCAAAAATTAGGAAAAAGAACAATAACTCCCACATCAGCTGTCAGATCTTTTCGGAAACTTCAGGACAGGTAGGTCTTAATATGCTGATCACTTTTGATTCTTGCACAATTTTGATATCTGAAACCATTTTTGAGTTATTAACAAAAAAAATGCAATTTACCCCTATGTTCTATTTTTAGCCATGGCGGCCATGTTTTTTTACAAATAAAAAATCTGAACAATAGAGTTGCAGCATATTAGCCATTAAACAAGTGTGCCATGTTAAGATGCAGTTGGTTTTACTGTGTCAAACAAGTTTATCCTTGAAATTCAGGGGAAAAGTAATGAAAAATGGTAAATTTTGATGCTTTAAGGGCCATAACTCCTACAAGAAATGGTTCTACAGCTTTGACCTAATTACATGAAATAAAGATCTTGATGTGCTTAATCATATGCAATTTGAATTTTTGAAATATCTTGTATAGTTTTCAAAATATAGGGCTAAAAAAGTGAAAAATTTTGAAAAAATCCAGAAAAAGGGCAATAACTCCTACATCGGTTGTTGGATCTTCTTGACATTTTCAGAGCAGGTAGATCTTGAGATGCTGATCACTTTTGTCTCCCATCAGAATTTTGATATCTGTAACTATTTTTGAGTAATTAGCAAAAAACTGCAATTTACCCCTATGTTCTATTTTTAGCCATGGCGGCAATATTTTTTGACAAATCAAAAATCTGAACGATAGATTTGTAGCATTTATGCTATTCAACAACTGTGCCAAGTTTGGTTGAAGTTGGATGTATGGTGTCAGACAAGTTAATCTTTGAAATTCAGAGGAAAAGTAATGAAAAATGGTCAATTTTGATGCTTTAAGGGCCATAACTCCTATAAGAAATGGTTCTACAGCTTTGACCTAATTACAAGAAATGCAGATCTTGATGTGCTTAATCATATGCAATTTGAATTTTTGAAATATCAAAAGCAATATGTAGTGTAAAAGCGCACTACACAGTCTAAAATCTAAAAAGCGCACTACACAGTATAAAATCTAAAAACGCAACATGACGAAGAAGTGTTTATTGTGGCTCAAGTAGGTTGAGCATGATGTTAGTGCGTTTTCTATGCAGTTCAAAACACAGTTTTTGCGACAACCTTTCCAGAACGACTAGGGCTTTCTGATCTAAATTTAGCAGAGTTTTTACTGCGGTTGCAGAACAATCTAAGATTGTTTGCAGTAACATTTTGTTACTTAGTAATAGTTCTGCACCACCACCCTTTATGCCTTCAACTGCCTCTATGAAAGACTTTAGATTTGGTTCTTCTCTACTACTATGCAATGCTTTGCATTCCAGTATAAAATGCTTCATGTCTTCTATATTTTCTTGGCACATCTTACATTGACCTGCATTGCCGTTTGGTCTAAATTTGTCAGAATGGTACTGTAGCATGTAGGTGTCTGTTACAAGTCTGGCCTTTACTTCTGCCATCTGTATCTCGTGTTTACGGTCTTTTGTCACCTTCCATATGTTGTGTGGCGTACCTATGGGTTCCTGTTGAATTTCAAAGTGACGGAGAGATGATTTTGACATTTTCTCTTGACTAAACGTTTCATACCAGTGCTTATTGATTGCTCTTTTCACAGTTGTTTTCCATATACTTTTCTTTGGTGGGTTTTGCAGGATCTCCCATGGGTTTGGTAGCTGGTATTTCTTCAACACCTGAGTAACAGTGTTGATGAAAAGGTTGTCTTGTTCTTTGTTTTCCATTTCCCATAGAAGTATTTGTTTTTCTACTGATGTGTCTAGCCTGGCTATTCCTACTAGAAGGTTAATGCATAGTTTGTCGTATGTGGCTTCTATAGGTTCAGCTCCTATAAGGGTATAGACTGCTATTGATGCTGTACGGTCTGGTAGGCATTGGAAGTGTTTAAACATGGATCGTTGCATTATTTCTAATTTATTTAGGTCAGCTTTTGTTGGTTTTTGGACTTCAATTCCGTACATAAACCTTGGTACTACATAGGTGTTCCATATCTTTAGTTGTACCACTGGCAAAAGACCTGATCTTGCATGGAGTCCTGATCCCAGTAGTGCATAGATTGTTTTTCGTCCAAGCTTTACTCTATCATCAATGTTAACTTTGTTGTTTTCTTGGTGAGTTATACCGAGGTGTTTAAGGGTTTTGACTTTTTTGACTTCTTGTCCCTCTAAGTAGTAATCTGTTTCTTTTCTTTGTTTTGATCTCGACATGTGGATGACTTCAGTTTTGGATGGGTTTAGTTTTACCAGATCCCTTGTTGTGTTGTAATGTACCAGGTCGATCATGGCTTGCATTTCTGTGCTGGACCCAAGTAGGACGATGTCATCTGCACAGGCGGGTGAAGCTACATTGATGTCTCCTATTTTTGCTCCGAGGTTGCTTGCCGTTATACTGTTGAGTATGGTATTGTTGTAGCGTTTGTAAAGGAGAGTGGATAGTTTTGCTCCTTGTCGAATTCCTTGATTGATATTGATGTCTTCAGTTACATTGCCTTCCCATTTAACCTTAGAGTTCATGTTCCTATACATATTGGATATCAGGGTCCACATATCTCCCATAATGCCATCATGATAAAGTTTATTCAGAAGGATGTCGTGGTTTACTGTGTCGAATGCCTTCTCTGCGTCTAAAGCAAGGACTTCCAGGTCTTTACCATAGTTTCTGTATATAGATATGGTTTCACACATGATAAAGGCCGTAAATTTACTTGAAGACTTCTCTGTGAAACCTCTTTGGAGTGGATTTTGCGTCGTTTGAAGTTGGTCTTCTAAACGGTCTTTCAGAATGGATTTAAGTATTTTAGAGAAGGTGTTGGTGACCACTATCCCTCGGTAGTTTCCTGGAATGGTTTTATCTTTGCCTTTTTTTAAGATGGGTGTTAATACGCCACTTTTCATGCTTTCCGGGACATCTAGTTCTTTAAATATTTGGTTAATGATGTCGCTTATGGTTGAAGCGAGTTGGTGTTTGGCGTTTCTGTAGTGTTCAGCCTGTATACCATTGCTGTCCGCTGCTTTTCCAGTGTTAAGTTTTTCGATCGCTTTGATCACTTCTCTGTTACTTGTTGGTGGTATAGGTAATGAGTCTTCTGTCGTACTTGTTAGGAGCTGATTTTGTAGTTGACATAGGACCTGTCTTTCATCTTCAAAATTTTCCTTCAATGTAGGAGTTGCTAGCCTTTCAAAATGCATTTTCCATGCTACCATCATGTCTTCTCCTGAGAATTCTTGGTTATCTATGACTAGATGGTCTGTTATGTATGTGTACTGGTATTGGTAATGGCTCTTGCTCATTTGGCCTTAGTTGTTTTGGTTCTGGTATTGAAATTGTCTCTAGTTCCTGTTGATTTTGAGTTGATCTTGGAGTCTGTTCCTTATGATTTTGCAGTTTTGGTGGATTGGCTTCTTATGTTGGGGATGCATAGCAGTCTTGTCCTCTCGTTATATGCGACTCTGTATCCATGTGTTCCTGGTTTTTGTAGTTCACCGGAGTTGGCAATTTTATTTCTTTCTTTGGGGTTGTGTGGCTGTTTTGTGCTCCCATTGCATCAGGTTCCTGATTTTTGTAGCTCCCCTGAAAAAGTTCGTGAGGGACTCTGCTCGTTAACTTTTCTCTTGTCTCCAACATACTGATCTTTATTTTCATATCTGTCATTTCCATAAGGTGTTTCATTTGGATATCTCTCATCTCTGATTTATATTCCATTTCCTTTTTCATTGCGTCTATCTTTCCGCATATCTTGTATTCTAGCTCTCCTAATTTATTTTGCATTGACATAAGCTGGCTATTCTCATTTTCAGTATGGTGTTCATTTAGTCTCATGCCCATCTTTGTTGTTAAGATTCTTATCGTGTTTTGATAGTCTTTGTTGGTTTCCTCTAACATTGTAATTCTCGCCTTACATTCAGCTAGTTCGATTTCCATAGCTAGGGTACGGTCTGATATTGTTGGTTCCTTTTTCTTTGTCTTTTTCATCTTTGTTTTTGCTGGAGTAGCGATTTGGAATACCTGAGCATCTTCTCCATTACTTTGCTTCATGGGTGTAGCAGGCTTTGGAGCGTTTTGGATCTTTGTCTCGTTACCAAGGTGGTTTTCATTTCTGTTTGCCATTTCTTTCTCAATGAAGTACTTTGGATTTGTTTCTTGCCCTATGTAATCTTCAGCATCTTGTTTGATTATTGGGGTCCTTGTTATGGTTGGTATTTTTGGTGTTTCCATTTCCACTATATAACATGGTTCTATTCCATCATCTCTACGTGTAGTTGATATATCTATTTCTGCATCTTTGTTTATATTTGTGGATGTATTGTTACAGTATCGAGCAGTTTCGTCCAGAGCTGTGCACATTGGGCATATGTAGTCATCATCTTCTTGAGGAGGGCTGGTACATGTTGCATGATACCATGATGTACATATGTGGCATTCATTAGCTATTTCGTTTCCTTCTATAGCTTCTTTGCACTGTCTACAGATTAATTCATATGAACTCTCGAGTACCTCGTCTCTGTCGTATAAGTCTACATCATCATCTCTTTCGTCTGTTGTTTGGATCATATTGTACTTCATTATAGTATTGTTACTATCTTCTAGTGCTTTAAGCCTGTTCTCTATTCTTTGGTCTGGCGTGCTGTGATGAGTCGTACTCCTGTTTGCAGGTGACTTTTCATTTGCCGCCTGGTTCGTTGGTGACTTGTCTACTACATCTTGAACATATTTGTGTGATATTTTGTTCATCGGTTTCGTCTTCTCATGTAGGCTACCCATTGTTTTTCTGCATATCTCTGCTATCTTTGTATTCAATGCGTTAAAGTCTACCATATCTTTGATCTTGTTGCATATTTGTTGCAGATGGTTGTGGATGAACTCTTCAAGTTTGTATCCGTTAGCATCTATTCTGCTAGATGTGTTGAACATATTAATTCTATATAGCTGTCTGCTGGTTCGTCCTTGTTTGTTCTTTACCGAGATGGATTCTTCTACTATTGCTGGTGTTGCTCTCGTCTCTTGATTGTCTAGTTTTGCTGCTTTTGTACTGATGGTAATTACTTTGTCGTGTAGCCCATTGTAGTGGTCGTATATTGCCTGCTTCAGAACCTCATACGCTGCCGCTGAGCATGTTATGACTATTGTGCCAGATTTGTATTGGATTTCACAGTCTAGTCTTCTTTCTGATGCATCAATCTTCTTTTGTAGAGTTTTCTTTGTATTTAATTTATAGCTCATATTTGTATTACTCTTGTTGTCTCTGCTAGGTGTGTATATCTGTGGTGGATTTCTCTGCCTATTACTTGATCTTGTAGCAAGCGCCATGTCTTCTGACAGATGGTTCTTCGGCTGTTTTGTATTCTGGTCAGAGTGTTGTGTTGTGTTGGGTAGAAGGATTTTTCAGTTAGCCAGTTCAGTTAGCTTGGAATTCCATGCAGACTGCCCTGTCCAACTTAGAATCCTACCAACACTCCTTTGAAACTCTGTTTCCAATTTCTCTCAGCCAGGCCCTTGCTAAGAAAAGTCCAGGGTGTATTCCGTCTGTATAAAGATTAAAGTTGTAGTAGTGCTTTGTATCCCTTCTTGATCGAGTTCTGTGTCTAGTTCTTGCCTTGAGGAACCTAGAAAAGTCAGGAGAGTTGGTTTCCAGCTGAAAATTTAATGCCCTGATCTCCTCGTTTACTTGTATAACTTGTGCTTGTAGTATTTGGTCCTGTACCTTGAAGATGGATGAATCTGGATGGTTGCAGTGTTTATTCCATTCGACGATGGAGTAGACTGGAATCTCCAGGAAGGTTGTTTCCACTTGGTTGAAGTTGGCAGTATAGTCCTTTATTTCTTTCAAAGTCGCTATTAAATTTTCTACAGCTGACTGGTTATGGGATGCAAGGTTGATGTATCGAGTTACCGTCCCTTTTGATGTGAGGTTACATGTACCCAGCCAGATATATAGTCTTATTGGTCCAAGGTATCTTAACTTATGACGCAGGTTTCTTTTTAGCCAGGCTAGACTCTGTTCTGCTGTAGATCCGCCTTTACACCACCATACTAATTCCCTGTCGAATTGGTGCAGGATAACGTCTTTTAAATGGTTCCCTTTGCTGTCAGATAGAATAACCGGGGTGTGATGTTTCGGTCCGATGGGATACTCCACTTGGGCCTTGTCAAGATAGTTGATGAGTTTCTGTTCTGACATAGATAACTAGATGAGTACCTATGTGGGTTGGAAGGGCTCGGTATCGTTGGGTTGCCGATATGTGGTTTGTGGGGGGGGGGGTGGTGCTACACTAAAACAGACAGTTATGCAAAGCCCTAGTTTAATAATATATGTGTTTCAGTTTTATGAAGAGGCGTCTTAGATACTTTCAATAATATCGAATAAAACTGACTTCAGAGTTTTCAGCAAGAAAAAGTTTGATATTAGTTTGGATTTCCCGCGGTTTTAATGAAGGTTGTCTCCCTTGGTCAATAAGTAAGTGCCCCAAGAAAACACGTTTAATCATTGACGTTGCCCTGAAAAAAGTGAATATCTTATTAAATACGAATAAAACGACAAAATCGTGTGCGGAATCTGTATTTTTAAAAAAAATTCTTGCCACATTATTGTGCGTATAAATTTTTGATGGTGTAGTTGACATATCACCTTGGAATCAAAATGGCTGCCTGTCAAAATTTCGAAGTGCGATCATGACAAGAAGAGGATGGATCCGTCGTTTATAGTATTAAAATGCTGAAAGGGTTATACTGAAAGGTAAAATAAATGAAATGTTAATTGAAAAACAAAGTACACGACTAAATAGGTAATCATTTTGCATAATTAAGTAATTGGACCGTGATGTTGACAGAACAATCCCAGCTGAGAAATGATTATTCTACTTCTATCGTCTTCTGACCAACTTCAACGTGTTGAAGGAACTGTCAGTCACTGCGCATGCTATACGTGTATATACAATTTCAGTAATAAGATTTAGTGCATTGGTAACATTAACATGATTAACAAATGTAAGTTATTAAAACTATATACAAAAAGTTAAGTTTAGTGGCTGTAGGTGGAGACAGCAGTTTTGAACGACTCGACAGAGTCGATCATAACAATGCTGACTGGTAGGCTGTTCCAGAGTTTAATTGTGCTTGGAAAGAATGATTGTTGTCTTGCTTGTAACCGGCATTGAGGAATTTGAAATGAAAGAGAGTGTGTGTTTCGTGACTGTCTGAGTGGTGGAATAAGTCTTGGTGTTTTGTCAATGGCAACGAGTGAGAAATTTATTTTATAAAGCATAACTAGTTTCATGTCAGATCTTCTGTGGGCTAGGCTTCTCCAGTTAAGCTGGTTTATCATACTTGAGACGCTTGAAGTATTATGGTAGTGATGTGTTACAAACCTAGCCGCTCTTCTCTGTATCATTTCTACATGTATTTTATCAATATCTTCTTTAATGTAGGGATCCCATACAGAGCAGGCATATTCTAAGGATGGTCTGACTAGGGATTTGTATGCCTGCTCTTTTACCTTGGTCGAACTAATATTAAGGTTTCTTTTTAAAAAGTGGAGTGTATTTGTTGCTTTGTTACAGATGTTATTTACATGATTGTTCCATTTAAGGTCGGATTGGATGGTTATGCCGAGATATTTAGCTTTGTCAACATGTTGGAGTGTATGGCCATGTAATGTATAGTTGTTTTGTATTGGTTTTTTGTTACGTGTGACTGAGAGGACATTACATTTATCAGGGTGGAATGCCATGCGCCATTTTTGTTCCCATTCACCAAGTTTGTCAAGATCTTTTTGGAGTGTTGCACAGTCAGTTTTAGATTTTACAGCTAGGTATGCTATTGTGTCATCGGCAAAAAGACGTATGGTTGAGTTTAAGCCTATCGGAATATCGTTTATGTAAAAAAGAAATAAACTCGGCCCAAGGACAGAGCCTTGGGGGACTTCTGACTGTACATCTACATAGTCGGATGTAATACCTTCGAGTATAACTGCCTGAGTACGGTTAGAGAGAAAACTTTTTATCCAATTGTTTGTTGAACCTTGTATACCATAATGAGAGAGTTTAAGTGTAAGCAAGTTGTGGCTGACCTTGTCAAAAGCTTTACTGAAGTCCATAATAAGTATATCGGTTTGCTGAGACTTTTCAAGGTTTTTAGTAATGTCGTCCAAAAATTCTAAAAGTTGAGTTTCACATGATCGATGTCGTCGGAAGCCATGTTGAAGTGGATATAAAATATTATTTTCATCTGCATGATTCATTATTGCACTAACAACTACATGTTCCAGAATTTTGCAACAGATGCATGTTAAGGAGATTGGTCTGTAATTTTCAGGGTTGTATTTTGAACCTTTTTTATAGATTGGAGTGACGTGTGCAGTTTTCCAGTCAGTTGGTACTTCGCCGGTATTTAGTGATTTTTGAAAGATTAAACAGAGAATTGGTGAAATTGATGTTGCAAGTTCTTTTAGTATTCGTGGTTTTAACTGGTCAGGTCCACATGCTTTAGCTGGGTTTAGGTTTTGAAGTAATTTTGTAATGCCTGGGACAGTAATATTTATATCATCCATTACAGGATAGGATTTACCGTCAAGCATGTATTGTTGATTTTTAAATTCTTGTTCTGAAATATTGCTAGGTGTAGAGAAGACCGATTGAAATTGCCTGTTAAGTGTGTTTGATTTCTGTCTTTCATCTGTAATTAACAGTCCATTCTCTTTCATTGGTCCGACTCCTACATAGTCAGTTTTCTTATGTTTGATATATTGCCAAAATTTTTTCATTGTTCTAAAACCTTCCTGATCTTGTTTTGGTGTGACTATGTCTTCAATGTAATGCCAATAAGATTGTCGGAGTAATTTTTGGATTTGGTGTTTAAGTTGCTTGTATCTCGCTTTAAGTTCATTTCTACCTGATTTTTTCATTTTCTTATGGACCTTATCTCTTGATTTCATTAGTTTTCGGATTTCTGGTGTTATCCATGGGAGTGTTTGCTTTTTTACAAGGTTCTTGTGTGGAATGTACTTTGTAATCAGGTTGTTTAAGTTTGTTTTGAATTCTTGCCATAGATTTTCAACTGAGGCAAGGTCAATTTTACTTTGGATTGTGTTATGTAGGTGTTTCAGTTCTTTTTCCATGTCCTCCCATTTTGCTTTACTGTATATTGGTACGTTACGTGGTGCGTTTTTTGGCCTAGTCGGTGTTGCATTAAATTCAATAAACACAATATCGTGGTCTGATACTCCTGGCAATATTTCAGTACATGGGACTTGATTTGGGAGATTTGTAATCATAAGATCAAGTGTATTTTCTTTTCTAGTAGGTTGTGTAATTAGCTGTACCAAGCCGTTATCATCCAAGGTATTTCCAAAGTAGTGATGTATTTTTTGGTGAGTAGTATTTGGTTTCAGTGTTTTGTTGTCCCAGTCCCAGCCAGGTAAGTTAAAGTCCCCACCAATGAGTATAGCGGCATTGTTGATAAGTGATGCACGTTTAACTGATTTTTCAAACTGCTTTAGGCTTGTTTCATCGGATGTTTTTGGGTTGTAAAATGCACATATGTAAAGTGTTCTTGTTCCTTTGATGTCTATTTTTGCCCATATAATTTCACATTTGTCATCAGGTGAAAGCTCTTCTACTTCATCACTTAATATGTCATTTTTAATGGCTATTAGTACTCCACCACCTACTTGATTTTTTCTGTCTTTTCTGTAAATTTTGAAACCTTCTGGGAATACTTCAGTGTTTTTGATGTTTTGATCTAACCAAGTTTCAGTTCCAATTACAATGTCTGGTTTTATGCTTTCAACTACATTTTGTACAAGGTGTTGCTTCTTTTTGATTGATTGAAAGTTTATGTTTAGTACACGTAGGGGTTTTTTGCATTCAGTTTTCTGTTTGTTTAATCGTATTGGTGTTGACTGGTGTGATGGTTTACCTGGCCTTTTGGTAGTTGGTGTTGCTGGGAGTGGGTTGCTAGATTCTTGAGTAATATTTTGAAGCAAGTTGAATGTGTTATTTGTTACACTGATTTCGTAAAGGTCAAAGGGACATGTGCTATAGTTTTCATTGTTGCAGACGATGCAATGCCAGCTGATCATGCTGTCATTTAGTTCAGTGTAGGTCTTACTGTGAATGTTTTGACAATTAATGTGGAACCACTGGTCACAGGTTTCACAGACTATTCCCTTATGTTCCCAAGTGACAGTATTGTCACATGTACCACATAAGTATTTTGTGCTGTCGTTACTTGGACCAGGGTTCAGTTCTACGTCATTTGCTTGGCATATAATTACAAATAAAAAGTAAAGTATCAACTTACTTGGTTTTGATGTTGTACCTCGGATGTTTCTCATTCTAATACTTTTGTGGATGACATTCAACAAGATAAGTCTATTTGTGTATTTCTTATGTATGTGCCATTGTGGTATGATATTGTATGTTGATGGTGTTTTGACTGTGAAAAGTTCTTCTGACTTAGTACCTGTTATGAAAGCAGATGTAGTGTGCTCATAGTTTTGGTGAACTGATGGGGTTTTCCATGTGGTATTTATGTCATTTGTCTTACTTATGTCTGGGATGGTATTTGCAACATGTTCATTGACTGTTTTAACAAAAATCAGTGTGACAAACGCAAATGTGATGGTTTTGCTGATGTGCATGATGAAGAGACAGTATATGTAAAAGGCAGAAGATAGCAGGGATTATTATATAGTACACAGACAGACTTACATGTTATTCTTCGTCCTCTGGGCTTACTCAGAGGAACAGGAGCTGTCTCCGGTTAGCCTTGTTTGTTTTGATAGGATTTTTGAAGAGATGTTTGTTTACTTCCGGTTAAAAAATATCACGTGATCGGATTGGCGGTAACCTTAAGAGTGATGTGAAAAAAAGGTAAAAATGTAAATTTTATACTTTTACACGAAGAATGAATTAGAAATGACGTAAAATAATGTTACCAATGGGATATAAACTTAAGGAATACAAATGTTTGGTTTGACAAGCAGAATTTAACTTTCTTTGAAGAGCCAAATTGGGTCGATCTTTCTTCCCCGAGCATGCGCAGTTGATCCTTATGATTCTTGAATTAGCATAGGTGTGAAAAACAACAGCTCATGTCGTAGTGAGATGACCGATTCAATAGACTTGGACATTTAGAAACCAAATATAATTCTTATATTATTAATTTTGATTATTAGATAAACGTGTCATAATCTGATAATTTCACCCTGGTGTCTTGGGTCGTTCTTGGCTTTAAACATTGATTGATATTATATGATATCAGAAAAAGTAGATGAAACTCATGCCATATGCTGTTTTTAATTAGACAAAATTATTCTTTGGATCGTCACTGATGATTTGTTGCATAAAGATAGCAGGAGTGTCTTGAGTTAAAGGTTCAAGAAGCTTAATAGCTTGTTATGTTCGTAAGTTGAAGTTAAACACTTTAAAGTATACAAAAAGTCACAATTGAAAATGCACCAATGGCACACTAAACTTACATGTTATGACAAAATCTAGGAAACAAAAGTCACTGGAAAAAATGGTCATGGAAAAAAAGTCACGGAAAATAAGTCACAATGTATAAATGTTTAAGGTATTATTTAAATCCAAAATTTGTTTAAAGGCAGTGGTTCCTAGTACAAACAGTTTGTACGATTAGCTGTGCGGCTATTCGTACAAACTTTTTTCATCTAATCAGATTGCAGTTAATTATCGTTACATTAAACAGAAACATTATAAAACAAGTTTATTTAAAATTCCTGCGTTAAGGGTACTATTCTTAGAATGTTTTTGAATTTTAATTTTTGAACAAACCTTTAATGTCAAAATAGGGGACATCTTTTATAGAGAATTATTAAATTTCCCTTTTGCAAATTTAATCCTTAGTTTTAATCATGTATTTAGGTAAACATCTTAATTTCATATATTTATGTTTTTTAGCTCACCTGACCCGAAGGGTCATATGAGCTATTGCCATCACTTGGCGTCCGTCGTCCGTCCGTCTGTCTTCCGTTAACTTTTTCAATCGTTAACTCCTCTGACACCATAAGTCCAATTGCAACCAAACTTGGTACAGTTGTTTATTGGCATGGGTGCTTCAAAACTATCGTTTGGATTTTTGATTCATACAAAAACATGGCCGCTGTAGCTAAAAATAGAACATAGGGATAAATTGCAGTTTTTTGCAAATAACTCAAAAACAGTGACAGATATCAAAATTCTGGCATAGGAAAAAGTGATCAGCACCTCAAGATCTACCAGCCCTGAAATTTTCAAGAAGATCCAACAACTGATGTAGGAGTTATTGCCCTTATTCTGGATTTTTTCAAAATTTTTCACCTAATTAGCCCTATATCTTGAAAACTATACAAGATATTTCAAAAATTTAAATTGCATATGATTAAGCACATCAAGATCTACATTTCATGTAATTAGGTCAAAGCTGTAGGATCATGTCTTTTAGGAGTTATGGCCCTTAAAGCATCAAAATTTACCATTTTTCATTACTTTTCCCCTGAATTTCAAAGATTAACTTGTCTGACACCATGAGACCAACTGCATATTAACTTGGCACACATATTCAATAGCATATCTACTACAATTCTATCGTTTGAATTTTTGATTTGTCAAAAAATATGGCTGCTATGGCTAAAAATAGAACATAGGGGTAAATTGCAGTTTTTTGCTAATAGCTCAAAAATGGTTACAGATATCAAAATTGTGCCATTATTTTAAGTGATCAGCACCTCAAGATCTATCTGCTCTGAAATTTTCAAGAAGATCAAACAATTGATGTAGGAGTAATTGCCCTTTTTCTGTTTTTTTTTCAATTTTCTTCAGTTTTTAGCCCTATATCTTAAAACCTATACAAGATATTTCAAAAATTTAAATTGCATAGGATTAAGCACATCAAGATCTACATTTTATGTAATTAAGTCAAAGATGTAGGACCATGTCTTTTAGGAGTTATTGCCCTTAAAGTGACAAATTTACCATTTTTCAGTATTTTCCCCTGAATTTCAAAGATTAACTTGTCTGACACCATAAGACCAACTGCATCTAAACTTGGCACACATATTCTATAGCATATCTGCTACAATTCTATTGTTTGGATTTACGATTGGTAAAAAAATATGGCTGCCAGGGCTAAAAATAGAACATAGGGGTAAATTGCAGGTTTTTGCTAATTACTCAAAAATGGTTTCAGATATCAAAATTGTGTAAGAATCAAAAGTGATCAGCATATAAAGATCAACCTGTCCTAAAATTTGAAAAAGATCCTACTGCTGATGTGGAAGTTATTGCCCTTTTTCGTAATGTTTGCCAAATTTTGCACTTATTAAGCCCTTTGTCTCGAAAACTTTATAAGATAATTCAGAAATTTAAATCCCATATGGTTAAGCACAATAATATCTACAGAATATGTGTATCTGTGTAGTTCAAGTGAGCAATTCAGGCTCCTAGGAGCCTCTTGTTTCTTTCTTTCTTGTTTTTCCAGTCATTTCCCTAAAAGCTGAAAAGGTTCGTATCGGGAGACAGCGGATAAGATTGTACAAAATCTATTTGATAAAGATGGATACACGAAAAATTATCTTTAATTCAAAATTACCTTTAGTAATATTAACTGTTCAATATAAATTGTACCCAAAAGTTTTTATTCAAAATGATACCAAAATTGAAATCATAAGTTTTCATTAAAAAAAAAAAAATTTGTTCAATACAGAAATGATAGCAATTAGTAACTGTGCATTCTGATTTGATGAAATAAAGTTTGTACGAATAGCTGCATGGCTAATCGTACAAACTGTTTGTACTTGGAACAACTGCCTTGTTTAAATATGTCAAAAATGTATTTTTATACTCTAGATTTCATGTATTTTTAATTGATTGAAAAATAGAAATAACAAGAATACAACTTAAGTCGCTGGCAAACTATTTAGAATCTTCTGTTTAAATTGCCTTTAAATAAATAAAAGATATTGACAGTTTTGAAAAAGGAAAGTTTACATGAAATTGTATTTCATTGATACTACATGTATTACTAAACATGATAAAGATGATCGAGTAATTTGCAAATAAAAAAAAATAATTTTCATTATCGTCATCAAGATCAAGTTTTAATTCATATAATTTTAAACTTTTTTTCCAATTTTGATTTTAAAAAATGATGAAAAAAAAAGAAGAAAAAAGTATAAACATAAAAATACTAACACTTGTTTCAATAGAAACTTTTATATATATATTGTGTCTTTTTTTCCTGTGACTTTTCTGATTAGTCACAGACACCTAATAACAACATCTTAAAGAGCTAATAAACACCTAGGCTGAAGAAAAATGGTGTTGTTTAATTTTCATTTAAACGGGTACTACACTCCCAACCAAGCAATTTTTAATTTCTCCACTCTACACCAAGGAGGTGGAGTTGGGTGGAGATAAGTGGAGACACCACTCTCCAGGGTGGAGACACCCTGATTATAGTGGAGTAGAGTGGAGGGACAGTGGATGAAATGAATTATTAGAAAAATCAAACAAGGATATTGTTCTTATCTCATTTTAAATTCAATCAGTTCTTTCAAGTTTTATCTTGTATAAAGAAAGTGATAAAAAAATAATGCTGTTGAACATGTGTTGAACCTAAGTGATTTGAATCGATTTATTGAATGATTATATCTAATTACTTTTAGTAAACCTGCTAAACTAATTGTTTTATGACCCTCTTAAATTTATGAAATGCTTATTCTATTAATTAAGGTAATGAAATTAGTTGTTTATTTGTTAAATTATTCCTGTAATATATGACCATGTCCCCACAGCAGGGAGCTGTTTATTGTAACAGGTCCACAAAATATACCCTCTGGCATGCATGCTCAGTGGGAAACATTTACCTGCCAGCCGTGCCAGGTGTGTTGACAGTTGTTAATTAAATTCATATAGTCATGCATATTGTGTGGAATATACAAAAATGTAATTAATAGTGGGACATATCTCATCAATTAATGAGTAATATATGGTAATACCTGAAATGATTAAAATATGACTTAGATTTTATTTAAATAATGTTATGTTCACAATTTTTTTTTTAAATAAACTCAAATTAGGAATGAATTTTTATACATTCTTTTATTTTAAACTAAAATGATGATGGCAATCTAATTTTATTAAGATAATTTTAATATTGTTAAATCCCTAACAGTTAAAACTTAATGTCTCCACTTTCCTCCACCATCTCTCCACTCTCCTCCACTATTCTCCACCCAAATTTTAGAGTGGAGGCCTCCTTGGTGTAGAGTGGAGGAATTAAAAAAGCCTTGGCCTGCGGCCTGAGCACAGATTTTTGTCTCGCCTGCGATGAATGTCGCAAAAGGCGAAACTAAGGCATGTGATTCCGGCGGCAACGACTGCAGCGGCGTCCACAATTGGTTAATGTTTTTGCTTAAGTCTGTTTTATGTGAACTAGTTATGTTACACAATTGATATTTGGTATGCTGTTGCATCAGCAGCAGTGCAGATCACTTTTAAAAGGATTTCACCTGTATGCTTCTGCAGTCATGGTCTACTGACTTTGAAATGTTGCACTGATTTGGCCAAGGTTAACCTTTTTTTCTTACGTCAGTTTAACATGCAGCAGTTATGGTTCACCATTGATATTGGGTATGCACTTGCATTAGCATCAGTACAGATCAATTTCAATAGTATTTGATCTGTATGCCTTTAGTCACGGTCTACTGACTCTGAGATTTTACACACTTTTTAACGTTTTTTCTGACGTCTGTTTTATATAAAGCAGTTATGGTTCACCATTTATATTTGGTAATCAGTTGTTACCTACAGGTTAAGGTATCATCATAAGATTGACCTGTCTCATCAACTTCATGGTTGATTGATCACAGATAAAAAGGGGGAAGTGTTAACATGAAACTTCATACACATTGGGATATGACAATATTAAAATCATCATTAAATTAAATATTTTATGAAAGGATATGGAGTAAATGAACATGAGACCACAACACATACAATGTATGTTAACTCTAACTGCTTCGGAAATTTATTCCTCATCGGCAGCTCTAGAACCCAAACATAGGAAATCCACAATATCAAAAGATGTTCAAAATGTATAAAACCAAACGAAATCCAAATAAATATAGCTTAGGACAAAACTATGATGTAGGTAGATGAACTTTAAGTTTTAGAATTTAGATACATGTAATGGTTAAAAACAAAGTGTACACCTGAGATGTTATACCTTGATAGAATTTGATTTGATTTAATCTTACATGTATTCTTGTTCTTGTATTGAAGCATGTAAAGAAAAAATCTATTGATTTTGGGGACCACAATCTGTGCTCTTGTTGACATGGAGATTTTACTCAAAATTTCAATGATCTAATCTTAAGGAAGGCAAAAATATTCCCATTTTAATTTCTTTCCCTGAGCATATGGCATAGGGAACTGTGTCTTGATAATTAACAACTTATAATTACCTCTTTCTTTACTGAAGGCATATATCATTTCCATCACTGACTGGATAATTGAATAATTTCAATATATAATTTTTTTAGGTCATAGCAAGGTGTTGTTACAATACAATATCTTCAATCAATAGACTCTATTGTGTTTAATCATTTCTTTTTATTTTACGTATGGATACTTGACAAGATAGGAACTGTTAATCTTAACAAGTTTTGTATAATTAGAGATGTATTTATTTAGCTAGAAGGGCTATTGATTTTACTATAATGTCTTCTACTGATTGTGTACCTGAAACAAATGAGTTTCCATTGTCATCATCTAGAGAATCTGTACGGCAAGGTAAATGCTTGAGTTTTTATGAGATTTAAGTCATCCAGAGAATCTGTACAGCAAGGTAAATGCTTAAGTTTTATGTTCATGTAGATTTAAGTCTAATAATTTATTGTCAGCATCCAGAGAATCTGTACAGCAAGGTAAATGCTTGAGTTAAATGTAGATTTAAGTCATCCAGAGAATCTGTACAGCAAGGTAAATGCTTGAGTTAAATGTAGTCATCCAGAGAATCTGTACAGCAAGGTAAATGCTTGAGTTAAATGTAGATTTAAGTCATCCAGAAAATCTGTACAGCAAGGTAAATGCTTGAGTTTTATGTAGATTTAAGTCATCCAGAAAATCTGTACAGCAAGGTAAATGCTTGAGTTAAATGTAGATTTAAGTCATCCAGAGAATTTGTAAAGGAAGGTAAATGATTGAGTTAAATGTAGATTTAAGACATCCAGAGAATCTGTACAGCAAGGTAAATGCTTGAAAAACATGTAGATTTAAGTCATCCAGAGAATCTGTACAGCAAAGTAAATGCTTGAAAAACATGTAGATTTAAGTCATCCAGAGAATCTGTACAGCAAAGTAAATGCTTGAAAAACATGTAGATTTAAGTCATCCAGAGAATCTATACAGCAAAGTAATTGCTTGAAAAACATGTAGATTTAAGTCATCCAGAGAATCTGTACAGCAAAGTAAATGCTTGAAAAACATGTAGATTTAAGTCATCCAGAGAATCTGTACAGCAAAGTAAATGCTTGAAAAACATGTAGATTTAAGTCATCCAGAGAATCTGTACAGCAAAGTAAATGCTTGAAAAACATGTAGATTTAAGTCATCCAGAGAATCTGTACAGCAAAGTAAATGCTTGAAAAACATGTACCGGTAGATTTAAGTCATACAACAAGGTAAATGCTTGAGCTACATGTAGATTTAAGTCTTGTAATTGTCATCCAGAGTATCTGTAAAACAAGGTAAATGCTGAGATGAGTTTAGGTCTATAGATATATTTTATTGCAGTGTAAAATGTTGTGAACCCTTATTAACTCACCTGACTAAAAGGTTAATGTGAGTTATTTTCATCACTTGTTAAATTTGAGAAATTTACAATTTAATTGAAATTTAAACTTTATATTTGTCTTTTTCAGACACAATGCCATCTTACGAGACAGAATACCATCATCGTTTCCGAGTGAATGGTTGGACATGTCCTGCTCATCCTCTTCAGTTTATAGCCTGGTTTGCTGTTGTGTACTATGCTGTGGTATACTTCACAACGATGGTACCAGCGTTACCTAATAACTGGCAGCCAGCAGGATATATTGTATCCTTTTAGTTGTTAATTAGCAGATAAGATAGATATTTCAAGGACTACATGGTTACCATAATGTGTATTGTTTTTTTTTGCATTCCTGGACAGAGCTGTCTGGGCATCTGCCCATACTTTTGTTAGAAGGTCTCTACTCTCCCGATAACATTTCTAAACAGAGATTTTTCTTGCATCTGTGAATAACATTTATATCTAAATGAAAAAACCTTAGGCAAGTTCAAAATTCAATATCGGTCTGATTTCATGAGAGTAATGCCACCTTGACCGTCAAAATCAATTGCTGGATAGATTCTATTTTAATAATTTTGTCTGACTATCAAGGTCTATCTTGTGAAGATCAATTTATCCAACTTCAAAGTGACAGCAGACCTAGCATTTAGATGAGATCTATGATTTGGTAGCTCCTATACTGGCAAATGTGTAATCTTAATAAATCAATTTAATTGAATAGTAATAACTAACTTAGCAATATGGGAAACAGACATGTATTAAAACAAAAGTACATGTACAACTCCTGCTGAATAAATGACTGACCTTAGTTTCTGTGTTTCCTTAACAACCTTCAGGTCCCAGCCATAGCTCTAGTAACCCATGTTGTATCACATATAGTAGCCAGTACAATCAACCCTGCTGATCCAGCGGTTATAGACAAAAACAACAAAGTACGAGCCCGGTTTGACAGAAAGAAACACAGACATGTCATAGAGAATATGCACTGTTATATCTGTGAGGTTGATGTGTAAGTATAGATTGTATACCAGCAATCCCAACTTAAATGTGGGATACAGTGGGACCTGTTCAATTTGGACTAAAGAAATGGTTCAGTATATATAAATGGATGTTCATTTTAAACGGAATCGAAATGTAAAAAAAAAATTATTTTAGGAGTTACTAAATAAACAACTTTGATTTAGACACGATTTGGGTTTGTTTCGGCACGTTTTATTGTATGTAATCTATGTCTATTTGACACCTTGTCTGTTCTTTGATGCTTTTGTCTAGTTATATGACCATAGATCTACATTTGTAGAAAACCCATACTAAGTTGTTTTGAATCTGTAAAATTATTATACTTTAAAATAGGGGATATGTGGTCACACCCAGCACCCCAACCCTTCTGATATTTTTGTTTTGTTAAAGTTAAAGTGAAAGATATTTATATGACATAAAATCTGTTCATGCGTTGAGAAAAAATCTTTACATTGAATTTAGTCTCAAGTTTGTTTTGTTTTTTGTGTGTGTGTTTTTTTTTTTTGCAAGTTATAATCTATACCCCCAGAAACAAAGTTTTGAGGCAAAATGGTATAGTATTTGATATTCAACTTCTCTTTTTCAGTGCATCCAAATCTAAACACTGCAGTGCTTGTAACAAATGTGTATCAGATTTTGATCACCATTGTAAATGGCTGAACAATTGTGTGGGTGGTCGTAATTACAAGTAAGTGCTCTAAATTTGCTCAATGACAAATTTATTAAATCTTGTGTAACTGGGAAAATCTATCCATTAAATGTTTTTGGTGTTCACATTGTTGACTTTATACACCTGGGAAACTCACAAGTCGCAACCAAATCTTGTTACCCGGAAGTTTATTGATACTAAGTGAAAGAACACTTTTTGCAAAAATCAGAGAATGTCACTCCATGTGAAATTTGTCACAGATCTTAAATATACAAAAATAATTGTTAAGCCTGTATTTCAAGCCGGAAATCGTTTTTAGCTCACCTGGACCGAAGGTCCATGTGAGCTTTTACCATCACTTGGCGTCCGTCGTCCTCGTCGTCTGTCGTCGTCTGTAAACAATTTTTCAAACGTTAACTTGTCCGACACCATAAGTCCAATTGCAACCAAACTTGGTATAGTTGTTTAGTGGCATTATGTGTACAAAACTATTGTTCGGATTTTTGATTCGTAAAAAAACATGGCCGCCATGGCTAAAAATAGAACAGGGGGTCAAATACAGTTTTTTGCAAATAACTCAAAAACGGTCTCAGATATCAAAATTCTGGCAAAGGATATAAGTGATCAGCACCTCAAGATCTACCTGCCTAGAAATTTTCAAAAAGATCCAACAACCAATGTAGGAGTTATTGCCCTTTTTCTGGATTTTTTCAAAATTTTGCACTTATTTAGCCCTATATCTTGAAAACTATACAAGATATTTCAAAAATTCAAATTGCATATGATTAAGCACATCAAGATCTACAATTCATTCCTTTAGGAGTTATGGCCCTTAAAGCGTCAATATTCACCATTCTTTATTTCTTTTCCCCTGACTTGTCTGAAACGGTAAGACCAACTGCATCTTAACATGGCACACTGTTTGATAGCTTATATGCTACAACTCTATCGTTCATTTTTTTGATTCATAAAAAACATGGCCACCATGGCTAAAAATAGAACATAGGGACAAATTTCATTTTTTATACGACCGCAAAAAATTTGTGGTCGTATAATGTTATGGCGATGTCGTCGTCTGCGTCATCTGGGGACATTTGGTTTCCGTGCGATAACTTGAGTAGATATTGACCGATTGTTATGAAATTTTGATATGATGTTTCTATTCACTAGAGGAAGGTTGGTATTGCATTTGGGGTTTCTGGCCCCTACGGTTTTAGAAAAAAGGGCTAAAAGGGGCTAAAATGGTTGTTGTGACAAAACTTCTGTAGAATGTTTATTTTTTATCTGATTTTGATCATTCTTTTTTTATTTAATTCCTCATTAAATTCTGTCAACTAAATCTGTCATTGGTTTTGATATATATTCCACCGTTACATTGCTACAGGGGGTCAAAAAGGGGCCACACCCAAAAATTCAACTTTTTTATTTGTGGTCCGATTTTGAAAATCTTTTTTTCATTGGAATCCTTGTAAAAATCCCTGCCTGCATTTGTCAATCAGATTTGCAATATCTCTAACCATTTTTAGGGGTCAAAGGGGCAAAAATCACCATTTTTATTTAAAGCTTGTCCATGTAAATAATTTAAGCTGTAGTGGACCAGACAATTGTTGTGAAGTTTTAATATGAAGGTTTTATCCACTGAAGGAAGGTTGGTACTGTATTTGGGGTTTGTGGCCCCTACCGTTTTAGAAAAAAGGACTTTTTTTTGTAGAATTGCTCATCGAATTCTGTCAACTTAATGTGTTAATGGCTTTAAAATATATATTGCAGCTTTACACTGCTACAGGGGGGCCATAGACATGCCACACCCATAAAATCAACTTTTTAGCTCACCTTGCCGAAGGCAATGTGAGCTTTTGTCATCACTTGGCGTCCGTCGTCCGTCGTCTGTCGTCCGTCGTTCAACTTTTCAAAAATCTTCTTCTCTGAAACCGCTTGGCCAAATGTAATGAAACTTGGTAGGGTTGTTCTGTGGTATGTCCTCTACAAAACTATCGTTCGAAATTTTGATTCGACAAAAAACATGGCTGCCATGGCTAAAAATAGAACATAGGGGTAAATTGCAGTTTTTTGCAAATTACTCAAAAACCGTAACAGATATCAAAATTCTGGCATAGGGTAAAAGTGATCAGCACCTCAAGATCTACCTGCCCTGAAATTTTCAAGAAGATCCAACAACCGATGTAGGAGTTATTGCCCTTTTTCTGGATTTTTTTCAAAAAAATTACTTATTTAGCCCTATATCTTGAAAACTATACAAGATATTTCAAAAATTTAAATGGCATATGACTAAGCACATCAAGATCTACAAAAGTCGTAACAGAGTCAAAGTTGTAGGATCGTTCCTTTAGGAGTTATACCCCTTGGATTGTAAAAATTGACCATTTTCACAGTTTTTTGTTCAACTTTTCAAAAATCTTCTCCTCTGAAACTGCTTAGTCAAATGAAATGAAACTTGGTAGGGTTGTTCAGTAGTATGTGGTCTACAAAATTATCGTTCGAAATTTCGATTCGACAAAAATCATGGCCGCCATGGCTAAAAATAGAACATAAGGGTAAGTTGCAGTGTTTTGCAAATTTCTCAAAAATGGTAACAGATATTAAAATTCTATTTGGATAAAAATGATCAGCACATAAAGATCTACCTGCCCAGAAGTTTTGAAGAAGATCTTACAATGGTTGTAGGAGTTATTGCCCTTTTTCTTGTTTTTTTTCAAATTTTGCTCTTTTAAGACTTATATCTTGAAAACAATACAAGATATTTGAAAAATTTAAATTGCATATGGTTAAGCACATAAAGATCTAAAAATTATGTAATGGGGTCAAAGTTGTAAGACCTTTCTTGATAGGAGTTGTTTCCCTTAGAACATTAAAATTGATAATTCCACAGAGTAGCAGTCCTTTGTTAAAATATCCAGCATATAAGTATCATTGAATACAAGGTGAGCGATTCAGGCTCCTGGGAGCCTCTAGTTATTTTTGGTCCGATATTCAAATATATCCCTGCCCATATTTTTCAATTAGATTTGCAATAATTCTTACTGTTTTTTTTTAAAAATAGGGGTCCAAAAGGACCAAATGTGTCAATTAATGTAAGACCTTTTCTATAAGATGTTGATGTGAATATATATGTGTTAAATATGCATTTTAACATCCACCACAGGGTGCATGTGTCAAAAATCTTTTTAAGTCCACCATGGGCTGCATGTGACCAAAGCAATAGACTATCCATATTGGGCCTCCAACGTACAGGGCTCAATATGTTGCGGTCGTATCATGCTGCGCTCGGCGTAGCTTTTTATTTGCTAATAACTCAAAACTGGTTTCAGATATCAAAATTGTTCAAGAATCAAAAGTGATCAGCATATTAAGATCTACCTGTCCTGAAATTTCGGAGAAGATCTGACTGCTGATGTGGGAGTTATTGTTCTTTTTCCTAATTTTTGCCAAATTTGCACTTATTAAGCCCAATATCTTGAAAACTAACCAAGATATTTCATAAATTTAAATCGCATATGGTTATACACAATAATATCTACAAATATATGTATCTGTGTAGTTCAGGTGAGCGATTCAGGCTCTTGGGAGCCTCTTGTTATATTGTCAAGGCGATTCTTTTAACCAGGACAAGTCCCGATTTAAGGAAAAATGTAATTTAATGTTATTAATAGAACAAAATAAACTGTTTTTGCTTTATTTTCAATTATTCAACAAATATACATTCTTCGATTTCTCAAATTTATTACGTTAAATGTAAATCACAAAATTCCCAGAATTTTGGTTGCAACTTTCGAGTTTCCCAGGCATGCTTTATATACAAATTTAAAACCATGCCCCTTCCCTTCTTGAATAGAGAAACAATAATATTGATTTTTTTTTCGCTGAAACAATTAAGAAATCCGCTGAAACCAAATTTTTAAAAACTTCACCATATGTTACACATTTTACCAAAACCTTTGATGTACAATATTTGTATGGGAATAATGTTCCTAAATTCAGCTTAATTTTTTTTTCTTTCCTTGTTTGTTGTAGTTGGTTTTTAGCAGTATTATTGACAGGGATAATAGCTTTATTTCTGGTGTTTATCGTGTGTATGGTAGAATTTGTAGCCTACTTTACTGATGAAGATGATGGTCAGATATTAAAACCCTATATAGGTATGTTAAATAGTAAATCCAATGTTCGCCTACAATAAATGTATTAATATGACCTTTATAAGATCATGCTTTAAAACTGGTAGGATTGTCCTAATAGTAATTAAAAGGTCAATAACAAGATTACTCAACTCGAATGTCCAAGATAATAACCAAGCCTTTGAAGACAAAAACATACCATTGCAATGGTCATGACTTAGTACAGACATTTCAATAGAAACAGTAGGCTGAATCAGCTTTTATGTTGCCAAAACTCTCTTTTATTGCAATCTTGAGTATTCATACTGCAATATGTTTTTCAACATTCCTTTATTAAGGTATGTACTAACATTAATAAACAAATTACTTATTTGAGCTTAGGTTTCTCAATAATGTTCTGATTTATAGTAATAATATAACTATCAAAACACATTGTGCTGTCATCAATATCTTTTTGCCAAGTGACATATAGGGTCATTTTTGCACTTTGTTGTCTTGTGACATCCTGCTTCTTATGGCATCATAAATATTTGTGAGTTTTCCTGGAAATTATGTGCCACAGTCTCTTGATATTTGTCATGTACCTATTTTATGACTGTAGCTATATCCTATTTTACTATATGATACTTTAACATCCTCACTTGGAGGACTCACTCACTTCTTGAGTTCATAGAAAGTTTATTGTAAGTGTAAAAATTAACTCATGCTTAAGTTTTAAGTATTTTGATCACTTATGATAAATTTTACTCTTAAGATTTATAGTTAGTACATTATCCTAACTAACCTGGTTTACAGATGTGAGTTTGTCAAAGAGTTTTGGCTTATTGTCTATAGAAATATACTGTATTTTAGTTCACATATTTAAGGGGAAATAGCATTGCCTTACTTATGATTTTTTTTTAGATTATCAAGAACTTGTTAAATCAAGTAAGTATGACAAAACTTGAAAAGAATATAAATTGGTATTTTACCAGAAAATATTAGTTTGTGGTTTGTAAATAAAACAACAGACTTTAATAATTCATTTTGTCAAATTTTAACCAAACATTTATTGTTTATTAACATTACTCATAAAGTATTTTCCCTTAACTTCAAAAGATTTTAAAAATCAATGCCATTTTATACATACTTTTACATGTTAAAGTTTCTGTTAGTTACACACATCTCGTATGTAATACTCCACAATTAATTTATTTAGCTCATTTTTGCATGTGCTCGACATTGACTTTTTTGTCCCGGGTTCTTGTAATCGCTTAAACTGCTATTTGCACTTTAAACTAGGTGGTGTGTTCCAAACTCCGGACATGTTTAGTTGTGTTTAGTGCCTTATTTGGTTTCTTTGTTGTACTCGTTGTCCCTAGCAACTCTTAACATTTGTCAAAAATTTGGGGACAAAAATACGCAAAAATCGGGGTTTTGTCCTTTTTTTGAACGTTGCCAGTAGTCAAGCTTTCGGTTCAGGTGAAACGTAACATGTATGAAATGAAAGCCCGAAAACAGTCCTTTCTTTTAAGACCAAATAAACCTATCCGACTTTGGCTCTTTTTTCCGCTAAAATTGTTCAAACTTAAAAATCTAAAAATAGCACATTTAAATTTTAGCCCATCCGCTGGTCACCATGTACAGCCGGAAGCGACGCTTTATGATCATTGGCATTGATTTTTTCGAAATTATTCTTTAAAACAATAACCGTGGATCGTAATTTTTGTCTCGCCTGCGACTTTAGTCGCTGAAGGCGAGACATAGGTATTACTTTCAGGCGGCGGCGACGGCGTAAACTTTTTTGTAAGACTTTTGTGGAAAATGAATTCCAAGAAAAGTATAAAAGCTAGGCATCTGATATTTGGTATACAGACAGTACAGGTTATGGTCTACGCAACTGGCACCATGCCATTTGACCTTGACCCCAATTTCATGAACTTAGATGTTTTTTCGGGCCAAAATACCCCTTTGTAAGACTTTTGTGGAAAATAAATTAAGTGAAAACTATAATAGCTAGGCATCTCATAGCTGGTATACAGACACTTTGGGTTATGGTCTATGCAACCGGTGCCATGCCGTTTGACCCTGACCCCATTTTCATGGTTGACTGACTCTGTGAACTTAGATTATTTTTGGGGCAAAAAAAATTCTTAGTAAGACTTTTGTGGAAAATGAATTAAGTGAAAAGTATAATAGTTAGGCATCTGATATCTGGTATACATACATTTAGGGCTATGGTCTATACAACTGGTGCCATGCCATTTGACCTTGACCCATTTTCATGGTTCAGTGACTATATGGACTTAGATGATTTTTGGGGCCAAAAAACTCTTTGTAAGACTTTTGTGGAAAGTGAATTAAGTGAAAAGTGTAATAGCTAGGCATCTGATATCTGGTATACAGTCACCTGGAGTTATGGTCTATGCAACTGAAACCATGTCCTGTGACCTTGACACAATTTACATGGTTCAGTGACTCTGTCGACTTAGATTTTTTGGAACAATTAAAACTTTTGTGGAAAATCAATTAAGTTAAAAGTATAATAGCTAGGCATCTGATATTTGGTATACAGACATGCAGGGTTTTGGTCTACACAACTGACACCATGTTGTGTGACCATGACCCCATTTTCATGGTTCAGTGACTTTGTTAACTTAGATGATTTTTGGGTTGAAAACGAGATAAGTAAAAAGTATAATATTATAGCTAGGCATCTGATATTTGGGAATTATGGTATACACAACTGACGTCACCATGTAATGTGACTTTGACCCCATTTTCATGGTTGAATGACTTAGTTAATGTTGGTCTTTTTTCATTGTTTCTCAATAACTATGGTATCTAGAACACACTTCAGACATTTTTGTGATGGTTAAATGGAATTCTGTCACCTGTCACATGGCCTTGACCTTAACTTTTCCAAAGGCCCGCTAGACCTTCAATGAGTTCTGTGATGGCGCCGACAGGCGAGACATAGTTTAGTGTCAACTCTTGTTATATAACAGGTCCAGATTTTTCATTTGTCTTGTTTTAAGACCAAAACCAATCAATATTTTCATTTAACAAAAAAGTTCTCAGGGGCCACATACGAAAACAATACTGTGAAAAAATCCTAATTGTGGAGTACTACCTTAAAGAAGTAAATGACTACCAATGGGGTATTTAAATGTCAAAAGTCTGAAAAGCCCAAGACAAAACCAGTAGAAAGAATTTATCTGTCATTTGGAAATTTATGAAATAAAGTCTCCACAATCATGACAATCTTCAGTCCATACCTAATACAAACAATATGTTATATGACTGATGTATTTCATGATTAGAATATCAATATTGATTTGAATGATTTAATTGTAGATTCCAATGTCACAGCTTCTCCAGGTAAGCTCATTAAACTATTGATTTCTAATTTCTAGAAATTAAGAGACTTTTTTATGCCTTTCAGAAATATCAGAATGTCTCATTTGTTTGCTTTTCATTTTTAAAAGTCTTGTAAATTATGATCTCATTACAAATTTTTCAATAACATAGTTTTATAATTGGTATATTGAATAGGAACAGATAAATAAGTGAATTAAGGTAAGCTTTTCTGTAATTGTAGTATCTATTTGAAATTTACATAAATATAAAGTTAAAGAAGGTTTTGATTCAAATATTGAAAAAAAAAAACATCCTAAGAAAGACTTAATATAATATATCTTGCTATGTTCATTTATAGTTACTGTCTTTTATAAGACCTTTCAAATAATTTGATGCCAGTGCTACAAATGTTTATAAACCATCAAATGTATAAAACTTGACTTTTAATATTTCAGAATTCACCATAATGCATGTAACCATAGGAGACAAGGCCGGCTGGTTAGCATTGCTAGGAATCACTGGGATATTGCTACTGCTGTCTGAAGCTTTACTGATTCATTTATTTGCTTTCCATTGTTATCTAAGTAAGTTCTTACTAAAAAGTGACTGTTGATGATATTTTTTTTTCTATCATCAATTTTAACAGACCACCTTTATATTATAAAGTAATAAACTCATTTTTAAAATTCATATCAAATATGTTAACAAAAATTTCATTTATGTAATTATTTGTAAGAATTCTGTCAGATCAACAAAAATATTCAATTGACTTGTAATTTGACTGTATCAAAGCTTTGTCCAGGCAACCATATCAAAGGCACTCTACTATAGTAGATAGGAAATATCACAGTCAAATACAAGTTCAATTTAACTTGTTCTCTTACTAGAACATAACTTGTTGTTGATGTTTTTGTCATGTTTATTTTGTTATATTTATTTTGTAGTGCACAACAAAATGACAACATATGATTATATTGTAAAACAAAGAGAGAAGGAAGTAGAAGAAGTGAAACCTCCAGTATCTACTGCCAGACGGAGAAGGCCGGTTAGTAATTAGTAGTCTATTAACAGAAAGACGGCATTTTCCTCGCCATGTAAATTATTGTCATTGCCATGCGTCCCTCTGTTGTCCCTGGTCCGTCCCTAACTTTTTCAAAAATCTTCTCTGAAACAATTAAAGAGAATTTTTCAAAACTTGGTCCAAGTATTCATTAGGGCATGAGGTTTTAAAATTTTGTTTGGCTTTATGATTTGTCAACAAACATGGCCACTGTTACCAAAAATAGAATATGGGGTAAAATCACATTCAATGGCTTCTAACTTGAAAACTAGAACAAATAGAAAAAATCTGAAGGATTTTAGACTCTTCACAATCGTAAGCTCTACAAATGTCTCCATTGGGTTGAAGTTGTCAGATGACCCTTTGTAGGGGTTATGACCCTTCAAAGGTTAAAATAGTAATTTTTTGTGTTTTTGGCCTATAGTATGAAAAATATTGCAGTAAGAGAAAAGCTGTTGCTTGCTTAAACCTTTAACTCATTGAGCTCTACAAAAGTCTCTATTGGGTCAATGTTGTCAGATGACACCTTAAAGGGGTTATGGCCCTTTAAAGGTGAAAAGTGGTGATTTTTCATGTTTTTGGCCTACTGAATGAAAACTATTGTAGTTAGAGAAAAGCTGTTGCTTGCTTAAACCTTCAGCTCATTGAGCTCTACAAAAGTCTCCATTGGATTGATGTTGTCAGATGACCTCTACAAAAAGCTCTTCTTTTCTGCTCATCCTTTTGATAATTGAAGATAGGAAATTTGAAAATAAAGTTTTAGTAAAGATCATAGGCAAGGAAATGCAGTTATACTGGTTAAGTATGGACTTTTAAGAGATGTCTTTTTAAACAGAATCTTTTATAATTATCTTTACATACAGTGAAACTTCTCTAAACCAGCCACCACAGGGACCATATAAAATGGCCAGTTTAGAGGGGTGGCCGGTTTTGTGGGTGTCTCAATGTTACAGAATCTTTTATAATTATCTTTATATACATGTAATGTGTAAATTGTTTATGAAGAAAAAGAATACATTTTGCTTTGTTATTAAAACAAATGACGCTGTATAATGAATTAGTTTTGTAAAACAAATAATGATATATTTATGTATTTCATAGATAAATAGAGTTGGTCCAAGGGGATCCAGAAGAATTGTCAAGTAAGTCTTTAATATCTACATTTATGTTCAGAAGTTTTCTCTGAATTTACTTCAAATGTATGCAAATGAAATTTGTTGGCATGGCTAAGTGATCATTTATATATGAAATGATGATAAATTATGTTGAATAAGCATGCATAGGTACAGTTTATAACATAATCATATCTTTTTCTAAGGCGTTTGACAGGGTTTGGCATAAAGGTTTAATACATAAAATGTCTTCCCTTGGAATCCAGGGAAATATTCTTAAATGGCTAAAAAATTACTTATTTATGAGACAACAGCGAGTTGTTCTAAAACAATCTTCTTCGAATCTTCTTCCAATATCTGCCGGAGTTCCACAAGGTTCAGTTTTAGGACCATTGCTTTTTATAATTTATATAAACGATATTGCTGATAAATTGATATCCCTTACTAGACTATTTGCCGATGACACTTCAATTGGCTTTTCTAGTTCTGATGAATATTCAATTGAAAGAACTATTAATCATGATCTTAGAGAGCTAAATGAATGGTCGAGTAAATGGCTAATGAACTTTAACCCGCAAAAGACAGAAATAATGATGATCAGTAATAGAGATTTTGAACCGGTTAGTTTTTCACTGAATGGAACTGATATTCCAATAAGCACTACTCATAAGCATCTAGGAGTAACCTTTTCTAATGATGCTAAGTGGAATAGTCACATAGATAACATGATAAAGAATATTTCTAAACATATTAATGTTTTAAGAAAACTTAAATTTACACTAAGTAGAAGAAATCTCGAAACTCTCTTTCTGACGTTTATCAGACCACTATTTGAGTACGCGTCAGAGGTCTGGGATAACTGCGGTGTAGTTAATTGCCAAAGATTGGAAGGTCTTCAGCTCGAAGCAGCTAGAATCGTCAGCGGACTTCCAATATATACAAAATTGGAAACCATATATAAAGAATTACGATGGGAAAAATTACAAGATCGTCGCAAAAGAAAAAAACTTTGTCTTATGTATAATATCATGAACGACAATGCTCCAAAATACTTATTAGATATGAAGCCTTGCACTATTCAAAGCATGAGCACGTATCCGCTTCGAAACGGGAACGACTTAATCTTACCATTCTGTAGACTACAAACTTCGTATGAATCTTTCTTTCCGTCTACTATTCGGCAATGGAACCATTTAGACCACTCCGTTAGAAACCTAGATTCATTATCTAAATTCAAAAATGAGTTAAAACGAACTTCATCCTTTAATGACAAAGTACCAAAACACTACTATTATGGTCCGCGAAAACTAAACATAATTATGACCCAGCTTAGATGTTCAGCTACCTCTCTCAATTATGATTTATTTAAAGTAAACTTGGTCGCAAACCCTAAATGTCGATGTGGTTATGAAAAGGAAGACAGGATACACTATTTTTTTGGTTGCCCCTTATATCATGGCATTAGAGATATTCTCTTCGAATACTTGAATTCCTTAAACATTGACATAGATATAAAATTAATAACTTCTGGAAGTGAACTGCTGTCTGAGGATGAAAATAATACAATCTTCAAACATGTCTTTGAATTTATTAAAAAGACAGAAAGATTTCAAATGGTGTAAAGGAAGGCGAGCAGACATCGTTTGTGTGGCTCAGAACAAAACAAAACATTTAAATATTATTCCTCTTTTATCTCTATATACATTTTTCTTTACTAATATTACGACTGTTAGCTAAAAAAAGTATTATTATGTATGTCGCATGTTTATACAATATATGTTATACTCATTAATTAGGAGAAGACCACGTAAGTTGGTATAACTTGTGTCCTATCCTTTTTGTTAATTATATGTATTCATGTATTAGCAAATAAAATATGTTTAAACTAAACATAATCAGCTGTTCAAACAATGAACATGAAAACATGTCTAATAGCCATTCTTTCAATATGTTCATTAAAAAATGTAGGATTCTTTAAATCAGATCAAGCATTAATCTAAACATAAAATTTGAAATAGGTCTGCATTATAAAGCTCTGATTCTTGTTTAATGCACAAAGAATAAATTTAATGCTGTATTATATATTTTTCAGGAAGAATTCCTTTAAAGAAACAGAGCAATACAAACACGGTGAAGAAACATCAGGAGAAACACCCCCACCATCAACTAGCCCTGTCAGACAGATGGAACCTAATAATAATGTAAGAAATACAACCCTGCTTATAAAGTGAGGAATATTATATAGTGATAGGGTTGTTCATTTTGAATAAACTTGAATTTACAGCAATTTCCATATACCACTCAATAGATTTTCATGAAACTTTCACACAATCTTTGTGACCATATTGTTACTGTCGACCACCTAATTTGAATTTTTGGAATGTTTTCCCGGTAGCAAAACATTTTACTTATGGACATATTTAAAAGAAGCAGGTGAGACCAAATTCTTTATTTTAGTAATGCTTTTTGATAAAAAGATATATTTTACAATATTGCATATCTAGGTTGTCTATTTTTTTTACTTATCTATTTTTTAATGCTTATTAAATACTGCATAATTACAATGCCTAAACTTTGTTACACTTTTTCTAAATTATCCATTAATCTAATTTTATGATTTTTTAGGCAGAAAAATTACACAGAGATGGAAGTTTGAGGAAGAAATCAAATGTTCACATTGACAATGAAGTAACACTGAAAAAAGTGAAAAGAAAAAAGAAAAAGTCATACAAAGCGCCTACACATAGAAGTTCTGAAGAGGAATCAGATAGAAGGTTACCTCCCTTAGTTAAAACAGAAGGTAACATATAAATATTGAATAGATTAAGTGTTGGATACATAATGTTATAAATAATAGTTTGTCAAAAAAAGGATCTATCCAGGACTCATTTTTTGCTAAATTACCAGATCTTGTAACTTCCATTTCTCTTTTAGATAATAGTAAAAATGGTAAGTTATCAATTATACAAAAAATTTGTTTTACATTTTAGGTATTTTTATGAATTTGGGAATTTGGTATCGCTTTAAACATATGTGCACAAGTTTCCAAAATTATGTGCCAAAAAAAAAAAAACCCATTTCTTCTCATACAGGAGTTAACCATGACCTAACCATCATTGTTTTTCATATTCTTTTTCAGACAATTCTCAATTGTTTAGTACAGCAAAGAGTATAGAGCTAGAATTACCGATCCGTACACCAATCAAAGTGTCTCCTCCACCATTAGTGCCTGTTACTCCCACTGGGAGGTCACATGACTATAATTCAGATTCTGCCGAATCGTTACACGAGGTCAAACCTCGACAGAGACCTCTCCCTCTTAGAAGTACATCACAGAAAAAGGGGGATGATAGTCCTGATTCAGGAATCATCTCGCAAGATTCTTTACGGAGAAGTAAAAAGGCTAAGCGGAAAAAATCTCGGAATAGAAACATGGAAGATAATTTAAATGCTACAACATTATTGACAGTTAATCAAGATGCCAAGTATAATCAGGATGGTACCCTAGACTATACAGACAGTTTGCCTGTCACACCAGTAGTATTAAAACTCAGGCAACAAAGAGACCTGCCAAAATTAGAGACTCCCCCTCCTGAAATTCCACGTTTGGACCTGGGTCCTCTTACAGCAAGTATGGACATGTCATATCGACCCCCAAGTTCTATGAGATCTGACGATACTTACCTTACAGCAAGAAATCCCGACTATTACAATAATAATACTCTGTCTCAGAAGTTATCTCAGGTGCCTGAGAGCTATGATGTAGATACAGAATTGTGATATACATAGGGACCAGTCATTATTACATGTATTGTATTGAGTGTGATCATTATTCTACTTTTTATAGCTGATGGTCAAAAACTTGCATATAAATCTGTGCCATTTGTAAACCATTAGTTATCATGAGTAAAATAATGAACACACCCTTTAAATCATATTTATTGTTAAAATTTTGGTATTTTTTTTATACATCTCATTTAATTTTTTTCAGTAAGACCATGTATTTTATATGAAAAAGGGAGCTTCATTTTGTTTTGGTTCAAAGTTAGAATAAGAAATAATTTACTTCTAAGGCTATATTATTGTCCACTAATTGGAGAAGAGTATCACTTTTTCATATTTGATGTTTTTTACTTTCACAGAATTTGTGACATTTATTAAATTCAAATTTTGAAGCCTAATGTTCTTATTTTTCTTATATTTACAAGCTTTATCATTTTTCCCCTGAATCTCCTGTTTTTTACATGTTTTATTTTACCAATAGATTTTTATAAGTTTTTTCTTGTATTTATTGTTTGAAAGATAAATAAATAATTTTATGATCAGCATTATTTCTGCTACAAACTGAAGTAGTTACCATGACTATGGAATTTTATTTTAATAACTTTTGTTGTTGTTACTAAAAAAAATTTTGAATATTAATCTTTTGAATATTCTTGACTTGTCTTATTGATTTCCCTTGTTTGTCTTTACAGCTATTTTATGTTCAAAATGTATTTTTTCAGTTCTTTATCAGGATTAGTATATCTTTTTCTTTTTCAATTTTTTATTAGAAGATTGGTCAGTAATATGAAATGTTTCATCATTAATTTTAGGCATCATTTTAGTTAAACACCATTTGGACTTTGGCATATCAGCAATAAAAGCATATGTGAGTCATACTAGATATATATCATTTTCCACAAGGAGCACCATTTTTATTTACAATTATTTTAATTTATGAAGCCGTCCACATTTTTTGCACTTTTGTGTAACAATATTATTGTAAGTGCTTTTTTGTTGTAGTAGTTTTTGATTTGTGTATGTCTGTCTTGTGTTTTATATGTTTTGTAACAGTCACATTCCAACATGTATATTCTAATGAATGTCAGATCTTGAAAACTAGAAAAGCAGTTTCTTAGTTTTCATACACACTATTTATATTTACCTTTTAAAAAAAGTTTTGTCACCATTTTATTTTAAGTCAAGAAGTCTCTCCATTATCTTCTAAAAGCAAACTTTAAACTATATAAGTGATTGGGATGGTAAACCGAATTCTTATATGTCATAGAAGTATGTGTTTAGTTTGGGTTCCGCTATTAAAAAGTTTTAGTAAAATTTTCATGTTTAGATTTTTCCTAAAAAAAAGGACAATTAGATTCACACAGTTACACTTGTCAAATTATCTGTTTTAGTTGTTTTTAGGTTTTTCATGTTCACTTTATTTCTTTAAGACTATAGATTAAGTATATTAAATGACTAAGGAATTGTGTGTCTTTTTTATGATGTTAATTTAAAACATTTGTAATGTTAATTTATTTGGTGGTTTAATCATATTATCATTGATGTTTATTTATACAATTATCTGTGATTTTTGTCATTATTTGCATTTATGCAAAATTGTTGTTGAATTTTATTCATAGAATTATGGTGATTTTGTATTAAAAATTTTCTACTTAAGAATCTCATTTATTTTCGTAAATTACTAAGACCTGGATATGGATGCTCTCTTACCAAATGCATTTTAGTTGATTCTTTTTTTTTCAATTTGTCCCTTTTGTGATATTTGATTTGACAGAAGCAGTGTATTTTCTAGAGAAAAATGAGAAATGAGATATGCATTATTTCTGAGGTTTTAGTTTGTAATTTACCAAAGTGGTGATTTGTTATGCATCTACAAGTCTAGAGTACAGTAGAAAACAAAGAAATACCAAAGACATATTCCTATTTCAAACTTTGTACATGTATAACAAAACAAAACAAAAAAACAGGAGACACCTATTAAAAAACACAACTAAACTGCAATTAGAAAACCAACTTAGATAACAACTAAAGTGAATCCAGGTGACCTGGAAGGGTTTTCATGTTGCAACTTTAAGGTCCATATCTCAGCAACTGCAAGTGATAGAGAGATGATATTGGGTCAGTGGGTACATTTTAGATAGTAACCAGCATACGTACCAAATTAAGTGACGACCTACATTTTCCACATGAATGACTCTGGTTAAAGTTTTGGTTAAGGTCCATATTTCAGCAACTGCAAGTGATAGAGAGATGATATTGGGTCAGTCGGTACATCTTGGATAGTAACCAGCATTCATACCAAAATTAGGTCACCTTGACCTAGATTATCGGCATGAACAACTCCAGTTAAAGTTTTGGTTAAGGTCCATATCTCAGTAACTGCAAGTGATAGAGATGAAATTGGGTCAGTGGATAGTTACCAGCATCCATACCAAAATTAAGTGACCTTGACCTATATTTTCCGCATGAATGACTCCGGTTAAAATTTTGGTTAAGGCACATATCCAATAAGTAAAGGAATGATATTTAAAGTGGGTATTTCTTGGATAGTAATTGACATATGTTCCAGATTTAGGTCACCTCCACTTACATTTTTATGTAACGGACGAGGGGATTGGCTGTCATGTGCCACTGCTCCATTTCTTTATTTAGGCTTATTATACCCTTCACAACAAGGGGTGTCACCCTGTCTGTCTGTCCATTTGTCCACAGATCTTGTCAGCACAACTCCTCCTAAATGGCTCGATGGATTTTGATGAGACTTAACCATCATATTGTGATTTGCATGAAGAAAGGACTAGGGCCACGAACTCCCCTATTTGGCCCTGTAAATACACAAATATTGAAATGTTTTGTGCATGTATAGCTGAAAAGCTGTAATAAATGAGAAAAGATTTTTTTACAGATTGGTTTATTGGTCAATTTAACAGTGCCATGGTCCTAAAATAAGTCTAAATTAGTAATTTTTTTTATTTTTCGACCAAAATACCCACTTGTGTGATTTTCCATGTGGCGCCACTCTTTGGCCATTAAAATTTTTGTTGAAACGTGACAAAAATAATGAATTGATCAAATTTAAGCAAATACTTTTCATTTCTACCAATAGTTGAAGGAAAAATGGCAAAATTCTGCTGAAATTAGCATATTCTCAATTTGAGGGTCACCATATGATGTCATAATTACAGAAAAGGTAAAAAATCATTTTATTTTGTGAAAATCAATTATTCTAGACTTATTAGGCACAAAAGGCTTATCTGAAAAATTTGAAAATATGAAAAGATTTAGGACAAAAATAAGCAGTTTGTGAACCTACTCCTTTCATTGCTCTTAGATATCATTCATGGGAGATAATGGGATGTTGGATTTTTTAATGGATACTCATAACCATAACTCCTCCTAACCCTCTCAATGGATTTTGATAAAACTTTATATGATAGAATAACATCATATTATGCACACTAAGAAATTTCATTGTGCATAATTATAATTCAGGGGAGATAATTAGACATAAGCTTTAACTCAAATATAAAATAGTGAGTATCCTCGTGAGCGTGCTCACAGTACTCAATGTTCTGAATATTCTTAATTTTGAAGAAGAGAACTGAATTTTCATTGAATTAACAGAGGAAACATGCGCATACTGAGTCTGACAAAATAATAAATGAATTACCAAACAACAAGAAAATATACAAATATAAATGTTTTATTTCATCCCATTAAAATTGCATATATAAATTTTTAAAAATAAATAAAATAGACTTAACACAACAGCAACTACAACCAGTCTACAAAACGCTTTTGATACTTGAGTCAAACTGATAAACATAATTATAAACAGTATTATGACAATTGAGTGAAGGTATTTTACTACAAGAAATGACCAGAAAAAATTGTCAAATGGTAATAAATGAAACAAAAATCACAATAACTAAAAAAAAATTATAAATAGTGGCATTGAGATTTTCTCCACAAATTAAACAAATTTCTGCATTACAATGGAAGGAAATAAGATTCACTTAAACATGTGATTGATCATTTACATACATTGAAAAAACAAACAATTATAAAATGATTTTCGTTTCTTTTCTTGTTTGTTACGAACCTCAAATTAATAAAATAACACTCAAGATTATCTATGTAATAAATGATTCAAGCTGCAAATATCAATCATATATGGTTTTTTACAACTACCAATAGTTATTGCACAGAATATGGTTTTCAAGACATATAAAGCTTCTAAAGTATGTAAACCACTCCACCATCAAGACCGTAAACACCTTGTCTGAGGTCTTGGTTGATATCAATCCTCGACTGTTAACTTTAGACCTTCCATGTCTATACAAGCTTCATATACTACAGCATCTGTACCCTGAAAGTATACACATAAGAATTTCTCTGAATTATTTAATTCAAACTCCTTAAAAAGGGTTTATTTACTTGTAATGAAAATGGCTGATATCTTGGAAGTCTGATTTGGCTTCTGTTTACAAACTTTGAGGTATGAGTACTTTTCTTTTGATACTTTTGTTTTTTAATCATCCAGTTTATATGGAATTCTGATAAAGAGGTGTTATATCCATGTGCAGCATAACAAAATTAACTAAGGGATATGATCATATAAACCATAAACAATTATTGGTACTTGTGATAGAAAATCAATGACAAGGGTTCTTATTCAAAAGCTTTTTTTAATGACCCTGGCCTTTTTGACATGGATATCCCAAAATATGAATGCATTAATGCTTCAATATTATTCAATTAGAACAAGCTACATGCATAAAAATCTTAATTCATGAAAGTGCAAAATTGCTGAAGTCGCATATTTTAAATTCTATACCGGTAATTATTTTATCTAAAAAAGTGAACATTACATTCAGAAAATAAATGAAAGAACCTAGTGAGCACACTCACATACCCCACACGTTTTGCTTTTTGACCATAAAAATTAACTTTGAGCTTGTCAATTTTTGCGAGAGAAAAAAAATTGTAATAACATACAAAAGAACACATCTTATTCTTCTTGCATGCCAAGTTTCATTTAATTTTGTTCAGTAGTTTCAGAGGAGTTGCATCCACAACAGAATTGTAGGCAAATTTCTAAGTCGAAGGGAAAATTAGGGTGTACTTCTTGCATACCACATTTCATTAAATTCTGTTTCAGAGGAGTTGCGTCCACAAGATGATGAATCAGGATTTTCAGTTAATTTCTAAGTCCAAAGGGCTATTATTCCCACTAATTCCACCTTATATAACAATGCCGTGTTTTGATTGGTCAACAAACCTAGTATTTTTTCGCATATTCAATATATCCGGAATTTATTGTAGTTGTCGTTGGATTTTATTTCCCACCAATTTATTGCCGTGGTATTTTTTTTTCCCGCCATTTCAAGTGCCGTGGTATTTTATTGAAATACCACGGTAATCGCGGAAAGTCCCTATTCTAAAAATAGATTACTATAGGTAATATTGTGACGTCACACATGTTGCCTTGATTTAGAAACATTTATTTTAATGTTTTTGATTTGATACAAAGGATATGCGGTGGAATTAAAGAACTATACGATACTTGTGAGTGGTATTTGCCAAAAATACTACTTTTTCGAGGCTGATAATTTCACTCGCCATACGGCTCGTGAAATTTGGAATCAGCCTCTCAAGTAGTATTTTGGGACAAATACCACTCACAAGTATCGTATAGTTCTTTAAAATATTTGCAGATTAAAAATTGCTTGTAATATTCACAACTACATATGGTGTGCTTCTTGCATACCAAGTTTCGTTAAATTCTGATGAGTGGTTTCAGAGGAGTTGCATTCACAACATGTGACCACAGACAGATGGACGGACAAAGCAGTCAAAAACATTATACCCTCTGTAACTTCATTTCATGGGGTACTAAAAAGGCAATATTGATTATCAGAACTTAAATTAGCAGAATATAGATTTTTTTTAAATTACAACAAGATTATCATACTCATGACATGCATTTCATAAATCTTTTTCTTTCAAATATAGTCAAACATAAAAATGTTCTCTTGAACAATGCACAATGACTGATGCAGGGACACAAAAGCTAAGAGCAAGCAATGACATGTGAAATATTCTAGCAACTATTGATAATACAAACCATGTCATGATGTTCTGTCTAAAAATAATATTTATACATATTAAATATGGCAAAAATACAAGGATGTCAAACAGGGTCTGTATATCAATACATGTATAATCCAGCAAAGATTTCAGTATTCTACAGACAAGGACTTGGTTTCCATGCAATTAATCTAGGTTTTAAAAAAGTTTGTCTTGCCTGAAAAAACAATAATTATCTCCCCTCCCCCTTTCCCCAAAAAAGTTCAAACATCTCTAAAGCAAACAAAATTTTGAGGATTATCTACATATGGTGTACTTACTTCATACCAGGTTTCATTGAATTCAGTACAATAGTTTCAGAGGAATTGCTCTGACAAGATGAAAAATATAAGCTTCTACAATGTGATCAATACGGAATTTCTAACATCAGGGAAATAAATTGGATTTTTCCAATGGCTAGGCTTGCCTAGCGATAAATATATCTAATTATTTCTAGAGATTTTAGAAATTCAAAATTATCGAGAGTTTACTTGTAGGTTTGTCTCTAATGTCTAGAGGTAAGAAATTGAAAAAGGTTAATCATCAATTGCATGCGCAATTAAGCTTGGAACAAGATTTTCTTTAGAGGTGGGAATATTTTCTACAACTAGTTGAGAGGTTGATAAACCAGATAAAAATTAAAGAAATGAGGATTTTCAGAAAATTTCTCAGTTCAAAGGGCTGTAACTCCCACAAAAATTGAGGATCAAAGTTTTTTTAGTATTATGCACATCTACAAATGGTGTCCTTCCTACATACCAAGCTTCTTTGAATTTGGTTCAGTTGTTCCAGAAGATTTGCACAGACAAAATTTGTGAGGTATGAACGTATGGACAGAGGGACACAAAAAAAACCAATATGCCTCCCCATCAAAATGGGTGGGAGGACATCATGTTGAGAATCCTTCAAAAATGGGTCAAAGACAGAAATGGCAGGATTTCGTTAAACAGGAAGTATATGAGCCACAGACCTGAATTCAATTCCCACGTTATGGGATGCCATGCTGATGCTGCATACTAAATATCTAGAGGCTGTGATTAGTAGTTGCTGAGAAAACTGTTACGAAACTATTTTCTATTTTTGAACATTAATGTAAAAAATTAACTAAGTGGGTAAACAGGAAGTAGGTGAGCATGGGAGCCCATGCTGATGCTGCATACTAAATATCAAGAGGCTGTGATAAGTAGTTGCTGAGAAAACTGTTACGAAAATTTTCTATTATTGAACATTAATGTTAAAAAAATAACTAAGTCGGTAAACAGGAAGTAGGTGAGTGACAGACCTGAAATCAAATCCCATGTTATTGGAGCCCATGCTGAAGCTGCATACCAATTATCAAGAGGCTGTGATAAGTAGTTGCTGAGAAAACTGTTACGAAACTATTTTCCATGCCAGCCTGCCCGCCGCCTGACATTCACCATTTCATAACCTGGATTTTCACTAGTGAAAACTGGCCAAAATTACTCCAATTTAAACTTAAGAGCTAATTTGCATTGTTCTTGATCCTAATATCTAGGCTGCATGACTGGTTAGAATGAGTATTTCCAAAAATTCTTACCTAATCATAGCCTAAACTTTTCCTTGAATTCCCTATGCTAGCATAAACCTTCTCCTAAAATCCTAACCTTAGCTTCACCTAAACCTTTCCCTAAAACTTTAGATTAGCCTAAACCTTTTACTTAAGTCCTATCCTTAGTTTATCTTTAACCTTTTACAATGTTCTAAAATCCCTACCTTAGCTTAGCCCAAAACTCTGACTTAAAGACCAACCCAGTGTAGCCTAAACCTTTCGATAAAATCCAAACCCTAGCCTAGCCTAAACTTTCCCCTCAAATCGTGACCCTAGCCTAGCCTAAACTTTCCCCTCAAATCCTAACCCTAGCCTAGCCTAAACTTTCCCCTCAAATCGTGACCCTAGCCTAGCGTAAACCTTTCTTTATAATACAAATACCCAGCTTTTATAGTTATTATTGTCCTAATATCTGACCTTTATTGTAGGTATCAGCTGTGTGATGACCTCTTTCTGTAATGCGTCCCTAGCTAAGACATACATAAACCCTCCCCCTCCAGCCCCTGCCATACAGATCCCCAGGGCGTAAGGTCTGACGGCATCCATTAGGGTTTTGATTATCTGGGTTTCACATCCTGGAGCCATGATCTTCTTCATCTCCCAGTATCTGTCTAAACAGGAACCAACTCTGTTCAAATCTCCTGAAAATAGAAATAGAATGCCTATACCTAAAAGAATTGAATTGGAAAAATTTAGTTACCATCATAGAGTAACCTGAATACATGACCTACAAAATAGATGCTTTGTTTCAGACTGATCCGAACAAGATTTCACTGCTAATCAAATTGCATTCTATACATAGTAACTAACCATCTATAAAGGCATGTGCACACTCCTGAGCTAGAGCCACTAAATTGTCTTCTGTCTCAACAATCAAAGGGTTACGAGCATACCAATTCCTAACAACATCCTGAAAGACAAAGTAGAGAGTTATAAACATACCAATACCTAAATACATATTTAAGACACAAGAACAACAAGAACAGATTCAAGGTCCCCATCCTTTGAGTGGAAAACAATTTACGTTGGCTCATTACACAGAATTAGATCAGAAACAGACCTGAAAATGCATCCCACCTTATGGGACTCCTACCTGAAGCTGCATATGAAATATCAAAGGACTATAGTAGATAATTGCTGAGAAATCTGTTACAGATTTTTGAAGACAAATAGCATTTCTATGTCCTTGTGCTGTAAATATGTCAATGTGACAATGTCCCCATATTTTTTGTTGCAAAATGCATAAATTTAATATTAGGATTCCACAAATAAAAAAGAGCAGTATAGACTAAAAAAACTTTGAGACCTGCCGGAAATACAATTTTACCTGTTTCATAAAGACTGTCAATTATTACATTTATTTATTTTTTCCATTAAGGGTCAGAGAAGCATTCTCTGATAGAGTATAGTTTTTTTCTTACCTGTAAAAGATTTCTAGCCAGTCTAGTTTTCCCTGTATATATCAGTACAATTCTTTCATTAAATGCTTTGATAGTTTCTAGAGAGGGCTTAAGATCTACAGCTTGTATTGAGAGAGGTAGTTTTCCCTCAGACAGACCGAGGTGTATACCTCCACAAAGTCCTCCAACCTGGTCCTGCCAACCTCCTCCTGTAGTCATCATTTGTTCAACATACAATTCCTAAAACAGAAGATTAATAACATCTTACATGAATCTATTAACCACAGGGAAATTTTGTTCACATGAAATCAGGATTAACATGAATTTCACATGAAATAAATTTAACCTGGATTTCAAATGAACTTCTCAAAAAAACAAGATTGCTACAGGTAGCCAATGTCCCACGCCACCGCATTCAAGTTGAAAATAATTTTATTTAAATAATTTAAATGGCTTTGCAAATGACTTATTACATATCATGACAAACAATCCTACAAAATTTCATCAAAATCCGTTGAGCGGTCTCAGAGAAGTTGTGCTCACAAAAGTGTGATGGACGCACGGACGAAGACCATTACTAGATCCTCCTTTGCGTTGTGACGGGGGACAATTACATGAATTCCATGTGAACTTTATATGTGAATTTTTCATGAAAATTCTAAAAAAAATAGGATTTTTTTTCTAAATATTCATAAAATTGTATGAACGATTAAGAAAATCAGAAATGGGGCAAAGACAGAAGTGGCTGGATTTTGTTAAACAGTAAGTAGATGAGCGACAGACCTGAAATCATATCCAACTTTATGGGACCCCACCCTGATGCTGTATACCAAATATCAAATGGCTGTGATTAGCAGTTGCTGAGAAAACTGTTACCGCTCGCCCATCCGCCTGCCCAACATTCACCATTTTATAACCTGGATTTTCACTGGTGAAATCTGGCAAAAAATGTGGAGGACATTTTTTTCAGGTAAACCTTATATCAATTGCTAGTTAAACTTGAAATTTTTCATGTCAATTGATCATTAATTTCGTGTGAACAGAATTTTCCTATATACACAAGTTTTTCATAAAAAAGATCTGGTGATGTTTCTCAAATAGAAGAAAATTCTCTGTCTTTTAGCCAATGGAGAGCAATGAAACAATACAAAAGACAGAAAATACTTACACAAGAGAAAGATCACCAAAAATGTGTTAAAGAATTATTTCTCCCATAATTAAACATCATCTTCTTCTATAGACCATATATTCAACAAGAAATTATTGTTAGGTTGTCCTTCTTTGGTTATATTACATTGTGACTTTTTGTTTCTTTGGAAAAGAGTTGCACTATAAACATTTTAACTGTGTTGTCCTTGGAAAAAAAAACCTAGAGGCTCCCAAGAGCCTGAATCGCTCACCTGATCTCTTATGCTAAAGCATCTTACCTAGTGTGCAACATGGTCATGTACTTGGTAAGTAACATTAAAGAAACTAGTCAGGATAGAAAACACTTTTAAGATCAAGAATACAAAGTTTACAAAGCTTTCCATTTGAAAACAAGAGGCTCCCAAGTGCCTGAATCGCTCACCTGAACTACACAGATACATATATTTTGTAGATATTATTGTGCTTAACCATATGCGATTTAAATTTCTGAAATAACTTGGTCAGTTTTCAAGTAATTGGGCTTAATAAGTGCAAAATTTAGAAAAAAAATGAAAAAGGGCAATAATTCCCACATCAGCAGTCAGATCTTTTCCTAAATTTCAGGACAGGTACTTAATATGCTGATCACTTTCAATTTTTGCACAATTTTGATATCTGAAACCATTTTTGAGTTATTAGCAAAAAAATGAAATTTACGCCCTATGTTCTATTTTTAGCCATGGCAGCCATGTTTTTTTACGAATCAAAAATATGAACGATAGAGTTGTAGCATATAAGCTACTAAACAATTGCCAAGTTAAGATGCAGTTAGTCTTACAGTGTCAGACAAGTTAATCTTTCAAATTCAGGGGAAAAGTAATGAAAAATGGTAAATTTTGTTGTTTTAAGGACAATAACTCCTAATAGAAATGGTCCTACAGCTTTGACCTAAATACATGAAATGTAGATCTTAATGTGCTTGATCATATGCAATTTAAATTTTTGAAATATCTTGTATAGTTTTTAAGATATAGGGCTAAATAAGTGCAAAATTTTGAAAAAATCCAGAAAAAGGGCAATAACTCCTACATCCGTTGTTGGATCTTCTTGAAAATTTCAGGGCAAGTAGATCTTGAGGTACTGATCACTTTTACCCTCTGCCAGAATTTTGATATCTGTCACCGTTTTTGAGTTATTTGCAAAAAACTGTTTTTGACCCCCCTGTTCTATTTTTAGTAACAGCAGCCATGTTTTTTGACGAATCAAAAATCCCAACGCAAACTTTTTGCACAATACCCTGAGGAACAACCATATCAAGTTTGGCTGCATTTGGCCAAGCAGTTTCAGAGAAGAAGATGTTTGAAAAAAGCTAACGGACGACAGACGACGGACGGACGACGGACGCAAAGCGATGGGTCAGGTGAGCTAAAAAACCAAACAATTAAATTTGAGAGAAAAATCAGTTAAAGGGAAATAACCCTTTAACCGTTGATCTGACAATTTGACCCTGAAATCATTTTTGTAGATCTCAATAAGCTGAACAATTTTGCAATGGTAACTTTTCTTCTAGCACTTACAGTTTTCAAGATAAAGTCCAAAAACTGTCAAAATGGTCAATTTTGACGATTAAGGGGAAATAACTTCTATAAGGAGTCATTCCACAACTTTGACTCAATGGAGAGTTTTGTAGAGCTTTTGATGCTGAAGAAGGATGGTTGCTTCGGATTTTCTCTATCTCTTATACTTTTTGAGCTATAAGCTAATAATAATGGTCTGACCCCCCTGTTCAAAGCAATCCCATCAGTGGTTTCAGAGAAGAATATCTTTTAAGAAAAGTTAACGACGGACGACCGAGACCTGACGGATGCCTGATGATGACAATAGCTTACATGACCCTTCGGGTCAGGTGAGCTAAAAAACAGATTGAAAGATTTGTTGAGTTTGGGTTGATGATGATGTCATCCAACTAAAAACATCATATCATCTGATAAAACACTGTAAGGAATCTCTAAACACACACATACTTTAAAATGGTTTGTTAGGTGCTCTGATGTAGTTTGTTTACAAAATGATGTACAACACATAATTCCACAAGAGAAAATCATCATACTTAAACCTTACCAAATGAATAAGTGACATTCTGTCACAGACTTTCCCAGCAGCCCTCAGTATAACACCAATTAAGGCACCAGATAGAATACTACTGGTTCCCATTCCTACAAAAACATTAATATTATACTTAAATCAATATACATTTCTTTTTTTGTTGCTACACTTGATTAAGCAATATACTTTATATTATTTGTTATACAAAATAAGATGGTAAAGCTTTATGAAATATGCTTACAAGGTTAACAAGTTATACTGTGACGGAGCTCACAAAAGGATACCCCCGCTTCATATTGGACTATGTACTCCAAAAATCTAAAGTCCAATTATCTCCCCTGAATGATACCCATGAGCAATGAAAATTTTTCATGTACATCTAAATGTAATATACTTACTTCATATAAAGTTTCATGAAAATCTTTCAAGTGATTAAGTAAGAGAGTTGGCTTATGAGGTCTCCCATTGAATACTATATTTAAAAAGTCTAAGTCCAATTATCTCCCTTACATGATATTCGAGAGCAATGAAAATTCTTCAAACACATTTCATGCGATGTACTTCCTTCAAGTAAAGTTTCATGAAAATCGTCTCAGCAGTTTAGGAGGAGTTGTGCTTACAATGTCTCCCATTAAATACTGTATTTAAACAGTCTAAGTCCAATTATCTCCCCTGAATGATATCCAATAGCAATGAAAATTCTTCATGCACATCTATCCATAGAGCAGTTAAGGAGGAGAAGTGCTTACGAGGTATGTGTACAGATGGACAAACAGACAGATGGATGTGATTCCTAAATACCCCACAACCTTTGTTTGTGGTGGGTATAACAATTCAACATAGCTATTTTAACATCTTTTTTCCTATTTTGTTTACTATAAACCTTACAGTATTTACCTGAACCTAAAGGTAAATTCGACCAGCTTTGGATCTCAAAGCCACTGTTGTATTTAGATTTGAGCTGCTCCTCTAATGACTGTGTAGAATCCATGTCTACCAAACCTCCGCATATAAAGGCTGCCTTCAACAAAGCACCTGCCAGGAGAAATTATCAAATATTTTACTTGTGGGTGGTGAAATTTTAACTCATATCTAAGCTCTTTCAATAGGTATGCATACAGCAAAGCTAGGATCAATCAAGAATCCATATAAGCAGGCAAAACTAGAAAAAAAATCATTTTTGATCATATTATGCAATGCCATTGAAGAAACATAGCATTAACATAAACATTAGACTTTATGTGTACAATAACTTGTAAAAAGAGGTGTTTTTTTTCAGAAAGAGGAGATGATACTTGTAAGTCTAAAATAATTCAGTGTTATAGGACAGACAGAAAATATAATAACCTGGAGCATAAGGTTGATTGTAATCCTCAAGATCACTGAGTCCTTCACATGTTACTCGAGAGCTCTCTACACCATCATTGATTATAACAAATACTAACTTAAACCTACAAAAATAGGTTTGAATAATCAATTAATACAAAAATGTAGAAACATACATAGTTTTTAAGGAAGAAACCTTCAGGTACTAATCACACATTAAATATCAAGGAATTCTATTTAAGTAATTCATCTGGCAATTCAGGATCACTCAAGCATAAATTGGGTAAAGGGTTTTTCGATCTAATATGCCTTAAAAGTGATCTTGGTTACGATGTCTTCAGGTGCCTTTATAAAAGTTTTTAAATTAAGTATTCAATATTCATTTATAGCATTGTGAAATATTCTCTAGGCCATAACTCATTGAATAACATTATTCTAAAAATGATGTTTAATACCTACTCTGGGATTCTTTTGACTCGAGCACCAACAGGTCTCTAAAATAATAATAATTACAATTTATTCTCAAAATGCTTATAACTTTGTTGAACAATTAAATGCCAACAATTAAAAATGTTAAAAAAATCTGTCACAGTAAAAAATAGCCATATTGGTTAAATAGTAAGTAGGTAAGAAAATTGTTTGGAAAGTTTTTCCTCTGCCATCAGTCAAACATTCACCATTTTTTCCCTTGAAATCCTTTTTAATGACAAAATAATAATTCTGGGATATTGAACAGAATATTAAGACACTAAATGTATAATGAGAAAGTTTATCAAACAAACCTTTCCATTCACCAGTAGTGCCACCATCGTCACCGCCCCTCCATGTTCATAGGTGATGGGTGGGGTATCAGACCAACCCCCTGAAACATCAATACGGGCAGGACACTCCGCTGTCAGCCATTTCTCCATCGGAGGAAGGTCACATGGTTCTGGTTTGAAAAACTGTTAATGAAAATGATTTGAATTCTATATAGAGGCCATATATTTTTAATAGGAAACATTTTATTGTTTATAAGTGTATATATAACTCCTTATTTTCAAGCATTTTCATGAAGCCAAGAATTTGTATGTTCTCAAATTTTTAAATTGAACAGAAGCATCTCCTAACCTCTTTGACTGTCATAACTGCATGTCTGATAAAGATAGATGCTGCTCCTTCATAATGTCTGGCTGCCCGTACACACAGGTCTGGCCGACTCAACCACTTGGATCTCTCTTTAGCCAAGGCTAATATTCCTGCTTTAAGTTGTCCAATCTATAACAAAGGTAGGTTAAAAAAAGATATTACTATTATCTAAGTACGTTTTGGCATTAAGAAAATATTGTTTTTCATCTATTAATTGTGATCTGAGCAACATAAATGTTTTTTTTTTAAATATCAGTAAAAATAGTTGGTATTACCTCTAGAAGATGGAAGGCTTTAGTCCATGACTTATTAGCAGCAGGACCACTCCTAAGGCCACCTTGTATACCACCCATGCAGCCCAGTACATCAGCTATGTTGGCCAGTGTTCTGGCTGTAACACCTGGTTCCCCTTTACTCTCTATTGCCACTGAAATTAAACATTGACAATTTATTACATAGATGCATATGAAATACCGATTTTTCCCAGTGAAATAAAATCTGGTATATTCACAGTGTGAAATAACAAAAATATTTTAACTCTTGCATCCTTTCTGACAAACTCATTTATGACGTCGTGAATTGTATTGCATTGTGGACATGACTCCTGCGGTCTCAATTCATACGCCATTCAAATCAATTTATTAAAAACGATTAAATAGCGGCATTTTATGATTTATCTATGTAATAAATACGATTATCAATTAGGTCTCATGAATAACCAAAATATGATCACTCGTGGGGGAATGCACTGAGATTTAACTTGTGTGCGGAACTCGTTAAATCTGTTTGCATTCACCGACTCGTGATCATATTTTAGTTATTCACTCGACCCAATTAATTATCCTATAAAAATCTAACAATGTCTGGCAAGTTTTTGAGAATCACCAGCATCACACAAAATTTTGAAGGTTAAACTTTCTGACAATAAACAGCTTATATGTTTATCAAATTTCATTAAATTCTGTTCTGTAGTTAAATAATTCAAAGTTCAAAGAACCATCTTTCCCAAAATTTTGCAGGTCAAAATCATCTGGTATTATGCACAACAAATAGTGTTGCCACATAACAAGTTTAGTTAAATGCAGGACAGACAGACAGGGCAAAATGATATGTCTCCAAAACAAAGGTTGGGGGGGGGGGGGGGTAAAAATATGGAATCAATAACTGTTTTCTAGAGTGGTTATCTCAGCTAGAAAACTCTACATCTGCAGAGGATAACAATATTTACCTTGATCTAGTGTTTTCAGAATATTTTCAGTGAATCCATCAACCACTGCACTGGTGTAGATGCTTCTGAATCCTATATTTTTCTTCTCTTTCAGACCATCAATTATTCTCTTCTCACAAACCTCATAAAACAACTTTCTGAAAAAAAAATGTACATGATAAACGAATGCATTAAAAAAAAGATGATAAGAAAAAGTTGTGAACCCCTGGAATGGGGAGGGGACTTAATAATCCATTAAACTTAAGCTATGTACCGATTCAATTTTATCAATATCTTGATATGGACAAGAAATCTAAAATTATTAAACAAAAATATAGCCCAAGACTTGGAGTGATGGTATAACAATATATTTCCATCCCTTGTGATGGGTTGGGCTAAATTATCTGAACTGCTAATAAGAAGTAACTGTGCACTTAAAACAATATGCTAATTTGATCTGTATCATATAAACTCTCTGACCTTTTCCAATGGAATTCTTCTTCTATGTTGATCATGTCTAAAATTTCTGCCAATGATAGTCTCCATGAAGATCTCCACCTGACAATAGAGATGTAAAATGTGTTATACTAGGTATTAAATGTGAGTAAATGGGCCAAACAACAATCTTAAGATGCTAACATGTTTTAATCATAAAACCAAAGCAAATAGATTTGAGATTTTACCTTTTGAGTACAGATCTGTCCTTGTCCTCTATTTGACCTTGTAGCCACAGAATCTCCTTCAGACCGACCTGTTCTGTGGCATGGAATACTGGATACAGCTTGGCTGTCATTATAGTCTGATCATCACTGTTCTAAAGTACAAAAGTTTACTGTAATATCTGGATCTATGTATCTTATGAATTTTTACAGAGTTCTAAAGTTTCATTTCAACAATTGATTACTCAACCAATCATATAATTTGTGTTTTTTTTCCCTTCTTATAATTAATAAGGATGCAAAATTTCATCAATATCTGACTAATGGTAACATTTTACATTTGTGAAACATACAGACGTCTAGCAATTTCACTTAATAGCAAGCATCGCAGATGCGAGCCCTACGGCATTGTGCATGTTTTGAGATGTGCCAGAAATATACTGATGATAAAACCGGAACAGGTTTACTTTTACGGAGTGAAAAAAATAATAGGCAGAGAGCAAGTAAAACAATCAACCCTCGGGGCTTATAAAAAAATACATCATAATCTGTTATGCAAAAATAAAAAAATTGAAATTCAAAAACAGTGATAAAACCCTCATTCATCCACTTGTTTATTTTTACACATATATTTTTATTTAAACACCAATCCATTCGGTCTTTTCCGCTGAAAAACGATTTTCCGGAAATTACCGAGCTAGCTTTTGGCAACATTATCCCATTGACTAGTCATACCAAATGCATGATACTGACCAAGCTTTGTTAAATTCTAAGTAAGATAAAAATAGATAAAGAAATACATAAATTTACTGAATAAAACCTACTCATAATAATAAATAAAAGGTTCTTACCTGAAAATGAAAGAAGAGTCCCATCCTGTGGGGTTTCACTCACTTTCCTCAATCCTGCATGATATTTTTACTTTACCGTTTTTTCCGCCAGGTTTCTTAATGTACCCTCTGTTAACAATGCTTCAAATAAAACACTGATACTCAGAAAATCTCACAAAACCTGATAGAATCTGAATGTTGTTTTGGTCTGCTGAAGAAGCGCGAAATACTCTGACAAGGAAATGACGTCACGTAATCCATAAAATGGATAATTTCGTCCCCATGTAATGTCGTCCCAGAATGTTACAGGATTTATTATTTACAATTAAATCTTTTATAAGTAGTTATTGATCCCAGATATTTTAACAACGACAACTTTCTCAAGTGTATATGATTTGGGTTTGGTGGGGTCAGACTTTGCTACTATTTAATTCCTTTTTTACAAAGTTCCCTCTTTACGTTAAACTTAGCGGGTAGAGCACATGGATTTATTTTTAAAAGGTATATAGATTTTCGATGCTCGCTAAAAAGGCAGAGCCTTAATCATACTAGGCCATAGTTGACTACTCTGGTTTCATTATTATTTGTGTGGTACCAATTTTCATGGTTTTCATGGGTAACAGCCAACCATGAAAATAAGAATGCAACAAAGTCTTGTTTTTAAATTCATTCCAATAAGCAACATGATCAAACCACAAAATTACAATTTAATTAAGTCTTTTTTAGGGTAAACAACAAAATTCGATAGCCAAAAAAATAAATGAATCCACAATAATTCTGAGAATGATGATGAGTCAAAATTAGCAAGCAGGGATCAATGGTTAATGTTTTAGGTGACTGGCTGTTCACCATAACCAATTGTTGTTGTTTATGGATGCTGTTTCATCTATACTTATTCTACATTTCATTACTATTCACCTTGAATGGTTTTTCAGAAATTAAAATCATCATTCATATAATTTTTACCCATCTTTATTCTGTTTTATACCTACAACATCAGATGCCCACAGGTCCTCCTTTATAATTCCAGTCCTGTTCATCATCACCACCCACAGGCTGTTACAGAAATTACTGGTCGATCTCCACATTGGTTGCTGAAAAAAAATATATATGTTAAACCAAGAAACACCATATAAAAATCTACCATCAATGTAAAACATAACTCTCTTTGGTCAGAGATATAATTTAATTCTTTTATTAAAAGGGAGAACTTATGTATCCATACTCAATACAATAGGAAGTAGTCAAATTGTTTCCAATCAAATGATTAATTAAACTTTTTAAGAAACGAAAAATGTTTACAAATCTTATGTTCCTCCACATTATATGGTAGGAAACAATTCAAATGTCTAGAGAAAAAATGTTAATCAAATAATTAAATAAGCCGAAAAACATAATTATAATTTTGATGGTTTACTTTAGGATGCTTGAGGTCACAGTTAATCACTTGGACATTTAAACCCTGTAAACATTCAGCAATTGTAATTTACACTAACCTGAATAAGATCAAATCTACCATGTGTAGTCAGGACATATCTGGTCATTCCTAAGGACTTTATGTTCACATTAAACCCCTGAACTACAATGGAATCAGCAAACTTGATGGTTCTCTTGGTCTGAAATGGAATTACAAAAAATTAGGATGGCTAAAAAAAAACATAGGAACAAGTTTTAAGAAATTAAACCCAAAATGAAGATACATTTACATTAATTGTTTTTTTAATTAATAAAACAATCAATTTTATATATTGAGGAAACAAACTAATAGCATTACAAAAGGATACCCCACCCATTTCACATTGAATCTATTTGAAATTTAAGTCCAATTAACTCCCCTGAATGATGTAAAACTTCCTTCATGTAAAGTTTCATCAAAATCCTTCAAGCTTTTTATTAAGAGTTGTGCTTACTAAATATGTAGACAGATAGATGGACAGATTCTTATTTCCCACACCAAATTTTGTTTGTGGGGGTGTAGGTGGGATGTATAATCTGCATTTTTACCTCAAACTGGTCAAGTTTTAGCCCTGAGATGTATGAATCAGACTGTATTATTACATTTCCATTGATATGACAGCCATATATGACAGATTTTTTCCCTATCTCCACACTGCCACTTAACAAGGAGTTGATAACACTACATTCCTGATCAAGCTTCACACTGGACTACAAAACACAGATCAAGTTATAGACAGATTAACAAACATAATAAACAACAGCAATATCCTATTTGCAGCAAAAACACTTTTTCTGCTACATTGTTCCATCAAATTTGACCCAAAATACTTGGGTCATGATTTCATTGTGTGACATTTCATTAATATCTGTAACAGCTCTCTGAAGTACAACAACAAAAACTATAATTCTAAGAAATATTTTGGCAAAAATGGCATTTTGTCAGGTAGAAAATGTCTTGCATTTGCTTTTATTGTTATTGGCAGAAAATATTTTAAAAATTGTTACGCATGGTCACAAAGGTGAATGTTAACTCTAGTTTTCACTTTAATCAAAGTCAACAAATGTTAAGACAACAAATGTATTATACAGTAAGAATCAACAATGACATATGAAAACAGGCCAGACAGTTTTAAAAAATTCGAAAAGGAAAATCTGTAAAACTTTCTTTTTCTAATTTTTGGTTTTTTTATGTGATGCTGACCAACATATTTGTTAATATAAGTAAAAACCATCAAGTTAACACATTAGTTCAAGGTTTTTTTTAAGTTAATACAACCTCTACATAAGAATGAGTTTGACCACTCCATGTCAGTTCAATCTGGGGAAAGTTGTCTTCCATGGGAGAGTCTATTAACTGTTGTTTGTGGGTGACTACCGAATTAGACAAATAAAGGAATGATCCATCTTCAATCATACCTACAAAAACAAAACAAAAACTAAAATCTTATTAACTGAAGAAATTGAAAACTGATAATGACAGTCATTAGACAAAAGACCTAAGGCAATTTTTAGAGGGTTAAAAGCATTTTACATACAAGAGGTTAAGTCACATTAGGACATCTTCAAACGGCTGTAATAAAGAAAGATGCACAACATATGAATTTTTCTTGATATATTGCTTTTTTAGGGTCAGAACATTGCAAAAATCAAAGTTAGAAAAAAAGTTTAATACTTTAAAATTTTGGCTCCTGACCAGAGAACATCCTTAATGCAATGACATTAAAGTATACAAAGTTCAGCACATTATTCATTCATATTCATAATCTTTTCAATAACAATAATTTTGAATTATCTTTATGATTCTATAAAACTGACAATATATCTAAAACATAAACTTACAAACAGATATATTAGAACCACTGAGTTCCTTCCACAGAAGTGATCTGGCTGCCAGCATGGTCTTATTTGTTTCAGAGTTATCCCCCCTATCTTGAGACTTGGATATAAAATCTTTTTCTGTAGCCTCGCTAGTCATTGGTAGCATAACATCAAAAAACAGTGAGAGCTGAAATGTTATTGAAAATATAAATATGTAATGATGCACATCTTTATCCAAATAAGAATGTTAAAATGCCTACAATAAATATTTTAATAAGGAATAGTTCTGATATTTAAGTGCATCTGTGAAAATTATTTTTGACTTGAATAACTGTCCTTCCATTTTTTAATCTCCAAGAAAATACCTATGATTAACCTGTCAGGTAGAGCCATACCTGTATAAGTTGTTCACCACTATAAAGTGCCATATATGTAAAGGCATCTAAAGCCCAAAGGGGGTTTTATGTAAAGAAAGAAGCAAAGGTATACCAAAGGGATAATCAGTATCATAAAACCGTAAAGAAGAAGACAAAACTTGTAGACAAAAAATCATCATAACAAAACAAACCACATAACAACATAAAACACACACACACATAACAACAAAACCGCATTCAGCAACCTGAACTCAAGTCGAAACGAGAGTGAACTCAGGTGCTCCAGAAGAGTAAGCAGTTCCTGCCTGCTATAGCACACCCATCACTTTGCCAAAGATCGATTTAGTGTTGGTCAAATCCAGAAAGGATGACATTACAAAACTCTATGTCAAACCAACATCTGCACTCATCTGAGAGATAGAAATCCCATATTTGTAAACAAGCACATGATGTCTTCCGTAAAATTTCTTGAGTGATGACAACAACCTGGGAGCAACGTAACCCTGTGTTAACAATTTGCTTGTCAGCCGTGTGGCTCTATCAAGGAAGTCACTGTACTCCCCACATGCTCTGGAATAACGAATCAATTGTGATACGTAAACTCCATATGCTGGAGCGGACGGAATGTTGCTACACAGAAAGGGAAAGTTAACTATTGGAAAGTTGAAGTCATCATGTTTGTCATAGAGCTTTGTACAAAGAAGACAGACTAAGACATAATGAACATGTTAGATAGAGCAATACCTGTATAGTTGGTTCCCCACTATCAAGACCCATGTATGTACAGGCATCCAAAGCCTAAAGGGGGCTTCATGTAAAGACTAAGACAGAATAAACATGTTAGATAGCGCCATACCTGTATAGGTGGTTCCCCACTATCAAGACCCATGTATGTACAGGCATCTAAAGGGGGCTTCATATAAAAGCTTAACAACTTCTGAGCTATGGCGGAACTAAAGTATACAACAGAACACACCTGCAAAATATAAAGGTTTTTATAGTGATGTCAAAAATTTTGTATGATTTTGAAAAAAAAACCAATAAATGTGTCACAATGAATTATATGGCATTACTTGCTTAATCTATAAACTTTAAAGAAATGTTAGTGTACTTTCTGTTCATCATAAGAAATGTTAGTGTACTTTCTGTTCATCATAAGAAATGTTAGTGTACTTTCTGTTCATCATAAGAAATGTTAGTGTACTTTCTGTTCATCATAAGAAATGTTAGTGTACTTTCTGTTCATCATAAGAAATGTTAGTGTACTTTCTGTTCATCATAAGAAATGTTAGTGTACTTTCTGTTCATCATAAGAAATGTTAGTGTACTTTCTGTTCATCATAATTATTGTATTGCATTCTTATAAAGTTTCAAACTGGAACGTGTGTTATGTTTTACAGTATGACTACAAGTCTTTGTACTGCAAATAACATTGGAAAATCCAACAGGGTGTGAGCTGGATTCGAACCCATACCTCTGCAGCACCTGTCGCCTAGCAGTCTCCAGTCCCTCGCGGATTCCACACAACCACGGACACCGTTAAAAATAGGTGTTGGTAAATCGGTATCATTCCTCGGTGGACTCAAAGATACACAAGGTATGGTGGTTGCCATGGTAGTACATATGGTATATGTATAATATATAGAGATAATAGAATGGCACGCAGCTTGATAAACAAGGGAAATAGATAATGGATATGGTATCATATCCGTTATCTATTTCCCTTGTTTATCAAGCTGCGTGCCATTCTATTATCTCCTTATAAAGTTTCCCAACCAAAAAATGCAAACTATTACAAAAACTACCATTGTCCTTTTACCAGATTTGACAAACACTAAAATTGATTGTTGGTTATATAACAAGCAAGAAGTGCTCATCTTTATCAAGCATTCAAGTTACTCTCAAACTGACATGAGGTCACATTTATATAAGTTGTTTTATGTGTGTTCTGTTCAAAAGTGTTTTCCCCTATTGTTTTATTTTTGGTGTCAACTGATTATGTCTTTGTGTTTTTAGATTCCTGACAATTAAATGCCTTACTGGAACTTCTATGGCTCTCTAACAACAAACTTACAACAGGAACTTTTCCATCAGGTCTTTCACAACATTCTAGACTAGACAAATCCTTCTGGTATAATATATCACCTACATTACCCTTTAAATAAATGAATTCACTATAAGACAAATCCTTCTGGTACAATATATCACCTAAGTTATCCCATAAATAAATCAATATTTCAAAAAAGATGTCCTATTTTGTGACATCATATTATTAGATATTTCAAAACATATATATGAATCTTCATGCATGGATCTAAATGTTTAAATATTTCAGGCAATGAATAGAAAAAAGACAAACACTTTTAAATAATCTTTTTAGTCTTGGGCCAATGCAAGAAGGCGAGCAGTGACCTCTGGTCATGTTGAAGACTGCTGGCTGTTTTCCATTGTGATTTTTTAAATTGCTGTTTCTTTAATGTTGGTTGTGTTGCGTACTATTATTCCACATCTCTTTTTTCTATGAATACAAAATGAAAAAGAAACAGACCTGAGAGTCAATCTTATATACACCATGGTCTTTGCAGTATTTAGGTGTAGCGGGCACTGTAACGGCACATGCATCACATGGCTTCCATGGTATATCTAAATGACCAAAACATTTAGTGAATAAAAGTAACAAAAGTTATGAACAGGTTAATCAATTTCAACAAATCCAAGAGAGAATTGACAAAAGAGGAGATAAAATACTAACATAATGAAAATAACATTTGGTCCTAATCTTGTACACTTTGTTAACAAAATAATATTCCAGAGAATGATGTACAAAGAAGATCATATATGACATCTTGTTCACTGATGTAAGTTGGTTAAACCACTAACTCACCTGAATTCTGTGGTATTGATAGGATCATATCTGTACTAGACACCCATAACCCTGGTCCTGACTTTACTGCTATCTGTAAAGATTAATGTCTTGAATAGACAAATCACCCGTCAGACATAGCAAAATCTATTGTCTGGAACTTTGTTGTAATTTTTTTTATTTTAAAATCATTTTTATTGAACTGAATTTGAGCTTCAGTTCTTTGACTTTTCAATGTTTAGGCTCTTGTTGCACTTAACATGGATTACTCTAGAAATTCTTTATGAATGTAAAATAGATAATGATGCTTTGTCTTTATGGTCTATGAAAATATTCATCGCAATAAATGGAGTTCCATTTCATTACAAACCTTTTCTGTTAGATTTTTGATGATGAGATCTATGTTGGTGATGACTCCATCATATTCTGGGTTTGTATAATGTACAGGTAATGTCATGAAGGCTCTACCACAGGCATCGTAAGGATACAGTCTACCCTAGAAATAACAAATGAAACTTAAGCTTAATTGAACAAAGATACTAAGTAGTTGCCTTACAATTCTGTTTATTGTAAGAGGTGGTAAATCTTACAGTAAAACTTCTTCTGTAAATGTCTCTCTTCAGTGTGACATGACCAGGTTGAGATGATAGCCTGTGCAGGGATCTCACACTGTTCAATTAATCAATAAAAACCATTGGTACTGATATTGATTGATAAATTTGTCCAATGAAATGCAATGTTATATAAAACTTTCGGATTTGAGAATGAAGCTACCTAAGGTTTCAGTCTATAGAAATTTAAGTTTTGCAGAAAAAATAGGTACTTACACACGTTCTTTGAAAACCAGCAATCTTTCACTCGTGATATAATTTTTCTGGTCTTTTGGCTCGTTCCACTGCACTCCACATGCAAAAAGACTATAAAATTCTATCTCTTGTGAAAGATCAGCTAGTCTTCCAAGAATCATGTAAGAACCTATAATTCTACAAGTCAACTTATCTATTCAATATTACACACAATAAAAACTTATAAATATACTTACACTGTGTAATATAAGGATATATGAATCCTCCAATACATCACTGTTTATAACCTACAAGTATAGAGAGTAATAAAGTCAAAATAGATTCTAATTAGGGTAAACATTATTCTACTAATAAATATTACTACAAAACACCAGTCACATACCAATATAGCTTGTAGTTAAACTATTTTCTCTGTAACTGCAGTCTACTGTAGCAGAGGGTGTCCTATATGTACATGAAAGTAATTATTATTTTTATACTATCCATTTTGTAAGTTTGCAAATAAAATTTATCTACATGTAAGTTCTTGCTATATGGCTGCACACATATTCAATATTTCATTATTTCAAAACTGCAAATTTTATTTGATTTGTATAATTACATATACATATTCCCATGCTCCATTTACTGACAATTTTAAAGAAGGCAAATATGAATGAGTTGATCACAAAACTTTTATAATATCCCCTCTTTCAAAAGACTAATACTTCAACCTTAGAGAGTATCCATTCTTTGTACTGATAAATTTGGTATCCTTAAAAAGTTCCTGATCAATAAATTCAGTAACCTTACAGAGTATCCCCTCTTTGCATTGATACATTCAGTAACCTTACAGAGTATCCCCTCTTTGCACTGATAAATTCAGTAACCTTACAGAGTATCCCCTCTTTGCATTGATAAATTCAGTAACCTTACAGAGTACCCCCCCTTTGCATTGATGAATTCAGTAACCTTACAGAGTATCCCCTCTTTGCAGTGATTAATTCAGTAACCTTACAGAGTATCCCCTCTTTGCACTGATAAATTCAGTAACCTTACAGAGTATCCCCTCTTTGCACTGATAAATTCAGTAACCTTACAGAGTATCCCCTCTTTGCACTGATAAATTCAGTAACCTTACAGAGTATCCCCTCTTTGCACTGATAAATTCAGTAACCTTACAGAGTATCCCCTCTTTGCACTGATAAATTCAGTAACCTTACAGAGTATCCCCTCTTTGCACTGATAAATTCAGTAACCTTACAGAGTATCCCCTCTTTGCACTGATAAATTCAGTAACCTTACAGAGTATCCCCTCTTTGCACTGATAAATTCAGTAACCTTACAGAGTATCCCCTCTTTGCACTGATAAATTCAGTAACCTTACAGAGTATCCCCTCTTTGCACTGATAAATTCAGTATCCTTACAGAGTATCCCCTCTTTGCACTGATGAATTCAGTAACCTTACAGAGTATCCCCTCTTAGCACTGATAAATTCAGTAACCTTACAGAGTATCCCCTCTTTGCACTGATAAATTCAGTATCCTTACAGAGTATCCCCTCTTTGCACTGATGAATTCAGTAACCTTACAGAGTATCCCCTCTTAGCACTGATAAATTCAGTGACCTTACAGAGTATCCCCTCTTTGCACTGATAAATTCAGTAACCTTACAGAATATCCCCTCTTTGCACTGATAAATTCAGTAACCTTACAGAGTATCCCCTCTTTGCACTGATAAATTCAGTAACCTTACAGAGTATCCCCTCTTTGCACTGATAAATTCAGTAACCTTACAGAGTATCCCCTCTTGTCACTGATAAATTCAGTAACCTTACAGAGTATCCCCTCTTGTCACTGATAAATTCAGTAACCTTACAGAGTATCCCCTCTTTGCATTGATAAATTCAGTAACCTTACAGAGTATCCCCTCTTTGCACTGATAAATTCAGTAACCTTACAGAGTATCCCCTCTTTGCACTGATAAATTCAGTATCCTTACAGAGTATCCCCTCTTTGCACTGATGAATTCAGTAACCTTACAGAGTATCCCCTCTTAGCACTGATAAACTCAGTAACCTTACAGAGTATCCCCTCTTTGCACTGATAAATTCAGTAACCTTACAGAATATCCCCTCTTTGCACTGATGAATTCAGTAACCTTACAGAGTATCCCCTCTTTGCACTGATGAATTCAGTAACCTTACAGAGTATCCCCTCTTAGCACTGATAAACTCAGTAACCTTACAGAGTATCCCCTCTTTGCACTGATAAATTCAGTAACCTTACAGAATATCCCCTCTTTGCACTGATAAATTCAGTAACCTTACAGAGTATCCCCTCTTTGCACTGATAAATTCAGTAACCTTACAGAGTATCCCCTCTTTGCACTGATAAATTCAGTAACCTTACAGAGTATCCCCTCTTGTCACTGATAAATTCAGTAACCTTACAGAGTATCCCCTCTTGTCACTGATAAATTCAGTAACCTTACAGAGTATCCCCTCTTTGCATTGATAAATTCAGTAACCTTACAGAGTATCCCCTCTTAGCACTGATAAATTCAGTAACCTTACAGAGTATCCCCCCTTTGCACTGATAAATTCAGTAACCTTACAGAGTACCCCTCCTTTGCACTGATAAATTCAGTAACCTTACAGAGTATCCCCTCTTAGCACTGATAAATTCAGTAACCTTACAGAGTATCCCCTCTTTGCACTGATAAATTCAGTAACCTTACAGAGTATCCCCTCTTTGCACTGATAAATTCAGTAACCTTACAGAGTATCCCCTCTTTGCACTGATAAATTCAGTAACCTTACAGAGTATCCCCTCTTAGCACTGATAAATTCAGTAACCTTACAGAGTATCCCCTCTTTGCACTGATAAATTCAGTAACCCTACAGAGTATCCCCTCTTTGCAGTGATTAATTCAGTAACCTTACAGAGTATCCCCTCTTTGCACTGATAAATTCAGTAACCTTACAGAGTATCCCCTCTTAGCACTGATAAATTCAGTAACCTTACAGAGTATCCCCTCTTAGCACTGATAAATTCAGTAACCTTACAGAGTATCCCCTCTTTGGACTGATAAATTCAGTAACCTTACAGAGTATCCCCTCTTTGCACTGATAAATTCAGTAACCTTACAGAGTATCCCCTCTTTGCACTGATAAATTCAGTAACCTTACAGAGTATCCCCTCTTTGCACTGATAAATTCAGTAACAGTCAGCAGAGCATTGATGGTGGCGCCCCCACTTCCAACATTAGACTTGGGATCCTCTACTGTCAATACGATCACTTCCTTGTCAATGAGACCTTTGTCTTGTCTTAGTTCAAGTTCTATAAGAAAAAAAGTTAAACTATTTTTTAATCTTCCCACCAAGACCTTTACAAATGACAAACATTGCCTGGTTGAAGCTGTTTTTCAACGTGGCTTGTTTCTGTTGGCTGCACCTATTCCACATCTCATTATCTTCTATAAGTCTATATGAAGGGGCTGTTATCAGTTTTCAAAATTTCTGTAATTATTAGTCATGCAATTATTCCTCATCTTACTATCATCTTTTAATTAAATGTGTTGACAATAGTGATATCTAAAGTAGTTAACAATGAACATGACGAACACATATTTTCCCTTAATTATTAAGTATTTTTTTCAGTATATAATGTATGCAGCATTACCATTAGATTTTTTTATATCCTTTTAACAAGAAGGTGACTTATAATTATACAATGTGTATGAATAAAAGGTGATTTTTTAAAAAGTCATTTCAACTATTGATGCATTTTAGATTTTCTGTCAAGCTTCTTTTTAGCTTGTTAAAAAAAGCAAATGATATTTTAACTTGTAACCTACCTTTTTTCAATGTATCTCCAAATTCCTTCTTTGCACAAGTCATTACAATAGCTGTCCATTTCACTTTTGTGCTCATACCTAAAAAACAAGAACATTTCTTCACGTTTAGGCAAGTGTAACTTTCTTTCACCAAGAATAATTAAGTTAAAAAATATGCTGAATTTCGTGGTGATTTTTTTTTCAATTTTATACATGTAGGGCCAAATAATAAAGAAAGAAAACTTAAGTCAGAAACAAGGAACTAGATAGAAAGAATGGAATCTTGTGAAATCTCACCTTTTCTTGCAAGGCGAGACTTGGAGATAAATTGAAGAGGAACACATCAATATATCAAATTTGTTTTCATCAAAGTTAACAAATGGTCATAAATTATTAAAGTTTATCTATATAAAAATTCATTTTTATGAGTGTTTTTACATTTAGTGATTTATAAAAATATATCAAATTATAAAGCGGATATATGGCAAAATAATTGGCAACATGGCAAGATCTACTCTGTGACCAGTACCTATTTAATAAAACAAGTGCCTTTGGTCCAGATTGATAAAATTATCCAGGGGCTGTCAAGTTTTTATGAGCTGCTTGCATGAGATTAGACAAAAAATTTAAAGATCAAAGGAAATAATTAAAAGATCAAAGAAATTTGCCGCCAAATTGCTGACTAGATGTGTGAGTCTAACGGCGATTGCATGAGACTTGACAGGCCTGAATTATAATCCTACCCATGCAATTGATATTTTCAAAATTAACCCATATGTCTACACCAGCTTTTAAGGCCATGAATTCTTCTTGAGAGAGGTTTTTTTGTGTGTCTAGTTATAGTTTAGAATATTAGACTGTTAGGGACCGACCATTTAACTTGAAGGGGGGAGGGCTTTGGTTTAACAAAAAAAATATTCTAAAAAAAATGTTGATGACAAAAATATTTTGGCAGCAGAGGGTAAGAAAAAAAATATTCTGAAGAAGGATTTCTGCCATATAAAATAATGATAATAATGAAAAAAAAATTCTGTTGTGACACCTTCGAAAAATAAATAATATATATTTTCCGCGCTTTGCAGAAAAAAAATTTCTGAACAAAATAAAAACAAAGACCCCCCTTCAAGTAAATGGTTGGTCCCTTAGATTATAGGGCAGATAAAGTCATTAGAGCAAGGTGCCTCTGCAACTGTTCTTCTTCTTCTTCTGTCATATATGGCGTTTATTCCCATGGAACGTTATACTCCAGCTTGAGCAATCTGGATAAAAACCCAAAGGGACAATATTTACAGTTAAAAACAGGCTGGTCAGGAGCTGGGCAAGTAGTGCAGTTTTGCAGAAATCTTGGGCCAATTTAAGAGCAAGGCTTGAAATTGAATGATCTTAAATAACTCTTATACTTTGAGTTACAAATGTAACATGTCTTAATTACTATTGTTTTGAGTGTAGTAAAGGTAGTAAAGTTTGTTGTTTTCTTTTTCAATCTTTTTGGCAAATTATCTCCCCTCCAAAACAAAAAACCACTTCCGTTTCCTGATTTGCGAGCACCTTGCTGCAAAAACTTTCTTGTTTTTTTTTTCCAATTGAACAGTCATAGTAGCTTCCAGAGAATATTCAAGCTTTTTACAGACAGATTAAACTTATTGGTAAGGTCATTAAACGTTTATTGGTCAAAATCTTTAGGATCCTCTGTTGTTTTGGGGTTGACCCAGACAAGCTAGACAAGCCCTCCCCTAGGCCTAGGCCTAGGTAAACTGAACTTCTGTTGCATTGTAAGGGGTAATGGATCTGCAATTTTGATTGGCTAGAAAAATGAGCCGCATATTATGACTGACTGGGGAGTTTAACGTCGTGACTATACCTAGGTAGTTAGTGTATCCAATAAACCCTCAACATCAGAATCCGGGTCGTTTCGTACCGATTCCCGTTCGTACCGGGTCGTTTCGCACCGGGTCGTTTCGTACCTACAACTGAGTCGTTTCGACCTTATTTAGTTAGAACATTTTGTAGAAAGATTGTGATTTCAAATTGGAATATATGAATAATTTGAGCATAACTGAATAAAAAAAATGACAAAAAGCACTAAAATACACGAACACAATCATAAAAAAATCGTGTTCATTTAACTGATATTCCTGATGTGTTGGTTTAGTTTTTAAACGTTTTTATTTAATTTTTTATTTCACAATATTCATTCTAAATAAAAATGTCTAATGACCTCTAATAGAATGAATTGAGAAATTGGTAATGTTTTTTCCCTGCTACACTGCTTAATTATCATGTATCTGATATTGTTGTTAAGGTTTAGTCCTGGTTTGCCCACATTGAATTAGCTGTATAACCAATTAAGTTAAATAAACAAAAAAGACAATAGGTGCACTGACCATAAAAATCTAAAGTCTATTCTATTTAAATAGGTACATAATTATTAAAAAAATTAATTTTTATGCAATTTTTTGTTCAGAAAAAAAAAGTTAAGGCAGTATTAATGTTCTGGTTTTTAATATTTTGAGTTGTATTTTTTGCAATTAAAACAATAGACCTTAATCATTTTTGTGTTAAAATAGTATAAAAAAAAGTTAAAAAAATAAAGGAAACTGTATTTTATAGCGAGCATAGCTCGCAAGCGGGCACTTCGTGCCCGCTCGAGTGGAGAGCTCTACGGTATTTGTTTCCACGAGAAATTTGCTAATGCTGATTTAGATTTTTTATGGTCCGGAAAGGGTTATTATTTTTACAGGTCCGGGGTGAATGTTAAAATAATTTATAAGAAAAGAAATAATGCTTAAAAAAAATAATAAATTGCGTTTTTTACAAGAAAATAATATTCTTAAAATAATAAATACACTTAAGCTGCTCGTTTTGGTTATATGCACGTACGAAACTGACGTGTCTCGAATCTTGATCGCCCGATACAATCTCGCCCCAAAATAAGCAAATGGAAATATTGGAAATTAAATGATAGCGATATCCCTGAATGTCGACATTTAGAACAAAAAAAATGAGTCCCTTTTAGCTATGCTCGCATTTAGGCAATGCCTATTCCATATTACTCGAACATCTTATAAGTTTGACAATGAGATTATTAAAGCTTTTATTTTACAGGCAGCTAAAGACAGTTTAAACCAGCAGTTTGTTGTAGAGTGCTTTATCCAGTTCCTCTGAAAGATCAGTACGAAACGACTCACCTATTTATAAAATCGGTACGAAACGACCCGGTACGAACAAGTTTAGGTACGAAACGACCCTAGGTACGAACGGGTTTCGGTACGAACAGTCCCGAGACCCAACATCAGAAAGGGAGTACCATCTATACAATAACAACAGACATGAGGTAAAACTACAAAAGTCAGAAGGGGAAAAAGACATAGGAGTACTAGTGGATGAACATCTATCATTCTCAAAACACATCCAACAACAAGTGAATATTGAAGGCCAACAGTATTATGGGACTCATTAGATCTAGACAACACATCATTCAGGTACCTATTTCAAGCTCTTGTCCGTCCGCACTTGGAATATGCTGCACCAGTATGGTCACCACACAAAGTCGGAGACATCGACAGCATTGAGAACGTACAGAGAAGAGCGACAAAGCAGATACCTGAGCTGAAACACCTTGAGTACCCAGACAGATTAAAAAAACTGAAAATGCCCACTCTCAAATACAGACGCCTTCGAGGGGATATGATCGAATCATTCAAAATACTGCAAGGTATTTATGATAGCCAGGTCACTGAAGGTTTGCTCGACCTAAATGAGAACACCAGAACGAGGGGAAACGATAAAAAACTGAAAAAACATCGCAGTAGATTAGACATCAGGAAGCATTATTTTACAAGAAGAATAGTAGACATCTGGAACAGCCTGCCTAATGAAGTAATTAATGCGAAAACAGTAAAGGAATTTGAAATAAAATTAGACAAACACTGGGAAGATCAAGAGATAAAGTACAACCATGAAGCAGACATCGACTTAAACAAGAGCACTCGACAAAAGTCTGGAAGTGACGAAACAACAATAAATAGTCAATTAGAAGAGGAGGTGGACATAGTGGTTCTAGGAGCCAGCGTCCACAGATGATCCTATCCTATCCTAGATATAGGCCGTCTGCAGCAACATAAAATATAAATATCCTGTCCCCACAGTCTTTAGCTGTAATTAGTCAGCAACCTGTTTGTTAGCTGATAAAATTAATATCATAAACTTTCATATGTCTTTAACTTAATTACATGTAGTAAAAAAGACATAAGATTATGTGATAAAATGAATTAAGTTAAAGAAATCTCTTAAGGTTCATCTGTACCTTTCGTTAAAAATAGCGAAATTTTCTACCTATTTTTTAGTAAATACAGAACAAAAACTACAAATAAAATAATAAGATAAAGCATAGCTGGACCTAGATATTGTAATTTCTGATTCAATTTCTATCAATTTGTCATTTTAAGTTCCTTAAAAATAAAGATCTCTTTTTTTCCTGTTCAGATTTTAAATATAAAAAAACGACAAACTATCACTATTGTGCCTCTTACATGAAACGAAGTGAACACTTTTAGTTAAATTCCTTATTGAAAGTTGCATGTAATTTGAGGCCACAAGAAAGGGTGAAAGTGATATTAGCCTTAAATCGAGTGTTTTAAAAGCGGAGAAAAAAGAGATCTCTTTAATAAAGGATTTTTTCGGGAAGAATTCATAGAAAAAAGGTAAGAATTTTTAATATCTAGGTCCAGCTACACTTTATATTTCAATTGAATGTGCAGTTTCGGCTGTGCATATACTGAAAATAGATTAAAAATAACGCCATGTTTTAAAGAAAGGTACAGATGAACCTTAACACGATTGTCCAACGGGTGATAAGCAAACCACCAAAAATTCTTCCCGAACCCGGCAATCTACGGTCAAAAGCTATTCCTTATGCTGTCGGAAGTAGGTAGTAACTCTGTTGGTCAAGGAGCGAAGCCGACAGAAGTGGTAGGGAACTGTTTTGTGCCTGCCCATTGGAATTATTTACCACACGAACCACCATAACTGTGACAACAAATACTAACACTTTATTTTATTTTATCATTATTATTTTTTTATGTTTACAGTAACGTCAGTAGCGTCATAGTAGTTTACTGTAGCATTTATTCCCATGGTCTCTTTGTAAAAATCATGTGACTATTATTTAACCGCCAATGAACCGCTTTTTATGTACTTCAGTAAGATAAAATATTGTATACTCTGTCCTGATGACGCCTGTCTTTGGGCGAAACATGACGACCTAATAAATAGCTGATCATCACAGCGGGTGAAAATTGGGTGTTGTGTCTTTATTTTTATATTGATTTAGATGGAGCTTAAAGACGCTGTTAAATACCATTAGGTATATCCACCCTAGAATTGCCCCTACCGCCAATTCACCGTCTCAGCGTGTTGGATCACCTTTTTCTCCTCCGATATCTATGTCGTAAGGCCTTTGATTTGACTTATGAATGCTTCTATAGAAGGACAGTTTATTACTTTCAATTAAGGTGCTATGTTGATTTTGTAATGACTGGTCATTAAGCCTTTGTTTGATGCATAAGATTGTTGGTATTTATCAATCAAGTAGCCAAAGCCTAGTTCTCTGATCCAAGTTTTAATTGTGAAAATCCATTTGTTAGATTGTGGTAGGTTTATAGAATTAGAATTATTTTTTGTCAAAACACATTTACAATAAATGGTTATAACACATTAATACATGTACATACATTCTTAAATCAAATGAAATTAAAGACTATATATTACAGTAATAAACCTTGGGTGGTGTCAACTCAATTAAACGACAAAATGGATCATGCATTATTCCTGCATGTATATATTTAATCATGAAAGCCTTTCATTATTTGAATATAAATATAAGTCTTTTTCCAAATTACATACAAATGTAGGGTGACCATAATGACCTAATTTTTTCCTTGACAATTGTTTATGTACATGTATTCAATTAAAGCTTTATTTACTATTAAAGAACTGCTATTTAGAATTAAAGGTATTTTGTAGTCAGTTAATGAGTCTAAATTCTATTTGAGTTTGATAATTAATTCTTTTCTAAAAGTTGTATAAGCCAGACAAAAAAATGCATTTTATCTTCAATTGCACTGGTGTCACATTTTGGACATATTCTGTTGTTTTGGGGAATATTTTGATATCGGCCTCTCTCTATTGCTAGAGTGTGGGCACTTATTCTGAATTTACAATTGTTGTTCTGTCTGACCTGAATCTACAGTTATCTACATAGAAAGGTCTCTTTTTTTGTCTGTAAATAGTTTTATAGAAAGACAGCTTTAATTTTTACTTTCAGCTATACTGCTGTTCTGAGTTTGTAATATATGGTCATAGAGTCTTTGTTTAATTGATGATAATGCAGATTTGGTATTTTCAGTACTATTAATTAAATAGCCAAAGCCTAGTTTCTTGAAATATATTTTAGATTTTTTAAGAAGATCTGACAATCATTGTAGGAGTTTTTGCTCTTTTTCTTTTTTTTTTCCCCAAATTTTGCACCTTTTAAGCCCAAAAACTACAAGATATTTGAAAGATTAAAATTGCATATTGTTCAGCACATCAAAATCTACAAAATTTGTAAAAGATTCAAAGTTGTAGGACCATTCCTTTAAGAGTTACACCCCTTAGATCATAAAAATTGACCATTTTCACAGCTTTTTGTTAAACTTTTCTAAAATCTTCTCCAAAAACACTTGGCCATATGTAGCCAAGCATGTATGATAGTTAGTGTCAACCGACCTATTACACATGGCTATGACTTACGGTACATTTTCCGCATGAATGTCCACTTACAGAAGAATGGTTAAAAGTCAATTCCTTCTTACCGACAAGTGCAACATCAACCAAATTGATATGGTAGATGCACCTAGTGATGTTAGGGACAATGCATGCTTCAGATGCTGGCTATGACCTACAATTTCTGCATGAATGGCAGCTTACAGAAGAATGGTTAAAGTCCATTCCTGCTAACAGACAAATACCATATCAACCAAAGTTGTATGGTAGGTGCATCTAGGGATGTTTAGCAATATGCATGGTGCAGATCCTGGCTGTGACCTTCTTTTCTGTATGGATGAGCACTTAAAATTTTGAAAAGTTGTCAATTCCCACTTAGTGACAATATTGCCTAACAAGGTGAGCTTCGTAATCAATAGATTACATATGTTTTTAACTCTGAAAATCTAAAATTTTCCTGTTATAGTTGTACATGTAGTAAAGGTATTATTTATTTGAAGGTGCATGCAACTATTGATATATTTAATGAAGATCCATCAAATATATTTTGAAGACTCCTCCTTTTTGTCCCCCGCCGCAACGCGTCGGAGGGACTTAGTAATGGTCTCCGTCCGTCCATCCGTCACATTTTTTGTGGGTGTAACTCCTCGAACACTACTGAACGGATGTTGCTGAAACTTTACACAGTGATAGGGTACAATTAGTAGATGATCATCCTATATTTGAAATTTTCAAAATGGCCGCCGTTTCCATGGAAACAGGGAAGAAAGGTCAAAATATAGGACATTCAATATCTCGGTTACCTAGGTGCACAGGGTTCTGAAATTTTGTAGGCTGATAGAGCAAAAGGTACTCTATAATAATACGGAAAAAAATTTTGAAGCGGTATTTACGGTTTTCGAGTTATTTACGAATTTGTGATTTTTCAGTCCGAAAAATGGGACTTTGTCAAACGTTTTTGTGGGTGCAACTCCTCGGACACTACTGAACCGATGCTGCTGAAACTTTACACAGTGATAGGGTACTATTAGTAGGTGATCATCCCATATTTGAAATTTTCAAAAATGGCCACCGTTTCCATGGAAACGGGGAAGAAAGGTCAAAATATAGGACATCCAATATCTCGGTTACCTAAGTGCACAGGGTTCTGAAATTTTGTAGGCTGATAGAGCAAAAGGTACTCTATAATAATACGAAAAAAAAATTGAAACAATATTTACAGTTTTTGAGTTATTTACGAATTTGTGATTTTCGGGTCCAAAAAATGGGACCTTGTCATATCAAACATTTTTGTGGGTGCAACTCCTTGGATACTACTGAACGGATGTTGCTGAAACTTTACACACTGATAGGGTTCTGTTTACAGGTGATCATCCCATATTTTGACAACCTATTTCTATCGTTTCTCAGAGAATATATTGCTTGAATTGACATACCACACAACTTTTATGCGGCGGCGGGGGACACATGGCTACGCGTAGCAATCTTTTTGACTTTCAGTCAGTATCTTAGTAAGTTGTAAGTTCAAATGTTCATATATTGCTCTGATGAACCATTAAAACAGGACATTGGTACATGTAGGACCTGTGACTGAGTATATTTTATAGGGGTAGCTGTTCCAATAAAAATTCATATCCTTTTCTACATGTCTTGCTGTAATAACATCATTCAGAGCTTGAAAACTACATTATAATATAGTTAATTACAATATTCTCTATGTCCTCTTATTACTGTACATGTACTAAATTATGATTCAACTCTGAGTCTTGTTAATATTAGAATATAAACCATATTACATTCATCATGTTCATATTCAATACATTTTCCTAACATGCCAGTGCCTTACGGAAAATATTATTGAAAACATTTTAAAATTATTTTTCAATCCAAAACTCTTAACAATATAAACGGGTATAACCTTGAAGTTAATGATATTAATACCTTTTCAATTATCACAATAAAAGAATTTAATTTAAATTATACAATTTAAATTCTGTAACGTTTTAAGAGAATTTCAGTAATGTGGTCCCTATGTAGGTTAATTCTACGAGGTTATGTCAAGTTATGTCATCTGTACATGTCATGCTGTAGTTTATTGGCAGTTGTATACTTATAGTATAGGGATATGTAAATGATATTAACCTCCAAAAGTCAATAGTGAAAATAATATCAAATATGATCTGGAATATTTAACTTGTGAAGATCAATTGACATCACAGGAGAGTGACACTATCATGACTATGAAATATTGACAATTTATAGATAGATTCCTATCATATACAAGGTTGGGAGGTTTTGATATGGATTTTTTATTTTGTTGATTAAAAATTCATTTATTCATGGACTTACAAAAATATTGCAATATATATAAATGTGACTTGTATTGAATTAAAAATGACAACAAAGTTCGATCAATTGTTTTTATTGACTACCATATGTGTGCAGTAAAGCAATAAAAGATACACTTCACAACATCATCATGTAACATCTTTACTTATGATTCAGGTTTTTGGAAATCTTAAGACTAATGAATGTTGTGAGTATTAAAAGAAATAATAGAAATCTGGATTTGACTATCAGCACAAATTTGTTGACATGTAATTATTACATATTTGCATTATACATATAATGCATTCCAAAACATAAATACAATGCAGTTTGTACATGTGCCCTGAAGAAATTTTGATGTCAAGCATAAAAAAAGCATGCCTGCAATTTATGAGTTTGTAAAATGTATATTCTTTTTTTACTTTTATTCATTTTAGTAGCTTGACAATAAATAGTGGTATGACATGCATGTCCACATGCATGACATGCATGTACTAATTTTGACATCTTTTATTGCTAGACCCTTATGTTAAAATACTGAAATATCTTTTTTCTTGTTAATTTTTGATGGGCCATTTAACAGTGCATTGTTGACTGTAGCCATTTAAACCTGAGCGAGTTTCATGACTTTTAAAGAACTAAAACCATATATAATAAATCACATTTAGGGCACTGTTCCAGCGACAACAAAGGATACTCTGGAGCAGCTAACACTGGCGGTGGTGTGTCATGGGCTGGACGACCCATGGCACATAGCGAGTCTATACCTGTTTAGGTATTAAAAGTCGATGCAGAGGGGCTTTCCCCTAGTCACGACTATAAATACCCATCAGTCAGTCATCTTTAAAAAATAAAATAAATATAGATATATGTCAAACTTTTACTAGACCAAGCAAAATTGTTACATTTTGTTTGAACATTTCTTTGGGTAGACAAATCTTTGAGATCTTTCTTTTAATTGATCAATTATTAATTGCCATTTATTCTGATGGAGAAAGTCACAACCCTATAGTGCTTTAGTGGTGATGAGTTATGATGTAAATATTTGGAAGATAACATGCTTGTGGTTCTATCATACATGAATTGTCTAGCCTTTGGCTTGTTTTGGTTGTAAAAACTATGACTTTATAATGTTACGATAATGATCAGTGTATTGATGTTTTCATAGGATGTATATGATTGGGCTTTATCAGTATTATATGTACATGTATGTTCCTCAATCTGATAGAATATGTGTGATTGGTTCCTAATGGTGTTACATGTACATGTAGGTTTCCCCAGTCTGATCGAAATTTTATACCACTTTAGGACAAGCAAGTGTTTTCTTTTGACTTCGGTATTTTTTTTATTTTTTTTGTGTGTTACATCAAGCCTTTCTTGCATGTGTAGCATATGTTAAGCAAAAAACAGTTGTTAAGAATGATTCAAATGGACTTTGTTCAAACAAGTACCAAAATGCATTATGTATCTATGATGATGAAAATAGTTTTAGGTTTAATGCTTATAAAAATCCTTTTTAATCTGTTTTCTTGAAATTAATCACCTCAATGAAAGAGTATTTTTGGTAAGTATGTAATCTGTATATCTATCTGGTCTGTCTTGTTTTATATCATGTTTGTATAAGGGGAACATATCCTTTGACAAACTTTTGGTGTTGATCAAAAATAGATTTAACATATATTTAATTGTCTACTTTCAGATTATTTCTGCATGATGTGAGCTATTGATGGAGACCTTAGAACCATAGTAAGCTGTTATGTCAGAGTCTGAAATTCAGGTATGGTTGTACTATGTTTGCACATTACTGATAGAATTTTCTACATACATTGTATAAGAAAAATGCAGTAGAGTTTTCAGGTTCATGATATGAGTTTATTATTTAAAAAAAAAGTATTGAAGAATTTAGGCTTAGAAGTTCTGAAATTAATGATAAAATGTTTAAACAACTATTCACAAATCACAATGTAATTATAAGATGCCGAACAATTTCTTCATTTACTTTTTTTATACGACCGCAAAAAATTTGCGGACGTATTATGGTATGATGCTGTCGTCGTCGTCGTTGTCGTCGTTGTCGTCGTTGTCGTCGATGTCTGTTAACTTTTTAGTGTTTCCACAATAACTTTAGTTCCAGTTATCCGATTGCTATGAAACTTTACAATGATGTTCCTTACCATAAAAGGATGCATGGGATTGATTTTGGGGGTCCCCCCATTTTTCGTTTAGAAATTAGGGGCCAAAAAAGGGCCAAAAATACTACTTTTTTGTTTGTTTCCACAATAACTTTAGTTCTAGTTATCCAATTGCTATGAAATTTGACATTGATGTTCCTTACCATACAAGGATGAATGGGATTGATTTTGGGGGTCCCCCCTTTTTTTGTTTCGAAATTAGGGGCCCAAAAGGGGGAAAAAATTCAAATATTTTACTTGTTTCCACCATAACTTTGGTCCTAGTTGGCCTATTGCTGTGAAATTTGTCAAGAATGTGTCTTACAATAAAATAATGAACCTGATGAATTTTCGTGCCCCCCTTTTTCTCCGTTGTGTAATTAGGGGCCAAAAGGGGCCAAAATAAAAACTTTTTTATTTGTGGTCCGATTTCGAAATTTTTTTTTACATGTTTGTTCTTGTCAAATAGCGGATACAAAATTAAGAATTAATTTTTGCGACCCCCCCTTTTTCCCCCTATTACGTAATTAGGGGCCAAATGGGGCCAAAATCGAAACTTTTTTATTTGTGGTCCGATTTTGAAATTTTTTTTTTGCAAGTTTATTTTTGTCAAGTAGCGAATCCAAATTTGAGAATTTATTTTTGCGACCCCCACCCCTTTTTCACCTGTTACATAATAAGGGGCCAAAAGGGGCCGAAATTGAAACTTTTTTATTTCTGGTCCGATTTTGAAATTTTTTTTTGCATGTTTGTTCTTGTCAAATAGCGGATACAAAATTAAGAATTAATTTTTGCGACCCCCCCCTTTTTCCCCTTATTACGTAAATAGGGGCCAAATGGGGCCGAAATTGAAACTTTTTTATTTCTGGTCCGATTTTGAAAATTTTTTTTGCATGTTTGTTCTTGTCAAATAGCGAATACAAAATTAAGAATTAATTTTTGCGACCCCCCCTTTTTCCCCCTATTACGTAATTAGGGGCCAAATGGGGCTTTTTTATTTGTGGTCCGATTTTGAAAATTTTTTTTGCAAATTTATTCTTGTCAGGTAGCGATTCTAAATTTAAGAATAAATTTTTGGGGCTGTAATCATAATTTAAAAAAAAATTCTGGTTCGATTTTTTATTTTTTCCCCAAACATTATTCTTTTAAAGAGTAGAATACAACATTCAAAATTTATTTTTTTAGCCCCTGGGTTGAAAGTCCATCAGAGAAGCATGTGTCAAAAACCTTTGTCAGTCCACCATGGGCTGCATGTGTCCAGAACAATAGACTATCCATATTAGGCCTAAAACGTACAGGGTTCAACATGTTGCGGTCGTATCATGCTGCGCTCGGCGAAGCTTTTTATTGCACTTTCTTGCAACAAACAAATTTTATTAAAGTACTTTAATTTCAAACTAAATCTAGCATTTAAATCTTTTAGTAACAACTTTTATCCTCTAATTGATTACTTTAATTCAGTTGCTTGGCATGGGGTAAGAAAACCAAGTTTCTTATTTTACCAGATGATAGGGTTTTGATTCTTAGAATAATATTTTCATTAATCATTTCTGAAAAGGGAAACCTACCTTTACATAGAAGATTTTTATTGATTAATCTGACTGGATGAAAAGAAATCAAGGTGTCTAGCTGTTACAAGTCTTAGATCACATGTAGATATTGTTTTATTAGGGAAGTATGGATTATGAAGAGATACTTTTAAAGAAAAGCCAGATCTATATAGCTAGAAAAGTATTATTGTTCAAGGGGCGCTCATTTTTGTAGATCTTTTAAACCACAAAATCTGGGATGAAAACAAAACCAAAGCTAGTGTAACTTATGTAAAGGAACATTTGTCCTCCTAAAAATGATTTTTTTAGATCAAGATATTGATGTGTCATTTAGTTATTCATAATTAGCAAAAACTTACTTCATGACATCAATGCTTATGTTTGTTGAATTTTAATGTGATATACCAGTTATTGTAAAATCATTGAAGATATACAATCTAACTGGTTATGGGGGAAGTATTTACTTCAAGGCCAACTGACTCTATGTTCTGTACAATATCTAATATAACTTAATTGCTGGTACCTGTATTCATAGCTAACTACTTGAATTAAAAGACATGTTCTTCATTTAAAATTATTCTTCATATGAAGCCAACCAAAATGAATTAATTTCATTACCTTACAGGGTTTCCTCTGGGTGTATTTTTCTTTGGGCCATCCCTTGGGCCAAATGCATATTTTTTGGGCCAACATAAATGACATTGGGCCAATATTTTTTTTTTAGTTTTGGCAGGAAATCATTATTAATATTATATTTTCAGTACTAAGGAAAGCACACAGATTACAACAGTTATTATTATGTTCAATAATAAATATCTTAACATTTGTTGAATTGATCATAGTTAATCATATTAAGATTTAACAAACTGTCATAATGTTTTTTTAATGTACTACAGATCTGTCTAGAATTTTTTGTTTTTGTTATAATGGGCAAGAAAATAATATAATAAAAAAAACTTGTTTTAACAAAATAAATCAATCATTGGAACTCCACTAAACCACAGTACTCCGCTGTTATGGAGGTGCTCCTATCAAAAGGAGGGTATTACAGAGGAGACAGAGATCGTAAATATGTAAACAAATTTCTTTCATCTGAGCTCAATTTGATGCATGAAAAAGGATGTGTTTGGATTACAGGATGTTCTTAATAAAATAATTTCATGGAGGTAAATCCTTTCATCTATGTTTACTTCCAGTTTTTCTGATATTTACACAAGAATATTTATCATTTGGACAACATGGTCAGAGCACGTGAATTGCCATTTAAATCAGCTGATATAAAAATAAACTTACTCTTGATTGGTCAATTATATTGCATTCATGATTGATTTCTATCAATTAATCCAAATCAATCAGCGATGGTCAAGCACCTGTTATTTTGACCCCTTTACACAATTGACAGTTAATTAACGGTGTTAGCTTGGATCATAAATCAATACATAGGGCATGTAGGGCTTCATAGTGAACTTTGTTGTCAGTTTGAATGACACGAAAATGACATTGTTGATCAAAATACGGAACCAACATTTTGGGCCACTTTGTTGGGCCAAAATTATATTTTTTGGGCCAGAATTGAAAAAATAGGGCCAATGGCCCAAGTGGCCCACGCCAGCGGAAACCCTGTTACCTTAGAATTAACACGGGCACATTTTGAATGTTCATATTCATTAAAATTGAAGAAAGGTTTTTGATATTTACTGTTACCATTCAGAGTAATACCAGTAATTAAAGCAACAAGAACATTTGGCATATTATGGTGAAATAAAACTCCAAGTTATTGTGCTAATGAATTTTGATTGATTTTTATCATGGATTCTATGTTAACAGTAAGTATATGAATGGTGAGCTTGTGTGTTAAGTCTGTCTGTCTGTAATAATGTGCTTGTTCATTGCATTTCATTGTTTAGGTTGTGAATGTTATGTACGTGTATTAAGTTTGTAAATGGTTTACTTTTCATCTAGCCAATTGCATGGCTACAATTACATGTAAATATTTGCATTATTTTGAAGAAGGAAAGGGTGGAAACAGCAAATGCTTCTTATCCAAACTTTTTTATGTCCCTATGATTGAAAGCTAGGGCATATAGTTTTACTTATGTGTGTCTGTATGAAATTCCATCAATCTTTTCTTAAAACCCATATGACTGTGTGAATAATTTCAAGTTTGGTAGGATGGTTCAGTATAACAAACTGTATGTCCTAAGACACTCTCAAAACTGTTGGACTTTTACTTCCGTTTTGTAACTGGGGTCAAAATGATAATTTATGTCAAAATTTACGTCAAACTTTCCTCAGAAACATACATGGGAGAAATTTAATACTTGGTTTGATGGTTCAGTATGAAAAGTTCCGACCTGTCAGACTTTTACTTTCTGTTTGTGGCCTAACGGGGGCATCTGTGTCCCATGGACACATTCCTTCTTTTTTTTTGAGAATCAATATGTGCTATGATCTTTTCAGTTATTTTTAAGCATGATTTTTGCATCTTTGTTGAAATGTGATGTCATGGCTTCTATAATGTAAAACAAATTACCAAGAAACTGGTTCTTAGTGATGTTAAATATTTTTTATCATTGTTTTGGATTTATTAAAGTGACAAATTTTGTTTAAAATATACCATACTGGTATTTGGCATTGCATTTCTTTCAGTTCTTAACCTTATTTTCATGAAGTAAATTTGTGTCAGTCGCATAGGAAACTTGTGTTTTTATATTTAAATTAAACTTTTTGCAAATTTTGTTATATTTTAATGACATTAAACTTCTTGCAAATTTTTAAATACCAATTAGAAGAAATCTTACACTATGAAATCTGATATATTGTTTGTGAATTTAATACCTCATTTATTTTGAAAACAAAGAAATTTAAAAGAATAGAAAATTTTCCTTTTAATTATTTTATTACAAGCATGCTTTGAACATGTTGAAACAAAAAAGGAATAAAATATATATTTTTGAATAAGGGGCAGTAAAGAACAAATAAAATATTTAGAATTAAGAAATTATGTTTAGCATACAAAAAGAATGATCAATCTGGATTTATTTCTACAGTTAGGAAGAAAAAAATAGATATATTCATGAATTGACTGTGTTTAACTAAATAGTCAAATTTGAAATGCTGAATGTCTCGTTTTGTACAGCACTAAGTGGAGAATTATTGGAGATTTTTTTTAATTAAACAAAATGGATAATTTACCTAAAACTCTAATAGAAGTTTTGAATTCTGCCATGAAGGAAAACCAAAGTTTATCGTGGAGAATTCATGGAGTAGATGATAAGGTCATCATGAACTTAATGTGGGTACCCAATAAAAGAAGGGTACGGTATAAAACTGATCAAAGTTTAGATATTTCTGGATGCAGAAGTCTTGACAATTCTCGAAGTAGACACTTGGACAGTTTGTTTCATGGAAGTAGAAACTTAGAAAGTTCTTTGTCTTCACTGGATGATGGCTATACCACTCATAGGAGTGACTGTAGTCTGTTGACAACCAAATCATCTGTTGTAACAGAAAGCATTGCTATGTCTGCTGCTAATAATAAAGTGCCAACTGCTGCAAACAGGTCTTCTGTTTCATGTAAAAAAGTACAAGTTGTTCAAAAAAAGAAAGATATAAAGGAAAGACACTTGGTAAGATTGGAAGCGGTCTTATGTGCCTAAAAACTTCCTTGCTTTTAAGATAACCGAAAAATGTTTTGACCCTTTGAGGCATGTAAAAATACAAGATTAGTCAATCTAGATATTGTATGTTTTATTAAGTTTAACTGCCTGGTAAGATAGAATAGCTAGCTTCCATTGATGTTCTAATATTTTACAATACATTTATTTACCATTACAGATAGATGAATCCAGCAGTTCTGATGTAAATAGGACGAGAGAGGGGGCAAAGGAAGGGCGTAAACAGTTACCACTGATTCCAGATTCTGAGGAGGACATGGAGGGGCAGAAACCAGTAAAAACTGGTATCCATGGATTTGAAAACTTCAAGTTAGAATACTCATTGTTAGCAGAATAGTAAGTGAAATGGTTTAATAGATTCTTAATAATAGACATAGACAACTATAAATGTTACTTTAAATTTTATTTTAAGAGACAAAAATGACTTCTTTTTTTTAAAAATATAAGATTGATGTGTAATAGGTTATCATCTTACGTGTATATGAAATTTCACATGGTCATTAAATTGTGGAAGAAACAAAGTCTTTCAGAAAGTTGCAACAAATAATACAAAATCTCATTTCAATTGAAGTTTGTTAAGTCAGTCTTGCTGCTTAACTTATATTCTACATAAAGTAAGTTTATTTTATATTTTCAGTAAGTTGCTGATGCAACAGAAGATCCCAGGATGTTATATGATGCCATCAGCACTGTCTCCACTCAGTAAGTTGAATGACACACTGTAAATCTCTCTTAAGGATGCTCGCTAGTCCTGTTTTGGGATTTCGGTCATTTTTTCTGAATCCTCGGGTTTTTACCATCGAAAAAGGGTTGATTTTTTGCCCACAAACCTATTTTCTTTTTATAAATGCCTTAAGAATACATGTATCATAAAGGACTGATTTACAAAGTTTTATCAAATCCTTTTTATTCTGTCACGGGTTTAAACAGCAAAAAAGAGCTAATGCTTAACCTATGAAAAAGTCAGAGAAAACCTTTTCCTACCAAAAATTTAACGTCAATTATTTTGAAAACCAGGTCACGAACCTATCAAAATTTTTGCTTATTTTATACCTTTTACTATTATTTTTTCATTTGAGACAAATTTGAAACGTATTTATTTTCTATGATAGTAGCGAACATCCTTAAAATAGTAGTAACTATGGATACTGAATTATATCAAGACAGTCAGAAAATAAAGCAATAACCTTTTACCTTTTGTTACAAACTTTTTTTATCTCTTCTGAAACTAATACAAACATAACTTAATTAAGATGAATCTTGGTATATAGCAAGTACGCCATGTAATGTTAAACATGCACTTTAATAGAAAAAAAAACAATGCGGGTATTGTGTACCATCAATCTTTATTGGGATGTTTTACTTGGTAAATTTTAATTAGATATAATTTTATTTGTTATTTTCAGTATGGTACAGTGTATTTTTTGTTAGACAAGGTTTATGCCAAGAAGGTGTATTACATTTTAGTTGATATAATTATGTCTTCTCCACTTTTGTGAGGAGACATATTGGTTTTGTTGTGTCCATCTGTCTGTCTGTCACAAAGTTTGTCAGTGAAACTTCTCTGAAACTACTGAACCAAATTCAATGAAACTTGTATATAGGAAGGATACCATATGTAGTTGTGCATATTACCAGGAAATTTCTATCCTCAAATTTTTGTGGGAGTTATGGCCCTTTGAACTTAGAAATTTGCTGAAAATCCTCATTTATCATCTTGTCACCGCAACTCCTCTAAAACTACTGAACCAAATTCAACAAAACTTGGTATATAAGAAGGACACCATATGTAGTTTTGCATGTTACTAGGAAATTTTTATCCTCAAATTTTTGTGGGAGTTATGGCCCTTTGAACTTAGGAATTTGCTGAAAATCCTCATTTATCATCTTGTCAGGGCAACTCCTCTAAAACTACTGAACCAAATTCAATGAAACTTGGTATATAGAAAGGACACCATATGTAGTTGTGCACATTACGAGGAAATTTTTATCCTCATTTGTTTTGTTGGAGTAATGGCCTTTTTAACTTAGAAATTTGCTTAAAATCCTCATTTATCATCATGTGAGCGCAACTCCTCTGAAACTACTGAACGGAATTCAATGAAACTTGGTATATAGGAAGGACACCATATGTTGTTGTGCATATACCAGGAAATTTTTATCCTCAAATTTTTGTGGGAGTAGTGCCCCTTTGAACTTAGAATTTTTGGGGGAAACAGGGGAGACATCGTTTTTGTAGGCAACAACAAACTTTAATTTTATTTGTTATTTTCAGTATGGTACGGTGTGTTATTTGTTAGACAAGGTTTATACCAAGGAGGTGTGTTCAGGTTCAAGCTAACAGTACCAGATAACTTCCCTGACGGAGAATGTCCTGTGAGTTTGTATGGCTGTTTTCCATTGTGGATTTTTTAAATTTACGTTTATATTGTAGGTTGTGTCACATACACTTATTCCACATCTCCTTTTCTTCTATTATAATAACAATCATGTTTAGTAGACAGGTGATAATTATGCTGAGTGTGTTTATGTGCAGGGAATGTATTGTCTTTTGATTTGTTGATATGTATGTCTGTCACACCTCAGGTTTATGTGTTTAAACTGATTTCTAGGAAACAGTAAGCCAAACTTCATCAATAATATAAATCTCACTAATCCAACAAGGACAACATTGCAGCTTAATTATACTATTTGAAAAATCTGTGCCAAGCTGATCATAAGTATATAAGGATACGCATTGTTTGTTTTCATAAACTTTACTACATATCTTTGGTTATGTACATTAATTTGTCTTTGCAGAATCTAGTCTTTGACTTTCCAGTCTTTCATCCTTTAGTTGATACCTCGACTGGAGAACTTGATGTAAAACGAGCTTTTCCAAAATGGAGGTGAGGCATGCAGCAATTTTTATAGTTTGTCGTAAAGTCTAGACAAAACACACATCAAAATACAGTTTAAAATAATTTCCTTGCACTTTGTGCATATTTTTTTGTTTAAATTGTGTAAGTGAAAAATAAAACAAAATAGCTGATTATATACTCCATCTTACTTCATGTTAGTTTTTTTATTGCTTTAATGATTTTTTTCCCCGATGTACCATAAATATTGTTACTTTGTTACTTGGGGGGGGGGGGTAAAACCAACTCACTCATCCTGAATCATCCACTCATTGTGTATTTATTCATTATTATTTCACCCTTGCAATGTTCATCTCACTGAAATAGCTGCTGCTAGGGACTAATTGAACATAATTACTAAAGAAAATTTGATATATTGACAGGAGAAACAATAACCATATATGGCAGGTGTTACTGTATGCCAGAAGGATGTTCTATAAGATAGACACCAAGTCTCCGTGGAATCCTGAGGCTGCTGTTCTGTAAGTTACAGGTTAAATAATCATATATACATTATTATTTTTTGGCCAGATTTCACTAGTGAAAATCAGGGTTATAAAATGGTGAATGTTGGGCGGGTGGGGAAAATACTTTCGTAACAGTTTTCTCAGCAACTTCTTATCACAGCCTCTTGATATTTGGTATGCAGCATCAGCATGGGCTCCAATAAGGTGGGATTCGATTTCAGGTGTGTCGCTCACCTACTTCTTGTTTACCGACTTAATTAATTTTTTACATAAATGTCCAATTATAGAAAATTTTCATAACAGTTTCCTCAGCAACTACTTATCACATCCTCTTGATATTTGGTATGCAGCATCAGTATGGGCTCCCATAAGGTGGGATTTGATTTCAGGTCTGATGCTCACCAACTTCCTGTTTAGCGACTTAGTTAATTTTTGACATAAATGTCCAATAATAGAAAATTTTTGTAACAGTTTTCTCAGCAACTACTGATTACAGCCTATTGATGTTTTTTGATGCAGCATCAGCATGGGCTCCCATAGAGTGGGATTCAATTTCAGGTCTGTTGCTCACCTACTTTCTGTTAACCGACTTAGTTAATTTTTGACATAAATGTCCAATAATAGAAAATTTTCATATCAGTTTTCTCAGCAACTACTTATCTCAGCTTCTTGATATTTGGTATGAAGCATCAGCATGGGCTCCCATAAGGTGGGATCTGATTTCAGGTCTGTGGCTCATATACTTCCTTTTAAACAAAATCCGGCCATTTCTGTCTTCGACCTATTTTTATTTTGTGGTTCATACAAAAGCAGATTCCTAGATATTAAATTAATCATAAAATGAAGACTTCAGTAATTAAGATTCCTGTAATAAGGAATTCAAATCAGAGTTATCTTTCTTTCATTGTAACAGCTGTGAAGAGGACACAGAATTATTTAAACAGAAAGTGAACGAGACAGTGGCAACCAGTAAAGAAAAATCAAAAGAACCAGTCAAATCAGACGACCCCCACACAATCAAGTAAGACCATTATAACATATAACCAATGAAATCAGACAACCCCCAACCAATCAAGTAAGACCTTTATAACATATAACCAGTCAATTCAGACAACCCCCACGCAATCAAGTAAGACCATTGTAACATATAACCAATGGAATCAGAAGACCCCCACACAATCAAGTAAGACCTTTATACGTGTAACATATAACCAATGGAATCAGACGACCCCCACACAATCAAGTAAGACCATTATAACATATAACCAGTCAAATCAGACGACCCCCACACAATCAAGTAAGACCATTATAACATATAACCAATGAAATCAGACGACCCCCACACAATCAAGTAAGACCATTATAACATATAACCAATGGAATCAGACGACCCCCACACAATCAAGTAAGACCATTATAACATATAACCAGTCAAATCAGACGACCCCCACACAATCAAGTAAGACCTTTATACATGTAACATATAACCAATGGAATCAGACGACCCCCACACAATCAAGTAAGACCATTATAACATATAACCAGTCAAATCAGACGACCCCCACACAATCAAGTAAGACCATTATAACATATTACCAATGAAATCAGACGACCCCCACACAATCAAGTAAGACCATTATAACATATAACCAGTCAAATCAGACGACCCCCACACAATCAAGTAAGACCTTTATACATGTAACATATAACCAATGGAATCAGACGACCCCCACACAATCAAGTAAGACCCAGTCAAATCAGACGACCCCCACACAATCAAGTAAGACCATTATAACATATAACCAATGAAATCAGACGACCCCCACACAATCAAGTAAGACCATTATAACATATAACCAGTCAAATCAGACAACCCCCACACAATCAAGTAAGACCATTATAACATATAACCAATGAAATCAGACGACCCCCACACAATCAAGTAAGACCATTATAACATATAACCAGTAAAATCAGACGACCCCCACACAATCAAGTAAGACCATTATAACATATAACCAATGGAATCAGACGACCCCCACACAATCAAGTAAGACCATTATAACATATAACCAATGAAATCAGACGACCCCCAACCAATCAAGTAAGACCTTTATAACATATAACCAATGAAATCAGACGACCCCCAACCAATCAAGTAAGACCTTTATAACATATTACCAATGAAATCAGACGACCCCCACACAATCAAGTAAGACCATTATAACATATAACCAATGAAATCAGACGACCCCCACACAATCAAGTTAGACCATTATAACATGTAACCAATGAAATCAGACAACCCCCAACCAATCAAGTAAGACCTTTATAACATATTACCAATGAAATCAGACGACCCCCACACAATCAAGTAAGACCATTATAACATATAACCAATGAAATCAGACGACCCCCACACAATCAAGTTAGACCATTATAACATATAACCAATGAAATCAGTCGACCCCCACACAATCAAGTAAGACCATTATAACATATAACCAATGGAATCAGACGACCCCCACACAATCAAGTAAGACCATTATAACATATAACCAGTCAAATCAGACGACCCCCACACAATCAAGTAAGACCATTATAACATATAACCAATGAAATCAGGCGACCCCCACACAATCAAGTTAGACCATTATAACATATAACCAATGAAATCAGTCGACCCCCACACAATCAAGTAAGACCATTATAACATATAACCAATGGAATCAGACGACCCCCACACAATCAAGTAAGACCATTATAACATATAACCAGTCAAATCAGACGACCCCCACACAATCAAGTAAGACCATTATAACATATAACCAATGAAATCAGGCGACCCCCACACAATCAAGTTAGACCATTATAACATATAACCAATGAAATCAGACGACCTCCAACCAATCAAGTAAGACCATTTTAACATATAACCAATGAAATCAGACGACTCCCAACCAATCAAGTAGGACCATTATAATAAATAATCATTGAAATCAACAACAAAAAGTGTATATTTTCATTAATTTTTGGTTTTGCCAAATTTTAACGTCCCATCTAGGAAAGTAGGGAACACATAGTGTTTAGGTCTGTTTCTCTGTGGGGAGTTATGTCTTTTGGACATACTCTTGTTTTATTATTGAATATTAAGAAGGTCAAAAGAAATGTGGCTGTATCCTATTTCTTAGCTGTATCTATCCTTTTGACACATCTCATTTATTTCAGATATGTGTCATGGGACCCTAATATACATGAGGAAGCTAGAAAAGATATGATAAAACCTCAGGTAAATACAGGTAATAACAGGTGTTATTTCTGCTCTATGGTGGTAGTTAACAGGTGATGGGACAGGTAAAAATTTTCATGTAATTCATGTAATGCTTAAACTTATATAAGACGTTTACTGTACTCTGGTGTTAACAGGTGTTGGTGCAGGTAAAACTCAACATTAAATAAATAAAATGCTTCAAGCTTAAATAAATCTCAGTAAATACAGGTATTAATTAACAGATGTTTTCTCTGATTCCTTTTGTTGTGGGGGGTTATGTCTAAAGAGTAATAGTTTACTTTTTGTGAAAGATTTTATGAAATGTGAATAGACAAGCTAGTATATGCCCTTGAAACCTATAATTATGTAGGCACTATACTCCAATTCTATTATTTCTAAGATTTTTCTTTGAATGACAGCAGCCTTTTCAAATTAGAGTTATTGCCCTTTGATCAATATCAGAATGTGACTTAAGGTAGATGTGGATCTTTTTGCACATTTATCATAACTTTAAATTTTATGATGCTAGCTATTCTAATTGATTTCTATTCGGCTAGGTAAACATCAAAACTGATAATTACGACCAAAAATTTGATAAATTCACCTTCTTCGGAAATTTTAATATTTTCCTATACTTTTTAAGGGGAGATAATTTGCATAGAAATAATAAAGAAAAAACACTTTTTTCACTTTTGTTAAAAAATTTGATGGTGAACTTTATTTTTTATTTAGTATATTTAAAAATCAATACAAAACACAGATTTTCACAAATTTTAAGAAAAATCTATGGAGTAAATTTTCTTTAATGAAGAAAATTTGAATTTTCCCTATTGATCCTATAGTAAAAGTACTAGGATCATGCATTTTTCAAAGTCATTTCTTCAAAAACTCCTCTGGTGAACTTTTAATTTTATTATTGAAATTTAAAGTACCATTATAGAGCAAACTGTGGCCAAAATTAAAAAAATATCTATGGATAAATTTTTAGACACCCCATCTACCTTAATGTTCAATATCTGCTAAATTGTAAAAACATGTTAGACTTTGTGTTGTTGAAATAGTTTATTGCATCAGGTAATTGTATGCATAGATACTTTTGTAAATATATTAGATGTCTTCGCTGGCCTTTTGGTTTTGGTTGCTGGTTTGAATACTGCTTCAGGAAGAATAAGAGTCCCTGTTTTATTAACGAGGTGTCCTGCTCACCTGTATGTTATTAATCAATTTCCTGTCCAAAGTTTTCTCTTGTTGCCAATCAAACTGACTGCCGTTTAAACCCTTTATGCTAAAAATCAACCTTTCTCTTGGTTACTAGACCTTGTCTTAAGGGAACTATGTTCATTACCCATATTCATCTTCTGGAACTTAGCTATAAGGGAAAAACAGGCTAAATTATTACTTTAGAAAGTTGTGTTAGGTTATCCAAGAAATTTCTTATTGATATTATTGACATTCTATAAAAGAACAATACAATACTAAAAGTCAGGTACGCCACAAGGTTAAAAGGTAAAATCGAATTATAAATACACATAAACATATCACTTAAAATCAAATATAAAACGATAGAGGGGCCCGAGTACTTTCGGTCAAAAGACCTTCTTCAGGGAAATAAAAACTGGGAGAAAAAAGAGAAACACCCGCACAGTACAAAGACAAGGACAAGACTGATTTGCTAGTGATAAATTACGTCACAATCAATCCTGAACATTGTAGATAAACATGCATATGATTAGCATAAGTACGTCACAAGCTAGCAATCCTGAACTTTATGACTAAAAACCTACCAGCACTGTAATATATGTTTTGGCTTAATATGAAACATAAGAATAGAATAATATATAAAATCAGAGAACATTAACAAGTTACAACAGATTGTTTTTGATATTCATGCCCATAGGGTGACTAGAACCAAGGAACTTGATGATTCTCTGTTCTAGAGACTGTCGTTGCTTTTCACCCATATTAGTCACCATCAACACAGTCACTTGCATATCGGACAAATTGTGGCCTGGCTGTCTGAAGTGGCGACCTACCGGACAATCTCCACTATTACGAACACTTCTGATGTGTTCCGCAAAGCGGTCTCCAAGTCTACGGCAGGTCTCACCGACATAAACCATCAGACATTTTTTGCATTGGATTGCGTATATCAAATTCTCCGATACGCAAGTAAACCCATTTCTAAGAGTGAAAGTGTTGGACGGACCATTCACCTCATTTGTCTCCCAGGTAAACTGACATGTGGAACACACGGGCTTTTAAAAGAGCTGGAGACAAGGTGTTGTCTAAGACTTTTGCCCTTCCTAAAAGCCATTAAAGGCGGCGAATTGAAGACCTCTGCCATGTGTTGGTCCTCTAAAACAATGGAGCGAAAATTCCGGATCAAAATGTTCTGTACGGCCGTATTGTGCGGATGGTACGTGAGTACCAAAGGAACACGATCGCTGGAATTTTGTGTTTTAGGCTCCAGTGCCGACGTTCTGTTTACCTTAGAGACCGAGGATATGGCCTTATTTAAAACCCTGGTTGGATATCCTCTCTTGACAAAGAATGACTTCATTTTGTTGCTCTGTTGGTGGAAATCAGAGTCATCGCTGCAAATTCGACGAAGTCGCAAAATTTGCGACTTCGGAATGGCATTTTTACAAGCCTGGGGGTGACAGGAAGTGTAGTAATTGTATAAAAGAACAATATAGTTAATAATCTACAAGTATTTTAAATGGATTTCCAGTATGTTGACATTACAACAACAAAACATCGCTCTTGTTTAAGAGCCTATTGTTTTAATCAAGTCTAAAGTTGAAAATACAATTGATTTTAGACATCCTTATTCCAAAGTTTATCGATGTATCTTAGACATTTATATTCTAAAGTTTAATGATATAACTATTGTGTTAAACTTTAATTCAGGAAGTGAATGAATTGATTTCACTTGTATTTAGATGTTGTATAATGCTGTATTTATGATGGAAAGCAAATTACATACTGTAAACATACATATTTCTGTGGGTACTAATTTTCAAGATTTTACAATTTCAATCAAGTTTGCAATCACTTATTTTTATACGACTGCAAAAAATTTAACGTATAATGGTATGATGCTGTTGTCTTTGTCTTCGTCATCTGTGTCGTCTGTTAACATTAGTGTTACCACGAGATTATCCAATTGCTATGAAATTTGACAATGATGTTCCTTACCATAAAAAGATTTTGATTTTGTTTTAAATGCAAGTTGTCTTGTCAAATAGTGGATACAAAATGGAGGATAAATTATTGCACCCCCCCCCCCAATAAAAAAATTTTGGTATTGGGGACCAAACAAGGCCAAATTCAAAATTTATATTTATTGTCCCTTATAATTTAAATTTTTTGCTATGAATTCTTTTGGTGAATTTACAAAATTAAGGATGAATTTTGCCACACTTCCCTTCCCCTAATTGCTGTTAGGGGCCAAAAAGGGGCTACAGCGTAAGGTAGCAGATACCATTAATTTGGGGCCAAAAGGGGTAATATTTTTGTATTCTGTTGATATGCTTTTGAAAATAAAACATTGAATTCCTTGTGAAATGTGGATGGAAAGTCCACCAAAGCCTGCATGTGTCAAAAACCTTTGTCAGTCTATCATGGGCTGCATGTGTCCAGAGCAATTGACGATCCATATTGGGCCTAAAACATACAGGGTTCAACATGAAGCTTTTTATTCATGTTTTCTGTTCAATATTATATTCATTTCACTATTATTTTATTTATTTTTGCAGGTGTTTAAGTTTGCATAAATTGTCTGACTGCAAAATTTGTGAAAAAAAATCCCTAAAATAAGTATGTTTACAGTAATAGCAAACCTTGTTTTACTACCATATATCTTGTAGCTGCCAAGTTGGATTTTCATCTCATTTTCAAATAATCTTTCTTATCAATAGCAGATTCAACCCCCAGAAACCCCACCTTGGCTTGGAAAATTTTGTTATTTTCCAGTGTATTTTAGGCAAAATTGACTTAGAACCCCCTCCCCACTTTTGCCTTAAGTATAGACAGAATCCACTCTTTTTAAGATCCACCCCTTCTTATATAATGTGGCTGTCCACCTCATAGTAATTAAACCTTATCTATCTGATTTTTGGGAAGAAGAATGAAAAAAGTTGTTCATCTTTTTTTACTGGAACTTTTATTTTGTACAATTTAAGGAAAAACTTCTCATATTCACTGTGCTTATTTCTAATAGAAAAATGATTGTTAAAATTAACTGTTAACTTATTTACTGTTTTTAGTGCTCTAATAAAATGTAAATAAAACACACTGCATATACCTTGCATTAGATATTATTATACCGTTAACCTATTATACACCTGTCTGTATTGACATTTAAAGATTAAAGTCTAAAACTAAATAAAGAGTTTTAAAGTTCACCAATTTTGATGAATGGGAAGTTTACTTGGTTGTTAAGACAAGGAACCGATTTATAAAGTAGGTTAGGCTATTAGGCCAAGACAGAAAGATATTTGTGTTAAAAGTTCAAAAATTATGTTGGTTTTATATCAGGAACTTTCAGTTTATAATTGTACATTTTATTAGGTTATTGATACAAATTATCATAAATTTGAATATGAATTTAAGTTTATTTCTTTAAAGAAATGATCCCATAATACATGCAATTAAATATTTCATTTTGGTAGATGTTTAACAGTAATCAAGTACAAGATTTAAGAGTTGACCAAGGTCAAGTCAATAAAAGTTGTAAAGTGTGTCAATCTCTAATGTAAATAATTATAATTTATGTCTGTAAGATTGATACAATAAATGTACTGTAAAATTTAAAGTTATTTTGAAACCAAATTTCATTCTACACTGTACCAATGTTATAGATGTTTCTTTTTGTCTTTGACAGCCAAGACCCAGTGAAAGAGATTCTCAGAATAGAATTAATGGATTGTCCTGGATGAAGCAAGGAAGTCTACAGATATTATCAAAGGACGAGTCTGGGTTTCCGTGACGTGTTCAGTGTCCATGTAATGACTAGCGTCTTTCATTTATAGGTGACAGATGACCTGTAGTCCTCCTGTACTCAGATATCTCACCTGTACATCTTGATTAATGAACTTTAAACCTTTTCAAACCTAAAATGATCATTTACTTCAATTTTCAATTAATTGTCTCACCTGCATTGAATGGTAGCACAAGGTGAGACATAGGTATTAATTAACAGTGGCTGGAAGCATAAACCTTTTTGTAAGACTTTTACTTTGAAAAGTATAATACCAAGACATCTGATACTTGGTATACAGACACTTGGGTTTGTGTTATACTCAACTGGCAACATGTTGTGTGACCCTAACCCATTTGCATGCATCAACAACTCTGCGAACTCAGGTCTTTTTTCCAGGGTGTTAACTGTTTTGTAAGACTTTTGTTGAAAATGAATAACTTTAAAAAGTATAAGACCAAGGCATCTGATAATTAACATTTAAACATTTGGGTTTATGGTATTGACACCATGCCATATAATTGTGACCTCATTTTATGCTTCAATGACTCTGTAAACTTTTTTGGAGTTTTTTTAGTTGTATACTTTTTAATTTGAATTTTTAAAGAAATATGTGGAAAAAATGATTTGCTGGAAAAGTCTTACACCTAGTGCCCAGGCATCTGATATTTAGTATATACAAGTCTACGGTGGTGCCGAAAGGCGAGACATGCTATTAGTGGCTGCACTTGTTATTCTGTCCATTTCATTTAACAAACATTTATGAATTGCAATTCAGGTCCCATGTTTTTAATTGTATATATGTAGAAAAGAGTATGTTAGTTCCAAAGATTATCTGTGCTGAAATTTTATATCCTGAACCTTTCATGGCTCAACACCAAATGATTGTTTTTTAATCATTGTATAACAATGAATGAGACAAAGGGGAGATATACATGAATAGGAATAAATACAAAAAAAAAGGTTTTATTAATAGTTCATTAGAATTTGGCATAAGCTGAATGTTTTAAACCAAATGTTGGTTAAAGAATGTTTTTGAAGGTTGTATATCTAATGACTTATTTAAAAGTGCTGCATATTTTTATTCCATGAAAAGATTTTTATTATGATAATGTATATTTTAAATTGATTTTTATGCATTATTTATTCTGCAGAATAAAAGGTGTTCAAGGTATTTAAATTGGTGTCTTAAACTGCTTTGTCAGAATAGAAATGGGTTTTTGTGTTAGTAAATTGAAATACTTTAAGCCCCATTTCTTTTGAAATAGATTTTATTAATGAATGATTTGATTAGGTTGTGACAAAAATTCACTGCCTGCCAGGGTATCTCGATTACCTCAAACATTCCACGTCAATCTGACATAATTATTATCAGTACTCCTTGAAGATGTCTGCATTTTTTATTGTAATCATATGTTTATATATTGCATCACCAATAGTGACAGATATTAAGTAGGTCAAACTTTGTGACCTACATTTGTGGGTTTCACAGCCAAGCTTATTTTATAATTAATTTCTTTATGCCCTGTAAAAACTATGGAATATCAAAAGTAAAACAAGATGGAATTTTCAACATTTGGTTTAAGCAATGACAGACAGAAACATTTGAAAGGGGGGGTCTATCTATAGTCCAATGAGGATAATAGGGAGCAATTCAGTTTTGCCATAAATGTATTAAAGATATGGGTAGTTTCAATCTCTGGAATGCTCACCCCTTTTGGTTTATAACCCTACTGACATATTCAGACTACCTATATTTATACCTCATACACAAGATCTTCAACCCATTATCTGAACCTGCAGTGACAAATTTTTGTCTGGTTCTTGCCAAAATAGATCAGACCACTAGGGCAGATATTACATTTATAGAACTAAAAGCTTAAAGAATTATACCTAAAGGCATTGTATTAATCCTTTAAACTATTGCACTTTAATAGCTATATTTAGAGTTCAATAGATTATAGATAATTCAGGTTGGGATTTTTTTCTTCGTTTACAAACATGGTGCTGATCAGACTTAGTTTTAGTAAACATTTGACATATTTATTGCACTTACAGTTTTGCTATAATGAACGTAAGATTTATGAAAAATCTTAGATTATTGCAAGTTATTGTCTCATGCTAAACCTGTAAAAGCCTTGGCTTGAGAGATTTAAAAAATTCAAAAGAAAGCATAGCTGCCCTTGATAGACACTGTTTATACAAGCGTTGTGAAATAACATGTTTTATTATAACTAATATATGATTTTATGTTTTATTTATAAACTTTACAATATCTCTTTAATAGAAACTATAGTTGTATAAAATGAATATTGTGCAAAGTACTGAGAAATGTAAAGAAATAAATGTACTATTTATTATGATGTATGTCCAGTGTACTTGTAATGTGAACTTAAAAATGAATGTCATTATGTGTTACCTTGCTTGTACAAAATTACATATCTTGTTGAAAATAAATAATAAAGATGAATTAATGTCTTGTTAATCTTTTGTGTTTGCAATGGTGAAGTATTTTGTATAGCAATTTACTCTGTATTGTGTCAATCTGACCTTGACATTTGACTTGTTCATTTGCCAGTTAAAGGGTCTGTTTTGTACATTTGTACATTTGTCAACAACTTTCAACAAGAAAAAAAAATTACCATTATTAAGGTCAAAACTATTGATATATAAGTTTTTTTGGGGTTTTGGCTTGAATAGAAGATAATGAGAAATAAAGTTGTCTTTTAATAGGGCATTACAATCTGAATGCCTTGATAGATATTATTGAGTTGACTCAGTATATATACATAGATGCAGTAAATATTTTGTATGCAGAAGGGTCAATTCACATTCATTATCCAAAAAAAGAGCTTTTTCCAGGCTTCAAAGGTATACCATAAATCACAAGTAGTTAGATGAATAAAAACAAAATTTGACACTAAAGCCTAATTTATTGTCTTATTTGTGATGCAGAGGTGTTACTTAACTGCAGATGGCGTAACTTTTATGTTAAGGTTTTATAAGTACCTCCATATCTCAAGAACTATAAGTCCAAGGTAGATGAAACTTGGTTATGCATATGCTCAAGTAATAGCTTAGCACAGTTGCATCCACATCTTTTGACCTTGACCTTGATTTTCTGGATGAGCATCTTCGCTAGCCAAGGGTTACGATCTGCTATCTCTCATCTTCATGAAGATGAGAGATAGCGGATCGTAACCCTTGGCTAGCGAAGATGCTGGATGAGTGACTTTGACAATTTTCAATACATATATAATAGCAGTGTTAAGGTTTTATGAACACTTCCATATCTCGAGAACTATTATAGGTCCTAGGTTGATGAAACTTGATGTGCATATGCCTCAGTAGAAGCTTAGCACAGTTGCCTCCCCATCTTTTGACCTTGACCTTGATTTCCCTGTTGAGTGACTTTGACAATTTTCAATCATATAATAGCAGTGTTAAGGTTTTCCAAGCACCTCCATATCTTAAGTACTTTACGTCCTAGGTTGATCAAACTTATGCATATGCCCTTGTAATCGCTTTGCACAGTTGAATCCCCATCTTTTGACCTTGACTTTGATTTTCTGGTTGATTGACTTTGAAAACTTTTATTGCATATATTAGCAAGTTTTAAGTTTTGATCTCAGAAACTGAAAATCCTTATAAATTTATGAAAATATAGTGGAAGAAAGAAAGAATTATTGTTTCTGATGGTGCCGGCAGGCGAGACATACTTAAGTGTTATTTCCTGTTAGATTCTTAATTTTTGTAAATTCCCCTATACCTTCAAGAATTTATAAATCATTTGGGATAAGCATTAATAAAAGTTCCATTGAAAACCGTAAATGTCATACTGGAAACTATAAGGTCGTGGTAAAAGACCAGGATGCAATACACTGATGCATTTCCTACCTAAGTTTCACTGGTCTAGGAATTATGGTGAAGTGGTGCTTGGCTACTGCTAGGACATTTGTATACCGGATTTTATCACCCTTAGAATTTGTAGTTACTGAGATATGAAGGTGCTCATGAAATTAAACATTGATTTTTACGCCTCAGCTCTAGGTTGAAGGAGAATTTCCATGGATATTACCGGCTATTGGCTATCGTTTACATCTAGCAAACTGTAGACAGTTAAAACATTACCGGTTTTGTATTTTTGACAAAGAAGATGACAATAGGAGAAAAAGGTAGAAAACAGACTACTGAGGATTAGAACTGTCTGCCATTGTTCTTCTCTTTCAAATGTGTTTTTACTGCCTACAGTTTGTCTGTGTTAACTATAGCCGGTAAAGCCCTCAGAAAAACTTTTAATCTTCGTCCATTTAGATTTGTGCACTAATGTTTCAACAAAAGTCCAGCACTGTTCTATGGTAGGTACCCATCTCATTTTTTGTCTCGCCTGCAACTATAATAGTCGCATCGCGGAAGACGAGACATAGGAATTACTTTCCGGCGTCAGCAGCAGCGGTGGCGACGATGGTGTATTTTTTTTTTCATGTAAGCTGACTTGTGGAAAATGAATTGCTTGAAAAATGTAATAGCTAGGCATCTGATATTTGGTATACAGACAGTTGAGATTGTGGTCTACCCAACTGTCACCATGCCGTCTTTTTTTTTTTTGGGGGGGGGGGGGGGTTGTAAACTTCTTTGTAAGACTTTTGTGAATAATGAATTACTTAAAAAGTATAATAGCTAAGCATCTGATATTTGGTATACAGACAGTTGGGGCTGTGATCTAGGCAAGGGTGTCATGCCGTATGACCCTGGTCCCATTTTTACGCTTTTTGATCAACTCTCTGAAATTATTTGTTCATTAGGTCTTTTTGAAGATGTAAACTTTTTTGACGACTTTTGTGTAAAAAGATTTGCTGAAAAAGTCTTATACTAGGTAACATGGGACCTTGAACTCATGTTCACACTTTCATTACTTCATGATTGCTTTTTTCAATCTTTTATATCAAGTCAGTTTATCGTGAAGCATGCGATATCTACAACCACTATAGTTGGTACACAGATTCGTTCTTGGTGGTTAGATTTTATTCTGACTCCTCTAATCTCTAGAACTAAGGCCTTAATAGACCTATAATGAGTTTGACAGTGGTACCGACAGGGCTTGAGGCACAGGGACTTGCTCCCCTCCATTAATATTTTGTTAGAGTCAATGTGCGGTACGAAAAAAACACAAGGGAGATACTACTTTGTTTTTTTCGTACCGCACATTGACTCTAACAAAATATTGATAGAGGGGAGCAAGTCCCTGTGCTTGAGGCGAGACATACTTTAGTTGCCACACTTTATAAGAAATCTAGTCATAGGTTAACGAATCTCAGTACAAGAGTTTCTAGAAATAGATTTATTTTAACATTTCAGTGAAATTTCCTTTGGACAATTTTACTATTTGGCGAAAATATTATTGAGTAAAACATGAGACAATAATTCGATATGATTTTCTCAGGTAAAACAAAATCCATTTCTAGAGTTTTAAAATTCCATTTTATATATAAGTGGCATTACTTGTGGTGGTTTGCATTTGGTCAAAACCAAATCTTTCACAACCCAATCAGCATGGATTGGTTCTTGTCGTCTATATCATCAGGTTTTGATAGTGAAAATTCACACAGTCAGCTAATTATACATTTGATCTATAAGAGGAAAGACTTATATGGACTGAATCAATTTTTTTAAGCTAATCATAAAAAAAAGTCTCATCCAACCATTTAAAAGCACATATCAAGTGTCCATTTTATGGCTAAAGATTTTTTTAGAAAGCAATCTTTTGATTTTTACGGGGGGGGGGGGGCTATGGTGAAATTTGAAATAAAAAGGCAGGGCTGTGCTTCGAAATAAAAAAGGCAGGATGCAGTTTTTGACTGAAAAAATATGGTAAGTGTGAAAATAAAAAAATCCAGGGTCCAATTTTTCAGAAAATAGCAAGATGAAAAAAACAAATTCCATAGCCCCTTAAAAACCAAATAGTTGCTCCCCTATTTTTACACCGGCTAGTTTAGCTGAGTTCATAATTTTGAGTTTACGAGCCCCCAAGTTAACAATGGTCCCCACGTTTATAGTTTAGAGTAGTTAAGATCATGTGCTTGCATATGAGCCCTCAAAGTCATAGTTTAGAATACTTGTAAGCTAACATCATATGCTCTGTATATGAGCCCCCAAGTTCGCACAGACTCTCCAAGTTGATGTATATATCAGGATATAGATAAATCTGTTTGTTATGGTCCTCGTAAACAATAACTGCTACAAACAAACAATTCATCCCAGTAAAGCCCCAAGTGTTAATTAACTCCCCATCAATAATATCATGAAAATGGTAAGTATTCACAACAGTCCCAAACATTGAAAAGTGATGAGTACTATAGTCATTCTGCAAAAATCTTCTCAAAGGGAGAGAAAAGACTTTTTCCACTTCATTTTTATTCCTGGTCGGTTTAAAGTCGCCGGGTATAATCCCTATGATAACAGATACAATGATATTAGGTCTCACAAACGCCATCGGTAACATTGAAATGACATCCACTTTGTCAGGTTCAAGTCCAACCTCCTCCTCAGCCTCACGGAGGGCGGTCGTAATTTCATCTATGTCGTCAGGGTCCTGTTTACCACCGGGGAATGCCACATTGCCGGCCTGGGAGCGGAGATGTTTGGCCCGCACTGTCAATAAGACATGCCAATCTAAACCTCGTTTGAAAATTGGAACTAATACACTAGCTCGGTCAAATACTGGTGGCACGGTGCTTGATTGGTGTCTTTTTCTAAAGTCGTGTCTACTTAGACGCTCTTTAACCATCGCCTTTGATAGGTTAGCTGAAATGGAAATCATAATGTTCATCTATATAAAAAGGATCATCTAAAACAGTCCATTGAACATAATCACTTAAATTTGCTTTTCAACATTCAAGAACGCTTCAGAATCCGAAAAGTGTATCCCTCTGCTACGAATGAATGCACACAAGGACGAATTGACACGACACCTATAAACCTTGATTTTTATGTTGCCCCTGATTTATGTTGGTTGTCAGGTTCTACGAATTGTTTTTGATTTCGCCTGCTAATGGTGGATCACCATTTGAAGTTGGGGCAGATTTTTTGGTCCTCGTTAACGGAGAGGCAGATTATTTTGCGGCAATAAGGTTTATGGGCGATGGTCGGCAGACTTTTCTATATGGACTTTTATGTCCCATCTACGAAAGTAGGGGGTATATAGTGTTCAGGTCTGTTCGCCCGCCCGTCAATCTCAAAATGCTGCAAGAAAGGCATTATGTCTTTCGGACATACATGTATATTGTTTTCTTTATATTAGGATCAGATTTGACAAAATCATGGTATTTAAATTATTTCAAAGCGTCAGTTGGTCCGATCGAGTACGCTGACAGCCCCCTTTTTTTCAGAAGAAGCAAGCAAACCACGAACGCGGAATTAATTAAAAGTGTGGTTTTGTAGCTTAAGCATATAATGTTAGACTTGTATATGAGAATATACAGGTCTATGGCTTAATTAAGATAGATCCCTTTGTAGCAAAGTCAAAACCACTTAAAAGGGCCACTTTTAAAAAAGGCCTTTAAAAGGTTCACCGCAAAAACTCTCTAAAAATATTCTCTCGTTATTATTTTCGTCTAGTTGTCGGCCGGAAAGGGGAGCATAATTTCTAGTCGAGCTTAGTGGATTAACACAGTGACGGCTGAGTATCTTTTCTGAGCTTGTCACTGATTTTAGTCAATAATATTGCTTTTTAACTATTTACAGGTAGACTTGGATGAAAAAAAACCTAACTGTAATATTCATTTTATAACATTTCCCTTATTCTTTCAAGGTAGATAATTTGTATAAAACGTGTTAGGAAAATTCAGTTTTTCAATTCATTTTTCGAAAATGAACGGTGACCCTATGATTTTTAATTTTAAGAAACTTGCCAAAATGGAAGTTTTGACATAAAGCAAAAATTCCTGTGAAATTTGAAAATGTAATTAAAACCAATACCCCCAATATGATCTATATTAGAACCGTTTTTAAACACATTTATTCAAAAATTAAGCATTTATTTTCCAAACATATGCACTTAGGTACTTCTTTTGAAAAAGGTTGATAAAATTCCCCGGAAAATTCTATTGTACCATTTTTTTTTTATTACGGGGGGGGGGTCATTACTGTACCTTAATTTCGGCAATTCTGTTATAAATATAAATTTAGAGAAATAAATGGATTAAACTTATAGCGGTTTCCCCTTTTAATAGTACAGTAATGTGTTATGTTACGCTTAACATATTTCTTGTTTGGCCTATGATTAATATATTTTAAATAAATATAAATTCAGAGAAATAAATGGATTAAAACCCCTTAATTTAGTATAGTAATTTGAAGTGGTTACGCCTAACATATTTCTTGTTTGGCCTATGATTATATTAACCGAGATTTCGGTGCTGACGTCAGAAGTTCTTAATACGCACCAATGAAATTGCCAGAAAATAACACGGCCCACCAATCCGGTACACACACTAATGAATGTTCTAGAGGCATTCCGAAAACAATAAGTAGCAGCAGAGGCAAACAGAGAAAACAAGGCAAATAAAATATCAATAATTGCAAACTGACATTATTTAGGAATAAATTTTTATGATAAGTTTGGAAACGATCACAAGAAAGAAAGTTTTAATAGCCTGCACTGAGAGTAAAAGCCAGACAAGACCTTGAATTTTGCAATACAAGGTAGGAATCACCGAAATGATTAAAATTCAACATGGCGCCTGGTCTACATTTTTTTTATTAATTCATATTAATTATTGAATAAATAATATAAAGAAAATATAAAAGAGTATGTTAATAAAGTTGTTGCAACCAAGGAATACAATCTATTAGCATGAGAAAGTTCTTACGCCCATTCATGTTGATGTAGCATGTGATTTGACGTAATTTGCCGAGTTCTACCGAATGATAGGGGAATCCCCTACAGTTCATGTGTACTTTTAGATATATAACTCTATTAATATTTACGCAGGTTAATTGAAAATACACCAAACACACTATAAAGTACATTCATTTAGAAATCAAATTTTAGTTTGTCAAACAGGCTAGTTCAGTTGCAGATGTACTAAACTTGCCCAAATTCTTATCAACTTGAATTTGGCAAGTTGGCTATTTGCTGTTTCCCACAATGAATCATTATCATCTTCTTCCTATTTTTTAGATTAAAAGATGAAGATCAAACTTGAAACAAAGTTCTTTTTACATTTTTTGTCACTTGTTTTTGTTACAAAAACAGGTACATCAAAACAATATTTTGTCGTAGGTCGTAGAGGTCGTAGAAAGCTTCCCGTGCTTCAGTTGTATGCTCTTATATATTTTCGAGTACTGGAATAGGTGTTGGAAAGAAACAGTTTACATATTTCCAAAATTTGACAACTTTTGGCTATTGCATTAAAATTTGATAAATTTATCTGTTTGGTCATTGATGTAATATTTTTGGCTTCTGTTTTTATATTATCAATTCTTATATTATACCGGTTTTCCAAGTTTTCTACTCCTAGCGTGTCTGATGAAGGTTAATCCAGAAAAGCGCTTCACACGCAGTGAAATTGTGCTGTTGTATATTTATCAAAATCATTTCAATATGTGGATCGTGTCTTTCCGGCACATATTCCATATTCTTTCGTTTTTAATTTACTTTAAAAAATTACTAAGAACATTTTTGTATAAAAATCTTTTAGGCATGTGAAATTTGAATGTTTTTTTTTGTTGAAGACAAATCAGACAAAACACTAAAAAAGCCAGAGTGTGAAACACATATACAGATTTTACCAGGCACAGATGCAAGGAAAGGTGTCCTTGGCATATGCCCCCCCTAAAATTACAATTATTTTGCATAAAATCCATATACATCAAAACATTAGAAAATTTTGCTGCCCCATTTTGCTCTGCGAAAATATCATTTACGCACCTCTATACAAAAATCTTGGATCTGCGCTGATTACTTTTATATTATTCTTCAAATTTCCTCTGAATTTGATATACATGTAGATAATAAACTCTGGTATACCTTTATACTTTTTTTTTTGCCCTTTAAACTTTAACAACATCATGTATTTGTTTACATGTTTACAATTCTCTGATCCAGTAATGACCAGAACTGACCAGATTGAATTACATTGTATTGATTAATCAACTGACCATCAGGTAAAAAAAGTTATCATTCTGATAATCTTTACATGCAGTTTATGTACTTGGAATAGTTTATATGTTTCTCCTGAGGAAGCTTTGAATGATCAAACAGTATATGTAGTACAACACGAAACTGGTAAAAAAGAAAATGTTATTCATGTAATAGATGTACAAAAAAATTGCACTGCATTGCTCCACAAGTTTATGTGGTAACTTAAGTGAGGGATGGCATCATGGGAGTCTAGAAGGTGCATTATTCTCTGAAGTTTAAAAAGAATGAATTTTTTGCACTCATTAATCTTTCTTTGACCAACTCCTTTACATTTTCATTTTAAATTTGCCGTTTTTGGTCCCTCTTACAGTACACCAAGAGACTTTCCATGACTAAACACTGACATAGACATTCCCACTCTTTTGGTGGTAAGGATTAACTTTTCACAGTAGTTGGTCTTATTAGGGATCATAAAACCCCAGGTGGCCAAACTTTTCTTGAAGAAATTTTTACCTGTACAGGATATGAGCTGTATAATTTCAATAGGTAATTTTTATGACAGGAAAACATCAATAGGATTAAAGATCGTAAACCTTGACCAACACAGCAGTTTTATTGCCCTTTGTAGGTCTGACTTAGTGGTATCATGTCAGTGGTAGAAGGTCTAAAAGATTAAGTTTTATGTCTATGTCAGTGTTCATTCGCGGAAAGTCTCTTGGTGTACTGTACATCAAATTCTGGCTATGACCCAAGTAGCTACATGTACATGTAATATTCATTTTCAAGAGCTTAAAGTAACCAACTGCAAATGAAACTTCATATATATACTTGAATTTATCGTTAATTACATGTACATGTATAACATTTTATTTACAAGTCTCCCCTGCTCATTTACACTATTTGCATCATAGGGTATGGGGCACTTCCCAAAGTCCAAATATTTGGTACATTATGTACATGTATGCAAGATTAAATAAGTTTTGAAATTTCTTTCATTGATTTATAAGGCCTCCTAGAACTATGTTGATTTGTTACATTGTAGGTAAATCATATGATGTATTTTCGATGTAAAAACAATAGTTTCTATCATGCTCTTTCCCTTATATAGATGATTATTGATTTTTTCCTGTCACGATTATTATAACATCATTGATTACCTAGTATTGAGGAAAACTTTGGGAAAATTTAAATGCAAATTTACCTTTTCATTTATAAACAGAAACTTAATCAAATGTTCTGCATGCAGTTTTAAAAAGTGTAAGTTAAATATAGGTTTAAATAATGAAGAAGTCCCTGAAACGTTTCAGTGAGTCTGATTTAATTTTAAATTGGAGAAATATTGATTATTTGTAAGAAGTCAGTTCAAACATTTCATTAAAGTGCTAGGATTTTGTCCTGATTTCTGATGTAAGTATGCAGTTGATTTTTGTATCTGAGGTTAAATTTCAAAATGTCCAAAGAAACTTTAATTCTGATTTATAAGGAATGGAAAAGGACAGCCTATAGACAGTGGTGGGTACATACATACATAATTCCCTCTTTTCAGTTTACATAGGTTATCTCCCATAAGCAGGAGTTATCTAACTTTGCAGGAGGTGTAATTTCTTAACCCCTCTGTTCTTGTCATGGAAAATGAAAGAAAAATCTAGAGAGATCTGAAAGAAATTAGGGATTTCCCTAAATTTCACAAGAACTTTACTATATAAAATCTTTAAAGTTTACATTTTTATTGCAGATTATTTAATAAGTATTTTTGTAAAAGGAAATGTTTTAAAAAGTTACATAACTATCTCTAAATGTGGGGAAATCCCTTTTCTTTCTGAACCCCTCAAATTTATCAAAGGATTTCAACAATAAATCCAGAGAAAATAAATTTCATACCTGCTGTAAAGTTAGATAACTCATGCATATGGGAGATAACCTATGTTAACTGAAAAGAGGGAATACATTGTACATGTACTTTTTAGATGAGTTCACCAGTACTCTAGTGCCTTTGAGACTTGTTGGACACACTTAACAATGTGCAGGATATCAATGAAATAGATTTTTTTTTTTATAAAACTTGATAAATCATTTTTAGTAACATGTAAATTATATGTTAATTCTACAGTTCAGATTTTTTGTGACAAATGTATTCTGTTAACTTAAACTAATCATTTGACATGTACTGTACATGAAGTACATGGAAAACATAGTAGCATAAATTGTATATTGGTGCTTGTTTGTGTTAAATCTTTCTCTTTTCAGGTTATATGCTTTGTATGTAATATATGGCACATCAACATACAATGTACATGTATAATAAGTACATTTAGTATATTAAAACATTAATCTTATTTTTTCACTGAGTTAGCCATGACATGAAATTCTAAATGACATGGTTGCCTAATTTATCCTGCACCTGTGTTTTAACCGAAATTATCAAAGCTGACTGTACCAACTGACCTTGTTAAGCATTGGTCTGATACCATATTATTCTATTACAATATTGCAAGTTCCATTTTATATCTATACATGTACATGTACATGTACATTGTACATTGAGATTTTTATGCAGAAGGGTCAATATAATGGTTCAGAATGCCACAGGCAATTGTTTGATATCTTTTCTTACTTTTCAGAAAGATGAATGGTCAATGAGCCTCAATTTGCTAATGTCATGGAAACTAAAGATTTACAACCAAATGGATTACACTATGACAGTTCGGAATTAAATCATTCAGTCTTTGTTAAAACATCTACGTCTCCTTGTAATAATAAAATGGACTTAAAGATAGAGAATATGGATAGTCCACATCCATGCATCATTACTTCACCTCATTCTCGTGTAGTCACATCACCCCTTAGTGATCCATTCATATCAAGTACTTCTAGTGATGAAAAAGAACTGAATTTATTCTCCTCTGCACACAATGTGTCGTCATTTTCATCAATTGTCATGTCTCACCCCACTATATCAACTATTGATAGTTCTAGTATGGAACAATTATTGACGTGTTCTGTGTCTCCCCATCAAATCCCCCGTATTAGTAGCCCCCAGGACAGTCTTTTATCTAGCCCCGTCAATGGAACAGACACAGTGCTCTCGTCTCCTGACAGAAATGTTATGGAATCAGCCAATACAGAGTACACACTGATTGATAGGGCAGGAAAGTTCAATATTCAGGATGGCGATGGTGCGCTTGAGTCTGTAAGATTTGATAATGATCATGATCATGGGTTTGATCAGCTGTTGGATTACGTAGTGACAGACACGGATTCTAACAAAGTGCCAAAAGTACGGAGAGATTCTGATGCCCCTTCTTCCATCAACAAGGAGGATGTGACTGTAGATAAATTGTTTGAAGCTGACTTGGCTCATTCTTCGGCTGAATTCAGTTTTAGTAAATTTGGATCTGAAGTATCACAGGGTATCTTTACTTTTGGTAGAAGTCCAGATGTCACTAAATCTACCACAACATCAATCATTATGTAAGTGTTGATTATAATATTAAAGAATTTAGGGGGGGTGATAAATCTATATGCTGCTTGACCCATGTATGTTCATACTTGATCAGTGGTTAAAATATTTCAAAAAAGGTATTCTAGTATACATACATTTTGTAATGATATATAAAGTGTTGCAGCTATTTGCTTTGGGGACAACCCAAAACCAGACAAGGCAAAATCCTTTAAAATGACACAATTTTGATACCTTGTTCAAAAGTTTGTTTGACATTCACTGAACACATAACAAATTGACAGTTGAATGGGACATTGAACCAGTAGGGTTGAAAACTCTATCTACCTCTTTCAAGGTTTAACCAATTTACATGTAATTACTGAAAATCATTAATGGTATAAACACCTCTGTTTATAAAAGTACATTAATTTCAAATTTAATACTGGCAATTAAAAAGAGGGTAATAACTTCATGCTATTATGTTTTTTAAGTATACGACTTATTTTCCAGTCCAAGTGCTGGTACCCCATTTGAGCCAGTGAAACCCCAACCCACTACAGTAACGAGGTCCCAAAGAGGAGGAAGGAATCTAAAGGAGTCAACACTTTGTCAGCAGTTCCCATGTAGAACAGACAAGTACCAATTAGAGATCTTAGAACAGCCAGAGGAACAACATAGAGCCCGGTACCTAACAGAAGGAAGTAGAGGGGCTATTAAAAATGTCTCCCAGGAGGGCAACCCTGTTGTCAAGGTAAGAAGAACATAGAGCCTTTACATAACCAACCATAAGAATGTTTCTCATGAGGGCAACACTGTGTAAGGTAATAACGACATAGAGTCTGGTACATAACCAAGGGAAGCAGAGGGGCATTAAAGAATGTTTCTCAAGAATATCATAGAGCCTGGTATCTAACAGAAAGAAGCAGAGGGGCTATTAATAACATATCTTGCAGTCCCCTGTTGTTAAAATAAAAACAACATAAAGCACCATACAACCCTTTTTCAAATTAAGTGCAAAAGTATGTTCACTCCATGTTGAAAGCCTGCCTATGACTTTTGGGTGAAGAACAGCATAAAAAGCCCTTTCCTTTGCTTTGGTTTTTTGGAGAATTTATAATTAAATATTTGTCACGCATATTTACCCCATATGTTTTTTTTTTGTCAAAATGATGGATAAGTAATTGAAGTTTTTTATTTGCATAAAAGATATAAATGTTTTTTTTTTGTCCTAGATAAATTTGCTGAGTTTACATGTACTATACATGTATATCAAGTTTATATAAATAAATACTAGATACACCTGCCTTTAAATTATCACCTGTAAGTTCTGCTGAGCTGCAATATGTTATTTGATTTGATTATAAAAAGGTAAATTTCTACAAAAATCAATATTAAAAAAACTATGATATAGAAAAATGAAGACACAAACTGAAAGGAAATAAAACTGTAATATACATGTGATATATAGCACTTTTAAAAGTGTAGATTTCCTTAGATATTCAGAAAACACATATTTTAGGAAATACTTGTTATTATTTTAATTCTAGTAAGGATTTCTCGTAGAAGATAATGAGATATGGAATGAGTGTTCGTGACACAACCTACCCGTACATAAATCAAAACCCTGCAATGGAAAACAGCCACAAGTCTTCAATGTGACCAGAGGTTGCTGCACATTGTCTTGTCATGGCCATTGCCCAATGATCATAATTATATTATGCATATGATTCAAAACCAATCCCAATATTACCAACGAAAGAACTCCTTCAACTAAGAATGATCAAGTCATGCAACAACTAACATCATTTGGTACAAACATAATCTTTGACAAAGATTCCAAGCAAATATAAAAAAATGGCTTACATGTAGTTCAACTGGTTCTGTGGATCCTATTGATAGTTTAAGCAGAACATGGTGACACAAAGTAAAAATCAATTCTATTGATGTTAAATTCAAGGAGATAGAAGACAAGACAGGAAGACAAGACCAAAAGAGATGTAGAGGGCTCTCTAGAGAACATTTCTGTAAAAAATCAAATGTGTGGTCTCTTTATATAGCATAGTTGATGATTTGGTGATATATCTTACATATTTTTATATTGCTGATATGTCTAAAAGTAATACATCGGCAAAAAGGCAGATAACATTTCAAAGCAAGCACATGTATCAAATTATTAATAATTTGGCTTATATTTCATGTACTGTAAACCAATTAACCTCCGTGTACGAAAAACGTTCGCGGGATTCGCGAGCACATTACATCCGCAAAAGTTTGTAGTCGCGAATAAGTCACTGAGAAGTTGGAAAACCGTGAATGTGAAAATGTCCACTGTAATGAAATCATGAAAGTTTGTAGCCGCGAAAGTTTGTTGGTTTACAGTAAATAACTTCAAAATTGTTATGGTCAGTCAGGTTCTGTTTTTATTTTATTTTCATAGTTCTATTATTGACTGGTTTAATGTGATAATGTTTGTAAAATTAAGCTCCTTTTTCAGCTGTTTGGAGAGGTTGATCATGCTGTGCTACAAGTATTTATCGGCAATGACCAGGGTCGAGTCAAACCACATGCTTTCTACCAAGCCTGTAAAGTCAGTGGGAAGAATTCCACGCCATGTACAGAAGTAGAGATTGATGGAACTGTCGTCATTCAGATGGAAATGGACACCGTTAATGACAAAACTTGCTCGTAAGTTATCATTTATGATAGAAATAAATGCATCAAGTGTTCAAAATTTGAGGTAAACTTTATTGTTTTTCTTGCTTCCAGATTCTTGGGGTATTAAATCTATTTACTTGTGGAATAGCATTCATGCTTGTCTGATTTAACGATTGACAGGGACTGATTCGATGCTACACCTTGTAATAAAATGAATAGTTTTATTGACACACAACATGGTACTCTGATTAAATTAACCTTATTTAAACAAGTTGTATTTGATGAAAATTTAATTTTTGTTTTTGAACTTTGTTATGTTTACATGCAATATCAATTGTGACTTGGACGCTCATCTGTATCATTACTACGATAACACAATTTTTGTCTCACCTGCAAAGAGGAGCCAGACATAGTATTGCTTGACCAGTCATCCAGTGGTGGCAGTGTTAACTTTTGTGTTAAGGTTTTATAAGCACCTCAAGAACAATAAGTCCTATGCTGATGAAACTTGCCTGGTGTGCAGCTGTCCCAGTACTAGCTTAGCACAGTTGCATCCCCATCTTTTGAACTTGACCTTGATTTTTCATTTGAGAGACTTCCACAATTTTCAATACAATAATAGTAATGTTAAAGTTTTATGAGAAACTCCATATCTCAAGAACTATATGTCCTAGTTTGATGAAACTTGGTGACCATATTCCTCAGTATTAGCTTAGCACAGTTGCATTCCCGTCTTTTGAACTTGACCTTGATTTTCCAGTGACTTTGATAGTTTTTGAGGATTAACAAGGTATTCTGATGGTGCTGGCATACTTTAGTGTTTACTCTTGTTATGGTAATTGTTGAATTTGAATGATATTTGTGGAGAATCCGTAGTGCCATTTGGCTCAAGCTATTTTAAATGTTGCTTGCAATAGTATTAGTGTTTTCCTAAACAAAACAATAGGCATTCTATAGAACTAAATAGGACTGGGGATATTTATAATGAATGCTCACAATTGTTGTTTTGTAGAATTGACAATGTAGGAATATTAAAACTGAGAAATGCTGATGTAGAAAACAGAGTAGGAATACAGAAAGCTAAGAAGAAGAGCACAAAATCCAGAATGATATTCCGTGTACAGTTCCAGAAACCAGATGGTAGTATGCAGACTCTTCAGATAGCTTCAAGATCTATCAACTGTAGTAAGTTTTACTTAGGGTAACATGCAAATTCATAATAATGAGATGAAGTATAAGTGTACATGACACAACCTCTATAAATAAAGAGCAGTTTGAAAAATCTACAATTTTTCAGCCTTCAATGTGACTAGAAGTTGCTGTTTATTGTCTTCCAATTAGTTTTATATAGTAATTTATATCTTTCATCTTTAGTAAGTTCTCTTCATAGAAGAGGGTAAAGTTTAATAAATTTCATACATTTTAGATTATGGGTGTGATAAAAAAGGATATTAAAGTTCATCGCTCATGTAAATTTCCAAAATGGAATTGGAAAGAATCCAATGAACCATTTTCATAGATATAAATCTTACACTTCCTTAAAATGAACCTTGTACCGATTGAATTCATGCGTGAATACTAGGGTATATTGTCCAAGTATAACCTATGCTGCACAGGCTTGCCATTACTTTGTCTTTTACATCCAATACTCGTGCAATAATTATGTCCCCGAACACGAAGTGTCGGGGACATATTGTTTTTGCTCGGTTTCTTATTATTATGTCCCCGAACACGAAGTGTCGGGGACATATTGTTTTTGCTCGGTTTCTTATTATTATTATTATTATGTCCCCGAACACGAAGTGTCGGGGACATATTGTTTTTGCTCGGTTTCTTATTATTATTATTATTATTATTATTTTTCTCGGTATTCTGGATCGTGAACTTGTCCACCTCATTTTTTCGACATCTTTTAAGGTAGGAATCTGAAAATTCATAAATCAAGAGTATGGAATGGGAGATTGTGCTTTTTGTATTTTTCGCCGAAATCGAACGACCCCATATAGGTAAAAAGAGGGCCTAAATATGGCTCCTCGAAACCGAAGTTGAATTTTTCCTGGCATTTCTGATCCGGCAGGGGTAGGAAAAATTACCTTATAGGTTAAGTGCGGATATACAATACCTTTCATTTAAAAAAAAAATTTTGAAAATCGGACTTACCGTTTTCAAAATTTTGCAAAAAATCGAAAATTATTTTTTTTGTAAGATTGAGTTATCTTTCTTTGTACCATATATTTTGTGATATTAATGAAAAAATTTTTGTTATTTCTTAATGAAAATTGGTTTACAAGGTAATAGTGGTATGCCGAGTTCAATTTTGGAATCGAAATTTTTTTTGGGCGGCCATTTTAAAAATGGCCGCCATTTCCCGCCAAAATTAAAATTACTCCGATTTTAATGAAAATTGGTATATAAGGTAATTGTGGTATGGCGAGTTGATTTTTGACATCAAATTTTTTTTTATCGTCGGCCATTTTCAAAATGGCCGCCGTTTCCCGCCAAAATTAAAGTTATTCTGATTTTGATGAAAATTGGTTTCCAAGGTAATAGTGGTATGCCGAGTTCAATTTTGGAATCGAAATTTTTTTTGGGGGCCGCCATTTTCAAAATGGCCGCCATTTCCCGCCAAAATTAAAATTACTCCGATTTTAATGAAAATTGGTATATGAGGTAATAGTGGTATGGCAAGTTGATTTTTGACATCAAATTTTTTTTATCGTCGGCCATTTTCAAAATGGCCGCCGTTTCCCGCCAAAATTAAATTTACTCCTATTTTGATGAAAATTGGATAAATTAAGTTATCTCAAATGCCAAGAGACATTGACAAAGAGGGGTACGTGAGGGGACATTTTTGTGACTCGCTTGCGATCACAATTAGAACTAGTTATTATTATTTTTCTCGGTATTCTGGACCGTGAACTTGTCCACCTCATTTTTTCGACATCTTTTAAGGTAGGTAGCTGAATCTTCATATATCAAGAGTATGGAATGGGAGATTGTGCATTTTGTATTTTTCGCGGAAATTGAACGACCCCTTATAGGTTAAAAAAGGGCCTCAAAATGGCTCCTCAAAACCGAAATTGAATTTTACCTGGCATTTCTGATCCGGCAGGGGTAGGACAAATTCCTTTATATGGCAAGTGTAGACTTTTAATACCTTTCATTTAACAAAAAAATTTTGAAAATCGGACTTATAGTTTTCAAAATTTTGCAAAAAATCGAAATTTAATTTTTTTGTCATATTGAGTTATCTTTCTTTGTGCAGCATATTTTGAAATTGTAATGTAGAAATTCTCAACTTTGTTATTTCTTAATGAAAATTGATTTACTAGGTAAAAGTGATATGCCGGGTTCATTTTTAGTAATTAAAAAAAAGTTTGGCGGCCATTTTGTAAATGGCGGCTAAAATGGCCGCCATTTTCCCGCCAAAATTAAAGTTACTCCGATATTGATGAAAATTGGTATATAAGGTAATAGTGGAATGGCGAGTTGATTTTTTACATCAAAATTTTTTTATCGTCGGCCATTTTCAAAATGGCCGCCTTTTCCCGCCAAAATTAAAGTTACTTTGATTTTGGTGAAAATTGGTATATTAGGTAATAGTGGTATGGCGAGTTGATTTTTGACATCAAAATATTTTTATCTTCGGCCATTTTCAAAATGGCCGCCTTTTCCCGCCGAAATTAAATTTACTCCGATTTTGATGAAAATTGGTATATAAGGTAATAGTGGAATGAAGAGTTGATTTTTGACATCAAAATATTTTTAACGTCGGCCATTTTCAAAATGGCCGCCTTTTCCCGCCAAAATTAAAGTTACTTTGATTTTGGTGAAAATTGGTATAAAGGGTAATAGTGGTATGGCGAGTTGATTTTTGACATTGAAATTTTTATTTCGTCGGCCATTTTCAAAATGGCCGCCGTTTCCCGCCAAAATCAAAGTTACTCTGATTTTGATGAAAATTGGTATATAAGGTAAAAGTGGTATGGCGAACTTATTTTTGACTTCAAATTTTTTTTAGCGTCAGCCATTTTCAAAATGGCCGCCATTTCCCGCCAAAATTAAACTTACTCCTATTTTGATGAAAATTGGATGTAATAAGTTATCCCAAATGCTAAGAGACATTGACAAAGAGGGGTACGTGAGGGGACATTTTTGTGACTCGCTTGCGATCACAATTAGAACTAGTTATTATTATTATTATTTTTCTCGGTATTCTGGATCGTGAACTTGTCCACCTCATTTTTTTGACATCTTTTAAGGTAGGAAGCTGAAAATTCATAAATCAAGAGTATGGAATGGGAGATTGTGCTTTTTGTATTTTTCGCCGAAATCGAACGACCCCATATAGGTAAAAAAAGGGCCTCAAAATGGCTCCTCGAAACCGCAGTTGAATTTTTCCTGGCATTTCTGATCCGGCAGGGGTAGGAAAAATTCCCTTATAGGTTAAGTGCGGATATACAATACCTTTCATTTAAAAAAAAAATTTTGAAAATCGGACTTACCGTTTTCAAAATTTTGCAAAAAATCGAAAATTATTTTTTTTGTAAGATTGAGTTATCTTTCTTTGTACCATATATTTTTTTATATTAATGAAAAAAATTCTCAACTTTGTTATTTCTTAATGAAAATTGGTTTTCAAGGTAATAGTGGTATGCCGAGTTCAATTTTGGAATCAAATTTTTTTGGGGGGCGGCCATTTTTAAAATGGCCGCCATTTCCCGCCAAAATTAAAATTACTCCGATTTTAATGAAAATTGGTATATAAGGTAATTGTGGTATGGCGAGTTGATTTTTTACATCAAAATTTTTTTTATCGTCGGCCATTTTCAAAATGGCCGCCGTTTCCCGCCAAAATTAAAGTTATTCTGATTTTGATGAAAATTGGTTTACAAGGTATTAGTGGTATGCCGAGTTCAATTTTGGAATCGAAATTTTTTTTTGGACCGCCATTTCCCGCCAAAATTAAAATTACTCCGATTTTAATGAAAATTGGTATATAAGGTAATAGTGGTATGGCAAGTTGATTTTTGACATTAAATTTTTTTATCGTCGGCCATTTTCAAAATGGCCGCCGTTTCCCGCCAAAATTAAATTTATTTAGATTTTAACGAAAATTGGTATATAAGGTAATATATGTATGGTGAGTTGATTTTTGACATCGAAATATTTTTATTGTCGGCCATTTTAAAAATGGCCGCCGTTTCCCGCCAAAATTAAACTTACTCCTATTTTGATGAAAATTGGATAAATTAAGTTATCTCAAATGCCAAGAGACATTGACAAAGAGGGGTACGTGAGGGGACATGTATGTGACTCGCTTGCGATCACAATTAGAACTAGTTATTTTATAGATTCTGAAAGTCATTCAAGTTAAAATTGTCAAAATTGTAAAACTAAATGTAATTTTAAAATTTAGTTTTAGAAATTAATGCAATAGCTATGTTTATTTTTTCAGCCCAGCCTATTGGACAGCCTGAGATCTGTAAGATGAGTTTGAAGGAAGCCCCAGTTAGTGGAAGTACAGAACTGATTATGATCGGAAAGAATTTCATGAAGGGAACAAAAGTTTTCTTCCAAGAAACAAACGGTGAAGACGGCCCAGTCATCTGGGAGAAAGAAGCAGATATTGATAAGGATTATTTTCAACCAGTAAATTCATTTACTGTTTCTTTATAGTCAAATGCATGAATTATTTTAACTTTAGCTTAAAAGAAACATTCAAACAAATTTTCAAAATGACAAAAAGGAGTTCACACAAAAGCGTTTTAAAGATCTCTAAATAATATAGAACAATTTTGCATACATTTTAAGATACTGCAGTTAAATGTACCAAGCAAAACTTTACAATCAATCTAGTAGGGTGCTTACTACTGCACATATTTTTTGGGGGGTATCAAATGAATACTATCGTCCATCAGTTCAATATTGGATAGTGGGATAGTACGATGATTTTCATTTCACTGTAGACAGGAACTGTCTCCCACCAGGTGGAGCTTCTGGTCCGATTTGGGAGAAACACACATCTATAACATATGATAACTTGACTTTTATAGAACATGTTTGGTTTGAAGTTAGTTAAATTTACATACTGATATTAATAGTTCAGTTCTCAACCTAATTCTTTGAATCAATACTAAATGACTCATGTTTTCAGACCCATCTAGTGTGTACTATCCCCCCATATCTGGATGTCCATATCCCTTCCAAGGTTAAGGCTCAAGTGGTGGTGAGGTGTAGTGGTAAGCACAGCGAGCCCCAGAACTTTACATATATACCTGGTAAGTTGAGTTCTGTGATAAGGAAGCATTCATCATTCATCACCTTGTGTTGGCCCAAAAACATCCTACATAAAGTGAGTGCTATTTCTAGTTTAACTCAGTTCCCTCTGATATGCATAAATCCTCCTCTATTTTAAATGACAGTTTCTTCTTCAACAAAATATGAAGTAAAAATCTAATGTTTATAAGAATTGTGATTTTTTGTTGATGTTTCGTATTATTTTTAAGTTTACAATACAATACTGCAGAATTTTGTAGTTTCTCCAATATACCTCATGTTGGTGTTAGCAATGTTAAACCCCTGCATATGGCCCCCCGTTCCTTGATATAATTTGATGAGATTTATCCTGTGCTATGTACACTATCAAGTAGTTTTGCATTGATGCATGTTGTGTGAAGCCATATGCAGGCTAAATTTATTCCTGTCACTTTTTTGTTTTGAGCTAACACCACCATGAGACAAGTTTCCTAAACACATCTCACAAACACTCACTGTATGAAGGATGTTTGTCGATCAGCTGTCTGCTAACAATAAGGGAACTGTCCAAGACAAATACATTGACTTTCATTTCTGTCTGTTATAGGACAACCCAATGTTCTTATGAAATGTTTATTTTTAAAATTCGGCAATAAAAGATAATCAACTTTTGAAAAAAAATTGTATTTTGGTTGCTAGGCAGCAACAGCCATCAGGGTCAACTGTTGACAAAAATGGCTGCAAAGACGTTCTGTGATGGAAAAATAATGTTGGGATGTTTTTTGTTAGGTTTTTATCATGAAGCCCTGAACTAGGTTGTAGTATTGCAAACCTGCACTTTAAGAATAATAAATAGGAGAAGTAGGGTTAGCAGTTTGTATTGCAGTCATTTTTGTCCAACATCCCCTATTTGCGTCCATTTTCAAGCACATCTGTATGTTTATTCTAATGGAAGAAAATTTAGTTTTCAGCATTTTCCTGCCAAAGTAAAGAAACCAAAACTCTTTGCCTAAATTGTACCACAGTTAAAATAATAAGCTTCCATTTTGGCTTAATGGCTTCATTTCAAAACAGTATAAGATTTTTTTTTCAGAGTTTTTTTTAAATTGAAATATTTTCCAGGATCTTTGTCTATTTTCTTATATGATTATATTTTTATGATGAATGGGTTTTTACGAGAATTTTTTTTAATTTTCTTTTTTTATTCGCATCTTATTGATATTTCAATCTCTTTATTTATTATTGTAATAAAATGTATATGTACTTTTAATGAAATTAAACAAAAAACCAAGACCAAAAAAACTTGTTGAAAAATTTTAGAAGTCATTTTTTTTTCATTTTGAAGATTTTTGTATTTATTTTTAAGAAGTTTGAAATGAAGCATAAACAAAAGAAACTTTTAGAAAATATATTGGCAGGAAAATTGTTAATGTGCTTGTGATTAAGGATGCTTTCATCTCGACTTAAACAAAAAACGGGAAGAAAATGGAAGTCATCAGTGAAGGTATTGTAAAGTTCACTTCTTTAGTTCATATATAGTTCATCATAGAATTGGTCAGATATGATTTCTATGAATTTATGAAAAATTGACCTAACTATCCTGCAGTTGCCATTTTTTAAGACAATTTGGCTGATCATACATTGATTTTGAAGAATTTTCATGCAGTATGTCTGATGCATTATAGGGTGTTGTTTCAATATTAACAAATAAAGTTCTAGAACCGGGTAGGGAATACTATAAGGAATTAATATTGGGTTGTGTAATTGTGGTGGAAAATTTGATATATACCATAAAAATTGTAATACATTTCACCACTTACAACTCCTAGTATTATGAACTGATAGTAAAACAAAAAGCATCAAACATCTGCTTAACTGTAGCCATATACAAAATCATAATCTGACCATTCATGATTATCAAAAATTCAGAACTGTGGGTGGGAATATGCTAACCTGTGCTATGATTTACCCTCAGACTTGCCTAGAGTGAATGCTGATTGTGACCCTGATTCCTTGGGTCAAAGGCCAAAGGTTGACAGCTGCCATCCTCAGATGGTTACGCTATCTAAAAGGGTGGGTTTTGTCTATCGTTTCATGGAAGCAAATTTTTGGTATATTTGGTAATATTTTTTTATGCAAGTTCATTTATTTTTGTTTGATTGTTTGAATATTGGCCTTTCATTATTTTTATCTGTAAAATTCTATTATTAAACCTTATCATAATACCTTTAATTCAGATGTATCGTTTAGTATACTTGCATGCAGAGTAATAGCTGGCAGTCAGTTAATCAGAATCTTCTTTGTAAAGAAATAAGATTTCTATCCTTGATTTTCTCTGGCCCCCTATTATATTGGCCAGTGTCTGTTCTGTAGGATTGTTCATCACACTGGTAACATAGTCATTTAAAGTGATGAGATTTGTAAGAGTTATGGGACTTAGACTAAACCAGGAAACACATTTTTGACAAAATGTAGCCATCTTATTTAGTAATTGTTTCATCCATTATGTAATTCAACTCTGTTTAGGGGTATTAATTTTGATTTTCTCCAATGTTCTTCATTTTGACTTTAAAAACAATTGTTTTTTTGACAAGCAAGACACAAGTTAAAAATGCATTGTTTAGATTGCCTTCTGCACATACCACAACTTTATTTTTTAATACCTATTTCAGTTGGGTAATTGTCCATCAACTGCTTCCCAAGTCTCTGACTGTTTAGGTAACTCAAGATTAGGTCAACTTTGGTAGTAATGTTTTGTGATTTGGTAATATCAAAATAGACAAATTGGTTTGCGATCAAATGAAAGGACTGATTGCATATTTTGTCATTTTTCCATTCCTTATTGTCAGTCTTACTGTGTGCTAAATTTTTGGCCAATTATGATGCCTGTTAAAATAGTTTTATAGCTTATTTTCATTTTGATTTTTGGATATGGCATGAATTATAGAGCTTTATGCTTACTTGAGTATTAAAATGTGATATTCAGAGATTTTTATTTTATATCCATAACAGTAATTTTTTTTTACATTTCTACACACTTTTTGTTGAAAAAATACCCATTAAAAGTTAAAATAGATTCAAATATTCTCGATAGTTTTTGAAAAATATTACAAGTTACAGTATTTAATTAATGCTCAATGTTCATGGCCTTAGTTCATGTGTATACCACTGTTCAGTTTGTCTTCACACTTATAAACAACTTAAAAACACCTGATATGTTTAGGATGATATAGGAAGGCCAATATTTTTGTTTTACATAAAAGAAGGGGTATACTTATAGAGCCTAAAAATGACAGTTATTTTAAAGTCATGTGTTTGGTCAGTTGATATAATTAGAACTTAATGCTTTCAGCTGATCAGAATGTAATATTAGTTTAAGTCTCTTTTGATCTAGATAATGATGTCACTTTCTCCTATTCTTGACAAGTAGTTACCAGGTGTTGGTTAAATTTCTATGTCAATTTTTCTGCCATTTCAAATTGTAGATGATTCTAAAAAAAAAAAAAACACATTGAAAGAAACTGAATCTTCCCCATGAAGGTTGTGATTTCTCTTGCTAAAGCCCCTGAAATATATACCAGTATTGAAGATATTTCTGGAAAAGGAATTTCTATCAAGCACTGCCACTTAAAGGAAGATCCGATAATTTTTAGAGCACTTTTGATCTTGTGTATAAAATTCTGTCAGTATCCTGGGACTCAGGATGCGACAAATTTACACTTAAATGCATGATAGAATTTGTTAACAATAAAGGCTTTTTTATTTAATTCTATATTTTTTTTTCCTGGGGAAAACACTTGAAAAGGTCTGATAAAAGAAAAATTTAACCAATGCCGTAACTATAGATTTCATAGAACAAAAATGAAATTTGTACTCTGCCAGAAAAAAAAAAACTGTATAAGGGGGAAGGTTCTTTACATATTAGATGATGGGTGATGGGGTAGAAGAAAAGTCTTAATTGTGCATAAAAGTACATACTTTTGCAAATTTTCCAAAAAAAGTTGAATGGGTTGTGGAGTTGGGAAAAAGTGGCTTCCAGCACTCCAACATTTATTCTGAAATATGCTCTTAATTAAATTGGGACATTTTTTGGTCGACTTCAGTTTTTTGGGCATGAGAGTGACATTTTTATCGACACATTCTGAGCCATACTTCTATTTTGGTAATAATACCCTTCAAATTTTACTGTGTGATAGAATGGCTTAGACATGTGTTTTGTGGCATGACTATATAACTGTATTCACAAAGAAAACTTGCCTTTTATGCAAGGGTTTTGTTCTCAGAAATTGATTTATGTGATCAGTAGAAAGAATTAATTTTGAAAATTGTTGAAATTAAAAAAGGAAATGTTGAACACTAATTCCTTCTTTGTTCATTCATTTGTTTTATATTTTTTTTTCACTCTTTGAATTTGATTTATTAATCTATTTAATTCTTGATTTTTAACATTATTTACTTGTTTTTAGAATTTCAAACCCCCTTCCTAAATGGCAAGTTTTGTTTGTGAATACAGAAGTAATCTGGTAACTTCACATGCCTGATCTTTTCTCTCTGAATATTTGCAGTATTTCAAGTAAATCCCAGTAAGGAAACAACGATAAGTAAACAGGACGTTCCCATGGAAACTGATGAACAACCTCCTAAATCTGGACCTCTCAATATAACAGTAGCACCAGGTAATGACACCTTATTTTCACAATTACAGGTAGCTGTTTATTAACAGGTTGTAAATTAACTTTATTAAATATTCCTTAACCCTTTCCCTGCGCTAAGGACATATATGTCCTTGCAGGCAGACTGCGTTAAGGACATATATGTCCTTCTATAACAATATTTTCCTTTCTGTAAAATGATGAGTATATCATAGAAATAAAAGTACTTCTTGTCAAAATAGTGAGTGGTAAACATAGCTTAGATGTTTTTCAAAACAAATGACAACGTCACTTATTTATGACGTCATAATGACAATGACGACACAAAGCTCTTTTGAGCGTCAGTCGTCGGGCAAAAAAAAACCGAAATGGATCCGCAGGACGATATCGATCCAGAGTCTGATATCAGTGCATTGTTGAATTTAAAAACACAGGGTTTCTGGTGCAAGAATAGAGTTTCAACGCAGAAGGTGCGCGTTCAATTTATGCTACTAATTTTGTGCGTAAAAACACAACGTTTTTGACGTTACGGGAAAAAATGTCGCATGTAAATAACGTTGCGTTTGAATACGTCGCAGAGAAAGGGTTAAGGAGGCATTCCATGAGTACCATTTCCATGATTTCTGTAATTTTCATCTGCTACCTGTGGAAAAAAAGTCTTTGAAGTCTTTGTGGAGGAATTATTATTCCTGTTGTGACATCATAGTTTTTAATTAACAATTAACTGTTTTCATGCCATTGTATTAAAATGGTTTCAAGTTTACTTTTAGACGATATAATTGATTATAGATTTCTAATACATATAGTTTTAGCAACCTTAGATATAAATGTAGTCCAACTTCTTTCCCCTTATTGTTAGAAATTTTAACCTGATTAGGATATCACATCTTGTTCCATAATTATCTCCAAGCCCAAAATTAAGTGACCTTGACCTATATTTTCCACATGAATGACTCAGGTTAAAGTTTTGATTAAGGTCCATATCTCAGCAACTGCAAGTGATAGAGAGATGATATTGAGTCAGTGGATACATCGTGGATAGTAACCAACATCTGTACCAAAACCGGGTACCTTGACCTACATTTTCTGCATGAATTATTCAGGTTAAAGTTTTGGTTAAGGTCCATATCTCGGCAACTGTAAGTAATATAGAGATGATATTGTGTCGGTGGATACATCTTGGATAGTAACCAACATCTGTACCAAAATAAGGTCACCTTGACCTACATTTTCTGCATGAATGACTCTAGTTAAAGTTTTGGTTAAGGTCCATATTTCAGAAGTTGCAAGTGTTATAGAGATGATATTGTGCCAGTGAGTACATCTTGGATGGTAACCAACATTTGTACCAAAATTATGTCAACTTTACCTACATCTTCCGCATGAACGACTTGGGTAAAAGTTTTGGTTTAGGTCCATATCTCAGCAACTGCAAGTGGTAGAGAAATGATGTTAAGTCAGTGTGCACATCTTTGATAGTAACCAACATCTGTTCCAAAATTAGGTCACCTTGCACTTCATTTTCTTCATGAACGATTCAGATTTTTTTTTGTTAAGGTCCACATCTCAGCAGCTACAAAAGATGATATTTGGTCAGTGGGTACATCTTGGATAGTAATAAGCAACCATACCAAAATTAGGTCACCTTGACCTACATTTTCTGCATGATTAACTTTTGGTTGAATACGGTTTATGCATATCTTGGCAATTCCATTGAGATATTTGGAAAGTGGATATATCTTGGATAGTAATTGACATCTGTTCCAGGTTAAGGTCATTTTGAGTTACATTTTAATGTAACAGGCAGGGGATAAGCTGTCGTGTGCGACTGCTCCATTTCTTCATTAGGTTTGGCAGTTATCTGCCCAAGTTCAGTGCCTCCACCATTTAAAATGAAGCACTCTATATTGCCCAGGTGTATTGCAAAAGGATGTTTAACACCAACTCACAAACACACATGCACTTTTCATTCCTTTTTTAGCTCACCTGACCCGAAGGGTCATGTGAGCTATTGTCATCGTTAAGCGTCCGTCGTCCGTCCGTCCGTCCGTCGTCCGTCCGTCCGTTAACTTTTCTTCAAAGATCTTCTTCTCTGAAACCACTGAAGGGATTGCATTGATACTTGGTATACATGATCTTTAGGATGTCCTCTACCAAGTTTGTGAATTATATACATGTCGACCAACCAACATGGCCGCCGTTGCTAAAAATAGAACAGGAGGGTCAGACCATTGTTTTTGGCTTATAACTCAAAAAGTATAAGAGATAGAGAAAATCTGAAGCAACCTACCTTGTTCAGCATCAAAAGCTCTACGAATCTCTCCATTGAGTCGAAGTTGTGAAATGACTCCTTATAGGAGTTATTGCCCTTTAATCATCAAAATTGACAATTTTTGCAGTTTTTGGACTATATCTTGAAAACCATTAGAGCTAGAGGAAAAGTTAGCATTGCAGAATTGTTTAGCTCATTGAGATCTACAAAAATGATTTCAGGGTCAAAATTGTCAGATCAGCCGTTTAAGAGTTATTCCCCTTTAACTGTTTTTTCCATTAATTTTAACTGATTTTTTAAAATCTTCTTCTCTGAAACCACTGAAGGGATTGCATTGATACTTGGTATACAGGATCTTTAGGATGTCCTCTACCAAGTTTGTGAATTATATACACGTCGACCAACCAACATGGCCGCCGTTGCTAAAAATAGAACAAGGGGGTCAGACCATTGTTTTTGGCTTATAACTCAAAAAGTATAAAAGATAGAGAAAATCCGAAGCAACCTTCCTTGTTCAGCATCAAAAGCTCTACAAATCTCTCCATTGAGTCGAAGTTGTGAAACGACTCCTTATAGGAGTTATTGCCCTTTCATCGTCAAAATTGACCATTTTTGCAGTTTTTGGACAATATCTTGAACACCGTTAGAGCTAGAGGAAAAGTTAGCATTGCAGAATTGTTCAGCTCATTGAGATCTACAAAAATGATTTCAGGGTCAAAATGGTCAGATCAGCCATTTAAGAGTTATTCCCCTTTAACTGTTTTTTTCCATTAATTTTAACTGATTTTCAAAAATCTTCTTCTCTGAAACCACTGAAGGGTTTGCTTTGAAACTTGGTACAATTGATCTTTAGGATGTCCTCTACCAAGTTTGTGAATTATATACATGTCAACCAACCAACATGGCTGCCATTGCTAAAAATAGAACAGGGGGGGTCAGACCATTGTTTTTGGCTTATAACTCAAAAAGTATAAGAGATAGAGAAAATCCGAAGCAACTTTTCTTGTTTAGCATCAAAAGGTCCTTATAGGAGTTATTGCCCTTTAACTGTTTTTTTTCTATTAATTTAAACTGATTTCCAAAAATCTTCTCTGAAACCACTGAAGGGATTATTTGCAACTTTGTATAGTTGAAAGTTTGTGAAATTTATTCAAACTTTGGCATAAGAAATCAGGTGAGCGATTCAGGCTCCTGGGAGCCTCTAGTTTTGTCAGACACAACATATTTCTGGTCAAAAATACAAGACTATTTGACTGTGTGATTAAGAAAATTATAATTAATTTGACTATTCAGAAGCATTGAGGTTGAACCAAGAGTTACAGAAGAGTTTACAGACAAGCCATGGGAAGTTTCTGTTGCCCGACGGAGCTGTATCTGGAATTACAAACATGCAGGTGGATCCCCAGGAAAAACAAGGTAACATCTCAATCAGAATTTTCAACATTTGTCTTGGGGAATTGGTACATTTACTGTACAATGGGATTATGGTGCATGGTTTAAGTTTCATGATTAGATAGTGAGGTTTGATTTTCACAAGGTTTGAATCTTTTAAGCCGATACTAAAAGTTTTTTACTGAGGAAACCAATATGTGTGCATGTCTCTCTCTGCAAGGCTATAATAAGCCAATTCCTAGATTCTCATCCAAATTTCTTAACAAAATGGGGTGGGCAGGCAATTTTTTTATCCATTTTGATAATATATGCTGCCATTTTAAAGATGAAAGTCAAAAATGGTACATAATTTACCAAATGAATAAATTTAAATAAAATTTATGAGTTGGCTTAGAAAGTCAGGTGGGAGGGAATGAGAATCTAGGATATGTTTTATATTGGCCTTAATGATCTGAAATTTTTTCTCAGATGTAACAGACAGTGAAGTTTTCAAACTTGTTTAAAAAGACCCTTGCTTAGATTATTAACTTTAAGTCTGGAAACAGACATCTAAAAGGTTTTCATATGTTAGAAAACTCTAAGACTGAAGATTATTTTGTGGCATCAGAGCCTAGTCTTGGACAATGACATGCACAAATTATACACAGGATACATGTGAAGCTGTTTTACCTTTTCTGTTTCCTTAACCTTCCCTTTTTAAAAGAAATGATAAGAGGAATGGAACATATTTAGTTTGGAAATGTTATTAATGCTTTAACATTGATTGGAATTTTGGATTGCAAGCCGTGTGGTTACGATAACGTTACCGTCCCTATGATTATCTCCGTGAAGGTTACGATTCCCGTCCATTGACCTCAACGGAGCAAAAAAAAATGGGTTGGAATCGTAACCCTTACTGAGAGAATCCTAGGGAGGGTTACGTTATTGTAACTGCAAGCTGTGAGGCTTCTGTACACAGGCAATTTATGTTAACATGGAAATTAATCTTTAATTGAACTTTGATTGACATAATTAAACATTAAAATCAATGATAGAAAAAATTAATTTTTATCTGAAACTTTTGACAAACTTGGAAATATATAAGTGTTTACCAAGAAAAATTTCCTTTGTATTGTAGGAATAGATCTTTATTTATTTATGTATTAGAGATCGCATGCATTGAAATATTTGGTTTGCTTAACAGTTAGCTGTATGAAATGATTAATTGCATAAATGTGCATATATTTCATTTTAAAAAATGTAAAACCAATATATCAAACAATCAGCCGTAAATGCTTAATACTTCATGTCTAAAACGTTTCCATTGCAATTAGACAATTAGCTGACTAAAGATGTGAAAAACTTCATGTACCTTAAAGTTTATCATATATTTTATTCAAATATCTCAAAAGGTGTGGGACAAAAAATAAATGTGTTTATTATATAATATTTATATCTCAGTACTTATGGCAAATAAAAAAATGATTGATATATTGTGAAATTTCCTATAATTTTTTATCACAAACTTGTTTAAAAGTATATGATAAACACTGTCATTTAGGTAGAGTTCTATATGGCAAGGCAGTCTTACAAAGTTATCAGAAAACAATTATGCAAAAAAATCTAATTGCCTACCTAGTCATTAAAGGCTAGATACTCTATAGTTATCGCTTTATTCAGGGAACTTTGTCAGCCTGAGAATAAACATATGCTTTAAATGTAGCTTACTGTAAATGTGGAAATTCGCTGGGTGATATTTTCGTGATTTTTTTAAGTGCCTTTTGTGTTGGGGATAAATTAGCATTTCTTTCGAATATTTATTATCTTTATTAAAAGAATAATGCATTCCTGTTCGTATTATTTTGAGGATTATTTTTGATTGCAAATTAAGCAGAAGTAACCCACACAGGAAAATTTCCACATTTACAGCAATTTGTGTGATTTGCTTGTAATATTCCTTCCTCTCAATGCTTACTGATCTTTTAAGATATTTTATCCTTTAGACTTCCCAATTTTACCTACGTTAATGTGTTGCTATCTTAAAAAATCTTTATTTTTAGCTGAGATAACAGTAGAACAGTTTACAAAAGAAACAAGTGAAATTGCAGATGTGAATGATAATACTCAGCTCTCAGGGCACGAGTCGAGCAGAGAGCCCCTAACTATCGACACATCAGACTTAAACTCCATCTTGAAACATTTGGATGGTAAACCTCTTGTGATATTTATCATTCATAATCACAAATCTCATTAGCTCAAATCTTCTCATTCATTACTTGATAAAGAAAATATTTGTTTTGTTTTCATGGAAGTACTGTAAGCATACAACTGATCATGATTTGCTAAAAATCTTGAAATCATCCAAATAAGTATATATTTTAGTCAAAAAGTGGCTTAATAATGAAAACAAATTACAACAATTAAATACCAACACAAGCCATAAATACAGCAAAAGTGAAATGTTTACAGTATTTAATCTCTCTCTGCTGCTAGAAAGCTTGCTTCAGTTATTTGTGTGCATTTCTAAGTTATAGATATGAATGTGTGTGTGTGAAATTATAGCAGGTGGGTGGGGAAAATATATTCATTACAGTTTTCTCAGCAACAAAATTGATTATTTCAGCCTATTTATATCATCATTGTGTCCCACATCATGGGATGCTCTATTCTAAGTCAACTTTCTATTTCTTCAATTTTAGGTTTTTGAGTTTGACAGATTTTTGTTATATTGCAAGTGAAAGCATATTTTAGTTCCCAATGATGTATGTTCCTCTCACTTCACATTTGTCTGTCTATCTGTCAACAATGTCCAGTGGGCACCCAGACTAAAATGATTCATGGTACAGTTCTGATTTGTTTCCATTGTAGGCAAGCTTATCACCCATTAATTCTGAGTTGACTACAGGTGAAGCCCCTCCTCATTTTGTCTGGAACAATTTCAATAGGAGATTTCTAACAAACCTTCCTTTAACATGTACATGTAGATACACACATTGTTAACTCATTTTAAGTTTTATCAGTAATTTGCTTCTCATAAATGCTTTGTAACTGCTTTATTGTTTTAAAATTTTAGTCTCATAAAAACATGATACTTGGTTAATAACAATTTGACATTTGTATAAAAATGATTGATTGAATAAAAAAAGTTCTATTGCAAACCGTGAATATTTACAGCATTGATGTCTGCTTGAAGTGCATTTATTTGTGAATGAAAATTGTCAAAATGTGTCATTCAAAGATAATACATCCAGGGTTATCTGTGAAAAACCTTTGAAATTTATTTTGATGAAAAAAAAGTCTTGGTATTAAAAACAATTGAATATGTCCTTGGAATATTAAAGGGGAACAAAGAAGAAGTTGGAATATTGACAAAATTTTTACACTTCAAACTTAAAAGTTGTTGAAAATCCCTTAAATTTGGCAGGCAAAAATGATAACAACCTGGAATTCATTCCAAGTTTAAGATATTAATTGTTAATAGACATGTTTAATGTGCTTTAAAATTGATATCACTTCATAGAAGCCAGCCTTTCTTTTATTATTTAAAAGTTTTAAAGTTTTGTCTTGAGCACAAATCGATCGGTACTTTTCTGTAAAGTGTGTAATACAACTTTAAAGTGCAATTAATGCAGGCTCACAGTCTTGTACAACTTTGTCCTGTACACTTCTATAATTTAGAATTGTTAGATATTTGTCACATTTTATTTTTAGTCCAGTTGACAAGGTTTTAGCAGTTTGTTGCTGTGGTAATCTCTTTATCCTGTTTGAGGTACATTCATGTGTACATTGGCTGGTGCAGTAAATAACACTATAAACAATGATTATTTACCATTTCAGAGAAACCGATGTCAATAAATGACATGCTAACTCAGCAAACGGATCATTTTAGCCCTCAGACTCCCAACTTCAGCCAGCCAACAGACCACTTCGACACAAAGACTCCCAACTTCAGCCAGCCAACAGACCACTTCGACACAAAGACTCCGACCTTCAGCCAGCCAGTGGACCATTTCAGTCCTCAGACTCCAGCTTTTAGTCAATCTCATGCCATGGTCAGTCCTGGTTTTACGCCCAGTAATCCCCATTCACCAGTAGTCACACCAGCTAGTCAGAACTATGATGTGATCCAGCCTGATGTCCAAACCCCTGTCTACAACAGCCCAGCTCAAATATTATCACCAGCTGTTCAAAGCCCAGAATACAATCAGACACAAGCTTTATCACCAGCTGTTCAGAGCCCAGGATACAATCAGACACAAGGATTCGATAATCAACAGGCTTTCCAGGCAATGGATAACATTCAACAAAATTTGGGAAATATGAATGGTCAACAAGTACTTGACACATTCAGTAATCATCAATCTCCACAGCCCATGCAAAATGTTCCAACCAGTCCAAACATGGGAAGTAATCCAACAGGAAGCCCAGTTATACAGGGATTTTCTCAAAACAATCAAAGTCAAAATACAAATGTCATGACAAGTCAGAATTTCAACCAACAACAACATGTTAATTTGTCTCAAGCACTGAGTGGACAAACATCATTTCCACAATTCATGAATGTAACCAGTTCCCTACAAAGTGAACAAATCAAATCACCTGAATTTCTACCCAACACATTTAACAACATTCAGTCACAAGCCAACAACACCCAGAACATAATAGGAGCTGTATCTTCTTACATGCAACAAATTAATGCCACTCCCTTAATGGCCACATCCAGTGCTGGGTCAAACCTACAACAACAACAACAACAACAAAAGGGCTACTCTGATGTAGCTATGAGACTTCTACATCAACTGCTGGTGAAATCGTCCAGTAATGATGTCCCCCTAGCTAACACTCTACAAAACACTGCTCGTTCTAATGCTGTTAATACCACACCATCAGTAGTACAGCCACAAATGTCATACCAGCCTGCCCAACCCCAGACCAATGTACCAGTCCTGACCAATCATCAGATGTCACAGCCTAAAATTCCACTGACTGGTCAAGGTATACTTCACCAAATGCTGAGTCAAGGCCTAGCGGAGACTAATGATAAACCAGTATTTCCTCCTTCAAATGGAACACCACAGGTACAGCAGCTGGATAGTGTCAGATTACAGGCCATGGCTCAACAGGTGCAGCAACAGGCACAGCAAGCTCAGACAGGCCAGACTAACGGTAAGGCTATTACATTTTGTACATTGTTGAAAGGGTTCTGTTTATTCTTCAGCTTCTGTCAAATTGCCCTCAAGTAGGTTCTGCTTAGTTTTCAGCTTCTGCCAAATGGTCATCATATAGGGATGACTAATTTATCAGCTTCTGTCAAATGGCCATCATATTGTCCATTTGGTTTTGCTTATTTGCCAGTTTTTATGAGAATATTTAGAATTTTAAATTGCCAAGCAAACATTTTAAGTCTGCATCAGACGCATGTTTTGTCATAAAAAAACTCATCTGAGGAGCTCTAGTCTAAAGTTTTGGAAATCTGTGGAATATATGAGTATGGCTTAGTGTTGAAGGAAATATAATTTTTTTTTTAAATGTTTAAAACTTCAATTGGTTCTTAACATACTGTGGCTTCATTATTATTCGTTGGGTACCAATTTCGTGGTTTTTCGTGGGTAACAGTGAACCACGAAAATAAGAATCCAATGAAGTATTATTATTACATTGATTCCTATAAGCAACATAAACAAACCACAAATTTAAGAATCCAACAAACTGTCTTATTTGGAGAAACCACAAAAATTGATGCCCACGAAAATAAATGCATCCACAGTAGTATAGGTAATAAAGTAACAACTGTGCCTCAGCTCAAGGAAAAAAAACATGTGTATGCTAGTAATTATTATGTAAAACTTTTTGTGCAGGACCTTGGGGCATTTTAGCGAACAAATATTAAAATGTGCATTATTCCTAGAAAATAGGACAAATTAAACACTAAACAGAATTGAAATCAAAATTGACTCTCAAGGAAGACTTTCAACAAGCCTCTATGACAAACGTGATGACTTCAACTTTCCAATCGTCAACTTTCCCTTCTTGTGTAGCAACATTCCGTCCACTCCAGGTTATGGAGTATCTCAATTGATTTGTTACTCCAGAGTGTGTGGGACTTACATAGATTTCCTTAGCAGAGCGATACGTCTGACGCAAAAAATGCTCACACAGGGTTATGTTGCTCCTCGGTTGCTGTCTTCACTCAAGAAATTTTACGGAAGACATCATGCACTTATAGACAAATATGGGATTTCGATCTCTCAGATGAGTGCAGATGTTGGTTTGTCATAGGGTGTTGTTTTGTCTTCCTTTACCGGATTTGACACGCTGAATGGACTATTGGCAACGCGACGGGTGTGCTATAGCAAGCAGGAACTGCTTACTCTACCGGAGCACCTGAGTTCACTCTTGTTTCGACTGGAGTTCCTGTTGTTGATTTATATTCAGTTATTTTGTGTTTCCATGTTTTACATGTTGTCTGTTTTTGTCTCGTTCTTGTTAGCTCACCTGACCCGAAGGGTCATGTGAGCTATTGTCATCACTTCCGTCCGTCGTCCGTCGTCCGTCGTCCGTCGTCCGTAAACTTTTTAAAACGTTAACTCCTCTGACACCATAAGTCCAATTGCAACCAAACTTGGTATGGTTGTTCATTAGCATTCGGTGCTTAGAACTGATATGGGGATTTTTGATTCGTCGTAAAACATGGCCGCCATGGCTAAAAATAGAACATAAGGGTAAAATGCAGTTTTTTGCAAATAACTCAAAAACGGCTACAGATATCAAAATTCTGGCATGGGTAAAAGTAATCAGCACCTCAAGATCTACCAGCTCTGAAATTTTGAAGAAAATCCAACAACCCATGTAGGAGTTATTGCCCTTTTTGTGGATTTTTAGCAAATTTTGCACCTGTTTAGCTCAATATCTTGAAAACTATACTAGATATTTGAGAAATTTAAATTGCATATTGTTAAGCACATCAAGATCTACAAAATATGTAATAGGGTCAACGTTGTAGGACCTTTCCTTTTAGGAGTTATTGCCCTTAGAACGTCAAAAAATTTAGCATTTTAACAGCATTTCCTCATTACATTGAAAACGTTAACTCCTCTGACACTTTAAGTCCAAATGGAACCAAACTTGGTATAGTTGTTTATTAGCATTAGGTGTATAGAAGTGACATGGGGATTTTTGATTGGTCGTAAAACATGGCCGCTGTGGCTAAAAATAGAACATAGGGGTAAATGGCAGTTTTTTGCAAATAACTCTAAAACGGTGACAGATTTCAAAATTTTGATTGGGAACAAAAGTGATCAGCACCTCAAGATCTACCAGCTCTGAAATTTTGAAGAAAATCCAACAACCCATGTAGGAGTTATTGCCCTTTTTGTGGATTTTTTTGCAAATTTTGCACCTGTTTAGCTCAATATCTTGAAAACTATACAAGATATTTGAGAAATTTAAATTGCATATTGTTAAGCGCATCAAGATCTACAAAATTTGTAACAGGGTCAACGTTGTAGGACCTTTCCTTTGAGGAGTTATTGCCCTTGGAACGTCAAAATTGAGAATTTTAACTGCATTTCCTTATATTGAAAATGTTAACTCCTCTGACACTTTAAGTCCAAATGGAACCAAACTTGGTATTATTGTTTATTATTATTAGGTGTATAGAACTGATGTGAGGATTTTTGATTGGTTGTAAAACATGGCCGCTGTGGCTAAAAATAGAACATTAGGTTAAACTGCATTTTTTTGCAAATAACTCAAAAAGGGTGACAGATTTTTAGATTTTGATTGAGAACATAAGTGATCAGCACCTTTAGATCCACCATATTGTCAGATGACCCCCTTATTAATCTTATGACCCTTTCAACGTTAAATAGATTTTGCCTTATAACCTTTACTTCAGGCACATATGTCAGGTGAGTGATTCAGGCTCCTGGGAGCCTCTTGTTGGTGTTTACTGGTTTTGTCTCTGCCCTTTCTGACTTTTGACATTCGGATGCCCCATTGGTACCTCTGCTTCTTTGAATATCTTGTTAAAAAAATGATCACTAGTTTTAAAATTGAGTATATCATTACAGGGAATAATGGAAAAGTTGGTCCCCAGATCATAGTGCTAGGAGGAAGTGGAGAGGGAACAGGGAACCAGAGTATTAACGGTACATCAGCATCACCCAGTATACTGATCTTACCTGGAGCTAATGGAAATAACAACAATGGTGTTAACCCACAATCTCAAGGTAAGTACATCACCCAGTATACTGATCTTACCTGGAGCTAATGGAAATAACAATAATGGTGTTAACCCACAGTCTCAAGGTAGGTACATCACCCAGTATACTGATCTTACCTGGAGCTAATGGAAATAACAATAATGGTGTTAACCCACAGTCTCAAGGTAGGTACATCACCCAGTATGGAGCTAATGGAAGTAACAATAATGGTGTTAACCCACAGTCTCAAGGTAGGTACATCACCCAGTATACTGATCTTACCTGGAGCTAATGGAAATAACAATAATGGTGTTAACCCACAGTCTCAAGGTAGGTACATCACCCAGTATACTGATCTTACCTGGAGCTAATGGAAATAACAATAATGGTGTTAACCCACAGTCTCAAGGTAGGTACATCACCCAGTATACTGATCTTACCTGGAGCTAATGGAAATAACAATAATGGTGTTAACCCACAGTCTCAAGGTAGGTACATCACCCAGTATACTGATCTTACCTGGAGCTAATGGAAATAACAATAATGGTGTTAACCCACAGTCTCAAGGTAGGTACATCACCCAGTATACTGATCTTACCTGGAGCTAATGGAAATAACAATAATGGTGTTAACCCACAGTCTCAAGGTAGGTACATCACCCAGTATACTGATCTTACCTGGAGCTAATGGAAGTAACAATAATGGTGTTAACCCACAGTCTCAAGGTAGGTACATCACCCAGTATACTGATCTTACCTGGAGTTAATGGAAGTAACAATAATGGTGTTAACCCACAGTCTCAAGGTAAGTACATCACCCAGTATACTGATCTTACCTGGAGCTAATGGAAATAACAATAATGGTGTTAACCCACAGTCTCAAGGTAGGAACATCACCCAGTATACTGATCTTACCTGGAGCTAATGGAAGTAACAATAATGGTGTTAACCCACAGTCTCAAGGTAGGTACATCACCCAGTATACTGATCTTACCTGGAGCTAATGGAAATAACAATAATGGTGTTAACCCACAATCTCAAGGTAGGTACATCACCCAGTATACTGATCTTACCTGGAGCTAATGGAAATAACAATAATAGTGTTAACCCACAGTCTCAAGGTAGGAACATCACCCAGTATACTGATCTTACCTGGAGCTAATGGAAATAACAATAATGGTGTTAACCCACAGTCTCAAGGTAGGTACATCACCCAGTATACTGATCTTACCTGGAGCTAATGGAAATAACAATAATGGTGTTAACCCACAGTCTCAAGGTAAGTACATCAGCATCACCCAGTATACTGATCTTACCTGGAGCTAATGGAAATAACAATAATGGTGTTAACCCACAGTCTCAAGGTAGGTACATCACCCAGTATACTGATCTTACCTGGAGTTAATGGAAGTAACAATAATGGTGTTAACCCACAATCTCAAGGTAGGTACATCACCCAGTATACTGATCTTACCTGGAGCTAATGGAAATAACAATAATGGTGTTAACCCACAGTCTCAAGGTAGGAACATCACCCAGTATACTGATCTTACCTGGAGCTAATGGAAATAACAATAATGGTGTTAACCCACAGTCTCAAGGTAGGTACATCACCCAGTATACTGATCTTACCTGGAGCTAAAGGAAATAACAACAATGGTGTTAACCCACAGTCTCAAGGTAGGTACATCACCCAGTATACTGATCTTACCTGGAGCTAATGGAAATAACAATAATGGTGTTAACCCACAATCTCAAGGTAGGTACATCACCCAGTATACTGATCTTACCTGGAGCTAATGGAAATAACAATAATGGTGTTAACCCACAGTCTCAAGGTAGGTACATCACCCAGTATACTGATCTTACCTGGAGCTAATGGAAATAACAATAATGGTGTTAACCCACAATCTCAAGGTAGGTACATCACCCAGTATACTGATCTTACCTGGAGCTAATGGAAATAACAATAATGGTGTTAACCCACAATCTCAAGGTAGGTACATCACCCAGTATACTGATCTTACCTGGAGCTAATGGAAATAACAATAATAGTGTTAACCCACAGTCTCAAGGTAGGAACATCACCCAGTATACTGATCTTACCTGGAGCTAATGGAAATAACAACAATGGTGTTAACCCACAGTCTCAAGGTAGGTACATCACCCAGTATACTGATCTTACCTGGAGCTAATGGAAATAACAACAATGGTGTTAACCCACAGTCTCAAGGTAGGTACATCACCCAGTATACTGATCTTACCTGGAGCTAATGGAAATAACAACAATGGTGTTAACCCACAATCTCAAGGTAGGTACATCACCCAGTATACTGATCTTACCTGGAGCTAATGGAAGTAACAACAATGGTGTTAACCCACAGTCTCAAGGTAGGTACATCACCCAGTATACTGATCTTACCTGGAGCTAATGGAAATAACAACAATGGTGTTAACCCACAGTCTCAAGGTAGGTACATCACCCAGTATACTGATCTTACCTGGAGCTAATGGAAATAACAACAATGGTGTTAACCCACAATCTCAAGGTAGGTACATCACCCAGTATACTGATCTTACCTGGAGCTAATGGAAGTAACAACAATGGTGTTAACCCACAGTCTCAAGGTAAGTACATCAGCATCACCCAGTATACTGATCTTACCTGGAGCTAATGGAAGTAACAATAATGGTGTTAACCCACAGTCTCAAGGTAGGTACATCACCCAGTATACTGATCTTACCTGGAGCTAATGGAAATAACAATAATGGTGTTAACCCACAATCTCAAGGTAGGTACATCACCCAGTATACTGATCTTACCTGGAGCTAATGGAAGTAACAATAATGGTGTTAACCCACAGTCTCAAGGTAGGTACATCACCCAGTATACTGATCTTACCTGGAGCTAATGGAAATAACAACAATGGTGTTAACCCACAGTCTCAAGGTAGGTACATCACCCAGTATACTGATCTTACCTGGAGCTAATGGAAATAACAACAATGGTGTTAACCCACAGTCTCAAGGTAGGTACATCACCCAGTATACTGATCTTACCTGGAGCTAATGGAAATAACAATAATGGTGTTAACCCACAGTCTCAAGGTAAGTACATCAGCATCACCCAGTATACTGATCTTACCTGGAGCTAATGGAAATAACAACAATGGTGTTAACCCACAATCTCAAGGTAGGTACATCACCCAGTATACTGATCTTACCTGGAGCTAATGGAAATAACAATAATGGTGTTAACCCACAGTCTCAAGGTAAGTACATCACCCAGTATACTGATCTTACCTGGAGCTAATGGAAATAACAATAATAGTGTTAACCCACAGTCTCAAGGTAGATACATCACCCAGTATACTGATCTTACCTGGAGCTAATGAAAATAACAATAATGGTGTTAACCCACAGTCTCAAGGTAAGTACATCACCCAGTATACTGATCTTACCTGGAGCTAATGGAAATAACAACTAGTGCTGATTGTGTTGGGATGCCAACACATAAGTCGCCCAAAATCGCCTTGGATAGTATTCCATTCAAATCAGTGCATCAAAGTAAGTCTTGAAATCAAATTTCGTTAAAATCGGACAAAGTTGACGTTTTTGGGGGGCGGGTGTGGTAAAACGGCCGCCATTTTAAAATGGCGGCGTTCGCGTCAAATTTTTTTTCGGCATTTTGCTCAGGAATGATCACTCTACCAGCGTACCAATTTTCATTAAAATCCATCCACCCATCTCCGAGATCTGAGAGGGGTCCAAAAATCTTAAACGGCGGCCATTTTGAAAATGGCGGCCATCTTGAAAATTTCAAAAGTGGATTGCACACCTCTGAGTGACCCTCCACCCATCTCAGCAGGTTTTATCTTGATTGGTCAAAGCGTTTTCAAAAAATGTGTCGGACAAGTTCATGATTAAGAAAGGAAAAGAATAATAAAAAAAAAAAAAATAATAACTAGTTCTAATTGTGATCGCAAGCGAGTCACATACATGTCCCCTCACGTACCCCTCTTTGTCAATATGTGTTTGGGCATTTGAGAATACCTAATATACCAATTTTCATCAAGATCGGAGTAAGTTTAATTTTGGCGGGAAACGGCGGCCATTTTGAAAATGGCCAAGGATAAAAAAATTTTGATGTCAAAAATAAACTCTCCATACCACAATAACCTTATATACCAATTTTCATTAAAATCGGAGTAACTTTGATTTTTGGCGGGAAAGGGCGGCCATTTTGAAAATGGCAGACGAAATAAAAATTTCGATGTCAAAAATCAACTCGCCATAGCACTATTACCTTATATACCAATTTTCATCAAAATCAAAGTAACTATAATTTTGGCGGGCAACGGCGGCCATTTTGAAAATGGCCGACAATAAAAAAAAATTATGTCAAAAATCAACTCGCCATACCATTATTACTTTATATACCAATTTTCGTCAAAATCTGAGTAACTTTAATTTTGGCGGGAAACGGCGGCCATTTTGAAAATGGCCGACAATATAAAAAAATTATGTCAAAAATCAACTCAGCATACCACTATTACTTTATATACCAATTTTCGTCAAAATCGGAGTAACTTTAATTTTGGCGGGAAAAGGCGGCCATTTTGAAAATGGCCGACGATAGAAAAATTTTGATGTCAAAAATCATCTTGCCATACCACTATTACCTTATATACCAATTTTCATCAAAATCGGAGCAAGTTTAAATTTTGGCGGTAAATTTTAGCCGCCATTTTGAAAATGGCCGCCAAAAAAAATTTTCGATACCAAAAATGATATCGGCATACCACTATTACCATGTAAACTAATTTTCAATAAGAAATAACAAAGTTGAGAATTTTTACATTACTATTACATAATACAAAGTACAAAGAAAGATAACTCAATATGACAAAAAAATTAAATTTCGATTTTTTGCAATATTTTGAAAACCGTAAGTCCGATTTTCAAAATTTTTTTTTTAAATGAAAGGTATTGAAAGTCTACACTTACCCCATACAGGAATTTGACCTATCCCTGCCGGATCAGAAATGCCAGGTAAAAATTCAACTTCGGTTTCGAGGAGCCATTTTGAGGCCCTTTTTTTACCTATAAGGGGTCGTTCGATTTCGACGAAAAATACAAAAAGCACAATCTCCCATTCCATACTCTTGATATATGAAGATTCAGCTTCCTACCTTGAAAGATGTCGAAAAAATGAGGTGGACAAGTTCACGGTCCAGAATACCGAGAAAAATAATAATAACTAGTGCTGATTGTGTTGGGATGCCAACACATAAGTCGCCCAAAATCGCCTTGGATAGTATTCCATTCAAATCAGTGCATCAAAATAAGTGTAGAAATCAAATTTCGTTGAAATCGGACAAAGTTGACGTTTTTGGGGGGCGGGTGTGGTAAAACGGCCGCCATTTTAAAATGGCGATGTTCGCGTAAATTTTTTTTCGGCATGTTGCTCAGGAAGGATCACTCTACCAGTGTACCAATTTTCATTAAAATCCATCCACCCATCTCCGAGATCTGAGAGGGGCCCAAAAATCTTAAACGGCGGCCATTTTGAAAATGGCGGCCATCTTGAAAATTTCAAAAGTGGATTGCACACCTCTGAGTGACCCTCCACCCATCTCAGCAGGTTTTATCTTGATTGGTCAAAGCATTTTCAAAAAATGTGGCGGACAAGTTCATGATTAAGGTAAGGAAAAGAATAATAATAATAATAATAAGAAACGGTGCAAAAACAATAAGTCTCCCAAACTTTGTTTTGGGCGACTTAATAATAAGAAACCGAGCAAAAACAATATGTCCCCGACACTTCGTGTTCGGGGACATAATAAGAAACGGTGCAAAAACAATAAGTCTCCCAAACTTTGTTTTGGGCGACTTAATTAATAATGGTGTTAACCCACAGTCTCAAGGTAGGTACATCACCCAGTATACTGATCTTACCTGGAGCTAATGGAAGTAACAACAATGGTGTTAACCCACAGTCTCAAGGTAAGTACATCAGCATCACCCAGTATCTGGAGCTAATGGCAAAAACAATGATTAGAGGTATAACATAGCTATAAATTTTTAGGCTTTTAAGATCAGTCTATAAAGAAACCAAAGTCTAGAATTTTAAATGTCATGGCCAAAGATAGAGTAATGAAGTTTCTCCAATTTAAGTGTGCTTAAACTATTATAAGAATGCATTAATTCACATGCACAATTAATTTTAATGCACTTTCAGAGAATAAAATTGATTGGAGATATATTTGAAAAATAAAATGTACAAAAAACCACAACCCAACTATTTTCATTTGCAAATAAATGCACATAACAAAACCCCAAAACAACTAAACCGCAGTAAGTAAGACGGTTTTGAAACAAGATCTAGAGTGAACAAAGGATTTTACCAGGTTTTATGTCTCAAAGTAAATGTTGTATTTTGTTTATTTCCAGTTGAATCAATATTGCGGTCAATCTTAGGATCTTTGAAGCCTGAGCCTCAGTAGTTGATGGAAAAGTCATTAACCAAGCATACCGTATAAGAAGCAGAGACCAAACACCTGCCAAGTAATGCCAAGGATGGACAAGTCTCAAATATCTCATTGTAGTCAATAGTTACCTGTATTATTTATGATTGTTGTGAATTAAATCGTCTGTATCACTAAGGACAAATAGGTTATTATTAAACAAAGTTGACATTGTCTAATATTTTTATGGTATTTTGAATGTTACAGTGTCATTTTAATGTTCGTCAATAAAGATTTTTATGTACACCACCATAAGCAAGTGAAATAGGGCTATTGTAAAGAAATATCATATTTTTTTAGAGAATTTGATGAATTTTGGTAAAATTTATACAAATGTTATCTGCCTTCAACAGGAAAAAACTGTTTGAATTTGTAATTGTGATTCATCTTTGCTTAAGCAGGGTTTTTTTGTCTGTTGACTAAGGGTTACACTTTCAATGGTAAAATTAAGTCTATGTATTCTAATAACTTATGTTTTTTTACTTAAATGATCTGTGTTTGAAGGAGTTCAGTATTGTAAATCAGTTTAAAGTTACATATTGATAATCTAGTGCTATGATGTGAGATAAATTGTCATCAAGGTTGTATAAAATATAGTATGGGTGTTTTCCATATCCCCTCCTAGGCTATTTTACGAAGATTATTAAATTCTGAATGCAAGCCATGTTTTTGTTTAAATGGACATGTCTCTCCTTGAGATTAAGATGGTTGATTCTTGTTTTATTTTGACCAGTAACACTCATTGTAATATGAGGGGTTTATTTGTTATTAGTTGTTTTATTTAAGAGGGTTTATTTTGATTTCTATTCTGAATAGTTTGTCTTAATATTTTTAAAAAAATCAGACTTTGTTAATAGTTTTTCAATAGATTTTCAGGCTTCAAATTTTCTAGCGTATAATTTAGAAATAAGTTTTGGCTCGAAAAAAAAAATATATTTGATACTTGAAAATGACCCAAAAATTATTTGAAATGTCTTAACTTTTTCTATATGTAGGCCCCATTTCAACTTACTATTTTTTCTTTGTTTTTTTATGATTTTCTATTATTCATGCGTTAATATTTGTAAATCTTCACTATTTGATATGATATTCAATCATTGAAATTCATTTAAATAAAATGCAAAGAATATTTCCACTTTAAGACATGTACAAGAAAAAACCATAAAATTCATGTCAAAAATTTAGTATAAATCTAGTTTTCGAGAAAAATTTCAAACATTTTAATCTAGTTGTGATGTTTTGTGACAGTGCTATATAAATGATTGTCATGTGATAACATTAATGCCCAGTTCTTGTGTAGTTTGTGTAACAGTTATGGTGCTACATATTTCCACTATGTGATTTTAATGGGATAGTTTTGTTTTCACCTTCTTTATATATTGGTTTAGATTTTGAAAATTTATAACAATACATTTTTTTTCATCAATACAACATAGTAATGTTGTAGTCTTTAACTGTTTAGTAGCTGTAGTCTCTTCAATGATATATTTAAAATCATGTGTTAAAACTAACTTTGGGAATTCAGTCATCAGTTTTCAAGTAAAGGAATAAGTATTGCTTGCATTCATGGTTAAACAAAAAAAAACACTATTTATATGGTTTAATTATATGGTTTTATTCCTTACAGATAAATTCTTTGTGAAAAAAAAAAGGAAAAGCATCACATTGGATGATATCGTAATCTTATTTACTTCACAATTTTGAAATTTTATATAGTGATGCAAGTTTATTTGTTAAATTATTAAATCCATGCTGTGGTTTGCTCTTATAATTTATTTTTTATTGCTGGTGAATTGATGACCTACTTTCCCAGTTGTTTATTATGATAGTGTGAATACTAATCAAAAAGACAAAGCCTTATGCTCTAGCCTTTGTTGACATTAAGTGCCCAGGTTTTTATTGGGACCATATCATAGTGTTATCCTTTATAGTAGATTTCAATTCAATATCTATAAACTCCAAGATGCATCTTTTTGTAAACAGCCAATGATTTATAGAAACATATAACATTTTAATAATAATAATATGTCTGTTTTTTTGTTCAGATTCAAATTTGACAAGGAGCTATGAAACTCTGTCTTTTTGGCTTAATGTTTAAAGTTAACGGTGATAAAGATGTGATAAGCTCTCTCTTTTACCATTACAAAATATAACCATCAACTTAACTTAACCAAGATATACATTTTAAAGTACAACAGATTTTGAACAGCCTTGAAAGTAGTCTTTAAAAGAAATGATCCAAACGAACCAGGGAGATTAATATTATAGATATTGGATTGGACCTGTGTAAATATGTATATAGCTTGTGTACTGGCTTAAAATTATTTGACTGAGGATTTTTGTGGACCTTTCACTTGTCACTTTGGTCAACCTTAACTTATATTTTTATCTAAAATAATGCAAATACGAATATAAATTCAAAGCATTAATAATTACCATTGAATGGGTCTGTAATTAAAGTTACTTATTAAAAAGGTTTTTTGAATTACCACTTCCTTAATTTTTTTTCATGAACATTTATTCTACCTTTTTACTAATCATGGTAATATTTCACTGAGTACTTCATGTTTTGTCATCAGCACCAGGTCCATGTTGTATATAGTGTATAAATGATGGTCGCCTTATATTTATAAATAGATTCCATGTATATATGTAGGTTATTATATGTCCATGAGATTTTACGATACCAGTGATCAGATGTTCAATAATTCCAGGAAAGATGATCTCAATATTTCTCTATGTTAGATTAGTTGGTTTCTGTAGTAGGTAGAACAACTTTCAGTTTAGGTTATAAGTATTAGTTCTAAACTACCAAATTTATGAAGACCAAAAACAGATCAGTTGTGTTAATACATCAGAAAAGATCTACGAATTTCGCAAAGAACAATTTCTTGGTTAATTTGTTATTTATAACATAGTTGTTATTGAATAAGGCCATTAGTGGAAAAGTAAATTTGAAAATTTTGTATGTTGCGAAATGCATTGTATTTGTTGAATTTGTAAAATTAGTTGAATCTTTATAAGTTAAGAAATAAACCGTCAAGTTGAAGATTGATATAGAATAATTTTTTATGATGATTTTGAAGATAAATATAGAATATTTTATTATGATGATTTTGAAGATAAATATAGAATATTTTATAAGAATGATAAGTATTTGGATCATCTTTCTTATTTTTTAGTTTAGTATTTTGCTTTGTTATTTTTTATTATGATTTTTTTAATAATGACTTTTCTATTCTCAGTATTTTAGTTTCACAAATTATCAAATTTCATCCATTACCAAATCATGTTTATATTGTCAGATTAGTTTAGCAAAGTCCATCAGGAATTTACATGATTATAGACTATGTTTACTGCTGTTACTGTACTAAAACTTTATACAGGGCAAATTCTATATTTGGTACTTAAAGTAAAAAAGGTTTGATTCAACTGCATAGGATTCCTTTTTTGAAATAGATAGTTCAGAGATATAAAATTAATAAAAATCTTTTTTTGTTTTATTAATATGAAAAGTTATCTAGAGTTAATATGTATTGGTATTCTTGGTGCATTAATTTTTATTGTTAAGATTTTTTAAGCTTGTTTTTTTTTATTGTTTAATCAGAACTGTAAGAATCAATACATGTTAAAAAGAATGATTATACTTTAAAAGTAGTTATTGCATCTTTAGCTCTAAAATAGATGATGAACTAAAATTTAAATTGCATACCAGTACATGAATTTACTATCTGGTAAATTGCACCTCCTCATGCACTTATATAAATATTATCTTGGTTGCTCTCTGTTTTGACTTAAAATCAATACAAGATATATATCTTTTTCTTAATCAAAAGTAATGATTAGAATTGTTTAGCATTGTAAAGTGTTCATGTTTGACGAGGCAGCAGAAGTTTTGTGTAGATCTATTGTTTTGATAATCTGAACTCATCTTGTTGTTCATTACATAAAAATCATGCATCAAGAAACAAATATTCATCTTGAAAAATTATTAAATTTTGCTTTAAAATATTGGCTATGATACTGTCTTTACTGTAATTCTTGGTAACTGAGTAAGCAACATTTATCAACAAACTCTGTAAAGTATATACAGGAGCAAGACTGGATGTTTACTTTTACTTGTTTCTGTTTAATTGTATACTGTTATCTTGTAAATATCCCCTTCTCCTAATAACGGGGATCACTGACCCAGTTCCTGCAATAAATCTTTGAATATTAATCTGTGTCTGATACCAAAGATTCAGAAGTCTAGTGACCCAGATCTCTTATTCTTCACGTACATCAACGTATATCGTATTGTTTGTTTTTATTGTAGTACAATGTTATTTGTTATACTATTTTTAGTTGTGATGAAATACCCATTTGTTATATGAATATGAGGTTCCTTAAGATTGTATTACTTACTGGTGAAGTTAAATTACACCCTCTGTCAAGAAAAGTCGGAATTCATAAATTTGTTTTCTTTGTATTTCAAAATTCATGTTTCTGTCCTTTATCTCAACAAAATAACTATTATAAAAGCCATGATCCAGGAAGAGTTATCTTATCTTCTATTTGTTTTTACTTACTTTTGCTAAGATTTCCCCTACCATAGCCATTATACTTCACCAGTGAGTAATACAGTGACGAGCAGCAAGTGCCATTTAATGTTGTCAAAGATTACCCCATGAATCTCATTGTATGCCACGTTGTTATTAGTTTTAAAGTTTATACTAACATCAAATTTGACAGGAAAAATTTTAATCCTGCTTTTATCATCAATTTTTTATCTACAAAAATTATATAGAAATATTTTCAAAAATTGTTTTAAAATTAAAGTGCATGTTATATTTCTTAAATCATTGAATTCAGTAAATAAATAAGTACATGTATACATTTTTAAATTTAAAAACCCAATTTTAAATAGCATTCTTGGAAAAAAAATTGATAAATAATTAAAATCAGATCACAAAATAGTCACAATTCACAACAATCACCTAACAATTGTTTATCATGTGTTACATGCCACTTTGCTAGATGATTTTAAAGATCAATATTATTAAAAAGCAAAAAAAAAATATAATTAAACAATTTTGCAGCATTATTAAATGTTATGTATTGAAGAATCTAAGAACTATTCTATAAAAATGAATAGGTAATCAAATGGATTTTGACTGACTCATGATTAAGATGATACCAATTCTAAAGTTTTGAACATAGTTTTTAAAAAAAAATATTAAATTTTTCAACCCTGTAAAAACGGTTTATATTATTTTGCTGAAGTTTGCTTGGTCTATATCAATGCTTAACGAGAATGCCTCATTACAAATTTCCTAGTCTGTGGACCAGCATTAAATCATTAACCTCAACATATCGTAGAGGGCAGCTACATGTATTTGTCTGCTCGCTTAATTTTGTCATGCAGAGAGCCGATAGTAAAAAAATATATACCTGTGACTGTTAACCTCTTCTCAGTGTCGTGTATTATTTCAGATTTTTTGTTTCCTATGATTATTAAACTGCTATGAATTTTACAGCATTTTTTTCAGAGTAATTACAAATTTTTGTATTTGTATCAGCATTTATATTGGCCAGCAAAATGATTGGAATCGATGAATATGTTGATTTAGGTTTTATTGAATCTAGACTCTAGTGCTCTTTCTTAAATAAGAAGTTTTTAATCATTAAACTTCTGATACAGTTTACAACTTCAGATTTTTTGATGATAAATGTACTGTAGATGATATCACAAGACCATATGAAAAATAATAAGGGAATTTTTTTTTTATTAAAATTGTAAAGAATTTATAAATGATAATGAGAAGTGTTTCTTTGGATACAGTTTAATTCTATTTGATTTACCAATCATTGTATCAAATAGATTTACATACCGCTTTTGTATCAATGTTTGACAATAAAATGGTGTAGTGCTGCAAATTGTATTGATTTATTGAATGCCTTTTCGTTAGTGAGGTTACATGTTATACCTCTGTTCTGATGTTATTTTTATGCCCCATCTTCGAAAGTAGAGGACACATGGTGTTCGGGTGAGTGTATCCGTTTGTCCATTCATCTGTTCTTTTGTCTGACTGTCTCAAATGCTGCAAGATAGAACATTATGTCTTTCAGACAACTGAATATGCTCTTGGATTTTGTTGATAATAAGTATAACTAAATAAAAGTCAAGTTCAATTTTCATCATATTCCAATAAGTCAGCTTCATATTTGGATTGAAACCAAAACCAAAGAAAGACTTTGTACATGTTCAATGACTTCAACTTTTCCATTTTGTGTAGCAACATTTCAGAGCATCACATCCAACTTAGAGGGTTATGTTGCTCATCAGATTTTATCCTTACACATGAAATTTTAGGGAAGACATGTGCTGAGACAAATATTTCTATCTCAGAAAAGTTTGTATGTTGGTTTGTCAAACAGTGTTTCTATTGTTGTCTATGACCCTTTTTGGTTGACATGGTTATAGGTGTGGTATAACAAACAGGAACAGCTTGCCCTCCTGGAAAACCTGAGTTCACCATCCTTTCAACTACTGTGGTTTCATTATTATTCGTGGGGTATCAATTTTTGTGGTTTTCATGGATGGCTTTGACCCTGGAAAGGGAAATTTAACATTGATTTAAATGCTGAAGACTTCAGAACCACAAATATAAGAATCCACGAAATTATCCTTTTTACCAAACCATAGATTGAAACCAACGAAAATAAATTAATCCACAGTAAGTCACATTGCTGATTGCAGTAAATAGGAAAGTAATGAGATGTGGAATAAGTGAACATGACACAGCTCATACAACAAGAAGTAAATTAGAAAAACCACAATGGATAACCATCAGCAGCCTTCAACAAGGCCATTAGGTGGTTCTGCAATCAACCCAAGGTTTTTAGCTCACCTGACCCGAAGGGTCAGGTGAGCTATTGTCATCACTTGGCGTCCGTCGTCCGTCCGTCGTCCGTAAACTTTTTAAAACGTTAACTCCTCTGACACCATAAGTCCAATTGCAACCAAACTTGGTATGGTTGTTCATTAGCATTCGGTGCTTAGAACTGATGTGGGGATTTTTGATTCGTTGTAAAACATGGCCGCCATGGCTAAAAATAGAACATGGGGGTAAAATGCAGTTTTTTGCAAATAACTCAAAAACGGCTAGATATCAAAATTCTTGCATAGGGTAAAAGTGATCAGCACCTCAAGATCTACCTACCCTGAAATTTTGAAGAAAATCCAACAACCCATGTAGGAGTTATTGCCCTTTTTGTGGATTTTTTGCAAATTTTGCACCTGTTTAGCTCAATATCTTGAAAACTATACTAGATATTTGAGAAATTTAAATTGCACATTGTTAAGCACATCAAGATCTACAAAATATGTAATAGGGTCAACGTTGTAGGACCTTTCCTTTTAGGAGTTATTGCCCTTAGAACGTCAAAATTTAGCATTTTAACAGCATTTCCTCATTACATTGAAAACGTTTACTCCTCTGACACTTTAAGTCCAAATGGAACCAAACTTAGTATAGTTGTTTATTAGCATTAGGTGTATAGAACTGGTGTGGGGATTTTTGATTGGTCGTAAAACATGGTCGCTGTGGCTAAAAATAGAACATAGGGGTAAATGGCAGTTTTTTGCAAATAACTCTAAAACGGTGACAGATTTCAAAATTTTGATTGGGAACAAAAGTGATCAGCACCTCAAGATCTACAAGATCTGAAATTTTGAAGAAAATCCAACAACCCATGTAGGAGTTATTGCCCGCCCTTTTTATGGATTTTTTGCAAATTTTGCACCTGTTTAGCTCAATATCTTGAACAATTTACAAGATATTTGAGAAATTTAAATTGCATATTGTTAAGCGCATCAAGATCTACAAAATATGTAACAGGGTCAACGTTGTAGGACCTTTCCTTTGAGGAGTTATTGCCCTTGGAACGTCAAAATTGAGCATTTTAACAGCATTTCCTCATTACATTGAAAACGTTAACTCCTCTGACACTTTTAGTCCAAATGGAACCAAACTTGGTATAGTTGTTTATTAGCATTAGGTGTATAGAACTTATGTGGGGATTTTTGATTGGTCATAAAACATGGTCGCTGTGGCTAAAAATAGAACATAGAGGTAAATGGCAGTTTTTTGCAAATAACTCTAAAACGGTGACAGATTTCAAAATTTTGATTGGGAACAAAAGTGATCAACCTCTCAAGATCTACCAGCTCTGAAATTTTGAAGAAAATCCAACAACCCATGTAGGAGTTATTGCCCTTTTTGTGGATTTTTTGCAAATTTTGCACCTGTTTAGCTCAATATCTTGAACAATTTACAAGATATTTGAGAAATTTAAATTGCATAGTGTTAAGCGCATCAAGATCTACAAAATATGTAACAGGGTCAACGTTGTAGGACCTTTCCTTTGAGGAGTTATTGCCCTTGGAACGTCAAAATTGAGCATTTTAACAGCATTTCCTCATTACATTGAAAACGTTGACTCCTCTGACACTTTAAGTCCAAATGGAACCAAACTTCGTATAATTGTATATTACCATTAGGTGTATAGAACTGATGTGGGGATTTTTGATTGGTCGTAAAACATGGTCGCTGTGGCTAAAAATAGAACATAGAGGTAAAAGGCAGTTTTTTGCAAATAACTCTAAAACGGTGACAGATTTCAAAATTTTGATGGGAACAAAAGTGATCAGCCTCTCAAGATCTACCAGCTCTGAAATTTTGAAGAAAATCCAACAACCCATGTAGGAGTTATTGCCCTTTTTGTGGATTTTTTGCAAATTTTGCACCTGTTTAGCTCAATATCTTGAAAACTATACTAGATATTTGAGAAATTTAAATTGCACATTGTTAAGCACATCAAGATCTACAAAATATGTAATAGGGTCAACGTTGTAGGACCTTTCCTTTAAGGAGTTATTGCCCTTAGAACGTCAAAATTTAGCATTTTAACAGCATTTCATCATTACATTGAAAACGTTTACTCCTCTGACACTTTAAGTCCAAATGGAACCAAACTTGGTATAGTTGTTTATTAGCATTAGGTGTATAGAACTGGTGTGGGATTTTTGATTGGTCGTAAAACATGGTCGCTGTGGCTAAAAATAGAACATAGGGGTAAATGGCAGTTTTTTGCAAATAACTCTAAAACGGTGACAGATTTCAAAATTTTGATTGGGAACAAAAGTGATCAGCACCTCAAGATCTACAAGATCTGAAATTTTGAAGAAAATCCAACAACCCATGTAGGAGTTATTGCCCTTTTTGTGGATTTTTTGCAAATTTTGCACCTGTTTAGCTCAATATCTTGAACAATTTACAAGATATTTGAGAAATTTAAATTGCATATTGTTAAGCGCATCAAGATCTACAAAATATGTAACAGGGTCAACGTTGTAGGACCTTTCCTTTGAGGAGTTATTGTCCTTGGAACGTCAAAATTGAGCATTTTAACAGCATTTCCTCATTACATTGAAAACGTTAACTCCTCTGACACTTTTAGTCTAAATGGAACCAAACTTGGTATAGTTGTTTATTAGCATTAGGTGTATAGAACTGATGTGGGGATTTTTGATTGGTCGTAAAACATGGTCGCTGTGGCTAAAAATAGAACATAGAGGTAAATGGCAGTTTTTTGCAAATAACTCTAAAACGGTGACAGATTTCAAAATTTTGATTGGGAACAAAAGTGATCAGCCTCTCAAGATCTACCAGCTCTGAAATTTTGAAGAAAATCCAACAACCCATGTAGGAGTTATTGCCCTTTTTGTGGATTTTTTGCAAATTTTGCACCTGTTTAGCTCAATATCTTGAAAACTATACTAGATATTTGAGAAATTTAAATTGCACATTGTTAAGCACATCAAGATCTACAAAATATGTAATAGGGTCAACGTTGTAGGACCTTTCCTTTAAGGAGTTATTGCCCTTAGAACGTCAAAATTTAGCATTTTAACAGCATTTCATCATTACATTGAAAACGTTTACTCCTCTGACACTTTAAGTCCAAATGGAACCAAACTTGGTATAGTTGTTTATTAGCATTAGGTGTATAGAACTGGTGTGGGATTTTTGATTGGTCGTAAAACATGGTCGCTGTGGCTAAAAATAGAACATAGGGGTAAATGGCAGTTTTTTGCAAATAACTCTAAAACGGTGACAGATTTCAAAATTTTGATTGGGAACAAAAGTGATCAGCACCTCAAGATCTACAAGATCTGAAATTTTGAAGAAAATCCAACAACCCATGTAGGAGTTATTGCCCTTTTTGTGGATTTTTTGCAAATTTTGCACCTGTTTAGCTCAATATCTTGAACAATTTACAAGATATTTGAGAAATTTAAATTGCATATTGTTAAGCGCATCAAGATCTACAAAATATGTAACAGGGTCAACGTTGTAGGACCTTTCCTTTGAGGAGTTATTGTCCTTGGAACGTCAAAATTGAGCATTTTAACAGCATTTCCTCATTACATTGAAAACGTTGACTCCTCTGACACTTTAAGTCCAAATGGAACCAAACTTCGTATAATTGTATATTACCATTAGGTGTATAGAACTGATGTGGGGATTTTTGATTGGTCGTAAAACATGGTCGCTGTGGCTAAAAATAGAACATAGAGGTAAAAGGCAGTTTTTTGCAAATAACTCTAAAACGGTGACAGATTTCAAAATTTTGATGGGAACAAAAGTGATCAGCCTCTCAAGATCTACCAGCTCTGAAATTTTGAAGAAAATCCAACAACCCATGTAGGAGTTATTGCCCTTTTTGTGGATTTTTTGCAAATTTTGCACCTGTTTAGCTCAATATCTTGAAAACTATACTAGATATTTGAGAAATTTAAATTGCACATTGTTAAGCACATCAAGATCTACAAAATATGTAATAGGGTCAACGTTGTAGGACCTTTCCTTTAAGGAGTTATTGCCCTTAGAACGTCAAAATTTAGCATTTTAACAGCATTTCATCATTACATTGAAAACGTTTACTCCTCTGACACTTTAAGTCCAAATGGAACCAAACTTGGTATAGTTGTTTATTAGCATTAGGTGTATAGAACTGGTGTGGGATTTTTGATTGGTCGTAAAACATGGTCGCTGTGGCTAAAAATAGAACATAGGGGTAAATGGCAGTTTTTTGCAAATAACTCTAAAACGGTGACAGATTTCAAAATTTTGATTGGGAACAAAAGTGATCAGCACCTCAAGATCTACAAGATCTGAAATTTTGAAGAAAATCCAACAACCCATGTAGGAGTTATTGCCCTTTTTGTGGATTTTTTGCAAATTTTGCACCTGTTTAGCTCAATATCTTGAACAATTTACAAGATATTTGAGAAATTTAAATTGCATATTGTTAAGCGCATCAAGATCTACAAAATATGTAACAGGGTCAACGTTGTAGGACCTTTCCTTTGAGGAGTTATTGTCCTTGGAACGTCAAAATTGAGCATTTTAACAGCATTTCCTCATTACATTGAAAACGTTAACTCCTCTGACACTTTTAGTCTAAATGGAACCAAACTTGGTATAGTTGTTTATTAGCATTAGGTGTATAGAACTGATGTGGGGATTTTTGATTGGTCGTAAAACATGGTCGCTGTGGCTAAAAATAGAACATAGAGGTAAATGGCAGTTTTTTGCAAATAACTCTAAAACGGTGACAGATTTCAAAATTTTGATTGGGAACAAAAGTGATCAGCCTCTCAAGATCTACCAGCTCTGAAATTTTGAAGAAAATCCAACAACCCATGTAGGAGTTATTGCCCTTTTTGTGGATTTTTTGCAAATTTTGCACCTGTTTAGCTCAATATCTTGAAAACTATACTAGATATTTGAGAAATTTAAATTGCACATTGTTAAGCACATCAAGATCTACAAAATATGTAATAGGGTCAACGTTGTAGGACCTTTCCTTTAAGGAGTTATTGCCCTTAGAACGTCAAAATTTAGCATTTTAACAGCATTTCATCATTACATTGAAAACGTTTACTCCTCTGACACTTTAAGTCCAAATGGAACCAAACTTGGTATAGTTGTTTATTAGCATTAGGTGTATAGAACTGGTGTGGGATTTTTGATTGGTCGTAAAACATGGTCGCTGTGGCTAAAAATAGAACATAGGGGTAAATGGCAGTTTTTTGCAAATAACTCTAAAACGGTGACAGATTTCAAAATTTTGATTGGGAACAAAAGTGATCAGCACCTCAAGATCTACAAGATCTGAAATTTTGAAGAAAATCCAACAACCCATGTAGGAGTTATTGCCCTTTTTGTGGATTTTTTGCAAATTTTGCACCTGTTTAGCTCAATATCTTGAACAATTTACAAGATATTTGAGAAATTTAAATTGCATATTGTTAAGCGCATCAAGATCTACAAAATATGTAACAGGGTCAACGTTGTAGGACCTTTCCTTTGAGGAGTTATTGTCCTTGGAACGTCAAAATTGAGCATTTTAACAGCATTTCCTCATTACATTGAAAACGTTAACTCCTCTGACACTTTTAGTCTAAATGGAACCAAACTTGGTATAGTTGTTTATTAGCATTAGGTGTATAGAACTGATGTGGGGATTTTTGATTGGTCGTAAAACATGGTCGCTGTGGCTAAAAATAGAACATAGAGGTAAATGGCAGTTTTTTGCAAATAACTCTAAAACGGTGACAGATTTCAAAATTTTGATTGGGAACAAAAGTGATCAGCCTCTCAAGATCTACCAGCTCTGAAATTTTGAAGAAAATCCAACAACCCATGTAGGAGTTATTGCCCTTTTTGTGGATTTTTTGCAAATTTTGCACCTGTTTAGCTCAATATCTTGAAAACTATACTAGATATTTGAGAAATTTAAATTGCACATTGTTAAGCACATCAAGATCTACAAAATATGTAATAGGGTCAACGTTGTAGGACCTTTCCTTTTAGGAGTTATTGCCCTTAGAACGTCAAAATTTAGCATTTTAACAGCATTTCATCATTACATTGAAAACGTTTACTCCTCTGACACTTTAAGTCCAAATGGAACCAAACTTGGTATAGTTGTTTATTAGCATTAGGTATATAGAACTGGTGTGGGATTTTTGATTGGTCGTAAAACATGGTCGCTGTGGCTAAAAATAGAACATAGGGGTAAATGGCAGTTTTTTGCAAATAACTCTAAAACGGTGACAGATTTCAAAATTTTGATTGGGAACAAAAGTGATCAGCACCTCAAGATCTACAAGATCTGAAATTTTGAAGAAAATCCAACAACCCATGTAGGAGTTATTGCCCTTTTTGTGGATTTTTTGCAAATTTTGCACCTGTTTAGCTCAATATCTTGAACAATTTACAAGATATTTGAGAAATTTAAATTGCATATTGTTAAGCGCATCAAGATCTACAAAATATGTAACAGGGTCAACGTTGTAGGACCTTTCCTTTGAGGAGTTATTGTCCTTGGAACGTCAAAATTGAGCATTTTAACAGCATTTCCTCATTACATTGAAAACGTTAACTCCTCTGACACTTTTAGTCTAAATGGAACCAAACTTGGTATAGTTGTTTATTAGCATTAGGTGTATAGAACTGGTGTGGGGATTTTTGATTGGTCGTAAAACATGGTCGCTGTGGCTAAAAATAGAACATAGAGGTAAATGGCAGTTTTTTGCAAATAACTCTAAAACGGTGACAGATTTCAAAATTTTGATTGGGAACAAAAGTGATCAGCCTCTCAAGATCTACCAGCTCTGAAATTTTGAAGAAAATCCAACAACCCATGTAGGAGTTATTGCCCTTTTTGTGGATTTTTTGCAAATTTTGCACCTGTTTAGCTCAATATCTTTAAAACTATACTAGATATTTGAGAAATTTAAATTGCACATTGTTAAGCACATCAAGATCTACAAAATATGTAATAGGGTCAACGTTGTAGGACCTTTCCTTTGAGGAGTTATTGCCCTTAGAACGTCAAAATTTAGCATTTTAACAGCATTTCCTCATTACATTGAAAACGTTAACTCCTCTGACACTTTAAGTCCAAATGGAACCAAACTTGGTATAGTTGTTTATTAGCATTAGGTGTATAGAACTGATGTGGGGATTTTTGATTGGTCGTAAAACATGGTCGCTGTGGCTAAAAATAGAACATAGGGGTAAATGGCAGTTTTTTGCAAATAACTCTAAAACTGTGACAGATTTCAAAATTTTGATTGGGAACAAAAGTGATCAGCACCTCAAGATCTACAAGCTCTGAAATTTTGAAGAAAATCCAACAACCCATGTAGGAGTTATTGCCCTTTTTTCTGGATTTTTTGCAAATTTTGCACCTGTTTAGCTCAATATCTTGAAAAATTTACAAGATATTTGAGAAATTTAAATTGCATATTGTTAAGCACATCAAGATCTACAAAATATGTAACAGGGTCAACGTTGTAGGACCTTTCCTTTGAGGAGTTATTGCCCTTGGAACGTCAAAATTGAGCATTTTAACAGCATTTCCTCATTACATTGAAAACGTTAACTCCTCTGACACTTTAAGTCCAAATGGAACCAAACTTGGTATAGTTGTTTATTAGCATTAGGTGTATAGAACTGATGTGGGGATTTTTGATTGGTCGTAAAACATGGTCGCTGTGGCTAAAAATAGAACATAGGGGTAAATGGCAGTTTTTTGCAAATAACTCTAAAACGGTGACAGATTTCAAAATTTTGATTGGGAACAAAAGTGATCAGCACCTCAATTTCTACAAGCTCTGAAATTTTGAAGAAAATCCAACAACCCATGTAGGAGTTATTGCCCTTTTTGTGGATTTTTTGCAAATTTTGCACCTGTTTAGCTCAATATCTTGAAAAATTTACAAGATATTTGAGAAATTTAAATTGCATATTGTTAAGCACATCAAGATCTACAAAATATGTAACAGGGTCAACGTTGTAGGACCTTTCCTTTGAGGAGTTATTGCCCTTGGAACGTCAAAATTGAGCATTTTAACAGCATTTCCTCATTACATTGAAAACGTTAACTCCTCTGACACTTTAAGTCCAAATGGAACCAAACTTAGTATAGTTGTTTATTAGCATTAGGTGTATAGAACTGATGTGGGGATTTTTGATTGGTCGTAAAACATGGTCGCTGTGGCTAAAAATAGAACATAGAGGTAAATGGCAGTTTTTTGCAAATAACTCTAAAACGGTGACAGATTTCAAAATTTTGATTGGGAACAAAAGTGATCAGCACCTCAAGATCTACAAGATCTGAAATTTTGAAGAAAATCCAACAACCCATGTAGGAGTTATTGCCCTTTTTGTGGATTTTTTGCAAATTTTGCACCTGTTTAGCTCAATATCTTGAACAATTTACAAGATATTTGAGAAATTTAAATTGCATATTGTTAAGCGCATCAAGATCTACAAAATATGTAACAGGGTCAACGTTGTAGGACCTTTCCTTTGAGGAGTTATTGTCCTTGGAACGTCAAAATTGAGCATTTTAACAGCATTTCCTCATTACATTGAAAACGTTAACTCCTCTGACACTTTTAGTCTAAATGGAACCAAACTTGGTATAGTTGTTTATTAGCATTAGGTGTATAGAACTGGTGTGGGGATTTTTGATTGGTCGTAAAACATGGTCGCTGTGGCTAAAAATAGAACATAGAGGTAAATGGCAGTTTTTTGCAAATAACTCTAAAACGGTGACAGATTTCAAAATTTTGATTGGGAACAAAAGTGATCAGCCTCTCAAGATCTACCAGCTCTGAAATTTTGAAGAAAATCCAACAACCCATGTAGGAGTTATTGCCCTTTTTGTGGATTTTTTGCAAATTTTGCACCTGTTTAGCTCAATATCTTTAAAACTATACTAGATATTTGAGAAATTTAAATTGCACATTGTTAAGCACATCAAGATCTACAAAATATGTAATAGGGTCAACGTTGTAGGACCTTTCCTTTGAGGAGTTATTGCCCTTAGAACGTCAAAATTTAGCATTTTAACAGCATTTCCTCATTACATTGAAAACGTTAACTCCTCTGACACTTTAAGTCCAAATGGAACCAAACTTGGTATAGTTGTTTATTAGCATTAGGTGTATAGAACTGATGTGGGGATTTTTGATTGGTCGTAAAACATGGTCGCTGTGGCTAAAAATAGAACATAGGGGTAAATGGCAGTTTTTTGCAAATAACTCTAAAACTGTGACAGATTTCAAAATTTTGATTGGGAACAAAAGTGATCAGCACCTCAAGATCTACAAGCTCTGAAATTTTGAAGAAAATCCAACAACCCATGTAGGAGTTATTGCCCTTTTTTCTGGATTTTTTGCAAATTTTGCACCTGTTTAGCTCAATATCTTGAAAAATTTACAAGATATTTGAGAAATTTAAATTGCATATTGTTAAGCACATCAAGATCTACAAAATATGTAACAGGGTCAACGTTGTAGGACCTTTCCTTTGAGGAGTTATTGCCCTTGGAACGTCAAAATTGAGCATTTTAACAGCATTTCCTCATTACATTGAAAACGTTAACTCCTCTGACACTTTAAGTCCAAATGGAACCAAACTTGGTATAGTTGTTTATTAGCATTAGGTGTATAGAACTGATGTGGGGATTTTTGATTGGTCGTAAAACATGGTCGCTGTGGCTAAAAATAGAACATAGGGGTAAATGGCAGTTTTTTGCAAATAACTCTAAAACGGTGACAGATTTCAAAATTTTGATTGGGAACAAAAGTGATCAGCACCTCAATTTCTACAAGCTCTGAAATTTTGAAGAAAATCCAACAACCCATGTAGGAGTTATTGCCCTTTTTGTGGATTTTTTGCAAATTTTGCACCTGTTTAGCTCAATATCTTGAAAAATTTACAAGATATTTGAGAAATTTAAATTGCATATTGTTAAGCACATCAAGATCTACAAAATATGTAACAGGGTCAACGTTGTAGGACCTTTCCTTTGAGGAGTTATTGCCCTTGGAACGTCAAAATTGAGCATTTTAACAGCATTTCCTCATTACATTGAAAACGTTAACTCCTCTGACACTTTAAGTCCAAATGGAACCAAACTTAGTATAGTTGTTTATTAGCATTAGGTGTATAGAACTGATGTGGGGATTTTTGATTGGTCGTAAAACATGGTCGCTGTGGCTAAAAATAGAACATAGAGGTAAATGGCAGTTTTTTGCAAATAACTCTAAAACGGTGACAGATTTCAAAATTTTGATTGGGAACAAAAGTGATCAGCCTCTCAAGATCTACCAGCTCTGAAATTTTGAAGAAAATCCAACAACCCATGTAGGAGTTATTGCCCTTTTTATGGATTTTTTGCAAATTTTGCACCTGTTTAGCTCAATATCTTGAAAACTATACTAGATTTTTGAGAAATTTAAATTGCACATTGTTAAGCACATCAAGATCTACAAAATATGTAATAGGGTCAACGTTGTAGGACCTTTCCTTTTAGGAGTTATTGCCCTTAGAACGTCAAAATTTAGCATTTTAACAGCATTTCCTCATTACATTGAAAACGTTAACTCCTCTGACACTTTAAGTCCAAATGGAACCAAACTTAGTATAGTTGTTTATTAGCATTAGGTGTATAGAACTGATGTGGGGATTTTTTATTGGTCGTAAAACATGGTCGCTGTGGCTAAAAATAGAACATAGGGGTAAATGGCAGTTTTTTGCAAATAACTCTAAAACGGTGACAGATTTCAAAATTTTGATTGGGAACAAAAGTGATCAGCACCTCAAGATCTACAAGCTCTGAAATTTTGAAGAAAATCCAACAACCCATGTAGGAGTTATTGCCCTTTTTGTGGATTTTTTGCAAATTTTGCACCTGTTTAGCTCAATATCTTGAAAAATTTACAAGATATTTGAGAAATTTAAATTGCATATTGTTAAGCGCATCAAGATCTACAAAATATGTAACAGGGTCAACGTTGTAGGACCTTTCCTTTGAGGAGTTATTGCCCTTGGAACGTCAAAATTGAGCATTTTAACTGCATTTCCTTATATTCAAAATGTTAACTCCTCTGACACTTTAAGTCCAAATGGAACCAAACTTGGTATTATTGTTTATTATTATTAGGTGTATAGAACTGTTGTGGGGATTTTTGATTGGTTGTAAAACATGGCCGCTGTGGCAAAAATAGAACATTAGGTTAAACTGCATTTTGTTGCAAATAACTCAAAAAGGGTGACAGATTTTTAGATTTTGATTGAGAACAAAAGTGATCAGCACCTTTAGATCCACCATATTGTCAGATGACCCCCTTATTAATCTTATGACCCTTTCAACGTTAAATAGATTTTGCCTTATAACCTTTACTTCAGGCACATATGTCAGGTGAGCGATTCAGGCTCCTGGGAGCCTCTTGTTTTTATAAAATGCATATAATTCAAATCCAGTCCTGAAATAGTCAAATGTCTTATATGTTTACTGATTTTGTCTTGGTCTTTTCAGACTTACTATATTTGAATGCCCCATTGGTACAGTATTCCTTTGTTATAAATAAATGTCACAGTTTGTGAGCGCAACTCCTTTTAAGGTTCAAGTTACACTTCGAAAAAAATGGTAGTTATTTGACCTATTTTTCTAGTCTATGTATGACTTAAAACTACACATAGAAATAAAAAATAAAGTGTAGCAGCGTCTAGCTATAAAAATCGCCGATCATTTTCCCTTCTATTTCTCAAGATAAATCTTGTTGTTTTCTCTTTTCATTTTATTTCCGTTCAAATTGTATCTTAATAAAGCATGAATAACCCCTTAATAATCTTCCATAAAACCGATTGTGAGTATAGATTCAATAACATCAATAATAGAACTACCTTGCAGGTGGAGGCCATTTGACAGGGCAAGGTTGATATTCGGCTATATTTGAGTGAATTAAAAAACGCAAAGAAAATGCTCCGGCAAAATGGATCAACTTTACACCTACAAAATACTAAAACTTTATGCAAAAATAATTTATCTAGACGCTGCTACGCCTTATTAAGCAATTGAATGTGTAGTTTAGGCTCCACATAGACTAAAAAAAGACGAACCTTAAATTACTGAACAGAATTTAACCAAACTTGGTATGCCAGAAATACACCATCTGCAGTTGTGAATGTTACCGGGAATTTTTGATCCACAACTTTTTTATGAGATTAATGGCCCTTTGGACTTAGAAATTTGCAGATAATCCTGATCAAAGTTAGTGACGCAACTCATCTTAAACTACAGAATAGAATTTAACAAACTTGGTATGCAAGAAGTGTAACATGTAGCTGTGTATGTTATCAGAAATTATCAATTCACAAATATTTACTCAATATCAGAATATTGTGGTATCTTTTTCAATTGAATTTAAATGACACCAACAGGTGTGAACACTTAAGGCCTCTTAAGAGAAGAAAGTGGTTTAATATTAGGTCAGATATAATATACATAATATATCTATGGGTCAGTGAAGTTGGTGAGCATGAAGCACCTGTTGTTAGTATAAATCATGAAAAGAATGTCAAGTGGGGTAGAAATTTAAGTGGACCCAACTGACCATTTGATCAGTAATAATGGTAATTAGGTTGTTCATATTTAATGATAAGCTTTATATGGACATGATGCATAGTTGGATATGTTTTTAGGTCAAACGGACATGTACATCTTATAACTGAAAGCTTAAAATTTTTCCACCAGACTTTATTTCCGTCCTACTTTTCATTTGCTCATAACTTGGTAACTATTAATCCTAGATTGCTAATATTGGTAACAAGCTTGATATGGATATTAAGTATTGTGAGATATGTTTTGACGATCCATCAGACATCTACTTCCTGTTTACTGAAAATTTTAATTTTTTCAGTCACACTTTAATTCCCTCCTGCTTTTTATTTGCTCATAACTTTTCATTCATTTACATGTATAACTCAGCAACTACTACTCATAGGTTGCTGATATTTGGTAACAAGCTTGATATGGACATGATGTATTGTGGGATACATTTTTTGATCCATCAAATATTTTCTTCCTTTTTGCTGTAATGTTTACATTAAGCACATTGCATACTAGTACATGTAGTAGTTGTGAAAGCAGGGGTAATGCTAGTGAGCATTGACTCACAGATTTCTTGTTTGTTCTGTAGATTGAAAACTATTGCTGGGAAAGTTGTTGCTTGCTTAAACCTTCAACCTTTTAGGCTCTAAAAAAGTAATTGGGTCAGATGGACCTTTATAGGGGTTACAGCCATTAAAATGTCAAAAATAGTGGGTGGTTTTTTTTGTTTGAAACTAATGCAGACAAAGATTTGTTTTTTGTGTGTTTCACAATGATTATTTAATGCTATTGATGGCAACTTGGCAAGTATAGGTTCTACCGAGTTCTAGTGGGAATCTTTACTGGAAAATGATAAAAGAAAACAGAGTCAAAAGATTTTATTGCACATTAATTAACAATAGAATAACAACCTGATAAAAAAAAACAATAAATAATGTCAACATATACAGAACAGAAAACATGGAATGTAACACAAGAAGAGCCACATCTTATTGGTTAAATATTGATTGAGAGTTGTTTAAACAATATTATTTAGAGATCATATGAAAACCTTAAAATCTCTAGAAATTCTTTTTCAAGACATACATATACATATATTTATAACTTCTGAAATTACTTGGTTAGAAAAACAAAATCGAAATATTGATTCAAGTATGCTTACTGAACATCAATAATGAAACAATTAAAGTAACAAAATTTAATCTAGAAGGTGGACATTACCAAATAAACAGTAACCTGAAACCTCTTACTTGAACGACGATTATTTTTAACAGCAACCTTACCTAACAACAACAAAGAAAATAGTCACAGTATTCATATGAAGAGCAGGTAAATAATTTGCGTAAAAATCAAGTTAAACCTTTTTTAAGATCCTTAAATATACATTTTTCCAAGGAAGGAGCAAGGCTACTAAACATATAAAATTACAATATATTAATACAATACACTGCACTTTAATACAAAATATGAACATACATGTAACCTTTATTTACCATAACAAAATATACTAACTTACAAAAATAATTTGGCACAGTTATACAATAAAAAGCAAGTATTTAAATCATAATTTCAGTTATTTTCAGAAGTTATCTGTAATATATTGTGAATTGACAGCTTAACCAAGACATGGTAATTTCTACATTGTAGTTCATAGGAAAAGTTTGTTTTTCTTGTTATTTTTTACTTTGGTCATCAAATCTTATATCTAATGCATCATACATTGTTAAAGTATTAATTATCATCTTACATTTGTAAGCAAATTAAAAGCTGTTAAACAAATTATATGGATTGTAAAAATGTTCTAATCAACAATACATATCTGTGTACATACATGTACATGTATATAAAGAAGACTAGCTTTCAAAATTTTAATATGGCTTCATCATCGATCTAGTTTTTTTCTCTCCAATAAGATAACAAATTATTTATGTACACTTTTAAAATATAATACCCCGGTAGTACTAAGTGGCTTTGAAATTTTGGCAATCATTTTACTAAGAATGCTATTAAGTGGTTAAAATTGGTTCTATAGTGCATCACAATGCCAAGGATTAAAAAAGTCCAAGAAAAAAATCAGGGATTTAAAATATCTTTTTAATATTTGAATATGGAACATATGCACGTTTAAAATAAGCATTGGTTAACCCTTTCCTCCATGAACAATAGTGAAAAAATGGCAAAAATGCACAATGAAAAAAGGCAAAAAAATGAAAAGGTTGTAAAAAATTTATTTTTCATCCAAAGGTTTTGAAACTTATTCAAGCTGTTCACTGGGCCAGGGTCTATTGATGCAGGTCTCAATGGCCATTTTCATGGTTGCTATGGTAACCAAGGCTGGCCATAAAATGACAAAAAAGTTTTTTTTCCATCATTTGACAACCAAATTTTGACCTTTAAATTTTTTTTTTAAATTATGGTCAAGTCCAATTGTTCTCTGACCTACAATTTTTAAAAATGTGGCATTTGAGGTAATTTTGGGAGCAATTGTCACAGTCCTGAGGGTTAAAAAATTGTCCTGGCGGCAGGGGGCATTACTGCCCCCTCGACCCCCTGACCATAATCCCCTTTAGGAAACCCCCCTGGAACATCTTTTTAGTCCCTAACCGCGCGACAAAAGTGACCATTTTTTAGGCACAATTCTATTTGTCAAAATAACCCCAATCATGCTTTTACAGGGAGATTAGAAGGGTAGAGAGGGACAAAAAGTGGGGGGGGGTCACCAGAATGACAAAGAGGTGTCCAATGGCGTCTACATGTAGGAAAGGGTTAAAGTTGAAAATGTAATCCAAAAATGGATGGATATGACAAAGAAGCAGAAAAATAATCAGTAAGAAACAATCTTTGATACTTTTACTTTGGACAACATGGGTTGTCTACCATTAACATCACGTCTATCCCATAATGCTCCAGTAACTCCATCAGGAATGTCCGATCACCGTAGGGATCTAGTCCCATATTTTTCATATGTTCGGAAGTCAATTGTCTATCCTGTGAACAAGAGACTTCCAACAAAGTCTGGAATATTCTGTTATTTTGTTCAGTGAAAAATCTAAAAAATAAATCAATAAAAATCAGTTAAAGACAAATATGGCTGGAATATGTTACAGTAAGTAGGCAAGCCACAGAAGATGTTGCAAACTTAATATCAAGAGACTGTGCTAACTATTTGCTGCAGAAACTGTTATGAAAAAATTTTCCCTGCTCACCCAATATTCAAATTCTAGCCAAACATTGAAGGAAAATATCCTGTAAATCTTTTGGCAATGTTGAGTTTTTATGTTAATTTTTTTTATACATAATCATCCAGGTATGGTCTAATAGACCATGCATAAATATCACAAGGCTATGGAATTTATCAAAATTCTGATAAATCCGTGTATGCTTTCAAATTAATAGCTCTGTAATTAAAAACCTTGTGACGCTTCATACATTGTGTTAGCAGAATAAGTTGTAATTGTACTTCGCAGGGAAAAGTAACACTACCCAAACAAAAGCTCTTCTTTGAGGAGCCTAGAATGGTGTAGTGGTTACAACCTCTGTTCTGTTAGCTAGGCACGTACGCCGTAGATGTCCCAAATGTTGTGAGTTCGACCCTCGCTGAGGGCACTCAAAAAATCAAAATCTGTTTGTCAGATGATTTTCAGGGTTGAAATTACAGTAACATTGTTTGATTATATACTAGACATTCATATATATTATAAAATTCGAATAATCTTGCATTCTTCAGTTTCTGTGGAATCCAATGGAGCCAGAACGTAAACACTTTAGAGATAGCTATGAATAGACCATGCATAAATATCACAAGGCTATGGAATTTATCAAAATTCTGATAAATCCGTGTATGCTTTCAAATTAATAGCTCTGTAATTAAAAACCTTGTGACGCTTCATACATTGTGTTAGCAGAATAAGTTGTAATTGTACTTCGCAGGGAAAAGTAACACTACCCAAACAAAAGCTCTTCTTTGAGGAGCCTAGAATGGTGTAGTGGTTACAACCTCTGTTCTGTTAGCTAGGCACGTACGCCGTAGATGTCCCAAATGTTGTGAGTTCGACCCTCGCTGAGGGCACTCAAAAAATCAAAATCTGTTTGTCAGATGATTTTCAGGGTTGAAATTACAGTAACATTGTTTGATTATATACTAGACATTCATAATCATCCAGGTATATATATAATTTCTATATAGATAAATGTTTAGATACAAAGACTTCACAAGTGTGGCCACTTAAAGTATGTCTCGCCTGCCGGCACCATCACTAAAATCAACCACCTAAGCTTTCATTTCTTGATATAAACACAAATTGTGTCTGTAACCAGTATCAGATAGCTAGCGATTATACTTTTCAAGCAATTTATTGTTCACACAAGTATTGCAAAAAGTTTTCTGCCTGAAAAAAAGACCTAAGTTCACAGAGTCACTGGCCCCTAAAAATGGGGTCATGGTCACATGGCATGGAGACTGTTACGTTAACCATAACCTGAACTGTCTGTATACCCAATATCAGATGCCTAGCTATTATACTTTTCCGGAATTCATTGTCCACAAAAGTCTTACAAAAAAGTTTTCTACCTGAAAAAGACCTAAGTTCACAGAGTCACTGGAGCGTGAAAATGGAGTCAGGGTCACACGGCATGGTAACAGTTGCATAGACCATAACCAGAACTGTCTGTATACCAAATATCAGATGCCTAGCTATTATACTTTTCCAGCAATTCATCGTCCACAAAAGTCTTACAAAAAAGTTTACAGCCTGAAAAAAGACCTAAGTTCACAGAGTCACTGGAGCGTGAAAATGGGGTCAGGGTCACACAGTATGGTGACAGTTGCATAGACCATAACCTGAACTGTCTGTATACCAAATATCAGATGCCTAGCTATTATACTTTTCCAGCAATTCATCATCCACTAAAGTCTTACAAAAAAGTTTACAGCCTGAAAAAAGACCTAAGTTCACAGAGTCACTGGAGCGTGAAAATGGGGAAAAGTAATACCTATGTCTCGCCTTCCGCGACTTATTGTCGCAGGCGAGACAAAAATGAACGCTTTACATTTTATCAAAGATAAATTTTCTAACTGGATGTTAACTGGTCTATTTTTGAGATCGGTCATTCTGTTAGAATTATTGTTGGTTTTTTTTGGGTCATTTATTTAGTTTTTTTCTCCTGCATCTCTGTATTTTCTTGTTTTCTTGACTGTCTTCCCATCAGAATCTGAAGACTTACGTGGTAAATAGTTCCTCTTCTTCCACACCATTGTCCTCATAGTTAAACTGTAATGCTGACCTGTAAATACAAATATTGCTTGTATGTTTTATAGTCACACAGCCAACAAAAACTTCAGTGCCTGTAATTATCTATCTAATGACTTGGAGTTATAAATGACTTTTACAAAATTTTATGTTTTTTGAGTGTTCTTCGTGTTGTCTTGCATGTGACCTGGTTTTATCTTTGTCTGACATTAAAATTCTCTTTTTGCTTATTTCTATTTACCAAGTCAAAACTCACCTTGCATTGTAAAATAGGTAGCAAAATCTACATTGTCCATTTTCTCAATACAGTAAAGAAGAATTTGAACTGAATTCATTGATCCTTTATAAACAGGTAAGAAGTAAATATCTCACAAATGCATAAAATAAGTAACATGATCAGTACTACCTTAATTCACCTTTGATTGGTGAGTTAGACAAATTTATCTTTGTCAGCCTCACTGACTTTGTGTAAATCACTGAACTCACCTTTGATTGGTGAGTTTGACAAATGTATCCTTGTCAGCCTGACTTACTTTGTGTAAATCACAGAACTCACCTTTGATTGGTGAGTTTGACAAATTTATTCTTGTCAGCTTCACTGACTTTGTGTAAATCACTGAACTCACCTTTGATTTCTGAGTTTGACAAATTTATTCTTGTCAGCTTCACTGACTTTGTGTAAATCACTGAACTCACCTTTGATTTCTGAGTTTGACAAATTTATTCTTGTCAGCCTCACTGACTTTCAGTAAATCACAGAACTCACCTTTGATTGGTGAGTTTGACAAATTTATTCTTGTCAGCCACACTGACTTTCAGTAAATCACAGAACTCACCTTTGATTGCTGAGTTTGACAAATTTATCCTTCTCAGCTTCACTGACTTTCAGTAAATTGCAGAACTCACCTTTGATTGCTGAGTTTGACAAATTTATCCTTGTCAGCCTGACTTACTTTGAGTAAATCTCTGAACTCACCTTTGGTTGCTGAGTTTGACAAATTTATCCTTGTCAGCCTCACTGACTTTGAGAAAATTTCTGAACTCACCTTTGGTTGCTGAGTTTGACAAATTTATCCTTGTCAGCCTCACTGACTTTGAGTAAATCTCTAAGCATTGGTGTACTTGGTTTGATCAGCTGGTTATCTACATAAATGTCATACAGGCTGGTCTTAACCTCAAATATCTTCTCTGTAGTACCTGTGGTTAACCATAAAACAGTTACTCAATTTTCAGGTTAATTACAAGCCTAAAATGGGCATACAGATATAAAACCAATGTGCAGGTAGTTTTTCTTTCATTTTGTCAGAACTGTTTTCAAATACATATCAAATATGGTCTTTAAACTTTTGAATCCTGTCAGGCTTCATATGGTATTATAACAGGGTGTAGAATTAGTGTTTCTCCCAAGCATGTTTAGCATGGTGTTGCGGCATGCTGCCCTTTTTATTCTGTTTTCCTTGCAACATGCTGCCCTTTTTATTCTGTTTTCCTTGCGCCATGCTGCCCTTTTTATTCTGTTTTGCTTGCGCCATGCCCTTTTGGTTGTAATTATTTAGCTCCATGGGCCTCTCTTTTATTATGAATTTGAGTTACCTCCCATCGACTGGTTCCCCAATCATTTCGACTAAACTAGATTTCTAAATTCATGCTAATAGAACCAGATCGTGATTACAGCCGAAACAAAACCACTTACAACTTGATATGCGACAAGATACAAATGAAAACAAGGGAGATGAACCAATCCTGTTCAGTAAAAAATGCAAGAAACTGATCTATTTCTCCTTTCCAAGCTATTCAAAACTTTATTATTCATCTATTTAAATCGAAAATAAGATCAAAAACGTTGTCGTTCAGTTCTTCAGTTTACACTGTCACAGTGACTGTGTAAAAATAATTTACTTGGTCGTTAAAATGCCCTCATACATGTAGATCATTTAAATATTTTACTTTATAATTTCCTGAAATGTTTTAATCTTATTATATTTCAGACCATATTTCAATGTGCTGATGAAAATATCATGCAAATTTGACAGTCCGTGAGCCAGTGGCAGTGTAGTCTGGTAGGACAGCCTTTCTAAAGATTTGTCACAGTCATGACAGTGTAAAGAACAATAAATGTTTATACATAATGTGTTTTTGAATGTGCCTTAATAATGGTTAAGTGCATGACTTATGTGCCCTTTGATGTGGCTGCGGCACATAATATGTGCCCTTTTTGAAATAATTTACCAGGCTGGGGGGAACACTAGTTGAATACAGTACTTTATTTTCATAGTAGCATGATTAATATTAATATAGCTTCTTGTTCCTCTTTTTTTAACTCTTATGTAAATGTAGTTTCAGCCCGAAGAGTATACTTACATGCTATATATGATACTTCTGACTCTAGAGTTTCTATGTCTGCTACGTTAACATAGAAATGTGGCTTCATGTCATGTCCCAAACCTCCAATGTCATGGTTTCCAAGGCAACAGGCACAATAAACTACAAAAAGAAAATAAATTTAAAATTTGTGATAAGGATAAAATAAGGATTGAAACAATATATACAGATGGAACTTCTTTTTAAAGTAACTTTTAGTACATTTTTTGTTATCAAAATACAGCTTTACTTAGCAAATTCTTATCTGTATAACACTTTTTATTGTTAATTTATAACATATTTAACAAGAATGTGTTCAAATGAAATTACATCCCTTCCAACAACATAAAGTTGGGAGGGAGAAGTAAAATTTTATAATGAGTTTTGTTTGTTCATTCAACACAATGCCTATGAGTATTAATTTTTATAGTGAGATCATACTTCCTATATGAATAAATTACTTCCAACCTAAAAAAAGTACCAGGATCTGACACGACATTACTTAAAAAAAATACTTAAGTCTGAGAATATTCTCAACTCATTGTATTTTACACTGGCTGCCAATAACATTCCGTTGCAAGTACAAACTATTGTTATACGTGTTCAAATCGTAACTGGTGAGTCACCAACATACTTACAAGAACTAGTTACAATTTACCAACCAAAGAGAACACTGAGATCAGAGAACTCATTGCTTTCAGAAACTCCCAGTGTTCGCACAAAAAAGTATGGAGATAGGTTTGACAGAGCAGCCGCCATTTTAATGGAACGCGCTTCCAACTGAGCTGTGGCACATCAAAACTGTTGCTGCTTTTAAGAAACACTTGAAAACACATCTTTTTATACTAGCTTTTTAAAATTGCCAACGGAACTCTGTGATAATTATTTGTGGTATTCATCAAAACTGTGATAAGTTGGTCTGTTCAATTCATATTTTTAAACTTTTATCCTCATATTACTTTGTTTTAAGTTGTCTGTTATTTTCTTTATTTGTGTGCTTTATTTTAACATTATTTATATATTTAGGCTTTTCAAAATTTGATTTATTATTATTTTTTTTATCTGTATTTTTTAGCAAGTCCACTTCTTTTTAATGTTTTACTTTTTTCTCTTGGATAAATTGTCATAGTTTAATTTGAGTGATGTTTGAGCATATACAAAACAGTAGCTGTGATAATTTTTCGTTCATAGTCATCTTTTCAAATTTGCTGCCGTGTTTTATTCTTCTATTATTTCATATTCTTATTCATTAATTTTTGTTTTCCTTTACCTTTTTAATTAGCTACTAGGTAGTCCATATTTCATTTATCATTGTAAATATTTTTATCACACATTTAACTTCATATTTCTATGCATTTTATTGCAGTTTTTCTTATATTTTATGTATTAATTGTCAGGCTCTTAGAGTAATGTTTTTTTAGATAAGCCCTTAGTAAGTGTTGTTGTAATTATTATTGTATTTACTATGAGAGTTGAGAATATTCTCAGACTTAAGAACATTTTTTTTTATTTTGTGGCACCAGGGCTGAATAAGGGACACACAAATGAACAAATCAACCTAAGCACTTTATGTTCCTAAATTTTTGTATTCACATCTTATTAATACTTTGTTTGAGTAAATACTGATATCTATACATTTCTACACCTGGATTGTCTTATCTCTAAGGAGAATACTGTTCATTATTATTCATAGTAAATCAATAAAGTCACCTTCTAGCAACATGTGCAAATCACTTAAAAGTTTTTTTAAGAAGAACCACAATAAAAAGCTTCGCCGAGCACAGCATGATACGACCGCAACATGTTGAACCCTGTACGTTTTAGGCCTAATATGGATAGTCTATTGTTCTGGACACATGCAGCCCATGGTGGACTGACAAAGGTTTTTGACACATGCTTCTCTGATGGACTTTCAACCCAGGGGCTAAAAATATAAATTTTGAATGTTGTATTCTACTCTTTAAAAGAATAATGTTTGGGGAAAAAATTAAAAATCGAACCAGAATTTTTAAAAAAATTATGATTACAGCCCCAAAAATTTATTCTTAAATTTAGAATCGCTACCTGACAAGAATAAATTTGCAAAAAAAATTTTCAAAATCGGACCACAAATAAAAAAGCCCCATTTGGCCCCTAATTACGTAATAGGGGGAAAAAGGGGGGGTCGCAAAAATTAATTCTTAATTTTGTATTCACTATTTGACAAGAACAAACATGCAAAAAAAATTTTCAAAATCGGACCAGAAATAAAAAAGTTTCAATTTCGGCCCCATTTGGCCCCTATTTACGTAATAAGGGGAAAAAGGGGGGGTCGCAAAAATTCATTCTTAATTTTGTATCCGCTATTTGACAAGAACAAACATGCAAAAAAAATTTTCAAAATCGGACCAGAAATAAAAAAGTTTCAATTTCGGCCCCTTTTGGCCCCTTATTACGTAACAGGTGAAAAAGGGGTGGGGGTCGCAAAAATAAATTCTCAAATTTGGATTCGCTACTTGACAAAAATAAACTTGCAAAAAAAAATTTCAAAATCGGACCACAAATAAAAAAGTTTCGATTTTGGCCCCATTTGGCCCCTAATTACGTAATAGGGGGAAAAAGGGGGGGTCGCAAAAATTAATTCTTAATTTTGTATCCGCTATTTGACAAGAACAAACATGTAAAAAAAAATTTCGAAATCGGACCACAAATAAAAAAGTTTTTATTTTGGCCCCTTTTGGCCCCTAATTACACAACGGAGAAAAAGGGGGGCACAAAAGTTCATCAGGTTCATTATTTTATTGTAAGACACATTCTTGACAAATTTCACAGCAATAGGCCAACTAGGACCAAAGTTATGGTGGAAACAAGTAAAATATTTGAATTTTTTCCCCCTTTTGGGCCCCTAATTTCGAAACAAAAAAAGGGGGGACCCCCAAAATCAATCCCATTCATCCTTGTATGGAAAGGAACATCACTGTCAAATTTCATAGCAATTGGATAACTAGAACTAAAGTTATTGTGGAAACAAACAAAAAAGTAGTATTTTTGGCCCTTTTTTGGCCCCTAATTTCTAAACGAAAAATGGGGGGACCCCCAAAATCAATCCCATGCATCCTTTTATGGTAAGGAACATCATTGTAAAGTTTCATAGCAATCGGATAACTGGAACTAAAGTTATTGTGGAAACACTAAAAAGTTAACAGACACCGACAACGACGACAACGACAACGACGACGACGACGACAACGACAGCATCATACCATAATACGTCCGCAAATTTTTTGCGGTCGTATAAAAATTGATACAAGAATAAATGACTCCACAGTATATAAATATCTACTACGTACCCCTGTAACAGACCACGCCTATAGGTGGTGGGGAGAAAAATAAAATTCTTTGTTGTAACAATGCAAACTTCCATAATATAAAAATTCTGTCTCCAAAAAACTTCATAAACTGGGAAAAACAACCAGCAGGGTGGGTAATCTGAAAATAACAGAGAAAGTTTTACATACAAGCAATTCTAAAATTGTGAAGAATATACATTTATTATTGCAAATTCAAAGAACTACCATAACACATGAAATTAAGAAAAAAAAAACAATGATGAAGTAGCATGTTATACTGGTACTGTAAAGGGGGAATATTTTATGAGTGGTTTATTTATTTTTCTTTCAGGTTTAATGCTAAAAGGGACCAAATACCTTTTGTAAAATTAAACCTCCAAAACATATTTCACCATGCAAATATTCACTTAAATATCATTAGCCTAAGTAGGTGTAGTGTTTGCCATTACTTGTGGAGGGATTTCAGATATCTGTCTCTGTTTGGTGTCATGTTAAGTGTTACTTCAGTATGGATGTATAGAGGGATACTAGAAAACAATGAGATGTGGAACACAGCTGACATAACAAGCGATAATTTAGAAAAATGATGGACAACAGCCAGCAGCCTTCAGCAACACCAGAAGGCGCTACTCTCCATTTGGCAATAGGCCAAAGGTCTTAATAAAATGCATATAATTCAAATCAAGTCCTGAAATAGTAAAAATAGACCCTCTTCTTAAACAAGGAAGAAAACATCAAAAAGACAAGTACAAACAAAAGCTTTGTCAGAGATTTCTGGCTTAGGACAGGTACATATAAAATGTGGCAGGGTTTAACTAATTTTTTTGGCCCAAACTTCCCCCAATCAATAATTCCAGACAAAGCACAAAAACTAACATACAATAAAAATCAAATTGATCAACATTCAATTCCACTAGAGAAAACCTTAGACAAAAGACAACAAGAACAAATGAACTTTATAGAAACTCTCTATAGAACACTTGCTGTTACTGACAGCTAATTGATAATAATTAATCGACTGATGTTAAAAATAAAACATTTCAATTTTAAATCTGACATAACACTTCATTTCAGGTATCATGGGTGTCGTGTTTGGGGTTACTTGTGGAGGGATACTCACCTTCATTTCAGGTATCTGTTCCCTGTTGGGTGTCGTATTTGGGGTTACTTGTGGGGGGATACATGTACCATTCAGCACAGCTTTCTTGTCATGATAAAACACTTCCAAGTTAGAATATTTCCCGGGGGTCTCTAACTGATGTCTGTAAGATATAAAGGTAATCAGTACAATGTTTAAAGTGGAAACTCAGAGGAGTGTTGCCCACACAGTGTCAAGATGAACTAAAATGCAAAGAATTGATAAAATCTCTTAACTCTTAAAAAACATTTGTGTCAAAGTGATCAACTACATACTTTTAACAAATTCTTTTCAATGGTCTCTAATGAGTTCTGTCCCCCAAAATGTGAGAGACAGAAGTAGACCACTAGTAAGTTCATCTGTTGGTCGGGACAAAAAAGTTTCAAACATGTTGAAATCCGTTTAAATTCAAATTGGAGAATGTTTAACTATATTAAGTCATAACTTCAGTACTTGTATCATGAATAACATAAGAAAAGGTTTTGAATTATATGATATGCAAAAATTTGTACTGCAGCAAATTGTTAAATGATCAGCAGTAACCACTGGTCACATGAATGACTGATTGCTGTTTTCCATTGTGATCTTATTTTATTTGAATTGCATATGTCTGTACAGGTTTGTATAAGATGTAGATTACCTGACTTGTGTCTCTTAGAATTGCATATGTCTGTAAAGTGGATTACCTGACTTGTGTCTCTAAGAATTGCATATGTCTGTAATGTGGATTACATGACATGTATCTCTAAGAATTGCATATGTCTGTAAAGTGGATTACCTGACTTGTGTCTCTAAGAATTGCATATGTCTGTAATGTAGATTACCTGACTTGTGTCTCTAAGAATTGCATATGTCTGTAATGTGGATTACCTGACTTGTGTCTCTAAGAATTGCATATGTCTGAAATGTGGATTACCTGACATGTGTCTCTAAGAATTGCATATGTCTGTAATGTGGATTACATGACTTGTGTCTCTAAGAATTGCATATGTCTGTAATGTGGATTACCTGAACTGTGTCTCTAAGAATTGCATATGTCTGTTATGTGGATTACCTGACTTGTGTCTCTTAGAATTGCATATGTCTGTAAAGTGGATTACCTGACTTGTGTCTCTAAGAATTGCATATGTCTGTAATGTGGATTACATGACATGTATCTCTAAGAATTGCATATGTCTGTAAAGTGGATTACCTGACTTGTGTCTCTAAGAATTGCATATGTCTGTAATGTAGATTACCTGACTTGTGTCTCTAAGAATTGCATATGTCTGTAATATGGATTACATGACTTGTGTCTCTAAGAATTGCATATGTCTGTAATGTAGATTACCTGACTTGTGTCTCTAAGAATTGCATATGTCTGTAATGTGGATTACATGACATGTATCTCTAAGAATTGCATATGTCTGTAAAGTGGATTACCTGACTTGTGTCTCTAAGAATTGCATATGTCTGTAATGTGGATTACATGACATGTATCTCTAAGAATTGCATATGTCTGTAATGTGGATTACATGACTTGTGTCTCTAAGAATTGCATATGTCTGTAATGTAGATTACCTGACTTGTGTCTCTAAGAATTGCATATGTCTGTAATGTAGATTACCTGACTTGTGTCTCTCAGAATAACATATGTCTGTAATGTGGATTACCTGACTTGTGTCTCTAAGAATTGCATATGTCTGTAAAGTGGATTACCTGACTTGTGTCTCTAAGAATTGCATATGTCTGTAATGTGGATTACCTGACTTGTGTCTCTAAGAATAACATATGTCTGTAAAGTGGATTACCTGACTTGTGTCTCTAAGAATTGCATATGTCTGTTATGTGGATTACCTGACTTGTGTCTCCAAGAATTGCATATGTCTGTTATGTGGATTACCTGACTTGTGTCTCTAAAAATTGCATATGTCTGTAATGTGGATTACCTGACTTGTGTCTCTAAGAATTGCATATGTCTGTAATGTAGATTACCTGACTTGTGTCTCTAAGAATTGCATATGTCTGTAATGTAGATTACCTGACTTGTGTCTCTAAGAATTGCATATGTCTGTAATGTGGATTACATGACTTGTGTCTCTCAGAATTGCATATGTCTGTAATGTGGATTACCTGACTTGTATCTCTAAGAATTGCATATGTCTGTAATGTGGATTACCTGACTTGTGTCTCTAAAAATTGCATATGTCTGTAATGTGGATTACCTGACTTGTGTTTCTAAGAATTGCATATGTCTGTAATGTAGATTACCTGACTTGTGTCTCTAAGAATTGCATATGTCTGTAATGTAGATTACCTGACTTGTGTCTCTAAGAATTGCATATGTCTGTAAAGTGGATTACCTGACTTGTGTCTCTAAGAATTGCATATGTCTGTAATGTGGATTACATGACTTGTGTCTCTAAGAATTGCATATGTGTGTAATGTGGATTACATGACTTGTGTCTCTAAGAATTACATATGTCTGTAATGTGGATTACCTGACTTGTGTCTCTAAGAATTGCATATGTCTGTAATGTAGATTACCTGACTTGTGTCTCTAAGAATTGCATATGTCTGTAATGTGGATTACCTGACTTGTGTTTCTAAGAATTGCATATGTCTGTAATGTGGATTACCTGACTTGTGTTTCTAAGAATTGCATATGTCTGTAATGTGGATTACATGACTTGTGTCTCTAAGAATTGCATATGTCTGTAATGTAGATTACCTGACTTGTGTCTCTAAGAATTGCATATGTCTGTAATGTGGATTACCTGACTTGTATCTCTAAGAATTGCATATGTCTGTAATGTGGATTACATGACTTGTGTCTCTAAGAATTGCATATGTCTGTAATGTGGATTACCTGACATGTATCTCTAAGAATTGCATATGTCTGTAATGTGGATTACCTGACTTGTGTCTCTAAGAATTGCATATGTCTGTAATGTGGATTACCTGACTTGTGTCTCTAAAATTGCATATGTCTGTAATGTGGATTACATGACTTGTGTCTCTAAGAATTGCATATGTCTGTAATGTGGATTACATGACTTGTGTTTCTAAGAATTGCATATGTCTGTAATGTGGATTACATGACTTGTGTCTCTAAGAATTGCATATGTCTGTAATGTGGATTACCTGACATGTATCTCTAAGAATTGCATATGTCTGTAATGTGGATTTCCTGACATGTGTCTCTAAGAATTGCATATGTCTGTAATGTGGATTACCTGACTTGTGTTTCTAAGAATTGCATATGTCTGTAATGTGGATTACCTGACTTGTGTTTCTAAGAATTGCATATGTCTGTAATGTGGATTACCTGACATGTATCTCTAAGAATTGCATATGTCTGTAATGTGGATTACCTGACTTGTGTCTCTAAGAATTGCATATGTCTGTAATGTGGATTACCTGACATGTGTCTCTAAGAATTGCATATGTCTGTAATGTGGATTACATGACTTGTGTCCCTAAGAATTGCATATGTCTGTAATGTGGATTACCTGAACTGTGTCTCTAAGAATTGCATATGTCTGTAATGTGGATTACATGACTTGTGTCTCTAAGAATTGCATATGTCTGTAATGTGGATTACATGACTTGTGTCTCTAAGAATTGCATATGTCTGTAATGTGGATTACCTGAACTGTGTCTCTAAGAATTGCATATGTCTGTTATGTGGATTACCTGACTTGTGTCTCTAAGAATTGCATATGTCTGAAATGTGGATTACCTGACATGTGTCTCTAAGAATTGCATATGTCTGTAATGTGGATTACATGACTTGTGTCTCTAAGAATTGCATATGTCTGTAATGTGGATTACCTGAACTGTGTCTCTAAGAATTGCATATGTCTGTAATGTGGATTACATGACTTGTGTCTCTAAGAATTGCATATGTCTGTAATGTGGATTACATGACTTGTGTCTCTCAGAATTGCATATGTCTGTAATGTGGATTACCTGACTTGTATCTCTAAGAATTGCATATGTCTGTAATGTGGATTACCTGACTTGTGTCTCTAAAAATTGCATATGTCTGTAATGTGGATTACCTGACTTGTGTCTCTAAGAATTACATATGTCTGTAATGTGGATTACCTGACTTGTGTCTCTAAGAATTGCATATGTCTGTAATGTAGATTACCTGACTTGTGTCTCTAAGAATTGCATATGTCTGTAATGTGGATTACCTGACTTGTGTTTCTAAGAATTGCATATGTCTGTAATGTGGATTACCTGACTTGTGTTTCTAAGAATTGCATATGTCTGTAATGTGGATTACATGACTTGTGTCTCTAAGAATTGCATATGTCTGTAATGTAGATTACCTGACTTGTGTCTCTAAGAATTGCATATGTCTGTAATGTGGATTACCTGACTTGTATCTCTAAGAATTGCATATGTCTGTAATGTGGATTACATGACTTGTGTCTCTAAGAATTGCATATGTCTGTAATGTGGATTACCTGACATGTATCTCTAAGAATTGCATATGTCTGTAATGTGGATTACCTGACTTGTGTCTCTAAGAATTGCATATGTCTGTAATGTGGATTACCTGACTTGTGTCTCTAAAATTGCATATGTCTGTAATGTGGATTACATGACTTGTGTCTCTAAGAATTGCATATGTCTGTAATGTGGATTACATGACTTGTGTTTCTAAGAATTGCATATGTCTGTAATGTGGATTACATGACTTGTGTCTCTAAGAATTGCATATGTCTGTAATGTGGATTACCTGACATGTATCTCTAAGAATTGCATATGTCTGTAATGTGGATTTCCTGACATGTGTCTCTAAGAATTGCATATGTCTGTAATGTGGATTACCTGACTTGTGTTTCTAAGAATTGCATATGTCTGTAATGTGGATTACCTGACTTGTGTTTCTAAGAATTGCATATGTCTGTAATGTGGATTACCTGACATGTATCTCTAAGAATTGCATATGTCTGTAATGTGGATTACCTGACTTGTGTCTCTAAGAATTGCATATGTCTGTAATGTGGATTACCTGGCATGTGTCTCTAAGAATTGCATATGTCTGTAATGTGGATTACATGACTTGTGTCCCTAAGAATTGCATATGTCTGTAATGTGGATTACCTGAACTGTGTCTCTAAGAATTGCATATGTCTGTAATGTGGATTACATGACTTGTGTCTCTAAGAATTGCATATGTCTGTAATGTGGATTACATGACTTGTGTCTCTAAGAATTGCATATGTCTGTAATGTGGATTACCTGAACTGTGTCTCTAAGAATTGCATATGTCTGTTATGTGGATTACCTGACTTGTGTCTCTAAGAATTGCATATGTCTGAAATGTGGATTACCTGACATGTGTCTCTAAGAATTGCATATGTCTGTAATGTGGATTACATGACTTGTGTCTCTAAGAATTGCATATGTCTGTAATGTGGATTACCTGAACTGTGTCTCTAAGAATTGCATATGTCTGTAATGTGGATTACATGACTTGTGTCTCTAAGAATTGCATATGTCTGTAATGTGGATTACATGACTTGTGTCCCTAAGAATTGCATATGTCTGTAATGTGGATTACCTGAACTGTGTCTCTAAGAATTGCATATGTCTGTAATGTGGATTACATGACTTGTGTCTCTAAGAATTGCATATGTCTGTAATGTGGATTACATGACTTGTGTCTCTAAGAATTGCATATGTCTGTAATGTGGATTACCTGAACTGTGTCTCTAAGAATTGCATATGTCTGTTATGTGGATTACCTGACTTGTGTCTCTAAGAATTGCATATGTCTGAAATGTGGATTACCTGACATGTGTCTCTAAGAATTGCATATGTCTGTAATGTGGATTACATGACTTGTGTCTCTAAGAATTGCATATGTCTGTAATGTGGATTACCTGAACTGTGTCTCTAAGAATTGCATATGTCTGTAATGTGGATTACATGACTTGTGTCTCTAAGAATTGCATATGTCTGTAATGTGGATTACCTGAACTGTGTCTCTAAGAATTGCATATGTCTGTTGTGTGGATTACCTGACTTGTGTTTCTAAGAATTGCATATGTCTGTAAAGATTTGTATAAGATGTAGATAAAATCCCTACAGACTTCATCCTGGCTCCTCTCTCTATCTCACTCTCTACGTGCATGTTCTCAAAACATGACAACCCATACAAGTTATCCTTCCTGAAATAACTAAACAGAAAAACACACAATTACATAAATAAAATGAAATATCAATGATTAAAAATGCACTTTATATTGTATTTGTGTACAAAGGTAAAAACATCCTTTATGTGATGAAATTTAAATTCTATTTGAGATGAGCAAAATAAAAAATGAATTTACTTGATACTGACTTCAAAAAGAAGTAACATCAAATTTGATTTATCTCATGGCTCTATCACCTTCTCAAATTATTAAAAGCTGAACAAAAATGCAATATGAAAGGCTTTCTCATGAACATACACATAACTGTTTGGTTCAAAATATGTTGATGATTAAGGATTGGTTTGGAATCATATGCTTTATATTTTTGTTGCTGGGAAAATGACAAAACATCAAGCAGCAACCACTTGTCACATTGAAAGCTGCTGCTTGTTTTCTGAAATGTTTTTAATAACAGCTGATTTAAGTTGATAGTGTCACCTATACTTGTTCCTTGTCTCAACATCTTCAATGCATTCAGTACATGTAACAGGTTACATGTGTTTCAATGATGTATGCTCAAAACTCCCCTGTGGAATGATTCTCTGAGTGGTAACACCTCTTGTTATTTTCATACTATGTTGTAAGTATGCACATTTTTAGATCAAGCATACTTCACAACCGTTTATTAGGAGTTTTCTGGTTTTCTTTAGACCTTAGTTTATTGATTTTTATTCCAGTAGCATCTGGGTATTTCCTCATGATCACTTGAGCTACAAATGTATACATGCAGAAGCCAAAACAGGTGCCTGGAAAAATCAAAACAACTCACACATTGTTCATTAAAGGAGGGCATACACATCATTGATTTGATATTCAAAATTCAATCTGGACTTCCAACATTTTAGAAACTGGTTTCACTAAAGATGAGATAAATTCTTGAAATGGCCTTTTGGGGCATCTAAAGATATATTCTGTAGCTTCTAACATTTACTTTGCCTTGGAATTTCGACTTCTATATTTGATAATATATAAGCTAAAACCAGTATGTATTTTTTTCCTTTACCTAATCCTCATCACCATTTCATGTTCCTTTTTAAGGTCTTCATGTTCATCTACTGCCCGTCTTAAATTTATGTGCTTCAAATGATGTATGCCCTCCCAAGTGCTTGAAATTCCACTGAAAAAATTTGATTATTTTGCTTTTTTCAGATTTTGTAACTTGTATTATGGATAAAGTAGATCTTACACAAAGTCTTTTAACAGAGTATGTGACCCACTGGCCATGGCTTTAAACTCAACACCATCCAATTCAAAATCTTCTGGTTGACACCATTCTACCATATTACCTGAAGAAATAATATTAAAAAAAAAGTATGTTCATGAACTTAATGAAATGTTCACTGACAACTGTCTGCATATGATCCTGATATTGATCAGGAACCATTAATTCACATTTCTCTCTAACTGATGTGTAATGGGTTTTTTTGTAATGTTTTTGCCTTTTTAGTATAGATACATGTAGGTTTGTAGCATTTGAATGATCTGTTAACTGATTGCTGAAATTTTGAAGATGTGTGCCTTTTGAGACTCAAAATCTCACTTATAGTTATTAGTTTAATACACACTACAGTTGAAGAACTTTTTGTCTTTATAACTTAGCATTTTAGGCACCATTCATTTTATTACCTAGGAGAAACTTATTTGTCCCAAAAATATTTGGTTTCGATTTTGGCTGATAATTATGAAATGTGTATTCATTAACCACTTGTCAGTATTTATATTCCAGTACCTTGCATACATTTTTAAAGAAAAAAATATTTCATTCGTGTTATGGTAAAAAATATTTTACACATATAATTTTGTGTTTGTCAGTTAAGAAATAAGGAAATATTCCTGGCTAGCCCCCTCAGAAATAAAATAATTTGCATCTTAGTAAGTTTAATTTTTTAAAATTTATTAACAAATGTACAGTGCATTTGTCTCAACCTCTACCTTACCTTGTTTACCTTGTTTAAGAGATCATCAGTGAGGCACGCTGCCTGCCAACTTATAAAAATTGGCATGGGGGTTTTAAGCACGAAAATAATAATAAAATGAATCAAAAGTAATGAAAACAGTTTGACTTGGTGTATCATTGACAGTGTGTGTATTTTCGTATTTGTCTCAACCTCTACCTTACCTTGTTTATGAGATCATCAGTGAGGCATGTTGCCTCTCTGAATGATTTCAATGGGGTTGTCAGCATGGCCAGTTGCACCAGCTTTCTCAAGGTTCTTCTTATCATTTCGTTGTTGTTTTTTTCTATGGACTTTGAGACTTCAATGCCACATGATATGGGTATTTGTTTGCATTTTACAAATATACAATGATTCAAATGAAAGGCAAAGCCTTGGATCAAAATAGATGTTAAAAACAGACTGCCAACTCATAAAAATCGTCCTGGGGGTTTTACATGTAAGCACGAAAATAATAATAAAACGAATCAAAAGTCATGATAACAGTTTGGCTTGTTGTATCGTTGATAGTTTGTGTTTTTTTCGTATTTGTTTTTTCCCCATGCTACAATGTATATGCATGTATATGAATGATTTACATTTGTGACTTTTCATTTGATATAAAAACTTTTTCATAACAATATTGTATAAAGTCAATCATGAACTTGTTTAACTTCAATGAAAACAGATCTTTTTTTTTCTTTACCATGTTTACAAGAAACAAAGTATGAAAATACTCTATATGAGGACTCAGTGTTCTCCCCAGAAATTTTTAATAGCACTGTGGTAGCCAGTAAAAACATGCTTTTCTGAAAATTATAGCACTGTGGTCCTAACACATTCTATTATAAATCCTTACAAGATAGCACTGTGGTAAAATAAAATACAGCACAGTGGTACCACAGTGCTATATGGACCTAGACAGAACACTGGTCCGACTGGACTTTAACAGAGAAGAAGTATTTTAAAAATAGTATAGTAAATGAAAATCCGGAAAAACCCAGCCTTATATCAGGTACGAGACCACAATTATCGCCCCTTATTTTTCGTTGTTGTTTAATATAGTCCCTTTAAAAAACACCATATATCTTCCAGAGGTATTTCTAGGTCAATTTTTGGTGCTGTTTTTAGTTGTTTGGGTTATTTGGTAGTTCTTAAGCCAAAGTTTGGTATATACAAAGACCAACACTTAAATCAGCATAAAAGGGGTGATTTGCCAGGCATACGCGGGGTCAAAATTTAGATCTTAATTTTTGTTGACATTAAAAATTTTTGGTCTCTTGACCATAAAATGCATCAAAAGTTTTAAAATCGGTAAAATCTTCTTAAATTTACATATTATTTATGTCTTGTGTTGTTATGCAGCTGTAAGAAATTTTAGGAAAATCAAATGGTTAAATTTTTTTTTATTCATCAAAACGCTATATTGAAAATGCATTAAAAAGGGGGCTAAAATAATACTAGTCTCGGGCCTAGGAGAGGGGGGCTATGGGTAAAATTTCAAAAACTTTCTAGCAAAACTGTATTTAGTCTGAACTTACTGAATATGCCATATTGAAATGATTTCAGTCTTTGTTTCATGAATTTATATGAAAATATGACCAAATGAGCCAAAATTCAATGTGTATGGGATTTTCAATGAAAATGGTCTTCTTTTTGGATTTTGGATTTTTTTCCAACAAAATGACCCCTTACTTGCAAATAAAGACTTTTAGTTGCCTAGAATTGTCATAAATCATTAAATTAAGACATAAGGAGTGTTTTTATCCTGAAATGTTGAAAGTATTTCTGAAAAAATCTGTCAAAGTCAAAAATGGCCGGATTTCGTTAAACAGGAAGTTGGTGAGCGACAGACCTAAAATCGGTTCCCACGTTATGGGACCCCACCCTGATGCTGTATACCAAATATCAAGTGGCTGTGATTAGTAGTTGCTGAGAAAACTGTTACGAAAAATTTTTCCCCGCCCGCCCGCCGCCCGCCCGCCGCCCGCCGCCCGCCGCCCGCCGCCCGCCCGACATTCACCATTTTATAACCCGGATTTTTCACTCCGTGAAATCCGGCCAAAAATTCTTTTCCCCACTGCGAAACAAGGTTGCGGCAGCATATGGATTTTTCTGGGGTGGGCCTATGCCATCTTTCTAAAATCATCTTTTTATTACTTCAATTCTTGGAATATCAGACAGAAAGCAATGTTTTAATGATAAACAACACAAAAACACCTATTTGTTCAGCATTGTCTACTACATAAGTGAAATGATTGTAAATATTAGCAGTTACAAGCTAAAGATTTGAAGGTTTTTCTATGTTTTTGCACATAAGTCATTTACTAGTTTCCATCAAAAGTGCTCTGACCAAAGTTTTTGCTATTGAAATCTGTTGATTTGCATCCTCTCATACTGAAAACATAAAAAATGTAAGATATTGCATCCTCTTTTGCATTTTTTTCACCCTTGAATAGCTACTTTTACCAATTTTGGCAAAACCGCTTTCATAATACATATGGTTCCTGATTTTCAAATGGTTAATATGGACTTAAATAGTATATAAAGTTAATGTTTCTTGGGGTTTTTTGTAAGCTTATTATATAGAGAACATTTTAAAAGAGTTTCCAGGTAAATATCTTGTACAAATTTTGAAAAATATTAACGACCATATTAGTACCCCTTTAAATCCTTGAATGTCTTATTTTTCACTCCGCGAATATAAACCAGAATCAAATATTAAAACCATGCACTTATTTTACCAAAACTTGTGTTTTTCATGTTCAGTACACCTCAAGTTATTGATATCAATCATTGGTTTTGTCAAAAATCATGAGATGTAAAAAATATGGCCACATAGGATCCATGGTTCTTGAGTAAGCTGTAGCGGACCATATTTTTGAAGAAAACCATTGATTTGAATGGCTCACATTTTTAATGTTATTCATCTGATCATTATGAAACTTGGTATGTAAACTCAAAAAAGACTCTAGTTGGTGAAAAACAAATTTATTTGATGAAATGAGGCTTATCTGAGGACTATTAGGTACGAGACCACAATTATCGCCCCTTATTTTTCGTTGTTGTTTAATATAGTCCCTTTAAAAAACACCATATATCTTCCAGAGGTATTTCTAGGTCAATTTTTGGTGCTGTTTTTAGTTGTTTGGGTTATTTGGTAGTTCTTAAGCCAAAGTTTGGTATATACAAAGACCAACACTTAAATCAGCATAAAACAGTCAGGGGCATTACTTAAATCAGTGATTTTTAAATCACTTATTCAAGTAGCATTTCAAAATGCTAAACATTTTTCCAAAAATCTTAATTTACAAAAGAACAGTTTAAAAACAATTATATTAATTAATAAATATTGAAAAAAGATTTAGTAAGCATCTTTTAAATTACAAAATTATAGATTTTGCTGCCACCTGTTATCAGTATTTCCCCAAAATATGTGATTTTCTGATAAAAGAAAGACCAAATGTAACAACCCATTACTTTACTTTCTGAATTTTCCCAGCTGTGGCAATAATTTTCCCATTAACTTCAATATCTTAGGTTTCTGATTATGTAATTAATTACCCATGTTCGCGATCAAAATCTTCATGTTCGCGATGCCTGAAGATAGCAGGGGTTACCTAACAAAATGTTACTTAAAAAGGTGATTTTTTAAAGGTAAAAATTAATATGATACTTAAACAAGTGATTTGAAGTGTAATTATCCAAAATTCAGTTCAGGGTCATGTCCTGCCATGACTGGACATTCCATTATCTAGACAGGGGTGTGTTCTATCTTTAATTATACAATAAGACTCAGACTTCTCTTCATAACATTTAAGTGAAGGACATTATAATAAAATCACTGTTATAAGTAGTTCATTTGTAATACTTGAACAAGTGATTTTAAAAGAGAGGTAACTCTAGCTTTGAAAGGAAAATAACTTAATAATACTTAAACAAGTGATTAAAAAATCACTGATTTAAGTAAGGCCCCTGACTGTAAAAGGGGTGATTTGCCAGGCATACACGGGGTCAAAATTTAGATCTTAATTTTTGTTGACATTAAAAATTTTTGGTCTCTTGACCATAAAATGCATCAAAAGTTTTAAAATCGGTAAAATCTTCTTAAATTTACATATTATTTATGTCTTGTGTTGTTATGCAGCTGTAAGAAATTTTAGGAAAATCAAATGGTTAAATTTTTTTTTATTCATCAAAACGCTATATTGAAAATGCATTAAAAAGGGGGCTAAAATAATACTAGTCTCGGGCCATCAGGAAGCCGAAGCTAGGTTGGCAGCCTTGTAAAAATATACATTAGATATTTTAATCCCAGGTAAAATCAATAACAGTCACAATTTTATAGCATACCTGAACGTGTATCAAAGGTCACAACAAAAACACAAACAATATAATCGAAGTCAGCAGCTAGGGAAGAAGAAGAGGAACTAGCATTGATGGTGCCATTTACATTTCTAATTCCTTTTAACTCAGGCGGAATATGGGCGATTCTTTTTCTTGGGTTCGGATATTGGTGTTCATCTTCATCTATGTCTGCCAATAATGGAGACCTTTCTTCTTGTGCCATTTTGCTTTGTTAGTTTTTCCAATGTTCATCTGTCCATCTTCAAATATATTTTGACATTTTCATAAATAATACAACTTCCGGTTAGCATAAAAACAAGCCACGTTGTCGGAAGGAAATGATTTTCCGGACAGTTAGGTGTTCTCTGTGACGTCCGCGCTGCGATTTTCTAGAAAGGTTATCTCTACGACGTCCGCGCAAATAGATTGTATTGACAGAACTGAATTAGATGTTTATTCATAACGTAATCAGATTTTGTTTAACAATGATACAAGAACAAAAGACGAGTATGTAACAGGAGTTTTTCTTTGAGAATTATACTATTTGTTTGTACATGTGGTATAGTCAGATTCTGTATTGTGTTTTATTTATATGTGTTGTATTTATATGGTATTTTATATTTTAGTTTTGTTCCACAGCATTAGCAGGTTTATTTATATTTGTCAGTTGCTGTGTATTTCTATTTTATCTAGTTGTTTGTAGTCTGCTAGTTTCTGGAGCCTCTAGTTTCTTCTGGTCACATGATTTCTGTCACATGACTTACTTCACTTTTCGGCGGGAATCTATTTCTAGGTCATTCTTTATTCTATTGTGGTAGCCATTAGATGTTCATTTCGATTCTCTTTATTTCTGGATACTTTCTCTATTCCTGGTGAAGGTATGTTTGCTTCATTTTAGTATTTAATAGTATTGCCCTATAATGTCCTATATTGAGAGAGTTTCTGAGAGTTCTTTACTTGAATAAATCTGAGACTGATAGATTTATGAAAGGGTCTGTTTGAATGATTGATTGTGAGTGTAAATCAACATAAATTTCAGATTAAACCATTTAAAATCAGTTTTACAGTCAAGATGACTTAAATATGATAAATTTATATAAAACTGATAAATTATTTATAAATGTAAATAATAGGATAAATAATATTAAATGGTTCATTATTTTAATTGAATGAATGAATGGACATAAACAGGTTTAAACTTCATTGTAAATTTCAGTTAATTTCTATAAAATTAATAAGTTCTATATCTCTAAATTTTGTAAAAGCAGTACTGCAATATTCAGAAGTAAAATGTTTATGATTGTAAATATTTGTACTTCAGGTCTGATGATGTAGATTTATTATTACCCAGTCAGATGTTAGATCATGTAGATTGAGGATCAACACACATTAAGCCTTTGTAAGATTTTACAAGGTTGGTTATTGTTTTCTTTTGTATTTTTATAATTTTCATGGTTTGTATATGTTTATAAGCTGACTAGCTTTCATTTTTATGATACAAGCCATTTACTTATTTTTGGTAAATATATTCTCAGCAACTTACCTGTGAAATATCTAGAATATGCATTTATGTCAGATTCACATACATGTATGACTTAATTTATACAGTTTGTAGTATTTTGAATATTTATTCAAAATGGTGTAATAGTCTGATTTATTTTAAAGTTGTGCTATACACAGAGATGCAATTTACTCTGTAGTGTGTTACTAATATGATTATGATTACATTTTATTTATAACTGTTGTTATTTAAAACTTATGATTCTTATTTTGTTATATTGTAGGGTTTTTCCTTGTCATCCTTGAATTGACTGTTTTAGAACTGAATTGTCAACCATAATATGATGATTTGATTATATAAAGAACCCTAACCTGAGATTGTGTTTGTTTAATTTTATTATTGTGAAAACCGGCCCAACCCGCACTTTCTACAATACTACATACACTTAATTCATGTTTAAACACTTTTTGGGGGATTTGTTTTTGTGATGACTCTGCATTTTATATTGCTTCACTCCCCTCTGTTTATGTCCCCATTTTACATAAAAGACAGGACAAAAAGGATAGGATAAAGTACGTATTGTTCATAGGTTTTAAATGGTTTTATTAAGTAATATTGTCAGGAATAAATTGTTCTAGTCAGGCTTTTATTAAGATACTGTTAGGGAAGACGTTTATTCCATATTTGCAAAGATATAAATTGTACTTTCGTTTTCAAGAAATCCCCTTAGTTATTTTTAGAACTCATATAGGTAAAGTCTATTTTTAAAGTTTGATCATTTGGAAGCTTGAAAACTGTCACTTAAGTAAACGCACACAAGATGTAGACTTTTGGAATCATCCAGGGTAAAACAGGTTGAAATGGTATAGTCCAAACTGGGGTATAAAAGCGGATGCATTGTGAGAAATTGCCCAGTTTTGGGAGTTGTTAGTTCTGTGACATACAGTCTAAGAGTTAGTCTTGAAAAAGATATTTACTGAAGACAAGCCTTGGTCAAAGCTTACAAAGCAAAGGTATATAGTATTCTGAATAAGAATTAGAGTAAGAGTTCCTGAAACAGGAATCATTAGTAGGACAAGGCTGAAGCAGTGGCCTTTAGTTGAAGTAAATAGGGACAAGGCTCAAGCAGTGGTCTTGATAAGCTAATTAGTAGAGACAAGGCTCATATAGTACAGAAAAGGCTTGGACCAGTGCTCCTGAAATAGGAGGACTTTTCTTGAGGGAAGCTTTGGCCCTGGAAAGAGCAAAGGCTTACCCTTAAAGAGTATTGCGTTGTCCAAGTCAGGCTCATAGTTAAGTACGCTACCCCCTACAACCGATACTTTGGTATATCCAGAGAATTGACTCTGGTACGAACCCAGAGTGTGCATCGCGACCTACCCCAGGTCCGTGACACAATTTTTGGTGGCAGCGGTGGGATATACCTCGGTTGTTTTTGAAGATCGCTATGGCAAATTTTGACGACATCAAGGAGCAGATTAGCTTGTTAGAAGAGGAGATCCACAGGATGAAGTTTGTCCAGGAGGAAAGCATGGGACAGACCAGTTTGACACATTCAACGCCGAAATTGCCAGGAAGAAATGACAGTGACTCAGGTATCCAGACGCAGAGGTCTACTGTTCAGGCACCTGCCCCAGATAGAAACCAGAGCGCTAACGTTACAATGGAAGCGCCAGGGCTGGAAGGACCATACCTGCCATACCAGATATCAGGAATTGGTGCCAGACCAAAGTCTACTGGGTTGTCAACAGCCAGTGCTGTCCAAAGCGGAACAGATCCTACTTATACCCAAAAGCAGAAGAAGGATACAGATAAGGATAGAAGGAGGTCCACCGGCACTGAAAAGCAGCGACGAGAAATCAGGCTTGCAAATTATGATGGCACGAGTGAATGGGGAGATTTCAAGTCACATTTTGAGGCATGCGCCATGGTGAATAACTGGGACGTACTAGATAAGGGACTCTATCTAGCCACTGCTTTGAGAGGACAAGCACAAGGTGTTTTCAGTGATTTACCACCGGAGAAAAGGGTAGACTTCGACACACTAGTTAAAGCGTTAGAAGAGAGATTTTCTCCTCCAAACCAAACAGAGCTTTACAGAGTACAGTTAAAGGACAGGCGTCAGAAAGCCAGTGAGACCTTGCCAGAGTTAGGCCAGGCTATACGCCGATTGGTGAATAAGGCGTATCCAAATGCTCCAAACGAAGTGAGAGAAACCCTTGCTAGAGAACACTTTCTGGACTCACTAGTAGATTCCGAAATGAGGATCAGGATAAAACAGTCCAGACCGGAAAACCTGAACCAAACGATTTGCTTAGCTGTCGAGTTAGAGGCCTTCTACAAGGCAGAGAGAAAATACGAGTCTGGTAAAGGACACACAAGAGCAACCACTGCAGAAGCAGAGGCTGAGGAAGTTAACCAAAAGGTGCTCTCCATGATGGAATCCTTTTCTGCCAAGATTGATGCTTTACAGAATGAAATTGATAGATTTAAGGAAAATGGACCAAAAAGGAACCAAGACAAGACAGACTGGAAGAAGAACATACAGTGCTACAACTGTTCAAAGTACGGCCATTTCGCAAAAGAGTGTCGGGCACCTAAGAAAGGGTCAAATGGAAAAGGCACAGACGGTGCAGCACGACCGCTTCATATGAATAGCAGACAAAGGCGTATGCAGAGACGTAGCCAGAATATCGGAGCCAGCACATCCAGCATGGAGGCAGGTGTTTACGTAGATGTTGAAATGAACCAGATGCAGACCAAGTTCTTGGTAGATACAGGTGCCACGGTCACACTCATATCACACCGAGTGTTCTACCGGATTCCTTTTAAGTATCGACCGGCGCTGAAGCCCAACACACAAGTTATTGTATCAGCCAATGGAACGGAGCTAAACATTGCTGGAAAAGGCATGTTCTTGCTCAAGCTAGGAAACGAGACCTTCAGTGTAGAAGCATTGGTTGCAGACCTGGCAGTGGATGGAGTTATAGGACTAGACTTTATGAGGCAGAATAATTGTTGTTTGGATTTAGTAAATGACAGACTGCAATGTCGGAATAGATGTTATCCTTTGAAGTACAGTGGAAAGCTAGGTTGTTTTGGTTAGAAGTAGAAAGAGGTACGAGTTCATGTAGACCATCTGACACCGAGACGATGAGAAAAAGAAGAGTTTCGAAAGCTAAGGACGAAGCCAAGTTCAGTCGGTGCGTTAAAGCAGAAACTACTGTTGAGAAGTATCAATGTGAGGATTGTCTGTATAGCAACTCTAAGAGGAGCAAATTCCTTAGGCACAGAAGAAGACATCACGACAAGGTCACAACCGGTGACACAGAGAGCGAAAGGGAAAAGCAGAACCCTGGGACCATTTCAGATGTGATAAGGGAAGCAAAGGCCCCTGCTACAACTAGCAGCAGCCTTCTTCAAGGTCGCACCATCAGGAAACCAACACATCCGGCTCCAGTTTCCTCGACGAAGAAAAGGCTATTAGACACACTGAGGGCCTCCATAGAGCCTCAAAGAGTGGTGCCGAAGCTGCCGAGAACAACGGCTACTGCCGTCAGAGCAACCGCTATGGAGACGGATTCTTCAGAGGATTCATTTATGTCAATGTCTCCGCTCTTTTATTCATCGCCAATAACAGCAACGACTACGACTGCAAGTGTGACCATGCCGGTGTCAAGCTCCACTACAAGTGGCCAGGTCGCCAGTAGACGCCGTGACTTTGGCACACAAACCGACTTAGCAAGTGAGAGTTTCACGCACATGCGAAGGGTCGTCAGAAGGAGACAAACCGAGGAAGGAGAAGTAGAAGAGACGGAAGTTTGGTTGGACTGAGTCATAAACAGAGAGGCATGAGTTACATGATCAAGGATGTTCAGCCAAGGACCAGAGAGGTCAGTCGAGCAGAATTTTTGGGAAGCCAAGGAGGCATAGTGACTGAACAGTAAACTTAAGTGAAAATGCTAAACATTTAAATTTGTAAATTTGGAAAGGAACTCCAAATAAATGCTTAAATCTGTACATAGTTAACTTTGTGAACCATTGCCATTTAATTTGTATGTCCAGTCGGATTAGGGACGTTAAATCTACGCCCCGTGTGCAGGAAACGTCACGCCTGTGCACGTTAAAGATCCCTTCAGCAGTAGCAGTCTCCTAGAGGCTGTATTCGATAAGAGTAGGCGTGAGCCGCTGCTTAGGCTAAATTATTTCTTACCGGTTTTGGCATTTCGACTTTTAGTGGCTGTTAAAATTGTATCTTTGATTATTCAGGTCTTTTGGTCAAAATTATTCGAAAACTTCTGATATTATCCTCTGCTTAATTTAGGTATAGCCAGTTGTCACTTACCCTGTTTTTAAGTTGATCAAATAAGTAATTGGCTTGGTGTTCGAAATGAAGAAGAAATGCCCTGATTTAAAGGTTTTGAGGAAAACCCTTCAATGAGAACTATAAGGACTTTTACGATGTTTGGCTAAATGCGAGGACGCATTTCTTGGAGGCGTGGGTAATGTGATGACTCTGCATTTTATATTGCTTCACTCCCCTCTGTTTATGTCCCCATTTTACATAAAAGACAGGACAAAAAGGATAGGATAAAGTACGTATTGTTCATAGGTTTTAAATGGTTTTATTAAGTAATATTGTCAGGAATAAATTGTTCTAGTCAGGCTTTTATTAAGATACTGTTAGGGAAGACGTTTATTCCATATTTGCAAAGATATAAATTGTACTTTCGTTTTCAAGAAATCTCCTTAGTTATTTTTAGAACTCATATAGGTAAAGTCTATTTTTAAAGTTTGATCATTTGGAAGCTTGAAAACTGTCACTTAAGTAAACGCACACAAGATGTAGACTTTTGGAATCATCCAGGGTAAAACAGGTTGAAATGGTATAGTCCAAACTGGGGTATAAAAGCGGATGCATTGTGAGAAATTGCCCAGTTTTGGGAGTTGTTAGTTCTGTGACATACAGTCTAAGAGTTAGTCTTGAAAAAGATATTTACTGAAGACAAGCCTTGGTCAAAGCTTACAAAGCAAAGGTATATAGTATTCTGAATAAGAATTAGAGTAAGAGTTCCTGAAACAGGAATCATTAGTAGGACAAGGCTGAAGCAGTGGCCTTTAGTTGAAGTAAATAGGGACAAGGCTCAAGCAGTGGTCTTGATAAGCTAATTAGTAGAGACAAGGCTCATATAGTACAGAAAAGGCTTGGACCAGTGCTCCTGAAATAGGAGGACTTTTCTTGAGGGAAGCTTTGGCCCTGGAAAGAGCAAAGGCTTACCCTTAAAGAGTATTGCGTTGTCCAAGTCAGGCTCATAGTTAAGTACGCTACCCCCTACAACCGATACTTTGGTATATCCAGAGAATTGACTCCTCTGGTACGAACCCAGAGTGTGCATCGCGACCTACCCCAGGTCCGTGACATTTTCACCAGAATAAAAGGAGGAGGAGCAAAGGGTTACCATAAACAGTATGACATCAAACCTTATAAACAGGAAACTAAAATGTAAAGATAACTGGTAACAGCTGATAAAGGTTGGACTTTTTTATTTTCTTATGCATTTGCATACATGATGATAGCACATTATAACATTGTTTTTTTTTTTCTTCCTTGTATTTCTTTCTTTCTTGTGTTAAACAATTACTTTTTACTTTCAGCTTCTTGTCGATTACAAATGCATTTATTACCGTTTTATTAATAAATCATCAACTCATATATTACTATGCGGTAGCAGATAATTTGCATATCAGAATGATAAGTGGTTATGATACTGTGACGGATGCGTCACCTCCCAATCTCTGAATCACTTGCAGGTGTTGTAATGTCTGTCAATTTATAATCATCACTGCCCTGCTACTCTGATGGGGAGCCAACAGCTAATATCACTGTTATCATGCATTGTAGGACTCTTAATATTCTTAATTTGACCTAACTCAATACTTATCTTTAAAAAATGTTTAAAACGCATATCTGGTGCGAAAAAAATAATTTCAAAGGACATCATATCGTTTTAATGATTATTTGATTAGTTCAAACTATGCATCATCGAACTTCAAACGTATGAAAATGTTAAAAAAAACCAACATATTCTGGTACAAACTTGATACATTTTTAATAACGATTAACCATTCAATTCTTCGAGTCAATGCCCATATCCCGGGCCAATATACATGTACTGCAAAACAATATCTAGCCTATTTCAGTCGAAACTTTTAACTGACTTGTATTATATTTGATAGAAACGGTATTTCAAATGACAATATGAGACAAAAATCCATTGCACGTATAGTTTTGCATACGACCATAAAAAAATTGTGGTGGTCAGTAAGCATAGCCCTATAGAAACAAAATATGGAACCATACAATTACACTATAGATTGTCATGAGAAAAGGAAGAGATGAGAGATGAGCATTGAGGATTCTTGCACCGCTAAACAATGAGTCAACGCCTGATATTATCTAACGGAATCCTAAGCGAGAATGACAGTTTGACTCATCTTTATCTTATCATTATATTGTTATCCTGCCAGGAAAAGATTGTGATATACCGTGAGAAAACTCTGCATCTCAAGGCTACAGCCTTCATTAATTGTCTTACGTTATGAATGTATGAAAAATAGATTATGTTCAATTATAACAAACTAAAACTGCATCAGGAAGAACACGGTTTCAGTTATTACTTTCTTGTAATACTAATCGAATTGGTAATTATCAAATTCTGTATACATTGCTAATTTGTGCAAGCAAGAAACAGTGGCAAAATCTGGAGATCCTTCCATGTTAGTTGAAATAAGGAACTTTTCAAATACTAGTAATTACTTTTACGCTTTTTTCTAACTTTCCGATATATGTACTGTCATTTTTTTGCAGTATTTTTCTTGGTCGTCCAAACGGCTTTGTCTCCTGTCATGCCTGTGATGTTTACATTTAGTGTTTTTTTGTTTGTTTTTTTTTACATTAGTTGGAATTTAAACTTCCAACAAACGTGAATCCAAAAACTTCTCACCCAACTGCCGGTCATTTGAAAAAAAATATGCCTAACAATTTTCCAAATGCAGAATACATATGAAATTTTTAAAAAATTGAAAATATAGTTAATGATTTAACGAACTGGTATATATTTGCTAATAAAACCTAGCCGTTAATGTCTAGATCTAATTGCAAGACCATTCTTACGGATGTTTATTTTTCATTGCAATATACAATTCACAGTCAGAACTCCTCTAGAAATTAAATTACTTTACTTAACATGTGTTTCCCATATCGTTACGTAATCATTTGAATGAAATTCGGTTAGGAACAAATATGGACAGCAGTGGCGATAGTCAGTTTGTATTTGGAAATCTGTGCGTAACAATCCAGAAAATGCTATGACATATATTGCAGGCAGCGGGTAACTTGTTTCCCAAAAAAACAAAATGTTGGAAACTCAAAAATACAAACGTGGTGTTCCTATGGGTCTGAACTTATCACCCACAAAAGTAGACATTTAATATTAATATTACAAACTGAAAACAAATGTCTGTGGCAATAGAAGGGGAAGGGATATGGAATTAGTATGCATGACACAAACTGAAACAGGTTTTATCCCAAGGATTAGACTAAACCACCTGTTTGTTTTGTTTGTTTTGTTTGTATTTGATGACTTTGATTATTTCTTTACTAGTTGACTTCGCATAATAAGACCCAACTTAATTTTGAGCCGACTGCATTGTATTGTAAAACTAAAAAAAGTTGTTGATTTTTAAAGTTTATTCAAAGCGTTTCAAACTACTGTATAAAACATTTCAATTAAAAAACCGCCAAAATTCTTGAATCATTGAATAAGATGCATTGTTAACTATAAAGGAAACAATGTTCAGTACATATAAAAACAATGAAAATGTTACACTGCCAACATTATATAAAATGAATAAGAAGCAAGAAAATGGCGACTCAAGTTTTTTTTTCAATCACGCAATATCTTTAAACGAACTTATTTTCAAATAAAAGGAATAGGGTTCAACCCTTTAAATTTGCCTCTGTGGAAATTTAATAGCAAGATATAGAAAATCTCTAAGAAAACTCGAATGATTGTATATGTTTAGCGACTTGGTCCAAATGTGAAAAAAACTTGATTTTGAATCAACATACAAAAAAAGATGACTGTGAGTTCGGATACTTGTTTTAAAAAAAAAATCCAAATAATGAACAAATATATAATGAGATACTATAAACTTATAAAATAATGATCTTATTTTAATAAAATACGTACAATAGTACTGTTATAAAAATAGTAGAAAAAGTAAAAAAAAAACATACTAGATTTACTTTGGCACAAAATGTATACTCATAAAAACAACAACACAGCAAAGAATACATAATAAATAATAACAAAACTAATATAAAGTCGTACCAAAACATTTTTAACACGAATAGCACTATTTTAGATTGTTTACATGTAACAGAAAATAAATTAATAGAGAAATGTTTTCTTATAATATATAAAATATCATTTGTATGAACAAGGAGATCAAATCGCTTAAACTAAATATATTTAGGATTTTAAAAAAATATTAATGCAAAATTTCTTCAAAAATCTTTTTGAACACCCTTTTAAATAGTTAAATTACATGAAAAAATAGGATTGAAAATAGCACCGCTCTCAAACAATATCTTGTAATAAATAATAGCAAAACTATACAGCTTCAAATCACTAAAATAAATAAATAAACTATAATATATCGACACACAATTCAAAATAATAAATAAATAAAAATGCAATAAATAAATAAATATTATAAATATAAATAAACCCGATCTTGACTTAATATGCATTTTTGACGGTGTATGCAAAATAATTCTACATGCACCAAAATCCCCGTTTAACATGGTTTTAGCCAATAAAGTCATTTATATGTTGACTGCAAGAAAACACTTAAAAATAAACAAAAACCAATTAGAAAACTGAAGACATTTGTAAATCAAAGGACTTTTGTCAATATCACACGACACACTTAAATAAAACAATAAAAGCAAGAGTTTGACTCTTTTGTATAAAAGGAGTTGGTGAAAACCTTTAAAAGGCATTGTGTACACATCAAATGACTCTGTGACAAAATGAAAACTGACGTCTACATGACAGATTAAGGGAATGTGAAACCCTCAAATGCCGGTTATATTTTCGTCTTAAAATGATAAAAAGATGAAGTTACGTTTACATTATGTTTGATGACTGGAATGTTTGTCATTGTGTTGACTATACCTAAACGGAATAGAAAATGTAGATAAAGAAGTATAAAAATTGGTCCTCGAGTTACTATATGTGGTACTACTAAGAACATTTTACCAAGAGCATCTTCTCTGCTCGTCAATAGACAATGCCTTTCGTGGGGACTCTTCCATGCTGCCTTTTCTGTGTCTTCTGTGTGAACTCCTCTGTCCACGCATGCACGACGACTCTTCATGCTTGTACAAGTAGCTCTTAAGAGCGAAAGCCTTTCCACATCGGTCGCAGGTAAACGGTTTCTCTGTGGAGTGGGTCTGTACGTGAGCACGGAGGTTAGACTTGTCAGCAAAGCTCTTTGAACAGGTCGGGCAAGAAAAGGGCTTTTCGCCCGTATGTGTTCTAATATGGCCCTGGAGAAGCCACGGACGACTGAATTTCTTCCCGCAGTAAGGACACTCACATCCCTGGTTATGGGTACGGACGTGCATGCTGAAGGCTGGCATGGACACGTAGACCTTGTCACAGTGAGGGCATTGTCTGGCTTTCTTGTCTGCCGAGCTGCGATGGGTCTGTCTGTGTCTAGCTAGATTACTGGAGGTACTATAACGCTTTCCACAATCGTCGCATGTAAAGATATCATCAGCGTCTTGACTGATCGGAGCTTCAGGTGAGATAGCGTTGGTTCCAGCCATGGGTTTAAAACTCGGAGTATTGAAATCTAAAACCCTTCTCACATCGTTCTGCTCCCTCAAAGCCTGCTCCCGTGCAACTGGTTTCCTCGGACTAAAAAAGTCAAACAACAAAGATAGGTGTTCTGAGCAGTGGTAATCTCCCCTGGGTGAGTACTCGTGTCTGCTATCGTCACTGATGAGTGATATCCCGCTATCGCTCTCTCCGTCCGATAAATCAGAATGCTTGGATGGAGTTCTCTTGAAGTCTGGCGATTTGTAATGTGTCTGATCTTGAAAAAAATATTTAGTCGGAGAAAGCAATGTTTTAGAGTTGGCGTCATAAATGTTATACGGCTTTGTGTCAGCTCTGCAATAGTCTGTTAGCTGATATGGGTGGAAGAATTTTCTTGGTGTTACCGAAAGGTCGACAGAAAATTCTTGCTGAGACTCAGCTGCAGGTTGCGTTTCTGTTGTGTCGGTTTCGCCTCCATTCCCTTGGATATTACCTCTTTCCTCGAAAAATATATGAGATTTTGCTACTGAATGGGCATTAATGTGGTCCAGTTCAAAGTTGCGATACCTTTCCTTCTGCTTTATGATCGGTACTGTATATTCTTTCCTTGGTGTCGCTGGTTGACTGCTACTGAGCTCTGTTCCTGCTTGTAGGGTTAAACCATTGTCTCCTTGAGATGTTGAATGGGTTACACCATGACTTATCTGTGGTGATTCTGAAATTATGAAAAACAGTCTGTTTAGTTTACAGGGTTTATAAAATGATTCTAGCGTCATTTTTTGTACGCCAAACTATAGCTCTCTTAGTCATTAAAAACAAGATGTACATGTAAAAAATATAGAAAAAAAGATAAATCAAGCAAGTCACTGCTGCAAAAATGGACAAACAAAATGGTGCATGGTCAAAGTCAATCCTCCTAATTGTTTTGATACTGACTGCTACTAAATATAAATTAGAGTTTCACGTAGATTAATTCCACACCTTCTCACCTTCATTCCGTTCACAGACAGTTAAACAAACAGAATCAATGAGAAGGAAAATGAAACTTCAAAATCTTGTGGTTAAACAAGTGCAGAACCCATAAATTCTGGCAATAATCATTAAAATGGGTTTACACTAAAAACACTTGAAAGTGTTAATTTGTAAATTTGGTTAGATAATCAGTGAAAAACAGCCGTGGTGATAATGTTGGTAATTACTCGATCCTGATTTCCTGTAGGAAATTGATTCCATACGGCACTCATCAACAGGATCTAAAGCCGCAGAATAAACAAACTTATGAATGAGACCACGTGATCAAACAATCAAACAAAGAAAAATACTTCGGCTGGACAAGTGTTTTTACAACAAGTTGTTGCAAGTTACTCCGTAGAAAATCCAAGACTTTTGAAACTATTTCAGTTTAATCTTGCAAAGATTAAAGACAAATTGTGAATAATGCTAGTTAAAAATCTAAAATTTAAGACAATTGAAAGTTGTTTTGGAAGAAAATTATTGAAAAAGTGTATTTTAACCATAGGCACGTGTAAGGCATTGCATGCAACTGCATATAAGTATTGTGATTAATTGTTTTTAAAAGTACATTTAAAATCATATAGTTTTCAATAAAGTTTTAATTATAAAGTTTCAATTTAAACTTATAAGAAAAAGTCTCTCATGAATATGTTTGCTTTTTCCGACTTAAGCACTTTTAAAAAGCCAAATACATCCAATAACCTCCTCAAAAGCCAAAAAGCACAAAGAGATGAATAAAGAAACCATAATACTTAAAGAAGAATATAAAACTTTAAACTTTTACCTCTATAAACATGAAAGAAAAATGAAATGAAGACAATTCTTATACATCCCCTAGCATTCTTACCTTCATATTGTTCTGTTTCCTGATTGTTCCCATTTCCATAGAGTTGTTTGTAAATTGTAAACCTCTTGTTGGTAAATAAAAAAGACTTGGGCATTGTCAGACAGGAACCTTAGCACTAACACCAGACAAATGTCACAACCCTCTCTCTTCTCTCCCCGTCAGTTCATCTTATCTCACTCAGGAGGGACGGCCTCAGAAGTCTCCTCAAATGTCAGCCAGTGGCAGGCACACGCTCAGCTTACAGTTACATCAATTCTGAATGGTTGTGACAGGCGCACGCGAGTGTGTTTACTACTCTACTACGAGGTCACACTTCCAAGATATAAATCTTCGGAGGAAATTAACATAACCCAAACCAAATGGTTTCAATATGCCGAAGTCTTATCAGTGTCAAGAATTTTATGAATGAAAAATGGATAGATGTTAAAATTTTCTTCTTAGATGTGCACATTAAAAGTTAATTAAAGAAGGGGGAAAGAATATGCAAATGTATATAAACAAATTTGTAACTGTATAGTTTTAAGAAGTAGGTTAATTGACTAATGAATGGCAACATAATTGCAGTTTTCTTGACATTTTTTTTAAGTCTAAAAGAAAACATAAAATTTATAGAATTGTGTCTGATGCGCATTTTGTATTGAAGACTTGGTAAAGTAGTTAAAAGTTCTGACCAACATTGTTGCCAACAGACAGAAAAGTTAGTCAAATAGCTTTATGCACAAAATCGTGTTCGACTTTATTTCTATTGGTCTTTGTTTAAACTCGACCATAAGCAGACCCACCTACCCATGATGATTTTAAAACATACTTATTTTAACCCCTGGTCAATATATGTCATGTTTTATATGTGAAGTTGCACAAAAAAGCATTAAGTAAAACATATGGTTATAAACTGAACACCCGGTACATCTGCCTTTGATAAATACTTGCTGATCTTGCAAAATTCAAGAGACATTTTATATGATAAATGACAATATGACTCCTGGTTTCTATGACAACCAGAATGACATATGGACAGATTGCTCGTGAACCTGGTTAAACTCTGGAGAGCACTTTTAATTCAACATTGATTAGAAAATATGTTTTTTGTTTATAAAGTGATATACCAGAAATGTTCTTTGGTAGCATATGCTCTCTTTCTCTAGCCCCGAAACACGAGCTTATTACATAACGAAAGATAGTATTCCCTGCAGTGTCGCTGTTTCTTAACCACAAACTGATAACTTTTTTCTTCATTCGTCCTAGAGGTAGTTAGCTTGATACTATAATTGTACCTCATTTCATTATTCGTAAAAAAAATCTTAAGAAAACGGAGGGAAAATGGAAGCAAAAGTAGGTACTTTTTCATGTTCAATGCATTGTGGAACCAAGATGATGTTCTCCAATGTAGTTTGAGATCAAAGAAAGACGAACTAAATCATTCAGAAAGTAATTGAAAGCACCATTAAGATTGTCTACAGATAAACAGACACTGACCTCATAAAACCGAGCGGTCAATGTGGCTACATTAATCTTCAATAACAGGTGTATGTGTCTAATATTGGCCAGTCTATCACTGATCCCGATTATGACCCGATATCATTTCTATTTGTTTTGGTGAGATAATTCAAGTCTGGTCTCAACATACATATACCCCGTATGGTATTTGTTACTTTACAGCTAAAATCATTGCCCGACACTATATGTGGATATGAATCATAACATAATTTACAAATATTAAACTCTATTGTAATTTTTATATAGGGCGAGTCAGAGTTTGAAATAAATCTACAATGAGAGCCGGGTTTATGTTAGCAATGTTTTATGGAAGGAGCTCTTGTAAGCTACTGTATGCAGTGTAGTTCCAAAGATCAAAGGGAAAGTACAAGTCTTTGTTACATAATTGTCATAGATAACAATGCTGTTTACATGTGCTACGTCAAAACTATTCCGTAACAAGCTACTCTAAGGGGGTATCGAAATTCTACAGTAAAATAAATGCATGATAGTCAGTGACAAAAACATCTGATACAAGTAGGAAATATATAAAATAAATTTCATATCTATCCATACACATGTTAAGTCGCCATTCCCAAAATCAAAAATTATTTTTCGGAAATAAGATAAAATGAGATATGAAATAAGTGTACATGACACAACATCCTTAAAACAACAACCATAGTCACCTTTTTCACTGAAATCTTTACAAAGCAAATTCATAGTTTAAGAATGTAATCTTAAGCAGCAGGTTAACAGATAAAAGGGTATGTAAAGATTGACAAAACCACATGCTCTAGGATACAAACTCCTGACAGATGAAACTCTGCTCCCTCAACACCCATCTTTAAAAAGGCAGTGATATACACTAATACTAATTTAACTAATAATTTTATACTCTATGAAATATGTTTGGAGAGAAATATGTTCGTAAAATGGCAGATGAAACATACACTAACAGATTTGACGATAATAAAAACCAAGTGAACAAAAACCGACAGCAATAAATCAGGAAATTAAAAACAAATTTGTCCTGATTTCAGACATAATAATGCACATTTTGCTTAAAACAAGAGGCTAACAGTAGCCTGAATCGATCACCTAGGCACACCACCAAATAGAGATTGTCGGACAACTTCATCCTAATGGAGATTTTTTTTTGTTTGGACAAGCAATAGCTTTTCTTTGCAAAAAGTTTCAGTCTATGAGCAACTGGCCCTTTAAGAAACAAAGACCATAAAACGATCATTTAACGAGTTGTGTTTAAAAAAGATTCTTGTACAGATTCCTGAGCAATACTTTTTAGTCTTCAAAGCAAACAAGATCGCTCACCTGGTCCTAAGCTTAAGGGGTCTCTTCTAAGGGCTTATATCTTTATAAGAGGTCATTTGACAATTTCCATGCACCAAATGGACACTATTGAAAAGCTTAACAATAGTAGCTGAAATTAAGACAGACAACAGGTTTTTTCTATCCGCAATATACTTGTATAAAATTTCTAAGACAAAAACGCGAAAAAATTAAAAAGCTATTCTTGAAATTTAAAATAACCATAACCCCTTAGGGTTATAGGGGCCCGTCGCAACCCTTAATGTAAAAATAACCCTTAATGTAAAAAAATACGCTTAGGGTTATGTTTTTACATTGAGGGTTATACAAATCCTACATTTAACTCTTAATGTAAAGACATTAAGGGTTAGAACGTCACTTGTCATTTTTTTTACATTAAGAGTCATAAGTAAAATTTGACAACATGACCTCAAACTATAAGTTTCTTCCATACAAATTTGTGTCATTATATTTGAATATACGCGATTTATTTTGTTTTTGCATATGCTTTAATAAAACATCATTAAAGTTTGTCCGTCCACCACTTAGTAGCAATTTTACACTATACAAAAGAGAAGAAAGAACCATCGTGTAAATAAAAGGCCAATTTTATAAAGAACTTTATATAGTTTCAGCATCCACCAAATTTCAACATTTTTGCAGCATACAATCTTATTGTTAAATACTAAATTAGTTTTAATACAAAATTGATACAAAAATCGTTTATACTGCACTTCGAACGGTAAGACACATAATTATATCCCAAGGGCCTTGCGATAGCGGTATTATAGTTTGAGCGTATATAAACGGTAAAAAATGTTTATATTTAAAATGATATTTTAGTTAAGTTTTTACATTAAGGGTTACGGTTATACTATTTAACCCTTAATGTAAAAAAAATACATTAAGGGTTACATTTGTTATATCAAAAGTAACCTCATAACCCTGTGTAAATTTTTTTTACAATAAGGGTTATTTTGTGTGCAACAGGGGTCATCTGACATCAAACTTATAAAGACTTTTGTAGAGCTTAATAAGGTGAAGGTTGAAGCAAGCATTTTCTATGTCTGCAATATAGTTTTCATTTATATGGCAAAAATATGACAAAACGCGATTTTTGATAACTACAGGACCATAACCCTAATCATCTGAATGTTTAAGCTAGCAAGAGCTTTTCTATATCTGCAATAGTTTTCATCTTATAGGGGGATAATAAAACCCGCTATTTTATAGCTTTAAAATGCCATTACCCCCGCATGGGATAATCTGAAATTTTCTACCCGATGGTCGAAGATGTCAGATGATATTTTGTAGAGCTTGATGAGCTGAAGGTTTAAGCGAACAACAGCTTTTCTTTATCTGCAATAGTTTTTATTCTATAGGGCAAAAACATTAAAAATGCTCTTTTGACCTTTAAAGGAGCATAACCCCTATAAGGAGTCATCTGACAACTTTGACCCAATGGAGGCTTTTGTAGATCTGATGATTCTGAAATAGGCCGTTGCATTAAATGTTCTCCATCTCTTATAAGTTTTGATTTACAAACCAAAAACAGTAGTCTGACCCCCTATCTTTAGCAATGGTCGCCATGTTTTTGACAGTTAAAAATTAACCATAACTTTTGTGCAGAACACCCTGAGGATAAATCATACCAAGTTTCATTACATTCTGATCAGTAGATTTAGAGGAAAAGATTTTTGAAAAATTGTTTACGGAGGACAGACGACGACGGATGCCAAGTGATGGCAATAGCTCACATAGACCTAAAAAATAAGGGAAACCCAACATATATTTTGACATTCCAATGTGTATACCTCCGAGCAGACTTTTGTTGAGCTGAACATTTAAGTAAGAGCTGCAATATATTTCATTCCATAATACAAAAGAGATATTTGACCTTAAAAGTGTCACAACCTCTAGAAAAGGTTATTTAACAACTTTGACCAAATAAGAACTTTGAAGAACTTTAAATATTTCAAAAATTCTCAGATCCATGGATTTTCTGACATCATAGGTCAGACACCAGGTGATGACAATAGCTCACATGGACCATGGACCTTTGGTAAGAAAATCTTCTGATTTATGTTACTACATGGGATCATTTTTAATGTAAATTTCAAGCCCCTTTGACTAAATGTACATGTATTGGAATTTGGGTATTTGAGAGAAATTTCAACAGTTATCAGACGGACAACAGTTTGCCAATATTTAATTTTGTAATTATTTCAATGAATAAATTGAGCATGAATCCATGTAATAAGGTAAGTAATGTTTCACAGCTTCATGTCAATTGAACTTATATATTACATCTATCATTATTTCAATGTACCAGAAAAACAAAGAAAACAAGAGATAGCATGTAATTATGATTTAATATTTCTCAAACCTACCAATTATATCTAGATTCCACCATGATAGAACATCTGCTAACACTTTAGAACTCTTTTTACTTGTAATTCCTAATATCTTTTATCAACCAAATTCATATTTCACACAATTAATATGTCCTTCAAATCTTTTTCAAGTCTTTATTACATAAATAATTGACTTGCATCCATATCATTTTTCTGACCCTGCTTGTTCTGATTACGGATTTGATTGCCGTTTTTGTGAAAAAAAGTTTAAATGCAAAAAAGAAGAGTTTTGTCATCTTAGTACATGTAATATCGCCATTCATTCAGGATTAAGATGTGGTCATTAATAGATGATAAAATGTATTTGTTACATAATATTTGTTTTTATTAATGAACAAGGGTTCATTCTAGTTTAAAAAGCCAACGAGGGTCCAGCAAGTTACATTAAATAGTCCCCAATAGGAGTTACTGTAAATACAGATCCAAGACTAGTTGTAAATAAAATTACAAAAGTACTGAATCAAAAGTAAAGGTCCTGGACATTGAACAAAAAGGTCCCGGACCTTGGACCTGTTATAATTTGAACCCCTAATAAAATTTCATCAAGGGTAAGCTGATTTTAAGTCACTGTATCAGACGCTGGTTGGTGTTTCTACCATAATATCTAACACTTGTTATTATTGGGACACCTTTTAGTTCTTGGAAAGTTAGTCAATTTTGTGGAAATTTTACAAACAAGCTTGGAACCACCTCCTTTCAGCGTCTGCATCACTTGCTGCTATGTTATTAACAGTTATGATTATTAATGATGATGATAATAAAAGTCATAAAATTAATCAATTGGTCATTAGGAAAACCACAAAATAATTGTTGGATTGAGATGTTACACCCAGGCTAATCTCTCCAGCTATAAACATTAAGATAGGGAGATAGGATTCACCTGTTTACAATAAAAGATGAAATTGATCAATCTTTTGTTGTGGAAGATGAAGATAATATATGTGTCATTCAACCATTGAGTCATTGATGGACCAAAGATAATAGATAGATATATAAACTAGAGGCTCATAAGACACCATATTGATCACTGCACACAACATAAACTAGAGGCTCACTGCATACAATACAATTATCTATAAGTCAACTATTGAGTCACTGATGAATCAAAGATATATAAACTAGAGGCCCACTAGACACCATCTAGATAAATTGTCATTTAAACATTGGATCAGACACTGCACATAATGTATAAACAAGAGGCTCACTGCATATATGTGATTCAACAATTGAGTCATTTATGGAACATTGGGGGTAAAATATAGTTATTCAAAACATGAATGGCGTGTCTGAACTTGCTACTGATGTCCTGTGAATTCATACTGAATAAAAGGTTTACAAGTATACACACTTAGTCTATGTGTTCCCTTACTCACATATGTCAAATGGAAGCAATGAATTAAAATTCATTTGGGGGTATAAAGGTAGTTTAGGTATGTTTATAATAAATCAAACTCTTAGAGTCAACATACAGATGATGCTCAGATTTATTTATTAACTGGCTTGTTCAGTCAGTAGAAAATAAAGAGATGAGGTTAAGTGCACCTCATACAACAAACATTAATTAGCCACAATGGAAAACAGCCAACAACCTCCAATGTGACCAATGTTGCTGCTAACCATCTTGTAATTTGCTCTAAATAAAAATATTATAAAGTATTACAAATGCTACCAGGTCAACAAATTTTCATAATTATTTGGCTTAATATATTTGGGTTTACCAGAAATTGAACTTGACCTTGATTTTATTGTAGCAAACAGCAGTGCAAATTTTATACAAATCCCTTAAAGAGTATTAAAATTTTCACCCAGAAACCATATTGGGAAACACAGATTGACAGACATCCAATGAAATAGTAGGTATCACATCATAGCTCTTCAGTGTACTTGGTAGGGTATAAAAACCAACCTAAGCACAAAGTTTAATCCAAGTATGAGACACACACACATAATCAGTTTATTTGTCTTGTAACAAAGTTGACATAACATTAACATATGAACCACATTATTAGCTGCCTGGTTCCATAATTAAAAGTTTGTGAAAATATAATAAAATATAATGATAAACTGTATTTAATCTGAAATGCCTCAAAATGAAAAATTCAGTTTCACCTTTCCTTGTTCTCTATACTCTGTTGGAACTCACTGAGAGCCCATTGTTTGTTATCAACTTCATTTTTAAGCTTGCTATATTCAGTCACAAGGGCATCAAATCCCATTCCCACTGACTCATAGGCCTTTAATGCCTGTGTCACATTGTTGTATTCAGATTCCGTTTCTGTGTATTCAGACTTTAAATACTTTCTGTAAAAATTTAAAAGTGTGTCAGACACATAAAGTTGATCATGAACTGTTAAGTGAATTTAAACAGAAATGGTGGGTTAAATCAGCTTTTATGGCCCCAATTCTTCTAAAACAGTTTTTCATCGATTGGAATGATGTCACTTACGTATCAAAGTTTGCTATTTTAAACACTTACTTGACTGGATTAAGAGCTTTACAAGTTTCTTCGTAAATTGGACACTTATTTGACTCCGTTCAAAGCTTTACAAGTTTCTTTGTTTATTGAACACTTATCTGACTCCATTCAAAGCTTTACAAGTTTCATTGTTTATTAAACACTAACTTGACTTGATTCAAAGCTTTTCAAGTTTCTTTGATTATTGAACACTTACTTGACTTGATTCAAAGCTTTACAAGTTTCTTTGTTGATTGAACATATACTTGACTGATTCAAAGCTTTCTTTGAATTTTGAACACTTACTTGACTCAATTCACTGCTGGTGGAGTTTTAATTCCTCGAGGTTAGCCCGCTCCGGCATCAACACTTTTGTGTTGGAGAATACATCAAAGCTTTAAATTATCCGTTTAAATTTCAAAATTGTCTAAACCCTAAGGTTCTTCCTACCCCAGACTAGGTTGATCATCTTAGTATTAATTTGGTTCCCCAATTTGGTATTTTTGGTTTTACTGTTCTATGCTCTTCATAATCATATAGTGTTTGGCTTTTTCAATATTTTTGGTAGAGCGCCTCTGATGAGTCTTGAATAGACAAAACGCGCGTCAGGCGTAGCAAAATTTATTGTTTGGAACTTTGTTGTCATTTGTATTTCAAAGCTTTACAAGTTTCTTTGTTTATTAAACACTTACTTGACTTGATTCAGAGCTTTACAAGTTTCCTGAGTGTAAGTTTCACATAATATCTGTAGCTATGAAACACTTACTTGACTTGATTCAAAGCTGTACAAGTTTCTTTGTTTATTAAACACTTACTTGACTTGATTCAGAGCTTTACAAGTTTCCTGAGTGTAAGTTTCACATTATATCTGTAGCTATTAAACACTTACTTGACTTGATTCAGAGCTTTACAAGTTTCCTAAGTGTAAGTTTCACATAATATCTGTAGCTATTAAACACTTCTTTGACTTGTATCAGAGCTTTACAAGTTTCTTTGCGTATTAAACACTTCTTTGACTTGATTCAAAGCTTTACAAGTTTCTTTGTTTATTAAACACTTACTTGACTTGATTCAGAGCTTTACAAGTTTCCTGAGTGTAAGTTTCACATAATATCTGTAGCTATTAAACACTTACTTGACTTGATTCAGAGCTTTACAAGTTTCCTGAGTGTAGGTTTCACATAATATCTGTAGCTAGTAAACACTTACTTGACTTGATTCAAGGCTTTACAAGTTTCTTGAGTGTAAGTTTCACATAATATCTGTAGCTCTGTTAGCCTACAAAGAAAGGGAGATGATGAGGTCTGTAATTTAACAACTGAGAATAAAAAAGCAACAACATGATTACAGTAACTTGTTTTTGATTCATGACTGATGAGACATGTACATAATGTGTATAGTACCGTACCGATTGTAATGGTTATATCACTCACTTGTAAACTGAGCTTCACTTTTTTATATTAAGAGTGAATAAATTACATATTTCCTCTTGTTATATCAAATTATAAATATGTTTTTAGCTTTGAATTTTTCCTTTTTCACAAGCTTTTTGTGATGCTTTCCAGCCTCTAAGCTCAAGTAAATCTAAAACATTTAGAACATACTTGATTTTGAGACAGAGTCCATCACATTTAGAGATGAGCCATTCTGTGGTTACTGTGTCATATTCTGCCTGGTTCTGTAGTCTGTATGTAGTAATGATTTCTTCTAATAGCTTCAGTGAATCTAACAAGGTCTGCAAACATAACATTAAACACATTGAAAGTTAGTAACAGCAATATACATTTTGTTACATTTATTATAAATTGATTTATTTAATCATTAACTTTAGACAATTAATTAAACTCTGAATTCATGACAAAATTCATTTTACAGTGGAATTTGACACAGAAAAAGACATTCTCAAAATTTAACCTATACGCACTTTGAGCAAAAAAGACCCCAATACCTTTTATGCTGAAAGATAATTTTAAACTTAGGTAAGGTCAGTCAGGATCACAGTAGTAAATCTGGCACAATTTGATGAGAACTTCATCTTTATTTGGAAACGTAGTAAACGTTCAATCAATATTTACTTGGTAATACTGCCAGAATTGTTTGTCTTTTCTTTGTTTTTCTTTGGCAAGCTTTATTTTAGTCTGTTTGAGTTTATGGCACTCGGAATCTATGATAGCAGGTAGTTGGGAGGCTTTGGCAAAAGTCAATTTGTCAGTCTCTGAAAAGAAAAATATATCATTTCTTATCTTCTTTTTTTATTATCTGACAGGTAATAAAATATTCTGCTGTTTTCATGACAAAATTCTTTCATCTATTTGGTTATAAATGGCCTTAATTATTTACAGTGTTTACCCTGTACCATTAGGTTACCAAACACTCACATTTCTATCTTGGTGTTTTCAAAGGAATTAATTGTCTCTGTATTTGGGTCATGGTAGGTGACCAGATTTTCACATTTCTTTCTTGGTCTATTTATAGTTATAACCTATACAAGTATCAGGGTCATGGTAAGTCACCAGACTTTCATATTTCTCACTCTGCCTATTTATAGTAATAACCTGTACCAGTATAAGGGTCATGGTAGGTCACCAGACTTTCACATTTCTCACTCTGCCTATTCATTGTAATTACTTGTACCAGTATCAGGGTCATGGTAAGTCACCAGATTTTCACATTTCTTCATCAGTCTTTTTTAATTAGTTACCAGTGACAGTATATGTATCTGGGTCTGGGTAGGTCACCAGACTTTCACATTTCTCGATCAGCCTATTTCTAGTAATTACCTGTACCAGTATAAGGGTCATGGTAAGTTACCAGACTTTCACATTTCTCACTCTGCCTATTCATTGTAATTACCTGTACCAGTATCAGGGTCATGGTAAGTTACCAGACTTTCACATTTCTTTCTCAGTCTATCTTCTATTTCTGGTAACAACTTTTGTTGTAGATAAGGTAAATGCTAGAGTAAAAGAAACTTTAAAAATTGAAGTAAATTGAAATCTTTTTCAGATCTTATTGTGCAAAAAATTCTTGCTTTTCTTTTAAAGTTTTTGCGAAATGATATTTTTTTCCATTTGAAAATACATGAACTGCTACAGTTTTGTCCTTTAAAGCACAAGAATAATTGTATCTATATCATTTAACAGTTACCCAATAAAGAGTTCAACTCCATTACAATTTTCCAGAAGAATAACAAGAAACTAAATTAAGCTGATTTAATTGAAATTTTTTTTTACAATCAATTGATATTTTTCAACACTGAATCATATTTGCCTGTCCTAAGCCAGGAATCTTTGACAAAGCTTTTGTTTGTTCTTGTCAATTTGGTGTTTTCTGCTCCTTGTTTAAGAATGGGGGTCTTACTTTGATTATTTCAATACTTGATTTGAATTGTATGCCTTTTTATTTGACCTTGGGCCAGTTGCAGAACGGTGAACAGCACCTACTGACCTCGTTGAAGGCTATTTTTCTTTGTGGTCTTTCTAATTTACCACTTTTTTATGTAATCTGTGTCACATACACTTATTCCACATCTCATTTTTTTTCTTCTATTCTTGAGGAATTTTTTTTTAAAAGCAATCACAACATAATATAAGAATATCATATTAAAAGCTCCAAACCTTTTTATATGGGTTCTGTCTTTGTATTTCTTCCTTGGTTAGTCCTAGTAATGTAGTGGAAGTTCCTGGTTCAGGGTTGCAATCTAAATAATCACCAATCTCTGCTAAAGTAAGGCACTCCTGAAGAGCTGTCTGGAACTATAAGAGATGAAATATTAAACAATCTGGAATCTCTGCTAGAGTAAGGCACTCCTGAAGAGCTGTCTGGAACTATAAGAGATGAAATATTAAACAATCTGGAATGTCTGCTAGAGTAAGGCACTCTTGAAGAGCTGTCTGGAACTATAAGAGATGAAATATAAAACATTATGGAATCTCTGCTAGAGTAAGGCACTCTTGAAGAGCTGTCTGGAACTATAAGAGATGAACTATTAAACAATCTGGAATGTCTGCTAGAGTAAGGCACTCCTGAAGAGCTGTCTGGAACTATAAGAGATGAAATATAAAACAATCTGGAATCTCTGCTAGAGTAAGGCACTCCTGAAGAGCTGTCTGGAACTATAAGAGATGAAATATTAAACAATCTGGAATGTCTGCTAGAGTAAGGCACTCCTGAAGAGCTGTCTGGAACTATAAGAGATGAAATATAAAACATTATGGAATGTCTGCTAGAGTAAGGCACTCTTGAAGAGCTGTCTGGAACTATAAGAGATGAAATATAAAACATTATGGAATCTCTGCTAGAGTAAGGCACTCTTGAAGAGCTGTCTGGAACTATAAGAGATGAAATATTAAACAATCTGGAATGTCTGCTAGAGTAAGGCACTCCTGAAGAGCTGTCTGGAACTATAAGAGATGAAATATAAAACAATCTGGAATCTCTGCTAGAGTAAGGCACTCCTGAAGAGCTGTCTGGAACTATAAGAGATGAAATATTAAACAATCTGGAATCTCTGCTAGAGTAAGGCACTCCTGAAGAGCTGTCTGGAACTATAAGAGATGAAATATTAAACAATCTGGAATGTCTGCTAGAGTAAGGCACTCCTGAAGAGCTGTCTGGAACTATAAGAGATGAAATATAAAACAATCTGGAATGTCTGCTAGAGTGAGGCACTCCTGAAGAGCTGTCTGGAACTACAAAGAAAGGATGAGAAATAAAAAATATTTTAGCTTGAATCTTCTTGTAATTATCAATTAAAATAAAAATCATTTATATGGTTGATATAATGCAAAACCTTTTGAAGAAACATATGTGGAACTACTTTGTGGATTGGAAGTAAAAGTTATATTCACTGCTTAAATGAAGGCATGGTTTTAACAAATTTATCATAGAAATGTAAAATTTCTTGATACAAATATCTTGGTGTGCCTGACTCTAAAAAAAACCATGAAAATTGGTACCCTACAAAATATTCTAACAAAATATGATTTTTTAACAAAATATGATTTTTTTAACAAAATAACAGTAACAAACCTGTTTATCTTCAGAAGACAGCGAACACTCCTGACTTTTAATGTCATAGTCTATGAGCAGTTCCTCCACTTCTCTGTATAGTGTTTTCTGCATCAACCAGTTGTGTTTATCATGTTTTAATTCTTCCTCAGCCTGGATAAGGAAATAGATTTTTGATGAACAGAACTGTCCAGCATACAATAACTAATGAAATCAAGTGGTGTGAATAGACGATAAAGAGATGTGAAATAAGTATACGTGACACAACCAACATTAAAGAAACGGCACTCTAAAAAATCACAATGGAAAACAGCCAGCAGTCTTCAACATGACCAGAGGTCACTGCCCACTGTCTTGCATTGGCCCAAGACTAAAAATTTCATTAAAATCCTACAATTGGTTTAAGAGAAATTGTGGATAAAAGATGGGTATCCTAAGGTGTAACAGACACAAGGATGAACACATGAATAGTGACACTTAACTCAAACTGTATTGTAACAGGTATTTTTAATAGAAAGTCCATAAAATTACAATTTTGTAAAGTCCTGAGGAGGAAGAGATTACACAAAACTCTTGAGAACAGCAGATAGGTAAAAAAGTCCAAAGATTTTGGTAATATTACATGTATCTTATATGGTGATACATGTATATGATGAGTTTATGGTAGACTTGCCTGTTCTAAATCTTTCTGGATCTGAACTGATGCCCCATCACTGGTTATATGCTGTGACAACAATGACAAGAGATTAGAGAATTCTGGATTTTGTTGTAAATCTGTCTCTGTTAAGTCCACTGGTAGAAGGTCTGTCACTAAAACAGATAACATTTGTAATTCAATTTTTGTTTCGAAAAATGGTATTTAGAACTACCAGTCATATAATGCTGGATATTGGACAAAAAAGCAGGACATTTTGTTTAAATCCTGTTTAACATTTTTAATTGCTTTTAAAATGTCATGAATGGCACAAGCATGTGTCAAAAAATATTTGTTTCACTGATTTATCTCAAACTGTTTTTTAAATCTGTTAAATTATATTTTCATGTTTACCTCAGAAAACTCCTAATTAACCAACTTGCAAAATACAGAAAATGTTTAACATGTTTTATAACTGAAAACTATCTTGATTAATAAAAATTACCACTCTTTTTTGCATTTGAAAACAATAGGGAAAATTGGGAGGACAGAAGATGGACCAAAAAGTCAGTAGATTTTGACTCCAAGTGAAAGTATTACATTAATGCCTCCCTTTGTCATCTCTACATTAATATTAAAAGTTAGCCTCTTATCTTCCTGTCAGTCCAGGGCTCACTCTTCAGCACAAATGTAACATAGTCAAAGAGCTATGTTGTCTGATGAATTGTGTACATGTACTTAGGATGTACTGTGTTGATTCTGATATTGCACAAATCTCTCATTACCTTTATCCCTTTAGGTTTCTTTAAAGGAACAAACATTCCCTACTATTTACTTTATTTTTACTGATTTATGTATATGTATCTCAATTGTAAAAGTAAAAGAAAGATTAACTTAATGTCATGATTGATTACACAGTCAAACAATGACCAATATTTATTTTAAGTTGGATATAGTAAATTACAAAATATAAGATATGAATAGCTTTTGACTGATGGCAAGATAAACAACTGTTTGGCTAATAACGGCCCTTGCATGGTCACAAGGCTTGTGTGTGAGGAAACTGGAATATTGAGGGAACCCACAAGCAACAGGTGGTACAATGTACCTGAAAACCTTAACGCATATTTGTGGCTCAAACCCATTGAGGTGTTAAACTGTGATTTAAAGTCAAGTGTATCTACTTGGCTAGTTAAGATATTCTTTCCCTTTTACTCTATGCAATGATAATTCTCATTTTCATATGTTTTCACTTCCTTTGTTAATATTAATTTTGTCAAAATATTGTGCAATCATTCTTTATTTCATTTCAAGTTGTAGCAGCTCTACATTGGCGTCATAATTGACAGAATAAAATTATTCTATTCTATATTCTTCTTGGCCACCATACTTATCCGAAACCCCCAAAAATCTTCATCATTGAAAACCCAACTCTCACTACGCTACATGTACCTCTCACCATTATGGGTGTTTGTTAGGGGTGTAATGATTCCAATTTCCAATGATCCAGATACACATCACAATTCTGTCGCGGATCCAGAAATTTTCAAACGGGAGGACCGGAATCATAAATGAAATCTTCTAGGAACTCTTGTTTCATACAGTTCCTATTTCATGATACTGATCTGTGCTTATTCTAATTTAGAAATGTCAAGTTTCACTACTCAAGCAGTAAACAGCAATTGTAAATTTGGAGTATTTATATTTATAATCATTGTAATGATGCTGCCCTTTGAGGGACCATAATTGGAAAATAAATTATGTCTTATGTCTATGTCTTATACAAATAACATAAGCTCTGAGAACTTTTGATCTTTTTAACTAATTGCCCTTTTACATTTGTATTGTTCTAGTATAGCCTTATAATTGTTTCTTTTACCTTTGAAGCTTTCTGTCATGTCAATTTCAGTTTAAATGATTTTCCACTTTAGAAGGGAATATTTTTGTTTGAAAATGAAAGTAGAAAGAAATTAATTACGGATCGGAAACGGATTCATTAAAGTTCCGACTTTGAAAAATAATGTTCAATGGTTTACATTCTTAGAAGCAGGACCAAAATAAATCAAAATGATTAATCAAATATAAATATTTTTAACATTTACCTTCGTGAGGATTAAATTTTAAGCGAACTTCTCGATTTGAAATTAATAAAATCACACTTCCCGTTTTCGCGTCTACTTTCACTTTGATAACAATGGCGGCAAATTTGCCTGGGGTTTTGAGAGAAAATACTCGAGATTGTGTTCTTAAGAGTAAAATACTTGTGGTGGGGGCTGGTGGTATTGGCTGTGAACTTCTTAAGAATCTTGTTTTAACAGGATTTAATGATATTTCAGTAGTAAGTCACCCAAGTCATTGTTGTGACATTAATGATTACATGTTGGAAGACAATGAAACAAAGATAGATTTTTATGCCCCCGCGACGACATGTCGGGGGCCATTAAGTTTTACTCATGTCCGTCTGTACGAATTTCTGTCCGTCCGTACGAATTTCCGTCAAGCTTTTCTCAGAAACCTATCTATCTATAACTTGGTAGGATGGTTAAATATGACAAACTATACGTCCTAAGCGAATTTTAGACCTGTCAGACATCTACTTCCTGTTTGGCGCTGGATCGATACAAAAATCGACATGAAAATTTCCATCAAGCTTTTCTCAGAAACCGTACATGGGAATGATTTGAAACTTGGTAGGATGGTTCAGTATGATAAACTATGCGTCCTAAGTGACTTTCAGACCTGTCAGACTTCACCTTTTTTTTTAGGCCAGTGGGGGCATCCGTGTCCCATGGACACATTTTTTATGTTGCCTGCAACGTGTTGCAGAAGCAACATATAGGGGTTACTTTGGCACTATCTGTCGTCCTGCGGCGTCACAAAAATTTCCATCACAGTTTTCCAGGCAACTACATGCCACAGCCTCTTGATATTTGGTATGTAGCTTCATCCCATAGTAACTTCCTGTTTGACGAATACTTAACGTTTTATATATAATGGACATAGATGACAAATTTTCGTCGAAGTTTTCCAGGCAACTACATGCCACAGCCTCTTGATATTTGGTATGTAGCTTCATCCCATAGTAACTTCCTGTTTGACGAATACTTAACGTTTTATATATAATGGACATAGATGACAAATTTTCGTCGAAGTTTTCCAGGCAACTACATGCCACAGCCTCTTGATATTTGGTATGTAGCTTCACCCCATAGTACTTTAAGGTGTAAAGCGATTTTATGCCAAAAAAATAACTACTTCCTGTTTGACGAATACTTAACGTTTTATATATAATGGACATAGATGCCAAATTTTCGTCGCAGTTTTCCAAGCAACTACATGCCACAGCCTCTTGATATTTGGTATGTAGCTTCATCGCATAATACTATAAGGTGTAAAGCGATTTTATGCCCGAAAAATAGCTACTGTTTTGACGAATACTTAACGTTTTATATATAATGGACATAGATGCCAAATTTTTGTCAAAGTTTTCCAGGCAAGTACATGCCACAGCCTCTTGATATTTGGTATGTAGCTTCATCCCATAGTACTATAAGGTGTAAGCCTGAAAATTAACTACTTCCTGTTTGGCAAACAAACATAGATACGCAGGCGACATATGCCTTCGGGGAAGGCTCCATCTAGTTCTTTATTTGGTTTATGTGTGCTGATTTTATATTTATTATTGTTCACATGTATACCTATTGCAAGTATGGTTGAGATGATCTATTCATAGGTGCCGCAGGGCTGTCAAGTTTTTATGAGCTGCATGCGTGAGATTTGACAAAAAATTGAAAGATCAAAGGAAAAAAATTAAAAGATCAAAGAAATTTTCTGCCAAATTGCAGACTAGATCTTCTGATATCCACACTCAGTCATTTGGTTGACTATAACGTGCCGTTGCACATTATGCGTGATTTCACTCAAGTTGCGTGACACTTGACAGGTCTGATGCTAGTCCTGGCTAGAAAATTTGCCACCAGCAGTGCCAAACAACATGTCCATGTATAAACAGTTCATGGTTTTGATGATATTTTTCCAAGGCATATTATGTTCGTTTTTGGTCATAATTTGGGTATCGTAAGTCCATTTTTGTGCAAAAAAAAAAAGTAAAAATAAATGGTGTTGAAGCTGTGTTTTTCTTAAATGTCCTTATTAATTTCCTGCCAAAATTGCAGTTTTCAAATGCATTTATTTAAAAGATGTGGTCTGTGACCCCTAATTTTTATTATACGACCGCAAAATTTTTGCGATCGTATAATGTTATGGCGATGTTGTTGTCGTCGTCGTCGGCGTCGTCGTCGTCGTCGTCGTCTGTGGACACTTTGGTTTCCGTGCGATAACTTGAGTAAATATTGACCGAATGTTATGAAATTTTGATATGATGTTTGTTACCACTTAAGGAAGGTTGGTATTGTATTTGGGGGTTGTGGCCCCTATCATTTTAGAAAAAAGGGCCAAAAAGGGCTAAAATGGGTGTATTGACAAAACTGTTGTAAAATGTTAATTATTCATTCGATTTTGAAAATTCTTTTTTTATTGAATTCATCATTAAATTCTGTCAACAAAATGTGTCAATGGTTTTGATATATATTGCACTGTTACATTGATACTGGGGGTCAAAAAGGGGCCAGACCCAAAAAATTGACTTTTTTATTTGTGGTCCGATTTTCAAAATCTTTTTTCATTGGAATCCTTGTGTAAATCCCTGCCTGCGTTTTTCAATCAGATTTGCAATATCTCTAACCGTTTTTGAGAAATTAGGGGTCAAAGGGGCCAAAAACGCCATTTTTAAAAGTTTGTCAATGCAAATAGTTTTATACCAAAAATTAAGTTGTAGTGGGCCTGCCAATTGTTATGAAGTTTATATATGATGATTATATCCACTAAAGGAATCTTGGTTTTGTATTTGGGGTTTGTGGCCCCTACTGTTTTAGAAAAAAGGGCCAAAAAGGGCTAAAACGGGTGTATTGACAAAGCTGTTGTAGAATGTTTATTATTCATTAGATTTTGAAAATTCTTTCTTTGTTGAATTCATCATTAAATTCTGTCAACAAAATGTGTCAATGATTTTGATATGTATTTCACCATTACATTGTTACAGGGGGCTAAAGACAGGCCACGCCCATAAAATCAACTTTTTTATTTGTGGTCCGATTTTCAAAATCTTTTTTTCATCGGATTCCATGTACACAATTTCCTATTATTTTTTATTGGATAAGCAATATCTTTTATCATTTTTGAGGAATTAGGGGTAAAAGGGCCAACATTGTAAATTAATACATGTATAGAAATCAGGCTTTTTGTATAAGATGTTGATGTACATATATTTGTCAAAAATGCATTTCTAAGTCCACCACAGGATGCATGTGTCTAAAAGCTGTAAGTCCACCATGGGCCCATGTGATCAAAGCAATGGACTATCCATATTGGGCCTCCAACGTACAGGGTTCAACTTGTTGCGGTCGTATCATGCTGCGCTCGGCGTAGCTTTTTATTTTGTATATAACAAAGAACTATACGTCTACCAATTTTCATTAAAACATGGCTGCTGTTTCTACAAATAGACCAGGGGCCTGGGTGGCCGAGTGGTCTAAAGCGCTGGTTTAAATACCACCCTATTGATCACTAGCCGATCACCTCTCAGCTGGTGTTCGAGTCCTGTTTGTATTTAATAAAAAAGGGACTTCCCCAACTGTATGTGACTAGGTTTGTCAGTTACCAGCACAAGGTCGGTGGTTTCCTCTGGGCACTCCGGTTTCCTCCACCATTAAAACTGACCGCCCCAACCTGGCCCAGGTGCCTTGATAAAGGGCTTTAAACACCAACACACACACACAGTCCTACCTTACAGTCCACTAATAGTGTAAGCTGAAGTATTCTATAAAGAACCCTATTGATAAGTCAGAGCGCTTTGCCCACAAAGTACAAAATGTAGCTGGATTTGTCTTAGTTGGTTGAATTGAGTTTGCCATGTCATCTTGCAAGCCCTAATTGTCAGCCTAAGTATATACAGACATATATACATACTGATGCACTATGGGGAGAGAAAATGTTAAGTTTCTTTGGCTTGCTGCTGCAAGTTTTGGTGAGAGATCAAAGGACCGATAGAATCTTCTTCAATTGTTCCAACCTTGATACTCATTCCTCCTTTTGCATTGGTAGTCAAAACTTGTTTCCTCCTTTTGCCTTATGTCCCCTGTCCCTAATACCACTTTTAACTTCATCATCATAATTTCATGTTCAATTTATCATGTGCCCCTTTCATGTTCACCCCCTGATTTATAGCTGAATTCATACATTCTTGGCTGGTAAGAAATACCTAATATACATATACATGTACACGCCTCGGAAACTCGCAAGTTGCAACCAAATATTGTTACCTGGAAGTATATTGATACTAAGTGAAAGAACACTTTTTGCAAGAATCAGAGAATGTCACTCCATGTGAAATTTGTCACAGATCTTAATAAATATACCAAAAATAATAGATAAGCCTGTATTTTAAGCCAGAAATCATTTTTATAATGTCAAGGCGATTCTATTAACCAAGACAAGTCCGGATTTAAGGGAAAATGTAACTTAACGTTATTAATTGAACAAAATAAACTGTTTTTGCTTACTTACAATTATTCAACAAATATACATGGAGTGACATTCTTTGATTTCTCAAATTTATTACATTAAATGTTAAATCACAAAATTCCGGAACCCTGAATTTTGTTGCGTCTTTCGTGTTTCCCAGGCGTGATATTTACCCTCTCACCAGTTTCTAGTCCTTCATGGCATGTTTTCTTGCTTTATGTATTATATAATAGTGCATTTTTTTTTCTTTTTAGATTGACTTAGACACCATTGATGTGAGCAATCTGAATAGACAGTTTTTATTCCGAAAGGAACATGTGGGCAAATCAAAAGCCAAGGTACATCTAATTACCTACATACAGTAAATTTATAGAATGAACAATAAATGTATTTAGTAATTTGTGAACATAAACAAAAAAACTATTTATCCCATTCCTTTAAATGCATTATACCTTCTGTTATCAAAGACAATTCTTGTGAATGGGAGATTACTCTCATTAACCTAAAAGAAGGAGTAGCCCAGTAGCCATTAGTCCACACTCCACATATGAGGATGTACCTCATCACAAACTGTAAGGAACCAAAAAGTGTATTTCAATGTAGATTAGGTTCATGGGAGGAATAATATGTATTGTATGGTGATGTTTTTCTTAAGTTTGCTTGGAGATTCCTCTGTTTTAAAACTGCATATGTTTGAGTTTTTGAAGTTGTATTTTTGAATTACAGGTTGCAATGGAAAGTACATTGAGATTTAATCCGAATGTTAAGATTGAAGCATTCCACGACAGTATAATGAGGTATGATCTTCTATATGTTGAAACTTTTAAGGCATTCACTTTTGCATCATATACCTTAATTTTAATTATGAAAATTTTAATTACAATGCAGAGCAGGCATATATTTTATCTTTACATAAACATAGATAAATATATTCTTATCTGGTCTGGTATAGATAGAAATATGGTTTTGGCTGAGATATCCTGAATAAATTTCTTGAAAAAAAAGTTTTTATACATGTTATTCCCCCACTCAAACCCAGTTTTTGGGAGGTTACCTAGGTAAATTATCACAATGTCTGTCTGTCCACATATCTGGTGAGCACAACTCCTTTGGAAAGGCTGGATGGATTTTGATAAAACTTTACATAAAGGAAGTACAATGTACATGTACATGTATATTATATGAAGATGTCCATGAAAAAAAAACCATTGCTCGCAGACATTCAGGGGAGATAATGGAACTGGTTTTTTTGTTGTTGTGATTTTGTTGCCATTTTTCAACACTGCTCCTGCCCTTTTTTATTGGGAAAATATGTGTTTTTTTTATTGAAATTGGCAACTATAAAAAGAAAGTATTCTATGTATGAAACTTTGACTAATATGTATATTTTTTCTCGATTTAAATAGAAATTTAAGTGTGAATAGAAAATAAAATTAATAAATTACTAAGCAAGGAGAAAAGCGTCATAACATTTAAGAAAAAATTAAGCCATTTTCTTGACACTCAAGGGGAAAAAGCCTTTTTTTTTGGAGGTAAATAAAGACAAGCAATATCACTGGAATATGAAGTGGATGTATTTTCTTGTGGGCTTGCCTTCCTAGTTTCTATTAAGAAAAGTTTAAGCTTGGTTTTTAACATTATAGTTTTTTTCCTATTTTATATACATACTTCGCTGAAAGGAAAAAAAAAATGGCAGTTGCCCATGGCTACTATATTTTGAGCTGGGCTACTGAAATATTAAAATTATTCAGTTGAAAATATAGAGAGAATGGTAAAAAAAATGAGGTCTGGGCTACGAGATTGAAATTCCTTATTTTTAGCCCTGTTGCTGTTATTTCTAGATTTCTGGCTGATTTAAACTTAATGCTTAATACACTCGAACAATAAACAAAGTATTATTGAACTACAACTTTGAAGACTTTTCACATTAACTACATGTATATATGCTTTTTGTCTTTTACAGTACTGAGTACAACGTAGATTTCTTCAGAAAGTTTAATGTAGTGATGAATGCTTTAGACAATCGAGGTAAGTCTATTGGTAAATAGCAGCCTTTAATACTTAGGGTAACTGGTCATGTTCCATTTGAAAATCACAGTTTTAACTTATATTTAAGAATAAAGGAAATGTTACCAACTTGATCTAGTGTCTGTTTGAATTTTCTGTCTATAAAATCTATAGCATGTGTCATGTTGTTTGTATTTGTAATCCATACCTTTTGGTCATATTTATAAATTACAAGTATTAATTTTCGTCTCCTGCCGCAACATGACGGAGGGACATTTTAATGGTCTTCGTCCATCCAGCCATGCGTCCATTCCTCCTTTCCTCCGTTCCTAACAGCTTTGTGAGCACAGATCTTCTAAGACTGCTGAATGGATTTTGATGAAATTTTGTAGGATTGTTTGTCATGATATGTAGTAATCTCATTATTTTCCTATTGATCATATCGCACCATCATTTTGATTTGACATATTATAGGAGTTATGGGACTTTATCAACTTTGTTCATTTAGGTCATGGGAACACTTTGTGAGCGCAACTTCTCTGAGACTGCTCTACAGATTTTGATGAGATTTTGTAAGATTGTTTGTCATGATATGTAGTTGATCATATGACACCGCCATTTTGATTTGACAAATTTTATAGGAGTTATGGTACTTAATCGACTTTGTTCATTTTAGGTCATAGTTTTGTAAGCTCAATTCCTCTGAGACTGCTCTGTCACACTTTAAGGAAATATTAACTCATAAATATGCTGTTTAAATTTCAGTCCTATGTTGCTTAAACATCTGTATATGATGTATTGTGGGATATAGTTTTAGATCCAACAAATATGTACTTCCTTTTTTATTGCTCTTAAACTTCATTAAGGGGAGATAATTGGACTTTACATTGGTCCAATATTGAATCCAATATGAAGCACAGGGAATTCTTTTGTGAACTCCCTAACAATAATTCTTCTTTGATTTCAGCTGCTCGTAACCATGTGAACAGAATGTGTCTGTCAGCTGATGTTCCTCTAATAGAAAGTGGCACAGCTGGATATCTGGGTCAGGTCCAAGTCATTAAAAAGGTATGATTAATGTATACAGCTCATGAAATTAATAGTCTCATGTTCATTTACTCCATATCCTTTCACAAAATAGGAGTTTGTCTTTAATGCCCTGTGGAGTTAGTAGAACAATTCTCTATGTTTTAGATGTATGCTCTTTATTTTGTAGATATGGTGTACTTGTACATGAGATTACAACTCATGTGTACACTTTGTTTTTAACCATTATCTACACATGTTAATATATGTAAATTGGTTTAACTCCTTCCATTGTAGTTTTGTCCTTAGCTATATTTATTTGGAATTCATTTGGCTGAACATTTTGAACAAGTTTTGAAATTGTGGATTTCCTATGTTTGGGTTCTAGTGCTGCTGATGAGGAATAAATTTTTGAAATTGCCATATAGCTCATAAAATTAATTGTAGTTAGAGTTAACATATGTGTAATAGTCTCATGTTCATTTACTCCATAACCTTTCATAGAATATTGATAAGGAAGAATTTAATGAAGATTCCCCCCAAAAATGCATTTAACGATATACTTTTAGAAATTTTTGCTGCAATTAAAACTACTGTTCTATTTGTTAACCTATTTTAAAGATTTACTTATTTCCTTTTTTAGATTTAGATTTAAGTATTATTGACGGAAAAATTACATACCAAAGTATATGATAAACGTGACGACTTTACCTTCCCTATTATAAATTTCCCTTTTCTTGAAGGAGATGTTCCACTAGCGCCGTCATACGGGGTTTACATTTCACAGTTAGTAAGATATGCTCGGATCTGCAGTTGTGTTTCTGATTTTAATAATAAAAACCGTTTTATTACTGAAAAATTATTAAAACAAGGTTATCGATACCACAAATTAGTAAAATCTTTTTCAAAATTCTTCCACAAGTATCGATCTCTTATTGAAAAATTTAATTGTACACGTCACTTTCTTATAGTGAAAGGAATATCACATCCTGAATTTTATGGTAATGTTTTTTATAAAGCTCACAAATTTAAAAGCAATCCTATAGAAATGAAAAATTGGCTTCAAAATTTATTACGGAAAGGATATGAAATGAATATCTTGGTTAAATCTTTGAATTTAGTGTTTATTGGCAGAAATATTGAAAACTTGATACTTGCTTTAAAACTTCCATAAACGTTTTTACTATTGTCATTTTTAAGCATTATAGCGATCAAGCGTGTCGGTTTTGTGTGATGACACTTCACTAAATCATTATTGTTTGAAGTGTTGTGTCGGATTTAAAATCGATACGTTTGATTTTTTTACATCAGTCAATTGATGATTCTCAGCTAGCTGTCAGTAACAGCGAGTGTTCTATAGAGAGTTCCTTTACCGTCCTTCTGTTTGTTCTTGTTTTTTGTCTTAGGTTCTCTCTAGTAGAATTGGACTTTGATCGATTTGATTTTTATTATAATAATAATAATAATAAATTCTTTATTTATAGAGGGTAACACAGTTAGTTTACAATATTATTATGCTTACAAAGTTAAAGTATGCAATAATCATGACAATATAATAACTAATCTTCCCTGAGGCCCTCATAGGAATTACATTAAAAAAATGAACAATATGCAAACAAAATCTATAGAAAACAAAAGTCAATGTTTACACAGATCAAAAAATAAAGATAAAAAAGAACTATGAACAAGAATGAAGTAAATGAGGTTTGTATTACAGATAGCCTGTAATTGAGTTGGTAAATCATTCCATAAAACAGAACCTGAGTATTGGAAGGATCTTTTATAGATTTCTGTTTTAGGCTTTGGTACAATTAGCCTTTTCTTTGACACATTATTTCTCAAATCATGGGTGTTGTTTGAGAATGTGAACATGTTTGTTAGGTAAATGGGAGCTTTTTCAGTTAGACTTTTTTGGATCATTAGATATTTATGATATTTAATTCTGATATCAACTGTCATCCATCCCAATTTCTGAAAAAGAGGTTCTGATGGCGATAAGGGTTCTGCATCTAAAATTAACCTAGCAGCTCTTTTTTGAAGTTTAAGTATTTTTGTAATACCTTCACTTCCACAGTTTCCCCAAACGATGCAACAATAATCAATCAATGGGAGAATATAGCCATTATAAAAAGTTTTTCTAGTTTCAAGATTAAGAAATTTTTTGATTTTAGAAAGTAAAAAGAGTCTAGATGAAATATTGGAACATATATGGTCAATTTGATGTTTCCAACTCATGCAACTATCAATCTTTACTCCCAAAAGTTTTTCACATGAAGAATATTGTAATATTTCATCATTTATAGACAAAATAGGTTTCTCTGGGTATAAGGATAGTCTCTGATGGGTGCCTATGAACATACATTTAGTTTTAAGATGATTGATAAACATATTATTTCTTCTACACCATGTTTGGACATTTTCTAAATCATTTTGAATTTCTTGTTGAAGCTTTTTTATATCTTTTCCAGAACTGTGTAATGTAGTGTCATCAGCATAAAGATCAGTTTTGCAATTTTTAACATAAAGAGGAAGATCATTGATATAGATTACAAACAAAAGAGGCCCAATTATTGATCCTTGTGGTACACCATATTTTACCTCTTTTTCTTTCGAAAGTGTGTTGTTTATCTTAACTTGCTGTGTCCTATCATTTAAGTATGAATTGAAAAAACCTATTGCTTCTTTTGAGAATCCATATATTTGTAATTTTTTACACAGATTTTTATGATCAACAACATCAAATGCTTTCTTAAAATCCAAAAGTACTGCTAAATTGATGTTACCATTGTTTATTTCATGTAACCATTTATCGATAATGTTGATAAGTGCAGTTTGACAAGAGTGGTGTGGTCTAAATCCAGATTGAGCTGGATGCAAGAGCTTTTTTCTCATTAAAAATTCATACATATGGTTTGAAACATGCTTTTCTATCAATTTTGATATGGTGGGTAAAACAGATATTGGCCTATAGTTGGATGTCAGAGTCTTGTCCCCTGCTTTAAAATAGGTGTTACCTTTGCATTCTTTTACAATTTTGGATATGAACATGTATCTAGTATTCTATTGAAAATATAGGTTAAAGGGGAAGCAATAAAAGGAGCACTTAGTCTTAAAATTCTAGGTCCAATGTTGTCAGTTCCACAGGATTTATTAATATCTAGTTTTAGTAATTGTTTAAATACATCATTAACATTAAATGGGGGGATTTTGAATTCATCTACATGCTGGTCATCTGATTTACTTCTGACAAAACTAATAAGTTTTTCATGGTTTTCAAAATCAGTTTCCAAATTTTGTTCTTGATCCCTTAAATTTTGTACGCAAGAGGTAAAAAAATCATTAAAATTGTTTGCTATATCAGTTTTATCTGAGATGATTTCATCTCCTGATATTAATTTTAAAGGAGAAGTCTTAGTTTTAGGGTTAAGACTATGTAAACATTTCCACAGAGTTTTGGAGTCTTTACTGTCTTTTACCATGTTGTTGTAATATTGTTTTTTGGACAAGTCTACAATCTGCTTTGTCTTATTTCTCCATAATTTGTAACTTTCCCAGTTCCCTAAAGCCTTATATCTCTCTCTCATGTTTATTGCATGTTTTATATCATCATTGTACCATTCTGGTTGTTTTTCAGTTTTGACCCGTTTTGTAACTAATGGCGCATGATTACTAAGGGTAGAGTTAAGCAAATCATAAAATATTTGTAAACAGGTTCCCGGATCATTGTCATAGGAAGATTCAATTGTATGGAAAGGAACTTTCTCAATATCATTTAAAAAAGCAGTTTCATTAAATTTCTTAAAATTTCTATATGTTATTTCAGTATGTGAACTATTGTGTGTTTAGTTTTTGTGCTTTGTCTAGGAATATTGATAGGGGGAAGGTTGGGCCCAAAAAACTAGTTTAACCCCGCCACATATTACATGTGCCTGTCCTAAGCCAGGAATCTTTGACAAAGCTCTCGTTTGTACTTGTCGTTTTGATGTTTTCTGTTCCTTGTTTAAGAAGGGGGTCTATCTGTGACTATTTCAGGGCTGGATTTGAATTATATGCATCTTATTTAGACCATGGGCCAATTGCAGAACCGTGAGCAGTGCCAAATGGCCTCGTTGAAGGCTGCTGGCGGTTGTCCATTGTGGTTTTTCTAAATTGCCGTTTAATTGTGGGCTGTGTCGCGTACACTTATTCCACATCTCTTTATTTTCTATTTAGTTGTTGAATATATCCTCATTGCAAACAAAGGTTTAAGTTGTATATAATTTTCAGATTGTCTGTCTGTTTGCAATTGATTTGTTAAAACAGTTAAAAGGAATTTGTTTGAAAATATGAGTGTTTGCATTTAGTTGTTTTTTTTCCATTGCCATATGCATCATAAATTGCAAAATTAGTGGGTGGAGGGGGGAGTGATTGTATTTTTGTTCTTTTAAACTGACAAAATCATCACCATATTTTGAGATTCTTGCTTTGAATTGATTTGAAATTAAGGTTGTTGTAATTTTGTACTTGAAGGCTTGTAAATTTTAAACCTTTATTTTCACAATTATTATTTATTTTTCTAGGGAGCTACCGAATGTTATGAGTGTCAACCAAAGCCTGCACAGAAAACATTCCCTGGGTGTACAATTAGAAATACCCCATCAGAACCTGTACATTGTGTGGTCTGGGCCAAACATTTGTTTAAGTAAGATCCTTTTATCAGTTAAAATGACGTGTGTAAAGTACAAACCAAATTGTTATGTATCTGTTTTCCAAATTGACATAATGATTAAGAATTTACAGTATGAAAATAATTCAAAAATGTTATTAAACTTTTTAAGTTCAACAAGCCATCTACATGATACATGTATATCTACATACAAAAAGGATAAAATGAGAGGTAAAGTGTATGCATGAAAAAATTATAATTACTGTGTTAAAAGGGAAATTTTCATGAGCGTTTACAATTGTAAACATCAGATGTTCATGAAAATTAAACCACATAAATATTGGTTTCGGTACTCAATGCCAAGAATTGATCAGATACTTTACAAAAATCAAACATCACAAAACATTTTATGATTGATGTAGAAAAAGTTAAGCCACATGTTAAAATTCCTTGTACAGTATGAATATGATAGAAAGCTAAAACACAACAAAGCATAAAAATTACGTTTAAAGAGACTTTTGTGAGTGACAGCAATAAATTAGAGTAAATATGCTTAACAAAAATACTAAGAATTAAGTGTATTTTGTCTCCCCTGCGAAGAATAGTTGCGGAAGTCGAGACATAGGTATTACTTTCTGGTGGCAGCGTCGTAAACTTTTTTGTAAGACTTGTGAAATTGAAAAGTATAATTGCTAGGCATCTGATATTTGGCATACAGACAGTTCAGGTTATGGTTTACGCAACTGTCACCATGCGATGTGACCCTGACCCCATTTTCAGGCTCCATTGACTCTGAACTTTTTTCGGACCAAAGTCTTTTTTGTAAGACTTTTTTGGAAAATGAATTTTTGAAAAGTATAATAGCTAGGCATCTGATATTTGGCACACAGACAGTTCAGGTCATGGTCTACACAAATGTCATCATCATGGCATGGCATGTGACCTTGACGCCATTTATACACTTCAGCTATTTTGTGAACTTAGGTCTTTTTTTCAGGCTGTAATTGTCTTTGTAAGACTTTTCTGGAAAATGATTTTTTTTAAAGTATAATAGCAAGGCATATTATCTTAAGGATATTAATGAATTAATTGGGGTTTTACAGTCCCTCACAATGTCATCTGTCCTTGACCTCATTTCTACACTAAATGACTGTTAATATTGTCAGTCTTTTATGTTAAGTCTGTTTCTCAATGACTATGACATCTAGAATCATTTTGGTTGATCCACAGGAAAATAGCGAGTATTTATAAATGAATAGTTGAAAAATTAGGTATTCTGATGGTGCCAGCAGGCCAGACATACTTTAGTGTTAACTCTTGTTGCAATAAAGCATCAAACCTTTATTCCTTACTATGTTGTAGTCAGTTATTTGGAGAAGAAGACCCAGACCAAGATGTGTCACCAGATACAGAAGACCCTGAACTGGCAGGTAAGTTCAAGGTCACCACACACCAGAGACACTGAACTGGCAGGTAAGTACAAGGTCATCAGACACAGAAGATCCTGAACTGGCTGGTAAGTTCAAGGTCACCAGACACAGAAGACCCTGAACTGGCTAGTAATGTCAAGGTCACCACACACAGGAGACACTGAACTGGCAGGTAAGTACAAGGTCATCAGACACAGAAGATCCTGAATTGGCTGGTAAGTTCAAGGTCATCAGGCCCAGAAGATCCTGAACTGGCAGGTAAGTTCAAGGTCATCAGGCACAGAAGATCCTGAACTGGCAGGTAAGTTCAATGTCATCAGACACAGAAGATCCTGAACTGGCTGGTAAGTTCAAGGTCATCAGACACAGAAGATCCTGAGCTGGCAGGTAAGTTCAAGGTCATCAGACACAGAAGATCTTGAACTGGCAAGTAAGTTCAAGGTTATCAGACACAGAAAATCCTGAACTGGCAGATAAGTTCAAAGTCATCAGACACAGAAGATCCTGAACTGATAGGTAAGTTCAAGGTCATTAGACACAGAAGATCATGAATTAACAGGTAAGTTCAAAGTCATCAGACATAATTCAATTTATTATAAAACATTATAAATTATTTAGCAGTAGGTTCATAAACAACTATTTTTTGCAAGTTTTATTTTGTCTTTCTTTTCTTTTATAGGCGAGGCAGGACAAAGTGCATTACAGAAGGAGGCAGTAGAAAGTGCAGCAGGGGGTATAGAAAGAAAATCCACCAGATCCTGGGCAACAGAAACAGGCTATAATCCTCATAAACTCTTTAATAAGGTGATTTATACAGGGAAGGAAGGTTGTGTTGTGTATATAATAGAGCACTGTAGCATAAAGAAAGGATTAAAAAACAGCAACTACTTTTGAAAAGTCTATAATAAGGGCTGTTCCAGCAAAACATACATGGGACCAGGGGAAGGCACTTTTTCTACAGGGGTACCACCCATAGAAGCAAATTATTAAACTTTCCTTATTTTCTTTGAACTTAATACAAGTTTCTAACACCCAACCATACCAGCAAATTAAATTGCCTTCCCCCCGTCCCATGTATGTTTTGTTGGAACAGCCCTAACAAGACTAACCAGCCAAGCAGAGAAAAACTCATACCCGCTCCACGAAAAAAGTCAGCATTAAATATCTCGACAAGCAATTCTTCTTTTGAAATCTACAACATTTGTACAGTGACAAAACAAAGATATCATAATTTCAAAATCTGCAATGAAAAACTTTGCTTAGCTTGTAACATTCATTATCAATGAATTATGGGAATAAACAGCTTATTGAAAAGCTGTAATCAAAATGTCAAAACATAACATAACACATATTATACAAGTATTGAAATATTACATTATTAGTTTAACCAGGCAGAGTTTTGTTGGTTTGCGACAATAATGTCTCAAAACAATATGAATATAAACAATTTAAATTACAAAGTTTAACTTTGTATTTTGATGAACCCTTAACAGATTCCAAACTTTCTATCTCTTGTTTTGTAGTTCTTTAAAGATGACATAAAGTATTTATTATCAATGGAGAATTTATGGAAGAAAAGACGACCACCAACTCCTTTAGAGTATACAGATTTACCTCATGGTTGGTATATAGTGTTTCATGGTTGTTATATAGTGTTGTTATTGTATTAAAATCCAGACCTAATTCAATGTTAGAGGATAGGGTTAAATGAAAGGCACCCTATACTTAGGAGAAGAGTTAACTTAGGAATTAAACCTATTAGCTGTCAGAGTTTATTATACTTAATATCAACTTTGATCAAATTTATATCTAGGTAATCAAAGAAATAAAAAAAAATTGTCCCCCTTATTCATTTTTTAAGCAAGCTGAATTCCATTTCTTTTTTTATTATTAGTCTCAGGTTCTGGCACTGGTATGAGAGACCAAAGAGTATGGTCCTTACAAGAATGTGCTGATATATTTTCTAAATGTCTGTTAAAGTTAAAGGAACAGTCCAATCAACAGGGAGATGGTGTTCTAGTCTGGGATAAGGTATACAGCTTCTTATGGTTGATCTTTGTACAAGAAAAACATTGTCACTAAAATTTGTATTGAATTAAAAAAAATGAATTGGATTGATGGGAAATTTTCCAATAGCATATTTTTATATATATTTTTTACAATTTCCTTGTATAAGTAGCAGAACTAAAATAATCTAAAGATTGATTGACGGGACTTCCGGTTTAGGAAGATGTGAGTTTTTTTTCGCTCTCCAAAAATTTCTCAAAAACTTATATATTTTGGATTGCTAAGTCAAGGATTTTCAACCTAACGCAACATCTATTGAGACTCGAACTTTATTTGGTGCTTTAGTTGCACTATTTGCAGTTAATTGTGCATTTTAGTGTATTTGTTGACAACTTGAATTGAACTCACCCAACATAAACAAACATGGAGAAATTTAAAAGACATCTATCAGTGCAGTTTAACACGAAACAATTCAGAGGACTTAATCATCAGGAAGTTTTAAGCGAGATGGAAAAACATTTAAGCTTAGAAAACGTAAGTGCTGTACAAATTACAGAAACAAACTGCATAGTAACCTTAAAAGATGAAACAAGTAAAAACATTTTGGTTTCAAAAGAGCTATCGTTCAGAGACAGGTCTATTTTCTTCCTTGAAATTGAAAAAACCGTAACTAACGTTACTATCAAGGATGCCCCAGTCGAATTCGACAACTGCTATATTGCTACACAAATGCTCAAGTATGGCCAGGTAATTCCAGGCTCTGTGAAGCGGGGTTATATCAGAGGTACAGACATTGAAAATGGTTCACGATATCTCCAGATTGTCAATTGTACTAAAATTCTTCCCAACAGAACAATGTTTGGTAAATTTGAAGTGCGAATCTTTGCTGATAACAACAGAACTCAATGTGTATACTGTAAATTGACAAGCCACCCTTCTTATCGCTGTAGTGAACGCCCACAAACTTATACCAGAAGGTGTCACAATTGCAATGAAGTAGGTCACATAGCCAAAAACTGTCCGAAACCCGTAACATGCTCTTTCTGCAAACAAGAAGGTCACACTCATCATAACTGTTCGACACGTCTAGAGGAAATTGACAGAACCAACTTTGGTATATACGCCCCAGAGATAGCCGAAGGTAGAGCAGCCCAGCGAGAGGAAGATGCCTTGTCAACAGGATCCACCTCGACAGAATCCGACAAAGAAATCGCTGAAACAACCCCATCTTGTACCAGTACAAACATTATTCTTGGTGCGTCCAATTGTAAACGTTTGTCTAACATGAATCGTCAAGATGTTACTAACGCTGCAATCTCGGGTGCGTCATTTGAAAGTGTATCAGACTGTATTAGCCTTGCCACGACGAAAACTGACAAGGACTTAGCAGTACAAAGTGTAGTACTATGTCTTGGGACAAACGATGTCGGAAAAAATCAAAACGATGGAAATGAAGTGATCTTAAATGCCTCTCAAGCGATAAGTAAAGTTAAACTGAGTTATCCAGAATCAAGGATCGGGGTTTGCAACATCATCCCACGTAAAGGTACAGGAAACAAAACACTCAAGATGAATGAAACAGGCAAGATGGTTAACTCCTTCATTGAATCTTTGTGTAAAAGGGACGACGATCTTCACTTCATTGACATAGCGAGTGACTTTTTCCATGACGGTCATGTGCAAAAATCCTTGTTTGATAAGAATGACAGTAGCGGTGTCCATATTGGTGCAAAAGGAATAGACCACATTTCGGCAAAAATCATAGACTTCATTCAAAACACTTACACAGGATATTTTCCACAGACACCCGCAGCAGTTGACCGTAAACGCAATAGAAGTGAAATCACAGCCACGCCAGGATCGGCAGATCGTGTGAGAAAACAACCAAAAGCTGACTAACTCCTTCATTTACCATGTATTTGATTTTACAAAAAATTGTACAAGGGAATTTTGAAAGTCCCCCAAAAATATTTTATTTTATTATGTATTGTTGTATGATTTATTGTGATTATCATCATATGCGTATAACTTGTAGATGTAAAATGATATCTTTCTATTGTGATATTACTTTTTGGAAATACTTGTATTTGACGTATTTATATGATATTTTTGATTTGTAAAATGAATGATAGTAGTGTTGAGATGATTATTAGATCATCTACGGTAAATAGTAAATTTATCCATTCAACCAAAGCAAATGTCCTTGAACTGTATCTCTTTAAATGTTAACGGTTTAAGAAATATCAAAAAACGTAATACCGTGTTCAATTGGCTCATAACAAAGAAAATCGATTTAATATGTTTACAAGAAACTCACTGTACCGACAATGAAATAAATGAATGGTCAAATGAATGGAAAGCCGCGGGCGGTAACGAAAGTGATTGGAAATGCGGTTCGAGCGAATCCCGGGGTGTTGCAATTCTAACAAGCAAGCGATTAAACAATATTAAATTTTTTGATCTCAATTTTAACGGCCGAATACAAAAAAGTGAAATTGAAACTGAATCTGAAGTTTTTCATATATTCAATATATACGCACCAAACGTACCGGGTGATAAAAAGAACTTTTTTAAACATATTTGCCAGAACTTTAATTATAACACCGACCTAAACAATAGATCTGATCATAATATTTTCTTTGGCGACTTCAACTGTTGTTTAGATAAAAAACTAGACCGATCGCCTCCCCATCAAAATGACGATTCCGGGTTAATAGATCTAAAACAAATTTTATTACAATTTGACTTAGAAGACTGCTGGCGAAAGCAAAATCCATCTTCAAAAAAATATACATTTCTTAGAGGCAACTCTAAGTCTAGAATTGACTATATCTTCACAAGTAAATCGCTGTCCAGCAAAATATCTAATAGCCGAATTAATCATTTTCCATTTAGCGATCATGACTTGGTGTCAATGAAAATTAAGTTAGATCCGATCCAAAGAGGACCGGGAATTTGGATCATGAATCTTAATATAATAAAAACCGAGTACTTTTCGCAGGTCTTCCAAACATGTTGGCATATTTGGAAAAATGATAAAAATAAATTTAGCACCATACGTGATTGGTGGGATTATGTCAAAATAAAGATAAAAAAATTAACGATCGAATTAAGTAAAAATATAAATAAAAATAAAAATAAGCAGATAAAAGAACTTGAAAATAAACTTGAAACCCTAAAAAATAGTGACACGAACAACGGGCCAGAGATACGTGAACTAGAAAATGAGATAAGCGAATACTATACGAATAGGGCAGAGGCCGCTAAGATTCGATCCCGAGTAAAATGGGTAGAAGACGGAGAAAAATCAACGCGATATTTTTTCAACCTCGAAAAAAAGCGTGGACAAGATAAACTTTGGGAAAAAATAAAACTTCATGATGGAACAATTAAATCTGACATTGATTCTATTTTACACGAACAAGTGAGATTCTATTCAGAACTTTTTAGCTCTGAAGGGTGGGACCAAGAAAGTGCTAACGAACTCTGTCATAACATCGAGACATTTGTCAGTGCGGAAGACAGAGAACACTTAGAAAGAGTTGTTTCCATCGAAGAGGTTGAAAATGTTATTAAAATTTTAAAAGAAAGAAAAAGTCCCGGAGAAGACGGAATCATTTCAGAATTTTACTCCCTATATTGGAATATAATTAAACATGATTTTATGGAACTTAAACAAGAAATATTTAATGAAAACACCATGTGTCATTCCCAATATAGAGGGGTACTAACTCTTCTACATAAAGGGGGAGAAAGGGAAAACATTCGTAACTGGAGACCCTTAACTATGTTAAATAACGACTACAAAATAATAGCAAAAATTTTAGCTGAGAGAATCAAGCCGATATTACCTAAGATCATACATTCAGATCAGAAAGGTTTCGTTAAAGGTCGAAATATAAACGAGGCCAACAGAATGATTCAAGATATTATTGAGTATATTGACAATCAAGACGAAGAAGGAATTATTATATTTTTAGACCAACAAAAAGCGTTCGATAGGGTAGAATGGGGATGGTTAGATTTTGTGCTTCAAAAGTTCAATTTCGGTATCAATTTCAGGGGATGGATAAAAATGCTCTTTAAAAACGCAATAACGTGTATTAAAACCAATGGATATCTTTCAAACTATTTTAAAATCACAAGATCAGCAAGGCAAGGGTGTCCGATTGCACCGTTATTATACATATTACAAGCAGAACCATTAGCCTCTTCTATTCGACGTGACGATGATATAAAAGGTATTAAACTACCGGGCGAATCAGAAGGTGAAATCATAGAAACTAAACTCAGTATGTTTGCTGATGACACCCAACTTTTAAGTAAAGATGAAACATCGGTTGAAAACGCATTCAACATACTGAACAAATACGAAAAAGCATCGGGTTCTAAAATCAACTATGATAAAACAAAAGGATTATGCATAGGCTCAACTAAGCGTAAGCGTCCAAAATTTAATAAGATCAGTTGGATTAGGACAAATGTTAAAACTCTAGGAATCCATCACGGATTCAAAGTTGACGACCACAAAACATGGACAAGCATAATTGAAAAGATAAAAAACTGTATCCATGTTTGGAAAAGTCGCAAACTTACCTTCACCGGAAAGACCTTGGTAATAAAAACATTGATTTTGTCACTTTGCTCGTACGAAATTCAAGTCAGGTGTGTACCAGAATGGGTCACCAAACAAATCAACACTTTAATTTGGGATTTTATATGGGATGGGGGTGTAAATCAAGTTAACAGGAACACTTGCTGTCTTAATGAATTAGAAGGGGGTATGGGGATGACAACACTCGATTCTATAATTGAGTGCTATCAAATAAAAACAATATACAACTTGATTCACAAACCAATATGTAGCTGGAATGCCATAGGAAAGTTCTACCTACGTAAACTTGATGTGAAATTTGATGAAAATTTATTTTTATGTAGACTTTCAAGCCTAAAAAACGTGCCCCTAAATAAAATACCATTATTTTATCGCTCATGTCTTTCAGCCTGGGCGAAACTCGTGCATAATTTACAGGACACAAATACAAAAGAAAATATTCTGAATATGCGTATCTTTGGAAATAAAGATATAACCTTCCAAGGCAATACTCTTTTTTTTCCTTCTTTCCATAAAAGTGGTTTTAGAAACATTAAGGACATATGGGATGACGCGGAAAATAATTTTTTGTCGTGCCAACAAGTATATAATAGTCTTATAGACAAACGAAACTGTATTTCAGAATTTTCCCGAATTAAAAAAGCAATAACAACAAAATTTCCCAATTTGCTACGTAATAATTTAAATGATGTTAATGATACCACCTTAATAATTAAAGAATTCGAAATTAGATACGATCTTAAAGTTATTAAAAACAAAAAAGTTTTAGAAGTCAAAGATCTTAATATAAAAACAATAAAACAAATTCTTCAAGTAAAAGATAACATTCATCCAAAATGTATCGAAAAATGGGACTCCCATTTTGGCAATCTAATTCAAAATGATTGGAAGAAAGTCTGGTTTACTCTAAAATACATTAATGTCGAAAAACGGGTAAAAGAATTCCAATGGAAGACTATCCACAATATCCTTTATACAGAATATAGATTATACCAAATGAAAAAATCTAACGGAAAATGTCATTTCTGTCAACTAAATAACATTCAAAATTCTGAGACGTTACAACATCTATTCGTTCATTGCGATTTTGCAAAATTAATCATTAGAAATCTGACCCAAATCTTAGTATCCGCAAACATCATCCAAAATTTAGAAATATCAGAACAAAATATGATACTTGGGTTTTATGGAAATGACAACGATTATTTATTGAATACTGTCCTATTTTATTCAAAATGGAACCTTTGGAAGGTGCAGAACAAGTTAAAATTTCGAGAAAGACATGAACGATTTGATTTCGATTCATTGTTGAATGTATGGAAATACAATCTTCGATCATCTCTTTCCTTAATTAATAACTGTAAAAATAACAATCATCTTGATAAACGGAAACTCCAGAGAATCATTGAACTTATAATTTAACTTACCATATACAAGCTATATAAATCCATTTTAAAATATACATATCTGAAAATGATCTATATCCACATGATCAAGGTGTGTCCGACTTGCTTTCACATAATTACCGTAATTACTCAGCTACTGATATATTTTTTGTTGTTACCGTTTAGCTTTATTGTTACATTTAATTTGTATGTTATATGTACACATATTATTCCTATTTAAAATTGTCTTTTGCAAATATACTTCCAACAGTTAAAAATATATATATGTGTGGTTTTTTTTTATTTTGCTATTAGAAAGGTAAAAGGGGACTGTTGTGTTATCCCTATGATTATTCCTGGGTCAGAGGGATGTGTAAAACACAGGAACCCTTAGTCTGGATATTGCTCGGTCCACTAGGGTAAATTGTAACGAGTAATTGTTGAATAAACTTGTTATTATTTAAAAAAAAAAAAAAAAAATAATCTAAAGAACTTATGAGAAGTATTCAAAATTACTAAATTATCTATAAATGCATACATAAAAATGATTTTGATTTTCTATGGTCGTCCAGATTTTATTTGTGTTGTGTAAATGTTTTCCATTTTAGGATGATGAAGTAGCCATGGATTTTGTTACTAGTACAGCCAATATCAGAGCTCATATATTTGGTATACCCTTGAAATCCCGGTTTGATATCAAATGTAAGTACTACTTTAGAAAAAGTTCAAATATTTTGTATACCCTTGAAATCCCGGTTTGATATCAAATGTAAGTACTACTTTAGAAAAAGTTCAAATATTTTGTATACCCTTGAAATCCAGGTTTGATATCAAATGTAAGTACTACCCGTGAAAAAGTTCAAATATTTTGTATACCCTTGAAATCCCGGTTTGATATCAAATGTAAGTACTACTTTAGAAAAAGTTCAAATATTTTGTATACCCTTGAAATCCAGGTTTGATATCAAATGTAAGTACTACCCGTGAAAAAGTTCAAATATTTTGTATACCCTTGAAATCCCGGTTTGATATCAAATGTAAGTACTACTTTAGAAAAAGTTCAAATATTTTGTATACCCTTGAAATCCAGGTTTGATATCAAATGTAAGTACTACCCGTGAAAAAGTTCATATATTTGGTATACCCTTGAAATCCAGGTTTGATATCAAATGTAAGTACTACCTGTGAAAAAAGTTCAAATATTTTGTATACCCTTGAAATCCCGGTTTGATATCAAATGTAAGTACTACTTTAGAAAAAGTTCAAATATTTTGTATACCCTTGAAATCCAGGTTTGATATCAAATGTAAGTACTACCCGTGAAAAAGTTCAAATATTTTGTATACCCTTGAAATCCCGGTTTGATATCAAATGTAAGTACTACTTTAGAAAAAGTTCAAATATTTTGTATACCCTTGAAATCCAGGTTTGATATCAAATGTAAGTACTACCCGTGAAAAAGTTCATATATTTGGTATACCCTTGAAATCCAGGTTTGATATCAAATGTAAGTACTACCTGTGAAAAAAGTTCAAATATTTTGTATACCCTTGAAATCCAGGTTGGATATCAAATGTAAGTACTACCTGTGAAAAAAGTTCAAATATTTTGTATACCCTTGAAATCCAGGTTTGATATCAAATGTAAGTACTACCTGTGAAAAAGTTCATATATTTGGTATACCCTTGAAATCCAGGTTTGATATCAAATGTAAGTACTACCTGTGAAAAAAGTTCAAACATTTTGTATACCCTTGAAATCCAGGTTTGATATCAAATGTAAGTACTACCTGTGAAAAAAGTTCAAATATTTTGTATACCCTTGAAATCCAGGTTTGATATCAAATGTAAGTACTACCTGTGAAAAAGTTCATATATTTGGTATACCCTTGAAATCCAGGTTTGATATCAAATGTAAGTACTACCTGTGAAAAAAGTTCAAACATTTTGTATACCCTTGAAATCCAGGTTTGATATCAAATGTAAGTACTACCTGTGAAAAAGTTCAAATATTTGGTATACCCTTGAAATCCAGGTTTGATATCAAATGTAAGTACTGCTTTAGAAAAGTTCATATGTTATACCCTTGAAATCTATGTTTACCGCTTATATCCATGAAAAAAATGTAAACATAGCTTACATTAGACTTTATATATAAATATATGATAGGTACAGCTAACACATATAGTGTGCTTGTTCCTGTTGTCTATTCTTTCATCTGTCTGTCTGCCCCAAATCAGGTTTGGAATAGATTGATCAGTCAATGTGTGTTTTAGGTCACAGATTACAACAATAGTCATTTTCATGTTTGTTTTTAGCCATGGCTGGTAACATTATTCCTGCCATTGCTACAACGAATGCCATTATAGCTGCCCTGATAGTCATGGAAGGAATCAAAGTATTACATGGAGATCTGGACACCTGTAAACAAGTAAGGATTTTATGTTCTTATGTTTGATGTTCTAGATTTGTTAACAGGTCTTTTTATAAAACTGTTTATAATATGCTGTTGACAATTATAAAATAGAAACTTTTTAAAGGAAAAAGATTCATGTTTATAATTATAAATGTAGATTAGAATGTAGCATCTGATATTGAAGAAAAAGCTAAAGCATTTGTTGGAATTTTTTAGATTATGTCCCTTTGATCATTCGTCTTAAGATTGTTTTATTTGAATTAACATGATAATGAATGCAATTTAGCAGAGTAAGCTATTTTAGCTTCATTTTTTTTTCTTACTCCTATAACTTGTTGCAGTACTTGAATGTTTTTCTGTCTGTGCTATGTACTTAACCTCCAGTTTTATCTTAAAGTTAATTTCTTAGGATAATCAAGGTACAATACTTTATACTCCAGTGTCCCGATTATGGCTGCAATATCGCAGATGGGACATTAAGCAGACAACAATCAATTATACTCCAGTACATTTTGAAATGAAAACATTTATCTCTATAGAAAAAGGTATACATGTAGTGTTGTTAAGTTGTTTACCTCAGGCCTGTGTCACCTTCTTTAGATCTTTAATCAGGAAAACATAAAGCTTCAACAGAATTGGAGTGCAGAACTAAGCATATAAATTTCCTCTCCTTACTTTGATTTTATTAATTAATGATATTCTTTTGTGATATGTTTCATTATGTATTATATTGTTTTCTTGCAGATATATCTGAACAGACAAGCCAATCCTAGAAAGAAATTACTAGTACCGTGTACTCTAGATAAGCCTAACCCTAAATGTTATGTCTGCTCATCTAAACCTGAAGTCACGGTGGTACTCAATACAGAGAAATTTACTGTCAAACAATTGGAAGATAAAGTAAATACAATGGAACTATTTCATGAAATAATCGTTCATGCAAATATCCTATACATAAGCCAAAAACCAAAAGGTTTTGACAAAAACAATTTTAGCTACAAGACATTTCATTATCTAGTATTTAATTCATCAATAATGGTGTAAAAATAAATCAGAGGGGGTTGTGTAAAAAGACACAATTGTTTTATGATGGACAATTTTAAACCTTGGATATCTTGTAAGAAGAAAAAATTGTAAATTTTTATTTTGTAATTCAAACTTGATTTTTGGAAAAAGATAGAGCTTTAAAAAAGTGCTATATCAGCAATTGTATGATAAAAGGTGATTTAGAATTCATGTGGCTGTTGTGATAATATATAAAACAAACTGTTACAATTTGTTTGTTAAATCAGTCTTTTGTTTATTAACTTTCAGGTATTAAAAGTTGGCCTGGGTATGGTGGCTCCTGATGTCGAGATAGATGGTAGAGGTAAATATTTTATAGAGCCCTACATTAAAGATACAGACACCCAATCATTTTCACTTAGTCTGTCCATCAACAATTTCTTGTGAACACTAAATATCCTAAACTATACTACAAGTCTAAAACATAAAATCTCTAAAATGTTTTGTCAAAAAAAACCCATGGATTTTATACAGAAAATCACAGATTCTGAGAATTAATATTGTGAATGCTAATTGATATGCTTTATGATTTTAGTCATTAAATGTGCTTCAAGACTCAGTGACTTAATTGACCTAGAATTGAATTTCTTTTCCTTTTCAGACAACATTAAAGTTCATTCAATAGAAAAAGCAACCCTATGTCTGGAAATAAATATAACAGTATTTATATTCACAATGATTTAAACTTATTGTATCTTTTATTTTATTTAGGAACAATCCTTATATCTAGTGAAGAAGGTGAAACTGATGGTAGGTTATGTTGAATACACAAAGTAATATATTTGTATTTTCAAAGATATTGATTAAGTTTCAAGGGTCTAAAGAAAACCAAGAAAGTTTCACACATTTAATTACTTAACATCATATAGAAATACAGGATAAAGCTACATGCTAAGTGTCAAGAAAAAAAACCAGCATGAAATCATTGACATAAGACAACAGATCCTGCTACTGACCCCTTATGTCCCACCTGCAATAAGGTGCAGTAATGCAGACAACATTGACAAAGGAACAAAACTAATAACTGACTTTGCAATAACAAGATATATTGGTACATTTTGTTTACAGACATTGAATTAAAAAATAATTGAGAATTATCTTTCTATTTGATAAAGACTCAATTTGTTTTTATTTTCAGAAAACTCAGACAAGACATTAGCTCATTTCAAAATATCCAATGGAACCATACTGAAATGTGATGATTTCTTACAGAGTTATAATGTTAATGTGATCATAGCTCATTTGTAAGTCACTTCTAATGGAGAACTTTTATCTAAGTAAAAAAAAATAGAGATGGCCATTTATTTATTTGGAAAATATCTAAATCTATAATTCCTCTTTTAATAAAAATTAATTGAAACTTAATTTCTCAAATGATGGAATCAATTTCTAATAAAAAGCTTCGCCGAGCGCAGCATGATATGACCGCAACATGTTGAACCCTGTACATTTTAGGCCCAATATGGATAGTCTATTGCTCTGGACACATGCAGCCCATGGTGGACTGACAAAGGTTTTTGACACATGCTTCTCTGGTGTACTTTCGACCCAGGGGGTAAAAATATAAATTTTCAATTTTGTATTCTACTCTTGAAAAGAAAAATGTTTGGGAAAAAATTAAAAATCGAACCAGAAATTTTTTTAAATTATGATTACGGCCCCTTTTAAGGTAATGAGCGAAAAAAAAGTGGGGGTCGCAAAAATTAATTCTTAAATTTAGAATCGCTACTTGGCAAGGATGAACTTTTTTTTTTAATCAGACCAGAAATAAAAAAGTTAGGATTTTGGCCCCTTTTGGTCCCTAATAACATAACAGTAAAAAAAGGGGACACAAAAATATATCTGCTACTTGACAAGAATAAAGTTGCAAAATAAATGTCAAAATGGGACAACAATTTAAAAAAAATCAATTTCGGCCCCTTTTGGCCCCTTATTATGTAACAGGTGAAATAGGGGTGGGGTTGCAAAAATAATTTCTCAAATTTGGATTCACTACTTGACAAAAATAAACTTGCAAAAAAAAATTTTCAAAAACAAACCAGAAATAAAAAAGTTTTGATTATGGCCCCTTTTGGCCCCTAATTACAAAACAAGTGAAAAAGGGGATGATCACAAAAATCAATTCTCAAATTCGGATTCACTACCTGACAAGAATAAACTTGCAAAAATTTTTTTTTAAATCGGACCACAAATAAAAAGTTTCAATTTTGGCCCCATTTGGCCCCTAATTACGAAATTGGGGGAAAAGGAGGGGGTCGCAAAAATTAATTCTTAATTGTGTAAATGAGCTGAACATTTAAGCAAGCAACAGCTTCTCTCTACCTGCTATAGTTTTCATTTCCTAGGCCAAAAACATGAAAAAACATTATTTTAGGGGCTGTAGCCCCTATAAGGGGTCATCTGACAGCTTCAACCCTATGGAGTTTTTTGTAGAGCTAAATGAGCTGAACAATTAAGCAAGCAACAGTTTTTTGCTATCTGCAATAATTTTCATACTATAGGGCAAAAACATGAAAAAATGCTATTTTTCACCTTTAAGGGGCTGTAACCCCTATAAGGGGTCTTCTGACAACTTCGACCAAATGGAGACTTTTGTAAAACTTTTGATCCTGAAGCAGTAAGGTGGCATCAGATTTCATCTATCTCTTATACTTTTTGAATTACAAGCCAAAAACAGTAGTCTGAACCCCCAGGTCTATTTTTAGCCACGGCGGCCATGTTTTTTGACGAATCAGAAATTGAAACATTACTATAGTGCAGGACACCCTAATGATCAATCATACCAAGTTTCATTGAATTCTGTTCAGTGGTTTCAGAGGAGAAGAATTTGAAAAAGTTATTGTAAGAACAAACAAAAAAGTTGCAATTTTGGCCCCTTTTGGCCCTTTATTTCCAAACGAAAAAAGGGGGGACTCCCAAAATCAATCCTATCCATCCTTTAATGGTAAGAAATATCATTGTCAAATTTCATTGCATTTGGATAACTAGAACTAAAGTTATCGTGTATACACTGAAGTTAACAGACGACGACGACAACAACGACAACGACGACAGCATCATACCATTATACGTCCGCAAATTTTTTGCGGTCGTATAAAAAGTATGTTAAAGTTGTGCATTTTTATACGCTGCAAATTTTTTGCGATCGTATTATGTTATGGCAATCTCGTTGTCGTCGTAGACACTTTGGTTTCCGTGCGATAACTTTAGTTGTAGCTAACCAATTGTTATAAAATTTTGATATGATGTTTATAACCACTAAAGGAAGGTTGGTATTGCATTTGGGGTTTCTGGCCCCTACCGTTTTAGAAAAAAGGGCCAAAAGGGGCTAAAATGGGTGTATTGACAAAACGTCTGTAGAATGTTTAAATTTCATCCGATTTTGATCATTCTTTTTTAGCTCACCTGACCCGAAGGGTCATGTGAGCTATTGTCATCGTTAGGCGTCTGTCGTCCGTCGTCCGTCGTTAACTTTTCTTCAAAGATCTTCTTCTCTGAAACCACTGATGGGATTGCTTTGAAACTTTGTACACTTGATCTTTAGGATGTCCTCTACCAAGTTTGTGAATTATATACAGGTCGACCAACCAACATGGCCGCCGTTGCTAAAAATAGAACAGGGGGGTCAGACCATTGTTTTTGGCTTATAACTCGAAAAGTATAAGAGATAGAAAAAATCCGAAGCAACCTTCCATGTTCAGCATCAAAAGCTCTACAAATCTCTCCATTGAGTCCAAGTTGTAAAACGACTCCTTATAGGAGTTATTGCCCTTTAATCGTCAAAATTGACCATTTTAGCAGTTTTTGGACTATATCTTGAAAACCGTTAGAGCTAGAGGAAAAGTTAGCATTACAAAATTGTTAGGCTCATTGAGATCTACAAAAATGATTTCAGGGTCAAAATTGTCAGATCAGCCGTTTAAGAGTTATTCCCCTCTAACTGTTTTTTCCATTATTTTTAACTGATTTTTAAAAATCTTCTTCTCTGAAACCACTGAAGGTATTGCATTGATACTTGGTATACTTGATCTTTAGGATGTCCTCTACCAAGTTTGTGAATTATATACAGGTCGACCAACCAACATGGCCACCGTTGCTAAAAATAGAACAGGGGGGTCAGACCATTGTTTTTGGCTTATAACTCGAAAAGTATAAGAGATAGAAAAAATCCGAAGCAACCTTCTCTGTTCAGCATCAAAAGCTCTACAAATCTCTCCATTGAGTCGAAGTTGTAAAACGACTCCTTATAGGAGTTATTGCCCTTTAATCGTCAAAATTGACCATTTTAGCAGTTTTTGGACTATATCTTGAAAATCGTTAGAGCTAGAGGAAAAATTAGCATTACAAAATTGTTAGGCTCATTGAGATCTACAAAAATGATTTCAGGGTCAAAATTGTCAGATCAGCCGTTTAAGAGTTATTCCCCTTTAACTGTTTTTTCCATTATTTTTAACTGATTTTTAAAAATCTTCTTCTCTGAAACCACTGAAGGGATTGCATTGATACTTGGTATACTTGATCTTTAGGATGTCCTCTACCAAGTTTGTGAATTATATACAGGTCGACCAACCAACATGGCCGCTGTTGCTAAAAATAGAACAGGGGGGGTCAGACCATTGTTTTTGGCTTATAACTCGAAAAGTATAAGAGATAGATAAAATCCGAAGCAACCTTCCATGTTCAGCATCAAAAGCTCTACAAATCTCTCCATTGAGTCGAAGTTGTAAAACGACTCCTTATAGGAGTTATTGCCCTTTAATCGTCAAAATTGACCATTTTAGCAGTTTTTGGACTATATCTTGAAAACCGTTAGAGCTAGAGGAAAAGTTAGCATTACAAAATTGTTAGGCTCATTGAGATCTATAAAAATGATTTCAGGGTCAAAATTGTCAGATCAGCCGTTTAAGAGTTATTCCCCTTTAACTGTTTTTTCCATTATTTTTAACTGATTTTTAAAAATCTTCTTCTCTGAAACCACTGAAGGGATTGCATTGATACTTGGTATACTTGATCTTTAGGATGTCCTCTACCAAGTTTGTGAATTATATACATGTTGACCAATCAACATGGCCGCCGTTGCTAAAAATAGAACAGGGGGTCAGACCATTGTTTTTGGCTTATAACTCGAAAAGTATAAGAGATAGAGAAAAACCGAAGCAACTTTTCTTATTCAGCATCAAAAGCTCCTTTCAGGAGTTATTGCCCTTGAACTGTTTTTTCTATTAATTTAAACTGATTTTCAAAATCTTCTCTGAAACCACTTAAGGGATTGTTTTGCAACTTTGTATACTTGAAAGTTCGTGAAATTTATTCAAACTTTGGCATTAGAGATCAGGTGAGCGATTCAGGCTCCTGGGAGCCTCTAGTTTATTGTATTTCTCAATAAATTCTGTCAACAAAATGTAACAACACCTTTGATGCATCTTGTACCGTTACATTGCTATAAGGGGTCAAATAGGGGCCACACCCAAAAATCGACTTTTTTATTTGTGGTCCGATTTTCAAAATCTTTTTTCATTGGAATCCTTGTAAAAATTCCTGCCTGCGTTTTTCAATCAGATTTGCAATATCTCATACTGTTTTCGAGAAATTAGGGGTCAAAGGGGCCAAAAACGCCATTTATAAAAGTTTGTCCAGGCAAATAGTTTTTAGCTCACCTGGACCGAAGGTACATGTGAGCTATTACCATCACTTGGCGTCCGTCGTCGTCGTCTGTCGTCGTCGTCGTCGTCGTCTGTCGTCGTCGTCTGTTAACAATTTTTCAAAAATCTTCTCCTCTGAAACTACTGAACAGAATTAAATAAAACTTGGTATGAATGATCCTTAGGGTGTCCTGCACCAAACTTGTGTTTCAATTTTTGATCCGTCAAAAAACATGGCCACCGTTACTAAAAATAGACTATGGGGGTCAGACTACTGTTTTTGGCTTGTAAATCAAAAAGTATAAGAGATAGATGAAATCTGATGCCACGCTACTGCTTCAGCATCAAAAGTTCTACCAAAGTCTCCATTTGGTCGAAGTTATCAGATGATCCCTTATAGGAGTTACAGCCCCTTAAAGGTGAAAAATAGCGTTTTTGCATGTTTTTGGCCTATAGAATGAAAACTATTGTAAATAGAGAAAAGCTGTTGCTTGCTTAAATGTTCAGCTCATTTAGCTCTACAAAAGTCTCCATAGGGTCGAAGTTGTCAGAAGACCCCTTATAGGGGTTACGGCCCCTGAAATAATGTTTTTTCATGTTTTTGGCCTATTGAATGAAAACTATTGCAGATAGAGAGAAGCTGTTGCTTGCTTAATGTTCAGGTCAATTAGCTCTACAAAAGTCTCCATAGGGTCGAAGTTGTCATATGACCCCTTATAGGGGTTACGGCCCCTAAAATAATGTTTTTTCATGTTTTTGGCCTATAGAAAGAAAACTATAGCAGATAGAGAAAAGCTGTTGCTTGCTTAAATGTTCAGCTCATTTAGCTCTACAAAAGTCTCCATAGGATCGAAGTTGTCTGATGACCCTTAATAGGGGTTACGGCCCCTAAAATAACCTTTTTCATGTTTTTGGCCTTTAGAATGAAAACTATAGTAGATAGAGAAAAGCTGTTGCTTGCTTAAATGTTCAGTGCATAAAGCTCTACAAAAGTCTCCATAGGGTTGAAGTTGTCAGATGACCCCTTATAGGGGTTACGGCCCCTAAAATAACGGTTTTTTGTGTTTTTGGCCTATAGAATGAAAACTATAGTAGATAAAGAAAAAACTGTTGCTTGCTTAAATGTTCAGCTCATTTAGCTCTACAAAATATAGGGTTGACATCAAGACCAGGTGAGCGATTTAGGCTCCTGGGAGCCTCTTGTTTTTACCAATATTAAGTTGTAGTGGGCCAGCCAATTGTTATGAAGTTAAATAATGATCATTATATCCACTAATGTTGGAATGTTGGTTTTGTATTTGGGGTTTGTGGCCCCTACTGTTTTGAAAAAAGGGCCAAAGGGGCTAAAACGGGTGTATTGACAAAACTGTTGTAGAATGTTTATTATTCATTCAATTTTGAAAAAAAAAATATTGAAGTGCTCATAAAGTTCTGTCTACTAAATGTGTCAATGATTTTGATATGTATTTCACCATTACATTGCTACAGGGCGCTACAGACAGGCCACGCCCATAAAATCAACTTTTTTGTTTTTGGTCCGATTTTCAAAATCTTTTTTTCATTAGATTCCTTGTGAAAATCCCTGCCTTATTTATTAAAGGGATGTGCAATATCTTTTACCGTTTTTGAGAAATTAGGGGTCAAAGGGCCAAAATTGTAAATTATACATGTATATTAATAAGGCTTTTTGTATTAGATGTTGATGTAAATATATATGTGTTAAAAATGCATTTTCAAGTCAACCACAGGATGCATGTGTCAAAAAGCTTTGTAAGTCCACCATGGGCTTCATGTGTCCAAAGCAATGGACTATCCATATTGGGCCCCTTACGTACAGGGTTAAACTTGCGGTTGTATCATGCTGCGCTCGGCGTAGCTTTTTATTAATCCATTAGTATCTGTGTTTTAATACTATTTTTGTGCATGCTCGGTAAATATATACTATTGTAAAACTGTATCTCGGAGAGGACTACCTAAGTAAGATTTTTACTTGTGTCCAATCCAATATGCTTTTATTGGCAATAAAATATGTTTGAACTAAACTAAACTATTTTTGTGTAAATGCACTTGATTTACAAAACCTCTATATTATGTCATCATACTTATTGACCTCATTTAAGATTATTTAATAAGAAAACATACTAGTACATGAAATTTCCATTAAACAATGTGTGATCAGCACACCACCATCTTCGTGTTATCCATAATGTCTATAGATAATATAAATATAAACATTATTGTCTAGCCAGTGATTTTTGTAAGAAAATGTTTACAGTACATGGGCAACCCTTAAAAAAGTGTGTGATCAGCATGTGTATTCATGTCATTTTGTTGATAACAATGTAAATATAAACAATATTGTCTGGCCAATGACAGTGATACAGTCTTGTATTAACCCAGTCATCACACCATACCCTAATCATCTTAGCCAGTCGTTTTCTTAACCCAGACATCGTACCATACTCTAATCATCTTATTTCAGAGATAAGTTAGAAGGTGATAAAGAATTTGATATTGTGGGTGATATATCAGAGGTCAAGGCCACAGCTGAGGCTGCGAATGGGGTAGAACAAAATGGTGACAAGGAGCAGACTAAGGAAGATGAAGGTTTGTTTATTTTTTTATGATAAGCAGACACTGGATGACATAATAAACATGCACAGAGATTATAGAGGCCTTATATCATTTTTTTCATTTAATACATGCATGAATCTGTCCACCTACAAATATATCAAGCAATATCCTTATGTTTGTAAACTATTTGTTTTATTGCAAATATGTTTTACTACGTCACTCATTAAATGCATTACTTGGTCAAAAAGATACATAAACATAAGATTTATAAATTAATTTATGCCAGATGTAAAGAAACAATGTATTTTATTCTAAGCCAGAGCAAGCTAAATACATGAGGGGTTATTTCTTATTCAACAAAACTAAAATATACATTTAAACTACAGAGATCATAATAGTTAGCATTATACAAGTTTAATGCTTGTCACTGCTCAGGTTTTCATATGTTGACTTCAGAGGAACTTAAATTGGCACTTTCATGAAACTTTGTACACTATAAATTTGCTTTTTCACCACTGTGCAGAGTTCTAACACACCTGTCTTTGTGTAATATCTTACAGAAGATGATTTAATGGTAGTAGAGGAACCCGTCATAACAGAACACAGGAAGAGGAAAGCCGACGACGATTCAGATATGGGTGAAAAAGAGGCTAAACGGATGAAACTGTCGAGTATTCCTGAGGCAGATGTCGAGGATGATGATGTTGTCATTTTATGATTGAGTCAATGTTAATACAACAAATTATGTTGGATGGGAGAGGATCATTCAAGATCTGGGGAGGACAGTCTTGTTATGTTAGAGGATGAACAAATTTACAATGCTATTATGGAATCTTAATTCATGTTGTAAATTAAAAGAAGTTTAATTCTGATTTATTATTCCTCATTTTACTGGCATTCACTTTAGGCAATGAAATTGCCTCGAGATAAAATCTATTTGGAGGAACAAGTCTTTACGGAAGGGACACAATTAAGTTTTGAAAGTTGTAAATTTAATTACTGTAAATGTGGGAATTTTCTTGTTGTGGTCATTTTCACTTAATTTGTGGTCACAAAATATCTGTGAAAATATCCCCCATGTGAATGAATTATTCTTTAAGTAAAGAGTATAAAATAATCAAACAAAATGCAAATTTATCCCCCATGCGAAAGGTCCACTTTACAAAAACGTGAAAATAACACCCAGCAAAAATATCATTGTTTACAGTATCTTATATTTCCTTGACAAATATTGTCCTATTCATTAAACTAGTTTTCAGCTATATTTGAGTAAGTAAGGTGCTCAAATACTAAATATAAACTGTAATTTCCAACTGTATTTGAGCTACTTGCTTGGCAGTTATTAAGTATATACCAGTATGTGTTTTTAAGTTGTGTCCAAAGTTTTGCATGTTTGCAGATGACTTGTCTATCCAAGTCAGGACTATTGAGATTTTCAGTTCTCTTATTCTTTACACTTCTCTTGTCTTATTGTTTAGAATATTCTATAGTACCAATCTGGATTAATGCTGTACCAAAAATTCATTACAGAAAAACAAGAATGCTGACAAAGTCTGGGTGGGCCATGCTGGCAAGTTATTATAGATATAGTCATGAAATTTTGATATGCACATCATGACATGCTGCATAGCAAGTGTACAAAATTTCAGAACAATACTTTAATTTTTTGTTTTACAAGAGTTTGTTTGATGAACAGACAAAGTACTATAGGGGACAGTGTCTTCAGGATGAATCCCTAATGAATGAATATTCTAGTAAGGACATTAGTTCACAGAGATAGTTGATTAGTTACATAAGGGATAGTTGATTAGTGACATCAGTTCACAAGGATAGTTGATTAGTGACATCAGTTCACAGGGATAGTTAATAATTGACATCAGTTCACTGGGATAGTACCATAATGGACAGAAATACATCACCTAAATCAGGATTAAGGTGATGTATTTTTGTCCATCATCACACTACTAGGTAGTATTAGTCTGAACAACAAAAGTAAAACCTTAAATAACATAGGAATTAGCCAATTTATTGCAGTTTGAAAAGTAACACTGATGTCCCATTTCTGAAGTCAAAGGTACATAGATTTTTTCTTCAGCTTTGTCTTGCCTTAGAAGTTCAACAACACTTGTGCTTCACTTGTGGCTATGTTAACATTTACATGATAAAACATAATCTTTGTAACACTCATGTAAAACACTTTGTGATAGTGTAAAACTTTTGCATATCCATATTTTTGTTTTCAATGTTTGCTTAAGTGTTTGAAATTTACAACCTGTATATAAAATATTTTTAGGCACTCTGTCAAACATTAGTGTCCAAAATGAAACTTTGCATATGTTCAATTGATAATCATCATTTGACCTCAAATGAGTGACAAAAACACTTCTCAGAATTACCTCAAAAGTATAAATAAATAATTTAGATTTTAAAATAGTCTCTCACAGTTCTGTAAAGCTCTTGCTTGATTGTACCATCCATGATGTTAACCAGTATCAAGATTTATTAAGATTCAACTTAAAATTCAGGAAAATTATCCTCAATATTAATTTTATCTTTTGGTTATTCCATGTGGTTACCATAGCTGCAATTTATTAACCCATCATTACTTATCATGTTCCAGATAAGTGTTCATTTTACTCCTCTTTGTTACAGATTTTTTTATACTGAAAATCCCTCTTTGGTAATTTGTTGTAATCTTTATTGACAAGGTTTGGCTAAGCTTATGTTTGTACCAATAGTTGTTGAAGATTTTTTAATTGTATTTCTTGTGTGTTATTTTATAAAAACATAACTGAATATAAAAATACTTTATTTTCTCTAAAGTATTCAACATAATCAATAAATAATATACAAGTATCATAGAAAAATTATGTCTAAATAAAAGTTTGGTTCCAACAAAAAGTTCCATATTCAATTGGTACATACAAGTACTTTCATTGAAAAATGATATAAAAAAATGAAGAAATTTATGGCACTTAAATCTCATCAACTAATACATAATCTACTAATACAAAACAAGGGAGCTAATTATGTCTGAACCTGGCTATCAATGATTGGTTTTCTACAAAATCAACAACATCTTATGTCCCCACAAATTGAAAAAAAAACTACTTCCTTACAAAAAAATCATTTCAAATTCAATTCAATTCAACTGAACTTGTACAAGTTATTTATTTTACTTGATACATAAACAAATTTATTGTCATCTAACAAAAGCTAAAAACAATATTTTGAAATATGGCAAGCATTTACAATCATTTACAAACATGATACTGTTTAAGGAAATAAACTGTTGTTTATACAAATAAAAACAGTTAGAAATTTGTTTATCTAGTGTTAACAGTACAAACATGATACAGCAGTTGCATAGTTATATTTGGTCCAAGTTAAGACTGTTGCCAACACGTAATGCTATATTTGTAAAAGGAGACTTATCTATATATTTACACCACACTGTTCAGTATTTCTCATCCAAGTTATCTATCTTTTGGCTATCAATGCTATTAATGTAAAACAGAAAAGAAAAACTTTCTCCCTGAGCTTAAACTTTAAAGTTACTCTTATCCAGGAAATATGTTTTAAAAAGCCTTTCTCTGAGACATTTACTCACAATAAATGTAGTAATGCTATTGTAAACTACAATAAAGGACAGGAGCCGATTTACTTTCTAACATGATTAGAATTTTCAAATTTAGAACACAGTATTCTAAAAGATAATGTAAACAGTAATTAAACTTGATTATGGATTAAAGGTACAACCAGCTGATTAATTCTTTTAAATAACTTTTTAAAGAAATACAAAAAATTGACACTCACAAATCTATTTACTTTTGGAACATATATTATCAGCCATTTGGTAATGATTTAAAGTCTTTGACCAAATAATATTGATTTAGAACAGAATGTCATATCTTGTCTCATCTTTACCACCATTCAAGCTCAAGTTGACTGAGATCTGAAGATATAGTACAATGTCATTTTGTTCTTACAGAAACATATCACAGTCATATAGTGTGTTTACAGAAGGTTTACACTGCCATCAACTGTTGATTGATGTAATAGTCATGGACGTAGGCAAAGATAGCAATAGGCTGCCCAAGAATCAAGGACAACCAGACAGCCATGTTCCCGTACTTCCCATCGTGGATAAACTTATTCACTAATAATGAAAATGGAACCTGAAAAATATAACATACACAATGATAACTGTATTCATCAAGAGTTCACCAGGACTGGGAAAAAATAACAAAGGACAACACCAACTCCATAGTAAACTTTATTGTATGTAATTAGGTTTGTCATTTACCTGCCCAAGGTTGGTGGTTTCCTCCTAGTATTCTGATTTCCTCCACCATTAAAGGAGGAGTAAAACCCAACCACCCAACACACTAGACTATTATAAGGATAACACTTAAGTCTAACTATCTTCCCCGAGTTAAACCCCAAATAGATGAAACTTCTTCATTGCACATCTACAAATAGCTTGCATTGATAATTCAAACCCAAGGTGACCCAGGTAGGAAAACAGTTGTTCACCTGTGACAAAACAAGGTAATGTGCAACCTTAGTTGGAAACTATGTTCTGAATGTACAGTATTCGTTATGGAATGGATTATTGACCCTTTAGAAGAAGTCGCCCACTTTCTGTTTTATGTTTGTACCTGAGAAAATCCTCTACCTTGGGTACCCTAAGAGGGACTTGTGAAGAGCCCATGATGTGCAAATTACAAACAACATGTTTCATTTGATCATTTCAACAACAAACTGATGTTTCATTGTATTATCTAATTCTAAGAAGTCTTATTAGTTCTTACTGTTTGGCTTGTAAATTTTTTTGTACAAATTGCATATTTTTCAACCTGAATTATTGATGATACTAACCTGTCCTAACATTGCAGAAAAAGCCCAGACCCTGAACATTCTGAGTGGCACACTGACCAAAAACTGAAAAAAAAAAAAATATTCATTAAAAGACACTTAACATTATGATTAAAAGAAGAATTCATCAAATTAAAGTTTGTTTTTGCCTACAAAAACAATGTTTTTTGCCTACAAAAACAATGTCTACCCCCATTTCCGCAAAAAATTCTAAGTTCAAAGGGCCATTACTCCAACAAAAATTTGAGGATCAAAATTTCCTGGTCACATGCACAACTACATATGGTGAACTTCCTATATATCAAGTTTCATTGAATTCGGTTTCAGAGAAGTTGCGCTGACTAGATGATAAATGATGATTTTCAGCAATTTACAAAGTTCAAAGGGCCATAACTCCCACAAAAATTTGAGGATAAAAATTTCCTGGTAATATGCACAACAATATATGGTGTACTTCCTATATACCAAGTTTCATTGAATTCGGTTCAATAGTTTCAGAGGAGTTGTGCTGCCAAGCTGATAACTGAGGATTTTTAGCAATTTTCTAAGTTCAAAGGGCCATAACTCCCACAAAAATTTGAGGATCAAAATTTCCTGGTAAAATGCACAACTACATATGTGCTTCCTATGTATATTAAGTTTCATTGAATTCGGTTCAGTAGTTTATGAGAAGTTGTGCTCACAAACTTTGTGACAGACAGACAGATGGACAGACGAACGAATGGACGGACGGACACAACAAAAACAATATGTCTCCCCACTAAAGACATAATTATTGAAAAATTCAAAGATCTTAGATGTACAGCAACTAGAAGAGAGAGCAATGTATTAATGTTTTTAATCATTTAAAGCCAACAATGAACATTCTAAGATATACAAATGGGACAAAAACTATCATCTACATGTAGTATGGAATTCAATGTAAGCAAACTTAGAAGTATACATATGCATACTCTGATTATAAAAAGAAACACTGACCAAAAGTCCCAACTATAAATGTATTTACAGGAAAACTGACCTATTTTTAAAAACATAATTGAAGTTCTTCTCAATATCAAATGTAAAGGAAAAACACTTTTAAAATAGCAAATACTAAAAATTACTAACCTCATGAAAAAATGCTGACAATGCAAAAACTGCTACTGATGCAAACATCTTAGAATATCCTCTTTTGACAAGGGGCTTGTATAAATGTCTGCAACAAAAGGACAATGATCAAATATAATATCCTCATTTGACAAGAGGCTTGTATAAATGTCTGCAACAAAAGGACAATGATCAAATATAATATCCTCTTTTGACAAGAGGCTTGTATAAATGTCTGTAACAGAAGGACAATGATCAAATATAATATCCTCATTTGACAAGAGGCTTGTATAAATGTCTGTAACAGAAGGACAATGATCAAATATAATATCCTCATTTGACAAGAGGCTTGTATAAATGTCTGCAACAAAGGGACAATGATCAAATATAATATCCTCTTTTGACAAGAGGCTTGTATAAATGTCTGTAACAGAAGGACAATGATCAAATATAATATCCTCTTTTGACAAGAGGCTTGTATAAATGTCTGTAACAGAAGGACAATGATCAAATATAATATCCTCATTTGACAAGAGGCTTGTATAAATGTCTGCAACAAAGGGACAATGATCAAATATAATATCCTCTTTTGACAAGAGGCTTGTATAAATGTCTGTAACAGAAGGACAATGATCAAATATAATATCCTCTTTTGACAAGAGGCTTGTATAAATGTCTGTAACAGAAGGACAATGATCAAATATAATATCCTCTTTTGACAAGGGGCTTGTATAAATGTCTGCAACAAAAGGACAATGATCAAATATAAAAATTTGGAATAAACACAAATCATATATTTATAATCTCATATATTATGAAGATGGTGTTAGCACAGTCAAATGCTTTTATACTGGTGGAGACATACATATATCCATAAAATGTTTTGACATTGTTTGTACCAACATCGATAATCTTGTATAAATCTCACATTTTCAACACATCAGTTTTCATTAAACATCTGCAGTACTATGAAACCATCCAAGGATATAATTTTTAGCTTGGTGCAGTTTTAAATTGTTTACATATGTCACAATGAATTCTTACCTTACACACCATCTATGGACGGGTACATTCCACGTCTTCCAAAACGTATCTACTGTTTCTGAATTCCTACAAGTATTAGTCACAACTGTATAGAAATGTCGCTTCTCTAACTGTTGTGCAACATTATCTAGTTCTCACACTATGAAACTTTATTGTGTATCACACTCAACATAATGCAATATTACTAGGAAACCCCATTTCAACCATTTTAATTGGCTAAAGGTGTGTGATCTGTAGTTGTTTATTCAATTTACTCAATGATTTTGATTCATTGTTATTTTTGGTTCTCAATTTTAATTGGTTAAAATTTTTGTAACAGATAGCGCGACATTCCAAATTTGCATATATATTCACGCGTCATAGAAGGCGTGACATTCTAAATTTGCATATATTCATATGTCACAATAGGCGTGATGTTCCAAATCTGCATATATTCATATGTCACAATAGGTGTGATGTTCCAAATTTGCATATTGTATGATGGCATGAGGAAATTTTAATAATGACCATTATGGCCATACACCTCATAAAATTTAATTGCGGTTGGAGTTATCATATGTGTTGTGGTCTCATGTTCATCTATTCCATATCCTTTCATAAATTATTCATCAAGATGAAACAGCTACTATGGATTTCTATTTAATTACTTACCACCAATCTTTGTAGAATTCTCTGTCTCCAAATCGTAAAACTTCAGCTATCACATTTAATGAAGAATGGAAAAAACAGTAGAAAAATATCAACCATATAATATGGTTTGGAACCTGAAAAAAAATTCAAAAGATATTGCACTAGAGTTGAAGTTAAGTGGTATTATGAATATTGAATACAGATAATTCAAATCTTTACATATTACAGTTAAATCTAAGTGAATGAAATTCAAGTCAATGATACTATTATGTTTAGGTTCAGCAGAATTCTATTATTTTTAGGTTCAGCAGAATTCTATTGTGTTTAGGTTCAGCAGAATTCTATTATGTTTAGGTTCAGCAGAATTCTATTATGTTTAGGTTCAGCAGAATTCTATTGTGTTTAAATTCTATTATGTTTAGGTTCAGCAGAATTCTATTATGTTTAGTTTCAGCAGAATTCTATTATGTTTAGGTTCAGCAGAATTCTATTATGTTTAGGTTCAGCAGAATTCTATTATGTTTAGGTTCAGCAGAATTCTATTATGTTTAGGTTCAGCAGAATTCTATTGTGTTTAGGTTCAGCAGAATTCTATTGTGTTTAGGTATAGCAGAATTCTATTGTGTTTAGGTTCAGCATAATTCTATATTATATCTAGGTTCGGTAGAATTTGACTTGATAATGATGACATTAACTCCTGTTACTGTCAGGGTAAATTTACACTTTTGGTTGAAACTTAGAAATAAATGCAGAATGATCTATTCAAACTTACAGCTAGTTTTAGTAACCGTTCAACCATTCTGGTAAATTCTAGCTCACTCAGTGGCTTCATAGAATTATTAACTGTAGGGATTATCCACTTAAAAGAAATAAAATGGCAATTATGAGAGTTAATTCACAATATATGTTATCCTTAAATAAACAAATCCACCATAAGCAATATTGTGAAAATAATTTAAAAAGATGAGTTTACAGATTATTCATGCAAAATAACCATATCAAGTTTTGAACAACCTGAAGTAATTAATTAGTTTCTCCTATATCATTAAGCTTATGAGATTAAGTTCAAAATATAGGTAACACCTACATCGTTCATTTGTCTATTGGCATTCCTAAACAGCGAGCAAAAGAAAAAGTGAATTATCTCCCCTGTTTTACTTAAATCAAACTGATAAACCACTCACCTGCTGCACTAAAGCTATCATCAACTGTGACAGGAAAATCTAAAATATAAAAAATAGGTGTATTTACATGTATTTAGAGACATCAATTTATAAAGTGGATTAAAAATTCAAGTTACATTTGGAAACAGGAATCTACCATGTTTGTTAAGTCTGGCAATCACAAACTTTTGGTTTACAAGTTTTGAAATTGATTTTAAATAAAGTTTTTGTTTGAAAAACTAAATTATTTTGTCCTAGAGTGGCTTTGTTTTTGCCTTTATCCATGAATACCATATTCCACTTACCATTTCTATTGCTCTTTTAAGGAGAAATCGCTTTCTTATTCTGATTGACCTTGGGAAGTTCAATTCATAGCAAAGTGTTGGTGCAAACAGGAAGTAATACAAATCTGTAAACGAATTAATATAACATTATTTTTCTTATCACAATGTTATTTTTTTATGGTATATTTCATGCTTCACAATGGTATACTGGTGTTAATAAATGTTAAATGACATAATTGTTAATTGTTCAGATTTCGGGAAATCTGAGGTATAATAAAGTAAATTTTGGGTGGTAGTACATCAATATATAATCAAGAAAGAAGTGTTAAAAAAAACAATGCAGATTTTGTTTAACATATAGATAGATAGAAAATCAACGGGCAAGATTTAATCTAGATTTAACAATAACATGTAATGCCATTCCGAACTAAATAAGTTTAAAAGAAAATAAGTAATAAACAAAACATTTTGCATAACTATGTCACCAAACTAAATAAGTTTAAAAGAAAATAATTAATAAACAAAACATTTCAGCATAACTATCTCACACATTTCAGCATAACTATCTCACACATTTCAGCCTAACTATCTCACACATTTCAGCATAACTGTCTCACACATTTCAGCATAACTATCTCACACATTTAAGCCTAACTATCTCACACATTTCAGCATAACTGTCTCACACATTTCAGCATAACTGTCTCACACATTTTAGCATAACTGTCTCACACATTTTAGCATAACTATCTCACACATTTCAGCATAACTGTCTCACACATTTCAGCATAACTGTCTCACACATTTCAGCATAACTATCTCACACATTTCAGCATAACTGTCTCACACATTTCAGCCTAACTATCTCACACATTTCAGCCTAACTATCTCAAACATTTTAACCTAACTATCTCACACATTTCAGCCTAACTATCTCACACATTTCAGCATAACTGTCTCACACATTTTGAGCATAACTGTCTCACACATTTCAGCATAACTATCTCACACATTTCAGCCTAACTATCTCACACATTTCAGCATAACTGTCTCACACATTTCAGCCTAACTGTCTCACACATTTCAGCATAACTGTCTCACACATTTCAGCATTACTATCTCACACATTTTAGCCTAACTATCTCACACATTTCAGTCTAACTATCTCACACATTTCAGCCTAACTGTCTCACACATTTCAGCCTAACTATCTCACACATTTCAGCATAACTATCTCACACATTTCAGCATAACTATCTCACACATTTCAGCATAACTGTCTCACACATTTCAGCCTAACTGTCTCACACATTTCAGCATAACTATCTCACACATTTCAGCCTAACTATCTCACACATTTCAGCATAACTGTCTCACACATTTTGAGCATAACTGTCTCACACATTTCAGCCTAACTGTCTCACACATTTCAGCATAACTGTCTCACACATTTCAGCCTAACTATCTCCCACATTTCAGCCTAACTATCTCACACATTTCAGCCTAACTATCTCACACATTTCAGCATAACTATCTCACACATTTCAGCCTAACTATCTCACACATTTCAGCATAACTGTCTCACACATTTTGAGCATAACTGTCTCACACATTTCAGCCTAACTGTCTCACACATTTCAGCCTAACTGTCTCATACATTTCAGCATAACTGTCTCACACATTTCAGCATAACTGTCTCACACATTTCAGCATAACTGTCTCACACATTTCAGCATAACTGTCTCACACATTTCAGCCTAACTATCTCACACATTTTAGCCTAACTATATCACACATTTCAGCCTAACTATCTCACACATTTCAGCCTAACTATCTCACACATTTCAGCCTAACTATCTCAAACATTTCAGCATAACTGTCTCACACATTTCAGCATAACTATCTCACACATTACAGCATAACTGTCTCACACATTTCAGCATAACTGTCTCACACATTTCAGCATAACTGTCTCACACATTTCAGCATAACTATCTCACACATTTCAGCCTAACTATCTCACACATTTCAGCCTAACTATCTCAAACATTTCAGCCTAACTATCTCACACATTTCAGCCTAACTATCTCACACATTTCAGCATAACTATCTCACACATTTCAGCATAACTATCTCACACATTTCAGCCTAACTATCTCACACATTTCAGCATAACTGTCTCACACATTTCAGCATAACTGTCTCACACATTTCAGCCTAACTATCTCACACATTTCAGCATAACTGTCTCACACATTTTAGCATAACTGTCTCACACATTTTAGCATAACTGTCTCACACATTTTAGCATAACTATCTCACACATTTCAGCATAACTGTCTCATACATTTCAGCATAACTATCTCACACATTTCAGCATAACTATCTCACACATTTCAGCATAACTGTCTCACACATTTCAGCATAACTGTCTCACACATTTCAGCATAACTGTCTCACACATTTCAGCATAACTATCTCACACATTTCAGCATAACTGTCTCACACATTTCAGCATAACTGTCTCACACATTTTAGCATAACTGTCTCACACATTTTAGCATAACTATCTCACACATTTCAGCATAACTGTCACATACATTTCAGCATAACTATCTCACACATTTCAGCATAACTATCTCACACATTTCAGCATAACTGTCTCACACATTTCAGCATAACTGTCTCACACATTTCAGCATAACTGTCTCACACATTTCAGCATAACTGTCTCACACATTTCAGCATAACTATCTCACACATTTCAGCCTAACTGTCTCACACATTTCAGCCTAACTATCTCAAACATTTCAGCATAACTGTCTCACACATTTCAGCCTAACTATCTCACACATTTCAGCATAACTATCTCACACATTTCAGCATAACTGTCTCACACATTTCAGCATAACTGTCTCACACATTTCAGCATAACTGTCTCACACATTTCAGCATAACTATCTCACACATTTCAGCCTAACTATCTCACACATTTCAGCCTAACTATCTCAAACATTTCAGCCTAACTATCTCACACATTTCAGCATAACTATCTCACACATTTCAGCCTAACTATCTCACACATTTCAGCATAACTGTCTCACACATTTCAGCATAACTGTCTCACACATTTCAGCCTAACTATCTCACATATTTCAGCATAACTGTCTCACACATTTCAGCATAACTGTCTCACACATTTTAGCATAACTGTCTCACACATTTTAGCATAACTTTCTCACACATTTCAGCATAACTGTCTCATACATTTCAGCATAACTGTCTCACACATTTCAGCATAACTATCTCACACATTTCAGCATAACTGTCTCACACATTTCAGCCTAACTATCTCACACATTTCAGCCTAACTATCTCAAACATTTTAACCTAACTATCTCACACATTTCAGCCTAACTATCTCACACATTTCAGCATAACTATCTCACACATTTCAGCATAACTGTCTCGTACATTTCAGCATAACTGTCTCACACATTTCAGCATAACTATCTCACACATTTCAGCATAACTGTCTCACACATTTCAGCCTAACTATCTCACACATTTCAGCCTAACTATCTCAAACATTTTAACCTAACTATCTCACACATTTCAGCCTAACTATCTCACACATTTCAGCCTAACTATCTCACACATTTCAGCATAACTATCTCACACATTTCAGCATAACTATCTCACACATTTCAGCATAACTGTCTCACACATTTCAGCCTAACTGTCTCACACATTTCAGCATAACTATCTCACACATTTCAGCCTAACTATCTCACACATTTCAGCATAACTGTCTCACACATTTTGAGCATAACTGTCTCACACATTTCAGCCTAACTGTCTCACACATTTCAGCCTAACTGTCTCACACATTTCAGCCTAACTATCTCCCACATTTCAGCCTAACTATCTCACACATTTCAGCCTAACTATCTCACACATTTCAGCATAACTATCTCACACATTTCAGCATAACTATCTCACACATTTCAGCATAACTGTCTCACACATTTCAGCATAACTGTCTCACACATTTCAGCCTAACTGTCTCACACATTTCAGCCTAACTGTCTCACACATTTCAGCATAACTGTCTCACACATTTCAGCATAACTGTCTCACACATTTCAGCATAACTGTCTCACACATTTCAGCCTAACTATCTCACACATTTTAGCCTAACTATATCACACATTTCAGCCTAACTATCTCACACATTTCAGCCTAACTATCTCACACATTTCAGCCTAACTATCTCAAACATTTCAGCATAACTGTCTCACACATTTCAGCATAACTATCTCACACATTACAGCATAACTGTCTCACACATTTCAGCATAACTGTCTCACACATTTCAGCATAACTGTCTCACACATTTCAGCATAACTATCTCACACATTTCAGCCTAACTATCTCACACATTTCAGCCTAACTATCTCAAACATTTCAGCCTAACTATCTCACACATTTCAGCCTAACTATCTCACACATTTCAGCATAACTATCTCACACATTTCAGCATAACTATCTCACACATTTCAGCCTAACTATCTCACACATTTCAGCATAACTGTCTCACACATTTCAGCATAACTGTCTCACACATTTCAGCCTAACTATCTCACACATTTCAGCATAACTGTCTCACACATTTCAGCATAACTGTCTCACACATTTTAGCATAACTGTCTCACACATTTTAGCATAACTATCTCACACATTTCAGCATAACTGTCTCATACATTTCAGCATAACTATCTCACACATTTCAGCATAACTATCTCACACATTTCAGCATAACTGTCTCACACATTTCAGCATAACTGTCTCACACATTTCAGCATAACTGTCTCACACATTTCAGCCTAACTATCTCACACATTTCAGCATAACTGTCTCACACATTTCAGCATAACTGTCTCACACATTTTAGCATAACTGTCTCACACATTTTAGCATAACTATCTCACACATTTCAGCATAACTGTCACATACATTTCAGCATAACTATCTCACACATTTCAGCATAACTATCTCACACATTTCAGCATAACTGTCTCACACATTTCAGCATAACTGTCTCACACATTTCAGCATAACTGTCTCACACATTTCAGCATAACTATCTCACACATTTCAGCCTAACTGTCTCACACATTTCAGCCTAACTATCTCAAACATTTCAGCATAACTGTCTCACACATTTCAGCCTAACTATCTCACACATTTCAGCATAACTATCTCACACATTTCAGCATAACTGTCTCACACATTTCAGCATAACTGTCTCACACATTTCAGCATAACTGTCTCACACATTTCAGCATAACTATCTCACACATTTCAGCCTAACTATCTCACACATTTCAGCCTAACTATCTCAAACATTTCAGCCTAACTATCTCACACATTTCAGCATAACTATCTCACACATTTCAGCCTAACTATCTCACACATTTCAGCATAACTGTCTCACACATTTCAGCATAACTGTCTCACACATTTCAGCCTAACTATCTCACATATTTCAGCATAACTGTCTCACACATTTCAGCATAACTGTCTCACACATTTTAGCATAACTGTCTCGCACATTTTAGCATAACTTTCTCACACATTTCAGCATAACTGTCTCATACATTTCAGCATAACTGTCTCACACATTTCAGCATAACTATCTCACACATTTCAGCATAACTGTCTCACACATTTCAGCCTAACTATCTCACACATTTCAGCCTAACTATCTCAAACATTTTAACCTAACTATCTCACACATTTCAGCCTAACTATCTCACACATTTCAGCATAACTATCTCACACATTTCAGCATAACTGTCTCGTACATTTCAGCATAACTGTCTCACACATTTCAGCATAACTATCTCACACATTTCAGCATAACTGTCTCACACATTTCAGCCTAACTATCTCACACATTTCAGCCTAACTATCTCAAACATTTTAACCTAACTATCTCACACATTTCAGCCTAACTATCTCACACATTTCAGCCTAACTATCTCACACATTTCACCCTAACTATCTCACACATTTCAGCCTAACTATCTCACACATTTCAGCATAACTGTCTCACACATTTTGAGCATAACTGTCTCACACATTTCAGCCTAACTGTCTCACACATTTCAGCCTAACTGTCTCACACATTTCAGCATAACTGTCTCACACATTTCAGCATTACTATCTCACACATTTCAGCATAACTGTCTCACACATTTCAGCATAACTGTCTCACACATTTCAGCATAACTGTCTCACACATTTCAGCATAACTATCTCACACATTTTAGCCTAACTATCTCACACATTTCAGCCTAACTATCTCACACATTTCAGCCTAACTATCTCAAACATTTCAGCATAACTGTCTCACACATTTCAGCCTAACTATCTCACACATTTCAGCCTAACTATCTCACACATTTCAGCATAACTATCTCACACATTTCAGCATAACTGTCTCACACATTTCAGCATAACTGTCTCACACATTTCAGCATAACTATCTCACACATTTCAGCCTAACTATCTCACACATTTCAGCCTAACTATCTCACACATTTCAGCCTAACTATCTCAAACATTTCAGCATAACTGTCTCACACATTTCAGCCTAACTATCTCACACATTTCAGCATAACTATCTCACACATTTCAGCATAACTATCTCACACATTTCAGCATAACTATCTCACACATTTCAGCATAACTATCTCACACATTTCAGCCTAACTATCTCACACATTTCAGCATAACTGTCTCACACATTTCAGCATAACTGTCTCACACATTTCAGCCTAACTATCTCACACATTTCAGCATAACTGTCTCACACATTTCAGCCTAACTATCTCAAACATTTCAGCATAACTGTCTCACACATTTCAGCCTAACTATCTCAAACATTTCAGCATAACTGTCTCACACATTTCAGCCTAACTATCTCACACATTTCAGCATAACTATCTCACACATTTCAGCATCACTATCTCACACATTTCAGCATAACTATCTCACACATTTCAGCATAACTATCTCACACATTTCAGCATAACTATCTCACACATTTCAGCATTACTATCTCACCTGTGTAATTAAGATTGTCTGGATAACTAACAAGAACTGTTTCAGGTCTTCCATTAGCTGTGTGATTACCTGACAATAAAAAAGATGAATTATCTTCAGAATCATAAATAACCTCTACCAATACATGTTTATTCACAGACCCCTTACAACCAATTACCAGGAGAAATAGATTATTGTCTAGATATTCATAGAACAATACTATTAATCATCTCTAACTGAAAAAAAGTCCATAATAATTATTAAAATAAAATCTTATTTTTTGCAAAATGTATTACTGCTTTCCATGTGCTTTTAGAACATTTTTACATGTTAGAGGAACAGAAAACAAATGTACAGCTCAATCAATGGGTTTATATAGTCGTGAATAAAGGCGAAAAAGCCTCTGCAGACTCAATGTGTGCCATGGGCCATCCAGCCAATGACACAATACTGCCTGAGATAGCTGCTCCAGTTACACTTGAACCTGAGACAGAGTTTGTCTCCCACCATGTGGAGGTTCTGGTTGGAGCTGTACATTGTCTCCCGAATTCCAACCAGAACCTCCACATGATGGGAGACAATGTACAGCTCTTTCAATGCTGCTATTTATCCTAAAGTCACAGGGAGGACTTTAACATGGAGCAATCCCTCACACCATACTGCAAATGGCCCATAGCACTTATTAAGGCAAAATTATTGGCTAAATGTTGATAACACTACAGCCAGGGGATTTATTTATTGTACTTACTAGATTCTGAGACACTGACAGACTTCCTCCTCCTGATTTTCTTGTTTTCCTCCTTTTGGATTCTACACCACTTGTTCACACTGGCATAGGAAACAAGCTTTAGGAACATTATAGTATAAACTCCACATGTCACACATGAGAATACTGAAAAATAAGTTAACACTGGCATAGGAAACACGCTTTAGGAACATAATGGTATAAACTCCACATGTCACACATGAGAATACTGAAAAATAAATTAACACTGGCATAGGAAACAAGCTTTAGGAACATAATGGTATAAACTCCACATGTCACACAGGAGAATACTGAAAAATAAGTTAACACTGGCATAGGAAACAAGCTTGAGGAACATAATGGTATAAACTCCACATGTCACACAGGAGAATACTGAAAAATAAGTCAACACTGGCATAGGAAACAAGCTTTAGGAACATAATGGTATAAACTCCACATGTCACACAGGAGAATACTGAAAAATAAGTTAACACTGGCATAGGAAACACGCTTTAGGAACATAATGGTATAAACTCCACATGTCACACATGAGAATACTGAAAAATAAGTTAACACTGGCATAGGAAACAAGCTTGAGGAACATTATAGTATAAACTCCACATGTTACACAGGAGAATACTGAAAAATAAGTTAACACTGGCATAGGAAACACGCTTTAGGAACATAATGGTATAAACTCCACATGTCACACATGAGAATACTGAAAAATAAGTTAACACTGGCATAGGAAACAAGCTTTAGGAACATAATGGTATAAACTCCACATGTCACACATGAGAATACTGAAAAATAAGTTAACACTGGCATAGAAAACAAGCTTTAGGAACATAATGGTATAAACTCCACATGTCACACAGGAGAATACTGAAAAATAAGTTAACACTGGCATAGGAAACACGCTTTAGGAACATAATGGTATAAACTCCACAAGTCACACATGAGAATACTGAAAAATAAGTTAACACTGGCATAGGAAACACGCTTTAGGAACATAATGGTATAAACTCCACAAGTCACACAGGAGAATACTGAAAAATAAGTTCACACTGGCATAGGAAACAAGTTTGCATGCAATTTGTTTCACTTACTACTGATACTGGTACTTGTAGTGCAATTTAATCCAATTTTTATACCAAACTGCTAACCCTTCCTAACACTTGATTTGACTTTTGTTTTTAGTAGAAGTATGTGTTGTTGACTGCAGTTTAGTTGGAACTGTGTTTATAGTAGTGCCATCGTCTCCTCATATCTCCTTATAAAATATTGTATACTATGATTCATCCATTGCCTGGTTCTAACAGAGAATATTTTTTGGCAATGGCTTTGTATGTATACCCTATACTTACTTGGATTAGGATGGAGATATAATATAACAGAACTTGGTATAACCAGACATAGTACCAGATTGACAACAGTGATACTGTATCCAAAGTTCTCAGATATCCAGTTCTGTAAAGATATAAAAAAAAAACAATATTCCAGTATATTATAATAAAAGATATATTTTTAAAAATTTCTTTTACATGTATTTTATTGTATTTATGTATATATTGAAGACACAAGCAAGATACATGGTACATGTACAAGTATTTTATTGAGCATTCATTACAGAGACGTTTCAAGATATAACATGAAATTAAAGGATGGTCGCTCCTGAACTTTTTATATCAAATATTTTTTAATTGTAATGGAAATGATAGATAACTGTCCACTGAATCAAAGGACAAAAAGAAAGCTATAGGCCTGTGTGTCATAAATCTGGCAGGAAATCACACTCCTACAAACTATAAGTTTTAACATTGTGAAGTTTTTGGCCATAAAAAACATAAAGTTGTATCAAAATAGTCAAGAAATTTTATACATTTGTTTTAGTGGTCTATATAATAAGAAAGAACCATAAAAAGTAGGGGTCAGTGTACATAATAATTCTTCAGTATCTAAAGGAACAGTCAAGAGGAGTTCCAAAATCAGAGTATTATATAAATTATGGAGAATGTATTTGATCTAAACATTATTCTAAATCTTTACTATGGGCCAAAAACTTGTGTAACATGTCCATTTAAATGACCTCGTCCAGTAAGCTGGACACTTTTAAATGACCTTGTACAAACTTTTTATTGCAACCTTAGATGAACCCTGATAAAGTTTTCACCTGGTCAGGGACACCAAATAAATTACTTCATAAAGGTACACTTCCTTGATCTCTCTGTCTTCCAGAATTCCGACCAGTACCTCCCCGTGGTGGAAGACGGGCCCTGCTCCAGCGATAACAAAGGATACTCTGGAGCAGCTAACACTGGCGGTGGTGTGTCATGGGCTGGTCGACCCATGGCACATAGCGAGTCTAATAGTCGACGCAGAGGGGCTTTCCCCTAGTCGCGACTATAAATACCCATCTGTCTGTCTTGATCTCTCTCTGAACTGGGATGCCTATTATAGATTTGCAAATGTACCTTATCCCTTAAATAATTATAATCTTAATGTGAACTATCATCTTAGCACTGCTATAAGTTCACTTCATGTATAAAGTATCAAATGGGCCCGTGTATGTAGCTGTAAAATTCAGATAAACATTGCACTTAATCCATAGCTCTGAGATCCATAGATAACATGCTTTGACACTTTATGTATTTTTTCCCAGAACAATAACTGTTGCAAAAGAGTCTATATTTAGGAATATTCATGATTTATACATGCAAAATATGCATTAAGTTTATTTATGAGATTTGAATAAATTTATTTTTAAAAAAATGAGGGAAAAACAAATAAAGAATAATAGTTTAGAACCTCAGCTTTTGATTTGTTTCTCTAGCTCTCATAACAGTGTATTGAATATTGCTGTATAAGCTAATTAGTTACATGTACTATTAGATAAATGATGGCAGACTTTAGTTTATCTTTAGAATGGTGGCCTTAGATGACCAGGAAGCTCTCGAGATAAGAGGTTAAGATATGATAACTATACAATGTACTTAATGATAGTCAAAGGATATTTTATGTAATAAATAAAAACTGTTATTTACATATAAGTAATTCTGTCAAGATTTATGTTATAACATAACTATCATCTTATCAAATATATATTTTACCTTGAGACTTCATTTTTTATAACACACATTTTATTTATGATAGCATTGTTATTCAAGGCTAGGTTTGAAGGTTTTATACTTTTCACCCTGTAATCCATTGTGGTCAACCTTGAACTTGATAGTTATATAAAGTTTTTAATTTATTTTTGTACCTCAACTTGACTTATATCTTATCAGACTTGAACTTGAATTTCACTATTTAAATACCAGTATTGGAAATCAATATTTAAGGAATGACTTTAATAGTTGATCATTTTATACGGGTATAAAATGGGTAGGAGTCGTTTTACGCTTAATAAAGCGTGAAGCGTTCGCGCTTTATGTAGAGCGTAAAACGACCCTACCCATTTTATATCCCTATAAAATGACCAACTATTAAAGTCATTCCTTATAATTTAATTTTCGTAAGATTTATATTAACTATCAAATATTCAAAAAAAAACAAAAATCATAGGGACTATTTCGAAAATGCCGTGGCGGATGAAGATGTTAGTGACGTCACAAGACCAAACCATATTATACCAAATAACATGGGTTGGTCTAACCAATCAAATTGAGCGTTACATACCAAATTAAATTATTAAATCATGAAGATAACAGAAAAATATACATAGGACATTTCAACCCAAAGGTCAATTAAGCCCTACTGGCCTCGTTGAAGGCTGCTCTCGGTCTTTCATTGTGCTTTTTCTAAATTATCGCTTGTTATGTGAGCTGTGTCATGTACACTTATTCCACATCTCATTATTTTATATTTAAACTAAACCATCAAAATATGAAGTTTGACCATTACATGTACCCTCATACCATATATAGCACGAAAGGATGTGAAGACAATAAGAGAATTCCTTTAAAAGATTTGTTTCTGATGGATAGAAGGAAAGCAGTTTCATTTTTTCTTCAAGTTGTTTATAGCAAATGAATAAATATTAATTACAACTAATTATAAATGTGTACATGTTTAAACCATTAAATGTAGTAAACAAAAGAAAGATGTAAGGGGAAAATCAAGAGGGGGCCAGGGGCATGACCCCCCCCCCCCTTTTTGGCAGATACATGGGAAATCATTGAAGCATGAACTAAGTGCCCCACTTTTAACCATTCATTTTCTAAATTTCTGATTCGGCAATCTGCCAATGGAGGCAATGCAAGAACTTGTTGATTAAACACATTTCATATATGGCTGTATATGATTTTTGTTTGTGTGGGTGCAATGTCAAAGTTCCTTAAGATATGACTGATGTACATGATAAACAAATAAATCTATGACCTTCAACTTCCTTATATCAACTATGCAACCTTGACTAGTATTATTCAAATACAAATGAAACATAAAAGTACAAAACCTTCAGACAATAGGAATGGCCTTCAATCTATACTTGGAATGGAGAATGGCCTCCAGTCTAATCTTAGAATGCATAATTTCCTTCAATCTACTGATAACTTTTGACATGACTGAGATAAAAACAAGAAAATAAACCTTGTCTGAACCAGACAATACCTGATTTTCAAGGCCTACAAACAACAACAGGAAAATTCTGGCTTTTCTAAAAATGATCCGACACAAAGTCTGTGTTTTGTATATTTAATTGTCATTGACATTGTCAGCTTATATTTGAGTGTTTTTTTTTATTTCTAATGGGGTAATATTGTTTTATTGTACACTTTGTTTTTAACCACTATCTTAATTAATGTAAATTTTAAAACCTAAGGTTTAACTCCCTCAATCTCAGTTTTATTGTGATTTGGTTTGGTTTTATGCATTTTGAACATCTTTGATATTGTGGATTTCCTTTGTTTGGATATATCGATATATAGCATATCCAAATTAACCGTTCATACCAGTGTTTTGGTATTTGTAAATTTGGGTTCTAGTACTGCTAATGAGGAATAATTTTCCTAAATGGCCATACAGCTCATAAAAATTAATTGCAGTTGGAGTTAACATATGTGTTGTGGTCTCATGTTCATTTACTACATATCCTTTCACAAATTATTTGATACTTACTTTAAAACTTTCATAAGCTAATTGTCATTTTTTATCATTATAACAATCAAGTATGTTAGTTTTGTGTGATGATACTCCACCATATCATTAATTGTTTGAAGTGTTGTGTCGGATTTAAAATCTTATGTTTAATGTTTTTTAAATCAGTTGATTAAAGTTTCTCAGCTAGCTGTCAGTAACAGTGAGTGTTCTATAGAGAGTTCCTTGTACCATCCGTTCATTTGTATCTAAGGTTCTCTCATGTGGAACTGATCATTGATTGATTTGATTTGATTTTTATTGTGTGTTAATTTTTGTGCTATGTCTCCGATTATTGATAGGGGGAAGGTTGGGCAAAAAAAACTAGTTAAACCCAGTGTCCCCGTCACATTTTATATGTGCTTCTCCTTAGTCCTAAGCCAGGAATCTTTGACAAAGATTTTATTTGTTCTTGTCTTTTTCATGCTTTCTATTCCTTGTTTCAGAAGGGGTATATCTTTGACTTTTCATGACTGGATTTGAATTATATGCATTTTATTTAGACCATCAACCGACTGCAGACAGTGAGCAGCACCTACTGGCCTGGTTGAAGGCTGCTGGCGGTTTTCCATTGTGTTTTTTTCTAAATTACCGCTTGTTATGTGAGCTGTGTAGTGTACACTTATTCCACATCTCATTATTTTCTATTTCTGATTTATAAATACTACTTACTTTTGATAACAGTTTCTCTGTATAAAAGGCAACTAATACAAATATGTTGGAAGCTGAAAAAGATACAAATTCATTTATTTATCATGTAATTGTAATCACATCGTGAATTTATAGGTAAATACCATAAAAAAGGTCAATAAATAGAAAACCCAATACAACAAAAAATAGTATTAAAAAATAATATTGATGATTTCAAACTTTACAGAAGATCACATACTCATTAGACGATCTGTATAATTAACTGCTTTTGAGAAAAAGAACAGATATGATAAATACATTGTTAATAATCCTCACCTAGTATTAATAGAACGTTCGGCCAACTGTATGGCTCTACCAAAATCAGTCTGGCAACTTTTATTGGGTCTATTAAAATACCATATCTGAAAAACATATAAGATAAAATTGTATGAATAAAGTTATGTCTGTTATATACATATGTAGTATTCTTTTTTTTCTCCTGAAAGAAAACCAAGTTGTTCTCTCTGTTTTGAATATTTTAAAAGGCTAAAATTAATACCACTGTTCTGATTACAAATATAAAAAACTTTGCATCTGTTATAAAAAAAGCTTTGCCAAACAGAGCATGATATGACCCCAACATGTTGAACCCTGTACATTGGAGGCCAAATATGGATAGTCCATTGCTTTGGACACATGCAGCCCATGGTGGACTGACAAAGTTTTTTGACACATACATAGTTTGGTAGACACCTGTTGCATTTTTTCACAAGGAGCTCAATATTTAAAAAAAAAACTACAAGTTTGCCCCTTTTATCCCCTTCATTATAAATGAGTGAAAAATGAATCATTCATTTTGTCAAAGATTCCGCTTAAACAAGTCAACAGAATTTTTCTTTTTAAAGTAATTAAAAAATTACTTGTTAGAATTGTTATTTTTCTCTGAACAAATACTTATACAAGCAAACTTGAAAGTCTTTTAGCTCATTTACTTGTTGCACAATATCTTTACAACTAAACAGATCATTTTCTTGAAATGTTTACATCATCTGCTCAATGGTCCATTAGAAATTACTGATGCACAGGGCTGTCTTCATGGTGGGCGAGGCCTTTGTAAATTGCCCACTAGGGACAATTACATGTTAATTATTTCCCATTTAACTTTAGATAACAGATTATCTGAGTCTGGTGAAGGTTGGTGATACTATAAGCAATATAAATAATCTTAAACAAAATTATATTTCATGGCTAGATCAAGATAATTAATAAAAGAATGATTTTCAACCAGTTTACATTTGTCATACTTGTACAAGTAATTAAGTGTAAGTCACAAAAAGGGAGACAATTTAATTCTTTCAAGTTTACTGATAGAAGTTAAAATCTGTTTACTTGTACAAGTGGGATCTCTGACTCATTTTGTATCCACTATTTGACAAAAATAAACTTGTAAAAGATAAAAATAGAAAAGTTGGATTTTTGCTTCTAAATGCTAAAAGGGAGAGAACCGCAAAAATCAATACCATCCACCATTTTTAGTAAGGCCAAATAAAAAAATATGTATGTTTCTGGTTTCACTACCATCCTGACCCTAGCCTTTTTATTGTCATTTTTGCTTAAGCACCGTTAAACTAGAAATCTGCTCCCCATAAACTCAAGATAAAAAATTTGAAAAAAAAAAAAATAATAATAATGCCTACCTGCCAAACCTATTTTTCAAGCATGAAACCAGAAACACACATACTTTTTTTTTAATAAGGAACATCATTGTTAAATTTCATAGCAATCTGTATACCTGAACAAAAGTCCCCTTTTGGGGCCCCTAATTTTTAAACCAATAACAGGAACTCCCAAAATCAATCCCATTGGTCAACTAAAACAAAAGTTTTAAAGGGAACAAACACAAAATGTCATATTTTCCCTTTTGGGCCCCTTATTTCTAAAAGAACCCCTAAAACCAATCCCTACCATCTTTTAATGGTAAGCAACATCAATGTAAAATATCAAAGCAATGTTATTTATATATTTTAATAATTGTTTTTGTCCTGATGATGGCTGAAAGATCACCAGGACACAAAGCAAACAACAATCAATCAATCAATTGAATAACAAGAACTAAAGTTATTTACTGGTAGCATACACTAAAGTTAACAGACTACAACGACACTGATGACAATGACAGCATCATACAATTAAATTACCACAATTTGTTTTGCTGTCATGAAAGAAACTGCTATTTAGTTAATTTTTAATTAAATTTTTAATATAAAATTTCTAACTGTGAAAGAATACTGGTACATGTAAGTGTATTTTGTGTGTTTTTTTAAATATATTTTCTATTAATCATGTACATGTACATGCAATTAATATTGTTCAAGTACTTATTTGTTGCTTCAATATACATTGTACATGTACAGGAAATTATCAATTAATATTACTATCAAACAACTAATTGAAATATCAATCCACTGAGAAAACAATACTTACTTTAAAATGTTCTCTAAAAATAGTCTTGTGTTAGCTAGGGCCTGGAAAAATATCATTGATTTCAAAATGTTAGTTTCCATGTAAAAAATAAATTAAAAAAATAATTCATGTATATCATGTATATCATTATCTTTATGTATTTATAGATCAATGGATTATTAGTTTTGAAGAAAATTTATCCTATTCTAATATTTTAGTGAATAGGGTAAAAGGGAATACACATTCCTACATGCAAAATAGTCAACTGGCAGCCTGCAACTTGTTTTATTTTGATTTAGAGTTTGATTAATCATGATCAAATCATGAAAATAACATGTACATGATGTATATGAAGAAAAAACATAAAATACAAAGTTTGATATTAATAGCCATGCATATAAATGTATAGCCTTTGCTTAGTCTACATTATCATTGCATCATATCATTTACAATGTAAAACCTTCGTTTTTTTTATTTAAACAAAGCCCTGACTAGACTTTAAAATTGGCCATGAACTTTTATTCATTACATTCACAAAGTACAAACTATAAATTAAATGTATTAAAGCATTAGCTTCAATATGAAGGTCAAAATATTGTTGGATATTTAAAACTTTAAACCTCTATATGTCAATAAGACTATAAAATGCCCATTATCAAAAGTTATACAATTAATATTTTCATTAAAATGTGCATGCAAAAAATGCATGCGTCAGGGACTTCTATCAAGGACACTATGGAAAACACAGGCCATTTAACTGTTAATATGGTTTGTTGAACATGCATGCAACACAACTAAGACCTTGACCTTCAAAAAGCATTAATAACCAATGCATGATTCCTGCTCTGTAAGAAGGTTTAATTTTGAAACTAAAATTGCAAATTTATAAATCATTTATACACATGCGTACATGGACCTTTTTGACTGGTGCCTACATACATGTATACTTTACAATGCACATGAAACAAAGTATTGCTGTATACATGAAATTGCAAACATTTTTCCAGTGAGTGCCATATTCATATCAAATCATGATTTAAAAGCCTATTATTGTAAATAATTCAGTTATAAGACCACTATAAAAAGTAAGTTTTAATTTCCTACCAGTAACAAAATGCATAAATTTAACAGTCCTCTGTAGTTTGTAAACCCACTGGCTGTACTGAAGAGAGAATCTGCATGCTTATGGATCCTTGAAATAAATAAGAAAAAATAGTTTCATAATTACAATTTCATATAGGTTTATTGTTTTTTTTTTTGTGTTGTTTTCTTTTTTTTTTTTTTCTTTTCATCTTTTTTGTTGTTGCAAAATTCTGTACATGCCTGGTTCTACATATTATTTTATATTCAAAATAATTCACATTGTTGGAATATTTTATAACATGATGATTGTATTTGTTATATAAATGTCTAAACCATTGTAATATGTCATTGTACATTTGGCTTCAAGGCCCCATGATTGGTAATAAAGAATTTCTATTTCTATTTCTATACTGTAGATTCATTTCATTTTCGTACACATTGGTCATCATGAAATGTGCCAGACCACCGGACCAGTCCGATGAAAAATTTACAAAATAGCCTTTGGTCTGGTGAATTTGGTCAAATTTACAACTAAAATGTTCAGTCAGTCCTGCAGACCTTTGATATTGGTCAGGCAAGAATTTTCAACTTTCATGAAGACAGACACATGCAGGTAACAATTTTGTTGTTTTATTGAAAAAGGATCAGCTCATGGATTCTTAAATCTGCTGCAAATAGATCAATGATAATTTTCCTATTCGTGGGATATCAAATTTGGTGGATAAAAGCTACCCACGAAAACCCTGAAAATTGATACCCCACAAATAATAATGAAACCACATTATACATGGTCAAATGTACAATGAATCAGACGAAGTGCTTAACATGACTTCTTCGTATCCTCCCACAGATTTTAAAACACAAATAAATAAAAAAACAATACACCATTGCTATTTACAAGAAATTTGGGGCTGTCAGTGAGAAATTCTAGGGAATATATATGTCACCTGGAAAAAAGTTAAGCACCCCCATGATTTTTTAAAATCATACATTTTCAAAACTTTTTTTAACCATTAATTAACTGATAGTCTTTGTAAATTTGTATTGCAAACTAAAATATGCACTGTTAAGCACAATTTAACATGTTTGTAACAAACAAAAAGGCTTTTTTTTATGTATATAACACGAAATGGCAAAAAAGATGGCTTTTGTACATAAACATGGTCTTTGAAAAGTATGGTCCCCTGAAGCTCAAAACTTTTAATTAATTGTCAAATCGCACTTGAAAAGGTAAATCTTAATTAAAAAATTGATATTGTATCGTCAACGAGTCAATTTTGAGTATGTCAACCTTAAGCACGAATGACTGATGGAATCCTTGTTTTTTACTCCCAGTTTGGCGTCTTTTTTTCTGAAGAGTTATCTCCCGCTTTTTTAGGCGAAAATGTGCTTTTAACCAAAAGCTAACATCCTTTCAGTCACATATTGAAGAATTAAAACTGACCAAAGTCATGAAAATAAAAAAATATTTCAAATCATCAAAAAGCACAAAAAGTCTAGGGGTGCTTAATTTTTTTTCAGGTGTATATTTCAGTGTATGTATTTGTAAAAAATGCAAAATATACAGTGAAAAAAGAAAAAAATTAAGCTACATGTAGCTTGGCAAAAATATGTGAATCTTATATGCAAACTAAATTGATTTTTTTTCAGTTTTAGGTCAACATGAATTCTATGGGCCCTTCTATAATTATTCTATCCCTTACAAGTAACAGCATCAATATATAAATTAAAATTTCTAATCACATATAAACTACTATTGTAAATACATGTATTTAGTACATATAAATGACTGAAAAATGCTTTGTAAAATGGACATTTGTACATAGACATATAGACATGAACTTACTCTCCTTTATTTGTAGGCGTATTTCCATCCATAACATATTCTGGCTCACTCAGTGTTCTATGAACCCATTTAATACCATCCAATAATGAACTTCTTCGTCTTTGAACAATATTTTCTGATGTACATGTTGTATTAGTTTGTTCTTTTTTACAATCATCACAGTGATCAAAACTTTGATTGTTATTTGGTTCAATTTTGTTCATTTTTGACATCTTATTTTTCCTATTTTTTAGTGTCTCCTGGTTATGTGAATCATCCGTTTTGGAAATACTAGCAAATGCTGCTGATGCTGAGCTGATTGAAGAAACAACAGTCTCTTCTATCAACATGGTGCATACAATAAAAAAATATTCGAACAGAAAAGGGTCTTTTTCCTACGATGTGTTCAGAGCCAATGGGCAACTGTAGGACTGTCCAGACAAATAAATCTATTTATATTTAACCCACGTGGGATATATTCAACTACAATATAAAAAGGTCAATGTCACACATGCGACATGCATGGTGAGTTTGTGGGATTTAAGAGGATTTGTTTTGGCGTTATATAACTGAATTTTCACGTATTTAGAATTAACTCACGGCTTATCTGGTTGATTTTTTCGGTCTTTAAACTCTTCTTTGTAAATGTCTTCTACTTTATTCATACTAATTGTCCGGCGAAGCCGTACAGATTTTGACGGGCTTTTTGTTGCCATTTTTCCGCTTGAGTGAGCAAGTCACTTGCATCATTAAAAATATCAATCACTAAAAGAAGTTCAATTTAGCAAATTTGTCTCTTTATGATTTTACAATACTCTAAATTTTAGAATTCACATCACTTTCTATTTGTAATATCATAGTAAAACTGGACAAAAAGCCCAAAAGCAGAATTATTTTTCATGGATGGAAGCATGAAAAAAAAAATTTGGGAAAGATGAAGACCGAAAAGCAAAGATTAGAATTTGTCACAGATGTCTTAGAAAAAACAAATGGTTTTGTATATTCTTTAAACAATTTAGCATATAATTATGTTTCATAAAATGATTGCATCTCTCTTCTGTTATGAAAAGACATGTACAAGAGCATTGAATTGGTGATTTGTAGATTTACAGACTATTATTAGAGTTATAACTTATAGTGTTAATGTCATTAAATGATTTGGTATACAATTTTGTTAGCTTTTGATATATATATAATACCAGAGACCTGTTTAATATACAGGTCTATGATAATATGATGCAGGTTAAACCTGTGGCACTCCCCAAGTTACAATCAATTTGTTTGTTGGAAATATAAAAAAAACCAGCTTTTCTTGTGGGTCATGTGTGCGTTTAGTTCCAAAAAAGATGCTGAAAGTTCGGGAGAACAAAAGTGCTAAACCGGAAATTGCAGGAAAATTCAGCTCATTGTACAACTAGAATATTGACATTTCTACCATTATCACATAAGGAGTGGACAGGAAGGTCTATAACTCTAGGTACAAAATCGGGAAAATATCAAAAGCTATCAATTGAGTCAAAGTTATTGGATGACTCCTTATAGGAGTTTTTTTCCCTGAATCGTCAAAATTGACCATTTTCACAGTTTTTTTTACTTTATCTTGAAAACCGTAAGTTCTAGAGGAAAAGTTAGCATTGCAAAATTGTTTAGCTTATCGAAAACTACTACTTTGAGCAAGATTTTAAATTGTCAGATCAACCATTTAAGAGTTATCACCCTTTAACTGTTTTTTCTATCAATTTTAACTGATTTTTAAAAATCTTCTTCTCTGAAACCACTGAAGGGAGTGATTGCTTTTAAACTTTGTACACTTGATCTTTAAGATGTCCTCTACCAAGTTTGTGAAATTTATGCATGTTGACTAACTAACATGGCCACCATTGCTAAAAATAGAACAGGGGGGTCAAACCATAGTATATAGCTAAAAATATAAGAGATAGAGAAAATTCAAAGCAACCCTCCTTCTTCAGCATCAACAGCTCTGAAAAACTATCCATTGAGTCGAAATTGTGGAATGACTCTTTATTGGAGTTATTTTCCCTTAATTGTCAAAATTGACAATTTTCGCAGTTTTTGAACTTAGCATTACAATTTGTATATTTGATCTTTAGAGTGTTTTCTAATCTATCCTAACTTGTTTCTTTAATGTTACTTACCAAGTACATGTAGACCATGTTGAACACTAGATAGGAGCCTTTAGCATAAGAGATCAGGTGAGCGATTCAGGCTCCTGGGAGCCTCTTGCATACATTTTGTACATGTGACGGATCTGTGATGACAAAGCTGGAGATTTTGAATTTTTTCGCTGGAGATTGGACAAAAAAGCAGGAGATTTTCAACACTCATTAAAATTGCATTTCAATGTCAATTGAGGGCACTAGCGTGTGCCAAATATACATGGCTTCACTGATTAATCTCAAACTGTTTTATACAATCATCAGGTCAATTATGGCAATAAACCTTTAATTAACACCTTTAACTGTTAAATTATCGTCTTCCTTATTGAAAAACCCCTAAAACACCAGAAATGTTTTATGACTGAACAATTAGATTGTCTATAAAACTAAAATTTTGTCATGTCTCGAAAAAGTGGGAGATTACACAAAAAGTCGGGAAACAGGAGATGGATAAAAAAGTTGGGAGATTTCGTGGTTTCATGGGTCACGCAAACCACCAAAATAAATTTCGAACAAAAAAAAAATTATACGTTGCTTTTTATAGATCTCGGTATTTGTTAGATCACACATTTATGAAACTACGAATATGCAATTTACTCCCAATAAAAATCAAAGCGTTAAAAGGCAGAGCTAAATATTAGCATTAAAAATAAAGAACTATCTGTGTTTCTTAAACTTGAACGTTTTGTTTGTTTCCTCCGCACACTTACACATTTGTTGAGAAATCTGTAATTAAGCTCCGCCCACTTGATCAAAGGTCAAAGGTCAACAATGCTTAAGTGAACGTCAACGAGTAATGATACACGATATGTAGTGCACACTTATATCACATTTATGTTGGGGTATAAATATGTACCTCTTATTTTAGACAATTCGTATAACATTTAAAATAAAATAAACGATTAATGTTCTGTAATAGATCCTCTGGTAGCAATATTGACTGACCGATTTACCCTGTCTAGACGGAAAAAAAACCGTGAAAATCAGATAGCTTTATGACTCTATAAGGCTCTGCCTAAAAACTGATACCCATGAATTTAAGTATTTTAACAAGAACATAATTTTTGTCTCATCTGCGAAGCGGAGCGAGACATAGGTGTTATCTTACTGGCACTGGCGGTAGAATTAGTTTTTGTGTTTAGGTTTTATGAGCGCTCCATATCTCAAGAACTATGTGTCCAAGGTTGACTTGATGAAACTTGGTTTACATATGCCCCAGTTGTAGCTAAGCACAGCTGCATCCTTATCTTTTGACCTTGATTTTTGGGTTGAGTGACTTTGACAATTTGCAATAAATATAATACCAATGTAAATGTTTTATGAGCACCTCTATATCTCAAGCACTACAAGTCCTAGGTTGATGAAACTTGATATGAATATGTCCCAGTATTGCACAATTGCATGCCCATCTTTTGACCTGGATTTTCTAGTTAAGTGACTTTGACAATTTTAAGATTTTATGAGCACCTACATATCTCAAGAACTACAAGTCCTAGTTTGAAGAAAATTGGTGTGCATATGTCCCAGAAGTATCTTAGCACAGTTGCATCCCCATCCTTTAATCTTGATTTTCCCATTGAGTGACTTTGACAAATTTCAATACATATAAAAAGCTATGCCATCTCCATATCTCAAGAACAATAAGTCTTAGATTGAAGAAACTGGGTATGCATATGCCTAATAGTAGCTTTGATTGTGTTTGAGAATAACAAGGTATTCGGATGGTGCCAGCAGACAGACATACCTGTACTTTAGTGTTAACTCTTGGTTGTTAACTTGATGAATCTGACAAATGTGTCAGGATTTATTATAAAGTCTTGCTACTACCTATGCTTACTTAGAGAATTAGAATTTTGCCTATTTTTTATTAGCTCACCTGACCCGAAGGGTCATGTGAGCTATTGTCATCGTTAAGCGTCCGTCGTCCGTCCGTCCGTCCGTCGTCCGTTAACTTTTCTTCAAAGATCTTCTTCTCTGAAACCACTGAAGGGATTGCATTGAAACTTGGTATACATGATCTTTAGGATGTCCTCTACCAAGTTTGTGAATAATATACATGTCGACTAACCAACATGGCCGCCGTTGCTAAAAATAGAACAGGGGGGTCAGACCATTGTTTTTGGCTTATAACTCGAAAAGTATAAGAGATAGTGAAAATCCGAAGCAACCTCCCGTGTTCAGCATCAAAAGCTCTACAAATCTTTCCATTGAGTCGAAGTTGTGAAACGACTCCTTATAGGAGTTATTGCCCTTTAATCATCAAAATTGACAATTTTTGCAGTTTTTAGACTATATCTGGAAAACTGTTAGAGCTAGAGGAAAAGTTAGCATTGCAGAATTGTTAAGCTCATTGAGATCTACAAAAATGAATTCAGGGTCTAAATTGCCAGATCAGCCGTTTAAGAGTTATTCCCCTTTAACTGTTTTTTTCCATTAATTTACACTGATTTTCAAAAAGCTTCTTCTCTGAAACCCCTGAAGAGATTGCATTGATACTTGGTATACATGATCTTTAGGATGTCTTCTACCAAGCTTGTGAATTATATACACGTGGACCAACCAACATGGCCGCCGTTGCTAAAAATAGAACAGGGGGTCAGACCTTTGTTTTTGGCTCATAACTCAAAAAGTATAAGAGATAGAGAAAATCCGAAGCAACCTTTCATGTTCAGCATCAAAAGCTCTACAAATCTTTCCATTGAGTCGAAGTTGTGAAATGACTCCTTATAGGAGTTATTGCCCTTTAATTGTCAAAATTGACCATTTTTGCAGTTTTTGGACAATATCTTGAAAACTGTTAGAGCTAGAGGAAAAGTTTGCATTGCAGAATTGTAAAGCTCATTCAGATCTACAAAAATGATTTCAGGGTCAATATTGTCAGATCAGCCATTTAAGAGTTATTCCCTTTTAACTGTTTTTGTCTCGCCTGCGACGAATAGTCGCGGAAGGCGAGACATAGGTATTACTTTCCGGCGACGGCGGCGGCGGCGACGGCGGCGGCGTAAACTTTTTTGTAAGACTTTTGTGGACAATGAATTGCTTGAAAAGTATAATAGCCAGGCATCTGATATTTGGTATACAGACAGTTCAGGTTATGGTCTACACAACTGTCACCATGCCGTTTGACCCTGACCCCATTTTCACGCTCCAGTGACTCTGTGAACTTAGGTCTTTTTTCAGGCCGTAAACTTTTTTGTAAGACTTTTGTGGACGATGAATTGCTTGAAAAGTATAATAGCTAGGCATCTGATATTTGGTATACAGACAGTTCAGGTTATGGTCTACGCAACTGTCACCATGCCGTTTGACCCTGACCCCATTTTCACGCTCCAGTGACTCTGTGAACTTAGGTCTTTTTTCAGGCCGTAAACTTTTTTGTAAGACTTTTGTGGACGATGAATTGCTTGAAAAGTATAATAGCTAGGCATCTGATATTTCGAATACAGACAGTTCAGGTTATGGTCTACGCAACTGTCTCCATGCCGTTTGACCCTGACCCCATTTTCACGCTCCAGTGACTCTGTGAACTTAGGTCTTTTTTCAGGCCGTAAACTTTTTTGTAAGACTTTTGTGGACGATGAATTGCTTGAAAAGTATAATAGCTAGGCATCTGATATTTAGTATACAGACAGTTTAGGTTATGGTCCATGCAACTGTCACCATGCCGTGTGACCCTGACCCCATTTTCACGCTCCAGTGACTCTGTGAACTTAGGTGTTTTTCAGGCCGAAAAACTTTTTTGTAAGACTTTTATGGAAGATGAATTGCTTGAAAAGTATAATAGCTAGGCATCTGATATTGGGTAAACAGACAGTTGCAGTTATGGACAACGCAACTGTCACCATGCCATGTGACCATGACCCCATTTTTACGCTCCAGTGACTCTGTGAACTTAGGTCTTTTTTCAGACAGAAAACTTTTTGTAATACTTGTGTTGACAATGGATTGCTTGAATAGTATAATAAGTAGGCATCTGTTATTAGGTATACTGACACTTTTTGTGTTTATATCAAGAAATGAAAGCTTAGGTAGTTGATTTTAGTGATGGTGCCGGCAGGCGAGACATACTTTTAGTGGCCACACTTGTTTTTCCATTTTAACTGATTTTCAAAAATCTTCTTCTCTGAAACCACTGAAGGGATTGCATTGATACTTGGTATGCTTGATCTTAAGGATGTCCTCTACCAAGTTTGTGAATTATGTATACTCACTCAAAAAAGTTACGCAACAATACAAAATTTCCCTATATATTTTAAATAAACCTACCTTATTTTATTTTTGTATTGCAAAGCCATTTCTTAACCGATTTTAATGAAATAAAAACCAAGAGAACGAGAAATGATTGTAATTTATTTTTACGATTTTAGAAAAATCGTCACTTCACCGGTTTTTAAGATATCAAAAGTAGAAATCAACTGTTAATTTTCTGTGTCAACAACCCGTTTAAATCAACAAACATTTTCCGTGGAAAAAACATTGGTTATGTTCTACTCGCATTCTATCAAAAACCGTAACAGCTAGGATTTTGCCCAAATCATAAAAAATAAACTTCACTTGTTTGTCTTTTTCTTGGTTTTTATTTGATAAAAAATGATTGAAAAACAGCTTGGCAATATCAATTTATAATAAGGTAGGTTTACTTAAAACATATAGTGAAATTTTCCACTGTTGCATAACTTTTTTGAGAGAATATACATGTCAACCAACCAACATGGCCCCCACTGCTAAAAATAGAATAGGGGGTTAGACCATTGTTTTTGGCTTATAACTCGAAAAGTATAAGAGATAGAGAAAATCCGAAACAACTTTTCATGTTCAGCATCAAAAGGTCCTTACAGGAGTTATTGCCCTTTAACTGTTTTTGTTTTCTATTAATTTAAACTGATTTCCAAAAATCTTCTCTTAAACCACTGAAAGGATTGTTTTGCAACTTTGTACATGTTGTATACTTGAAAGTTTGTGAAATTTATTCAAACTTTGGCATAAGAGATCAGGTGAGCGATTCAGGCTCCTGGGAGCCTCTAGTTTGGGTTTAAAGAACATCATGGTCAAAAAAGACCCAAACATTTTGAACTGTTAAATAAATGTTGTTTTGAATACTGTATAATGACTATGTAATGCTCCCAAATGCCACTCAGATCTTTAGTTTGTAAGGTCACATATTGCCATCAATAATAAGTATTTTTGTATATGAGAGTGCCAATATTGACATAAGTGAATTGTTTTTTTTAAATTTCAGGTATAAATAAAAAAGCTAAATTTATAGAGAAAGCTTTGAAGAATGATGATACCGAAGTTTCTACATTCAGGAAGTTTGCAATCAGTAATGGAGGATTGGTTAATAATGAAATCAGAAAAAAGGTTTGGCCAAGACTGTTGGAAATGAAGGAAGAAGACTTAGAAAACATTCCAACTAAACCAGGTAAATGTCTGATGAAAATCTTCATGTTCTTATAATGCTTACACGATAGCTACAATAAGTCATGTTTATTGAGCTGAAATTTTCACTAGATGATTGATATCCTAAAAACTTTTAGTTCAAGTTTTGAGATCTAAAGGCCACTTTTTATAACAACAAAAACATACATAAGTATTTTTTTTTAAGCAAAAAAGACCTGAAAAACAAAATTTTTCACTAAAAATTTTGAGTCAAAACTTTCTTGAATATACAGTAAGCCAGAGAGACATATTTTTGTTTAAATCATTGTCAGAATTTTTCATGTAATATAAAGATTCTCTGTTTCAGATAGCAGTATTTTACAGAGTCACAGAGATTATCAGCAAGTTGTAATGGATGTCAACAGAACACTGAAAAGATTTCCTCCAGGTCTCCATTGATATTATCATTTAGGACTCTTTGTTAATCCAACATAATTGTAATAACTTTAACATGTCTTTTTCTTCTTTATATGGGTATAATGACTCTTACATTTCTAAACACTTTTTATCAGTTTAGTGCCAATTTTCACTTTTTAATTTGTTTTTATTAAATATATATATATATAATGCCTTTAGGTTGGGTAAACAAGAAATTTCATCATGTGCCTGTCCTAAGCCTAGAATCTTATAGTTGTAGTTTGAAAAATCAATGTAATTGTTTTATATTTTTTATAATTCTATAATTGAATCATTTGCATTAAAGTTCCGTCCAATTACAGGATTGTGAGCATTAACCATTGGTCACATTAATGGCTGCTGGCACTTCATTGCAGATCTTTATAGTCAATTTGTTTACATCTTTATCTTTTAATATATTAATACAGGAATGGATGATGATGTCCGTCTCTCACTTCAAGATCAGCTGATTGATTTAATTATGAGAGTGCTGGTTAATCATGAAGAGCTGCATTACTACCAGGTATAGAAACCAAGAAAATTCAATTTGTGACATTTGACTTATTCCTTTTAAAAGTAGGTCAAAAAATTTCCAACTCTGCTGACTATTAAAAAATCCAAAAAAAAATTGGTATATAATTGTAAAAGTGCAAATTAAAAACAAATGGTTTTTTTTTGTCTGAAAAGGTTTACTATTGAAAACAAAAATAATTTATGTTCCTAATTATTCCCCAACAATAACTTGTTTTGGGCATTTTAAGTTTTACTCGTATTTGTCCTTCGTTATGTCAGTTTGTCCAAATTGTAAAGCTTTTCTCAGACATCGTACATGAGAATAATCTGAAATTGGCAGGGTTGTTCAGTATGACAAACCGTATGTAGTTAGGTAGTACTCCACAATTAGGATTTTTTCACAGTATTGTTTTCGTAGGTGGCCGCTGTGAACTTTTTGTTAAATGAAAATATTGATTCGTTTTGGTCTTGAAATAAGAACAACAACAAAAGCAATAAAAAATCTGGACCCGTTTTATAAAAATTACGATCCATGGTTATTGTTTTAAAGAATAATTTTTAAAAAGTCAATCCCTATGCTCATAACGCGTCGCTTCCAGCTGGGCATGTCAGGGTTGGCAAAAACCCAGGTTTTAAGAGTATTTCCCAGCCCAGTGATTTCCTATTATATTATTGTATAAACCTACAAAACAATAAGTTTTAATAAGTGTAATGGACACTTTTCAGTTAAAACTTAATGAGAACGCTATTGATAAAATATATATATAAGAGTGAAAGATATAAAAAATAATGAAAAAAATATGATATATGTTAAAATTTACATGTACTGATGTATTAAAATGTCATAGTGCTTGTGGGTTGGAGTCTACAAATTAACTTGAAATTGATATGGCCTTATATAAGTTTAATATTGTTTGTTTAAATACATGTATGTACAGTATGGCACATTCTAATCAACACAAGCCCTACCTTATAATTAGACAATAAAGGATGTTTTGATTACTTATCCTTATTTAATCTCTTTATGGTTTCACAAGTATCTCTTGATTTATAGCCTGGGGTTTTTATCAATGATTAGTATAGACTACATGTATAAACCGTGTATTGTCCTATCTGTCAAAACTGCAATGACAATGAGTGAAAAAATAGCAAAAATAGTGCAAATATATACATGAATTGTAATGTTATATTTACTGCCTAATAAAAATAATTCATTTTTCGTAAAAGAGGAAAGTGTTTGAAGCATACTTATTATTAAATAGGATTTTTATTCATGAATAATATCTTACATGTATTACCCAATATTCCCCACTTTAACAATTTTAAGGGTATTGCCCAGCCCAGGAAAACCCGGGCAGTAAATACTTTGATACATTCTTTCTTTATTAAAAACAGATATTGTAAACTTTTGTGTATTATTTGTTTAGGGGTACCATGACATCTGTGTAACAGTCCTACTAGTGGTGGGTGAAGACCTAGGGTTTGCTGTCATGGATATACTATCATTAAATCATCTCAGGTATTCTTCTCCATTACAACTGTCTTTATTATACTTCAAAAGATTTTTTCTTCATCAAACAAAATATAACATTTTGGCTACCAGTATTTCATTCTTGATCAAAGAAAAAGACTATTTCCCTAGAGTATTAGTTCAAAGTACTATTCACATAAAACAAAACCAATCCTAAATATGTCAAAAGACGACGACCTACTGGACACCAAACATAAAGATGACAAGGACATAGCTTGGACAGAGATAACTGACCTAGGACAGGCAAAATAACACAGGGTAAAAAATCAAATTGAAAAAAAATATTATTTATAAACTTCAATACTGGTCACAAAGTAGATCTCACCATTTTTAGCTCACCTGGACCGAAGGTTCATGTGAGCTATTGCCATCATTGGCATCCATCGTCGTTTGTTGTCTGTCTTCCGTTAACAATTTTTCAAAAATCTTCTCCTCTAAAACTACTGAGCAGAATTTAATGCAACTTGGTATGATTGATCTTTAGGGCGCTCTGCATAATGTTTCGATTTATGAGTCATCAAAAAACATGGAGGTTGTTTCTAAAAATAGACCAGGGGGGGTCAGAAAACTGTTTTTGGCTTGTTAACCAAAAAGTATAAGATAGAGAAAATCTGATGCAACCTTCCATCTTCAACATCAAAAGATCTACAAAAGTCTTCATTGGGTCAAAGTTGCGAGATAACCACTTACAGGGGTAATGGCCCTTTAAAGGTCAAAAATAGCATTTTTTTCATGTTTTTGCCCTTTAGAATAAAAATTATTGCAGATAGAGAAAAGCTGTTGGTTGCTTAAACCTTCAGCTCTTTACGCTCTACTAAAGTCTCCATTAGGTCAAAGTTGTCAGATGGTCCCTTATAGGGATTATGCATAGCCCTTTAAAAGTAAAATAGTGTTTTTTTAATGTTTTTGCATTGTAGAATGAAAACAATAGCAGATAAAAAAAATCTGTTGCTTGCTTAAACCTTCAGCTCCTCATTGAGTTAAAGCTGCCAGATGACTCCTTGTAGGGGTTAACCCTTTCCTACATGTAGACGCCTTTGGACGCCCCTGTGTCATTTTGGTGACCCCCCCTTTTTGTCCCCCTATACCCTTCTAATCTCCCTGTAAAAGCATGACTGGGGTTATTTTGGCAAATATAATTGTTGCCTAAAAAATGGTCACTTTTTCGCGCGGTTAGGGACTAAAAAGATGTTCTAGGGGGGTTTCCTAAAGGGGGGATTTCCCGCTTTTGGTCAGGGGGTCGAGGGGGCAGTAGTGCCCCCCGCCGCCAGGAAAATTTTTTAACCCTCAGGACTGTGACAATTGCTCCAAAAATTACCTCAAATGCCACATTTTAAAAAATTCTAGGTCAGAGAACAATTGGACTTGCCCATAATTTTTAAAAAATTTTGAAAGGTCAAAATTGGGTGGTAAAATGATGGAAAAAGCCATTTTTTGACATTTTTTGGCCAGCCTTGGTTACCATAGCAACCATGAAAATGGCGGTTGAGGCCTGCATCAATAGACCCTGGCCCAGTGAACAGCTTGACTAAGTTTCAAAACCTTTGGATGAAAAATAAAATTTTTACAGCCTTTTCATTTTTTTGCCTTTTTTCTTTGTGCATTTTTGCCATTTTTTCACTGTTGTTCATGGAGGAAAGGGTTAAGGCAATTTAAATTTAAAAGATATTGCAGATAGTGAATAGCTGTTGCTTGCTCAAACCTTCAGCTCATTAAGGTAAAAAAAAGGTCATTCATTACCTTGAAGCTGTCCGATGACCCCTTATAGAAGACCCTGATGGCTTAAGGACTAGGTGAGCCATTCAGATTCATGGGAGCCTCTTGTTCTAGTTTTGTAACATTGATGGTGGTTTCACATAGTGAGAATCATGGTGCATGTTGGGCAGCTCTGGATGGGGAAATAATTTTTGTAGCTGTGTTCTCAGTAACTACTTAACACAGCCACTTAAAACTTGGTTTGCATCGTAAGCATGGGTCCCATATTGTGGGATTCAAATCGTGGTCTATCGCTCACTGGGTTCCTGTTTGACAGAATCAATCCATCTTTTTTTGTCTTTAACCATTTTTGGGGGTATCATTGATGCAGTTTAAACTGTTTTCACTACAACATTTTTTTTCAGAGACTTTATGGACTCAAACATGGACAGGACCAAGCATATGCTGAATTATTTATACCCCATAGTAGGCAGAGCTAATCCTGATCTCAGGGATTTTCTGGAAAAGTAAGATTAATATAAAAAGTAAATTTATCATAATTGAAAAAAAAACCTTTGAGTCTTAATAAAAATCGATAATGATTTAAAAACCCTTTTAAAGAACAAAAGCAAAACAAAGCTCCATAAAGGAGCACAAGTCATTGCCAAAAATATTCACAAAAAATTGAGAATACAGGCAAGTATATTCTTTAATATAGAAAGGTGATATTGAAATCTTAGTAATATGTTGAAAAATTAAATTCCAAAATATAGTTTAGACAAGAAGTAGAAACAGTGTGAAGTCTCAGTTGTTTGATCATGTGGCTCCTATTATTAGTTCAAAAATAGTACCAGTAATTAGCCTTAGTTGGTTGATCACATTGTTTCAATTTCAGCTCAGAGGTAGGAACAGTGTTTAGTCTGAGTTAATTGATCACATGGTTTCTATTTTCAGCTCAGAAGTAGGAACAGTGTTTAGTTAGAGCTGGTTAGTCACATGAATTCTATTTTCAGCTCAGAAGTAGGAACAGTGTTTAGTTTGAGCTGGTTGATCACATGATTTCTATTTTCAGCTCAGAAGTAGGAACAGTGTTTAGTTTGAGCTGGTTGATCACATTATTTCTATTTTCAGCTCAGAAGTAGGAACAGTGTTTAGTTTGAGCTGGTTGATCACATGATTTCTATTTTCAGCTCAGAAGTAGGAACAGTGTTTAGTTTGAGTTGGTTGATCACATGATTTCTATTTTCAGCTCAGAAGTAGGAACAGTGTTTAGTTTGAGCTGGTTGATCACATGATTTCTATTTTCAGCTCAGAAGTAGGAACAGTGTTTAGTCTGAGCTGGTTGATCACATGATTTCTATTTTCAGCTCAGAAGTAGGAACAGTGTTTAGTTTGAGTTGGTTGATCACATGATTTCTATTTTCAGCTCAGAAGTAGGAACAGTGTTTAGTTTGAGTTGGTTGATCACATGATTTCTATTTTCAGCTCAGAAGTAGGAACAGTGTTTACTTTATTCTGAGTTGGTTTATCACATGGTTTCTATTTTCAGCTCAGAAGTAGGAGCAGTGTTTAGTCTTAGTTGGTTGATCACATGATTTCTATTTTCAGTTCAGAAGTAGGAACAGTATTTAGTTTGAGCTGGTTGATCACATGGTTTGGACATGTCCTGGATGATATCAGAGATATAGTACGGCTGTACGATTTCTTCATAGCCAGTCATGGTCTGATGCCCATATATCTAGCAGCTGCTGTTAGTTTGATAAGTTTTGTTAACTTTACATGGTCAATAATGATAAAACTTATGTTTTGTGAATTTGGTGACAACATTTGAATTTACAATAAAAAAGTCCAATTGATTACAATTTCAATTTGCACAAACAAAGATTTAACTTAAAATTTTGTAGAATACTTCTGAGAAAGAAACACAGATGACAAATTTTGAAGAATACTTTTGACTACACAAAGACAGTGTATTTTACTTTAAATTAAACCTCATTGCTCATAAGTGTTTTACACTGTCTTTGATATTTTGTTCTGTAGTTTTCTGCTGTTCATTCTGTAAATGGATCATAAACACGGGTTCAATTATATGTTCAACTTAGAGACAATAATTGGATTCAACAGCTTTATATACAAACAATACCTAATGTTTTCTACTGTATCATTGTACCAGTATACACTAATATTTGTTAATGTGCCCATGATATTTCCTATCTAAGATAAGAATAGATTTAATGAGTGATTTCTTTTTCAGATTGTGTTATATCGTAAAGAAGAGATTTTATCCAGTGAATGTGAGATGTGTGTATTACATTGTTTATTATCTAAGATTCCTGATAACCTACCCTTTGAGAAGTTAATCAGTGATGCTGGTGACCTCTTTATACAGTATCCACCTACACAACTGGCCAATGAGGCTTTGATGGCATATAAACGCAAACAGTATGTAAACAGTATTTCCAATTTAGTATTCAGTTTCATCAATTCTATAAAGAAGATATGGAGTACAAATGCATGACACAAAATCATATCTTAAATATTGCAATGAATCAAAGCAAATAAACAATGCTTTTGCTTTATTTATTTTAAAGTTGCAGTGGGGCCTTCCACCTTAGATCTCATTTCAATTTTTAGAGGTTCATTTTGCTTAATTTGGGATCACAAAATATCTAAGAATAAATTATGACAAAATCATTTGCCACAATTTTTTTGTATAAAGGTATTTGTTGATGCCATATACAGTCAGGGAACCAACTTGTACAAGTTAGAATGATCAGATTCAATCTTACTTGTACAAGTCAGATTAAACAAACTAGAGTTATCTTCTCCTTATTGTCTCGCCTGCGACGAATAGTTGCGGAAGGCGAGACATAGGTATTACTTTCCGGCGGCGGTGGCAGCGGCGACAGCGGCGGCGGTGGCAGCGGCGACAGCGGCGGCTGCATCGTCGTAAACTTTTTTGTAAGACTTTTGTGGACAATGAATTGCTTGAAAAGTATAATAGCTAGGCATCTGATATTTGGTATACAGACAGTTCAGGTTATGGTCTACGCAACTGTCACCATGCCATGTGACCCTGACCCCATTTTCATGCTCCAGTGACTCTGTGAACTTAGGTCTTTTTTCAGGCCGTAAACTTTTTTGTAAGACTTTTGTGGACGATGAATTGCTGGAAAAGTATATTAGCTAGGCATCTGATATTTGGTATACAGACAGTTCAGGTTATGGTCTACACAACTGTCACCATGTTTTGTAACCCTGACCCCATTTTCACACTCCAGTGACTCTGTGAACTTAGGTCTTTTTTCAGGCCGTAAACATTTTTGTAAGACTTTTGTGGATGATGAATTGATGGAAAAGTATATTAGCTTGGAATCTGATATTTGGTATACAGACAGTTCAGGTTATGGTCTACGCAACTGTCACCATGCTATGTGACCCTGACCCCATTTTCACGCTCCAGTGACTCTGTGAACATAGGTCATTTTTCAGGCCATAAACTTTTTTGTAAGACTTTTGTGGACGATGAATTGCTGGAAAAGTGTATTAGCTAGGCATCTGATATTAGGTATACAGACAGTTTAGGTTAAGGTCTAAGCAACTGTTACCATGCCATGTGACCATGGCCCCATTTTCACGCTTTAGTGACTGTGAACTTAGGTCTTTTTTCAGGCCAAAAAACTTTTTTGTAAGACTTTTGTGGACGAGGAATTGCTGGAAAGTTATAATAGCTAGGCATCTGATATTGGGTAAACAGACAGTTGCGGTTATGGACAACGCAACTGTCACCATGCCATGTGACCATGACCTCATTTTTACGCTCCAGTGACTCTGTGAACTTAGGTCTTTTTTTCAGATAGAAAACTTTTTGTAATACTTGTGTGGACAATGGATTTCTTGAATAGTATAATAACTAGGCATCTGTTTTTAGGTATACAGACACTTTTTGTGTTTATATCAAGAAATGAAAGCTTAGGTAGTTGATTTTAGTGATGGTGCCGGCAGGCGAGACATATTTTTAGTGGCCACACTTGTTTTTAGAATTTTCATTCTTACTTCTACAGGTAGATTTTACTAGAATGTCTTTTTATCAAATTCTCTCAAAAATCTCAAAATATTCTGTATGGTTAAATTCCTTTTCTATATTCTGAGAGCTATTTATAAATCTAGCAAAATAGTCATTGGTTTTTTGTTTTTATATCAATCTTACTTGTACAAGTCAGAATCAAAGTTTTACTGCCCTCCTTTGGCAGTAAATTTCTCTACTTTGGCAGTCATGAACACCAAGGTCTTTAATTATGCTTAAATCATTAAATAACAATTATTATTATACCCCCCGCAAACAAACCCCGCAAACAAAGTTTGGGGGGGTATATAGGAATCACCCTGTCTGTCTGTCTGTCTGTCCGTCTGTCTGTCTGTCCGTCTGTCCGTCTGTCCACATACCTCGTAAGCGCAACTCCTCCTAAACCCCTTGATGGATTTTGATGAAACTTTACACAAAGGATGTACACCATATGGAGATGTGCATGAAGAATTTTGGTTGCTATCAGATATCATTCAAGGGAGATAATTGGACTTAGACTTTTTAAACTTGGTGTTCAATGGGAGACCTCGTAAGCGCAACTCCTCCTAAACCCCTTGATGGATTTTGATGAAACTTTACACAAAGGATGTACACCATATGGAGATGTGCATGAAGAATTTTGGTTGCTATCAGATATCATTCAAGGGAGATAATTGGACTTAGACTTTTTAAACTTGGTGTTCAATGGGAGACCTCGTAAGCGCAACTCCTCCTAAACCGCTTGATGGATTTTGATGAAACTTTACACAAAGGATGTACACCATATGGAGATGTGCATGACGAATTTTGGTTGCTATCAGATATCATTCAAGGGAGATAATTGGACTTAGACTTTTTAAACTTGGTGTTCAATGGGAGACCTCGTAAGCGCAACTCCTCCTAAACCGCTTGATGGATTTTGATGACACTTTACATAAAGGATGTACACTATATGGAGATGTGCATGAAGAATTTTGGTTGCTGTCAGATATCATTCAAGGGAGATAATCGGACTTAGGCTTTTTAAACTTGGTGTTAAATGGGAGACCTCGTAAGCGCAACTCCTCCTAAACCGCTTGATGGATTTTGATGGCATTTTACATGAAGGATGTACAATATATGGAGATGTGCATGAAGAATTTTGGTTGCTGTCGGATATGATTCAAGGGAGATAATTGGATTTAGAATTGTTAAAGCGGGGGGTATCCTCCGTGAGCTCGCTCACAGTATTCCTTGTTTATCTAGTATAAACCGCATTGGTGTTCAAAACCGTGGATTTAAATGTCAGACTTAGATAATTAGCTATGAAATTCTTTGATGATAATTGAAACTTTACATTCAATCTGTTTCCTATTTGCACAGGATTTTTTCATCCTAAATGCAGGATGTCATTGTTGACCTTTTGAAACAATTTGGATAAGATTAATTGGTTTTGAGAAATGTTATTTCAAAAACATTGAATATTGGAGCAAATTTAATAGAAACAATTCTTACTCTAACAAGTCGGATTCATTCTGACCCGTAGAAGTCAGAATTGGATCTTACTCTTTAGAGTAAGAAACCATAAATAGAATCTTACTGGTACAAGTAAGATTTATTCTGACTTGTAGAAGTTGGTCCCCTGACTGATATAGAAGTATAACCCTGCATATTCAAAGCAAGTTTAAATATTCTAGATTTTGAAAAAGTTTATTTAGAATAAAATGTATGTTTCCATATTACTTCAGGAATGCTCTTAAAGGTCAGAGGTTACAGCGCCATATTCCACAGCCAAGTCGGTATCCATTATCAAAGATGTTCACACAGAATGGATCTAATATCTTTGTGAAGGTGACATTATGGACATTTGTGGCAATGATGACAGCTGGACTTTGGACTGTTATCAATACCTATAGAGACTATACATGATGTTTATGTTAGATAGATTTTAGTGAAATTTTGTATTGTTGTGTTCAGATTTATCTACCTGTGGTGTTCTTGGTTTCAACTGAATACACATATGACTATTTTTACACAAATTTTACCAAGGTTGAAGGTTCAAAATTATTGTTTTGCTCACAGGCATCAGGGAATGTAAAACTGTCTTGGGGCTAATATAGATGACCCTGTTTTTGTAAGCAAGGACTGCCCTGCCTAAATTAGTACTGAAAGCAAATTGCTCTTTCCTTTCATTGGCATTAATTATTGTATTTTTCTCCCTAAATTTATAGGTGTAAGTAAATATTTTTGATTAGTTTAAAATGGTTGTAATAAGAAAAAGAGAGTTTTCAGAAGTGTTTTGAAATTTTATTATCATAGTGTCATGTGTTTATTCCTTTGTTAAGATTTATAGGTTCTTTCATAAGTTCTTGGAAAAGACTGGCTGATCTTTCACGAGTGAAAGATCATTGCCGGTTTTCCAAGGACTCGTGTAAGTACCTATTTCTTCCGTAAAAATCATTTTTTTATATTCTGAAACCCTAGGTTAATTCATTCTAAAAACCGAAAGTTTAAAGTAACATTGCATTTCATTGGTCGACATCATCGATCAATATCAGTACCGACGATTATAATTGGGAAATTGACCAGTGTGAGATCGCTGCACGTGCTTGCATCTCAACCTGGTCATCTCACACTGAAAAGAGTCATTAATGGAAGAATTATTAGATTGTGGTGCATGAAGTGATATAGTAATGTCATGATTTAATCATTGATGCCAGCAATAAATTTCTGAAGTACATATTTAAAGTCATCCTAATACACTTAATATTTTTATAGATACCTACTTTAGTTTTTTCCCCCTTTATTTCATGATAAAGGACAAAATGAAGTAAAAGATTTTACATATTTTTATTACAGTGTATGAGATCTGTATAGGTGTTACTGGTAAAATGACTTCTTAGTATCCAGTTACTGTATATGTGTTGATACCAATGCCAAATACTAGTCTTTCATGCATTCCTTGTTAAGTTTATATGGTCATTGTATGTGCTTTGCATCAGAATGTGATGTGCATGTGTAACGCTTGTTACAGTGTACCCGTGTATTTATCAGGTTATTGGGAGTTGAAATTGTCTTTTGAATATTTTGTTTTTCTTTCGATTTTAAAAGACATCTTGTGACTTATCAATAATCTTTGTATAAGTCTGTGTAACAGGTTATAGCATTAAAATTAGAATATAATCCTTTCGAGATTTTTTTTTCTTCTAACTATTTGTCTTGGATAATAAATTTGAAATTCATGCAGTGTATTTTGCATAATATCAAGATTATAGGCAGCCTAGACACTAAATATGTCTTATTTAACACTAAAATCCTACCTTTAATAAATTCATTTCTATATATTCTAGATGATAAAAAATTTACATTCATGTTAATAATTATGCATTGTACATAATCATGATGGCATTTCGTTTGAATTCCTTTACCTTTTTTATGTGAATTTTATTTTCTGACTTCTTATTTAAATGTGGTAAAAAGCATTAATATCTGTAAACTGTTGTAATTGGTTTCCGAAAATTTTTTCCACCATTTAAAACTCTCCTATAAATTTTGATACCCCGCCACACAAATGGCGAGGTATTATGTTATACCCTCAGTTCTGTCGGTATCTGTTCGTCCGTCCCCCGAAGGTTTCTGAATGATAACGTGAAAAGGCTTCATAGATTTAAATGATATTTTGCACAGCTGTTGAGTACAATTAAATACAGGTCAAGTTCAATTTTCATTATGATCGAAAAAACATTATTGAAGATTTGCCACTTTGTAAATTTTCCAAATTTGAAAATGATGAAATTTTCTGGTCTAAGAAAGATAACTCATTTCTTTTCTGTCTCTATATAGATGTATAGTTTTTACAGCAAAATATACAAATATATTTTAACTTTTGATGAATATTTTGGCGGGGTATCATTTAATATCCCATTAGATTCCCTATTTTTATTATCTTAATATTGTTTATTAACAGTTTATATGTGATAGAACTGTTAAATATATCATGTGATTTTTATTTATGATATTGTGCAATATGTTCAGAATAATAAATATGGTGAAATTGTTTTTATTTGTGTTCTTCTTGTCCATATCTATTTATAAGTTGCTGTATATTGATACATGTAGCAGCGCAAAAGGTTTATCCAAGAATAGAACTGGTCAAGTCAATCATTTTATATGAGTTATTTATGAGCACTTCATAAATTTCTAATGGCCATGAGATATAATTTAAAATTGTGGTTTCTTGGCTTTGTTGTTTTATGACATCTATCTGAAATTTCTTTTTGTATAGAAATTTGAACGCAAAGCATGAAAATTGGTGCCCAAAGAGTACTGGTTCATAGATTCTAAACATAATTTTTCATGAGAATCCATGAAGTTTTATTTGTGTGGTATAACAAACTATTGCTTCAGTGAAATATTGAAGTTCTCAGGTAAAACAAATATGAAATGAAACATGTTTATTGAATATAAACAATAAAATGATAATGCATGTATAAATATAAAATAACAATAACTGGACGGACGGACCATAATTTGTTTAGGTACATTTCATATTGCAAGATATGGTGAATCATATAAAATAATACAAAATAAAATAACTTTAAGGTACATTTCATATTGCAAGATACAGTGAATCAGATAAAATATTACAAAATAACAATAACTGGAAAGAGAACCTTTGATTCATTAGAGATAATAGAATGAGTCATTCCTGGGACATAAATAAAACTTCCTTATGGTGCATATACAGCTTACAACAGATTATTGAAATATGTTTTCTAATTAATATCCTGATTTGCTGTTATAAGTACATTTTTCATCAATCCCATCTGATCTGGCAGTGTCATGTTTTATTTTCACCAGGGTTTTTTCCTGACAGTGTACACAGACTGACTTCTAAGGTGACACATGTTATATAGGAATTTACGTCATCCTAAAAATAGAAAAATAAAAAAGACAAGATATGATAAGTGCTAAATTTGGCCCCCTAATTTACCTTTTTTTTTAAATAATTGAACTAAGGTTGAATTATTCTAGGTCAGTTCTTAGATAAACAAGGTATAGTATAAATAACATTAATTTTAACAAAATCTTGTTTATGACGACACAGTGACGTCATCAAATTATGTGAAAATGACATTTTTGTGAAAAAGTGTTAAAATCGTGCAAATTTTGAGTTTTTTTGTGGTAAATTTTACTAAGAGCGACATCGGGTACCACAAAGATATTTTTGTGCTTTGTTTCTATATTAAAATTGATTATCTAGATACATTATTGTAGTGGTACTCTTTGTGGCTCATAGTTAAATTTACTGAAAACCACTTCAAAATTACAGGTTTTTTCAGTTTTTCATCAAATCACGATTTTAAAGCCACTTTTGGTAACTATTTTAACATCATAATCGATAACTTTGAACAAAATAATGCTGATATAGTAAAGTTAAACTAATTTAAAGTATAGATCATATACTTTTAGCTCATTTTAATAATTTCAAAATTGGGGGGCAAAATTGGCCTCTTATCATATCTTGTCCTTTATGATACATTTTCTTTTCATTTATGTTTTCATTTTGTGATAAGCTCTTATTTGAATTTTTCTATTTTTTGCATGGAAAATAATGACATTATAAATTGTTGTAAAAAGTATCTGATTTTAGAGATACAATTATAGGTAATCTTTCATTTAAAAGGCTAAACTCTTTACACATCATTGTCAGTAAGCAGGATGTAAATTTCATTCTTCTAAATTGGACCATTCTATTTGAAATGTCACTTTAAGGGAAAAAGTAGGTCTCAGCCAGCATCCAAAGCATGCACACAGTATCCCTACTTGTAAAAATCATACCAATACAGTTGCTGAGGCACTTTGTTGTTTACTTTGAGGTAATATTTTGTGTGACACAAATCTTTTAAAATCTAACCTTATCAATCTGTATATAAAGTTTTCCTCTCTCATCAGAGAACTCTATACACCTTGACATTTCTCTACAGTAATCAAAATCCACTGGAATAAAAATATCATTTGATTTATGATTAATATCTGTAACAGCTTATATGAAAGATTAACAATACAGTTCTATTGGACTTCAGAACATGTGTTAAAGATATGTTTTATGATTCAGGGCCATACTTGCATGCATGTGATTCTTCCACTCACTCCAGTGACTCTGTGAACATTGGTCTTTTTTCAGACTGTAAACTGTTTTGTAAGACTATTGTGGACAATGAATTCCTTAAAAAGTATAATTGCTAGGCCTCTAATATTGGGTATACAGAAAACTTTTTGTGTTTATATCAAGAAATGAAAGCTTAAGTAGTTGATTTTTTATGATTGTGCTGGCAGGCAAGACATTCTTTCAGTGGCCACACTTGTTAGTGTAATTTTTCATGAATTAAAATAATTGTACCGATAATTTTATGGACACTTTAATTTTGTCATTTGTTCAGTCAATAAAAATTAATAATATTTTTGGACTTTTTTATTAGGTAAATAGTAATTTAACCAATAAAAGTGTCAATAGAATGGTACAAATTTACTCATACTTTAAAATGCCCCCCAAAAAGTAAAGTCCAATTATTTCCCCTGAATGATTGTAGTTTCCTCAAGATACATCAAGCTGTTTAGAGGAGTGGCCTTTCAAGATATGTAGACAGACAGAATGATTCTATAAACCCCAAAATCCTACAGTATTGTCCCCCAAATTCCCACCAAAACCTTCACATGGTGAAGGAAGCAAAGAGGCACCAATGGGGCATTCAAGTGTCAAAAGTCCGAAAGGGCAAAAACAAAACCAGTAAACACGAACAAAAACAGCACGAAAAAACACAAAATCAAACAAATGGAAATCGTCAATGCAAACGAGGACAGATCCTGTCTCAGGTGAAATGAAGGCCATACTGTTGGGTGCACAAGAGAAATTAATATTAGTGGTAATAAGACATGTGATCATGGTACATAGCATGTCTTTAATAGTAGCTGTAGAGGGCATTCCCCTATAGTCATGACTATAAACATGTAAATGTGATAAAATATTTTAGACAACAAAAGAAATGTTGAATCTTTTGCTTTGCATTATCAATAGAGAACTTACTTCCAAAAGACATCTTCCCTCTTGTTCCATCTTTCTTGACACTCACGGCAGTACTGTTAAAACATATTATATTCAATGCGGTTACAATAATTAAAACATCAGAATTAGAATTTTCAATACTGCAATCAAATCAATTGAAGAAGTAAGTGTGAAAAAAGTGTCCGAGAAAAGCAATACAGTCAAACAGGAAATTCTTATAACTGCAGCTGGCTTAATAACTTCATGCGGGATAAGAAAATAGACACAAGATCAACATTAATTAACTTGCAACAAACAATTGAGCATAAAATAATAAACAAAACACGAGAATAGTATCATTATTTATGAATTTTCAAGCATAAAAAAACTTGTCATAGTGTGATAAAAATATGTATATGAGTACAGCTTACCTACAGAACCAAACAAATTGACCTTCATTGTTTACCATAACAACATACAGCTTACCTACAGAACCAAACAAGTTGACCTTCATTGTTTACCATAACAACATACAGCTTACCTCTGAACCAAACAAGTTGGCCTTCATTGTTCACCATAACAACATACAGCTTACCTACAGAACCAAACAAGTTGGCCTTCATTGTTCACCATAACAACATACAGCTTACCTACAGAACCAAACAAGTTGGCCTTCATTGTTCACCATAACAACATACAGCTTACCTACAGAACCAAACAAGTTGACCTTCATTGTTTACCATAACAACATCAATACAGCTTACCTACAGAACCAAACAAGTTGGCCTTCATTGTTCACCATAACAACATACAGCTTACCTCTGAACCAAACAAGTTGGCCTTCATTGTTTACCATAACAACATACTGCTGACCTACTGAACCAAACAAGTTGGCCTTCATTGTTCACCATAACATCAATACAGCTTACCTGCAGAACCAAACAAGTTGGCCTTCATTGTTCACCATAACAACATACAGCTTACCTACAGAACCAAACAAGTTGGCCTTCATTGTTCACCATAACAACATACAGCTTACCTACAGAACCAAACAAGTTGACCTTCATTGTTCACCATAACAACATACAGCTTACCTACAGAACCAAACCAGTTGACCTTCATTGTTCACCATAACAACATCTATACAGCAGGCATCCTATGGAATAAAATGTAAACTATCATCCAAAATCTGAAGCATTCATATTTTTTTTTATATTGATATTATTAAATGCTTTTTGATATATGACCCAAAATATCTGTTGACATATTATGTTATTAACTTATAGAATATTTTTCATATGAAGTAATTTTGGATGTTTTCATTCATTTTTCTTCGAAACGACGTCAGCGTGTAACAGTTAATTCTGTTTTACTGCTGGAACGAACTGTTCCATGTGCGTGAATGATGCACAGTACAGAGCGACGTCAAGGGTATTTTACGCTTTTTCAAGCATAATTATCTGTAGTTTGTTTATATATTTGGAAATCAGAAAGAGAACCTCTTGATGCATTTTATGCGGTAGAACACACAGGTAAATTATGGAAAAACATAGGAAAAACATAAAGCGCAAAATTCTTTTGACGTCGCACTGTTGAACGAGCGCACACTCTCTCTATGTATTCTATGAGTTAATAAAACAATTATTTAATGCCTGGTCATGGGGCAGTCAAACTATTATGCCCTCGGCGCGCAGGAGATGATTTAAGAACTGTTGCCTTCGGCCTGCGGCCTCAGGCAACAGTTCCTAAATCATCTCCAGCACCTCGGGATAATAGTTTTGACTCTCCATGACCAGGCATTAAATAACTGTATAATATGATGCTGTCGTTGTCATCATCATCTTTGTCATAATTGTCTGTTAACTCTAGTGTTCCCACAATAACTTAAGTTCTAGTTGTCTGATTGCTATGAAATTTGACAATGGTGTTCCTTATCATAAAAAGATGGATGGGAAAGATTTTGGGGGCTGCCCCTTTTTTGGTTTAGAAATTAGGGACCACAAAGGGCCCAATATTCCACTTTTTTGTTTGTTCCCACAATAACTTCTGTTGACAAGATGCTGTGAAATTTTACAATAATGTTTCATACCAAAAAGGACAAATGGGATTGTTTATGGAGGTCCCCTTTTATTTGTTTAGAAACTAGGGGCCAAAAAAGGAGCAAAAAAATCAAAAAGTTTATTTCTTCCCACAATAACTATGGTTCTGGTTGGCCAATTGCTATGAAATTTGACAATGATGTTTTGGTTATTATGGTGTTCTTAACCTTAAAACCAAAGATGGGATTATTTTTTTTTCATTTGGAAATTATTTAAGAGGCCCAAAAAGGCCCAAAAAATGCTACTTTTTTAATTTGTGGTCAATTTTGAAATTTGTTTAGCTAGTTTATTCTTGTTAAGTAATGGATACAAAATAGAGGATTATTTTTAGGATCCACCTTTTTACACTAAGAAATTAGGGGCCAAAATTAAAACTTTAATTTATTATCCGATTTTTTGTTTTAAGTTTTGTTTGCTAATTAAATTTTGTCATGTAGTGGATTCATAATTGAGGATACATTTTTGGGGGATTTAGAAATAAGGGGCACTAAAGGGGTCACAGGATGGGGGTGTAACTAATTTGTTACAACAAATACACTAGAATTTTCTAATAGACTAATTGTTGTAAAAAAAATTATATAAAATGTTGATGTAAATATACCGTATAGCGGGTAATTTTCACGGCCTGCAAATTTTGCGATTTCATACCAAATGACCTATTTTTTATTTAGGCAGACATTTATTTTCGCGATTTCATTATATTCTCAATACAAATTAATATTGATTCTATAATACGCGGGTTCAATATTTCGCGATAGAATAATGGTCGCGAATATAGCGAAAATTAGAACCTCGCGAAAATTTCCCGCTATACAGTATATGTGTGTCAAATATGCATTTTGAAGTCCACCACAGGATGCTTGTGTCTAAATGCTTTTAAAATCCACCAGGCAGCATGCGTCCAAAGCATTTGACTTTCCATATTAAGCCTCCAACATACAGGGTTCAACATGTTGCAGTCGTATCATGCTGCACTGTGTATAGCCTTTTATTCTGTTACAAATCAACCTATCTGATCTTCCAAGAACATTAAAAGTTGTGAAATTTATAGGGAACTTTTGTCCTTTAAATAAATTTTAAGTATGTTTAAAATGAATTCTTGAGTGGAGCACAATTACTTAATTGAATTCACTATGAAGTTTTCTTTTTAAAATTTCAGATATCATGTACCTTACTTTTTATTTTGGACAAAAGTTTCTGTAAGAGGATGTATTTCCCTTCAAGACAGGGGCGGATCCAGGATTGACTTGGGTGGGGGAGCACAAGTGAAAATTTTTGAAAGGTCCTGTTTTTTCACGCCTCCGTATGCTGCATAAAGGGACATGTAGCTGCAATAATGTAGCTCCTTAGACCAGGCACAGATCCAGGATTTTCGATTAGAGTGGGCGCAGGTATTAGAAATTGCAGAGCGGAGCGAATTTATTTGGCCTTTTTTGATTGATTTCATGGAAAAAATCATATTTTACACATTTAAGGGGGTGCAGGCCGGGTGCGCCCCCGCCTGAATCCGCGCCTGTAGACGTCTCTATGGTCAAGCGGAGCTACAAAGGGATTCCATTACCCATAATGAAGCAAGATAAAATTTTATGTTTAGACTTCTCAAGACTTGAAATGGGTTTAGCTACTTAGGGAAACTTTGATATGCACTAGCTTGTGTTATTTTTTAACATTTTCGTAAGTTTTGACGATAATATTGTCAATCGTCACTTACTGTTTTGATCCTAAAATTTGCTATAAAATTCAGGATCAAATTAGAATTTGTGGTTAAAAACTTAATACTCTTGGGTAATATCACGTATTCACCATTAAAGTGTTTAATAATAATCTTTCGGCAGCAAACTTAGCGGCTGCTCCATTACATTCAAGTTTGTCCAATTAAAATCCTCCCGAGTAAGCAAGCATTTAGTTTTTTTTATTAGAACTTAGGGGCATGCAACACGATGATGAAATAGGAAATAATAATAGTTTCTAACCATGTAAGCGCATGGGATGCACCAGTGCTTATGTCAATAAAACTTCCTAAACCTTTTGTTTCATAAACAAGATTTGTCAATCAAAGACGTCATTCATTAAATAATTGCATGAAGGTTCAATTTTACTATTAAATTCCAGTTTATATTGTTTCAATTCCCATAAAAATAAAACAAAAAATATCAAAATTGTTTTTAAGCAAATACCCACACCGATTTCACTGTTATTTAATTAAACACTAATTATTTAAGAAAAAATACAAACAAAAAATTATGAATTTTAATGCATTGTTGCAAACCGATGAATTATTTTCTCTATTTCATCATTATTTTTTTTCTATAAAGAACACAATTGTATACATGTAGCTTTTGCCCTGGCATATACATGTAAATAGTTAAAATATGCATATATCAACAGGTATCAAGTACAAAAACAGAAATTTCATGTACCTGTAAAAATCACATCTGGTAACAGTTAAGCCATAAATCAATTGATAAACAAAAGGACAGGATATATACAAGTTATGTTAATTGTTTTATGTTTGGATAAGAAAATGGTGGATTATGATCATGTAATTATAGGCCTAATTTTATTTTTGAAGAGGTCAAGTGGGGGGCACGTGCCCCCTGTGCCCCCCCTCTGGATCCGCCACTGCAAGAAATCAAACTGAGCTTTAAAAGCTTTAATATACCTTAATTTTTCCTTTGAATGCATCTGTCTTCCATGGGAATGTCAAGTCTTTGTTCATCATCTGTCTTTCACTTTCCTTTAACAAACTGAACTGAGCAAAGTCATTTCCTGAAAATAAATACTACAATATATAAAGTGATTTATGCTAAGAAATGAGGCTTACAAAATATGTGAGTTTATATAAATAAGACAAGCTTAACTGGGTTTTCATTTCAATCTTTTTAAAGTAATGATGTACTTATGTGGTAACAGAAAGATAATATTGGTGATAGAAGCATAAGAAAGATGTTCTGATGATCAGTTGTGATAGAATTCATACATTGTTTAATTGTTTAAAAATCTTTTTACCAATGTTCTGTGTAAGGAATTAGTTGCATGAAAAAGCAATTCTCTTGTTAGGATGTATAATGTGGGTTAATCAGGTCAAATCAAGTTCTTCACTTAAAGAGCAAAATTAGTAACATCTTGAATGAATATTACATAAACTTGGTTAATCTACCTAGGGTACTCTTGAAAGAAAAAAATGCTGTAATAATGTAAACATACTTATATTACAGTTTGGGCACTCTACATTGGTAAATTGGTGATCCCATAGTTCCTGTTTCATTGTCCTCAACTGTATAGTACAACTATAACCATATAAACCTAAGAAAAGAAAAAAATATAGCAATGTTATATTAAGCAATGGAGCAGCTGTTCATGACAGGTAAATTTCCTATATAGCTTGCCTGTTATAAGCATAAAACCTTATTTCACCCTATGATAACTTGTACCACTGATGCATTCATAGACACTTACATTTAGTTGCTAAGATATGAAATGGGGGAACAAAACTTGACTGTAAGATACCGGGGTACTGTGTTATAAAGAATGATCAAATAACTAAACATATGTATACCTCACCAACTATCTTAATTGATGATGAAAATTTGATTCTGAATAATAACAAAAATATCAATTAAACTGAATAACAGGTTTGCAAAAATAAAATTTGCATGTGTACAGTACATGTATTATAATTTGAATTTACCAACTGATTTGCATAATTTATTCTAATATGTACAATGTATGTGCTTTATGATTCAATTTTTCTAGTGAAATTAGATTTCTTGTAATTTTACCATAAGAAGATTCTGCTAGTTGGATTGGTAATTTTTCTGCTGGCTGGTATATTCTGCAAAAAAAGAACAAATCGTAAAAAAAATAAACCAGAAGTAATCTTAATCATTTGATAAACAGTATGTGTTGTTGATTCATTGTACAGTCATTTGTATGAAAATATCTAAACAATGAATATGTCCAAAAGACATGACAGACAACCTGTCCCTTTTCTAACAACCATTGAACCATGAAGTTGGTAGTGGGGGATCAATATTTTATGATTTTGCTTGCTCATACCCTATTGTGTATAAAGATTCATGATGATATTATCCTTCATACAGAAGTAACTTGATTAAGGACAGACAGACAAATGGACATACCAGAACACTGAACGTTCCTTTGATAATGAAGGTGGGGCATAAAATTTCAACCATTAACTAAACAATGAAAAACATGAACGGGTCAAATACTAGATACAATGAATGTTATTTGAAGGCCTAGACTATATATCACACTGCAAGATTTACATGAGCTGTGGTATAGACTACTTACTCATAAGAAGATCCCATGATGCATCTCTTCACCAAACCTGGCAAGGCATGTGATAAAGCAATGAAAGCTATGTCTCCACCTTCCTACAAAGGAGATAGAAACACACAGTAATGAAAGCTATTTCTCCACCTTCCTACAAAGGAGATAGACACATACAGTAATGAAAGCTATTTCTCCACCTTCCTACAAAGGAGATAGACACACACAGTAATGAAAGCTATTTCTCCACCTTGCTACAAAGGAGATAGACACACACAGTAATGAAAGCTATTTCTCCACCTTCCTACAAAGGAGATAGAAACATACAGTAATGAAAGCTATTTCTCCACCTTCCTACAAAGGAGATAGAAACATACAGTAATGAAAGCTATTTCTCCACCTTCCAACAAAGGAGATAGACACATACAGTAATGAAAGCTATTTCTCCACCTTCCTACAAAGGAAATAGACACACATAGTAATGAAAGCTATTTCTCCACCTTCCTACAAAGGAGATAGAAACACACAGTAATGAAAGCTATTTCTCCACCTTCCTACAAAGGAGATAGACACAAACAGTAATGAAAGCTATTTCTCCACCTTCCTACAAAGGAGATAGACACATACAGTAATGAAAGCTATTTCTCCACCTTCCTACAAAGGAAATAGACACATACAGTAATAAAAGCTATTTCTCCACCTTCCTACAAAGGAGATAGACACATACAGTAATGAAAGCTATTTCTCCACCTTCCTACAAAGGAGATAGACACACACAGTAATGAAAGCTATTTCTCCACCTTGCTACAAAGGAGATAGACACACACAGTAATGAAAGCTATTTCTCCACCTTCCTACAAAGGAGATAGAAACATACAGTAAAGAAAGCTATTTCTCCACCTTCCTACAAAGGAGATAGAAACATACAGTAATGAAAGCTATTTCTCCACCTTCCTACAAAGGAGATAGACACACACAGTAATGAAAGCTATTTCTCCACCTTCCTACAAAGGAGATAGACACATACAGTAATGAAAGCTATTTCTCCACCTTGCTACAAAGGAGATAGACACACACAGTAATGAAAGCTATTTCTCCACCTTCCTACAAAGGAGATAGGCACACACAGTAATGAAAGCTATTTCTCCACCTTCCTACAAAGGAGATAGACACATACAGTAATGAAAGCTATTTCTCCACCTTCCTACAAAGGAGATAGACACACACAGTAATGAAAGCTATTTCTCCACCTTCCTACAAAGGAGATAGACACACACAGTAATGAAAGCTATTTCTCCACCTTCCTACAAAGGAGATAGAAACAAACAGTAATGAAAGCTATTTCTCCACCTTCCTACAAAGGAAATAGACACACACAGTAATGAAAGCTATTTCTCCACCTTCCTACAAAGGAGATAGAAACATACAGTAATAATAGCTATTTCTCCACCTTCCTACAAAGGAGATAGAAACAAACAGTAATGAAAGCTATTTCTCCACCTTCCTACAAAGGAGATAGACACATACAGTAATGAAAGCTATTTCTCCACCTTCCTACAAAGGAGATAGACACACACAGTAATGAAAGCTATTTCTCCACCTTCCTACAAAGGAGATAGACACACATACAGTAATGAAAGCTATTTCTCCACCTTCCTACAAAGGAGATAGACACACACAGTAATGAAAGCTATTTCTCCACCTTCCTACAAAGGAGATAGACACATACAGTAATGAAAGCTATTTCTCCACCTTCCTACAAAGGAGATAGACACACACAGTAATGAAAGCTATTTCTCCACCTTCCTACAAAGGAGATAGAAACATACAGTAATGAAAGCTATTTCTCCACCTTCCTACAAAGGAGATAGAAACAAACAGTAATGAAAGCTATTTCTCCACCTTCCTACAAAGGAGATAGAAACATACAGTAATGAAAGCTATTTCTCCACCTTCCTACAAAGGAGATAGAAACATACAGTAATGAAAGCTATGTCTCCACCTTCCTACAAAGGAGATAGACACAAACAGTAATGAAAGCTATTTCTCCACCTTCCTACAAAGGAGATAGAAACACACAGTAATGAAAGCTATTTCTCCACCTTCCTACAAAGGAGATAGACACACACAGTAATGAAAGCTATTTCTCCACCTTCCTACAAAGGAAATAGACACACACAGTAATGAAAGCTATTTCTCCACCTTCCTACAAAGGAGATAGACACATACAGTAATGAAAGCTATTTCTCCACCTTCCTACAAAGGAGATAGACACATACAGTAATGAAAGCTATTTCTCCACCTTCCTACAAAGGAGATAGACACATACAGTAATGAAAGCTATTTCTCCACCTTCCTACAAAGGAGATAGACACACACAGTAATGAAAGCTATTTCTCCACCTTCCTACAAAGGAGATAGACACACACAGTAATGAAAGCTATTTCTCCACCTTCCTACAAAGGAGATAGACACACACAGTAATGAAAGCTATTTCTCCACCTTCCTACAAAGGAGATAGACACACACAGTAATGAAAGCTATTTCTCCACCTTCCTACAAAGAAGATAGACACATACAGTAATGAAAGCTATTTCTCCACCTTCCTACAAAGGAGATAGACACACACAGTAATGAAAGCTATGTCTCCACCTTCCTACAAAGGAGATAGACACACATAGTAATGAAAGCTATTTCTCCACCTTCCTACAAAGGAAATAGACACACATAGTAATTAAATCAATAATATATATTAAAACTGTCCTACTTCATATTGGGAGAAATTCAAATCTTTGAAAGCAATGAAATTTCTTCATGCAAAGCTGTATTTATGTTACAGTCAATAAAGAAGTGTATGAGGAGTTGGGCTTATAAGACATGTTGAATGACAGACAAGATAGACAGAATGATTTCTATATAACTCCTAAAATGGAATTAACTATGCACCAAGAATCATTTTATTGGCAGAATTGCATTATTTCTGGCAGTGCCTTTTTATAATATAGAGTTTCAATATAATACAGAAAATGATGACAGATAAAGAGACTAATTACTATTACTAAGTAAATTTCCACAGTAACATTCCAATCACACGACCAAAATATAGTAAATACTGTATAGTGTTTGTTTTTTTTGTTGGCTGTAGAAAATTTCACGTTTTTTGTCGAAAACAAGAGGCTCCCAGGAGCCTGAATCGCTCACCTGACATATGTGCCTGAAGTAAAGGTTATTAGGCAAAATCTATTTGACGATGAAAGGGTCATAAGATTAATAAGGGGGTCATCTGACAATATTGTGGATCTTAGGGTGCTGATCACTTTTGTTCTCAATCAAAATCAAAAAATCTGTCACCCTTTTTGAGTTATTTGCAAAAAAATGCAGTTTAACTTAATGTTCTATTTTTAGCCACAGCATCCATGTTTTACAACCAATCAAAAATCCCCACATCAGTTCTATACACCTAATGCTAATAAACAATAATACCAAGTTTGGTTCCAATTGGACCTAAAGTGTTAGAGGAGTTAACGTTTTTAATGTAATGAGGAAATGCTGTTAAAATGCTCAATTTTGACGTTCTAAGGGCAACAACTCCTAAAAGGAAAGGTCCTACAACGTTGACCCTATTACATATTTTGTAGATGTTGATGTGCTTAACAATATGCAATTTAAATTTCTCAAATATCTAGTATAGTTTTCAAGATATTGAGCTAAACAGGTGCAAAATTTGCAAAAAAATCCACAAAAAGGGCAATAACTCCTACATGGATTGTTGGATTTTCTTCAAAATTTCAGAGCTGGTAGATCTTGAGGTGCTGATCACTTTTACCCATGCCAGAATTTTAAAATCTGTTGCCGTTTTTGAGTTATTTGCAAAAAAAACTGCATTTTACCCCTATGTTCTATTTTAAGCCATGGCGGCCATGTTTTACGACGAATCAAAAATCCCCACGTTAGTTCTAAGCACCGAATGCTAATGAACAACCATACCAAGTTTGGTTGCAATTGGACTTATGGTGTCAGAGGAGTTAACGTTTTAAAAAGTTTACGGACGACGGACGATGGACGGACGACGGACACCAAGTGATGACAATAGCTCACTTGACCCTTCGGGTCAGGTGAGCTAAAAAGGGGTGATTTTATTTTGTGTAATGTAATTTTCTCTGTTCTTTTATTTTATAAGGCTTTATATTATCAATTCATATTTCACATTTTTAAATTTTTTGCCTCTTTGTTGGTCATGAAAATAGCATAAATTAAATATGATTTCAAAATTATGGCTATTTTTAAAGACTTATCTTAAAAAAATAATTTCCAGCCACAGTCAGCATTTTGACCCCTACCTTCCAAATTCCCAGTATGATACCATCTTGTAAAGCATACACCTTGAGATTTTCATCTGATCCAACAGGTTTCAGCTTGTCTATCACAGAACTCAGCTTAGTATCCAACGAGTACATCAGAGATCTTTTATATGGCCTAGTGAAAATATCACAATAAAAGACAATGTAGTTGGTTTGCTTAGGGGGAAAAACATATTTTTGTAGATTTATATATAAATTTATTGTGTTAGTGAAGGGTGATGCAAGTTTGTTATGGAAATCAGATATGCAGAGAGAAGATAACTAATATTTTCATCACACATGATATAATACTAACCCTTTGCTGACCACTCTCCCTGTACTGTTATCAAAGAAGAGTGGATTACATGTATAGATCTCTAGTTTCTTGACATTACTGACAGGTATCATGGTCAGAGAGTACCATCTAACAGATACAGACATCTGGTGGTAGGTTATATCCTGGTGTTGTAGGCGATGCTCATTGCTACTGGTGTCTGTTAAAACAACCTGCCAACTTATACCACCAAACCTAGAAAACAAAAAAAATCAGATTTTGGGTGTTGATCCCTAGAAATCCTAGCAAAACAAGAAATACTGTGAGCAAGCTCACAAAAGGATACCCCCCGCTTCATATTGGACTCAAATCTCAGGTCCAGTTATCTCGCCTTAATGATAACAAAGAGCAATACAATTTTTTCATGCACATCTACAGATGATGTACTTCCTTCATGTAAAGTTTCATCAAAATCCATCAAGCGGTTAAGGAGGAGTTGCGCTTATGGCGTCTCCCATTGAATAATGTATTTAAAAAGTCTAAGTCCAATTATCTCCCCTGAATGATGTCAGAGTGCAATGAAAATTCTTCATGCACATTAACATATGATGTACTTCCTTCATTTTAAGTTTCATCAAAATCCATCAAGCGGTTTAGGAGGAGTTGCGCTTACGGGGTCTCCCATTGAATAATGTATTTAAAAAGTCTAAGTCCAATTATCTCCCCTGAATGATGTCAGAATGCGATGAAAATTCTTCATGCACATCTACATATGATGAACTTCCTTCATCTTAAGTTTCAGCAAAATCCTTCAAGCAGTTTAGGAGGAGAAGCACTTACAAGTTATGTGGACAGACGGACGGATGGACAGACGGACGGACAGACAGGGTGTTTCCTATATACCCCCCCAAACTTTGTTTGCGGGGGGTATAATTATACATCAAAACCTACAATGACAAGAAATACTACATGACCAAAAATGATTTGGATGAATTTAATTAAAAGCATTTTTTTCTTACTAAATACAGCTATCATTAAAAAGAGCTCTAGGTGGTATGAGACAAAGTCACTGAACAAAAAACACTTCTCTAGAACATTTTTATTCCATTCAAATATAAGAACCACAGTAAACATATGACTATTATATAAAATCCAAAACAGTGTAATATATTCCAAAATCATGAATTATCTCCCTTTACATGTACATTTTTTACACAAAATAACCTACTTTATTGCACTCTCTACATCTTTGGAATGAGTCATGCCAGTATATGGATTCTTCTTTTTGATAAATCTAAGTATTCTCTTATTCTTCATCTCAATACACCTGTTTAATAGTGAAAATAACACAATCAATTAAAGTACAAATATGTAAAAATTGTGCCTTAATTCATTAAACTTTACATAATTTTTTTTTCAAAAATCTTGTTTTGTAATTTGGAAAGAATTTCTTGCAAAATTCTGATTACCCTCTTACATGCCTTAATATTATTTGATTTTTTAAAAGTAATTACTATTATGATAGTGTTCTATTTTCAGAGTTAATTTGAATCCAAAATATAATAAAACTTATCAACTTGGAGCTATGTTCTATTCAGCAATAAACGTCAAAATATTTTAGAATTCTCTGCCAATATTCGTGACTTGGATAAATCAATAAAGATTTGAATGATAACAATGCTTAACCTCTGCATAAAGCTGGATTTGAGATTAGCAGTTTTTAGATCTATTTGTGAGTTATCTCCCCCTGATGGCACACATTTCCGAAGTAATGGCTTCCACAACAAGCTACAAAACATATGAAACATTCATTAATATTCAAAAATGAAGAACAATGATTTTAGACATGATAAAAAAGTTTAAAAGTTTTTTGCTTTCATTTTAGTAAATACTTAACTTGAGGACTGATAGTTACTATAGTTGAATTCACAATCATAAAATATCTGTGAAAATATTCCGCACATGAATGGTCCATTTAAAAAATCAACTGGGACATGAATTTCCCAATCATGCCAAGTTCACTTCACCAAAACACGAAAATTTCAACATTTTTTTTTTTAATCTGATGTAATTTCTTTCTTAACAAAAAAATGAAACATATTTTATAATTGTTTTTCTGTCATTTGTCATAACTTAGTTTTTAACTTAAATCCAATAATAGACACTGCCACTCACTTGTCAGAAGAAAGTTGGTGCCAACCCTGACAAACTTGGGCCACTGATAATAAGTCTCCCATGGACAAATACCCAAATATCTTCAGAATTATTTCTTTGGGAACACTGTAAAAGCAATATAAATGATCAATCTATTTGATAAAAAATAAAGTATTGTTTTGTAATCAATCAATAATCATAAATAGATATATTTTATATTTGAAACTATACTAGTCTTCTGGAGTCTGATACAAAAAATCATTTCAAAAATTTAAACAATGATCAAGGAGAACAATTAAACAAGTTTTCAATGATTAGTAAGGAATAGTGAAACCCCAACATGGGTTTGTTTGTTCTTGCAATAAATTATTTTTATTATTAAAAAAAAATTCACGTTTCTTCGTGCAATTGATGCACATAAAAATGATAAAATTAACTCAGATAAGAAACTATATATCGATCTAAACAAAGAAATGAAATAAACCAAAGATAATCAATATGAAGAAATGTTAACCTGCTTATCAATTCACGATTAGATATTTTTACAATACAAAAATATATAAACGATTCAAGCAAGATTATTTTTATCTGCTTTCATCTTTTTTCTTGCAACCAACAGTCTGTTAAAATTCATAACAAAGTATGCATACTGATAAATTGTTGCTTTGCCTTTTCTTTGACCATGATGTTTCTGGATATTCTGTGCTATAGACTTCTTACCTGCAGATGACCTTAAAATAAAAAGGTTTAGATAATTATTTTAACATTTAAGTACTACTTTTTCTAAGAATCAGGCAGATACCATTAATAGGTTGGCACATCAATAGTAAATACACTAAAAAAAAATTACAGAATAAGGTAAAGCTACCCCAGAAGACTTCATTTTGACCACTAAATTTTTCAGTCGATCTTGGGTTTAGGAGATATTACCAGTCAAAATTTAGTTACATTATACAGTGAAAAGTACGGGAAAATTTCCCACCATAATTTTTCCTTATTATAGTAAAAAAATATCAAGGCACCAACTACGTTTTAAAATGTTAAACTGCATTGGGTTTGTTTTTATGGTAAAATGAATGCATCTATACCCCAAAATCTAAAATTGGAAATTATCAATGTGCCACCCCCTGCCTGATCCTTATATGGAATAGTACTTAATATCACAGGATTTTGCATAAGCTTATATATATACACATGTATATGGTTAGTCTCACAAAAATTAGGTTTTATTTTTACATGTTTTATGGACTTTTAAGATTCAGATTCTCTGCTGATATTTTTTTTTTGCTTCTTTAAGCTACACTATCTCTTAGACCTGTCTCAATATAAGATACATGTACATGTTCTGTTGCTCAGGAGGAATGCCAGATAGTCCAAGCTCAATAACCAATAAAAGGCCCAGGTAAAGATAGCCTGGGGGGGGGTAGGAGGGGATATGATCCCGAAGTCCCGGCAAATAAAACAAGAGGCTCCCAAGAGCCTGAATCGCTCACCTGACCTACACAGATACATATATTTGTAGATATTATTGTGCTTAACCATATGCGATTTAAATTTATGAAATATCTTGGTTAGTTTTCAAGATATTGGGCTTAATAAGTGCAAATTTGGCAAAAATTAGGAAAAAGAACAATAACTCCCACATCAGCAGTCAGATCTTTTCCGAAATTTCAGGACAGGTAAATCTTACTATGCTGATCACTTTTGATTCTTGCACAATTTTGATATCTGAAACCAGTTTTGAGTTATTAGCAAAAAAATGAAATTTGCCCCTATGTTCTATTTTTAGCCATGGTGGCCATGTTTTTTTACGAATCAAAAATTTGAACGATAGTGTTGTAGCATATAAGCTATCAAACAGTGTGCCATGTCAAGATGCAGTTGGTCTTACTGTTTCAGACAAGTCGAGGGGAAAAGTAATGAACAATGGTATATATTGACGCTTTAAGGGCCATAACTCCTAAAAGAAATGGTTCTACAGCTTTGACCTAATTACATGAATTGTAGATCTTGATGTGCTCAATCATATGCAATTTGAATTTTTGAAATATCTTGTATAGTTTTTAAGATATAGGGCTAAATAAGTGAAAAATTTTGAAAAAATCCAGAAAAAGGGCAATAACTCCTATGTCGTTTGTTGGATCTTCCTGAAAATTTCACAGCAGGTAGATCTTGAGATGCTTATCACTTTTGTCTCCCATCATAATTTTGATATCTGTTACCGTTTTTGAGTTAATTGCAAAAAACTGTAATTTGACCCCTATGTTCTATTTTAAGCCATAGAGGCCATATTTTTTGACGAATCAAAAATCCGAACGATAGAATTGTAGCATTAATGCTATTAAACAACTGTGCCAAGTTTGGTTGAAGTTGGATGTATGGTGTCAGACAAGTTAATCTTTGAAATTCAGGGTAAAAGTAATGAAAAATGGTAAATTTTGACGCTTTAAGGGCCATAACTCCTAAAAGAAATGGTTCTACAGCTTTGACCTAATTACATGAATTGTAGATCTTGATGTGCTCAATCATATGCAATTTGAATTTTTAAAATATCTTGTATAGTTTTCAAGATATAGGGCTAAATAAGTGCAAAATTTTGAAAAAATCCAGAAAAAGGGCAATAACTCCTATGTCGTTTGTTGGATCTTCCTGAAAATGTCACAGCAGGTAGATCTTGAGATGCTTATCACTTTTGTCTCCCATCATAATTTTGATATCTGTTACCGTTTTTGAGTTAATTGCAAAAAACTGTAATTTGACCCCTATGTTCTATTTTAAGCCATAGAGGCCATATTTTTTGACGAATCAAAAATCCTAACAATAGAATTGTAGCATTAATGCTATTAAACAACTGTGCCAAGTTTGGTTGAAGTTGGATGTATGGTGTCAGACAAGTTAATCTTTGAAATTCAGGGTAAAAGTAATGAAAAATGGTAAATTTTGACGCTTTAAGGGCCATAACTCCTAAAAGAAATGGTTCTACAGCTTTGACCTAATTACATGAAATGTAGATCTTGATGTGCTTAATCATATGCAATTTGAATTTTTAAAATATCTTGTATAGTTTTCAAGATATAGGGCTAAATAAGTGCAAAATTTTGAAAAAATCCAGAAAAAGGGCAATAACTCCTACATCGGTTGTTGGATCTTCTTGAAAATTTTAGGGCAGGTAGATCTTGAGGTGCTGATCACTTTTACCTAGCCAGAATTTTGATATCTGTTACCGTTTTTGAGTTATTTGCAAAAAACTGCAATTTACCCCTATGTTCTATTTTTAGCCATGGCGGCCATGTTTTTCAACGAATCAAAAATCCCCACGCTAGTTTTATACTACCTATGCTAATTAACAACTGTGCCAAATTTAAAAGTCATTGGACTTATGGTGTTAGAGGAGTTAACGTTTGAAAAATGTTAACGACGACGGACGACGGACAACGACGGACGACGACGGACGCAAAGTGATGGCAATAGCTCACATGGACCTTTGGTCCAGGTGAGCTAACAAGAAATCCCGGATTCCCGCAAAAATAAATGTGTGATTCCCGCATCCTGAAAAATGAAAATAGCTAAATCCTGTTCCCGTTAAGGGTTTTCCCGAATTCCCGTTGAAATAAATGGGCTTTCCTGCTGTCCCGCAAAAGGTCCTACCGACCCTCAGCCTTGTAACTGGATACAATGACAAGTGAAAGACTTAAAAGCAAACATTGGTGTTAATATAGTCTCATTCATAAGTTTAGTATCTTAATCAATCTACTCCAAAATTCAATTTTTAATGACTGCCAAAGGACTCAATCATCTGACATCCTCATTATTCTTCAGTGGATTCCTCTCAGGGGCAGATCCAAACAGGGGCTAAGTGACCCAGGCCCCTTTCTTTTGTCAGGTAAAAAAATGTATATGCAGGAAATCATGTATACTTAACCAGAGTGTCCCCTCTATCTTATCTTTAACAAGTCAGTGCCAACACCTTTTCCAATATTTTGGGGTCCATTACTGCCTCTGTTAAGAGTACATGTACTATACATTCACACTTTGGGGAAAATATTTAGGCAAAATCATTTTTTCCTCATCAACATAAACCATTATGTCTGTGTAGCAGTTTTACAAATGTATTTAAATGTGTACTGTATGGGCCTATGGCTATGGGGTAGTCAACTTTTTTTAAGAGATGTTCATGTATAAATTGAAAGTTCAGACCTTTTTGAGCCTGTAAGGTGATCTTGTTTCCTTTGAGTTAAATAATTTGACAGGTGTTTTCTGTGGTCTTGTTTTGATGTCATTTCTCCAAGTACTTATAAATAACTGTGCCTAAAAAATCACTTCATCCACTTCATAAATTCTGAAATTGGTTTTGTTGTTTGTTGACAGGAAATAAGAAAATTATTCTAATTCAAAATCCCAGGAAAATATCGGTACGGAACGAAATTTTGTCTCAGTAACAGTCTCTTAAAAATCATACTCACCTTTTAAAAGGGTGTCAATATTCTCATACAGTTGATACCTTTTATAATTAAGATAATTTAATATAATTGTAATTTTAAATCAAAACATTTGTCATGCCCAAAACACCCCCAAAAGGAAAGAAGTCGGATCAATTTGGATCCTTATCCGTTTTTGTTCTAGATTTACACGTCTTGCATACACTTCCGTTCCTTTTGGAAGCACAAAAATAATCAGAATCTTTTCCATTTTACATGACATGCACACGTTTAAGGTAATCATATAATAGTTTTACTACTTTCAAGCACAAACTACTTGTCTGTAGCACACTACCACAACATTGATCAAAACGGAAAACGTCAAAATGATGAAGATGAATATGTCAAAGTATGTTCCTTTCTTACAACAAATTACTCATGAGGGTAAGGGAGCTAGGTTAGACACACAGAAATCTGTACTGATGCACTGTGGCCAGCGTTACAGAATGCTAGAACACATCCCACCCGTCTCATGGTAGCGGGTTGTTTGGTGTCACGTCGTGAGGGTTGTCCTTTTCAGGATGTAAAGATAGCATACACTGTACAGTACATAATTCACTTCTTCGAAAGAAGACCCGTACAACCTTGATTTCTCTTATTGAATAAATGAACAACATATATCAATGGTCATTAATCACCATTAACACATGATTAAGGACAATGTAATCAATGAATCAACACATCAACATGATAAAGTTAATTAATCCTGATCCATATTGGTTTGACGACACAACTGGTCACCCGGCACTGGTATATCTTTACATTATTCTGTATGCTATGGATAAGCAGTGTAGGGTCATGATCAGGATTGAGTTTGTTCCAGAATAGCAGATATCATCGAATCTGCATGTATTTTATCAATATAAATAATAAAAATAGTCAATAAAGATTTGCCAATTAATTTCGGGTATTATTCCAGAATCTATTTGTTATAAGTAATAGGAGGCTATATCCAATTTCTGCACCCCAACTTATTAGATCACCAGGTGTTTCGAACATCTATTTAGACCAATTAGCTAATACTAATTCACCTTGGCCATGTTCATCATCAGGGACCAAGCCATAAAATACTGATTTCATGTTAATATAGTATTCATGTATGTCGTATATTATCTCATCTTTAACAGATTATGTTGCACTGACATTAAGGGTCCGACACCTTAGCGATCTATTATTATTATTTGTTTTAAGGATGATTTATTTTATTTTCAATATCCATCTCTTTCGGGTTCTTGTGTCGATGCTTGTCATCATAGGTTTTCTGTCAATAATAGGTTTGCATCGCCATTTGTCATCTTTATAATCAATAGCTTCAGATGTTATGTGTTTCGTTAAAACGTATATTGTTCAGTCATTTTCTCTTTCATTGATGAAACATGGTGTAACTTTATGTGATTTGGAAAGTAATATAATCTTTGTCTGATTGCATGGGTTATCTTGTCTATAAAATCCTTTGCATGTATTTCTTTCTTTATTTTGTTTATTGTGGCGCAAGTTCAATGTTTCAAACTCTTTATCTCTTCCTTTCGTTGATATATTCCGTCCTGTCAAAAACAACAGTGATGTTGTATTGTCGGCTAATCTAATGATCATTATTGTGTTGCTTTTCAATTATCTAACTGCATTTCCATTTCTGACTTGCTTATTTTTGTCAAGTACTGTTCAATACACAAATTATTGATTTAATATCTAAGTTTCTGTTGCATTGTTTGTGAAGGGGGGGGGTTAATAACCTGATTTCCCGGAACGTATGATAATGTCAATATCACCGTTCGTGAATTGATATTTACATCTTAATTTCCTTGCCAGCTCATTAGAGTCTGATATAAATTGTGATTTCAATTGTCTGGTATCCCTTGCTAAGCGCTATAATTTTATTATTGGATATTGATTTATTTGTAAATATTTTTTCCAATTTCTCAGCTATATGTAATCCTTTTTATAGTGCTTTTAATTTTCATTAGTTATTTGATAATAGACCTTTTTCAGGATGGCCTTTTCATTGCGCTTTTGTCTATAAAGACGTGTATGAGCCATGCTTTTTAAAGCAGACTGGCAGATAACCTTTTCATAAGTTTTTTGGGGAAAACCAAACACGCCCTCAAATATTTTAGACCAATCAGCTTTCACAATGAGGTAAACTGGCGGGAATACCAGGTCAATGATCTACTATTATGTCAAAATATGTTTATTTATATCAATTCAGCAATTGCAAGTTACTTATGATTTCATCTATCGTCATTTGACTTTGATTTATATCGATCTTTTGAAGTTTATTGCATTAAATAATGCAAGTCAAGACTAGTAAAACTATGGCATTATAAGCAAAATCAATAAATATCGCCTTTTTTCGTTGATATATTCCGTTCTATCAAAAATGTCAATTGTGTTGTTTTGTCAGCATTTTTAATGATCATTATATGTGTTGCTTTTCATTTATCTAATTGCATTTCCTTTCTGACTTGCTTATTTTTGTCAAGTACTGTTCAATACGTAGATTATCGATTTAATGTCTAAGTTTCTGTTGCATTGTTTGCGAATAGGGGTTAATAGCCTGATTTCCCCAGAATTTATGATTATGTCTCTATCACAATTAGTTCATTGATATTTACATCTTAATTTCCTTGCTAGCTCATTAGAGTCTGATATATATTGTGATTTCAATTGTCTGGTATCCCTTACTAAGCTGTAATTTTTCATTATTGGATATTGATTTATTTGTCAATATTGTTTTCCAAGTTCCTTAGCTTTATGTAAGCCTTTTGATAGCGCCTTAAACTTTCATTTGTTATTCGATAATAGACCTTTTTGTAAATGGCCTTTTCATTGCGCTTTTGTCTATGAAAATGTCTATTGGTCATGCTTTTTTTAAAGCAGACTGGCATATTTTCATAAACCAATGGGAATACCAATCCATGATCTATAATTATGACAAAATATGTTTATTGATATCAATTCTGCAATTGCAAGGTACTTTAGATATGTATGAAAGTTTTACTTTGTTTTATATCGATCTTTTGTCGTTTATCTAGTTTATTAATGCAACTCAAGACATGTACAACTATGGTATACAGTACATTACATTATAAAACATGTTTTTGTTTCTATTATGGCCCTTATATCACCGTCTGCCTAATTAGCAAAATCAATTAATATCGCCTTTTGTTGTGTTATGAGTTCCACGTGAATCAATGAAGCTGTATTCTCTCGAAATATCCAGTTTCTACTATTAAGTTTAGAAAGAGATAATAAAAAAAAAATCATGACTGTGTAGTTCGTAGTCACAAAGTCATGACTGCTTTAACCAGTCCAGTCATTGTTACAAGTCTGTTATAAACGGACTATGTCTATTAATCCAAGGGTTTAATATATTAATATGACATTTGTTTTTGACACTAAATACTTTTTGTATGAATTTCAACTACAGTTTAGGCGATAGAACATAAACTTTGCTCTTTTACATTCAGTTTTTAAAGCAGACCTGTCACGAAGTTAACTTTACCAGACCTGTCATAACTACGCGACTGCTTTGAAAAGCAGACATGGAATTATGACTGCTTTTCAAGTTAACTTGGAACCAAGGCAGTCGCAGGACCAGTCGCAAGTGAACTTGAAGTTGACTTCATTCATTCATTCATTCATAACTTTATTTCCTCATGTAGAGAATATGTACCTTACGTTTAGTCCTCTTTTTGGCATGCTTTAGACTGCAGCACATGTTCATGTTCTGTTTTTGTAGGGAAATCAAGGGAAAACAATTTACAAATTCTGTCAAGTTTTCATCTGCAATGCAATGTACAATGTATCTACATGTATACAGTTAATGAAATATATAAATATAATTTTAAAGAAGACGGCTACTGCTTGTTTTCAGTTCTAGTACTAATTCATGTAACTGATCAATGCAAAATATTTTGTTTTGGTTGTTGCAGATAATGGGGAACATAGTAGAACACAACTGATTATGTCCTAGACCAAAATGGCAGACTTATTTTCATGTGGAATTTGTCAACACTCAGAATCAGACCTGATCCCTTTCTTAAAGCATAAATTACAACGTAAGTACTTGTTGTAACATTTAAATTGTTAGATTGAACACTTAATAAATATATAAATGCAAAACATGAGCGAAGAATTCTGACTTCTTATTACCAGATGTAAAACACGAGAATATATTGTTAATATACATTTGTACAGCTTCCAGTGTTAGTACAAATGTATACTGTTGATTCATTTATTTTTGGAAACAATATTCATGGTTGCCCCAAATAAGACATTTTGTCAAATTTTTCATTTCATGTTTGGCTTATGATACTAGAAAGAGCCAAGATAAAATTTACAAGAAGGTTGGGTTCTTATATTCATAGTTGACTGCCACCCACTAAAATCACAAAAATTGGTACACCACAAAAAATAATATAACCACATTCATGACATTATAGAGAATATTTATGTAAAAAATAATGGGATGTTAAATTATTGTATGTAACACAACCTGCCTAAATAATTACAGCATTCAAAAATACAACTGCTTACCATAATGCAATTTTATTTAGATTGAAAATGAAGCAAATGATTTAAAATGAAATTAAAATTATAAACTTTTGGCATTGTTTTTATATTTCAGACCATGGACCTAGGATGGGATATGTTTGTCAGGTTTGTCATATATCGTATACAAAAGAAGATTCACTGACAAGACATTATAAACAGAAGCATGGGATTTCCTTCACATCCAGAAAAAGAAAAGCTAAGGATGTCCCAGAATTACAAAGTGGAGATAACTCTGCTAGTTTAGATGGTAAAACTGGGAATAACTCAGATGATAATGATTGCAATGTTGATGTGATCAAACTGTTTACAAATGATAACACAGGAAATTCTAGTCAGAATACATCAGACATGATAGAGACACAAAAAAGCCCTAGATCTAATGTTCCAGAGAGTAATGAGTTCCTCAATAAAATCATATCAAAAGAGGATGAAACTTCAGGTAACAAAGAAGTTGTGACTGTATTAGAATCTATACAACCAAACCATGACATAGGTATAAACAATGTTCAGTTAAAACGGAATGATTTGACTTTAAATGATGGTCCAGCTGTTATAGTAAAGGAAAATGATTTTGTACAAGAGGAGGGTGAAGTGAATTGTATCAATGAATCAATGGTAAATAATACAAACAACCAGAATGAAGTATTGTTGAGTCATGTGATGGATGAAACCAATATGGTTACATGTAACATTGAGATAATAAGTCTTGATCCTAGTAATGAGTTATGTATAGATGATAAAGGTGATGACAATGATGTGGAGGATGATAGTGAAGATGAAATCCAACAAGAGGAAAAACTTACTGAATGTGATTTCTTTTTTTGTATCAAATCTGACATAAATACTGGTAAAACACTGGTTTATGAGAGACAAGACTTATGCTGTATCTATTGCAATTATCAGGATATGGTCTTGGCTAATCTGTATCAACACATGTTTGACCACCACCCTAGCCATCTCAATACAGACCAAGATATTAAACTACAAACTGATGTTGAAAATATTAAACTCATTAAGTTTTCAGAGTATAAAGAACAATGTCATAAATTTAAGATGGAGAATAGCAAGCGAATTAGAAATACAGAGATGCAAGACCAGGCAGGTGAATTCCACTGTCCCAAATGTGACAAGATCTTTACACGATTACGTTATCTTAGAAAACATTTACCTCTCCATAAATCTGATAAACCATTTCTCTGTGATTACTGTGGAAAATCTTTTAAGACTAGGACCTACTTATCAATACATCACAAATCACATACAAGTAAAAAGATGTTTAAATGTGAACAGTGTGATTTTACATCCCTGAGTTCTGCTCAGATCAGACTACATAGACAACAACACAACCGTGGATGTGTGCTGTGTGATATCTGTGGCAATGCATACTCTGACAAATCTACATTGACTAAACATAAACGTGTTCATGATCCCAATCGTCCTTATCAATGTGATTATCCAGGCTGCACCTGGAGATTTATGACTGAAGTAATGTGCAGGGCACACAGAAGAAATCATGATACAGAGGGAAAGTTCAAATGTCAGCATTGTGGGTATGCCTTCCGTCACAGACATCACGTTAGACGACATGAAGCTAGGGTTCATGGGATACCTCAACCCTCTAGTAATAAAACTGAGACTACACCAGATAGTTATATAGAAGTAACTCCTATAACTATTGCTCAAGAGGCTGGACAAGGGTCGCCTGTTAATGTAGTGGTGGAGTCAACAATACCATGTCTGCATGATACAGCAGGTGGACAACTAGTGATAATGACTGACTCGGAGGGTAATGCTATAAACTATCACCTAACAGAGATTTCTAATCAGACAGATCTAGAGGGAAGACAAACAATCAATATTATTCCACAAATTACTTATGGCAATATTATTGTAGGAGAGGCAGAGAATGATAATTCTATAATCAAAGTTTCAGATCTAAAAAATCACTTGTGATTTCAGTATAAAATCATGAAGAATGAAACTTGTTTGTTATCTTGCAAATATCTACCAGTCCAACAAGTTCATATGGAAAAGTTTTAACAATTGTACATGTTGATAACTTGCTAGCTATGTTTGACAACATGAATCAACTTTCTATCCTTTAACACCACTCTTATTTTATTTCAAAGGTTCTTTGTTGTTTTCCGTTGGTGAAAGCTTGAGATTTCGAAATTCTGCTTTCCATTTTTTCAGGGCATTTATTTGAATGCCTTAAATTGATAGAATTTCATGGAATTTTTAGAATTCTAGAATTTTGCTTTCCATTTTTTCAGGGCATTATTTTAAATGCCTTAAATTGATGGAATTTCATGAAACTTGCACTTATTGAAGCTCATACATGTTATAATTATATAATGTTATAATACAACTAAAGTCTCACAGGAGCCTGAATCAATGAATGGCTCACCTGGACTTAAATGATTCATATATTCCTTAAATGTAAAGAGCTTTTACAACACTTTGGGGTTAGCGAATGTTGATGTTACACTCTGTAACATTTTCAATCTGTATAAATACGAATATAAAAAAAAAAAACTGACCATATAAGGACCTTTAAAAGGTCATCTGACAACTTTGACCCAATAACAGTTAAACTAATAGAACTTCATCAGCTGATCATTTAATCAAGCAAAAGCTTTACTTTCATGACTTTATCTGCAATCGTTTTCATACTATAATAATAAAAAAAAACACATCTGACACCCACCAAATAGAGATTTTTGTAGAACTGCTTAGGATGAACCCTGATTCAAGCAACTGCTTTTCTCTATCTGCAATAGTTTTCATAACCATTGGCAACACCATGGATGTGCCATAGCAAGCAGCAACTGGTTACTTTTTTTGAGCACCCAAGCTCACTTTAATTATACTCCCACTCGTAAGAGAGGGGGCTATATTGCAATCACCTTGTCCGTCCTTCAATCTGTCCGTCAGGTTCAATTTCTCTGCTTCTACTGATGGATTGGTTTCAAATTTGGTACACAGCTTCAGCATGATGAGTTACACCATGCCTCCCCTTTCCAGGTCAGTCCATCATCTACTTCCTATTTTCCGAGCTGACTTAGACGTTTAATGGGTCAAAAATAGACAATTTTTCGTAACAGATTTCTCTGCTTCTACAGAAGGGATTGATTTCAAATTTGGTATACAGCTTTAGCCTGATGAATTGTATTGTGCCTCCCCTTTCCAGGTCAGTCTGTCATCTACTTCCTGTTTTCTGAATGGTCGAGTAGGGGGATGCTTAGCAAGACTTAGTGCAACCCCTTGTTACAACTTGAATTTGTGTTGTTGATTGCTATTCAGTCGTTATTGTGTTTCTTTGTGCTGTACATTCTTGTTCATCTTTACTGTTTTTTTCTTTGCTCTTTTGGACTTTTGACATTCAAATGCCCCGTTGGTACCTCTTTGCTTCTCCCAAAAAAACAATCTTGAACTTTTAAAGACCATAATTCCTGAAAAGGGTTTTCTGACAACTTAGACCCTGGAATGGCAACTTAAAAGAAAAGATATTCAAGCTTATCATTTAAGCAGGCAGAATCTTTTCATAACCAACAATAGTTTTCTTTGTTTAAGCCAAAACAGGATTTTTTACCTTTTAGGCCCATACGAATACCTACCCTAAAAAGGACTCATCTGACAACTTTGCCGCACAGACAATTTTTAGAGATTCATAAACTGAACAGTTTTCATTGTTTAAACAGCCATAACTCCAATACGGGGTCATCTGACAACTTTGATCCAATGGAGACTTTTGTAGAGCTCAACAAGCTGAAGGTTAAAGCAAGCAACAGCTCTTCTCTATCTGCAATATTTTTCATTCTTTATGACAACAAGAGGCTCCAAGGAGACTGAATCACTCATCTGTTCTTTAGCGCCTACTGGCATGACTGGCCTCAAAGAATGCAGTTGTCCATTGTGTTTTTTTTTTAATTGCCACTTGATTGTGTGCGTACACTTATTCCACATCTCATTATCTTCTATTTAAGCTAAAAAAGTCTCCTCTATTACCTACATGTATTACCTGTATAAGGAGTCATCTGACAACTTCAACCCAATAGAAACTTTTGTAGAATACAATGATCTGAAGGTTTAAGCAAGCAACAGCTTTTCTCTATCTGCAATAGTTTTCATACTATGTGCCAACACATGCAAAAAACGTAATTTTTGTCTCCCCATCGTTTGACCTTGATTTTCCGGTTGAGTGACTTTGACAATTTTCAATACTTATAATAGCAATGGAAAAGTTTTGTGAGCCCCCTCATATCTCAAGAACTATAGGTCCTAGGTTAATGAAACTTGGTATGTGTATGCCTCAGTAGTAGCTTAGTACAGATACATCCCCATCTTTTGACCTTGACCTTGATTTTTCGGTTGGAGTGACTTACAATTTTCAATACATATAATAGCAAAGGAAAAGTTTTGCGAGCACCTACATATCTCAAGTATTATTGGTCCTAGGTTGATGAAACTTGGCATGCATATGCCCCAGTAGTAGCTTAGCACAATTAAATCTTTTGATCTTGACCTTGATTTTCCGGTTGAGTGACTTTGACAATTTTCAATATATATACATGTAAAAGCAATGTTAAGGTTTTGCAAACACCTCCATATCTCAAGTATTATTGGTCCTAGGTCGATGAAACTTGGTATGCATATGCCCTAGTAATAGCTCAATTCAGTTTCATCCCCATCTTTTGACCTTGACCTTGATTTTCTGGTTGAGGACTTTATTTTTATTGCATATATTAGCAATGTTTAAGTTCTATAAACATCTTTTGATCTCAGAAACTGAAAATCCATGTAAATTCAATATAAAGTGCAAGTAAGAAAGAATTATTGTTTCTGATGGTGCCGGCAGGCGAGACATACTTTAATAGTGTTAACTCTTGTTTACATTTAAAGGACCAAAACCTTCGACCTCTTATACTTTTCCATTTACAGTAGTCTGACCCACCCTGGTCTATTTTTATCAACAGTGGCCATGTATTTTGATGAACCAAAAATCAAAACACAACTTTTGTGAAGGACACCCTTAGGATCAATCATACCAAGGTTCATAAAATTCTGTTAAGGTGAGATAAAAAAACATTTTTTACATATGTGGCCAAAGTAGAAAGCAAGTCCAAGAGTTGGGTCACTCCATCTGTCTGTCTGTAGTGCAAGGGCTGCCTGTCTTGTGTAATCTGAATCTCAAAAACCAAACACTAGATCTTTCTGAAATTTTACACAGTGATAACAGATATATTGAGATGTGCACCTCTCACTTGGGTTCATTTTGTAATTCAGTTTAGAAATTAGGGGCCCTAAAGGGACCAAAAAACATTTTTATGGCCCGACCACGTATGTGGATCGGACATATAGTTTTACCCTTGTCCGTCCGTCCGTCCGTCCGTAACACTTTGGTTAAGTTCTTGGTTAAGGTCCATTACTCAGATACTAGATGTTGGGGGTCAATGATATTTCACCACCAGATAGGTCTTGGGTAGGGCTACACCACCCACTAGAAATTAGGTCACTGTGACCTATATTTTATGCATGAATGACTTCGGTTAAGTTCTTGGTTAAGGTCCATATCTCAGATACTACATGTTGATGGTCAATTGTATTTCACCACTAGATGTGTCTTGGGTAACATGACACCACCCAATAAAAATTAGGTCACTGTGACCTATATTTTATGCATGAACGACTTCGGTTAAGTTCTTGGTTAAGGTCCATTACTCAGATACTAGATGTTGGGGGTCAAAGATATTTCACTACTAAATGTGTCTTAGGTAAGGTGACACCACCCACTAGAAATAAGGTCACTGTGACCTATATTTTACACATGAATGACTTTGGTTAAGTTCTTGGTTAAGGTCCATATCTCAGATACTACATGTTGATGGTCAATTGTATTTCACCACTAGATGTGTCTTGGGTACCATGACACCTCCCAATAAAAATTAGGTCACTGTGACCTATATTTTATGCATGAAGGACTTCGGTTAAGTTTTTAGTTAAGGTTCATAACTTGGATACTAGATGTTGGGGGTCAATGATATTTCACCACTGGATGTGTCTTAGGTAAGGTGACACTATCCACTAGAAATGAGGTCACTGTGACCTATATTTTACGCATGAATGACTTTGGTTAAGTTCTTGGTTAAGGTCCATATCTTAAATACTACATGTTAGGGTTCAATAATATTTCACTACTCGATGAGTATTGGTAACATGGCACCACCCACCAGAAATAAGGTCACAGCGACCTATATTTTACACATGAACACTTTTAATGAATTTCTTGGTAAAGGTCCATATCCCAGTAAATACACATTGAGGGTCAATGATATTTCAAGAACGGGAGGGCCATCCTGTGGCTCATAGACACATTATCTAGTTTTAATTTGTTTCCACAATAACTTTTGTTCTGGTACATGTACACCTAATGCTATAGAACTGTACAGTAATGCTACTGAGGGCTGTTCCAAAATTCTAAATGTGGAGGGACGGAAGAAACTTCTATTACATATACAGTCAAACCTGTCTATAGTGACCCTTCAAGGGACCTTGACAAAAAGGTCACTACAGACAGGGGGTCTTTATATAGAGGTTGTCGAGATAAAAGTATAATGTTAGGTGTGTGTATTGGTATTAGCTGATGCAGAGTTTCCATAGATCTATAGAAAGTACATGTATACTGATTTGTTCATGACCTTTTGAAAGCAAACAATAGACTATTTGCAATATTTAGTGAATATTTTTGAACATTCTGTGTCTTGAAAATTTATCTAAAACTTTGTTAAATACATGTTTGAATCTAGGTTTACAGTATTTTTTTATATAATTATGTAGTTTTGAAGTATATTTCTAAAAATCATTTTATCTATTTATATCTTATTCATAAGTAAAGGGAATGTTGCTTAAAAAATTCTCATATTAAAATCATAAAAAATATCTGCATTTGCTTACTATGGTATTACATTTCATAAATCTAGAATTAACAACATTATTTCTTCCCAACTTTTTAAGACATAAAAGTTAAACTGACCCTGACACAAGTAATTAGTGATAATTACTTCTTATAACTTCCTCAAATTTACCTAAATACTAATTACTAAAGATTAAAGAAAGGTGACATTTCCTAATTAGCTTTGATCTGACAGCTAACCCAAGCCAATTAACAATCATTTGCACTAATTTAAGGTCCTTGTATACAGGTTTTGGCACTTCAAGGGACGGTTTCTGATGGTCACTAGTCACGTTGGGCAGGTGGTCACTATATAGAGGTTAAATATATAGGAAAAATTGTTGGGGGGACTGAAAATAGTCTTTATGGACAGGAAGTCTTTATATGGAGGTGGTCACCAGTACAGGTTTTACTGTATGGTGGGTGGTGGGTGTTTGAGAAAGATTTTGTTCAGAAACAATGATAAAAAATTAGTTATTATTAGATGGGTGGTTGGGTAAAGAAAAAAATGCCTCTCGACTCCCCCCCCCCCCCCCCCCACACACACACATTTAATTCTGGAACAGCCCTTAAAATAAAAGGAAGGATGGGCTTGATTTTGGGGTCCTCTCTTTTTTTTGTTTTGAAATTAGTGGCAAAAAGGGGCTAAAAATGAAACTTTTAATTGATTTCCACAATAACTTAACTTCTGGTTGACTGATTGCTATATGTTTCTTACCATTTAATGAGTGATTTGCATGATTTTTTAAGTCTTCCCTTTTTCCGTTGAGAAATTAAGGGCCTAAAAGGGCCAAAAATCCAACTTTTTTATGTATGGTCCAATTTTGTAAAAAAATTGCAAAATAATTTTGTCATATAATTAGATAAAAAATACACTCTGTAGAGGATAAATTTCTTCTTGATCCCACCTTTTCTGTTTAGCAATTAGGGATCAAAAGAGGGGAAATTAAAACTTAAATTCTTTGTCTGATTTTTGTGTTGTATTTTTTACATTCTTGTTAGATATAAGGATCTTAAATATTTTTATTTCTAAATATTCATTGTCAGTCTATAAAACAAAAATTCTTTGTTAGTCCACCATAGGTTGCAAGTGTCAAAAACTATTGACAGTCCATATTGGGCCTAGAGCATACAGGGTTCAACGTTTTGTTGTGCGATGCAGGGCCAGACATTGATTGGTCTTGTTACTGTTTAAGGACCAGAACTCCTAAAAGATGTCATATGTCAACTTCCATCTAATTGACACTTTTGTAAAACTATTATATGTAGTTTAAGGAGAAGAAGTGGATTCAGCTTCCCCTCCCCATTAGCTCTTTGACCAAAGTCCATGGAAATCCTAATAAATCAAATACAAGGGAAAGGCATGGCTTAATAGAATGTATGATTTAATTTAATTAATGTTCTAAATTGTACAATTGCTCATGAGTCATCTTCAGCTTCTAAATTTATCTCATTTCCAAATTTAGCATAGAGTTCCACTTTCAGATCTTGTAGGATTTTCTTGTGACCTTCACATTGACCTTCAAGCGTTTTGATTTCATTCTCAAGGTTGGACTTGGCTTTTTCTAACATCTCGCTTGCCTCTTCTGATGAAAAGTTAACAAACACTTCTCCTATCTGGTATGTAAGTTCTGTTAAGGAAATCATGACAAAGAAAAATGTGTGTTAATTTTCATTTTCAAATTAAAATTAGTTTTAGTTGTGTGTTTTTTTTATGTAAAATGCAAATGAATACTTAAGTCAAGTTAAGTGTACACTTTGTTTTTAGCCATTATCTAAATTTATGTATATTCTAAAACCCTCCATCATAGTTTTATTTTTAGATATATTTATTTTGGATTTTGTTGAAATTTTGGATTTCCTATGTTTGGGTTTGAGTGCTGCTGAGAAGGAATAAATTTCCGAAACAGCCATACAGCTAAATAAAATTTAATTGCAGTTAGAGTTTATATATGTGCTGTTGTTCCATGTTCATTCACTCCATATCCTCTCATAAAATATTTAAGGTAAATGGTATACTGACATTGGAAAAAACATCAAAATTTGAATCCTCAAAAGGTACTGATTGATTCAATGTGTAAAAGTTTTGATGTTATCACTCCTTACTAGTACATGTATTCACAAAACATTAAAATTGTTAATAGAAAGATGGAAGTAAAAAAAAACATGCTTCACAACATGTCATACAAAAAGTCAATATCAAAATAATAAATCAATCATAAAGCAAATTAAGGGTTAGGTATAAAAGGATATGGGACAGACTCTGAATCATCTTCTCTCATCAGTAAGTCATTCTCTGCATCTTCTATGTTCTGTAGTTCTTTCTATAATAAATCATCATAAATTGTTAATATGTGATACAAAAATGGCCAGTAATCTATACTCAGCAACACAAGTTATGCACCACTTCTTTACTAACAGGATCCTTTGATAACATAGAAAATTTGATATAAAACAGTGTTTCCATTAGAGCAGAAATGGGAGTATTTTACCCTCAGAACATCTTAGACCCCCAGATTTTTCTAAATTTTCTATATAAGCACTAAATTTGACCCTTTAAATTGAAGAACTTTTGCTTATTTTAATCTCTCCTAAACATTTCACCAACTGTAAAAGCCCAGAAAACTATGACTGTAATTTCCATGATGCTGCAGGACAAAGGATAGTACAAATGTACTGTAAATCTGCAATATGTTGCAACATAATAATAATAATTAACTTATAAACTTACGTTGAAAATAAAGTGGCAAAGCTTATACCACTGTTCTATTTCATTGTCATCTCTTAAAACGGTTTTTTTGTGTGTTTTTTTTTAAATATTGTCTTTGATATAAAGAAAAGAAATATTAAATGGGCAAAAATTTCTCAAGTAAATAAAATGAATAAAACAGAGAAAATGAAAACATCACTATGAAAAAACACAAAATACATCAAAACAGCAAACAGCAACTAGATTCCCATTAAAGCAAAAAATGACTTTTATTAGCAGTTTCTCCTCTTGATAATGATTTGTTTACTACAATTGTGTTTGTTTAAGTGTAAAATAACATTTACTTTAATTTACAACATAATTTCTATCATGACAACTTCATATCAAAACAGCATTAAATCATGAAAGTATAATAACTAGAAAATACAATGTATATCTCAATACCTTTTTATTTTTAACCTCATCTTTTAAATCCTGCATCCTTGCATTATTTCTGGCAAATTTATTGATTTTCTGTTGGTCATCAAAGGTGACTTTAATATCAGAGTCCTGTTAAATAGATAAGGTATTAAAGTTATTCAATGAAAGTTGTCAAAAGTTCATGTAGATTATATGGTAGAACTATGTTGGTGATCTTCATCAACAAATTAAAGTAACTTTTATACTAACTAACTTTGCTGGGATCATTTCTTATTTTATCAATTCATCAATTTATATTGCTTGGAATATATATAGGGAGAATAACATGGTTGTGTTAAATAGAAGATAATGAAATGTGTACGTGACACAACCTACAATATAAAGGACAATCTAAACAAGAGGCTCCCAGGAGCCTGAATCTCTCACCTGGTCTTGATGTTGACCCTATACTTTTGTAGAGCTAAATGAGCTGAACATTTAAGCAAGCAACAGCTTTTCTCTACCTGCAATAGTTTTCATTCTATAGGCCAAAAACACCATTTTTCACCTATAACCCCTATAAGGAGTCATCTGACAACTTCGACCCTATGAAGACTTTTGTAGAGCTCAATGAGCTGAACATTTAAGCAAGCAACAGCTAATCTCTATGTGCAATAGTTTTCATTCTGTAGGCCAAAAACATGAAAAAATGCCATTTTTCAGGGGCCGTAACCCCTATAAGGGGTTATCTGACAACTTCGATCCTATGGAGACTTTCGTAGAGCTAAATGAGCTAAACATTTAAGCAAGCAACAGCTAATCTCTATCTGCAATAGTTTTCATTCTGTAGGCCAAAAACATGAAAAATGGCTATTTTTCACCTTTAAGGGGCTGTAACCCCTATAAGGGGTCATCTGACAACTTCGACCCTATGGAGACTTTTGTAGAGTTAAATGAGCTGAACATTTAAGCAAGCAACAGCTAATCTCTATCTGCAATAGTTTTCATTCTGTAGGCCAAAAACATGAAAAATTGCTATTTTTCAGGGGCCGTTACCCCTATAAGGAGTCATCTGACAACTTCGACTCTATGGAAAATTTTGTAGAGCTAAATGAGCTGAACATTTAAGCAAGCAACAGCTAATCTCTATCTGCAATAGTTTTCATTCTGTAGGACAAAAACATGAAAAATCGCTATTTTTCAGGGGCCGTAACCCCTATAAGGGGTCATCTGACAACTTCGACCCTATGGAGAATTTTGTAGAGCTCAATAAGCTGAACATTTAAGGAAGCAACAGCTAATCTCTATGTGCAATAGTTTTCATTCTGTAGGCCAAAAACATGAAAAAATGCCATTTTTCAGGGGCCATAACCCCTATAAGGGGTTATCTGACAACTTCGATCCTATGGAGACTTTCGTAGAGCTAAATGAGCTAAACATTTAAGCAAGCAACAGCTAATCTCTATCTGCAATAGTTTTCATTCTGTAGGCCAAAAACATGAAAAATGGCTATTTTTCACCTTTAAGGGGCTGTAACCCCTATAAGGGGTCATCTGACAACTTCGACCCTATGGAGACTTTTGTAGAGTTAATTGAGCTGAACATTAAAGCAAGCAACAGCTAATCTCTATCTGCAATAGTTTTCATTCTGTAGGCCAAAAACATGAAAAAATGCTATTTTTCACCTTTAAGGGGCCGTAACCCCTATAAGGGGTCATCTGACAACTTTGACCAAATGGAGACTTTTGTAGAGCTTTTGATGCTGAATCAGTAACGTGCCTCAGATTTCCTCTATCTCTTATACTTTTTGATTTATAAGCCAAAAACAGTAGTCTGACCCCCCTAGTCTATTTTTAGTAACGGCGGCCATGTTTTTTAACGGATTAAAAATCAAAACACAAGTTTGGTGCAGGACACCCTAAGGATCATTCATACCAAGTTTCATTAAATTCTGTTTGGTAGTTTCAGAGGAGAAGATTTTTGAAAAATTGTTAACAGACGACGACAGACGACGACGACGGACGCCAAGTGATGGTAATAGCTCACATGGACCTTCGGTCCAGGTGAGCTAAAAACATGAAAAATCACTATTTTTCAGGGGCCGTAACCCCTATAAGGGGTCATCTGACAACTTCGACCCTATGGAGAATTTTGTAGAGCTAAATGAGCTGAACATTTAAGCAAGCAACAGCTAATCTCTATCTGCAATAGTTTTCATTCTGTAGGCCAAAAACATGAAAAAACGCTATTTTTCAGGGGCCGTAACCCCTATAAGGGGTTGTCTGACAACTTCGACCCTATGGAGAATTTCGTAGAGCTAAATGAGCTGAACATTTAAGCAAGCAACAGCTAATCTCTATCTGCAATAGTTTTCATTCTGTAGGACAAAAACATGAAAAATCGCTATTTTTCAGGGGCCGTAACCCCTATAAGGGGTTATCTGACAACTTCGATCCTATGGAGACTTTCGTAGAGCTAAATGAGCTAATCATTTAAGCAAGCAACAGCTAATCTCTATCTGCAATAGTTTTCATTCTGTAGGCCAAAAACATGAAAAATGGCTATTTTTCACCTTTAAGGGGCCGTAACCCCTATAAGGGGTCATCTGACAACTTCGACCCTATGGAAATTTTTGTAGAGTTAAATGAGCTGAACATTTAAGCAAGCAACAGCTAATCTTTATCTGCAATAGTTTTCATTCTGTAGGCCAAAAACATGAAAAAATGCTATTTTTCACTTTAAGGGGCCGTAACCCCTATAAGGGGTCATCTGACAACTTTGACCAAATAGAGACTTTAGTAGAGCTTTTGATGCTGAATCAGCAGTGTGGCCTCAGATTTCCTCTATCTCTTACACTTTTTGATTTATAAGCCAAAAACAGTAGTCTGACCCCTCTAGTCTATTTTTAGTAACGGCGGCCATGTTTTTTTACGGATCAAAAATCAAAACACAAGTTTGGTGCAGGACACCCTAAGGATCATTCATACCAAGTTTCATTAAATTCTGTTTGGTAGTTTCAGAGGAGAAGATTTTTGAAAAATTGTTAACAGACGACGACAGACGACAGACGCCAGACGACAGACGACGACGGACGCCAAGTGATGGTAATAGCTCACATGGACCTTTGGTCCAGGTGAGCTAAAAATCCACAATGGTAAACAGCCATCAGCCTGAAATTTGACCAAGCCTTCAATATTTATTTGTGTAAATCATTGTAATATAGAGGCTTGTTTAGGGTATATTGGGATATGGGATATTCACACATTTTCTTAGTGGGATACAGGATATTTGAGGCAAAACTTATTGGGATATGGGATATTTTTGTCATTTTTATTTACAGGGGTATGGGATACTGGAAAAACACTTTTTGAGATACAGGATATTTGATGAAAAATTTATTAGGATATGGGATATTGGTACCCCCCCCCTCCCTAAACAAGCCCCAATCTATGTCATTGTACATTTACTGGAAGCTCAAAGGGTCCCATGATTGGTTATAAAGAATATCTACCAGGTATTTCTATTTCATTGTTAATGACAATAGTTACAATGTAAATGCTGCATGATATTTTAAAATCTTATACTACTATATGAATTAACATATCTGTACATGTATACCATGCATACATCATGTATACATTACACAAGACATGTCATTCTGTAATTGATACAAGAAAAGTATAAATTTTAAAAGTCCCAAATAGAATTCTAACTGTCCCAAATATCAGAATAGAACATAATGTAAAGCAAATTACATTTTTTTTCTAAGCATGACAACTTCTGGTGCATCAAAGAGCAATACATCAAAATCAATAAATGCTTTGTTGTTCATTAACAATGGAATCTTCAATTTTGACAACATTTCTACACATGTTAGAATATATTTTTATTTAATTGAAGTATTCACTCTTAATAGAGATACATGTACATGTGTATTATTGTTTTCATAATATAATCTCACAAACGCCTTTGAATAAGTCTACAGGGCAGCAAACCAGTTTGACTTCCAAACTGGTAAAGTCATATGATAATTTCTGTATATCATATAGTGAAGGAATTACTAAACTCGAAAATGACTTTCTAGGAACATGTATAAAACAGTACACTTCCCTCATCTATGAAGCAAGATTATGGACAATATAAAATACATGCAAGCAACAACATGTTAAACACAAAAAGTAAACAAATAAAACATAACAAATATTGAACAATATTCAACCAACAATTCATTGATTATTATGCAACATCATTACCAAAATTTCTTCCTCTGAATCATCAAAATCACTCATTAAATCACCTCTATCCTGTATACACATATTTAGTATACAAATGAACAATACAAATATAATATTCAAAAATTTCATTGGGAAAAGAAATATCTTTTTCAATACATTAGTTTCTTAGGGACCAACCATTTAACTTTTAACAATATTTTGAAAATGATTTTTATGAAAAAAATATATTTGCAGCAGAAGGTTAATTAAAAAAAGAAGGATTTTTGCTCTATAAAATAAATTTGATTTTTTATTTAATAAGTTTTAAATAGGAAATTAATGGATTTATTTATCATTGTAACTCAGTCATTATCTATCTTTTTTTGTCCACGGCCAAACTCTAACAATTGTGTCTAGCACATTTAATTCTATGCATTCTAAACTTATTTTGGTGTGTTTAATTTTGGCACATTCAGGGGAGGCGCCAAATAAACCAAAATTAAACTACATCCAAAATATCCCAATTTATGGTAATTGACTTCATAATGCAATTCTAGGACGTCTGCTTCATATTTAGATTTACATTTTGAAATAGAATCTCAAAGTTAACTTTTCAACAAAACTTGATGACATGATGACTTCAACTTTCCCTTCATGTGTAGCAACACTCCATCCAATCCAGCTTATGCAGTTTAACTATCACAATTGATTCTTTATGTCAGAGCTTGTAGAAATTCCATAAATTTCCTTGGCAGTGTCAAATCTGACACAAAAAATGCATATACACTCACAGTAACAAGATAATGTTGCTACTCAGTTTCTGTCTTTTACGGAGGATTTCATGAGCTCATAGACAAATCTCAGAGGAGTATAGATGTTGATTTGTCATAGGATTTTGTTTTGTCTTCCTTTACTGGATTTGGCACACTGAATTGGAAATTAGCAGTGCTTCAGGTGTGTTATACTATAGCAAGCTGGTACTGCATGCTTACTCTTCCAGAGCAGTTATCTGAATTCACTCTTGTTATGACTTGGGTATGCATTGGATGATCTCGTGATTATGTGTTTTATGTTTCTTTGTGCTGTTCTCGTTCATCATGAACGGTTCATGTTTACTGGTTTTGTCGGATTTGTCCTTGTCATTTAGGACTTTTGACACTCGAATTATGCCCCATTGGTGCCTCTGTGCTTCTGTAGTTTATTTATCTTCTTTGATACATTTGTAAGTCTATGTGAATCCAAGCAAGAATAATGTGGACATAAATGATTGTCTCTAGGGACAAACAAGACAGGGCTATAAATCAATATAACAACAGTCAACAGGTTTCAAACTCAATATATCTGTGGTATAAAGACAAAATAAGAATGCTTAATGAGACGTTATTTGCATAAAGTTTAATGAAAAAAAGGAAAAGCAAGAAACTATAAGTACCTTGGGTTTGTTTGGGCTTGTCATGTTTGTGAGTGTGTACTTTTTTTAGGGGATATTAAGGAAAAGGGAATGAAACGTGGTAAAATTTTAATTTGGGGAGTGAAACGAACTTGTCAAAATTATGGATTCGTACCCTCAACATTCGTCCCCTAAAGTTTGGAATGGTTTTGTGATTATTTTTTTATGTTTGAATACCAATTAATATATAGTACCCAGTTGTTGAGTTGATGATTAGACACTAGCTATAAAGATTAACCCTCATATATTATTGGTTTGTGGTTTGATCCTTGTAGGTAGTGATAATTTACCAATTTTCCTGCTCTCTTGTGACACCATTTGCAAGGACGGTCCCAAGGAACAATGTTAATTCTGTGGAATGAGATTTAAAAATGGCTTTCTAATGTCGGGGGATATTGTTCAATAAGAGTAAGCTCAATGGGCAATACTCACAAACTGCAAGCTGGAAGGGGATTCATGTAAGCATGAAACTTGATTCCCAATCCATGATAAATAATTAAGTTTCAACTTAATTTCAAATGTGAAAATGCATTTAAAGGTTTCTGAATTTAAGTCATTGGTAAAAGTAAGATTAAATTAACGTCAGTAAGTACATGTGTGTATGTGTATACTGGTCAACAGACAATATAACCTCTATGTAATAACAACCGTTTGACATGTATGAAGTCCTTACACGGTCCCCATGGCTGTGGTGGAGGAAAGTTTGATATTTCAAGTTTTAAAATAAGCAAAACCATTGAGCTCAGGTTGGTGCCTTGAAACCTTTTTATGCTTGAACCCGCATCAGTAATGTCACCTCGGCCACCAAGCACTCAGTTCAGTTCTTGCTAGCCTTTCCCTAAAAAGTTGAATCTGGTAAAGAAATACAGCATGGTGAAAATTTATAGGTATATATCATAATACCAAATACAAACTTGCTCTGGATTACCGGTAGTCCAATCTTTATTACTAAATACCAGTATGTTTACAATCTTTAAGGTATATTTATTGCACATTCCTGTCATAGGAACTGGAAGTTGACATCTCAAAAGACTGCAAAGAGTCCAAATCACTCATTGTTTTCTTTTTCTGTCATTTGCATTCAAGATTTTGTCACAAAAAGTATCTATCTGTTGGCATGCTCCCCTCTTATTTTGTGTATGTGACATCTGTAAATCTTTGAGCCAATGTTGTTCACTTGTGATAACCTTGCTTAAACAACTATGCCTTGCATAAAAAACAAGAAGTAGTTGTCTAATGAATCCAAATCACATCTCACAATATATCAGAAGCTTGTTACCAAATGGTAACCCAGGATTAGTGGTAGCCAAGTAACCAGCAAATAAAAGGTGTAAGGAAACTTCAAAATAAAGGCAGACAGGTGTAAGAAGCAGAGGTACCAATGGGGCATCTGAATGTCATAATCTGAAAGGGCAGAGACAAAAACATGAAAAACAGCAAACACAAACAAGGACAGAACGAGAAAACAGACAACATACAAGACACAAGATACCCTTCTACCTGTCAACCTTTGAACTTGTGACCCTAAACACCCTTAAAACTCCTATCAAACATATGTAGCATGAAATATGGCCCTTCTGGCATGTGTTTGTTCTAGATTTACTTGTCTTCTATCAAATGGTGAAATATAGCATGCCATCATATCTTTTTATTTACAATCAAAAAATTATTTTAATAAAAAAAAACTTACTGAATTCGGATATACATCAATCTCAAAAGCATGAAAAGAGTATTCAAATCAAAGTTATTACATACTAGAGAAATTGAAAACTGCAATGGTCCTGACTTGTTGGTACATGCATTTCTAATTGAATTGCAAGTTGAACCAGGTTTTACAGCACTAAATCTCTCCTTTAATTTCTATCTACAATTTTTTTATAAAAAAAAAAAGATAAATACTAATTTTTTACCAATATATCAAAAACAGGAAAAGAATAAAACAAATTGTTAACAATTGTTTATTGCACTAATTTTAAACAATGTCTCTTCATAACATTGAAGTCATTACTCTTAATAAACAATTAATTCAACAAAACAACAGAAATCAATTAACATAAAATAATACAAAACCAAAACAAAACATATTCAAATCACATTCATAAAAAAACATAGTACTCAAAGTATTCTTTCTGGTCATTTCTTCCCGTAAAAAGAAATGTATTAAAACATGCATATCTGGGCTTGTGTTTAAAGGAGACTGGACACGATTTTTCACTTTTTTATATTACGATAAAAATCTGTCATAAAATCCTATTAAATATGAAATACGCCCTTGTTTTGTTGATATACACCTTAAAACACCACTTGTTAGGCATTTGTTTATGACCTCTGAAATATGCAAAAAATAATCGACGATTGAGCCCAAAACGAGGCTTGACGTCACATGGGCCACTGGTCCATCATTGCATATTAAAACTAGAGGCTCCCAGGAGCCTGAATCGCTCACCTTGTATTGGATGATACTTATATGCTGGATATAACAAAGGACTGCTTCTCTGTGATATTATCAATTTTAATGTTCTAAGGGAAACAACTTCTATCAAGAAAGGTCTTACAACTTTGACCCCATTACATAATTTTTATATCTTTATGTGCTTAACCATATGCAATTAAAATTTTTCAAATATCTTGTATTGTTTTCAAGATATAAGTCTTAAAAGAGCAAAATTTGAAAAAAGAAAAGAAAAAGGGCAATAACTCCTATAACTATTGTCCTACCTTCTTCAAAACTTCAGGGCAGGTAGATCTTTATGTGCTGATCATTATTACCCAAATAGAATTTTAATGTCTGTTACCATTTTTGAGTAATTTGCAAAAAAACTGCAATTTACCCTTACGTTCTATTTTTAGCCATGGCAGCCATGTTTTTTGTCGAATCGAAATTTTGAACGATAATTTTGTAGACTACATACTACTAAACAACCCTACTAAGTTTCATTTCATTTGACTAAGCAGTTTCAGAGAAGAAGATTTTTGAAATGTTGAACAAAAAACTGTGAAAATGGTCAATTTTTACAATCCAAGGGATATAACTCCTAAAGGAACGATCCTACAACTTTGACTCTGTTACAACTTTTGTAGATCTTGATGTGCTTATTCATATGAAATCTAAATTTTTGGAATATCTTGTATAGTTTTCAAGATATAGGGCTAAATAAGTAATTTTTTTGAAAAAAAATCCAGAAAAATAGGGCATGTAATGGGACATTAAATGATACCCCGCCACGTTATAATATCAAAAGTTCATAAAATTTGATTTCGAAGTGGCCTTTCTCAGAAACTATTTTTCATATCAAGCTGGAAATTGAACTTGACCTGTATTTTATTGTACTCAATAGCTGTACAAAATATCATTTGAATCCCATGAAGCGTTTTCAAGTTATTGGTTGGAAACTCAAAATTTCATGAAATTTGATTTTTCAAAGTGGCCTATCTCAAAAACTATTTTTTGGATCATGCTGGAAATCAAACTTGACCTGTATTTTATTGTACTAAACAGCTATGCAAAATATCATTCAAATCCTTTGACGCGTTTTCAAGTTATTGGTCGGAAACTCAAAATTTCATGAAATTTGATTTTTCAAAGTGGCCTATCTCAAAAACTATTTTTTGGATCATGCTGGAAATCGAACTTGACCTGTATTTTATGGTACTAAACAGCTGTGCAAAATATCTTTCAAATCCTTTGACGCGTTTTCAAGTTATTGGTCATAAACTCAAAATTTCATGAAATTTGATTTTTCAAAGTGGCCTATCTCAAAAACTATTTTTTGGATCATGCTGGAAATCGAACTTGACCTGTATTTTATTGTACTAAACAGTTGTGCAAAATATCATTCAAATCCTTTGACGCGTTTTCAAGTTATTGGTCGGAAACCTTCGGGGGACGGACAGACAGACAGACGGACAGACAGACGGACAGACAGACGGACGGACGGACAGACACCGAAAAAAACTGAGGGTATAACATAATACCCTGCCACTTCGTGTGGCGGGGTATAAAAAGGGCAATAACTCCTACATCGGTTGTTGGATCTTCTTGAAAATTTCTGGGCAGGTAGATCTTGAGGTGCTGATCACTTTTACCCTTGCCAGAATTTTGATATCTGTTACAGTTTTTGAGTTATTTGCAAAAAACTGCAATTTACCCCTATGTTCTATTTTTAGCCATGGCGGCCATGTTTTTTGTCGAATCAAAATTTCGAACGATAAATTTGTAGAGGATATACTACAGAACAACCCTACTAAGTTTCAATACATTTGGCCAAGCGGTTTCAGAGAAGAAGATTTTTGAAAAGTTGAACGACGGACGACAGACGACGGACGACGGACGACGGACGCCAAGTGATTGCAAAAGCTCACATTGCCTTCGGCAAGGTGAGCTAACAATGGTATATAGTCAATAAAAAAAATCGAGAGAGTTGTTAAAATTAAATTGACAGTTCTTTAAAATGCATTTTTATGAATTTATTTGACTGCAGTAACCAACAGAAAAATAGGATCGGAAATATTTTAATATAATTTTCAAGAATTAGATTTTTTTTAGAGCAGTCAGTCTGTACAGCTTGTTAGTCGTCACGGCAGAAATAAAGTTTGCTCTGTGCATTTTTACATTACTACGACTCATTGGTGGATACAGGGGGTTCGGAACCCCCCTTTCCTCCGAATTCTTTTTTTTTAATTATCGTGTAGTTAAGCTAATAGGTCTGGAGCCAGTATGCGAAACCCCCTTTCGAAAATGTCTGAATCTGCCCCTGCAACGTTAACTGGCCGCGAACCCATTTACTCTGTTGCAATAACAGTAAACTGCTTGCTAACTTTGCGTTATTTGGCACCTAACGGGCAAAGGTCTTTTCCTACCCAGACAAAAGAAAGAAAAAAAGAATTAAGACTGATATTCTAGTTAACTGTATTTTGATTTTATCTTTTATTTATATTTTTTTTCATTGAAATTTAGATATTAAACGTTACATTCCGAAATTTGGCATAAAATAAGGGTTGTAAATTAATACATCCCGTGGTTTGTGTATTACTTTAATCATGTTAATTGAAGCTGCAGGTACTTGCAGTCGTTTGAAGGTTCAGTGATCATACTGGACTGCCGCACCGCAGGTGTCATACCTGTCAAAGTACTGTGAATTTACAACAGGTGTTACACCCACCCAATGTGAAGTAAGCGGTCAATGCTCACACAAGTGTAAATTTGCAATTTGCATCATAAATTAATTAGAGTTCGTCTAGTTCTTTAATTTTGTTTGATCCTGTGTTTACCTGGAAACATTTGGAAGAGGGATATTTTTAGAGGTGTCGTCCCGGGGTGTCGGGTTCGTCCATACGTAGATCCGAAAGAATAAATATGTACTTTGTAAGTCATTAGCGCTTTTTAGACCTGTCGGACTTGAAGTTCCTATTTTGGGGCAGCGGAGGCATCAATGGACACATTCCTTCTTTATTTCAGTTCAAACCTAAATAGTTGCGTTCTTCTGATCAGTAAAGAGACTTCACAATAAATATCGGGACATGATCACACAGAAAAAATAAAATAATACAGTCACTAGTATTTGTAACATTTTGACAGAAGCTAACAATATACTCTGCAAAATGGTTTAAATTTATATTCTGCATGAAGTAGAATTGGAATTTGGGTGATATTGAACGCCCCTTCACGTTTGAAACATTGGTTTACTTGAATAATTACAGTGATTCCGAAGCTTTGTCAGACCGTCAGACAAGTCCAGCAAAAACTGACTCGGTCCAGCAAATTTTACTGAGGAATTTTGTATTGAAATGTTAGCACACATGTTCAGTCCGGGAAAAGTAAAGATACCTTCGGAATCACTGTTATTAAACATTAGCTCGTATAAAACTTAAATCTAAGTTGTCTAAATGTAATACCATGTAATAGCCCCCCTCCGAAAAAAAAGTTTTAACAACACTTAGTGAGTGGAATTATATTGGAATTGAATGAATATATAGACATAATTACATTAAATATAATGCATTTAATGAGCTCCTATTGAATACTTTAATTTACAATTTGTATAAACTAATTTGCAGCATGAGCAAAATTGGTTGGAAGCTGCATATGCCATTGGGTATATTTGGACCCTATATTTTAGTCGCTATTCTAAATAATTATGTCAATAATGGGTCAATCTTTTAAGATATTTTCAATATCCATGGCTGAATATAGAAATTCAGAAAAAAATCCCATATTCATTTATCCTCTTTAAATCAAAAACGATATCATATTGCATTAATTGCCATTAATTTCTTATGTAGTAAAACGATAACTGGCCCATATTGCGTCATCAGGTCACATGACGCATATCTCATTAAAATTTTCCGGATCGGAGGAAGCGATAGAATGTGATGCTAATTACTCAAATTGTGATCTTATTCAGGAGATTTAATTAGTTTTACGGTGTTTTTAACTATTTATGATGATAATGAGATCTATTATAAAAAATTCAAAAATCGTGTCCAGTCTCCTTTAATTCACTAACTATGGTTATAAACACAAGTAACATTGGTAAAAAGAGACAATGTTTTTGAAATATATTATATTGAATACAGCATAATGACCCCCCAAAATATCAAAAACAATCATCATTTTTATATATACAGTTACAATTAATTTGTAAAAATTACAACCATTTGTCATACAGTTACCCCAGTAATAACCCAACTTTTCTTTTATCACAGCAAGTTTAACAAAATATTTATTTTACAAATGAACAAACAACAACATGTAGAAATAGAAAATATAAATAAAAAAATAAATAAATAAAAACTTGAATGAAAATATTGAGGAAATAAGAGATTCATAACAAAACAAAAACTGTTCAATATAAAAAATAAAAATTCAAGCAAACATAGACTTGTTAAAAATCTAATGTTACTGTCTGTTTTGAACCCTTAATGTAAACTAATTTATAATTGATTAATTTGAAAAGAAAAAAAAAAATATATATCATGTTCGGCAACATTTTCAAGAATTCTGAATATTTTTAAACAAAATACTGACAGATCATATTAGAAAAATGTTAATATAAAATGAAAAACATAACTAGTTAGGTTTGTGTCACATTTAAAATGTCAAAATCACAACCAAACAAATAGATATGACAGCAAATTTATCTGCATTAAATAAGAGTCATGATATAAACTAGAAATACAACTATACAAGCACGTTTTCCTTTTAAAGGATGCCTCTGCTTCATAATGAACTCTATATATTGAATTTAAGATCAATTACCTCCCTTGATTAATTTTCAAGAGAAAGAAAGTTTCTAAATGTATACTTAATGTGATGTACATTCAACTAGTACCTTAATGTAAAATTTCTAAATGTATACTTGATGTGATGTACAAGTAGTACCTTAATGTAAAGTTTCTAAATGTATACTTGATGTGATGTACAAGTAGTACCTAAATGTACTATCATCAAATTTCATCCAGCAGTTTAGGAGGAGTAGTACTATAGACAGACAGATTATCTAATTTCTATTTATCAAAAGTAACCAATAAATTGAATGACAAATTGATATTTTTCATCTTTATACAAAATGAATATAACAATGAGATGTAAATGATAAATGAAACAGTACAGTTTGAGTGTGACTAATTAAGAATTAACAGACACTTTAAATTTTTTTAAGAATTCTGTACATTAATAACTTAATATAAGTATTATCAACAGTATTCATTTATAAAAGGATTTTTTGTTAATTGTAAAATAATATCAAAATAATCAGCAACATTCATTATCTTTGGGATTTATATTGGTAGGTTCTTGTATTAAAGGATCATTACATGTTAGATCCTTCTCATCCTCCTCCAGACTTTTAGAACGGACACTGACTTTTGTATCTGAATCTCCCACTGTCTTAATGTTGTCTATGAAATGACTATGTTGTTTATTTTTGTGAGAGAACTCCACCATTTTATTTGTCATGTCATCCATTAAACACTTGAGCTGTTCCTCTGATATATCATCGTCAGGATCGTCTTCCTTTAGATCTGTTAATTGATTTCCAGAACCTGTGTAAATAACAAACAATAAATAGTCAACAACAGAGAGAAAACCTACCACATTGAAGAAGCAAATTGGCAACTGAAAAAAATTCCGATTATCTCCCCTGAATGATATCTGAGAGCAATTAATTTCTTCATGCATCTCTCCAAATAGTTAACTTCCTTCATGCAAACTTTCATGAAATTGGTATGAGAACAGACTGGGAGATTCCTATATACTATATTTAACACAGAAAGCTTGATTGTGGGGGAATATCTAATTCTTTGCTTTTTGATAGCAAAATCCTTTTTTTCACCTAAAAATTGTTTAAATTCAATAAATACAGTTAAGATCTGTTCAAGTTTGAAAGAAACCTTTTAAATGTAATAATAAGTGTTGTGAAATATCTCCTGACTTGTCTTTTTCTTTTTTCCATATTTAAATTCCTCAGATTACAGAATGTATATCATACCAAATATTTTTTAACACCAAATTAGACAAAATACTTACTTAAAATATGTGGATTAAGAGATGTACCTAAATCATTATCAGTACATTTGACTATTTCCTCTTTAGTTGGTAAAAGGTCAAGGTCGTCCATAGACACTGAGGGTCTGCCATGTGATTCAACTTCTGCTTCTTCTTCCTCATCGTCATGGTGATTCAGACCCCCCTCAGATTTTTGTTTATGACATGGACTTCCCTCATGACCCGAGTGAGTGGGACTAGTTACAGCACTACTACAGAGGTCAGATTCTAGGTCATCAGTAAAGCTATTATCCTGTCCAGTGTCGTGAACTGTGTCGTCACTCGATACAGATATCTGTGGAATGAGTGTTTTGACATCTTCACACTCAGCTTTTAATTTCTCCAAATTAGGAAGATTGCCTACAAAACAAAAATTCCAATTGAAAGAAATAAGCATTTTGTGTAATATATTTATTTTAAAGTTTTTTTTATTTTTTACAAATAATATGAAATAGGCATTGCCTAACTGCGAGCACAACATAATTCTGATAATTAAAGGTCAACAAATATTTTGTTGTAAATACATGTGAAAAAAAACTCTCGACATTAGTGATAACAACATGAAACAGAACTGATGGAGCCTCATTTTGCTCTCATATGACGGAGTTCCACGCCTCAGTTGCGGAATAAAATCTTTTAGAAATCAAAATATAACATTTATAGAACTCCATTCCCGCAAAGACATGGACACTTTGATACTAAAACATTTGTCTACTAGTCATTTGTTTACCTAACTGAAGAAAAATGAAAACATTTTTTAATAAACAATTAAAAAAGATTTGATTTCGATCGATGCAGTGAAATATAATCTGAAATCATCGTAGTTATTTTTATTTTGGTGCATTATCTAGATCATTCAATTTTGGACCAGATGCTTGGGGCGATTGAAAGTAAAATAGAAAAGAAAAAAATCTATTAAACTTGGTTACTACAAAAAATGAAGCAACTCATCGTCATCAGAATATTTTTCTCCATAAATACTCTAAAACATAGATAATTTTTGAAATGCGTCAAGCAAAATTGGATATAATTTTAACATTCACTCCAGATTCATTTGAGAAGCATATCCAGACGAAAAAAATCAATATCAGCATTAGGCAAATTTTTTCACGGGAACTTGCCGTTGAGCTCTCCGCTACGAGCTGTGCTTGCTTTTAATTCTATTCAATCTAGATAAAGTAAAAGTTAAATCCTTTTATTACTTATGTCTTTGGGAAGCAAAAGATACATATCAAGAAAAGTAAGATGCATGTGTATATTATTCCAAGGGGTTCTCATTTAACATAATGTACCCCCAAAAATTGCAACACAAAAAGTTGATTATACATGTATAACACATCAGTAATTTGAGACAAAGTCATATTTCCACATTACTACTGGTAGTTCAAAGTGTTGACTGCTGTAAATTCTGATAAACTGATGATACTAAATAAAATGACTTACTGGGAACATTCCATAGACCAGCTACTTCTAACGTCTTTATTTTCTTTTCTAATTCAGCAACTCTATTTCCCAATATTCTGAAAAGTCACCAAGAAAGTATAACAAATGAAATAACTAAAGAATAACCTATATTTTACCTATGTGGAATACTGCCAAAAATTGGTCAAAACAAAAATAGCTGAGTTTACAATACCAACAAAACTAGAATGTTAACAAGGTCAGGAAAGATCACTTTGAGAGTACAAAGACTTGTAGTCATACTGTAAAACATAACACACGTTCCAGTTTGCAGCTGTACCCTACCATATCCATTATCTAAAGATCACTTTGCCTAGAAATGAAGTTTTTACCCAATATATGGGACATATTCAAATGAAATTTTAAAATGCAAATACTCAAATGGTAAATAACAAAGAAGAAGGAGCACGAACTGCCTTTTTTGAAAATTTTAAAATCAGATCATATGTTCAAATTCATCTTTCAGATAGGCTATGGTGGCTAATTAGTCTAGAATAATTGCTTGTTACAAAACAAAACCAATTTTAAAGTTTTCTCCAATTATGACATTGCAACAACGTCATATTAGGACACTAAAATTGAAAAAATGCTAATTTCACCGGATTTTTGCCATTTTCTACTTAGTTATTTGTGAAAATGACAGTGGCCGCAACCCTCGCCCATACATATTTTTGCTGAAATTTTACACACACATTATTTTCTTTATGCTTCAACAAAAATTTCGATAGGCGAGGGGTGGCACCACATAGAAAATCACATCATAGTGATTGAAAAAATGGTTATTTTGGCCTTAAGGTGAATAAAAAGCTACGCCGAGCGCAGCATGATACGACCACAACAAGTTGAACCCTGTTCATTGGAGGCCTAATATGGATAGTCTATTGCTTTGGTCACATGCAGCCCATGGTGGACTTACAAAGCTTTTTTACACATGCATCCTATGGTGGACTTTGAAATGCATATTTGACACATATATATTTACAATAACATTTAATAGAAAAAAATATATTCATTGACATTTTTGACTAGATTAAGCCCCTTTTGTCCCTTTTTTTTAAAAGGATAGGACCATAAACCCAAAATGCAATAAAAAGCTTCCTTCAGTGTATATAATCATCATATTTAGATTTCATAACAATTGGCTGGCCCACTACAGCTAAATACTTGTTTAAAACCATTTGCCTTGACCAACTTTTAAAAATGGCGTTTTTTGCCCCTTCGACCCCTTATATCTCAAAAACAGTAAGAGATATTGCAAATCTGATTGAAAAATTTAGGCAGGGATTTTCACAAGGATTCCAATGAAAAAAAGATTTTGAAAATTGGACCACAAATAAAAAAGTTGATTTTTTGGGTGTGACCTGTCTTTGGCCCCCAGTAGCAATGTAACGGTTCAATATACATCACAAGAGTTAACACTAAAGTATGTCTCGCCCGCCGGCACCATCACTAAACAATTATTCTTTCTTACTTCCACTATATTTTGAATTTACATGGATTTGCAGTTTCTGAGATCAAAAGATGTGTATAGAACCTAAACATTGCAAATACATGCAATAAAAATAATCAAAGTCACTCAACCAGAAAATCAAGGTCAAGGTCAAAAGATGGGGATGCAACTGTGCTAAGCTACTACTGGGGCATATGCATACCAAGTTTCATCAACCTAGGACCTATAGTTCTTGAGATATGGAGGTGCTCGCAAACCTTTTCCATTGCTATTATATGTATTGAAAATTGTCAAAGTCACTCAACCGGAAAATCAAGGTCAAGGTCAAAAGATGGGGATGCAACTGTGCTAAGCTACTACTGGGGCATATGCATACCAAGTTTCATCAACCCAGGACCTATAGTTCTTGAGATATGGAGGTGCTCCCAAACCTTTTCCATTGCTATTATATGTATTGAAAATTGTCAAAGTCACTCAACCAAAAAATCAAGGTCAAGGTCAAAAGATGGGGATGCAACTGTGCAAAGCTACTACTGGGGCATATGCATACCAAGTTTCATCAACCCAGGACCTATAGTTCTTGACATATGGAGGTGCTCGCAAAACTTTTCCATTGCTATTATATGTATTGAAAATTGTCAAAGTCACTCAACTGAAAAATCAAGGTCAAGGTCAAAAGATGGGGATGCAACTGTGCTAAGCTATTACTGGGGCATATGCATACCAAGTTTCATCAACCCAGAACCTATAGTTCTTGAGATATGGATGTGCTCGCAAAACTTTTCCATTGCTATTATATGTATTGAAAATTGTCAAAGTCACTCAACCGGAAAATCAAAGTCAAGGTCAAAAGATAGGGATGCAACTGTGCTAAGCTACTACTGGGGCATATGCATACCAAGTTTCATCAACCCAGGACCTATAGTTCTTGAGATATGGAGGTGCTCATAAAACTTTTCCAAAAAGTTAACGCCGCTGTCGCCGCCGCCGCTGGTAAAGTAACACCTATGTCCCGCTCTGCTTCGCAGGCGAGACAAAAACCATTGACACATTTTGTTGACAGAATTTAATGAGGAATTCAATAAAAAAAGAATTTTCAAAATCAAATGAATAATAAACATTCTACAACAGTTTTATTAATACACCCGTTTTAGCCCCTTTTGGCCCTTTTTTTCAAAACGGTAAGGGCCACCAACCCCAAATACAATAGGAACCTTCCTCTAGTGGTTACAAACATCATATCGAAATTTCATAACAATTGGTCAATATTTACTCAAGGTATAAAACCACTAATTCGCAATCCGGTAGAGGACGAACCTGAATATAGTTCCTATTTTGAGACAATATAGTTCCATTAAAGTATTGACCCAGCTAAAACTATTGCATGCATATCATTAAACGAGCTTTTATTTGAAAGATGAACATCTTAGAAACAATTTCAGCCCATGTTTGTTCATATATATGCTAAGTGTCAATTTTTAGGATTACTTTTACTTGGGGTCTTATTCTTGCCAGAAACATGACTAGAAAGTACCGGACGTTCAGGTTGATTTAAACCGGGAACCAGTTTTTCCCGTTATTCAATGTAAGATGTGCTAGTTTTTGAACTGGAGTGAGACAAATCATTTGGCATTGAAATAAGACTATTGACACTTTATTTGAACTTAAGACAAAAAATCTACAGCATTTAAGAAATGTCCAATTTAACATAGAAATCAATGGGACTCGGAATTAGTGGTTTTATACCTTGTATTGGATGGCTGAGAAAACTTTTTTCCTGAAAAAAGCTACTTTTTCTTTGTAAACAGTTTGGACATAATGTGAATAATATGGAAAAACTACCAAAACAGCATATGTTGTGCATTTTTGAAAAATTTGGCCCCTAAATTGTCTAATCTCTCAAAATTTCCATTTTTGGGTATTTATCTGGCTTACAAATTTCCAAAAGACCCTAAACTTCATGGAATGTTAATTTGGTGATTCAAATAACTTTAAACAATCTCACTTAGCCATTTAAGTCAGTTTTCAACAGATTTGGCTTTTACAAGTTACATTATTGGCAAAATATATGTTCGACATAATGCGGCCAAGTGCACTTTATCAATATTCACCACTGAATATAGAAAACTGTTTGTTTTCCTTTTCTTCTGTTATTTTTAAACAAAATTGTCTTTTTTGAGATTCTGAGTAACCATGCTTAGCATTTTAGTAGCTAATAAATGGATGTCTTGGCAAAGTCTGTTTTTCTGAGCACAATATTCACCCTTTATTAGGTAACATGGCTCAAATGCAGTGCAGTATTGATATGAAAAGGATGTTTTTAAGGATATTTTTCACAAGTAGAAGAAATGAATAGAGAAACTGAATGATTTATGTGTCTTAAGATTGCAAACAGTGCATTTAGTCCCCTTATTTATTTCAGTCTTGAAAAATTAGTTTTATACATTCAGTTTTGCGCAATGTAATTTGATACTTGTAATGAGTTTTGGTAATTTTAGGCATTGTTTTTAATATTTTTTTACACAACAATCTTTTAAAGTGACTTTTTACAAACATTAAGGTCTTATGTGGCATCTGGCATGTTTTAAAGCTAAAAACAGTATCCTAGTGTGATTTTTATTGTTTTTGGTATGTTTTTTGCCCATAAAAAGGGGGAGGGCCCTTTAACCTATTATTTTCATTATTAATGACATTATGTTTTACTTTTGCAGGAAAAGACATAAAAAATGTATAATTAATAAACAAACAAATGCAAATGCTCAATCCAGTTGTAAGAAAATAGTAAAGATTTTCCACTTTTCCCCCCAAAATGATATTTTTAGTAAATCAGGATTTTTTGGTTAATCGCATTAAAGTATATGGTCTAAAAGGTGGCCCGCAGTAGTTAAAGTTTCTAAGAAACATACATAAAAATAGGTTTTTATTTGTCGCAATAAACCAATTTATGTAAAAAGGGACAATTATCAAGTATTAAAGAGGTTTTTTTCTGTTATAGGTATAAAACCACTAATTCGCAATCCGGTAGAGGACGAACCTGAATATAGTTCCTATTTTGAGACAATATAGTTCCATTAAAGTATTGACCCAGCTAAAACTATTGCATGCATATCATTAAACGAGCTTTTATTTGAAAGATGAACATCTTAGAAACAATTTCAGCCCATGTTTGTTCATATATATGCTAAGTGTCAATTTTTAGGATTACTTTTACTTGGGGTCTTATTCTTGCCAGAAACATGACTAGAAAGTACCGGACGTTCAGGTTGATTTAAACCGGGAACCAGTTTTTCCCGTTATTCAATGTAAGATGTGCTAGTTTTTGAACTGGAGTGAGACAAATCATTTGGCATTGAAATAAGACTATTGACACTTTATTTGAACTTAAGACAAAAAATCTACAGCATTTAAGAAATGTCCAATTTAACATAGAAATCAATGGGACTCGGAATTAGTGGTTTTATACCTCAAGTTATCGCACGGAAACCAAACGTCCCCAGACGACGACGACGGCGGCGACGACAACGATGACATCGCCATAACATTAAACGATCGCAAAAATTTTGCGGTTGTAAAAAATCACTAATTGAGACTATTTTTGAAGCGTAAGGTTGCTGTTAAAATTGTGAATCACCAAAAACAAATCATTTCTTGTTTAACACTGCTATCCAGCTATTAAAGTATTATAGTATTATACAAACCAATTTTGATATTTCGTATTTACAGGATCAAATATGGGGGTTTGTGGCTCTGGTCCTTTGAAATTTTTTTAGATCTGGACCATTATAATTATGATTTTTGTGTATTTTACTGTAAAAAATATTAAGAATTTTGGAGATTTATAATGTGTTCCATAGGATAACTTGAACTACATGTATAACTTCAATTTGACCTTACTTGTTAGTTTTTCTCTGGTGAGACAAAGCTAGATTTTTATCATTGACTGTTTCTAAAAGAGCTGATGCTAGTGCTTGTAGGTCAGCCATAGCCTGAGGTGTCGCTGCCATGTGGGACTGGTCTTCTAATATCTGATGAACTATAAACAAAAATACATGAAGGTAATAATAACATCATAGTATTATCCTAAAAAATTCCCTTAAGGACAATGAAAATCAGTGTATATCTTAAAGACTTTCACAATGTGCATATTTGACCAGTAATGTGTTGGTCAAGATAAACAAAAATCTTAAATCTTTAATGTAAAAACTTCCAATTGGTGAGAATGATTTTTATCTGTTGTTATGTGCTAGCAAAGCTTTTAGTGTTCTATCTACTGAATCTTTAAGGTCTTTTTTAAATGATAATAAAAGAAAAGATGCCTAAAAATGTATAGCTCTGGCCAATAGTTGGTACAATTTTCTAAAAGTCAGTTGTTTACACTTTACAGATGGCATACAAAACAAAAATGTCAAACAAGATCAATTGTACATCAATTATATAAAACAATGAATTGTACACTGTAACAGATGTTATGAAGTGATATTTTACTATTTATATACACAGTAAGAAATCTATCAAGGACCTGTATTTATTGTACAAGTCTTAATTGATTTCTAATTGTTGATATGGCAATATATGAAACAGATGTAGATCTACTATTTTACATGTAAAGAATAACCAATGTAGTAAATTGCTTACAATAAGCTTTCTAAAGAAGTTATATCATAGATCATTAGTGTGAATTAGAAGTATAAAAAGCTGATTTCTCAAAATGAACATCAGAAATCATTACCCTCATTATTTGTTTATTTTGGTTTTGGAGTTGCATAAGCCTATGAGAAACACTTGAATATTATTTCAATATTATTATAAAAAATTTACTACCATGGCATATCTTCTTTAATTAACAACCTATTCATAAACTTGCTCTGACCACTGAGCCTTTCAAAGTTTTATCGTACACAATATGAGTTGTTCTAAATCATATTGATAATAAAAATCAAAAGAGTTTACCTTGTTTCTGTGAAATAACTAGCCCACCACTTCTACTTTGGCCTAACTTCAATGATGAGTTCTTGGATTTCTTTCTTTCAAGTAAACTCTAAGATAAAGTAAATAAAATGTGTCAGTCTAAACTCAAACAACACTTTTAAATCCACAACATGTTTTATGCTTAAAGTATTAAGAACCAGAGATGTACCATGATTTTTTACATAAGACACACTTATAAAAACAAGAGGCTCCCAGGAGCCTGAATCGCTCACCTGACATATGTGCCTGAAGTAAAGGCTATTAGGCAAAATCTATTTGACATTGAAATGGTTATAAGTTTAATAAGGGGGCCATCTGACAATATGGTGGATCTTAAGGTGCTGATCACTTTTATCTCAATTAAAATTCAAAAATCTGTCACCCTTTTTGAGTTATTAGCAAAAAAATGCAGTTTAACCCAATGTTCTATTTTTAGCCACAGCGGCCATGTTTTACAACCAATCAAAAATCCCCACATCAGTTCTATACACCTTATGCTAATTAACAAATATATCAAGTTTGGTTCCAATTGGACTTAAAATGCCAGAGGAGTTAACGTTTTCAATGTAATAAGGAAATGCTGTTAAAATGCTCAATTTTGACGTTCTAAGGGCAATAACTCCTCAAAGGAAAGGTCCTACAACGTTGACCCTATTACATATTTTGTAGATCTAGATGTGCTTAACAATATGCAATTTAAATTTCTCAAATATCTTGCATAGTTTTCAAGATATTGAGCTAAAAAGGTGCAAAATTTGCCAAAAATCCACAAAAAGGGCAATTACTCCTACATGGATTATTGGATTTTCTTCAAAATTTCAGAGCTGGTAGATCTTGAGGTGCTGATCACTTTTACCCTATGCCAGAATTTTGATATCTGTAGCCGTTTTTGAGTTATTTGCAAAAAACTGCATTTTACCCCTATGTTCTATTTTTAGCCATGGCGGCCATGTTTTACGACGAATCAAAAATCCCCACATCAGTTCTAAGCACCGAATGCTAATGAACAACCATACCAAGTTTGGTTGCAATTGGACTTATGGTGTCAGAGGAGTTAACGTTTTAAAAAGTTTACGGACGACGGACGACGGACGGACGACGGACGCCAAGTGATGACAATAGCTCACATGACCCTTTGGGTCAGGTGAGCTAAAAATGTGGACACCATAGCCACCAACAAAATCACAATATTGAAGTCTGGCCTTCCGACAAATTTCACAGGTAGCATCAAAAACTACATGAATGTTGCACACACACAAAAAAAACAAGTGACAAGCAATGAAATTATGAACTTAAATGGGTTTATAAATTAGCTAAAAATGTCCCTTCTATAAATATTATAACCTTATATATATTTAGAGTAAGATATATTTACCTTGTATTTTGAGACAGTAGCCATGGCCATTGACTTTTCCTCTGCCATTTGTTTTAACCTCTCTTGTAGATATCTGAAAGACATTAGATACAAGTAGATCTCCCTGATGTATACAGGTCACATGATAACAATCATGATTGGTTAGATTCAAATTCATGATACATGACACATGCTTTTGTACTAATCTAATGTTAAGTCAGACAGATTTTGGAACTTTCCTACACTTTATCTTTAAATACCGAAGAGAAATTGTTTGCACACTAACTCCTTCTTTTTATGACATTATCTGATTGTATAGACCTTAAAACCTTATACTGTATAATTTTTTTTTATTTTTTATACTTTGTAAATGGTTTTAAGACTAAAATGCCACAATGTTATAGTATTAAAATCTAGAGGAATATTGCTTGGTTTTGTTTTTTTGTCATTTGGTGTTAAAGTTGGAAATTTATCTATCATATTGATCACAAATCATAAATCTTTAATGTAAAAATAGTTCAGGAGTGACCTTAAAATAAGTTTTTACACCACTCTTACTTGTTTTCCATACACAGTGCATCGATGTCCACTATTCTCTTTTCGTCACCTTTGAGGATATAATTAAGTTCCTGGTTGAGTCTGTCATATTTAGTTTTATATGCCACTCTTTCTGTGACCAGCTCTTCCTTTTCATCTATCACCTGCTGTAAATCTCTCTCTAACTGATGGAACTGTTAAATAAATAATCTATGTCTAACCGTAGAACAGAGAAAAAGGGTAATATGAAATAAAAACATGCATGACATTGGTACTGTTTGGAAGGTGTGATTCCAACAAGTCAGAATATTGTTAACACAACAAAATCACTTAAACACACATGTGTTTGATACATTACCACATCAGATATTTACCAACACTATCTTCTGAGAAGCTTTTGATGGGAATTTTAAGGAAGAGGAAAATCCTATCTAAACACAAGTCTAAAATTATCATTCTAGTTTATAGTCTTAGTGCTATGATCTGATTTTTTATTTCTTTTTGTCTATTTACTGATTTGCAGGTAATATATAAAGACTTTGAATGAGTTATGAACAAGCCATAATCTATTAAGTCATACTTCCTCTCTGGATGCCTCCAGCTGTTTGACTAAATCTTCTCTTTCATGAGCGGGGAAATGTCTAACATTCATGCCCTCATCTGATGTTCCTACTCTTTGTCTGGCTATCTGTTCTCTAAGGAGCTAAAAATACAGATATAGTGGTACAAATGACCTTATAATTGTTCTTTTTATAAATTTTCTTGATATAAACAAACATGTAAATAACGTAAAGAAGCTCTAAAGTTCAGGCCTGGGTGTTTACTAGTAGTAGAGCTTTGTCAACAAGGTCAGTGAGTTTTTAAGAAAATTGTATCTTTTTGGTAAGAAAATACAATTACAACATATAACTTATTCATGTTTAACAGATATTTATCATATGCATTCAAGGAGAATGTGTTTAAAACTTAAATTGTTTACATATCAATGAGATTAAATAGTTCTGTTTCATTAACATGTCAGTACCTTAATATCACCATGTGCATCCTGAAGTTTCTGTTTTAAATCTTCTACTTCAAACTCTAAAGATTTGTTTCTTTCTCTACATTCAAACAATAGACTTCCTAGGTTCTATAAAGAGAGAGGAAATGCTTTATCATGTCATTATAATCCTCATTTGATGGAAGCTAGAAAAAAGCTAACTCCTTAAGTCTTTGTGTCAACGAAACAAAACTAGACCAATCGATGTCTGGCCCTGCGTCACACGGTAAAACGTTGAACCCTGTACGTTTTAGGCCCAATATGGACAGTAAATAGTTTTTGACCTATGGTACCCTATGGTGGACTGACAAAGCATATTTGTCACATGCAACCCAATTTATAGACTGACAATGAATATCTAGAAAAAAAATATTTAAGATCCTTGTATTTTATAAGAATATTAAAGACGAACTAAAGTTATTGTGGAAAACAAATCAAAGTATCATTTCCGGCCCTTTATTTCTAAACGGAATAAGCGGGGACACACAAAATCAACCTGATCCTTCCTGTTATGGTAAGTAACATAACTGTAAAGTTTCATGGCCTTTGGTCAATCTGAACTAAAGTTATTGTGGAAACAAATATAAAAGTAGCCTTTTTTGGCCCCTTTTGGGCCCCTAATTTCTGAACAGAAAAAGAGGGGACACCCAAAATCAGCCTATCCCTTCCTTTTGTAGTAAGAAATATTAGTGTAAAGTTTCATAGCATTTGGTCAACCAGAACAAAAGTTATTGTGGAAACTATCAAAAAAGTCTCTCTTTTAGCCCCTTTTAGGCCCCTAATTTTAAAACGGAAAAAGAGGGGACACCCACAATCAGCCTATCCCTTCCTTTTGCAGTCAGTAACATTACTGTCAAGTTTCATTGCATTTGGTCAACCAGAACAAAAGTTATTGTGGAAACAAATAAAAAAGTTGCTTTTTTGGCCACTTTTGGGCCCCTAATTACTAAACAAAACTATAAAATGATCCCAAAAGAGGAGGTGCATACTTCAATAAATCTGTGATCACTGTGTAAAATTTCGGAAAGATCTAGTGCTTTGTTTTTGAGATTCAGATTACACAAGACAGGCACCCCATAGCGCGACAGACCGACGGATGGACAGACGGACGGATGGACGGAGTGACCCAACTACTAGACCTGCTTTTGCCTTCGGCGACACAGGTAATAAAAATATTATACATGTAGTTTAATATGTTGTATGAATCATTCTTTTTAAGTACCCGGTAATTACCATCTGTTTCTTTCTTTATGTAACTATATTTTATATATGCTTAAACTTTGTCATTTTGAAGATAACCTATTGCAACATATTACAAAATCCACATAAAATTAAATGACAATGAGCTAAAAAGAAGTTTACATGTAAAAAGTCATGTATGATACAATCGTTTATACATTTTTTGTCAGGACCAGTTTTATCAAATCATAATATAAACTATATCTACAGTATTATAATATGAATTCAATTTCTTAGCATGTACACATATGTTTAGTTTTACATTTAGTTATATTTAATCATCATGAACTAGAAATAGTCTGTTACCTTAGTTTTACTGGGCTCAAGTGGGGTATCTCCAGATGAAGATGTGTAACATGGCTGAAAATACATGTACGGCTAGTTATACTATTTACAAAAACATGGTTAATTGCATGTAAATCACAATAACATACTTTATTATCATAACAACATGTGACAAATCTGTCCTGCCAAAGCTGGAGATTTTAATTTTTAGAGCTGGTTTAATTTGCATTTTGATGTTAAATTGAGTGCATCAGCCTGTCAGGATATTTTGACTCCAGGCGAGTCTATCAAATGCATGGTCACAGTTAATCAACATCACATATAATTGCAGGAAATAAGACATGAAACATTAGAAGTCCAAGGTATGGTTTTATAAGTTTGGCTGGTTATTATCATGATTATGGTTATTGGGTTTTATTTGGTTCAATTCAACAAAAACATTTACAGGTTAAACTTTATACAACTGTATGCTGACGTTCAAGTATATTATTATTAAGACATTTATATGTTTAAAGCTTGATCAAATTATTCTAGTATTGTGTTTTTAATGATCTCCTTATTTCAGCCATTTAACATTACCTGTCCTAGCTGTTTTCTGATGTTTTGGTATCTTTCTTGTAATTGTTCAGCCATTAACTTAAACTGGTCCCGCTCACTTCTACATTGATCAAGTTCCTTACTCAAAATGAGCAAGGCCTGGCATTTACTCTCAAGTTTCCTTTTACATATTTGATACTGAAAAGAACAAACATAAACATAAACTTGATCAGTTCATTTAACCTATAAGCGATAAGAAAAAAGTGGGAAAAGCTGAAATTTCAGTCATTTCAAAATCAGAGGGACATAACAGTCTAAGAAATTAGGATTTGAGATTCACTTGCCTGAATGTGTACTTGATTTTTAGTTTTTGTTCTATTAATCCAATACATTATTCCTCTGATTTCCACTTGCCTGATAGTATTTTTACTGGCCAGGGGCAAGCCTGCCAGTTCTAAATAAGGAGACTGCCATAATTCTTCTAAAAATTTGCAGACCAGAACAAAACCTAAAATTGATCTGTAACGCATCAAGGTAGACACAGGTACCTAATTTTTGCTTTGGTTGCGGTAGTTTGCAAGTATTGCCAAAATTGAAAAAAAATCTGTAAATTTTTTTTTTAAGAATCTGCAAAATAAAGCTCCTGCAAAAAAAAAAAGAAAAAAAACTTAAACCATAAAAGATTAAAATCAGTTCATTATCTATATGCGTTTGGAAAAAAAACGACTAAACAAACAAACAGAAAACGGAAATTTCAAAGATCAAAGGGCCATAACTCCTGAAAACATTTGCAGACCAACTTGATCTGTAACTCATCATGGTAGACTCACATACTAAAATACTTTTATCTACTTTTATCTACATGATCTACACTTGTTAAGAAAAAAATTGGAGAACTGAAATTTCAAAGTTCAAAGGGCCATAACTCCCATAAAAATCTGGTGGAACCAAAACAGAACATATATCTGATTTGTGTTAAACTCAACATGGTAGACTTACATACTAAAGTCAGTTCATTTATACCTACATACATGTACACAAGCCTTTAGAACACAAGTGTGGAAAATTTCAGTGAAGTAAAAATATGCAGATTTTCATGAACTTGATCTGCAGCTCATCATGTTAGACTTACATACATGTACCAAAAATCAGTTTATTATCTGCAAACATTTGGAAAATAAAATTGTGAAAAACTGAGGCGGTGCAGACAGACAGACAGAGCACAATCCAAAAGTCCCATATGGCTTTTGCTCAGCTTTAGAAAATGTCTGCACACAATGAAAAAAAAGCTGAATACTTAAAATTTACTAACACCTTGTGTCAATCATGGACTTCAGAAATTGAACTTATCCCATGAAATTGGCTATTTCTATTAAATTTACGTCTTTCAAGGCAAATAATGACTTTTTCATACTACAAATGTAGAACTTTATATGCGAGCCAAGCAATGCTCACTAACGTACAGATTCTGCTAAATTGCACGTGACCTTAAAATTTATAGGATGCCAGTGTTCTCCCCAGAAATTTTGGATAGCATCACATTTTGCGTAAACAAGATTCAGCTGAAGGAAAACGAATCGCGTTGTCAGATCGACATCTGGCTCATGTTTTATTCATTGTATCACCCCCCCTTTTTAATATAAACCATGATTCAGAGATACTTTTTAAAATAATATAGGAGGGGGGTTGTATGCATGACTGGAAAATAACAGTCAAGGCATTGTAAAATATGACTTTGTTTAATTCTTTATGGTGGGAAAAGATAATTAGTCTAGTTATAAGAATTATGTTGTGTGTGATGACTCACAACCCTTAATTAAAATGGGAGAGAAAGGGACAAAAAGTTGCCTGAAATAGTAATAATAAAAACTAATATTGATATCATAAATATATTTCATTCCTAATCTGCTTTGAATAAATAACTTTGTTGAAATGTACCATATAAAAAATATATATGGTACATGTAATTTGTACATAGTAGCCACTGCCTTTTAGTTATCTCCCTTTTGGCCAAAAGTTGTCTTTCTTTGTTTATGAAATTTACTGCCAAAATCAAATGTGTGAAATCAATGTTTTGGACTATATAATCGTAAATAGGGATGTTTAAGGATTCCAATTTTCATTCTTCAAGGTAAAAATCATTCTTTTATCTTGATCAGTCCTTTAGTTTTAGTATTCATTTATTTTTCAAGTAAGTTCAAAAACCCACGTGTATCAAACACATGGCTTGTGTTTGTTTTTATTTTGGTTAATTCTGATTGGTTGTCCAACCAAAATAACACACTCGGCTGCAGGTGCCTACCGTCGGCAAATCACCTGTAATCAAGTCTAATTAGTTAAAAATCGATATCTTTCAATTTATTGACAACAGACCAATCATTTATTTGATAATTGGCTTGGGGTTGTAAAGGTATCAATTACCCAATGGTCCTGAATGGCTTCATTGTAAAAAAATTTAAGCAATTTTGATAGCGTCTCGGTACAGACTGATAGCATCTCGGTAAAATCTGATAGCGTCTCGGTCCCGAGATGCTATAAGGGCCTGGGGAGAACACTGGATGCTTGAAATAATTTTCTGTTTCATCGACCTTTGAAATGGAATTATTTTGTTATCTTCCCGATCTTTTAGGGCAATGCCATCTCATATTCAAACTGCACTTAAAAATTTTAATGTCATGTATTTTTGTAATATGTGTTCAATGTCTGTCTGTCTCTGAATAAATCTCACAGGCATTTCTTTCATTTTTTTAACAAGAGTTGGTGCATGTGATTTTTTAGATACCGAATTTTACAATTGAGAGTTATCCAATACCTCAGTTCGTAATGCTTCAAATCGAACTTTCATTCGCTCAAGTTGTTCTACCTCTAAACTTGATGAAGCCATGTCTGATGTGTGTAAAATATTGATAAATATGTCAAAAACTGTGAAAATCGATGATGTGCCGCATAGTCGATCAGCGTTACTAAAATGTTTAAACAGGGTTTGTGATACACATATGTTACAAGAGTTTAGGTGAAATGTAAACAAAAGTATAAAAGTTTAATCTAGACCGGCGTGAATAAGTGTTTTCCGTACGGAAACGATTAAAAAAAACTTGAGGCTCCATGGTACTTTAAGTACACAGCCAAAAAAGATAAAAATCACAAATAAATGAAAAATGTACAAAAATTATTGAAAATAAAGGTGAGAGAAAACAAAAATATGTCTGAAAGAAAAAATGAAGCAATATGTTTCAATTTTTCTGCAATAACATTGATGACAGGGGTAATTTTCAGCCCCCCGGCGATATCTCCTTTCACCATTAAAACATTAGACAGATGTTAATGTTGTTAAGAGCTTGGGGTAATTTTATGATGATTTTAATTTGCTCATATCCTGAGGCGTATGTGTTTAAAGTTCCATGCTTATATCATACTTTTTTCATAAACAAATAACACAAAACTATAGGTAAAACTAAGTACAACACCCTCTTTCTGTGATCAATCAACCATGAATAAATGAACTAATTTAAGATTAATATTGTTTGTTTGTATGCTCATGTCTTTGTGGTGATACCTTACTGCCCTCCTGGTAAAGTAAATTAAACTTGAAGGTTACTTAGGATAACAACCCCGCTTTTTATGGGATCAATCAACCATGAAGTTGAAGAGACAGGTTCAAAATGGTGATTTCTGTTTGTTCATATCCTGATGTATACAGTATGTGTACAAAGTTTCATGATTAAGCCATACTACTTTCATTGAATACTATACCCTTCATGGTAAAGTGACTACTATAAACTTAATCCTGAAGCGAAACTAGAGAAAAACACTCCCTCCTTTGTGACCAATTGCACTCAACCACAAGTAATGAAATTTTGTTTTAGATAATGAATTCAATAATTGAAGGACATAATTAGTTTCGTTTGAAACTGTAAGTAGAATTTGCTAGACGTACCATAAGATTGCAAACTTTTGACCATGAATATTTTTTTCAGAAATAACATTTGTTTAAAATTATGGATGTAATGCATTCATAAAAGTATGATATTTCATTGTATGCATTTTATTTGGTAAAAATGTGCATTCTTTTATTAAAATTAACACTTTTTATTTGGCAATATCTAGGTCAAAATGGTGCTATGAACCACCTTAATTATATTCTATCATTAAGGTGTAACTGTGTTACCTTCTATAAATAAAGAATTTATTTTTATTATTATTATTATTATTATTTAATTTATTTATTGCTCAAACTCTATTACAGTAATTGGTTTAGGCTCATGCATAATGGATAATAGAAATATATCAAAGTCAGGTCTCTTATTATTGTATTAATATTTTTGTTTACAGGATCATAGTTCTGTACACCAGTGTATTATGGAACTTTACTGAGATGTAGTGGTTTTGATTTGTATGTAAACTCAGGTCCACAGATTGGTGAGTTAGGTCATATTGATGTATGTTTAGATCTAGAGTTGTCTTTCTTGTAAAAGTATATTTGCTAACAATAATTCATTTTATGAATATAATTGTATTTAAAGAAGATAATTTAAATAAATAATTGTAAGATATGATGATTTCATTTCACATATCAAAAAATACCTTGTGAATTGCATATGAGCTGTTGCATATACGCGCATAATTGTTATTTCAGGTTATATATATATTTGTAGAGTTAAATATAAATAAAGAATCCTATATTGGAAATAGTTTTTTCCTGGTGCCTTAGATTGATTAAAAAGGTGTATAAAGAATAATAAACCAACTTTCATTTATAAACCAGTGATAATTTTACACCTATAAACTAGACATTTAAAACCCCCCTCTGGATCCGCCACTGATGAATTTATGGAGACTTCAATTAAAACAAGAGTTAACACTAAAGTATGTCTCGCCTGCCAGCACCATCAGAACAATAATTCTTTCTTACTTCCACTAAATTTGAAATTTATAAGAATTTTCAGTTTCTGAGATCAAAAGATGTTTATAGAGCTTAAATATTGCCAATATATGCAATAAAAATAATCAAAGTCACTCAACTAGAAAATCAAGGTCAAGGTCAAAAGATGGGGATGCAACTGTGCTAAGCAATTACTAAGGCATATGCATACAAAGTTTCATCAACCTAGCACTTATAGTTCTTGAGATATGGTGGTGCTTGCAAAACTTTTCCATTGAAAATTGTATAAGTCACTCAACTGGAAAATCAAGGTCAAGGTCAAAAGATGGGGATGCAACTGTACTAAGCTACTACTGGGGCATATGCATACCAAGTTTCATCAACCTAGGACTTATAGTTCTTGAGATATGGAGGTGTTCATAAAACTTTTCCAAAAAGTTAACGCCGCAGCTGCTGTCGCCACCGGTAAAGTAACACCTCGAAGGCGAGACAAAAATTGTTCAGTCACCAAATATTTCCAATGTCTAAACAGATTTTGTCAAAAATATGACTATTTTGGTGTATATATTATTGTTTTGACCAAATATTTATTGCATAAGAAGAAGGATATTTAGAAAAGCCACTGTCATGCAGGTGTTCATGACATACATGTTGGTACCCTCTTACTCAGAATAAATTAATACCAAAAAGAATATTCAAAATCTTTGTTAATACGTTACGTTAAAAACGACGTTTTCGATAAAATTTACCTGTGAAACTTGAAAAATTGACCCACGACCCCCTATTTTGAATGAATATTTCCATGTGTCATGGTATTACCATTCATTATGCAAATTTGTTTTGAAAAATAAGATGGTCGACCAAAGTAACGTATCCCCTTAAATCTAAAAAAGTGTCAGGCATTTAAGTAAATGTGAGTGTATTGTCTTTGTTGTTGATGGGCAAGGTTCATGTGACATGCATCATACTTTTTTGATTGTATGACCTAGCTAAATATTCAGTTTTTAAAAACATAGGTAATCTATTGATTACAAAGCTCACCTCATTGCACATTATTGTCACAAGTGGGAACTGACTTTAAATTTTCAAACTTTTAAGTGCTCAATCCATGCAAAAAGAGGTCACAGCCAGCATCTGAAGCATGCATTGTGCTTAGCACCACTAAGTAAACCTACCATACCAATATTATTGATGTGGTGCTTGTCAGCAAGCAGGAATGGACTTTAACCATTCTTCTGTAAGTGGTTATCCATGCAAAAAATATACGTCACAACCAGCATCCGAAGCATGCATTGTGCTTAGCATCACTAGGTGCACCTACCATACCAATATCATTGATGTGACACTTGTCAGTAAGCGTGTATGGATCTTAACCATTCTTCTGTATGTGGGTGCGGAGGCTGACGCTGAGGCCGACGCCGGTGGTATCACATAAGCCCCCCTCACTTTCGTGAGGTGAGCTAAAAATCACCTGTAATTTGTTTTGAGATCACCTGAGGTTAATTAACCCCAGCCTGTATGTTCAAGACACATCAGTCACTAGCTTTCCAGTTGAAACTATATGTTGAAATTTTAATATTTTTCTACTCCCAGGCTCCCAGTCATAGGCTTGTCTAAGTCTTGTATTTTCACCCCTTGGAATACTTATGATTATTATACTATGCTGTTTACTTTGTCATTTCAACTTTTGACTTCAGTGTCTTTGGTGAGTCTTTATATTGACAAAACATGTGTAATGCTCAGTTTGAATTCTTTCGCCTAAAATGTTGTTTGTTTACATCTTGAAATTCAAAAATGACAAATAAGAAATAATGACAAAGTAACCTTTCCTGGCAGTAAATTTTGTTGTGCTTTGAAGACTAATATTTTCATTCCAATCAGTATATCACACCCTGGCCTGAAGACTCTTTAATCTCATTTTTTATTTTCATAATTCTATAATAAGAATAATCACATCACATAAACATAAATGTATATTTCATAGAATATCAAAGTATAAAACAAATTCACAATGGAAGAATTGACACAAATATTAATCACTACAACTGTATAACAGTAAATGTCTACTAGACTTGATTTCATTAAATGCTTAGATTTGATTAATGGATACATGTAAATCTAAATCTGCTAAATTTTAGATTATGAAACGAAACAGACAGCTTAAGGTTCAGACTAAAAACCAAAGTTATGAAGATATAAAACAAGTAATACTGTGAGCAAGCTCACAAAAGGATACCCCCCGCTTCATATTGGACTCTGTACTGTAAAAAAAATCTCAAGTCCAGTTAACTCCTCTCGATGATAACCAAGATCAATACAAATTCTTCATGCACATCTACAGATGATGTACTTCAATGTAAAGTTTTATCAAAATCCATCAAGCAGTCTAGGAGGAGTTGCGCTTACGAGGTCTCCCATTGAATAATTTATTTAAAAAGTCTAAGTCTAATTATCTCCCCCTGAATGATGTCCAAGTGCAATGAACATTCTTCATGCACATCTTCATATGATGTACTTCCTTCATGATAAGTTTCAGAAAAATATTTCAAGCGGTTGAGAAGGAGAAACGCTTACGAGTTATGTGGACAGACGGACGGACGGACAGACAGGGTGTTTCCTATATACCCCCCCCAAACTTTGTTTGTGGGGGGTATAATTATATGTATTGAAAACATTAAAGCAAAGGAACAACACCTTAATTGCTGGTCTGGATAATTCAAGTACATGTATAACTGTTTAAAAAATACTGGCATACCAATATACTTCAATCTAAAAAGTAAGTTTCCCAGATTTTTTTACAAAAAATTACAGCTTTTATCATCCGCAATAAAAAGACTAAAAGATCATTTTGATGCAAGAAATAGTTTTTTTATGATATCATAAAAATCTGGAATGTTAAAGACTGATTTGTGCATATGGTACATGTACATGATAATAGAAGAAAAATGAACAAAACTAATATGTAAATCACTAACAAATGTATAAATAATTTATTGCACAGATATTCTATAGGAAAGTCATAATCTATGTGAGTCCTTCATCAAAGTCGTCATCATCGTCCAGCTGGGCTCGTGATGTCGTGCCACTGATTTCCTGTCCTCCACCAGAACTGGTTGCCGATGCCTTCTTACTAACTCCTCCTGGTATCACCATAGACTTGGCTAATTTTGCAAACTGTAAACAGACAGGAATCTTTAATTAACCGATTGTGAAGGATAAATTAACTGTTAACATAGACAGGGGGTCCAATGTAATTGGTAAGTGCGCAGCATAATTTGGTAAGTGACTATAAAGATGGCGGAAAAACCTCGCTTCGATCGACAACGGTCAGTTTTCTCTTCGTGTTTACAAAAGTTATACACATCTTAAGAATAAAACCATGTTGCCTTTCGGCAATTATGAGTTATGAGAAATAGTACATAACAAAAATTTAATGCTTGATTTGCCTATTAAAAAGCTATTGAAGAAAAACCGGCCACTTGACAGCAATTTTTTTGTCATGCCGAAAAAAACAGGCTTTGTTTCAGGTACTCTGATCACAAACGTAAGGTTTTATGGTGTTTTGTGGTTCGTCAACAAGCATGGATATTCCCAAATATTTGTTTCTGTAAAAGAAACATGTATTTGTTGACATATTTGGAATTATTTTATTTTTTGGTAAGTGCAAGTCGGTGTACTAAACAAAATTGGTAATGAATAATATCACAGTGCAAACATCTTTATTCATTGCGTTAACGTTTTAATGAGATAGATGTTGTTTTTTTTTTTTTTCGATTCATTTCTATTCTACTACATGAATCTGTTTAGCAGGCTGAATCAAATAACTTTGATTTTTCCGACAAAGTACGTGAACATGTACATATTTTTCGGTTATGTTAATTTCACATTGCCAATTCGGTTACCTTGCTATGATGAGTATGGTCTTGTGTTAAATAATTAAAATTAACACTCTAAGTTTTATTTTAAAAGGCATACTAATACAAATAAGTTTATGATCAATGTGAAAACCTATACGAATTAAATGTAACTAATTTTTCGAGCTTTTTGTATTTAAAAATAGTTTGAAAGTATCACTTACGAAATATGTTTGAAGCAAAGAAGGTGCTCTTTTAATAATAAAGTTCAGCTTTGACCACCGAAACCAAGGACAATGGCATTAGCCCAGATGGATGGTTTTCCAACCGATGCCAGTACATAAACATTTGGACTATAATGTCACAATACAATGGGAATCTCCCTAGTTCTGATAGAACTGCTAAATTTGTAGTCTGTTTAGAGACCCCTGACAGAAACTTACAAAATTTCATGTTAAGCTTTTCTTGTTCCCAATCTTTGTATATTTCACAAATTCAATTGCTTTCTTTTTTGGTGTTACGTTTGTAATCCCCCGTTCTCGCACCCATATAAACAAATGGGTTTTATAGAATGATCAAAAATGTGAAGGAGAACCTTAATTGATGGAGATACCACCTTCATGTCTCTATACAGTTTAAAACTGGCTTTTAATGCCTTTTTATATAACTTAGACTTAGCTTCTGTAAAACGGCAAGTTTTGTCGACACTATACAAAGATATTTATAGCTTTTTACACATTCGATCTTTTAAATGCCAATTAGAAATTCTTCATTTAATAATTTACCAGAGTTATTAAATACGACAACTTTGGTTTTGTTAATATTTATATCTAGACACCATGTTTTACAATACTCCTGCAAAATATCGAGTTTATTTTGTAGACAGTCACATCTTTTAGAATCGGCCATCAAGACTAAGTCGTCTGCATACAACAAGCAAGGGATTTTCCTGTTATCTAAAGTAACTGATTCTGACTGATCTAACAATTTTTGTGGTAAATCATTTATGAAAAATTTGAACAAGTTAAGTCTAGGAACGTCGCCCTGTTGTACACCAACCTTGGCAGTGAAAAAAATTGTCATTTTGTTGCCCACTTTGATGCATAAAGTATCATTTAAGTACATATTTTTTAGTTTTCTATAAAAATAACCACTAACATTTCTTTCAAGAAGTTTGAACATAATTCCAACATGGATAACTCTATCAAATGCCTTGCGAAAATCCACGAAGCAAGCATATAATCTTTTATTCCCTTGTTTTAGATATTTATCAATTATACATTTCAACACAAATATGTGATCTGTGGTACCAGATTTTTTTAAAAAGCCAATTTGACTTTCATGTATTACTTTATTATCTAACAAAAATTTGTCAAAGCGATTACAAAGTATTATATTAAAGAGTTTCCCAATATTATTATTAATAGCTATACCTCTATAGTCTTCCGGCTTTAGTGGAATTTCACTTTTATAAATTGGACATATATAACTTTTGGACCATTGTTCCGGGTACTGACCTGACCTAAAGACAGCATTGAACAGCTTCAACAGACTTGGCTTAATATAGGATTGTGATGCCTGGAGCATTTCATTACCAATATTATCAAGGCCAGGACTCTTATTATTCTTAATAAGAAAGCAATCGGACACATCAAGATTAGAATACCCCCCCCAAAAAAAAATCGATAACAAAAGAAATATTACGCAAAGTATTTAAAAGAAGTGCTTTCAAAAGTTTTTGCACTGTAATAATATACATTACCAATTTTTTTAGTACACTAACTTGCACTTACCAAACAATTAAATAATTGTAAATATGTCAACAAATACATGTTTCTTTTACAGAAACAAATATTTGGGAATATCCATGCTTGTTGACGAACAACAAAACACCATAAAACCTTATGTTTGTGATCAGAGTACCTGAAACAAAGCCTGTTTTTTTCGGCATGACAAAAAAATTGCTGTCAAGTGGCAGGTTTTTCTTAAATAGCTTTTTTATTAGCAAATCAAGCATTAAATTTTTGTTATGTACTATTTCTCATAACTCATAATTGCCGAAAGGCAACATGGTTTTATTCATAAGATGTGTATGACTTTTGTAAACACGAAGAGAAAACTGACCGTTGTCGATCGAAGCGAGGTTTTTCCGCCATCTTTATAGTCACTTACCAAATTATGCTACGCACTTACCAATTACATTGGACCCCCTGATAGAGACATGTCTTGCCTTTCGCAGATGGACATGTACAGAGTATAAAATGAAGTTAAATAAAAATGCCAATGTTAAAAGTGTCTACAGAACTGGAGATTACTCATGAAATTGATCAGAAATGGTGCAAATTCAACTGCATATCAAATATCAATGGTGTGCCATAACTGCTACATGTAAATCAGATGTAAGAAAAAACATAAACATAGACCAAATAAAACAGTATACCCCCTCTTCTTTGAAATGGGGGTACAAAAAATAATCTGTGAGCTACTGCTCACTCAGTATACCCCAGCTACCCCCAAAATTAACTATGTCCTTAAACAGGAAGTAGATATCGGACAGACCTATTTACTCGCGATAAAAGACAAGGAAGCCATATACTTAATTTAAAGTCTCTGTAATGTATAGTTGCTGAGAAAACTGTTATGAAAATTTTCAACAATTGACTCCTAATGTTGAAAATCAACTAAGTCTGTTAACAGGTAGTAGATATCTGACAGACCTTATGTCAATACTCACGATAAAGGACCTTATAAGGAAGCCGTATACCAAATTTAAAGTCTCTGTGATAGGTAGTTGCTGGGAAAACTGTTACAAAAATTTTCAACAATTGACTGGTAATGTTGGAAATTGATTAATTTGTTTTGTCTTCCTTTATCAGAACACTGGCACACTGAATTGGAAATTAGCAACACGACAGGTGTGGTATAGCAGGCAGGAACCCCTTACTCTTCTGGAACACCTGAGTTCACTCTTGTTTCAACCTGAGTTCACATTGTTGATTTCCATTCGGTTGATTTTGTGTTTTGTGTTTACCGGGTTTGTCGCTACCTTTAGGACTTTTGACACTCGAATGCTCCATTGGTGCCTCTTTGCTTCTTTTGGTAAACAGGAAGTAGATATCCAACAGACCTAATATTGATACTTGCAATAAAGGACCTCATAAGAAAGCCATTTACTAAATTTCACTGTCACTGTGATATGTAGTTGCTAAGAAAACTGTTATGAAAGTTATTTTGCGGACGGACAGAAGGACAGACAGACAGAGGTAAACCAGTATACCCCCCTCTTCTTGGTAGCAGGGGTATAATTAGCATTAAAAGTCAGTACACCAAGACTCCAGAAACATATGGATAAAATGCTTTAATATTTAACTGTACGAATGCCAATGCAACTGCATACCAAATATCAATGATGTGCCATAACTGTATCATGATAAACATAAACATTTAGCCAAATCAGTTCAAAATCTTAAAGTCAGTGGACCCTGAATGCACTAACCAGAATCAACATTAAGAAGGTTTGCCTTACAGGCTGGACAATAAAATTTTGATAATTTGATCTATGCATTTTATCAAATTTGTATAAATAGACCAGAGAACTGAAGTTTGCTTCATTATATTCTTTTAATAAACAAACTTGGTAGAATGAAGGGGATGTATATTACACAGACTGCATTATCCACAATTTTTCATTAATCCCATTCTTCCAACTAGAATGGAAGTCTACTCAGGAAGATGTGTGCCGCCTGCATCTTAAAATAATCAGTAAACAGGAAGTAAATGAATTACAGGCATAAAATTAATTTATACCACATAGTACTACAGAGGGAAGCTACATGCCAAACATCTAGAGGCTGTGACATTTAGTTGCCCCAAAATCTGCAACAGAATTTTTTGTGATGCAGCAGGAGGACACTGCAAGAGGACGGATTATGCCAAAGCAACCCCTATATGTTGCTTTGCAATATATATTATACATACTGCATTATCCATGAATCTGACATAAGGTCCCGACAAGACCCCCACTGCTCTCTCTTCATCTCCGTCATTGTAAGCACTAATGAGCTCATCTACTAATCCTGCTTCCTCAGATGAACCAAATGTACCAAGGCTGTCAAAATGTAAGGATATGCATCTTGTCAGTGCTTGACTTTGTTTGTTCTACATTCATAAGAGAGTCTTACTTTGATATTTCTAGGATTAGTTTTAGTTGTATGCATTTAATTTTTAATCTAGGGCCAATTGTAAAACAACAGACAGCGACCATAGCTGGCTCTTTGCCATTGTGGATTTTTAAATTACTGTTGATATATGTATGTTGGGATGCATACACTTATTCCATATCTCATTATCTCATATTTGTGTTCTATTCTATAGAAATGAATGGCTCAGGCTGGAATGATAATTTTAATAAATTTACATTCCTTCACACATCACTAATAATATAGAATTACATGTAATTGTTAGATTTTCTATCAAAACCATTTGAAATTTAAGAATGAAAAATGAAAGAAAATTGCCATGTACATAATACTTATAGTGAATGGTGATAGAATTCCTCTGCTTTTAACCTCCCATTAAACCTATATAAACAAGTAAATCTGTGAGCTTAGGCTCAAGAGTGATACCCCTGCTCCCAAAACCTAAGTTAAACAGCAAGTAAATAACCTTGGAGCGTTAAATCAGTATACACCATATTGTATCTATCTCATGTAGTTGCTTATAAACTGTGACAGAAATTTTGCATGCATGTCCACTATGTGTAAATACCTACGCATTCGAAAACAGGAAGTAGACTACCTAGGAGCATAAAATCGGTATACACCATATGGTACTATAGGATAAAGCTGTATACAAAATATCAGACTTCTATCTCATGTAGTTGCTTACAAAAATGTGACAGATGTTTTGTTATGGACAAACGCACAGGCGAAGGGACAAGGGTAAAACAGTATACCTCCCTCTTCTTCGAAGGGGAGGTATAATTAGTTACCTGAGAGAATGATGATAGAATTTCTCTGCCTCCACTGGGTCACCATTGTACAGGTAAACAATCACTGCCCCAACTGTACATCTGTTTATCTTAGCAAAGTTTTCACTTTGAGCATGAAAATCTATTTCTTTCTTCAGTGCTGATAGAGCCTCCTCATACCTGTTAAATCAAAACAAGAAAGTTGAAAATCATGATATTTTTAATCTAACCTTTTTACTACATTATGGTTAAAAGCATGTGTGTTTTAATGGATTTGTTTTTGATTAATGAAAGTGAAGATTGGTCATTGAAATGAATAAGGTGATAAAATTAGGAGTTATATTCTATAAACATATCAAACAATTTCAAAGTAAGGTACCTCTTTTCTTTGACCAACAGAAGTGCTGCCTTGCCAATAAATTCTGCACATCTTCTATTATTATCTTCTAACTGAAAAATATAATCAAGCTCACTATTAACTTTATATTAATTGCAGCTATATATATGTTGCTTCCAGGTTTAATACAGCAAATGACATCACAGACTAACACTGAGCATTGGAGATTTTTGACTTATTGTGGATGTCATGAAAATTTATGCCTTCAGAGAAATTGGAAAATTAAGAGTAAAGCTGGGTAAGACATAACATTGCGGACATAAAAATAGCATCAGTATTTTAGACTGTTGATTAATCAGACAATAATTATGGTTTCCTTTTTAAAAATATAAGTTCATCTGACTTTTTATTAGAAATTCTGATTAGATTGCATGCTAAATTAAGGTCACATAGTGTAACATAGATAGAGTTTTGATCAAGGCTTTAGTGGAAGCATACACTAAAGTTTACCTCAGCTATATCACATGCACTTCTGTAGAGCTCTGCAGCTTTGACTGGATAGGACTGCTCAACTGATCTAAGAAAAAACATGGAGGCATTTTAAACTTTAATCTGTGATATCTAATTCAAGATAAAAAGAATGTGTACAAATGTGCAATTGAATGCATTTCAACATAGCAAAAGCAGAATACCTCCACATATCAAAGAAAGGGAACGGGACATTCATGGGTAAGAGTAATCCACTAAATTAAAACATCATAAATTTAAAGTCTTTTTTCCAAAGGATTTCAAATTCAAAATCCAAGAAAATTTGAGCAGTTGAAAACATAATTTTATCTGAATCCTATGAAAAGTATTAACTGCATTTCTAAAGCAATAAACATAGGTCCTAGTAATCTATTCCTAGTTCAACAGAAGTCTAGTCTGCATCCCCTGATGTATCCATATACCAAGTTTAATGATTCTACCATGTATAGTTCCTGATATATGAAATCAAACATATGCTTTTTCAAGGGTGAGAGCAGCTGGTACCATTTTCCCAGAATAGTATAGCTGCTTTGGTTAACACATTACTTACTTGGCAGCTTTTTCTAGGATGAGAGCGGCTGTATCAGGGGTACCATTTTCCTGGAATAGTCTAGCGTCTTTGGTTAACAGATTACTTACTTGGCAGATGTTCTAGGATGAGAGCGGCTGTATCAGGGGTACCATTTTCCTGGAATAGTCTAGCGTCTTTGGTTAACATATTACTTACTTGGCAGCTTTTTCTAGGGTGAAAGCAGCTATATCAGGGGTACCATTTTCCTGGAATAGTCTAGCTGCTTTGGTTAACACATTACTTACTTGGCAGCTTTTTCTAGGATGAGAGTGGTTGTATCAGGGATACCATTTTCCTGGAATAGTCTAGCGTCTTTGGTTAACATATTACTTACTTGGCAGCTTTTTCTAGGGTGAGAGCGGCTGTATCAGGGGTACCATTTTCCTGGAATAGTCTAACTGCTTTGGTTAACAGATTACTTACTGGGCAGCTTTTTCTAGGGTGAGAGCGGCTGTATCAGGGGTACCATTTTCCTTGAATAGTCTAGCATCTTTGGTTAACACATTACTTACTTGGCAGCTTTTTCTAGGGTGAGAGCGGCTGTATCAGGGGTACCATTTTCCTGGAATAGTCTAACTGCTTTGGTTAACAGATTACTTACTTGGCAGCTTTTTCTAGGGTGAGAGCGGCTGTATCAGGGGTACCATTTTCCTGGAATAGTCTAGCTACTTTGGTTAACAGATTACTTACTTGGCAGCTTTTTCTAGGATGAGAGCGGCTGTATCAGGGGTACCATTTTCCTGGAATAGTCTAGCTGCTTTGGTTAACAGATTACTTACTTGGCAGCTTTTTCTAGGGTGAGAGCGGCTGTATCAGGGGTACCATTTTCCTGGAATAGTCTAGCTGCTTTGGTTAACAGATTACTTACTTGGCAGCTTTTTCTAGGGTGAGAGCGGCTGTATCAGGGGTACCATTTTCCTGGAATAGTCTAGCTACTTTGGTTAACACATTACTTACTTGGCAGCTTTTTCTAGGGTGAGAGCGGCTGTATCAGGGGTACCATTTTCCTGGAATAGTCTAGCTGCTTTGGTTAACAGATTTACACAATCCTCAATATCTTTGTTTTCCTTGGCTATAAGTCCTGCTTGTTCAAAGGACCTAATCAATATATAAACATCTAAGCTCAAAATGCAATCTGATTAAGATGTTAAAATTCAATTCTTCAAATTTAAGCACTCTCATTAAACCTACAAATCAGAAAAGTTTCTCTTGTTTCAAATATTGTGTTTCAGGTGAAAATTTTGTACTAATCATCTATCGGTTGCAATTTACTTTTTAATGTTTTCAATTTATATAAATTTTTAGGAATGTTACAGCTTGTAAAAGAAAAGTTTATAGAAAAGACAAATATTTATCACACAACAAACAAAGTAAGAAACAAGAGGCTCCCAGGAGCCTGAATTGCTCATCTGACTTCAAAGACTGATGGAATGAAAATATCTTTCCTATAGGGAGTTGGCACACAACTTCGACTCAATGGAGCCTTTTGTAAAGCTTTTGCTGTTGAAGACAGGTTAATAAATATTACTTCAGATTTTCTCTATCTCTTATACTTTTTGAGCTACAAGCCAAAAATTATGGAATGACCCCCCTGTTAAATATTTAGCAACTGTGGCCATGTTGGTCGGTCGTTGGGCATAAAATTCACTAACTTGGTTTAGGACATCTTTAAGACCAACCGTATAAAGTTTGAAAACAATCCCTTCAATGGTTCAGAGAAGAAGATTTTAATAGAAAAGTTAAGGGAACATGGACGCCTAGTGATGATACTAGTTCATCTGACCCATTTAAGGGTGAGGTGAGCTAAAAACTATGCAACTACTGTGTTTATAAAAAAACTCATCAGAAATGCTTTTGTAGTAGATAAACAGTCAATTAAGTAACAACAATCAAAAGTGTCCAACAGGGAGCTGATGGAAATATTATTATTTTGGATACTCAGTATTTTATCCTGTCAACAGACTTCATTGTTAACAACTTTTTTACATTCGGCTGTTGTTTTTTTTTTATCGAGATTTAGTTCTTGACATACTTACTTCCCTGCATGAAATGGTCTGATTAAACGTTAAGGATGCTTGCTACAAAAATTGACTAATTACATTTGTTTAGCATTAACATATTTTAAGTTCAAAACATATGAAAATTTAAAATATTGATAAATTTTTAATTAAAAACATGAGCAGACCTGTCAAGTGTCACGAACTCGCGTGACACTCACGCATCTAGTCAGCAATTTGGCGGCAAATTTCTTTGATCTTTTAATTTTTTCCTTTGAACTTTTTTTTTTCGTAGAATCTCACGCATACAGCTCATAAAAACTTGACAGCCCTGCATGAGTAATCTTTCAATTACGAAGCTCACCTTGTTCCCCATTATTGTCACTAAGAGGGAATTAACTTAAACTTTTCAAAATTTTAAGTGCTCATCCATGAAGAAAAAGCTAGGTCACAGCCAGCAATCCAAACCATGCATCTTGCTAAGCATCACAAGCTGCACCTACCATACGATTACCACTTGGTTGATGTGGTACTTAATGCCTATAAGCAGGAATGGTGGACTTAAACCATTCTTCTGTAAGTGGTCATCCATGCAAAAAATATAGGTCACAACCAGCATCCAAAACATGCATTGTGCTTTGCATCAGAAGGTGCACTCACTAAAAAGTATAACCACTCAAGTAGATTTGCAAGCCTACACTTATACAGCAACTGGTTTCAGTGGCTACTCGGTCAATAAAAGGTTAGACTTGCAAATTGCAAATAGCCCTTATGCTGAAACCAGCATTTTATTTAAGGATACGAGTTCATTTTCATCTGTATTTCCCCAGTCTTTATGTAAGCATTCTTGGCATCTGTTAACATTTTAGCGTTCCTATAGCAGGTTGCTTCAAAAGAGAAAAAAACATTATTACATGTATTTATTACTGTTTTGACTATGGATTCATTCAGTTTCTAGATATCAATAATGGTTTATAGCCAAAAATTAAGACACTCATGAAAAGCATAATATATTTATTCTAGTTGATGTTAATTCTTGTCAATTAAGTGAATCATCTGTGCAATTCCAATTTTGTAATTGTAATGTAATGTGCCTTTAGTGGCTCCAGATTTGACATGTTTGGTCTAAATACTGTAAATGTAGTATTTTTTGCTATTTATAGTCAATTAAAATCCAAAAAAAAAATGGTACACACAAAATGCAATTGTTTTATGCAAATTAACAGTACATGTATGACAATTAACAAGAGTTGACACTAAAATATGTCTCGCCTGTCGGCACCATCACAGAACTCATTGAAGGTCTAGCTGGGCCTTCAGAAAAGTTAAGGTCAAAGACATGTGACAGGTGACAGAATTCCATTTAACAATCACAAAAATGTCTGAAGTGTGTTCTAGATACCATAGTTATTGAGAAACAATGAAAAAAGACCAACATTAATTAAGTCATTCAACCATGAAAATGGGGTCAAAGTCACATTACATGGTGAGTCAGTTGTTTATACCATAATTCCCAAATATCAGATGCCTAGCTATAATATTATACTTTTCACTTAATAACTCATTTTCCACCCAAAAATCATCTAAGTTCACAAAGTCACTGAAGTGTGAAAAGGGGTCAGGGTCACACAACATGGTGTCAGTTGTGTAGACCAAAACCCCAAATGTTTGTATACCAAATATCAGATGCCAAGCTACTATACTTTTAACTTAATTTATTTTCCACAAAAGTTTTAATTGTACCAAAATCATCTAAGTCGACAGAGTCACTGAACCATGAAAATTGTGTCAAGGTCACAGGACATGGTTTCAGTTGCATAGACCAAAACTCAAGGTGTCTGTATACCAGATATCAGATGCCTAGCTATTATACTTTTCACTTAATTCACTTTCCAAAAAAGTCTTACAAAGAGTTTTTTTTTCCCCAAAAACATCTTAGTTCACAGAGTCACTGAACCATGAAAATGGGTCAAGGTCAAATGGCATGGCACCAGTTGCATAGACCATAGCACTAACTGTATGTATACCAGATATCACTATCAGATGCCTAACTATTATACTTTTCACTTAATTCATTTTCCACAAAAGTCTTACAAAGAAGTTTTTTGTCCCAAAAATAATCTAAGTTGACAGAGTCTCTGGACCATGAAAATGGGGTCAGGGTCAAACGGCATGGCATCGGTTGCATAGACCATAACCCAAAGTGTCTGTATACCAGCTATGAGATGCCTTAGCTATTATAGTTTTCACTTAATTCATTTTCCACAAAAGTCTTACAAAGGGGTATTTTGGACTGAAAAAACATCTAAGTTCACAGAGTCAGTGAACCATCAAATTGGGGTCAGGGTCAAACGACATGGTGCCAGTTGCATAGACCATAACCCCAACTGTCTGTATACTAAATATCAGATGCCTAGCTGATATACTTTTCTTGGAATTCATTTTCCACAAAAGTCTTTCAAAGGGATTTTTTGGCCCGAAAAAAACATCTAAGTTCTCAGAGTCGCTGAACCATGAAATTGGGGTCAGGGTCAAAGGGCATGGTGTCAGTTGCGTAGACCATAACTCCAACTGTCTGTATACCAAATATCAGATGCCTAACTGTTATACTTTTCTTGGAATTCATTTTCCACAAAAGTCTTACAAAGGGTTTTTTTGGCCCGAAAAAACATCTAAGTTCACAGAGTCTCTGAACCATGAAATTGGGGTCAGGGCCAAACGGCATGGTGCCAGTTGCGTAGACCATAACCCCAACTGTCTGTATACCAAATATCAGATGCCTAGCTACTATACTTTTCTTGGAATTCATTTTCCACAAAAGTCTTACAAAAAAAGTTTATGCCGTCTCCGTCGCCGGAAAGTAATACCTATGTCTCGCCTTTAGCGACTAAAGTCGCAGGCGAGACAAAAACCATAAAAAATTAATATGTTTATCCACAAAATGGACATTTGGATTGAATGCATGAAAGTTGGCAACTGCAAAATTAATATGTTTACAGTATATATCTTATTCTATTATACTAAACATGGTTGAACATATCAAATGTAGAAAATTTTAAAAATTGTCTACACTATTTGAAATTTTAGGGTATTTGTATGAAACAGGGACACTAATTCTGAATCACCTATAGTTTGTTTATGTCAGTGTGTTATGTTACTGCTTTTATATATATGCTATGTCTGTCATTCTGTTTCTCTTGTTTAGGATGGCTGGTTTTTCAGATTGGATTGTGTTCAATATAAACTACTAACCTGCTTGTGTATACTCTGAAGCAGCTCCATCTAAATCAGGGGTCCATTTTAGAAAGGAAGTCTTCAAGCTGTAACACAAGAGATATGACAATTTCAACAATTATTAATTTGAATATTAAGGGACCAATCATTTAACCTGCAAGGGGGGGCTTGGTTTTTTCCTAAAAATTATTTTGAAAAGGATTTTTTATGGAAAAAAATATTTTGCAGCAGAGGGTAAAAAAAAAAAATTCTGAAGTTTTGCTATACTTTAAACATAATGCTAATAATGAAAAAATGTTGTGACACCTAAAAAAAATAATAGATAATAGCCCCCCTTAAATCAAATGGCCCATCCCTAAACCCCTGAACACACATACAAAAAATTAAAGCTTTTGTTGGACATTTAAAATACATTTTATTTTTTAAATAGGAAAGTTTACCATGTGTATATACCGTTGTCATACTGACTCTTGAATCTTATTTTGGTAGGCCAAAATACAATAGAAAAACATGTAAAACCAACCAGATAGTCATGCTGATACAAGCCAGAAGACAACAGCATGGGAGGGGTAGTTCTACTTGAAGGCAAACAGAGATTTGAACACCTTGTCCACCCTGCTATGTCCATCAAAGGTCATGAATCTGTCAATGCTCTCACCAGACACAGTCTATAGAATAGATACAGCATTGACTGCAGCATCAATAGCAAAGAAGGGCATTTGAGTGTCAAAAGTCCAAAAGGGCAACAACAAAATCCGTAAACAGGAACAAAAACAGCACAAAGGAACACAAAATCAACCAAACAGAAATCAAAAATGCCAACTCAAGTCTTAACAAGAGTGAACTCAGGTGCTCCAGAAGAGAAAGTGGTTCCTGCCTGCTATAGCACACCCGACATGTTGCTAATATCCAATTCAGTGTGTCAAATCTGGTAAAGGAAGACAAAACAAATTTCTACAACAAACCAACATCTGCACTTATTTGAGAGGTAGAAATCCCATATTTGTATATAAGCTACCAGTGCACGTTGCCTACCATAACATTTATTGAGTGAATTGATGATTCATTTTGCGAGGTGAGAATGATTGATTTGTGAGTTATATAAATTTTATAAATATTATATAACCTTTGCATAAATAAGATTCTATTATAGACCCCATTATAAGCTGCATAACTTTTCTAAGTTTTTCAAGAAAATCAATTTAAACTTTCTAATAGTTTTACTTTATGGTTCATAGTAAATAATAAATATTTTGACTACTGTTTGAGAGAGATCTTAAACTTAAACTCATTTCTTAGTTCTAGAGTCAGTAAATAAATAAAGGTAATAACCAAACTACTGAACTTGAATGATCAATCTCATAGTCCAGAGAAAATGACAAAAACGAATCAGTCATACCGGAGAATTGGCGGATTGCAATGGTCCTGACTTGGTACAGGCATTTCAAACGAAATGTTTAATTGTAAAAGTAATAAGGGGAGACAATTCATTCAAATTGTCCTTGCAGAATATCTATAAGAATAAATATTCTACTTCAGGTTTTGACTGTTTGCTGTATAATATGAAGGACTAGCCTTTACAAGAACCTGTGAGGTATAGTGGTATTGATAAGTTTATCTTAAGGTTTTAACTATTTTGATATATTTCTATATTTTTGAAATATCACATTCTGTCATATGTGATACTGTAAGATATGCATAATTAGCAAGTGCATATGACCTATAGTTTATATTATAAACTATAGGTCATATGGGTAATAGGTAAACTATTTATTATGAATTATTGTACATGACATGATTTATATATTTTAAAAGTTGCAAGAGAAAATAGGTTTATATTTTCCTATTTGCCATATCTATATTTTAACTTTAAATGTTATGCCTTGTATTGATTTGATCTTTTGTTATTACAGGGTATTTTGGAATATTACATGTAAATGGTATTATTCATGATGATTGATAAACAATCGAAAAGAACCCTATTTGTTTGGTTGTGTTTGCCCGGAAAGAAAACACAATTACATAAATAATAAATCTGGCAAGACTTATTTCACATCTCTTTGTAGCACTTCGTCCCTTACTATTTCCCTCCCATTTGTCAGTATTCCATATATAATCCAAATAATTATAGAGGTATTACTATTACCAGCAATATTGGTAAATTGTTTAACAATATTTTAAACTCAAGACTTGAAGTTTTTTTAAAGACTCACAATTTGATTGACCCATCTCAAATTGGATTTACAAAAAATGCAAGACCTGCAGACCATGTATTTATTTTAAAAACATTACTGGAAAAATACTGTCATCATAAAGATGGTAGATTATATTGTTGCTTTGTAGACTTCAACAAAGCCTTTGATAGTGTTATTCATAGTGGTCTTAAACTAAAACTGTTACAACTTAACATAGGCACCAAATTTTATAAAATTATATCTGCAATGTATGAAAAAAGTCAGGCAAGTGTTAAAACAGGAGATACTTTGACAGAATCTTTTTTCATTAAATTAGGAGTTCGACAGGGAGATAGTTTGAGCCCTGCATTATTTAAGATTTTTATTAATGATCTTCCAAGTTATTTACAGTCTTGTATAGATGAAGTATCACTTCATGTTCAAAAACTTAACTGTTTAATGTATGCTGATGATGTTGTGATTTTTTCGAAAACACCCGAAGGTCTACAAGAAAGACTAATAAAGCTCGAAATGTTTTGTAATGACTGGTGCTTAAAAGTGAATATTAAAAAGACAAAAATAGTAATTTTTAATAAAGCTGGTAGAAAAATTCAGCATTCTTTCCATTTTCAAAATAATTTAATTGAATGTGTTTCTAGTTATAGGTACTTAGGCGTTTATTTTACTGCATCAGGGTCTTTTCATTTAATGAGGAATGAACTTTATAACAAAGCTCTAAAAGCATATTATAAGTTGAGAGGTGATTTTTTAAGCTTGAATCCAAGTGTCAAGTCTTGTCTACATATACATGATATATTTAACCATACACTTCAGCCGATACTGTTATATAATTCAGAAATATGGGGTAGCTATTGTGCATCTATTGCTAAGATCAGGTCATCTTTTAATTATGAAAATATTTACAAAAATGTACAGTGTGAAAAACTTCACATTAAATTTATTAAAAATATATTAGGTGTTAATAAAAAGAGTGTCAATTTTGCTGTTTTATCAGAGGTTGGTAGATTTCCATTATATTATGATATTATCAAATCAATATTAAGATATTGGTTTAGGTTAGAGAATATTTCTACTGAATTTATATTGTTAAAAGATGCATATCTTTGTAGTCAAAACTTAGATAGTCACAAAAAATGGTCTTGGTATACATTTGTAACCAAATTATTGAAAAGTTTAGATATTGATATAAGTAAAAGAAGTTGTAAAAAGGGAACTTTTAATAATCTCACTGAAAAACATCTAAGAAGTAAACTGATTGAAAACTGGCATGTTCAAAGAGATGAAAAACTTGATGGAAAGCTTTCTACTTATTTGAAGTTTAAAAATAATTTTTGTTTTGAAAATTATCTTAATTGTGTTAAAGATTTTAATCAGAGAAAGGCATTGTGCAGATTTAGAATTTCTGCACATAGATTACAAATTGAAACTGGCCGGTTTAATAATACTCCTAGATCACAAAGAATTTGTCAAAAATGTTCATCCGGAGATATTGAAGATGAAATTCATTTCTTATGCTTGTGTCAATTTTTTGAAGTTAAAAGAGCTGATATATTTAATTTGGTCTCAAACAAATATCATAATTTTTCAAATCTAAACACTCTTAATAAATTCATTTTTTTACTGACTTTGGAAGACACTCAGATTTTAAATGTTGTTGCTAGATTTATCATTGACAGTAACATTTAATAAAAGGTGTGTTTTTTGTTTTTGAAAATAGATGTTGTAAATTAGATACTATTCTATGTTTTAGGTGTAAGTTGATTGTATTTGTTAAACTATCAATTATGTTCTTTCTCTCATTGTTGTAATCTCTTATTGCTCCTCGTGGGCTCCTGATCTGGAATAAAATGATGTTTATGTTTATGTTTATGTTTATGTTTATGTTTATAAGCTCTTTATTGACTATTCAAAGTATTATCTATGCTAGCTTTTAAGCCATGCTTTTCCATATAATTTAAGATCTAACCTTTCACAACATCATAGGTTGCAACAAATACATGTAATATGTCTTTAAAAGCTCTGTGTCTGTGAAACAAAACTTTTAAGTTAAACCCATTAAAAATTATGACACAGTTCATTAATAAGGGGGTGGTAAAAGGGGGGGGGGGTCCCAAAACATTACATGTACTTCAAAAACTCTGAAAACGAAGAATGAGTTATAAAAATCGCCAAACACAAAACACGAGAAAAATGAATTCAGATAATCGAAAACACAAAATCACGTGCATCAAAAGGGCAGAAAACGAAACACGGGTAATAAAAATCTCATAACACGAAACACTGGACAAAAATACAGAAAAACACGGAGCACGTACAATCTCCCCAACACGAAAACACGAGAAATAAAAATCAAAATCATGAACCCTTTACCATCCTCTTCTAATAACAGAATAAAGGACATTAACATGATTAAGGGCAAAGTTTCAGGTTAAGGAAAAAATACCATTTTTCAGCTTTGCTGATATGCTCTTGTGCTTCTTTAATTCGTCTTTGTGTGGCGTCAGTCATTTTAAATAACTAAATGATGTCTTTCCACCAGTGCTTTTCACAAAATTTTCTCCAGCCTGTCAAAAATAAACAGAATCATTGAAACGTTTTTTTTTTTTTTGTAAAAGTTAAAATCAGTATGGACTAAATTCCGGAATTATTTTTGTCCAATATTTTTTACTGATTACTGAATACTCGTTTACATTTTATCTTTTCAAAAAATGATTAGCATATCAAACTAACTTGTCAATGAAAATGAATTCTCTTTACAATACATTTTGCCCCGAAAAACAAAAGCCAAAACAAAAAGGGGGGATGACAAGGGAGATAACCTCATAAAATTTTCTGGAGGGAAATCTTGTTAAAAAATTAATTTAGATCAATAAAAATGTCTCAGCAACTAGAAGAAACTTTAGCAAAACTTTTGGTTCCAGACAACAATACAATTCAACAGGTAAAAAGTGATTCTCATTCATAAATACCCCTTTACAGTTAAAAACAAATTAAATCTCCAGTTCAACCACGTGCAGGCCATTTTTAAGTGTCATGTAATGATTAATACGTGCATTTCTTCTATATGATCAGTTGTATGTATAAGGTGGTGGGTCTCGGACTCTCCATCAGAATTTCCATGAATTAAATGGAATATAAACTTGGGCCGACCCATGATGTATACTCCGTTCTAAATTATTTATGTCATCTTACTTACTGGATCGATCTGTGCGGCCAAAAATTAAGTCTGAAGACTTCTGTAGCCGCCTCTCATTAAGGTTTTATTAATGACTTTTGTGGGTTGCACGCTATGTCATTATACTGTTATATGGATACTGGTATCTTCTAATAGCATGGTACGTAGAAACGGTGACGTCACAGTTGAATATTTCGTTGAAATGAACATAAATACCAAGGAGAATTGGTACCCACGTAGAAGTGGGAAGGGGGTTTATATCGTTGGTACCATTAATGGCATTTTATTGTGATCTTTATTAATTTACCTTCATTTCAACCTTATATTCAACTGTGTCGTCACCATTTCTACGTAGCTATGTACCACGATATTACAAGATACCAGTATATACACACAGGCACTAAATGTTTCTATCAATAATGGGGGGTTGAGTACATATATAAAAAAAGAGCTCTTTATTTTTAATGTACTAGACCCCCCATTATTGATAGAAACAAGTGCCTATGTGAGCTCTATTATATAGAAGCATACATGTGATGGATCCATCATGACAAAGCTTGAGATTTTGATTTTTTTAGCTGGAGATTGGACAAAAAAGCGGGAGATTTTCAAGACGTCCATTTCAATTCTAAATTGGGGGCCCTGGCGTGTGCCAAATACATATGGCTTCACTGATTAATCTCAAACTGTTTATACAATTATTAGGTCAATTATGACAATAAACCTTCAATTAACACCTTTACCTGTGAAATTAACACCTAACTTATTGACAAACCCCTAAATCACTGGAAATGTTTTATGACTGAACAATTAAATGTCCAGAATGGTCACATCAGTATTGCCATTCCAGAATGGTCACATCAGCAGACCTGTCAAGTTTTTATGAGCTGCATGCGTGAGATTTGACGAAAAACTGAAAGATCAAAGGAAAAAATTAAAAGATCAAAGAAATTTGCCGCCAAATTGCGGACTAGATGCGTGAGGCTCACGTGAGGTGCGTGACACTTGACAGGTCTGCATCAGTGTTACCATTCCAGAATGGTCACATCGGTGTTGCCATTCTAGAATGGTCACATAGGTGTTGCCATTCCAGAATGGACACATCAATTTTGTCATTCCAGAATGGTCACATCGGTGTTGTCATTCCAGAATGGTCACATCGGTGTTGTCATTCCAGAATGGTCACATCAGTGTTGTCATTCCAGAATGGTCACATCAGTGTTGTCATTCCAGAATTGTCCCACCAGCGTTTCATGAGTGTTTTCATTTCAGAATGGTCACACCAATGTTAACTTTACATATTTCATCAACTACATAGGAAAATGTTCAAGGTAGTGTTAACATTTGGAAGGAAGAATTCACAGAATGAAAAAAAACACATGGTTGATTTTACAACAGCTATTTACATTTCAACTCTACAGTTTTTAATAAACTCTATTCTGTAATAATACCTTGTTACCATCAGAAACCATAATTTTACTGGCTAGTTAACCAAACTAGGTTTAATCGTTTAGAAATGAAATATACCAGGAGTCAATTGTTGAAAATTTTTGTAACATTATTTCTAAATGAACAAGGAATCCGTGAGCTACTGCTTACTCAGTATACCCCTGCTACCGCTTGTGTGCCCATGGTTTTGGAATTTTGATAATGCATCCAGGGGCTGGGCTGCATCCTTGGGGTACACTTTTCCTTTATCACACAGTCACACAATTCTTTTTAATTCAAAGCTACAGTACCTGTACCTTACTATCACTCCCACTTCCAGCAAAACGTCTCATTTCAATACATATACATTTGGTAGTACTAGTAATGCTCATTATAGTCATAGTTTATTTATTTCTATTAATTGCCCATGTACTATCAAACACCAAAAAAGTGTCGGGATATGCAGATATACAAAATGGAGGATTAATTTTTGTAACCCCCTTTTTTCCCTAAAAAATTAAGGTCCAAAAGGGGTTAAACCATTTCATAAAGTTATAGGGATTGATATTTTACTAGGGAAGTAGGATAGTGATTTGTTTGCTCTGGTACATTTCATATTAATGTTTTTACTTGATTGAAATGGAGCATAAACCAGAGGAATTCTGGAAATCTAATTTTATCTGTCTTATCTTGATAACCTTAACAGGAGCCTCCAGATATATGCAGTTATATTGGATGTTCATAAACATCAGAACACTAGGGTGTTGGCAACTCTGTTCTTTTCTTTTTATATTCACAATTTGTCTTTTGAATATTCATTATTCTTTTTTTATTATTAAGAAAACAAAAGAATTTAACTTTTTTGTTATGGACACAGTTCCACCTGCCCAATTTGCATCCATAAACATATTATTTTGTTTAGCCTGATATTTCTTTTAACTTAATGAACTTATTTTCATTTATTTTAGGCGACACAGCAGCTGAAAGAGTTATTCAAAGATCCCAATATTATTCCAGGACTTTGTCAGGTTTTAGGGTCATCTCAAGTCCCTCAGGTAAGCAATTTGTCATATGTATCATCAATAGAGACAATAGAAGAAAAAGCTTTAGTGCTCAAAGATTTTTATACCCCCGCTTGAATAGGGGGTATATAGTGATATTGGTGTCTGTCCGCCCTTCCGTGACGCCTAAGGGTACCCATCTCTTATCCGCAACTTTTCCTAAACCCCTTGATGGATTTTCATGAAACTTTCACACATTCTTTGTCACATAATGTAGATGTGCACCTACCATTTTAAAATTTGGTCAGAATGATTTTTGGGGTTTCCCATAGCGAAAAATGTACTTAGCCATTCCACTACAAAGGGGTACCCATCTCTTATCCGCAACTCCTCCTAAACCCCTAAATGGATTTTCATGAAACTTTCACACATTCTTTGTCACATAATGTAGATGTACACCTACTATTTTAAAATTTTATCTGAATATTTTTTTTGGGGGGACAGGGGTATTTATTTGTGAGCTGCTGCTCACAGTTTTTCTAGTTTAATTAATAGAAGATGTAGAATTATGTTTTTACTGCATGGCTCAACAACCATCATCACTATCTGATGAGAACCACTTCTCTAAAATGGCTTTACCATTTTGTTTTATATTTGGTAGAATGTTTTTAGGACCTAACATGTATATTTACTTGCTATATTGACTGCCATTTGATGCAATAAATCACTAATGTTTAATATTTTTTTTAAATTAACTTTATTAGCCACAATAAGTCACACTATTTCTATAATTTAAGGTGAGACAATATGCTGCTGTTTTACTTAGAAGAAGAATACAGAAGAACAGACACTGGGCTGCACAGTCAGCTGACATTCAACAAAAGTAAGATATTCTGTATAGAACTAGCCCCTGGTTACAAGCTTATCCTGGGTAGTTCATGTGAGATGAACAAAATTACCATACAAGCCATTTTGATGAAATCAAGAAAAAAGTAAACATGGATGGATAAGCTTAATATGAGGATTTCTATTTTGTAATATTATCAATTATTGTAATGGACCATTTTTATGTAAAGTCTAGCTTACCAGTGGAAGGACTCTGTGATGCTCTCTCTTTCTTACTTTTATGTTTTTAGTTGAACATATTTTAAAAGTCTTGCATTGATCTTATATTGATATTTATAGATTTAACATTTTCATCTAGATAAATCACATCAATATAACTATATTTTCCTAATCTTAATGTTATATCTCATATTTGGTTTTATGTTTGTAGCATTAGAGAGAATATTTTACAGATTTTATTGAGAGAACCAGAGTAAGTAATGACATGATAAAAAAAATTAGTTTTAATGTAAATGTCTGAAATCAAGACTTTGTTTGTGGTTAAAATATCTTATTCATTTGTACATGTAAGAACCATAAAATATGCATCTCCCTTTGTTTTGTATGTTCTGTGTGTGTGTGTTTTTATTTAACAGCAATTTTTACTAAAATGGTCTCTGAAATAAAATTTATATGTAGTTAAATCTTAAAATTATTATGCACTAAATAAAATTAAGTTCAGATGAAACCAATCAAAGAGCCATTTTATAGACAACTATTACATATTCTTTTGATTAGGAAGAGTGCCAGAAATGCTATTGCCCAGGTTGTTGCCACTGTGGCTAAGCATGATTTACCTAAAAATCAGTGGCCACAACTATTCCAGTTCCTTACGTCTTATGCCAAAAGTCAGGATCCTGCAGAAAGGGAGGTAAGATTGGTAAAATTATTCCATTGTTTTTAGCTCACCTGGACTGAAGGTCCATGTGAGCTATTGCCATCACTTGGCATCCGTCGTCGTCATTGTCTGTTGTCATCATCGTCGTTAACTTTTCTTTGAAAATCTTCTCCTCCGAAACGACTGAAGGGATTGCTTTGAAACTTTGCACACTTCATCTGTGGGATGTCCTCTACCAAGGTTGCACAAATGGTGACCGCTGTCCAAACAACATGGCCGCCGTTACTAAAAATAGACTAGTGGGGTCAGACTACTGTTTTTGGCTTGTAAATCAAAAAGTATAAGAGATAGATGAAATCTGATGCCACCCTGCTGCTTCAGCATCAGAAGCTCTACAAAAGTCTCCTTTGAGTCGAAGTTGTCAGATGACCCCTTATAGGAGTTACGGCCTCTTAAAGGTGAAAAATAGCATTTTTTCATGTTATTGGCCTATAGAATGAAAACTATTACAGATAGAGAAAAGTTGTTGCTTGCTTAAAGGTTCAGCTCAGTTAGCTCTACAAAAGTCTCCATAGGGTTGAAGTTGTCAGATGAACCCTTATTGGGGTTACAGCCCCTAAAATAATGTTTTTTTATACTTTTGGCCTATGGAATGAAAACTTTAGCAGAAAGAGAAAAGTTGTTGCTTGCTTAAATGTTCAGCTCATTTAGCTCTACAAAAGTCTCCATATGATCGAAGTTGTCAGATAACCCCTAATAGGGGTAACGCCCTGTAAAATGACATTTTTTCATGTTTTTGGCCTTTTGAATGAAAACTATAGCAGATAGAGAAAAGCTGTTGCTTGCTTAAATGTTAAGTTCATTTGGCTATACAAAAGTCTTCATAGGGTCAAAGTTGTCAGATGACCCCTTATAGGGGTTACGGCCCTTAAGTAACGTTTTTTCATGTTTTTGGCTTAGTGAATGAAAACTATAGCAGATAGAGAGAAGCTGTTGCTTGCTTAAATGTTCAGCTCATAAAGCTCTACAAAAGTCTCCATAGGATCGAAGTTGTCAGATGACCCCTTATAGGGATTACGGCCCCTATAATAATGTTTTTTCATGTTTTTGGCTTAGTGAATGAAAACTATAGCAGATAGAGAAAAGCTGTTGCTTGCTTAAATGTTCAGTTCATTTAGCTCTACAAAAGTTTTCTTAGGGTCAAAGTTGTCAGATGACTCCTTATAGGGGTTACGGCCCCTAAAATAATGTTTTTTTCATGTTTTTGGCTTATAGAATGAAACTATACATGTAGTAGATAGAGAAAAGCTGTTGCTTGCTTAAGTGTTCAGCTCATTTAGCTCTAGAAAAGTGTTTACATGTTTAGGGTTGACTCAGACCAGGTGAGCGATTCAGGCTCCTGGGAGCCTCTTGTTACAAGTATGCTAGAATAATTAATTTTAATATCACACTACAAGCTTAATTCAAGAAAGATGTCTTGAAAAGAATACAATGTTAAGGAATAGCATGACATTGTTGAACAAACATAAGAATAAGATTTTTTAACAGCGATGATAATTTTTGATTTTTGAGATAAACAGACAAAGTAAGGCAATTTTCCATCAAAGAGGAACTTGATTTGGTAAAAGTATTCTAAGATTTAAGTTCCACACATGACAGTAGGTGATGTATGTTTCCTGCTCTGTAATGTACTTGCACAGTCAGAGTTAACAATTGGGGAGACTGGAGGTTTGATGAAGTTTTTGACTTCTTTGAGCATTTTGAATCCCAGTACCAGTATCATGTGTAAATGTTTTGGGGTTTTTTTTCAGACTGGTATGTTTGTGATGTACACTGTTTCGTCGTCTGCTGCAGAACAACTGAAGCCCCACCTGGTGTCACTTTTACAACTGTTATCTGAGGTCATCAATGACAATCAGAATATACTGGTTCCCTACTATGCAGTCAGGTTAGTTATATACAACTAGTGTTAATGCTTTTTGCAAAAAATGTACTTCAGAATAAACACTTTTTTCCAAAATAATGTAAAATTTACAATTTATCGCATATTTAGGTATCCTTAGTCTCCATTCTTCTTTTCAATATGAAAAGGTGAGTATTTTTTTGTAAGGGACAAACTTAGCTAGATAATCCCTGATTGACGCTTGTGATATCTCTTATTTCTGTTGACAAAGCTTAAGGATTACTGCAGTCAGAAAGAAAAATCAACAATAATGTCAATAAAATAAGTATATTTAAAACAATGTAGCATTAGGGTACACTGTTCACATTGCTAGTCTTAAATGCTATATGTGTCATCTATTTCAGAACCATGACAGAGCTGATTTTCTTCATTGGAGATGATGAAGCAGTAGGTATTACATTTATGTTCATCAAACAACAATCATTAAAGTATTATTGGTAAAATATTAATTTTTAAGTGAAACAGGTGTTCTATGTCTTGTTAGTTCTTATCACAGGGTTGTACTATATAGGGAGTGGTTTCAGTGTGTGTGAAAATTTTAGTTATTTCATTAAGGCAGACAAAAATAAGAACATTGCAAAAATGATCCTCTAAACACTATTTGTACATTATTCATCATATAGTGTATTGTTTTGGATCATTTTCCTGATTTTCTTAGAAACATTTTACATGTATTCTATGAGGTTGCCAAATGACTTGTTCAGTTTTTTTTTACACAGATCTTTTCAAAAATTACAGATGCTGAATCATTTAATGGTTGAATTTCATGAAGTAAAAAATCCGGGTTATAAAATGGTTACCGTTGGGTGGGCCGAAAAGGAAGAAATTTTTGTAGCAGTTTTTACAGTTTCAGGGTGGGGTTCCATAACCTGGGATTTGATATCAGTCCTGTCAATCACCTACCTCCTGTTTAAGGAAATCCTGTCATTGTTTACTTCGACAGATTTTTAAAAAATTATGTGTAAAGTTCCTCCAATAAAATGTTTGATCAGAGTTCTAGCTATAGAATAAAAATCCTAAAGTCATTGAATGTTGTATGAATTATTTTGTAGCATAAAATTGCAGATAGAGTAATTTCAATATTTTTGTTTTAATATTTGGTTTTACTTGTAAACACTGTCTTTCCAATAACAATACAATGTGAAAATAATCATGGAAAATCATTAAGGCCCCTTACATCAAGAATGAGAGAACCATAGAGTTTTCATTATGTCTGCTTGTGATGCCTAAAACTGGAACCTACTATTAAAGGCACAATTATAAAAGTTATTCCACTTATGAATTATTGATTACTACTTCAAGATATCATTTAAGACTTAGTTAAAATTGATAAAACATTAATTTTTATTTTGAAGTCCAAGTGCTGGTGTGTTCACGTTTCTCCAACATTTGGTAATTAACTATAAAAACATTCAATTAAGGGTGGGGATTAGGGGGGCAACTAAAGGATAGCCAAGTCATTTACTACCTGTTCAAAATATATAAAATATTTAAGGAAAAAACATTTTATTGTATTTTTTGTTTTGTTTGTGCATATAGTTTGGCTTCCTTCTTAAGACATTTCAGTGCTTCAGCATTTTCTAAATAATTAAATTTCTCATTCAAAGAATGCTTAGAATTTTTTTTTACTAAATCCTTGATTTTGTAGTTATTTTCATATGGACAAATATTTAGTGGTTTTGCTATCTTTTCCATCTTTATGTTGACTTTTAAGAATGTTGACTTATCCTAAGGTCTTTTGCTGAATATTATTTTCTGAATTCTTTTATTCTGCCTTGTACTTTTGTCTTGTTTTTTCCCCCTTTTCTTATATGAATTTTAACAAATGTTTACTTTTTAATACCAAGACAGTTTCTTCATTTAAAAATGTCAAGAATAGTCTTTCAGTTAGGTCGCATGATACCCATGGCTGTAGACCGCATTTTTATTTCATATTTCATGCATATAGATTTTCATGTATATAGATGTTTTCCGTTGTCCAAAAAATTATGCGGAAAATAGTGCAAGCGGTTTTTTGGGGCACTGTATGACTGGAAAAAAATCTTTTCTATATTAAGATTGAGCAATTTATTGTACTTTTTATTTCATATGAAAATTATTATATTAAGCTTTTGATTTTTCCTTACGACTTAAACATAACTAAACATGTTGAAAATCGTCGAAACGACTGTCTAAAATAATCGAAACAAGAGAAAATAATAAGTAACAAACTTCAATTTCTATCAGTTAATTTGCTTCTTTAAATACTACTACAACATCTCCCTCTTTTATGTACTATGGAGAAACTTTACTTATATCATAAACAAAGATAACCACGAAGTGGCATTTTTATACAATTGAAACTTAAAACTAAAAATATAAGTTTATTCAAGCGCATGTAAGGCCAAATCAAAAGCGACAAATTATAAATTGAATGCTCTTCGTATTGTAATCCATTTTTTCTTTCTTTACAGCCACTGCTTAAAAAATGGTGGTATATAATGGTATCCTAGGGGTGTTCCGTGGGTTCATCCTTCCATTACACATCAGGGTATCCATCTCATATCCGCAACTCCTCTTAAAGCCCTTGATGGATTTTCATGAAACTTTTCACTTTCTTTATATATAAATTAATGTAAAATTTTCCAAAATTTAAATTTGATCAGAATGATTTTTTTGAGTTTTCCATACCAAAAACATGGTCATGATGCGGATCAATTCTTTTCTGTCTTGCCGATTTTCCATCAACATCATGGAATTATTACTTTTTTTTGTAACAATCTTATAATTCCATGTATTCACTGAGTGTAGTGAAAAATAGTAGCCCCTGCCGTGTGATGTTTTTGGAACGGCTCAACGTACGGCATAACGCTTAACAGTTTCAAAGACAGTGAGGAAGAAAGGATATTTTGAAAATACTGAAATTATTATTTTTTTATATGCTGAATGATACTAAATGTTGGGGTAAATATTAAAATGCAAAATGAAAAAAAAAAAAAAAAAAAAAAACATTTAATCTTTTTAATGAAATAATATATTGACAATAGTTCCCTGATTAGTTTTTTTTAAAATAAACGATTGCTTTCTTTAAATTGATTCATATTCTTTTCTGTTACTTTAAGCCTTTCATGCATTTATCCTTCAAAATTTACAGGTAAAGAAAACCTTAGCAATCCTTATGAGGGCCCCTTAATCCCCACCCTTAATTGGATGTTGTTATTGCTAATCATCAAATGTTGGAGAGGGCGCATTTCATTTGAGCGAATTTGAAAATGACCCCTGTTTTCATTTGAGCGAATTTTTCTATTTCAATTGAGCGAATATTTTCCCAGGTAAATATAGGTAAATGACTATAAAATTTGTACAAAAGAGAGAGAGAAAGAGAAGAGGACTTAAACTTGCATATATATGCTTTACTTAAATAACATTTAAAATATTTTATTTTTATATTAAATCAGATGTAGTGGTTGTGGAACAAACATTCGATTCACAGTTTCAGTACCTTGATTTCATTAATTTTTCATTTCTATCTATTAGAAAGATTGAATTTTCGATAGACACTTATCAGAAATACACTGTTGACCTCTAGTAGTGACCAAAATACTAGATTCGAATTTATTAAGCTGCTCGGGTACAAATTTGTTGCTTGCGTTGACTTGTAAAATGATAAAGTCAGTCTAGACGTTAACACATAGTGCTCACATTTTAAAGTTGGTATCTGAGAGATTTTTTTTTATCATGTAAAAAAATATTTTAATAAACATATTGTTTACATATTTGTTTTATCTACAAATATTTCCTTAATAGTACTAAGGAAAATGTTCTAAAAAATTACCTGTAAAAGCAAAATTTACCTGTAATTTACCTGTAGAAAAATTCGCTCAAATGAAAAAATTATTTCGCTCAAATGAAACTTTTTTTTCGCTCAATTGAAATATCAATTCGCTCAAATGAAATGCACCGGTTGGAGAAACGTGAATAAACCCAAGTGCTAGCAATGCCATTCATCCTTTAAGAAAAAAATGTACATGTTCTTGAATAGACAGTGTTCTGGTGTTCTACTTTTATATTTTAAATTGCTTTTTGTCAGTCACAAGTTTTGTGCTGCCTTACTTAAAAATTCTTTGTATGTAATTATATTTCATGGAATGAATTCTTTGATTTAAGTTCACTTTTCTTAAATCTTTGCAACCATTTGATCTTGACTCAATGACTGTTAATTTACATTTATAAGACAAAGCCTCTTTGGTTCATAAAATAAATCATATTCTGCACTAAGACAAAAGCAGGTCTTGAATTTAAGTCACTCAATCAGCCAGTCATGCAAAAATGATACCTGCATTGTACTTGATCTTCCTGATTATGCACAGCATTAAATGGATGCCACCCTATATATTATAATTTTTAATAGTAATTAAATATTCTTTTTTTTATAGAAACATATACAGGCCATGATTCCCAGGATAATTGAGGTGACCAGAGCCCTGATTCCCATCGATGAGGTAAATATTGGTTATCAACGTAACTTGTGATATTCTTATTTCGTAAAACCAAAAGAAGTGTCAATGAAAGTCAAATTTAATAATAAGTCATTCAGAGCTTCTTAACGGTGACCCAGAAACAAATATGATTTATTTCTGTTCAAAAAGTTTTTGTGAAACATTAAAGTTACCATCGTTATGGATTGAACCACATGTGCTCTACTACTAGAAACCTTTTGAAGCCTTTGGATTTGTATTTTGTAGGACCAAGCTTGTGAAGCCTTGGAAATATTTGATGAGATGTTAGAATGTGAAGTCAGTATCCTGGTTCCACACATGAAAACAGTGGTGGATTTCTCTATTGAGGTTAGTTTTAATTATATCAAAGCATAATGTTTTGTCTAAGCTATCAACAAACTCTACCATGTACATACTAGAAGAGTTAATCTTTGATAAAATGTTAAGTTGAACAATAAAAAGGTAGAAAAGCTTTGAAAGTATTTTTTTCTTGCTATAGAAAGTTTTAAAAGGGGGACAAAAATCAATACCACGGTCTGATATTTTGAATTAAGTTATAATGATTTAAAAAGTCTGTAAACTATTATTATTAGTGCTTTACATCTCATATTTTTGGATATTCCCCTTTCAGCTAGCAGCTAACACAGAGTTAGATGATAAGGTCAGAGTGAAGGGGATGTCATTTATAGCAACTCTGGTAAAAATGAAGAAAAAGGTGAGATTTGTATATGTCAAAATATGTTTACAATTTCATAAGATGTACTCGCTAAAATGTGTGAATATGTATCCAATGCTTAATAAGAAAAAGACAGGGTATCCTTAATTTTCTTTTTCTTTGAAAAGTTTTTGATAGTTCATGAAGCTGGAAACTATGCCATATTATATTTTTTTCACAAAACTCGGTTCTTATATGTATCAGGCTTTCCTGAAGATGAAGCTGGTAGACCCAGTACTGAATGTTCTATTCACTGTGATGTGTGCAAGTGGAGAGGAAGATGAGGCGGATGAAGACGAAGAGGAAGAAGATTTAGAATCTTATAAACCTTCCCAGTATGCACCGCAGGTAAATTTTCAAATACAGTTTTTTAATTGCTTCAAACTTTGTTGTAATTATATTTCCAAAACCAATTTGGTACTTGGAGGCAAAGAGTTTAGATGGAGAATTTACCAACAAACATTAAATAAATTTAATTATTATATGACTAAAATTATCTTCATTTTGACTGGCCAATGATATTGTGAAAAGAATTATGCAGAGACAATCATTTTGTATAAGAAGTAATGGAATTTATGTTGTAAATGGAATCAAAATATCTTTTGGGAGTTAGAAGCTTTTGTTTAGATTTGTCTTTATATGAATTTCAAAGTGAATTAAGATTTTCTGATGATTGATTTTTTGTCTCGCCTGCAAAGCAGAGCGGGACATAGGTGTTACTTTACCAGTGCCGTCTGACGGCGGCGTTAATTTTTTGGAAAAGTTTTATGAGCACCTCCATATCTCAAGAACTATAGATCCTAGGTTGATGAAACTTAGTATGCATATGCCCCAGTAGTAGCTTAGCACAGTTGCATCCCCATCTTTTGACCTTGACCTTGATTTTCTGGTCGAGTGACTTTGACAATTTTCAATACATATAATAGCAATGGAAAAGTTTTGCAAACACTTCCATATCTTAAGAACTATAAGTCCTAGGTTGATAAAACTTGGTATGCATTTGTCCTAATAATAGCTTAGCACAGTTGCATCCCCATCTTTTGACCTTGATTTTCTGGTTGGGTGACTTAAATTATTTTTATTGCATATATTAGCAATGTTTAAGTTCTTTAAACATCTTTTGATCTCAGAAATTGAAAATCCTTGTAAATTCAAAATATAGTGTAAGTAAAGTATTATTGTTTCTGATGGTGCCGGCAGTCGAGACATACTTTAGTGTTAACTCTTGTCTTTCTTACTTGTAGGTTATAGACACTATGGGACTACATTTACCACCAGACAAACTCATACCAAATTTGGTTAGTTTAGTTTTATGTATGTATAAAATACAATACAGGGGGACTTGAAAGTATATTAAATTTCTTTTTCACTCACAGGTCCTTTAATATTATCTTTATATGAATATGAATCACAACTCTATTTCCTATTTTGCAAGTTTGAATTGTACTTAGGTTTTCTGTGTTTTCTGACATTGAAGTATGCAGAGAAAATACCATTAGATGTGGTTTCATCCTTGTGCAATGCATGTAAGATTAAAAGATTTTTTTTCTTTCATTCCACCGATATTCATGTGTATATTTGTACATGTCTTTGCCATCTTATTTGCTCATACCATACTGATTTAAAGAGTAAAGATATGAACTTTTCTTTTTTCCTTTTTTTTTAAGATGAAGATTGTTGAACCTCTATTATCCAGTGACAAACCCTTGGTCCGTAGAGCCTGTTATCTCTCTCTTGCAGTAGTGGCCGAGGGCTGTGCTGATTATATCATCAAAAAGTAGGATTCTATAATTTGGTCTTTCAACCATCTGCTTAATAATAAGAGTTGTTTATATCTCAGTTAACCAGTTGTTTGTTAAGGCTTTGGTGACTTGATCATGAAAAGGAAGAATGATCCGTTTATTCTTTATAAAAGCTGCATAGTTTTCAAAACATTTATTATGGGAAAGTATATTCTTAACTTATTAAAGTACATATTGCATATTGCTTACTCATTGTAATTTTTCTGAAATTTTTTGGGGACTGTGATAGACTCTTATTATATCTTGTCTTAAGCACTTATACTGCTACATGATAATTTTATACAGTTGTAATTTTTGTTTTGGTTTTCAGACATCTACAGCCCCTCCTTCACTGTGTTGTAGCTGGATTCAATGATTCAGACCATGCTGTCAGAAATGCTGTTTTGTTTGCCATGGGACAGTTCTCTGAACATCTACAGGTAGTTATATTAAATCTCTATAGAAATGCTGTTTTGTTTGCCATGGGACAGTTCTCTGAACATTTACAGGTAGTAATATTAAGTCTCTATAGAAATGCTGTTTTGTTTGCCATGGGACAGTTCTCTGAACATTTACAGGTAGTTATATTAAATCTCTATAGAAATGCTGTTTTGTTTGCCATGGGACAGTTCTCTGAACATTTACAGGTAATTATATTAAGTCTCTATAGAAATGCTGTTTTGTTTGCCATGGGACAGTTCTCTGAACATTTACAGGTAGTAATATTAAGTCTCTATAGAAATGCTGTTTTGTTTGCCATGGGACAGTTCTCTGAACATTTACAGGTAGTTATATTAAATCTCTATAGAAATGCTGTTTTGTTTGCCATGGGACAGTTCTCTGAACATCTACAGGTAGTTATATTAAATCTCTATAGAAATGCTGTTTTGTTTGCCATGGGACAGTTCTCTGAACATCTACAGGTAGTTATATTAAATCTCTATAGAAATGCTGTTTTGTTTGCCATGGGACAGTTCTCTGAACATTTACAGGTAGTTATATTAAGTCTCTATAGAAATGCTGTTTTGTTTGCCATGGGACAGTTCTCTGAACATCTACAGGTAGTTATATTAAATCTCTATAGAAATGCTGTTTTGTTTGCCATGGGACAATTCTCTGAACATTTACAGGTAGTTATATTAAATCTCTATAGAAATGCTGTTTTGTTTGCCATGGGACAGTTCTCTGAACATTTACAGGTAGTTATATTAAGTCTCTATAGAAATGCTGTTTTGTTTGCCATGGGACAGTTCTCTGAACATTTACAGGTAATTATATTAAGTCTCTATAGAAATGCTGTTTTGTTTGCCATGGGACAGTTCTCTGAACAGTTACAGGTAGTAATATTAAGTCTTTATAGAAATGCTGTTTTGTTTGCCATGGGACAGTTCTCTGAACATTTACAGGTAGTTATATTAAATCTCTATAGAAATGCTGTTTTGTTTGCCATGGGACAGTTCTCGGAACATCTACAGGTAGTTATATTAAATCTCTATAGAAATGCTGTTTTGTTTGCCATGGGACAGTTCTCTGAACATTTACAGGTAGTAATATTAAGTCTCTATAGAAATGCTGTTTTGTTTGCCATGGGATAGTTCTCTGAACATTTACAGGTAGTAATATTAAGTCTCTATAGAAATGCTGTTTTGTTTGCCATGGGACAGTTCTCTGAACATTTACAGGTAGTTATATTAAATCTCTATAGAAATGCTGTTTTGTTTGCCATGGGACAGTTCTCAGAACATTTACAGGTAGTAATATTAAGTCTCTATAGAAATGCTGTTTTGTTTGCCATGGGACAGTTCTCTGAACATTTACAGGTAATTATATTAAGTCTCTATAGAAATGCTGTTTTGTTTGCCATGGGACAGTTCTCTGAACATTTACAGGTAATTAGGTAATTATATTAAGTCTCTTTTTATCATTGTAAATAGTTCAAAGTTAGTAACAACTTTGTTCTGAAGTCAAGTTTACACTCAGATATAAGTACTTAATATTAAGGTTGGGTCAGATTTCATAGAGTGAAAAATCTAGGTTATGAAATGGTGAATGTCAGGTGGGGTGTGTGGGGGTAGGGAAGAAATTTTTGTAACAGTTTTCACAGCTACTTGATATTTGGTAAACAGCATCAGGGTGGGATTTGATTTCAGGTCTGTTGCTAATCTACTTCCTGTTTAACAAAATCCAGCCATTTTTGACTTTGACGGATTTTGGACGCATTTGTTTGTTTATGTGAAGTAAAAAAGAATGTGCTTAGAAGAAATTTTGATTTCTATTGCTAATGTTATCATTGGCTTGTATTTGTGAAATTTTAAAATCAAGATGTACATTAAATGCCTCAATCGATAAATTATCACGGTTACCTTTCTATTTCAGCCTGATATCAGTAAATATGCCTCTGAGATACTACCCCTAGTCTTCCAGTATCTGGGTAGGGCTACCAATGAAGTGGACAAAAACCCTAAGGGACTAGTCAAAAGCTACTATGCTCTAGAAATGTTCTGTGAAAATCTAGGTAAGAATTTGTTTAGCATTGGAAAAGTATCAATTTGATATTTCTGAATTACTTAAACTAAAATTCAACAGAATGTGGAAATTAAAGTTAACTACTGTAAAAGCAGAATATTTGTCAGGGATTTAATTTTATTTATTTCCTGGGTTAGAGAAATTCACCAAATTAAATCCTTACAAATTCAAAATATTTAGTTAAAGTGTGTATTTCAAAATTGACAATCCATGAAATTTTGTCCCCACCAAATCAGGTTTCTGCTCTTAACCACAAAATAAATAGATGAATATGCAGTATTTTGCTCAGTGTTTTGTTTCCTGAAACTTTTAACATAATTAACGGACAAAGTTGAAGCCAAAACTATTCAATGTTATGTCAACTTTCTATAGATTGCCAAGAATATTATATAAGAAATTAGAATAATTTGCTACTTAAGACATGTCTATTATTTGTTTATTTATTTATAGGTGAAGGTATACAGCCATATTTACAACCATTAATGGAGCATCTACTGGGGGTATTAAAGCTTCCAAACACGTCAGTAAAACAGAAACAGTTAGCCATCAGTGCTATTGGAGCTACAGGTATTGTTTGATTGGTTTTGTATGAACCTAAATAAAAAAAACACACACAAAAACAAAAAATAGTAAAAATCAACATTTAAGATAAGTTTTTCCTAAAGTATGCAATGGCCATGAAACTTTATACACATTTACATTTTTGTACATAAACGGAAAAAAAATATCCGTAAATTATAGCTCTCACATGAACTTCTTGGTTCAGCATGAAAAGAAGCATATTGTGAGGCTGTGCATCATGTCTTTTTAGGTAGAGCACCTTGGACTAGTCTTGAATAGATGAAATATGCATCAGACATAGCTAAATATATTGTCTGGAACTTTGTTATAATTTTGATTTAAGCAAAGATAAAATTAATCTGCTTTTGATAATAGAGAATTTGATGAGCATTTTATTTACTAACATGTTTGATAGTCTAGAGATATCATGTTTGAATTCTTTCATTGTCTCCAGCCAATGCAGCCAAGACATTGATGAAGCCGTACTTTCAAGAAATCATAGAACAGTTCAAAGGTTACCTAGCTGCTGGTGATAATGAAGACCTTAGGAAACTACAGATACAAGTCTTAGGTCAGTAAACATTGTAAGGGTTCTTGTTTTTATCAAAAACTTAGGTGCACCACATCATGGAAGGAGGATATTTGCTCTGTTAAGTGTGTGCATCCTGGAAAGTAACCAGTATCTGTACCAATATTAAATTCTCTGACCTACATTTTCCACATGAATGACTTAGGTTAAAGTTTTGGTTAAGGTCCATGTCTGAGGAGCTGTGCAAGTAGTAGAGTAATTATTTTGGTCAGTTGGTATTATCTTGGAAAGTACTGTGGATTCATTTATTTTAGTGGGTACCAATTTTCGTGGTTTGATGGATCGAATGCACCCACGAAAACCACGAACATTGATACCTCACGAATAATAGCGAGCATCGCAGATGCGAGCCCTACGGCATTGTGCATGTTTTGAGATGTGCCAGAAATATACTGACGATAAAACCGGAACAGGTTTACTTTTTCGGAGTGAAAAAAATAATAGGCACGGAGCAAGTAAAACAATCAACCCTCTGGGCTTATAAAAATACATCATAATCTGTTATGCAAAAATTTAAAAATTAAAATTCAAAAACAGTAATAAAACCCTCATTCATCCACTTGTTTATTTTTACACACAGATTTTTAGTTAAACACCATTCAGTCTTTTCCGCTGAAAAACGATTTTCCGGAAATTACCGAGCTAGCTTTTGGCAACATCGTCCCATTGACTAGTCATACCAAATGCATGATACTGACAAAGCTTTGTTAAATTCTAAGTAAGATAAAATAAGATAAAGAAATACATAAATTTACTGAATAAAACCTACTCATAATAATAAATAAAAGGTTCTTATCTGAAAATGAAAGAAGAGTCCCATCCTGTGGGGTTTCACTCACTTTCCTCAATCCTGCATGATATTTTTACTTTACCGTTTTTTCTGCCAGGTTTCTTAATGTACCTTCTGTTACCAATGCTTCAAATAAAACACTGATACTCAGAAAATCTCACAAAACCTGACAGAATCTGAATGTTGTTTTGGTCTGCTGAAGAAGGTGGCTCCCGCAGGGTTAAAAACGACCTGCAACCTGAGGGCTTTTTAAGGGAGACTTCCGACCTACACTTCATAAAATCAACTTATGCCAAAAAACGACCTGCAACCTCCGCCAAAATATGCCTTTTAAAAGCGACCTTGCGACCCCAGGCCCCTTTTAAAAGCAACCTTGCGACCTTAGGGGGGTACCCTGCTGGAGCCCCAAGAAGCGCGAAATACTCTGACAAGGAAATGACGTCACGTAATCCATAATTTCGTCACTGCTTAATGACGTCCCAGAATGTTACAGGATTTATTTTGCACAAATAATTAAATTTTTAATAAGAAGTCATTTATCCCAGATATTTTAACAACTTTCTCAAATGTATATGATTTGGGTTGGGTGGGGTCAGACTTTGCTACTATTTAATTCCTTTTTTAAAAGTTCCCTCTTTACGTTAAACTTAGCCGGTCGAGCGGCACATGGATTTATTTTAAAAAGGTATATAGATTTTCGATGCTCGCTAAAAAGGCAGGGCCTTAATCATATTAATGAAACCACAGTAACCAACATTTTGTTTTTAAAAGTTCACTTATACTATGTACCTACATTTTAATGTTAATGGACAAGATGAGTAGTGGTCATGTGTAACTGGTTTGTTTCTTTATCTTTTTCAAGACGCATATTCTGTGATAGTGTGTTAGGGATCTCATATTCACCTTTTCTTTCTATTTTTAGATACATTAGCTGTTATAGCCAGGTCTATAGGGAATGAGACTTTCATGCCTTTAGCCCAAGACTGTGCTTTATTAGGAATCAGTCTGTTAGAATCTGTTGATGACCCAGATCTTAGAAGATGTGTGTAAGTACTTGTAGAGCTATATTTGTTTTTCCCTGCATTGCTGAATGTGGAAACAGTGTCACTCTGTCAATCACATAACAGAGGATGTTTTTCTTGTGTAATCAGAAACTTAAAAGCTTTACTCTGGATCTTTCTGCAATTGTTACAGACACTTAAAAAATTGCAGCTTCCTTTTCAGATGATGTTGGACAAAAACGATATGTTTATTTTCATAATCTGAAGTGCAAGCAATGCTTGTTGCAACATTTGTTGATCTTATTACCGTTCAAAATGTTTATGGTATTTATGATTGTTATATTATAAGTACTTTTAGTAAATATTACATTTCAAATACATGACATACCATAAAGGGCGTTAAACACCAAAACACACACACACTCTAATACATGACATGAAAACATTTCTTCTTGTTGAAGGTATTCCCTGTTTGCTGCCCTGTCTTCCCTACTTCAACAAGAGATCACACCCTACATGGAGAAACTGGTCACTTATATGATCAACTCCATCAAATCTACAGAGGGAGTTAAGGTAAGAGGCTACCCCCTACATAGAAAAAAACTGATCACTTATATGATCAACTCCATCAAATCTACTGAGGGTGTCAAGGTAAGAGATTACACCCTACATGGAGAAACTGGTCACTTATATGATCAACTCCATCAAATCTACAGAGGGAGTTAAGGTAAGAGACTACACCCTACATGGAGAAACTGGTCACTTATATGATCAACTCCATCAAATCTACAGAGGGTGTCAAGGTAAGAGATTACACCCTACATGGAGAAACTGGTCACTTATATGATCAACTCCATCAAATCTACAGAGGGAGTCAAGGTAAGGGATCACACCCTACATGGAAAAACTGATCACTGATATGATCAACTCCATCAAATCTACAGAGGGAGTTAAGGTAAGAGGTCACACCCTACATGGAGAAACTGGTCACTTATATGATCAACTCCATCAAATCTACAGAGGGTGTCAAGGTAAGAGATTACACCCTACATGGAGAAACTGGTCACTTATATGATCAACTCCATCAAATCTACAGAGGCACTTAAGGTAAGAGATCACACCCTACATGGAAAAACTGATCACTTATATGATCAACTCCATCAAATCTACAGAGGCAGTTCAGGTAAGAGATCACACCCTACATGGAAAAACTGATCACTCATATGATCAACTCCATCAAATCTACAGAGGCAGTTAAGGTAAGAGATCACACCCTACATGGAAAAACTGATCACTTATATGATCAACTCTATCAAATCTACAGAGGGAGTTAAGGTAAGAGATCACACCCTACATGGAAAAACTGGTCACTTATATGATGAACTCCATCAAATCTACAGATGGAGTTATGGTCAGTTTCTTCTTATTATCTGACTAAACTGTAGTGTTTGGAAAATCATTTAGTTTAAACATATTTATTTATCCTGGATTGGGAAACAAGCTTAATGCTTCTATAAATCCCTCTCCAGCTAGCAGTTTGCGAGTGTGGCCTTTGTAGACGGCCCCCATTGAGCCTACTCTTATCGAACTCTACAAAGGGGTCTTTAACGTGCACAGGGTATTGCTCTCCCCATACAAGGGACAACCTTTTATCGTCCCTTCCGAAGGACTAGCATCGTTTCTTGAGACTATCCTTGCAAATGGTGTCAAGAGAGAGCAGGAAAATCGGTTCATGAAATTTTCACCCCTGATGAGGATCGAACCACGAACCTCGGTGTTAGCAGTCCGACGCGTTAACCACTACACCACCGGCTCTCTAATCATTTGAAATACTACCTAAACAAAAGTTGGAAAATTTAGAAATAATCCATAGGAGAGATTTTATCATGGGTTGTTATTGTTTTGTCAAAACTTTTTCTTGATAGTAGCATAGTGTATGTGAAGGATGAAACATATCCCATTGATACCCTGTTTTCACATCAACTACAAACCATAGCCAGCAATGAACTATTTAGATTTGTTTTTGCCATTTTGCTCAGCATCTCAATGCAAGAAAATATAGCTGCCATAGTGATGTTTGTGTACACAGAACATAATATTACTTTGCTGGTTTAATCAGTTAAGTGACTGTAACATCAACCTGGGCTTCATTAGAAATTATACCCCTACTCATAAGAGAGGGGGCTATATTGCAATCACCTTGTCTGTCCTTCCGTCTGTCTGTCCATCCAGTACAAACTTTAGTAACAGATTTCGTGGTTTCTACTAAAGGGATTGGTTTCAAATTTTGTCCACATGAATTAGACTTTTTTTCAGTGTCAAAAATAGACAATTTTTTGTAACAGGTTTCTCAGGTTGTACTGAAGGGATCAATTTCAGATTTGGTACAAAGCTTTAGTATGATGAGTTGTAACGTGCCCCCTCTTTCTAGGTCAGTCAGTCATCTACTACTTATTTTCAGAATGGTTGAATGGGGGTATATTTATCACGATTTAGTGCAATACCTTGTTTTAACACAGGTTGTTGTCTTGGTTTCCATTGTTAGTGGACACTAAGTCCAAAGTAAAAAAAAATAGAATTAGAAATCAAGGCAAGGACACAGAGTTCCATTCTGTCAATTCTATTTCTCATTGTAGACTCACTACAAGGAAGAGTCAGAACAAGTCAGTATATTTAACGAGGCCGATTTCTGTGACGAGGAGGATCTAACGGCAGAGGAAGATGATGAAGATGAAGATAGCGACAATAACATCCATGGGTAGGTGATAGTGACAATAAATAATATCTATAGGTAGGTGATTGTGACAGTAACATCCATGGGTAGGTCTTCAATGAATATTCTTAGAAAGTAGATTAGTCTTTATCATATGAATATATGCATGAAAATTATTTGACTGATATTTTTCCTGAAATGAAAACATTAAAATTGCTTGTTACATGTATTATTTACATCTGAAGTTTGAACCTATGTTGAAATAATTTTATAAACATGAATATTTGTGTTGTTTCACCACAGAATTACAGTAGAGAATGCCTACTTGGATGAAAAAGAAGATGCATGCTGTGCTTTAGGAGAACTGGCCGGAAATGCAGGGTAAATATAAGTTGTTTACATTGACCAACGTGCCCAGACTGTGAGCTGTAAAACTCAGACTTGAATAGACAGGATTCAGAAAGCCTTGCAATGTCTAGATATTTCTTCTTTTATAAATCAAACATTTTTAATTGCATGTTCAAAAAGAAAAATGTTAAAGATAGCGAAATCATTCACCATCCATATAAATTTATATTGTTGCATTTTCTGACAGAAACTGTAGGAAGTAGAAATAGCAATAAATGTAAAACACACAGAAAACTTTAACACATTAAAAACAACGTTGACAGTCCTACACCAATTGTCTATATGTTTAGTTTTAAAAAAATATACTTCTTGACATGTCTGCTTGAACAATACTTTTGTTTGGTTTTCAGTGCAATATTTTTCCCGTATTTGGAACAAAGTTTTGGTGTGGTACTTGAGATGGTTGATTACCCGACTCCAGGGGTGAAGAAAGCAGCAGCTGTGGCAGTAGGAAATATGTGTATATGTGTACATAAAGCACAGACTGCTGCCCCAGAATCTAAAACAGGTAGAAATAAACTGTAGCAGTAGGAAATATGTGTATATGTGTACATAAGGCACAGACTGCTGCCCCAGAATCTAAAACAGGTAGAAATAAACTGTAGCAGTAGGAAATATGTGTATATGTGTACATAAGGCACAGACTGCTGCCCCAGAATCTAAAACAGGTAGAAATAAACTGTAGCAGTAGGAAATATGTGTATATGTGTACATAAGGCACAGACTGCTGCCCCAGAATCTAAAACAGGTAGAAATAAACTGTGGCAGTAGGAAATATGTGTACATAAGGCACAGACTGCTGCCCCAGAATCTAAAACAGGTAGAAATAAACTGTGGCAGTAGGAAATATGTGTACATAAGGCACAGACTGCTGCCCCAGAATCTAAAACAGGTAGAAATAAACTGTGGCAGTAGGAAATATGTGTACATAAGGCACAGACTGCTGCCCCAGAATCTAAAACAGGTAGAAATAACAAATTTTAAGTCAAATGAGTAAATTATTAGCTTTACAGTAATGTATATGTCTTTCTCTCTAACTTGAAACATACACCAAAAGCAACATAAAAGTTTTAGGTTTCTTTTTTGCACTAACTGTCATGCATCTTGTTAGGTCCTGTGTAAAGTACCATATTCTCGTTATATTTGGCATATAGTTAAACCATATGATACTTTTAAATATGGTGTAAAGCAACTTTATGCCTACCACTTCATATTTATACTTAACCAAATTAGGGCTGATTTTGAGAACATATTTTCCATATAGAGTGTAGTTTTATCCTTTTGGGGATCATTTTTGACATTTTCTATGTTTTAGTCTTCTCTATCAAACTTTTAATTTCAGTTTTGAAGACCATGTTACAGCAAGTTGTGACAAAGTACCTAGAGATTATCAAAGAGGACACAGACCGAACTGTTGTCATGACAACCATAGATTCTCTGTTTGAACTTTTGGAGAAGATAGGTCATCCTGTGTTAGAAGTTCAAGGGTCAACAGGAGCTATACTTGCCAGAATGAAGGAAGCATTTACACACAAGGTATGTACAGCTTATTATTGTAATAATGAATGGTATAATTGGTTTGGTCTCCCATAGCAACAATGAAACAAGACCATAGAACTGCTGTGTGTTTGACAGTTTGTATTTTTCACCTCTTATAAAGCACTATTATACCATTCCCTCAAATTTTCTTCAGATTTTTACGCAATATATCTCTTCAATATCTACTTAGGGATAGTTTGAAATTCAGCACATGTATATGTGTTTAGTTGGAGTTAAGCTCCTTTGACCATTAGAAAATATGTCCTGGACTGTGAACTTCAGACTTCTTTTTAAGTCTTTCTCCAAAAGCACCAAGCTACTTAACCAGTTAGGATGCATTAGCTTCTTATGAAATCATCATCTTATGTCTATATACCATTAGTACGGTATATTGTTTTGTAGCTGTCTTGTCAAGATGAAGATACATCAGATGAGGATGAGGAACAAGCAGAGTTTGATGGGATGTTGATAGAATCTGCTGGTGATGTACTTCCTGTTATGGCCAAGCTGTTAGGCGGAGAAATGTTCCTGCCATTCTTTAGAAGTTTTCTTGTAGATCTAATGAAGAGACTGGTAAAATAATTTTCTGTCAATCTCATACATTAATTAATTGTAGAAAAGTTATGTAATTAATGCAATATTGTTCATACATCAGAACATAATATTATCATTGAATTATGATTGGAACAATTTAATTTTACATGTATCATATCTACATTAGAAACAGAGTTTTGCCTCATATTTCATTGAGTATTCTTCATTGTATTTCTTAAAATGAGAACAAACAAATTTCTCTTTACAAATGAATAACTCTATGTACTTCTCTACCCTAACAGAAAGAGACCAGTTCTATATCAGAGAGGTCCTTTGCTGTGGGGACCCTGGCTGAGACCTTACTCGCTTGTGGACCAGTGTCAGTGAACTTCATTGACCCACTGTTTCCTCTGTTTATGAAGATGATAAAAGATGAAGATGAAGAAGTCCGAAGTAACTCTATATTTGCTCTGGGTGTCCTACTGGCCAACAGTGGAGATAAACTCTTCTCGTATCCTTCATATATGCCCCTGCAATGTAAACTGCAGAGACGAATGTTGGTTTTGCTTCAATATAATGATCATTTTGGCTATGCTTAATATGCATATTTCAAACCTTCAGCAGCATTTAAAACTAAACAGTTTGAAGGTAGAAAACCAAAGGCAACAAAAAAATCTTTAAAAGGGGTGCTAAATCCAGCACTGAAGATAATGGAATTATATTTCAAAATTTCCCCTGGCAAATAAAAAAAAATGGATTTTCCAAATTTGAAAAAAAATTTTAAATTTTACCGATTAATCTTTTAATTTCTGACACATGTTAAAAGTTTATGTCCCAATTATCATATTGTCAGAAAGATTTTAAAACTAGAGTGTCAACCTCTACTTCCTTCACTTTTTTGGGGGAAATCAGTATCATCTATAGAAAAATTAATGATAAGGAATCATGTCAATATAGCATGCACACTGTTGATCTTACCTGTATTAGAATTTATAGATGTAGTGGTTATAGGATGAAAGATCTTTTGCATTCCTTAACTAATATCTAAGACAATACACAGAGGTATTGAAAATACTGTTTAACATATTAAACAAGGAAGATAACTCAAGGGTAATGGACAATATCTGTGCTGCAGTCTGTAGGATGATAACAACTAATAAATCAGCTGTTCCCCTAGACCAGGTAAATAACAACTAGTAAATCAGCTGTTCCTCTAGACCAGGTAAATAACAACTAATAAATCAGTTGTTCCTCTAGAGCAGGTAAATAACACCTAATAAATCAGTTGTTCCTCTAGACCAGGTAAATTACAACTTATAAATCAGCTGTTCCACTAGACCAGGTAAATAACAACTTAAAAATCAGCTGTTCCTCTAGATCAGGTAAACAACAACTTATAAATCAGCTGTTTCTCTAGACCAGGTAAATAACAACTTATAAATCAGCTGTTCATCTAGACAAGGTAAATAACAACTTATAAATCAGCTGTTCCTCTAGACCAGGTAAATAACAACTTATAAATCAGCTGTTCCTCTAAACCAGGTAAATAACACCTAATAAATCAGCTTTTCTCTAGACCAGGTAAATAACACCTACTGTAATAAATCAGCTGTTCCTCTAGACAGGGTTGCCACGCATCCTTGAAACCTGGAAAAATCCTTGAATTTCATTTGTCAGTTCAAGGTCCTGGAAAAGACCTTGAATTTTGAAAAAAATGAAAATATCCTTGAAAAACCCTGGAATTTGATAGATCCAAAATCAAAGGTTCATGATTAAACTGTTTCACAGAAAATTTCGTCTTGGACTGAAATTTTGTCGACTATTTTCATCCTTGAAAATGACTTAAATATCCTTGAAAAGTCCTGGAAAAACCCTTGAATTTTGCATCAACAAAATAGTGGCAACCCTGTGACTAGATCAGTTTAATAACAACTTATAAATCAGCTGTTCCTCTAGATCAGGTAAATAATAACTAATAAATCAGCTGTTCCTCTAGATCAGGTAAATAACAACTAATAAATCAGCTGTTCCTCTAGACCAGGTAAATAACACCTAATAAATCAGCTGTTTCTCTAGACCAGGTAAATAACACCTAATAAATCAGTTGTTCCTCTAGACTAGGTAAATAGCAACTTATAAATCAGCTGTTCCTCTAGACCAGGTAAATAACAACTTGTAAATCAGCTGTTTCTCTAGACCAGGTAAATAACACCTAATAAATCAGCTGTTTCTCTAGACCAGGTAAATAACACCTACTGTAATAAATCAGCTGTTCCTCTAGATCAGGTAAATAACAACTTATAAATCAGCTGTTCCTCTAGATCAGGTAAATAACAACTTATGAATCAACTGTTTCTCTAGACCAGGTAAATAACAACTTATAAATCAGCTGTTTCTCTAGACCAGGTAAATAACACCTAATAAATCAGTTGTTCCTCTAGACTAGGTAAATAACAACTTATAAATCAGCTGTTCCTCTAGACCAGGTAAATAACAACTTATAAATCAGCTGTTCCTCTAAACCAGGTAAATAACACCTAATAAATCAGCTTTTCTCTAGACCAGGTAAATAACACCTACTGTAATAAATCAGCTGTTCCTCTAGACAGGGTTGCCACGCATCCTTGAAACCTGGAAAAATCCTTGAATTTCATTTGTCAGTTCAAGGTCCTGGAAAAGACCTTGAATTTTGAAAAAAATGAAAATATCCTTGAAAAACCCTGGAATTTGATAGATCCAAAATCAAAGGTTCATGATTAAACTGTTTCACAGAAAATTTCGTCTTGGACTGAAATTTTGTCGACTATTTTCATCCTTGAAAATGACTTAAATATCCTTGAAAAGTCCTGGAAAAACCCTTGAATTTTGCATCAACAAAATAGTGGCAACCCTGTGACTAGATCAGTTTAATAACAACTTATAAATCAGCTGTTCCTCTAGATCAGGTAAATAATAACTAATAAATCAGCTGTTCCTCTAGATCAGGTAAATAACAACTAATAAATCAGCTGTTCCTCTAGACCAGGTAAATAACACCTAATAAATCAGCTGTTTCTCTAGACCAGGTAAATAACACCTAATAAATCAGTTGTTCCTCTAGACTAGGTAAATAGCAACTTATAAATCAGCTGTTCCTCTAGACCAGGTAAATAACAACTTGTAAATCAGCTGTTTCTCTAGACCAGGTAAATAACACCTAATAAATCAGCTGTTTCTCTAGACCAGGTAAATAACACCTACTGTAATAAATCAGCTGTTCCTCTAGATCAGGTAAATAACAACTTATAAATCAGCTGTTCCTCTAGATCAGGTAAATAACAACTTATGAATCAACTGTTTCTCTAGACCAGGTAAATAACAACTTATAAATCAGCTGTTTCTCTAGACCAGGTAAATAACACCTAATAAATCAGTTGTTCCTCTAGACTAGGTAAATAACAACTTATAAATCAGCTGTTCCTCTAGACCAGGTAAATAACAACTTATAAATCAGCTGTTCCTCTAGACCAGGTAAATAACAACTTATGAATCAACTGTTTCTCTAGACCAGGTAAATAACAACTTATAAATCAGCTGTTTCTCTAGACCAGGTAAATAACACCTAATAAATCAGCTGTTTCTCTAGACCTGGTAAATAACAATATACAATTTAATATAGGCCCCCAAAAAATTCAGGATGATCTGAAAATACATAAATAGTTTTGCTACTTTAACCATTTTCAAAATTTTGACAATCATGAAATTTTCTAATCAAAGAAAGATAACTCATTCTCTCTCTCATATATATATATATATATATATATTAAATATGGTGGCAGGGTTTCATTTAATATCCCCTTAAAAATTTTATGTCTTTCATTCCATGTCTCTTGCAATTGTGAATTGTAAATTGTTTGCCTTTTTACCATAATTTATTATTATCACAGTTTTCAAAATCTATAAACAACAGTCTTTTGATGTTGGGAGGATGAAGCTTTATCCTATAGAACTAAATGATGTCAATGCCCTTAACTTATCTGCTTATTGTTTACACAACTTTAAATTGTTTTATAACTTGCAAAATTTTTGTCACAATTTCAAAATATCCTCTTTGATATTTTGCAAGTAGCTTTATTATTTTTTGTTTGTTTGATAGGTCTTGCCAGTAATTATGCAGTGTATACCAATAAAGGAAGATTTTGAAGAGAATGAGACTACATATAACTGTCTGATGCAACTTTACAGTTCTGATATTCAAGCGGTAAGTATGAATATGTAGGATTCACTTTAGTACTACATGCATGTGTGATCTTGCTTCCTGCTGCATCACAGAAATTTCTTTTCAGGCAACTATATGCTAAATGCTCATGATGCTTTGTGTATGTAGCTTCAGTTTATAGAGGTTATGTCCATAATTTATAGCTTATCAACTTTCTGGTACAGTAAATGATTGGATGATTTCAAAGGAGAACATTTTTTTTACAGGTTAAAGTTCATATACCAAGAATATTGGGAGCTATATCACATGTATTAGGAACAGAGCAAGTTAAACCAGGTATGTGTATGGTCTAGTTTTTTAGCTCACCTGACCCGAAGGGTCATGTGAGCTATTGTCATCACTTGGCGTCCGTCGTCCGTCCGTCGTCCGTCGTCCGTCGTCCGTCGTCTGTCGTCCGTCATCCGTCGTCCGTAAACTTTTTAAAACGTTAACTCCTCTGACACCATAAGTCCAATTGCAACCAAACTTAGTATGGTTGTTCATTAGCATTCGGTGCTTAGAGCTGATGTGGGGATTTTTGATTCAGCGTAAAACATGGCCGCCATGGCTAAAAATAGAACATAGGGGTAAAATGCAGTTTTTTGCAAATAACTCAAAAACGGCTACAGATATCAAAATTCTGGCATAGGGTAAAAGTGATCAGCACCTCAAGATCTACCTACCCTGAAATTTTGAAGAAAATCCAACGATCCATGTAGGAGTTATTGCCCTTTTTGTGGGTTTTTTGCAAATTTTGCACCTGTTTAGCTCAATATCTTGAAAACTATACTAGATATTTAAGAAATTTAAATTGCATATTGTTTAGCACATCAAGATCTACAAAATATGTAATAGGGTCAACGTTGTAGGACCTTTCCTTTTTGGAGTTATTGCCCTTAGAACGTCAAAATTTAGCATTTTAACAGCATTTCCTCATTACATTGAAAATGTTAACTCCTCTGACACTTTAAGTCAAAATGGAACCAAACTTGGTATAGTTGTTTTTTAGCATTAGGTGTATAGAACTGATGTGGGGATTTTTGATTGGTCGTAAAACATGGCCGCTGTGGCTAAAAATAGAACATAGGGGTAAATGGCAGTTTTTTGCAAATAACTCTAAAACGGTGACAGATTTCAAAATTTTGATTAGGAACAAAAGTGATCAGCACCTCAAGATCTACCAGCTCTGAAATTTTGAAGAAAATCCAACAACCCATGTAGGAGTTATTGCCCTTTTTGTGGATTTTTTGCAAATTTTGCACCTGTTTAGCTCAATATCTTGAAAACTATACAAGATATTTGAGAAATTTAAATTGCATTTTGTTTAGCTCATCAAGATCTACAAAATTTGTAACAGGGTCAACGTTGTAGGACCTTTCCTTTGAGGAGTTATTGCCCTTGGAACGTCAAAATTGAGCATTTTAACTGCATTTCCATATATTGAAAATGTTAACTCCTCTGACACTTTAAGTCCAAATGGAACCAAACTTGGTATTATTGCTTATTATTATTAGGTGTATAGAACCGTAGTGGGGATTTTTGATTGGTTGTAAAACATGGCCGCTGTGGCTAAAAATAGAACATTAGGTTAAACTGCATTTTTTTGAAAATAACTCAAAAAGGGTGACACATTTTTAGATTTTGATTGAGATCAAAAGTGATCAGCACCTTTAGATCCACCATATTGTCAGATGACCCCCTTATTAATCTTATGACCCTTTCAACGTTAAATAGATTTTGCCTTATAACCTTTACTTCAGGCACATTTGTCAGGTGAGCGATTCAGGCTCCTGGGAGCCTCTTGTTTATTTAGATATAGCAATTCAGTAAATCTTAAATATAGCAAACATGCATACCATGAATTAACACCTATAGAGCATTTATTTTAAAATCAAAAACAAAATTATATCTTGAATGCTTTCAGTGAATTGTTGGCCGGATTTCACTTAGTGAAAAATTCGGGTTATAAAATGGTGAATGTTGGGTGGCGGCAAACATGGAAAGAATTTTTCATAGCAGTTTACCCAGCAACTACTAATCACAGCCACTTATTTGGTTTACAGCATCAGGGTAGGGTCCCATAATGTTGGATTCCATTCCAGGTCTGTCGCTCAACTACTTAATGTTTAACAAAATCTGACCATTTTATACTTTGACCGATTTTCTGATACAGTGAAGTTTTAAATCTTCCCATAGTGTAAAAATTATGTGAATATTTTGTCACTTTTTAGCTCACCTGGACCGAAGGTCCATGTGAGCTATTGCCATCACTTGGCGTCCGTCGTCGTCCGTCGTTGTCGTCGTCCGTCGTCGTTAACTTTTCTTTGAAAATCTTCTCCTCCGAAACCACTGAAGGGATTGCTTTGAATCTTTGCACACTTCATCTATGGGATGTCCTCTACCAAGATTGCACAAATGGTGACCGCCGTCTAAACAACATGGCCGCCGTTACTAAAAATAGACCAGGGGGGTCAGACTACTGTTTTTGGCTTGTAAATCAAAAAGTATAAGAGATAGATGAAATCTGATGCCACGCTACTGCTTCAGCATCAAAAGCTCTACAAAAGTCCACATAGAGTCGAAGTTGTCAGATGACCCCTTATAGGAGTTACGGCCCCTTAAAGGTGAAAAATAGCATTTTTTCATGTTTTTGGCTTATAGAATGAAAACTATGACAGATAGAGAAAAGCTGTTGCTTGCTTAAATGTTCAGCTCATTTAGCCCTACAAAATTCTCCATAGGGTTGAAGTTGTCAGATGACCCCTTATAGGGGTTTCAGCCCCTTAAAGGCGAAAAATAGTGTTTTTGGCCTATAGAATGAAATCTATTGCAGATAGAGGAAAGCTGTTGCTTGCTTAAATGTTCAGCTTTTATAGCTCTACAAAAGTCTCCATAGGATCGAAGTTGTCAGATGACTCCTTATAGGGGTTACAGCCCCTTAAAGGCGAAAAATAGTGTTTTTGGCCTATAGAATGAAAACTATTGCAGATAGAGAAAAGCTGTTGCTTGCTTAAATGTTTAGCTCATTTAGCCCTACAAAAGTCTCCATAGGGTCGAAGATGTCAGATGACCCCTTTTAGGGTTACAGCCCCTAATGCCAAAAAAATAACGTTTCTGGTCTATAGAATGAAAACTATTGCAGATAGAGAAAAGCTGTTGCTTGTTTAAATGTTCAGTTCATTTAGCTCTACAAAAGTCTTCATAGGGTCGAAGTTGTCAGATGACCCCTTATAGGGGTTTCAGCCCCTTAAAGGCGAAAAATAGTGTTTTTGGCCTATAGAATGAAAACTATTGCAGATAGAGGAAAGCTGTTGCTTGCTTAAATGTTCAGCTCATTTAGCTCTACAAAAGTCTCCATAGGGTCGAAGTTGTCACATTACCCCTTGTAGGGATTACAGCCCCTTAAAGGTGAAAAATAATGTTTTTGGCCTATAGAATGAAAACTATTGCAGATAGAGAAAAGCTGTTGCTTGCTTAAATGTTCAGCTCATTTAGCTCTACAATAGTATTCATAGGGTTGACATCGAGACCAGGTGAGCGATTCAGGCTCCTGGGAGCCTCTTGTTGAGCTATTGCCATCACTTGGCGTCCGTCGTCTCTTGTCCGTTAACTTTTTCAAACGGTAATTCCTCTTTCACCATATTTCCAATTGCAACCAAACTTGGTACAGTTGTTTATTAGCATGGGTGCTTCTAAATTGGTGTTTGGATTTTTGATTCGTAAAAAAACATGGCCACTGTAGTTAAAAATAGAACATAGGGGTAAATTGCAGTTTTTTGCAAATAACTCAAAAACTGTGACAGATATCAAAATTCTGGCAAGGGATTGATCAGCACTTAAAGATCTATCTGCCCTGAAATTTTCAAGAAGATCAAACAACCGATGTAAGAGTTATTGCCCTTTTTCTGGATTTTGTCAAAATTTTTCAATTATTTAGCCCTATATCTTGAAAACTATACAAGATATTTCAAAAATTTAAATTGCATATGATTAAGCACATCAAGATCTACATTTCATATAATTCGGTCAAAGCTGTAGGACCATTTCATTTAGGAGTTCTGCCCTTAAAGTGACAAAATTTACCATTTTTCATTACTTTTCCCCTGAATTTCAAAGATTAACTGCTGATGTGGGAGTTATTGCCCTTTTTCGTAATTTTTGCCAAAATATGCACTTATTAAGTCCTACATCTTGAAAACTGAATAAGATATTTCAAAAATTTAAATCGCATATGGTTAAGCACAATAATATCTACAAAATATGTGTATCTGTAAAGTTCAGGTGAGTGATTCAGGCTCCTGGGAGCTTCTTGTTCTCAAAATATATTTCTGTAGACATATAGTGCATCTGATTGCACAGCAAGACCATGTGAAGTATGTTCAAACTCCAATAGAATTTGATGAGACTTATCTTGTTAATTCATTAATTGACCAAGTTTAGTTATACATTGACCATGATAAACATGTCAATAATGATAGATAAAACCACTCTTCATTCTCAAATCTTTTTGTTACATTGTCTTCGTCTTCTGTTAAAGTTCATACCACCTTCATCATTAATCATTTGTTCTTTTTATTTTAGAATTCCAGTCAACTCTGGTACATTTTGTGAAGGATGTAGCCATGAAGTACCCAGAGGATTACCAGACCGTGAAGAACTCAATACCACCGGAATACATGTCCAAACTGGATTCCTGTCTGACAATGACCAATGGTACCAGTTGATTTGTTCTAGATTTTAACCTTTCGTGCTTTCATTGTCCTGGAGAAGTCCGAGGTCTTCTTGACATTTGCTTAACATTGGTGATGCTTATCTACTTTGTGATGATTTATTTGGAGAAGAATTGATTTCAACTAAATAGGACCAATGGAGGAAAAACATCTGAATTAGTCATTAAGGCTGGATTTGAATGTTTTGCAAAGTAAACATTAAATGTTGATTCTTTATTCTGCTGTACAGCTTACAAAAGCAATAGTAGTAGATGTCTTTGTCATTTTTAGATATGAATCAAGTCATAAAATGGTAATTCAAATTCAGGAAGTGTTTAATGTTCCCCAAAATAAAAATAAAACAGACCTATAGCTATATCTTCCTCTATGTAAGAAAAAAATCATCTTTTCACAGTATTTTGACTAATTAGCACTGTAACAAGTTGTATTTGTTTAAAAGAATTGGAATCCAAATGCCTTTCTGTTATATTTTTTTTTATAACTCAGCAATATTGTTACTATATGTTTCAGTTCCTTTTGTTGAATACAGTCCAGGCCATTACAATCACCTGCAATTTGATGAAAACACTTTTGTCATAGGCATTGTGCTTTACATGTATTCTAGTCTTAAAGTGATTTTGAAATTTTTGTGCTGCTAGGAGAAAGTATGACACTAAAAATCATGAATGCATATGGTATTTTGTAAAGTCGATGCTTGTTTTTATACAATATCTATCAGATTGATGCTGTTTACTTATAGAGTAGAAATTGTCAAGTATTCAGCTTAAAAAAATTATGGGCGTATACTAATTATCTATTTGAAACCGAAGCGGACAACTTTGTGATTTATTTTTGTGTACAAAAAATGTTTTTGGTAAGCATAAGCTTAATTAAATCATCATGTTACAGTGATTATTCAGTTCCATGTGACTTGGCACATTTAATAATTATGTTTCTTTCTGAGTAGCAATACATCTGAATGAATTATGGATATTTTGTACATAGGGTATACAGTTAATATATACACTCTTCCAATGATTTGTAAATATTTATGTGTAGATTTAATGGTTTTCAGACCTACATGTACTTGTAAATCTGTGGTCTATGTTCTATATCTTTTTGTACCTTTCTCTAATAATATAATTATAGATAATTTATGCAAACACATCTATATCAATATACATCTATATCATGACTACCAAAAGCCCTAAGTTGAGAAACCAGGAGTCCTTGCTTAGAATTTGTTTGGCACTAAAAAACAAAACCTATTTGTAGAACAGTTCTGAAATTTTATTCAGTTGTTCAGTAGCACATCAAAGTTTTATAGAAATCGTGGATTTTGATAATTAAAGTTTAATAATTAGTATATATAAATCCATGTTTTTTGCCATGTTTTATACTCTATTTGAGATAAGTTGTACTTTTTCAATCAAATTTAAATGACACCAACAGGTTTGACAATTAGGCATAGCTGTTAACCTTTCAGAGTCCAATGGCAGGAGATCTTCCACCATTCAAATATAAAAAAGCGGGAGATTTAGTGCGACAACTTTTCGCGGCGTCATTTCACAGATGGTTTACTTTATCTATATATATCTTTTGATTTTCATACATAAATGTATATTGAAAGCATCAATTTAAATTTGGTCTGTTTAAGTATTATCTTTGAATTCAGTATGTAGTTATACTGAGTTTTCCATGAATTTCCTCTAAGTGATTAGCTAAAATCTTTTAGAATACAAAACAAAATAATTTTGAAGGGAAATAACTCTGTTTCTAATTTGTCATACATAATATTGACAAGAAAATCAGAAGTTTTGTGGGTTTTCAATCAACAAATCTAGTCTTCTACAAGAATATTTTCTCAAAATTTAAATAGCTCTAACCAAAAATGATATTTATGGGCAACATTTTGATAACTAGAAAAGGATTTGCAATATGAAATTTGGATATTGGAGTGACTGATGATTGCTGAATAGTTAAAGGAAGTGATGCAAAAAGCAGGAGGGTTAACAGGTATGAATTAGTTGTCTTAAGAGAAGAAAGAGATTTGATATTAGGTCAGTATAGTTGGTGAACCATGAAGCAAATCAATTCAGGTAGAAATTTAAATGGATCTCACCTGTCCAGTAATTACTGATCAAATGGTCAGTTAGATCCATTTAAAATTCTACCTGAAAAATATTCTTTTACAACAGGTCCTTCGTGCCTCACCAACTTCATTGACCTAATATTTAACCTCTTTCTTCTCTAAAGACACCTAATTGGCAAACATGTTGATTTAAATTCTATTGAAAAAGGTACCATTATTCTGAAATTGAGTATAATTACCTATGTGTGGGATTGCATTACTTTATGTTTCCGTGTAAAAACTGTTTAATTTGTTATGCTTCTCTGTTACATTGGTTCTACTTCTGTTGTCATTGCAATATTTTTATGCTATATAAAAATGAAAAATTAAAGACTTTTTTTGCCATGCAATTATAACACTAAATTCCAGCAAAATCTAAAAAAAGTATTGTTTTCAGCTCATCTGATCCATTCGAGTCAGGTTAGCCTTTGGCATCAATTGTCGTTGTCATTTGAAACTTTGCACACATCATCTATGGGATGTCCTCTACAAGAATTGTAAAAATGATGACTGCTGACCAAAAAACATGGCTGCTTTTGCTAAAAACAGACCCTTGTTTTTGGCTTTTAAATCAAAAAGGATAATAGATAAAGAAAATCTGAAGCAAACTTTCTTTTTCAGCATAAAAAAGTCTACAAAAGTCTCCATTGGGTCGAAGTTGTCAGATGACCCCTTATAAGGGTTAAGGCCCATGAAAGGTGGAACTAGCATTTTTTAATGTTTTTGCCTATAGAAGGAAAACTGTTGCAGATAGAGAAAAGCTATTGCTTGCTTAAACCTTCAGCTCATTGGGCTTTACAAAAGTTTCCATTGGATCGAGACTGTCAGTTGACCCCTTAAAGGGGTTGCTGTCCTTTTAAGGTCAAAACTAGCATTTTTCTTGTTTCTATCTATAGAATGAAAACTGTTGCAGATATAGAAAAGCTGTTGCTTGCTTAAACCTTCAGCTCATTGGGCTTTACAAAAGTCTCCATTGGATTGAGGTTGTCAGTTGACCCCTTAAAGGGGTTGTGATCCTTTTAAGGTCAAAAATAGCATTTTTCTTGTTTCTGTCTATAGAATAAAAACTGTTGCAGATATAGAAAAGCTGTTGCTTGCTTAAAACTTCAGTTCATTTAGCTCTTTAAAACATATATTAGGCTGAAGGTGACAGATGATCACTTATAAAAGTTATGACCTCTTATTGTCTAGTGTTTATACCCCGCCACACGAAGTGGCAGGGTGTTATGTTATACCCTTAGTTAAGACGAATCATTTGTTGGGTACCATGGGGGGTCTTTCCCCACCCCTCAAATGATGAAAAACTGAATGTTCTGAAACCATTGAGATCCCCAACCCATAACCATATATAGTATTACCTCTTATAAGACAAATCATTTGGTACCATAGGGGGGCCATGCCCCACTCCCTCAAATGACAAAATACTATATCTTTTAATGTCCCATTAGACATGTTAGATGCCATATTTTTGGTTTTTGATTTGCAGAGAAAAAGAAAAGCTTATTTGCTGAAATTTTCCGCTTAATGATAATACTTTATTGGAGATTTTTGCCTCAGATACTTCCAAAGTCAGGTGAGCGATTTAGGCTCCTGAGAGCCTCTCGTTTCATGTGTTAACCCTATAGAATGAAACGTATTGCAGATAGAGAAAAGCTGTTGCTTGCTGAAACCTTCAGCTTGTAAAGCTGTACAAAAGTCTCCATTGGATAGATGTTAAATGACCCTTATAGGGATAAAAGCTCATAGTAGAGACCCTTACAGCTTAAAAACTAGTTAAGGTATTCAGGCCCCTTTGATCCTCTTGTAACGGTAAAAAATCCATGGTATTGCATTATAACATGATATAGGGATAAAATACAGTTGTTTTTTGCAATTAACTTTAAAAATGGTTACTGATATCAAAATTCTGCCAGGGAATCCTCAAGATCTACATGCCCGGAACTTTTGAAGAAGATGAAATGTGTTCAAGTATTTGCTCTATAAAAACAATTTTCGAAATTAAACAGCATATTGTTAAGCACATTAAGTTATTAGCGTTAGCACCTTAAAATTGACCATTTCCACTGCCTTGATTGAAAACTGTAACTCCTCTGACAACTAAAGTCCAATTGTAACTAAAGCCTATTTGTTTTATTAGCTTTGGTGGTGCAAAGTTATTAAGATTATCTAATTATCTGAAAAAACCATGGCCGCTGTTGATTAAAATACAAAGGGGGACTTGTAGGATGGGAGTTGTTAAACAGCTCAAAAACGGTCACAGATAGTAAAAATTCTGATGTGGGTTAAAGTGTTCAGCACTTAAATATCAACCCGTGAAATTTTCATGACGATCTAATAACCCTATTTTGCTTTCCTTGATTACCCCAGTTGTGTGTTTATTTATCTTAATATCCTGAAAAATGTAATAGATTAATGATAAATTTAAATTGTTTATTGTTATGTTCCCCACACAACGTGTGTTTCCAGTAACATATTTCTAGGCAATTATTAAACAAAAGCTTTTGATATTTGATATGTAACTTCAAGTAGGGGTCCGATATGGTAGGATACGTTTTCAGGTCTGACGATTATCAACTTCCTGTTCAACGAGTCGATTTAGACTTTTCTCACTTAATTTTCATGGTTGAAAATTTTCGTAACAGATTTTGATGCCCCCGCGACGACATGTCGGGGGGCATTAAGTTTACTCATGTCCGTCCGTCCGTACGTACGTCCGTCGGTCCGTACGAATTTTCGTCAAGCTTTTCTCAGTAACCATACATGAGAATCATTTGAAACTTGGCAGGATGGTTGAGTATGACAAACAATACGTCCTAAGCGATTTTGAGACCTGTCGGACATCTACTTCCTGTTTGGGAGTTAGGCCAATGTTAAAATATGTGAACATGACTATGAAAATTTTCGTCAAGCTTTTCACAGGAACCATATATGAGAATGATTTGAAACTTGGTAGGATGGTTCAGTATGACAAACTATACGTCCTAAGCGATTTTGAGACGTGTCGGACATCTACTTCCTGTTTGGGAGTTAGGCAAATGTTAAAATATGTGACATGACTATGAACATTTTCGTCAAGCTTTTCTCAGGAACCATTTATGAAAATGATTTGAATTTGGTAGGATGGTTCAGTATGACAAACTATACGTCCTAAGCGATTTTGAGACCTGTCGGACATCTACTTCCTGTTAGGGACTTAGGCCAATGTTAAAATATGTGAACATGACTATGAAAATTTTCGTCAAGCTTTTCTCAGGAACCTTACATGAGAATGATTTGAAACTTGGTAGGATGGTTTAGTATGACAAACTATACGTCCTACGCGATTTTGAGACCTGTCAGACATCTACTTAATTCCTGTTTGGGGCTTAGGTCAATGTTAAAATATGTGAACATGACTATGAAAATTTCCGTCAAGCTTTTCTCAGGAACCTTACATGAGAATGATTTGAAACTTGTTAGATGTTGAGTATGACAAACTATACGTTCTAAGTGATTTTGAGACCTGTCAGACATCTAATTCCTGTTTGGGACTTAGGCCAATGTTAAAATATGTGAACATGACTATGAAAATTTCCGTCAAGCTTTTCTCAGGAACTGTATACCAGAATGTTTTGAAACTTGGTAGGATGGATCAGTATGACAAACTGAATGTCCTAAGCTATTTTCAGACCTGTCGGACATCTACTTCCTGTTTGCAACTTAGGTCAATGTGAAAATATGTGAACATGATATGAAAATTTCCGTCAAGCTTTTCTCAGGAACTGTATACCAGAATGTTTTGAAACTTGGTAGGATGGATCAGTATGACAAACTGTATGTCCTTAGCGATTTTCAGACCTGTTAGAAATCTACTTCCTGTTTGGGGCCAGCGGGGGCATCCATGTCCCATGGACACATTCTTTCTTTATTTAGCAATTATTTATCGTAAGCTTTTGATAATTTGTATGTACTTTAAGATAAGGGTTCCAAATAACCACCCGGACTTCATTTGACAAAGATGAGATCATTGCTAACCACAACTCCTTCGTGTCTTCTTTATCGATAAATCTTCATCAGTCGAAGAAGACACACGAAGAGTTACCATATTTGTTTTTGATACCTAAACTACATGAAATTCCACACAGAGAAAGGTATATAGCTGGATCATCATCGTGTTCTAACACAGAATTGTCAGCTCAACACACAAAAACCTGTCTGTTGCACAAGGGCTTTAATTATGGTCATTTTTATCGACTTTAAAAAATCGACCCCTTCTTTATACTACCCACGTTGGTATTATCATAGACCTGTATATTAAATTTAATATACAGGTCTATGGTATTATAGAGTAAGGGGTCGATTTTTTTTAAGTCGATATAAATGACCAGAATTCAAGCCCCTGTGGTCTGCTGTCATAGAAGGATAACAAGCTTACTGCAATACTATTTATTTTCGAAGTGGAATAACTTATGGATTTTGATAATTAAAAGTTGGAAAATTTTAAATCCCGATCATTTTCTGAAGTCAGTCATTTTTTGAAAACTTTCGATTTTTTAACTTTATTCACCATCATACCACACGAGCTATCAAAATGCCGATTTAAAGAATTAATTAAAAAGGCCATCTCTAATTCTAGGTATTTTGTTAATTTGACTTGTAATTCTGTTATTGACAACATATTTGTCGCAGATTTTTCAACAACCAGTTGGCATTTCAATGGGTTCAAACTGTGCCCCTCAAAGAGGTGTACTACTTTTATCATTCTTTTTGTTAATTTATTTTTTTTTCCAAAGAAAAAAATGGCAATAATGCCAAAGGTCCCAGGAGTGATGTATTTTTTTAAAGAATTTCTGTTCTCAAGAGTATCCTTTACAAACAGTAATGTCACCTTGGTACTGCTTTGCTTTTATTTGAAGAAGTAACCATTTCTTCGCCGATTTGTTTTTTATACTCTTACGAGACAAAATTTCTCCAGGAACTCGTTAAGAACATGGAGATGAAAATGGGCAGAGTCACACTAAATATTCACACGAAAGTCCAATGTATAAACATGTAAAATTTTGTTTCTATGATCAAAATAGCTGTTAGAATCCGTGTACTTATAAAAAAATGCACGAGAATGAAAAAAAATATATATTTACCGGATACCGAAAATATTGTATTTTAATTGAAGATTGTATCAAACATTTTATTGAAATGGGAAAAAGTACAATTTCATTGAAAAGTTTTATTATTGTGACGAAAAAAAATATAACAATTTAATAAGAATATGCCATATATATCAAGTTTTAAACGATATAGATGTAAACAAAAATGCCAACTTAATGATTTTTTACCAATTAAATGAAATATAAACAAATAAAAAAAACAATTTATACCAAATTAACGTTTAATAACCCTCATATTGAACTCATTGAAGTCGAGGATTGTCGTGGACGAGCCATAATTTTGATATAAATAGTGGATTTTCAAATTTAACAACCCATATATCATGCAATACTTATTATTAATAGTCTTCAAAATTAGTTAAACTCCCACCACCTAGTACTACATGAGTTTATCTTTTGATTGTCCCTAGTCCGATAATATATGAATTTAAAATCGTTCAAACACCAGCTTTCTTTCCTTGTATTGTACATGTTCGATGTTCACTGCTGGGTTTTGCTTATTTGGGAAAAAGATATTTTCTTTCGGAGCTTTTGGGTTAAGGATTCAAATGCCACTCCTTGAACTTACTCCTTACACTACTGTCTAAACTGATCATGTATAGATGCGGATCTTAATACTTTGTACTTAGATTTGAATCATTCACATAAGTCTTTATCTGAGGTCAAATTCTACACGACTCTCTAACAAATTATCATGTTTTTCTGCTTTTAGCAGCTGTCCTCATATTGTATTGAGTAAGTAAATGTGAAGGAGTCATTCACCTACAGACAGCATGAACCCTAAAAATAGCCCCCGTCATTTTATAATTACAAATGTAATCAAATTAAATTGAAACATTGAACGAGTAGCAATAAGGAAAACTAGCGATGATATCTGTATATTGTTGCTATTTTAGCTCATGCAATCAACACCCACCATACATTTCTTCTCGATATCCCATATTGAAGAAATTCTAATGCAATTTAATTGTAATTATGATTTCTTAAACGAGCATCTTATATGATTTCTACCGACTGTATTAATTCTTTTAGCACTGATGTTTTTTTTAATTACAGCAACTATATCGGGGGAGTACGTTTAATATTTTTAAAAGTAATTCGGTCTTAGTACGGCACCTTTGTGTTTAATTGGTTTGTCTCATTACTTTCGGATTTTAGACATTTGATAGCCCCATTGTTTCCTTTCTGTGTCCTCCAGTGAAAGGCAGAGAGGTACCAAGGGGGCATTAGAATGTCAAAAGTCCAAGGGCAAAGCACAAACGAGAAAAGCGCAAAAAACGCGACAACAATAAAACACACAAAAACATCTAAACAACCGAAACGAGAGTAAACTCGGGTGCTTCGGAAGGATAAGTACGTCCTGCTTTTGGCGTTGCTGACCGTAATTTATCGTTTCAAATCCGGTATAGAATAACAAGACAAAACCCTATGACTAACCAAGATATGCACTCATCTAAGAGATTCCATATTAATAATTAAATAGGTAAGAACAAACTACCGAACTGGGGTGGCCGATCTCATATATCCCAGAAGCAAAGACAAAACAAGGCAAAGGCATACTAGAGAAATTGAAGATCGCAATGGTCTTGACTTGACTTGGTACAACTGAGCGCAACATGTCTGCCTTAAAAGTTCTTAAGTGAAGACAACAATCGAGGAGCAAAGTAACCCCGAGTTACCAATTTGCCTGTCAAACGTGACGATCTATCATGGAAATCAATGTAGGTCCCAACGAATCAGCTGTGATATAAGCTGGAGCGGACGGAATGTTGCTTCATTAGAGAATCAGCTGTGATATAAGCTGGAGCGGACGGAATGTTGCTTCTTTAGAAGGGAAAGTTGGCCATTGAAAAGTTTAAGTCTTCACGTTTGACCTAGGAGTTTAGTTGAAATTCTTCCTTGGGCGTTTATTTCGAGATGTATTTAGCTAAATATGAAGCAGATTTCCTAGAATCCGTTATGTCCTTTATCCCAAGTTCATGGAAATAAATGAGACGAAGAAATTCACAAAACCGAAGACTGTTCAATGATAGGACATCATCAATAAAGTGGAAGGTCAGATTAAAAGATAGAGCTAGTTTACGATTATTATTTTTTTTTGTTTAGACGTGATTGCAAAAGTCTGCTTCATATGAATGAAGAAACAAATCACCAAGAAATGGGCACAATAAGTGCCTATAAGAAGCCGGTTGTTTGCTGAAAAACACGTCCACGAAACTGTAATAGTATGTTGTCTATAAGAAAGTTGAGGATTCTCTGAAAATTTATTGTTTTGCTAGACTCGTGGATGACAAATAAGTCTTTGTGTAATCGACCACAAGATATTTGTACCTGCTTTTACATATTTTTTATAAAGATAAAGACATGCATGATGATTTGAGTTGTGTATTTGGATAATGGGTGTATAGTGTGAAAAAATCAAACATCTGTCACAAAATAAAACTGATTTTGAGTTGAGAATTTCCCTCGGTTCTTTCAAATTCATTAGGATCCACACATTTGATTGAAACCATTTTTAGAATTTCAAGTTAACAATCGAAATATTTTGGAAGCTAGATTTTATTGCCGTTAGTATTGAATGAGTGAGTTGGTGCTTTGACGCCCTTGCGACGCGATAAAGATTATTTAAAGGCGATGAACATGAAAAGCATGATAAAATGAACATGAAATGATGATGATAAGAAATGAAATATATGGGTAGGGTGGGAAACAAAGGAATTTGTCAGCTCGGAAGTGCGAAATGTTAAGTTGGAACAGTCAATTTTGAAGACCACAGGAAAAGGGGAGGGATGGGTAGGGGCAGACAATTTAACCTATGTGGTGCACTACTTGGTGGTCCACAAGGGGGGGTCTATTACGTGCATGAAGCGCGGCATTCTTCACATACGTTGGCTTACTATGGTTTTCTGTCAGTTTTTCCGCATTATCGTCTGACGAACCCGGCATTCATTATATGAGGGCTGTCCCATTCAACCACCTGGGGCACACATCCCAGTCGCTTTATGGACTAAGCGGCCTGACCCGATGTCAGGTTTCTGACCTTTCTTTAGTGGACGTTTACCGACAAGCTAAGCGCTGCTATGGACCTATTCGCCTCCTGGCCCCGCACGGGACGCCGTAAGTATTGAAGTCATTAGGACTGAAACAAGTTCAGGGGTACATTTGGATGACTCGGCAATGAAGCGCTGTTTCTAATTGATTTTGAAGTAATTTTAGGAATCCAATGCATAGACTGATTTGTTTTCATTTTTAGCACCAGCAGAAAGGCCGAAGGAAGAAAACAACCGATTTATGATTGTCCATGAGATTTGACAGCTGATTATGTGAAGCTTTGACTGATACAATCAATCCCTTATTCAAATGTTAAACAATAAATAATTATAATGTTTTTGTATACAAAAATGGGTGATATTCGGGGCTTTGTCTAAAGGTACAACAGGTGGAAAGTTTTTGTCTCGCCTGGGACGAACAGTCGCGGAAGGCGAGACATAGGTATTACTTTACGGCGGCGGCGTAAATTTTTTTGTAAGACTTTTGTGGACAATGAATTGCTTGAAAAGTATAATAGCTAGGCATCTGATATTTGGTATACAGATAGTTCAGGTTATAGTCTATGCAACTGTCACCATGCCATGTGATCCTGACCCCGTTTTCACACTCCAGTGACTCTGTGAACTTATGTTTTTTTTTTTTTCAGGCCATAAACTTTTTTGTAAGATTTTTGTGGACGATTGCTGGAAAAGTATAGTAGCTAGGCATCTGATATTGGGTATACAGACAGTTCAGGTTATGGTCTACGCAACTGTCACCATGCAATGTGACCCTGATCCTGTTTTCACGCTCCAGTGACTCTGTGAACTTAGTTTTTTTTCAGGCCATGAACTTTTTTAAAGACTTTTGTGGGCGATGAATTGCTGGAAAATTATATTAGCTAGGCATCTGATATTGGGTATACAGACAGTTCAGGTTATGGTCTACGCAACTGTCAACATGGCGTGTGACACTGATCCCATTTTCACGCTCCAGTGACTCTGTGAACTTAGGTTTTTTTCAGGCCATAAACTTTTTTGTACTTTTTTGTAAGACTTTTGTGGACGATGAATTGCTGGAAAAGTATAGAAATTAGGCATCTGATATTAGGTATACAGACATTTCGGGTTATGGTCTACGCAACTGTAACTATGCCAATCGACCCTGACCCCATTTTCATACTCTAGTGACTTTGTAAACTTACAGTTTTTTTCAGGCCATAAACCTTTTTGTAAGACTTTATGGACGATGAATTGCTGGAAAAGTATAGTAGCTAGGCATCTGATATTGGGTATACAGACAGTTCAGGTTATGGTCTACGCAACTGTCACCATGCCATGTGACCATGACCCCATTTTTACGCTCCGGTGACTCTCAACATAGGTCTTTTTTCAGGCAGAAAACTTTTTGTAATACTTGTGTGGACAATGAATTGCTTGAAAAGTATAATAGCTGGGCATCTGAAATTGGGTATACAGACTTTTTTGTATTTATATCAAGAAATGAAAGCTTAGGTAGTTGATTTTTATGATAGTGACGGCAGGCGAGACATACTTTTAGAGGCCACACTTATTTTAATAACAGCGTTGTTGAAATTGATGTTGCCTTAGTGCTAATCAAACCCTTGAAAGAATTGAAACTTTTCAAACTCAATGACTCCAAAGTCTGAACACATTCTTAGAAAATTATATTAGCTAGGCATCTGATATTGGGTATACAGACAGTTCTGGTTATGGTCTACGCAACTGTCAACATGGCGTGTGACACTGACCCCATTTTCACGCTCCAGTGACTCTGTGAACTTAGGTTTTTTTTTCAGGCCATAAACTTTTTTGTACTTTTTTGTAAGACTTTTGTGGACGATGAATTGCTGGAAAAGTATAGAAGTTAGGCATCTGATATTGATTACCCCACCGCCTTAAAACGTGATTATTCCTTTCTCTGTGTCCCTAATTTTCTTTCATAGTTTTCGACCGAATACATAATTGTTTACAACTATGGTCCAGCCTTTCATTATTGCATTTTTTCGTTATATTGATGATGTCTTTTCACTATATAATCCTCGATTTGATGACTTTTCATATCTCATATAATATGTCCAGGAACTTGAGATTAAGGAAACTACAGTTTCTAAGACGTCCGCTTTATATTTAGATTGACATTCAAGGTTGAAAAACTTTGTATAAACAGCTCTATGAAAAACGTATGAAGGATCGGTTGTGTCAGTTGCACAAAAAAGTCTCGTTGTAACAAGATATTTTGCAGTTCTAAATTATGTTCAAGTTGACATTGCGCTCTTCCAACTTTACATTTTAACTCCAACTTTGAAGTGCAAAGTTCAATCTTGAAAGTGAGGAATGTCAACTCGGAAGTGCGAAATGTTAAGTTTGGAGAGTCAAATGTCAACTTTGAAGTGTGAAATGTTAAGTTGGAAGAGTGAAATGTTTAGTTGGAAGAGTGAAATGTCAATTTTTAAGTGTGAAATGTTAAGTTGGAAGAGTGAAATGTCAACTTTGAAGTGTGAAATCAGTAAATGCCAATTAGGAAGAGAGAAATGTCGTTAGGAAGAGTGAAATGTCGAGTTTGAAGTGATAAACGTCAATTTAAAATGTTACTCCTGGGTTGTATTTGTTTTCTGGGTATTAGTTATGATTTCCATTTTTTACATTTCCTGTTTTTCTTGCTGTCTTTCTGATTTTTTATCTGAGCCGCACGGTATCCGATTGACCCTTTTTATTCCTTTGCTTTTTTATAGAGTTTTGGCGTTAAACTTAATTAATTTAATGTGTTACATGAACATATATCATAATTACTAACTTGATTCATCAGACAATGTTTTCTGGTATATTCTGGGTTTTTTTTGTATGGGTTCATTAAGTTGGAAAGAAACTATAGAATGTCGTAACATTTAAGAGTCTGTTCATGAGAAAACCATGCAAAAATGGAAATTTTGTCCAGTAGCAAGGTTTTTAATTATGTAAAAGGTATATTGCAACTGAAAGACCATCCTATAAGACATATTCAGGCAAATTTATTTTTTCGAAAAATTCAAGATGGCCGCCCTACAGGCCTCAATAGATATATATAGCTTTCATTTGATTTATTGCTTATTTCAATCAAATTTTATTTAAAAATTTGACATTTTTATTGTGATTTTTTTAGTCTACGTAGAAGGAATTAAAATTGTATCAGTGTTTTTTGAAAAAGTGATGTTTGGTCTTTCAAATACAGTGCAATTTTCGTAATTCATAATTTTGGTTCCTCTGGTACCTTTAGGTAGGACTTGGGCAGTATTCCAGACTGTTCAAAAATGCTGAAATTTGTTATTTTTAAGGGCGCTTATTGTCCAAGGTAACGCTTTTTTATCCTTATCTTTTAGTAATTCCAAAACAATAACATATCAAGACAAACTTATCAAAAAGCCGAGCTGGGATTTTACATTTTGACTTAGCCACAGCCCCGGAAAACAATGACATGTTTTGATAATTCTTCATAAAATCTTCTTTTTGGAGGATTCAGTTTAAAAATCTGAATGTGTTTGCTATGAAACAAAATACATTTAGAACATTTGATACAACAGATGATCACAATACAAGTACCATTTAAGGGTCGAGAAAGACATATACTTGGGGATTAAGGGTGAAAGATGGGAATATTTTGTGTATTTTGATGAAATGTACAGAAATGGCCAACTTTAGGGGACTATTTTTCATGAATGAAGGGTTGGACTATTAATATTGCATATCTTTCCAAAGCACTGTTATATGGTCTATACAAAAACATATTTGTAACTTTGCTTACGGTCATCCCTTACATGTTACAGCATTACAAAAATGGAGATTTGGCCATTTTAGCACATGGCTAAAATGGGCTTCGGGGGCCTAATAGTGGCATCTTTTTGAAATAATTAAAAGGTGTACAGAACAGGAGACTTTATAGGCCAAAATGTATATAACTTGTTCTATATAAACAAATAATATTGTAGAAATCAAACAAAAGAGCACTTTCAACTTGGTGGTCCAATATGGCTCCCATGGCCATTTGGCGAAATAGTCCCTTGTCCTCAAGCAAAAACTAACATTATTTTTGGTTGGGATCCACCATACAAAATGTTTTATTGTGCAGAAAATGGTCGAATTTTACAAATAAAACAATTTTCCTGGGTCATATTTTTTTTCACATTTAGGTCTGACTTTGTCATTTTAAGCTGGCTTGAGACTTTTTTGTAAAAAAAGCTCTGGGGGCTATAATAGACCACCAAGTTAAAAGTGCTCTTTTGTTTGATTTCTACAATATTATTTGTTTATATAGAACAAGTTATATACATTTGGCCTATAAAGTCTCATGTTCTGTACATCTTTTAATTATTTCAAAAAGATGCCACTATTAGGCCCCTGAAGCCCATTTTAGCCATGTGGTAAAATGGCCAAATCTCCATTTTTGTAATGTTGTAACATGTAAGGGATGACCGTAAGCAAAGTTACAAATATGTTTTTGTACAGACCATATAACAGTCTTTTGGAAAGATATTCCATATTAATAGTCCAACCCTTCATTCATGAAAAATAGTCCCCTAAAGTTGGCCATTTCTGTACATTTCATCAAAATACACAAGATATTCCCATCTTTCACCCTTTATCCCCAAGTAAATGTCTTTCTCGACCCTTAAATGGTACTTGTATTGTGATCATCTGTTGTATCAAATGTTCTAAATGTATTTTGTTTCATAGCAAACACATTCAGATTTTTACACTGAATCCTCCAAAAAGAAGATTTTACGAAGAATTATCAAAACATGTCATTGTTTTCCGGGGCTGTGGCTAAGTCAAAATGTAAAATCCCAGCTCGGCTTTTTGATAAGTTTGTCTTGATATGTTATTGTTTTGGAATTACTAAAAGATAAGGATAAAAAAGCGTTACCTTGGACAATAAGTGCCCTTAAAAATAACAAATTTCAGCATTTTTGAACAGTCTGGAATACTGCCCAAGTCCTACCTAAAGGTACCAGAGGAACCAAAATTATGAATTACGAAAATTGCACTATATTTAAAAGACAAAACATCAATATTTCAAAAAATATTGTTACAATTGTCATTCAATTAACGTAAACTAAAAAAAATCACAATGAAAATGTCTTATTTTCATAAAAAAAAATATTGAAATCATTGAAAATCAGATGAATGCTATATATAGCTATTTAGGCCTGTAGGGCGGCCATCTTTGATTTTTCGAAGGAAAAAATTTGCATGAATAAGTCTTATAGGATGGTCTTTCAGTTGCACTATACCTTTTACAAAAATGAAAACATTGCTACTGGACGATTTTGCATGGTTTTCTCATGAACAGGCTCTTTAAAAGCGACGGACCATTTAATTTGAAGGGGGGGCTTGTTTTTTGTTTTTTTTTTGCGCAGAATCATTTCTGAAGGTTTATCGACAGAATAGTCTTTTTTATTATAGCATTATATTATATAACAGAAATCCTTCTTCGGAATATTTTTTTCTTACCCTCTGCTGCCAATTTAAAAATATTTTTTCTCGTCAAAAATCTTGTTCAAGTCCTGGAAAAAAGAATCGTGGACAGATTCTCACTACACCTCTGAAGCCTTAGACGTTCAATGTTTTTAGTTGTAAATTGAGATTTCTTAATTTATTCTGTCCAATACTGATTATAAACTTATAAGGATTCAGCAACACAAAATGAAAGCATCAAGCTCTTTGTTATAATTTTTGTCTAAAGATATATGTACCCTTGTAAATAAGACCTTAAGGCGAGTAAACAAATCAAATTATCACCAGACATTATGTATTGAAATAAATCTATTTTGTGCGAAAGAAAAAAAAAACAGAGAAAGAGGAAATTTTTCCTTTTATATAATAATGATGATTTCTGAAACGCCTTCTATATGTTTGATGGGTTTTTTTTTCTGAGAAAGTTAAAAGTCCATTTATAGGAGACCTTTATGTAACAATGAAGGGATAAAAAATAACACCAAAAGAGTATCAATTTTAATTCTACGTCTGACTTTTATTTTGCACTCGCATCTTGTAGAGCAAAACTAGAATAAAACTTTCATAAAGATCTTCCGCGTGCATCAATATATGGAAGAAACAGAGAGGTACCAAATGGGGCATTGGAATGTCAAAAGCCCGAAAGAGCAATTCCCTCTTTTCAGTTTACATAGGTTATCTCCCATAAGCAGGAGTTATCTAACTTTGCAGGAGGTGTAATTTCTTAGCCCTTCTGTTCTTTTCATGGAAAATCAAAGAAAAATCTAGAGAGATCTGAAAGAAATTAGGGATTTTCTAAATTTCACAAGAACTTTACTATATAAAATCTTTTAAAGTTTACATTTTTATTGCAGATTATTTAATAAGTATTTTTGTAAAAGGAAATGTTTTAAAAAGTTACATAACTATCTCAAAATGTTGGGAAATCCCTTTTCTTTCTGAACCCCTCAAAATTTATCATAGGATTTCAACAATAAATCCAGAGAAAATAAATTTCATACCTGCTGTAAAGTTAGATAACTCATGCATATGGGAGATAACCTATGTTAACTGAAAAGAGGGAATAGACAAAACCAGTAAACATAAACAATGACAGCGCGAAGAAATTAAGGAGGCTGGGGGTTCTAAAACAGAACATCTTTTTCAATCATCTTGTAATTTTTTCTACATCTTATAGATAAAAGCTGATCAACAGTGGGTTTGCATTCAGATCAACTGTGCCATAAAATATTCGCGACGAGTCAGAAAAAAATAGAGACAGGGGGCCGAGGGAAGCAGGCGTACCAATGGGGTATCCAAATGTCAAAAAGTCCAAAGGGCAGAGATAAAACCAGTAAACACCAACGAAGAACAGGACGAAAAGACATTCAACATAAAACACAGAAATGCAAAAACAACTGAATAGCAGTTATGCAGATCATGACGCGCTGCCAACCGTCAATTCAGTGTGTCAAGTCTGGTAAAGGAAGACCAAACAAAACCCTATGACAAACCAACATCTGCACTCAACTGAGAGATCGAAATCCCATATTTGTCTATGAGCGCATGATGTCTTCCGTTAAACTTCTTGAGTGAAGATAGTAACCAAGGAACAACATAACCCTATGTAAGCAATTTTTGTGTCAGACGTGACGCTCTGTCACGGAAATCGATGTAAGTCCCGCAAAATCTGGAATAACGAATCAATTGTGATACGTAAACTTCATAAACTGGAGAGTATATTTCGAGATGTTGATCTGAATATGAAGCAGACTTCCTAGAATGTTTTCTTTATCTCAAGTTTCCGATGATATATAAGATGGAGAAAGTCATCAAATCTGGAATCGATCAGTGAAAGGACATTATCAATATAACGGAGTGAGGTTAAAAGAGAGAGCTAGTCTACGACCTTTTTTGTCTAGAAGTTATTGTAAGAAGTCTGCCTCATACGAATGAAGAAACAAATCAGCAAGTAAAAGGTGAATAATTAGTGCCCATTGGAATCCATATTGTTTACTGAAAAACACTTTCACCAAACTGAACAAATATATTGTCTAGAAGAAAGTTAAGCATGTTGATTATTTGGTCTGCTGTAAACTTGTTCTTTTTCTTAGACTCGTCGATGACAAAGTGTTAGTAAAATCGACAACCTTATATATCTGCGTTTTCCATTCTTTTTAAAAAAAGCTGGCCTAATAGTCTATTTGCCGATTAGCTTCGGATTTCTATTCCGGAATCGATTTAATTTTTCTTTGTATAAGCGCTATGGAAAATGCCGTTGTTACCTAATGGCATACAGACAGGACAAGTCTCGGACTTTATCGTTAATGACTACCATAATCTACTGTGATTGATAGAATTATAAGAACCCTTTTAACTTTTTTTACTCAGGTCCTGTTAAACCGTTAGGCGTAATTTTTTAAAATACGATGTCAAAAACATTTTAATGCCAGTAAGTTGTTCAGATTTTTTTGGTAGATTATCATAGTCGTAAAAGAAAAAGTTGCCATTCGGTAACAACTGCATTTTTCATAGCGCTAATTCAAAGAAAAATTAAATCGATTCCGGAATAAAAATCCGAAGCTAATTGGCAAATGGAATATTAATCAGCTATAAGGGTTTGAGTAAAACAACGAATACTGTTAATTGATTCATTTATTATTTTATTCCAAAAATCACTTTCATTAAAGCGATCGTAAATTAACAACAAATACAGTGGATTGAGCAAATACTATACATTTAAAAAAAAAATAGAATTTTAATAAAAATAACAGCACAAGAGACGCAAACAACAATGGATAACAAACATGAAAGAGAGACCAGTCCGTAAGGCCGACGTCACCTATTGTATTTCTAAACCTTAGGTAAGACAGGGTCATGTACAAACGGAATTGGTAAGGGAGCAACCATCAAAGATTTTGATTATAAACTACAAATACATTTTTATTTCTTCATCGACATTAAAAAACAGAGCCTTTCCTAAACCAATTGTGCGTGACCTTTTTGACGCTTTGGTGTTTCTAAAGTTAATCTTACCCAGGATTGACACGATATAGTCAACATCAAAGACTGCTTACGTTAGATTTCAAGTTTAAAACACAGAACTACACGTGAAAATTTTGTTCAGGTGAAATTTGCAATAAATGAGCAATTAAAGCGAATTGCACGTAAAAATAATCTTTAACGTGAATCACACGAAAATAATATAATCAATATTTATTTTCGCATTAATTAACTTTCTTCATGTAAATTCCTCGTGAAAATCGTTGTTACTACTGGAAACCTTTTTTTTTCTAAATTATCATAGAATTTATGAAAGTTGAAGAAAATTGAAAATGTTGATCACACTTTTCCATGGAATTTTAGCGTGAACTTTTAAGTAAATTTCTCCTTTAATTGAATTACTTTAAAAAAAGGTGAATTTCGCCTAAATTTCACATGAAAATTACGCAAGCAAAATTACGGTTAAAGCGAATTGAAAAAATTAAGTGTTGTTTTATTCGCTAAATTTTATATTATACATTTGAATATAAAAATTGTGTCATGTATGAATTAATGGACATGGCGTCGTGTGCTAAAATAACAAGACTATGATAAACGATTAACTAAATATTTAAAACAAAAAAAACAAACAAGGTTTTGAAAAAAATGAAGAATGGATTATACGTTTCTCATTATGAAGGACTTAAAGACTAGCAACAAGAGTAGCAATAACAAGCGACACACAAGTAAGAGCAACGAAATAAAACAAATGATCACAACGAAATCAGCTTTATTTGTGTGACGTCCCCATTGGACGAGAAACAGGACTAACATTCATTTTCAACTTTGGCTGTATACTTTTAAAACAACAATACGGTTGAATTGACTTCAAATCAAAGTTATTCAATTGTCTTCTTATTCAGGCAATAAATTAGCAATTCATGGCAAATGGACACAAAGGTCTTGAGACAAAAGTGTCACTTTATGTCTTTAATTAGACTTGTTGAATCTTGTCTATTTGTATTCATGTCTTAAAATGTCTCAAAATAACGAGGTTCATGCAGCGTACATATCTCTTGGGAGTTGTCTTTAAAAGTCTGCCTGTCGGCTTTCAAATGCAAAAACAAACAAACAAACAATTAAATAAAACAAAAACTAATACCACTAAAATTTTGGTGGGGTTATTTAAATTAGAATAGACCATAAAACAATTTTAAGGATTCTAAAATTTAACATTAACAATTAAATGTCGGAAAAGTAACATGAAATCGACAAATGCTAAGGACAAAATCATACAAATCCCCCATCCCCATCCCCATATATAAAATCTGCAACTCTCAACACATGTTAAGATTTAATCAGGTTTAAATTGGAATTCATATTTAAGATATTTTTGTTAAACATATACTGAATCATATTTCAACACCGAGTGTGAAAAAATGAACGAAACAAAGCAGACTAATAAATATGACTTTAACAATCAACATGGAACTTAAATGAATAAAATAATGATAAATAAAAAATATGGGAAACAAAAACAAATAATGAATTTCGCACAACATGAAAGATGAGCACTAAACATGAAGACAAAAAAGTCCCTATTTGGACATATCACAGACTGATTAAAGCATTAAAGCTTCTGTCGGATAAACATCATTCTGGCTATCATTATACAGTTATTCCGACTTAAAAAAAACAATTTTCTAAACAAAAAGTAATAAATAAATAAATAAATAACATATATAGACAAAAACAACTTGCACCAAACGAATAAATTCAGCAGAAAAAAACAAATGGTTATCTATAAAAGCTGCTCTTCCTGACAAAACAAATCTTTTAAATAGCTTACTACCAAAATATGGATTTCAACATTTAAAGCTACCCATTCAAATCAAACAAAACAGATATAAGCTATTCAAACAATCAAGTTCGCGTTTCCGAGTACGTGAATGTCCGGAAACTTTGTTCAAACCGAAGACATCTTTTACAGGAAACAGTTTCTGTTTCTTTATAACCCGTGGCCGTCATTCGCATCAAATCTCCATAGTTAAACAACGAAGGCGTAAATAACACGACACATATAAAACCAAAATATACAGCATGACGTCATGGATTGCTGCTGGCGTTCTTCAGAGGTCTTCAGATGTAATCTGTGATTTTATGTATGCGCATTGCTCTCAGGAGTTCTGTAAGTAAAAGTAAAGCAGTTGAGACCTATATATAGTAATTAGAAATAGAATTTTATTCTGTGTGTTAGCTGGTCATCCTGTTGTTGCATTGTTAAGTTACATTTTATTTATTTACCAGGTTTTACGTAAACACACACACTTTTGTCTTGATTTGTCTATTGCATATTTTAATTAATAGAAAATATTGAGATGTGGAATAAGTGTACGCGACACAGCCCACAATATCTTATGGGTTTACTAATTTCAAACCTCTATGAACTAATGCGACTTCAGTATTCACTTTGTTTTAATGTGTCAAACGTGGACAACAACAACAATAGGAAAGAAAGGCAAACTATTCACCTTCCCGATTTAATCGGTGGTCCCCATTTTGATCTCCCCAAAATATATAGTCTTCTCCAAAGTTGCGTGACATTATCGGACTTTTTCCTAAGAAAAGGAAGAAGTTTTCAACGTCTGTAGCCGATAGACCTGTTGTGGGATTCTCGTTGGCCTGAAGGAACATTTGATTGGCTAAAATCTCATACACGACGGTGTCGTCAGAAGTATCGTTCGGTGATCCTAGAAGGGAAGATCTCTAAAAAAAAATCACGAATATGAATAAATGTGAAAAGAGGTAGAAACAAGATAACCGACACAGCAAAACGTTGCTATGCTTGTTTGTTTTTTTTTTTAACTTAAACTTTGACTAGAGTGTCTCTGATGTGTCTTTTGTAGATTACATGCTCATCAGACATGGTTTATATTTCGTGCGGAATTCTATTGTAATTATTTTTTTTTATTAATTTTGATTCAAGATCCGTATGTGATAAAACGTTCAGATGATTGTTAACAACTTGAAAACTTGTGTTATTTTTCAACAGTCAATGGATGAAATTAAGTTTTGATCAGGTTGGGCTTCAAATGGGAAATTTAGATAAATTGATTAAAAATCATTTTTTTTCTATAATATAATTTTTTTTATAGAGAAAAAGTGTAATTGAAATTGATTTTTAAGAAATAAGTACAGACATATAAACTAAATATGGCGAACTATATTGTTACATGTATTATTGTTATCTGAAGATCAATCTGAACAGTAGAGAGCCGGTTGTCAGCTCACCCTGGAAGTAAGATTAGACTATATTATTTCCATGGTTTTACTATGTGAGAGTAACTTATCAAATCATACCTTTGCCCATGCTGATCTCCTCTTTCTAGGCATAGCCACACATACAGCAATTACTAAAAGCACCAATAAGCAAGTCTTGTACATCTTTGTATTTATTATGCCTAAAACAGATGAATATAAATGTGAACTATAGTGTATCAGAATACACGAAATATTCAAAACAACTTTTAAGAATTAATTTTGAAAGTACTGGTGTAATGATAAATGTCCTGATATGTCCTTATTGCACTGAATGCTCTTTTATTAATGTAATGTCTATATAAAAAATAAAGAAAAAAGTTAATGGACCCCAAAGACATTCTTAATGCCATTAAGTATTTAGGAATTATAAAAACAAACTTCTTTAACTTTGGTATTTTAGACGGCATTTATTCTCAAAACAAAACAAAATCTAAAAAATAAGGTTTAATAGAATAGAATAGAATAATTTTATTGACTCAAGCAAATTATAATAATGGCACGGGCCCAATGAACAATATATAATAACAACAGTGGTTTACAGTGGTTTAATAGAGGCACAAGATACTACAGAATCAAGTAACGTCCGGAGAAATATAATGAATACAGAATATATCTTATATCATTACACAATTCTATAATCGAAAAGAACGCATAAAGAGCAAACAAACTGACGTAGAACCAGCTCACTATCTACGGGGTTAAAGCATATAGGTGTGAAGACGTCGATGTCCTTATTTAAGTTCATTTTCATTTATAGCAAGGTTAATATTTACTATGAAAGATGATTTAAATGAATAATGGCTATGGAAGGTACATTCCAGATATGTACGATGGACCGTAGGTCGCAGTACATCATCTTCTAGTACGGTACGACATGTTAGAAAGGAATGTAAACTATGTCATCTATCTAATGGCGGACGACAGGGAAGGTGACAACGATACACGCTACAATGACTTACAGTTACTTTTTCAAACTTAATTTGACAGCAATGATGATGAAGACATTATGGATGTAGCAGTGTCGCCCAGCCTGTCAGATTTAGTACGTCGTAAAGACATGCTGGCTTACTACCATACAACTATAGGTTTTTGACAACGACCGCACTACTGTTGTATATTTATATGGTCCAAGAAGCACAATAAGAAACATACCAAATATACTACAGGAACATAAATCATCAAACTTTTATAGGACAAGATTTTTCCGCTTTTCAAAGGGATATTTGTATGGAGTACAAGGCAAAAAATATGCATTATTAGAAATATTCAAGAAAAAAGCAACGAAACAGTGCTTTTATTGCTGTACTTTATCCTCAAATTGTTGCAGGGTCTTAAAAAATTGATGGAGCAAATGATGTAGTGATATAGCAATATGGGGCTTTCAACCTGACGCTAGCGACCTCTTGTACCGTTTTAAACTAGATTTCTAGCTGCGTCAAAATTCACAAAGTGTTTTCAAAGCCTCTAATTTATTAGATAAACTTCAAATAAAGTCCATATACAAAATATACAGAACAGTACTTAAAATGATACTATAAAATAAATAATACTATTGAAAATTTATGAATAAAGTCAGTTCATGGAATTTGATTAACCAGTATACAATTATTTGCCTTAAGCTTTTTATTTAGGGTCGTATTTAATCTGTCACTGGCAGATGTTTCCTGGCTTATTATCTGCACCGGTGTAATTTTGTCTGTAACAGAGGCAGATGATATTGTCATTATAATTATTATTGTTTATTCATTCATCAATTTACTCATTCATTTATATATATAAATTAAAAAAAAATATACCATCACTGAAATGAGCAACCAATAAAAATGTATCTATTTTACATGGAGGTAAACCTTCCGATAGTTTCGGTGTCCGCCTTTTTATTCGTCTGTCCCACGATAGTTAGGGATGTTTAGATTAATATATAGATGTCGAGCTTTTAAGTAGAATATATCTAAGTTCGAGAACACTTATATTTTTTGGACAACCTTATCTATATAATCTCCCATTAGATGCTTTACTTATACACGGGGTTTTTAATACCGGCTACGGTATACACATGCAAACTGAGGACAGCCAAAAACATTAACATATTCTTGACTTTTAACGAAGAAAAGGACAATAGGAAAAAGGGAAGACAGCAATCTAATCCAAGTTTGTTGTCTACCATTTTCAGCTATTGTTCTCTCTTTGTCAAAAATCAAATATCGTTAAATTTTTTACTGTCTTCAGTTTTCCAGCGGTCAACGATAGCCGGTAATAGCCCAGGTTATATATTCATCAACCATCTTAACTCTTAACAATACAGATAGCACCATACCATGTAAAGAATTACACAGCCTTAGTCCATTGTTTCATTTCTGGAGTATCACAGAGACAACTATAGTCGTGAAAGCCTTTAAAATGTTCTTTTAGTAAGTTATAAAAAGTAAACAAAACAGTTGAATGAACTGAAACAAACTCACCACATGTCTTATTAACTGATATATCTAAAGTACAAATTCATTAAAAACAAATTTTGTAAAACAGACATTGAAGAAACCAGAAGTTGACCACTAATTAAATGATTGCAAATAAAAGTACTGGTGAGGGTTATATGTACTAATAGAGAGGATTTGTGTTTGTTATTCATCTTGTTAAATTACGATTTGCTTTTTGGTAGAAATTGAGTAGAAGTATTTTTCAATGCACTGCCTAGGGATACCACAGAAAAGAGGACCCAAAGAGAACACAGATCTTGATGAACAGGTTGTCTACGATTCTGCAGAAAACCTATGATGATATTTGGTTGTATACATCGTGTGAACAGTCTAAATTGTTTCACTAGAGTTCAAGGTTTTTTTTCCTATCTTCAGTCTCTAATATTTTTTTCTCACAATTTTTTTCACTAAATACAATTAATGGAAACATTCGTCAAAGCCATAATGTTAAACACCATGCTATTGAAAAGCCCCTAACTTTGGGAAATCAACCGATGGAAAATACACGAAGTTTTTACTGTTTTTTTTTTCAAACACTAAAGTAGGTATCCAAAAATAGTTTTGAATTAGATTTAGAATTCTTTATCGAGGAAGTAATATTAAACGGGATTAACTTAAATCAAACACAGATTAGCAATAGTTCATTCCTTCAGTAGGCGTTATCCGCATTATGTGAGAGACAAGCGCTTATTAAAGAAACTATTTTTGTGTTTGATAAATCTGTATAAAGTTCTAAATTAACTATGCAAACTGTCACCATCATTTGGAAACCTGTAAATGAAACAGCTCTGCACTTTCTATTCAACTAAATTACGTGAATCTGAACGATATCATTTCAACATACAATTTATGCCTTCAAATCTGTCTGATGAATATACCGTATTAATGTCGGACCAGTTCGTCTTAATATCTTTTAGCAGAGGTTTGTATTGATAAACGTTTACTAAAAGTAGACATAAGGAACACTTTGTACCCATTGATATGCCAATGTTTACTTTTAAATAACGACAAACAAGCATATTAAAATTGTTTGCTAGTAATGTACCTAAAGAAGTGTGGGTTTGTTTTCCCTTGAAATTAGATGTAGTAGGAGTTTGTTTCTAATAGATGAGTTCACCAGTCGGTGAAGACTGAGGCTACATATTTGTGTTTACCGTTAGTTGACCTCTAAATTACTTTTTCACGGCTATTATGAGTATTATGTAAAATTAGTCTGACAGTTTTGTTGTTGAAAACAAAATTGTTGACATCTATAATCAAAAGAAAGTTTAATACTTTGATTAATAAGAACATCATAATAAGTTTTTAAAGCTGCTTCATATGAAATCCCAATTATACAAGAGGCTCACAGGAGCCTGATTCGCATACCTGGTTCCTATTCTATAAGGGTTTTCTCTATGAGCTATTACCCATGACCTCTAAAAGGGGTCATCAGACATTTCGATCCAATGGAGACCTTTTTCTTAGAGTTAAAAGAAATGAAGGTTTTAGTAAGCAACATTTTTTCTTCTTTATCTTCAATAGTTTTCATTCTATAGGACAAAAAAGCGCATTTTTTACCTTAAATGCCAGGCCATAACCCCTGTAAAGGGTCAACTTTCTTTCTTTTCGATTTTATTCTTTGAACTTGGTGAAAGTTATCATAGAAATGTGTATTCCATTGACAGGTCAATAGTGATAAGAAAACTCAACTTGCTTTATCCATACATTGATATAATATTAAAGATAAAGCATTTTTGGTGTTATTCAGAAAAAAATATCTGAAATCAATCTCACAGCCGAGCAAATAAAGAAAAGGTACTGACATTTACTGATACATGTATATGCTAAGTATCTAATGTAAACGGTAAATGTAACACAATTGCTTGGCTGATTGATTGATTGATTGATTTAATGCTGTTTTCTTTGTGTCCAGTTGATACGAGTTCGGCTATTATTAGAAAACATTTTTTTACAGATTACAAAACAAATTACAAGATGTACAATCATATTAAATGTAGTTTTTGATATGATATACACACAATCAAAGTTTTCTAGAAGAGCGTGTAAAATATACTTAAATTTCCAATCATTGACATGCATAGCCGTATTGTAAAAGTCATCAATATGATAATATTGTTAGCTTATAATTTGAGAAAGCTTAATTTAGTATGTATGATATTAGATATTAAAAAGCCATACAAGATGAAACGTAAACTGTAAAGACACTGCATGCCAATTTTCTAAATTATTCGTATTAAACCTACTGTTGCATCTATTGCAAAAATAATATAATTTTGCCATGAAATATGTCATTGTACGTTTGATTTATTATTTTTTTTTGTTTCTTTCTTTTTCATGTTTAATCAAACTTAAGCATTTTTCCATTCCATTTCAACAAAATCTCTTCTTTTTCTTAACTATGTATGTTCAAATTGTATTTTTTTTTTATTTCAAAAGTATGTTTGACTTGTTGTTTTGACAAATAGAATGTTAGATAAGATAAACTTTAGACTTTCAAAAACACTTAGGTGATCCTCACTCTTATATATTCAAATATACCCAATGTAAACTCTCAAGTTTTCAGGATTAATTTCTATAACAGTTCAATTCTGTTTCTGTATTAGCACCATATACAACATTGCAATTTTAATTTTATTCTAAAATAGAAATTCAACCAACAAATGGAAGAAAACAAGTATATAAAGGAAAAAGAAATAACTTACAGGTGATATGTGAAATGTAACTCTCTAAGGTATGGTCATATGTTGTCCAGCTTCTTTTAACATTGACAAATGTTTCTCATTCATTGCTATATAAATGGTTATCCTAATATAATTATCCAATCACAACAGAAAACCGTGGGTAAAACGCATGCTATCACGTGGTTCTGACGTTAATGTTTAATTGTTTTTCATGAATGAAATTAAAAAGAATTTTCAGAGAGTGCAAAATTGTAAATCGTGCCCCACTGACCACATTAAAGACGAATTGGGTGAAATTCAACAGTGAAAGTTAAACAAAACCGTACTTGATAAACCATGAAAAGCACCACATTTGGTAATACATTACCTAAATAAGAATACTAATAAGTAATAAAGTTGATGAATTGATTCATATACGTTATTTGCTTGTGTAATTGTCTCTTATTTCCGGAAATTACAACATCTAATTCTTCTTATGAAAGGATTGTTATGGTATCGAAATCATTCTAACAAATCCAATGATTGTTTGTAAAGACAATTAGCTTTCATTTCTCTCACCTGCTTAAAATTCTATTTTAGTTTCAATATTATATTTTCGAAGAACATTAAAACCTTATCGTGACTGAATAAAATAATAGTTCTTGAAAGCGATCACATATCAGTCCTTTATTAGGATATATGAGGTAAACTCAAACAGGAATATGTTTTTAAACTTGTTTCAGACAATTGGTCCTTTTTCAATTATAGACAGGTTTAGCCGAAAAGTTATTGAGCTATTAGGCATCTATTACCATATTTCAGCATGAAAATAAAGGTAAACATTTCGATCAAAGGGTCAATTGAAAGGCGCCTAAGAGTTAACTGTATTTTTTAGTTTATTTAAGAATTAACTGTAATTTTTTTTTGGTTTATTGAACCATAAACTAAATTTTTCATGGTGCAGATGATTTTCGCGGATTATGTAAAATGTGTTCCATTAAAAATTGCCCCTCACATATAAATATCCAAATGAAAACGTCGTGCTCCATACCAAGTCTTATGTTAAAGGAATAAATGTACACTATGAAAAAAAAAATGAGTTTATGGTTCAATGAATAAATTTTAGAAAATTTTTAGTTGCAATTGCATTGAATGAAAATCCGTAGCTCCTCACATTAACTTTGCTTTGCTTTCGCTTCCGACTGTAGACTTTTGACTTCTATATTTGATAATATAGTAAGTAAATTTGATAATTTATAAAGCGAAAACCTGTAAGTTTTTTTGTTTTGTTTTTTTTTTAATTTGGTTTCCACTTCATCACCATCATTATTTCATGTTCTTTTTATCACGGTCGTCGTGTTCGTCTTCGGCCTTAATCATTTTTTTTGGTGTGTTTCAATGATATACTCCCTAGCTCCCAAGTGTTTGTAATTCCCCTTTGGGAAGAATTCTTCCAATGTTGTGTAATTCTTTTTGGTTTTTTTAATATAATAATCTGATATGCTATGGCCCATGTTTGGAATATTAATAATGATTATCAGTTAATAAAGAATTAGAATATAGAATGATATTTGGTCAGTAGGTTGGAGGACGGGTGTGGCGCAAATCATCTGTATTATGATTTTGACTTTTATGCATAAAGTTTACTGCCTTTCAGTATATTTTTATTTGTTTGTTGCTGACAAATCAAATTTAACTTAGAATGAGATCAGTATTTTATCATTATGGTGATCTACTAACAAATGACAACTAGGTCAAATATGAATGAAATAAATAAAATTCGGACAGCTGGACGTTTGGTCATTGCCTGGACCAGTGCACGTGGTCACGTGCAGTACTTAAATTAATATCCGTAACAGGTCTTCACTTAGTACGATCATAAGATTTGACAAAAAATTCTGGTGTAGAGGTAGCAGTTGAAAAGAACAAAAAATACCACCGAAGCATTCAAACCTGATTCCGCTCTTGCGGGTTGCGAATAGGCCACGCAGCACAAACCATGTCGGTAGAAGCCCACTAAAATACCCTTAGATACCAGACATCGGACCAGGCCGTTTTGCTTACATAGCGACATGGACGTAAGCTACAAGTGGTTGACAATGAATGCCATTGTCGTCAGGCTACAATGAATAGCCCTTTTCAAAAAGTCACCCGGAATTCCGATTCCGATTCTTTTGTTTTCATTTTTGCAAGAGTAGTTTCCCTTTATGGGTCGGCCTCATGGTGTAAACAACGTTGAGCTAAGGTAAAACATCAATTTATCCCTATCCGATTTTGGCGTAATTTCCCATTCCCGGTTCAAATGAACTGGTTTGGAGTGAAGTCTTGGATGTTAACGTATGTTTTAGCAATTTTAGACTTTGGCAATCAGATTTAAAATGTTTTAACAAGTTGACGAATTTAGTTAATTTCAACAGATTTTCAATGAAGAGGCCTACCCGGAAGTCGTTAACCTGTAGTGCATAAGTAAAATATTTCTCAGGTCTGCACGTCCGGAAAATACTTTCTAAAAAGGACTATACGGACTGCAAACCATAGTGGTGAAGGTTTTGGAAAAATGTCGTGTTCCTCAGTAGCATGGTCTAAGACACCGTGCGGTGGATCTCAATAAGAGTTGAACTCGCAGGATCCCCATTCACGATGCTTAGTAATTGTCCGATCCATCCATTTTTTATCAGTGGTGGCAGTCATTTTCTCCACTTCATAAATATTATGGCCATTTTATCAACCATTTCCTGTACATATCTGTGATTATGATATAGCCTAATTTGCGCTGCTTGGGATTAAAGCAATAACTTACTAACTATCTATCTTATGAAACATTTTATTTGAGACAGTTAATTACAAGACTTGATATTGCATGATTACCCAATGCTTTTTCGAAGAAAGGTTGACTGAGATAAATGGAGTATATAACATGTAGGCGGTTTGTTTATAATAAAGAGTGTCGCATTTGGCAACCTTCGTTATTTTGTCAACTGCAAAATATATCAATCCTTATAATGTTGATAACAAAAACAAAGATAAACGTAAATACTAAGTATGTATATGCCAAATTATCGTTATTTACATGTTTCTCTTTCCAACTTCATTTATTATATTTGTACGTGGGTTTCATATAACAAACCCACTATACTTTTTAGCTTTTAATGCCTTAAATTGTGTGTATATAATAATTCACAAAAATCCCACGACGTTGTTTGTTACATGTTATTTTTGAGGATACAATAGAAACGGCAATTTAATAAATCTGCAATGGAAAACAGCCAGCACATTTCTGCTTCCAATATGTGTAGACTAGTGCAAATGTTTTTGAAAAGATGTTCATTATTTATGTTGTGCGCCCGTGTTTAATGCAAATTTAAGATGCCCGGTCGCGCACATTTCACATGATGATGGCACTGTTTGTTTCAAAACGATGATATTTTTCAAAATGATCTTATTGAAGAACACGTTACGTCGATTTTAATATTTTGAATATGCAACATGTGTAATTAACAGTTATGAATATCACTATATTTTGTAATGCACTGTTTTGGGTGATGACAGAAAGAGACTTATCAAGAAAAAAATCACACACACACAAAAATCAAAGCGCTAAAGCGTTAAAAGGCAGAGCTAAATCTTAGCACTAAAAATAAAGAACGATCTGTGTTTCATAAACTTGAAACATGTTTGTTTCCTCCGCACACTTACACATTTGTTAAAGTCTGTAATTTAGCTCCGCCCACTTGATCAAAGGTCAAAGGTCAACAATGCGTAAGTAAACGTCAACGAGTATTGATACACGATATGTAGTGCACATTTATATCGCATTTATGTTGGGATATAAATATGTATCTGTGATTTTAGACAATCCGTATAACATTTAAAATACAATACACGATTAATGTTCTGTAATCATGGTAATAGATCTTCTGGTAGCAATATTGACTGACCGATTTACTCTGTCTAGACGAAAAAAAAAACGCGAAAATCAGATAGCTTTATGACTCTATAAGGCTCTGCCTAAAAACCGAACGTCCTAAAATTTAAAGAACTCATATCTTCAGAAAAAAAATCTTGTTTATCTAATTTAACAAAAATGCTCCGAATCATAATCAAAAGGGCAAGTCCCCTCAGTAATATACTATGTGATATATATTACATTTGCTATTACACATGTCAGATTTTGTCTTTGTCTTTGTTTTATTTTATGATTTTATTTTGTATTTGTTTATATAATATAAATAGTTTGTCTCAGTACCAATGTATATGGTTATGAGAATTTCTCAGAAATAAAGTTATATACTGAAATGAAATGGATCGATTGTTATTTAAATTTTTATCAGATTTTATATATATTTCAAACGAATTATTGGCAATGCCGAGTATGTGCTGCACCATGCAGCAACGACATACACTGCTGAAACACATAACTCACCAACTGACCCAGTTTTTAACAAAACATGATAAATCCCCCCTCCCAAACGTATGTCTGTTAATTTTTTTCTTATACGTGTAGTTATATGTCAACACACACGATGTTCAATTTAAGTTCCATTTTTCGTAAGACATTCTACTAAATTCGGTAGTTTTATTTGCATTTTTTCATTGGCGAAGTTCGATAAGTACCACGCCTATTATTGCATAGCTTACCAAATTAAACTAGAGACAAAAAGCATCATATGGATATATTCAGTATTCAAAATTGATTTGCACAACATAAATATTTTTCTTTATAAAAGTGTAAGCAAAATATACTAACCTTGCTATGTTTTTTCTTGATAGTTCTTGATCAACAGACTTAAGCCATCTCACCACCAGACCCATTTTCAATATAGCCGCCAGGTAAAATTAACCAACAGACCCATTTCAACATAGCCGCCATTTAGAATTAAACCAGCATACCCATTTTCAATATAGCCGCCATGTAAAATTAAACCAACAGACCCATTTTCAATATAGCCACCATGTAAAATTAAACCAACAGACCCATTTTCAATAAAGCCGCCATGTAAAATTAAACCAACAAACCCATTTTCAATGTAGCCGCCATGTAAAATTAAACCAACAGACCCATTTTCAATATAGCCGCCATGTAAAATTAAACCAACAGACCCATTTTCAATGTAGCCGCCATGTAGAATTAAACCAACAGACCCATTTTCAATGTAGCCGCCATGTAAAATTAAACCAACAGACATGACATTAAAATAATTTGATTTTAGAAGCATGAATGGTTCAAGATGACCGTTCACTTCTTCAAAGGATGATATCCGTATTAGTTGACATCTGATATAAATATCTTTAATTTCTAATTTACCATATGTTTTTCATGCGTGGTACTATTTCTACGTTTACCATGTGTTATGATCATACGTTTTACATATGTATTTCATGCGTAAAACATGCGTTACAATTTTTCCTGTGTATTGATAACCAATAATATAATGAGCAGTCAATATCAAATCGATAAAAGTTCAATTCAACAAGAGAGAACAAGAGGCGTTCAGAAAAAGAAACAAAAACAAAACAAAACAAAACAAAAAACGGACAGTATTTTGAATTCTTATTAAAGTGAAGGAGAATGTTGTTGACAATTGATTTTGATTTCTTATTATTGTGAAGGAGAATGTTGTTGACTTCTTATTATTGTCAAGGAGAATGTTGTTGACTATTGATTTCTTATTATTGTGAAGGAGAATGCTGTTGACTTTTGATTTCTTATTATAGTGAAGGAGAATGCTGTTGACTATTGATTTCTTATTATAGTGAAGGAGAATGCTGTTGACTATTGTTTTCTTATTATAGTGAAGGAGAATGTTGTTGACTTCTTATTATAGTGAAGGAGAATGCTATTGACTATTGATTTCTTATTATGGTGAAGGAGAATGCTGTTGACTTCTTATCATAGTGAAGGAGAATGCTGTTGACTTTTGATTTCTTATCATAGTGAAGGAGAATGCTGTTGACTATTGATTTCTTATTATAGTGCAGGAGAATGCTGTTGACTATTGATTTCTTATTATAGTAAAGGAGAATGCTGTTGATTGTTGATTCTTATTATAGTGAAGGAGAATGCTGTTGACTTTTGATTTCTTATTATAGCGAAGGAGAATGCTGTTGACCTTTGATTTCTTATTATAGTGGAGGAGAATGCTGTTGACTTTTGACTTCTTATTATTGTGAAGGAGAATGCTGTTGACTTCTTATTATTGTGAAGGAGAATGTTGTTGACTATTGATTTCTTATTATTGTGAAGAAGAATGCTGTTGACTATTGATTTCTTATTATAGTGAAGGAGAATGCTGTTGACTATTGTTTTCTTATTATAGTGAAGGAGAATGCTGTTGACTATTGACTTCTTATTATAGTGAAGGAGAATGCTGTTGACTATTGATTTCTTATTATAGTGAAGGAGAATGCTGGTGACTATTGACTTCTTATTATAGTGAAGGAGAATGTTGTTGACTATTGACTTCTTATTATAGTGAAGGAGAATGCTGTTGACTATCAATTTCTTATTATAGTGAAGGAGAATGCTGTTGACTTTTGATTTCTTATTATAGTGAAGGAGAATGCTGTTGACTTTTGACTTCTTATTATAGTGAAGTAGAATGCTGTTGACTATTGATTTCTTATTATAGTGAAGAAGAATGCTGTTGACTTTTGATTTCATATTATAGTGAAGGAGAATGCTGTTGACTATTGACTTCTTATCATAGTGTAGAAGAATGCTGTTGACTTTTGATTACTTATTATAGTGAAGGAGAATGCTGTTGACTATTGACTTCTTATTATAGTGAAGGAGAATGCTGTTGACTTTTGATTTCTTATTATAGTGAAGGAGAATGCTGTTGACTATTGACTTCTTATTATAGTGAAGGAGAATGCTGTTGACTATTGATTCTGATTTCTTATTATAGCGAAGGAGAATGTTGTTGACTTTTGATTTCTTATTATAGTGAAGGAGAATGCTGTTGACTATTGATTTCTTATCATAGTGAAGGAGAATGCTGTTGACTATTGATTTCTTATTATAGTGAAGGAGAATGCTGTTGACTTTTGATTTCTTATTATAGTGAAGGAGAATGCTGTTGACTATTGACTTCTTATTATAGCGTAGGAGAATGCTGTTGGCTTTTGATTTCTTAGTATGGTGAAGGGGAATGCTGTTGACTATTGATTTCTTATTATAGTGAAGGAGAATGCTGTTGACTATTGACTTCATATCATAGTGAAGGAGAATGCTGTTGACTATTGATTTCTTATTATAGTGAAGGAGAATGCTGTTGACTTTTGATTTCTTATTATAGCGAAGGAGAATGCTGTTGACCTTTGATTTCTTATTATAGTGGAGGAGAATGCTGTTGACTTTTGACTTCTTATTATTGTGAAGGAGAATGCTGTTGACTTCTTATTATTGTGAAGGAGAATGTTGTTGACTATTGATTTCTTATTATAGTGAAGGAGAATGCTGTTGACTATTGATTTCTTATTATAGTGAAGGAGAATGCTGTTGACTATTGACTTCATATCATAGTGAAGGAGAATGCTGTTGACTATTGATTTCTTATTATAGTGAAGGAGAATGCTGTTGACTTTTGATTTCTTATTATAGTGAAGGAGAATGCTGTTGACTATTGATTTCTTATTAGAGTGAAGGAGAATGCTGTTGACTATTGATTTCTTATTAGAGTGAAGGAGAATGTTGTTGACTATTGATTTCATATTATAGTGAAGGAGAATGCTGTTGACTATTGACTTCTTATTAGAGTGAAGGAGAATGCTGTTGACTATTGATTTCTTATCATAGTGAAGGAGAATGCTGTTGACTTTTTATTTCTTATTATAGTGAAAGAGAATGCTGCTGACTTTTGATATCTTTTTATAGTGAAGGAGAATGCTGTTGACTATTGATTTCTTATCATAGTGAATGAGAATGCTGTTGACTTTTGATTTCTTATTATAGTGAATGAGAATGCTGTCGACTTCTTATTATAGTGAAGGAGAATGCTGTTGACTTTTGATTTCTTATTATAGTGAAGGAGAATGCTGTTGACTTTTGATTTCTTATCATAGTGAAGGAGAATGCTGTCGACTTCTTATTATAGTGAAAAAGAATGCTGTTGACAATTGATTTTGATTTCTTATCATAGTGAAGGAGAATGCTGTTGACTATTGATTTGTTATTATAGTGAAGGAGAATGCTATCGACTTTTGATTTCTTATCATAGTGAAGGAGAATGCTGTTGACTATTGATTTCTTATCATAGTGAAGGAGAATGCTGTTGACTTTTGATTTCTTATTATAGTGAAGGAGAATGCTGTTGACTATTGACTTCTTATTATAGTGAAGGAGAATGCTGTTGACTTTTGATTTCTTATTATAGTGAAGGAGAATGCTGTTGACTATAGATTTCTTATTATAGTGAAGGAGAATGCTGTTGACTTTTGATTTCTTATTTTAGTGAAGGAGAATGCTGTTGACTATTGATTTCTTATTATAGTGAATGAGAATGCTGTCGACTTCTTATTATAGTGAAGGAGAATGCTGTTGACTTTTGATTTCTTATTATAGTGAAGGAGAATGCTGTTGACTTTTGATTTCTTATCATAGTGAAGGAGAATGCTGTCGACTTCTTATTATAGTGAAGAAGAATGCTGTTTACTATTGATTTTGATGTCTTATTATAGTGAAGGAGAACGCTGTTGACTATTGATTTCTTATCATAGTGAAGGAGAATGCTGTTGACTTTTGATTTCTTATTATAGTGAAGGAGAATGCTGTTGACTATTGACTTCTTATTATAGTGAAGGAGAATGCTGTTGACTTTTGATTTCTTATTATAGTGAAGGAGAATGCTGTTGACTATAGATTTCTTATTAGAGTGAAGGAGAATGTTGTTGACTATTGATTTTATATTATAGTGAAGGAGAATGCTGTTGACTATTGACTTCTTATTAGAGTGAAGGAGAATGCTGTTGACTATTGATTTCTTATCATAGTGAAGGAGAATGCTGTTGACTTTTTATTTCTTATTATAGTGAAAGAGAATGCTGCTGACTTTTGATATCTTTTTATAGTGAAGGAGAATGCTGTTGACTATTGATTTCTTATCATAGTGAATGAGAATGCTGTTGACTTTTGATTTCTTATTATAGTGAATGAGAATGCTGTCGACTTCTTATTATAGTGAAGGAGAATGCTGTTGACTTTTGATTTCTTATTATAGTGAAGGAGAATGCTGTTGACTTTTGATTTCTTATCATAGTGAAGGAGAATGCTGTCGACTTCTTATTATAGTGAAAAAGAATGCTGTTGACAATTGATTTTGATTTCTTATCATAGTGAAGGAGAATGCTGTTGACTATTGATTTGTTATTATAGTGAAGGAGAATGCTATCGACTTTTGATTTCTTATCATAGTGAAGGAGAATGCTGTTGACTATTGATTTCTTATCATAGTGAAGGAGAATGCTGTTGACTTTTGATTTCTTATTATAGTGAAGGAGAATGCTGTTGACTATTGACTTCTTATTATAGTGAAGGAGAATGCTGTTGACTTTTGATTTCTTATTATAGTGAAGGAGAATGCTGTTGACTATAGATTTCTTATTATAGTGAAGGAGAATGCTGTTGACTTTTGATTTCTTATTTTAGTGAAGGAGAATGCTGTTGACTATTGATTTCTTATTATAGTGAATGAGAATGCTGTCGACTTCTTATTATAGTGAAGGAGAATGCTGTTGACTTTTGATTTCTTATTATAGTGAAGGAGAATGCTGTTGACTTTTGATTTCTTATCATAGTGAAGGAGAATGCTGTCGACTTCTTATTATAGTGAAGAAGAATGCTGTTTACTATTGATTTTGATGTCTTATTATAGTGAAGGAGAACGCTGTTGACTATTGATTTCTTATCATAGTGAAGGAGAATGCTGTTGACTTTTGATTTCTTATTATAGTGAAGGAGAATGCTGTTGACTATTGACTTCTTATTATAGTGAAGGAGAATGCTGTTGACTTTTGATTTCTTATTATAGTGAAGGAGAATGCTGTTGACTATAGATTTCTTATTATAGTGAAGGAGAATGCTGTTGACTTTTGATTTCTTATTTTAGTGAAGGAGAATGCTGTTGACTATTGATTTCTTATTATAGTGAAGGAGAATGCTGTTGACTATTGATTTCATATTATAGTGAAGGAGAATGCTGTTGACTATTGACTTCTTATCATAGTGTAGAAGAATGCTGTTGACTTTTGATTTCTTATTATAGTGAAGGAGAATGCTGTTGACTTCTTATTATAGTGAAGGAGAATGCTGTTGACTATTGATATCTTATTATAGTGCAGGAGAATGATGTTGACTATTGATTTCTTATTATAGTGAAGGAGAACGCTGTTGACTATTGATTTCTTATCATAGTGAAGGAGAATGATGTTGACTATTGATTTCTTATTATAGTGAAGGAGAATGCTGTTGACTATTGATATCTTATTATAGTGCAGGAGAACGCTGTTGACTATTGATTTCTTATTATAGTGAAGGAGAATGCTGTTGACTTCTTATTATAGTGTAGAAGAATGCTGTTGACTTTTGATTTCTTATTATAGTGAAGGAGAAAGCTGTTGACTTCTTATTATAGTGAAGGAGAATGCTGTTGACTATTGATATCTTATTATAGTGAAGGAGAACGCTGTTGACTATTGATTTCTTATTATAGTGAAGGAGAATGCTGTCGACTTCTTATTATAGTGAAGGAGAATGCTGTTGACTTTTGACTTCTTATTATAGTGAAGGAGAACGCTGTTGACTATTGATTTCTTATCATAGTGAAGGAGAATGATGTTGACTATTGATTTCTTATTATAGTGAAGGAGAACGCTGTTGACTATTGATTTCTTATCATAGTGAAGGAGAATGATGTTGACTATTGATTTCTTATTATAGTGAAGGAGAATGCTGTTGACTATTGATATCTTATTATAGTGCAGGAGAATGCTGTTGACTATTGACTTCTTATTATAGTGAAGGAGAACGCTGTTGACTATTGATTTCTTATCATAGTGAAGGAGAATGATGTTGACTATTGATTTCTTATTATAGTGAAGGAGAAAGCTGTTGACTATTGATTTCTTATTATAGTGAAGGACAATGCTGTTGACTTTTGATGTCTTATTATAGTGAAGGAGAACGCTGTTGACTATTGATTTCTTATCATAGTGAAGGAGAATGATGTTGACTATTGATTTCTTATTATAGTGAAGAAGAATGCTGTTGACTATTGATTTCTTATTATAGTGAAGGAGAATGCTGTTGACTTTTGATTTCTTATTATAGTGAAGGAGAATGATGTTGACTATTGATTTCTTATTATAGTGAAGGAGAATGATGTTGACTTTTGATTTCTTATTATAGTGAAGGAGAATGTTGTTGACTATTGACTTCTTATTATAGTGAAGGAGAATGCTGTTGACTTCTTATTATAGTGAAGGACAATGCTGTTGACTTTTGATTTCTTATTATAGTGAAGGAGAATGCTGTTGACTTTTGATTTCTTATTATAGTGAAGGAGAATGCTGTTGACTTCTTATTATAGTGAAGGACAATGCTGTTGACTTTTGATTTCTTATTATAGTGAAGGAGAATGCTGTTGACTTTTGATTTCTTATTATAGTGAAGGAGAATGCTGTTGACTTCTTATTATAGTGAAGGACAATGCTGTTGACTTTTGATTTCTTATTATAGTGAAGGAGAATGCTGTTGACTTTTGATTTCTTATTATAGTGAAGGAGAATGCTGTTGACTTCTTATTATAGTGAAGGAGAATGCTGTTGACTATTGATATCTTATTATAGTGAAGGAGAATGCTGTTGACTATTGATATCTTATTATAGTGAAGGAGAATGCTGTTGACTTTTGATATCTTATTATAGTGAAGGAGAATGCTGTTGACTTTTGATATCTTATTATAGTGTAGAAGAATGCTATTGACTATTGATTTCTTATCATAGTGTAGAAGAATGCTATTGACTATTGATTTCTTATTATAGTGAAGGAGAATGCTGTTGATTGTTGATTCTTATTATAGTGAAGGAGAATGCTGTTGACTATTGATTTCTTATTATAGTGAAGGAGAATGCTGTTGATTATTGATTTCTTATTATAGTGAAGGAGAATGCTGTTGACTTTTGATTTCTTATTATAGTGAAGGAGAATGCTGTTGACTTTTGATTTCTTATTATAGTGAAGGAGAATGCTGTTGACTTTTGATATCTTATTATAGTGAAGGAGAATGCTGTTGATTATTGATTTCTTATTATAGTAAGGTGAATGTTGTTGACTATTGATTTCTTATTATAGTGAAGGAGAATGCTGTTGACTTTTGATTTCTTATTATAGTGAAGGAGAATGCTGTTGACTTTTGATTTCTTATTATAGTGAAGGAGAATGCTGTTGACTTCTTATTATAGTGAAGGAGAATGCTGTTGATTATTGATTTCTTATTATGGTGAAGGAGAATGCTGTTGATTATTGATTTCTTATTATGGTGAAGGAGAATGCTGTTGACTATAGATTTTTTATTATAGTGAAGGAGAATGCTGTTGACTTTTGATTTCTTATTATAGTGAAGGAGAATGTTGTTGACTTTTGATATCTTATTATAGTGAAGGAGAATGTTGTTGACTATTGATTTCTTATTATAGTGAAGGAGAATGCTGTTGACTTTTGATTTCTTATTATAGTGAAGGAGAATGTTGTTGACTTTTGATTTCTTATTATAGTGAAGGAGAATGCTGTTGACTTTTGATATCTTATTATAGTGAAGGAGAATGTTGTTGACTATTGATTTCTTATTATAGTGAAGGAGAATGCTGTTGACTATAGATTTTTTATTATAGTGAAGGAGAATGCTGTTGACTTTTGATTTCTTATTATAGTGAAGGAGAATGCTGTTGACTATTGATTTCTTATTATAGTGAAGGAGAATGCTGTTGACTTTTGATTTCTTATTATAGTGAAGGAGAATGCTGTTGACTTTTGATTTCTTATTATAGTGAAGGAGAATGCTGTTGACTTTTGATTTCTTATTATAGTGAAGGAGAATGATGTTGACTTTTGATTTCTTATTATAGTGAAGGTGAATGTTGTTGACTTTTGATTTCTTATTATAGTGAAGGAGAATGCTGTTGACTTTTGATTTCTTATTATAGTGAAGGAGAATGCTGTTGACTATTGATTTCTTATTATAGTGAAGGAGAATACTGTTTTTAAATGTTGTGGTCTGACGACTGTGATATACAGAACGACTGGTATCCTTAGTGCACAAATCGAAGTCTTTCTGTTTTGACCACAGCCTGCAATCTTAGCGCTTCTATGCATGGCCTATTGTATTGCCCATCGGGACCAACACGGGAACATTAACGACTATTTTTACTTTACTATAACAGCAAGCTCTAAATTTATGTGACTTTTCTTCTACATTATTGGAAAGATTGTAAAAAGTAAAACTATTAGATAGTCTTTGGAAATATGTCTTTTTAGCTCTCCTGACCCGAAGGGTCATGTGAGCTATTGTCATCACTTGGCGTTCGTCGTCCGTCAGTCCGTCGTCCGTCCGTAAACTTTTTAAAACGTTAACTCCTCTGACAACATAAGCCCAATTGAAACCAAACTTGGTATGGTTGTTCATTAGCATTTGGTGCTTAGAACTGATGTGGGGATTTTTGATTCGTCGTAAAACATGGCCGCCGTGGCTAAAAATAGAACATAGGGGTAAAATGCAGTTTTTTGCAAATAACTCAAAAACGGCTACAGATATCAAAATTCTGGATAAGTAAAAGTGACCAACACCTCAAGATCTACCAACCCTGAAATTTTGAAGAAAATCAAACAACCCATGTAGGAGTTATTGCCCTTTTTGTTGATTTTTTGCAAATTTTGCACCTGTTTAGCTCAATATCTTGAAAACTATACAAGATATTTGAGAAATTTAAATTGCATATTGTTAAGCACATCAAGATCAACAAAATATGTAAAAGGGTCAACGTTGTAGAACCTTTCCTTTTAGGAGTTATTGCCATAAGAACGTCAAAATTGAGCATTTTAACAGCATTTCCTCATTACATTGAAAACGTTAACTCCTATGACACATCTAGTCCCATTGGAACCAAACTTGGTATAGTTGTTTATTAGCATTAGGTGTATAGAACTGATGTGGGGATTTTTGATTGGTTCTAAAACATGGCAGCTGTGGCTAAAAATAGAACATAGGGGTAAATGGCAGTTTTTTGCAAATAACTCATAAATACAAATACAAATAAATTTTGATTGGGAACAAAAGTGATCAGCATCTGAAGATCTACCAGCTCTGAAATTTTGAAGAAAATCCAACGACCCATGTAGGAGTTATTGCTCTTTTTGATGATTTTTGGCAAATTTTGCACCTGTTTATAGTTGTTTATTAGCATTAGGTGTATAGAACTGATGTTGGGATTTTTGATTGGTTCTAAAACATGGCTGCTGTGGCTAAAAATAGAACATAGGGGTAAATGGCAGTTTTTTGCAAACAACTCATAAATACAAATACAAATACAAAAAAATACAAATAAATTTTGATTGGGAACAAAAGTGATCAGCATCTGAAGATCTACCAGCTCTGAAATTTTGAAGAAAATCCAACGACCCATGTAGGAGTTATTGCTCTTTTTGATGATTTTTGGCAAATTTTGCACCTGTTTATAGTTGTTTATTAGCATTAGGTGTATAGAACTGATGTGGGGATTTTTGATTGGTTCTAAAACATGGCCGCTGTGGCTAAAAATAGAACATAGGGGTAAATGGCAGTTTTTTGCAAACAACTCATAAATACAAATACAAATACAAAAACATACAAATAAATTTTGATTGGGAACAAAAGTGATCAGCATCTGAAGATCTACCAGTCTGAAATTTTGAAGAAAATCCAACGACCCATGTAGGAGTTATTGCTCTTTTTGATGATTTTTTGCAAATTTTGCACCTGTTTATAGTTGTTTATTTGCATTAGGTGTATAGAACTGATGTGGGGATTTTTGATTGGTTCTAAAACATGGCCGCTGTGGCTAAAAATAGAACATAGGGGTAAATGGCAGTTTTTTGCAAACAACTCATAAATACAAATACAAATACAAAAAAATACAAATTAATTTTGATTGGGAACAAAAGTGATCAGCATCTGAAGATCTACCAGCTCTGAAATTTTGAAGAAAATCCAACGACCCATGTAGGAGTTATTGCTCTTTTTGATGATTTTTGGCAAATTTTGCACCTGTTTATAGTTGTTTATTATCATTAGGTGTATAGAACTGATGTGGGGATTTTTGATTGGTTCTAAAACATGGCCGCTGTGGCTAAAAATAGAACATAGGGGTAAATGGCAGTTTTTTGCAAACAACTCATAAATACAAATACAAATACAAAAAAATACAAATAAATTTTGATTGGGAACAAAAGTGATCACCATCTGAAGATCTACCAGCTCTGAAATTTTGAAGAAAATCCAACGACCCATGTAGGAGTTATTGCTCTTTTTGATGATTTTTGGCAAATTTTGCACCTGTTTATAGTTGTTTATTAGCATTAGGTGTATAGAACTGATGTGGGATTTTTGATTGGTTTTAAAACATGGCCGCTGTGGCTAAAAATAGAACATAGGGGTAAATGGCAGTTTTTTGCAAACAACTCATAAATACAAATACAAATACAAAAAATACAAATAAATTTTGATTGGGAACAAAAGTGATCAGCATCTGAAGATCTACCAGCTCTGAAATTTTGAAGAAAAATCCAACGACCCATGTAGGAGTTATTGCTCTTTTTGATGATTTTTGGCAAATTTTGCACCTGTTTAGCTCAATATCTTGACAACTTTACGAGATATTCGAGAAATTTAAGAGAGCATTTCCTCATTACATTGAAAATGTTAACTCCTCTGACACTTAAAGTAAAATTGGAACCAAACTTTGTATTGTTGTTTATTAGCATTAGGTGTATAGAACTGATGTGGGGATATTTGATTGGTTCTAAAACATGGCCGCTGTGGCTAAAAATTAGAACATTGGGTTAAACTGCTTTTTTTTTGCTAATAACTCAAAAAGGGTGACAGATTTTTGAATTTTAATTGAGATAAAAGTGATCAGCACCTTAAGATCCACCATATTGTCAGATGACCCCCTAATTAAACTTATGACCCTTTCAATGTCAAATAGATTTTGCCTAATAGCCTTTACTGCAGGCACATATGTCAGGTGAGCGATTCAGGCTCCTGGGAGCCTCTTGTTTATTGAGTGTTCTAAGTCAAACAGTTTTCTTTCTCGCAGCTTACAAGGTGATTAAGTGTTTGCAAATTTTCACTTATAAGCTTTCTATCAATTTTCTGTTCCTTTAGACCTTGAAATACTTGTGTTCTAAATGAATATTTATATGCAATACAACAAACTAAGTATACAATTGCCGGAAAGGTGACCCTGACTAAACAGATATTTGTACCTCATAAAACAGCTAACCTTTGTTCTTAGTAGAGCACTAAAATAAATTATTTGACTTCTTACATCTAAATGGAATAAAATATAAAGCGACAACTAATTTGACCTTTTGGTTGTTATGATTTGAAACCAGCAAAGGTCATTAGTGCATAATTAACTGATATTTATGTAATAAGTAACATGAAATAAAATAATTAGTAGAAAATAACTTACCAAAATAGATATGTAAAAATTAATTAAGCTATTTTGGGGTTAATGTTTTGGTTCCATATTAGATCCCAAACGCCTATTGCCTGCTAAATCAGGGAAGGGGGATGGTCTTAAATGATGATGAAGATGATAAAGTGAGAATTAAAAAGACATAATGCGAATAAACTGCCTGACCCGACGTTAGGTAACAAATGCCGCTTTTGTTTGATGGACTTTACCGACGACAAACCAAGTGCTAATGTCAGCCTTTCCAACACAAGAAGGTTAAAGCATCATGTATAAGGCTGTGAGGATAAACACAAAATCTACCCGTACCGGAAATAAACACTGGTATGTATACAAGTCAAGGGAATAACAAATTTCAAAATATCAAGGCACAACTTGATTAACAACCGGTGAACGATGGGTCAGTATAGGTATTTCTCACTAACTCTTGTCCAACATAAGAAATCATATGCTCCTGAGACGCTTATACGTATTGAGATACAAATCCAAGAAAGTTACTAAAACTAAAAAATGAAAGAAGAAATTCATCTAGCTAATGAACCACAATTTTAAGAGAGGACGTTGTCAATATATCACAAAATGGGATAAAAAGACTTCCCAGTTTGCTTCTGTTTTATCTAGTTGTGAAAGAGTTTCTGAAAAGTTCATATTGCTTCAACTCATTTCGAATATGGGTTGTCATCTCAGTACAAAAATAAACGACAAAAAGACAATTCTTATTTCTAGATAATCAAATTGAATTTTGTACTTTGAAAGTAACATACTTACCTCGTGTACATTTCTTTCTCAATCCGAAACCGTTGTCGCTGTGAATTAACTGCAATTGTTTTTTTTGGTTTATTGAACCATAAACTAAATTGTTCATGGTGCACATTCGCTGATTATGTAAAATGTGCACCATTCAAAATTTAGTTTATGGCTTCTCTAAAGGAAAAAATATTAAAGTTAATACTTAAAAATAAATGTTTTCTGTTCCTTGTTTAAGTGTGACTATTTCAGGACTGGATTTGAATTATATGCATTTTATTTAGACCATGGGCCAATTGCAGAACCGCGAGCAGCGCCTACTGGCCTCGTTGATTAGGCTCCTGGCAGTTGTCCATTGTGGTTTTTCTGAATTGCCCCTTGCTTGTGGACTGTGTCGCGTACACTTATTCCACATCTCACTATTTCTATTATTGTAAAAAATTAGTAAAATAATGTTTTATTCCATGAAAACATTAAAAGATCGGTTAATTAAATCGTTGTATTAATATTAACACCTTTCAATCACATTGCACGTGGCATCCGTGCAAGTGCAAAGTGTATATGAACTTCATTGTTGTATTTCTGACGGTTTATCTAAAGTTTAAATGTTTCCATAATTGTAAATTCAATTTTTGATATTCTTATCTCAAACTTTAGGCTATCTTATAAAAAAAGTTGATAATTTTATCTTATTTACTCATTGTTGTAATATTTTTTTTGGCTTCATTATTTAGTTTTTTCAAATCCAATAACCTACCGGTCTTCCAATTTTCGACCTCTAGCATTGTCTGATGAAGGTTAATCCAGAAAAGCGCTATTTTGCTTTTAAATTTGATGATGTATAAAAAAATATGTCAATGTGTGGATCGTTTGTTTCTGGCACATATTTTTTTAAAAATTGAACTGTTTTCTATGGAACGCCATAGCTGCCTTATGATGATGAGTTTCATTATGTGATGATACTTTGTCATTATATGATGGTACTTTGTCATTATGTGATGGTACTTTGTCATTATGTGATGGTACTTTGTCATTATGTGATGATACTTTGTCATTATGTGATGGTACTTCTTCATTATGTGATGATACTTTGTCATTATGTGATGGTACTTCTTCATTATGTGATGATACTTTGTCATTATGTGATGATACTTCTTCATTATGTGATGATACTTTGTCATTATGTGATGATACTTTGTCATTATGAGATCAAAGTTTATTATTATGAACAACGCTGAAAAAAATAGTCATTTCTTATTTTGTTCAACAGGTAGTTTTTCTGTGTATCCCCCCCCAAAAAAATCGTTTCCAAAACGTCGCTTTCTCGAATTTCAAATCAATAACCAATATATAATTTATTATATATTAATGTTGCAGGGGCTGTTTCTGGGGGTAAAGAAACTCTGCGTAGGGTTCAATCGTTTTATTACCAAATATTACATGGCTCTGAAATTTACAACAAATCAAGTATCAAATATAGAAGTAACAATCAATCAATATAGTATAACAATATCACAGAAAAATCTAGTAGAATTTGTAAGTTTTAATAGCTCTTTCGTAACACAGAACAGGTGCGATCTGTTAAAGTACATTTAACCTTTTCAGAATTTATATCGCATTCCAAAGTGATTGGATGCGTATTGCATTACAATAGAACGACATTGAGCCAACCTCAAAACTTTATATAAAAATATGAAGGTGTATTTGCGTGATTAAAATAGCAAAATAACTTTAAATGTGTAAATTAATAATCTATAACTCTAATAAGTTATTATCAAAATATGTTTCTAAATAGTATATGTAAAGTTTCGTAAATCCGCTTGATACAATATCGGAATATTAAATAATCAAAAATATTAAGGGAGACAATAAAAATCTTACCACACGCAAATATACAGACTAAGCTTACCACTTGTGGAGCAAGCCGTTAAAGATGAAAAATGTTGTTTACAAGGTTTAAATATTTAATAAATTATGTATCGGTTATGGATTTGAAATTCGAGAATAAACCATCAGGAATTTATTTTTTTTTGGGGGGGGGGGGGTACACAGAAAAACTACGTGTCGAACAAAATATTTATTTTTTTAGCGCTGTTCATAATAATAAACTTTGATCTCATAAAGACAAAGTATCATCACATAATGACAAAGTATCACCACATAATGAAGAAGTATCATCACATAATGACAAAGTACCATCACATAATGACAAAGTACCATCACATAATGACAAAGTATCATCACATAATGACAAAGTATCATCACATAATGACAAAGTATCACCACATAATGACAAAGTACCATCACATAATGACAAAGTACCATCACATAATGACAAAGTATCATCACATAATGAAGAAGTATCATCACATAATGAAACACATCATCATAAGGCAGCTATGGCGTTCCATAGTTTTCGATAATACTTTCTTTATTATGCGTAGTTTAAATTATTGTTAACCCAATAAAATTCTGTTGACTTTTTAAAAGTTTACAAGAAAAATGTTCCCATTTTTTTTCAATGCAAATGCAACTAACGATTTTCTAAAATTTATTTATATGAAAACTAGGGGAAAGCCCCTCTGCATCGACTAATACCTATACAGGAATAGACTCGCTATGTCCCATGGGTCTTCCAGCCCATGACACACCACCGCCATTGTTGGCTGTTCCAGAGTATCCCTCGTTATCGCTGGAACCTGGTCGGAATTTGCATGACCAGCAGTAATATATCTGATGGGTATTTATAGTCGCGACTAGGGGAAAGCCCCTCTGCGTCGACTTATACCAATCGGTATAGACTCGCTATGTGCCATGGGTCGTCCAGCCCATGACACACCACCGCCAGTGTTAGCTGCTCCAGAGTATCCTTTGTTATCGCTGGAGCAGGGCCCGTCTTCCACCACGGGGAGGTACTGGTCGGAATTCTGGAAGACGCAGTAATAAAGTACAATCGACTCGCTATATCTGCCATGGGTCGTTATAACTTCAACATGGTTTTTATTTTTCTATCAAGCTGCATTTTTTAACGATAAAAAAAAATTTTGCATACATTTTTATAGTGAATTTACCAATATAACCTTTTATATAAAATATTTTAAATGTATAGCAAAATTATCGGAAAAGTTTTGTGGGATTTTTTTTGTGATTGTCAGAAAACAGGGGAAATAATTTCCATCATTCTAATGCCGGAACGATAACGGCTATAGGTTTTCCGGATTAATTACTTAGGTTAATAAGCAAATTGCAGACATAATTGCACATACGCTAATCAAATTTTTAAAGGGCACGACCATCCCCTGTTTCTGATATATGAAGCTTGGTCGTAGCATTTGTTGTTTAGGCTGCAACCCGGCTAGAAAAAAAAACGCTTCGTTATTTTAGTAGTATAGATATTTCATATAGTACGACGGCTTATTCGTGCCAAACAACAAAAGAAAAAAATAATTTTTATTTCGTTTGTTCGATTTATTAATCCGTTAGAACGGTTTAATATTAAACACTTAAACGGATTATTAATTCGTTTGTACGATTTATTAATCCGTTATCGAACGGTTTATTTCAATCGTTTGTACGATTACTAATCCATTAGAACTGTTTAATATTAAATCGTTTAAACGGATTATTAATTCGTTTGTACGATTTATTTAATCATTTGGACGAATTAATAAACCGTTTAAACGATTTAATATATTAAACCGTCCTAACGGATTAGTAAATCGTACAAAAGATTTAATAAACCGTTCTATAACGGATTAATAAATTGTACAAACGAAATAAGATTTTTTTTTTCATTTTGTTGTTTGGCACGGATAAGCCGTCGTAATATAGGATCCACCAAGTGGTAGAAAAAATTGTCAGAAGCAATGATTCGTGATAGTTGTAATGAGTTTTTGACTGCTTGAAGATCCCTATTGGGTCTCACAACTGTGTTCGAATCAAACATCGCAATGGAAACCTGGTTCAACAAGAAATACATGGACTAAATCAGGACTATTGCAATCTCTAATGTCTCAGGTATACCATTGCCTAGTTCAATAATTCTGTTTTAACTTTTCTATGATGTTCATAATCAATACAACATAATGGTTTTGTTTGAAGCGATTCATGCACTTACTTTTTTAAAATAAAATAATGAATGATTTTTTCTTCTAAAATTAGACAGGGAATTTGTCATGAAAATGATATTTCGAATTTCAGGCATAACAAACGAAGATGTTTTTGGGGAAGATCAATTTGTCATTGAGAGAAACATTCTTCCTTAATTAATGATGTAAAAGGTAAAATGTTTATCATATTTTGTGGTGAATACTTTAACTGTGTCGAAAGGTGTGATGTAATCAATCATGTTACCTTGCATCAACGTACATGCAACAGGAAAACAGTATAAATCAAAATAAAAATGTTACTAAAAAGGATGTATAAGGATTGTTCAACTATATATAAATAGGGAGGGACTTTTTGTAGTTCTGTCGATGTCCAGGTGCAATTTTAATTAACTTTCAATTTTAATTTAATTTTAAAATATGTAACAAATTTTACAGTAACAAGGTGACATTGTTTACAAACTGTGAAAGAGATAACCTACATAACAATAGTCATTAGTTAAATGTCACATCTTAGGAAATACTATTATTGTTTTAACGTAGGTATTAATAAATTGAATGAATGTATTTGTACTACAAAATGTCTTGTTTTTAAATAAATAGTGTAGAATAATGTAATCAAAAATCTACATAAGGCATTAATTCATCAAATAATCCAAATTAGAAAATGTCAATTTTTGTAATTCGTTTTAGAGGGGGCTCTTTAGAAAGAGGAAAAAATATGGTAGACAAATGTCCAGTGTAACTCAATCATTAACAAAAAAATCATTACTATAGAAAAAGCTACGCCGAGCGTAGCATGAAACGACCACAAGAAGTTGAACCCTGTACGTTGGAGGCCCAATATAGATATAGGCTATTAATTGCTTTGGTCACATGTATCCGGGCCATGGTGGACTTACAAAACTTTTTGATACATAATGTTAATGTTATCTCATGTTATTTGTGTAAGCTTCATGTAATTTGTGTTGTTTAAGTGTTATGGTAACTGGTAATATCCCTTTATTTGGGAATTTATACCAATAAAGTATGCGAATTTGAATTTGCATCTTGTGGTGGACTTTTAAATGAATATTTGACACATAAACTATTTCCAATTATGATCCCTAAAAGGGTAGCTTCATTACAATGATTATACAAGTACATGATTCATATAAATTTACATCAACAATAGAAAAAATCTTATTTCATATTAATTCACATTTTTTAGCCTTTGGCCCCGTATTTCTTTTTTTTCTAAAATGGTAAGGGCACAGACCCCAAATGCAATACGAAGCTTTTTTTTAGTGGCTTTAATAGTCATATTAATTAAACTTCATAACAATTGGCTGGCCCACTTACAACTAAATTTCCTGTGTAAAACTATCTGCCTCGACAAAACTCTAAAATATTGCATTTTTTGTCCCTTCGACCCCTAATTTCTCGAAAACGATAAGAGATATTGCAAATCTGATTGAAAACCGCAGGCAGGGATTTTCACAAGGATTTAAATTAAAAGATTTTGAAAATCTTATCAAAAATAAAAAAGTTGATTTTCAGGGCACGGTCCGTCTTTGGTCCCCTGTTGAAATGTAATGGAGCAACCGTTGACAGATTTAGTTTACAGAATTTCAAGAGCAATTCAACTATTTTTTTGTTAAATCGAACGAATAATAAACATTCTACAATAGTTTTGTCAATCTACCAGTTTGAGCCTCTTTTGGTCCTTTTTCTAAAATGGTGAGGGTCACAAACCCCATTTGCAAACATAACCATCCTGTTTAATCTTTATAACAATTAGCTGGCCCAATACAACTTGATTTCGTTTGTAAAACTATTTGCCTTGACCAACTTTTAAAAAAGACATTTTTTGCCTCTTCGACCCCTAGTTTCTCAAAAAACTGGTAAGAGATATTTCAAATCTGATTGAAAATCAAGCAGGGATTTTCACAATGAATTTAAGGATTCCAATGAAAATAAGATTTTGAAAATTGAACCAAAATTAAAAAGTTGATTTTTTTGCCCGTCTTTGACCAATTCGTGTGTTCCTATGAGTGCATTCTAAAACAGTTTTGTTAATACACTAGTTTTAGCCCCTTTGAGCCCTTTTTCTAAAACGTTAGGTGTCACCAAACCCAAGTACAATAGAAACTTACCTTTAGATATCAAAATCTCATAACAATCGATCAATATTTACTCAAGTTATGGTACGGAAACCAAATGTCTTCAGACGACGACAAAAACGACGACGACATCGCCATTACATTATACGATCGCAAAAAAAGTTACGGTCGTATAGATATTGTAAAGAAATTCACCGTTACATGCAGATAAATGACTTTGATGATAGGATATTTTTTTCTGTCCAAAAATAGTTATTGATAATATTATTTACTGACATTTGAACTCATCATAAAGGACTGATCATTTAACTTGAAAGGGGGATGGGACTTTTTTTTTTCTAAAAATATTTTTGAAAAATGGATGAAAAAAATATTTTAGCAGCAGAGGTTAAAATTACTCTTAAGAAGATTTTTTTCTATATAGATTAATGCTAATACTGAATAAAAAATATGTCGTGGCGCTTTCAAAAATTTTCTGGCCAATGCGAAAATCAAGCCCCCCCTCCCATTTTAAAGTTGAATGGTCGGTCCATAATGTTAAAATTCATTGTAGTTGAATCTTGTCTTATGTAATCTGCCGTTCAGTTCAGAGCAGATATGTCTCACTTTTACAACCAGAAGACAACATTTTCCATGTACTAAGAAGAACATATATAGAATTCAGAAAACTCGACTTGTTATTCATAAGCACTCACAAGTTAAGCCAAAGGAGTGCCAATTTGGCTACATCAGGGAGATGAACATGAAAGGTGTATAATAAAAAAAAAAAACAGTAATAAGGCGAAAAGAAGGACAAGGCAACAGTTTTAAAAGGGTGAACGTGTTACGACTCCCAATGGTATTAGAGGGGTGGATAAGGTTGAGGAAGCACTATAAGCTTAAGGCAAATTACTCGAGGATTCTACTCCTACCGCAAGCATTATAAACTTGCGAGAAATGTGGCATTTTCCAACATGGTGCAACTCAATGGTTTGCATTCAGATTTTTCTGTAGTTTATACTCCCACAGTTGCACCCAAGGTTTTCAATTACAAAAAAAAGTGTTGCGAGATTTCCAAATCAATGACCTCAAAGCAAAACCTCTAGACTGCTCTTGTTAAAAGTCCCCATTCAATTATGGTCCCTCTGGCCATGTTATCACTTGTGACCTGAAAATCGTGGAAAATGACTTACTTCGCGATGTTTTGGCTAAAGGACCAAAATATCATGAGACAAGACGAATCAACTGGAACCATAACTTTAAAACACTTATGGATTCAGTTGAAGACTATGCCAGAAAATGGACCAAGAAAGAACAGGAGAAAGAAAATGACGTTTTGTCGGAGTGGGTTAAAGCTGTGAGGTCATTGATTTTGAAAAGAATCAATTATTTGAAGAGTTCAATGAGCACTAAAGCAACATCCATTTTTAACAAAACACTGTCCACCTTACATGACAAATATGTTACTGTACCTGCAGAGAAAGCACCAACTAACATCATTTTTGTGTGCAAGAAACACTATATTGACTGTTTGACAGCTGAATTAGGGGTTGGTTGTACCAGCAATAGCACCACATCTACAGCTACAACACTGTCTAAGGGGAAATGATTGACAATCACAAATCTGTCATTTCCTCCCTCGGGCTCTCTGTTGGTGCTGACAATGATGACATTCCATCCCTGTATTAGATTCCTAAATGAAAGAACCTTAGTGAGTACGCTCACATACCCCACGCGTTCTTCTATTTGGCTATAAAAATTTGTTAAAACATATACAGGTACATATGCTATATTTCTTGAAAACTAAGTTTTGTTAAATTCTGTTCAGTATTTTTCTGCAAATTTCTAAGTCCAAAGGGCAATAACTCCAACAAAAATTTACGAAACAATAATTCCTGGTAATATGCACAACTACATATGGTGTACTTCTTGCATACCAAGTTTCGTTAAATTCTGTTGAGTAGTTTAAGAGGAGTTGCGTAAACAAACTTTGATGACAGACGGACGGACGATCGGACCAGTCAAAAACATTCCCTTTGCGACTTCGTTGCGTGGGGTATAATTACAAAAAATCCATACAAACAGCGCTTCAATGCAGGGTAATCAAAATGTACCACTAAACCTCTTTCAATTCAGTTGAATTTAATACTAACGGCAATAAAATCCGGTCTCCAGAAATATTACGATTGTTGTTATTCTAGAAATAGTATCGATCAAATGTGGATCCTGAAGAACTCGAAAGAACTATTAGAGATTCTTAACTCGAAATCAGTTTCATCTTGCAACAGCATCAACACTTTTGATTTCTCCACTCTTTACACTTCTATTCCGCATGAACATCTCAAATCACGATTGGCACAGCTGATTAAACGCAGCTTTTTCAAAAAGAATGGAAAACGCAGGTACAAATATTTGGTTAGTTAGTTAGTTAGTTAGTTAGTTATTGCTTTACTCCCAAGCAGCGCGATTTCGGGAGATGAACATGAAAGTGGTGATACAATGAACATGAAATGATGATGAAGTGGATGAAATGGGGACACAAGGCCAATCGGGTAGGAGAGTTTTGGCTGCCACTGGAAAAAAGGAGTGATGGGTAGGGACGGGAAATTTAGTCTCCTGCATGGGGATCCTACGGGTCCTACTCTTACTGAGACCTGCAGCAGGGTTCTTTAACGTGCGAGGAACGTGAAATTTTTCCCAACACGGTGCACCACTATGGTTTGCGGTCAGGTTTTCCGCATTATCGCCTGACGACCCCGCATCTCTCGATGTCAGGGCTGCCCCATTCAACCACCTGGGGCACACATCCCAGTCGCTTTGTGGGCAAAGCGGCCTGACCCCGATGTCAGGTTTCTGAGCGCTCTTTAGTGGACTTTTACCGACAAGCTTAGCGCTGCTGCGGGCCTATTCGCCTCCCGGGCCCCGCACGGGACTACAAATATTTGGTATTCGATTACAGTAAGACTATGAGTCTAAGAAAAAGAACAAATATACAGAAGACCAAATAGTCGACATGCTAAATTTTCTTATGGACAACATATTTGTTCGTTTTTTTAGCAAACAATAGGGATTCCAATGGGCACTGATTGTGCACCTTTGCTTGCTGATTTGTTTCTACATTCATCCATCTTATATATCCCCAGGAACTTGAGATAAAGGACACACCGGATTCTAGGAGGTCTGCTTCATATTTATATCTGAATTTCGAATGGGAACCTCAAGAAAGACTCTCAACAAAGCTCTATGACAAACGTGATGACTTCAACTTTCCAATCGTCAACTTTCCCTTTTTGTGTAGCAACATCCGGTCCGCTCCTGCTTATGGTGTCTTCGTATCACAGTTGATTCGTTACTGCAAAGCTTGCGGGAATTACATCGATTTCCTCGGCAGAGCGTCACGTTTGACACAGAAATTGCTGACACAGGGTTGCTCCACGGTTGTTGTCTTCACTCAAGAAATTTTACGGTAGACACCGTGCACTCGTAGACGAATATGGGATTTCTGTCTCTCAAATGAGTACAGATGTTGGTTTGTCGTAGAAATTTGTTTTGTTTTCCTTTACCGGATTTGACACACTGAATTGGAAATTAGCAACACGACGGGTGTGCTATAGCAGGCAGGAACCGATTACTCTTCCGGAGCACCTGAGTTCACTCTTGTTATGAGTTGAGTTTGCGTTGTTGATTTACGTTCGGTAGAATTTTGGTGTTTCTTTGTGTTGTTCTTGTTCGTGTTTACTGGTTTCGTCGTTACCCTTTCGGACTTTTGATACTCGAATGCCCCATTGGTGCCTCTTTGCTTCTTAATGAGTTGACAACCACATCATTCAACCAACTGGTACCCACAACTTAGTCGCTCTCGAGGTTTTGTGCTTGAGATTTGTTATCTTTGAGCGTTTCACCATTTTCTTTTTGATAGGAACATCATTAGCGAATAAGTTTATGAAAAGGGGAAACCAAATAAATTTTTTAAGGTGACTGAAAAGGGGAGAGGCGGGTAGGGTCCATAATTTTTGCTATGTAGTTCACTCAAGGCAGCCATCTAAGGATGTCTTATACGTGCACGAAGCGTGGCACTCTTAATACACGTTAGTTGACGAGCTGAAGGTTTTCCTTATGAAGACCTGGCAATTTCCGAACACGAGCTCCATCCTACGACTGAACCAACGTCAGAATCTTCAGATCTTTACGACAAGCTGGGCTCTGCTAAGGGCATATTCGCAGCAAACGTTTTACTGATATCCGCACAGGTACCACGTATTCAAAAGAGAATGGGGTTTTGGGGTTCATATTACTGACATACATTAAAACCAGATATTGTTACCTTGTATGAATGCAACTTTCTAATCTTTGTACTGATAACCCATATGACTTTCATTTTTAAGCAGATTAGACAGTAAATAATCTCTGTCGACATATACACATCTGCAAAAGTCTGCCATGTAGGAGTAAGATGATATATAAAGAAAAGAAAGTTTATAAGGAATGGAAAAGAAGCTGTAAATTAATTCTCCTAGACTTATTTATGAGACTTTAATATTTTACTAAGCCCATAGGCAGCTCTTACACTTTTATATATAAACGTTTTATACAGTAAAATATTACTTTGTAATTAGTAGTATGAACAATACTTTGAAGTCATTTTGTTTGTATAGGCACCTTAAATGTCTGTTTGTTTTGGCCATCCATGATAGAGTGAGTGAGTGAGTGAGTGAGTTGGTGTTTTTCGCCCGTGCAACGCTATATAGGTTACTTACAGGCGATGAACATGAAAAGGATGATAAAATGAACATGAAATGATGATGATAAATGAAATATGGCGATAGGATGGGAAACAAATGAACGGTAAATTTTGAAGAACCACAGGAAAAGGGGGAAAGGTGGGTAGGGGCAGAAAATTTATCCTATGTGGTGCACTACTTGGCGGTCCACAAAGGGGTCTTTTACGTGCATGAAGCGTGGCACTCTCCACACACGTTGGCCCACTATGGTCCAGCGGTCAGGGTTTCCGTATTATAGACCTGACAACCCCCGCAGACGAGGGACACCCTATATTCAGCCACCTAGGGTACACACTTGGTCGCTCTATGGGCTGAGCACTGACCCGACATCAGAATCCCAAGCTAGGCTCTGCTTCGAGCCTTTTCGCCACCCGGGCCCCGCACGGGACCATCCTTGATAGAAAGGTTAACGTTTTTTAAATTTATGATATCCTGTGTTTGCCCTACCGATTACTGTGGTGTTTGTATGATTATTGTTACTTTGTTTAGAATCAACAAAAAATCTAAATCTTTTTTGTCTGTTTATTGCATTCTGTTTCTATTTTTTTTTAGGTAGAAGTTATTGCTTTACTTCTAAGTAGCAAGAATTAGAATTTATCAGCGAGATGAGAATAGAAGGAGAGATAAAATGAACACTAAATGATGATGAAAGGTGAGAGTATGGTTACCTGAGCACACGCCCTTGCCGCACTATGGGCAAAGTGGTCTGACCAAAATCCCACGGCACTAACACTCTCAAATGGCATATCATTTTGCCTCAAGAGACTTGCTCCTGGTTTTATTTTACTTGTTTCTCCTTCTTTTGCTCTTGTTCTGTGGTGGTTTGTTGATTATTTCTTTACTCCCAAGTGGTGTGAATTAGGCTATATCACGAAGGCGAACATGGAAGGATTGATAAAATGAACATGAAATATGACGTGGAAAAGACACAAAATGGGTTAAGCGAGCTTAGAAAATAGAAGTGTGGTTGAGAAAAGGAAATTCGAGGGTCCTACTCGTATCAACACATGCAGCAGTTTTCTGTAACGAGCAATGGAAATTGCATTTTCGAGAGTTCATATTGTTCAGAACTTAGTTAAATTACGTGATGGAAGTCAATCCAGACTAAGTCAAGGATCCTTACATTGCGACAAACGTGAACTTTCTGATTGATGATTTATTTTTTAATATTTTTTTTTTCAATTTGAGTAACAAAAATTCGAATAAAAAGTAAACTTCAGTGTGTTATAGTCGTAGAATTGTAAGTTGATACTTATGATTGTGTGTTTTTTTTAATAAGCTCGCCATAAAATATTCTCAAAGGAGAGAGTTGTTTGTCATTGGTAGAAACAAACATCCATTAAAATCTTCTTTTATATCGTATTTGTAATGTTATATTAAATAATATTCTTTATTTGCAAAACGACTGAAATCGAATTAAATATACAATAAGAAACCTATATCTTACAACCTTGAGTCAATGACGAAACATCGATGTCTGGGCAAGAAACAAACACCCATAAAATGTCGTATGAGCAACCGTAAACCATTTAAGTTGAAATGTTAAGTCAAAAATTAAGTAAATCTAATAATTTGAAAATTAAATTACATGTTGTATCTTTTGTCGCATATTTTGTACTACAATGACATTCTGAGTACTAGTAGTTAAAAGTTAATCAATGGTGTTTTAAATCCTAATTCTGACAGATAAACAAAGATCGTAGGCTCATCCGTATTAATAAATAGTATTTTATTTAAATATTTTTCATAGGGATTAGTAAGAAAAAGCATATTGCTTCCTGCAGATCGCTTCTACGTGAAAATAATCCTACGACGATTTCTAATCCCAAAGAATCACTGGTGACGTAAATAACCTGATTAATCTGTCAAGTTAACTGATCATCAACAACTTGAACTCTTCTTCTATGGGCTTTTGGTTTGGAAGTAGTTTGATGTTTGTTTGTTTGTTTGGAGGCTGTTAGTATTAGTAAGTAACATTTCGGGTGCTTGACGTGGATGAAAGATAACTCTTGAAGATAAACGATAAGTAAGAGTGCTTCAATAACTTGTTTCCATCATGCCACTAAATCTGAAAGCATAACTTATATGGCAATATATAAAATCTTTCGACCGCGTGTGTGTCCATTGTGGTGAATAGGGCAACAGCAACACTTGAGTCCATGCAAGAGCGCCGAGTGCTATAATGAAAAATTGAGATGCTTTGCACACAGAGCGACCGGGATGTGCACCCACGTGGTTGAATGAACTTTCCCGATGGGGTCCATTACCGGCTCAAGCGTCACGTTTCAAGCTCAAGCTCCATTTTTATGGGCCAAACCTTTCAGTGGGAGATACCGAGCCCTATTTTAAACGTCGGGTTATCTTCGAAGACATCAATAATAAAAGAACAATTCAGCGGAGTATTTACGGTGCCATCCAATGAGCTCTGAACCATATCCACATATGAACAAATTTATCATTGACACCAGGGGATTCACTAGTAATTATATAAGCTCTTACAAGACCTTAACCCACCCGTTGCAAAGGAAACAAACTGCCCTCCAACAACTTTTCTAAAAGGGCTTGAAGAGGAACTTGAACCACCTCTGGGAATAATATCTAAGGCATTATTTAAGCAAGGTACCAATCCCAGGCGATCGGACACAGGCCCATTTCACACCCGGTTTAAAAAACGAGGACCAAACTTCACTACCAATTCACAGGCCTATCCCTCTTGTCCGTGTTTGCTGCAAACTCCTAGAGCATACCTTCATATCCAAGTCATAAAACACCTCAATCGACATAACATACTATCGGACCAAAAACATGGAAAAAAAGCGGTCATGTGAGACACAACAAATACTGACTATCGAAGACTTGTCATCTGGTACTGTCGGTGGAGAACAGATCTAGACTTCAGTAAAGCTTTTGACAACGGGCCAGTCGAAAGGCTTTTGTTGAAGCTTGACCATTATTTTGTTAGATTAGACGACATTAGGGTCAGTTGCATCATAGAAAACCGCTTCAAATAAGTCCTGATTGATGGATAGGCCTCGTCACTATCACTAGTAACTTATGTAGTACAATATGGTTCTGCTTTATATTATCGTCCTACCAGTCAGTTCTACAACTGGACTTTTCGCAGACGACAGCTTGTTGTCCAGAAAATTAAGGGCACCAGAAGATTCAGCAATACTGTAGGAAGACATACAAAAGCTTGAAACCTGACAACGAGACTTGCAGATGGCAAAATGCGAGGTATTAAGAATAATCAAGAAGTGACAGGTGATTGATATCATCTACTTAATACATTCACAACAACTAAACCTCGTAAGGAAAGTCAAATATCTTGGTGTTACAATATTCAGTAACCTGTCCTGGAATTATCAGCGATTGGCCGGATTATTCAGTCCCTCGGAGTTCAGCGTTCTTGTCACGGCTGAAAACATTTGGTAACTGATGAAATCAAAGTTTAATTTTACATATGTTTTGGACGATTTCATACCAAAAATAAATATCCAAATGAACTAACAAAACTATTCACTTAAACTATACATGAAATAGTTGTGTGCACTTCTTGTTACATATCACTTCGCATGTTTGCATATAGTTTGAAATAAGACACTGAATAATTAAATAAAAAGTAACGAAGTTGATAATCATACCCCAAGATGAAAATTAATGAATTATGATTATAATTTATTTTTACAAAGAAGCTGAGGTACCAATGGGGTATCCGAATATCAAAAGTCCGAAAGGGCAGAGACAAAACCAGTAAACACCAACAGGATCGGGACAAAAACAGACAACATGTAAAACATGGAAACACAAAATAACTGAATATCAATCAACAACGCGAACTCCAGTCGAAACAAGAGTGAACTCAGGTGCTCCGGAAGAGTAAGCAGTTCCTGCTTGCTATAGCACACCCTTCGCGTTGCCAATAGTCCTTTCAGCGTGTCAAATCCGGTAAAGGAAGACAAAACAACACCCTATGACAAACCAACATCTGCACTCATCTGAGAGATCGAAATCCCATATTTGTCTATAAGTGCATGATGTCTTCCGTAACATTTCTTGAGTGAATACAGCAACCGAGGAGCAACATAACCCTGTGTGAGCAATTTTTGCGTCAGACGTGTCGCTCTGCTAAGGAAATCGATGTAAGTCCCGCACGCTCTGGAGTAACGAATCAATTGAGATACGTAAACTCCATAAGCTGGAGCGGACGGAATGTTGCTACACAAGAAGGGAAAGTTGACGATTGGAAAGTTGAAGTCATCACGTTTGTCATAGAGCCTTGTTGAAAGTCTTCCTTGTGAGTCAATTTCTAGATGTAGATCTAAATATGAAGCAGACTTCCTAGAATCCGTTGTGTCCTTTATCTCAAGCTCCTGAAGATATATGAGATGGAGAAAGTCACCAAATCGAAAATTGTTTAGTGAAAGGACATCATCAATATAACGGAACGTGAGGTTGAAAGAGAGAGCTAGTCTACGGTCTTTTTTGTCTAGAAGAGATTGTAAGAAGTCTGCTTCATATGAATGAAGAAACAAATCAGCAAGCAAAGGTGCACAATTAGTGCCCATTGGAATCCCTATTGTTTGCTGAAAAACACGTCCACCGAACTGAACAAATATGTTGTCAATAAGAAAGTTGAGCATGTCGATTATTTGGTCTTCTGTAAATTTGTTCTTTTTCTTAGACTCATTGATGACAAAGTAAGTCTTGGTATAATCGACTACAAGAAATTTGTACCTTCGTTTTCCATTCTTTTTGAAAAAGCTGCGTTTAATCAGCTGTGTCAATCGCGATTTCAGTTGTTCATGTGGAATAGAAGTGTAAAGTGTGGATAAATCGAATGTTTTGATGCTGTTACAAGATGAAACTGATTTAGAGTTAAGAATCTCCATTAGTTCTTTCGAATTCTTTAGGATCCACATTTGATTGACACCATTTCTAGAATAACAACAATCGTAATATTTCTGGAAGCCGGATTTTATTGTCGTAAGTATTGAAGTCAACAGAACTGAAAGAGGCTTACTTGTACATTTGGATGACACTGCAATGAAGCGCTGTTTGTATGGATTTTTATGTAATTTAGGAATCCAATACATGGATGGAATGTCATCATTACTGCCACCAACAGAAAGGCCGAAGGAAGAAATGACAGATTTGTGATTGTCAATGATTTCCTCCTTAGACAGTGTTGTAGCCGTGTATGTGGTACTATTGCTGGTACAACCAACCCCCAATTCAGCTGTCAAACAGTCAATATAGTGTTTCTTGCAAAAATGATGTTATTTGGTGCTTTGTCTGCAGGTACAACAACATATGTGTCATGTAAGGTGGACACTGTTTTGGCAACATCAGCGTTGCTGAAAATGGATGTTGCCTTAGTGCTCATTGAGTCTTTCAAAGAATTGATTCTTTCCAAAACCAATGACCTGACAGCTTTTACCCATTCTGACAAAACTTCACATTCTTTCTGCTGTTCTTTTTTGACCGATTTTCTGGCATAGTCCTCAACTGAATCCATAATTGTTTTGAAATTATAGCTCCAGTTGATTCGTCTTGGCTCACGATATTTAGGTCCTTTAGCCAAAACATCGCGAAGTAAGTCATTTTCCACGATGTTGAGGTCACTAGTGATAACGTGGCCAGAGAGACCATATTTGAATGGGGACTTTTCACAGGTACAGTCTGGAGGTTTTGCTTTGAGGTCATTGATTTGGAAATCCCGCAACACTTGTTTTATAGTTGAAAACCTTAGGTGCAATGGTGGAAGTGTAGGAATAAGAGATAACAACAAAGGTGATCAGAATAAAGTATATATATATATAGATAATTGGAATGCTTTTATTTTTGAAGTAAGGAGGATCTATGTTACTGGTCATAAAAAGATTTTTTTCGCTATACAGATTAATACCAAATTTCGATATATAAATTGAAAAGTAATGGATATGTGGCGGATTTTTTGAAGGATACAATTTCGTAAACTTCGCCTGTACATGAAAAATGTAACGTTTACTTATTAAAAATGTGTTTTTTTTAAGTTGAAATATATGACGTTTCGATTACACAATATTACGTAAATTGTAAAAGATGTGTTACGATCGTTTACCTTCCTTTATACCTACATACGTATGATGACAGATTTATTTGAAAGTCAGACAAATATAGAACCGTTGTATGAAAAATATTATGTCATAAATTTTGTAACTAGATAGATTTATATTCCAAGTTAATTGTTTAAATGAAATATTTTGTCATAATAGTGTATCTTGTTTCCGTGTAGGACGAACGCTTAATTCTCAAAAGTATTACACTCATATTTGTATAAAATATGAGACGTATTGGAACTTGTTTCTCAGAGTTGAATACGATTTTGTCGGTCAGAATACAAATAAAGTAACGCTTTTCAGTACACACCGAGTAACCCCTTACGTTATAGTGTAGTACACTACGTTAGTTTTTACTTATAACGCAGCAAGAATCAAAGAAATATACCAGAAACAAACAAAACATCGTGATATAATAGGCAATAAAATGGAATATATCAACATTTATAAGAATAAACAGCAAATGCATCATAAACATTTTGCTCTTTAAATCTGTTGCGGGCAAAGGAGAGTTCTGTGGTGTACATATAGCAAACCCTGTACTTTGTAATAGACAGAAACAAACACATTTTGTATTCATTTGAACAGTAACGGTGATTACATTCCCCTATTTCGCAATAGAGCCACATCCTACGATGCCAACCTTCTTTTTATAGTGTGATTAACTTAAAATATAGTATTACAATACAGGAAAGATATTTAACAGAACATTTGATTTGATTCTTGCACTAACAGTAGTGTCTAAACCAAACCATATCTGTTTTGCAGGATTCCATTACAAACTGTCAATCCTTATAAGTCCAGGTTGCCTTTATATGGTTGTAATCATCAATAATGTTTCCTCAAAAGTACGCCATATGTCTTCAGATTTGAACGAAACAGTAGGAAATCTAGACAGTTTTTGCAGAATTTCTAATTATGTTTTCAAAACATGTTATATTGTTAATTTACTACTTTTCACATATTAATTTTTAGGATTGTTGACCGAATAATAAATATTTTTGCGTTGCTGTAGAAATATAGAAAAAAAGAATTATCAGTGATACAACTTATAGTGATGTTATATATATTATCTTTATCTTATCTGATAGCTTCACTCCTTGTTTACACGCCTTCAAACGATTTCTCATTAAAAACAAGGAAATGTTATAAAAAAGCAAGAAATGTATTTGAATTAAAAGCTTTTTTATACCGTTGAATTCAAATTAATATTAACATTTTAGTAACATCTGTCACAATAGTTATAAATAAAAACCTAAAGTTAATCCGTTCTGGGACCAACACTTTGGATTTGAGAATCATCAATAGCTAAATTTTCAGTTTAGATTGATGAACTATTAAAATCCTAAAATTATTTTTCTGCATGCACAGATTTTTTTAAAGTATTGAATTTGCCATGCGGTTTAATACATTTCGAAGTCACCCTGTTTGGGGAGTCTTGTGTCCGTCCCTCGGTTAACCCTCAGCGGCTTCAACACTTTTGTAGAGGAGAAACATTCAAGTCTTCATTTTATTGCTGTGTCCTTTTATTCTGGTTTTGTTGCGTTGGTAGACGAAAAGTATTTCTAACAACACGTACATAATGGTTAGCGCTGCTGGTATACATGTAGCTCGCTCAGGTATCAACACTTTTTCTGTTGTTGACGAATATTTCTAATTATTATTATTTGTCTGTGTAAATTTCATATCTTAGTGTTTATTTTGGTTCCGTTTCGGAATTATTTTGTTTTATTGTCCTATACTCTCTTCATATACGATATTGAGATGTGGAATAAGTGTACGCGACACAACAAACATAAACAAACAGCAATTCAAAAAATCACAACGGAAAACAGCAAGCAGTCTTCAACATGACCATAGGTCACTGCTTACCGTCTTGCATTGGCCCAATATTCATATTGTGTTTGGTATTAATCATCCTCTTTGCTGGAGCGCCTCTGATGAGTCTTGAATAGAGGGATCGCACGTCAGGGTTAGCAAAACTTTGTTGCAATTTATTTTCTTTTCATTTCACCTTGTTATTACCTATATCTTGTAGCAGGGTTACTATAACACTAACTCACTCGATCATGACTGGACATTTCAGCAGGTTTACAAACGAGTGAACATTAAAAAGTTAAAAATATAATAAGTATCTGTATTTGTTTGTATCTATAAAAAGATGTTTTAATGACATAGTTATACACAATATACGAGACAAAATCTCCCGGCTCTTCTTTTTTTTTAAATTTCACAGCTCTGCTGTACAGTTATCAGCTAAACTCTAACACACGAAACAAATAAATAAATACAGTACATTTATATGGGACTATCCTTTTTAGAACTAAATATATATCAGTGTCTTATTTGCTTCTAAAGAATTTGCTAAGATATTGGTAGAACACGTTGTGAACCGATGGACAGTGGCGCCATCGGCAATACCGTCCCCGTTTTCTACAGTAAGCGTCTTGTACCACAGTACCAGAAAACGCCATCTTGCATGCCTCTGTTGAAGACCGACAAATGTTTCCTTCAGTGCATACAGTTATCTAAAATCAAAAACGTTAAAGAATATTGAGTGACAAAAACAACAACAACAAAAAACACAAAAAAAAAACAACGAAAAAAAAAAAGAAGCAAAAACAAAAAAAGTCAATACGGCAATACCTTTCTTTCACTCTTCCACATGTTTTCCATTCTGTTTGGAATCTTTTCTAATTTGAATGAGTGCATGAGTCTCAAATCACTCAACTTATTTCAAATAAAATTTAGGAAAGCCTTTGTAAGAAGCGAAAAAAATATTTACAAATATCACCCTTTTGATATACGATGAACATTTCTAGCATTTTCTCAGGACGACGAGAACAACTTTTTAAAAGCAAGCTGATGGATACACATCGGTATAGCAAAGAGCTTATGTAATAATGGATAAAAATAGAGTGGTGATAAACAGAACTTTGAAAATATAGAACAACCAAAGTGTAAGGACGGCTAGTGGTTACACTGGTAAGTACTTACCCCACATTTACAATCATACAGATTATGTGTGAGAGATGTTCTCTGGCATTCTTCAATGTCTGTCCAATTCTTGACCATATCACAAAGTCCAATACCAAAGCCTCTCTTTGCACTTCCCCGTCCTATCAAAATATAACAACGTTAATTAGTCTTCAGAGAAAACGGCATATTTATTACAATCCCAGGTAGCTAAAAGAACAATTTCTAAGCCTTTTAAGGATATTTTTTTCGTTTGTAAATTCTTGCATTAGTTGCTTTGGTCTTACAACTTTGGCCTTAGTTAGTTAAGAACTGTCTTATGAGATGAACATGAAATGATGATGAAATGGAGAAAATGGTAGCATAAGGTCAATCGGGGATGGGAGTTTTGACTCCAGGGTTGAAAAAAAGATGGAAGGGTAATGTGTCTATTATTTTTCCTAAACCTTAGAAAGTGTTTTGCAAGATCGTCTGTTGTGAGTTCTTGAAGGACTGAAATCATGCTAAACTCTTTACGTCCTGGGCCTCTTGAACATTTTATGTAATGTATTTTAATGTGCTTACCACCAAGTAAGTATTCCGTGTTCTGTAAAGTGACGCCACATAATCCTCCGTTGCCATTGGTGGAAACATCAATAACTTGTCCGGCTGACAAGGTGAAAGTATTGTCCTGGTAAAATAACAATATACTCTGTGAGAAAAAGTTGGTGTAAGACATCTGACAAATTAAAAAAAAAAGTACAGAGCTTGATCATTTGACGTAAACCTTTTAAAAATCCCAAGTTAACTAATGTCTTTTGTGTCAATTTACTTTGCTTATGTTTTGTCTTTTGGGATTTCCGACATTGGTGCCATTTGCTTCCTTAATATTTTTCCATATGGTATCTGCGTTTTAAGTAATGCTTTGAAACTGACCAGCTAATCTATTTGGAATTTATTTTTTTGCATAAACAGGACCAATATACTTAACTTAAGATTTAAAAAGTCCAAAATAAATGCTTTTTGGTTTATTATATGTGGAATGAGATCCAACTTACCTTAAATACTTCTATAACCTTCACTTTGTAGATGATACTCCTGATTGTATTAAACAGTTATAGTGGAACAGTGACCGGGGCGTTACTCTCTAAAACCTGGCCATGAATCACTGAAAAGTATAAGTTCTGATTGTATTAAACAGTTCTGGTGGAACAGTGACCGGGGCGTTTCTCTCTAAAACCTGGCCATGAATCACTGAAAAGTATAAGTTCTGATTGTATTAAACAGTTCTGGTGGAACAGTGACCGGGGCGTTACTCTCTAAAACCTGGCCATGAATCACTGAAAAGTAAAAGTTCTGATTGTATTAAACAGTTCTGGTGGAACAGTGACCGGGGCGTTACTCTCTAAAACCTGGCCATGAATCACTGAAAAGTATAAGGTCTGATTGTATTAAACAGTTCTGGTGGAACAGTGACCGGGGCGTTTCTCTCTAAAACCTGGCCATGAATCACTGAAAAGTAAAAGTTCTGATTGTATTAAACAGTTCTGGTGGAACAGTGACCGGGGCTTACTATCTTAAACCTGGCCATGAATCACTGAAAAGTATAAGTTCTGATTGTATTAAACAGTTCTGGTGGAACAGTGACCGGGGCGTTACTATCTTAAACCTGGCCATGAATCACTGAAAAGTATAAGTTCTGATTGTATTAAGCAGTTTCGGTGGAACAGTGACCGGGGCGTTACTATCTTAAACCTGGCCATGAATCACTGAAAAGTAAAAGTTCTGATTGTATTAAACAGTTCTGGTGGAACAGTGACCGGGGCGTTACTCTCTAAAAACCTGGCCATGAATCACTGAAAAGTATAAGTTCTGATTGTATTAAACAGTTCTGGTGGAACAGTGACCGGGGCGTTTCTCTCTAAAACCTGGCCATGAATCACTGAAAAGTAAACGTTCTGATTGTATTAAACAGTTCTGGTGGAACAGTGACCGAGGCGTTACTCTCTAAAACCTGGCCATGAATCACTGAAAAGTAAACGTTCTGATTGTATTAAACAGTTCTGGTGGAACAGTGACCGGGGCGTTACTCTCTAAAACCTGGCCATGAATCACTGAAAAGTAAAAGAGAATCATTCAAGGGCTCGTAGTACGAAAGTGAAAGAGAGAAAGTGTGAGTAAAAGTTGTTTGATATTATTCATTGTATACACATATGTCAAAATTCATATTTGCCCTAACGGGCCCATAATTGACTGAATGAAATACTTTATACTTTATACAACATCACTAACGAATCGAATAAAACTTAATTAACAGAATCATGAAATGATGTTCACAGATACTCTGATAAAAACACAATATGAGTAGTCAAATTGAACGAAGGTACAAGGGTAATTGTCCAATTCATGAATCGATTGAGAGGGGTCGTGCCAATTAGTTTAAGTTAAACAAGTTTAATGAAGTAGATATTTGCCCTTTTCGGTAGTACCAAACAACCAAGTTAAGAATAACAAGTTTAGTCCAAGGTTTCACCAATTGCGTACCAAGGGAGACAATTCCACCCAACCATCTTATTTTGTATTTGCATGAAGACCAATAAAGAAAGCAACATAGAAAAGGTTGAAAGTCAGATTGACAAACCTGAAAATGAAAATTATAATTTTCAATTTATTACCATAATCTGACCGGCAGAAGTCTTCCTGGTGGTGAACAGGCGGTAAACATGAACAACCAAACACCACACTAACAGCCAAAGATATCGTTAAAAATCTTAACACGGAACGCATTCTTTATATCTGAAAATAAAACATTACAGTAGCGATGAAGTGTTTTGTGGACTATTTATTTTGTAGGGGTCTTGTTGTTTTTCTTACAAAGATATTTTGTAATATTTTGGCAGCAGAGGTTAAGAAAAAAAATCTGAAAAAGGATACTGCCATTAAAATTATGCTAATAATGGAAAACAAATGTCGTGATACCTGTAAAAAAATTAAATATTTATCCGCGAAAAGTATTTTCTGACAAGAATATAAAACCAAGCCCCCTTTCGAGTTAAATGATCGGTTCCTAAGCGAAACTCAAGGACGCCCTAATGGATGAATTGGTGTTTTACGCCCTTGCTACCTGATATAGGTGTGCGCGTGTGCGTGTGTGTGTGTTTGTAAGAGTTTAACGCCCTTGTCGACGCATCTGAGTGGTCAGTTTTAGTGATGGAGGAAACCGGAGTATACAAAGGAAACCACCGACCTCGGGCAGGTAACTGACAAACCGAATCACATACAGGTAGAGATGTCCCGTTTTATATATTACAAGCGGGACTCGAAGACCTACTGAGAGGAGATCGGCTAGTGATTTAAACCAGCACCTTCGACCAGATGGCTACCCAAGCCCATACCTGATATAGGTGACTCAGTATACAAGAGAAGTGAACATTAAAAGGATAATAAAATGAACACGAAGTGATGATTAGAAATAGAGACAGAATAGGAAAAAAAAAGAACCAGAAATTTTAAAGATAATTGGAAAAGGGTAGATGTGGGTAGGGGTATAAAATGTAGTAGACTACTCGGTCGTCCATACAGGGATGTCCTGACTGCCATGGTGTGCAATCCAGTCAACCATCGAGGCAAACATTCCAAGCAAAAAATTAAGCAATGCAATATCAAATTATTGTTCTTATGAAATTGTACACCCGTAGACCCTGTACTATACCGCCAAATAAAGACGAAAAATATGGTCTAAAAGGAAACAATTTATGAAAATGTTTGTTTACTTAGCCGGGTTAATAGTTAAATAAGAAAATATGATGACAAGACACATGAATATCACGTAATAAATGAAATGTTTTGTCTGAAATGACAACTAGTAAATAACACTTACAGTAGGACGTGTTTACTCGAACGAATATATGGCCTAGTTTTTCTTAGAAGCCACCAAACGGTCATCTCAGTAGCTTATTATATGCTAGAAAACGCAGTAACCAGAAGTGAAGAAAATGCTGGGAAATAAGAGTTACTTGAATAAAAATAAACATAACCGTGAAATTAGCTCACCCGGAATGAAAGTGTCCTTTTTTCACATACTAAATACACTTAAACAAACGTTTGTTTTTAAATATAAACAAGGGGTTGTTGTTACCACTAGGGCAACCTTTCCACACAGGAATTTTCAAGCATAAAGGAGGGCATACATCATCAAAACAGGTCACAAGATGTCTTCAAAATCATGGAAAGGCATTTCATTTAAACAGACAATAAATAAAGTGAGTGAGTGAGGAGGTTTTTTACTCCTCTTTAACACAAAAAGATGATAAAATGAACAAGAAATGATGATGAGAAATATGAGGGGACAAAGGAAAATTTGAATGCGACTGAAAAGGGGAGTAGTGGATAGAAGCAGAAAATTTAGCATATAAAGATCGCTCCATGTGTTCTACAAAAGACACTCTCCACACGTTTGGCTGACTATGTTCTACGGTCAGACTTTCTGACCTGACAACCCACATGCCTTAGGCCAACCCATTCGGTCACCTATCATTCACACCTTGATTGCTCAGTAGGCTGAGCACTGGTCCGATAAAAGAAAAGTAAATGCTTGGAGTTCGAGAAATTTGGATGCTCTATTCTGGCATTTTGAGAAGAAATCCCATCTTCAGAAAAGCAAAAGTGTGCAATGTCCATGTATGGGAATGTGGAAATCAACGATGTATGCTAACCCGAATGACCACTGTACCTTCTGACGAGTTTTGATATCAAAGCCACCGCGTAAATAGTAGCAGTATTAGATTTAACTGAAGAATTGAAGTAAAAAAGAATCAAACAACCGAACCGGGTCTAAACTTAAATATTCAGAATCTCGCAAAGATCTATGAATAACAGAAGTCACAAGATAAGTTGTTTTACACTGCACGGGACAATCTACACACAGAAATCCAACACGAGGGAAAATATACATTATCCAACAAATAACGAAAGATTCTCTGAATAATACAGGATAGGGGCTGGGTAGGACATCTTAATAGGCATTAAAATTAAATAAATTTACTGCAATACTTATAATGATTAAATAAAGAGCAAAGAACGATGTTTGAAGCGGTCGGAAATAAAGATGCATCGTATGGCTATTTTGAGCATTTTTCTCATCAAATGTATAGACCTCTAAAAGAGGCAAAGAAGCGTCAATGGGGCATTTGATTGGAGGTGAGCAGTTTTGTTGCAACATATTTGTCGCGTTAAAAGTAATAAATCCAGCGTATCAAATCTCGTAAAGAACCACAATACAAAAACTCTATGACAACCCCGCTTCTGTATTCAACTGAGAAATTGAAGTCTCGTATTTGTCTACGAACACATGATGTAAATTTCTTGAATGAAGAGCATCTTATAACAATGTTTCAGTGGCGCTAGAATCAATGAAATTATGATATGCTCCATAGGCTATAGTCCATTTGAGTTTTATAAATCAACGAAAAATGGCTTGTAAATTTACGTCTTGCAAAATATTTTAACTATTTAAGTATGTCATAACTTTTTAATGGCATACGAACTCAGGCATAAAATTTCAAAATTTTTGCATGATCAATAAAAATGTTTTCCATAGATCTTAATAGTAAAAATGGACCAAAAATTCATAGAAATCCATGGGAGTACAACCTAGTGACCAGGAACAGCATTTGCTCTGTATAACTTTAAAAATCCTTTGTGGAGCTAATTGGTCATCTAATCTCCTATTGTTAGTCCTTTCAATTATGTTCAGGTGGGCCCAACACCTGGCTGTTCCGTCAGATAAACACACCATTTTAGGTATTATTAAAATTGGTTAAATATTTAGCATTAGACCATATAGAAAACTTTTTTATTTCAGAAGATAACATCTTGGTTTTTGTTATCAGAGTTCGTATACTAATTAAAAGTTTATTTGTGTTTAAAAAATAAATTTTATTTGAGAGACAAAAAAAATTAAAAGAATTGTTGTTGATTTATAGAACTCAAATGGACTTTTTTTTTATAGGAAATAACGAATCAGCTGGATGTTTAAACTCTATAAGCTAAAGTTGACGGGATATTCATACATTAAAAGGGAAAGGTCGTCATGTTTGTTATGGAGATATGTCGTAGAGCTTATGATGCACGAAAGATGCATGAGGATTCTGGAATAAATAGCTTTAAGATCAAAGACACAAGGTCCACAGGAAGGGGAAATCGAGCTATGCATTTGATGTTGAAAATCGTCCTTGGGTTTCTTTTTCGAAATGAGACTCAAGTTCCTGTACGAAATATGAGATGGAAAATGGAAAAAGTCGCCAAACTGGTCTTCATGATTTCAAGTTTGGTAATGAATTTGGATTTGATTACTTGTTATGTCATTGTGCCCATTTCAACTTTCAGCAAAAGCGTCTTTGATGAGTTTCCACGGCCTTAAGCTGTTAAAGCCTAAAGCTATATACTTTCAAAATAAACTTAATTATTCTAATAACTATAAGATTACACAAAATAATTACCTTTATAATTGTCAGTGAGTGACTTATGAATAATGAAAACATGAAGAAAGTAGAACATTTATATACATTGTAAACAAGGTAGTACACATTGTCATGTTTTAATGACGTCTGTTAAAAAAGCGTTGTCATATTGAAACAATGTCACTTCGTGTCATCTTATAACCTATCTAAATTCTGATTGGTCGACTAAGAGCGGATTAGCATCGTTATTGAATTATAATTAATGTTTCTGTCTTTCCAAACTCCCTTTAATGATCTAAAATGGTTGCTTTTTGTGGTTTGTCGGAAAGGTTGAATTTAGATATCAAACATTCCACACACGCCCTAATTTTTACATGGAAATGTAATGATAGTTTATTGGATATACTTCAAAATTAAGAAACTAAAGTGGATTTACTTTTGCTTCGTCTTTTTGACTTGTCCACACTGAAGAAAGGGCTGACTTGATTTATTTTTTTTGTCTTCGGCTTTAACTGATTTTGCCTTTGCATTTACTTATGTCCGATACTCGAGTACTCCAATTGGTACGTCTTTGCCTCTTATATTCTGATGTACGGAGAACTAGAAAGCTAATTAAACCCGTTTCATTGTTGTGGTTATCATGTTAAAAATCTTTAAAATAAAACCAAATCGTTTCTAAGGTTCCTAATCCAGGAATCTCTGTCACAGCTTACGTTTATACCCATCGTCTTTTTGTTAGATGTTCTTTGTCCAGAGAGGGTCTTTCTTTGACATTTTTAGTATTGGTTTGAATCGTATGTGTTATATTTTAATCTTGGGCCAATTGCAGGACGGCGAGCAGCGACCAATGGTCACATTGAAGACTTAAGACTGTTTTCCAGTGTGGAGTTTTCCGTTGATATATGTAGGTTGTGTCGTGTACACTTACTCCATATCTCATAACCTTTTATTTATAAGAAGACACTTTGGCACATTTGCTGCCAGCATTTTTACCTATCCTGACAGTCGAAACTCGACATTCGAAGTCAAGATGAAAATTAAAGAATTCCCTTTATTTGTTAATATGCTAGGAATTTTCTTTTGCTAGGAGAATCTGCACATAATAGATAAAATGTAAGTATAAAAACCCCTCCATACTTTTCCATTTCATGTTCATTTTATCACTCTTTTATCCTTATCTCCCGGATATAGCAGAATTTGCATCGTTTTACATTAAAGAAAAAAAAAACCTTTCTGATTAACTATCCTGTTAAAAAATGGTTAAGGAAGCCAAACCATTCAACTGGCAGGGTTCATTTGCTTTTTATTACCAACATATTGTTAAACTAAACCAGTGTGATTCTCGACTGCAGCAGTTCTAATCTTGTCGGTTAATGTGGGTTCGGCAGTAGCAGCTCTTATCTTGATGGTAAGGGCGGTTCTCGGCTGCAACAGCTCTAATCTTGTCGGTTAAAGTGAGTTCGGCTGCAGCAGTTCTTATCATGTCGGGTTAAAGTAGGTTTCTGCTGCAGCAGTTCTAATCTTGTCGGTTAAAGTGGGTTCGGCTGCAGCAGCTTTATTCTTGTCGGTTAAAGTGGTTCTCGGCTGCAACAGCTCTAATCTTGTCGGTTAAAGTGGGTTCGGCTGCAGCAGTTCTTATCTTGTCGGTTAAAGTGGGTTCGGCTGCAGCAGCTCTTATCTTGTCGGTTAAAGTGGTTCTCGGCTGCAACAACTCTAATCTTGTCGGTTAAAGTGAGTTCGGCTGCAGCAGTTCTTATCATGTCGGGTTAAAGTAGGTTTCTGCTGCAGAAGTTCTAATCTTGTCGGGTTAAAATAGGTTTCTGCTGCAGCAGCTCTAATCATGTCGGGTTAAAGTAGGTTTCTGCTGCAGAAGTTCTAATCTTGTTGGGTTAAAATAGGTTTCTGCTGCAGCAGTTCTAATCTTGTCGTATAAAGTGGGTTCCGCTGCAGCAACTCTAATCTTGTTGGTTAAAGTTTGTCCCGTCTGCAGCAGTTCTAATCTTGTCAGTTAAAGTGGGTCTAAACTGTAGCAGCTCTAATCTTGTAGATTAAAGTGGGTCTCTCGGATGCAACAGCTATAATCTTGTCGGTTAAAGTTGATCTCAGCAGCAGCAGCTCTATTCTTGTCGGGATAAAGTGGGTCTCGGCTGCAACAGCTCTAATCTTGTCGAATAAAGTGGGTTCGACTGCAGCAGTTCTAATCTTGTCGGTTAAAGTGGGTCTCGGCTGCAGCAGCTCTTATCTTGTCGGTTGAAGTGGGTTCGGCTGCAGCAGCTCTAATTTTGTCGGGTTAAAGTGGGTTCGGCTGCTGCAGTTCTTATCTTGTCGGTTGAAGTGGGTTCGGCTGCAGCAGCTCTTGTCTTGTCGGTTTAAATGTTTCTAGGCTCCAGCAGCTCTACTCTTGTCGGTTTAAGTTGATCCCGTCTGCAGCAGCTCTAATCTTGTCGGTTAAAGTGGGTTCGGCTGCAGCAGCTCTTGTCTTGTCGGTTAAAGTGTATCTAGGCTGCAGCAGCTTTATTCTTGTCGTTGAAGTGGGTCTCGGCTGCAACAGCTCTAATCTTGTCAGTTAAAGTTATAGATCAGTACCTGGTGACGAGTCGGGACGCTTTGCCCATAGAGCTACTTGGATGGAATGCCTGGATGTATACAAAAGGTTAAATTTGCGACTTGGATTGAGGGATCTAGAACTATACCAAATGTGAAATTAACTATTTGGATAGAGGGGTTAAAGTAGGTTTCTGCTACAGCAGTTCTAATCTTGTCGTATAAAGCGGGTTCCGCTGCAGCAGCTCTAATTTTGTCAGTTAAAGTTGATTTTGGCTGAGGCAGTTCTAATCTTGTCGGTAAAGGTGGGTCTAGACTGTAACAGCTCTAATCTTGTAGATTAAAGTGGGCCTCGGCTGCAGCAGCTCTTATCTTGTCGTTAAAGGTGGGTCTTAGTTGCAGTAGCTCTAAGCTTGTCGGGATAAAGTTGGTCTCGGCTGCGGTAGCTCTAATCTTGTAGCAGCAGTTCTAATTTTGTCGGTTAAAGTTGGTCTCTGCTGCATCAGCTCTAATCTTGTCGGTAAAAGTGGTGTATTGGCTGCTGCAGCTCTAATCTTGTCGGTAAAAGTGGTGTATTGGCTGCTGCAGCTATAATCTTGTCGGTTAAAGTGGGTTTCTGCTGCAACAGTTCTAATCTTGTCGGTTAAAGTGGGTCTCTGCTGCAGCAGCTCTAACCCTGTCGGTAAAAGTGGTGTATTGACTGCTGCAGCTATAATCTTGTCAGTTAAAGTGGGTCTCGGCTGCAGCAGCTCTAATCTTGTCGAATAAAGTGGGTCTCGGCTGCAGCAGCTCTATTCGTGTCGGTTAAAGTGGGTCTCGGCTGCAGCAGCTCTATTCGTGTCGGTTAAAGTGGGTTCGGCTGCAGCAGCTCTTGTCTTGTCGGTTAAAGTGTATCTAGGCTGCAGCAGCTTTATTCTTGTCGGTTAAAGTGTGTCTCGGTCGCAACAGCTCTAATCTTGTCAGTTAAAGTTATAGGTCAGTACCTGATGACGAGTCGGGACGCTTTGCCCATAGAGCTACTTGGATGGAATGCCTGGATGTATACCAAAGGTTAAATTTGCGACTTGGATGGAGGGGTCTAGAACTATACCCAAGGTTAAATTAACTATTTGGATGTAGGAGTCTGGATGTAAACCCAAGGTTAAATGGGCTACTTGGATGGAGGGGTTTGAATGTATACCTTAGGTTAAATGGGCTACATGGATGGAGGGATCTGGATGTATATCCAAGGTTAAATGGATTACTTGGATGGAGGGGTCTAGATGTATACCCATGGTTAAATGCGCTACCTGGACGGAGGGTTTTGGATGTATATCCATGGTTAAATGGGCTTCTTGGATGGAGGGGTTTGGATGTATACCTTAGGTTAAATGGGCTACTTGAATGGAGGGGTATGGATGTTTACCCAATGTTAAATGAGCTTCTTGGATGGAAGGGTTTGGATGTATATCCATGGTTAAATGGGCTTCTTGGATGGAGGGGTTTGGATGTATACCTTAGGTTAAATGGGCTACTTGTATGGAGGGGTCTGGATGTATACCCAAGGTTAAATAGGCTACTTGGACGGAAGGGTCTGGATGTATATCCAAGGTTAAATGGGTTACTTAGATGGAAGGGTCTAGATGTATACCCATGGTTAAATGCGCTAGCTGGACAGAGGGGTTTGGAAGTATATCCATGGTTAAATGGGCTTCTTGGATGGAGGGGTCTGGATGTATATCCAAGGTTAAATGGGCTACCTGAACGGAGGGGTTTGGATGTTTACCCAGGATAGAGGTAGTCCTGTCATAATACAAAAAAAAATGCATTGTGTGAGAAAAAGTAACGTTTCTTACACGTTAAAGAACACTAACTTGTACAGGTTTTGGTAAGAATATAATTTTCTTTTATTACTCTGATACAACCTTTGTAGCTACAAAGGCACAGAGAGAATCATAATTATAAATGTTTTGATTTGTACAGTTATTTAGGAATCATAGTGACACGATTTACCATAAAATTTCTAATATTTTTGTCGCTGAAATTTCCGTTTTTTAAATTGTTTAAAACACCAGGTTTCTTTCCTTGTAATGCACATGGTCGATATCCTCGGTGTTGGATTTGGCTTCCTTGTTCGAACGTTTTGGTTTTGAGTACTTTTCGTATTCAACAGTTTTGGAATTTGACCTTCCAATATTTTGATTTAAATGCTACTGATGAGAGGTTACTCCTTGAAATATCGATATATAGCATATCCAAATTAATAGTTCATACCCGCGTTATGGTATTTGTAATTTTAGTACATTGTATAAGTAATGTTATACTAGTATTTGAAATAATAAAATCATTTCCCCGACGGGCCTGTGTCCCAACCTCAATCTCATATGTAGCCAAATTCGCACCGGTTAGAAGTTAACTAACTAACATCCTGCTTAATTTTATTTAGTGATATATTTTGATGTATAAGAAAAAAGGTAAAGAAAAAAAATTCTGAAGAGTTACCTCTTTACGGTTACGAATTCCCCCATCATCGGTCTTCAAGTTAAATGGCCATGGTCGGTCGCAAACTGTTAGATATATATATAAGAAAACGAAAACTTGCCATTTTATTTCAACACAAATATTATAACTGTTGAATTGAGTTATGTCTCTTGCTAAAGAAACTTCATTTAAGAAAAGTTCTTCAGAAACAAATTTGATGTCACAGAAAAGGAACAACAAATTATAGAGGCTGGTGTATTGTGTTGGTAAGTTCAGTCCTTGCTTCCGTGCTTCTGTCTATCCGTCACACTTTTTTGTATCTGCGTTGATAGATTTTCTTCATACTTTTAGGGAATTGTTTTAATTATTAAGATTATTTATCTCTTATTTTATTTTTTGATTTTGGGGTTTCCTATAGCAATCCATGTTCTTTGGTCATTGACCCAATGGGAGGTGTTACCATATTTTATTTCCTTTACTGTTACTAGACGAATTTAGGGATTTTTCTTTATATTTTCAGGGAATCTTTCTAATTACAGTATTCTAGATGTGCACCTCCTATTTCTGTTGGGGTTTTTTCCGCATTTTGAGATTTCCCATAACCAGCTGCAGCCATGTAAGTTGTTCATTGTCCCAATGGGGATTATCATGTTGTATACGCTACTCAATGTAGAAAATCATCTTTTATCTTAAATTTTATTTGTCCGATTTTAAGGTAGCGGGGGTAATTATTTGTGAACTGTGGATCTCAGTTTTGTTGGGTTTTGATAAAAAGTTTCCCAAATTCAAATCCACTGAATTTTCCTCTATCTTACACAATCTGTTATATTTCAAAATAGTTATTCTGTGTTTAAACCTTTTACAATATAAAGGAAAGTTATGAGGGTTTACAGTGATGATAAAGAAAACGCGAAAACACCGACTTAATTTATTTTCGTGATTGTATAAATTTCTAGTAGTTTTGGCTGTCTGCTGTGCTGACAAGATCACCCCAAGGTAAAACAGGTGTTCTATGTAAAATACATTACTAAGATCGGTAGAGAGAGCTGTGGTGTCATAACCACTTCCCTTTTGAAATGTCTGTACAAGCTTAGAGCCTTAAGGTTCTTCTATTTCACCGGTATGTCTCTTTCTTGTTTTTATGCCTTTCCTTTTTGGACATTATTCCCCCACTTTTAAGAGAGGGAGGGGTCATATTGCAATAACCTTTTTCATCCGTTCGTCCATCTGTTCAGACTTTCGTAACAGATTTCTCACCTTCTACTGAAGGGATGATTTGGTAAACGGCTTTAACAACCTAATTTGTGTCGTGCCCTTTCCAGGCCAGTCGATCATCTACTTCCTGTTGTCCGAATGGTTGGGTGTGGGTATGACTCGTATAACTCCATTTGAACAAAGGTAATAACAAAACTTCCAAAGTAAGACTCTAAAATGTCCAAAGACAAAACAAGGCAGACATACTGGTACAATTGGAAACCGCAATGGTACTTAGAACAGGCATTTCAAAGAAATTGTGGGTTAAACCAGGTCTTATGACGCCAAATATCCCTCTTCCATTGCGATCTGTAGGTTCGGTAGTAATTCAAAACACAACACGGTTGTTAGACATAATATGTCTATAGGGTGATCATTTCAGAACAACATCTGAATTTAATTTTGAATTTTCTACCAGTATCTGATTTTAAAAGAAAATCTTTTAAGAGACTGTAAAACAATATGAGATGTGGTTCCTTATAATATTGGTCGAACAGTGGGTCATGAAAACAGCGTTGTCGGATAGGAAAAATAAGAAAATTTGTACAAGCCCTAGCATATCGAACTAGTTGTGAAATATAGACACCATAAATTACGCAGGCGAGGTAGGCATGTTACTTTCCAGGTTAGGAGAACTAATAATTTTTTAATTCAAGTCGTCTCTTTTATCGAATATTTTTGTACCCAAATGACCAACTGAATCAATTTCCATATGTAATGAAAATTAAACAACATTACGTAAAGCAAGTCGATTCAGTGGTTTCTTGAATCGATAACTCTGGATGGTTAACTTAATTTTATATAAAAAATATAATTTTAGATAACCTATAAAAAAAAAACAGTTTGAGCGCTAATCCACTGCACCTTTGATTGAACTGTGTCCTTCGTTTTTATTGGATTTTAAGGAAAATTAAGAATCAAACCGCCTATATATTTTAAAGATAAGGCGCACATCATTTCAGGGAATCAAACATATCACCAAAGCCAACTAGTTCTAACTTAATTTAAAAAGCTAAGTCACTCACGAAACTTGTTACACTTTTTTCTGTTAAAGAAAGTATATTAGCCAAAAGGACCAATGTGCTATTTTATCAATAGGTTTTGACTCGCGAATTTTTTGTCACTAATTTTAAAAACACCATGAGCAATTATCGTCCTTATAGCTAAATTTTCTTAATTTATTTTAATTAATCTAATTTGTATTTCACACATTGAGCGCATATATGCAATTTAAATTTTGTTTACCACACATCGCTGTATTAATTTTTGAAATGCCAAGTAAGCGATACAAACTTGTACCCAGTAAAGATACGGGGACAATCGGACAGGACCAAACTTATACATTTACTTAACACCCATCAAGTCTATTTGATATGGTTTTAAAAAGCTTTTAAGTTTTCCAAAAGATTTGAATTACAATGTTTTGGGCAGGATGTTAAATATTGTCTGCACGAAGTCTTATTAGCTTCTCGTCAGTGTATCAGAAATGATATTACAAAGTGTCGTTTCAATTTCACACTATTCTGAGTTAATTATTATATTTTACTTATTAATAACCCATTACAAGTTATGAAGTTCTGTTCGTCTGAGTTCGAAATTTAATTGAAATTTGGAGGATACTTATGGTGATATAAATTGAATTTTTACCATATTTGAGGATTGGAATTGAACCAGTGAAACAGACTTTGAAAAAGATAAACATCGGAGATAATAACTTATTTTTATAAGTGCAAAGGTGTAAAATTAAACCTTTTGAGGAATTTATATTACAGAAGTAGGTAACATAATATAACTTATACGTATGGACTAGCTACTTTTCAACATGGATAAAATTAAAATACAAGACCGACCGAGCGGCCTGGCCTCACAGACCATCAACGAGGAGGACTTGTCTATGGCATCAAGTGATGGTGTGCCTGAGATAGACTTGGACAATCCTGTTAACTTTGAGACCAGGGAGCCATACAAATCACCGGCATCACCGACGATTGATCCTAAGCTACAGAAGGAAACCTTAGATTTAGTGATGAAGTCACTCAGTGAGACGGCTAATGGTGAGAATGTCGAGGCTGCTGCAAATGGAGAGGGTGGTGATGCATCCGACAAAATGTAAGTAAAGATATCCCATATCCCAGAAAATTTCGATTAGTGAAATCATTTTGAACAAAACTACCGAACTGGGATGATTCAAGAAGAAAAGTCAAAACAAGGCAAAGACATCCATAGAAATTTTAAGAATCGCAATGGTCCTGACTTCGTACAGGTATTTCAAAAGAAGAAATAGTGGGTTAAATCCAGGTTAAATGGCGCAAAATCTAGCTTTTCTTCCATTACGTTTCAACATTGATGTGAGAGGATATCGGATTCCTTATCACTTTGCATACTTCCGGCTTCTATACTGTCAAGACTGTGCTCTACATATTCTAATTGATTAGGGCATTACAACTTTGAGTATAGCGTCTCTGGTGAGTCTTGAATGGTCAGAGCAAAATGAAATACTGGAACGAAGTTGTTACTGTTTTTTTTGCATACTTGTTTGTTAATTTATTATGTTCTCTTGGACCAATGATTTGTTAAAAGACCGTTTAATTTGAACAAGAGAATTGATATTGACCCTCAACACATTGAAAGCTAAACGATGCCTGTAATTTTAACAATATTTTGGTTTTTCTTTTTCTATTTCTTCTATATGTCCACTTTTGTCATTTTTATCAAGGTATATTTCATTTTTTATAAGAAATACTGTACATAACGTTATATTGAATCAAGGTGACTTTGAACATTCGTTGTGTTTTGGGAGCATAAAAAATTGTTACTCATTACTCTAATATAGCCGAAAATGAAATCTGACTCCTTGTACTTCTCAGAGGTAGCCGACACAGTTTTGATTTCTTATGCTGCGTTCACACGTATAACCACTTAATGTGCATTCAATCCTCATTACCAAAGCGCATTGAACTGAAAGCGAATTCGATAATGTCGTTTGTGTTCACACGTTTCTTCAATTCGCATTCAATTCGAATTGAAACTGATATCCGTTCACTCATATTTTACCACTCAATTCGCATTGGACATTTTTGGTTCCTGGAAGTCTGCTATGACGTCAAGGACTAATGACGTCGTCAACGTTAAAAGTTCATGTGTGACCCCTTTTTTGGATTTTATTCCGTTTCATTTGATGTTAGATATATTTTCAATTGATGATATTAGATATTTATTTTTTATTGAAGCAATTAGATATATTTTAATTGATGCAATTAGATATATTTAGGGCACTTGTCATATATATATAATTCGAATTGAATTAAAGTTTCCGTTCACACGGCAATGTAATGCGCATTGAATGCGAATTACCCAATTCGAATTATCGAAAACGTATCATCATAGCGAATTAGATTATTCGCATTATTTCAATTCGAATTGATTCGCTTTCAAATAGATTTTACGTGTGAACGCGTCAAAATTTTTGAATGCAATTTGAAATCGAATTGAATGCGCATTACTTGTAAGTGTGAACGCAGCATAACATTGTATTATTCTTGTTTGACCTTGCTTGTTCATGTCCAGGTTGCAGTTTTATAAAGCGATCGTTAACCTAACCTGCATACTAATTAGCGATCGCTTCATGAAACGGCAATAACCTGAATAGTGTCAAAAGCTGGACGCAAAGCAAGAACAAGTTATCTACGCTACAAACATTTGTTCTTGTCATTTTTATTTAAGATGTCTTTAAGGATATTTCTAAAACTGACATCTAAAGCTCCCATTTTTATAATTTCAACGGCTGACACCGTGCACTCGTAGACAAATATGGGATTTCTATCTCTCAAATGAGTGCAGGTGTTGGTTTGTCGTAGAAAGGACAAGACAGGATAAGAGCACGAATTGGCCCCCTAAATTCAACAAATTTTCCAAAATTGGAATAATGAATAATAACAGTATGATTTTGTGATTCAGATGTTACATTTTTTTGGAACAAGCAAAGTTTAATTGAAAATTTGACATGTGGCGTAATTACGCATGTGCACAAAATGATAGAACTGTGAAAATTGTTAAAATAATAACGGTTTTTGTGAAATTTAAATATGAGCGGACCTGTGACCCACAAAGATAATTTCTGAAAACATTAGTTCTGGTATGACAAATTAACAGTTAGAATATTTTTGTGGGTCGCTTGTCCGCTCATAGTTATTTAGCCAAAACCATACAAAAATAAACCCAACTTTGAGAATTTTTGAGAAAAAGCCACTTTTTCATCAAGTTTGATCAAATGTTAAAATTAGATTTGATGTACTCTTTGTTAATATATAAACTTTCATTACTTAATATCAAATAAATGAACATAATTTTATTTACCACAAAATTTCACTTTTGAAAAAGGGACCAAAAAATTATCATGCCTTGTCCTTTGCTGTGTCTTCCTTTACCGGATTCGACACATTGAATTGGAAATTAGCAACACGACGGGTGTGCTATAGCAGACAGGAACCGCTTTCTCTTCTGGAGTGCCTGCATTCACTCTTGTTACGACTTGAGTTCTCGTTGTTGTTGTCCGTTCGGTTGATTTTGTGTTTCTTCGTGCTGTTCTTGTTCGTGTTTGCCGGTTTCGTCGTTGCCCATTTGGACTTTTGTGGAAATTGTTAGCGTGTGGAAATTGGCAGCGCGGCGGGTGTGCTATAGCAGGCAGGAACCGCTTACTCTTCCGGAGCACCCGAGTTCACTCTTGTTACGACTTGAGTTCGCGTTGTTGATTTCTGTTCGGTTGTTTTTATGTTTTGTGTTTCCTTGTGCTGTTCTTGTTCATGTTTACCGGTTTTGTCGTTGCCTTTTCGGACTTTTGACACTCGAATGCCCCTTTGGTGCCTCTGCTTATTTGACACTCGAAAGCCCCATTGGTTCCTCTTTGCTTCTTTCAAAAAGTCAATATTATTTAAGTGCAATATTCAAAAAGGACAAATTGCAGAAAGTTGGCTGTTTCTGAAACAATTCATCGAAACAAAAGTTAATTTTCAGTCTTTCATTCATAACTATAACCTATGGTTTTAAAACATTGAAAAACATATAATTAATTAAATATCTATGAAGAGGTAACATATAAATGGACCTAGGGTTAGACTGAAGTATTTCCCGCGTTACAGCTTGGTTCGTGGTCAGATCTATGCTGAATTGACATGCTTATTACTAATAAGATATACCACCAGGATGGGTTTAACCTTAATAAAATGCTCTTGTGATACAATTCTTATATAGAAACAGCCTTTCCTTAATTGTATTGAAGTCTGAATCAAGGACAAGGCCTTACATTAAGGAAAATATTTATCAATTTGATGGGACGTTTTTATGACGTATTGTAAGTCCAAATTACTTGTTTACAAACTCAAGCGAATAAATATGATCCATAAAAGAAGAATTTTAAATATCCGCAATAAATACTGTATGAGGATTTAATAGTTTGGAAGTATTTAATCTTTGCGAGGATCACGTTATCAATAGGTTAACCAATCCTGATCGAACTATTGCCTCCCAAACAAACGCCTTGTAATCATTATCTACAAATGTCAAATCAGGTTCAGGGCTTCTGGTTAGTGGTATCCGGTAAATCCTAGACCAGAAATCAACCCGAGATCTTGATTATCTCCCCTGATAAGAAACAATGGTCGCTTGCTGCGTTATGCATCGCACCCCATCCTGAAAGACTAGCTGTAACTTATATACGACGTCTTGTTAGTCGCTAAGTTTAAATCAACGTCTATCTAAAGAATTTTACATATGATTAGTCATTTTAATCAGTTGGAGGGGGGCTCTCGAATTTACTTCAGCCTAATGGTCAATTTGAATGTGACACTGTGTGGTTTTGCAATTTTCAGAAGATTGGTCCCTCTTCTGTAAAAAAAATCGTGGTGTGTAAAACACAACCGTCAATATGACTATCACGATTATTTTTTAAGATTTTGACGGGTGTGTGCAGCAAGCAGGAACAGCTTACTCGTTCGGAGTACACGAGTGCTCAAGATTCGTTTTGAAAATATTTTCATGTATTTTGAAGTTTCTTGTGCTTTTCGTTGTACCCTTTTGCAAATTCACCTTATATATTAAAAAAAATAACATTCCTGAGAAATTGAATTCCACAATGGTCCTGACTTGGAAAGGGTATTTCAAATGCATTAATGGTGGATTAAAGTAGGTTTAGTGGTGCTCTTGGATCTTATGGTAGGATAGCAACACAAAGCAAGACACGATTGTGCTTAATTATAAGTTCAGGATCAGCTTTACATGATCACACTGGGTATTGAAACAGACAGATGTGCGGCTGGTGTTCAAACTAAGCCAAAATAGAATCCTACTATGATTTCTTTAGTAAATAACAATATCTAATCTGGATGTAAAGTAACAAGTTGCTGAAAATGTAATTTGGATGTAACGTTACAAGTTGCTGAAAATGTAATTTGGATGTAACGTTACAAGTTGCTGAAAATCTAATCCGGATGTAACGTTACAAGTTGCTGAAAATCTAATCCGGATGTAACGTTACAAGTTGCTGATATGATTAAACCTTCCAGACCCCCGTAAACCCTATATAACATTTAATAAATAAATTTCATTGACGAATCACGTCGAATGAATGGACGTGCTTTGTTATCGCTCGACTGGGCGGTTAGTGTTTAAACTTGTTACATCGTTCTGATATTTAAATTGACCGTAGTTATAAGAGGAGCTATAATTTAAAATATGCAAAATATATGAAACCTTAATTGAAAATTTAAATCGATTAACGTTCAATTAGTGTATTGAAAACTTTCGCTTAAATCATGTTGGAGTCTGTTTGCTGAAACTGTAGTGAACTAGTGAAAGGTAGCTAGGATACTGCATAAGGTAGGACTAAAACATAGAATCAACTAGTGATCTCGTGTAATGGGTTATCATCAGGGGAACACTAACACTCATTATTTCTCTATAAGGATTAAATGATTGGAAAGCTAATCCAAAATCCATTAAATCATAATCGGATAACAGGTTTCTATTAGTTATCAATACAATGTATTTTACTTTTTATGACCATGTCGCGTGTACATGGAATGTAAAAAACTGCATGTCTTCAACATATGTCTTCTTTTTGTTGCTGCTTTTGTTATAGTGCATGGAAAGATTCAACCGTTTAACCCTGTAAATTGCAAGAAAAAATCAGAGTAATTAATCAATCATTAAAAGTAATTTAATGTTTAAAAAGCGCTCTCTAGAAGTGCTAAAACTAGGTAGAAATTATTCTGGTAAATTTTCATTTTTTCTCTTATTGCATTTTTTGTCGTTGGCTACTGGCTATTTTTTAACTCGTCTTCGGGGTTTAGACTTCTTATCTCTATAATATTGATGATTTGTAGCTTTTAACCAACCAGTCGCTTTAGCCATAAGTAACCTTTCCCCCATTAAAATCCCATTGTATCTTTCAAACGTTGAAAAAAATGTGTAAAAATATATAAAAAAAAAATTATTAGGTATAATTGAAAAATTGCAGCATGTCAAAGTCTTTACATATAGATTTAGCTAAAAGAAAAATCCCAATAATTGCAGCTGAAAACATGGGCTCCCGGATATTACTAGTAAGGAATAATTGGTTTCATGTGTTTGCTAACTGGCGGTGAATAGGACCAAACCTTGAGATGAATTGATATCTGAGTTCTCACGATCGATCCTGGTACAAGTTCACAGTTTATTAAGATGTATCAGTTCCTGGTTATGATTTTAATTGTCATATTCAATAACAGGTTATACATCGATAAGACAAAGTCTGGAGGTATGCCGAGTACTGTTTGGGACATATGTAGATAATCGAAATGCGAAATCTGTGTAGTAAGGATAACAGCATACATTTACAATTCAGACATAAATACAGAATTGAAACATACAATGTACAACATGAACAACAACAGAAAATACAGTAAACTATCTATAGAATATCCTCTCTCCCCAGTTCTAACAGTTTAAAGACATCAAAGCATAAATCTTTTTGATTGTTTACAGTCGTATTTGGTACTTTAATAACATTTGAGTTAAGTCTACTTATTCACATTGTGTCACTGTGTGATTATAACAAGCAGGAAGTGCTTATATCCACTTGCAGCATCCTTTCTCTTTTTGTTGTTCGCAGAGAGCTTGATTTGTATCAGTTAAAGGGTTACTTCCATTTGTGTTAATTTAAATGTTTTGACAATGGTGTTTCGATGCATGTGTGTTTGGTTTTGTGCTTGTCGAAATACTTCTCTTTTAAGTTATGAGACTCCAGCTTCAGGATTTGTCAGGTCTTAGTAAATATATTTGACTAAAAGTTGAATTGATAAATAGAGTGTGTACAAGTAGAAAAGGGGCACCAATGGGGCACTCGAGTGTCAAAAGTCCGAAAAGGCACCAACAAAACCGGTAAACACGATTACGGACAGCAGGAAGGAACGCAAAACACAAAAAAAAAAACACAAAATCAACAGAGCATGAAATCAACAACGCAATCTCGTAACGAGAGTGAACTCAGGTGCCCCAATAGAATAAGCGGTTCCTGCCTGTTATTCATGTAGCTTACCCGTCGCGCTGACAATTTGTAATTCAGTGTGCGAAATCCGATAAAGGAAGAAAAAACAAACACTATGACAAACTAACATCTGCACTCATCTTTTCAAGTCCTACGCTTAGGCAAACACTTCATCTGCAGATTTGATATTTGCAGATGTATATTCTTATTGGCAATCAATTTTTTCAGGTAGTAATTAGAAAATGCTTGGTTCCTTTCTCTTTATCAGATCCAAAACCCTAGCTAGCTAAAGTTTTGTTTACATGTACACATTTTTATGTTTTAGTACAACTTATTGTAACTGATTTATTGTCCAATGGATATATTATCACCTTGTCCTTCAGATCATCGTAGGGGGGTGTTCAAATGACCGAGTTGTCTTTCTTTATCTCCCATGCTTTTGAACTCTTTTGTTTAAAGTTATTAAAGATATGGGCAACTTCTTCCCACGAAGCACGTACCATATTCTTCACTTTCTCCATTCATGCTATAGGTATTTGATCATTGGAAATCATTCTTCCGTTTCGCGGCACCATTTGTTTTTTCAATAGGTCTAATTTATGATACATTTTAATAAATCAATGAAGTACTCGTTTTGGTCTTTGAAAAGAAAGTTTGCATATTAAATGACACTTAGGTGTCAATGTTCAAGTAATATATTGCCAATGGGGTTAATGTTCAAAGTCTCTTCATTTTCTTGTAATTGTCCTTTTATATAACCTGACTGTTGTCAATAACGGATATCTATAATACTTATCACCATTAACTTGATGACCGTCATCAGAGAGTGGACAGCAATTAAACGGTTAATTAACAAATGGCAAAAGCAAGGTAGAGTGTCATATTTGTATATTATTATATATTTTTAACTTTCAAATTTTGTTTTATGTAAAAAATCAGTATAGAAGAAAGATATTTTTTGTCTAAATTTGCCTATATCGCAAGTTTATTTCTAGATGAAAGGTAACATATTTTGTATTTTTTTTTATTTTACCAAAAAAGTTAAAAGCAAAATGCAACAGTTTTTAAATATACATTTTAAAGTGGTGATCGAGTTTATTTATTAAATGAAAAGTCAACTGCATGTCCTATGCTATATCATTGAAATATCGCCCATGTCATTACAAAGAGCATTGAGAACATATAACAAAGCCAGGAGTTGTTTTCCCTATCATTACACTTAGCTACCTACGATTATTGGTAATGTTAAAGAAAACTATTATTAAAAGGAAACGTTAATATTCTGTTTATTATTGATAAGAGACTTGATCTATTCTTGGTTTTTCTTATTTACTTTAGGTTAAGCCATCAAAAGCCTATTATTAACAAACAACATATTAAAAATATAGTTATAATAAAATCATACCTTGGAAGCTCATTAAAAGTTTGAAATCGGGGATACTGTGTTTTTTCTTGCCTTGAAAACACAGGCGTTTGGTCCAGGTTTTTTTTCTAATTTATTGTGTGTATATTAAAAAAGTCTGACCCTCGTTATATTGCTATATTCCATAAAATAAAATCCTGGACCCAAACGCCTGTGCTTGAAAATTTACCTATTCGCCGGAACCGTACTGACAAATCCACTTCCTGTGATAGGGGTAAAGATTTTGTGCGATATCTTCAGTGGATTTAATTTGAAGGGGGGGCCTTGGTTTTTTGTTTTGGTCAGAAAATTTTTTCGAGGGCGTCGCGACACAATATTTCTTTCATTATTATCATTATTGTATATGGCAGAAATTCTTCTTCAGACAATTTTCATACCCTCTGCAGCAAAATATTTTTTTCATCAAAAATAATTTTCAGAATATTTTTTTAGGAAAAAACCAAGCCCCCCTTCAAGTTAAACGGTCGGTCCCTTATAGTCTTCTCAAAAATGTTAACAAATCGCATAAAATAGCCTTTATTCACAACTTGTCATGAACCGCTGTGTAGAATACTTAACATATTTCCTCAGTATTTCACTCCCATTCTCTTTCCTTGAAGTCCGAACTACCTTATTTCTTACTACCGACTATAGATAATTGTTTTTCTAAGGCTTGGTTACTATTGAAATTGAATGCCAAGAAACATTGCCATCAATTTACTATATATAGGCACTGTAAAAGAAGTTGATGTTACCGCAAAGTAACTGTCAAAATATGCACCGGCTAATTCAAACTATTACATAACAACCTAATACGTAGAAAACAGTGCAATTACGTATATGACTTCGTTATCAAATAATGTTATTATTGTCAAAAGATCTCATGCACGAAGTTTACTTGTAAATATGATTACAGATTAAAAAACAATAGAGTACCGCCCTGGTACAAATAAGACAACGGTCCTGTCTGATTATCAGTTTAACCAAGTAAGCTGACCATTTTAAACCACACTGTACATTTTCTGTACTGACAACTTAAAACCATACTGTGGACTGACAACTTTAATCCATACTTTAAACCACATTGTGGACTGACAACTCAAAACCACACTCAAAGTCAGACTTCAGAATATGGCTTAAAGCTGCATGTTCTTACTTTATAATTATTGAGGTCGACAGATCAGTTGATTGATAGTCCAGACGTTAAACACGAAAGTGTCCGTAACGACTCTCCACTGTGTTAAAACTAAAAATAAAAGTACAAAACACCAACTCAGAATGGGTCGTAGGAAGGGATATATGTATTAGTACTTACTGGTACAAAGGGTCGGGGCTCCCTTTTCAAAAGCCGAAAAAAAAGATAGGGTTTTGTTATGAAGGCCCAATATGGTTATCCATGTTGTTTTAGCTTCATGAGAGTCTTTACAAAGCTAAATGTACATAATCCTCTAGTCAAAGTTAAGGTGTGTCGGGGCCCTAATTTTGTGGTATAGAAGCCACAAAAATCTTCAAGAGTTATACTGAAATGACTCGACATATTGACTTTATATATAAAATTGATATTTACAAGCTTATATGGCTTGGGCCTCTTCTGAATTAAACAAACATAAAACAAGTTTATTATCTTTAATTGATTTCCAATGTAATTTCTTTGCCATTTTCTACTGGTTTAATCCATACCGATGTTATGATCCACGGTGCTCGCTATCTCCATGTATTAATGTTATAAACTTGATATAACAGAACTGTTCGGTAGTATTTATTTATGACAAACTCTATGTACTGTAGATAACTAGTTAGTTACCTTTCATTGAGGTGACACCACTACAGATTGGTATGTAGATCAGAGATTTATGAACATGTCATTTAAAGCTTAATGTTAAATGGTTTTTGTAAAGACACTCTGTCAGGAATGTTATACACATGTCTTGGTAAACAGGGATAGATATCAAACCATCGTAATGACTTTCTGTCTCGGGAAACAGGACTACTATTGTTTTTCCACTTCTTTGGCCCAAACAACTAAAAATAGAAGATTTCAGCTGCCAACTTAATAGTTTTTCATTCGCTAAATAAGTTTATTTTCTACCATTGGTGATTCTGCATTTTCTTTTCTGTACAGATCTTATAGAAATCCTTAGTTTTTAAATAACATGCGTATTTATTATATTACTTCTGAGCAAACCATCTTGTTGACAAGCATTATATATTGCAAATCATTTTAGTTTGTTTATAAGTACAATTTACTTTCTATATGAAGTTGAGTTGTTTGTGTTCCACTTGAGATTGATCATATACCCGTTAAAGAGAACGTCAAATACCCTTTGTTAATGGTCTCGCACTTTTAATTATGTCAAAATTGTAAAATTATTTTAGAACTAAAGTACTTTTAGAAGTACAAGGAGCACTGTTAAGAAGTTCTTTTTAGAAGTATAAGTTACTTTTCATCTAATTTTGGTACAGAAAGTATGTAATAAGTCATGTTCATCTAACGGTCAATTTAGGTACTTTATTGTTAAACTCTCCAGGATTAAATGAGGGCACCTACACATTTTAATTGTTCACTTTATGACCATTTAAGCACTAAGTCCATGGCGACCCTTTAATTCTGTTTTCCTAAGGAGTAAATATTAAATAATAACGATTTATAAATAGATACAGGTTCAAAACGTCGTGTAAATATGTTTATTGATTCTAAGTTCATGTTTAGGACAGGGGTGTATCATTTGTTTGTTCTCTAGAATTCAGAAATGGGAATGTTATTCATTCTGCTAATTATTAATTGAAAGGACGTATAATTTATACAAGGTAGGTCTCTGAATGTTTGTCTTTGATTTAATTTAGTGAAATTTTATTTGAAAAACAAACATTCAAACTTTATTTGTCATATATTGTTTCTATACCGCCCTTGGTAAAGCCACGATTTGATATTTTGATATAAAAAGAACAACCCAAAATAGTCGACAAACAATTGTCACTGTCGTTTATGTTTTCTTTGAATACTGACGTAAGATCTCCGATGCTTGGAATTTTGGGGGATTCCCCTTAAATGTTAAAAAGAGGAGTTCCAGGAGTTAGAGTAAAGAAATGGATTTTCTGTAAACTGTAGTTTCAAAAATAACTTGAAGTTTATAATAGATTTCATTTATTGTATGGAACTTTGTTGTAACTTTAATTTATTATCCTATTTACATTTATAAGTGAAAAATAAAACGCATTTTCCAGATTTTTCATTAAAAATATGTCAATAAATTTGACATAAAAATTCAAAATTACCAGGAAAAAATGAATAAAACTAATTTCATAATATTTAGTTTTCATGCAAAAAAAAGTTTTCAATTGTATAATTAAATTTACAAACTCAGTAAAGGTATTGACTATTTCAAACGATTGATCTGAGCTTATGTAGAGAATAAAAGCCACAAAAATAAATGGCAGTATATAATCATTATGAAAATTGATATTTTAAACCAAGCTTTTAATTTGATTAAAATTTATTGTTGTTTAAACAGAAATGATTATTAGAATACAATCACATCAAAGTGACCGTATAATTTGCACACGTTAAAGTAATAACTTTAATGATAATCTATTATAAAGTTACAAATGAACTCGACAATTTCAATAACTATTAAAATTAATTGTTCATCTATACATTGCACATTCGATTTAAAAACCTATTGAAAACCCCAAAACATTAAAATTCAAGCAACTCTCAATAGATAGACAATAAGGGATATTCGATCATCTAGGTGGTTGACTATCGGAGCAATCTAAATCAGAACGCAAAAATAGATAAGTTTGATAGCACTGCAATGTCACCGGCTTGAGTTAGGCTTAAGAACTTATACATAAAATCTGCTTACTTACTATGTCATTACGCTAAGTGGGTTTTAATTGTATTAAGAAAATTCAATTATTTGGATCAAAAACAATTGGACTAAATTTCTCATATTTCTAAATACTGAAACCAAAGCTGATTTCTCATACCTGACTAAGACTATACTTACTAGGCAGTAATCGATAGCTTAGCGGCGGTCTATTGTTGACTTGGTTGTTTTACAACAAAGTACAGGAGCTAAAACCGCATATGTAAATTTGCTCAGAACTTGACGTGGCTGAATAATACTTGCAGCATTGGTTAATAATTATGATGTATTGCTGTACCAGACAATTGGAATTTATTGAATCCAAGAAGGCGTTGTCATAGTCCTTATACAACATCAAAGAAAAGTAAACAAGCAACTGCAAACGGAAGGGAGAAGGGGAAAAATAGAATGCAAAGCAAAAAAGAGGAAAAATAAACATTGTAATGTTGATTTTCGTGCTTCAATATAAAAGAAACCCATATGCTTTTAAGCTTCATTTAAGATATGTAGTCCTTGTACATGTACGTGTTTTGTAAAAACAAGCCTGTGTCCACACTGCAGCATTGATATATAATATACTGAGAGAAATGTGACAAACACAAAGAACTAAAACATATATAGCTCTTATTAAAACTGAGAATAAAAAAAACCCAGATAATAAGCGCAACTCATAAATGATGTTGGCGCTATATAATTATACTCAAAGAAATAAAACTTCCATAAAAAATGCGAATTTCTCGATAACATGTACAGCTAAATTTTTGTAAATTCTTACTTCGCACTAAGTTTCAGGGAATTTTGTTGGGTTGGTTCAGAGTGGTCGCCCTGGCCAGACCAACGAACGAACGATCACCAGACTTCTAGGAAATCGGCGACAAATGTTAAAATACTGGACAAATCCTCACAAGTAACAATTACAATTGTCCTGACTTTAGTAGGTTAACCATCATATCAAGTCAACTTGTTATCAATGTTTGTAAAGTATGGAATTCATATCGCTCTGTAATTGTTTTGTGACTTAGAGCATAAACTTCTAGCATTCAGGCAGACTTTAAATTAATTGCCATCTAATTTTCATTATTCAAATTTAACATAAATCATTCAAAAACACCTTATTTAATTGAATTTAAATGTTTACATTATTACTAACATGACAGCACTTGTTTGTTACATAGGCATTCAATCTGTCATCTTGATCTATAAAGTTCGCGTGTATTGAATTATTTTATTATCTATTATATAAAAACTTATATTAAATATCAGACTTATATACTTATCTAACTTTAAATCTTCTCCATCACTTTGGGTCTCGTTTTTACCCTTAGTCGTTAGTTCATGGCCAAACAATTTATTTGAATGTTTTGTCATTATATTTTAGATAAATGTTTCAACATGTACAAATATAAACTAAAAATCATTAAAGAAATATAACGGATGCTTTTCAACCGTACAATAAAACACGTTTGAACTTTAGAAATAATTTGCTCCATGGAGAGAACTTTTTCTGTTCGTTTTCTAAAGACGTCTCCGTAGATATGTATACCATTTACGTATAATAAAGCTCCTCCATTTAATACATATAGATCTATTTGTATGTAGATTGGTATTTAAACATTTTCTGTGTGAAAACCAAATTGTGCGTCAGAATTAATATCTAATTTAACACATGCTCTTGTGGAGGTATTATGACATCTGTACCAAAGAAACAAACGAAAAAGTAAGTCCTTTTGATTTTTGTTCTTTTGTAAAATAATATATTTTTTAAAATCTATTTATAAAATTCTAATTTTTAATATTTATGTGCTACATTTTCCCTCTGCTTTCCTTCCTTTTTCTAATTTGATTTTTTCCCAAAAAGGGTAAAAACACACATATTTAGAAAATATGGACTTATATACTGAAAGAACTTTTAATTTGACATAAACGTCCACAGAACAACTTCATTGACATGCCAAAAAGGGAGGGGGGTTGCAAACTTTTTCATTTGTTTTCACTCTCTTATTATTATTTTTTTAAATTCAATCACCAACAAAGTGAAAACTTTATCATGTATACTATTTCATCGTTATTTCACGTTCTCTCTTTGCTATAGCCGAGTTGGTGCTGCTTGTGAATATAATGCATCTTTTCTTTTCAACACGAAAAAAAATACATATTTCTATAAACGTGGACTTATATTTTATTCGATTATAAATTTTTACAACACATATGATCTCATTTAAATTGTTAATTTTATATTACTAACAGGGATATGTTTTATACATGCTTAGCATAAATTTATAGTCATTCAAAGATCGTGTATAAAAGAAAATGTAAATATGCACAAGATGTGGTTGTGATTTCAAGAGAGAGACTATCAGCCCCCATCTGTTAACAAAAGTGTCAGGCCTTTTAAAAAACCCAACATGCTTTAATTTTTCATCTTAAGACATGTTTTGCTGTTAGTAGAACATAAGATAAAACAAGAAAATAATCGCTTATTCAAATGACGGGTTGAAGGAGTATGCACGTCTTTTGAGCTATATACTTGGAATATATTTACTAAAATATCCTGTCTTATAGTCATACTGGTAATACAGTGTATTTATCTGATTTTGTTTTAAAAAGAGTAGAAATTTTGAATTTATGGTTGATTTGAATAATCAACGGCACTGTTCTGTCGTCAAAGAGTGTCTGTGGAATCATGGGAATTATCATACCAAAGAGATCAAGTGAACGAATGATTTCTTTACAGCCAAAAGAATTATTACACAAAAATTGTTATTTTCGAAAATATTAAGATACCCCTACCATAACGTTATGTGTGTACCTATTCCAACCTAGGAACTATTGTCAAAGCTTTGAGTGTTTTTGTCCTATATGTCTCTTGTGTCTAAGAGAACTTGATTGCTGATTTTATAGTCATTTGCCTTCTATTTCTATTGTCAATTGTAAGACTGTGGTGGACAGCGGCACTATAGACGACGTCAACGGCTGCTGATTGTGTTTTTTTTGCTGTTTGCTTTTTTTTAATCGATTTTGTGTTATAGTCACTTGATCCACGTCTCATTTAGTCACCCCCTACACTATCTGAAGATGATGGTATTTATAAACTAATCTTTTCGGTGTTCTTAATGTTACACCGGTTCCTTATTTCCATATCAGAAATAAATCATGTGTTGCATATTAAAATGCTCCTAATCCCTCTAATGTAATACATAATGGTCTGTCATTTCACGTCTAATTATTTAAATCGTCTTAATACTTACCCAAGTTACATTTGCTGTGAAAAACTAAATTTTAATTGAAATTGTTAGTACAGGCCGCCTAGTCCTTATAGAGACTTTAGTAGGCCAGCGATAGTTCAAGTGGGGATTGGGATCGGTTATGCCTAAAATTGATTATTCTATTTAAAAATGCAATTAAGTGCAGGTCAAAAGAAGTTGATTTAGCGCCAAAGAAGGCGTCTGATTTAATGAGTTTTCCTGAACGGTGAAGAAAGAAATTCTTGTATCGTTGGCCTTTTTAGATTTATCTCAAATTGAGTCTTTATCGTTTTTAAAACCACTACTAAGCTTCAGAAATAGTATTTTAAATACTTATTTTTGACACACATTCATTTTTATACGGGTTTGATTTTGTCTTTTATCTGTTGAAATTAATTTTTGCTTATTATGTATAATTACAATTTTTACTTGAATGAGATTGAGCTTCCTGGATTATGTCTTAAACTTCCTAGTTAGCTCACCTGGACCGAAGGTCCATGTTAGCTATTACCATCACTTGGCGTCCGTCGTCGTCGTCGTCGTCGTCGTCTGTCGTCGTCTGTCGTCGTCGTCGTCGTCTGTTAACAATTTTTCAAAAATCTTCTCCTCTGAAACTACCAAACAGAATTTAATGAAACTTGGTATGAATGATCCTTAGGGTGTCCTGCACCAAACTTATGTTTTGATTTTTGATCCGTTAAAAATTCGCTGTTACTAAAAATAGACTAGGGGGGGGGGGTCAGACTACTGTTTTTGGCTTATAAATCAAAAAGTATAAGAGATAAAGGAAATCTGAGGCCACGCTACTGATTCAGCATCAAAAGCTCTGCAAAAGTCTCCATTTGATCAAAGTTGTCAGATGACCCCTTATAGGGGTTACGGCCCCTTGAAGGTGAAAAATAGCATTTTTTCATGTTTTTGGCCTACAGAATGAAAACTATTGCAGATAGAGATTAGCTGTTGCTTGCTTAAATGTTCAGCTCATTTAACTCTATAAAATTTTCCATAGGGTCGAAGTTGTCAGATGACCCCTTATAGGGGTTACGGCCCCTGAAAAATAGCGATTTTTCATGTTTTTGGCCTACAGAATAAAGACTATTGCAGATAGAGATTAGCTGTTGCTTGCTTAAATGTTCAGCACATTTAACTCTATAAAATTTTCCATAGGGTCGAAGTTGTCAGATGACCCCTTAAAGGGGTTACGGCCCCTGAAAATTAGCGATTTTTCATGTTTTTGGCCTACAGAATGAAAACTATTGCAGATAAAGATTAGCTGTTGCTTGCTTAAATGTTCAGCTCAATTAGCTTTACAAAATCCTCCATAGGGTCGAAGTTGTCAGATGACCCCTTATAGGGATAACGGCCCCTGAAAAATAGCGATTTTTCATGTTTTTATCCTACAAAATGAAAAATATTGCAGATAGAGATTAGCTGTTGCTTGCTTAAATGTTCAGCTCATTTAGCTCTACAAAATTCTCCATAGGGTCGAAGTTGTCAGATGACCCCTTATAGGGGTTACGGCCCCTGAAAAGTAGCTTTTTTTTCATGTTTTTGGCCTACAGAATGAAAACTGTTGCACATACAGATTAGCTGTTGCTTGCTTATATGTTCAGCTCATTTAGCTCTACAAAATTCTCCATAGGGTCGAAGTTGTCAGATGACCCCTTATAGGGATTACGGCCCCTGAAAAATAGCGATTTTTCATGTTTTTATCCTACAAAATGAAAAATATTGCAGATAGAGATTAGCTGTTGCTTGCTTAAATGTTCAGCTCATTTAGCTCTACAAAATTCTCCATAGGGTCGAAGTTGTCAGATGACCCCTTATAGGGGTACGCCCCTGAAAAGTAGTTTTTTTTCATGTTTTTGGCCTACAGAATGAAAACTGTTGCACATACAGATTAGCTGTTGCTTGCTTATATGTTCAGCTCATTTAGCTCTACAAAATTCTCCATAGGGTCGAAGTTGTCAGATGACCCCTTATAGGGATTACGGCCCCTGAAAAATAGCGATTTTTCATGTTTTTGGCCTACAGATTGAAAACTATTGCAGATAGAGATTAGCTGTTGCTTGCTTAAATGTTCAGCTCATTTAGCTTTACAAAATTCTACATAGGGTCGAAGTTGTCAGATGACCCCTTATAGGGGTTACGACCCCTGAAAAATAGCGATTTTTCATGTTTTTGGCCTACAGAATGAAAACTATTGCAGATAGAGATTAGCTGTTGCTTGCTTAAATGTTCAGCTCATTTAGCTCTACAAAATTTTCCATAGGGTGGAAGTTGTCAGGTGACCCCTTATAGGGGTTACGGCCTCTGATAAGGCGATTTTTCATGTTTTTGGCCTACAGAATGAAAACTATTGCAGATAGAGATTAGCTGTTGCTTGCTTAAATGTTCAGCTCATTTAGCTCTACAAAAGTATAGGGTCAACATCAAGACCAGGTGAGCGATTCAGGCTCCTGGGAGCCTCTTGTTTTTAATTTACCCTGGATTGAGAAACAAGCTGTCTCCAGTTTGCGAGTGTGGTCTTTGAAGCACGAGCCTTGGTTTTAAAATTAGTAGCCCGACGCATTAACCACAATATAATCGAGACAAAACATCCACAATCCAATGTCAGTGTGAAAACTATTTGCCAAGTGTGCCGGTCCCAGAAGCATACATTTTTCAATGATTAAAAATAATATCTTAATATCAACAATAAACAGGAAACCAGTAAAACCAAGTGCTTCGCTGGAAGGATATAGCATATTGACACTTCTAAATTATTTCAGAAAATGAAAATAGACGTTGTTTCCGCGTGTGATATCATCATAGACCTATATAATTCAGAGGGCGAATCTGATAGTACAGACTATAGAGAAGTCTTCATGTAAGCCTCTGATGGGGTGGAAATGAATCACACCTAGAATTTAGTATGGGTGGTTGGAAAAAGTCTTATACTGGCGCGGGAAAACACATATACATGTATTCACTCAACCTACAATTAAGCATGGGTGCTGGGAAAACATTTATATTCATCACAACGGTGCTGGGAAACAATTATAACATGTATCATGAGCACGGCTTTCAATTTCATACAAAGTTTTAATATATTTACGAACTGTTGTTGGTAGATCGAAGATCTGAAGAAAAAATCCTTGCTTTTATTTTCATTAGATCCCGATGTTTTATGTCTTTTTTAAAATCTAGGTGTCTTATTGATACGACAATAACACTTTTTTGATAGAGATACATTAACATTTATGGTTAGAAATAAGGTACTTTTCTAGATGAGCCATCTTATAAGGACTTTAAGTTCAAACTTTACACGAGCTGCACTGAAGCGTCTAATTCTTCTCCTAGTGTCGAATCTCTATGGTCACCGTCTAAATCAGTGTTCAAACTTCTATAATCATTTAAATATATAATGTCAAATAATAGGATTACGACGTTTTATAATGACCATTCTTTCTGTTATACTATAGACTGTTTGTGTGTCTGTGAGGATGTTTTTGTACGTTTCTCTCTCCACAATCACAACGAGTGTAAATATTTATATTTCACAGGGAAGAAGCTCAGTATTGTATAACGTGTTGAAGTGTTCAATTATATATTTTATTTAATAATTTAAATTGTTTGATTTATTTATGTATGATTTGAATGAAAACTCGATAATGGTTTTAATGCTTGTTATGGCGTTCTTAATGGGAATGTCTTTGATATAGTGATTGGCCGTCATTGAGAATTGTAAGGTGGTCATTATAATATCGCTTGAGAATAATTTTCTGTCATTATCTGAATGTCGTTCAATTAAAAAGGAAAAATATAAAGTGGTCTCTATATACTTACAGTATTTACTTATTCAGAGCAGCTACAAAGTGTTTTTAGAAAATATGTGAACGGTTAATTATTTACCACAGACATTTGTTTTGCAGTAAAGAGATATCAAAAACCCGTTCATATTTTAGATTGATTTCTTTTTTAGACCAGAAATTGAAGGAAATATGAAGAATAAACAGATTTCTAATTCTTGGAGTGTTGGCATCAACTCTACACAGAAAGACCTTCTGGATGACGATGCACAGTAAGTCGTATTGATAACAGTTACTTAACAATCTTTAAAGAAGCTCATTAATATGTAAGGTGAAACAGTTCTATATACAGTTTCGTTGTTTGTTTTGTCTTTGGTATCAACCAATTTTTCCTTTCAAAGCTAACACTTTAATGGTCATAAGTTACGTCTTTGAAAGACCTTAAAAGAAAGTAAGACCCTCAAATATCGTGTATTTTTGCGGTAAAAAGATATGAAGCATAAAAGAAACAACGTAAAAGTGGGTAATAAGCATGAGGCTTCATATCTATAAATTTCAACTTGTTAACTATGACTGAAATATCGCCGACGGAACAGTAAGTAGACAACCACCAACCAATCAATCAATCAACATGTATGTAAACAAAAACATAATGGAGTGATGTTTTTAGCTTGTGAAATAATTCCTTTTTATTTATCTTCCAGCTTAAAAGTAAATTATTCACCTGGAAAGAAAGGAGGCAATTTCGGCTTACCACTTGGTGCCAAACTAACCGTCCCAGAAGGATTGTTCGGCAAAAAAGATTCTATATCCTGCCAAGTGGCTTCACCTTCACAGAGATGGAGGTACTCGCCCGTGTTACCATTTAATGAACACTTAACCAGTGAAATATTTGTCTTGAACTCATCAGTGCATCCACTGAAGAAGAGTGTTATAGTGAGACTACCGTATTACCAGATAGATACCGATCATAATGAGATTAATGTTAAAGGCAAATGGAAGGACGAGAACGAATGGGTTAATGTAGGCTTTCTGCAGAAGGTAGGTTACGAAGAATACACGCAATAGTGGTATACATGCACATGAAAAAAAGGACAACTAGGTGCTTTTTCTGTGGAATTTCAGGTAGGATTTATATACTGGGTTAATTGTAAGAGAACTTTTTACACTGATTATGAGCTCTTGTGTTTTTTAAAGCCAATCGCAACACACAGTTTAAATAATTTGATACCATCATTACTATATTTACATATACTTTAATCTATATCGCTGTAAAATTAAAAAAAATAAGTGCTTTACAATGTATTATGGCTTTTAATTTGATTAAAGTTGTGCTGCTATGCAAACAAAATTAATTGTAACATCAAACGGACCATACAATGTAAACATTTTACACTAATGACCAAAACGATTATGATCTATTCTAAGGGTATAAAATACCTAAGTAATTTCAATAATTAACAAAACATTTATCCTTTATTACAAGCCTAGAACTGAGATTTGAACGTACATAACGATATTTCATTCGCTCAATAGTTGTTAACTACTGGGTATAGGGCGGCGACAGAAAATAAAATGACTCTTTTCAAAACGGCTATACACTAGATGAATGACCATCGGAGTACTGAAAATCCTAACTCTTGATACGAAACATTTCAGCAGATTTTGTGGTTAAAAGATGGTTTTATAGAACATTAATAAACCCATTGAATACAAATATATATCACATGTATTACAATGTACATAGTCAATAGATTCAGCTATTTAGTTCCCTATTCTGGAGACCAAAACTGATTAAAACATATATCAGTAATGCAGATTTTTGCTCGTTTTTCCACTCTAACAGAAAGCAATTTTATATTACAGCCTGACACGTCGTCCCCTTGTATCGAGCTAGAGATAGACAGACTAGGAGTGTTTGTGGTTACATTCACACCAAAGAAGGAAACCTTTGAAGTGACGACCCAGGGGTGTCTGTATAACTCACACATGAGCAAATATATCAGCATACGTGTACCAAAGAAAGCTGCAGACAAAACATTTCAATGTGCAATACAGGTGAGGAAATGCAGCTACCAATGCATTTAGTAATATCAATCCTCTTCGTGAATCTAGCAACATGACAAAATAAAAAGCTTGTCGCCTGACTGTTTTCTTATCCCAAGTCATTGATGCAAAAACCAGTTTAATTAGCTGATCAACGAAAACCCCTATAACAATTATAGAATCCATCCATACAAAGTAAAATACACTGACACAGTTTACCATTGTATCAAATACTTTTTGGGCGTTTTAAGCTTGATTATCCTCATTAAAACGGGTGATTAGATTTATTAAAGAGAGAAAGATTAATTTATGTAACATGTGCAATATAAAAAAAGTTCAGGTACTTGAGAACACAAGGTTCAAAAGCATATTACAGCTTACAATATGACCCGTTAAGAGGATTACTGAACTGGAAATTGCAAGCTCTAATAATAAAAAAACGAGTATTAGAACAAATGCGATAAGTATTGACTTAGCACTAAATAAAGCAAAGATACACAAACCGCCAGGTGACACTACAAGCGAAAACTATCAAGACCCTTTAAGGGCAACACCTGTTACAATATAACAAACCAGCAACCGTCATAAAGTAAATGTTACAGGACAAATTCGAATCTAGTGGGATCCGGAAACCTCCTAGGACAAATCGGAATTCCAATTTCTTCCAGCTGACGAAATTGAGCTATCCTGATTTGTTTGTCCATAGCCCCTCCCCGGGTAGCCTTTTCGTCGTTCATAGACATTCATAAAATCTGACGATGTTATACATATCATTTGTACTTGATACTTTATTGAATCAGATAACGCCAATCACAGAGGAGAAAGTCACACTGGCAAAGGAGCTTTTCCCACTAGAGACAACAGAGCTGGAAAATGTATCAGAATTTATAGATCTGGTTCCCAACTATCAGTGTACCTTCAGACGAGCCGTCAGTGTCAAACTTCCCCTGCCCGCCAACGTGGAGGTGGACAACGAGAGCGCCAACAATGACATCGCCGTGTTACAAAAAGGAGATAATGGATGGGAACTAGTCGACACAAAATATAGATTTACCAGAACTACTGTGACGTGTGACGTCAAATTCTTAAACAGGTGGGTGGTTTGTATAGAAATGACTACGGTCACCTGTGACGTCTAAGAGCTAATCAGGTAGGTGTTCGACACTATTAAAATATAAATTTTCTAGAACTACGGCCACGTATATTGGCAAATACCTTAACAAGTGGGTTTTCGGCACTATAGATTTACTATAACTACGGTCACGTGTGACGTCAAATACCATAACAGGTGGGTTTTCGACACTAAATGTAGATTAACTAGAACTACATTCACATGTGACGTCAAGTACCTTATCAGGTGGGTTTACTAGAACTACGGTCACGTGTGACGTCAGATACCTTATCAGGTGAATTACTAGAACTACGGTCACGTGTGACGTCAACTACCTAAACGGGTGGGTTTTCGACAATAGATAAAGATTCCCTAGACTTACGGTCACATTTCATGATTTGACGTCAAATACCCGAACAGGTAGGTGGTTGGTAGTTTAACAAAAAATTTTATTCTCTTATAACCAGAAAATCCAGTTATTCTCGTTGTTCTCGTATAGTACTCTTGTCCCATGTTCTCTCTTGGTGAATTGAACTTTTATCGATTTGATTTTTAAGTGTGTTATCTTTTGTGCTTTGTACAAGATAAACAATAGGGGGAAGGTTGGGTAAAAAAAACTAGTTTAACCCAGCCACATTTTATATGTGCCTGTCCTAAGCCAGGAATCCTTGTCAAAGCTTTTGTTTGTCCTTGTCAACTATCTGTTTTTGTTTTATGTCCAGAAATGGGTCTTCCGTTGATAATCTAGGGATTTGTTTGAATCTTATGTATTGTATTTTTAGTCTTGGGTCAATGCAAGACAGCGAGCAGTGACCTCTGGTCATGTTGAAGACTGCTGGCTGTTTTCCATTGTGATTTTTTAAATTGCCGTTTCTTTAATGTTGGTTGTGTCGCGTACACTTATTCCACATCAAAAGTTAACACTAACAAAAAAAAATGAAAAAGTATATACAGATGCGTACATGACATTCTTTTTTGACATTTTTTTTTAGAATAAAAAGTCTTATTAAAATGTTTATTTCAGATTTTGTGTTGTTAAATCAAAACCTGATCGGAAAAAGCGAATGGCGTCAGCCGTTAATGTACTAGAAGGAAGAGTCGACATGGAAAAAGGAGAACTCATGGCATTTATCAACTTTCAAGAAAAAATGTGGTTTTTGGTGCTCGAATGTTTCCCTAAAAGTAAATCTGACAGTAAAATTGCTGAAATGAAGGAGAAAGGTTTTCGTCCCTTTAAAAAGGAAATAGTTCGACCAGAGGATCCTGTTGACAATAAACCACACTTTAGACGGGCGCCTGTTGTAAAACCCAAGTCACAAAATATACCCTCAGAATTCGAAATATTTGACGGTATGAAATGGACATTTAATATATCAGACGATCTAAAGGCTAGTTTAGATAGCGATTACATGGAAAATAAAGACTTGCAATATTTCAAACATTTACCAGAAAGTTTACGCAAATTCGTTATAGAACCTAAAACCACAGAGGAAAGAACGCTTATAGGTGCAATAAACTTATCGCCTGTCGATATTACAGACCAGAAAACCAGAGAAGCAGCTACAATGTCTGTCAGGCTAGAAATAGAGGAGGCTCTAGTTAAGGCATACTTCTTTGAAGAAGTCATCCCAGAGGAACCAGAAGTCAAGAAAGAAAAACCAAATCTTGATTTATTAAAAACTCCTGATATCAAAGTGGAAAAGCCAGTCCAAAATTCTGTGCCGAAGTTTAAACCATTACCACCAAGCGTAATGGAACGACTCATGAAAACTAGTCGTCCTCAAATCATAAGTAAGACGTTTTCTCTATCCGCTGCGCTTTTATTTAATGCACCTCTCAAATTTTATCACTGCGAAAACATGACAATACTGCAACTGAATAAGTTTAAATTTGTTTAGCAAAAAGGATTAAATAGAAAATAAAATGATTGTTCATTTGATATTTGATTTTATTGAATGTTGCTGAATGTCGATATCGCAATTATAACAAAAGTTACATTAAAATTGAGGATTTCATATCAAGATTCGGTTTTGTCAATGCATTAAATGCATGTCTATATTGGGAAAACTATGTTGGGTCATTAAATATATAAATGAGATTTCAAGTATAACGTTAAGGATAAAAATCTATGGTTGGTATTAAGATTCTCGAATTAACTTTGTTCATTACTGTTTGTAGATCGTCGCCTAGGTAACGAGTGTGTCTTTAGATGCCAGGAATTATACAATGCTTTTTAAACTATTTTAACTTTTTATGATATATATCAAGTTTACATATTTTGCATGCTTTTGACGACAGTTAGGAATAAGAATATAAATAACTATTATCTTTAAGGTTTTGCCAACGATTGCATGATCTATACCGGTATTGCATGGTTCTTTACTTTTTGTCTTTCATATAAATATCTAATAAGCATTACGGACCATAATCGCACATAACAACACACTATTAGCATAACGTTGCATGTAATTGCTTTTTTAATTTTGAAATTTCTATCACTGACATCACCTATGTTTTTTTTTCTTTTTTGAAAAGTTCCTTTATTTTTTTATCATTGGTACTAGGTGAATCTGATCTAATTATGGCGGTGTTTTATTGAAAAAACGGGGATAAATGTTGGGAAATATTTTAAAAAAAAAATTAAACACTCTCCTCTTATCCATAACTTGTTGTTCAATGTTTTGAAGTTTATAACCTTTCTTTTTATTTTACTTTGTAGTAGAGAAAGAGTCGAAGGCAATCACGGGAAGAAGTTTGCGGAACTTGTCAAGATTTGTTCCAGAGGGATTGACACTAGCAGTTCACCTTGACCTTCCGGACAGCACGATCACTGGCCTCGGTTTCGATGCAATTTCAAATGGACTTTCAATGGCGGATGTGACGTACAAAATTCTTTTATACTGGAAAAGGACAAGGAAAGACAAAAAAGACTTGGCAGTTGAGGCTTTAGTTTGTGCTTTAAGAGAAATGGGTCGAATGGAGGCGGCAAATGTTGTGTTTGAGTGCCACAAGGACAGCAAAGAAGTCACACCGGAAGTCTTCACGCGTGTACTATCACAAATGACAGTTTCGTAGCATGTAAACTGTGACTTTTTCGTACATTTCTGTCATTTAGGAAATCATTTTAATCTAGTTTATATCACATATTTGGATATCTTGGTATAATTAATGCTTTTTTCCAAAGAGAATAACGTACATTGAATATAAGAAAAATGTAAGTTAAAAAGTCTATACTGCAATATCTTAATTTACTGACAATTTCTTATTCATTTAATAGAATGGTTTTCATTATCGAATTATTTTACAACATAAGTATAATTTCTAGAAAAAAAAAATTGTACTGTTTTCGTTTTTGGTGCTTTTATTTAATTCATTGATTTCATTTATTATATGACGACTATCATTATTGTTTTTTTTTCACTTGATTCATTCATGAAGCTTGAACATGTCACCCATGCATTTTTATCATTCATAAAATGGCACTTTCAAATTAGAAACATGAAATAGTTTGTTAGGAAAAGATCTATTTGTTGATTTGTTGATTTCTTTTCATTTTGATATAACAGCTTTTTACACAGAAATAATTACTATAAATAAGTACGCCTGTTAAATTTGTAGAAATATTACAATAAAATTGGAACTTTCAGTGCCACAGCTTTTAGACATTATTTCAATATACAAGTGGAAGCGTTTAATTACTCTTCAATATTATAAATGGTTTTACTGTAATTAATCAAATCTGTGATATAAGAACTCTGTGATGATATTTTTAGTTGTTACCAGATGAATGAATAAAATTTATATATTTCTTTATCTAATATAGATTTTTTCTTTGAATTCGGTCAATCTTGATTAGATGTGATAGAAACAAATAATTATATTTTAGCCTGTGTTTGACGCGCGTTTCGTCTGTATCCACTATAGAAACGCTATACACTTTGGAACAACTGTAAAGGTGGATTCCTTAACATCATGTAAAAGAATATCCTCACAAAACTAGCATTAACTAGACGATAATGAGATGTGGAATAAGTGTACGCGACACAACCTCCATAAACGCAAGCGGCAGTCTTCAACATGACCAACGGTCGATGCTCGACGTCTTGCTTTGACCTAAGATTTAACAAAAATATAATACATAAGCTTCGACACCTGTCCTAAAATTATCAGTGTAATGCCAATTTCTGGACATACAACATTCACAACCTACCTTGGTTCAATCACAAATTTAAGAAACTACTGGTGGAAAAGAAACACAAACTTTATGATAAATCAAGACAGTCAAGGCAAAGGGAAGACTGGGGTCACTACAAGGTACACAAAGGCACACATAAAAACGACTTAGACAAGCAACATCCTTGACAACTCACGGACTTGACTGTGGAAACCGTAAATATTTTGGAAATGCAAAGCAAAGAGGAAAGAATAATATTATAATAATATTGGTGTACAATGGTGTGGCATGCAACTAGTCAAGAAAATGGACAACAACAGCAGAACTGTTGAACAAACAATCTAAATCAATAATTACAAAAGAGACCAAAGGAGACACTTCTTGAGGTAAATAAAAAAGAAGAATCCCACAATACCAAAGCTAGACATCATTTTTAACAGGATAAAACATCAAATGATGGACTTCCCAGTAAAATCGCGAAAATCTGTGCGAAGCTGACGAATATTTCCAGCGTAGTTTAGTGACATTCTATCCACCAGCTTACCCGCGACAGGCAATCGTAATTAAACAAAGAAGTGTAAAACTTCTAACACAAGTGATTGAAAAGTTTGCATATTTCAAATTGACCGTCTCTGGTCCGATTATCGAGCACTGGTAGGGTAACATAGCAATTTAGGCCTTTTTTGGCTAATAGACTTCCAAAGGGGCCACGTTAGAACAAAATATCGATCCTTTTCCAGTAGCAGTCAAAACTCTCCTACCCGATTGGCCTTGTGTCCCCATTTCCTCCACTTCATCATCATTTCATTTTCATTTTATCACCACTTTCATGTTCCTCTCCCGGATATAGCCGAAATCGTGCTGCTTGGGAGTAAAGCAATAACTAACTTACTAACTAAATCAATACGCCTTCTTGTAATTCCATGAAAGCGTGTAGTGGTGTTTCTGTGATGAATAGTACTACTGGGCGATGGTCACTACTTCCGAGCTGGTTGCATACCTTTCTACTGATATTCTTATGGATATCGTCAGCACAGAAGGCTAGATCTGGAGCTGAAAGGCAGCGGAGGTTTTAAATCAGAGTTTTCTTTCTCCTAGATGGGCTACCTTTCATGGCTGTCGAGTCCCATCTATCCGAGGCTATCGACTGGTTTTTAGGGCGCAAGTAACTCGCCTTTGCCCATTTTTCCATTGCGTTGAAACGGGTTCCTTCGTGTTAAGCAAGCTAAACCACACATGAAGAATTGGAGTTTGACTTTGGTTGTCAGGGGCTGAATGACGCATGCCCTAAGGAGCATTTGATTGATATCAGGAGCACGTGTCCCAATACAACCCCTTGACTGTGACACATTTGGAACCCAAGCCGCCTTCAACCAAGAAGAATAAAGCTGAACGTTTGCTTCTGTACAGGGCAGACTGAAACAGCTGATAACACAGGCAGAGGTTGAACGGGCCAAACAGAACAGAGGAAATCCATACAAATTCTATGTTTTGAGAAAGGGAAAGCACTCACAAATTCCAAATGTAGAATGTCCGATGAATATTACGCAAGAAGAAGGAGCTGGAGGTCAATGGAGAACGTAAGAAGTCAAGAACTGCTACTAGGTTACATACACAGATGAATATGTACGTCAATCAGTGGCATTTGACATGGAGAATCCAGCCTACGAAACAATAGATCATCCAAAACACGAATTAGGTACAATGCCAGCGACACCTCTGTCTGCAGTTAGACCAAAGACAAAAAGGAAAAAATGCTACAAGAAATCTACAGTTGTAAAATCGAAAGCAAATGCCTGCAGTATCACCAATGATAAACAGGCCATAAACCACCAATCTCGTCGTCGATCAATGGTCTGATAATGACCAGTATATGATTTTTATTGTCCCCTTCATACATAGTTTTAACACTAAAATGTTGGAAGAGTCTCTTAACAAACGATGATGATGATGATGATGATGATGATGATGATGACGATTTTTTCATGTAAAAATAAATATATATTTAAGAAAAAAATGTGGATCGACTCTAATAATTTTTTTCAATAATAATGTATATGTAGATATACGTTGCCTATTATTGCTATTATATTATTCATATAGTGTCAGAACCAAATCATAGCAACTACAATAAACATGATAAAGATGATTCCTTTTTTTTCTGTGTGATTATGAAACAAATTGCCAGTTGTTATATGGTAAGTCGATTTCTTAAAAAAAAATAATCACAACTGCAAACATATTTAAGTGCGACAATATGTTTCCTTGAGTCCTACATTGAAAAAAAAAATATCGGGAGTTTACAACACTTGGAGAAAGAATAACATTTAGTATATGCCTTAATGCTTAAATTGGTGTCACTTTAGAAATTAATCAGTCGTTTCATCTGTGAAATAATACATTTATATCTTAAAATATTGTGTTTTTGCCTCAAAATCAAATGGCGGAAAAGTAACATCTCATACATGACAAAAAGAAAAAGTAGCATCATCATAACAAGGAAACAACCATTTGATATATGGGGGTATGGTGAAATTTGAAATATTAAAAAGGTAGGACATCAAACGTCTGGAAATAAAAAGTCTGGGCAATGCTTAAATTAAGAGAAAGACAGGATCGTGTTTTGTGGCCTTCGAAAATTCAAAAATATCAAATTTTGCGCATTTTCGGGCAAAACAATTTCCATGATCCCATTTTTGAAAATAAAGAGCGGGACGAAATAAATATCCATAGCCCCCACTCCCATTAAATACAAATGGTTGCCCCCTTAAGTAGTAGCATCATACAATTAAAAAATATAGACGATAATGTCAATGAGATCATATAAAGAAAATAAGCATCATTGTCGACAGGGCTTTCCCCTTTGTTTTGTGTTCTCTTAAAAAGATTTTGACAAATGTCGCTTTGGTATTTCTTTGTTTTTTACCATCAAAAGGCTGTGAACGGTAACCTTATAAAATCAGATTGTCCATTTTTTTTTTACTTTTGTCAAAATATGTTTTACTCGTATAGTTTCAACAATGCCAACACTTCCTTTTTTAAACGCATGTACCCGAGTCAAGTACACTCTTGAAAGACCGTGGAAGAAAAAGAAGAAATTGCGTCATTTGTAATTTTTGTTAGCCTTTGATGTCCTCTTTTACTGATTCCCAGTCAATTAACAGTTTTGTAGGAGATTCAAAGTGATGAATAGAGAACATATCTCTGACATGTTTAAAGCTATAATAAGGATGGAATCGGCAATCGTTCGTTAGAGGTATACCTAAATGTTTAGCTACAATTCCTAAATACACATCATCTATAAAAAGTGGTTTTATATGTTTGAAACTTTCTATCATTCTCGTGGCATAATCCCGTGTTATAACTATCGAGCCACCGGTGGCATAAGGCGGCCAGAATTTATGTGGATATTCCTTCCTTGAGATGTACCATTTACTACGTTTGTCCCTGTTGGGTTTTGCCCCCTTCCAAACACATCCCCAGAATACATTCCCAGGTTTACGTTTATGGAGTTCCTTTAACAGTAAGCGAATGTTTACAAGATAGTCATCGTCAACGAAGAAGAAATAAGATGTATTTTTACAGTTATTTACGGACCATGTAAATCCCATGATTGTCTTCAATGTGTTGTTATTATAGTGGTCAATGAAGTCCTCCTGTACGATGTCACCGTAGATTGAATTCTCTTGTCTGATAGAGTCCTTTAACAACGGGTAGTTTCCAAGCAGGAATACAAGACCTATGTTAGAGTCGGATATATTTCCCCAAGTACTTCGAATCGCCATTCTATTGTCCAAATTTTTCACATTGGATTTGACAAGAATAAGCAGGAATGGCCCTTGGTTGTGCTGTGTGCATCGTGTCGACGAGTATATGTACCTAAAAGGATGTTGGTACTGATTATGCTTAGTTTGGCTCATATCAACTGGTGTTTCAGTAAATGCTTGCACTGAGATTTCTTTTAAGGTCGAGGACTCAAGAGGAGTAGTTCCTGATACATTTACAGCTGTCGACGACGTCGTGTATACCGACCGGTCACTGTCCCGGCGGTCGATTCCCATGGAGATTATTGCTAAGATGCAGACGACCAAGACGACAAGCGGTAACTTTTTATTGAAACACCGAACAGTGTTTTGTAAAGATCTCCTCATTCTTATTCTTTCATTGTATCAATCTACAAAAAAATGAATGGTAAAAATAAATATCGTCTCATAGAAAACATCGCAGGTCTTTAAACGTAACCGAACTGCTTACCAAAGGAGCACACGTATTACTTAATGTGTTCTAGCATTATAGAACAAAAACTGAACCGCCCAACATAGAAGACATAAACTTTTCGTTTTTTAAGTCAAAGAATCTTTTAAAACAAGGGTAAATACATGAAATATAGCAGTATGAAAAAATTGAGAATGAAGAAAATTCTTAAATTATTTGGCGTCAAGAAAAACTGGAATAATGACGATTTCTAAGGTTTAAGGCAGTGCTTTAATAGCTCTAATCTATTGCTGTTTCATGACTTTTGCTGACTTAGTGGTGTTATTTAATCTAGATGGAGCTACAGCCTTTACGGTTTGGTAATATTCTGACTAATGGATCTAAATTCTAACATGTATATATGTATTTCGATTCTTTAATCAATGTTTAGAAATGTAATTGAACACACTCATGGTTTGGATGAGTGAATGAGTTGAAGTATTACGCCCTTGCAACACTATATATAGGTTAAATAAACACCATAAACATGAAAAGGATGATAAAATGAACATGGAATGATGATGAAAAATATGAGGATGGAATGAGAAGGAACAGTAAGTTATTAAGAGCACTGGAAAAGGGGAGAGGTGGGTAGGGACAGAAAATTTAGACTACTAGTATGTGATGCACTTCTCGGCGGTCCACAAAAGAATATTTTACGTGCATAAAGCAAGGCACTCCCCACATACGCTAGCCCGCTATGGTAAACGGTTAGGGTTTCCGTATTATAGACATGCATGTTCAATTATGAAAATAATGAAATTGCATCCCTCAAACACTAGCCAAGGCCAGAGTTCATACAAAAAGAATTCATAATTATAGAAAATTTCATTCAACTGAAACAGCACTTATAAAAGTTCAAAATGATATATTGAATTCTCTAGACAACAATGATGTTACCATGTTAGTTATGCTGGACTTATCAGCCGCATTTGATACAATCGACCACACTACACTACTTATGCGTCTAAACACCAACTTTGGTATATCTGGAAAACCGTTGGAATGGATACGTTCATATCTATTTGATCGACATCAGACTGTTACAATAAATGGTGACCTCTCAAACCCAGTCAAATTGAGCTATAGCGTGCCTCAAGGATCCGTTCTAGGACCTAAGTTCTTTACTATGTACACTAAACCTGTTGGTGCAATATGTAAGAAACATGGATTGGATTACCATTATTATGCAGACGATGGACAGCTTTACCTTTCCTTTAAACCGACGTGCCCAGTTTCAAAGAATGACTCTTTAGATCGAGTTCAAAACTGTCTCGCTGAAATAGTGTCATGGATGAACAATAATATGTTAAAAATCAATGCTGACAAGACTGAAGTAATGATATTTACATCTCAGAGAAACCAAAAGCATGTTGAGACAATAACTGTGACTATCGGAGAGGAAAGTATAAAACCATCAAGTAATGTAAGAAATCTTGGTGCTGTACTAGACAACAACATGACCATGGAAAAGCACATAAACTCCGTTTGCAGATCTTGTTATGGACAACTACGCCAGATTGGTCATATAAGGAAGTACTTGAATACAGATGCAACAAAATCTTTAGTGAATTCTTTAGTCACCTCACGCATGGACTATTGTAATGCACTCTTATATGGTGTACCAAAAACAACATTGAATAAACTGCAGCATCTTCAAAACACAGCTGCCCGCATCATCACAAGATCATCTAGATTTGAACATATAACTCCAGTATTAAAGGACCTACACTGGATTCCTGTGATTCACCGAGTGAACTTTAAGATCCTTGTACAAACTTACAAAGCTCTACATGACCAGTCACCAATTTACCTAAAACATTTACTGGAACTATATCAACCAACAAGAAACTTAAGATCAAAGAACTCTTCAAAGCAACTTGTTGTTCCAAAAAGTAGGACTGTAAGATATGGTGAACGCAGTTTCTCTTCAGTGGCACCAAAACTGTGGAATGACCTTCCAGATAGCATCAGAGACTCAAAAACAGTAGAAGTGTTCAAGAAATCTTTAAAAACGCATTTTTTCTTGAAAATTTATAGTAACTAACTGTGCTGTGCTTGTCAATGTGAATTGTTGTGCTGTATTTCAATGTTTTATCAAAGTTTAAGATCTAAGTAGTTTTTATTTTATTTTTTATTTTTTACTTATTATTTTTTTTAATAGTTTTAAACTCTCTTTAAAACTTATTTTCGAGACTTTTTAAATTATCCTTTATGCACATATTTTAATTTTTATCTATAGTTGACTGAGTTTTAGATTTTAAGATTCATAATGGGGTAGTTTATATTACAAATGTAATATATGTGTTATTCGTATTTTCATGTTTTTATCATCTTTTTAAAATCATTGTAATTGTTTATGATCTCATTGTAAAGCGCCTTTGAACATTTTATTTTTGAGAAGGGCGCTATAAAAATGTGGTAATTATTATTATGCTCAATCATACTGGATCGAAATTCATTGATATTCCTATTAGAAATATTTTATCAAATATCTAGAAAATATCCAATGGTTTAAACCAAATTCATATAGAATGATTATGTAATACTTACATGATAAGAATTATTATATCCGTTAAATAAAATACATGTATTTAGTATACATCTAACACCACTTTCTCTTGTTTATGTTACACAAGCACGTGGCGGTATATTTAAATACCCGCTCATTGATGCGTGTTAAAATCTTTTTTAACTTAACGCCCTTCAATTATATAATTTGGAAAATGGTAAAGTATATACAAAGAGACCGTTTTTCTGAGAATGTGTTTTTTTTTTTGTTTTCTCACTAAGAATATATTTTTATTGTAATGATATAGTATATATATCTCATTTGTATGTAATATTACTAACCAACGATTATATAAGTTTGTCTATATAATACCCTGCTTATGTAGACATTAATATTACTGGGTATATTTCTTGCAAAAGCTGTAGCAAGAAATATAATTGTTCACAGCTATAGTAAAATAAAATTCTGTAAAATGGAAAAAAAAAAAAAAAAAATAAATAATTATCATACAAAAAAAAAACCTTTCAACACTTATGGTTCGGTGCTATTAAGCGCTAAAAAGCATTATGCAGTAAACATTTCCTTCTTTTGCCATTCTACGGGTGATAAAGATAATGAAAATAATGACATTCCGCCCCTATATTCACATAAAAAACCATAAAATAACGCTTCATTGCATGGTCATCTAAATGTACCACTAAACCTATTTCAGTTCCGTTGACTGCAATACTGGCAGCAATAATATCATGCTTCATAAATATTTCAATTGTTGTTATTCTTAGAATGGTGTCAAATGTGGATTCTTAAGAATTCGAAGAAACTGAAGGAGGCTCTTAACTCTATATTTGCAGTTTTATCTTGAGAAAAAACAGCACTTAAGATTTTTCCACACTATATACCGGGTACTTCTTTTCCTAACTTAAGGTAGATGGGGTGTCTATCACTGAGCATCTTTTTTGCACATCTATCAAAACTGAAGAATTTATAATGCTTGTTATTTTAATTGATTTTTATTGGGCTAGGTAAACATCAAAATTGATAATTGCAACAAAAATTAGGATTTAATACATATTCTTTGCGAATTTCAATATTTTTCTGTACTTTTTAAGGGGAGATAATTTGTATAGAAATAATAGGGAATAAACACATTTTTCACTTTTTTCTAAAATTTTGATGGTGAACTTTTTTTTTATTTAGTATATTTAAAAATCTGTTGAAAACAAAGATTTTCACAAATTTTAAGAAAAATCTATGAAGTGGATTTTTTTAGGTAGAAGAAATTTGAATTTTCCCTATTGATCCTCATGAAAAGTACTGAAATCATCCATTTTTCAAAGTCATTTCTACAAAAATTCTCGTGGTGAAGTTTTTATTTTATTATGGCAATTTAAAGTACCAGTCTAGGACTAACTGTGGTCAAAATTTAAAAATTCTATGGATAACGTTTTAGACACCCCATCTACCTTAAATCACGGTTGGCGCAGAAGATTAAATGTAGGTTTTACAAAAAGAATGGTAGACGAAGGAATAAATATCTGGTACAAAGGCTTATTTTGTCATCCATGGGTCTAATAAAGAGAACAAAATTACAGTCAGTGGAGCAAATGCTTAACTTTCCTATAAATAGCCTATTTGTACAGTTAAGGGGAAGTGTTTTTTTTTGTGGAGACTATATATGCTTTCTAATGGACATTAACTGCGCACCTTTGCTTGCTATTTTTTTATTCATATTAAGCAGAGTTATAATAATCACTTTTAGACCTTCTCCATTCTTCTTTCTCACCTTCTGCCATATAACGTCCTCTCACTAAAGTGACATTCTTCGCCTCATTCAACCCCACAGGAACAGGGGATTAAGGATATTACGGTTTTTAGGAAGTCTAATTCATATTCATATCTACATGTCCAGCTTATGGAGTTTTACACATCACAACTAATTCGTTATTCCATAGCCTGTGGGACTTATAATGATTTTCATGATCATCAAGTATACATGTTATGTTGCTCCTCAAATGGTGTCGCTACTCGCTACTCAAGATTTTACCAGTGGAAGACATCAGATGAATACAAATGTTGGTTTATCATCATCCCCTTTACCGGATTTGACAGGCTGAGTTGACCCTTAGCCACACGACGGATGTGCTGCTACAAGAAAGAGCTGCTTACGTTTCCGGGCACCCGATTTCACTCTCGTTTCGACTTTGAATGCTGTTCTGTTGTTTTGTGTGTTTTTTATGTTATGTTTCTTTATGTTGTTTTCGTTCGTGTTCCCGGTGTTGACGAATTTGTCTTCGCCTTTTCGTATTTTGACATTAGAATGCCCGATTGGGAAATATCAACCAATGAAATTATACTTCTTGCTTAAATAACAATATTAAAAGAGAATCCTTCTATCTTGTATAAGTGTTTATATGCAGTTCTGCCTTTTTACACTTTATTGCTGTTTGATTATTACATGCTCATTTTGTGTCCCCTCTCTCTCCCGCCATCAGGATCAGGAATTAAACCACCTTGATATTTTAGAATAAAGTCGCATATATAAATTAGCAATTCAATTAGAATAAGTTGTTTTTGTATGTTTTGATTAAAATCAAATTTCAGTTGTTACTAGACGATAGTTTAGGTCACCAATAAAAATGAAAGAGATTTCTTACCATATTTTATATACTTCAACTTCAATGGATTTAATCCACATTCAAAAACTATCCTTATTTTAATTTGAAAAATTATTCACATAAGATTTTAAAGAAATATGAAGCATGTTGTTTTTTATGTGTTCTGCATTAATTACGTTCCACGTTATGTATAAACCTTACAACTAATGACACATAAGTTATTGTTGTTGTTTCCCATGCCATGTGAAATATTTTCTCCCACATTATTCTCGGGATATTTCTAACCTGTTGCTAACCACCAGTGGATAAAACTAGAATAGATGGGCGCAACATAGGGAAATTACATGTCAAGCTCAAAGCAGATAATAAAAAATAAACGAAATGAAGCTTTTATTTAGTTATTTATAAAAGCAAAATGTCTATGAAGTTATTAAGCCATATGAACTGCCGAGAAGAAAAGGTCATGTCTAAAACGACAGCTAATGAAATATTTTGTTGCAATTTTCCACCGTTATTGTGTCCACATGTTCGTATAAGGAGATTTTTTACGGAAAATGTCTTTAATGATAAGAAAAGAAATCCCCTGTAATGTTTTATATCCGGCATGCCCTGATTAGTATGATAGATATAGGTTACCTGTCATCAGGGGATCTGATTGATATAAAACATATACCTACATCATTGACAGAATTCAGAAACAAATGTGGACGGAAAAGGAACTGGGACCTTGGCGGAACTTACAAAATATGCTGAACAAAAAGGAAACCATTTATATGTTCTAAAACTAAGAAATTAATTTGTACTCCAAAAATAGTTTGACTATTATATAAATTACTGATCCTGAACTTCAGAAAGTTCAGAAGTTCAGAATCAGCGTCTCATAATACACAACTGCTAAATTCCATTCTTTGTGAAAATACAAACTTGTAAAAGAAGAAATAATCTTGTTAAGACTATAATGCAATCGCCCATACGAGCTTTCCAAGCTAACGGTCAACAATTATACGATTGTAAAAGGGTACGTAGTAAATTAAAAGTTTGCTCCATTAAGATGAAAGGGACCAACAAAAGTGCTTCCATCATCTTTTATGCCTATACTTCCATTATTGCACCTAAAATAGAAAATAATGAGATGTGGAATAAGTGTACGCGACACAGCCCACAATTAAACGGCAATTTAGAAAAACCACAATGGACAACCGCCAGCAGCCTTCAACGAGGCCATTTGGCACTGCTCGCGGTTCTGCAATTGGCCCATGGTCTAAATAAAATGCATATAATTCAAATCCAGCCCTGAAATAGTCACAGATAGACCCCCTTCTTAAACAAGGAACAGTCTTCAACTATACAAACTAATCAATGACTTCAAGACAAAACCACCAGACTGATCTTGTGAAAGGTCCCCATTCTATTATAGTCCCCCTGGCTATGTTATCCCCCGTGACCTCAACATCGTGTGACTTACTTCGCGATGTTTTTGGCTAAAGGACCAAAATAACGTGAACCGATACAACTGGAACCATAATCTTAAATCGTTTTAAGAATATGCCATATAATGGGCGAAGAAAGAACGGGAGAAAGAAGGTGACATTTTGTCTGAATAGGTTAGAGCTGTGAGGTTATTGAATTTTAAAAGAATCAGTTATTTTAAGGGCTCAATGAGCACTAAGGCAACAAACATTTTCAACAACACTGATGTAGGCGTTTGGGTCTAGGATATTATTTTTAATTTATTGTGCGTATATAAAAAGTTCTTACCCTCACTATTTTAGTTCTTACCCTCACTATTTTAGTTCTTACCCTCACTATTTTAGTTCTTATCCTCACTATTTTAGTTCTTATCCTCACTATTTTAGTTCTTACCCTCACTATTTTAGTTCTTACCTGCACTATTTTAGTTCTTACCCTCACTATTTTAGTTCTTACCCTCACTATTTTAGTTCTTACCCTCACTATTTTAGTTCTTATCCTCACTATCTTAGTTCTTACCCTCACTATTTTAGTTCTTACCCTCACTATTTTAGTTCTTACCTGCACTATTTTAGTTCTTACCCGCACAATAAATTAAAAATAATCTCCTAGAAGTACTGAGGGGAAACAAATGTATTGTTTTTCTCGCAGTGTCGAGGAAACTATAGGTTACGAGTGTAAACAAATGCACTGTTTTCTACCGAGGGTTCTATTTTATGTATGCATGTTTTTGTTATTCTGATTCTGCATTTTAGTTTAGCGCTTTAAATGTTTTATTATTGCTTTGCTTTGCATTTAACTTTATGTATGTCGGTTTTAAAAGCTCTACAGAGCTTATGTTTTATTGTTATATGTCCACCGACTTTAAATAAAAAGTTTTTTACTTGACTTGGGATACATATGTATGGTTTTCCTCGCAGTGTCGAGGTAACTTTAGGTACCAAGTGTAAACAAATGCACTGTTTTCCTGGAAATGTTAAGTACCGAGGTGAAAAAATTAGCTATTTTTCTCTTGACAAGTGAAAAAAATGTTTTGTTATACTGAATTATTTAATTCCATTACTTAATTCACGCCTACTGTGCCAAACATTCAAGTCCTATTACTACATAAGCGTCTAGGTGATGCAGTTGATTAATAAAAGTGGTTCTACCGGCTATCGTAAACTCTGCCGGAAAACTGCATGATTTTTAAAAAAGAAAGGGCAACAACACACAAGTGGACAATGGGAGAAAGAAGTGGACAACAGTCTGTTAAGCCGTTGTCTGCCATTTTCTCTCATTTGCCTTTCAGCCGAAAATCATGTACTGTATTTTTTTTTACTGTCTTTAGATTTCCAGCGTTACCTAGCCGGCAATACCAAGTGGTAAATTTTATTATAAAAACAAAGTTGTACCAATGGGGCAATTGAATATTGGTAAATCCGAAAAGACAAAGACATAATCGGTAGACATAAATTTACCACAAAACATTGAAAACCAGCGTTAACGAAACGAGAGTGAACTCGGGTGATTCGGTAGAGTTAGCAGTTAACTCACTATCATCTGAATCTGATACCCTTGTTTCTAGGAGTAATTTTTTCTAGCTAATATAACTTACATTATTTCCACCATTTGAGTCCTGATTGCTTCAGACCGATACATTACGACATTCTTCCCCATTGTTTATTGTCTCGACTTCGTCAAAGTACCCAGTGAATAAAATTACATAATATTTTAACCCTATCTAAAAAACGATTTATCTTTGATCAATATTTCAATTTACAGTCAATTCAGGTAAAAGCTTCATTTAATGTCAATAAAAACAGTTCCTGAATGTACGAAGTTTAGATAAAACCTTTCAATCATGCAGATGTTCAAGATACACATCATGCATGTATTCGTTGATGGATTTTCTTTTTGTACAACTATAAATAAATAAATATATTTATTTCCTAATCATAGGGCCCAACATTCACGCCAGACAGTCGGTTAATCGAGGAAAAAGTCTGTTGATTTACCTGTATATGCAGTTAAATGGGAAATGAGTCTGTTGATGGAGTCGGTAATAGGTCTGTTGAGAGTAAAATTGAAATTTAATTCACAAATTCTCTGGAAAACGTCCATTTTTTTACATGAAATAAGTATCCAATCAAAAACAAAAAGTGTAGGACAAAATGATATTCACTTCAGCATAATTTCCAATTATTCCACAGACAGAAAGCCATCACAGTTTGTAACAAAACGAATAGGCGCAGAGACAGTAGCAGCAGTATTAAGGACTAAAAAACATGTTTTCACCAAAAATCGATTAGTCTCTTAGAAAAAAATCACAGATTTGGTACCAAAATGTGCAGTTAGTTATTAGCTAAATTATTGGTTATTAAAATTTTAACATATAAATATTTTAGATATGGTTAATCGTCCTTTTATTAAAAATTTGACGGTTAAAGTCTGTTGATGAGTTGGTTAATGTCTTTTTTGTCAGTTGATGCGTCAATTAACCAGTATAAAACGGTAATATAATGGTATACTGAGCGTTAAGAAGGCGATGAAATGATGATACTTCAAACTTTAGATACGTCTAATGTCTTTACAAGGCAAAGAAGTCAAATCATATTTTCAATTGGGTGTTAAAAAGGAAGAAATAAGTAGAATCATCTGAAAATGACAGGAAAGTCTGCGATTTGTTTCATTTTCGATTTCACTTTGTGTCTGTATGTCAGTCCGTCACAAAGTTTATGGAAGCAACTGATCTGTTACTTTTGAGCATAATTTAGAAATAGTTTGTGAGTAGTATACATGTATCCTGTTGACGTGCATACCATAATGTTTTATCCCGTTTTGTGGAGGTAATTTGTACTGAGTAACTTGCTAACAAAACATCTAATCGTCATGTCTTCGTCATATTGTTGTTGTATCTTCTTTGAAACTGTCCACCATTTTGGTAGTTAAGGGGGATGTACCTTTTAAATAGCGATATTTTTGCCAATGAACCGGCTATTATTTTAGATAAAGTTGAATTGGTCATAACGAGCTAATTTAAAACATTTTACCTATCTTGCTTTTCCACAGGTTTTTACTCTTAAATAAAGTGTAATGCTAACCTATTAATAAATCAGAAAAAAAAATTCCTGCAAAATTTATAACTCTTATTATCTTTAAAACGATTTGGGGGAGCTGAATTTTTTTGTTTCGCCTGCGACTTTAGTCGCTAAAGGCAAGACGACTTCTTTCTGTCGTCGGTGGCGGTGTAAATTTATTGTAAGGCTTTTGCGGAAAATTAATTACTAGACAAGTATTATAGCTTGGTATCTGATATTTGGTAAAGTATACAGACAGTTGGGGTTATGTTCTACGCAACTAACTCCATGCCGTTTGCCATTTTCATGGTTCAACGACTCTGTCAACTTCGAGGTTTTTCGGGCCAAAATACCTCTTTGCAAGGCTTTTGAGAAACTAAATTAAGTGAAAAGTATAGTAGCTAGGCATTTAATATGGGACGCAGTCCCACATATGTAGAAACTTCCAAAAGTTAATGGTTTGGTTTTTCTTCCAAATTTCTATGGGGCCAGAAATTCGATGCTTTTCTTTTAGTAAATTTTAAAACTGACAGATCTAATAACTATGGAACGCCAAATTAACATATATTCAATTAATTGTACCTATCTTCAAATAATTGAAGATATGTTCAATTGAATTATACCTATCTTCAATTCAATTATAGATATCTTCAATTCAATTATACCTATCTTCAATTCGATTGTACCTAGGTACAATTCAGCACAATTAAAGATATCTTCAATTCAATTGTACCTATCTTCAATTCAATTGTACCTATCTTCAATTCAATTAAACCTATCTTCAATTGAATTGAACCTATCTTCAATTGAATTGAACCTATCTTCAATCGAATTGAACCTATCTTCAATTGAATTCAATTCAATCTATAATTAAATTGAAGATATGTATAATTGAATTGAAGATAGGTGTAATTGAATTGAAGATATCTTCAAATGAATTGAAGATATCTTCAAATGAATTGGAGATATCTCCAAAAGAATTATGGAGATGTTGGAATTAGACCTATCTTCAAGAGAATTAAAGCTATCTTCAATTCAATTGAAGATAGGTACAATTGAATTATACCTAGGTGCAATTAAATTGCACCTAGGTATAATTCATTTGAAGATAGGTTCAATTGATATGAAGATATCTTTAATTATTTGAAGATAGGTACAATTGAATTGAAGATATCTTCAATTTATTTGAAGATATCTTCAAATGATTGAAGATATCTTCAATTATTTGAAGATAGGTACATTTAATTGAATATATGTTAATTTGGCGTTCCATAAATAACCACAGTTAAATTTCTTTTTAAAATAAACAGGAGAATACGGATGGAAAGTCAAAACTAAACTCTCTTAATATATTTTTCAAGGAAACTCTCGTTGTCAAAGGGATGAAATGATCACGCCAAGTTCTCGCGAGAATGGTCATTGTAAACAGGTGCGTTAGGAACAATCGTGATTAGTGATTGTTTAATAAAGATTCAACCAATTTAAGGCGATGTTTAAGCGGGTGTTTTAAACAATAACAATAAAAGATAAAGCTTAACAACACTGAATAGAAAAAAAAAGATGGTCTTACCTTAGGCTTAGCTGATCATGGAGATATTTTAATCAATCCTGTGCATGTGCATGTTCCAGTGTTTTTTTTCCAAAATCCTGATTGAAACAAGTCGTCATTTTCTGCCAGGCTTTTATATCAATTTTCTCCACCCAATATTTCTAAAAAGATATATTGGTCTACAGAAAATCACCCAAAACCTGGCAGAAAAAAGGTTGCTTTGTTTACTTCTGCTGGAGCGCGAAATACTCTGACCGGGAAATGACGTCATTGATAACGTAACACCAAAAGAAGGTTATTTCGTCCCGTCAACGTCATCCAACTATTTTAGAATGTTACAAATATTTGTAATTTGCACAAATAATTCGATATTTGTAATTAATATTTGTAATTATCAGTTATTGATCAATGACATTTTTGACAACTATTTTCTAAAGCTGCGTCCCATTTTAGGTTGCACCTATTATCATATTATTTATAGACAGTTAGGGATGTTGTCTACGCAACTAATTCCATTTGAAACTAACCCCATTTTGGTAGTACAGCGGATCTGCATACTTTTTGGAACCATAAAAAACTCTTTGTAAAACATTTGGAAAATGTATCAAGTGAGAAGTTTAATAGCTATGCATCTGCAATCATCTATATTGACACTCCCGGGTTATGGTGTATGCAACTGAAACCATGTCTTATGTTTCCTGGTTGCGCAAATCAAGATAACTCTCAGATACTTAATTTTATGGGACCAAAAATGATTGAAAATGAAATAAGTGAAAAACATCTAGGTATATGTTATCGGTTTTCTCATACTTGGGGTTATGGTGTACGCAACTGACACCATGTCATGTGACCATGACAGTGACCATACGACTCTGACACCATGTCAAATGACCACGACACCATTGCCAGTTGATGTTTGTGTGTTTCTTGTTTGTTCATGCGTGTTTTGTTTTGTGTTGACCGGTTTTGCATTCGCTCTTTTGGACGTTTGGCTTCAGAATGCGCCATTGGTGCCTCTTTGCTTTTTTATATATATAACATAATAGCTAGTTATCCAATATTTGGAGGCAGACCATTTTAGTCTACACAACTACAACCATGTAATGTGGCTTTGACCCCATTTTCATAATTGAATGTCTTTTGTGAAATTGTGTCATTTTTTCCCATTGCTTCGTATGTAAAACAACTCCAGATCACCTCTCACATGACCTTGACCTTAACTATCTTTATCTAAAGCTAGACGCTAGTCCTAAATTAGTTCTTCGAAGGCGTCAAAAGGCGATGCTTACTTTTAATGGCCACGTTTGTTTTAAGCGTATACAAATTTAAATAACGTGTTATTTTCAATCTGACCAGTGAACATTCCTTACCAGAGCAGTCGGGTAGAAAATGTGTTTTTTTTGTTCAGGCATAAAAACCCTCAAATGTTATACTTTCCATCTCACAACTATATATATATTAAGCAATGGAAGAATATCTTAAATACATAATTATTATACTTTTATTTGAAAATATAATTTTAATGTTAGATAGAACAAATTTAATTGACGAGAACAAACACACACAATAGCAAGAACAAACCAGAAATACAAAACACACGAAAAACTGAACAGCAACTGACAACCTGAACTCAGGTCAAAACGAGAGCTGACCGGGAAGAGTAAGTTGTTCATCCCTGTTGCAAAGTATAAGTCTCAATGCTAGTTACAATTCAGCGTGTAAAATCCAGTATAGGAGTACGAAATGACCCTATGACAAACAATGCACTTATCTGAGAGAATGAAATCACACTATGAGCCGATCATGTCTTTCATAAGACCTTCTTAAGAAAAGATAACAAACATACAATTATGTAAAAAATTACGAATTATCGAAATTTATTAAAAATAAGTTGTATTCATATATTCTTTTGATGAATATTCTCCTTTATAATGTTTTTGACCACACCATATATAGCGAATGCTGACTAATTGATTAATATATTTACTCTCAACCGACCGATCAACAGATTGAGTTTTCATTAACCGACTCATCAACAGACTGTGTTTTAACTAAAACATGATCTATAGCACAAAAACTTAAAATTGAGCACAATGGTTTTGCATATAAATAAAATAGAACACATCCGATGTAATGCATCTGCTGGTGCAACAAGAAAACGTTATTTTGATATTTATTAGGATTTTGCATGGTTTTGTTTACATTTTTGAATGCTAAAATGTTAATGAAATATATACTGAGTAAAACGCCTTTTCATTTTATAGCTTATTAAATTGGTGTTAATACAAACTTTTAACATTTTTAATTAAAGTATTCTTTTTCATTTTGTTAGACATAAATGGTTTTGCTAATTCATTTACCATATTAGTGAAAATATGTGTTATTTAATAACCTTACGAGGTTTTTCTCGATACTTCCATATCAACAGACTCGAATCGACTCCATCAACAGACTCATTTCCCATTTAACTGCATATACAGGTAAATCAACAGACTTTTTCCTCGATTAACCGACTGTCTGGCGTGAACATTGGGCATATAAATCAGTCAACAAACATAGTCATACAAGTACAGAACAATGATTTAGATTCATATTTCATAGTACAACTGATTTGTACTGGTAATGTTGATGTTTAATGCAGAATTGTGAACAGTATTAAGTAATACAATGAAAAGGAACCCTACTCTCCATATAAAGGCATGTTATTTATTCCACTTCAAATCGATGTTATTATAACTCATGTGATATTAAAGTCTATTCCAACGTGAAAATCTTAGCATGCACCTCTTTCAGTCTGCCCCTTAACATTATATTGACCCCATATTTTGTCAGATCATGTTTAATTTTCTTTCTGGTCCGCAAATTTAAAGAGGAATTATGGCCCTAAATTTAAAACTAAAGTAGCATCTAGAGCAACGGAGTCGCATCTCGAAAGAAACCTGCTGAAAATGCTTAAGAAAATTGTATATTGGTTGTTTAGTGTATTTAAAGGTATTTTTAGCCCACCTGGACCAGGTGAGCTTTTACCATCACTTGGCGTCCGTCGTCGGTGTCGTCGTCGTCGTCCGTTAACAATTTTTCAAAAATCTTCTCCTCTGAAACTACTGAACAGAATTCAATGAAACTTAGTATGAATGATATTTAGGGTATTTTGCACCAAACTTCTGTTTCGATTTTTGATCGATAAAAAAAACATTAAATGTTCAGCTCACTTAGCTCTACAAAAGCATTCATAGGGTTGAAATCGTCAGATGTCCCCTTATAGGGATTACAGCCCCAAATTAACATGTTTTCATGTTTTTGGCTTATATAATGAAAACTATAGCAGATAAAGAAAATGGGTTGCTTGCTTAAATGTTCAATTCATTAAGCTCTTAACAAACGTCTCTATAGAGTCAAAGTGTTAGGACGGCCCTTAAAATAAAATTTTGCACGTTTTTGGCCTACAGAATGAAAACTATTGCTGAAAGAAAAAAGCTGTTGCTTGCTTAAATGTTCAGCTTATTTAGCTCTACAAAGTTCATCACAGGGTTGACATCAAGACCAGGTGAGAGATTCAGGCTCCTGGGAGCCTCTTGTTAATGTTTCCATGGTAACTTATTCTTAAATTTCCTTTTAAGTATAATTTTTTTATCAAAAGTTTGTTTTCTTACTATCAATCTTGTCACGATATAACTTATGATGTTGCTGTATATGATGAACTGGGGTTGCTAAACGGTACTCAATGTTAATTTTATAGCTTAACTTACGAAAAATTGTCGGATTGAAATATACCAGATAAATGATTGTCACCAAAAAAAAACCCCCAAAAAAAACCCAAAGCATAATAAATTTCCGCTTGTAAATGTTCATAAAAATGTGTAACTTTTTGTCTATTAAAAGACGAAACTCAAATCCAAAAGCAACATATAACGAGTAACACAAAGAAACACAAAGTTGTAAATACTGACAAATTCCTTTTATTTATTTCAAACGTCAAAAATAAATGTACTGTAGATGACAATTTTCTTTTTTGTCAATAAGAACTTTGTAACTTTTTATTTATTAATTATCAGAAATATTTGGTCCGATTCCGAATAAGTGTTTACTACTCAATCGGCCAATCATTTGGAACGATGTGAAAATAGTGCTAAGAATTTCCAGTGAGTGTAGTGATTTCCCACTGAACATACTTTCAGAGCTCAATATTTTTTTTTCAAAAGTGTGTTTTTTGTGTGTGTGAAAAAAATGCATACTTTCATAAAATATGTAACATGTTCAACTCAAATTTATTTTTTTTTAAAATAAGAAATATTCATGTATTTAAATGGGGGTACACTGAAAACTTAAAATAGTCACTGTGACAAGTTTAGATAGTCATATTGATCGTCACCTAGATGATGGTGCAACTAGTCAACTCATCAGCACGACTAATAAAGTAGTCATTGTCACTACTATACTTGTCATTTCCAAATATCTGACTATCTCCCTGTTAGATTTTGACTACTGAATTAGTCATTTTGACCAATTTTCGCTTTCAGTGTATCCTAGGACCTATACTTTTTTTTTAGAAATCCTGTATGTAAAGTGTTTTATTTAGGCCGCTCTTCAACAGGCTTAAGGTAGTAGTTTTCACTGTAAAAGTGTAAGGCATGAACTTGGGTACAAACTTGAAATAGGTTAAAGTTTCAGGGGCTACTTATAGTTCATGAGGATATACTTAGATTATACTGCCTAGAGCGCTTTGAAATAATGTTCTTTTAGTTGCTTAAATGAGGGGGCGTGTAATTTGGTTGTCAGTATCCTTAAGGACAATTCAGAATCGCTTGAATGCTAAGCGTCTCTAACGAGTGTTAAAAAAAATAGTAACACCAGGCGCATTTCATCATTGTTTCCTAAACGTTGGTATAATTGCATGATTTCTAGAGAAGTGTACATGTATTTGAAGTAGTTTTTATAGAAAAGTCCTTGTTGTTAAGTCCCTCATCATATCAGTTTTGCTTGCTTAAATTATAAGGTCTACAAGTCTTCGTTGGAAAGTGTTTTCTTTTTCGCTTATAGAATGAAAACCTGGGGCCGTATGCATAAAACTACTTAAGTTAAGATTTTGCTAAGTAAATACTTAAGTTAAGGAAACTCCACCCATTCTACTTAAGTGGTATGCATAAAACTTCTTAAACTAAGTATTTGAATTTTCCTTAGTGAAATCTTAGTTTTTTTAGACCACGCCTACTAGACTTAAGTGTTATGCAGTAAACATCTTAAACTAAGAAAATATTTAAGTTTCTACTTAAGTCTAAGGTACCTACTATGGTACCTTAAGTATAACTAGCACTGCGAAATAGACGCCAACATTAGTTCTTCGGGTTGAATTTGAACATTGAGAAGAAAGTTAACCATTTTAAGCTTCATACCATACCCTTACACCCTTTAACCTTCCCTGAAAATCATCATTGTATTTTAGTTCATTCGCCCTTATTACACAACCCACAACAATGCATACATGTAACCGTCAAATGATTCACTCGGTTCACGTGTACTTCTATTCGATTTAACTCGTGCACTGCATGGAAAGAAATGTACACATGAATGATTGTTAAAATGTACATGTATATAAACTTAAGCAAGGATCTTCACGAAGTTCAAACAACGATCGAAGGTTCTAAAATTAAGAGTAACTACTTTCCACGAAAGACTATAGTTCATTTAAACACGGTTATTTCTAAAACGAGTTATTATGCCATGCTATAAGTATTGCCAGTAAATGTATTCTTTGAACTTGCAAGTTTTTGGTCGGATTTTACGGAATGAAAAATCCGGGTAATAAATGATGAATGTCGGGCGGGCGAAGAAATAGTTTTGTAACAGCTTTCTCAGCAACTTATAATTACAGCCTCTTGAATATTGATATTCTACCTAAACCGTGGGATTCGACTTCAGGTATGTCACTCAACTACGTCTACTTCCTAGCCAGTTTGACCCTGACAGTGTTTTTAAAGCATGATATATTTTCTGATTATTAAAAGTCGAAATCTGTGCCAACTGCGATCTAAAGCCGAGACATCTATATCACCCAGAGGGCCATTACCCCAGGGGTATTATATTGGTCAAGGTTATAGAAAATTAGGTATACATTTGTTAATATAACATATATTCAGATTGTGACATCCTTTTTGTAAATTTGTAGATATTTTTTTGCTTTGAACATTGGGGTGCGATATAGGGTAGGTATGAAAGGTTCAAAATGATTAGATTGTACAATTTCCCCCCCCCCCCCACCCCCACCCCCCCACAAACCAACTTTAATTTTCCTTACATGTAACTATAGGTAATACTAGTATACAAAAAAAAATAATAATGATTTTATTGCTAAGCACAACGCCCAAAAAGAGCAGAATAATCACAGAAAATTTACAATATACAGTACATTATGCTTGATTATAATGATTGGTTGGATATATCAACTTTCTATAGCTATTTAAATAACATTACTGTTTGTCTATGAATTTTTCTATAAACCGAATCTTCTGTTTTCAAAAGTGCGTTTTTTTCTTTTATATGTCTTCTAAATCAAGCTGTCTTTACAAATTTTGTTCATAACATACTCCCAATTGCATGTTATATTTAAAATAAAAACTATTTTTGATATTTCTAACGTGTTTTCGTTTACCAAATTTGTACACATGATTACATGGATTACAAGCCTCTCTTTTTCGATAAAATTTGATTTTCGTTTCGACGTGACTTATATTCAAATTCACCCGAATCGGCTTGAATTTAAACATTTTTCTTCACAAAACTTTATACTATTGGACTATCAATTGGGGGAAAAAACAGTTTTGATTAATAAAGAAAATCGAAAAACGGTATTGAATAATAAAGATACATTGAAAAATATAATTTCGGTTAAGGTAGAGTTCCGAATGTCATACTTAAGTTTTCCTTAGTTAAGTACCGACTTAAGTGTCTTTATGCTTACTAGTTAAGATAACTAATTAACTAAGGAAAACTTAAGTGAAATCTAACTTTAAGGAAGCCTTAACTTAAGTAGTTTTATGCATACGGCCCCTGAACATATGACTCAGCCCTAAACCAAAGTGTAATTGATACCTGAACAAGAACAATCGAGCATGACTTTGTTTGATTCAAATTAACAAAAATCGAAACGGAAGATTAACCACCCTAATGTAATAGATTTTCTGATCTGACGGAAGTCAACATATCTTATGTTATAAATATGCTTATTTTGGAGGTAAGTATCATGTATTTTCTAAGAAAAACAAAGTCGTTTTTGTTTTGTTTTTAAAGTTATTATGATTATAGAAAAAAAACACATTAGAAATGAAAATTAAATACATATTTTAGATGTAAATATGTTCTTTGTTGATTTATGTCAAAAGTATATGCTAATCTGGTGGTTTAGACACAGAAAGTCTAAATAATTTTCAGAAATGAAGATTTGACCTTCTTTCTATTCAAACTGTTTTACATAAAAGTCATTCAAGTCCTGCCATCATTCAAATTATGTTCTTGCTATTGTAAATTGAATACCACACGATAGGAATACAAGTATTTAATTCATATGAGAACACAGTTCCAGAAAAGGAGAAAGGTTTAACATTTTAGTGCACATGAAAAAACCTTTGGGGTTTGGGCAGACAAAATTTTTCTTACTAAGTTTTGTCATTTCCAAATGTAAAACTATTCTGGACTCTGAGAATGGCAATAAGACGTGGTTTAAAATTAATTTTTAAGGTACATAGTCGTCCTCTGACATCTGGGTTGATACCGTTATTTAATGCCTTGGTCTCTGTCTCAGTGGCATTCGACTTCACATTTGACCTTCTAACAGCTGAACGCACATCTTTTTCTTTTACCTTATTGCAATTTTCATAAAAATTCTAGGTAGGCGTTAAAATGTTCAGAAAACTAATCAGACGGAAATACAGCTTTCTTGAAAAGAAAGCCCTTCTACATCCCTCCCCCCAAATTTGTTTTGTCTGCAAGCTTACTACCTCTGCTTTCATTCCAGTATGGAAATTATACAAGTGGATGGAGTCAATTCTAACCTGATAAGTAGAGTGATGGAATTCTATAGATACCGGGCCAGGATCTACAAGGACCTTATATCAATGAACAGAATGCTATCAGGAATAGTCGACTACATCCTGGCTAAGGAGGATCCCTACGTCTTAGAGAATGCCGAGATTCTAGTCCGTGATACTGACCGCAGTTACCTGTGTATAATGACTGGGCGAGGGGATAGACAGTTTGTTGTCTATGAAACTATACCACATTATGGGAAGGTAGAAATTGTGGAAACTATATATAAGAAATTTATAAAAGATATAATACATGTACCAGAAATAACAAAAGACACTATAGAATGTGCTGTAATTAAATATTGTGGGGTGGAGGGTACGAAAGGTGGGAGGAAGAAACAGTCATTAAGGAAACAATTGGAGGCATCTAAAGAAATCTTTGACATCGCTCCCGATAAAGGCTGCTGGACAAATGCTTCTCTAGTCGTCACAGATGCCTATGTTAATTCATTAAATTTTATCAGTGGAACGGGAAAATATAAGTTTTCAGTGAGTGATGTTGAAGGAGAGTGCAAGATAATATATGATGTTTCAAATGAGACTCTGAATAATCAAGCAAACGAATTTAAAAAATGTCCATTTACATGTACAGTGATGTAAAAAATCCATTCACGATAGTCTTACCTAAATAAAAGCTTGTTAAATCTTCTATAGCTCTGGCCAATTAAATGGAAACTTATTTTGCATCTTTCAAATTTGTATAGATTAGCAAATCAGTTTCATCTCCATATGTTATTTATACCCACTGTTACCTTGATCAATGTGATGTGATGCAACAAAATGCAAATATGTCCATTGAACACACATGTACTCTTCTTCAAGGACAAATTAGAAAGAATACTAGTATTGATAATCATAATTTTTCACAAAAATAACTGGATTTGATTTAGAGATAAATCTGATAAAATGCATAAACTTTTCTGTTATATAACTACACACAGAAAAGGTTCAAATTTTAATACTTTTATTGAAAGATTCTTTACAGAGTCTGTACAAAATATCAACAAATATATATTCCATGAATTATTTACAATAAGAACAATAGGTACTTTAAACATATTTTGGTACAAAATGAAGAGATTTTACCATGTTCTACTATCCTTAGGAAATAAATTTATTTTGTACATGAAACAAAGTGTGAACTTATCTTCACAATCAACTATTAATTTGCGACCTATTTCATACTGAAATCCCAACATAAAGTAACAAACATCATAACTTAAATAAAACAGTTTCTAAACTGTTACTAAATTTTCACAATACAATTATAAACAATTATAAACAATAGATTGATTTTTGTCAACGTTACAGATTTGAAATTTCTATAATTAAAAGAAAAAAACATAAATAGGGGAGATAAATCATAAATAAGTAAAAAAATGGCAGGATTTTGTTGAACAGAAAGTAAGTGAGTGACAGACCTGAAATTGAAACCCAAGTTCTGTTGATGCTGAGAAAACTGTTACGAAAGATTTTCCCAGCTCACCGAACATTCACCATCAACTCAGATTTTTCACTCTGTGAAATACGGCAAAAATCGATACACTCCATTGAAAATTTAACTAGATATTTCCATAAAGTACAGACAATTTTAAAAGACAATATGTCTTAGTTTAGAAAATGCTGTCAGACTTGTGGGCCATTTTTATTACCATAAATCATCGTAGCTATAGCAAGAAAGAATGCTACTTAAAAATAAACTATTGCATCATTGGTGATGTCTTCACTGATCATGATCGCACTACCAAATCAGGCAAAAATTTCTTCATAGACAGTATACCAGATCTCTACACTGATCTCATTCCAATAAAATCAACACTTTATACAGGCATTATGTACAAATCTTCAGTTAACAAGACGTGCAAAACATATAAAAAATCATTAACAATATGGGATTATTTACAAAGTTTACATCTATACACAACTATATACAGTTTGCTGCTTGTGTAACATTTTAAGGACACACATTTTAGTCTATATGATTAATATTTACATTATAGGCACACAATATTACATTTACATAAGTTAAACATATTTTCTTTTACATAACACAGTCAAGACAAAAATATATTGATGCTTTCTTGTATTTTCTCTGAATACATCATTTATATAAGAACTTAAGAATCACCATAATTCTTCTTAGAATTAAATAATGTCCAATGTTTCCTTTAATATATTCCAACAAAGACTTTCAATAATCTACTGGTATTGATTTACATAGCAAATTACATATGATAATTTCATTACAATGATAAACACAAATTACTACAATATATTGTACAAGACAATATCTAAAGAAGTTTTGCCCTGAGCGCTTAACATCTTAGTCCTGATACAGGATGTATGTACAACATGATCACAGCAAGCATGATATAGCTTGTATAAAACATGATCACAGCTAGCATGATATAGCTTGTATAAAACAGCATGCTGATCACAAAATAAAAATTAAATGGATTGGTGTGGATAACTGAATGAATTGAGACATTATGTTTCACTGTGAATGTAACAGTTCCTGTGGTTCTTTTCATTTCCTGTCTGATTAAAAACATACAGTACTTTGAAACATTAAGAGGCCAAAATCATCATATTTTCATGATCAAGGAATACAATCAATATTTTTTATTTAATAACACAATTACTGCAATATTTTTCGAACTGAAATACTGTGGATTCATTTCTTTTCGTGGGTACATATTTTCCTGGTTTGACGAAAAAGGATCAGTTCATGGATTCTTATATTTGTTGTTTAAAGTTTGCAGAATACAGATCAATGTAAAAAAAAATCTTTGTTGTGGAGAATGTAAATTCTTTGATCAAAGCAACCCACGAAAACAACCAAAATTGATACCCCACAAATAATAATGAAACCACAGTAGTGAACAGATTAAAACATAATTCATTCTTTTTTTGGTTTCTTTGTGAACATTGAAACTACCAAAGTTAAAAATACCATTGTTGAATGCGTACATTTTTTTTTATAAAATCAAATTCACGATTACAAATTGCATCCACATCACATTAGAATACTTATGCAGAACAAAAGAGTTGAAACATTGCTAGATGTACACATATATGGAAAATATTAAACTCTTCTTTTATAACCGTCTCTATATCAAAGTTAAAACATTTGTAGAATTGTTCATGAGACATCATTCTATAAATAAATATATAGGAAATGAACAACGAATAACAATGTTAAATATTCTTCCCCCTTTAAAATATACATTAAATACTTTGATTAAACACATTCGTTTAAAGTCATAAAAAGGCTGTTTTCTGTCAAAATAGTTAATTAATATTTAGTGGTATAATTATGTACTGACAGCAGAGCACAGTGTGTGTTGGTGTTCAACGCCCTTTATCGAAGCACCTGGGCCATAAGCAGAGTACAGAAATTCTAGATTGATGTTAATGAATTCTAAAAGACCTATTAATATCATGATAAAAATTGTACAAGCAATGTTTTTAAAACATTATTCAAGTGAGTACATAATTTCTAACATTATTGTAAATAACTTTCCATTGATATAAGCACATCTTTTTAATGCCATGTTACCTTTTAATTTTCTATTTTGACTGATTCTACCTTGATATCATAGTCATGAAATGACTTAAAATTTGAAACATGTTCATTTTCAAATACCATAGCACTATTTACAAATCTATAATAAAACAATAGAGGTAAAACGATACTCCGAAGTACTGAAAATCCACAGTATTTTGGTGAATTTCAGTGTACAGTACAAATTTGAACTTTCGATTCGGTACGAGTTGAAATAATTCATCACTATTTTTGCCATTGGAAATCTTCAGTGCAGAGATTGCAATATTAGTTATAGCCATGGCTGACATGATAACCAATGATAAAAACAATGAAAAAAGAATCTTTAAAAACTTATTAAAAATAAACACAAAGTACAAAAGTTTGATAAATCAAGTAACAACAATCAATAAATATATGTAACAAAACCATGTACCGTATCGTTTTGAAAGTAATAGTATCGTTAAGAAAATCTACAGTACGTATCGTATCGTGGGGTTAGTGTATCGTTTCACAGGTTAGTGTATCCTTTCACTCTTATAAAACAATAATAATCAATACATACAAGGATTAAATAAAACAATATATGTACAGAGATTCATTGAGACGTCACAATCTTCCAGCAACCCTGTTTTATACGGCTCCATTATAGAAAGCTATAACAAGATGACTCATCATATGGGTTATATCACCATACACATTTAGTTCTGATGATATCAATCTTCCTGATAGGCATTGCATCCATCAGATGATAAGATGAAACTATTGGTCGTATCTGTAAACCATGATGTAAGGAGATGATGGTCCTTTGTTTATAAGGCAGTGTCTAGGTCTCTTCAGTGTAACCTGTCTTGGATGAATTATACAGCACTCTTCAGTATAACATGTCTTAATGGAATTATACAGCACTCTTCAGTGTAACATGTCTTGATGAATTATACAGCACTCTTCAGTGTAACATGTCTTGATGAATTATACAGCACTCTTCAGTATAACTATGTTGTCATTGCTATCTGTACTAACAAAAAACAAAAGTCAAAGAATGGTTCATAACCGTAGTTTTAGAAACCGGCTAAAGAATACAAAAAGTTTTGTTACATACAAGTATGATTCTAATCTTCTATAAGTGTTGAATAAATTGTACTGATTACAAAGTTAAATATTTTACTCATGTAATTCCGAATAAATCATACAATAGTATCTCATTAATTAACCATCATCAGTCTTGTGTCATAGGTATCAACCTGTGCTTTCACAAAATCAAATATTTTGCAATACAAAGGGAGATTATATTGACAGAATAGACTTACATGAGGCGGTTCCTGGGCGTAGAGATTCTCTGACTCGCTGAAGTTTTCTCTCAGCACAGAATGTCACCAATCTATTCAATTCTCCTGCAGTGTACCCCAGTAACATTTTCAGATCACATACAAATTTGTACACAAACCTTTTACCATGCACCTTAAGTAAAAATAAAACAACACTAGCTATAATTGTGATTGCAAGCAAGTCACATAAAAGTCCCCTCCCGTCCCCAAATTTTGGCGGATTGCAAAATACCAAAACATGGCTCATCATAGAAACATTTTACTTGCCTCATGATGATCAGCATATCAAATTTACATTGTATACAAATTTTTATGTAATTTGGACAAATTTAAATTTTTGGCGACTTTTGGCAGATTGCCAATTTTTTTTGGCGGATTGCCAAAAATTGGTAACTTATTGAAGAACCGTGCTTGCCCAATGGTGATCAGCATAATCATTTTATCTAGTATAACAATTTTCATGGATATTTGACAAAGTCGAGTTTTTGGCGATTTCGGCGGCTAATTGCCAAAAATTGGCAGGTCGTAGAAAAAATCCGGTCGCACCATGATAATCAGCATAACCACTTTACCCAGATAACCCATTTTCAAGACGATCAGACGAAAAAAAATTTTCCGCCCCTTTTTTCCGCAGGCGGCCATTTTGAAATGGCGGCCATCTTGAAAATTTTAAAAGTCGATGGCCCATCTATGAGTGACCCCCTAACCATCTAAAAAGGTTTCATCTTGATTCGCCAAAGCGTTTTTACGAGATATGTCGGACAAACTTTAGATCTATAAATAGGAAATTGAAATAAGAATAATAACTAGGTATAATTGTGTTGGGATGCCAACACACAAGTCGCCCAAAATCGCCTTGATTAGAGTTCCATTCAAATCAGTGCATCAAAATAAGTCTAGAAATCAAATTTCGTTGAAATTGGACAAAGTTGACGTTTTTAGGGGGGCGGGTGTAGTAAAATGGCCGCCATTTTGAAACTGTAGGTCGGATTTCAAATCCGGTCGCAGATTTGAGCTCAGCATACCCGCTTTACCCAGATGACCAATTTTCAAGACGATCCGATGAAAAAAAAATTTCCGCCCACTTTTTCCGATGGCCGCCATTTTGAAACGGCGGCCATCTTGAAAATTTTAAAAGTGCATTACACAACTTTGAGTGACCCACTATCCAATCTCACAAGTGTTATTCAATTTCCTTGGACCGTTTTCTTGTATTAGGGAGGACAAATTCTCGATAAAGAATCAGAAGAATAATAATAATAATAAGAATAATAATAATAATAATAAGAAACGGTGCAAAAACAATAAGTCTCCCAAACTTTGTTTTGGGCGACTTAATAATAATAATAAGAAACGGTGCAAAAACAATAAGTCTCCCAAACTTTGTTTTGGGCGACTTAATAATAATAATAATAAGAAACGGTGCAAAAACAATAAGTCTCCCAAACTTTGTTTTGGGCGACTTAATAATAATAATAATAATAAGAAACTGGGCAAAAACAATAAGTCCTCCGACACTTCGTGGTCGGGGACTTAATAAATAATTAAATCAAAATATTTCTAAATAAAAGAATTAATTTGTTAAAAGATGCAGTAATCAGGTTGGTTTTGCATTTTTTTATTTGGGCATTTTCAATGGCCATAAAATATTTATTGAGTTGCATTATTATTTGCCCAAAATTTATTCATAGTAGATCGGTAAAGAGCACAAAACTGAATGAGTTTGGACATTTTTTGTGGTTTTAAATTCTGAAAAATTCTCTTTAGTGCCTTACAAAATTCAATGGGGTTTAATTTCATGGGTTACTCAAATGAAACTATAAGCCAAGCTGAAATTTCACCAGTATTACATTTGTACCTTGGCTATCATATCTCCATCATAATAGTATCTCAGTGCTCGACTAAGTTTCTCATAGTTCATGGTTGGTTTGTTCTTTCTCTGACCCCACAGCTGAGCCACCATTTCTGGGTTATTGAGTTTGAACTCTCCCTCATCCCCCACCCACTGTATAACTTCTCGGCAGTCTTTATCGGTGAGGAGTTCTAGAAGGAACTGCCACAGCTGTATCTGACCATTGTTGCCTGTAAGACACAAATACAGAAAATATAATTTGCATATTAAACCATTTATATATTGATTGTGATTTCCAAGTAACAAAAGTTTCTAGAAATTCACAAAGTGAATGACATGTTTTAATTAATTGCATAAGAATTTATTTAACTCTTGTGAAGTTTCCCTGTGATAAAAGTAACAAGATAAGTACACAATAAACAAAAGGATATCAATGTTTTCATTAGTTTTCAATATTTTGATGAATGATTTGTCACCCTTCTGGCCCACACGAGTTGGTAATTGCATGATTGATTGATTAGTTTGGATGTTTTTATGTTTTGGGGTTTAATTGGTCACTATTTTATGCGTTTTTTTGGTGTTCTTTGTTTATTTGTCTTGTCATTTGCCTTAGCCTTCGCAGATTGGCAAAATTTGAATGTCCTTTGCTTTATCTACTATTAATAGAGATAAAAACCTGTTCTATTTCCATGTGACAATCTTTCATCACCAGTAATTCTAGGGGACCTTGGTCTATGCTGTTTCATATGTTTTACCCGACCTAAAAATGTACACAAGCATGCATTTTTTATCATTACAAGGTAATCTTATTACAACATTACCTTAGGAAGCTTGATGGATTTTACAAACTTCTCAGGAATTTGTATCTTAGCTAAAGTCAAACTGGTTGAATTGAACAATTTTAAAACTAGTTTAGATTATTAAACAAGGTTGATGACATTGCCATAACATTATAAGATCCCATGGTCTTATAATAAAAAAACATCAAGTTTCTAGATGAGAAAATACCAACTTAAATTGCGAACTTAAGAAATTGAAAAAAATATGCATTATATACTCTGGTCATGATATAGTCCGTTAAGATGTTGTTTAAAATAACTCTATGTATTTTCATTGGCATCTTTAAACCACTTTAGCAGAGAACTTTCACATCAATCAACTTATGAAGTTTGAAGCTTAATTTTTTATTCCATACAAGAGGACATTGAGACAGGGCTAACACTTTAATATTTTATATTTAGTTTGAATTGTTTATTTCTAACATACCGTCCTGTTGTCCTGAAGTAGATACTGTTATCGTTGTAATAGCATGAGGTGTAGGGGTCTGCATCACAGCTACAAAATATACCCAAGATACATCAACATCCTTATAAAAACATTGACTCATTATACCAATGAAAATAAATCTTTGCTGTGTTAAAAAGACAATGACAATTATTACATTTCTAATTCTTTAACCTATATTTTGATGTCATAAAAAGTTACATATTTACAAAGCCATGAAAGCTCTTCCAAATTATGGATTGATAGTATAATATCACCTGTAAACAACCACTGTGTGACAGCAATTCACATTATACATGTTATATCATTCAAGACATTCAAATCTTTAAATTTACGAAAGGACAGTATCAAACAACAAACAACACATTAATTCTTAAGTTTACTTTTTTGAACTTACCCACAAATTTACACTTCCTTAATAATTCTAGATGAGTCCAGAAGATATCTCCTCGATCAAATGGGATTAATTTGACAAATTCTGGGTGGGTCATTTCACATAACTGTTTACCATTCATTCTGAACTGTTCAGAGTTGACATTCTCTAAATGAAATTCTTTGATTGCCCAATCGATCCAATGTCTAACATGTAACTCACTCCACTGTAAAGGATCTGCAATCATTCAAACATTTCAAATAAATATGAAAAATCTAAAATTCAGCAGAATTTTAAAAGTCCAGAGTCAATAAGTGAAGGTTCTGACCTCAGACTAGTGAGAGCCCGGTTCGCCATTCAAACCCAGGGAGTCTCGGTTAGGAAAAATGTCGCTCACATGGAGCAGAATGAGAACAACCTGGGTAATGACCCAAACAGAACAGAGGTCACCCGCGTTCTGTTTTATATTTCAACCCGGGAAAAATAATCTACCCAAGCTGCCTAGGAATGGAATGTCAAACACGCCCATAATTTAAACCCCAGCATAAATTATATGATAGTAGAGATGAGGAATTATTATACCTTTGTATCAAGAAAGAACATTTACCTAAAACCTTTCATGAAACAACTCCATTGTGTGTTAAAGGTTATCAAAGGTTCATGTTTTTACCTTTTCATTATTATTTTTTCAAGTCTCAATGTATTGTTTACAATGGTTCAATGATATTTTATCAGCAATTGATGCATAAAGGTCCTGCATCCTTAAAGATAAGTTTCTATTTTCTACGTGTCAATTAAATCCATGAACTGAATAAAATTTCTATTTTTTTCCTGTTTGAATAAAAATAGATGAATCACATTACTCTCATGATCTTATCTGAAGTTTTGACTCACCAAAAGGTATCTTAAGTCTTTCTTGATCTCGCCTGAAGTTTTGATCAACGATCCATCGAGTGACATTTTCTGACTCCTCAGGCAGTGGGATGACAACTTTGGTTTGATTTTTCTTGGACGGTGGGTGTGTAGTTGTCTGTATTGGTGGAGGAGGTGGGGGTGGTTCTACAGCAGAAAGACAATTGATGGATGATACATGTATAATAAGGTTTACCATAATATCCTGTATAAATATATAATGCTCTAAATACAAACAATGTGTCAGGTTTATTCCTACAAATTCTTTTTTAATAAATCAGCTAAGAAGATAAATGACCAGGGGTTAAAAAATTTTCTAATACCTTACTAGCCAAGGGCTTATCAGCACTAGAAAATCACTAGCCCGACAGAAGGATCAACTAGCCCAAGGAAAATCTGACACTAGCCAAAGTATGATGCAAAGCTTAATCAATACATGTAGATTTGGTACATGTATTTATGTTATTAATTCTTTTTCTTTTATTTTACAAAAATGCATCAGATGCATTTATGTCGCTTTTAAAGTTAAAGAAAAGCAGGTAAATTCAAACAGGAACATTAAACCTTGTTTTAAAATGTTCCTGATTCAAGAAAGTAGGTAGCAGAATAACACAGATTGCAACAAGCTTCAGTTAGCTCAATGTCAGTGTGGCAGAGAATCTAGGGGGCACTCAGGGCCCCAGAGACTCTGGACATAAAAATTGCAAAAAGTCCATCATCCTGGGGTTCTCTTGTACCTTCTTCACACCTTGGCACTTTCTTGTATCATAGAACACTTACATAACAGTTTTTATGGCGTTTCAGTCCCCTATCATAATTTTCCCCTTAAAATAAATGTGGCCGTCGATCTTTTTCATTAAACTTTCAGACTGATTTTAAAATAAATGCAGGAGACTTTGACCTTTTTAAGAGTAAAACTACCTTTATTTAAGTTTGGAAAGGTGATTGTAATTGTCTATCAAAATTTTCCTCCCAAGGAAATAACCCAATGTGAAATCGAAAGTACGGGATATTGCACTTTTAAATCAATTGTACCACCCCCCAGTACCAGATAATGACGATGAAAATAGACAGCACTAAACCAATTGTGTTATCCCCCCCTACCAGGCAATGACGATAAAACTATTGAATGAATGATTTGGGTGATTTAATCAATAGTGATATCCCCCAGTACCGGTTATTGGCAATAATAATAGATCTAGGTTTTTCATAGTTTTATTTATAACGCAAATTAAGTCAACCATAATTTTAACTAGCCCGTCGGGCGTAGGTGGTTGTAACCTTTGGTAGCCCGAATATGATTTTCACAAGCCCCGGGCGTCGGGCTAGTGGATTTTTTAACCCCTGATGACAGACCTATAACAAAATCAAATATTGGACACCATGCTGATACTAATTTGTGTTATCCAGTCCTCGAATATCTGCAATTGTTGAGAAACTTTAAAAAAAAATTACCCTGTCGGCCTGCCATTCACCAAATGTTATAAAACCTGGATTTTCACTATTGAAAAATTACAATTAAAATTAAAACTTTGTTAAAAGAACATTCAAATGCAGAAGTATGTAATAATTTGTTAAATCAAATTCTGAGTTCTGTTATGCATTTTTTAGTTTTAAATAAGAACAGATTATGAAATGGTTGAATGTTTTCTTAGGTGTTTTTTTCGTTTGTAAGATGCTCAATCATACATTTTGTATCATTTCAATGGTACGTTTTAAGTTGAAAATTTGTGTTATTTACATTCCAAAGAATAGGTTTGATCTACAATACAACAAAATAAAGTAAAACATGTAATAAATGTACCTTCTACTGCAGGCTCTACTTCGTCAGCTGGTTTTAGAATATCAACGATGTTAATCTTAGGCTTCACACCTTTAAAATAAAATCATTATCAGGTTGATAAAAACAAAAATCAAAAGTAATCTCCCTTGTTTGATTCAAATATTGTCTGTATCTACATTTAGTTGATATATTTGTATCATAGTAAATTTTGGTTTATTATGTTATTTTTGTCAAATATTTATACATGTATTGATATTCACACTTTTGACCTTAATATCAGGTCCCTGTCAAAATATGCTTTGGAACAGGGTTGCCACTATTTTGTTGTTGCAAAATTCAAGGTTTTTTCCTGGACTTTTCAAGGGTATTTAAAGTAATAATAAAGCAGTTTTTTGAAAAAAATTGCGATGTAAAAATAATCACTTAACTGTTGCATAATCATAAAATTAGAGCTTTCGCGCTTTTATGAAGACGAAAATTTTAATAATGTGCGTGTACCGGCTAGAAATTTAGCTGATTTTCGAAAGAAGTTTGATACCAATGGCCACTTATTAACTTTCGTGAACAACATTCCGATTTTTACCGAACATATCAAAACAAACAAATATGTATTTTGAAGTAAGAGCATGTAAAGCTCTGGGTTTCATATAATTTAATATTTCTTCTTTATTTGACAAGAAAAACCTTTCCGCTATTAAGAAATACTGATTGAAAAGAGTTAAACATGTAAAAAATAACAATACACACCAACCTGTTTTCCTTTTATCGTACTATATATTAACCGGGCCTGTTTAATTGAAAACTCGATTAATTCAATGACATAAGCTTCTCATTTGGGGGATTTCTAAACCACTTTCTCTTGTTATTGGTATCATTTTAAAGGGGAACGGGGGCAAGGAAAAAGCAAAACAGTTACAAAAGCCATATACAGAACATACCTTTTCAGACCACGTTTGTTTACATCCATTTCCTAAAGTATTTTTAGATGGGCTTGCGCGGGCACTTCCGAGTGAGTTCAAACTTGGGTCGTATGCATCTAGTTTGCATAATACAACTCGGGAAGCAAATGATTGTTAAAGACAATTTTTTTGTTAAATTTGGCCAAAATCCCACTGTTTAATGGAGTTTTTGTAGCTTTAATAAAAGTTTATATTAACAATTCATATTTTTAAAGCTTAAAAAGACTGTTGAAAATTTTAAGATTTTTTGATTTATTATTACTTTAAGTCATTTTTAAGGATGAAAATAGTCGACAAAATTTCAGTCCCCCGATGAAATTTTCTGTGAAACAGTTCAATCATGAACTTTTGATTGTGGAACTATCAAATTCCAGGGTTTTTCAAGGATATTTTCATTTTTTCAAAATTCAAGGTCTTTTCCAGGACCTTGAACTGACAGATGAAATTCAAAGTTTTTTCCAGTTTTAAAGGATGCGTGGCAACCCTGTTTGGAAACAACTGACTGTTTCATCCAGACAATAGCACACAAATAATGCAATGGAGTATTTGATTAAGATGAGATAATACAAACCAGGTTGAGACTTAATTTCTAGGTTTATCTGTACCATGCCTTCTCCTTGTACACACTGGTCTACTAAACTTTTGTGTGTGTCTAGCTGTAAATAGAAGATAAATCTTACGGAAACTCTTCATAATAAAGGAACAGAGTTTAATTTAAAAGGTTACAGTTACAGAAAGTCATTGTCATATTAGGCAGGATTTATCTTTGAAGATAAACTCTAAAACTGTGGAAATATTTTAACTTGTAAGAGAAGAATACAACCAGCATGTTACTAATGTTTTCAATGTTTGATTATTTTGTCATTGATGAGAAATTGTACAATAAGATTATCTGTAAATTTATAAATTTTGATATCTTTAAACTATTGTTACAATAGGTTATTTGATTTATCACCCATAAAAAGGTCACAAAACATTGTCAATAACTTTACACTACCCACCTGTACAGCATCTTGAAGATAAAAGTCATGATCAGACAGCGTACACTGTAGTCTCATCTCTAACAAAGACTTTAGAGTAGCCAGGGGTTCCGCTATATCCATGTGTTGTATGATCAAGTTCTGATACTGGGGTGCTGTTCCATCATGATGTATAACCTCTTCTTCATAAACAACTCTGAAACATTATAAATCTTTATCAAATATTAGTAAAACAGGAAAAAACAGTGCTAAGTAACATTGTCAGTAAGTATGAGATCTTTGAATATGTTGTTACAATAGTTCATTTTCTATTTAGCAATTTAGATGTTAACATTCTGCTTACACAATTACAGGTTACAAGAATTCACTAGCCCAAATGAATTTAAAGCAGACAAAATAAATTGTGCAGAAAAAAAAAAATAAACTTGACTACCTACACTACCTAACATAAATAACAAAAAATTTAGTTGTCAGTCATCAGTACCAATTCTTGTAATGCTTTACCCGTCTGTTGTGATAATTTCTGGTTGTTCCTCTAGCTGGAGACCATCTTGATCTACCTGAACCTCTACAACATTTCCGTCCCCCTCAGTATCCAGATGTAATTGTTTAGCATCAGGTTCTTCTAATACTGTCTCATCATCTTCATGTGGTCTTTTCATTGCTGAATCAACAAAAATAATATCAAGTTTAAGTTCAATCAATTCATACACATGAAACATGGACTTACAATATGAAACTTTATATTTTTGTACATGTTTATAACATAAGACAAAAGATATTACATGTATTTATTTTTCCAATTAACAAGATTAAGGGCTCCCAAAGGGCAGTATCATTACAATGATAACATATATTATAATTACTTTATTGATATTGACTTAAAGAGCAAAATAAACACATACATGTACATGTACCTTGTATATGTACATGCATGTTGCACATTTTCTCCTCATGTTTAGGCCTAGTCTAAGAAAAGTTGACTAAATCAATGCACTTACACATAGATATATATCCATCATCTGTCATAGTAACCGTTATTGTATTGTTTCCATTTTCTCCCGTTTCTTCCATCATTTACTGTAAAATAAACACACAAAAAATATAAAGATTATCAATCCATACACACAAAAATGTTCCTAAGCTTTTATGTAAACCAATGTTCTTTACCCAGGTAACCCAAGGAATTGATCACCTCTCAGCTGGTGGTTGAGTCCTGTTTGCATTAAACAGAAAAGGGACTTCCCCAACTGTATGTGATTAGGTTGGTTGACAAAGAATTGAGTCTTTCGTTGATGATTTAGGGATTGGTTTTGATACTTTTGTATTGTATTATAAGTCTTGGGCCAATGCAAGACGGTAAGCAGTGACCTATGGTCATGTTGAAGACTGCTTGCTGTTTTCCGTTGTGATTTTTTGAATTGCTGTTTGTTTATGTTTGTTGTGTCGCGTACACTTATTCCACATCTCAATATCGTATAGTTATAACCTGCCCAAGGTCGGTGGTTTCCTCCACCATTAAAAATGACCGCCCTACATGGCCTAGGTGCATTGATAAAGGGCAACAAACACCAACACACACACACCAAGGAATTGGATTAAAGGAATGGAATCTTGTGAAATCTCATAAGGAAAGACTTGAGTGATATTGACATATCTACCCAAAATAATTTTTTATTCATGGTAAAGATCTTTAAAGGTACATTTTGTAAGACTTATTTTGAAACAGAGTGTGATATACCATGTACAAAGACATAATTTCTTCCAGATACATGTACAAATATATTATGGGTGTACCCCAGTATATCAATCAATCTATCAATCAGTTTATATAAAAGAACATCTTTTCTTTTTCAACCATGTCAACAGGTGGATTATTTTTTTTTTTTGCTGATACAATGTTTCTCACTTAAAAGGAAAAATGGCAACTCTTCCATGGAAAAAAATACATTCAAAGTATGGATCATCATCCATTTTGATAGGTTTAATAAATTCAAACCTTTGAAATAGTTTAAAACCGAAAATACACAACTTATTTTTTTATGAAGTTCTCATAAATTATCATTATCATTATTCAGCTGAGGTCAGGACAAAAAAGGCAGGTGTCCAATCTTTCTTCTCAGATCTTTTGGAGCACCATAATAAACAACAATATGGCATCATTTATTTTTGCTACTGAATTATCTTGTGCCCCATCAAACATATACAGTACATGTAGTTTTCAACCTTCATATTATTATAACAAAAGCAAGTCCCTATTAACACAATAAAGGGTGCATTTGTAGCACTCTCAACAGTCCCTTTAGGTGAATTTGTACATTCATGCGTCACTTTGCAAAAGTCATCTGATTCATATGCTAATCATGCTTATGGGATTCAAATTTTCATATCACTTTTTAAAAAATCCTTAAAATGTCTAATTATTTAAAATGTTACTTTTTATTAATTTCACATGTATTGAACCCCTTATCACAAGCTAAAAATTGTAATAAAGTTTTTTAAAATGATTTTGATATGGATCGAGTAATGCTTAAACTACCTATACAAAAATGACAGACCACAAACAAAACATCAATTGCAGGTGAACTTAAACAACTCTCAATAGATGTGTCTTAAGTTTATGATTTTTTCTAGACATTTTAAAATATTGTTTCTAACAAACTGTTGTAGAATCATAAAGAAATTCAACTTGATATAAACAAAAGCAATGACACAAGGACACAAAGTGAATGAGTTCCCCTAGCAAAAACGATCTTCTACATTACATAAGTGGAATTTCAAGAGTGGAATACCTGTCTGTGACACTGAGTTCACAAGGCAAGACAGACACACATAAAATGTGAAAAGGTAAAACAAATATTTATGGCCCACTCTTCATCATCCTCAGCCATGTGCCAGAAATCTTGCCAAAAGGAGAGCACTGTGTGACGGCCTTGTCCCCCAGCCTAGTCATGTATGAATGATTCCAAATAATCTATTTCATAAGGAACAAGACTCCTGGTCCCTTCAATATCAGTCACCTCAATCTAGTTGCAAACATGTAGCTGGTGGCCACTTGATCTTTGTTACAACATGTAGTTTGCAGCTACATGTACCTCAATCTTGAATCAGGTAGTATACATCATATCAAATTGATGTCTTGAGTATTGTTTCTTTGTTTTCTGAATAAACAGGTGTACTCCATTCTCAATACATGTATATTGTGGGTTCCATTGTTTCGTGGTTAATATGGTCATTTCAACCTTATATTCAACTGTGATGTCACCATTTCTACGTACCTACATGTACATATCATGATATTACGACATACCAGTATATCCAACAATCATAACCAAGTTTTACATAGTGATTAATACGCTCCCTATGGTAGAAATGTTAATATTTTAAGTTGTACCATGTAACCCAAAACGTTTTTGGTCATTTATTAAGTCAAAGAAACAAGAGAATACAGGAGTCGCACCATTACGAGCTCAAAATGGGATCATCTACAGTGACAGTAAAAACAAGGCCGAAATACTCAACAGCCAATTTAAATCAGCATACACCTCAGAAAACACCTCCAATTTACCTGATCTGGGAACCAGCACAACTCCATCCATGGGACACATACGCATCAATGAAAACGGTGTATTAAAGCTCTTGACCAACCTTGTTGAACACAAAGCATGTGGGCCAGATGCAGTACCACCGAAACTTTTGAAACACCTCTCTAAAACCATCTCTCCAGCACTTACGTGGATATTTCAAACATCACTCGACACTGGAAAAGTACCCTTAGACTGGAAGACCGCCAGCATAGTACCCGTCTTTAAAAAAGGTGATAAATCAGCCGCATCTAATTATAGGCCTGTCTCTCTCACAGCGATCTGTTGTAAACTACAAGAACATATTATCTACAGCAATATTATGGACCATCTTACTCACCATCAGATTCTATCAGACAGCCAACACGGCTTCAGAGCTCGTCGATCTTGTGAAACACAACTCGTTACCACCATCCAGGACCTAGCAAAGAATCTATCTGAGGGGAAGCAGATTGATGCAATATTGCTGGATTTTTCCAAAGCATTTGACAAGGTTCCCCACAAGAGATTACTTCTTAAGCTCCATCATTATGGGATAAGGGGCAACACCTTACAATGGATACAGCACTTCCTTGAAGACCGAACTCAGCAAGTTCTTCTAGAGGGCAGCCATTCAACAACTTGCTCAGTAGACTCAGGAGTACCACAAGGGACAGTCCTCGGTCCACTCTTATTCCTTCTTTTCATCAACGATCTTCCAGAGGCAGTTACATCTCACGCCAGACTTTTTGCTGACGATTGCCTTCTGTATCGAGTCATTAACACCAAGACCGATCAACAACAGTTGCAATCAGATCTTAGAAAACTGGAAGAATGGGAGCAAACATGGCAGATGTCATTCAACGCCGACAAGTGTTTTACACTACACATAACCAGGAAACGAAAGACCATGGAACACAAATATACCCTACACAATCAGACTCTTGAAGTTACCAAAGACAGTAAATACTTAGGAGTGTCAATCAGTAATGATCTAAGCTGGACCACACATATAAACACCATCTCTGCTAAAGCCAACAGATCCATTGGATTTCTACGACGCAATATCCACTCTTGTCCCAAAGAGGTGAAATCAACAGCCTATACCACTTTGGTGAGACCCGCCGTAGAATATGCCAGTGCTGTGTGGGACCCCTTCAACAAAAACCAAATACAACAACTAGAAGCTATTCAAAGAAGAGCAGCTCGGTTTACCTACAACAACTTCCATGACAGAGACCCAGGAGCTGTAACATCCATGCTCGCAAACCTGGGATGGGAAACCTTAGAACAACGACGTGCCAAAGCAAGAGCTGTACTGATGTATAAGATCACCAACAACCTTGTTGACATCCCATCTACCAATATTCTGACACCAGCTGACAACAGGACACGGAGCAACACCGGATTTAGAACAATATACACCAGATCTGACGTTTACAAGTACTCTTTCTTCCCAAGGACCATAATCACCTGGAATCTAATACCACTGGCCATACGACAGTCCACAACAGTTGAACAGTTCCGAGCCGGCATAGGACCTTTGGTCCTTGCCGTGCAGTCCACGATGTAATCAACTCTAGACTCCGTTTTTAATTGTAAATACGATTGCTTTTAACTGTACAGTTTGACGCATGCACGGAGATATAACACTCAGTACTGAGTACTCTCTAGACGGGAAGAAGAAGAAGAAGAAGAGCTGAATTTTCCTTCAACATCCAGTTTAGCATGCTTGTTTTCCCAAACTTTCGATACATGTCTTTTTAACGCTTTTTCTTTACAAATTTCAAACGTCATTATAAACGTGTGCATTTGACCTACTAGAAAAGCTAGTTTGATTTTATTTTCGAATATATTTTGTTTAGGTAGTATTAAAAAAAAGATATTTATTTTCGCATGTAAAATATTTAAAGCTAAATGTACGTTTTAAATTATTTCAGAAGCATCATAGGTTAATAAACCTCCTGTCGATTAATTTAACACACCACGAGTGATCGATACTAGTACTGGATGGGAACACCTGTGTCTAAAATTTATGACACTTACCACATGCTTACATGTTTAACAACTTACAGTGTAAAACATACATAACATTTTTCATTATTTGAATTTGAAATGCATGCTTCATGACGACCTGGCATAGAAAAATGGCCGACACTTTCATAGTTTCAGGGTGAGCAAGATATAGTTTGTATTTTTTTTTTATTCAACATGCAAATACATTCCAATCGGAAGAGGAAATGCTTGTCTGCTACAGCGCACTAAAAAAATCAAAACTTCCGGAAAGCCAAAGCACGTTCAACATCCTGTTTGGTCAAGCAAGGTGTCTTTCGTTCTTAGCGCCCGTGTCATGCCCCAAGGAGCCAAAAATAGAATAAATTCAAATGAAGAATTACATAATAAAAGTGACTTTCATTCGAAATAGTGAAGTAAATGTGAATACACGACATTATTATGAGATTTACCTTTATTTTTTGACCGGAAATTTCACTAAAACAGGAAATGGCAGACAAAGACAAGTCTTCCTCCTAAACCACGTGACAAAGCTTTTGCATACGTAATAAAAGTAAATACTATATTTAAAAATCTTATTATAAAACGAATTTATCAAACCAATTATATTAAAAACAAGGCAAACTTTTTTTACTTCTTGGAATCATTATACATGAAATTCATTTATTTCTGATCCTGATCCTACGGTCTGACGACACAATAATTAGTCACCCGACTCAATGAAAAAAAATTCCTAAGTTCTAATGCATGGATTTTTTTTAGGCAGTGGCTCTGAAGATCTCTGAATACACGCATGTAGGCTCCGAACACACGCGTGTATCTTTAGCCTGTAGGCTATAGGTACTCGCGTGTACCTTGAGCTGAAGCATGGCCTTTAGCTATCGGTACGCGGAATTATAATATTACTTCTAATAATATGATAAGGCCCTGCCTTTTTAGCGAGCATCGAAAATCTATATACCTTTTAAAAGGATGGGACTCTTCTTTTATTTTCAGGTCAGAACCTTTTGTTTATTATTATGAGTAGGTTTTATTCAGTAAATTTATGTATTTCTTTTACTTAGAATTTAACAAAGCTAGGTCAGTATCCATCTTCGCTAGCTATAAGGGTTACGATCCGCTACCTCTCATGTGAAGATGAAAGGTAGCGGATCGTAACCCTTGGCTAGCGAAGATGGGTCAGTATCATGCATTTGGTATGACTAGTCAATGGGACGATGTTGCCTAAAGCTAGCTCGGTAATTTCCGGAAAATCGTTTTTCAGCGGAAAAGACCGAATGGTGTTAAAATAAAAAGGCCGTGGCTATTTTGCCGTAACCGGCAAAATAGTCTTCCAGGCTATTTTGCCGTAATTGTTAAAATTTATTAATTAACACAGGTATCACGGTCTTGACTTGACTAATTAGGGATAACTTATGCATAAAGATAATTAAGAAAAAAAGATCTTTTGGTAAATCGGTGCTATTACAGTTTGATTCAAGGCATTGGAATGACTTTTTAAATTAACATTTGAAAGTTAAAATATTTAAATATTTTAAAAATAAGATTCTGAAAAATTATATGATCTAAAAAAAAAATTCTTTTTCATCCAAGAAAATTAAAACGTAAAATAAAATGTCTCAATTTTCCTTCAAGAAACAAAGTTCTCACTAAATTGAAATCTACTGAATCTCAGAAGTATATGGTTGAATTCAATTTTGGAGTTTTTTTTATATAAAAATAATTGTTGCTGCCAACCATTTAGCAGTTTGATAAAAAGATTATTATAAAAAGACGAAATCGTAACACCGCTTATCCCTTGTACAATCTAGATTGACATTTCAATTTTGTTTCATCCTATATTTTGCTGTATAAAATATGTATGGGGGACCATTTTCGGGACGCCGGGATTGACCATGGATTGGCAAAATTAAAGTTCGGGATTTCGAAAAAAATTAATGACGGGGCGATTTCAGGTCGGGATGACGGGATTTTCCAATGTCGGGATCCACGGGATATCGCAAGACCATGTAAATTCATTCGGTGCATGAAAACCCAGATGAAACATGCCAATATTTTTGCCTCGCTACGCTCGGCGTCTCATTACATTCACTATTATGGTTCCATTATCTATTATGGATCATAATCACAAACCTACTTCATAACAATATACATATATTTGTTTACTAGGATATTTAAGAGGATACTCATGTTGATGTGCTTAAGATTATCCAAAATAATCTTCTAATGTGTTTTTTTCCACGCTAACCATAGTGCCCCATATCTACTGAATTAACAATAAACTTATGCCCCACAAATCTAGAAAGCGTAGACACAATGGCCGAACTTGTGTACCAAACTTTGAAATCAATCCCTGTTGTAGAAAGTGTGGCGAATAGGGCTTCAGATAAGAAGCAGTCAAACTTTGGAACTCCCTACCAAACCATGCTGGATGTATTTTAACTTTTTGCAGCTTCAAAATTTTCATATCTATATGGAGTTTCGTAGTTCCCACAGCTAGCGTAGATCTTAGCAAACCACACTATTTCATAGCCTTTGCATTGGCCCTCGGTAATAATGATCTAATGAATATATAAATCATTTGTTCCACTCGATATTTTGCTAATTAAGTGTACAGCATAATAAAATCTGTTACGGCAAAATAGCCTGTGGGACTATTTTGCCGGTTACGGCAGAATAGCCTGCGAGGCTATTTTGCCGGTTACGGCAAAATAGCCACCGCCAAATAAAAATCTGTGTGTAAAAATAAACAACTTTACAAGTGGATGAATGAGGGTTTTATCACTGTTTTTGAATTTTTTATTTTGCATAACCGATTATGATGTATTTTTATAAGCCCACAGGGTTGATTGTTTTACTTGCTCCGTGCCTATTATTTTATTCACTCCGTAAAAGTAAACCTGTTCCGGTTTTAAACTATTTATTCTCAAAATTACAATGATTATACACACGGCGGGACACACGGTCAGTTACCTTATTTACAGCTTGCTTGGTGTAAATATATAAAATATATTAAATATCGAATTGTCTCAGATAAAATACATAATTACATAGATCTGTATATTTAATATACAGGTCTATGATAATTATAAAAATTATTAAACACTATCTAAGGAACAATGTGTTTACATGGTAATCCCATACTTACATACAACGGGATCATTTCATTCTTGTGTAGAACCCACACTATAAAGAAACTTTAGTAACAAAGTGATGGAGATTGCCACTGTTGAAGAACATAGTTCCCAATCATACTATATACTTTTTGTTGTAAGATAATACTGCACATGGACATGACAAAAGGGGGTGTCACAGCCCCCCGCCCCCGGAATACCGAATACCGTTTAAAAAGGACAGAATACCGTTAAATAGACTGGAATACCAAATACTCTAAAGATCACGGCGTACGCGTACCAAAAGCCTAAAAATTCGGAACATCGCGTACCGCGTACCACACCTTGGCGTACCGAATACCCTTTAAAAAGCACAGAATACCGCGTACCAAAAGGGCTGTGACACCCTCACAAAAAGGCATGTCAAGTTAAGATTTCAAGATATTTTGGCAAGCCTCGAAAAGCATCAGTCACTTTTCTGGGACACCAAATAAGCGTTTCCCTTTTTTATCAAAGAAGTGAAATGACCCTTTCCGACGTCACGAATGGCTCGCAGACTGAACGAAAAAAAAGAGTAACTTACCAGTCACTCTGTCGATCCCAAAATTTATATATACTTAAATATCAAAATTTGCTTCCTTTCATTGTATGACAGATAAGACCGATTTGCAGAAAATTTTGAAAAATTTCTCGGTTTTATGTTAATTGTCGAAATCATAAACTTGCATTATGTTTTAAACATGTGATGAATGAGTACTCAATATTGCAAGAAACCGATGCATGTTAGGTTTCCTTTGCAAAGCTTTTCAACATGAATACAGTGCTCAAAAAGATAACATACTTAGAAATGTACAAGAAATAAATGGGGAGATTGGAACCTGTTAAACCTTCGGTCACTAGATGGTTATCGCACAAATATGCTTGTGTACGTATTTTTAACAGATACGAATCCTACATTGATGCATTAGACCAAATTTTCACCAAGACTAAAGATCCACAAGTGCCGGGTGTACGAGCTATGTTACTGAAACCTGATGTTATTACCATGATGGTCATTTTGTGCGACGTCACAAACAAACTTAGTCTGATCTTTCAAAGCAGTGAATGATGTAAACATTTCAAAATTAACAGTTTATGTTGATAGTGCTATTGGTGCATTGCTAGAGATTGTCACTTCTCTAGAAGATCAATAGAATATTTTGGCCATATAGACAAATTTTACGATTTGATTACATAGAGAAATCCGTTGGCTAGACACTTAAGGAACAATACAGACATGGACAAATTTGATAAAGCTACCTTTGTCTCCAATACCATATTAAGCGTCTTATTCAAGATTTGAGAATATAAATAGAAGATTCCATGCGAGTTGAACCCGTACTTCAGGCTTTTGGAGTGTTGGACTCAAGGAACTTACCTAAGAATGTTGCAGACTTAATAAATTATGGCGAACAAAACACTACGGTTCTTCGTTAAAGGATGTCTATAAACGGCACAATAAAACTGGTACACAAGTAGTTGATGGTCAAAAATTCCGAATTTAACAGTTTCAAGCATCAAATGTTTGCTCTGAGGAAAAAAGACTCGGAAAAGGCTGATGTTGCTAGACTTGACAGATTCTTGCCCCTGATTTCGAGACCGATGATGTACTCAAGGAAATTTACCCAAATCTATTTACAGTTATAAACTGTCCCAAGTCATACAGTACTGCGTGTGTTGAGAGGTGCTTTAAGCCAACTTAAGCTGATCAAAACCTCCCTCAGAACAAGGTTGTCCAACAAAACATTTGATAATTTGTTAAGAATTTTCGTCTTTGCCTGATGGTACACTAGACACCATTGTGGATGCCTTCAAAATGTTTGGTCCAGAAAGACGGATTGACTTGTGAAAAAACTTAATACTGCTCAAAATGAACATGTTACACAGTAAATCAGTTTAATGTCGCTAATGCCATTGTGTTAAAATAAAAGTTCAAATTCAGAAGTTTTATTAATAAATTAAAAAATCAATTACCAATACTAAACTTAAAGGAATTGTACACATGTAACTGTTTTATATGATTGAAAAAACAAGACTTTACCATAAAAACACCCTGGTAACGCGTTACAGAAGTTTGCATAGTGTCGTGAATTTATTTCTCTCCTGTAAATGGGACCAAATGAATATACAAGCTTTAAATTCTAAAATAAAGTTTATATATCATATTATATATTTAGAATATCATCTCATTACTTACGAATTGAGACTGGTCGTTATCACAGTACCCTCTTAAATGACAGAACATGCACTAAGTGTGAATCTGGAGATGTGGAGGATGAATGTCATTTTTTATTCATTTGTAGCAAATTTAATGACGATCTAAAAAACCTTTATGACCTTATTACTAATAAATGTCCTAACTTCATCAATCTAGAAAATAAGGACAAACTGATATGGCTAATGAACACAGAAGAAAAGTCAGTGCTGTCTGCAGTTATATATCAAAAATACAGTAAATAAATTATCAAATTTATAAAAGCCATGTGAATTCTTATTTTTTAATTTTTATCTATAGAATATTCCGACTTTAATATCTATCCATAGACAGTTATTTATTTTGCCAAATATTTTATAGATATCAGTCTTGCTTTTCTGCAACAGCCACGAGGAGGTCTATGAGATCTTGAAGTTCTTCATGTCCATAGACCTTGAGCATTGTCCCTTGGTGACTGTCGCAGATTAACAACACATGATTCACTATAACCTAAAATAGGATGCTAAAACATCCTGGGTGCACTGTATAAATGAAATTCTTATGTTTTTTAACATAGATAAATCAAGTCTAGTCTCTATTAGTAAAATGAATAAAAAGTATGTTTATAGCAAGCTACATGAAAAATACAACTCTGTTTGGAAAAAACAATTATTTAACGATGGATTAGTCCCCAACCATGGTAATAAGCTTAGAACTTATAGACGTTTTAAACAGAACTTCATGTGCGAAGAATATCTGTCTTGGGGGACTATCATAAGAGAAGGATAATAACAAAATTCCGAATATAAGATATAAGATATAAGATATAAGATATTTATTTGCCAATTATGGTCCCACAGGGGGCTATTACAATTATAAACAATCATGATTTCAAACATACATAGACATAAGAAGAGCTGTAATGAGACAAATAGACAAAAAAAAAAAATAAAAAATAAAAAAAAAATAAAAAATATCATTAATTTGCCAATATATGACCCCGGCGAGGTTGTTCATTTATAATATAAGGTCTAGAGAACGAGAGATTTGTAGATAACTATATATATATATATTTTTATTTTTTTTTTATTTTGGGTGCCCTCTGTTTATTTGATATAGGATTAAAAGTATATACTATAGTTACAATTCTACAAGAGTCACCAAGGGACGGTGCTTATGGATAAACTCAAGCCATATTTCATGGACAAGAGTATACCACCTCGTGACTGATGTAGAATCGCAAGATAATGAGGTTAAAATTGAGCGGAGACATTGAATATCTGCAAAAGACGTCAAGGGACAGTGCTTGTTTGGATATGTTCTCTGTTAAATTTCATAACATAGAGCAATCCACCTCACGTCTTGTGCAGAACAACAAGGCCTTAAATCCAAACTACTTATAGGAATTAAGAAACGGTTAAGGAAGCATAATATTTCTTTACCGTTGCGTGGAGACATTGAAGATCTGCAACAGACGCCAAGGGACGGTGCTTGTATGGATATGTCTCTGTTATATTTTATAACAGAGAGCAACCCACCTCGCGTCTGGTGCAGAACATCAAGGTCTTTGGAGTACAAAGAGAAATTAAATTAATAAATGAAACGAGTGATGTAGAGAAAAAAGAAGTTTTACTATTATTAAGCAATTAAATGGGCAAGGTCAGTTTAAATTATCTGTAATAAAGGTGCATAATTGGGTTAAGATCTCTTCATTCTCACATGAAAGTAACCAAAGTAGCTTCGCTTCTAGAACAAGTGCACTGAAGTTAACACAGTTCTCTGTGATAATTTTGTTCAGATTCGTACGATCATAATGAGAGCATTTGAATAAAAAATGAATTTCATTTTCAACCTCGCCAGAGTCACATTTCTGACATAGTCGTTGGTCTGGAGGGACACCCTGGTATCTACCCTTTTCGATTTGGAGATGATGGGATGATATTCTAAGCTTGGTCATCCCCCTCCTTCGCTCAAAGTTTTTAACTTTATCTAAGTATTTCTCAAACCCAAAGGTGTCTTTAAACTTGACATATGTTCTTAGTTTTCCTTCTTTATTTTGTTCTCGCTTATTTTTCCATTCTGCTATAAAAGCATCTCGAACGTGACTTTTTATGCATTGTTTTTTTAACTTATTTTGCCCCTGAAGACAGAAGTTTGGTGTGTTTTTTATTATCATATTTAACGCCCCATACCAAGATGATTTCTTTTCATAGTGTAATTTTTTGGAATGGGAGAAGGCGTTTTGTAAGAGTGGAAATTCCTCTATGTCGTGCTCCAATCTTTGCCAATAATTTAGCATAGACTTAACAATGTCATAGTACAACGGGAAGCGACCGAGTTCTGATAGCACTGCATAATTTGTAGCTTTTTTATTGACGCCAAGTATTTGTTTGCAGAATTTAACATGTAGTTTTTCGCTTATTAAGTTGTTGTATATTTTGTCAAAAGGTAAAGAATCACAATTCCTGTATTTAGGTGTGTGACAGTTAAATGTTCCCCATATTTCACAACCATAAAGAAGGATTGGTTATAAGTGCACGAATAAGTGCACATGACTTAGAAATTGAAAGGGGGCGTCACAAAGGGTTAAGATCTGAAGATAGAATTTGTAGACTCTGTAAGACTGAGGTGGAGGATGAAATACACTTTCTGTTAAAATGTCCAAGTTTAGATACTACACGTAGACCATTTCTAGATCTACTGTCTGTAAATTACAAAAAAATTAATACATTAGACATTGATCAGAAGTTTTTATGGTTAATGTCTTCCGAGGACCATTTTGTTTTTGATAATCTTTATAAGCTTCTTGCGCCACTTAACGCAAGTAAACTGTCCCTCCAGGATTAATAAATTGAAATTCATATTTATTAATCATAATGATTTTGAAACTAGGTGATATATTCTTCATTTGTAGATATTCATATATACATATATTTTTCTTCTGGTCCCTTGTGTGTGTGAAGGTTATAAAAAACAGATGTCATATTTTGTGTGTTTGTCTTATAACGGTCTATATATATTCATTGTCTTTGTCTGTTACATGTATTATGTCAGCCAGTAATTGGCGCCTTTATTTTGGCAATAAAGTATATTTGATTTATAACCGTACATGTATCTAGTATTTTTTTTACCTTTTTTGCATCGGTCACGAGGAGGTCTATGAGATCTTGAAATATTCATGTCCATAGACCTTGAACAATGTCCCTTGGTGACCGTTGCAAATAGGTAAATCTTTTAAACTTCTATCTTATAAATGGTAAAACACTGTCATATATTAGTAGGTATATAATATAGAATATATTACATAATGATGGCATTTTCCATATCTCTAGATCACATTGGTCATAGTCAATGGTTACATCTTCATCTTAAACGTTCTATACGTAAGTTTTACGTTAAATTCCGAATGTAACCGATTTTGTCGATCGTTTTTCATATATTATTTCAAAATTGAATGCTTTTTTTTAATTAAAATTCAAAGTGTGCATTTTCCCAAAATTAACATGCATGCTTGCACATGAACATATCACAAAAAATACGCTTTCACTGTTTTACATAAATCATAATCTATGCATAAATCAGACACGAATGTCCAGTCGATTTTCGACCGCATTAAGGTTAGTGAGGACACCTGACCCCCAAAAAAATTCCGAATTTAAAATGGCCATTTTTTATATATTAGTATTAGCACCCTACCTAATGTACAATTGATATTTAATCGTGAGTTGTTCGCAAATGGCATAAATTAGGACGCCTCAAACTTTGCAAGGTAAGAAAAACATCATTATGAAATGATTATTTATAATTTTGTTGCACAATTCGGGGGCCTGTTGATAAAGTTATATTGCAGTACTATTCTTTTTAAATTTGGTCCAGTCATTTTTTCGTTGGACGTGTTTTAACAAGATAAAAGGGGGGTGTCTTGAGGGTAGACATTGCATTTTCTATGTTGTTTTTCAAATAAGGTCGTGTTCTTTTTATCTTATTAATTGTTTTTAAATGTTGCTTTAACAATTGTTCTTATTAAAGATTTAACTTGCTTAAAAATATGATTTTCGATGAAAAAATTAGGAACACACAATTTGCATATGTGTAGATGAAGAACACGCATTTCCGTTAGGAGGTTGTCCGTTTCCTTAATTGGTTACAATTAGTGTAAGACGATTGCGACTTTCGTTTGCCGTTCCCGAGGCGTCTCGGACTTAACGGCTTGTTTTTCTGATACATATACATATATGTATTGTATCTAATACGTGGAAGATGGAACAAGTGCATCTTCGAGGTTAGGCTTTACAATGAACTGCGTGGTTGAAAAATGAATTGTCGAAGGTTTGAGTATTTTTGTCTATTGTTATCTCTTGTTGATTTAGTGTAAACGTTAATTGAATTGATTATGATTGTACTATGCTTAATTTGTGCTTTATTAAGGATTATTAATAGGTGGAAGGTTAGGATCACAAACTAGTTTAACCATCTGACTGTCCTAAGCCATGAATCCTTAGCAAAGTTTTGTCGTATACTTGTTGTTTTTATACGACCGCAAAAAAAATTGCGGACGTATAATGGTATGATGCTGTCGTTGTCCTCGTCGTCGTCGTTGTCGTTGTCCGCAGCGTCTGTTAACTTTAGTGTTACCACAAAAACTTAAGTTCAAATTATTCGATTGCTATGAAATTTGACAAGGATGTTCCTTACCATAAAAGGATGAATGGGATTGATTTTAGGGTCCCCCCATTTTTAGTTTCAAAATTAGGGGCCAAAAAGGGGCCAAAAATGCTACTTTTAAGTTTGTTGGCATGATAACTTTAGTTCTAGTTATCCCGTTGCTTTGTAATTTGGCAATAATGTTCCTTACCATAAATGGATGAATTGGATTGATTTTTGGGGTCACCCCGTTTTTCATTTCGCAAATAGGGGCCCAAAGGGGCAAAAAAAAATCAAATATTGAATTTGTTTCCACTATAACTTGAATCCTAGTTGGCCCATTGTTGTGAAATTTGTCAAGAATATTTCTTACAATAAAAGATTGAACCTGATGAATTTTCGTGCCCCCCCATTTTCCCCGTCATGTAATTTGGGTTCAAAAGGGGCCAAAATCGAAAATTTTTTATTTGTGGTCTGATTTTGTAAATTTATTTTGCATGTTTGTTCTTGTCAAATAGCGGATACAAAATTGAGAATTATTTTTGTGACCCCTTTTCTCTCACCTACTATGTAATAAATGGCAAAAATTGAAACTTTTTACTCGTTTACAAAAAATTCCAGTAATCAAAACTCATCAATCGACAATAGGCTTTTAAAATGTGAGTGGAAAGTCCACCAAAAGCTGCATGTGTCAAAAACCTTTGTCAGTCCACCATGGGCTGCATGTGTCAAGAACAATTGACTATCCACATTGGGCCTAAAACGTACAGGGCTCAACATGTTGCGGTCGTATCATGCTGCGCTCGGTGAAGCTTTTTTTATTTGATTAAGATTTGGTTTTTATTTGACAATTTCAGGACTGAATTTGAATTGTATGCATTTTTATTTTTACCTCGAGCAAGAAGCGCCTACTGCATGGTTTCGTTAAAGGCTTCCGGCTGTTGTTTTATTGTGATTGTTTTTTTTTATATCTGCTTGTTTATTCGGGTTGTGTCATGTACACGTATTCCATATTGCATTATCCTGTAATATGGAGGGGTGCTGAAGACCAGAGGCAGTTATTAATGTACGAACAGTAACGATTGAGGGAACGTTTTTTTATATCTTGGAGATGAACAGTACAAGAGAATTCAAGGAGCATGCATGAATCTCTAACTTGGCCCTAAGCCATAACGGTCTCTTTTATATGGGGCTATCTGACAACGAGCCATATGAATACTTTATTAGAGCTTATTGTGCTGAAATTTTATACTACCAACAGCTTTTCTTTTTCTGTAATAGTTTTCATTCAAAAGTGTAAGAGCATTAAAAAAACGCTATTTTACCTTTAACCCCTATAAGGGATCATTTGCCGACTCGGACCCAACAGAGACTTTTGTAGAGCTTTCGAAGTTCTGACGAGCCTTCTGTCATATTCGCTAGGTTACGAGCCAGTTTTAGTGATTTTACCCTCCCTATGTTCTATTTTAGTACATGTTATATCATTTATTGAATCTCTTAAAACAAGGGACAGTTTGTTGACAACGTCAACGTCTATTTTTTCCTTCTATCATAGTCGCTGATAACAATCCAGTTTAAGTGATTATACCCTCCCTATGTTCTAATTTAGTACATGTAATTTATTGATTCCCTTTAAAAAGGGACCGTTTGTTGCCAACGTTATACAATTGGTTCAGAGGAGAAGATTTTTTAAATTGTCTACATACGACGGCGGACGAATAGTGATGGCATAGCCTTTATGTCCAAGTGAGCTTAGATTTAACATGAAATGATAATCAAGTAGGATTTGGGTCCTTGAAAATGGGGAATAGTATAAGTCGGACAACCTAGCTAACTTCAGAGGGTCCTATGATTACATCTGCATCAGCGTTTAACGTACAGGGAACATGTCATTTTTAAGCTACAGCTCTATGTGTAGTTTAAGCTTACAATTGGAAAATACACTTAATATCTAAAATTCGAAGATTAGCCACAGCTTCTTGTTGCCTTGAAACATATTCTGCTTCTCTTAATAAATGCACTTCTATGTCGTTCTTTATGTTTGTTAACCTGAACCAACCTCTCTATCTATATTACTTGTTAGAGACAACACTCGATCACTTTATAGTGTATCGTTGGAACTCTTACTTTTTACCTTTTTACCCTGTAAATATTATGTATTGGCATTCTGATTACATCTTTATAATATCTATATATAGCAGGGCAATATTGAGCAAGATTCGAAGTGTTCTGAAAGTTTTAGACCTCGTCAACATCCAGTGTTCCTGTACATGTACAGGTTAAACACGTATAACTTTTTCATATCCAATCTAAACTTCGAGCATGTGTGGCAATAATTTTGTGCATAGTTTTCGTTACCGAATGAGCTATATAAGTTTTATATTTATAATTCCGATAATAAGAAAAAATAAACTTTTATTGAAGAAAAAGTGAAACTCTTAATTAAAAAGTGGTGTTCTCGACAACACATTGTTCATTTTAAACCTAAACATTGGACAGGGTGATTAGGTATTTACTTTATCTTGTGTAAAAATATTGGACCTCCTTTCCAGGCTTGTTTTCGCAAAATTTAGGTTTAAAGTTTTCCCAAATTACTATAGAATATATAGGATAGTCTAAATAATTTGCATTAAATCTTGTCGCAAAAAAGAATCTACGAATTAAAATTTATTTTTATTTGATTAAAATCAATGAAATACAATATAATTTGAAATAAAACAATAAAATCTGGGCCACCATCTTATTTTTCTGTCTACAACAAATCTTTGTAATTTTGGGGTCATTTTTCAAGTGAATTATCTCCCTTGTTTTATTTGAAAATAATATTTATGAAAGAATGGCTGATGTTTTTGTGTAAAAATTAATGTATTTTGATTGAGGTTTATCAAATGAAACTATGTAACACAAGCTTCAAGGTATTTGTGACATTAGCACTTGTTTTTTGCATTTTTAGCTGTTTTTGGTCACATGACAGGTGTCCTCACTAACCCTTAATAACGTCCTTCTTTCATTAACGTCGACTTTTTAGCGGTAACGTCAAGTATCACCAATATCTTGCGGAACGTCCAAATAGCGCAAGATGCATAAGTTCGTTTTGTTATTTTTTTTCATTAAACTGGTTTTCCCTGCTTTACTGTCTAGGGTACCAGCAAGTTGAAGGTCAGCCAGGTTTGGTAAAATTTAATTATTGACTGCTTTTTTTCCCCATTTCGTGGTTATCTGCAAAACCGTAGTCACCAGTGTCATCTTGGTCAAGTTTGTTAGCTCTCTCTGGTCATTCTTACTTGAAAAGGTTTTTGCAATCTAAGTTCTAGCAGAAATGGAATCAAATTGAAATCAAAAAGCTTAATACTTATGTCTGTTCCACTTTATGTCTGTTGCCATAACCATTTAGTGTAAATGTATTAGTGCTTATAAATATTATTTTTATTATTATAATTCGAACTAAACAGGTATGACATTAAATATGTTTATTTAAGGAAAATGAAGGCTGAAATTGCAGTTCCGGTAAGACAAGGCCAAGTTTGTTTTACAGTCCTATGCGCTGATAAATAGGCCTTCTCATTGTAACAGCAGACTTCTGGAAATGTGACAGTCCTTCGGACCTGACCGACAAAAACAATGACGGACCGGCAAAAAAATTATCTTGTCAGTCTAAATGTCCGACGATAATTTTCTTCCAGGTGTAAAATTTTAAGTGAAAAGTATTAGTAATTTTACTTGAACGAATTTGGTCTGATTAAAGCTACAAACCAATGTTGTTGTTATTTCCCACTGTTATAAAAAAATTTCTATAATTAAAACGTAATCTGATAAGCCAGAATGATTACTGTATTGATTATTCCCCCTTGGAGTCGATTCGATAGAAGAACGAATCAGATTGTTTTTTTTTAATTTATTGGGCCAATTGGCAAACATATCTCTTAAAATCTAAAGGTTAACAACAAGGACAAGGTGACGTAGGTCATTTAAACAATGTTTCTCCGTTTTTATGACGTTGCCCCGCCTGGTAAAAAACATAAACTGACGGACGACGAAAGGAGAGAAAGGACCAAGGACTACGAGGCGAATCGGAAAGAGCGGCGGTAGATGAAGACTGTTATGATTTTCAAGGCGAAATGTTAAATTTTAATAGAATTCTTGAATTCACAAGAGAATAAATTAATATATACTGTTCATCCTGTTTTACCATAACTTTTGGTTTTTCAGGTTTTTTTTTGGTCCGGCAAATGTTTATTCGGTCAGGTATATTCTAAAAAATGCCTGATCAAATGACTGGCAAAATTTTTCAACTTTCCAGAAGTCTGAACAGGAGGGTCGGATGCTCCACACCAGGTGTGCTACATCTTCCCCTCATGTCTGGCGAACTGTCGTGTACGGTTCGTCCGCTGGGATTGAGCTTAGGCAGAAGGCAATACTCCAGAGATGTTCAGATACTTTATTACAAAAACATACATTTACACATATTGTAAATTTAACAATCAAGCCAAAAGAATATGATTTAGAATCAAAGAATGGCAAGGCAAGAAAATTCACTTGCATAAGTTTGACATCCTTTGAAGGCCTAAAGGTCAGAACTTAGTAGATGTTCTATGGTTCAATTCGAACCCAGTACATAATGTAAAATAAACAGTTCAATAGTTCACAGTTCTCTTTCAATGTGGTGCATCGGTTCCATAATTACGGCAAAAGTCCATAAAAACCACAATAATCATCACTTGAAATTGTCCTCAAATTGAAGTTATATGTAGTAAGTAAGTAAGTAGTAAGTAAATTCTTTATTTCAAGAGGGTTACACAGTTAGTTTTACAACCAATCTTCCCTGAGGCGTCTCTAATAACTCTAGTAGAAAGATTTCATAGAAATTTTGTTGGAATATAAAAGTTTTCTCAACCAAGGGAGATCATCAATAAGATTATTTCATCACGCCCGTTACATCATCCATGTAATAAGTGTTGTGTTAAAGTTAAAGTATAAATGTACGCAACATAGTGGTCGGCATCATGCACTTCTGTGAATGAGAGAAGCAATTGGATCTCAAAGTTTTATACCCCACTTTTTGCGGACATTTTGTTCCCAGAAAATGGTGATTAGCCTCACGTTACATATAGCACTACACAAATAATACATTGCATGCATTTAGAATTTTAAAAGCAGGCAGTCATAGAATGCACATAGAGCAAAAGCAAGCTTCTAAAATCTAGTTTGCATGATATGTACCTATACTATTTCATGCAAAAAAATGTAAATTAGAAAATAGAATAAAATATTCAGAACAGCAACTGATTGATAAAAAAGCAAGCAGTTATGATAACGAGGGTGAACACTGACATGATTTGCCATTCCAGCAATTTATTAAGTTTTTAAACTGTGAAAAAGAGGTTTCTTTAATTTCCTATAGTGGCCAGGAAGATCATACCAGGTTTTAGCCGCAAAGAATCTGAATGACTTTAAGCCATACATATGTACATGTACCTTGTTTTTCGAACATTGAGAAGGGTAGCTGTATATATATTTAGAAAAATGTTTGATATCTGAAATTGTCAAAGAGATTTCCATAAGTTGGCAGTCCCATTAAAAGCCTTTATAGGAAAATTTAAAACTTGCACACATTAAAGATTAAGGGGTAAAGTAAGAAACCTATTAGACAAGAAGTTATGTCAGAGAGGGGATCTCAAGCCTTGTTCTTGTTTATTCTTAAATACAAGCTTAATAAGGTTCCAATTTTATTTATTAGTTTACCTAATTTTTTTTTCTTGTAGATAACAATGCTTGCTGCAAGTTGTATAAGAGCTGCAGTCTGTGTTAGACCTCAGGCAGTAAGGACATTTTCTTGCTGTTCTGTACTAGCTCAAAAGAAAACAGCAGCTGGGGGTGAACAGGACATTATTCAACAGCTGTTTGTGTCAAAAGTAAGAGAATATGCACAGAAAAGCAAGTAAGTAGTCTTATTTAAAAGGTACACAGATAAAAAATATCTTCATTGAAGCTTGTGAGATAAGAAAGATATTTAGTATCTATTTATTTTGGGGTCTAAAATGTACAGGGTTGAATTATATTGCGGTCAATCGTGCTTTGCTCTGCGAAGCTTTTTATTGTAATACAAATGCTTGATAAAGCTTACATGACTTCTTCAAGGACCATTTAATGATTACTCTAACAAAAATACAAACATGTATGAGTAGCAATCTGTCTTTCTGACAGTGAGTGAATTTTTTGACAAAACTTGGGCCACTGTCCTGGGTTATAAAATGTTGAATGTCAGGCACCTGGCGGGCAGGGAAGAAATATTTGTAACATTTATCTCAACAACTACTAATGATAATCACAACCACTTAATATTTGGTATACTGCATCAGGGTGGGGTCCCATAATGTGGGATTTGATTTCAGGTCTGTCGTTCACCTACTTCCTGTTTAATGAAAACTTAGACTTTGACAGATTTTTAAAAATCGAAGTCATGATCATATTTTTAAAACTTTGTACATTTAAATGTAACCATATCATGCATGTGGTCATGTTCATGATAGAACTAAAACAAGTAAAGAATGATTAGGTGTTGATCACTATTGTAAAAATGCCAATTTTGAGTGGTATTTTATTTTCACACATTCATGACACTTCACAGTCAGTTATTTTTTGCTAAAATAGATACCTACAAATGGAATAAAATTTATTCAGTTAAAAGAAAAATCTCCAATAAAAAACCCTGAACATAAAAAAAACATTGTTTCCTCAAACAGTTACTTGTTTTAAATGGTTAAAACATGATAATACATTTAAGTACTCACAAAAAAAAATTACTATCATTAAATGGGAATATAATGTCATATGCTATACAGGTTTTTGTTTCAAAAAAGATAAAAAAAGAAACAAATTCATGTACATGGACTGTTTAACATGAGTGAGTTTTTAACCAAGTTTTTATTACAGAAGTGGCAAGGTTGAAGTTGACCCTGTAGCCAAGGCAACATTAGATAATGACCTAAGGAAGTTTGCCACCCAGTTTGGTGTACCAGAAGGAAAAGAGGCTGAATTTGTCAAATTCCCTTCTTTCAGTTTTAATGGCAAGTCATTAGGTGTACCAAAGGGGTAATCAGTATCATAAAACCGTAAAGACAAAGACAAAACCGGCAGACAAAAAATCATCACAACAAAACAAACCACATAACAACATAAAACACACACACACATAACAACAAAACCGCATTCAGCAACGCGAACTCAAGTCGAAACGAGAGTGAACTCAGGTGCTCCGGAAGAGTAAGCAGTTCCTGCTTGCTATAGCACACCCGTCACGTTGCCAAAGATCGATTAAGTGTTGGTCAAATCCGGAAAGGATGACATTACAAAACTCTATGTCAAACCAACATCTGTGCTCATCTGAGAGATAGAAATCCCGTATTTGTATACAAGCACATGATGTCGTCCGTAAAATTTCTTGAGTGATGACAACAACCTGGGAGCAACGTACCCCTGTGTTAACAATTTGCTTGTCAGCCGTGTGGCTCTATCAAGGAAGTCGTTGTACTCCCCACATGCTCTGGAATAGCGAATCAATTGTGATACGTAAACTCCATATGCTGGAGCGGACGGAATGTTGCTACACAGAAAGGGGAAGTTAACTATTGGAAAGTTGAAGTCATCACGTTTGTCATAGAGCTTTGTACAAAGCCTTCCTTGTGTGTCAATTTTTGTGTAAACATGTTTTATATTGAATTTTAATGTTTAAAATTCACTAAATAAGTAAATAATAGTCAGTATCTGTTGATCTCTACTTTTTATATTGAAAAAAAAATTGACATTTCAACCAGAGTTGAAATAATGATTTGGTACTGTTTAGCATGTCCACAATTACCAAGTATAAGAAAATAATACGAATTAGGCATTGCCTAGCTGCGATCACAGCATAATTGTTCATTTGATAGGGAAAAAGGAGGAAAAAATGCTTAAACTTGATAACCTTAAAAACTTCTTTCAAATACTCCAAATTGAATTTTAGCAAACATTGCTGTGAATTAAGTGGTTGATTATGAATATGGCGCCTATAAGCTTGTGACGTTTCACTCCAGATTTTGAATACCGGTAATGATGACATTGAAAATATTTACTTCATTGATGTGCAATGTACAAAAATAAATGAAAAGCGTAAAAATTAGTTGCTAGAACATACATGCCCTACTAATAGGGGTGTAACGATACATTGTGATGGATCAGAATTGCGATATTTTGTCTCATGATACTGGTATTGGATCGTTACCTACTTGACGATTCCTCGACGATTCTTGATTTCAATGTACTATTTCAGGGAAGTTTATCATTTGTGTCTTTATTAAATCACATTTTGTGACTAAAACTCCTTCAATCAGAAAATAACTGCATTGAACATGAAAGTTATAGTAATTTTTGTATGGTTGCAAAGTTTTTTCACTACTTAATTAGAAGAACTTTACATCTTCTGATTCGATATTTAACAATAATCAGTATCATGATAGGGATTGGATTGTTAGTCAAGAATCGTGATATGTATCAGATCGTGGGAAAGTGGTATCGTTACACCCCTACCTACTATTATTCACGCCATCTGTAACTCAGTTTTAGATGTATATCTGAACGAAAAAAATCAATATCAGCATTTAGGCAAATTTTTCGCTGGAACTTGCCATAGTGATCTCTGCTCTCTGGGCCCGCTACAAGCTGTGCTCGCTATAAATTCTAAATACTAATAGATACAGATCTCAAATTGAAACAATGATTTAGGTGCATATACTAAAACATTATGCCAATTCATCAAAAACTTTATTCTGCCGTCTGGTTCCTCTTGTTCAGTTTTCCTTTCTGTTTTTGTCCCCCTCCGCAACGCGGAGCGGGGACTTGGAAATGGCGGTGTCCGTCCGTGCGTCCGTCACACTTTTTTTCGTAACACTTTTCTCAGTAACTACTAATCCTAGGGTTCTGAAATTTTGTATGCAGACTCCTATAGGGGTCCCCTAAGGTGTAAGTGATTTTCAGGTCAGTCTGACATCTACTTCCTGTTAAACGACTTTGTCATTTTTTCTCCCATAGGCTCAATCACAACAATATGCGTGTTCAATTAAATTGTGTTTTTTTTTCATTTTCATGGATAATAGTGTTGATAGTATGGTAAATTTTCATCTTCACTTTGCTTGTAGATATATGATTTAGTTTGATACATTTCCCCATATCCCTTCTTTATTATTGTTAGTAGACATGACAGTACTAGTATCTTTAATCACATATCACTGACTAATGATTAATCAGGGTACAATTTTAAGAAATTTAACAATTTCTATCTAATAACACATTATTATTGGAGTTATGCCCCTTCAACAATATAACGTTCAACGGGCGGGGGACCTGGAATCTGTTCTTGTTACTATAGTTCCCTACGTCCCCCAATCACATCTTTGAGGCTCATTTGCACAACTTTGCTGAACCCTTCAATAGATTTTGATGAAACATTGCAAGAAGAAAAAGTAAAAAAGAAATGTTCATAATAATACATTATACTTGGATAGTTTACACTATACAGGGGTGATAATTAGACTAGAGTTACTTTCAGTTCTGGTTTATTGCTTTGCCTTCCTCAGTATTGAAGTTTGGTTTACAGCCTACTTTAATGTACTATTTTGTGATGCAACTAGTTTTAGGTAAAAAATTAATTTGATTACAGATAGTGAAGAGAAGTTAAGTTTACTTGGTGAAGATGTATCCCAGTTATCAGAACTATTGATTGATCAGAACATTGGACCCAAGGAAACAGATCCTGTAATGGAAGAATCAGACCCTGAAATCCCCTGGTTTGAACGATAAAAGGACTAATATTGAACACAAGAGACTTTTGATTGATGAGAAATTGTTTGTAGATGATTTATAAATTATTAAAAGAACAAACTGTTTGTTTAATTTTAAAACTCAAAAACAGAATGGCTTATCAGTTGTTTATGGTACACTTAAGTATGGGGTTCATTGTTCTTTGTAAATTGTTGATGAAATGTTATAAACCTGAATGGGACCAATTTATATAGGTTTTGTTCCCTGAGAGGACAGTAGGTTTTTCTTCCTGAGAGGACAAATGGTTTTGTTCCCTGAGAGGACAATAGAAGATAATGAGATATGGAATAAGTGTATGCAACATAACCTACAATATAAATGACCCCGAAGGGTCATTTGAGCTATTGCCAACACTTGGCGTCTGTCTGTCCGTCATCTGCTAACTTTTTCAAAAGTTAACTTCTCAGACTCCATACAAGATATGTCCAATTGCAACTTGGTACAGTTGTTTTTTTGGTATGGGTGCTTCAAAATTATTGTTTAGATTTTTGATTGGTAAAAAAACATGGCCGCCATGGCTAAAAATAGAACATAGGGGTAAAATGTTGTTATTTGCAAATAACTCGAAAACAGTCAGATATCTAAATTCTGGCAGAGCATTTCAAGATCTACTTGCCCTGAAATTTTTAAGAAGATTCAATAACCCAATAACCATGTAGGAGTTATTGCCCCTTTTCTGGATTTTTTTCTAATTTTTCCACCTATTAAGCTGTGCAATTTGTTTAGTATATCAAGATGTACAAACGATGTAACAGGGTCAAAGTTGTAGGACCGTTTCTTTTAAGAGTAATTCCCCTTAGTACGTCAAAATTGACCATTTTCTCAGCTTTTCCCATTATATAAAAATCATCAACTACTCTGACACCATAGGTTTAATTGCAGTCAAACATGGTATTGCTGTTTTTAAGCATGTGTGGTAGAAAACTATTGTTATGATTTTAGATTCGTTGAAAACATGGCTGCTGTTGCTTAGAATAGAACATAGGGTAAATTGTATTTATTTGCTAATTAAAAACCGTGATAGATATCAAAATTCTAATGGGAAGCAAAAGTGTTCAACTTCAGCACCCATCAATCTTCCTGTTCTGAAAATTTGAAAAAGACCTTAACACCCATGCAGAATTATGTCTCCCCCCCCACACTTTTTGTGGGAGACATTTTGTTTTTGCCCTGTCCGTCCGTCTGTCCGTCACAAAGTTGTCAGCGCAACTCCTCTGTAACTACTGAACAGAATTCAACGAAACTTGGTATATAGGAAAGACACCATATGTAGTTGCGCATATTACCAGGAAATTTTGATCCTCAAATTTTTGTGGGAGATATAACCCTTTGAACTTAGAAATTTGCTGAAAATCATCATTGTCATCTTGTCAGCGCAACTCCTCTGAAACTACTGAACCGATTTCAACGAAACTTGGTATATAGGAAGGACACCATATGTAGTTGTGCATGATACCAGGAAATTGTGAACCTCAAATTTTTGTGGGAGTTATGGCCCTTTGAACTTAGAAATTTGCTGAAAATCATTATTGTCATCTTGTCAGTGCAACTCCTCTGAAACTACTGAAGTGAATTCAACGAAATTTGGTATATAGGAAGGACATCATATGTAGTTGTGCACATTACCACGAAATTTTTATCAAATTTTTTGTTGGGAGTTATGGCCCTTTGAACTTAGAAATTTGCTGAAAATCATTATTGTCATCTTGTCAGCGCAACTCCTCTGAAACTACTGAAGCGAATTTAACAAAACTTGGTATATAAGAAGAACACCTTATGTAACTGTGCATGTTACTAGAACATTTTGATCTCCAAAGTTTTGTGGGAGTTATGGTCTTTTGAACTTAGAACTTTTGGGGGAAAACGGGGGAAGACATCATTATTGCAGGCAAAAACAAGCTTTAATTTGTTGCCCTTTTAAGCTCAATAGACCCGAAGGGTCATGCAAGCCATTTCCATCACTTGGTGTCCGCCCGTCTTGTCTGTTGTCCATTAACAGTTATGCTGTTGCATTAGCATCCATGCAGATCAGTTTTGTTTTAAAGCATTTTACCTGTATGCTCCTGCAGTCATGGTCTACTGACTACGATTTTATACTGATTTTGCCAATGTTAACCTTTTTTCTTAAGTCTGTTTAACATGAAGCAGTTATGGTACACCATTGATATTTGATATGCAGTTGCATTAGCATCAGTACAGATCAATTTCAAGGACGTTTTATCTGTATGCTGCAGTCACAGACTAGTGACTTTGATGAGATTATTTACTTATTTGGCTTAATGTTAATGTTTTTCTTAATCTTTTTTACATGAACAAGTAATGGTACACCTATGATAGTTGGTATACAATTGCACTTGCATCACTACAGATCAATTTTATGAGTAATTGCTACTACTATAGTCAATTTAAGTATTTGCATTTTTTAACTTCATTTTGTACAGTGTCCAGCTGTGACAGGCGAGACAATATGACACTGCATTAACAGTTTATTCAAATGTTAACTCCTCTGACACCATCAGTCCAATTGCAACTAAACCTTGGTAAAGTTGTTTATTGGCATGTGTGCTACAAAACTATTGTTTATGGCTAAAATAGAACTTAGGGCAAAATTGTGGATTTTTGCAAATAACTCACTATCACAGATGAAAATTCTGGCAGGGTAAAAGTGATCACCACAAAGATCTACTTGCCCTGAAATTTGGAAGAAAATCAAACCCATGTAGGAGTAATTGCTCTTTTTTCTGATTTTTCCCAAATTTTACACTTTTTAAAAGCTCAATATCATGAAAACTTTAAAAGATATTTAAGAAATAATTGAAAAAACATGGCAGCTGTTGCTAAAAAAATAGTACATAGAAGTAAACTATTTTTTGGCAAATAACTTAAAAACGATGACAGATATCAACATTCTGATGGGAAGTGTTCAGCACCTCCAGATGTACTTGCCCTGAAAATTTGAAAATCTAACCACGCATATACAAATTATTGCCCTTTTTTCTTGTTTTTTAGCAGCTATTGTCATCACTTTACGTCCGTCGTCCGTAAACTTTTTAAAACGTTAACTCCTCTGACACGATAAGTCCAATTGCAACCAAACTTGGTATGGTTGTTCATTAGCATTCGGTGCTTAGAACTGATGTGGGGATTTTTGATTCGTCGTAAAACATGGCCGCCATGGCTAAAAATAGAACATAGGGGTAAAATGCAGTTTTTAGCTCACCTGGACCGAAGGTCCATGTGAGCTATTACCATCACTTGGCGTCCGTCGTCGTGTCGTCTGTTAACAATTTTTCAAAAATCTTCTCCTCTGAAACTACCAAACAGAATTTAATGAAACTTGGTATGAATGATCCTTAGGGTGTCCTGCACCAAACTTGTGTTTTGATTTTTGATCCGTTAAAAAACATGGCCGCCGTTACTAAAAATAGACTAGGGGGGTCAGACTACTGTTTTTGGCTTATAAATCAAAAAGTATAAGAGATAGAGGAAATCTGAGGCCACGCTGCTGATTCAGAATCAAAAGCTCTACAAAAGTCTCCATTTGGTCAAAGTTGTCAGATGACCCCTTATAGGGGTTACGGCCCCTTGAAGGTGAAAAATAGCATTTTTTCATGTTTTTGGCCTACAGAATGAAAACTATTGCAGATAGAGATTAGCTGTTGCTTGCTTAAATGTTCAGCTCATTTAACTCTACAAAAGTCTCCATAGGGTCGAAGTTGTCAGATGACCCCTTATAGGGGTTACGGCCCCTTAAAGGTGAAAAATAGCGATTTTTCATGTTTTTGGCCTACAGAATGAAAACTATTGCAGATAGAGATTAGCTGTTGCTTGCTTAAATGTTCAGCTCACTTAGCTTTACAAAATTCTCCATAGGGTCGAAGTTGTCAGATGACCCCTTATATGGATTACGGCCCTTGAAAAATAGCGGTTTTTCATGTTTTTGTCCTACAAAATGAAAACTATTGCAGATAGAGATTAGCTGTTGCTTGCTTAAATGTTCAGCTCATTTAGCTCTACAAAATTCTCCATAGGGTCGAAGTTGTCAGATGACCCCTTATAGGGGTTACGGCCCCTGAAAAATAAAGATTTTTCATGTTTTTGGCCTACAGAATGAAAACTATTGCAGATAGAAGATTAGCTGTTGCTTGCTTAAATGTTCAGCTCATTTAGCTCTACGAAAGTCTCCATAGGGTCGAAATTGTCAGATAACCCCTTATAGGGGTTATGGCCCCTGAAAAATAGCGTTTTTTCATGTTTTTGGCCTACAGAATGAAAACTATTGCACATAGAGATTAGCTGTTGCTTGCTTAAATGTTCAGCTCATTTAGCTCTACAAAATTCTCCATAGGGTCGAAGTTGTCAGATGACCCCTTATAGGGGTTACGGCCCCTGAAAAATAAAGATTGTTCATGTTTTTGGCCTACAGAATGAAAACTATTGCAGATAGAAGATTAGCTGTTGCTTGCTTAAATGTTCAGCTCATTTAGCTCTACGAAAGTCTCCATAGGATCGAAGTTGTCAGATAACCCCTTATAGGGGTTATGGCCCCTGAAAAATAGCGTTTTTTCATGTTTTTGGCCTACAGAATGAAAACTGTTGCACATAGAGATTAGCTGTTGCTTGCTTAAATGTTCAGCTCATTTAGCTCTACAAAAGTCTCCATAGGGTCGAAGTTGTCAGATGACTCCTTATAGGGGTTATGGCCCCTTATAGGTGAAAAATGGTGTTTTTGGCCTATAGAATGAAAACTATTGCAGGTAGAGAAAAGCTGTTGCTTGCTTAAATGTTCAGCTCATTTAGCTCTACAAAAGTATAGGGTCAACATCAAGACCAGGTGAGCGATTCAGGCTCCTGTGAGCCTCTTGTTTGCAAATAACTCAAAAACGGCTACAGATATCAAAATACTGGGATTGGTAAAAGTGATCAGCACCTCAAGATCTACCTACCCTGAAATTTTGAAGAAAATCCAACAACCCATGTAGGAGTTATTGCCCTTTTAATGGATTTTTTTGCAAATTTTGCACCTGTTGAGCTAAATATCTTGAAAACTATACTAGATATTTGAGAAATTTAAATTGCATATTGTTAAACACATCAAGATCTACAAAATATGTAATAGGGTCAACGTTGTAGGACCTTTCCTTTTAGGAGTTATTGCCCTTAAAAAGTCAAAATTGAGCATTTTAACAGCATTTCCTCATTACATTGAAAACGTTAACTCCTCTGACACTTTAAGTCCAATTGCAACCAAACTTGGTATTGTTGTTTATTAGCATTAGGTGTATAGAACTGATGTGGGGATTTTTGATTGGTCATAAACAATGGCCGCTGTGGCTAAAAATAGAACATAGGGGAAAATAGCAGTTTTTTGCAAATAACTCAAAAACGGTGACAGATTTTAAAATTTTGATTGGGAACAAAAGTGATCATCACCTCAAGATCTACTAGCTCTGAAATTTTGAAGAAAATCCAACAACCCATGTAGGAGTTATTGCCCTTTTTTCTTGTTTTTTAGCTCACCTGACCCGAAGGGTCATGTGAGCTATTGTCATCACTTTCCGTCCGTCGTCCGTAAACTTTTTAAAACGTTAACTCCTCTGACACCATAAGTCCAATTGCAACCAAACTTGGTATGGTTGTTCATTAGCATTCGGTGCTTAGAACTGATGTGGGGATTTTTGATTCGTCGTAAAACATGGCCGCCATGGCTAAAAATAGAACATAGGGGTAAAATGCAGTTTTTTGCAAATAACTCAAAAACGGCTACAGATATCAAAATTCGGGCCAGGGTTAAAGTGATCAGCACCTCAAGATCTACCTACCCTGTAATTTTGAAGAAAATCCAACGACCCATGTAGGAGTTATTGCCCTTTTTGTGGATTTTTTGCAAATTTTGCACCTGTTTAGCTCAATATCTTGAAAACTATACTAGATATTTGAGAAATTTAAATTGCATATTGTTAAGCACATCAAGATCTACAAAATATGTAACAGGGTCAACGTTGTAGGACCTTTCCTTTTAGGAGTTATTGCCCTTAGAACGTCAAAATACCAAGTTTGGTTGCAATTGGACTTAAAGTGTCAGAGGAGTTAACGTTTTCAATGTAATGAGGAAATGCTGTTAAAATGCTCAATTTTGACTTTTTAAGGGCAATAACTCCTAAAAGGAAAGGTCCATATTTTGTAGATCTTGATGTGTTTAACAATATGCAATTTAAATTTCTCAAATATCTAGTATAGTTTTCAAGATATTTAGCTCAACAGGTGCAAAATTTGCAAAAATTCCATTAAAAGGGCAATAACTCCTACATGGGTCGTTGGATTTTCTTCAAAATTTCAGGGTAGGTAGATCTTGAGGTGCTGATCACTTTTACCAATCCCAGAATTTTGATATCTGTAGCCGTTTTTGAGTTATTTGCAAAAATCTGCATTTTACCCCTATGTTCTATTTTAAGCCACGGCGGCCATGTTTTACGAGGGATCAAAAATCCCCACATCAGTTCTAAGCACCGAATGCTAATGAACAACCATACGAAGTTTGGTTGCAATTGGACTTATGGTGTCAGAGGAGTTAACGTTTTAAAAAGTTTACGGACGACGGACGACGGACGCCAAGTGATGACAATAGCACACATGACCCTTCGGGTCAGGTGAGCTTAAAAAGCTTCGATTGCTAAAATGTTCAACTAATAGAGCCCTACACTTAAATGCATTAGGTTAATCGATGCTTTTAGATGACCCCTTATTAAACATATGGTGTTTTAAATGTCAAAAAAGTTGTTTAAAACTTTTTGCCTCATAGCCTAAAAATTCAGTCATTTAGGTCAGGTGAGTGATTCAGACTTTTGGGAGCCTCTTGTTTTAGGAGTCATTAATACACTATATTGATTGTTGGCAACAGAACAGGGGTGCTGCAACAAGCAGGTATAGCTTACTGGAGCCCTTGAGTTCACTCTTGTATGGCTTACTGGAGCCCCTGAGTTCACTCTTGTATGGCTTACTGGAGCCCCTGAGTTCACTCTTGTATAGCTTACTGGAGCCCCTGAGTTCACTCTTGTATGGCTTACTGGAGCCCCTGAGTTCACTCTTGTATGGCTTACTGGAGCCCCTGAGTTCACTCTTGTATGGCTTACTGGAGCCCCTGAGTTCACTCTTGAATAGCTTACTGGAGCCCCTGAGTTCACTTTTGTATAGGTTACTGGAGCCCCTGAGTTCACTCTTGTATGGCTTACTGGAGCCCCTGAGTTCACTCTTGTATGGCTTACTGGAGCCCCTGAGTTCACTCTTGTATGGCTTACTGGAGCCCCTGAGTTCACTCTTGTATGGCTTACTGGAGCCCCTGAGTTCACTCTTGTATGGCTTACTGGAGCCCCTGAGTTCACTCTTGTATGGCTTACTGGAGCCCCTGAGTTCACTCTTGTATGGCTTACTGGAGCCCCTGAGTTCACTCTTGTGTAGCTTACTGGAGCCCCTGAGTTCACTCTTGTGTAGCTTACTGTAGCCCCTGAGTTCACTCTTGTATGGCTTACTGGAGCCCCTGAGTTCACTCTTGTATGGCTTACTGGAGCCCCTGAGTTCACTCTTGTATGGCTTACTGGAGCCCCTGAGTTCACTCTTGTATGGCTTACTGGAGCCCCTGAGTTCACTCTTGTTTGGCTTACTGAAGCCCCTGAGTTCACTCTTGTATAGCTTACTGGAGCCCCTGAGTTCACTCTTGTATGGCTTACTGGAGCCCCTGAGTTCACTCTTGTATGGCTTACTGGAGCCCCTGAGTTCACTCTTGTATGGCTTACTGGAGCCCCTGAGTTCACTCTTGTATGGCTTACTGGAGCCCCTGAGTTCACTCTTGTGTGGATTACTGGAGCCCACAAGTTCACTTTTGTATGGCGAGTTCACTCTTGTATGGCTTACTGGAGCCCCTGAGTTCACTCTTGGCTTACTGGAGCTCCTGAGATCACTTTCAATACTGATAGCAGTTGGGTTATTTTATATGTAAAATTACAGTATGTTGTTTGTTTTTGTTTTTTTTTTTGTGTTGGTATATTGTCTTTTACTTTTTCCAGACTTTGGACCTTTGAATGTTCCATTTGTACACAATGTACTTGTTTGTTACTCAGAATTTAATGAAATGATTATTAAAGTTAGCTATTGTACAATATAAATAGTTGTGCATATTACCAGGGAATTTATGGTAGTTATGGTCCTTTTGAAGTGAAGCTGGTACACCTTATATAATTTTGTGCATATAATAAATTTTTATCCTCACTTTACAAATTAATTTGATAAAACATAGTATTACTTTATTTGATAACTGGCACAGATACAGTTAATATTGAAGTCTTTTTACTGAACTTAGCTGCTGCACTCTCATCATCCACTTTGTGTGGGAAGTTTATATGTAGGTTGTATCTATCATTAACGTCTAACTTAAGGTCATCCTGAAGTGAAGACAGTAAACACAGGGTCATATCATTGTAAAAATGTTGAATTGCTAAACATTTTTTTTTTTTACCTTGAGACTATTATTATTCATTTATTAAGTATGTGCTTTTGATATAAAGGTATAAAAATGCATAAAGGCCTTTAAAATAAAATGAGGCATTTTATGGGTTAATGTATGATACATCTTTCATTTACCCATGCCCCCCTTCCAACTAAGAACTTGATTTTTTTTTCTGCACATAAATTTTGATAAAGAAAATTTTTTTTTGAGTAAGCTCCCTTTGACCAGGAAAATTTGTTTTGAAGTGACCAACATTTTGTTTCTTCATATTTTGCTAGATCTTGATCTGCATTTTAATTTATTTAACAGCTGCAAAATCTTATCTAATCCCTTGAAGTTATCATTGGGAAACTTATTCTGAAAACAGACGGGTGTACAGAAAAGATGGTTGTGATAAAATAAGGGGTTTCACAAAACACCATGCCACATTAACACTCAAAATAAAACAGATGTCCTTTGAATTATGACACTGACAACTGTATTATTTACCTGTGAAATGTCTAAGGAACACTCCTTCACACTTAATACACCTTCTAAGGTTATTGTCACTTTGATTTCCTCCACCTGTCCATCATTATCTCTCACACAGTCTATACTGTATGGAGGACTTGTTAATGAATATCTATCTTCAATCTTAGAAGAAGAAATTTCCTCGATGAGTCCTTTCTTTTCTTTACCTTTATTGGATGAAGGTAATTTCATGTCAAAAGTGTTTTGCTGTGTTTTGATATTTTCACTATTTTTTGAGTCGTCATTTACTGCTATGTTGGCAAATTTATTCAATATTGTGTCTTTAGCATCAGAAGGTAAAGGGGCAAAGTTTTTCTGCAGTTCTGACATATTTTCTTCAAACTCTTTGTCTGCACTGGCAGTTTTTTGTAAGAAAATATTCCTGATTTTTTCCATATCCCCTTTAAATACAACTGTCCCTCCAAGAATCTGATAATTTCTAGATATCTGAACCTTATGTTGTGCCTCCACATATTTAAATGCTAAATTAATTAGTAGATCTCTTTCTGTCTTGTGAGGGCTTTGTTTTCCACATTCTTCTATAATTTTAGGATTGAATGCCACTGAGGTGATGATCACTGTTTCTAAATAAGAAAAATTATGTACTGGTACAAAATGTATATCACAAACATAGATGTACATAAAATGGTCAAAATGTGAACAAATTTTACACACAAAAATAGATTGCATCATTGTTTACTTTTCTATTTATGATTTTATTATTGTGATAATGAATAAAGTTTGTGAATACTGAAAACCTCAAAATCTAGATGTGCAAGTCATTTTTCACCTTGTCTGTCCAAAAATGTTGTGACCTCTTCAACTGCTTAACAATATTAACAACTGGTCTTAAATTTTATTTAATAATAGTCCTTTTCAAAAACTCGTCTGGACTTCAGATTTTGATTCCTTTATTTCATTTTTGTAAGAGTAGTTTCCCTTTGCGAGTCGGCCACAAAATGTAAACATCGTTAAACTAGCGAAAACATCAATTTATCCTTATTTAATTTGGCGTAATTGAATTTCCCATCCCTGATTCAAATAAACTAGTTTGGATCAAAGTACATGTATTGGATGGTAACAATTAAGTGTTAGTAGTTAGTAGACAAAGCTAAAATGTTTTAACAAGTTGACAAATTTTAGTAAATTTTAACAGATTTTCAATGTTGAGGCCAACCCTATGGCCTATACATGTATGCAAATTCATCAAATATTTTTTTGTAAAATCATAGATATTGGCCGTGGTAGGGCCCTTAATTTCTCATGTTTCAGAAGTGAACAAATATTTTGCTATTGATTATTCTTAAGTCAATTCTAAATAAATGTTTAATACCCTTATCTTCTTTTTCTTTCTGTAGTTCTGTTCCAATCACTGGTATAGGATCCTCCGTTGTCTTGGGTTCTGGAACTCTATTCCAACCACAAAAATTCAAATACAATTTCCATTTCTTTGGTGCCTGATTTTCAAAAGAAAAATATAATGCTATAGTACTAAACATTAAGATTCTGCAATTAGTGTCTGGATGCCAATTAATTTCTAATGTTTTGTAAAATGACATCAATGAATTCAAATCTCCTATCCCTAGAAGGTATGAATCTTTACTTGAATGAAAAGAAAATATAAGAAGAACATTTTAACATCTGTGAACAAAACAGTGAGATGCAAGTATATGTACTTGCATGATCCTGAAGACAGTAAATAGGAAAACTATACATATATAATGTATGCAAACACAACATTTAAAACATTAAAACATGTCTGCTCACTGGAAATGGCAATAAATCACTCACCTTGATTATAAAAGTATTGTCAACATTTAAGGGGCCACATCTATACACATTATTAGTCCTTCTTTTAAATTAAAGGGTAGTTAAATCTTGATTTCTGATTACTTTTACCCAGGCAGAATTTGATAGTCATCTGAATATTTTGAGAGTAATATGCAAATAGCCTCAATCAATCCCAATGTTCTTATTTCAGTATTGTGGTCATGTTTTTAATGTCTACCGGTAATTAAATATGTACCAAGTTGAGCAATTTAACACATGACATCCCAAGACTTAATATTTGAAAAGATAAAGAGCATATAAAACAATTAACACATGAATAACTTCCATGAATCTTCAGGTGAGCTAAAAATTACAAATACAATTTAGCACAGAAATAATGTTGTCAATGCATCTCCGCAAATATGAATACAAGAATACTACAGAACTGATATAAAGTCTCAAAATGATAGTGAAAGAATTCTCAAATATAAACCACAGCCATGAAATTGAATTTCCCTCTCACAATCGAAATCACGTGACCCAAGAGAACAGGTAAAAACTACAATAACGCAATAGTATCGTCTGCTGTGAAAGGTATAAAATATACATATGACATATATAATGTTCTAACCAGAGGAAAGGTAATAATGGCTCAAAATCCACTCTACCACAATAACCCTATAATTTCAACTCTATATACAGTGTATATATTCATGTGATACAGCAAAAAAAATTAGTACATTCTTTCCTTGTCAAATAAAAATTTTGTACCTGAAATATCCATATGCTAGTAATTTCATATGAACATTATTTATTACTAACCCTAACCCTATATTATATGTACTGTACTAACCCTATATTATATGTACTGTACGTAGGTAATATGCCCATTGTGGGCCCAATCTTATGGACAATAAAATGCTCTTCTTCTTCGTCTATACTACGTACATGTACAACATTGGAGGTTGGGCAGTATGCTATTTTTGGACTTGTTGCAATCAAGTATGATTCTCTGACACTCTTACATTATAGGAGTATATTTATACCTGTAAATAAGTTAGTATACACATATTTGGTTCTGGTGGCTTCATATATTCCTTGGCCTCTTTCATTTGCTTGTCTATAAATTCTTTGTAATTTTCTGGATTGTTTTCAGCCATCTCATCCAACATGGTCCAAACATTCTGAGCCTGGTTTAACAGGGACTCCTTACTGTATCCTCCAAAGTTTGACATCCTAAAGTTTAAAATTGTAACATTGATATTCATTTTCACTTTTTGAACTGAAAGCTATGGTTAAAAAGTATTTTTTAAGCTTTCACTATCAAACATGAATGAATGCTGTTAAGCAAGGACTGAAGGTGAAGGAGATATATGAAGGCAGTGTCTCCCCATCCCCACATGCAGGGACATGTAGCCCCTAGAGGCTTGCTGTTCCCGCATCTGGTTATCATGAAAATCATAGATGTTAATGAAACAATACTACATAAAAAAATAAACTACAAGACAGTACTTTCCTAAGTTGTAAACCTAAGGGTAATACAAGTTGTTTTAAAAATGCAGTAAAATGTCAAATGACCTTTTCCATGATAAATGACTCATATGTTGGCCATGCAGAAGTTTGAATCATTAAGATATCTTACAAATAACGCAATAAGAATTTGAAAAAAAAACAACTTTGTACAGCTGTATACAAGATTTGTGTTTTATTTCAGTGGTTTTTTTTATCTGTCGTATCTGTATGACTCAAAAACAAAATATTTATCAATAGAGGGAAGCAAGTCCATGTGCTTTAATGAAGAACACAAACTTCGAAATTGCTAAAAATTAAAAGATAAGAAATCCTAAAATTAAAAGTTTATTTTTTTCTTCAAATGTTTCATTTAAAAACATTTTGTATGTTTTGTATTTCATGTTTAAAAACAAGAAAGAGGTGTAAAATAAAAAATGATTGTCAAGACTGTCAAAATTGACAATTTGTAAGATTTATCAGTATTTAAGTTTAAATATGTTTTTATTAAAAGAATTATTCATTTCAATCTTTTTTTATATCAGGTTCTTGTTTTTTATTTTGTAATTGTTCTAATGCTTTTTTATTTGAGAATGTTTCATTCTTGTGTGTTTTAAATAAAAAGTTTTCTTCAATAAATTGTTTTAAAACAATATTTGTATTGATTCTGACAGTGTTGGACTGGTATGGTAGTGATTTCATTAATATCTATGTTTTTATGAATACCGGATGGGAGGACAGCAAGCCTCAAGAGGCTACCCGAAATGGACACATAAAGCATATCTGAATAATAGAAGAAAATGAGATGTGGAATAAGTGTACGCGACACAACCTACATTATAAACGTATATTTTAAATATCCACAATGGAAAACAGCCAGCAGCCTTCAATGTGACCAGCGGTCGCTGCTCGCTGTTTTTCAATTGGCCCCAGTGGATTGAAAATAAAATACATATGATTCAAGCCCAATCCCAAAGTGCATTGAAAGACCCTCTTCTTGACAAAAAACAATTAACAAAAATTCGACTAAATACAAACATAAGCTTTGATAAAGATTCCTGGCTTAGGACAGGCACATTAAAATGTGGCGGGGTTAAACTAGTTTTTTGGCGCCAACCTTCCCCCTAATGATAATCAATAACAAAGCACAAACTAACACACAGTAAAAATCAAATCGATAGAAGTTCAATTCAACAAGAGAGTATCTGAGACAAAAGGACAACAGGTAATTAACAGGACGTAAAGATACTCTCTTGAGAACACTCGAAGTTACTGACAGCTAGCTAAGAAGCATCCATCGACTGATGTAAAAAAATCAAGTATGTCGATTTTAAATCCGACACAACACGTCAAACACTTGATTTGATGATGCATCATCACACAAAACCGACACACTTGACCGCTGTAATGATTTAACAGTAAGCAAAGCACCTTAAGGCTAATAGTAATAGTAAGTTAATGATGATGGCTTGTTACAATTTTTAAAGGTATGCATGTAAAAAAAACTGTCGACAATCTGATGCATACTGTAATTATAAATTAATATTTAAACAGAGACCCTACATATGCCCATATATACTGGTTACAGAGTAGATATCGCCAGCAGGTAATTCTTGTCACGCGATTTTCAAACATTAATTGTGAAATTATTTGGACAGTAATCAGGGATGTCCAAAACAAATCAGTTCTATTTAATCCCTGCAGTAGTAGATCAGAAATGTAACCTGATCTAAAAAGAGGAAAGAATTGTCTTTATAATGGGCTATTTCTGGACAATTTTAGTAGTAATATAGTGAAATAATCGGCAACATGGTGAGAACTGCTTTGAGAAAAAAGTGCCAAGATCTACTCTGAGTGTGACCAGGGTTTCTGGTTATAAAAAAATAAAAAAAATATATATATAATTATCTCGGTCAAAAGCACATCAGCGCTTATGTTTCTTATTATGAATATATATGCTGGCTCTAATTTAGAGTCTAAATAAAAGTTATTTATTATTATTACTACCTATTATAAAGAAAAATGCAGCGATACTTCAATTGGGTCGTTTGTTTCCGTCGTTTCTATATTTACAAAAGCTCTTTGCAATGTACATACTTTCACTTTTCACTCGGGGGCTATATTCGGATTCTCAATCTTCGGATTTCCATCAAGACAATATGGCCGCGACCAGTAGATTATGTGTTCCGCTTCGGATTATATTTTAGTCAGTGTAGCATATCTTGCGTAGCTTTAGCGTAATGGATATTTTATTTTGGATTGCGAAAATTTACTTAATTGAATAAAGTTTAAAGGACAAAAATACTATTCGGACACCAAAAATAAGTTAAATCTTGCAAAAAAGTTGTACACAGCATCTTCGTTTTTCATGCTTTTATGTGGCGGTGTTTTAAAGCAACAATGCGATTCAACTAGATCATGTAGCGTACATGGCGTAGTCACTTTATCAGGTTGTGCACATGTTTAAGCATACTTTCTTATAAATTTTTGACTGCAAAATGTTAATTCATTGAATAAAGTTTATTATCAGAAATAATGCTTATGCAAAATAGGTCAATCAGACACACACAATTCAAGCATTTTATTGATTTTTAGAAAATGACAAAATAGCCACGTTGGGTCATTCGTCTGTCTTGATCTAGGTCATTTTAATAAGGATAAATAATTTTATCTTCTATTTCTCACAAAGCTATTGCGGGATCCGGAAAAATAAACTTATTTGTCACAAGTTATTGGTTGTTCGAAAATGTTATCATTGCTTGATAATTTTGTCGATTCATCACACAGAGACCAATGTCACCACAACTACAAACATGTCAGAAAATAATTTTAACTGTGCAGAACCACAGGGGCTTGGATTATAGAGTAGGGGCGACTTAAAAGTCAATATAAATGACCAGAATCCAAGCCCCTGTGTGCGGAACATGGATTGCAACGTTCGTGTATAAGTTTGCTTTAGTCTCTATCATAAAGGGAGGGACAATCTTTGAATAGGTGACAATCAAAATATTTGAGCAGTGGCGGATCCGGGGGGGGGGAGGGGGGGGTGAGATTGGAATTTTCCTCCTTTCCGACATAAATTTCGCAAGTAACGTGTAGGGTTTCTGCAAAATTTCTCTAGAACCACCCCCTTTTCGTCCTTCGTCCACAGCGGAATTTATGTGGACCAACCCCTTTCAAAAATTTCTGGATCTGGCCCTGTTTGAGTAATAATATAATTTATTGCTATTAGACGTAAAAAATCTAAAGGCATACATGTACATTGCAAATTTTCATAAAGAGATCTACAATTGGGTTTAAACTTATTTCATATAATATTATATACTTCAAAATCATAGGCTGATCTGACAAATGATAACCATTAAAGTAGACGATAATTAGATGTGGAATAATTGTACGCCACACAACCAACATAAAGAACGTGAATTTTGACAATGGAAAACAGCTAACAGTCTTCAGCATGACCATAAGTCGCTGCTTGCCGTCTTGCATTGGCCCAAGACTAAAAATACAAAAGAGGATGAGTCCAGTTTCTTTTTTGGTCACACTTAGAAAAAAATCAAAATAACAATGTACAATTTTTGTTTACATCTCCGCATGCTTGGAATGCAACTAAATGTTGTAAATAATAATATTATAAAACGAAAATTGTAAAAATTTCTTGGCGCAAAATATATGTTTGATTTTCTTCTTCGGTATTCCCAGAATCCCGTTGGTAGCTTTTGTTCTCAGAATAATTTGAAGATTGAAACCTTTTTAAACTTTAACATTAGGCTGATTTATAAGTATATATGAACAACAGACTGTGACATCTTTGATCCAATGGAGACTTTTGTACAGCTCGATGAGCTGAAGGTTTAAGCAAGCAACAGCTTTTCTCTATCTGCAATAGTTTCCTATTTCCTCCACTAACATAACCAAACTTTGATGCAGTTATTTTAAACTAAATAGGAGATAGTACAATGCTTATACTGGATCTAAAAACAAATAATGTTTAGGATAAACACTTACATGACTTAGATTCATCGACATGGCTTAATTTTAGATCGATTTTATAGTATGTGTACAGCAAAGGCTACATATAGAATTCAACAATAAACCTTAGCAGGACCTAGAAATAATAGTCTTTTTTATGTTACTAAAGCAGACCTTTGCTTTTTGTGTCCATAGCGGCTTGCTAGGCAATATGCATTAGAGTCCACACTTGTTTATTAATAAAAAAAAATCAAGATTTTTCAACAAAGCTCCAAACTTTTATTGTGTTACTGTAATTGTATGTTTTTAAAAAGGTAAAATGTTTATGTGAGACTTATTACACTTATTCATAAGTACCTGTGACAAAACAAAAAAATAAGCCAGCACCTGTCTGGTCTTGAGAAATGCGTCCTTAGATGGCGATCTACGTCATTGATTTGTGTGGTTTAGGGGAGATAACTTTTTTCACACAAACACACAGATAAATTTTTATTTGGGAATAACACTTGCAGCTTGTCTTGAAGCCTTGAAAAACACCTCAGATCTTCAGAGCAGGAGTCTTGACCTGATTGAATATCTATACCTCAAAGTCTGCGGTGCAGTGAGTGACTGATCATAAAAATTCAATGATTTTACTCTGACCATTGAAATCGAAAAAAAAACTCATCGATACATGAGTGGGCGGACAGGGGGGCGGGGGTTGAGGAGGCGGGGAACGGGTGTAGAAGCGGCGGGGGCGGGGAACGGGGGTGAGAGGGGCGGGGATCGGGGGTACAGGGGCGGACAAGGGGGATGGGGGTTCCGGGGTTGAGGTGGCTCCCGCAGGGTTAAAAACAACCTGCGACCTGAGGGCTTTTTAAGGGCGACTTCTGACCGACACTTCATAAAATCGACCTAAGCCAAAAAAAGACCTGTGACCTCCGCCAAAATATGCCTTTTAAAAGCGACCTTGCGACCTCAGGTCCATTTTAAAAGCGACCTGAGGGGGGTACCCTGCGGGAGCCCCGAAGGGGCGGGGAGCGGAGGTGGGGGGCGGGGAGCGGGGATGGAGGGTGGGGTGGGAAAAAAAATCCCTTTTTCCACCCCCAATACATGAAAAAGTTCAACATCACTTAAAATCTAAAACTCTTTGCATACCTCCTAATATCATGAATATTGATATACCATTGATTTTTACTGGATAATAAAAAGGATTTGTAAATAAAATCTAAAAGCGACATTAAAATAGTCTATCACATAGGCATAAAATTAAGACCTGTAAAAAAACACCTACAAACGCTTGCAGTTACATAAGAACATACCAATTAAGAATAATTAAAACAACAGAGGATGCATACTCCAGGGTATGGTCTGACTATGCTGATGTAACTGGTCCCTTTTTATACCAGCTTTGGACAGTCTAAGATTACACCAGGTTATGAAGGTAAGTGTCTTGATCCCTTTACCCACAAAGTTGTCTACATGTTTGTCCCAGGAAAGGTTGCTGGTTAGGGTAACTCCTAAGTATTTGCTGGCATCCTCAATCTCTAGGGTGTGACCATGAAGATAGTACAGGAGATTTAAGTCAGGTCTTTGCTTCAAAGATGTTACTCTGATAACTGTGCATTTTATGGGGTTGAACTTGAATGACATCTGCCACACGCTTTCCCAGGTTTCAAGTGCTGTAAGGTCTTGTAATGGTTTTGTTGAAACATTACAAAAATTATGGTTGAGAAAGATACTCTGTCTCCTATCCAACTTGTCCAAACAGTTTTTGATTATTTGAAGGTTAGAAATTAGCTTGTAACTAAAAATACATTCAATGTTTTTCATTACAAGTCCTTGTGAATAGATGTTGCATTTTAGAGTGTATCAAATTCACTATCAGTGTTCATTATCCAAAATAAGCCTACCCAACAGTCATTTTGTTCCTCATTCTGATTAAAAATACACCAAACTTACAGCATCATTCAAGTACATGTCATTTTAGCCTTGGTATTTGAACCAAGTTAACAACTTAATTGCAACAGATTCTAATATTTTTTTTCCAGTATCAGTTATGGCAAATGCAGCAGCCAAAAGTTTACTGAAGAATCACATTCGTCATGCTGACACACATAATAAGGTAATGTTTAATTATACCCCCACTCTTAAGAGAGGGGGCTATATTGCAATCACCTTGTCCGTCCGTCCGTCTGTCCATCTGTCCGTCCGGTTCAAATTCTCTGCTTCTACTGGATGGATTGGTTTCAAATTTGGTACACAGCTTCAGCATGATGAGTTATAATATGCCTACCCTTTCCAGGTCAGTCCATCATCTACTTCCTGTTTTCCAAGCCGACTTAGACTTTTTTAGGGGAAAAAAAATTGAAATGTGAAATTTTTCGTAACAGATTTCTTGGCTTCTACTGGATGGATTGGTTTCAAATTTGGTACACAGCTTCAGCATGATGAGTTATACCGTGCCTCCCCTTTCCAGATCAGTCCATCATCTACTTCCTGTTTTTCCAGCCAACTTAGACTTTTAAGGGTAAAAAATTTGAAAAGTGAAATTTTTCGTAACAGATTTCTCGGCTTCTACTGGATGGATTGGTTTCAAATTTGGTACACAGCTTCAGCATGATTAGTTATACCGTGCCTCCCCTTTCCAGGTCAGTCCATCATCTACTTCCTGTTTTCCGAGCTGACTTAGACTTTTTATGGGTCAAAAATAGACAATTTTTCGTAACAGATTTCTCGGCTTCTAGAGAAGGGATTGATTTCAAATTTGGTATACAGCTTTAGAATGATGAGTTGTACCGTGCCTCCCCTTTCCAGGTCAGTCGGTCATCTAATTCCTGTTTTCTGAATGGCCGAGTGGGGGTATGTTTGGCACGACTTAGTGCAACCCCTTGTTAAATTCTTAGATAACAATTCAAAACTGAATTTACCCTAAACATTTCAGAGTGCCCTAGAAGGTTAAGCATTTCCTGCTTATTTCTATATAAAGCCTACAGCTTTTTTCAAATGAATTTCTTTAAAGTTCATTGAAAATTTAATCATAGTCTCCAGTTTTTGTCTCATCTGCAAAGTGGAGGGATACATAGGTGTTACTTTAGCAGTGGCAGCAGCGGCAATATGTTCACTTTTGTTTCCTAAAAGGCCTTAAAATTCCTTATCAATTTCCTGGTTAATTGATCACAGAATAAGGGTGTGTTACTGTTATATGTAAGTTTACGTACAGGTTTATGTCACTTTTCATGAAGGAAGTATAAAATTACCATCAAACCCTATACATTTGTACACATACTATAAACAATAAAAAAAAATGTACTTCAACAGTCTTATCAACTTCTTGGTTTACTGATAACAGAAAAAAAGTGTGTTATACTTAGGTTTACTTATAGGTTAAGGATGTGTGCCCCAGGTGGTTGAATGGGGCAGCCCTGACATTGAGAGATGCGGGGTCGTCAGGCCATAATGCGGAAAACCTGACTGCAAACCATAGTGGTGCACCGTGTTGGGAAAAATGTCACGTTCCTCTCACGTTAAAGAACCCTGCTGCAGGTCTTGGTAAGAGTAGGACCCGTAGGATCCCCATGCAGTAGGCTAAATTTCCTGTCTCTTCCCATCACTCCTTTTTTCCAGTGGCAGTCAAAACTCTCCTTCCCGATTGGCCGTGTGTCCCCATTTCCTCCACTTTATCATCATTTCATGTTCATTGTATCACCACTTTCATGTTCATCTCCCGGATATAGCCGAAATCGTGCTGCTTGGGAGTAAAGCAATAACTAACTTATAGGTTAAAATTGTTTTTCCTTGATATTTATATCATGGTTATGAAACTTTATACACATACATGTACCCTGCATTTTATCAGGATATACATTGTAAACATACAAAAATCACAATAATATTGTACCCCTGACGTTTTCATGGTCAATGATTGCTGAAAGTTAAACATATTGCATAGTGCTGAATCGTGTCTTCTGGAGAGGTGTCAAATCCACAATCAATTTTAAAGGAATTAGATAAGAATATGAATAGCATAGTAAAAACATAAAGATCCATAAAGATTAATTAAAACAAGATGCAGAAATCTTTACTGAACAGGCGGAACTGACTAATACATGTAAAAGAAGATGAGATGTGGATTAAGTGCTTTTGCACAACCTAGATACATGTTAATGAACAGCAATTTAAAAATCTTCAATAGAAAAAAGTCAGCTTTGAGTAGGTCTTATTATAGTAAACAATGTAGTGTATGATTTTATTTACTGTTTATAGATATGGGAAGAAACAGAAATGTGGAAAGAATACAAAAAGATCAAGGAAAATGAGGGAGAAAACAAATATTCCTTTCTAAAAGACAGACGGGTAGACATGAATTATGAGTTTTCAGACCACAGAAACCAAAGAGCTCACATGGACGAGGAACCACAGAGTACCTACTGTATGAGAAAGTTATACAAAGCTGAGGAACACGACCCAGATAGGTAAAGTTAACAGACAGTTAGGACAGGCACAGTCTACAAGATTAACTATCACTACCTTAATGGTGAAAGCTCTACAGGAATGAAAATCTTAAATTGTTAAATCAAGTGGGAAAAAATACTTGTATGGTACGTGTTTATTTTCAGTCATGTTAAATCATACTCATCCATTTGTTAATTAGTTTGTATTTTATTACTGGATCCTAAGATCACAATGGAAAATGGAGGTTTGCTGCCATAAAACCTGATTTAACCCATTACAGTATTTCTTTTTAAGAATGTACATGTAAATACAGTGACACAGCACTAGACATCTCACTTATTCTTGTTTTGAAATCTTAATATAATATTCTAATTGAAATTTGTATATTTGACTGATTTGTTCACATTCTAATTATAAGGTTTTCGTGGCTATTCCAGATGGGGTCATAGTGGTTATAAGGAATTATATCCAAAAGATTTTGACAGTGACAGATCTGAAAGTGATAAAAAGAAAAATGGTACCAGGTAAGATTTCATAGAGAGCTGTCCCATGTCACAAGGCTGATAAGACATAGAAATTCTGTATCCTTGTTTATGCCATTAAATTAATACATGTAATACATTGGACAAGTTAAAAACCTGTGTGAAAGTTATGCCCCTTTGACCATTAAAATTAAATCTTGATTCATTTATTGGGAAACACAAATTCTTAATATATTTTTATGATATTAAGCATCTTTCTACCTTAAATAGCATCAACAAGTTGAACTTAAGTAACATTTACTAATTTTTATTTGAAAGTTATGTCCCTTTCACAATAATAAATAACTCTGAAGAAGATCTGGAACATCCAACTACTGTTTTAATTTTATGATGCCTTCAACAGTTTTTTATAAAGGAAATGCTTGGGTCTTATTTTGTTAAATCTAAACAGTCTGAAACATTCTGAAAGTATACCAAGACAATCAAGTCCGATATTTCAATGTTCTAAGGGCCATAACTCCCATTAAAATTAGCAAACAGGAATGAAACATCAATTCAATCTGTAACTCATAATTGTAGACTTACATGCCAAAAAATCAGATCAATATCAATAAATTACAAAGTATTAAAAAATTCAGTGAGTTTTCAAAGTTCAAAGGGCAATAATTCCTGTGAAAATTGCAGATAAACAAATTGTTCTTCCACTTGATCTGTAACTCATCATAGTAGACACACATACGGGGCTCCGGCAGGGTACCCCCTTCAGGTCGCAAGGTGGCTTTTAAAAGGGGCCTGAGGTCGCAAGGTCGCTTTTAAAAGACATATTTTGGCGGAGGTCGCAGGTCATTTTTTGGCATAGGTCGATTTTATGAAGTGTAGGTCGGAAGTCGCCCTTAAAAAGCCCTCAGGTCACAGGTCGTTTTTAACCCTGCGGGAGCCACACATACCAAAAATCAGTTCATTATCTATAAGCATACAAAAAAATCTGGACACTTAGGTGCATCACTTAGCAGACAGACATGCAATCCATAAGGTGACTGAAAAACTTGTTAAACTTTGATCTTTTATATACAGTAACTGTGCATGCTTTAGCTGTAAAATAATATAAATAATGTAGATACTTTCTTGCTTCTTTATAGGAAGAAAAAGAGGAAAAAGAAAGAACATAAAAATAAGAAGAAATCAAAGAAAAGAAAATCAAAACATAATGATGAATCTGACCTAAATGAAAGAAAAAAGCATAAAAGACATCACAAGTCAAGACATAAACGTGAAAAGTATACCAGTGAATCTGATAGTGATTCTGACAGAACGCCAAGGAGAAAACGTAAACACCATGACAGCTATTGTGAGAAAGACAATTCATCTGTTGATACCTCAGATAATGAACATCTTCATAGTCATAGAAAGAAAATAAGGAGGCATAAAAAATCTCAGGGATATGACAAAAAGAGACGGAAACATTCAGAATCTTCAGTTACAGAATACTACAAGAAAAGACATAAATATAAAAAAAGGCAGCATGGAAGTAGAAGCTCAGACTCTGATTATCATAAAAGGTCAAAATATGAAACGAATAGCAGTGACTCTTCTAATTCTGACTAATTAAAAGGCACTCATTGTTTTGTCAATCTATTTGGGTTTTCAAGAATTGACTTTCTTATCAGCAGGATATTTATCACTTTGCATGTATTAGATGTTTACATGCAGTTCATTTAGTTTATATGGCAAGTTACAGAAATATTGTCAAATCATTCATTTTAATCTGAACAAACTTTATCTTTTTACTGCAGTTCATAATTGTCCAGTTTAAATAGTACTTTATGAGTAACAAGTATTTTTTTTTTTTTGGGGGGGGGGGGAGGAATAGAAAAATTGATACAGGTACTCATGAAAATAAATGATTCCCCATGGTCAGTAGATGAAAATGGTTATGTTCAATCTTATGAGCACCTTTACATAGGAACTATAAGTCTTAAGTTCATGAAGCTTGGTATATGTAATATATTATGTATCTGTTCTATGCCATTACAGTTGCATCCTCATCTTCTGACCTTGACCTTTATTGATACTTTAATTTTGACCTTTTGTCAATCACCCACTGACCTTGTTGAAGACTTGTTTTTCATTGGGGTCTTTTAAATTGCATCTTGTTAATGTGGTATGTGCCATGTACAATTATTCCACATCTCCTTATCTCCTATATATTTTAGAAGTGATCAAGTTTATAAAGCAAATAGTTTTTGTCTCGCCTGCGAAGCAGAGCGGGACATAGGTGTTACTTTACCGACGGCGGCGGCGACGACGGCGGCAACGGCGGCGTTAACTTTTTGAAAAAGTTTTATGAGCACCTCCATATCTCAAGAACTATTGGTACTGGGTTGATGAAACTTGGTATGCATATGCCCCAGTAGTAGCTTAGCACAGTTGCATCCCCATCTTTTGACCTTGACCTTGATTTTCCGGTTGAGTGACTTTGACAATTTTCAATACATATAATAGCAATGAAAAAGTTTTGCGAGCACCTCCATATCTCAAGAACTATAGGTCCTGGGTTGATGAAACTTGGTATGCATATGCCTCAGTAGTAGCTTAGCACAGTTGCATCCCCATCTTTTGACCTTGACCTTGATTTTTCGGTTGAGTGACTTTGACAATTTTCAATACATATAATAGCAATGGAAAAGTTTTGCGAGCACCTCCATATCTCAAACACTATAGGTCCTAGGTTGATGAAACTTGGTATGCATATTCCCCAGTAGTAGCTTAGCACAGTTGCATCCCCATCTTTTGACCTTGACCTTGATTTTCCGGTTGAGTGACTTTGATTATTTTTATTGCATATATTTGCAATGTTTAAGTTCTATAAACATCTTTTGATCTCAGAAACTGAAAATCCATGTAAATTCAAAATATAGTGGAAGTAAGAAAGAATAATTGTTTCTGATGGTGCCGGCAGGCGAGACATACTTTAGTGTTAACTCTTGTTTTCCAAAATGATTTGTAATAAAATCCAAGCGGAATTAATATTTCTGATGATGCATGGAGGCCAGACATACTTTAAGTATTTATGAAAAATAATGAGATGTTGAATAAGTGTACGCGGCACAGCCCACAATTAAGCGGCAATTCAGAGTCTCTGTTTAAGAAGATATCCATGTACATGTATTTATTAGAAAATGATTTTAGTAAAGAACTTGGCACAAGGTGCTTAACCAGGTCATAGTCTTGTAAATATCTAGGGGCAGTTGGGAACAAATTTTCAAAAACTACTAATGCAGCATCGACATATCCATACCAAAGGACTATTGATCTGTTTTTTCATACTTAACTCTTCATTGTGACCCAGACACTTCTGTCTCTGACATTAGTCCTTTTTTTTTACTGTGAAAATACTGAAATGTGTGGGTATTAATTTTTATACGAACGCAAATTTTTGCGATCGTATTATGTTATGACGATGTCGTTGTCGTTGTCGTCGTTGTTGTCGTCGTCTGTAGACACTTTGGTTTCCGTGCGACAACTTTAGTTGTAGTTAACCAATTGTTATAAAATTTTGATATGATGTTTATAACCACTAAAGGAAGGTTGGTATTGCATTTGGGGTTTCTGGTCCCTACCGTTTTAGAAAAAAGGGCCAAAAGGGGCTAAAACGGGTGTATTGACAAAACGTCTGTAAAATGTTTATTTTTCATCCAATTTTGATCATTCTTTTTTTATTGTACTTCTAAATAAATTCTGTCAACAAAATGTAACAACACCTTTGATGTATCTTGTACCGTTACATTGCTATAAGGGGTCTAAAAGGGGCCACACCCAAAAAATCGACTTTTTTATTTGTGGTCCGATTTTCAAAATCTTTTTTTCATTGGAATCCTTGTAAAAATTCCTGCCTGCGTATTTCAATCAGATTTGCAATATCTCATACCGTTTTCGAGAAATTAGGGGTCAAAGGGGCCAAAAACGCCATTTATAAAAGTTTGTCCAGGCAAATAGTTTTTGTCTCGCCTGCGACGAATAGTCGCGGAAGGCGAGACATAGGTATTACTTTCCGGCGGCGACGGCGGCGGCGTAAACTTTTTTGTAAGACTTTTGTGGACAATGAATTGCTGGAAAAGTATAATAGCTAGGCATCTGATATTTGGTATACAGACAGTTCAGGTTATGGTCTACGCAACTGTCACCATGCCGTGTGACCCTGACCCCATTTTCACGCTCCAGTGACTTTGTGAACTTAGGTCTTTTTTCAGGCCTTAAACTTTTTTGTTTGACTTTTGTGGACGATGAATTGCTGGAAAAGTATATTAGCTAGGCTTCTGATATTTGGTATACAGACAGTTCAGGTTATGGTCTACGCAACTGTCACCATGCCGTGTGACCCTGACCCCATTTTCACGCTCCAGTGACTTTGTGAACTTAGGTCTTTTTTCAGGCCTTAAACTTTTTTGTAAGACTTTTGTGGACGATGAATTGCTGGAAAAGTATATTAGCTAGGCATCTGATATTTGGTATACAGACAGTTCAGGTTATGGTCTATGCAACTGTCACCATGCCATGTGACCCTGACCCCATTTTCACGCTCCAGTGACTTTGTGAACTTAGGTCTTTTTTCAGGCCTTAAACTTTTTTGTAAGACTTTTGTGGACGATGAATTGCTGGAAAAGTATATTAGCTAGGCATCTGATATTTGGTATACAGACAGTTCAGGTTATGGTCTAAGCAACTGTTACCATGCCATGTGACCCTGACCCCATTTTCACGCTCCAGTGACTTTGTGAACTTAGGTCTTTTTTCAGGCCTTAAACTTTTTTGTAAGACTTTTGTGGACGATGAATTGCTGGAAAAGTATATTAGCTAGGCATCTGATATTTGGTATACAGACAGTTCAGGTTATGGTCTACGCAACTGTCACCATGCCATGTGACCCTGACCCCATTTTCACGCTCCAGTGACTTTGTGAACTTAGGTCTTTTTTCAGGCCTTAAACTTTTTTGTAAGACTTTTGTGGACGATGAATTGCTGGAAAAGTATATTAGCTAGGCATCTGATATTTGGTATACAGACAGTTTAGGTTATGGTCTACGCAACTGTCACCATGTGGTATAACCCTGACCCCATTTTCACGCTCCAGTGACTCTCTAAACTTAGGTCTTTTTTCAGGCCGTAAACTTTTTTGTAAGACTTTTGTGGACGATGAATTGCTGGAAAAGTATATTAGCTAGGCATCTGATATTTGGTATACAGACAGTTCAGGTTATGGTCTACGCAACTGTCACCATGCCATGTGACCCTGACCCCATTTTCACGCTCCAGTGACTTTGTGAACTTAGGTCTTTTTTCAGGCCCTTAAACTTTTTTGTAAGACTTTTGTGGACGATGAATTGCTGGAAAAGTTTATTAGCTAGGCATCTGATATTAGGTATACAGACAGTTTAGGTTATGGTCTACGCAACTGTAACCATGCTGCGTGACCATGACCTCATTTTCACGCTCTAGTGACTCTGTGAACTTAGGTCTTTTTCAGGCTGAAAAACTTTTTTGTAAGACTTTTGTTGATGATGAATTGCTGGAAAGTTATAATAGCTAGGCATCTGATATTGGGTAAACAGACAGTTGCGGTTATGGACAATGCAACTGTCACCATGCCATGTGACCATGACCCCATTTTTACGCTCCAGTGACTCTGTGAACTTAGGTCTTTTTTTCAGACAGAAAACTTTTTGTAATTCTTGTGTGGACAATGGATTGCTTGAATAGTATAATAACTAGGCATCTGTTATTAGGCATACATTCACTTTTTGTATTTATATCAAGAAATGGAAGCTTAGGTAGTTGATTTCAGTGATGGTGCCGGCAGGCGAGACATACTTTTAGTGGCCACACTTGTTATTTACCAATATTAAGTTGTAGTGGGCCAGCCAATTGTTATGAAGTTTTAATATGATGATTATATCCAATAAAGAAATGTTGGTTTTGAATTTGGGGTTTGTGGCCCCTACTGTTTTAGAAAAAAAGGGCCAAAGGGGCCAAAACGGGTATATTGACAAAACTGTTGTAGAATGTTCATTATTCATTCTATTTTGAAAATTCTTTTTTTGTTGAAGTGCTCATAAAATTTTGTCTACTAAATGTGTCAATGATTTTGACATTTATTTCACCATTACATTGCTACAGGGGGCTAAAGACAGGCCACGCCCATAAAATAAACTTTTTTTTATTTTTGGTCCGATTTTCAAAATCTTTTTTTTCATTGAAATCCTAGTGAAAATCCCTGGCTGCGTTATTCAATCAGATGTGCAATATCTCTTATCGTTTTCGAGAAAATAGGGGTAAAAGGGGCCGAAAACACCAATTTTAAAAGTTTGTCAAGGCAAATTGTTTTATACTTAAAATTAAGTTCATGTATATAAATAAGGCTTTTTGTATTAGATGTTGATGTAAAAATATATGTGTCAAAAATGCATTTTTAAGTCCACCACAGGATGCATGTGTCAAAAAGCTTTGTAAGTCCACCATGGGCTTCATGTGACCAAAGCAATTGACTATCCATATTAGGCCTCCAACGTACAGGGTTAAACTTGTTGCGGTCGTATCATGCTGCGCTCGGCGTAGCTTTTTATTGTAGATTGGGAGTAAATTGCAATATCATGGATTCAAAAATTTGTGATTTATAAAAAAACCTATTAAAATCTATCAATGTTTAATTTTCTGTTTGTTGAGAATTAAAATTTGTGGTTTGCCTTAGGCTGATCCACAAAAACCACAAACATTTATACTTTCACAGCAATAGATTTTTATGCCCCATCTACAAAGTAGAGAGGCATACATGTATAGTATTCGGGTCCGTTCGTTCGTCTGTCCCTCCGTTTGTCCGTCCCAAATCCCCATATTTCCAAATTCCCACTTACTGACAAATGCCACATCAATCATATTGGTATGGTAGGTGCATTTAGTGATGTTAAGCAAAATGCATGCTTCGGATGCTGGATGTGACCTATATTTTCCGCATGAATGACCACTTACAAAATAGACGATAAAGAGATGTGGAATAAGTGTACATGACACAACCAACATTAAAGAAACGGCAATTAAAAAATCACAATGGAAAACAGCCAGCAGTTTTCAACATGATCACTGCTGGCTGTCTTGCATTTGCCCAAGACTAAAAAAAAACATAAGATTCAAACAAATCCCTAAATAATCAATGAAACACCCATTTCTGGACAAAAAACAAAAAAGGCGAGTTTAAGCACATGGAACAGCTTCTCTGAAAACAATAAGTGTGAGCAATGTCTCACTAATACCCCTTGCTCTTCAAGGAGCCCTATTTATAATCAAGTGATGCACATCTACATTACATTATGCCACAAAAAATGTCCAAGAGTTTCATAAAATTCATTGTTCATTAAGGACAGTTGGGAATAAAACATAGCTTACCCAAAGGTTAAACTGATATTCAATCATTGTGTATCCCCCAACAATTAAACTTTTTCAAGCAGGGGTATAAATTGCTGTTGAAAACATCAAGCACACTGCAACCTGATCAAGTAATTTGTCTGTAATTTGTTTATAAAATATGAGTGATTCAACACCAGTTCCAGTGGTCAATAAAGACCCTTTCAAGTCATTAACTATGGGACTCAATTATTAAAGAGGTATATAAATAACAAAGTCATGTTATCAGCATTTCTTTTTGGACAAAACCGTACTCAATGCCAATGGTACAATGTTTGGTGATTCACAAACATACATATTTTAGTTATATTTCATACATGTACCTTTGAAATTTGCTAAAAATAGAACAACACTTCATTTTAAGAACATCACTAATCCATAAAGTTGATGTAAAGGCATATAATAATTTTAATGTTATATTGGTATGTTCACATTCTAGTGCATATATGTATAAAGTTTCATAATGAATCATTCTTTATTTTCAAATTCATCTTAATTTACAAATAAAACATATTCTATTCTAGTCATTATTAACTTCAACCTATAGGTAAACCTAAGTATAGCATTTCCCTTTTTTCTGTGATCAATCACCCATGAATTTGATGAGATGGGTACAATATTATGATGATTTCTGTTTGTCCATATCCTGATGTATATGTGTATAAAGTTTCATGATGCTATTATACATGTACTTTATGGAGAACTAAATTCAACCTGTAGGTATACTTGATTTTGGACAGACAAGCAGTCATGTGTATTGCTGGTGCAATTTGTCTAACTTCTATCACTTAGGGGAGGCTGCTTTATGCTATGTAAAAAACACTTTTTGTAACATAGATTTAATGTAAAATAATACATAAATAATTCATTTATAAATACTAGAGTTCACTTTCAGGAGAACAACAAAATGATATCACAGCTTTGTATAAAATACGACAGATAATCCCCCCTGGTCTGACAACCGTGACATAAAACTTAGGATCATTGATACCAAAATAAGTCAATTTAAAAGTATTACACCCCAGACTCAGTCTCCACCCTCATCTGCCTGCTCCTCTGTTTTATCTTCCTCTGCTTGAGATTGTTCAGGTTCTGCCTCCTTCTCTCCCTCGGCCTGTTGTTGTTCCTCTGATGGTTTCTCCTCCTTGGTTTCTGACTGTTCTGCCTGCTGTTCCGTTGGCTGTTCCTCATTTTGTTGTTCACCTGATTGCTGTTCTTCACTTTGTTGTTCTCCTAAAAAGACACATACAAATATTAGCAATGCCTTGAACATCAAAGATTGTCCATATGTTTTGAAAAGTGAACATCAATTTCTTTGAAATAAAGTTTCAGACTTTATTTAAGAATATTAAAAATAAAAATAGTATTTTCACAGTTACAGTTTCTGATATTTCAAAAAATAAATATAACTTTTAGCTTCTTTCAATTTTTTGATTTTTCCAAACAAAACTGATATAAAGGTGATTTTTTACCAATTTAGTGTGTCAATTTTGTGCAGGTATAAAAAGCAAATGGGAATTTGTTCATGCACAAAACATGGTTATTTGTGCGAGTTTTTTTGCTTGAACATGATTTAGGTGAACAAAACACAAAGCATGCACATAAGAGGAAAAGCTGTAAATACATTTTATAACAATATTTTATAAATGGACACAAGTTTTAAAGAGAAGTCCTTAAATTATGATGCCAGAGTACTCTGAACTTAATCTATTATTAAGTTACAATGTAAATTTTTTCAATTGACAGTCATTTTCACAATATAAAGGAATCTTAAAGCTAATTATATAACCAAATGTTTAAGGGAGTCGGAATCATACCTTACATATTAAAATCATTTTTTCTAGTGTTTGCAAATTCAAATCTAATCTAATTATTAACTGAAATGAAATTTTAGTCAGATAGAAGCTAAGTGGTCAATGGTCAACCAGATCAACTAAAAAATAAACAACAACAACACAGACAGACAGACATGCTAAACATCACGACATGCTGATGGAGGTTTACAGGTTACCTGTCTTTGTTAGTCGTGTTAAGAATCTGTGGACAAAAAAGTGCAGTTTTACACACAGTGATAGGGTCAAGTGATAGGTGACCTTTATAGTGTCGACATATGTTTCATTTGATCAAATGGATGACTTATAATACATGTATTTGTTTTAAACACTGTTTGTGAAGAAAAATGTTGCAATTCTTAATCTGTTTTTAAATAAGTGGATATATTAGATCTTTTTAAAATTAATTGAACAAGGGATAAAATCTATTAAGCACATATATATACATGTATACAAAATATTAGGTGTTAATTCTAAAAAAATACATAAATATATCTAGCAGAACTAATTGGATTCTACTAAAATATAATGTATGCTAATGTACTAGATATTAACCTTCTGTTTCCTCCTCAGCCTTCTCCTCCTCCTCTTCTGTCTGTAGATGTATAGCTGTCACTTGACCTGCCACCCATTTAGGTGTAACGTTAGGTGAGGCCTCCTCATCATCAGCACCTTTGTCTTCTTTTTCCTGAAAAGAAAACAAAAAAATCTCTAAAATAAACAAATAAATTGAAAACCTCAACATAAATTTGTGTGTGTGGTTGTCCACAGATAAATTGTGGACTGTGTCTCGTACACTTATTCCACATCTCATTATTTTCTATTTGGTATAAAGATTATTCATGTTTGAAAACCTAAATAACAAAGGCATACTATTGTGTGTATGTTTATTGCTAATATAAATATGATATAATTACAATGTTAGATGATCCAGGATTTTATGTTAGAGAAGAAGTAAAAAAAAATATTTGGGTATTTTCCTGAAAATTGAGATTTTATTACAAAAAAAATCACCTTTTTATAATTTAAGAAGGGTCGTGAGCCTGATGCCCCCCTCTGAATCCACACCTGTTTATATGAATGATACATCAAGTATATATATTTGCCTACAAACCTGTTCTATGTGGATGTATTCTCCATGTTGTTCACACCCAATGTCAAACACATACTTTCCTTTTCCAAGTGGCTAAAACAAGATAAACAAACATATGATCATTTTATCATTTCTAAGGTATTTATAGTTTAATTAGAAATTTTCTATTTTATACATACTAGATAATAAAAGATTCTAAGAAATAGATTTTTTAAAAAATTATAAAAGAATTATTTATATAAGAAAAAAGTAAGCAGCTGAAGATCCTCTTCTAAATTAAAAATTTTAACTAAACATGAAGTTAAAGATGAGTGACATGTAAGTGTTTACCTTATCATCTTTGAACACACCAACATATTTATGATTTGCATGAATGAGTTCTCCATGTCCCTCCCTCTTGCCACCGCCCCATCTGCCTGTATATTTGGTACCAGTTTGAGCATATGTGTATGTGCCTTGGCCGTGCCGCAAATGATCTTGCCATTCTCCTTCATATGTGTCACCATTCACATAGGTGTACTTTCCAAATCCACACCTTTGGTCTTTCACCCAGTTTCCTGGAAAATAAAAAGTAAAAAAACTCAAATTACATGTATTAAATGTATTTAACTCCCTTCATTTTTTAAAAGAAATTTGTTTGTTAAACTAAAAGATAACAACAATTTACCAATAATACTTAACTAAAAAAATTCTTTAAATTTGACATGTAATTCAAAAACACAAAAACAATGAAATCACCACGGAGAAAAAAATCACATTACCTTCATACTTTGAACCATCTGGATATATAAATGTTCCCTGTCCATGCTTTTGATTCTGTGCATATTCACCAATATATCTTGCACCATTTCTAAACCTAAAATAAAAGTTTGAAGTTCTTTTGTTTAAATGTTAACTTCTTGAAATTAAATGAATCGATACAACAAATTGATTTTTGGTTAATGCATACACTTATTCCACATCTCATTATTTTCTATTTTCTGGGGTTTTTTTTTTTATAAAATTTCTATACTATGGTAAATTTCATCAATAAAAATATGTTGATTGCTTTATATATTTCCCAGACTATACAGGCAGAGTGAAAGGGTTTTGAATTTTTACTTTTCCTGGATTTTTTTGAATACCAAAGCTTCAAACTTGAATATATATCTATATGTTTTCCATAATGATTTTTTAAATAGCAGTTTCTTTATAATGATTGTAGCATACACTTAATATTCCACATCTCCTTATCGTCTATTGATAATTTGTAAAAGTCTAGCATTCAATTTTTGATGAATGATAAACTCAATATTTAGTACATGTGTTGCTTCACAGGGCACATGCACAATTATGATATATATTTTATGTACCTGTATGTTCCTTGTCCATGTCTTTTTCCTCTCTCATACATTCCTTCATATGTATCTTGGTTGGCTAAGGTGGCTTTACCAAAGCCATGTCTGTTTTCATTTTCATCTCTTCCACCTTCATATTCCTGCAAGTATTTAAATAGCATTAGATTCAAGATTTCATTATTTCTAATTCATTACCGACACACAAACTCACAATAGTTTTTTTTAAATACAAAAGTCACAAATATAACAAGACAAAGATATTGGGATAGCAAAAAATTTATGCCAGTGGCAAAAATTGAATTTCAAACTACAGAAGATTTAGCAAAAGCAGTAACTATAAATACTGTTGTAAGAACCGATGGGAAGAAGGATATTACAATTGAAAGACGGAGAAATTTCAAAATTGTCAGATGTTTTAACTGTCACCGTTTTGGTCATAGTGCTCATTGCTGTATGTCAACAACCAGATGTGTTAACTGTGGAGAAGAAAACTGCTCAGAAACATTTTGCACTAAAAGAAGTAAATGTGTTAATTGTGAAGGCAATCACAAATCATCTTCATCAAATTGTCCACTTTTCAAGAGAATATCAAACCAAAGAAGGGCAACTTCTATTTTATCACAATAACATCATCCCAACAACAATGAGACTACTATTTATAAATTGTCAGTCATTCAGAACTGCTTATGGAATTCATGATGTAGTACAAAAGTATAATATTGACATCTTATGCCTAAATGAAACATTTGAAAATGAAAAAAACCCAGTAACATTTAAAGATTGGACAGTTTATTCTTCAAAAAGGCCTAATCAAAGTAGAGGAGGCACAGCTATATGTATCAAGCCTAGTACAGAATATATCTCAAAACAAATGAAAAATGAACAATTGGAATCAATAGAAATTACTTGTGCTCAAATCAAGTTTAAAGATAATAAAACTTTGAATATATGGTGTCCATACATTCCACCAGATAAGCCAAACCAAATGATGGAGCTGTGTTCACACATCTCAGCAAAACTTCCAAATAGCACATTAATAATAGGAGATTTTAATGCAAAGAGCTTTCAGTGGAACAATCAAATAGAAAACAACCATGGGAAAATGTTAGAAAATTGTATGACACAGAATAAACTTATTTGTATCAATGATGGTCAAGCAACAAGACGAAACTACAACAGTGTAATAGATTTGGCACTCATCACACAAAACTTATTTACAATTGTAAGAGAATGCTCCACTCTGTCACATGAAATAGTGAGGTCTGATCATGTTGGAATTATGGTTCAAATAGAATCTTGTTTAGATGACAAATTAGATGTTAGAAATGAACCAAGTTGGAACATCCATAAATGTAACTTAAGTGAATGGAAACAAATTACAAGAGAACAATTTGAAAATTTTGATATGGAAGTAAATGGAGACATACAAACTTATTATGATAGATTTGAGGACAAAATAATGTTTTGTATGCAAGAAACAGTACCAAAAACAAGTAAAGGGAAAAGAAAAACTGCTAAGCCATGTTGGTGGAATGTAGATGTTAAACAAAAAAAGCATAATTTAAACAGAGCTCAAAGAAGATTCAAGGTTCATAGTACACCACATAATCTGGATTTTATCAAGCAAGCAGAAGATGAGTTTAACAATGCAAAGGATAAAGCTCTAGATGATTGGTCTACAAATATCTGCCAAAATTTAAACAATGCTAGAAACATCAAGGATAGATGGATGGAGTTTAAGAAGTTTACCAAGAAGAAGGGAAATGAAGATATTCTTCCATTTATAGAGCCAAACTCAAACAATGTTATATTTGACGATTTTGATAAAGCAAGAGAACTAGAGGAAACTTTTTTTGGAGGAAAACATCTAGATAGTGCTAACTTCTGCCAACAAACATATGACAAAGTATTACAGGAATACTCAGACATTACCCTACAAGAATCTCAAAACCAAGAACCATACAATGAGGAAATAACCATGGATGAAATTGAAGGAGCTATCTATAAACTAAAAAAGGATTCAGCACCAGGACCAGACTCCATATTCCCACTTCTTCTAATAAATGCAGATGACAATATGAAAACAGTAATGCTTGAGATTTTCAATAAAAGCTGGAATGAGGGAATAATTCCAAATCAATGGAAAAGAGCAAATGTAAAATTTCTAAAAAAACCTGGGAAAATGCATTACAACAGCCCATCCTCTTATAGACCAATCAGTCTGACATCTACAGTAGGAAAATTAATGGAAAGAATAGTTACCAGCAGGTTAGAAGGATATGTAGAAAGTAACAAACTATTGGATAAGGAACAGGAAGGTTTTAGACATTTCCGATCAACAACAAATGCACTACTAAATCTCACCCAAAGTATTACAGAAGGATTTAATGAGGAAAAATACACCTTAGCAGTAATGATTGATTTTGAAAAAGCATACGACAGTGTATGGAGGGAAGGATTGATGTTGAAACTTAGTAAAATGGGAATCAATGGCCATATGTGGAATTGGATACAAAGTTTTTTAGATGTTAGACATGCCAGGTGCATGGTCAATGGTAAAGAAGGAAAATGGTTTAAAACAAACATAGGCTTACCACAAGGAGCTGTAATATCACCAATGCTCTTTAACATATTTGTTAAAGACCTGTTTGAAGAAGTTATATCAGATAAATGCAAATTTGCAGATGATAGCACTATTTGGACGACTGGAGACGACATGGAAGAAGTAACTAAACAGATCCAGGCAGACTTAACTAAAGTGAGAAACTGGAGCAAGAAATGGAGAATTAACATCAATGTAGATAAAACAGAGTACTGTATATTTTACAGAGATAAACAACACCCAGGGAAACCAATTTTAAAGTTGAACAACAAGGCCATAAAATACAACCCAAATCCAAAATTACTTGGAGTAATCCTAGATGAGAAACTGAACTACAACCAACACATTACCTATTTGGAAAAAAGAGCAGGAAAATCAATTGGATTATTGAGGGAGATTAAAGGAATAGGAAATATTAAGACCAAATTTCTAATTCAGATATATCACTGTATGATTGGATCAATTCTGCAATATGCAAGCCCAGTATGGCAGAATGGTAAACAGGATCACTTGAATAAACTTAATTCAATTCAAAGAAAAGCATTGTCAATTGTTTTAGGATTGCCTACAACAGCTAGCTTGGAGACAATGGAAGTAATGGCAGGAGTGGCTCCTCTAGACTTAAGACGGGAAGAAACAGGAATCAGAGAAATTGCTAAAATCAATTCATATTCCAATGATTTGCCAATTAAACAAAGATTAGATAATTATAGAAATCAAAACTGCAATGAAAAACATGTTACTCCACTTGGTTTCATGTCTATACAAGCAGACAGCATGAAGAGAACAACAGGAATCGATGTTAAAAAAATAGAACCAGAATTTGAATTTAGGGGACTGCAAGCATGTAAATCATCACCGGAATACTGGAGAAATTTGGGATCATCAAAAACTAGAACCAAAGAACAAGAAGAAAGTGGAAAGCATCTGATTCAACAAAAAATCTCAGAAACAAACAGAGAGTCAATAATAGCATTCACCGATGGATCCTGCATTGAAAATCCGGGACCATGTGGAGCAGGAGCTGTGATATTTAACAAAAGGAATATAGTTGAACTAAAACAACCTGTTTGCAAGAGGGGCTCAATTTTGTTAGGAGAACTAATAGCAATTAAATTAGTAATAGACCACATCAACCAAATTAATACCACCAAGGACTTTGATCAAATCAACATATTCTCAGATAGTCAGTCAGCTGTTGGCATCTTGACTCTTAACTGGAAATCGGATAGTCACAAAAAAATAATCTATTCATTAAAAACAGACATAGCAAGCATTGGGAAAGATCTTGGAATTGAAATAAATATTGAATGGACACCAGGCCATGCAAGTATTCAGGGAAATGAAATAGCTGACAAGCTAGCTAAAGAAGCCGCAAAAGAAGCAGATGGTATGGAGTCAGATGCACACAATTGCATAACAAAACTAGATGTTAAAAGTGCTGCAAGACAACATATCTTAGAGAAATGGCAAGAGCAATGGGATGCAAGCGACCGGGGTCGGTTTTACCATGAATATCATAAGGAAGTGAAAATTAAACCGATTATGGATTTTCCAGATAGACCATCATCAATTATAATCAATAACCTCCGATCCGGTTTTGCCAAGTTGAATGATTACTGCTATAAACTTGGTATCTCAGATACACCATACTGTCAATGTGGGGCGAAAGAAACAGTAGAACATTACTTATTACAGTGTGAGCTCTATGAAGAATGTAGACAAAAACTGCAACATGAACTTTATTTATTGACCGGTTGCATGTACATCGATATGGAGGTGCTCCTTACTGTGGGAAAAACGGAAGATAACGTAACGGAAACCCAGCGACTTCGGCTAATGGCGGAGTACACAGAGAACAGCAAGCGGTTTTCCAATCACTAACAGCACATCATTCCTATTCCAATTTCCGTTTTGTTTTTTGTTTATTTTTTATCGATTTTCTATTTTTTTTAAGCGTCCACCTACCAAATTACAAGTTACAAAGTGAACAATACAAGAGTAATTTTACACGCGAGTGATCCTACAGTACACGAGAGAACACCTGTGTCAAAAGTTTATGACACGTACAGAAAACAGAAAACAGAAACAAACAGAGCATGTATAATGATGATAGTTATAATTTTACGTCTCTAATATATTTGTTCCATGAGAGTTTAACTTTGAACTTTGATGAAAAACAATATTGTAAGAAATTCAAAAACTTGCAATGAAATATATTTTCCTGTTGGAAAGTGCACAACTCAAAAAATGTCTTTGCTTTTTCGTTAAATAACGCATTAATCAACATACCCCAATGTATGGGTGCTGCTCGTCATCCATTTCTTCTGATCCTAAGTCTGACATTTTGTTGTTTTCTGTGTTAAACTGGGAGGAAAAATAACCTCAACAACTTGTCGAAATCTAAACGCTGTGAAGAACGGAAGTAAACAATTGTTGCTAAGGAGCTGCCACCTAGCGTGAATTATCACCCCTTTAACGGGCACTGACTTGTGGCAACTTGAGTTAATATATATTTACGTGTATTTAAATTCAAAATAAAAATGATAAGGAAAAATAATTGGCAGTAAGAATTAAAAGAGAATATTGATATAATTGTTTTACAAGTAATATGACTAAGGCCCTGCCTTTTAGCGAGCATCATCGAAAATCTATTTACCTTTTAAAAATAAATCCATGTGCTAGACCGGCTAAGTTTAACGTAAGCTAAGAGAGAACTTTTAAAAAAGGAATTAAATAGTAGCAAAGTCTGACCCCACCCAACCCAAATCATATGCACCTGAGAAAGAAAAATATCTGTGATCAATAACTGCTTAATAATAAAAAAATAAATTATTTTCGCAAATAATAAATTCTGTAACATTCTGGGACGACATTAAGCGGGGACGAAATTATCCATTTTATGGATTACGTGACGTCATTTCCTTGTCAGAGTATTTCGCGGTTCTTCAGCAGACCAAAACAACATTCAGATTCTGTCAGGTTTTGTGAGATTTTCTGAGTATCCGTGTTTTATTTGAAGCATTGGTAATAGAAGGTACATTAAGAAACCTGGCGGAAAAAACGGTAAAGTAAAAATATCATGCAGGATTGAGGAAAGTGAGTGAAACCCCACAGGATGGGACTCTTCTTTCATTTTCAGGTAAGAACCTTTTATTTATTATTATGAGTAGGTTTTATTCAGTAAATTTATGTATTTCTTTATCTTATTTTATTTTACTTAGAATTTAACAAAGCTTGGTCAGTATCATGCATTTGGTATGACTAGCCTGATGCCAAAGGCAAAGGCTAGCTCGGTTACGTCGGTAATTTCCGGAAAATCGTTTTTCAGCGGAAAAGACCGAATGGTGTTTAAATAAAAATCTGTGTGTAAAAATAAACAAGTGGATAAATGTGGTTTTATCACTGTTTTTGAATTTCAATTTTTATATTTTTTGCATAACATATTATGATGTATTTTTTTATTAGCCCAGAGGGTTGATTGTTTTACTTGCTCCGTGCCTATTATTTTTTTCACTCCGTAAAAGTAAACCTGTTCCGGCTTTATCGTCAGTATATTTCTGGCACATCTCAAAACATGCACAATGCCGTAGGGCTCGCATCTGCGATGCTCGCTATTAAGGGACGACCATTTGATTTTAAGGGGGGGGGGGGGGGGTTGGCAGTTTTCTGGCCTGGGAAAAGTTGGAGATAAATAATCTGGCCTCTGTTTGTAAGAAAACAATTAATCTGTCCCAAAATCCTTGCTCAATTAAGCTATTGTATGCAGAAAATAAATATTCTATCCCGCAAAATTTTGGAAATAAATAATCTGTCTCGACCGAAACTGCCAGCCCCCCCTCAGAATCAAATGGTCGTCCCATTATTAGTTTATCGTGTAAAGGCATAGATCTGTATATAAATAATATGAGAATGGCTCTGCCCTAAAAGCTCGCGAAGATACAAAATCAACACAAATTATGTTGATGCAATGTGATTAATAAGATAATAGGTTCAGCCTAATCTGGGTCGAACCTTAATTTGGATCTGGAAAATATTGTCAAAATACTCTCAGCTGGACCAATATCTAAGAGGGTCCGCTAGTGATTAAACATTGAATAATTTGTTCGAAAACAAAAAATAATAATTAATGTATTATCCTAAAAAAACGTCAAAATATGGTTCGCGGCCGGGACGATATTATCCATAACTTATACATAATTTATTGATCCTCCATTTGTGACGTCACATATCCAGCAGACTGTAAACATGAAGACATCAAAATGTCAATGTTCTTCTGTCAGGTTTTGTGAGATTTTCTGTATACCCGTATCTAATTTTTACTAGTACTGGCTGCAAAAGATTGAATAACCTGGTGGAAAATGACGACGGACCCATGATTGCATTGATCATTTAACTATGTCAGTTTGACTTTGATTTTGAAGGACCACGACACGGCACATGTCATGAGGATGGATTAGGATTATATTTTCAGATCAGGTAGGACCAAATTTATTTATCATACATATGCAGAAAAATAGTTGCTTGTCACGCTTTTATAATGAATCTGTTTATGTTAAAAGTTCCGATAATTGATTGGCAGAACTTAGTTTTAACTACCCTTGTTAGGGACGATGTGATGTGATATTTCCCGCCATTTTTTCTGCGCATGACTGTGCACTCTGTGTTAAAGGTCACTAGTGTATTGAAATCTCGCGAGAAGGGGGCCATATTTAAAAAAAACAAAACAACTAGCCTTCGTTCGTTAGGTAGTTATTATTTATTGAGAAAGTTCTTGCCATTAACAACAACAAAAGGTTTAGTTTTGTAACCGTTTGCAAATAAATAAGCGAAAACACCGGGTCTCGCTAACGCGAGACCCGGTTTTTTCGTAAATTCCCAATGCATTCCGAGTAGCGAGACAGAATTTATTTTCAACCATCGTATTTTGAGTCTCGTGCAATTTGGCAGACTCTGTACAATAGTGAGCTTCGCTTCGCTCGCATAATAATTTAATATACAGGTCTATGGTAAAGGAGACAATTTCAGTTTGATATAACTAACTATAACTAACTAACTAACTAACTTATTCTTTATTCAGTCTAAAATCCATTACAGAGGATCATCACTGAATAAAGGTAATAACACTGAAGATTACCGAACTTGGAGAATCAATCTCAAATGTCCATAAGACAAGACAAGACAAAACAAGGAATACATAGATCGCAATGGTCCTGACTTGGTACAGGCATTTCAAAAGAAATGATGGGTTAAACCAGCTCAGTTTAAGGCGTGCTAACCCCCCTTTCCATTGCGATCTTTGGGTCCAGTTGTTACACAAAACACATCGGGTTTGTGAAGACATATTAGGGATGCTAAGGTGATCAACTCAGTACATGAACCAGCCAAACACTAATCAAAGCAAGAACTAACCATTTCGTCTAACATTATTTTGAATTTTTCTAACAGTGGCTGATAACGAAGAAAGATTTTTTTTTGAGATCGTATGAGATGTATTTTCTTATAACCTTGGTCTAATAGTCGGTTAAGGAGAAAGCGGTGTCGGATAAAAAGGAAACAACATTCTACAATAGACAACATATCATGCAATAACAAATGAAACGGCACACATAACATTCATGATTGAATATAAGACATAAGCCATAATTTATTTTCCAATTATGGTCCCTCAAAGGGCAGCATCATTACAATGATTACATTATAACAGAGAATAAAATAAAGTATACATAGTAAGAATATATAGTTATTATGACCTAACCAATCCCTCTGACGAATTTCGATTCTTCGTACAATCTTTCAAGCTGAATGAAAATAACCTGATTAGAACATTAGTTTCAGACGCATTCATTAAATATTTGAACTTTTCAATGATATTCAAGTTTCGGAATTCGAATACAATTTCAGATATATCTGCGGAAAGTTTCTTGAATTTTCGAACAAGTCGCACTCGCAGATGAAATGGAATTCATCTTCTATTTTATTAACATTGCATGATTTACAGAAACGTTCATTTGGCGGAGTTTTGTTGTTTTGTTGTATCGCCCCTTTTAATTTCAAGATTATGATTTGAAATTCGTAATTTATATAAAAGTTTAATATGTTGCCTTGGTACATTCAGTTGTGTATGGGTTTCAGGTTTATATTCTTTTTTTTTTCAGTGTATTATATGTGCGGACTTTGTTATGATCATCAGAAGAAAGTATGGAAAAGAAGTATTTGTTATATCTTTTTTGTCAAATTCTTGCCTTCAGACATAGTACCCCTATATTATCACACACATGAATAAATCCCATTATTTTGAGCAGTTCATGAATACGTTTGTTAATCAAATGAACCCGGGCAAGGTTCATCAATGCATTCCGCTGCTTCAGATGCTAATTTATCGTTATTTTCAGAATGTATAGATATAACCAGTATTTAATAGACTGCAATACAACAGAGTAACGGCCTAATTCAGCCATTGAGGCTTTATTAGAAGCATACTTGTTTACCCCTAACACGAATTTACAAAACCCGATATTTTATAGGATTGCTGGTCACTATTTGTGACAAACGATACCTAGTACTGGTAAAAAGAGTAGGTATGTCATGAAAAATCACCCACAAGACAAAAATAAGACTTAACATCAGTTTCATCATTGTCCTCATATCTAGTAAGGTGCACGCTAATTGACAGTATCTGGTACAATATAATTTTTTATGTGAATAATTTCTTCAATACTTTATATAAAATCAATTATAAATTATAAGCGTTAAGTTATAATTCATTACATGAAAATGACACCCAATTTGTTCGGGACCTAATTAATAAGAGAAGTACCACCATCAAGAACGTGGTACCATATGGCTGGAGCTTGTCGATACACTCTCGGGATCTAATTAGTAACAAACCTTTCTTCAAACTTTCAAATGTCGGAAGAAGGACTTTCCAACATCTTTTCACTTCCGGCAAAATAACATATTTTGATCAAACTATAACATTTTAATAACACGGGACATTGATTTAATTGTGGACAATACCTCATGAAACTTGATACAAAAATGCTACAAAAATGTTATTATCCTTCCTTATAGAAGAGGGCATACAAAGCCAAACCCAAAATAATACTCATAGTTTAAAGGCGAGAAGTTTAATGTTTGGCAAATTTGGCAATCGTAACCTGGATAGTATGTGGGGATTGGTAGAAGCGTTTTTATAGAATGAACTTTAAGGTACTATAAGTCAAAGGATAAAATAGAGCATTTCAAACTCCAAATAGTTAGGAACTTGTATAAGAGCATGCCACTTGTTTGCTAATCCCATTCTATGTAATTTGTTTGTTATTATGTCATTTATTTGCTAATAAAATACTGTTTAGACTAAACACCAAATATAGTCGAAATAAATAACAACAATAATAATACCGCCCCTAGCTACACCCGATAGAGAGTGACCATGATGAATCAATGGATTTCAGGATAATATTAAAACTGATCCATTTGTTTTGTCTATACTGTCATACATCTGCTACTCTGGTTACCAAATCTATGTCATATCTTTAGGTATTGATTTCTGAAGTTAAGACATTCTCAGGTGTTCCGAGTGATGTTGACATTACAGTAAGGTACCACTGATTATCAGACCACCTGTGTCTCAGAAGAATTCTACATAGATTTATGGGAATCGTTCCAGAACATAACAGTATGCTAAAAAAGAAAAAAATCAACCATTACTGCTTGCTGTGTTATAACTTCTTTCTCTTTTAATATTTATACACCACTACAACACATTGTTATTGTTGTCAAGAGGCCCAGAGGTCGTTCCAAAATGGTATCTTGTCCTACCTGGAAGGTAAGAAAATACTATCTGAGATAGTGTTAGACCATTTACTGACATACACTTCTGATGCAAGTCAAGCAATATGAAAACAAAAGCCAAAGGTTGAAAACTTGTATCTTCATAATCACCGTTCATAAATTTTTATTTTTTCATTTTCGACCAGTGTCACATTTTCAGCGCATCCATTGTATGTACCCATCTTGCCTATTTCTCAAGCTAATTGTTCACAATGGTTGTCCATTGTGGTTTTTCTGAATTGCCGCTTGATTGTGGGCTGTGTCGCGTACACTTATTCCACATCTCATTATTTTCTAGTTTCTGTGTCCGTATTGTTTCATTCTCAATGTACCAATTTGTCCTTATATTGCATTAGGTGTAAACGTTTGCTATAGTATGTACACGTTTCAAAAGCCTTCTGTGATTTTAGGATGAAGACCAGCAATCAAAGCGCTGTCCAGTCTTTGTATTGATTCACTTCAATATTTATAATGTGATTTGGTGTCATGCATACGCACTCATATCCCTTCTATTTTTTTTTAAATCATTACACATATGTAATTAAGTGAAGACAGACTACAAGGATATATAGTTATCATTTTTTACCCATTAAAATTGGAGGTTTTTTTGTTTTGTTTCTTATTTGTTTTTAAATTATCTATTTGCATAATATATTTTCACAATAGAGCACGGTGTGTTTTTGAAAAAAAACACTATCGAGTGAAATAATTTCACAATCAAAACCCACTTGAAAAGAAATAATTCCTTTTCTGTCTATTTCTATTTCTATAACCAACAGATTGCACCGATAATTAATTTGTAATTCAAAGCCAATTACCGAGAAAAATAGAATCATTCATTATATTCTCCGGTCCGCCCCTTCCATTGACTGCACCATAGTCACTTCTCTCAGTTTATAAATATGGAAATTGAATACAGACTTCTGCAATCAGAGAGCCAAGCATCCGTATGGTTTTATTATTGTGTGAAAATAGCCATGATTAAGAATTGGAACATTTTGTCGGAGTTAATAAGTGGCTTATACTCAACACGTGCCTGAGTTATTTCTTTGATAGGTCACGCGACCGACCGCCATTGATCCCTCTCAGAATTAGCCGTTATTCCGAGGGATTATCAATTTGATGGAGGAATTATAGACATAGAAAATGACTTATACTTTATTAAAGTGAAATAAACGAAATATCTCCGTGGGTGATAGTTTTAACAATGATTATTACATGTATATAACTATAGACACAAGTTCTACAAAACCGTTTTACACTACCGGTATAACTCTGCTCTAAAGAATAAAACATAATGGGAAGCTAAGATTTTCAAAACAGGATAATCCTTTATCAACCTTTATTTGAAAACTTTAACCCATTTGGGTCGTAGTACATACATAAATCTACAGAGTTAGGTAACATTACACATACAAACATTATAACATATAAACCTTAATAAAATAAAACAGTTTGCTATTCTCCTCTCCTCAGTTCTAATGACTGTTGCAAAAAAGAAACGACTGTTTTAATTTCCTCAGGAGTTGACGGGTTTAATATTTTACTAATTATTTGTGTTCTATTTAAAGTATTACAATATGGATTTATTTTATAAAAGGCAAATAGTTGTTCTTGATTATTATCATTAAGTTTACAATTAAAGAAGAAGTGCTCTTCATCATCCAATATGTTGCATGTAGTACACAGTCTCTTATCTCTTGGAATGTTTTTGTATCTTCCAGTCATGGAATTCATTTAATTATTATTTACCTGGGGCCTGTTTAACAAAAGTGTCTTATGACTAAGACGTGTCTAAAGATGTTCTATAGACAAATCTTAGTCCTAAATCTGTTTATTGAAGACGTCTTTTTTTTAGACATCGCAAATTTTTTATCCTAAAATTAAGACTACGAATTAGTTGTCTTATGGTTGTCTTAAGACAAAAATTGTTTTAATATCTTGAAGAAGTGAACAAAACCTCAATATATATTCCTTAGTTTTGTCTTTAGTGCATTTTTACATAGTATAAGTTAGTTTGCTAAATATTCGAGTAAATACGGACTCCTTTATTTGCACCAGTGTAATGTAAACGTTTCATAATTCGTTAGTATTTAAACATACAAATGTATTGACCAACTTGATCTTTGTTAATCTTATTGTATCCAGGTTGTTTACACGATAGTTTTCTATTGAAGAGGATACACTGAGTAAATTACCTGTAGTAAAATATAAAGTTTCAACAATAAGTTGAAGTTTGAAACTTTATTAATTTCTAATTTTATTAAATTTTGTTTATTTGCCATCATATCGATATAAAATGCTATAAATGAAATAGAAAAAAACACAGTTTAAATTTTTTTTTTATATATTATAACTTAGCGAAAAGGGTTACAGTCAATTCTTGTCTAATAGTGTTATAACCGATACTAACATTAAATTAGGAGATTATGACCATCAAAATACCATCTTAACTAAGATACCCATAAGACAGCTTTGTAGTGTGGTTTTAGACATGTAATAAGATGGTCAAAAGACCATCTCAATTCCATCTCTTATGCACGTCTTTAGACATATCTTTAGACAGTTTTGTTAAACAGGCTCCTGGTACTTATCATATAACCCAGAGAATTATTTTTGATTAAAACCTCGAATATTTTCTGAATTTAGCCAGATGCATGAAAGTAATTAAAATTTCAAATTTTAGAATTCTGTAAATATTCTACTCTTAATCCCTGTTTTGAATTGACACTACATTCTTGGTTTTTAATTTTTCCGTTTATATATTAAAAACTGATTGTCTTAAAAGCGTGTTCAGTGATAGGTCTTGCAAAGCCGAAATGCACATCGCTAAACCTCATTTCTTGAAAATTTCTAACCTAGCACCGAACAGCATCGTAATTGTAGTTAGTTTGAAGTTACTCTTAAAACGATGGCCCTTGCTTCCCTAAGTAATACCCTGGTTACCTTCAAGCTACACCAACAATAACAACAACAAACCAATTGAGTGTCCCCTTTTTGTCGAATTATGTCAAATTCGACATATAGTTTTGACTACTCGCTTTCATAATTTGACAAAAACACCAATCTAACATGATACATTGTTTGTACATTCAGTCGGTCCCACACTTTGGCTACAAGCATTCTATTTCTGACAAAAGGTAAATTCTAGGAATACGCACATCCAAACTTTAGCCAAATAATTCATATTCATCTGTTGTCCCTTTTTTTAAATATTACACGTTAACTTGCAAAAACAATATTCGAACTATGCTTAGCTAGATTGTTCTCTGAAATCTGAACCGCACCTTTTTACATCATAATTTTTACGTAGCGTTAGGTACCACAGTACCCGTTATACCAACTTAGTTGGTTCAGTTAATTCAGTTCAGATGAACAGGACACCCGATGATAATTTCAGTTGAACCATTTTCTTGCTCGTTTGATATGCTTGATAAATGCTTGAGTAGCATGTTTATATTATATTTGTTCCCAATTTTTCTTTCCTCTAGAAATATCAAAGAACTCCATCGAATATTTTTAGGTGTTTTTGTACACATAGTAATTTATTACAAGAACTAAACGAAAAGCTGCAGCGAACGGACAACTGGCAAGTTTAGTATCTTAAGTTTGCATATAATAACATAAAGTAACATAATTATTTCTTTAAATAAAAAGAATTATTTTCCCTTCTAAATTTTTCTACAATTTTAAGAATCTCGTAATTTCATTACAAAAATATATTTTTAAAATATATATTTCTATATTAAAAACAAATTAATAAAAGTTTCCTTTTATAATATATTTTATTTATGTTTTCATCCCTGATATAATCAAAATAACTTTTCTCTGATCTTAGAACTGATTGGAAGAATCAAAGACAAGACGGAAGCTGACAGATGTCTCAACCAATCGGAGACAAATATAGAAAACTTTCTTCTCTTATGAAGATGTCACCAGAATAATCAGAAAGGATGACAATAAGACAGATACACGAATAGATTCTTAACAGGTTCTGGGGGAAACGAGTCAGCATGATTTTTGGTTAATGAATGGGACTTTTAATGAAAAAGGTTAGTAACATTATACATTGTTATAGTATTTCAATTAATAATATACTTGGTAAATGTTTTAAATTTATTTCAAGTCAAAAGAAAAATTGTTGAAAAAGTGTCCAATGCCGGTAAAATTTTAAATTAATTTAAACGAAAATAAAAATATTTAAAAAGTTCTATTAAAGGAAATCAAGTGCCTGATAATATTTTGAAGGATTTATAAAATAAAATATATATCCAATTAGTTGAAACACAAGCAAGATATAATAACTATATACATAACAACAAATTATACCAAACAATATTCAGACAATGATTTTATACAAACTATGAAATAAAATGTTAATACATGATTTAATCGCCTACATTTAAATATAAGCAACAATTGCATATCCAAACGTTATTCGAAATTAAAAAAAAGAAGTGCCAAATAATTATCGTTTCTAGGCGAAACCTAAATAGTATCCGAGTTGAAATGATTTTAGTAATTTTGCTTTTTATTTTGACATTTTAACGTTTGGCGTGAAAAATGGATCAAAACGGCAATTTGTTGAAGCTCTCGTGTAGTCTTGTGTCATTTATTCAGTCTTAGTTCTTATCTCATATGGTTTTTCATGGTCAACATTTTTTTTATATAAATTAAAGAATGAGAGTATATTAACATTAGGGTTCAACATTTTGTGTATTTACGAAGGATATATAAGTGTTATTATAAATAAAACTTCACTACCTTTTATACCCAGTCTGCTTCTCGACGGTTTAGTAAGAGTTTTCTGCTTTTCCTTAGACCCTAGACGTAATATTATTATATAATAATGGTTAAAAGTTCGCTTTTAAAAATCAAAACAAATGTGAACACATTATGAATTGTTATGTTATTCTTAAAACAAGGGATATAGTGTTCTTGAAATCATCCTTAGATTATCCTGAAGTCAAGTTTTGAGACCGAGACATGACCATCTTTAGACCATCCTTATCTGTTTCTTCAAGCTATCTTAGACCCATCTTTAGTAAGAACATCTTATTTAAGATGAAACACCGTTTGCCGTCATTATTTGGGTCCCAGTTAGGCATATTTTTGTTAAGTGTTTATGCTCTTTATATTCATATAGTGTCTGGGATTTTCAAACTTTTTGGTAGAGCGCCTATGGTGCGTTTTGATTAGACGCACGTCATACGTAGCAAAATTTATTGTGTATTTTTAATTTCAAATTTTTATTTATGTTTTTTTAAGAACATACTCTATTTCGATGTATGCACAAAAAAGCAGAAAAGTCATCATTTTATTAGATTTAGTTTTTCATTTCTAAATTCGTGACCATTTATTTCTACAAAAAATACAACAACATTAGGGGCTATCACAATGTGTACAAATAAGTTCCAAGTTTAAAACAATGGACAATTTCTTTAGACGAATAAATTTCATAATACATTTACTTAACACAAATACAAATACAAAATACAAATAAGTTTATTGGCCAATTAAGGGCCCTCAAGGGGCAAAGACATTACAACATATATGATTATAAGTGATATCAGAGTGATTCAAGAACAACAAATAATATAGCAGGACGTTCCTAAGTTCAATAATTACATATATAATTATCAAGTTATGTTTGATTCCTGTAGAAAGACACTCAAATGATGAATAATTTCAACATTTTCACAAGTAAAGATAGGATGGTCTTGGGTCTTGATTTTTATTCTTAAAAGGTATCCATGCGAAAAATAGGACAGCTTCTAGAACATGACTATAGACTAAGATGAGTCTGTAGATGGTCTATAGACGCGTCTTTATCGTGAACGCCACCGATCTGAAAATAACCATACAGTTCATACGGTGTTAACAATATCTGACGTCAGATGTCTGAATCCCTCCACAAGGATTTTTTTAAGCTAGTGGGAGGACGAACATCAGTTTACTAAATATATTATCAAATATAGGTGTAAAAAAATCTAAAACAAAACAAAGTAAACGTGAAGAGCTTCACCATGTGACCATTCGGAAATTCATGTCGTCCGTAGACCAGACAAAACACAAAAATTAAACACACAAAGCCACCATGCCTGCATTTCATAAAACATCTTAACTTTGAGTTTTTCCTAAAATTTGAGAATTTCCTCAAATTCATAAAGGAATTCTAAAGAGAGATTTGAGTTGAGGACATACTCAAAATTGAGATGTTCTATGAAATCGGGTCCAGATCTTTGGTTTTCGAGTGAACATCTCAGGGGTGGTGAGACAAAATAATAGCGGTATGAATAAAACCAGAAACCATTTAGAAGAAGTTAGATGCAAAATTATTATAATAAAAAATATTCATTCAGCTGGTCGAAAAAATACACAAAAGTCAGGAGATAACAGTTCGTTTTAATTCAAGCACGCGAGAGAACATACACCAGTAAAACAAATCATACAATGCCAAAAGTGAGGATAAATATGGAGGGTAAAGGGCGCCAACTTGATAGGTTATGAAATTATTATTATTTACTTATTATATAATTAAATTCGAAAACAAATCATTGATAATTCAACGTAGGGATCAGTGCTATAAAGATAAAAAAAATACTTGCCTGTAATTTCAAAAAATAAAAATAAATTAATAAATCTAGTGAACCAAAACGAAATTATGCGATTAATAGGAGCCAAAGTTCTTTGATAAATGTTATATCTCCATACATACGTATTCGTTTGTTTTTCTATCAAATGCAGTACACCTGTTTTTAATGCTGACATTACTTTAGAGACAAGCAAGCTCTAACAGCCAATGCTATGAATTAGGGAGCATTGTAATTAATTTCCTCTTCCCCTTTGTCCATCTTAAATTGAAGGGTCAAATCGTTGACAAATTAGAAAGTCACCCGACACGATCTTTGCCGTCTTTCCAATAATAAGTTTATTTATGCCAAAGGATACAGTCGTTTCATTTGCCATGTAAATTCAATTTGCTTTCCTATAATTCATCAAGTCTCGAACACGTTTCCATCTGTTATGCTAGGGAACACTTTTGAAGCTGAGTTTCACTTTCGTTAAAACACTGTTGTTTTTTTATGATATTGTATGGGATATGCAACGAATATGAATAATGAATGAGGGTGGTACTATGTGGAAGGGAAGTTCTATTTATTTGATCAACGTTAAACTAGACCGGTATTAATACAGATTGCAAAAAAATACTCAAATGTTTAAAACGGTTCTTTAATGCATTTCTGTCTTTTTTAATTTTGACAAACCAAAGTAGCTCTTAATTTAATTTTGGAGCTATTTTAGCAAGAAATATTCTATCGTTAATTACTTGAGAGAATTAAGGGGTTTTTAATGCATGTTTGGAGGCTTTGAACCAAGCTCTATGACAAACGTGATGACTTAAAGTTTTCAATCGTCAATTTTCACTTTTTTGTTCCGTCCAATCCAACTTTTGGAGTGTACGTATCACAACTGATTTGTTATTCCGAGCTTTTGTAAAATACTGTGATTTCCTTTTGATACAGCTATCACGTCTGACCGGCAACATAGCGTTACCTTGCTCCCCGGTTGTTGTCTTCACTCAAGAAGCAAAGGTGTACCAAAGAGGTAATCAGTATCATAAAACCGTAAAGACAAAAATCATCACACCAAAACAAACCACATAACAACATAAAACACACACACACATATCAACAAACCGCATTCAGCAACGTGAACTCAAGAACTCAGGTGACCCAGAAGAGTAAGCAGTTTCTGCTTGCTATAGCACACCCGTCACGTTGCCAAAGATCGATTAAGTGTTGGTCAAATCCGGAAAGGATGACATTACAAAACTCTATGTCAAACCAACATCTGTGCTCATCTGAGAGATAGAATTCCCGTATTTGCACTGTATGGAAAGAGCGAAAGGGAAAAACGGTTGATTTCTGTGCCCCGGTGTAGTTTACTCCTGTGTCATTGTTGTATTGTGGGTAAAACAGACGATTGTAAACATCAGAAAGACGAAAAATGTCATTTAGGTCAGAAAAATAGATTACTAGTGTTGTTAAGGTTCATTTGTAGTTTCTTACTTGTCACTCTATTGTTTTCTAACCAGTTTTGAATCAATAGATAAATAATGTAAGAAATATCGCAATGAAAAAACAAAAAGTTAAAATGTTGAAAATCGCATAATTCTTTGGAACATCTGTAAGCAATAAGTAAGTGTAAATATACTTTATAATACTTTAGAACATATTCTACTGTCGAAGATTAGTAATTGTCCTCTCAAATGATGTTACAGCTGTGTTTAACTTATGAGGCGAATGTTTATTGTGAGCCCTGCTGCTGTTAAGTTCTGTGCACGCTGTAGTTTATTTGAGAGCAGTTTTTAAAGTTGCGAAAGTTTATTTATGTGTTCTGGTAAAACTTATCAGAATAGAAAAAGCCTTTTATTCATAGAAAAACTCATTTCTAAGTAGCAGTTTGCGTTTTTAAACTTTATTTGATGGAATATCTTATGAAAGGTTAACAAAAAACCTACAATAAGTAACTGATTTGTTGTTTTGTAAACACTCAATAAAAAGGGTTGAAAAAATGCTGTCGTTTATTTCCGAGTTTACGAATGTTGATTTCTGTGCAGCAAAAATTGTTGTAGTTTATTTCTGTGCTATCTATTTTTATTATAACTAGTTTTTATTGTTTGATGTTATAACATGAATGTGCTTTAAATAAAGGCTAGAGGCACTGATGGAAATATTATATTTTCAATTTCAGAAATCTAATATGGATAATTAAAATGCGAATATTTGTGATTTTCTTTCTGGCATATTCAACGATACAATTTTTCATTTTGTCCATAACCATCCCAAGGAAAAAGTAAACATCAAAATTAAAGTGGATGAGAAAAAGAACAAGTTTAAACATTTAAAATTTGATTTGAAACCAGAAGATGAAATTTTAAATGGAAAAAAGATGTACTAGATGAATAAAAAACTTACAATAACCTTTGTTGACTTGGATGATGTTTTGAAACCCCCATTGTCTATTGAAGTTGGATATAAAACTGTTAGTTTTATTGTTCGGAAATGTTATTTTGAAATGTAATCATAAACAACCCGAATACTGTATTATTAGCAGGAAATTATCGAGACAGTTTTATTTTGCGATTTTTGCACTGACATTGCTGCACCTAAATTGACAAAAATACACGGCGCGATATGTGTCCTCCATTTTAGTCTAAATGGACAATACGATTACGGTGCAAATTTAAGACTGTGTGAACTAAAACTCAGTAGTTCTTCCAGGAAAGCAAAGACGGTGCGAAAAAAAATCCCAGGTTTACAGCCTTCAAAAATAACTCAATACATACTATTCTATTCTATTCTGCATAAATATAGATTTTATCACCAATTAATTTTGTCGTGCTTTGTTTAAAAGAGCTTTATATATTATTTTTGTAATTTATAGAATAAGTAAAACATTAGATGGTTTAGACAGGAATTGTAAATGAACACTTGTTTTAAAATCATCCTGGGGCCATGTTTACGAAGGTGTCCTAGGATTAGGACATGTCTAAGGATGGTCTTTGGACATGTCTCGGTCCTAAGTCGTGTTATTGAAGGCATCCTAAAAAATGGCACGTCCTAAATTTGATCCGTAATTAAGGTTGTAAAAATTGTTGTCCTAGGACCATCCTTGTGACTTTAAATTTTAAAAAGTGTCTGAAATAGGTTTTATCCCCTTGAATTAGGGTTGTATGTGGCTCAACTCTCATTTTTGATATTTTACTTTCTACATTTAGCAAACTAAGATATTTTTGCCATTGATTAAATTTTCCCAATAGTGACCCATATATTGGCGTTTTACATGTTACATTTTGACGATATTCTAATATATGTAGTACTAGACTTTTGAATTTAACATTTAACAGTTCATGTGGATATTTGCTTCCCAAACCTAGGGATTTACTTTAGGTATTAGTGATAAGTGCAACGCGCAGAACAAAAATGAATGAAGAAATGCAATGATATTGCAATACATTATTTTTATTCTCTAAAAAAACCCAAAGGCAATGCAATAAAAATGCTTAAATCTATTTTGCATTTGAAAATGTAAAACAAAAAACTTCAAGTTTTTTTTCAAACGCCTTCAAATCGGCGTAAATGCATGACATATGGCTATTCAGGATTATCCTTAATTCGTATAAGGATGATCCTATTTAAGGTTATCCTAAGATGGTTTCGTTTTACATCCTTGGACGCGTCTAAGGATGACGCTTTCTACATCCCATTTTAAGTCATAAGACATCGTTTAGGATGCAGCTTAGGACAGCTTCATTAACCTGCCCTGGTTTAGAGTTAGAACTAAAGTTATATTTCCATTACTTGATCTGATTTTCTATGGCCAAGTATTTATAACTCAGAACGAAACATTCGCAACCACACAAATAAACTTCCGCGGGCTCTGAAATATACATTCGCATGTAGAAAATCAGCACAGAAATATACATTCGCGGTGCAAATTTTAACACCTGCTCTTATTTCATCGATCTGTCTTGAACCTTTGCATAATTAAACTTTATTTATCAACAATAGAGTTCTATATATACTTAAATACACGATGAACAGTTTTTGTTCACTTTAATTTCATCTGCAAGTGTTTTATTTATGTTTTTTTTTTAAAAACGTGTTTTATTTATAAATTGATGACTTTTGTGATCAAAATAGCTTATGACATAAAAATGCAAGTAAAACTTGAATAAACTTAATCGTTACTATCTAATGTTGAAATCACCGACAATGCAGGATATGTAATTATTCAATAATTAAGTAAAAAGGCAGAAAAAACAGACGACTTCATTTTGAGCACAGCAACAAACTACATCGGGGCACAGAAATCAACCGTTTTTCCCTTTCGCTCTTTCCAGACAGTGATTTGTATACAAGCACATGATGTCGTCCGTAAAATTTCTTGAGTGATGACAACAACCTGGGAGCAACGTACCCCTGTGTTAACAATTTGCTTGTCAGACGTTTTCGTGAGACACCATGTGCTTACAAGTAACAAATATGGGATTCCATGTATCTTAGGTTGAGCTAAGATGTTGGTTTAACATAAAGATTTGGTATTGTCGATCTTTACCGTATTTGACCCACTTTAAATCGATTGTTCGCAACGTATAAATGGGGTGCTATAATAAGCAGGAACTGCTAAGTATATATATGCATTTACTTGTGTCCAATCCGTTTTGTTTAATTTACAAATAAGATATTTTCAAACTAAACTAGGAACTGCCTACTTTTCCTAAGCACCCGAGTTAGCCCTCGTTTCAACTTAAGTTCACTTCGCTGATTGCAGTTTGGGTGTAATATCGGGAACATAGAAGAAAATGAGATGTGGAATAAGTGCACGCGACACAACCTACATTATAAACGTATATTTTAAATATCCACAATGGAAAACAGCCAGCAGCCTTCAATGTGACCAGCGGTCGCTGCTCGCTGTTTTTCAATTGGCCCCTGGATTGGAAATAAAATACATATGATTCAAGCCAAATCCCAAAGTGCATTGAAAGACATGTTTCTTTTTTGGTTTATGTTTTTTTTTTACTTGTGATTATTTTCGGTCGATTTTGTCTGTCTTTTCGGATTTACGATATTTGATTGTCCCATTGGCATACCTTTGGTGGGTGAATATCTTCATGTTATCTCGTTCGGTGTTCTTTTATTTATTATTTGTTTAGTTGCATTTTAACTTTTTTTAAATTTTGTTAGTGACCCCCTTGAAATGTTACTTATAGCGGAGTAAAAGTCCATTTTCTCCTCGATCTCAACTCCCGAAAAGTTAACACTTCTGGTGAATTTAGTACTCCTGAAACAGCAGTGAACGCCCGAGATGTTAACCCTTGGAATTTGAATCTCGATCAACTCCCGTAATGTTAATACTTCTGGTGGATTTTAATATTCGGGAATCTCCGGTGAGCTTCAAAAGTGTTAACACTTCTGGCGGAGATTATTACTCTTAAATCTCTGGTAAACTCCCGCAATGCTAACACTTCTTGTGAAGTTTATTATACCCTCGAATCTTTGATGAACGAAATGTTAACACTTCTGGTGAAGTTTTAAACCCCCTCCAGACAATAACAACGTTTTGTTATTTCTAAATATTTTTCCTCAACTCAACGACGAATGAGAATCGACGCCTCTGATTTTAAATTTCCTTTGGTGATATTCTTGAGCAAAAAAAAATGATATACACGGCTATTATAGTGACACAACGGTTGTACTAGCACTTTTATTATTATTGTTTGAGAACATTGTATGACCAAACATAGACCACTACTATTACAATATCGCTCATTTAATGTTTCATTAGTACCACATTTAATGACAAAGTACCATATTTAATACATGACATTTTAATATTTTTCATGGCAAGTTCTAATCAGTGATGAACTAAATTAACATCACATTCTGAGAATTTCCACAAAATAAAATGAAGTTAAATTAGAATTGTATTTCATTCATTACTACTTAAGCTTTTGTGAAATTGGAAACACTAACTAAACCGTTTAATGTACATTTAATTACTATCCAATCCTTCTCACGGCAAAAGACAAACAAAGAAACATGATTCCGCTTTGTTTAAAATTATATGTGCCCACGGCTTAAACCATCTAATATAAAACAATGCCCCGCAGTCCAGATATTTTAGAACTCGGTGTAATCTTCTCCTTTCCCAGAGAATAAACAGCTTAGAAGAGAAATAAAAGATTTTACAAGAGTCTTATAATATTTCCCTGGATGGAATTCTTGGTCATTTTCCCAGTAATTTCTTCTAGAAACAATAACTTTGAGGTTTAAGATCCTGCTAAGAAGATTTTAATAGGATCACTCAGACAACCTTCTTAAAAAGCTAACGATTACTTGCTCAATTTAGAGCCGGTAATCGGATATCGAAGGCAGACTCAACGTGGTCTATTGCTGAGTGGCAAAGCAAGGAACACTGTGTTCAAAAATGACATCAAAAGCAAATAATATATTAAACAAAATATGCAACAACTTTTATAGTCATGTTTCTGCTTACCCTAAGTTTCTATATATTATTCTTTTCTTTTTATCAAAACTAGGATATACTATACAAATGCGATAATGCTAAACTAGTGGAAAAATTTTCAAAGGATTGCTTTTTATTTCTGAAAAAAAATTAAACACACTTATAAATACAGAAAAATAGACATTAAAATATGAAATATTTGCCACAAATGCAAATAAAATAGTGAAATAGGATTTGGATAGATCGAATAAATATCCCGATGCTTTGTGGCCCTGACGAGGAAATAGTATGTGCCCTCATTTATGAACGTCTCTATAACCAGTTAACATCTTGTTAAGAAATTATTTACTCTCTCATTGAATTACCGTTAGTCCTCATGAGACCTGTCGCATTCAATAAACATGCAAGGTCGGCGGAGGGATATTAATGGCGATGACAATTTTACTAATTAGATTATTGCGCCGTTATCCTATCCACCATGTCCAAAGTGGTTCCTTTTAACACAATAATACAGAAATTTATTTCTCTTAGCAGCAAAGTCGATGTGATGAAAAGACAGAAAAAGATGTCTTTTTACGACTGAATGAGTTCATTTGGGGAATTATACTGGAAGAATTCGGTGCTATATAATAAAATGCAAAAATGATTCGATGTGCACATACAGGATGTCATTTTCAGTTTGCATTTCATCCATTACAAAACATGAGGGTACCAATTACACTGTGTTGCTCAATGTTCCCTTAAATGTTTTATTCTCACAGGTAATTTTGTAAACCACAAATTATTACTTCATGTAAATTAAGTTTTAAGCCATATTTTGAAGGTTTTTGAAACTTTGTTGACTTATAAATATTATCACAGCAGTAAAATTATTTTATCACATTTTTAAACTTCAATTATGTTTTGTTGCAGCAAACATGAAGAATTTTCAAAGTGAGGTATATGAATTTGGATATATGCGAGACCCTAGATTTAACACAATCCCGCCATCCAAATCTGACTTTAGTAGAACAGAATGTAGCATAAGTCCTAATTCGGAGGAAGAGACAATGGACGGGTACTGTTTCATGAGAAACTCAGACTCTACGGACATTAGAGACGAGACAGACCAACAAAGCAATGAAACAGTTCTAGAACAAGGACTAAGTCGTGAAGAGAGACGGAGGAGGAGGAGGGCAACACAAAAATATAGAACAGCTCACGCCACAAGAGAACGGATCAGAGTTGAAGCTTTTAATGTGGCTTTTTCTGAGCTTCGGAAGCTCCTACCTACACTACCACCGGATAAAAAACTGTCAAAGATCGAGATTCTTAGATTGGCCATTTGTTATATATCTTACATGACACATGTTCTTGAACTAGGTTGATAGTTCAGATCTTCGTGTTGTTTCTCTATCGATTTGCTTAATATTTTTTTCATATTCTTGCAATACTCAATATAATAAGACAAAATAGGAATATGGAATGTTGAAAACATAATTTCTTTAAATGTTGTGTTTTAACAATATATTTTATTACTTATGTACAACGTTTAAATGACGCCACAGATACAGTGCTTGCTAGTACCTTAAGTTGAATGGTTTACCCTTTAAAGTCAAAGTCGTCAGAATTTAGCTTGCAGAAATAGAAAATACTAATAGAGTAAAACAATGTATTTAAATGTTTTGTAAGATTTTCAATGATAATACCGAGTAAGCTGAAAACTTTTCCATATATCTACAATTAATGCATTACCTTCTTTATTAAGATCCATCGTATGAGGTCTTAAAATATATTTGTTATGATATATGTATAACATTTTCAATTTATTTGTATGTTTAACTATTTATTCATTTAGTTATCTTTTTTCTTTATTTCATTTTACAAAATTTCCAGCAGTTATTATCAGAAGAAATTTGCTATGTGTCTCTGCCTTTCTGAAAAAAAAACCTTTTGTTAATGCACCACAAAAAACTCCTGAACATTTTTATATACAAATCCTTTATTTTAACGCAATTGTGTTCGCTTTCCATGTACAGATACCGATTTTAATCAAATAAAACTCTGAAAAATTAAAAAAATACTAAAAGCATCAAAATATTTTTCTTTTATTTTTTGAATTCAAACTGAATATGTTTCTACTTGGTGCTTTTTTCATATTAATCTGGTTAAGTTGAAAATTGCAAAAAAAGTATCTAAATTTTTACTTTTTTAGCAGAAATTTAGATATTGTATACTGTCATGACTTATTGCGAGATGAAAAAAAAACAATATGATGTTATTTATTAGTTGTGTATACCATGACAATCATTTGTTGAAATAAATGTGATACCAAATATATTCCATTTTTGATTTTGTCCTGCAGGTTCATGTCCTAGCTATCAATCAGGATTCTGATTACAGGCCGTAACTTGAGGATGATAATTATCTCCAAATAAGTCGGTTTTACATTTTCACTTGTTCTATGTTATTCTCACAACTGCGACTACTAATTAGTTTGATACTAATAACACGGTACACCAACCATATGGTCGGTTACAATGAAAACATTTCCATTTCTTCTGAAGAACCGTTAAATTTAACATTAAATATCATATTTCCGTTATATTTCTTTGCAAAGATCGTATTTGTTAAAGAGTGTGTAGCAAATTACTTGGTATTTAATCAAAACCTAAATCCTATAGAGCCTATAAATGATTTGTATGGAAAGCTCCCGTTAATGGATAGAAATAATTCTTCCTTTTATGAGATAACTGAAGATGTTTTTTGTTTTCCTTTTCTTCGTTTTATACATTAGAGCCAAATGAATAGGAAGGTAATATTGATAATAAAGTAAAATTACCTGAAGGCACAATAACGTCGGTTCTTTATGACTGAAGATACTGTAACTTGAAAGCCAGAAAAGATAGTCAAAAGAAATCGTTAAAAGGAATGGCAACAAAACATTTAACGATTTAGCGAAAAAAAAAAAAAATCAGTGACAATACAATTGTGACGAAAAACACTTTCGTCTAGCAGTAGTTCTAGCTAAGAAATACATGAACACTTTTATTCATTTTGAGTAAAATCTCATGCACACTCTGTTGGTTGTAATATTCACTACAAATATACAAAGAGAATCAAAACACAAACACAAAATATGAGATGTAAAGAAGGATATAAAAAGTGATGTTGGCACAAAATAAATGCTCTTGTCAAAATCAGGGGGGGGGGTTAATAAAGGTAATAACAAGATTCCCGAAGTTGGAGGATCTATCTCAATATCAAAGAGAAAAACAAAACATAGAAGACACACCGGAAAAGCAATGGTCCTGACTTGGTACAGGCATTTCAAATGAAATGGTGGGTTAAACCTGGTTTTGTGGCACACCAAACCTCCCTCTAAGGATGGTATATGTTCTATTATACAATTATACTTATGTTCTATTGTACAATTATACTTAAAAATCAATCCTGCTAAACTAAAGCCACATTTACATGTATAAATTATACATACGTATGTTAATATACACATGTGCAAATTTACACACGAATGTATATCCATTTACACGAGTTATATGTTTTGTTTGTATTTTTATAAATCAATTCAAAAGTTGACTGGGCCCATATGAAACTAGACATATACCGGTTTGTTATTTTGTATACCCTAGGATGCAAATTTCTTTTAAAAGAATGACTGTAAGGGCTAACACCCGTGCTATTAAGGGTTCCCAGGTTAAAGTTATAGAAGAAACGGTAGCACCTTTTATATTTTCAAATGAAAAACTGCCCTAGGCGAGTTCGTTTGATCAAATAAATGCATCTTAACCAAAACTACTTAAAAGATAGAAGATATCGATGAGCCATCTTCTGGCTGATCCTTATGTGGAATTATTCTTTTGAAAATAAAGTAAAATAAAGTAGCAAAATATGACTACAGATGTAACATGAAAGCCAGATATATAGCTAAAAGAAACAGAAAGAGAACGACAACATCAAACAAAGTGACGATTCAACATTAAAAGATCAGTGACAATAATTTGTGATAAAAAAAAAACTCAAAAACTTCGTCTGGGAGCAGCAGTAGCTAGATTCAAGCTCAATAAAAACTTTATCTTACGCAAACTTTGTCAGTTTTAATATCAACACTAACACTAACAACAACAAAAAGAAATGCAAAGAAAATAGAAATCGAATCCAGACACAAAAATGAGATACAGGTCTAGAAATATATTAGAAGGGATATTGGCACAAAGAAAAGACAGAATAAAAATCATGATGAAGTAGATCGGAGATTTATTCACACATTCGTATTGTTTTTTAAATAGTGATAGTGATTCTGTAAAGTTCAATTTTTCCGGTATGTCTTCCTTGTTTTGTCTTGTCTTATCGACATTTGAGATTGATTCTCCAAGTTCTGTAATTTTGTTATTACCTTTATTTGCAAAGTATTTTATGTGTCACCTTCTTTATGTTTTCGAACGTACATTGTACATGAATCCTATTTACAATGGTATTTGATATTATTCGCAGGTAAAAACCGTTATGATTTGAATTTTTGGTTAATTCCTTGTACATGTTTGAGGACAAAAAAGACTGTAGTATTACTTATTGGAAATAAAAAGAAAAGTTACATTAAGAAAATAAGAAAAAAAATAACGTTGCTAGTATGTGCACATGTGATTTAAAAAACAGAATGGTAGCTGAGAGAAATCATTAATAGGAATGGCAAAGTAGCATGAGGCATTCGAGTGTCAAAAGTCCGAAAGGGCAACGAAAAACCGGTAAAGACGAACAAGAATAGCACGAAGAAACATAAAACACAAAATCAACCGAACGGAAATCAACAACTATGACAATAAAAAACACAAATTTCATCTATAGCAGCAGCTAGGTACACGCTCAAACAAAAAGACAGAGTAATGCAAAAAATGCTCTAATTGCTCTTAAAATTTGGGGGAAATAATGCTGGTGACAAATCAAAGGTACACAAGTACATGAAAAGTTAGCTTAAGTGGTCTCACGTTTTAAATTTTAAGTAAATGCAAACATATTGTTGTTTAACTATATTTTCATTATTGATAACTTTCGAGGAAAAAGATATCTAAATAATTCATTACACCGTAACCAAAATATCCATTTTTTGCGCTTTCTATAAGTTAGAGATGATTTAAGGGAGTTTCAACAAAATTTCGTCCAATAACCGTATTATATTTTTTAATTTCATTTTTCAAAATATATTTATTTAAATTTTTCTTTAAAAAAAATGAGTAAATTCGATTCTGTGGAATTTATAGTAAGCTGCATCACCATCCATACGTCAGAAATTGAGAATATCAACCCTAGTAAGGTGAGTTCACGTAAAAATAGTTTTGGTAAATATTTGTTTTTCGATACGATAATTTTAATCACTAAATTAGAAAGAAGCAAAGAGGCACCAATGGGGCCTCAGGTGCTCCGGAAGAGTAAGCGGTTCCTGCCTGCTATAGAACACCCGCCGTGTTGCTAATTTCCAATTCAGTGTGTCAAATCCGGTAAGGAAAGACAAAACAAATTTGTACGACAAACCAACATCTGCACTCATTTAAGAGATATAAATCCCATATTTGTATACGAGTGCACGGTGTCTACCTTAAAATTTCTTGAGTGAAGACAGCAACTGTGGAGCAAGTTGCCAACATAACCCTGTGTCAGCAATTTCTGTGTCAAACGTGACGCTCTGCCAAGGAAATCGATGTAATTCCTGCAAGCTCTGGAGAAACAAATCAGCTGTGATACGAATACTCCATAAGCAGGAGCGGACGGAAACCGATGCCAAATAGAATCCAAGAAGCAAAGGTACCAAAGGGGTAATCAGTATCATAAAACCGTGAAGACAAAGACAAAACCGGCAGACAAAAAATCATCACAACAAAACAAACCACATAACAACATAAAACACACACATATAACAACAAAACCGCATTCAGCAACGCGAACTCAAGTCGAAACGAGAGTGAACTCAGGTGCTCCGGAAGAGTAAGCAGTTCCTGCTTGCTATATCACACCCGTCACGTTGCCAAAGATCGATTAAGTGTTGGTCAAATCCGGAAAGGATGACAATACAAAACTCTATGTCAAACCAACATCTGTGCTCATCTGAGACAAACTTGTTTACCTTTTTCTTAACCGGACAAAATTTTATCCATTTAAATGCCTTACCAAAACAAATTTTACGTGGTAAGTTTTGTTTTTATATTTGGATTTATTTCTCGAAATAGACACACACGGAAGGCTTTATACAAAGCTGATGACTTCAATTTTCCAAAAGTCAACATTCCCTTTCTGTGTATCAACATTCTGTCCGCTCCAGCATATGCAGTTTACGTATAACTCATTATTACAGAGCTTGTGGGGAGTTTTTCGACTTCCTTGGAAGTGCAACACGAATGGCAAGCAATTTGTTAGCACATGGGTACGTTTCTCCCAGATTGTTGTCATCACTCAAAAAATTTAACGGAAGACAGCATATTCTTGTAGACAAATATGGGTTTTCTATCTCAGATGAACGCAAATATTGATTTGACATAGAATTTGTTAATGTCATCATTTGACCAACACTAAATCAATCTTTGTCAACGTGACGGGTTTGCTATAGCAAGCAGTGCTGTTTACTCTTCCGGCGCACATGTATTCATTCTCGTTTCGACTATAGTTCACGTTGCTCATTCCGGTTTCGTTGTTATACATGTGTGTTTTTTTGTTTGTTATGTTGTTTGTTTCCTTTCCATGATTTTTTGTTTAAAGGTTTTGCCTATATACATTTTCGGAATAATGATGTATGATTTCCCCTTTGGTACACCTTTGCTTCTTAGAAACAACCAACAGTACAAAGGTAGAAATTTAGTTGAATATATGGCGCCTAATTTTCATTTACAAAACTTGGACACAGTATTTCTAATCAACTAAATAAAATGCCATACATATAAATATACATTTGAAAACTAACTATCAAGGCATCTAGATCTATCCTTAGACCACAGATTCTTACGTAACAAGCACCAAAACAATTATGTGCATGCAAAGGACGACCATTCTAAAATTAATTATATGGTGAATTCAGTGACACAATCATTCAGAATTTAACATAAAATAGCTTCAAGACATACATTAAATGATCCGATGCATCTAGTAACGTAGAGGTAGAAGGTTGACCTTTTAACAGAGAATGTTTTACAATAATTTACAAAGGGTTACAAACAAAATAAAGTTGTCATATAAATGTTTAGGATGTCGGTTAAAGGAGGACAGTATGTTCCTACCTGTTTTTAGTAAATGACAGGTAAAATAACGTTCCTTGTCATCTTAAGTTTACAACAAACACGTCAAATCAAGGTAAGCATAACTTTAATATTTGCATTGCATTTCCAAAACGCACAACCAATATTATAGTCTGAAAAAGGATGCTAAAGAGTCACGAAGGTTTAAACGGAGGAGACCTCATATTCTAACAACAAGACTTTGTCTACATACACCAGCAAATAGTTTTATCTGGTTATTTCAGTTAACATGTATCAAAGACCCCCCCCATAATCTGCATCACTATTTAACAATGTTCACTTGGGGCCCAAGTTGTAAAAATAAACGTAGTATTTAAGATGTTGAAGACTTCTGAACGGTAGAAAATAATACCATTTTCTAAAAAGTCATTTACCTTATTAAACAAATGCATCTTCTAAATGGAATATACAGTTGTTTATTTAATATGTTGACTTTTCATTTTACAATATCAGGAGTTTGACGAGCTGCATTTCTTCATTTTTTTTCTCCAACAAGAACTTTATTGTGAACATTTAGCTCTTGCACTTGAACTTTTCATGTATACTATTACTAACAATTCGGTTACATAACGTACAACAAGAATATGCATTATTTATTTCTGTGTGATCTTGAATTGACTGGATTGATTTGAATAGATCAACCAGAGTGAAATACTGTCATTTTGTCAAAAATGTCTGTAATAAATGTTCGTGTATAATTAGAATAATTTGTACACATATTTGTGAGGGAAGTCCCCGGGATATTTTTTCACCTTTCATTCCCAGAAATCACGTGTTTGAAGCTGCTACAACCTATTCTTGCATTTTTTGCAATATCATAACTTTTTTAACATACATGCTTTTGTTTTAATGTATCACTATCACATCTGAGACTAATTGCTTCTAGAATTATGACAGTTATTTACCAATATAAAGTAGCCAATACCGGCCTAGGAACTTTCGTCAAGTTGTTGGCAAGATGGCGAGGAAGCGTATACAAACTTCTCTACAAAGAAATGATCATCTATTCATGTCTTTATTGTGCAATATCACTGACTTACCGCTTGGCACTGAATGCAGACCACAGGGCGTAAGTAAGCATGACCATTTACCAAATATATTCTGGTAAGATAGTATTTGTCTTTGTTAAGTTTAAGTGTTTTTGAATACTTGGTTTGATATAGTTTAATGCTCTTCTATTGCTTGTGTTCTTGATAGTGGTTGTTAAAGGTTGTGGTGGTATTGTAGTAGCTATGATTTCGTAGTTCTATATGGTCCTTTTCGAAAATTTCTGGTTTTGCTGATCATACTATGATCCCCAAATAAAATAAGATAAAATAGCACAAAGACCATGCATGGAAGGTACGGACATGAAGATGTTTTTTTAGCTTTTCTATTTTATGTTATTGCAAATGTAATTACATTTGTATATGAAACGAAATTTCATATTTCTCCTTTTTCAGTTTCCTAACTTGCTAAAAATTATTAAAAGTTGAAATGCTAGTAAGTGTAAGAAGCAGAGGTACCAATGGGGTATCCGAATATCAAAAGTCCGAAAGGGCAGAGACAAAACCAGTAAACACAAACAAGAACGGGACAAGAACAGACAACATGTAAAACATGGAAACACAAAATAACTGAATATCAATCAACAACGCGAACTCCAGTCGAAACAAGAGTGAACTCAGGTGCTCCGGAAGAGTAAGCAGTTCCTGCTTGCTATGGCACACCCGTCGCGTTGCTAATAGTCCATGCAGCGTGTCAAATCCGGTAAAGAAAGACAAAACAAAACCCTATGACAAACCAACATCTAAAATAAGAATAAAACTGAATCTTTTCAATTTGTTCGTTTCACATTTGTACCGAATCGGTGTTTCAAAGTCTGATTTTCAATATGAATTTTGCTCTCCTGTTTTTCATAGCTGTAATACTATTGATCAATAAATATTCTATGATTTACAAAATGTTTGAGAAAGCAGTTATCTCATGTACCCAGTACACTAACTACATACCATTGTCTTATGTACAGATTGTTTGAGAAAGCAGTTATCTCTTGTCACCAGTACACTAACTACATACCATTGTCTTATGTACAGATTGTTTGAGAAAGCAGTTATCTCGTGTCACCAGTACACTAACTACATACCATTGTCTTATGTACAGATTGTTTGAGAAAGCAGTTATCTCTTTTCACTAGTACACTAACTACATACTATTGTCTTATGTACAGATTGTTTGAGAAAGCAGTTATCTCGTGTCACCAGTACACTAACTACATACCATTGTCTTATGTACAGATTGTTTGAGAAAGCAGTTATCTCTTGTCACCAGTACACTAACTACATACCATTGTCTTATGTACAGATTGTTTGAGAAAGCAGTTATCTCTTGTCACCAGTACACTAACTACATACCATTGTCTTATGTACAGATTGTTTGAGAAAGCAGTTATCTCTTGTCACCAGTACACTAACTACATACCATTGTCTTATGTACAGATTGTTTGAGAAAGCAGTTATCTCTTGTCACCAGTACACTAACTACATACCATTGTCTTATGTACAGATTGTTTGAGAAAGCAGTTATCTCTTGTCACCAGTACACTAACTACATACCATTGTCTTATGTACAGATTGTTTGAGAAAGCAGTTATCTCTTGTCACCAGTACACTAACTACATACCATTGTCTTATGTACAGATTGTTTGAGAAAGCAGTTATCTCTTGTCACCAGTACACTAACTACATACCATTGTCTTATGTACAGATTGTTTGAGAAAGCAGTTATCTCTTGTCACCAGTACACTAACTACATACCATTGTCTTATGTACAGATTGTTTGAGAAAGCAGTTATCTCTTGTCACCAGTACACTAACTACATACCATTGTCTTATGTACAGATTGTTTGAGAAAGCAGTTATCTCTTGTCACCAGTACACTAACTACATACCATTGTCTTATGTACAGATTGTTTGAGAAAGCAGTTATCTCTTGTCACCAGTACACTAACTACATACCATTATCCTTTGTTCTGGGATTTTATGTCTCCATGGTTGTATCCAGGTGGTGGAAACAGTTCCAGAACTTTCCATGGCCAGATAGGTATATTATAGAACTTCCAAGGGCCAGATAGGTATATTATATAACTTCCAAGGGCCAGATAGGCATATAATAAACTTCCCATTGGCAGATAGGTATATTATAGGAAGGCATTTTTACTTGTGAATTCGATTCTCGTTGTAAAATATCTAACAAAACAATTAAATAAAGCACTCTTTTTCATAATTTAATTAATTGTGATTACCTAAAGAAAATAAAAGTCGAATTTTTATTTTATATGTTTATATTAATTAATTATATACAATTAAATTTCGAATCTCGAAAACAAAAAACGAAAAGGAAAATAACTTGTGTAAGGTCTTGAAATAAGTCGGAGAATCCTAGTATCATTGCTTGTAATCAAATTTTAAAAGCAACCAAATACTATTAAAGTATATCATTCAGAATGCAAGAAAGCGCTAAATGTTTATAGTTTTGAATGATACTACCTTTATTTTTAAAGTGGTTCGGCGGTATAAGCAAAAGCCATCAGATTTTTACAATATTTTGCTGAAGTAAACTTTCATAAATGTACATTGAAAAAATACCAAAATAAATGGGGGCCACGGACCTTTTTACAGATTTATGATCTTTTGGTGACCAAAAGCTTTGTTTTTCAATAGATTATAAAGGGTAAAGAGTTATTTAGCATCATTGTGATCTAGAAACCTATTAGATTTTATTTATATTTCATAAATGGCAAGTTATATATATATGCTATCTTTAAAAAATAAACACGAAAAAAACTTGGGGTCACGTACCTTCTTTTCTAGCTATTTAAGAAAAACTAATTTTCTTACACATTTCTATATAAAAAAAATCATTGATAAAATAGAATTAAGAATTAAATTTTGTATCTCTTATGTTATTTTAAGTCATTCTAATTAAAATGCAGACTAAAAATTTGCAAGATATCCGAAAAAGATGTTCAGTTTTATACACCCGAACCACCTTTAGAAATGTAATATTTTTCATACTTGAAGGACGATATTTTTGCTTTGTTGTTACTTACCTGGACAGACGGACAGGAAGAAGTTGTTCCGTAGGACAGTTGCACGTTACATGATGTTTGGGATTATTCTGATTGCTCGCTCTATAAGTCTGGCTGTGATGAAAAGGTTTCCTACTCTGGACCATATCGTTGAGGCAGGTATGGTTTTTGAGAATAATCTAAATCTAATCTACAATAATTTTTAACAGTATGATTATGTTATGGAAACAAAAATCTTTATTTATATCAAAACAAAAACAACCATGAAACTCTGCTCAAATGAAAAATTTCAAACTCCAAAAATGTTCTTATTTTAGATAATGTCCATGTGCTATTTCTGCATCTATAGACAGCCATACAAACACTTTGAATTAAATAAGATTTTGACGTGTTTTGTTAGGGTTCATCACCAAAGAGGAGGCAATTATGTATGAAACCATTGATTGTAGATATAACAAATTCTGGGTACCGTTTATGTGGATTAATAGTGTTCTAGTCACCGCCAGGAAAGAGGGGCTGATACAGACTGATTTCGGACTCAGGATGGTCGTGGAGGTAGGCAAACTTCTTACTTATATTTTATAAGGTTCCCATGTGTTCATGGGTTGGTTATTTCTAAACCAAATCCAATAACATTTTGTGCGCCGAAGAATAATATAATATAATATAATATAATATAATATAATATAATATAATATAATATAATATAAATATAATATAATATAATATAATATAATATAATATAATATAATATAATATAATATAATATAATATAATATAATATAATATAATATAATATAATATAATATAATATAATATAATATAATATAATATAATATAATATAATATAATATAATATAATATAATATAATATTTAAAAAAAATAACCTCTTCATTGTAACATGTACTTTTATCATTATTTTTACTTAATTATTAATTGGATAATATCATTGACTTTTTAGCCTCTTGCAGATGTACGAGACACCTGTTCAAGATGTTTTGTCTACGATTGGATCACGATTCCACTAGTCTATACTCAAGTAAATATTATATCTTAAATTTGAAAAATGTATTTATTTGTATAATGTTAACTTTAAAACAATTCATACAACAAAGTATGAAAGTAACAAAAAAACTCGGGCAATAAGGTGCTAACGCGAAGAAAACTATACACGGAGGATTTTTCAATCATTTCAAGGTATATTATATGTAATTCCTTATTTCTCTTATCCACTATAACTTTAACGAGTAATTTAAGGGTCACATTGACTGTATATGTGTATTTTATGAATCTTTAAGACGGTCACATCTATCTTTGTTTGAAAAATTACTACAAATTGTCATTAACGTCACCATCAACATGTAAACATTGATGCAGAAAGTAGATATATTAACATATGTATCTATACCGTGGTCCTTTCGTTAAATTGACTTTCTCTTATTATTCATTCCCTGCCAATGGCCGCGTTCAGTGGCGGATCCAGAGGAGGGGGTTTTGGGGGTTGGAACCCCCTCCCCTTTCCTCCGAAATTTTTAATTTTTTGTGTAGATTTTCAGCAAAATTGGTCTGGAACCCCCCTTTGGCCCACAGAACCCAGTATGTGGACCCCCCCTTTCGAAAATTTCTGGATCCGCCCATGGCGTTCAAGAAGCATATCTTTAACTAGAAATATTGGTATTTTGTATATTTTTAAACAGGTAGTTACTTTAGCTGTCCATACATATTTCGCTACAACTCTAGTAAGCCAACAATTTCTTGACCCACAAAAGAATTACAGAGGATTTGAAACTGACTTCTATGTCCCCATCTTTACACTACTACAATTCTTCTTCTACATGGGATGGCTCAAGGTACCCTTTCTTTTCTAATTTCAACTTATGATCGCAACAGTATTAATATATGCCTAAAGATAAAATACTCAATTATGTCATTTTACTTAAAACAAAATGCTTGTTCTATGATCTCATCAGTTGAAACAAAATATTTTGTTATTGGTCGACTAAAGTTGAATGAAGCTGTATCTATTGTGTTATTGGTCGCCTAAAGTTATCTGAAGCTGTATCTATTCTGTAGAGTCTTAATATAAATTATGAACTTGTTTTAACGAAAAAGAATTGCTTTTTGATAGTTGAATATTTCTTTACTCTTGAGCAGCACTCATTTGGCTAACATAAAAAACTATAAACTTAACCTTACTTGATAGGTAGCAGAACAGCTAATTAATCCTTTTGGAGAAGATGATGATGACTTTGATATCAACTGGCTGATAGACAGGCATGCTGCTGTAACTATGATAATTACAAAAAAGAGTTAAAACACGTATATCAATTCATTTTGATAAAATTAGTTACTTTTGAAAGTGAAAACAAGTTTACAAAATTAGTACATAAAAAGTTACAATTAGGAAAATACACCATTTTAGAAAAATTATAAAGATTGTTGAAAGTTAATACTTAAAGTACCTTTCTTAACTAAAGTACCTGTTTCCACTATTTTGTCTCCATCCAGGTACTAATTTACAAATCACTAACAGGTTGTTATGACCTTGGTAGACCAAATGTGTGACCAATGCCCGCCATTGATCAAAGATATCCACTTTGATGACCAGTTTACAGATCTCCCTTACACAGAGGCGTCACTGCCGTCTAAGAAACCACCATTTCTGGGCTCCACCTATAACTTAGCGTAAATATTCATTTATTCAACTTAGATATCGTATTCTAAATGATATGTATTTAAGAAGTTCAAATATAAAAAAAGTGCGATCCATTTCTGTTGAAATAACATAAATATAGTGCTTATATTGATAATAAAAGCTAATGGTGAGATGATCACCTAACTGTCTTCCGGAGCACATGAGTTAAGTCTCGTTACGACTAGAGTTGCGTTGTTAATTGATATTCAGTAGTGTTTTGTGTTTCCGTGTTTTATATGTTGTCTGTTTTTTGTTTTGTTTTTTTGTTTTTTGGTGTTTACTGGTTTTGTGTCTGCCTTTTCGGGCTCTTGACATTCAGATGCCCCATGGGTATCTCTGCTTCTTTCTATTTTGTACATTTCACACTGTGTTGTGTTTTGTGTTTCTACTGGGTCCTATGGTCGGCAATGGAGGGGGCAGGATTGGTACCATAGAACCTGGTTTCTTCCACCATTTCATTTAAAATGCTCGTACTAAGTCAAGGCTCCACCTATAACTTAGCGTAAATATTTATTTATTCAACTTAGATATGGTATTTTAAATTATCTGTATTAAAGAAATTCAAATATAAAAAGTGCGATCCATTTCTGTTAAAATAACATAAATAGAATGTTATACATGTATAAATATCAATAATAAAAGCTAATGGTGAGATGAATACCTAACTGTCTTCTGGAGCACCTGAGTTCACTCTCGTTACGATTAGAGTTCGCGTTGTTAATTGATATTCAGTAGTTTTTAAGTTTCCGTGTTTAATATGTTGTCTGTTTTTTCGTTCTCGATTGTGTCTCTGCCTTTTCGGACTTTTGACGTTCGGACGCCCCATTGGTACCTTTGCTACTGTCTATTTTGTACATCACACACTGTGTTGTGTGTTTTGTGTTACTACTGGGTCCTATGGTCGGCAATGTAGGGGGCAGGATTGGTACCATAAAACCTGGTTTCATCCACCATTTCATTTGAAGTGCTTGTACCAAGTCAATCCGACTTCTCCAGTATGATCCGGTTTGTCTTCGCCTTGTTTTGTCCTTTCATCTTCGATATCACAGACTGTCAGTTCTTATTCGGTAGTTTTGTTATGCTCTTTAATCATGATTCATTTGTAACTTTAAGCAACATTTTTATTGCCGATTCCCCGTTAGCTTTCTCAATTATGGCACTGAAGGCACTGAAACTATTTTGTCTGCACTTTTACAAATGTACATTACAGCTCACCAACAGTCAAAGGTCAAAGAATTGTCATTGGTGACCAATCAGATGTTGAATCACAACGCCATTTTTCTTTTGGAAGTCACCAAGTTAATGGTTCCCTACACAGTATTGTAACGGGAAAACAGTCTACGTCATCGTAAGTGTTTGGACTACTTTGAGCACTACACAAAAGACAAGTGTTTTTTTTTCTCAAAATTTATAATCTCATATATTAATATCCATTATAATATTCATCAAACATTGGTAACAATTATGTGAACAAGATAAACACACAAAAATTGAATAAGAAAAAGAATTTCGGTTTTTGTTGGCCTACTGTATCTGAAACAACCTATTGTATCCTTATTAAAAAGTACATTGATGATTTTTGTGGTTTTACTTGAAAAATGTTTTTTTAACTAAAATGTAAATGCCTCTTTGTTTTGTTTGTTTTTCCAATAACTTTATAATAGTTTTCCTAGGAGGACGCCTCGATTCTTTTTGAATGAACGAGACCATCTATTTGACATACCTCTGGAAAAGCAGTACTCGATACCAAATGGCGATTACGTGGACCAAGATGATATAGATTTCAGAAAACCATCAATATTGAGACCACCGCGGATAAGTAAGAGGCCATCATGGTCGTCTGACTCAAGTTTAACTAAAAGGACTCTAGCACGTGTGGTGTCGATGGGGAGAGAGAGGTCAGATACTGACACAAGAAGGCCCAGGAAAAGAAAAATAAGTTTCCCACTCCATTTAACCAGCTTCTTTAGACGCAATGACTCAAGAAAAAGCTCCAACGAATCATCTTCTACTGTAAGGTCATACGCTTCAGTACCGAGGAAGATTTCAACAGTTTCTAGCAAGTATTATGATGAGGATTTAGAGAGAGACTTTGAATATGCCCAGGAGTATGTTCCTCTAAAACGAGCGAGTGTGGAAAATGAGGATGTACATACTGACCAACAAAATAAAGGAAACAATGAAAGGAGAAGAAAGATCAGCTTTCCTATCAACCTATCGGAAACGTTTACTGATGGCAAGTCTGCTGGGAAAGAAAAAGGATCAAGGTATTTTATATACATTATTGCTCTTTATGTTCAAAATACTTACATAACACAGGTGCAGTGTTGAGATTTGACTCGTTTTTACATGTTAAACCAAATTTTAAAATAAAAAAACTAATTGCAATCTTTTGTATTCTACTTATTTATGTTAGATAAATTGAATAAAGAATAAAAAGGGTCATTTGATTCTTGCAATAAAAACAAGTCAAAAGACACATAGATCTCATTCAGAAAAAGAGCAAAGGAGCATTTATATTTTGAAGAAAAGAAAAAGGTTAAAGAAAATAATAAAACCATGAAAATAAACACATCTTTTTTACGAGATGATCTCAGGTGCTCGGGAACGGTAACAAACAAGAAAAATGATCAGTGATATATTTGTAGGTTTATTGTGGAACAAGTATCGGATGGTTCTGAAGTGGATCCTTACTCTCTACAAAAGCGGAACGCACATAAAATAGAGAAAGGTATAGCAGACTATAGCGTGTCACGTGCGCCATTGTTGTCTGCCATAGAGGAAGGTGGTACTATCACGAGTATTTCCCAGCTAGAAGATACAGGAGTGAAAACAGCGCCAACAACCCCCACTATCATAGAGGAAGAACCGTAAGCACTCTACTCCTAATTCTATTAAAAAATCAAATTCTTAATACTCTTATGTCTAAAGTGTAAAAGTCACTCATACATTTTCATCTGCACCTTTAAAGCATATGCAGTTTGAAACTTATTTCATAATGTTACCTTTATATTTTTTTAATCTTGGGAATTTAACAACAATGCAGGCAGTTACCGGGTTGCTGTAGATTTTATGGACAATGTGTTATATACATTTGTTCTTAAATGTCTACTGTATGTTTCAAATACCTAAACTGTCCTGTTTATCATATTCAGAATTTTATTTGGATTGTATCGCTGTTTTTTTGTTTTTTTATATAGATTTGAAGCCTCATTACACCAAACTTCGGATTCAGCACCAATCCTTCAACTAAATGGCGAAGAACTAAAAGAAGATTTACTTGATTGAATTTTCATCTGCGTGCAATACAAAATTATATGTAATATAATTGGACATTAGCTAAGAATGGACAACAATAAAACGGTGCTTAAGAAAGTGAATCGTGAAAAAAAATCGAACTTCTAACTTGTTCTTTAAATTTGGGTCCTTTAATAAAACTTACACAAGTTAAGTTGCTTACATTTTTCTTGAGTTTTCTTCATCATTTTTACTTACATATGTTAAGAATGGCAAAATATCGACAAGAATTGAATATCACAGAGGAATGCACCTGAAATACATTAAAGAATGTATATGTCTTTTGTCACCTTGCATGTTTGGATTAAATTTTGTTTGAATATATATACGAAAATATTATATAAACGAAACTAATCAAAAAAAAAAAAACAAACAAACATCAAAAACACGATAGTAATTGACTTTTGTTCAAGTGGAAATCATTTTAAATATTTTAATTACAGCTTCTATGGAGAGTCCAGAAACACAAAATTGGGCTTTACGAGTATTTCAGAAATGTCAGTATTAAAAATACAAATACAAAAACGGAAATATAAAAAAGGTTAATTTTGTTATGCTGTATATCGAAATGTCAAGGTAACCTCTCATCATCAGCATTTGAATCAAAACATTGGAATGTCAAGAATAAAAAGTACTCAAAGCCAAAAAGTTCGAACGGGGAAGCCAAATCCAGGACCTAGGATCGATCATGTGCAGTACATGGAAAGAAACCTGGTGTTTTAAACTATTTTGAATTTAACAATCGGAAATTTCAATAACAGAATATTAGCAATTTAATGTTAAATTCGTGTAAGAGAAGTCTGATGACCAGGCTTGTGATTACTCTCGGGGGCCTCTGGTCCGCCAGCAGCGGTTATTGACCCAGTGGTTTCAAAATACAAGTACTAAAACGGGTATAAAAACTGTTACCCCATACATTCTTTTTTTTTAATTGGAAAAATCAACGGGAATAGACCAAGTAAATGAAGAATTGTAAAATCATTAGTAGGAAAACAAAAACATCTTACAGAATAAACTGTAAACACAGAGACATGTCTCGTCTGTCGCAGCTGGACACAGTATAAAATAAAGTTAAATAAAAATGCAAACGTTTGAAGTTACTTTAGTACTGACAATAACTCATGATAATGATCTGTATTGATTCAAATGCAGCTGTACACCAAATATCAATGGTGTACCATTACTTGTTCACATAAGAAGAAAAAAAACATTTAGCCAAATGAGTATAAAAATTCATAGTCAGTAGACCATGGCTGCAGGAGCGTAACAGATAAAATAACCCTTAAACTGATCTGTACTGACGCTATTGCACTGCATATGTACCAAATATAAATGGTTTACCATGACTGCTTCATATAAAACAGACGTAAGTAAAAACGTGGACATATAAACCAAATCACAGTGTAAAATTTCGAAGTCAGTAGACCGTGACTGCAGGAGCATACAGGTGAAATCCTTTTAAAACTGATCTGAACTGGTGCTAATGCAGCTGCATACCAAATATCAATGGTGTGACATAACTAGTTCACATAAAACAGACTTAAGCAAAAACTTTAACCAATTGTGGACGCCGTCGCCGGAATCACCATACCTTAGTCTCGCCTTTTGCGACATTTGTCGCAGGCGAGACAAAAACTTCAATATGTTTGGGAAACAGAATCTGCACCATCTGACCGGAAAGTGGGCCTAATGGTGAAACTTCCCCTAAACGGTTATCTCTCTGGTGGGGGTGTAATTGCTACTTTCAATTACAAGAAACGTTCTGTGCAATATCATTTTAAACAGAATTCCGGTAACAGCAGTTGTCGACCCATACTCCAGGAAAGATCAAGCAAGCATTGAAATATATAAAGTTAAGCAAGGTCGGAGATGAACATGACGACCTTGATGAAATTAACATGAAAGGGTAATGATAATGTGGAGAAAAAAAATACATACAGTTTTTTTGTTTTCTTAAGACCCTACTATATCATCAAGATGCTATACAAAATCCAACTGACAGATAGCTTCCTTATTCAAACAGGAGTGTGTCAATCTTGTATTCTTCTCCTCGTTCTTTACATTTTGTGTAAACTGGCTATATTAATGCGATGTACAACTAGAGAAATAAAAGGGGGAATATCCTTAACCTTTGATCTGGTTTTGATTTTGATTTCGCTGATACCAGTGGAGGTGAATTCGATATAAACGACACCAAAATCGAAGAAGTTAGATAACTTTGTATACTTGGCAGTAAAATTGGTGCTACCAAATGAGACTTAGAGACGGGGGATGAAAGAAGAAGGATATGAACGTTGGGTAGGCTGCAGAAAATGACAGCAGACAGACCGAGATGGATGTCCTTGGCCGAGGCCTTATGTGCTCAAAGCACGAAGAGGACTAAGTAAGTAATGAATGTAGAAGAGAATATGGAAGACAGTTAAATGCATTTGATACTTTTTAAGTGTAGATTTCATGGTTTTCAATAATTCTTAAAAGAGTTGTCTCAGATTCAAAGCCAGAGCGAGATGTAAAGATGTCTGATTTTACAAAATTAGGGAGATATTTGGTTACAAATAACACGTTCAGATAATTTTGAATCAATCCAACACATGCACTGTTTTCTTTTATATGGCCATCACTTGGGTTTATAAGGAAAATATTGTGTATTTTACACTTTTGTTATTTTCTATTTGGATAGTAAACCGATTAGGATAAAATGTCATTTGTTAAGCAACATTTTTCATCTATTTCTTAAAATTAATTTCATCTAATTAAATTGTATTTGAAAAGGGGAACAAAGTGACATAAAAAAAAGTGCTGACTGTGGATGTTTCAAACGTTGTGACTATACCTAGGTAGGTACTGGAAATAAGTGCGAAGGTAGGTACTGGAAAGCCTGATCCAGCAGTGGTAGATAGGAAGAGAAGGATACGGTTTTCCAAAGTTTTTACTCCTAGCGTGTCCGATGAAGGTTAATCCAGAAAAGCGATTCACACACAGCGAAATTTTGCATTATACATTTATCAAAATCATTTCAATATGTGGATCGTGTCTTTCTGGCACATATTCCATATTCTTTCGTATTCAATATTAAATATCTTTTTATCTAACAGTCTTTACGCTTACAACGTTAGCCTACTTGACCCTATGAAGCGTCCTAGGGTCAAGTAGGCTAGTCTGACAGAAAACATCCTCGTCGTTCCAAGTACACCTCATGTCGTTGACTCAACTGACGAAGACACAATTGGTATATTTGGCAAATAAAGCTGAAATGGGGTCCTTATCAGGGTACTGGAGACGTTTTGCTGCGTAGTCCAAGTAGAGGGGAACGGTGCAACTGAACCATATCCAGGTAGACCCCAGGTCTTACCGCAATCGAGAGACAAACAATCTATTCAGTTCACAAGTTTTCGGCTGTCATCTGCAATCTCCGGTTGAAGGAGGACTAACCATCACGTCCGTTCAGCTGTAAGGACTGAGACGTGACTGATGATGAATGTTAAAAAAGTATAATTGTAGCAAAATTGTATACCAAGAACTTTTGGCTTTACCATCTATGTGGATCGGACGCATAGTTTTACCCATGACCGTAACACTTTAGTTTATTTGAGTAGGCCCTATACCACCTACTAGAAATGGTGTCACTGTGACCTATATTTAACGCATGAATGACTCATGTTTAGTTCTTGGTTAAGGTAAACAACTTGGATACTAGATGTTGGGGGTCAATGATTGTGTCTTGAATAACGTGACACCACCCACTAGAAGTGATGTCACCGTGACCTATATTTTACGCATGAATGACTTTGATTAAGTTCTTGGTTAATGTTCATAACTTAGATACTACATGCTGGGGGTCAATGATATTTCACTACTAGAGGTGTCGTAAGTAACGTGGCACCACCCACTAGAAATTAGGGGTCACTGCGAACTATATTTAACGCAAAAAAAACTTTGATTAACTTCTTGGTTAAGGTCCATATTTCAGCAACAACATGTTGGGGTCAATGACATTTTACCACTAGATGTGCCTTTCGTAGCTCGTCACCACTTACTAAAATTAGGTCACTGCAACCTATATTTCATGCATGAACAACTTTGGTTTTAGGTCCATATGCCTAGTATTACATGTTGCAGGTCAGTGATAATTCATGAACGGGAGGGCCTTCCTGTGGCTCATAGACACATATTTAGCTATATTACCAACATCCGTCATGGTTTGCGGCTGTTGGTGGAATGTCCCGAGATTTCCTTGCTCCGGCATCAGCACTTCTGTGTCAAGGAACACATCAAAGCAATGAAATTATCCGTATAAATTTCAAAATTGCCAAAACCCTAAGGTTCTTCCTACCGCAGACATAGGTTGATCTCAGTCATGATTTGGTCCAAGAAGTTCAAGTATATCTTGGTTTTCATATTCCAGGCATTTTTGAAAGGCATAGGTTGATCTTTGTCATAATATGGGCTCGAATTGGCATATTTTGGGCATAGGTTGATCTTTGTCATAATATGGGCTCAAATTGGCATATTTTGGTTTTATTGTTGTATGCTCTTCGTGTTTTTAGTGTATATCATTTACAATATTTTGGGTAGGGCACCTCTGATGGGTTTGTATAGACGAAACGCTTCAGTGTCAGACGTAGCAAACTTTATTGAATACCAAGTTAAAGTGTATTAATTTAGTATGTGATTGTCGGGCAACATATGATAGTATTTGTAAGATTTCTTTGCCAGACTTGTATGTAACTTGTTGATTACCCCGCACTTGTGAACTTCAATTTACAGGTGGAGCGTTATCGAAATTTAGCAAAGAATTCCGTTTAAACCGGTGCTAAGGCAGTCTTAAACTTGCAGTAAGGTGCGAGCGTTGGCTCCACGTTGAAGGCTACCTGTGAACAGCAATAAAACCGCTGTTTCTTTGCTTTGTTTTACTTCAATATTCATAATGTTAGGTTGTCGTGCATATATAAAGTATGTAACTTATTGTAATCACAATCCCTTGCTAGTGGGCCCATGCTTTCAGATATCCCTTCATTTTTCATATTTATTGCCTTGAATTTTGTTGTCATATCTGATCATTTTGAAACAATCACATTCCTTATGCCACGTTTTCACAATCTTTGTTTTTTTAACAAATATTTTAATTATTTAAACCTTGAAGAAACTAGAAAATATGCCTATGGGCCACAGGATGGCCCTCCCGTTCTTGAAATATCATTGACCCCAATGTGTATAACCTGGGTTATGGACCTTAACCAAAGACGTTCATGAATAAAATATAGGTCACAGTGACCTAATTTCTAGTGAGAGGTATAGCACTACCCAAGAAAATATCATTGACTCCCAACATCTAGTATCCAAGTTATAAACCTTAACCAAAGTCGTTCATGCATAAAATATAGGTCACAGTGACCTAAATTCTAGTGGATATCCAAGTCACATCTTGTGGTGAAATATCATTGACTCCCAACATCTACTATCCGAGGAATGGACCTTTCCCAAAGTGTTACCGGCGTACGGACAAGGAAAACTATATGGCCGATCAACATACGTTGTCGGGCCATAAAAAAGCTTTTACTTTGACGAATGAACAGAATAGACTCTCCCCGTAAGACTCTCGTTCTAATGTAATTTTGAATGGCTTCGATTGGAATCTAGGTCAATTAGAACTTGAACTCAGAATAATTTGGCACATATATTGATGGTAGGAATAAAAAAACTAAGTACCGGGCACACATAAAATGATGTGGATATAAAAATCAAATGTGGAGCGATTTAATCGGTGGGGTGTCCATGATACGTTCTTCCCTACATTTATTCACTTCTAAATCACTAGCTTTCTACAATGAAGAGGTAAACCTGCTTTTTGGATTATATCGGATTTCGTTGTTTTTAACCTGCGTCGCCGAATCTAGTAGTCTGGTCACTCCGTCCGTCCGTCGCGTTATAGGGATGCCTGTCTTGTGTAATCTGAATCTCAAAAACCAGACACTAGATCTTTCTGAAATTTTAGTGATTATAGATATATTAGTTGAGGACCTCTATTTTTGGGATCTCTTAGAAATTAGGGGCCCTAAAGGGGCAAGACCGCGACTTTTTTATTTGTATCCACAATAACTTTTGCTCTGGTTGACCAAATGCTATGAAACTTTTATGACATTACAGTAATGTTACTTACAATAAAAAGAAAGATGGGGTTGATTTGGGTGTCCCATCTTTTATTTAAGAAATAAGGGGTCCAAAGGGGGCTTAAAATGAAACTTCTATTTGTTTTCCACAATAACTAAGTTATGGTTGCCTGATGCCATGAATTTTATAATAATGTTCCTTACCATTAAATGATGCATTTGCATGATTTTTGAGATCTCCCCTTTTTATTGTTGAGAAATTAGGGACCCAAAAGGGGCAAACATGTTTTTTTAAAGGGGCAAACATCCAACTTTCGAAGCTCATCTCACGAAGGTGAGGGGGGCTTATGGGATACACCGAGCGTCGACGTCCGGATGTACTTACAGAAGAATGGTTAAGGTCCATGCACAATTACTGTCAAGTGCAACATTTACCATATCGGTATGGTAGGTATACCTAGTGATGCTGAACACATTGCATGCTTCGGATGCTGGCAGTGACCTACGTTTTCCGCATGGATGACCATTTACAGAAGTCTATTTTCGCTTACTGAGAAGTGCGACATCAACTATATTGCTATGGTAGGTGCACCTAGTGATACTTAGCATAATGCATGCTTCGGATGATGGCTGTGACCTCTATTTTCTGCATGAATTACCACTTACGGAAGAATGTTAATGTCCATTCCCGCTTACTGCCAAGTGCAATTTCAACTATAATGCTATGGTAGGTGCACCTAGTGATGATTAGCACAATGCACGCTTCGGATGCTGGCTGTGACCTGTATTTTCTACATGGATGACCACTTACATAAAAATGGTTTAAGTCTATTCCTGAATACAAGTGCCACATCAACCATATTGGTATGGTAGGTGCACCTAGGGATGCTTACCATTTTTATGGCCCGACCACGCATGTGGATCGGCCATATAGTTTTACCCTTGTCCGTCCTTAGTTCTTAGTTAAGGTCCATTACTCGGATACTAGATGTTTGGGGGTCAATGATATTTTACTACTAGATGAGTCTTGGGTAGGGCTACCACCCTATAGAAATGAGGTCACTATGACCTCTATTTTATGCATGAACGACGTTGATTAAGTTCTTCGTTAAGGTCCATTTCTTAAATACTAGTTGTTGGAGGTCAATAGTATTTCACTAGATGGGGTCTTGGGTAGGGCTACACCACCCACTAGAAATTAGGTAACTGTGACCTATATTTTATGCATGAAAAACTGGTTGTATAAGGTCCATTTCTTGGATACTAGTTGTTGGAGGTCAATATTTCACCACTAGATGAGTCTTGGGTAGGAATTAGGTCACTGTGACCTATATTTTATGCATGAACGACTTTAAGGTCCATAACCCAGGTTATACACATCGGGAGTAAATGATATTTCAAGAACAGGAGGACCATCCCGTGGTTCATAGGCACATTTTCTAGTTTTGGGTCTGATTTTGTGAGTGTTTTTTGTTGTATTCTTGTAAGATATACGGATCTTACACTTCATTTAAGTATTCATATTCTGTCTAAAAATTGGATTGAATGTGACAAATATGCTTTGTCAGTCCACCAAAGGATGCAAGTGTCAAAAACTATTGACTGTCCATATTGGGTCTAGAACCTGCAGGGCTCAGCACGACGCAAGGCCAATATCATTGGTCTTGTTTTTTTAACATCACACAAGGGTTTGCATTTCATAAGCAGTTGGAAGATTTTCATGATATTGCCAAATTCTGTGTGATAACTTCATTTCTATACAGGATTGATTTATAAATTTCATTTGTGCGCATATTTAAGCTTGTGATGTAAGGTAAACATCTTTTTGAGGGCTTGAGCCATGCTGTTTTTATATCCCATTGTTTTGATCAGACTGGCTGTAAGTGTTCCAAACATATTTTGAAATGTTTTTTATTTTGTTTTCTGGCAACCTTCATTTCTTTTAATTATATTTACACATCATCTTTGTTCTGACTGAAATTATTTATATTAGGCTGTTCTTCCAAATCTTGTTCAATACATTTATTCTACATCCATGTTTTTTTTCTGATATTAAAACAAAACAAAGAAAAATATTATATATATAAAATTTAATACCAGATCTGTGGAACAAGTTTGTAATGCTGTGTTATATCACAAGTATCAATCATTAAGGTACAATTCTGACATTTCATCATACAACATGATTATCAAAGTACATACCCAACAGGGATAAAAAATGAGTTATGTGAAATGATCGTCAATTCTATGAAATTTATCTATTCATTAGATTAAATAGGTCTGCATTAACAATATAGTGGTGAATACATGAAGATATTTTGATTTTTGATTATTCACATCTTTGTAATGATGTCAGATCTAAACCATGAATGCAATTTTCAACTGCATCACAGTACTTATAATGGAATGAAGATAACAATAATGGTGGATTTGAGATCATTGACTTTATAATGAATGTATGGAAGTTCATGTAGATTGAGATCAACTTAGTTGCCCTGAATACATCATGTAACCAAGGGATAATGCATTTGTTTTGTTTCATTAGCAAGAACTATAAATAGTACCAATATGAGCCTTGCACTTTAAAATTTTAACTCCCCCATAAATCATTCAGTTTGTTTTTTGCTATTTACTGCCAAGCTTTCCCACATACACCTTCTGTTCTAGGTTTACCATGCCGAAAGATGAAACTGATGGTCTACCGGTACATTACCAATCTGCAATATTAAAATGACTCAACCTCTTGGCACTCTATCAGATAAACACAAACCAGAATTTCAAACCCTTGAAAAAAAAAAAACAATAAGTAAATGAAAGATGGATGACTTTCATCATGCATTCATTATTTCATTTTCACAATCTCTGAACTTAAATTACAAGATCATTACAACAAAGTCTACATTCAATAACCTTAAAAGATCTACTGTATCGGCAGCCAGAAATGCATTGTTGTGTTAATGTTGATTCCAGAGACACAGAAACAGGTACAAATCTCCTATGATCCAGTATTAACATATTCAATCAGTTTTAATATACAAATTGCATTATGTTTTTAAGTTAAATAATACAATAAAACAAAAATTGAAGAAATAATACATGTCAATGCATATAAATAAATGATCTATTTCAAAACTGCATTAGAACACAAGTAAAGACTGAACTGACAATTGTAATAATACTTAGAAATGTTTTGGCAAAGGATATATTTATACCTAAAACAAATTCAGCAGTATTTTTTGGCATAAAGTGATCATTTTCATTTTCAAGCTAAAATTTTGCTAGGGATATATTAACTTTAAAACATTGCCATAACATTATGCAATCACCAAATTTTTGAAGCGTTATAAAAATCCAAAACAAATTCAGCAGCATTTTTATAAATACGTGTTATAATTTATTATATTTTCGATATTGAACAAGACAGAATATAAAGTGATGCATGTATTTAAAAACTCAGCATCAAATATTTCACATAATTTTTGTGATAGACAAATCTTTGAAGATGTATTTTTTGTATTATGCATCACTCTACTAGTATCTAAACCTGTAATTCTCCAGCAGTTTTTTTTATAAGGATATAACAATCAGCAATCTGTATATTAAAACCTCCACATTAAATTAAAAGCCACCTGTTGTGACCACTGAAAGCCATGTAAATGTATATCTTTAAGATTTACATTTAGGATGAAAAAAGTATCTACAACATTTCATCATAACATTGTAACAATATTTATTGCACCAAAATATTTTTGTAACCATTTTAAATGTTTATGATTATGAAGAATGATATGTAAAATAACTTTCAGAGGCCACTTCAGGCTGTTCTATTCAATAAAATATACTTTGGAATTCAATACACAATTAAGGCAATCATTGCATATTGCATGCCTATATCACAATTGTATTATATAAAAACAAACTACAAATAAAACAAAAACAATGCACAGATGTAACAATTGATAATAATGGTTCCCTTGCCTGTGAAGGCTAAAACAATTCTATTTAATTTGAACAATTCATTGTGTAGAAAATAAATTGGTTAAAAATTGAATAAAAGTTCTACATTGACATTTGAGGGTGTAGCATAAGCAAACATACATGTATTTTGCTTTTTTAAAAACACTACTTTATGCATTTAAGAATATAGCAGAAGCGTACAAGAGTTATCTCCTTTTGTTGTGAGGAAACACCACTTTGACTACCACATTAAATATCAGAAGAAAAGGGCCTTGTATTATTATCAAAATACATTCTGCACAAAGAAGCAAGTACATGCACCATCTCTCAGAGACGTTTATTTTGGTTTTGTAGTTAAAGCTAAATGAACTTTCTTTGTTTTTATCAAAAGAAAGGACAATGAGCATGTACTTTAATCCTTCTACATGTGTAGAAATCATTCTATACTTTACACTGAATAGTTATAAAATTAAGAGAAAGAAAAAACAACACCCAATGATTGTATATTGATTCTAATAAATCAGTTCCACCAATTCAATACAAAATTGTCATTTATTCCAAAAAGATATCTTCCGTAAATCTTACCCATATTCATATATCTAGAATTAAAACATTTCTAGATATTTATTAATTTTTTTTTTAATTTTCAGAAATAAACTAGCTTTCAAAACGAAAGTGGCATTAAATATTTAACATGAAAAACAATAATCATATTGAGTTGATGGACATGTCACAATTTGCACTTTCAATGCTCTAAAGTATACACAACTTGATGAATTCACTCATCTTAAAAAATAAAAAAAGAATTAGAATTAAATGATACAAATATATCTAAGCTTGAATTATAAATTTTCTGTACACAACAGTTCCATGCAGTGGCATCAAATTACCCAAACTATTTCAAATCTAAGCACTTCATATCAGCAAAAAGTTTTCAGAGCATATATGTCATATACATGTATGGAGTTCAAATATCAAATGCATTTTACCCTACCAAAAGTAAATTTTAACTAGCACTAAAAACTGAAATGACAAATGTTTGATAGGACCTGAAGTAAATTTTATTTAATAGTTAACATTAATATAGTGAGCTAATTACATTCAGTAAAGTAAATCCATTTTGAATATAATAACAACCAAACTTTGAAGACTTTACATGTATGTATTTCTAACATCAAAACAACAGTAGAGATAAAATAAATACTCTGGTATAAATTAAAACAATAATTGATAATCTGGCCATTTAAAACTTGAACACATGGTCTATGATAATAAGCAGCTAATGAACCTTTTGTGCCTGATTGAACTTGGTATGGTTGGCAGCTTTCCCCCAGAAATACTCTCCACTCTTCTGCTTCACACCCTGACTGCTTGGTCTAGACTTTCCCTGATTCAGATTTGAGGTATTTTTCCCCTTACTATGGTGAGCTTTTGTTGATTGCAGATTTTTCTTTTGAGATTTTTCTGGGCTCTGGTCAGGTGACTTGCTGCTGTCAGACAGAGATCCTCCATCATCAGAAGACAGAGACATGGCCTGCTCATCGTCAGACTTGGACTTCCCAGCTATGCTGTTAACCTGATTCAGAAACTGTTGTCGTACCTCATTGACATGGTCTGGAGAGTATCGCACACCGTTGACTTGCTGCTCTTGTTGTTTACGCTTACTACTACTTCGATGATGTCGGTGGTGGTTGTAATGGTACCCGCTGTAGACTAGATTATGATTGTTGGCATATGGACGGGATGAAGTGTTTGATCTTGTTGTTACAATGTTAACCTACAAGACAAGAATAATTTCACCATCTGTACAAACACACAGAAAAAACTTTCACTTATTGGATTTTAACATAAATGTTTTTGCACAAATAAAACACTAAACCAGATTTTGTTTTGATAGAATATTTAATATCTGGAGGTGTATAACAACCAAGAAGAAGCAAATAATTGAGTTGATGTAAAGTACATTTGTACATACATGTAAATTAAGAAAACATACAAACAGTCAAAACCTTTTTTTTTATTCTAATTTCCAATTATGAATCTAAACAACACCTGTCAAATAAATCAACTAAAAATTGAGATTAAACGGAAAAGTGAACCAACGCCGGTTTCTTTGGGTTCATCAGAAATCCAGATGAGGATACCTCTTGGTATGCTGGGTTGTCTCTATCAACATTAAAATGAAAAGAAAAAGGACAACAACATCAACTGGATTTGCAAGTCTATGTCTTTATTTCTGTTTGACCGACTAGTTTCGGTGCCTAGGGCACCGTCATCAGGGTACAGATATTAAAAAAATAGGACCTGAAGTACAAATGTGGGTTCATAAAATATCTTTGAACCCAAAGAAACCGGCGTTGGTTCACTTTTCCGTTTAATTTATTATTCTTTGTGAACCCCTGCATTCCTCTAAGGAAACCGCCGTTGCACGAACCCGCGCTGAACCCACAGCCAACTGCACGGAGTATCAACACACTGATAAACTTACTTGAACCCACAACTTATTGGAAGGAACCCACAGATCAACTTAGCTCTTTAACTTCAAAAGGAAACCTGGATTATCCCAAAGATTTCGTACCCAGTGCCCTACATATACAATAGATTCAAAAGGACTTGAGAAACCAGTATAACCATTAATACACCAGCAGAGAAATATTGTGTACTCATTTAAAAATCCACTATTCACATGTGTAAAGCTAAATTGATACAATTATAAAAACATAAACCAACAGTGACTTGGAAGCCGTATTCGAACTATTTACAAGAAAGCAGAATTTTTTAATGAGTCAAAAAACCCAAAACCAAACCACCCATGGAGAATTACATTCAATACCATATCATTATGAACATAATAGATTGATAATCAACAGACTTCCTTATTGCGACAATCCCCGTCATTCTTATACCCCCCGACGCTCTTCGGAGCAGTACCTCTATTGGCCAGGAGGGAAACCAGGGGAAGTGGTACGGGGGTATAGAATGTGTGTCCACTGGAATACCCGCCATTCATCATTGATAATGCCTGATGAAAGTCTTAAAATCACCAGAACAGTGCAAAAAATGTTGACTTTACAAACTCAACCAACATGTGAATTTAACAAAACTGAAACAAACCTCTTGCCAACCAAAAACATACTACAAACTTGGCACCATAGTATTAAGAAACTCTACACAAATTTGATAACTTTGTATTATTGTTTTTTTTTTTTTGCCTTGAGATATTTTAAACCATTATTTCTATTAATAGTTAAATTTTACTTTCACTTTCATTTTCAACGTCGTCATGGACTCTTAATTATGACGTCATATTTTATGAACCCACATTTGTACTTCAGGTCCTATTTTTTTAATATCTGTACCCTGATGACGGTGCCCTAGGCACCGAAACTAGTCGGTCAAACAGAAATAAAGACATAGACTTGCAAATCCAGTTGATGTTGTTGTCCTTTTTCTTTTCATTTTAATGTTGATAGAGACAACCCAGCATACCAAGAGGTATCCTCATCTGGATTTCTGATGAACCCAAAGAAACCGGCGTTGGTTCACTTTTCCGTTTAATTTATTATTCTTTGTGAACCCCTGCATTCCTCTAAGGAAACCGCCGTTGCACGAACCCGCGCTGAACCCACAGCCAACTGCACGGAGTATCAACACACTGATAAACTTACTTGAACCCACAACTTATTGGAAGGAACCCACAGATCAACTTAGCTCTTTAACTTCAAAAGGAAACCTGGATTATCCCAAAGATTTCGTACCCAGTGCCCTACATATACAATAGATTCAAAAGGACTTGAGAAACCAGTATAACCATTAATACACCAGCAGAGAAATATTGTGTACTCATTTAAAAATCCACTATTCACATGTGTAAAGCTAAATTGATACAATTATAAAAACATAAACCAACAGTGACTTGGAAGCCGTATTCGAACTATTTACAAGAAAGCAGAATTTTTTAATGAGTCAAAAAACCCAAAACCAAACCACCCATGGAGAATTACATTCAATACCATATCATTATGAACATAATAGATTGATAATCAACAGACTTCCTTATTGCGACAATCCCCGTCATTCTTATACCCCCGACGCTCTTGGGAGCAGTACCTCTATTGGCCAGGAGGGAAACCAGGGGAAGTGGTACGGGGGTATAGAATGTGTGTCCACTGGAATACCCGCCATTCATCATTGATAATGCCTGATGAAAGTCTTAAAATCACCAGAACAGTGCAAAAAATGTTGACTTTACAAACTCAACCAACATGTGAATTTAACAAAACTGAAACAAACCTCTTGCCAACCAAAAACATACTACAAACTTGGCACCATAGTATTAAGAAACTCTACACAAATTTGATAACTTTGTATTATTGTTTTTTTTTTTTTTGCCTTGAGATATTTTAAACCATTATTTCTATTAATAGTTAAATTTTACTTTCACTTTCATTTTCAACGTCGTCATGGACTCTTAATTATGACGTCATATTTTATGAACCCACATTTGTACTTCAGGTCCTATTTTTTTAATATCTGTACCCTGATGACGGTGCCCTAGGCACCGAAACTAGTCGGTCAAACAGAAATAAAGACATAGACTTGCAAATCCAGTTGATGTTGTTGTCCTTTTTCTTTTCATTTTAATGTTGATAGAGACAACCCAGCATACCAAGAGGTATCCTCATCTGGATTTCTGATGAACCCAAAGAAACCGGCGTTGGTTCACTTTTCCGTTTAATTTATTATTCTTTGTGAACCCCTGCATTCCTCTAAGGAAACCGCCGTTGCACGAACCCGCGCTGAACCCACAGCCAACTGCACGGAGTATCAACACACTGATAAACTTACTTGAACCCACAACTTATTGGAAGGAACCCACAGATCAACTTAGCTCTTTAACTTCAAAAGGAAACCTGGATTATCCCAAAGATTTCGTACCCAGTGCCCTACATATACAATAGATTCAAAAGGACTTGAGAAACCAGTATAACCATTAATACACCAGCAGAGAAATATTGTGTACTCATTTAAAAATCCACTATTCACATGTGTAAAGCTAAATTGATACAATTATAAAAACATAAACCAACAGTGACTTGGAAGCCGTATTCGAACTATTTACAAGAAAGCAGAATTTTTTAATGAGTCAAAAAACCCAAAACCAAACCACCCATGGAGAATTACATTCAATACCATATCATTATGAACATAATAGATTGATAATCAACAGACTTCCTTATTGCGACAATCCCCGTCATTCTTATACCCCCCGACGCTCTTGGGAGCAGTACCTCTATTGGCCAGGAGGGAAACCAGGGGAAGTGGTACGGGGGTATAGAATGTGTGTCCACTGGAATACCCGCCATTCATCATTGATAATGCCTGATGAAAGTCTTAAAATCACCAGAACAGTGCAAAAAATGTTGACTTTACAAACTCAACCAACATGTGAATTTAACAAAACTGAAACAAACCTCTTGCCAACCAAAAACATACTACAAACTTGGCACCATAGTATTAAGAAACTCTACACAAATTTGATAACTTTGTATTATTGTTTTTTTTTTTTGCCTTGAGATATTTTAAACCATTATTTCTATTAATAGTTAAATTTTACTTTCACTTTCATTTTCAACGTCGTCATGGACTCTTAATTATGACGTCATATTTTATGAACCCACATTTGTACTTCAGGTCCTATTTTTTTAATATCTGTACCCTGATGACGGTGCCCTAGGCACCGAAACTAGTCGGTCAAACAGAAATAAAGACATAGACTTGCAAATCCAGTTGATGTTGTTGTCCTTTTTCTTTTCATAAAAATTGAGATATTTAAGAAACAGTTTGGTGCTGGTTTATTTTGGCTTGTTTCAAGATATAACATGTATAAATAAGAGAACTTACTTAAGTACATACATGTATTACAAATTATCACAATAAACTGAAATAATGTCTTTCCATGCCTTGATTGTACATGTATTATTGTTATGTGAACATTACCTGATTGTTGTATCTATCTTTTTCTTTCTGCAGATATTCATCAATGTCAACAGTGTGTGCTTTATTTTCCATATTTCCATCCTTTGATGTTGCCAGTGTGCAGATTGCTCCAAATGATTCACCAAATCTACAAAATGCAATATAACTCTTTTATAAATAAAATATGATAAAGAAAATATTATTTGTCTACAAGCATGACAAGGTAGTTATAAATTTGTAAAGGTCTATATGATGAAACCATAGTTTCAAATAACTAGCTGGTAAGCCAATGTTAATGCTCCAGGGTTATCACTCCAAAACAAGATAGTTATTGAAAATAAAGAAAGAATGTGTCTATGGGACACAGGTGCCCCAGCTGGCACCATAATAGAAAGTAGAAGTCCAACAGTGAACAGGTCTGAAAGTAGCTTAGGACATACAGTTTGTCATACTGAACCATCTTACCAAATTTCAAATCATTCTCACGTACAGTTTCTGAGAAAAGCTTGACGGTTATTTTTCATGTAATTTTTTCATCTCGTTCCAGCCCCAAAGAGGAAGTAGAAGCTTAAGTCTGACAGGTCTTAAAGTCGCTCTTGATGAACAGTTTGTCATACTGAACCATCCTACTGAGTTTCAAATCATTCTCATGTACCGTTTGTGAGAAAAGCTTGATGGAAATTCATACGGACGGACATACATACTGACATCAGTAAAACTTAATGCCCCCCACCCGATATGTAGTCCCGGGGGCATAAAAACATTGTTACATGTATAGAACATATAAATGTTAAAATATGCATGTAGTGTCATCGACATAAATTATCATAATCTAAATTGTTAAAACCTTAAAAGGTTTATTTCAAATCTACAGGTGTACCTGAAACAAACATCACTAGGATCAACCCATAATGTCAGTTCACAATATAGCATCAGATCTCTGTATCCCAGATTACTTTTGCTCAAAGCTCTCTCGATTACTGGATCAACTGGTTCTTCAGGACTAATCCTAATACATCTGTATGCCTGTCCTTTGGCGGGATGATCATTATACCAGTGGTTCTTATATCTCTCAACTAAAGCAGCTGATAAACTGTCAGAAAATGATTCCATTTTGTCATTGGCAATACTGCCACATTGACGAACAACCCTCGTCAGGAAAACAACTGCTGCTGCTATTTCTTCTCTCATTGTTAGTGTCTTTTGAGCTGTCACTTAGATAAAACTTCATCAAGTTGTGATAAAATAAATCACTTGGGACAGAATCTGTTGGATCCTGTCTAATTTCCTAGCCTCGGTTTGGGTTTGTTATTGTGTCTTTGTTTACGATCTGAAAGAAATGTTTACAATTGTACTTGTTATTTCCGATAGCTTTCAAATAGCCAAAACAAAGAAAAAACTTTAAAAATAAGATTCATTTTCCCGTTCTTTAATTTGTCATTGAATTCTAGCCCACAGCGGAAAATTTTTATGATGATATCAGACGATGAATCAGTTTTCGAAATACGCAGTTACACGACTTCAAGATTATAATTTTAACAATTCATGACACTATTTTGATATAGAATTATGTATTTCAAAAGAAGAAGGACACCAAACTCACCTAATTAGCTAAAATTTCTTTGTTTTCATCAATTTTCTGGAATGTCCACCATAACCGTCTCCGCGCACAAATACCAACGTTGTGATATCCAATCACAAACTTCTTCCGTTCACGAGTTGCTACGAAAGCAGTGTCGTCATATTGCGGGAAATTTACACGTGTATATGTTTACATTATAAAAAAATATTTTTATTTCTCCTCAAAATCTGGAATGACAACCTGGAGAATGATAAAATCAATATTTTCTTTCTAAAATAACATAAAAATAATCCTTATTCGAGAATGCCGAGAATGATGGTCAATAATCGGGAAACTGGAAAGTTTAGAATTAACGGTTTTCGTATTCGTAGTATATTTTTGTAATGTAAAAATATTTAATTGTGAATTGAGAAGCGGGTTAGAATTTTTTCACATTAATTATCTTCGGTTAATTTATTTCTAGAGTTCATCTTCTTAGCGTGACTGATTAATTTGTTCATTTCATTGGTTTATTTCATTTCTTTGTTAAGATCGATATATAGTTTCCTATCTGAGTAAATTTTATCATTCTTATGTGCAACGATTGCACGACAAAACGTGATTTTTTTTTGCTAGACGAAAAGTTTTATTTTCTAATCTTTATAGAAGTTTTTTTTACATGAAAATAGACCGGATGCATCTTTATTTGCCCCAAATGATGGTTTGCATTTAAATAATGCGGGTACAGCAAGGCTAAGACTCAAGTTTATTAATATTATTAGACATGTTCAACTTTAATGTTTTAATAGTAGATTGGATGTATTTTGTGTTTTTGTATATTCAGTTATAAAATTTTACTTTTCTAATCTTGTTTTCTTTTTCTCTTTTCAGGAAGAAGTTACCCAGAATATGGTGCTTTTTCCCTTTTAGTCCATTTTTAGCCTTTAAGTGCTTTGAGTGGATTGCACTTACTTCATTACCTTTATGCGTTTTGAAGTGTTGTGCTCTAGGACTATTTTATTTTCAAGAGAAAGAGAAAGCAATAAGTAGAAAGGTTTTATATATTTGGTATTTTTGGCGGCCTTTGGTTTGGCGGACTTTTGTGCCAAAAATATTGTTGTTTTATTATAATTTATTGGTAATTTATGATATTGATGTGATTTATATTTATTTTTGTAATTTGTATATTGACTTTCGTTTAATAATACTGCCAAATTCTATGTGTCTGTTTGATTTCTTTGCCTCGACTTTACCTAAGCTATACAAGGAACAATTTATATATTTTTGTAATGTAAAAATATTTAATTGTGAATTGAGGAGCGGGTTAGAATTTTTTCACATTAATTATCTTCGGTTCATTTATTTCTAGAGTTCATCTTCTTAGCGTGACTGATTAATTTGTTCATTTCATTGGTTTATTTCATTTCTTTGTTAAGATCGATATATAGTTTCCTATCTGAGTAAATTTTATCATTCTTATATGCAACGATTGCACGACAAAACGTGATTTTTTTTTATAACCCGCCTCTCCCACCCTTTTTCTATTTTTGTGTTAATGTATTATGAGCAGACTTTTGTGCCAAAAATATTGTTGTTTTATTATAATTTATTGGTAATTTATGATATTGATGTGATTTATATTTATTTTTGTAATTTGTATATTGACTTTCGTTTAATAATACTGCCAAATTCTATATGTCTGTTTGATTTCTTTGCCTCGACTTTACCTAAGCTATACAAGGAACAATTTATCAACCACGAAATAACAGAGTGGATAATTAAAAAGTTTCCTAAAGAACCGAAAACAAAAAGTGATTTTGAATGGGCAAGAATCGGAATGGAAACAAGTGTCGTCAGGAATACCTCAAGGATCTGTTCTTGGCCCACTTCGTTTTGTTATATACATAAATGATCTCCCTGGGACAGTTGAGTCACCAGCTTACTTGTTCGCAGATGATACAAAAATATACAGAATAAAACAAAGCTCCAATAGGGATATTCTGCAACACGATTTGAACAAACTTGAAGAATGGAGTAATACCTGGCTTTTGAGATTCCACCCAGATAAATGCAAGCACATGACAATAACAAGAGACAAGAACCAGCAAGAGACCACTTATAAACTCATGGGAAAGAACATTGGAAAAACAGAGGAGGAAAAAGACATTGGAGACACTGTAGACAACCAACCTAGATTTGAGAAACACATAAGCGAAAAGGTCAACAAGGCAAACTCCATTTTTGCAATCATCAGACGATCATTTAGAAACTTGACAGCGGAGACCTTCCTACCACTTTACAAAGCCATGGTAAGATCACAACTTGACTATGCTAGCACGATATGGGGACCATACCAAAAAAAGATGTTAGACAAGATTGAGCAAGTCCAGAAAAGAGCCACCAAACAAATCCCGGGCCTTGCCAGTAACCTCTCTTACCCAGAAAGACTAAGGAAATTGAAACTACATGTACCAACATTAAGCTACAGAAGGGTAAGAGGGGATATGATTGAACTATATAAGATAACACACGAAATTTACTATCCAATGGCTACAAATGGCATAAAACTAATTAAAGACACCAACATCAGATATAGTACAAAGACCAACAATCTGAAAATTATCCAGCAAAGACCAACACTTGAGAGCAGAAGAAATTTCTTTTCCATTAGAGCTTCGAAAATCTGGAACAAATTACCCTATAACGTTGTGAATGCACCATCAATTAACAGCTTCAAATACCGACTTGATAGACACTGGGAAAACGAAGAACTTTTTTACAACTATAGAGCAGAGATAGATACGATGTATGGAAGTCACGGACCAAATTCAACATCGGTCGAAGAAGAATTTGAGCCTTTAGTAGAGGCTTCTACCGAAGCCTGTTAAAGGAATCATCCTTATGTAATTCCAGTTTCAAACCGTGTGGTGAGTTAAAAGAAATTGAACATGAAGTTGTGCTTTGATAATCTCTTGAAGTCAGCTTATTTAGCGAGATTTAAATGTTTAGGGAGCATGTTACATGTTAAATTCATCAAATAAAAGATAATAACGTAAATAATTCCTCAAAAGGGGGGGCCTATTTTTTCGGTCAATAAAGTATCTTTTTTTTTTGCTTGAGCGAGGCCGGGTCACTGAGAATTTTTCATACACTGGCACACAGTATAAACAAGAAGCTCACAGAGGCCTGATTGAACCGCTCACCTGACTTCGGTGACTGATAGAATGAAAATAAATATTTACATATTTTGAGGTTAAAAATGTAAAGAATCAAATAACTTCAACCTATGAAGGCTTTTGTAGAGCGCATATAGCCAAACACTTCAAAGTTCAACAAGCAAAAACTTTACATTATCTTTTATAGGTTTGATCTGAGATAGTTATTCTCAGGTTTGATCTGCAAGGCAAAAAACCAAAAGCTTTACAATATTAGGTGTTTTAACTTTATAAAGGGTTATCTCATTCTGATAGGCTCAACTAATGGGTACTTTATAGAGCTTGATCAGCTAAATGGGCTAAAGGTTAAAGCAGGTAACAGCTTTTTTTCTATTTGCCTTGAAGTTTTTATTCTATAGGCATCATCGCCCAAACCTAACAAATGCCCTCACAATAAACCAAAACAATTAAGAAAAAAGACAAATCAGCGCCTAGTTATTCTTAATATTAATTGTCAATCTATTAAGTCTAAGGTGCCCGAACTACATCAAGTCATAAACCAAGTCAAACCTGATATTATAGTTGGCACAGAATCTTGGCTCAACCCAGAAATAAACAACTCTGAAATATTTCCAAATAACATGTTAGTAAATAGACATGTTCCAACAAAGACAATAAAACCCAAATGTGACATACCATGGTTAACACCAGAAATAAAAAGACTCATAAGAAAAAGAGACCGCCTATATAGAAAAGCTAAAAATGGGAAAAGTAAAAACAACTTCAAACATACTAAAAAGATCGTACAACAAAAACTAAGACAATCTTACTGGAGCTACATAGAAAAGATCATATTAGAAGATAGCAAATCAGGTGAAAGTAAACCAAGTTAAAAGTTCTGGTCGTTCATTAGAACCCAAAAAAACTGAAAACATCGGTGTTGCACCTCTCAAAGTAAATGGCATTACGAAGACCCAACCATCAGAACAAGCAGAAGCACTAAACAGCCAGTTCCATTCAGCATTCATAACTCCCAAGCCCTTAAATCTAACACATATTTGTGAACTACAGCAACTTAATAATACCAAACATCACAGCAGCATGAGCCCAATAACAATAACATCAGAGGGAAGATGTAAACTATTGCAAAATCTAAACCCTAAAAAAGCCATAGGGCCAGATATGATCTCACCACATTTTTTGAAAGAAGTTGATTAAGAAATATCGCCAATTATAACTGACCTTTTCAACTCATCTATCAATTCAGGAACAGTGCCAAAAGATTGGAAAAATGCAATAGTTACACCGGTTTTTAAAAAAGGAGCAAAATCAAAACCAGAAAACTATAGGCCAATATCACTGACATGTATTTTAAGTAAAGTATTAGAACACATATTAGTAACATCAATAATGAAACATCTAGATACTAATCACCTTCTTTACCCACTTCAGCATGGTTTTAGATCCAAAGTTAGCTGTGAAACACAACTCTTAACTTTTACACAGCAAATTTTTGATGATATGGCAAATGGCAAACAAACTGATGTAGTTGTAATGGATTTTAGTAAGGCTTTTGATAAGGTGGACCACCAAAGACTCATTCTAAAACTTAAACGCATGGGCATTAACAACAAAATTTCCAACTGGGTACAAGCTTGGTTAAACAATCGCTCACAAAAAGTTGCTGTACATGGCCACATGTCCAATAGCTGTCCAGTGCTCTCAGGCGTGCCACAAGGCTCTGTTTTAGGCCCATGTCTGTTTCTAATTTACATAAACGACATGCCAGACAACCTGCATCTTCGCTAGCCAAGGGTTACGATCCGCTATCTCTCATCTTCACCCTTGGCAGATCTAGAAGGATTTTTGTGGTCATACATTCTCTCATCTGATTGGATGCAGTGAAAGTTGGCTGCATCCAATCAAATTGCTCCATTTCCATTATTAAACAATCTGTTAACAAACATGTGGGTTTACAACGGTGATAAATAATTATTATTTTTGCAAAAAATATTAGCAATTTTGATCAAATCTTACCAAAATTACCTTTGTTTTATCTTTAGATAAATGTTTGTTGTTAATGTAATGGCATATTTTCTATTTTTGCAACTATCTGGATGAAACTAATTTTTTTAACTTGGAATAGATATTGCTTCAAGGGAGATAATTAAAATGTTGAGATTACAAAAACCTTCTAGATCTGCCAAGGGTGAAGATGAGAGATAGCGGATCGTAACCCTTGGCTAGCGAAGATGGACAACCTGAAAAGTAATGTTCGCCTGTTTGCTGACGACACTATTGTGTACCTAAACATCTCCTCCATAACCGATTGTCATACTCTACAGTCAGACCTACATAAACTTGAAAAGTGGGAGAATGAATGGCTTATGTCTTTTAACCCAGATAAATGTGAGATAATAAGAATATCAAGAAAACGAACACCCATCACTTATGATTATAAATTTCATAACCAAATACTCAAAACAACAGACAAAGCTTAATATCTGGGAATTACAATCACAAAAGACTTGAGCTGGAATAATCACATCAACACAATCTCAAACAAAGCAAATGCATCATTACAATTTATTGAAAGGAACATCAAAACAAATAACATCAAAACAAAAGAAACAGCATACAAGACCTACGTAAGACCAAAACTAGAATACTGCAACATCATATGGGATCCCTGGCAAAAACCTCTAATAAACAAACTTGAAATGACCCAACGAAGAGCAGCAAGATACACACTTAACCAATACCAATATCAAAGTAGCGTCAGTGCCATGCTTCAACAACTTGAATGGCCTACATTACACCAAAGAAGAAACTTAACAACAGTAACAATGCTATATAAGATCCAACATCAACTAGTCAACATTATCAATCCACCAACTATATGATACCAACAAGAGACCATAAATTCCTTGTACCATTCTCTCCCACAAACTACCACGCACACTCCTTTTTTCCCAGAGCAATAAAAATATGGAATTCACTCCCCTCTGCAGTTGCTTACAGCCCAGACTTGGATACGTTCAAGTCTGGTGCATCCTCATTCCTATACACATTCTAAATAAATAACTGATTTTATCTTATTTGAAAATGAAAAATAAAAATAAATTAAAATTAAAGAAAAAAATAAAAGCATCACTTATTTGTATATATGTTCAGTGTTTCCCCCTCTAATTTGCTTCGCTTTATTATTTTTAAAATTACAAATTTCCGGCATGCGCCTCCTTAGTTTTCATCACCACATTGATGTTCAAGGAGTATCCTGTAGATGTAGATGAAAGTAGAAATAAAAAGCCTAATAAATCCCGCTCTCATACACTCACACATACAACTATCGTTCTGTTTAGGATGATTGTTTTAACAGTACAACATATAAATGAAAAATAAATAAAATGCAGATAAAAATACAAATACTATTGTATTATTATTTATTATTATGGGGAGTCAGTAGTAGTAGGAGTCGTGGTTCACGTTTATTATTTTTCAGGCTGATTAAGGCTGATTAGGCCTTTGCGCATGCCTATAACGTCATATCCGCTTCCGGTCCGCCATCTTGGATCTCACCGGCCATTTTGCTTCCGGTTCCGCCATTTTGGTTTGGTGCAACTTCCGTTTTTTTAAGGGGATGTAATTTCGGAAAGTCACCACACGGTAAAAGGCTTATATCTTTGTTGTTTCTCGACAGATTCCTTTCGGGTTTGTTGCATGGTCTATGGTTCAACATTGTCTTTCCGTTAATTAACATAATGGTGGTCAGTGGTCATTAAGGGGTTGACCATTAGGTGACCATTTCTTATTTCTGATCAAAGGTGGGGTTTTTGTATATCGTTGGAAAGGTCGCAAGGTGTAGATACTATTTTTGAGATGTTTGAGTTGGTAGTGGTCGGACAGTCAGGTCTTTAAGCGTGTAATATATCATTGTAAAGTTTCTTTTTAATTCTTGGCTTGGTCTTTATCTTAGGAGGGAGTAACTCTTGGTTTTTACTGTATTGGGTGGCGTATTATAAGGTATGCATCGGGGTTTGGGGATCGATATATTGTTTTGTATGTTTGTATAGAATTTATATTAGGCGTAAGGAATCACAAGGCGATTTTAAGTTTCGGTACTTTATTTTGAAAACAATTAAAGGTTTTCAGTCTTCAGACAGGTCGTCAGTCATTTTGGATTCCTTATCCGATTCTTCCTTCTCCGTTTCTCATTCCGGGTTCTCCTTCAACCATTCCGGTTCTTCCATTTTCGTTTGATGTTTCTGGTCTTTGTGTCTAACAATTTCAACATGATACCAACTTGAAGCACTTTATCAAAGGCTTTACAAAAGTCCACAACCCATGTCAAATATGTATATAGTTTTTTGCTTCCACAGTTTAAATACTTATCAAATCAATAGTGCATTTCAGAACGAAGACATGATCCGATGTCCTGGATTTCTTAGAGAACCCAATTTGAGTTTGATGTATAATCCCATGTTCAGACAAAAAAATCAAGTCTGTTGTTTAGAATTATGTTAAACAGTTTGCCAATACTATTGTTAATTGCTATGCCTCTATAGGTTTCATGTTTATTGGGATCTTCAGATTTGTAGAATTTGGATAATGACCACATCTAGAAATTGAATAGTTTTAACATATGGACCACGTGGGATTGTGACACTTTCAGCATTTCATTACTGGGTAATCAATCCAGGAATAATGTATTAGACTATATCGTCTGACAATTGCGACCAAATGGAGACTTTTGTAGAGCTCAATCTGCTGAAGGTTTAAGCAAGCAAAAGCTTTTCTCTATTGATGACCCCAAGAGGCAGGTGTGTAGAGAGATTGTATATTAGTGTACAGGATGATGTTCCCAAGGATGCAGGTGTGTAGAGAAACTGTATACCAGTGTACAGGATGTTGTTCTCCATTAGGTAGTAGTGTAGAGTGACTCTTTATCTGTGTACATAATGCTGTTCCCCATGAGACAGATATGTAGGTTGTCTGAATATCAGTTTTCAGGATAATATTCCCTTTGTGGCAAGTGTGTAGAGTGACTGTAATTCTGTGTAAAGGATGATATCAATGTACAGGATATTGTTCCCATGGAAGTAGGTGTACATGATGATGTTCCTATGGAGGCAGGTGTGTAGAATAACTGTAAATCAGTATACATCATGATGTTCCCCAGGAGGCAGGTGTGTAGAGTAACTGTATATCAGTATACATGATGATATTTCCCAGGAGGCAGGTGTGTAGGTTGACTGTATATCAGTGTACAGGATGATGTTCCCTAGGAGGCAGGTTTGTAGAGTGAATGTATATCAGTATACAGGATGATGTTCCCCAGGAGACAAGTGTGTAGAATGACTGTATATCAGTGTGCAGGATGATGTTTCCAAGGAAGCAGGTGTGTAGAGTGACTGTATTTCAATATACAGGATGATGTTCCCCATGAGGCAGGTGTGTAGAGTGACTCTATATACGTGTACATAATGCTGTTCCCCATGAGACAGATATGTAGGTTGTCTGAATATCAGTTTTCAGGATAATATTCCCTTTGTGGCAAGTGTGTAGAGTGACTGTACTTCTGTGTAAAGGATGATATTCCCCAGGAGGCCGGGTTGTAGAGTGAGTGTATAGCAGTATACATGATGATGTTCCCCATGAGGCAGGTGTGTAGGATGATTGTATATCAATGTACAGGATAATGTTCCCATGGAAGTAGGTGTGTAGAGTGACTGTATATCAGTGTACTGGATGATGTTCCCGGCGAGGTAGGTGTGTAGAGTGACTGTATATCAGTGTAAAGGATGATGTACCCAGGGAGGTAGATGTGTAGAGTGACTATATATTTGTGTACAGGATGATGTTTCCATGGAGGTAGGTTTTTAGAGTGACCGTATATCTGTGTACAGGATGATGTACCCAGGGAGGTAGGTGTGTAGAGTGACTGTATATCTGTGTACATGATGATGTTCCTAGGGAGGCAGGTGTGTAGAATAACTGTAAATCAGTTTACATCATGATGTTCCCCAGGTGGCAGGTGTGTAGAGTAACTGTATATCAGTATAAATGATGATGTTCCCCAGGAGGCAGGTGTGTAGTTTGACTGTATATCAGTGTACAGGATGATGTTTCCAAGGAAGCAGGTGTGTAGAGTGACTGTATTTCAATATACAGGATGATGTTCCCCGTGAGGCAGGTGTGTAGAGTGACTCTATATACGTGTACAGGATGATGTTCCCAGGGAGACAGGTGTGTGGAGTGACTGTATATCAGTGTACTGGATGATGATCATACGGAGGCAGGTGTGTAGAGGTACTGTATATCAGTATACATGATGATGTTTTCCATGACGCAGGTGTGTAGGATGACTGTATATCAGTGTACAGGGTGATGTTCCCATGGAAGAAGGTGTGTAAAGTGACTGTATATCAATGTACTGGATGATGTTTTATGGGAGGTAGGTGTGTAGAGTGACTGCATATCAGTGTACAGGATGATGTACCCAGGGAGGAAGGTGTATAGAGTAACTATATATTTGTGTACACGATGATGTTCCCATGGAGGTAGGTGTGTAGAGTGAGTGTATACCTGTGTTCATGATGATGTTCCTAGGGAGGCAGGTTTGTAGAGAGACTGTATATTGGTGTATTGGATGATGTTCCTAGGGAGGCAGGTGTGTAGAGTAACTGTATATCAGTATACATGATGATGATGTTCCCCAGGAGGCAGGTGTGTAAGTTGACCGTATATCAGTGTACAGGATGGTGTTCCCTAGAAGGCAGGTTCGTAGAGTTAATGTATATCAGTATACAGGATGATGTTCCTAAGGAGGCAGGTGTGTAGAATGACTGTATATCAGTGTGCAGGATGATGTTTCCAAGGAAGCAGGTGTGTGGAGTGACTGTATTTCAATATACAGGATGATGTTCCCCAGGAGGCAGGTGTGTAGGGTGACTCTATATAAGTGTACAGGATGATATTCCCCAGGAGGTAGGTTTAAAGAGAGACTGTTTATCAGTGTGCAGGATGGTGTTTGCAAATAGCTAAGTGTGTAGAGTGACTGTATACCAGTATAATGGATGATGTTCCCTAGGAGGCAGGTGTGTAGATTGACTGTATATCAGTGTACAGGATGATGTTCCCCATAAGACAGATATGTAGGTTGACTGTATGTCAGTTTTCAGGATGATATTCCCTTGCTGGCAAGTGTTTAGAGTGATTGTATTTCTGTGTACTGGATGATATTCCACAGGAGGCCGGTGTGTACAGTGACTCTATACCAGTGTACATGATGATATTTCCAAGGAGCAGGGCGTGTAGAATGACTGTATATCCGTGTACAGAATGATTTTCCTAGGAGGCAGATGTATAGATGGGCTCTATATCAGTATACTGGATGATGTTCCCCAGGAGGCAGGTGTGTAGAGAGACTGTATATCAGTATTTAGGATGATGTTCCCCTGGAGGCAGGTGTGTAGAGAAACTGTATACCAGTGTTCAGGATGATGTTCCATAGGAAGCAGGTTTGTGGACTGACTATATCAGAATACAGGATGATGCTTCCCATGAGGCTTATGTGTTGAGAGACTGTATATCAGTGTACAGGATGATATTCCAAGGAAGCAGGTGTGTAGAGAGACTGTATATCAGTGTAGAGGATGATGTTCCCCTGGATGCAGGTGTGTAGAGAAATTTTTACCATTGTACAGGATGATGTTCCCCAGGAGGCAGGTGTGTAGAGTGACTGTATATCAGTATACAGGATGATGTTCCCCAGGAGGCAGGTTTAAAAGGTGACTGTAAATCAGTATACAGGATGTTTCCCATGCAGCAGGTGTGTAGAGAGACTGTATTTTAGTGTACAGGTTGATGTTCCAAAGGAGGCAGGTTTGTAGAGTGACTGAATATCTGTGTACATAATGATTTTCCCTGTAGGTTGATGTGTAGAGAAACTGTATACATGTACCAGTGTACAGGATTATGTTCTCCAGGAGGAAGATGTGTAGAGTGACTGTATATTATTGTACAGGATGATGTTCCCACACAGGCAGGTGTGTAGAGTATACAAGATGAGGTTCCCCAGGAGGCAAGTGTGTTGGGTGACTGTATATCAGTGTACAAGATGATGTTCCCAGGGACACAGGTGTTAAGAGAGACTGTATGTCGGGGTATAGGATGATGCTCCCCTGGATGCAGGTGTGTAAAGAAACTGTTACCATTGTACAGGGTGATATTCTCCAGGAGGCAGATTTATGGGGTGACTGTATAACATTACAAAGGATGATCCCCAAGAGGCAGGTGTGTAGAGAAATTGTATATTAGTGTACATGATGATGTTCCCAAGGATGCAGGTGTGTAGAGAAACTGTATACCAGTGTAAAGGATGTTGTTCCCCGCGAGGTAGGTGTGTAGAGAGACTGTATATCAGTGTACAGGATGATGTTCCCCAGGAGGAAGGTGGTAGAGTGACTTTATATCTGTGTGCATAATGCTGTTCCCCATGAGATAGATAATATGTAGGTTGTCTGTATATCAGTTTTCAGGATGATATTCCCTTTCTGGCAAGTGTGTAGAGTGACTGTATTTCTATGTACAGGATGATATTCCCCAGGAGGCCAGGTTGTAGAGTGACTGTATATCATATACAGGATGATGTTCCTCAGGAGGCAGGTTAGTAGAGTGACTGTGTATCATTGTACAGCATAATGTTCCCAGAGAGGCAGGTGTGTAGATTATACAGGATGATGTTTTGCAGGAAGCAAGTGTGTAGAAAGAGTGTATGTCAGTGTGCAGGATGATGTTCCCCAGGAGCCAGGTTTGTAGAGAGAAACTGTAAATCGGTTTACTTGATGATGTTCCCCAGTAGGTAAGTGTTTTAAGAGACTGAATATCCGTGTCCAGGATGATGTTCCCTAGGAGGCAGGTGTGTATAGTGACTGTATATCAGTGTACAGGATGATGTTACCCATAAGACAGATATGTAGGTTGATTGTATGTCAGTTTTCAGGATAATATTCCCTTTGTGGCAAGTGTGTAGAGTGACTGTACTTCTGTGTACAGGATGATGTTTCCAGGGAGACAGATGTGTAGAGTGACTGTATATCAGTGTATTGGATGATGATCCTACGGAGGCAGGTGTGTAGAGTTACTGTATATCAGTATACATGATGATGTTCCCCATGAAGCAGGTGTGTAGAGTGACTGTATATCAGTGTACAGGATGATGTTACCCATAAGACAGATATGTAGGTTGATTGTATGTCAGTTTTCAGGATAATATTCCCTTTGTGGCAAGTGTGTAGAGTGACTGTACTTCTGTGTAAAGGATGATATTCCCCAGGAGGTCGGGTTGTAGAGTGAGTGTATAGCAGTATACATGATGATATTCCCCATGAGGCAGGTGTGTAGGATGATTGTATATCAATGTACAGGATAATGTTCCCATGGAAGTAGGTGTGTAGAGTGACTGTATATCAGTGTACTGGATGATGTTCCCGGGGAGGTAGGTGTGTAGAATGACTGTATATCAGTGTACAGGATGATGTACCCATGAAGGTAGATGTGTAGAGTGACTATATATTTGTGTACAGGATGATGTTCCCATGGAGGTAGGTTTTTAGAGTGACTGTATATCTGTGTACAGGTTGATGTACCCAGGGAGGTAGGTATGTAGAGTGACTGTATATCCGTGTACATGATGATGTTCCTAGGGAGGCAGGTGTGTAGAATAACTGTAAATCAGTTTACATCATGATGTTCCCCAGGTGGCAGGTGTGTAGAGTAACTGTATATCAGTATACATGATGATGTTCCCCGGGAGGCAGGTGTGTAGGTTGACTGTATATCAGTGTACAGGATGATGTTCCCTAGGAGGCAGGTTTGTAGAGTGAATGTATATCAGTATACAGGATGATGTTCCCCATGAGACAAGTGTGTAGAATGACTGTATATCAGTGTGCAGGATGATGTTTCCAAGGAAGCAGGTGTGTACAGTGACTGTATTTCAATATACAGGATGATGTTCCCCGTGAGGCAGGTGTGTAGAGTGACTCTATGTACGTGTACAGGATGATGTTCCCAGGAGACAGGTGTGTGGATTGACTGTATATCAGTGTACTGGATGATGATCATACGGAGGCAGGTTTGTAGAGTTACTGTATATCAGTATACATGATGATGTTTTCCATGACGCAGGTGTGTAGGATGACTGTATATCAGTGTACAGGGTGATGTTCCCATGGAAGAAGGTGTGTAAAGTGACTGTATATCAATGTACTGGATGATGTTTTATGGGAGGTAGGTGTGTAGAGTGACTGCATATCAATGTACAGGATGATGTACCCATGGAGGAAGGTGTGTAGAGTATATATATATTTGTGTACAGGATGATGTTCCCATGGAGGTAGGTGTGTAGAGTGAGTGTATACCTGTGTTCATGATGATGTTCCCAGGGAGGCAGGTTTGTAGAGAGACTGTATATTGGTGTATTCGATGGTGTTCCTAGGGAGGCAGGTGTGTAGAGAGACTGTATATCAGTATTTAGGATGATGTTCCCCTGGAGGCAGGTGTGTAGAGAAACTGTATACCAGTGTTCAGGATGATGTTCCCTGGGAAGCAGGTTTGTGGACTGACTATATACAGGATGATGTTTCCCAGGAGGCTTATGTGTTGAGAGACTGTATATCAGTGTACAGGATGATATTCCAAGGAAGCAGGTGTGTAGAGAGACTGTATATCAGTGTAGAGGATGATGTTCCCCTGGATGCAGGTGTGTAGAGAAACTTTTACCATTGTACAGGATGATGTTCCCCAGGAGGCAGGTGTGTAGAGTGACTGTATATCAGTATACAGGATGATGTTCCCCAGGATGCAGGTTTAAAAGGTGACTGTAAATCAGTATACAGGATGTTTCCCATGCGGCAGGTGTGTAGAGATACTGTATTTTAGTGTACAGGTTGATGTTCCAAAGGAGGCAGGTTTGTAGAGTGACTGAATATCTGTGTACATAATGATTTGCCCTGTAGGTTGATGTGTAGAGAAACTGTATACATGTACCAGTGTACAGGATTATGTTCTCCAGGAGGAAGATGTGTAGAGTGACTGTATATTATTGTACAGGATGATGTTCCCACACAGGCAGGTGTGTAGAGTATACAAGATGAGGTTCCCCAGGAGGAATGTGTGTTGGGTGACTGTATATCAGTGTACAAGATGATGTTCCCAGGGACACAGGTGTTAAGAGAGACTGTATGTCGGGGTATAGGATGATGCTCCCCTGGATGCAGGTGTGTAAAGAAACTGTTACCATTGTACAGGGTGATATTCTCCAGGAGGCAGATTTATGGGGTGACTGTAAAACATTACAAAGGATGATCCCCAAGAGGCAGGTGTGTAGAGAAATTGTATATTAGTGTACATGATGATGTTCCCAAGGATGCAGGTGTGTAGAGAAACTGTATACCAGTGTAAAGGATGTTGTTCCCCGCGAGGTAGGTGTGTAGAGAGACTGTATATCAGTGTACAGGATGATGTTCCCCAGGAGGAAGGTGTGTAGAGTGACTTTATATCTGTGTGCATAATGCTGTTCCCCATGAGATAGATAATATGTAGGTTGTCTGTATATCAGTTTTCAGGATGATATTCCCTTTCTGGCAAGTGTGTAGAGTGACTGTATTTCTATGTACAGGATGATATTCCCCAGGAGGCCGGGTTGTAGAGCGACTGTATATCATATACAGGATGATGTTCCTCAGGAGGCAGGTTAGTAGAGTGACTGTGTATCATTGTACAGCATAATGTTCCCAGAGAGGCAGGTGTGTAGATTATACAGGATGATGTTTTTTCAGGAAGCAAGTGTGTAGAAAGAGTGTATGTCAGTATGCAGGATGATGTTCCCCAGGAGCCAGGTTTGTAGAGAAAAATTGTATATCGGTGTACTTGATGATGTTCCCCAGTAGGTAGGTGTTTTAAGAGACTGAATATCCGTGTCCAGGATGATGTTCCCTAGGAGGCAGGTGTGTATAGTGACTGTATATCAGTGTACAGGATGATGTTACCCATAAGACAGATATGTAGGTTGATTGTATGTCAGTTTTCAGGATGATATTCCCTTGGTGGCAAGTGTGTAGAGTGACTTAACATCAGTGTACAGGATGATGTTTCCAGGGAGACAGATGTGTAGAGTGACTGTATATCAGTGTATTGGATGATGATCCTACGGAGGCAGGTGTGTAGAGTTACTGTATATCAGTATACATGATGATGTTCCCCATGAAGCAGGTGTGTAGAGTGACTGTATATCAGTGTATAGGATGATGTTCCCAGGGAGACAGGTGTGCAGAGTGACTGTATATCAGTATACATGATGATGTTCCCCACGAGGGAGATGTGTAGCAGGATGATGTTCCCATGGAAGTAGGTGTGTAGAATGACTGTATATCAGTGTACTGGATGATGTTTGCAGGGAGGCAGGTTTGTGGAAAGACTGTTTATCGATGTATTGGATGATGTTCATAGGGAGGCAGGCGTTTAGAGTAACTGTATATCAGTATGCATGATGATGTTCCCCAGGTGGCAGGTGTGTATGGTGACTGTATATCAGTGTACAGGATGATGTTCCCTAGGAGTCAGGTTTGTAGAGTGAATGTAAATCAGTATACAGGATGATGTTCCACAGGAGGCAGGTGTGTAGAATGACTGTTTATCAGTTTGCATGATAATGTTTCCAAGGAAGCAGGTGTGTAGAGTGACTGTATATCAGTGTACTTGATGATGTTCCCAGGGAAGTAGGTGTGTAGAGTGACTGTATATCAGTGTACTGGATGATGTTCCCAGGGAGGTAGGTGTGTAGAGTGACTGAATATCAGTGTACAGCATGATGTACCCATGAGGCAGGTGTGTAGGGTGACTGTGTATCAGTGTACAGGATGATGTTCCCCAGGAGGAAGGTGTGTAGAGTGACTTTATATCTGTGTGCATAATGCTGTTCCCCATGAGATAGATAATATGTAGGTTGTCTGTATATCAGTTTTCAGGATGATATTCCCTTTCTGGCAAGTGTGTAGAGTGACTGTATATCAGTATACAGGATGATGTTCCCCAGGAGGCAGGTTAGTAGAGTGACTGTGTATCATTGTACAGCATCGGTGTACTTGATGATGTTCCACAGGAGGTAGGTGTGTTAAGAGACTGTATATCCGTGTTCAGGATGATGTTCCCTAGGAGGCAGGTGTGTATAGTGACTGTATATCAGTGTACAGGATGATGTTACCCATAAGACAGATATGTAGGTTGACTATATGTCAAGTTTCAGGATGATATTCCCTTGGTGGCAAGTGTGTAGAGTGACTTAACATCAGTGTACAGGATGATGTTTCCAGGGAGACAGATGTAAAGAGTGACTGTATATCAGTGTATTGGATGATGATCCTACGGAGACAGGTGTGTAGAATTACTGTATATCAGTATACATGATGATGTTCACCATGAGGCAGGTGTGTAGAGTGACTGTATATCAGAGTACAGGACGATGTTCCCAAGGAGACAGGTGTGCAGAGTGACTGTATATCAGTGTACCGGATGATGATCATATGGAGGCAGGTGTGTAGAGTTACTGTATATCAGTATACATTATGGTGTTCCCCATGAGGTAGGTGTATAGAGTGACTGTTTATCAGTGTGCAGGATGATGTTCCCATGGAAGTAGGTGTGTAGAATGACTGTATATCAGTGTACTGGATGATGTTTGCAGGGAGGCAGGTTTGTGGAGAGACTGTATATCGGTGTATTGGATGATGTTCCCCAGGAGGCAGGCGTGTAGAGTAACCGTATATCAGTATGCATGATGATGTTCCCCAGGACGCAGGTGTGTAGGGTGACTGTATTTCAGTGTACAGGTTGATGTTCCCTAAGAGGCATGTTTGTAGAGTGAATGTAAATCAGTATATAGGATGATGTTCCCCAGGAGGCAGGTGTGTAGTGTTACTCTATATAAGTGTACAGGAAGATAATCCAAAGAGGTAGGTTTGTAGACAGGCTGTATATCAGTGTGCAGGATTATGCTCCCCAGGAGGCAGGTGTGGAGGGTGACTGTATATCAGTATAAAGGATGATGGTCCCCAGGAGGCAGGTGTGTAGGATGACTCTTTAAAAGTGTACAGGATGATATTCCCAAGGATGTAGGTTTGTAGAGAGACTGTATATCAGTGTGAAGGGTTATGTTTTCCGGGAGGCTGGTGTGGAGGGTGACTGTGTATTAGTATACAGGATGATGTTCCCATGAGGCAGGTCTGTAGAATGACTGTATATCTGTCTACAGGATAATCTTCACGTGGAGGCAGGTTTGTAGCGTGAATGTATATCAGTGTATAGGATGGTTTTTGCAAAGAGATAAGTGTGAAGAGTGACTGTATCACAGTGTACAGGATGATGTTCCCTTTGAGGCAGGTGTGTAGAGTGACAGTATATCAGAGTACAGGATGATGTTCCCCGTAAGACAGATAGTTAGGTTGACTGTATGTCAGTTTTCAGGATGATATTCCCTTGGTGGAAAGTGTGTAGAGTAATTGTATTTCTGTGTACTGGATGATATTCTATGTATTTCTGTGTACTGGATGTGATTCTATATCAGTGTACAGGATGATGTTCCCAGGGAGACAGGTGTGTAGAGTGACTGTATATCAGTGTACTGGATGATGTTCCCAATGGAGGTTGGTGTGTAGAGTGACTGTATATCTGTGTAAAGGATGATGTACCAAGGGAGGTAGGTGTGTAGAGTGACTGTATATCTGTATACAGGATGATGTTCCCAGGGAAGCAGGTTTGTAGAGAGACTGTATATCGGTGTATTGGATGAGGTTCCTTGGGAGACAGGTGTGTAGAGTAACTGTTTATCAGTATACAAGATGATGTTCCCCAGGAGGCAGCTGTGTAGAGTGACTTTAAATCAGTGTACAGGATGATTTTTTTTTTGGGAGACCGGTCTGTAGAGTAACTGTATATCAGTGTACTGGATGATGATCCTACGGACGCAGGTGTGTAGAGTTACTGAATATCAGTATACATGATGATGTTCCCCATGAAGCAGGAGTGTAGGGTGACTGTATGTCAGTGTACAGGATGATGTTCCATAGGAGGCAGGTGTGTAGGGTGACTGTACATCAGTGTACAGGATGATGTTCCAATGGAGGTAAGTGTGTAGAGTGACTGTATATAAGTGTACAGGATGATGTTCGCATGGAGGTTGGTGTGTAGAGTGACTGTTTATCTGTGTACGGGATGATGTACCAAGGGAGGTAGGTGTGTAGAGTGACTGTATATCTGTGTACAGGATGATGCTCCCAGGGAAGCAGGTTTGTAGAGAGACTGTATATCGGTGTATTGAATGATGTTTCTATGAAGGCATGTGTGTAAAGTAACTGTATATCAGTATACAAGATAATGTTCCCCCAGGAGGCAGCTGTGTAGGGTGACTGCATATCATTGTACAGGATGATTTACACATAGAGGTAGGTGTGTAAAGTGACTGTATATCAGTGTACAGGATGCTATTCCCAAGTAACAGGGCGTGTAGAGTGACTGTTTATCAGTATACAAGATGATCTTCCCCATGAAGCAGGTGTGTAGAGTGACTCTATAGCAACGTACAGGATGATTTTCCCTGGGAGACAGGTGTGTAGAATGACTGTATATCAGTGTTGTGGATGATGATCCTTCGGACGCAGGTGTGTAGAGTTACTGTATATCAGTATACATGATGATGTTCCCCTTGAAGCAGTAGTGTAGGGTGACTGTATATCAGTGTACATGATGATGTTCCCAGGGAGGTTTGTGTGTACATTGACTGTATATCAGTGTACAGGATTTTGTACAAAGGGAGGTAAGTGTGTAGAGTGACTGTATATCTGTGTACAGGATGATGTTGCCAGGGAGGTGGGTTCGTAGAGAAACTGTATATCGGTGTATTGGATGATGTTCCTAGGGAGACAGGTGTGTAGGGTGACTGTATATCAGTATACATGATGATGTTCCCCAGGAGGCATGTGTGAAGGGTGACTGTATATCAGTGTACAGGATGATGTTCCATAGGAGGCAGGTGTGTAGTGTGACTGTACATCAGTGTACAGGATGATGTTCCTATGGAGGTAAGTGTGTAGAGTGACTGTATATGAGTGTACAGGATGATGTTCCCATGGAGGTAAGTGTGTAGAGTGACTGTATATCAGTGTACAGGATGATGTTCCCATGGAGGTTGGTGTGTAGAGTGACTGTATATCTGTGCACAGGATGATGCTCCCAGGGAAGCAGGTGTGTAGAGAAACTGTATATCAGTATACAAGGTAATGTTCCCCAGGAGGCAGCTGTGTAGGGTGACTGCATATCAGTGTACAGGATGATTTATTCATAGAGGTAGGTGTGTAGAGTGACTGTATATCAGTGTACAGGTTGATTTTCCCAAGGAACAGGGCGTGTAGAGTGACTGTTTATCAGTATACATGATGATGTTCCCCATGAAGCAGGTGTGTAGAGTGACTCTAGCAATGTACAGGATGATTTTCCCTGGGAGACAGGTGTGTAGAATGACTGTATATCAATGTACTAAATGATGATCCTACGGACGCAGGTGTGTAGAGTTACCGTATATCAGTATACATGATGATGTTCCCTATGAGGCAGGTGTATAGGGTGACTGTATATCAGTTTACAGGATGATGTTCCTATGGAGGCATGTGTGTAGGTAGACTGTATATCAGTGTACAGGATGATGTTCCTTTGGAGGTAGGTGTGTAGAGTGACTGTATATTAGTGTACAGGATGAGGTTCCCATGGAGGTAGGTGTGAAGAGTGGCTGTATATCTGTGTACAGGATGATGTACCAAAGGAGGTAGGTGTGTAGAATGACTGTATATCTGTGTACAGGATGATATTCCTAGGGAAGCAGGTTTGAAGTGAGACTGTATATCGGTGTATTGGATGATGTTCCTAGGGAGGCAGGTGTGTAGGGTGACTCTATAAAAGTGTACAGGATGATGTTCCCCAGGAGGTAGCTTTTTAAAGAGACTGTATATCAGTGTGCAGGATTATGATCCCCAGGAGGCAGGTGTGGAGGGTGACTGTATATCAGTATACAGGATGATGTTCCCCAAGAGGCAGGTGTTTAGAATGACTGTATATCTGTCTACAGGATAATGTTCCCGTGGAGGCAGGTTTGTAGATAAATGCATATCAGTATACAGGATGATGTTCCCAGGCGGCAAGTGTGTAGAGTGACTGTATATCAGTGTACAGGATTGTGTTCGCAAAGAAGTAAGTGTGTAGAGTGACTGTATACCAGTGTACAGGATGATGTTTCCTAGGAGGCAGGTGTGTAGTGACAGTATATCAGTGTACAGGATGATGTTCCCCATAAGACAGATATGTAGGTTGACTGTATGTCAGTTTTCAGGATGATATTCCCTTTGGTGGCAAGTGCGTAGAGTGATTGCATTTCTGTGTACTGGATAATATTTCACAGGAGGCCGGTGTGTACAGTGACTCTATATAAGTGTACAGGATGATGTTCAAAGGGAGACAGGTGTGTAGAGTGACTGTATATCAGTGTACTGGATGATGATCCTACGGAAGCAGGTGTGTAGAGGTACTGTATATCAGTATACATGATGATGTTCCCCATGAGGCAGGTGTGTAGGGTGACTGTATATCAGTGTATAGGATGATGTTCCTATGGAGGTAGGTGTGTAGAGTTACTGTATATCAGTGTACAGGATGATTTTCCCAAGGAACAGGGCGTGTAGAGTGACTGTATATCGGTGTACAGAATGATATTCCTAGGAGGCAGATGTATAGAGAGACTCTATATCGGTATACTGGATGATGTTCTCCAGGAGGCAGGTGTGTAGAGAGACTGCATATTAGTATACAGGATGATGTTCACCTGGAGGCAGGTGTGTAGAGAAACTGTAAACCAGTGTTCAGGATGATGTTCCCCAGGAAGCAGGTTTGTAGACTGACTATATCAGAATACAGGATGATGTTTTCCAGGAGGCAGATGTGTTGAGAGACTGTATATCAGTGTACAAGATAATATTCCCAAGGAGGCAGGTGTGTAGAGAGACTGTATATCAGTGTAGAGTATGATGTTCCCCTGGATGCAGGTGTGTAGAGAAACTTTTACCATTGTACAGGATGATGTTCCTCAGTAGGCAGGTTCGACAAGTGACTGTTTATCAGTATGCAGGATGTTTCCCATGAGGCAGGTGTGTAGAGTGACTGTAAACCAGTGTTCAGGATGATGTTCCCCAGGAAGCAGGTTTGTGGACTGACTATATCAGAATACAGGATGATGTTTTCCAGGAGGCAGATGTGTTGAGAGACTGTATATCAGTGTACAAGATAATATTCCCAAGGAGGCAGGTGTGTAGAGAGACTGTATATCAGTGTAGAGTATGATGTTCCCCTGGATGCAGGTGTGTAGAGAAACTTTTACCATTGTACAGGATGATGTTCCTCAGTAGGCAGGTTCGACAAGTGACTGTTTATCAGTATGCAGGATGTTTCCCATGAGGCAGGTGTGTAGAGTGACTGTATATTAGTGTACAGGTTGATGTTCCAAAGGAAGCAGATTTGTATAGTAACTGAATATCTGTGTACATAATGATTTTCCCCTGGAGGTAGATGTATAGAGAAACTGTAAAGCAGTGTACATGATTATGTTCTCCAGGAGGCAGATGTGTAGAATGACTGTATATCATTGTACAGGATGATGTCCCCAGAGGCAGGTGTGTTGAGTATACAGGATGAGGATCCCCAGGAGGCAAGTGTGTTGGGTGACTGTATATCAGTGTACAAGACAGGATGATGTACCCACGGAGGTAGGTGTGTAGAGTGACTGTATATCTGTGTACAGGATGATGTTGCCAGGGTGGCAGGTTCGTCGAGAGACTGTATATCGGTGTATTGGATGATGTTCCTAGGGAGGCAGGTGTGTAGGGTGACTGTATATCAGTGTACAGGATGATGTTCCCTAGGAGGCAGGTTTGTAGAGTGAATGTAAATCAGTATATAGGATGATGTTCCCCAGGAGGCAGGTGTGTAGAATGACTGAATATCAGTGTGCAGGATGATGTTTCCAAGGAAACAGGTGTGTAGAGTGACTGTATTCCAATATACAGGATGATGTTCCCTAGGAGGCAGGTGTAGAATGACTCTATATAAGTGTACAGGATTATAATCCCAAGAGGTAGGTTTGTAGAGAGACTGTACATCAGTGTGCAGGATTATGTTCCCCAGGAGGCAGGTGTGGAGGGTGACTGTATTTCAGTATACAGGATGATGGACCGCAGGAGGCAGGTGTGTAGTATGACTCTTAAAAAGTGTACAGGATGATATTCCCAAGGATGTAGGTTTGTAGAGAGACTGTATATCAGTGTGCAGGGTTATGTTCTCCGGGAGGCTGGTGTGGAGGGTGAATGTATCTCAGTATACAGGATGATGTTCCCCAGAAGGCAGGTGTGTAGAATGACTGTATATCTGTCTACAGGATAATGTTCCCGTGGCGGCAGGTTTGTAGAGTGATTGTATATCAGTATACAGGATGATGTTCCCCAGGCGGCAAGTGTGTAGAGTGACCAGGTGTGCCTATTTTTACGAACAAAGAACAGATCTATCATGAAGTAGGATGGGAAACCCTGAAAGCCAGGTGCGATCGGAGAAAATTACAAGTGATGTATACTATGGTGAACAATCTTGCTCCCCCATTTCTCTGTAGACTGGCTCCCCCAAGTATTAGTAGCTTATCAGACTATCCGTTAAGAAATAGAGATGATCTTGTTATTCCTTTTTGTAGATTATCGTTAACTACGGAATCATTTGTTATGATGGAACAATTTAGAGTCCACTATCAGAAACCTACCTACGATCTCAAAATTTAAAAAGGCTTTAAAAAATCAGAATCCAAACCACTGCTTTTTTCCAATTTAACTGTTATGGGCCTAGAAAATTAAACATTATCTTAACACAAATGAGATGTGGCGCCACCTTTCTTTATTATGACCTCAGCAGAGTAGGCATCATACAAGATCCCTCTTGTAGATGTGGGTATCAGCAAGAAACCCTTTTTCATTTCTTTTTTGAATGCCCTATATATGCGATAATAAGGCAAACGTTAATTGAAAACCTGTCGTTCCTGTCCCCTCAAATTCCACGCAACATATCATTATTTCTTATAGGTGATAAGCATCTTTCCGAACACAGTGATGTTAATGACGTTGTACCATATAGATTTGATAAAATATTTGTAGTTTTATTGTCTTATGTAGTCTGACATAGTAATTTACAGTTATCCAAACCATTATATTTTATTAATATTACTCAATAGTTAGAAAAACCCGAATAGAAGAATTTTCTATTGGAAATTAAGTCCCGCCCCTTTTACCTTATTTGGCAAATCCGACGAAATTTGATACCTCATTTCTTAAATCGGATTTAGCACCCCGAAGATCGGCATCGATTGTTTTAGAATTTTACCACATGATAGATCATAAAATATATAATTTGAGAATTGCTGCTCATTCTTTTGTATTTTTGAAAATGATAACAAAAAATTGATATCAAGATGAAAAACGCAGTTTTTCTCATTCTGATTTACCCTTTTTATTTACCTAAATTTACTTTATTTCTTAATTATTTTTGTTGTTGTTACTTTATCACAATCATATTTATATTTGAACGTGCATGTCCATAACTATTTCTGTATTGTATTGTTATCGGGAGAGGACTTCATAAATACTTTGTACTTGTGTCCGATTCCCTTTTGAAATTGTTTCAAATAAAATATGTTTAAATTAAAAATTAAAATCTGATGTCCCTCCCCCTTTTTTCTAAATAAACCTCTATGTAAGTGATTAACAAATCCGATAATTTCATGTTAAATGATGAATTTGAAAAATGTCTACTTCTAGTTTAAAATTATGCAAAAAAATAATTGTAAAATTGCAATTGAATTTTGAACTTTTGTAAAAACAGATTTTTTTGTAATTCACAAAGTTGTTTGGGGTACATGTCATTTTGTCCAAATTTTACGCCTTATGTTTAGTTTATGCTGATTTCCTTTTAAATATTCAAAAAGAGATGATACTTCTTGCACATTTTATCAAAATTAACAATTAAAAGCTTATGGAATTTTCTAAATAAAACACTTTTAGGTGTCAAAATGAACCAAAAACCCTCCCCCTTTTCAAAAGTATATATAATCGAGAAAGTTTATCTTTTTCTTTGGTTATCATAGGCATGCAAATCGGTACAAATATAGTCAAATGTCTAGTTTTATTTGTTTAGTCGGTGTTGATACCTCAAATATCTCTTCAATCTTAAGAAAATTGTGTTGATACAAAAAGTTCAAAAAACACAGTGTGTAGAGTGACTGTATATAAGTGTACAGGATGATGTTCGCATGGAGGTTGGTGTGTAGAGTGACTGTTTATCTGTGTACGGGATGATGTACCAAGGGAGGTAGGTGTGTAGAGTGACTGTATATCTGTGTACAGGATGATGCTCCCAGGGAAGCAGGTTTGTAGAGAGACTGTATATCGGTGTATTGAATGATGTTTCTATGAAGGCATGTGTGTAAAGTAACTGTATATCAGTATACAAGATAATGTTCCCCCAGGAGGCAGCTGTGTAGGGTGACTGCATATCATTGTACAGGATGATTTACACATAGAGGTAGGTGTGTAAAGTGACTGTATATCAGTGTACAGGATGCTATTCCCAAGTAACAGGGCGTGTAGAGTGACTGTTTATCAGTATACAAGATGATCTTCCCCATGAAGCAGGTGTGTAGAGTGACTCTATAGCAACGTACAGGATGATTTTCCCTGGGAGACAGGTGTGTAGAATGACTGTATATCAGTGTTGTGGATGATGATCCTTCGGACGCAGGTGTGTAGAGTTACTGTATATCAGTATACATGATGATGTTCCCCTTGAAGCAGTAGTGTAGGGTGACTGTATATCAGTGTACATGATGATGTTCCCAGGGAGGTTTGTGTGTACATTGACTGTATATCAGTGTACAGGATTTTGTACAAAGGGAGGTAAGTGTGTAGAGTGACTGTATATCTGTGTACAGGATGATGTTGCCAGGGAGGTGGGTTCGTAGAGAAACTGTATATCGGTGTATTGGATGATGTTCCTAGGGAGACAGGTGTGTAGGGTGACTGTATATCAGTATACATGATGATGTTCCCCAGGAGGCATGTGTGAAGGGTGACTGTATATCAGTGTACAGGATGATGTTCCATAGGAGGCAGGTGTGTAGTGTGACTGTACATCAGTGTACAGGATGATGTTCCTATGGAGGTAAGTGTGTAGAGTGACTGTATATGAGTGTACAGGATGATGTTCCCATGGAGGTAAGTGTGTAGAGTGACTGTATATCAGTGTACAGGATGATGTTCCCATGGAGGTTGGTGTGTAGAGTGACTGTATATCTGTGCACAGGATGATGCTCCCAGGGAAGCAGGTGTGTAGAGAAACTGTATATCAGTATACAAGGTAATGTTCCCCAGGAGGCAGCTGTGTAGGGTGACTGCATATCAGTGTACAGGATGATTTATTCATAGAGGTAGGTGTGTAGAGTGACTGTATATCAGTGTACAGGTTGATTTTCCCAAGGAACAGGGCGTGTAGAGTGACTGTTTATCAGTATACATGATGATGTTCCCCATGAAGCAGGTGTGTAGAGTGACTCTAGCAATGTACAGGATGATTTTCCCTGGGAGACAGGTGTGTAGAATGACTGTATATCAATGTACTAAATGATGATCCTACGGACGCAGGTGTGTAGAGTTACCGTATATCAGTATACATGATGATGTTCCCTATGAGGCAGGTGTATAGGGTGACTGTATATCAGTTTACAGGATGATGTTCCTATGGAGGCATGTGTGTAGGTAGACTGTATATCAGTGTACAGGATGATGTTCCTTTGGAGGTAGGTGTGTAGAGTGACTGTATATTAGTGTACAGGATGAGGTTCCCATGGAGGTAGGTGTGAAGAGTGGCTGTATATCTGTGTACAGGATGATGTACCAAAGGAGGTAGGTGTGTAGAATGACTGTATATCTGTGTACAGGATGATATTCCTAGGGAAGCAGGTTTGAAGTGAGACTGTATATCGGTGTATTGGATGATGTTCCTAGGGAGGCAGGTGTGTAGGGTGACTCTATAAAAGTGTACAGGATGATGTTCCCCAGGAGGTAGCTTTTTAAAGAGACTGTATATCAGTGTGCAGGATTATGATCCCCAGGAGGCAGGTGTGGAGGGTGACTGTATATCAGTATACAGGATGATGTTCACCAAGAGGCAGGTGTTTAGAATGACTGTATATCTGTCTACAGGATAATGTTCCCGTGGAGGCAGGTTTGTAGATAAATGCATATCAGTATACAGGATGATGTTCCCAGGCGGCAAGTGTGTAGAGTGACTGTATATCAGTGTACAGGATTGTGTTCGCAAAGAAGTAAGTGTGTAGAGTGACTGTATACCAGTGTACAGGATGATGTTTCCTAGGAGGCAGGTGTGTAGTGACAGTATATCAGTGTACAGGATGATGTTCCCCATAAGACAGATATGTAGGTTGACTGTATGTCAGTTTTCAGGATGATATTCCCTTTGGTGGCAAGTGCGTAGAGTGATTGCATTTCTGTGTAATGGATAATATTTCACAGGAGGCCGGTGTGTACAGTGACTCTATATAAGTGTACAGGATGATGTTCAAAGGGAGACAGGTGTGTAGAGTGACTGTATATCAGTGTACTGGATGATGATCCTACGGAAGCAGGTGTGTAGAGGTACTGTATATCAGTATACATGATGATGTTCCCCATGAGGCAGGTGTGTAGGGTGACTGTATATCAGTGTATAGGATGATGTTCCTATGGAGGTAGGTGTGTAGAGTTACTGTATATCAGTGTACAGGATGATTTTCCCAAGGAACAGGGCGTGTAGAGTGACTGTATATCGGTGTACAGAATGATATTCCTAGGAGGCAGATGTATAGAGAGACTCTATATCGGTATACTGGATGATGTTCTCCAGGAGGCAGGTGTGTAGAGAGACTGCATATTAGTATACAGGATGATGTTCACCTGGAGGCAGGTGTGTAGAGAAACTGTAAACCAGTGTTCAGGATGATGTTCCCCAGGAAGCAGGTTTGTAGACTGACTATATCAGAATACAGGATGATGTTTTCCAGGAGGCAGATGTGTTGAGAGACTGTATATCAGTGTACAAGATAATATTCCCAAGGAGGCAGGTGTGTAGAGAGACTGTATATCAGTGTAGAGTATGATGTTCCCCTGGATGCAGGTGTGTAGAGAAACTTTTACCATTGTACAGGATGATGTTCCTCAGTAGGCAGGTTCGACAAGTGACTGTTTATCAGTATGCAGGATGTTTCCCATGAGGCAGGTGTGTAGAGTGACTGTAAACCAGTGTTCAGGATGATGTTCCCCAGGAAGCAGGTTTGTGGACTGACTATATCAGAATACAGGATGATGTTTTCCAGGAGGCAGATGTGTTGAGAGACTGTATATCAGTGTACAAGATAATATTCCCAAGGAGGCAGGTGTGTAGAGAGACTGTATATCAGTGTAGAGTATGATGTTCCCCTGGATGCAGGTGTGTAGAGAAACTTTTACCATTGTACAGGATGATGTTCCTCAGTAGGCAGGTTCGACAAGTGACTGTTTATCAGTATGCAGGATGTTTCCCATGAGGCAGGTGTGTAGAGTGACTGTATATTAGTGTACAGGTTGATGTTCCAAAGGAAGCAGATTTGTATAGTAACTGAATATCTGTGTACATAATGATTTTCCCCTGGAGGTAGATGTATAGAGAAACTGTAAAGCAGTGTACATGATTATGTTCTCCAGGAGGCAGATGTGTAGAATGACTGTATATCATTGTACAGGATGATGTCCCCAGAGGCAGGTGTGTTGAGTATACAGGATGAGGATCCCCAGGAGGCAAGTGTGTTGGGTGACTGTATATCAGTGTACAAGACAGGATGATGTACCCACGGAGGTAGGTGTGTAGAGTGACTGTATATCTGTGTACAGGATGATGTTGCCAGGGTGGCAGGTTCGTCGAGAGACTGTATATCGGTGTATTGGATGATGTTCCTAGGGAGGCAGGTGTGTAGGGTGACTGTATATCAGTGTACAGGATGATGTTCCCTAGGAGGCAGGTTTGTAGAGTGAATGTAAATCAGTATATAGGATGATGTTCCCCAGGAGGCAGGTGTGTAGAATGACTGAATATCAGTGTGCAGGATGATGTTTCCAAGGAAACAGGTGTGTAGAGTGACTGTATTCCAATATACAGGATGATGTTCCCTAGGAGGCAGGTGTAGAATGACTCTATATAAGTGTACAGGATTATAATCCCAAGAGGTAGGTTTGTAGAGAGACTGTACATCAGTGTGCAGGATTATGTTCCCCAGGAGGCAGGTGTGGAGGGTGACTGTATTTCAGTATACAGGATGATGGACCGCAGGAGGCAGGTGTGTAGTATGACTCTTAAAAAGTGTACAGGATGATATTCCCAAGGATGTAGGTTTGTAGAGAGACTGTATATCAGTGTGCAGGGTTATGTTCTCCGGGAGGCTGGTGTGGAGGGTGAATGTATCTCAGTATACAGGATGATGTTCCCCAGAAGGCAGGTGTGTAGAATGACTGTATATCTGTCTACAGGATAATGTTCCCGTGGCGGCAGGTTTGTAGAGTGATTGTATATCAGTATACAGGATGATGTTCCCCAGGCGGCAAGTGTGTAGAGTGACCAGGTGTGCCTATTTTTACGAACAAAGAACAGATCTATCATGAAGTAGGATGGGAAACCCTGAAAGCCAGGTGCGATCGGAGAAAATTACAAGTGATGTATACTATGGTGAACAATCTTGCTCCCCCATTTCTCTGTAGACTGGCTCCCCCAAGTATTAGTAGCTTATCAGACTATCCGTTAAGAAATAGAGATGATCTTGTTATTCCTTTTTGTAGATTATCGTTAACTACGGAATCATTTGTTATGATGGAACAATTTAGAGTCCACTATCAGAAACCTACCTACGATCTCAAAATTTAAAAAGGCTTTAAAAAATCAGAATCCAAACCACTGCTTTTTTCCAATTTAACTGTTATGGGCCTAGAAAATTAAACATTATCTTAACACAAATGAGATGTGGCGCCACCTTTCTTTATTATGACCTCAGCAGAGTAGGCATCATACAAGATCCCTCTTGTAGATGTGGGTATCAGCAAGAAACCCTTTTTCATTTCTTTTTTGAATGCCCTATATATGCGATAATAAGGCAAACGTTAATTGAAAACCTGTCGTTCCTGTCCCCTCAAATTCCACGCAACATATCATTATTTCTTATAGGTGATAAGCATCTTTCCGAACACAGTGATGTTAATGACGTTGTACCATATAGATTTGATAAAATATTTGTAGTTTTATTGTCTTATGTAGTCTGACATAGTAATTTACAGTTATCCAAACCATTATATTTTATTAATATTACTCAATAGTTAGAAAAACCCGAATAGAAGAATTTTCTATTGGAAATTAAGTCCCGCCCCTTTTACCTTATTTGGCAAATCCGACGAAATTTGATACCTCATTTCTTAAATCGGATTTAGCACCCCGAAGATCGGCATCGATTGTTTTAGAATTTTACCACATGATAGATCATAAAATATATAATTTGAGAATTGCTGCTCATTCTTTTGTATTTTTGAAAATGATAACAAAAAATTGATATCAAGATGAAAAACGCAGTTTTTCTCATTCTGATTTACCCTTTTTATTTACCTAAATTTACTTTATTTCTTAATTATTTTTGTTGTTGTTACTTTATCACAATCATATTTATATTTGAACGTGCATGTCCATAACTATTTCTGTATTGTATTGTTATCGGGAGAGGACTTCATAAATACTTTGTACTTGTGTCCGATTCCCTTTTGAAATTGTTTCAAATAAAATATGTTTAAATTAAAAATTAAAATCTGATGTCCCTCCCCCTTTTTTCTAAATAAACCTCTATGTAAGTGATTAACAAATCCGATAATTTCATGTTAAATGATGAATTTGAAAAATGTCTACTTCTAGTTTAAAATTATGCAAAAAAATAATTGTAAAATTGCAATTGAATTTTGAACTTTTGTAAAAACAGATTTTTTTGTAATTCACAAAGTTGTTTGGGGTACATGTCATTTTGTCCAAATTTTACGCCTTATGTTTAGTTTATGCTGATTTCCTTTTAAATATTCAAAAAGAGATGATACTTCTTGCACATTTTATCAAAATTAACAATTAAAAGCTTATGGAATTTTCTAAATAAAACACTTTTAGGTGTCAAAATGAACCAAAAACCCTCCCCCTTTTCAAAAGTATATATAATCGAGAAAGTTTATCTTTTTCTTTGGTTATCATAGGCATGCAAATCGGTACAAATATAGTCAAATGTCTAGTTTTATTTGTTTAGTCGGTGTTGATACCTCAAATATCTCTTCAATCTTAAGAAAATTGTGTTGATACAAAAAGTTCAAAAAACACAGTGTGTAGAGTGACTGTATATAAGTGTACAGGATGATGTTCGCATGGAGGTTGGTGTGTAGAGTGACTGTTTATCTGTGTACGGGATGATGTACCAAGGGAGGTAGGTGTGTAGAGTGACTGTATATCTGTGTACAGGATGATGCTCCCAGGGAAGCAGGTTTGTAGAGAGACTGTATATCGGTGTATTGAATGATGTTTCTATGAAGGCATGTGTGTAAAGTAACTGTATATCAGTATACAAGATAATGTTCCCCCAGGAGGCAGCTGTGTAGGGTGACTGCATATCATTGTACAGGATGATTTACACATAGAGGTAGGTGTGTAAAGTGACTGTATATCAGTGTACAGGATGCTATTCCCAAGTAACAGGGCGTGTAGAGTGACTGTTTATCAGTATACAAGATGATCTTCCCCATGAAGCAGGTGTGTAGAGTGACTCTATAGCAACGTACAAGATGATTTTCCCTGGGAGACAGGTGTGTAGAATGACTGTATATCAGTGTTGTGGATGATGATCCTTCGGACGCAGGTGTGTAGAGTTACTGTATATCAGTATACATGATGATGTTCCCCTTGAAGCAGTAGTGTAGGGTGACTGTATATCAGTGTACATGATGATGTTCCCAGGGAGGTTTGTGTGTACATTGACTGTATATCAGTGTACAGGATTTTGTACAAAGGGAGGTAAGTGTGTAGAGTGACTGTATATCTGTGTACAGGATGATGTTGCCAGGGAGGTGGGTTCGTAGAGAAACTGTATATCGGTGTATTGGATGATGTTCCTAGGGAGACAGGTGTGTAGGGTGACTGTATATCAGTATACATGATGATGTTCCCCAGGAGGCATGTGTGAAGGGTGACTGTATATCAGTGTACAGGATGATGTTCCATAGGAGGCAGGTGTGTAGTGTGACTGTACATCAGTGTACAGGATGATGTTCCTATGGAGGTAAGTGTGTAGAGTGACTGTATATGAGTGTACAGGATGATGTTCCCATGGAGGTAAGTGTGTAGAGTGACTGTATATCAGTGTACAGGATGATGTTCCCATGGAGGTTGGTGTGTAGAGTGACTGTATATCTGTGCACAGGATGATGCTCCCAGGGAAGCAGGTGTGTAGAGAAACTGTATATCAGTATACAAGGTAATGTTCCCCAGGAGGCAGCTGTGTAGGGTGACTGCATATCAGTGTACAGGATGATTTATTCATAGAGGTAGGTGTGTAGAGTGACTGTATATCAGTGTACAGGTTGATTTTCCCAAGGAACAGGGCGTGTAGAGTGACTGTTTATCAGTATACATGATGATGTTCCCCATGAAGCAGGTGTGTAGAGTGACTCTAGCAATGTACAGGATGATTTTCCCTGGGAGACAGGTGTGTAGAATGACTGTATATCAATGTACTAAATGATGATCCTACGGACGCAGGTGTGTAGAGTTACCGTATATCAGTATACATGATGATGTTCCCTATGAGGCAGGTGTATAGGGTGACTGTATATCAGTTTACAGGATGATGTTCCTATGGAGGCATGTGTGTAGGTAGACTGTATATCAGTGTACAGGATGATGTTCCTTTGGAGGTAGGTGTGTAGAGTGACTGTATATTAGTGTACAGGATGAGGTTCCCATGGAGGTAGGTGTGAAGAGTGGCTGTATATCTGTGTACAGGATGATGTACCAAAGGAGGTAGGTGTGTAGAATGACTGTATATCTGTGTACAGGATGATATTCCTAGGGAAGCAGGTTTGAAGTGAGACTGTATATCGGTGTATTGGATGATGTTCCTAGGGAGGCAGGTGTGTAGGGTGACTCTATAAAAGTGTACAGGATGATGTTCCCCAGGAGGTAGCTTTTTAAAGAGACTGTATATCAGTGTGCAGGATTATGATCCCCAGGAGGCAGGTGTGGAGGGTGACTGTATATCAGTATACAGGATGATGTTCCCCAAGAGGCAGGTGTTTAGAATGACTGTATATCTGTCTACAGGATAATGTTCCCGTGGAGGCAGGTTTGTAGATAAATGCATATCAGTATACAGGATGATGTTCCCAGGCGGCAAGTGTGTAGAGTGACTGTATATCAGTGTACAGGATTGTGTTCGCAAAGAAGTAAGTGTGTAGAGTGACTGTATACCAGTGTACAGGATGATGTTTCCTAGGAGGCAGGTGTGTAGTGACAGTATATCAGTGTACAGGATGATGTTCCCCATAAGACAGATATGTAGGTTGACTGTATGTCAGTTTTCAGGATGATATTCCCTTTGGTGGCAAGTGCGTAGAGTGATTGCATTTCTGTGTACTGGATAATATTTCACAGGAGGCCGGTGTGTACAGTGACTCTATATAAGTGTACAGGATGATGTTCAAAGGGAGACAGGTGTGTAGAGTGACTGTATATCAGTGTACTGGATGATGATCCTACGGAAGCAGGTGTGTAGAGGTACTGTATATCAGTATACATGATGATGTTCCCCATGAGGCAGGTGTGTAGGGTGACTGTATATCAGTGTATAGGATGATGTTCCTATGGAGGTAGGTGTGTAGAGTTACTGTATATCAGTGTACAGGATGATTTTCCCAAGGAACAGGGCGTGTAGAGTGACTGTATATCGGTGTACAGAATGATATTCCTAGGAGGCAGATGTATAGAGAGACTCTATATCGGTATACTGGATGATGTTCTCCAGGAGGCAGGTGTGTAGAGAGACTGCATATTAGTATACAGGATGATGTTCACCTGGAGGCAGGTGTGTAGAGAAACTGTAAACCAGTGTTCAGGATGATGTTCCCCAGGAAGCAGGTTTGTAGACTGACTATATCAGAATACAGGATGATGTTTTCCAGGAGGCAGATGTGTTGAGAGACTGTATATCAGTGTACAAGATAATATTCCCAAGGAGGCAGGTGTGTAGAGAGACTGTATATCAGTGTAGAGTATGATGTTCCCCTGGATGCAGGTGTGTAGAGAAACTTTTACCATTGTACAGGATGATGTTCCTCAGTAGGCAGGTTCGACAAGTGACTGTTTATCAGTATGCAGGATGTTTCCCATGAGGCAGGTGTGTAGAGTGACTGTAAACCAGTGTTCAGGATGATGTTCCCCAGGAAGCAGGTTTGTGGACTGACTATATCAGAATACAGGATGATGTTTTCCAGGAGGCAGATGTGTTGAGAGACTGTATATCAGTGTACAAGATAATATTCCCAAGGAGGCAGGTGTGTAGAGAGACTGTATATCAGTGTAGAGTATGATGTTCCCCTGGATGCAGGTGTGTAGAGAAACTTTTACCATTGTACAGGATGATGTTCCTCAGTAGGCAGGTTCGACAAGTGACTGTTTATCAGTATGCAGGATGTTTCCCATGAGGCAGGTGTGTAGAGTGACTGTATATTAGTGTACAGGTTGATGTTCCAAAGGAAGCAGATTTGTATAGTAACTGAATATCTGTGTACATAATGATTTTCCCCTGGAGGTAGATGTATAGAGAAACTGTAAAGCAGTGTACATGATTATGTTCTCCAGGAGGCAGATGTGTAGAATGACTGTATATCATTGTACAGGATGATGTCCCCAGAGGCAGGTGTGTTGAGTATACAGGATGAGGATCCCCAGGAGGCAAGTGTGTTGGGTGACTGTATATCAGTGTACAAGACAGGATGATGTACCCACGGAGGTAGGTGTGTAGAGTGACTGTATATCTGTGTACAGGATGATGTTGCCAGGGTGGCAGGTTCGTCGAGAGACTGTATATCGGTGTATTGGATGATGTTCCTAGGGAGGCAGGTGTGTAGGGTGACTGTATATCAGTGTACAGGATGATGTTCCCTAGGAGGCAGGTTTGTAGAGTGAATGTAAATCAGTATATAGGATGATGTTCCCCAGGAGGCAGGTGTGTAGAATGACTGAATATCAGTGTGCAGGATGATGTTTCCAAGGAAACAGGTGTGTAGAGTGACTGTATTCCAATATACAGGATGATGTTCCCTAGGAGGCAGGTGTAGAATGACTCTATATAAGTGTACAGGATTATAATCCCAAGAGGTAGGTTTGTAGAGAGACTGTACATCAGTGTGCAGGATTATGTTCCCCAGGAGGCAGGTGTGGAGGGTGACTGTATTTCAGTATACAGGATGATGGACCGCAGGAGGCAGGTGTGTAGTATGATTCTTAAAAAGTGTACAGGATGATATTCCCAAGGATGTAGGTTTGTAGAGAGACTGTATATCAGTGTGCAGGGTTATGTTCTCCGGGAGGCTGGTGTGGAGGGTGAATGTATCTCAGTATACAGGATGATGTTCCCCAGAAGGCAGGTGTGTAGAATGACTGTATATCTGTCTACAGGATAATGTTCCCGTGGCGGCAGGTTTGTAGAGTGATTGTATATCAGTATACAGGATGATGTTCCCCAGGCGGCAAGTGTGTAGAGTGACCAGGTGTGCCTATTTTTACGAACAAAGAACAGATCTATCATGAAGTAGGATGGGAAACCCTGAAAGCCAGGTGCGATCGGAGAAAATTACAAGTGATGTATACTATGGTGAACAATCTTGCTCCCCCATTTCTCTGTAGACTGGCTCCCCCAAGTATTAGTAGCTTATCAGACTATCCGTTAAGAAATAGAGATGATCTTGTTATTCCTTTTTGTAGATTATCGTTAACTACGGAATCATTTGTTATGATGGAACAATTTAGAGTCCACTATCAGAAACCTACCTACGATCTCAAAATTTAAAAAGGCTTTAAAAAATCAGAATCCAAACCACTGCTTTTTTCCAATTTAACTGTTATGGGCCTAGAAAATTAAACATTATCTTAACACAAATGAGATGTGGCGCCACCTTTCTTTATTATGACCTCAGCAGAGTAGGCATCATACAAGATCCCTCTTGTAGATGTGGGTATCAGCAAGAAACCCTTTTTCATTTCTTTTTTGAATGCCCTATATATGCGATAATAAGGCAAACGTTAATTGAAAACCTGTCGTTCCTGTCCCCTCAAATTCCACGCAACATATCATTATTTCTTATAGGTGATAAGCATCTTTCCGAACACAGTGATGTTAATGACGTTGTACCATATAGATTTGATAAAATATTTGTAGTTTTATTGTCTTATGTAGTCTGACATAGTAATTTACAGTTATCCAAACCATTATATTTTATTAATATTACTCAATAGTTAGAAAAACCCGAATAGAAGAATTTTCTATTGGAAATTAAGTCCCGCCCCTTTTACCTTATTTGGCAAATCCGACGAAATTTGATACCTCATTTCTTAAATCGGATTTAGCACCCCGAAGATCGGCATCGATTGTTTTAGAATTTTACCACATGATAGATCATAAAATATATAATTTGAGAATTGCTGCTCATTCTTTTGTATTTTTGAAAATGATAACAAAAAATTGATATCAAGATGAAAAACGCAGTTTTTCTCATTCTGATTTACCCTTTTTATTTACCTAAATTTACTTTATTTCTTAATTATTTTTGTTGTTGTTACTTTATCACAATCATATTTATATTTGAACGTGCATGTCCATAACTATTTCTGTATTGTATTGTTATCGGGAGAGGACTTCATAAATACTTTGTACTTGTGTCCGATTCCCTTTTGAAATTGTTTCAAATAAAATATGTTTAAATTAAAAATTAAAATCTGATGTCCCTCCCCCTTTTTTCTAAATAAACCTCTATGTAAGTGATTAACAAATCCGATAATTTCATGTTAAATGATGAATTTGAAAAATGTCTACTTCTAGTTTAAAATTATGCAAAAAAATAATTGTAAAATTGCAATTGAATTTTGAACTTTTGTAAAAACAGATTTTTTTGTAATTCACAAAGTTGTTTGGGGTACATGTCATTTTGTCCAAATTTTACGCCTTATGTTTAGTTTATGCTGATTTCCTTTTAAATATTCAAAAAGAGATGATACTTCTTGCACATTTTATCAAAATTAACAATTAAAAGCTTATGGAATTTTCTAAATAAAACACTTTTAGGTGTCAAAATGAACCAAAAACCCTCCCCCTTTTCAAAAGTATATATAATCGAGAAAGTTTATCTTTTTCTTTGGTTATCATAGGCATGCAAATCGGTACAAATATAGTCAAATGTCTAGTTTTATTTGTTTAGTCGGTGTTGATACCTCAAATATCTCTTCAATCTTAAGAAAATTGTGTTGATACAAAAAGTTCAAAAAACACATATCGACCTTTGACCTTGTATGTAAATTTACACCAATTTTGGCTTTGACGACCAATCTTATTTTGAAGAAGAGACAATAAGAAATCGAAAGAGGTATGATATAGGTGTATGTTATTCATGACGATTAAACTTTTTAAAATGTGGTCTTGGTCACCGGCCTAAAACAATTAAATTTTTAAAAAGTGAATAGATAAGATACGGGATAAAATAATCTGTTCTAGACAAACCCGCTGGTCTGAGGAATACATTTCGTTTCCCCCCCAAATTATTACCCCTATTTTTTTTCTCTCGCAATTCTGAAATTTGGTAAACGTTGAGTCATTTCCCTGCCATTTAGAATCTAAAAAACTTTTAGTTTACTTTAAGTAGACAATAATTAGTAGTTATAACACATTTACACTAAATGTTTAATATGAGACAGGTTTAACCTGTGAGTGTGACGCTCCTGAAGTTACATTGTATTTTCAAATATTTTACAAGCTAAAATAAATTTTAAAATATCTATAACGCGATGAATTGAAATTGAGATTTTCATTGCAATTTTATTATTAAAAATGCAAAATCCCATATGGGACAAAATCCATAGAATTATTCAAAAATAAGATAAAACTAGTTTTTCTTGTGGGTCAGATATGCACTGGATGATGGTATATAAAACCACTAATTCCGAGTCCCATTGCTTTCTATGTTAAATTGGACATTTCTTAAATGCTGTAGATTTTTTTTCTAAAGTTCAAATGAGGTGTCAATAGTCTTATTTCAATGCAAAATGATTTGGCTCACTCCAGTTCAAAAACTAGCACATCTTACATTGAATAACGGGAAAAACTGGTTCCCGATTTATATCATCCTGAACGTCCGGTACTTTCTAGTCATGTTTCTAGCAAGAATGAGACCCCAAGCAAAAGTAATCCTCAAAATTGACACTTAACATATATATGAACAAACATGGGCTGTTTGTTTCTAAGATGTTCATCTTTCAAATAAAAGCTCATTTAATGATTTGCATGCAATAGTTTTAGCTGGGTCAATACTTTAATGGAACTATATTGTCTCAAAATAGGAACTATATTCAGGTTCGTCCTCTACCGGATTGTGAATTAGTGGTTTTATACGGTACCTGATGTTCAAAATTTGCAAAGCAAAAGGCATTAAAAAGACGTTGAAAGTTCGGGAAAAGCAGGGTGCTATACCGGTTCAGCCCATAGTACAACTAAAATATTGACATTTCTACCATTATCGCTCACTTTGAGAGCCTATAAAATGCAAAAAAAAAGTATATAGGTTTCTGGTTTCATGCTAGCTACAACACTGTAGCTCCTTTGACTTCATTATAAAGTTCAGGATCAAGAGTCTTCAAAAGTAGATATTTTCACGAAAAATTTTAAATTCCGCTAAACATTGGTAGATTTAAATTGCATTCGTCATTAAATTACTATTAGCAATATTTTAGTACCAAATTTGAAACTTAATCAATTGAATTTCGCCCAGTGTGATTTCACTTTCGGCATTGTTCCGTTACCAGCGATGGGACCGCATTGTACATGTACACATGTAGCTCCGCCATTTCAAAGCTGTCAAAGGAGCTACATTATTGTAAGCTAGTTTCATGCTGAAAAAAAATATGGTTGGTTGGTAGGCATTACTTTTTATTTTTTTAACATGAGTTACAAATGTAATTGGGAACAGATTTCAATTTAAAGCTAAAATGGGACGTTAGGGAACCCACAAATACATATGATTTTTTTTTTATTTGGCCTTGTTAAAAATACAGATTTCACACACAGTAAATTGAAACCTATTGTTTCATGTTTCTGGAGTGCTGGTGAAAGCTTGACATTTATTAATATATTCAATTAGAGATTTAAACAAAATCAAAGATTTACTATTGAAACAAGTTGTTTTTGTTATCAATGTGATGCTTTTATTCAGTTGGTTTTTGATTTGTCTGAAATTTATACATGTTATAAGGGATGGACAATTTATAAAAAAAGGTTTTTTTGAAGGAAAGTCCATTTTCATTCATAAGCTTTTTGAAATTGATTGAAAAAATATAGGGTCACCATTCATTTTTTCAAGATATTCATGAAAATTGAAAAAAATCCTTTTCATTCTATCTAAATTAGCTCCCTTTGATTTAGTACGGGAAGTTCTAAAAATGACTTTAATGTCAATTTGTTTAATCCCAATTGCTTCTAATTTGATAAAATATATTATAGTATAAATAATAGTATTGGACATAATAATGTGTCAAAGAGTTCAAAGAGTTTTTCTAATAAGCTGCCAGGATTGTCATGACCTATAGGTTTCTTTATTTTAAACCAGGCCTTGCGACCTTTTTCCATTAATAATTGGCTTGAGGAGTTTAAATTACCTGTATATTTAAAGGTTATTTCTAGATAACAAAATGATTTTACAGTCTCAATGTAATTTTGTTTAAGTTTAAAGCAGTTTTGATGGGATTTACAATTCAAGTTAAAAATTTTTTGGGCTAAATTCTAGTTTCCAGGATGTGCAGAATTTATGAGGGACATCAAGAGATTTTTGTAGTCCTTGCTGACTACTAGACAAAAGTATAATATTATCTGCATAAAAAAGGGGATTTTATTGAGATGTCACCAATAATAATTGGATCGGTTTCTCCTTCATTAAGATTATCAACAAGATCATTAATATATAAGTAAAACAAGATAGGTCTCAACACATCTCTTTGTTTAACTCCACATTTGGAATTAAAACATTTGGTTAGGCCTTCTTTGAACTTAAGCATGCAATTTGGATCTTCATACTTAGAGAGAATAATTCTAATAATGTAATGTGGGAAATCATTTATACATGTATATAGTTTATAAAACAGACCTTCTCTCCATATGGTGTCAAATGCCTTTCTTAGATTTTGGATTTATATGTTTCAATAATGGTTTTCTTTTGAAAATGTTGACATATTGGAATTTGTTGACATAAATCAAGCTTAATTAAATTAGGTCATCATAAAATGTAGGGGTAAAACTTACTTTCTCCTTTTCTGTAAAAACAGAAACAAAGTGTGTCAACTAAAATATCAGTATCATAAAAAAACATATAGCATAGAAGTAAAGCATAAACTAAAAATTTAAATAAAGAAAACTACAATATATCAGGATGTCCTAGATTGCTTGTTAGATGTTAGATAGAGACACACGTATATCGGCTCACTTTTCTTCATGAAACATGTAAAATATGTATGAACATTTATGTTACAGGAATGGACCAAGAGACAGCCCAAGTTTTGTTCTCTGAGGGTGCCATATTTATTTTCCTAGATGTACCAGTTGGGACAGAGATTGGCATAGATTATAACTCATGGAATGTAGGACCACAGTTTAAAGGGGTCAAAATGATCCCCCCAGGCATTCACTTTATTTACTATAGGTAACTAATTTAAGGTCAAACAGTACTTCATTATTTATAAGACATCATTATAGAATACACAAACTACAGCAGTGATCACAGAGGTTATTTATAACATTGTCTCTGACAAAGTAAGTTTTATTTTTAAACCATTTAAGGGAAAAAAATAGTCAGTCATTGTTTAGCATGTAACTACAACATGAAGCTACTGTACATGTGTAATAAGAAGACCCGAAACACACACCTCAATTCAATGCAGAATTTTTCAGCTGCATGCGTACATTGTATAGGTCAAAACAGCTTTAATATTTCAGTGACATCTAACAAGCCTCATCTCCAACAAGTGATGACCTAACAACTTCAATCTTAATATTTCCTAAAATCAATGGTCCTACAACTTTGCTTTTATATATGTTTTGTAGATCCTGATGTGCTTATTACTAAGCAATTTCAATTTCTCCAATATCTTGTATATAAATTTTATATTTAGCTTATATACAGCTCTACATTAATACTACTGACTTCTGTTAAATACTGTGGTACATGTCAGGGGCGGATCCAGAAATTTTCGAAAGGGGGGGGGTACCACATACTGGGTTTTATGGGCCAAAGGGGGGGTTCCAGACCAATTTTGCTGAACATCTACACAAAAATTTTAAAATTTCGGAGGAAAGGGGGGTTCCAACCCCCAAAACCCCGCCACTGCATGTCATTTACTTTGTTGTTCATTCTTTGCATGCTTTTTTCTCACATTTGGAATTACTCTTCAGTTATACTAATTTATAACATAGATTATCTATGTTAAGACAAAATTGATAGTGGTCATTTACACCTGATACGACTGATTTCTTATTGCAGTGCCTGTAATAAAGATAATCAATCAGCTCCTAGGACTGGTTTCTTCCATAACTTTCAAAAGAAAGAAGTGATAGTTCGAAGATGGAACAAAGTAATGGAAGGTATATTAATCTTTAATGATAAGATAACAGCTCATGTTACTGTCCTGACTGTAAATGATTAGTTAACTATGAGCTACCTAAGTTTAGTAGAGGTAAACTTTTTGAACTAGGGATAAAAAAGACATCTTTTATATAAAGAACATGGTAAAATTATTGTAGTACCCTCATGTTTACATAAATAGTCAAACTTGCAAACACCATATAAGGGAAGATATCAAGCTAATCATCTTATCACTGATATCAATTTTTAAGTACTGCACATATATTTAAAGGTTTAAAAATTGGTACATGTGGATGACCTACTTTGTAAAAAAAAATAACTGAACTATGGTTAATGTTCTGTTATTGGTGGATTTTTTTTTCATTTAAGGGGGTTTGCTCCTGTATCTTAAAGTAAATAAAAATGGATAAAATTGCATCTTTTTAAAAGAATATGGACAAATGATCAAAATAAGGAAGACAAAAATGTAGGTCCATGTGCTCGTTTTTATGCTATAAGCATTTATGATTTTGGCGGGAAATACGTTCTCTCTAGATTTTTCATTACTTTTGCATTGCCACAGATCGTTATCTTTAAACTCTTTAAAATGTATGACTGAATAAATAAAATTTCATAAAAAATTGTGAAGTGCATATTTGGTGGACATACTTTTGAATAAGAAAAAGAAAATAGGGGGTTCATGGGCAAAATAAATCAAGCATAATAGATGGATAAACCCCGAGGATCTCGAAAATCTGACAAAAATCTCAAAATATGAGGAGCAAACCTCCTTAACATTCTTTGAGTGTGTCAAGTTTCTTTTATGTCGACAGCTTATGTTATGGGTTTTTTTTCCCGGACAATCTCATTCATCAAATTGTTATTTCTAGGTATGGATTCTGGTATCACTGATATTTCCAGATATTGATTCTAAAATTACTGCTATTTAAAGATATTTATCCTGGTATTTAAATATATTATTGTTATTTCTTTATATTGTCAGTTCCAGATATTTAATCCTGGTATTATTGTTAGTAAACAGTGTTCCAGCCAGGATTTGAAAAGGGCAGGGATGAATTTTAAAAAAGGGCACATTCATGCGTTGACTCAATCTTTCAAAAGGGCATACAAATGTAGCTAATAACAATCAAATACAGCATACATTCTTTTTAACAAACAAACATGCATTTTGAGGCTTAAGGGGAGCCTCTTGTTTCTATTACAAGACTTTAGGCTTTTCATTACATTCATACATTCTATCAGTGCTAAAAAGCTTGAATGTCTGCCCAAGAAAAAATTAAGAAAACCCATTTGATTTTTATTGAATTTGCTAGTAAAATCCGGAGATTTAGTACCATTCCAGACAGAGTTCGTGTTTAGTTTTTAACTTCCGCTTCCTGTCATTATTTATGGTTACAATTGCGAGCAAATCCCGGTCACCGATAAGTTTTTGAACCCAACATAAAGCGTAGGAGAAAATACAGAAATGATTTCCATTGGTTGATATATTTGTTGTTTCTAAATATAGCACCAAGCAAGCTTTTGGGTAATACTGGTAAAGAAATTCTGAAGTCACCTATGCGCTCATAATAATTTAAAAATGTGCAATTAAAATAACGTTAAAAAAGCACCCCCCTTTTTTCGACCAAAAATTACGCCCATAAACGCCGCACAAACCCCAATTTTTTATTGGCTAAAAATAAACATATGCATGTCAACACAAAGGTTCTGTGCCAAAGAAATTAAAATTCGAGTAAGATCTATTTTTAAAAAAATCGAAAACCAGGGTACCCCCCTATGGAAAATGCATTGTAAATCAATACGCTATTGTAACCTTATAAACAAAACATTATGATGGAGCATTTCACAAATCCATCAACATTGTTTCTATTTTTCAACAAGAGGCTCCCAGGAGCCTGAATCGCTCACCTGGTCTTAATGTCAATCCTTTGAAGACTTTTGTATAGCTAAATGAGCTGAATGTTTAAGCAATAAAAAGCTTTTCTCTATCTGCAATAGTTTTCATTCCAAAGCAAAAAACACTATTTTTCACCTTTAAAGGGCCATAACCTCTTAAAGGGGTCATCTGACAACTTCGACCCTAAAAAGACTTTTGTAGAGCTAATTAAGCTGAACATTTAAGCAAGCAACATCTTTTCTCTATCTGCAAAAGTTTTCTTTCTTTAGGCCAAAAACACTTTTTTTTGCCTTTAAGGGGCCGTAACCACTATAAGGGGTCATCTGGCAACTTTGACCCTATGGAAACTTTTGTAGAGCTAAATGAGCTGAACATTTAAGCAAGTAACAACTTTTCTCTATCTGCAATAGTTTTCATTCCATAGGCCAAAAACACTATTTTTTGCCTTTAAGGGGCTGTAACCCCTATAAGGGGTCATCTGACAACTTCGACCATATGGAAACTTGTGTGGAGCTAAATGAGCTGAACATTTAAGCAAGCAACAGCTTTTCTTTATCTGCAATAGTTTTCATTCTATAGGCCAAAAACACTATTTTTTGCCTTTAAGGGGCCGTAACCCCTATAAGGGGTCAACTGACAACTTCGACCCTATGGAGGCTTGTGTAGAGCTAAATGAGCTGAACATTTAAGCAAGCAACAGCTTTTCTCTATCTGCAATAGTTTTCATTCTATAGGCCAAAAACACTATTTTTTGCCTTTAAGGGGCCGTAATCCCTATAAGGGGTCATCTGACAACTTCGACCCTATGGAGGCTATTGTAGAGCTAAAGGAGCTGAACATTTAAGCAAGCTACAGCTTTTCTCTATCTGCAATAGTTTTCATTCTACAGGCCAAAAACTCTGTTTTTTGCCTTTAAGGGGCCATAACCCCTATAAGGGGTCATCTGACAACTTTGACCTTATGGAGACTTTTGTTGAGCTAAATGAGCTGAACATTTAAGCAAGCAACAGCTTCTCTCTATCTGCAATAGTTTTCATTCCATAGGCCAAAAACATGAAAAAATGCTATTTTTCACCTTTAAGGGGCCGTAACTCCCATAAGGGGTCATCTGACAACTTCGACTCAATGGAGACTTTTGTAGAGCTTTTGATGCTGAAGCAGTAGCGTGGCATCAGATTTCATCTATCTCTTATACTTTTTGATTTACAAGCCAAAAACAGTAGTCTGACCCCCCCTGGTCTATTTTTAGCAACGGCGGCCATATTTTTTGACGGATCAAAATACCGAACACAATTTTTGTGCAGGACACCCTAAGGATCAATCATATCAAGTTTGAAGAAATTCTGTTCAGCAGTTTCAGAGAAGAAGATTTTTTAAAAATTGTTAACGGACGACGACGACGACGGACGCCAAGTGATGGTAATAGCTCACATGGACCTTCGGTCCAGGTGAGCTAATAAAAGCGCACATTTAATGTTGTTTTTAATAGAAAACATCCAGTTGGGTTCAGATTCTGATTTGTGCACTATTATCATTACCGAGGCAGAGAAATTTACTGTGCAATCGGACAACTTACCTGTAATTAAAATTGAATTATCAAAATAGATACCTTAATTAATTGACTAGAGAACACATGTTTATTTAATTTGTTAATTGGCTTGGGGTTGTAAATATGCCATTCAATTGTCCCAAATGGCTTCATTCTCAATACACAAACTATGTACGATTGACTAAAAAAGGCAAATGTACGATCAAAAAGGGCAGGGCGGAGATGAAAACCGGCAGGTATCCTGAAAAGGGCAATCGGGCGGAGGCAAAGGCAGGCGGGCGGACCGCCCTCTAAAAACAGCCTAGCTGGAACACTGTGGCATTGATCCTGGTATTATTATGTCTCCCCCCCACTTTTGTGGGGAGACATATTGTTTTTGTCCTGTCCGTCTGTCCACTACTCCCCAGAAATTGATCCTGGTATTATTGTTATTTTCCTGATATTGATCCTGGTATTATTGTTATTTTCCAGATATTGATCCTAGTATTATTGTTATTTTCCCTATATTGATCCTGGTATTGTTATTTTCCAGATATTGATCCTGGTATTATTGTTATTCACATAAATTGATCCTGGTATTATTGTTATTTACATAAATTGATCCTGGTATTATTGTTATTTTCAGACATTATACCTGGTTTTATTATTATTCCTTGTATTATTGTTATTCTTTATATTGATCATGGTTTAACTGTTATTTCCAGATATTAATCCTGGTCTATTTTTATTTTCAGATATTGATCCTGGTATTATTGTTATTTCCAGATATTGATCCTGGTATTATTGTTATTTCCAGGTATTGATCCTGGTATTATTGTTATTCTTTATACTGATCCTGGTATTATTGTTACTTCCAGATATTGATCCTGGTATTATTGTTACTTCCAGATATTGATCCTGGTATTATTGAAGATAGTACTATTAACAGTATCTTAGAAAACAAAGAAGAATTAGACCGTTTCCTTGGTGCTTATCCTTATGAAAAGTAAGTCATTTGTATCAATATTATGTTTCAATGTCATAAATAAAGAATTGTTTTGTTCCTCAAATAGAAACAAACATGATATGAATCATATAAATAAACAAGACACAAGCTCAATACATTTCACAGAGTATAAATCCAAGTAAGCAGTAATAAAATGGTGAATGTCTGGCATGTTTGCAGGCGAGGAAAAAATTTTCATAACATTTTTTTCAGCAATTACTTATCACAGCCTCTTGATATTTGGTATGCAATAGCAGCATGGGCTCCGGTAAGGAGGGAATCCATTTCAGATCTGTTGTTCATCTTCTTCCTGTTTAAATAAATCCGGCTATTTCTGTTTTTGACACATTTTTACTTTAAATACCAGTTTTTGTTAGAATATCTTATCATTATTGATCTTTGAGCTACTCTTTGAGAAAGAAATTAAAGCAAAATTAACCCAAGTGTGAATACTCATTTCTTTTGGGGTTTCTCAATGATCCATCATAAATTTCATTAATTAGTTATCAATTTCTGATTAGGAACTGTTTGAATAGAATGATTAAGTTGTTGACAATGATCTATTTCTGCATACATTATAAGTGGGTTTTTTCACAATAATATAATTTTCTCTTTTTTCCACCTGACATTCATCAGGACGCCGAAATAAGACCATCAGAAAAATTAAAAGATCATATTTAAGTAGGAATACAGAGATTAAACCACAAAAATTACATTTCGCAAAAATAAAAAACACCCCTTATTACATAAAAAATGTGGAATTTTCCAATGGCAAAAAAATCCAAACTTATATGGTATAAGATTGTAACATGTATATGATTTTGTTTTTCAGCTACAAAAAGTGGGTTTCTTTGTCCAGTTGTTTGGACGAAGATCTTGTTAAAAGATTACAGCCAGAGAATGGAAGGATAGTGAGTGTATCAGAGTTTGTATCCGAGAAAAGTACCACACAGAGTCGGAAGGCAACTAGCGAGAAAACACCCGAACTGTCATCTCCTCAAAAGTCTGAATCAAAGTTACCAGACATGAAATTACAACCTGGAACATTTGTAAGGTTTACAGAAATACCCAAGAAGAGGTATCCAGAAGGGTGTTCTCCTGCCAAAATTACTAAATATAACATGGACTCTACCTATTTACTTCAGACACTGCTATCTAACAATTATCATTCCAATCACAAACAGTTATTAGGGGAAATCCAGTTCTCATTTATCTGCTTTTTGATTGGACAAGTATATGATGGATTTGACCAATGGAAAAAGCTGGTTCATCTGTTGTGTAGCAGTGAGGATGCTTTGGCCAATGAAACACAGCTATTTATTGACTTTATAGGAGTCCTTCATTTTCAGGTCCATGAGATTCCAGAAGATTTCTTTGTAGACATTGTGTCGTGCAACAACTTTCTGACATCCACACTACAGGAATTCTTCTCTAATTTAGAAGACAGTTCTGCAGATCAAACTCTGAAAACTAAGGGCAGAAAGTTTAAAGAACACCTGACAAAAAAATTCCGCTGGGATTTTGAGACAGAACCTGATGATTATGCACCTGTTGTTGTAGAATTAAACCCATAAATCATTTATATCTTCTGTTAATTAGTTTCATATATATTATTGGTGACAGGTAGGAAGTTGAAGGATTTCTTTTAGGTTTATCATTCTTGGCTTTGCTTTTGCCTCTATTAAAGTAACTCCTGCTTTTCAGGCAAGACAATTTGGAAGTAAAAATAAAGTTCTTTTTATAAAATACATGTATATGACACATAACATTCCTCAGGATACACTAATCTAGTAGTATTTCTCCTGTTAACTCTTTTCTATGAGACATAAGAATGGCCTTCCTACCAAACATAAACTCTCTAACACAATCATGATAATGGACCTTATCAAAGTTGGACATAAATAATGATGGGTGACGCATGTGGCCAATACTAATTTTGACAAAATATGATGAGAAAACAGTGAAAATGTGTGAAAAATTAAGATTTTTACAATTTATGGCATGTTTGAAATGTCAAGGTTAGAGCTAAACTGTAAATATTTGGTTTATCTTACATATATGAAAAGTTCAGTTATACAATGTACCTTAACTCATTTTGGGTTTATTTAAGAAGAGTTAGCGTAGGTTGAAAATAAGTAAAAAAAACGACTGATTTGAGGCCTTCGTGTCTTTACTCCTTTAAGTGCTAGAGAAAAGTTAGCAGTGGTAAATTCTTCAGTCAAAATCGTCTGATTAACTGTTGCAGTGAAATCACCTTCTACTTTGTTTAAAGCCATATTGTCTACGGCAAACTCATTTTTTTTTACCCCCCAATTTTCTGGTGTCAATTAGACCGAAATGCAATAAAATGAATATTGAAAAACAAATTTGCCTCAAAAGTAGTTTATTGTGATCAAAATAGCTCGACAATATTGATTAATATTTTATGTACCTGCATTACGTCACATTGACACAGATTTTAGACTGAGGAGTTTTAACGTGGAAACTAATCGGAATCTCGCATTTTGTCCCCGAATACATTGATATGTTGAAAAAATACCATTTTTTTTCGTGTTTACCTTTTAAATCACATTCAAAACTTAATACAGGCAATTATTATACCCCACGCAACGAAGTTGCGAAGGGTATAATGTTTTTGACTGGTCCGTCCGTCCGTCTGTCTGTGATCAAAATTTTCGTAACAGATATCTCAGCTATTATTAATCGTAGGCTTTTGATATTTGGTATGAAGCTTCAGGTGGGGGTCCCATATGGTGGGATACGTTTTTAGGTCTGTCGATCATCTACTTCCTGTTTAACGAGTTGACTTTAACTTTTTTCACTAAATTTTCAGGTTTGAAAATTTTCGTAACAAATTTCTCAGCAACTATTAATTGTAGGTATTTTATATTTGGTATTTAGCTTCAGGTAGGTGTCCCATATGGTGGGATATGTTTTCTGGTCTGTCGATAATCTACTTCCTGTTTAAATAGCCGACTTTGACTTTTTCACTAAATTTTCAGGGTTAAAATTTTCGTAAAAGATTTCTCAGGAACTCTTAATCGTAGGTATTTGATATTTGGTATTTAGCTTCAGGTAGGTGTCCCATATGGTGGGATTCGTTTTCAGGTCTGTCGATCATCTACTTCCTGTTTAAATAGTCGACTTTAACTTTTTTCACTAAATTTTCAGGTTTGAAAATTTTCGTAACAGATTTCTCAGCATCTATTGATCGTAGGTATTTGATATTTGGTATTTAGCTTCAGGTAGGAGTCCAATATGGTGGGATTGTTTATTAGGTCTGTCGATTTTCTACTTCCTGTTTTTCACAAGCCTACTTAGACTTTTTTCACAAAATTTTCAGGGTTAAAAATTTTTATGACAGATTTCTCAGCAACTATTAATCATAGACTTTTGATATTTTGTACGTGGCTTCAGAGAGGGATCCCATATGGTGGGATACATTTTCAGCTCTGTCACTCATTCATTTCCTGTTTAATGAGCCGTCTTGGAAAGACAACAACTAAGACTTTTTTATTCCTAAATTGAAATAGATAATCTCTGTCCATAATGTGGACGCGTGGGGTATGTGAGCGTGCTCACTAAGGTTCTTTCATTCATTAAGCAGCTCTAATAATAAGTTGCCGTTTTAATTTTCTTTCGAGCTTAAACTTCGAGAAACAGATTATGCACCAAGCGCAAGAACTATGGAAGTTTTCAATTAAAGAAAGTATAGTGCGCATGCTTACAGCTCATCTACATCTCATGAATATGAATTTTTGTAAAGCTTTACAAATATTATATATTTTTCAATTTTTGAAGTAATAAGGTACCCTAGTGGTATTTTGAACGTTTGTATCCTTCTAAATAAACAAAACCAACAGTCTGACGACAATTATTTGGTTTAACAAAAAAATATTTTTTCGTAGACAATATGCCTTTAATCAATTTTAACTGCTTTCTATAATTATTCTGAAACCACTTAAGGAATGGCTTTGAAACTGTATTCTTTCTCAAGAGAATTTAAAGCTTTTCTTATCAAAATTATTTATTGTTCAGCAATACTAGAAGTCAGATGAGCCATTTCTTTCACTTATCTGAAGCGAAGCAAAAACTTGAAACATTATAAAAAAATACTACTTTAAATGCTCTTTTTTACCAAAGATCGCAATGGAAGAGATAGGTTTGGCGTGCCTTAAAACCTGGTTGAACCCACCATTTCTCTTGAAATGCCTGTACCAAGTCAGGACCATTAAGGGTATAATGTTTTTGAATGGTCCGTCCGTCTGTCCGTGATCAAAATTTTCGTAACAGATATCTCAGCTATTATTAATCCTAGGCTTTTGATATCTGGTATGTAGCTTCAGGTTGGGGTCCCATATGGTGGGATACGTTTTCAGGTATGTCGATCATCTACTTCCTGTTTAACAAGCTGACTTACACTTTTTTCACTAAATTTTCAGGGTTGAAAATTTTCGTAACAGATTTCTCAGCAACTGTTTATTGTAGGTATTTGATATTTGGTATATAGCTTCGGGTAGGGGTCCCATATGGTGGGATTGGTTTTCAGGTCTGTTGATCATCTACTTCCTGTTTAACAAGCCGACTTACACTTTTTTCATTAAATTTTCAGGGTTGAAAATTTTCGTAACAGATTTCTCAGCAATTATTAATTGTAGGTATTTGATATTTGGTATATAGCTTTGGGTAGGGGTCCCATATGGTGGGATACATTTTCAGGTCCATTGATCAGCTACTTCCTGTAAACGTGCCAACTTAGATTTATTTCACTTAATTTTCAGGGTTGAAAATTTTCCTCACAGATTTCTCAGCAACTATTAATCATAGGCTTTTGATATTTTGTACATAGCTTGAGGTAGGAGTCCCATATGGTGGGATACATTTTCAGGTCTGTCACTCATTTTTTTTCCTGTTTAACGAGCTGACTTGGAAAGACAACAACTCTGACATTGTAATTCTTAACTGGAAATAGATATTCTCTGTCCATTATGTGGACGCGTGGGGTATGTGAGCGTGCTCACTAAGGTTCTTTCATTGGTTCTTGTCATTATGTTTTTGTACAATGTATAATAATCAATCACCTTCTAAGAAACACTTTTGAACCATTGCTAAACCCAAGTGTCAGGATAAACCAAATCTTATCTATCCTGGAAACCATGAATCATACGGTTTCAACATAACAAATTCAATACAATCTATTAAAATCAAGAAATTAATTAATAATATATTTTATTTTCATAATAATCATTTATAACCACTGAAAAGGGTTATATATACCTTAATGAAATATATATTAACAAAACTTATCACATGGAACAGCTGTTAAATCTGTATGACCTATTTACAAATGTCATGACCTTTTATATAGGTCAAAGCTTATTAATTTATTCTAAATATTTACATAATAAGTTAGCACAGTTAAGTTTAAGGTATATTTGAGATGCAAGACTTAAATGGAATAGTAACAAAACATGGTACATGTATTTAAAAAAATATATAGCAGGGGTCAGTATTAAAAAAAAAAACGTCTGAAACATTAACGAGATTTTTTATCTAATTAATATGCACTAATACTTTTTTACCTTAAAGATTGAGGTAACTCCAAACTATAGAATAGACAAAATTTTAATAATTAAACCTGGAATCTCTTTATTACATGATAAGTGGACGGACAGGTATAAATAATAAACCTTACTTAACCCTACATGTATGTTTTACCATTCAGTTATCCTAGTTAGAGCCAATACTTTTTGGTGCCTGTGACATGCGTCCTTTGAACTATATTGTTTATAGGAGAGGATCCTTATAGGCTCTGCCTGTTATCCAATCCTTTTGTTTAATCAATAAAATATTTGAAATAAATAAAATGTGTTTTCTGACTGAAGTAAAGTAGTGGAAATGTTTTTGTATGAATCCTTCAATTCAAAATATAAAGCAGTCGTAATCATTTACAATATAAATTATGTTAATTGAATGTGTAATGAAAATTTACGGAATTATAGGTAATGCTGCAGATCATTTTGAAGGAATTTATGGACATTTAAACCCACAGAGTCTCTAAAAAACTTTATATCATCTTTCTGTCTTTATTCAGTTTATAATTGAATTGCTGAGTTTACACAATGATAAATTCATTCAAAATTATCCTTGGAACTATATTGTTTCAATGCATATTGTGTTGTACCGGTTACATTAAATATCTCAATAAAAATAAAACTTGTTGAATTTAAAAATGATTGGATTTCTTTAAACAGGAAGTAGGTGAGCGACAGACCTGATATCAAATCCCCCCTTGTGGGACCTCATGCTGATACTGTTTACCAAATATCAAAGGGCTGTGACAAGTAGTTACTGAGGAAACTGTTAATAAAAATTTCCCCCCCACCCACACCCTACCCCTTCCACCCAATTTTCACCATTTTATTACTCAGATTTTTCATTTTGAGAAATCCGGACAAAAATGAATATAGAATACTAAGTTTAAGATTGTAAAAGACCTGAATTTGAAGATAAACTAGATAACATGATTAAAAAAATGGTAAATCAAATTTTTTTAACAAAAGACAACAGACAAAAAAACCCATAAAACTTGCTGCAATAATAACAAGTTTGTGAGATAACAGTATTTGAACAGGTTAATTAGAATAGTCAGCAATTATTATACAAAGCAAGTCTAAAATGTCTGGTATCAAATATTCTTGTACATTTATTAAATTCTTTGGATAAATACATAAAATAAACTTTTCATATGACAAACATCAATAGAATAAAATGTATATATGTAGCACTTATAACAAAAATATATCACATGAAACAGGATAAATTAAATGCAGAAATATTAGCACTAAATCAAATTAAAACAATGAAGAAAGTTTATCATCAAGTCAGTAGATTTGAAATTATAAGTTATGCATTTTTTATATTATGAAGTATATTTGTCTTAAAATGTTCTAGTTTTTTCATAATCTATCTTTAAAAAACATGTATTCAACAACTACTTTTCCTATAGATCTAAAACCAACCCAAGAGGGGAACTAGAAACCAAAGCCATTCAGTAATAACTTTATAAACAAATCAAATCCAGACCTAGAAGTTCCACTTCTGTTTAAGGATCAAATAACACTTACAAACATGAATCATTTGACACAGAAAATACTGATAATGTATACCATACAGATGACACTCACATGTTCACACACAACAGATAACCCTAGCACCTATTAATAGAACTGTCAGTCACATGGGTACAGCTGGACAGTCACATGGGTACAGCTGGAGTCAATCCTTATAAGGCAATTTTGAAACTATTCAAGAGTACAAATTAATACATTGAGAGAGATCATTACAAAGATGAACCTTAATGAAAAGAATTAATGTTATAATTCATATGAATAAGTGTTAATGATTCCCCTCCATGGTTATAATACCTTTCTTGACTTAAATCTTTATTATCAATAAAGAACACAAAGTGAATTCAAACACACAAAAGGAATTTGTGCTGTTTCAAAATAAACCATTGGAGAAACCAATATTTGAATTTCATTTCTCGAGTTAGCATTGCAACTGCCTCCTGACTGTTCTGTATAATAATTCAAATGTACGACAGCTCTGAACAAAAACATGAAAAGTAAGAGATCTTTACAATGTTACACTTATGTAGAACACAAAGCTGTAAACTGTAACTCTGCCTGCAGGAAACTTTTACACTGACATAAATATACTAACAAATAATTGTTTCTTCTTGATATCAGACAATTCTATCATTATAAACCAAACATTTAGCCAAAAGTTGATAAAGTGAAATCCCAACTAGATTTCTAATATGTTGATGTCACTACTCAATGATTTTTGAGAACAGAAAAATAGGAAGCAAACGTTCTGCAAATTGCACAGGGTGAAAATTTCAGAAGCAAACTGAAAATGTGAACTTAGTTCAATACTCTTTAAGAACATCTATTGATGAAAAAAAGAAGAAAGCATAATTGCCAAGCACTTAAAATTTCACTTGGTGACAAGACTGAAATTTTCACCACATTAAAATTTTGTTCCTCTTATAAAAAAAAATTAAAACATACCATACATATCGAGATATTATATTGAACAATACTGTGACACATGCGTGAAAGAACAAAAGGTTTGATGACTAAAGTAAGGTATGCTCCCTGAGAACTATAGGGTTGAAGTGTGTGTATTTTACTGTTTATATTCTTGAAAAAAAAACATATTAATCTTTTTTTTTAGAAGTAATTGTTTTGATGCAACTCAAATCAGTTGTATGCTACAATGTATAAAATGGATTACAGGCAAAAACAGCAGATTTCATTTAACAGGAAATAGATTAGAGACAGACCTGTAATGTTGCATACCAAATTTCAAGTGGCTAAGAGTAGTTAATGAGAAAACTAACGAAAATGTTTCCTCACCTGACACCAAACATTCACTATTTTATGAAATAATTTTTGCTCAGGAATCAAGTAAAAAAGGGCAGAGGGTAAATGTTGACTAGAAATCATTTATGTAGCCTATAACTAACCCATCTACCGTTATATTTTTTTTAAACTATCTGAAATTAAGTGCTATATCGAGAACATTTCTGTCAATAGACTCTATCAACACAAAACACATCATGTATCAAAAGAGATGTGACAATCTGTATAACAGAAAAACACAAACATCTATTTCGACCTGAAGAAATGAGGACTTGGCAGACATATTTGAACCAGTTACTTTATAATAATGCTTCATATGAAAGAAATGAGTAAGTGACTAAATGTGTCAGTAAAAATACCTATTGTGACATGGGGGAGTCAAACTTTGATTTTGGATTATGACAAAAACAAATGGATAACATTGAAATGAGTAGAAAAAAAAACAGAACATTCAATTCCTGACAAAAGTTTCCAGTATATCTTCGGCCATTCGTAAATTATTCCTGGCCACTCGTAGTGCATCCACCACACGTAATCTGTCATAACCTTTTTGCACTAAATGATCTACCGATTGTTCGTCCACACTGTTCTCTTTATTACTGTCACAATTTTCCTTTAACCTTTCTCGGCTTTCTCTGTTGCGTACAGGAAGAGGGATTTCTGAACTCTCGGTTTTTCTACAAAAATCAGAATAATTGTGAATCTAAATGGTTATCTTGTAAAAAGAAAATCCAAATTCTACTGTATCTGTTTCTGTCTTTTTTTAAAGGCATATTTTTTAAAACATACTGTTTTCATTTTTTTTCTACAGGAACAGCATACACTTGAAAGAAATCCAGTCTGTTGGAGATTTTGGTGTAATGTTTTTATACGACCGCAAAATTTTTGCGATCGTATAATGTTATGGCGATGTCGTCGTCGTCGTTGTCGGCGTCGTCGTCGTCGTCTGTGGACACTTTGGTTTCCGTGCGATAACTTAAGTAAATATTGACCGAATGTTATGAAATTTTGATATGATGTTTGTTACCACTAAAGGAAGGTTGGTATTGTATTTGGGGGTTGTGGCCCCTATCATTTTAGAAAAAAGGGCCAAAAAGGGCTAAAACGGGTGTATTGACAAAACTGTTGTAAAATGTTTATTATTCATTCGATTTTGAAAATTCTTTTTTTATTGAATTCATTATTAAATTCTGTCAACAAAATGTGTCAATGGTTTTGATATATATTGCACTGTTACATTGATACTGGGGGTCAAAAAGGGGCCACACCCAAAAAATTGACTTTTTTATTTGTGGTCCGATTTTCAAAATCTTTTTTTTATTGGAATCCTTGTGAAAATCCCTGCCTGCGTTTTTCAATCAGATTTGCAATATCTCTTACTGTTTTTGGGAAATTAGGGGTCAAAGGGGCCAAAAACGCCATTTTTAAAAGTTTGTCAATGCAAATAGTTTTATACCAAAAATTAAGTTGTAGTGGGTCTGCCAATTGTTATGAAGTTTATATATGATGATTATATCCACTAAAGGAATCTTGGTTTTGTATTTGGGGTTTGTGGCCCCTACTGTTTTAAAAAAAAGGGCCAAAAAGGGCTAAAACGAGTGTATTGACAAAACTGTTGTAGAATGTTTATTATTCATTAGATTTTGAAAATTCTTTCTTTGTTGAATTCATCGTTAAATTCTGTCAGCAAAATGTGTCAATGATTTTGATATGTATTTCACCATTACATTGTTACAGGGGGCTAAAGACAGGCCACGCCCATAAAATCAACTTTTTTATTTGTGGTCCGATTTTCAAAATCTTTTTTTCATCGGATTCCATGTACACAATTTCCTATTATTTTTTATGGGATTAGCAATATCTTTTACCATTTTTGAGGAATTAGGGGTCAAAGGGCCAAAATTGTAAATTAATACAAGTATAGAAATAAGGCTTTTTGTATAAGATGTTGATGTAAATATATTTGTCAAAAATGCATTTCTAAGTCCACCACAGGATGCATGTGTCAAAAAGCTTTGTAAGTCCACCATGGGCTTCATGTGACCAAAGCAATGGACTATCCATATTGGGCCTCCAACGTACAGGGTTCAACTTGTTGCGGTCGTATCATGCTGCGCTCGGCGTAGCTTTTTTCTCAGAGTTGAATGTATTTTATTGCAGGATTTTTTTTTGTAATTTCATGTTTACAGAAGTCAAAACAATCATTTGCACTAGGTTGTGCTCAGTATACCCTCATAGGAACATTGGGAAAATCTGTCAGTCAATAGTTGCTAAATTAAGTTTGATAGGAAGTAGATGAGCGATAGATGTGAAATCAAATCCCACATTATGAGACCTTATGGTCATGCTTTATACCAAATATCAAGAGGATGTGATTGTATAATAGTTGCTGAGAAAACTGTTATGATTTTTTTTCCCAGCATGCAAGCTACCCTTCTGCTCAAAATTCACCATTTTGTTATGCGGATTTATCACTAAGTGAAACCTGACCAAAAATGGGTCAAAGACAAAAATGGCCATCTTTCATTTATCAGGAAGTATAAAGCTACCTTCATGATGTAAGACCCCATGCTGGTGCCAAATATCAACAGTGTGTGATAAGTATCTGCTGAGAAATCCTGTCAGAATTTTTTATTTACCATTGACCATCAATTTCAAAAGGTGGTTTAGTCAGCAAACAGGAAGTAGGCAAGCCACAGACCTTCAATCAAATCCAACAATATGAAACCCATTGTGGATGCTGCATACTAAATATCAAAAGGCTATGACAAGTAGCTAATGAGAAACTGTTTTTCTGATAACTGGTAGATAACTTACTTGTTTGTTTCAGCTGCGGTAGTTTTTCTTGGGGCTGGTAAAGGTGGAAGATCATAATCTGTTGGTACCCTGTGTACTGGTGTTTTACCTGTGATGGAAAACACAGTTCCTGTAAAATAGATATAAGGCAAGCAGTCAGCAAAGCAAGCAAAGATATTTAGAAAGCTAGTGCTCAGAAGCTATTAAGCTATGAAAGAAAACACAACTTTTTTCTATGGTTTAAATTGAAAAAAAAAACACCAGGTTTCCTGCCTTGTCATAAGTTCCAGATTTGACATATATATTTTGAAACTTTTCTGGTACAAATACTTCTCATTCTGTGCGTGCAACAACAGCAAAACCATAATCACTGTTTAATGACATCCTCTTTCATAGTTGGATACATAGGACATTTTTATAATCACTGTCTAATGACATCCACTTTCATAGTTGGATACATAGGACATTTTTATAATCACTGTTTAATGACATCCACTTTCATAGTGGGATACATAGGACATTTTTATAATCACTGTTTAATGACATCCACTTTGGTAGTGGGATACATAGGACATTTTTATAATCACTGTTTAATGACATCCACTTTGGTAGTGGGATACATAGGACATTTTTATAATCACTGTTTAATGACATCCACTTTGGTAGTGGGATACATAGGACATTTTTATAATCACTGTTTAATGACATCCACTTTGGTAGTGGGATACATAGGACATTTTTATAATCGCTGTTTAATGACATCCACTTTGGTAGTGGGATACATAGGACATTTTTATAATCGCTGTTTAATGACATCCACTTTCATAGTAGGATACATAGGACATTTTTATAATCACTGTTTAATGACATCCACTTTGGTAGTGGGATACATAGGACATTTTTATAATCACTCTTTAATGACATCCACTTTCATAGTAGGATACATAGGACATTTTTATAATCACTGTTTAATGACATCCACTTTCAAAGTGGGATACATAGGACATTTTTATAATCACTATTTAATGACATCCACTTTCATAGTGGGATACATAGGACATTTTTATAATCACTGTTTAATGACATCCACTTTGGTAGTGGGATACATAGGACATTTTTATAATAACTGTTTAATGACATCCACTTTCATAGTGGGATACATAGGACATTTTTATAATCACTGTTTAATGACATCCACTTTCATAGTGGGATACATAGGACATTTTTATAATCACTGTTTAATGACATCCACTTTGGTAGTGGGATACATAGGACATTTTTATAATCACTGTTTAATGACATCCACTTTGGTAGTGGGATACATAGGACATTTTTATAATCACTGTTTAATAACATCCACTTTGGTAGTGGGATACATAGGACATTTTTATAATCACTGTTTAATGACATCCACTTTGGTAGTGGGATACATAGGACATTTTTATAATCACTGTTTAATGACATCCACTTTGGTAGTGGGATACATAGGACATTTTTATAATCACTGTTAAATAACATCCACTTTGGTAGTGGGATACATAGGACATTTTTATAATCACTCTTTAATGACATCCACTTTGGTAGTGGGATACATAGGACATTTTTATAATCACTGTTTAATGACAATCACTTTGGTAGTGGGATACATAGGACATTTTTATAATCACTGTTTAATGACATCCACTTTGGTAGTGGGATACATAGGACATTTTTATAATCACTGTTTAATGACAATCACTTTGGTAGTGGGATACATAGGACATTTTTATAATCACTGTTAAATAACATCCACTTTGGTAGTGGGATACATAGGACATTTTTATAATCACTTTTTAATGACATCCACTTTGGTAGTGGGATACATAGGACATTTTTATAATCACTGTTTAATGACATCCACTTTGGTAGTGGGATACATAGGACATTTTTATAATCACTGTTTATTGACATCCACTTTGGTAGTGGGATACAAAGGACATTTTTATAATCACTGTTTAATGACATCCATTTTGGTAGTGGGATACATAGGACATTTTTATAATCACTGATTAATGACATCCACTTTAATAGTGGGATACATAGGACATTTTTATAATCACTGTTTAATGACATCCACTTTTGTAGTGGGATACATAGGACATTTTTATAATAACTGTTTAATGACATCCACTTTGGTAGTGGGATACATAGGACATTTTTATAATCACTGTTTAATGACATCCACTTTGGTAGTGGGATACATAGGACATTTTTATAATCACTGTTTAATGACATCCACTTTGGTAGTGGGATACATAGGACATTTTTATAATCACTGTTTAATGACATCCACTTTGGAAGTGGGATACATAGGACATTTTTATAATCACTGTTTAATGACATCCACTTTGGTAGTGGGATACATAGGACATTTTTATAATCACTGTTTAATGACATCCACTTTGGTAGTGGGATACATAGGACATTTTTATAATCACTATTTAATGACATCCACTTTGGTAGTGGGATACATAGGACATTTTTATAATCACTCTTTAATGACATCCACTTTGGTAGTGGGATACATAGGACATTTTTATAATAACTGTTTAATGACATCCACTTTGGTAGTGGGATACATAGGACATTTTTATAATCACTGTTTAATGACATCCACTTTGGTAGTGGGATACATAGGACATTTTTATAATCACTGATTAATGACATCCACTTTGGTAGTGGGATACATAGGACATTTTTATAATCACTGTTTAATGACATCCACTTTGGAAGTGGGATACATAGGACATTTCTATAATCACTGTTAAATAACATCCACTTTGGTAGTGGGATACATAGGACATTTTTATAATCACTGTTTAATGACATCATCTTTCATAGTGGGATACATAGGACATTTTTAACAAGTCTTATACAAAATTCTAGGTGAACGGTTTAAATAAATATACTATTTATTATAAAAATAGTATAGACAAGAAATATAATCAGACTTTATTCTATTCTAATTCATCCTTGGATTCTTCTCTTGCTTACTCATTCATCATTCTAGGTCATTACACATGAAATACATCGTTTTCAAAAGTTTTGTATCAAGTCTTCTGATTGGTCACATTACATTTTTCTAATGCGTTTTAAAAATGTTTCTATATATAAATTTTATGAAGTTCAAGATCAGATCCTGAACTCAAAAACGAACAAAATGACACTAAATGTACCAGGAGTGATGAATTAAGTAAGCGAGAGATGAACCCCTGGGTTTTGGAGGAGGATTCTATTTAAGAATCAAACTAACTAAAATGACAAGCATTAACATGAAAATATAAACACCAAGGATCAAATATTGAAATTATTGCAAGTTTTTCAAAAATTCATTTAGTTATTTTTCTTTTTTTTTGGTACCATTTAAGATTAAAATTTGTTATATTGCAAGGTTAAATCATGTTCCCAAAACACTGCCCATTTTATCCAAATACATAAAGCAGTAAATGAGTAAAGAAAAGGTTGGAAAAAACTAATGGTAATTTGTTGTAATATCAAACAAAATCTCTGTGTGTATATAAATCATAAATTAAATTAACAATGTTCCAAGATTTTTAAGTACACATTATTAGAAGTACTGTAATTAATTGAAATGATTTTTTTTTTGTCAATACATCATGACAATAGATATTTTTTCAGGAATTTTCCTATTTCTTAAGTGTATAATCAAATATTTGACCAATGAGAAATGACATACTTATCTAATGATCACTTACCTCCCTTGGGGACTGAATACTCCTCTGAGTCATCCATCATGTCTGTGTCAGGCTGAGACAGATAGAGACAGTTGTTGGCTGTCACCGTGTGGGAGGACGATGATGGGGCTTGTGAGGCTGGAATATCATACCGTAACTCTGCATACGATATACCTGTAGGTAAAATATAATATATCATAACTCTGCATATGATATACCTGTAGGTAAAATATAGTACATATAGAAACATACAGGTTTATATCAACAGAGAGATGTAGATTGACCAAGGACTATGTCTACATGTTGATATACATGTATGTAAGTTGATGTAGAGCCTTTATCGGTAATCATTACATTTTTCCTTTGATGTGCGCCGCTGATAAACCCTGTATTATGAACAGGTGTGTATCATCTATATTATCGGGTCAGTAGGTGACCTAGCATGTGTTTTATCAGTCCGCAAACAAAAAAGTTTGTAATGGAAAAATCACATTTCGTCGATTAGGGATTACCCATAAAGAGAACATTGGACTTTTTAAATCTTGAAATCAAGTTTATCACTGGTTTATGGTTCACCCTTTGGGATTACCATAAACCAGTGATAAACTCGATCTCATGATTCAAAAGTCCTATACTGTAAACCGGGAAATTTTCGCGCTGTTTTTATTTCGCGGTATGAGGACTTGATTTCAGTTCGCACAGTTTTAATTTTGCGCTGTGATATTATTGTCTATTGACTGCAATGGTATATATTGATATTCGCACAGTTTCATTTTCGCGCTACCATTAACAACGCGAAAATAAAACTGCCGCAAAAATTTCCCAGTTTACAGTATTCTATATGAATTGACTGACATGGATAGGCATGTATTATTATTTCAAATCAACTATTTTTTTTTAACCCCATATTTAACCCCAGTTCAGCATATTTTGGTTAATTGTTCTATGCTTTTCATTTTCATACTAATCATACAGTGTTTGGCATTTTTAATCTTTTGGGTAGAGCCTCTCTGATGAGCCTTGAAAAGTTGAATTGGGCATTAGGCATAGCAAATGCCTAAAACTTTGTTGTAATTATTTTTTCTTAATTTTTTAAAGTCTGAGTCTTTTAAAAATTTACACTACTGTTAGTTTGTAAGAACATGTTTTTATCAATTAGTAATGACAAAGTTCACTAGAAGTTGTAAAGCCAACTATAAACTGCCAAAATTATATTATTATGATACATGTATATGAACTGGTTAGAGAAGCCAATGTAAGCTCATTCAATAGAAATCCATGGCAAATGAGAATGGTCAATTGTGAGGAAAAATAGAAAGTTTTCCAGAAAAAAATGATTGAACAGATGATTTAAAAGATAAGGCAGGACCTCATCCTTGCTTGCAGTACTACAATTTATGAGCTTGTGAAATTTATTATAAGTGTTTTGCTTTTTGCCTTTATTTTTTGGCTGTAGCATATTCAGCATGGTCAGGGTTATTTGAACAAGCTACCTTATCTAATATAATAGATAATAAGATGCTATATCACAAAGAAAAAAAGAAAGTTTTAAGATAAATGTTGATAGATTTCAAAGCTTATGATTTTCTTCATTTAACAAAAAATTGTTCATAACAAGCATCTATTAAGAAAAGTTTACCTGCTCTTGGTTTGACTGCTATAATATAATTCACAAGTTATCTTTTATACATAGAAACTTTGTGTCATCAAATATCTTCAACTCATTTATTTGTTCAGAGTGTTTTAAGAGCTGTTATTATCGAAGGAGGGCAAAGTTAAAGTTACATTGCAAATTAGACTTATGACATACCTAATGGTGTGCAGTTCACTACAGTTTTTTTACTCTGTTGTTTATTAGTGCTTGACTAAATTTGACAAGCTAAGACTGATGGTCACTTAATTAACTTTCATTTATCACCAACTTTTTTTTCTGCAAAAGGGAGATAATTTACCTGATCCATCACTTTCTTTACAGATTGTTTTATTGACAGGCTGGGGTATCAGGCTCTTATCCTCTGATGGGGGCGTGGGTGGTAGCTGTCGTCGACTGAAAATAGAAAATAACCTCTGTAAAGTTATTTTTGTAAATCAAACATTTTGTCATTTCAATGCTAATGGTATAAGAATAAGACTTTATGAAAATTGGTCCTAAATCCTTGATCAACAATGTAAAATTACTAGTTCGAATTTGATTTCTTGACATATGCGATAAGATCAACCATGAAAACCTAGACAATTGTGACTACAATATAAATACACTAAAAACAGTACACAATTTAAGAAATAACTTCAAACCCGAGACAATTTCGAGACACGTTTAATTTTTTTTTTTTTGGGGGGGGGAGTATGTCTTCACCAATGCAAAACTTCATATCAATCAAACTTTATTGCCTTACAGTTTACTGAAAATGATAATTTAAATGTAAAAGTCAATAAATTTATTGAAATTCAAATATAACTACCATTTCACAACAGTATTTCATGCTTTTAAGCAAGACGTTAACATTATTCATTATTCCATATTCTTTCGTTTTTAATATTATTCATTCATCAAATATCTAGCCATAACAAATCAAATGGATTATGCATTACAATCTATGACAAATTTAAAAGACATGAAACATTCCCTTAAGAAGAATCTGCACTAAACATTAAGACAAAACAAGAACTGATAGAGGAAGTAAGCTAGGACTTAGAGAATGCTCTTACGATCACAGAAACACACATAGTTTAGGAGCAGCCTACAGTAATTGGCATGAAATTGATTTAGACATGGTCAAATAGTGGTTTCTTATTGCTATCACTAAAGACAGGTATTATATACTGTGAAAGTATTAATATTCGTTGGGTACCAATTTTTGTGGTTTTCGTGGGTCAGTCAAACAACAAAATTAAATTTTCAACGAACAATGAATTTTACATTGCTTTATAAGAGAATTGCTTAAAACCACAAATTCATCAATTCACAAATATTCAGTTTACTCCGAAACCACGAAAATTGATACCCGCGAATTTAAGTACTTTCACAGTAGAACAAAGCGTAGAATAAGGACATTTAATACACAAAATCATTCAGTCTAAACTCTTTGAAATTGATTGATTTACAAACTACCTTTTTAGAAACAAGTATACTACCCTGCTTTCCACATTAAACCAAAGAAGGGAGATAATATTTTTATTTTATCAGTTTGATAATACAGAGTCAAGATAAGAGTAAGTTTTTTTTAACATATTCATTTTCAAATAAGAATCATAAGTTACCCAGATGTCGTAAAATCCTGATGACTCCTGTAAAGATTTAGAAATGTTATAGATGGCAGAAGGTGGAATGAATAGTGGTTTTTATTCAGATGTAACAACCTGAATCGCTCACCTGAACTACACATATACATATATTTGTAGATATTATTGTGCTTAACCATATGCGATTTAAATTTATGAAATATCTTGGTTAATTTTCAAGATATTGGGCTTAATAAGTGCAAATTTGGCAAAAATTAGGAAAAAGAACAATAACTTCCACATCAGCAGTCAGATCTTTTCTGAAATTTTAGGACAGGCAGATCTTAATATGCTGATCACTTTTGATTCTTGCACAAATTTGATAATTGAAACCAGTTTTGAGTTAGGGGCTAATTTCATTTGTTCTATTTTTAGCCATGGTGGCCATGTTTTTTTATGAATCAAAAATCTGAACGATAGAGTTGTACCATAAGCTATCAAACAGTGTGCCATGTTAAGATGCAGTTGGTCTTACCGTTTCAGACAAGTCAGGGGAAAAGTAATGAACAATGGTAAATATTGACGCTTTAAGGGCCATAACTCCTAAAAGAAATGGTTCTACAGCTTTGACCTAATTACATGAATTGTAGATCTTGATGTGCTCAATCATATGCAATTTGAATTTTTGAAATATCTTGTATAGTTTTCAAGATTTAGGGCTAAATAAGTGAAAAATTTTGAAAAAATCCAGAAAAAGGGCAATAACTCCTATGTCGTTTGTTGGATCTTCTTGAAAATTTCAGAGCAGGTAGATCTTGAGATGCTGATCACTTTTGTCTCCCATCAGAATTTTGATATATCTGTTACCGTTTTTGAGTTATTTGCAAAAAAAATTAATTTGACCCCTATGTTCTATTTTAAGCCATGGAGGCCATATTTTTTGACGAATCAAAAATCCGATCGATAGAATTGTAGCATTAATGCTATTAAACAACTGTGCCAAGTTTGGTTGAAGTTGGATGTATGGTGTCAGACAAGTTAATCTTTGAAATTCAGGGTAAAAGTAATGAAAAATGGTAAATTTTGACGCTTTAAGGGCCATAACTCCTTAAAGAAATGGTTTTACAGCTTTGACCTAATTACATGAAATGTAGATCTTGATGTTGGATCTTCTTGAAAATTTAAGGGCAGGTAGATCTTGAGGTGCTGATCACTTTTACCCTACGCCAGAATTTTGATATCTGTTACCATTTTTGAGTTATTTGCAAAAAACTGTAATTTGACCCCTATGTTCTATTTCTAGCCATGGCGGCCATGTTTTTTTTACGAATCAAAAATCCGAACAATAGTTTTGTACACATAATGCCACTAAACAACTATACCAAGTTAGGTTGCAATTGGACTTATAGTGTCGGACAAGTTAACGTTTGAAAAATTGTTTACAGACGACGACGGACGCCAAGTGATGGTAAAAGCTCACATGGACCTTCGGTCCAGGTGAGCTAAAAATGGAAGCCCTTTACTAGAATAAACTGTCTGTAAAGGATACTCTAGAAAACAGAAATTAATTTTTTTCTTTATATCACCGCTGGGACCTTTGAAATGTTTACCCCTTTTATCAGTACTTACCACAGTGGCTTTGGTCGGCAGAACTTACCATGGTGGCTTTGGTCGGCAGTACCTACATGGTGGCTTTAGTTGGCAGAACTTACCACAGTGGCTTTGGTGGGCAGAACTTACCATGGTGGCTTTATTCAGCAGAAATTACCATTGTGGCTCTGATGGGCAGTACTTACCATGGTGGCTTTGGTGGGCAGTACTTACCATGGTGGCTTTGGTGGGCAGTACTTACCATGGTGGCTTTGGTGAGCAGTACTTACCATGGTGGCTTTGGTGATGTGGCAGTACTTACCATGGTGGCTTTGGTGATGTGGCAGTACTTACCATGGTGGCTTTGGTGATGTGGCAGTACTTACCATGGTGGCTTTGGTGGGCAGTACTTACCATGGTGGCTTTGGTGGGCAGTACTTACCATGGTAGCTTTGGTGAGCAGTACTTACCATCGTGGCTTTGGTGAGCAGTACTTACCATGGTGGCTTTGGTGAGCAGTACTTACCATCGTGGCTTTGGTGAGCAGTACTTACCATTGTGGCTTTGGTGAGCAGTACTTACCATCGTGGCTTTGGTGAGCAGTACTTACCATTGTGGCTTTGGTGAGCAGTACTTACCATCGTGGCTTTGGTGAGCAGTACTTACCATGGTGGCTTTGGTGAGCAGTACTTACCATCGTGGCTTTGGTGAGCAGTACTTACCATCGTGGCTTTGGTGAGCAGTACTTACCATCGTGGCTTTGGTGAGCAGTACTTACCATCGTGGCTTTGGTGAGCAGTACTTACCATCGTGGCTTTGGTGAGCAGTACTTACCATGGTGGCGTTGGTGGGCAGAACTTACCATGGTGGCTTTGGTGGGCAGTACTTACCATGGTGGCGTTGGTGGGCAGAACTTACCATGGTGGCTTTGGTCGGCAGAACTTACCATGGTGGCTTTGGTCGGCAGAACTTACCATGGTGGTTTGGTGATATGGCAGTACTTAACATGGTGGCTTTGGTGGGCAGAACTTACCATGGTGGCTTTGGCCGGCAGAACTTACCATAGTGGCTTTGGTTATGTGGCAGAACTTACCATGGTAGCTTTGGTGGGCAGTACTTACCATGGTGGCTTTGGCCGGCAGAACTTACCATAGTGGCTTTGGTTATGTGGCAGAACTTACCATGGTGGCTTTGGTGGGCAGTACTTACCATGGTGGCTTTGGTGGGCAGAACTTACCATGGTGGCTTTGGTGGGCAGAACTTACCATGGTGGTTTGGTGATATGGCAGTACTTAACATGGTGGCTTTGGTGATGTGGCAGTACTTACTATGTTGGCTTTGGTGATGTGGCAGAACTTACCATGGTAGCTTTGAGTTACCATGTGGTGGCTTTGGTGATGTGGCAGTACTTACAATGTGGTGGCTTTGGTGATGTGGCACTTCTTACCATGTGGTGGCTTTGGTGGGGAGTACTTACCATGGTGGCTTTGGTGGGCAGTACTTACCATGGTGGCTTTGGTAATGTGGCAGAACTTACCAATGTGGCTTTGGTGATGTGGCAGTACTTACCATGGTGGCTTTGGTGATGATGTAGGTGACCCTGATGGGGATGGAAGTGGTGATGATCGTCTTGGTGGCACAGGTGGTGGGGGTGGTGGCAAGTCTCTTTTCCCTATCCCAGGGGAGTCAAATGGGTTTGGTCTGTCCCGCATCTAAAATAAAAAGTAGGACATGCATGTTGTAGTGTTAAGTCAAATGTTTAATGACTTAACAGTATTGTGAGAGGTAATGATGATTGTGTGTGGAGGTACTTCTGCTAACACCAGGGGGTACTTGGACTCATAGACGTGTTGGAATACTTAAGATCGAGTTCAGGTTGCCCTGAATGCAATTATTTGATATTTCTGCTATATTTCTATACTAATTGTTGAAAATATTAAATTGTCCTGCCTAAAACTAAGGTACTCCTGGCAACTGGAAAATATCTTACTTCCAAATCTGATGAACTAGTCGGATTGTCGGATAACACAATCTGATATTTTCATTTGTCAATTTTGTTTTGTTTTTACAAATAAGTTTTTTACCAAAATGTGGCATAAAATTCAAAACTAACCAATATTTTTTTAGATATGCCAGGTGACAACAACCTGTTACATGTATTTTGTGTCCTATCTGGTTCCATGTCTGAATATGCAATATGGATAATTGAATGGTCATGTTTTTTTTGTATAATAGGTTGCTTAGTAATGATCAATAACCCTAAAACCCTATATAGTAAATTTTGTATCTGAAACATACATTAAGGTGGTTCCAAGTTGAATAAAAAGAAAGCAAAATCCTGGTGTTTTATCTTGGATGTGTTGCATACAATGTATTTAATATCTATTTTAATATCAAAGCTATAGCCATTTTTAAAAAAAATAAAGGAAACAAGATTATGTCCAAAAGCCATAATGCCCCACTCCAAACAGTTGAACACTTCATATATATTCCCCCTACTTTCATAGATTGGCAACAAAATAAAGTCCTGAGCTGCATGTTTTAGAGATTTTTTTAAAAGTCCCAACTAATGTTTTACTGTTTTTATTTGCTCATAGAATATTCAAATTATTTAATATCAAAATGGTTAATTACACAAAATTCACCGATATTAGCACAGGTGTAAAAAGATGTTTATTTCACATTTATTCTTTTCCTTTATCACGTTTAGAATAGATAAGACTACATTTTAAAGCATTTTATTAGTAGTATATTTCAACGATATGGAAAAAAGATAATAAAAAGAACATGCTGACCAAAAATCCACATTCTTTAAATGAATTTTAAATATAAATCATTAGTACACATCCTTAAGATGAACCATAGAAAAAGAAACAATAAAACAGAGGAGTTCAATATTCAATGGTCACTTAATTGTTTCTAGTTACTTTAGTACAAAGAACAGAAACAATATGCCAATGGAACATGAATCCAAACAAAAAGCAGGATCAACCCTCTAAATTGTGTATTTTACGCTTGACCATTCAGAAAACAGGAAAAAGATGTCTGACCTGGAAAGAAGAGGCACATTACAACTCATCCTAAAGCTGTGAACCAAATTTGAAAACTTTTCCCTTCAGTAAAAGCCAAGAAATCTGTAGCGAAAAATTGTCCATTTTTGACCCTGAAAAAAGGCAAAGTCCGCTTGGAAAACAGGAAGTAGATAACTGACTGACCTGAAAAGGGGAGGCATAGTACAACTGATCATGTTAAAGCTGTGGAGCCGATTTGAAACCAATTCCTTCTGTAGAAGCAGAGAAATCTGTTACAAAAGTTTGTACCAGACAACAGACAAGGTCCTCTCTTATGAGCATGATTATAATATTTTGAACATGTCGCATGACAAATTTTGAAATATTGGCAGTTTGTGAACTCTTTCCACATCTTTAAAATTATTCTCATGTTCTGTTTTTCTGAGAAAACTTGACCTAGTTTTTGTACAGACACAATACATGTAGATAAGTAAATCTTATATCTCCCACACAAGTTGTTGCAGTGGCAAAAAAATATTTTTTTTCCTTTTAAATTGCATGTATGTGGAATAAATATTGTCTGGTTATAAAATATTGAAATACATAGAATATAAGTTATACAATTTATAAAATGATTGCTACAGCTGCTGACTATTATAGAAAGTCACACATTAAGCTCCTGTTTAAAATAAGTGTGCTTTGCTTTATTCTACATGTAGCTTAAACAACAAAGTTCTTTTAAAACTGCTATATCTATAAGCAAGGGTTGTGATCTTAAACTATTGCACCTATCTTCCTTTTAAACGTTTAACCCCAAACAAATGGTATAAGGTCTTATGATCAAAATGGTCAATGGTGCTGAAATATTATCTTTAAAAGCAATGGCTGAATTTCTTTAGACAGGAGATAGGTGAGAGTCAGACGTTCAATCAAATCCCACAATATGGGACCCCATACTGATGCTTATTACCCAATGTGGACTGTGATTACACTAGTAGTTGAGAAAACACTTTCAACATTTCATAACAGATTCTCACCGCCATATAATGACTGTTAACTATACCCGGGATTGTACCACGGGTTTTCTCTCTCTCTTGTTTAGTTCGCCATAATATGTCGACGTTCCTTTGTTTGTAATGTGCTCATATTTACGTCAGAGTAAATATTAACTCGTTATTGTGTTGATGACTATTATCCTGGTGATAGCCCTCTGTCCTCACTGGCGTGGTGGCAGCGTGATTCGAATTTACGCCCAAGAATAGATCTCTAAATATTTAATAACATTGGGTTATCAAGGGAATTGCTAAAACCTGCATAGTCATCCCGTAAACGTACCTGTTTACCGTGAAACACTGACGACCTTACTACGCACTTCGTTCTAGGAACTAAAAATGGCTAGCACACATCGAGCACCAAAACAGTGGTGTCTAACAAAAAACGAGACTGTGAACTCTTTTGAAAATTGGAAACAAAATTTGTTGTACACGTTGTCACTGGACAAAAACTTCGCCCCCTTTTTGATCGATGGCACTAAGCCATCCTACATATCATCAGCTCAAGACAGTCGCACACCGATATCTGTTCGCACTTGATATGGATAGTGCTATTCAAACCGTCACTAATGGATGCCACCATTGCGCGTCGCTGAAGCGAATTCCGAATTTCCGCCGAGAACAGACATCAGAAGACCCACCTGAGTCCGTTGGTCTTTCGTTTGCAGCAGACGTAATCAAACGTGAACGACAGCTTATTTTAGTGGTTCGCGAATGTGTAACGTCATTTACCTGTGCTTGTATCGTAGACAATGAACGCCGTGAAACGCTAAGGGACGCTTTACTCAGGTTGTGTATCGAACTGCGCCCCCTTGATGGACCGTTTGCCGTTATCCGTACTGATGCCGCGCCCGGTTTAAAGTCTCTTGTAAACGACGAACTTTTACGACGCCACAGAATTTCTATCGAAGTTGGAAATCCCAAAAACGTTAACAAGAATCCCGTTGCCGAGAAAGCTGTTCAAGAGTTGGAATTTGAAATTCTTAAACTCGATCCAGCTGCAAGATGCGTAACACCTCTTTCGTTAACGATAGCTGTCGCTCAGCTTAATTCCAGGATAAGGAACCGTGGTCTTTCCGCCCGTGAGATGTGGTATAGTCGTGATCAGTTTACTAACAATCAAATACCTATAGTCGATAGAGAGATTATACAAGTTCAACACGAAAAACCCGTCAACAATCACAGTTACAGCGAAAAGTCAAAAGCTCCTCTCGGTAAGCGCTCGGACACTCCTAATATTTCCGTTGGTGACCTGGTTTACTTACTACATGACAGAAACAAAACTTGTGCTCGCGACAGGTACCTCGTAGTCTCTGTTAACCACCCATGGTGCAATGTGCGGAAGTTCGCTGGATCCCAACTAAGAGACAATTCCTACCGTGTGTTAATTTGCGACGTATATAAGGTACCATCCGTAGAGAATTCACAACCTCAACAATTTGACATTACACGTAAGCACGATGAGGATGACTCTTTTGAAGTTTCAAATATTTCCGATGAAACGGCTACGCACGCAAAACCAATAGACCCTCCAACTATACCCGACATCATATCCGTTCCACCTACTGATGATATTGACCTTAACCAATCGCCCGAACCAATGTCTACCTGTGACACAGTTGACAGCCATGTTGTTACCGACGATCCACAGTGCGTTCCACAACGTCCGAAACGTACGATTCGTCTTCCTAAACATCTCGAGAAAGACTATGTTTTATACTAATAATGTAGAATTAGTGTGTGTTCAAAGCAAAAGGGGCAGAATAATCCCCAATTCACTTGAAGGCAGTCTACCTAATGATAGTGAAATAAGTGAATCAGTTTAGTTTTTTGGTTAACAAGTTAACATTGTAATGTTAGATTTATTCTCATTTTTTTTCTTTCTCTGAAAGTATGTACATGTGTCAGTTAGAACCTTTACTGCTTTGTTGATTTTTTTTCTTGTAAATACAAAAAGGAAAAGTGGTGACGCCATATAATGACTGTTAACTATACCCGGGATTGTACCACGGGTTTTCTCTCTCTCTTGTTTAGTTCGCCATAATATGTCGACGTTCCTTTGTTTGTAATGTGCTCATATTTACGTCAGAGTAAATATTAACTCGTTATTGTGTTGGTGACTATTATCCTGGTGATAGCCCTCTGTCCTCACTGGCGCACTTCATGAAATCCAGTCAATAATTGTTTGATAGTTAACCAAATATTTCATTAGCCTCTTTAAAAGTTTGAATTTCACAAGATTGTGACAAATAATCATTACATAGTCCCACCCTTTGTACTGTGCATTGTATGTCATTAAAATTAATTTGTTAATAATGAAGTTAGCATGCTATTGGCAGATACAATAGTGAGATATAACCCCCCAAAAGAGGGTTTGCCCCACTTACTACAGGTGGACTGAGGGTGTCTAATGTCTGAGGACTTGAAGCCCCCTCTGGGGGTGGGGTGTTACTAGCCCCACCTGAGGCTTGACCCCCTGAACTTCCTCGAGGGGTAGATGGATGATCCTGAAATCAAATATTATTTATTGTCTTTTGTATCAAAGTAATTTTTATATATGTATATACTTGTGACAATTTTTAGAAAATAAATCTTCACTTAATGTTAATTGTCATCAAATGTAAACTTTTATAATGGCTCTCATGTTAAACCAAACAAATTCAATTTTTGTACACTTCAAAGAAAAATATCTATTTCCATTTCCTTGTATCACATAGGCCTTTTAAGTACCATTTCAAATGTGTTATAGATTTTTTAAATGCTTCAAGATTTTTCCTGTTTATTTTTTTCTCATGTATCTTTAACTTTTCTATTTTAGTCATATTTTTTTCTATGAATTGTAAAATGCACAAAAAGATTTAAGTACCTTATTTCAATGTTAAAAGTGAACAATTCTTTGACAATATGTTTAAATCATATATTTAGAAGACAATATTCTGATAACTAAGCAATTTGACACTAAATGGATTGTTTGTTGTTACATTTAGATGTTAGAATTTGATTATCATAATAAAAAATATCCAATGTTCACAAGTATGATTGTTGTCTAAAACCTCCATGCTTTAGATTTTTAGGAAATATAAATTTATTTTAATTGAAACCAAAATAAACTGAAAGGGCCAACACCTGTGATAATGAATCAAATAATAACTGTTGCCATACTTGGCTACTCCTTACTGTAGCTACAAGAAGCTGCCAAGCCTGCATTATTGTTATTGTTTAATTTAAACACATTTTATTCTTTAAGGATTTAATGTATAATCGTATATCTGTCTTCATTCATAGGCATATTTAAAACAAAATATGTATAATATAAATTTTTTCTACTCTTGATTGGTCTTTTTATGGTTGAGGGTAAATTGTAGTTTGTTTGTCAGATGCACTGCTGATTTGTGAATGTTATTTTGTCTATGTTTATCTTACGTCCATATCTTCGTCCTCGTCATGTGTGACAGGGTGATGTATCACTCGTTTCTGTGGATGTGGATTGAATGGGTCTACTATAACTTGCTCTGTACCTTTGATTTCACATCGACAGAAGGGACAACCCTGGCCGTCCGAATCCTGTCAAAATACATTTTCAATTTCGTAAGGTTTCCAGTAGAAATTTCTGATCCCTTGTGGGATGATAAATCTAAATTGTCTAAGAAGACAAAACAAGGCAAAGACATACTAGAGAAACTGAGGATTGTAATGTTTGGTCTTTTAGTCAGTAACATTTCAGTTTGTTTGTTTTGGTTTTTTTTTGGTGATTCTTTAAGTGTCATACATTTAAACATGACAGTTAAGCCCATGGTTTTTTTTTGGTTCTTTTTTTGTTAATTTCTAATGAACTTCAAGCATGTATTTTTTAAATTCTCAAATGAAGTGTAAGTATAAGATGATATGATCATGACCTTCATACCTTCCACTGTGTCAGACAAGGAGTACACATACCTGCCACTGTGTCATACAAGGAGTACACATACCTACCACTGTGTCAGACAAAGAGTACACATACCTGCCACTGTGTCAGAGAAGTACACATACCTGCCACTGTGTCAGAGAAGTACACATACCTGCCACTGTGTCAGACAAGGAGTATCATACCTGCCATTGACATGGAGTACACATGGAGTACACATACCTGCCACTATGTCAGACAAGTACACATACCTGCCACTGTATCAGACAAGGAGTTCACATACCTGCCACTGTGTCAGACAAGGAGTACACATACCTGCCACTGTGTCAGACAAGTACACATACCTGCCACTGTGTCAGACAAGGAGTATCATACCTGCCACAGACAAGGAGTACACATACCTGCCACTATGTCAGACAAGTACACATACCTGCCACTGTATCAGACAAGGAGTACACATACCTGCCACTGTATCAGACAAGGAGTACACATACCTGCCACTGTGTCAGACAAAGAGAACACATACCTGCCACTGTGTCAGACAAAGAGAACACATACCTGCCACTGTGTCAGACAAAGAGTACACATACCTGCCACTGTGTCAGACAAAGAGTACACATACCTGCCACTGTGTCAGACAAAGAGAACACATACCTGCCACTGTGTCAGACAAAGAGAACACATACCTGCCACTGTGTCAGACAAGGAGTACACAGCAAGTGACCACAAGGTTCTATTTTAATGTCTTTATCATTTTCAGCACAAATTTTACACAATTGAAATGTAGATCCCATTTCACAGTAGAGTTCATACTGTTCTTGTGTGACTTTTATATGGTCTTCTTGACTATCTTGTACCAGATAACTCAAATCAGGGTTTATACTTCTCCCGTCAGGAAATTTGAAGCTACAATGATATAAATATTTTTAACATACATGCAAAGATATTTTTCTACTATTTCAAATTGTATTTGTAAACAATACAAGAAAATCTGGTCTATAAATAAAATAAGATATAAAATCTATTACGCAATCAACTACCAGTACTTAAAAATAATATGTACATAAAGTTGGTCTCTTTCTATAGCCAACCTGTAATTTTATGCAAGCAATTGTACACTTTGCAGAATATTTTAAACACCACACCCATAATAATAAGGACACAATTGACTGAACAAATAATTGTTTATCATACTAGAGTAGCATACTGCAAGTTCAGAATTATTATTTTCAATGTTGAATTAATGAGCTGTCTACCAAATCTGTTACTACTATACTGTACAAAAATGTCTTTATTTTACACAGGAAAGGTATTAAAGTTTTAACAGGAAAACATACTAGGTTTCATTGTAGTATACTACACACTTACAATCCTTCTCTTTGACCATCTAGTAAGGCTTGGCACAATGATTTATTCTGTGGTATCGTTTGTAGAATTTGTCCCTCAGCTGTGACGTAACCTATTGCCCATTGTCCTAGCCTGGTACAGCTTAGTCTGAACACATAACTGAAAACATCAACAACATAAACCTTCAATACAGCATGATATATAACCTATGGCCCATTGTCCTAGCCTGGTACAGCTAACTGAAAACATCAACAACATAAACCTTCAATATAGCATGATATATAACCTATTGTCCATTGACCTAGCCTGGCACAGCTCAGTCTGAACACATAACTGATATGTGACATAATGTGTTCAGACTTAGCTGTACAAGGCTAGGGCATGATAACTGAAAAAATATAAAACAAAGGCCTTCAATACAACACAATACACAATCTATGGCCCAATGTCCTAGCCTGGTACTGCTGGTACAGCTTAGTCTCAACTGAAAACATGGGCGTTCAATACAGCATGATATATACGGTATAACATATGGAATAAAGTCCAAGCCTGGTAACTATATAAAACTGAAAAGTAAATAATGTTGCACCCACCAACCCCTTCATCAGAATCTGGGAAATCTTTTACAAAATTTTCCTTTTTTGATACTTTAAATAGACAGGACATAATCATGCACTTTGCTCAGAAGAGGATGACTGACTATGGAAACTATGTCTATTATATGAAACCAATCCTTCAAGTAAAAGCAAACAACCCTATTTTTAAAGTGTGGACAGACAGTAGGACATATAGATAAAAGGAAAACTTTTATTAAAATTAAAGCCCCTCCCCTCTAAGGAGTGGGGACATAAAACCAGTGCATGTGATATAAAACCTGAATTTTCATATTGCGCATTTTCAAACAAATAACAAAAATCTAGTCAGCTTATAATGTGGAGCATATCAATTCACTGTCCTTAAGATCTCTTTTTTTTTTCAACAGAAAACCTGACTGTTGAAAGATTTATGACATATAATATAAACTACTTGGTGATGAATCATATCTATTCAGTATAAACTGTCTTCAAGATTTTCTACAGCAGTAAAATTTAAACTTCACATGTATTTATATCAGGACAAACCAACATTATGAAAATAATACATGTTGTACTCAAAACGAGGAAGTATAAAGTTTCAAACAGAACTTTATTATTCATACATATATCGACATGAATTTACACGGTTAAATGTCTTCGCTATTTACATAGTTGAAGATGACTGCTATTTTATTGGTTTAATTGTTCATTACCTAAAAGGTTTTTTTTCTGTTTTTTTTTTTAAGTAGATGCAATACTAATAGCCCTATAACTTGCGCTTCAACTAAAGTTCTTGTTATAAATGACACACTATTCTCCTTCCATTCTTTTCTATAAACATACTCTTTACGAGGATATGCTCCTTCTCATTGTACATGTTATACAGTAAAATCAGCTGCAAAAGCAGGAAATATTAACTTTATTGTTCTAATAGTATAATGCTATTTACATGTACTATGACCATGATGACAGTACAGACAATTCTCAGAAAAGAGTTGAAGGCGCATGTTTTATACTTGTTATTCCAAATTCCTAATTTCTATAGTAATGATGTGTCTCACCTTCCTGGCTTGTTGACGTATTTCTGTAGACGAGCTTTGACTTCATCGTACGTAAGAAATGCTACATAACCAGGATGTGTTACAGCTAAGACATTCCAATTCCGTAACAAATTTATCCATGGCTGAAATAATCTAAAAAACAAAGCTTAAGAAATGTAAACAAGTAATACTGTGAGCGAGCTCACAAAAGGATACCCCCCACTTTGGACGGATGGACAGACAAGGTGATTCCTATGTACCCCCAAACTATGTTTGCAGGGGGGTATAACAACTTGGTTTCACTGGGTCTCTATACAACTCAGGCGTTTACCTAAAACTGCATGTTTTTATTATAGGTGCCTATTATCATGATTATTCTAAGAAAACATGTTTTAAGCTGACTTCAATGGTGCAAATGTCATTTCTGTACCTGTCCTCTTATGTAAGTAATGTTCTATGTTCAGAAAGAGGTTTTTCTTGGTAGTTTTAGGCTTGGCTTCTATGCATTGTATTTCAATGGAGCCTATTCAAAGACAGTGAGCAGCAACCACTGGGCTGGCTTCTGTAGATTCTTAAATTGCATAAGGTAGCAAGAACACTTATTACATGTACTAAAAATTGGTTTCAGATGCAAAATTTTAATGATAAGTCAGTAAATTCATACAATAAAAACAAAAAATCAAAACCAGATGCAATGTTACCAGTTTTTATCCGATCAATCTCCAGAATCAAAATGCTATAATACCCGTATGAAAGAACATTAACATAATTCCTTTTTTTGTCTTTTCTATAAGATATTTGAGATTGATTATCCAAGTTTGGTAATTTTGTTTTTTTTTACCTTAAATGCAACATAACATATCTTTTATTTCCCAATCAGGAGCCCACTGGGAGCAACATATAACTGATAGATTTTTGGAGTTTACCTACCACAACTGATTCGTTACTCCAGAGCTTAAGGAAATTACATTGATTCCCTTGGAAGAGCGTCATGTCTGGCACAAAATTTGCGAACACAGGGCTATGTTGCTCCTCAGTTGCTTTCTTCACTCAAGAAATTTTAAAGTAGACATCAAGGACTCATAGATAAGTATGGGATTTCTATCTCTCAGATGAGTGCAGATGTTGGTTTTTCATAGGGTTTTGTTTTGTCTTCCTTTACCAGATTGAATTGAAAATTGGAAGCACAACAGGTGTGAATTACTTACTCTTCTTGAGCACTTGAGTTCACTCTTCTTAAGAATTGAGTTCACGTTGTTCATTTCTGTTTGGATGATTTGGTGATTTTTATGTTTTGTGTTTCTTCATGCGATTCCCATTCATGTTTACTTGTTTTGTCGTTGCCCTTTCAAATTTTTGACATTTGAATGCACCATTGGTGCCTCTTTGCTTCTTTGATAGATGATTAGAAAGTATAGTTTATATAATTGTACCTTGAGAACACATCAAATTCAAATATTGATATATAGTCATTACAGGTCAAGTCTATAGTGGACTTCAATGCCATGGCTTCTAACGGAGAACTTATCGGGTGGGCTTCATGAAGAGTCTGTCGGAAAAGTTTCCAGGATACTATTGTTCTGAAATTAAAATAATTTCCGTTTATTTGTTCAAACAAAAAACTACAACAGGTTAAGCAATACAACATCTCACAAATTAAATACATACAATGTGTACATTCGACTAGTTATACATTCATATATCTGTTTACAAATATTAGTGGATTTGGCCAGTATGAATCTTATTTTCACAATTCCAAATAGTGAAAACTAAAATACATTAAGTTGAAATGTCTAACTTAATGGGGGGCTTTTTGTCTTAAATATAAGTATATATGTGTATAAATATTTGAAAGATATAATTGTTTTAAGAAAAATTAAAAGTTTCAAAAGCTGTAAATAATACAAAACACATAAAGTATCATATTACACTCATCAGAGATGCCCTAGCCAAAAGTTGACAGGAATCATACTGGTACTTTCTCCAAACTATGGACACTTCTTTTGTTTATGGTGTTAAAAATACAAAAATATAAAATGAATAATTCTAAACTGAGAGAAAAAAATATATGAAAATGGGCTTGATATGGAACAAAATTTACTACTATCAATGTTTGTGCCTGAATATATAACTGCTAACAACCTTACTCTCTGACATTTAGATAAATTGCTATGGTTAGATTTTAAATTACCATATTAACTTAAGTACTGATGTTCTCCTAACCTATTTATATGTATGTAGTTAGGAAGTCAGTTATACAAGCCCCAGTCATATAAACTTCAAATCAATCAACTAGAAGAGGGCAGAAAAATCAGGCATTTCATTCTCACAGTCCATAAAAACAGGACACTTCATTTTTAATAATATAATCTTCATAATGTAAAGTGCATATATTGAAATAAAGCCATTTTCCGCCAGAGGATTCTATGGATAGTGTTTAGATCTACAATAAGTGCATTGTATTAGATGGTTATACCATACATATACAATTTAAGACCAATATATACATAATATACCCTACAATAATCAATGTATGTTTTTTCTACTTTTTAAACAGATCTTTTCACATGTTTAATTTTATTTCTCTGCAATTTCCCTCAAATGTTTGAATAAAACAATTTTATAGCAATAAAAATAGCAGAAACATATTGATTGGGCATAAAACATCTAACAGAGAAAATGAACATGTACAAATGTACTTTATACAGCACTCATTGATTAATATCAAAGGTGTGAAAAAAATGAATGAATGAATGAATCAGCTTCAGAACAAACCAATCCCTGTTCTCACTACAACTCATTATCATCGTAAAATGATTGCAATAACTCAGCACTTCATCTGCACATCACTGCCGAGTGATTAACCTACAGGACATTGACACAAATGTAGTCTTCATGTAATTGGACACAGATCTACAGTCATTCTATATTTTACATAAAATAAAAAGATAATTCTATTACAGTAGATCTGTAAAGTACATTGAAATTATGATGCATGCATATTTCAACTAAGCTTAAATTTTGACCTGTAAATCATGAAAATCGTGCAATTGCAAACATATTTTCTATGTGTAGACATCCTTCAATAATCTTTGGCTATGATAAATAAAAAAGAGGAACTGTATATTTTTACTTTTTTCACATTTGTGATCACGTCATTTCAATGAACCCTTTAAACTTACAATGTACATGTACATATATGGTAATACTTTCACCTAGATCTAGTAACACTGAATTCAACGTTTATTGAGAAATGCAATAATTCACATGCTTTTCTGTCATCAAAATTTGAATACTTGATGAGTGAAATCGTGTTGAACTGTGTTCAATAAATAGCATGTCTTAAATTATGATATATATCAACACAGGAAATAAGAAGTACTTCATGTAGGTCAAAACTAATTATTCATTTCCTGCAGCAACTGTACCTATAGAAACAACTAATTGAAAAACAAATTATCAAGTTGTAGAAGGAAATTGTTTTATCAAAAAGCAAAGCTTCTTTAATATTTATGTCAGAATATCATTTTATATGTACATTACGGTACATGTATCATGTTTGTTTATGTACAGACAATTTACATGTACAACATATGCATGATATGTACATTTGTATGTAAATGTTACTTTTAAATTTAAACCTTTTGTCTTTTTTGTTTAGTTTGTACGTTTGTTTTTTGTTGTTTTTTTTATTTTTTTTATTTTAACTTTCATGAAAGAGAGCTAGACCTCCCTTTAAAGCTGTACATGTGTATTTATGTAGCTAGTAATTAAACTTCTTGTTGTTTTAATATTTCATCACAGTGAAAAGAAATGATAATACTGGTATGGCTCTGAACAGACTATATATATATATATTTTTGTTTTGTCTTGACCCAATTATACATGTAAAATCATTGTATTAAATTATCATGCCCCTTGGGGGACCTTACATTGTAATTGGAATAATAAAAAAAATGATAGGTAGGGACAGGAAATGTAGCCTCCTGCATGGGAATCATACGGGTCCAAACCTGCAGCACATTTCTTTTTAAACATGAAAGAAACAAGGCATTTTTCCAAACATGGTGCACCACTATTGTTTGCAGTCAGGTTTTCTGCATTTAAGCCTGAAGACCAAGCATGGCTGCCCCTTTCAACCACCTTGGACACACATGCCAGTTACTTTGTTAGCAAAGCAGCCTCACCTGGTGTCAGGTTTCGGAGTGCTTTTTAGTGCACTTTAACAGCCAAGCTTCCAGATTCCACACGGGTAGAGATATAAAATGTACATGAAACACATATGAAAAGGAAAAAAAACAGAAGTTCACTGCTCCCCTCTGCTTCAATTCTATTTCCCCTTACATATCATTCATTTAATAAATCCATGCATTTATAAGTTGTTTCATAATTTTTTTTTTTTTCGAAACTCCTACAATGTATATCATGTATATGTAAATTGCATCTTGGCAACAAAATCTGACTTTTGAGCCACTTTGGGAAAGTTTTAATAAAGACAGAATAGGGTCTGAAAAATACTATTTAATTCCACATTCCAGAAAGATACATGTGCATTGTCTTCTCTATACATGTACATGTATGTAAATATTACGGATTTTCAGGGTTGAAATTACAGTAACATTGTTTGATTATATACTAGACATTCATATATATTATAAAATTCGAATAATCTTGCATTCTGCAGTTTCTGTGGAATCCAATGGAGCAAGAACGTAAACACGTTAGAGATAGCTATAAATAGACCATGCATAAAATATTACGGATTACATATACAATTTTAGGAAAAGGAAAAATTATATTTCTTCTTCCCTCTTCAAGAGGTTTCAATAATTACATCATTTACATACCACATGTACAAAGTATATGCATATTGTGCATGTACATGTACATGTATACAAAAGATTATACTTGTTATCATTTATTAATGTAAAAAGGGTGTTTCCCTTGATTTCTAAAAAAAAATATGTTTATTCAACATGTTCAAAGGGCCATAGCTTCCACTAAAGTAAAGTAAAGTAGTTAAGAAACAAATTTTCTGTTAAGTAAGCATTTTATGTACAGGTACATGACAATAACATACATGTGCATGTATCTGGTACACTTGTTCCTTACAAAGTTTTATCAAATTCTATTAAATAGTTTCAAAGTATTCTACAGTCAGTGACTTTTTTTACATGCCCACTTGCCCACCGTATGTGATTAGGTTTGTCAATTACCTGCCCAAGGTCGGTCAGGTTTCCACCAGGTACTCTGGTTTCCTCCATCAATAAAACTGACCGCCCTACATGGCCCAGGTGCGTCGATAAAAGGCATTAAACACGAACACACACACGCTCACCGTGGACGTGGGCATAGGGTGGACAGTGGTGGGCATCAAATTAAAACAGACATACATGTATAGAATTTACCAGAAAGGTTAGGCTAAAGTTCTTTACATTGTTATAGAATAAACATATTCTTGAATAAATCTAGAAAAAGCTTCATTCAGTTTTCCTAAATTTGAAAATTAAAATTTGTAAAAACTTGGACGGTGGACGGTGACCTCTTGCCCACTGTGGACAAACTTAAGTGGGAAGGTAAAAAAAGTCAATGACTGTAGTGTAGATGAGGGGAATAAGCTTGAAAGAGATAATGCAAGTCAAGAGCATAGAGCCCCTAGCTAGGAGGATGAACAGAACACAAACAATATTTATATGTACCCACCAAGTCAAGAGACACAATTGATAGTTTTAATATTCATATTCAGGTTTCATTGTATTGCCTAAAAAGTCACAATCTACTAAGGGTAGGTACAATATGTTCATGTAGCCATTCTTTGTAGGTGGAAAAAAAACATTTTCTGTTAAAAAACTGAAAAAAAATATTAATGAAACCAATTGCCACTCGACATAAACATGATAAAGTTGATAATGTTGTTCTACCATGTCTACATCTCCCTGCAGACATAAAAGCAAGAAAAATAAAGCATTGAATCATGCAGTCAGAGATCCCACTTAAACAAGTAAACAGAATTTTACTTCTTTAAGTAAACAAAAATTTACTTGTGAGAGTAAAGTATTTTTCTCTGAGCAAAAATTTACCTATACAAGTCAATTTGAAAAACTTTGAGCTCATTTTACTTGTTACACAATATATTTTTACAATCAAGCAGATAATTTTCTTGAAAGGTTGCTGATTCTAATAGCCATAAAAATAATCATGAATGAAAGTAAATTTCATGGCAAGATAAAGATAATTAAGAAAAGAGTGATTTTCTATCATTTTACTTGTACAAGTTAATTAGTGAAAGACAAAAAAGGGGAGACAATTTTAACTCTTAAAAGTTTACCTATAGAAGTAAAAATCTGTTTACTTGTATAGTGAGTGAGTGAGTTGGTGTTTTACGCCCGTGCAACGCTATATAGGTTATTCACAGGCGATGAACATGAATAGGATGATAAAATGAACATGAAATGATGATGATATATGATAAATGGGGATGGGGTGGGAAACAAAGGACCTGTAAATTTTGAAGAACCACAGGAAAAGGGGCGAGGTGGGTAGGGTCGGAAAATTTAGCCTATGTGGTGCACTACTTGGCAGTCCACAAAGGGGTCTTTTACGTGCATGAAGCGTGGCACTCTCCACACACGTTGGCCCACTATGGTCAGCGGTCAGGGTTTCCGTATTATAGACCTGACAACCCCCACGGACGAGGGCCACCCTATTCAGCCACCTAGGGTACACACTTGGTTGCTCTGTGGGCTGAGCACTGACCTGACGTCAGAATCCCAAGACCCTTAGTCGCCTCTTACGACAAGCTAGGCTCTGCTGCGGGCCTATTCGCCACCCGGGCCCCGCACGGGACGTTTACTTGTATAAGTGGGATCTCTGACTGTCATGTATGCTATCATGGCTATGGTTTTAAAAAGCAAAAACAAACTTTGCATAAAAAAAAAGCCATTAACCACAATACACATGTCTAATGTATATGGGCACAAGCCCCAATATTTTTCTAGGCTGGTAGGCACTACCAGCTGATGTCCCTCAAGCAGAAACCATTAATGTTCACGGGTCGGGCATGTAAGCTGCTGAAATAATTCTTATCTGAGGCTCATCATAGGCTGGAACTTTGAACCCAATTCATTTTATTCATCATCAATCGAGACATTTTATAAATTAAAGCTTGCACATGTACAATGTACATCATTGAAGATACTCACTTATTTGAAAAGCTATCCTTCCACCAGTCCGCTGCATCAGCCTTTGTTATTCTAAACGTGTCTCCTGCATAAGTACCGTTAGGATAAATCGCTTTTAATTCTGCTAACATATGAGAAAACACTAATGACAGTTTAGTAAGATTCCTTCTATAATGTGAGTTTTCATCGAACATTTTCTCTTTCCCCTCCTTGAACAGTTTGATTGTGTTTTTACATTTGTTCATTAGATTTTCAATAAATATTCTGAAGTATTCATTCTCGTTTAATGTGTTAATTTTGTCATCATATTTGTTAGCGACAAGCCTAAGGTGCTGGTAAGTGTCTGGTAAAATGTCCAAAATAAAAGGGGGACTGTTCCGCAAATTCATTCTTGGGTGCTGACATGACTTAACAACTTTGTCCATCAACTTCCATGACTTTTCAATAGTCTTTTTATCCACTACCAGCTTTTGTTGAGGAAAAACTACTTGCAACATCCCAAAAACACCACCAAACTCTTTCTTCGGTCTATCCCTGTTCGCCATTTTGTTTTCCTTCCTGGTTATTACCTTATTCATTGATGAACTTGTCATTTCAGGGGATTTCCCTTTTCCGCTCTTCAATAACTATGGTTAGTGTAGCAAGAGTTTGAAAAGCGGGAAATTTAAAAAAAAAAAGTTTTATAATCGGTAGCATGCGTGTGGCCAAAATGGATAGAAGGGACTTAGTTAGTGACTTTGGTGAGTGAGTGAGTGATGATGTCAAAGTGCGAATTTGAAACAGCAGCTTTGAAACACAAGAACACGGATAAATAGGCTTGTTAAGTGTGACCAGTCAGTCTCTAAAGATATTATCTAATGCAGAGTGAGTGAGTGAGTGAGTGAGTGAGTGAGTGAGTGAGTGAGTGAGTGAGTGAGTGAGTGAGTGAGTGAAGGTCTCTAAAGATATTATCTAATGCAGAGTGAGTGAGTGAGTGAGTGAGTGAGTGAGTGAGTGAGTGAGTGAGTGAGTGAGTGAGTGAGTGAGTGAGTGAGTGAGTGAGTGAGTGAGTGAGTGAGTGAGTGAGTGAGTGAGTGAGTGAGTGAGTGAGTGAGTGAGTGAGTGAGTGAGTGAGTGAGTGAGTGAGTGAGTGAGTGAGTGAGTGAGTGAGTGAGTGAGTGAGTGAGTGAGTGAGTGAGTGAGTGAGTGAGTGAGTGAGTGAGTGAGTGAGTGAGTGAGTGAGTGAGTGAGTGGCACAGAAGTATTGGCTTTTTTATACTCCTCTTTAGTGCCAAATGTTATTAATATAATTTTAACACATAAAATGTTAAAGCATTTAAAAATGGATGTAAAAAAATTACATGTAAACATCTTTTATGATTTTGAGATATTGCAGTTTATATGCTGTACATTTCAAATTGTTTTTTTTTACACCAAATATCATTTCTAAACTTGAGATAATGTTTTTTTTCACCAATTTGTAAATCAATTCTTATATACAGGTCTATGATTCAATCCGATTGAGGTCTAGGGTTATAAGATCTTATAAGGGGTTGAGGTCTAGGGTCATGAGGAGGAACACAAGAGAATACAAGTTTATCAGTTCCCTCAATTGGAAATTATTACATACAGACAGATAGGATATGCATATGAAGCAGATCTAGAACATGTTATTACATGGTTAAATCTTGATATTCCAATAAACTCATAGAGGAATGAGACATGATTATCACACTTTGCGTATATTAGACATTGATTTTCAAAGAAGCTGCCAATCTATTAGGGATTTACCCACATATTGAGTTTATCATTTGCCATTTCAAGAACAATATTGATAAATCTTAAAGACAAAAAATCCAAAATAACTTCAAAATTTGTAAATTTACTTAAGCGTTATAGAAATATCCGGAATTTCATAATCTCGTCCAACACCGATCATGATTTAGTCACGCCCTACACGTCAACATGGCGGATGTGTCAGAAGACACAAGCTGGTAAATTATTTTATTTGCTGCTATTTCGAATTATCAGTGTAATCCGGACCCTTTCCAATCGAAATAACAACTCCATACATTTATTTATTTGTGGCATTATACCAGATAATATACCTGATGTTGAATAATTTAGCAAGGGCTAGGGACAGACACAAGTAGAGCATATATCATTCACAGTAATATGATGCAGGTTTAACCTGTGAAGCTCCCGAAGTTAAATATATCTTAAAATATTTTTCAAAGAGCTAAGATCAGTTTTAAAATGTTTATTGTGCGATAAATTGAAACAATTATTCGAAAATAAAAACAATCTAGCTTTTCTTGTTGGTCTATTGTGCACCTAATGACATAGGAAACTTTAAAAGGAAAACAGCGTCAAAAAGACGTTGAAATTTCAGGAAAACCAGCGTGCTAAACCCGACGTTGGAGGAAATTCTAGCTCATAGTACAACTAAATAATTGACTTTTCTACCATTACGTATTATTGAGATGTTTGATCATCTTTACTAAGTCTTTATCTTGCAGTTTACTCTCATATCAGTCAAGGAAATTAGGAAGTGGAGTCCAGAGGGCTGAATGCCTATTCAACAAATTTGCTAATTTTTTCCTATATATATATCTAATATAAATTAATGCAAAATTTAACTGGACCGAACCAATTTTAACTGGATATTTCCAACAGGCACTAGTAAACCTAAAAGGCTAAAACCCCCGGATTTTGGCCAAAACATTGAAGACAGTCGAACATCTAGACTTTTTCCGTTTCCTTTAGCCATCGCCGATGTTTTTATCCCCGTCGTAATAACTTTTTCCCAATCCGATCTATTTTGCCGTGTCGTGAGATTTTTCGCCGTCCTAATAGCCACGCCTATCGGTGACAGCCGAGATCGACGATCTGATTGGACAGTCATTTATCGGGTGAAATTCGTGCACGTGGTCTAATTAACAGTTCGATACGGTCGATCGACGTATTTTACAATTCTAATTATGCAGTGGTTTAAATTTATTATTGTCGAATTACTAATTATTGGGTTATATGTCTATGGTTTGATTAGTAATAATTTATGAAAATATTTTTTTTTAATTTGAAAAGAAAGTATAATTAGATTTACGTAATTTTATCATAGAAACATACAGGTCTATGGTTTGCAGAACGGAAACGTAAGAAATAATTATTTGTTTATATTTCGGGACTCAAATATATTAAAGAAATATATTTTTTTCATATTGTCTTGGGCCAAGGCGGTGTGCAGAAGATTCTGTTCACCGGGATGGGCTGGTCACGTTGATGGCCGCTGGCGGTTCTCAATTGTGATTTATTCAATTGTCGCTTGTTTGTGTTAGTTGTGTAACGTTAACGTATTTTTATAAGTAACATAGGTTTCTTTACTGATACTGCTTAGCAAGCCGATGAGTAATAATGTTCACGATTTAATGCTTATCTTTTTTTGTAGACATCTGGAGTAAGTATTATTATAAGTTTTATGTTGTTTCGTTTAATGAATTTAATGACAGGACGTCATGTTTCATACTTAATTATTGTTTTTGTTATTAATTTTAATATCTTTTTTGTGTATTTATTACTGTTCCAACTAACATGTTCATGATGTTTATTCTAACAACCTATACATTCGCGGTTATCAAATTTTGAAGAAATTATTTTTAAATGTTTTTCGAACGGAAATTGGTGAAAAATGACTTTCTCGTAATTCAAGAGATCCATGCACGTTCTTCATCAATTAAAGCAGAGTTAATGAGGCAACAACATAGCTCATATTTTTTTTTCGTACCACACATTAACTATATAACAAAATATTGATAGGGGATAAGTCGCCGACTTTTTATCACCCACTTGGTATTCGTATGTCCTTGTGCAACACGACGTTAATTGTCCGATAAAGCCGAAAAATAGAGTAAATTTTAATGATAAAGAAAAAAAGAAGTAGCTGTTATTCTTTCCTGTAAAACATCACATTATTCTTTTTTTGAGAGATTGGAAGATGCACTATTTATTTTTCTGTATATTATCTTCTATGGAAATATTTTCCCAGTGTTAACACCGGCTCGCCCGACTATTTTGTTATTTTCAGAATTTGTGGTATAATCTTTTTATACCCCATCAACGAAAGAAAGGGGGCATATAGTGTTCGGGTTCGTTTGTCCGCTCGTCCCAAATGTGAGATGGAGCATTATGGTTTTTGGACGTATTCTTGTTAAAAGAGCTTTACATCTTTTTATAGTTCCAGTCTGCTCCTGGACAGGGGTTTACCAACTGAAACTTAGGGATCGTGGCTTTACTTTTGTTTAATTCTTTGTTGCCATCTATTCATTGTGTCTTTTTAATTAATTCTTTGTGAGTTATTGAGTGGGAAAAGTAACATCAGTACTGGATGTCAATGTATATATATGTGAAAGTAAAAGTTTAAGTCGTGAAGTTAACGTTTCATTCGACGTCTTTACGTATCAAAACTGGTTTGTTCTTCCATAGCTTCTGGGAATATTAATATGATCATGACGTCTGCATGGAAACCTAAATGTTGTCGTAGCTTAAGAAATTTTACGGAGGACATCCATGATTTGTCATATCATGGAGCTATGATATAGAAGGAGCTATTATACTTGAAAATAGTCTTGTTAATATCACGTTGGTCCTCCGCTGATCTATTAGCCCCTTATCGATAAACCTATTTGTGTTGGAGTTTTTTAAAGACAGCGCAAAGAAGAGACTATATTTGATTATGTCCAGTTAAGAAGCCATCAAACAACAATAAAGAGAATTGATTAAAAAAAAACATTTTATAAAATATTGTTATCATCTGCATATACAGATTCTGTATAACGCTGGATATCAAAGACATGAACCCTGCCGAGGTGTTAAAATTATAGACTATAATCAATTAATAGCTGCGTCGCTGTCTAAACGTAAGATGTCCCTGTTGTAGGAGCTTCTTCTATATATCATAACTCCATGGTCGTATATAGACGCACAAAAAAGGAAATTCTACATCGATACCTCTGACATGCATGGTTTAGTCAAGTATTGCCGCCTTTTACGTTAAAATCTATATCATTGGCAATATCACTGCAGGTTTTTTTTTTTGTAACAAACAGGAACTGCTCGTCCGGAGCATCGGAGTTCACTTGATTATAGTATGATAGTAAGGGCCGATCCCCAGTGACAGCTTCTGCCTGGCAGTTTTTGTAAAAAAAAACCTTCTTACCCACAAATTAAGAAAAATAATCTTGGCTTATTTTGATACCTAAATTTGTCGTGGCCTTTTCGGACTTGCGACAATTATCGAATGCCCCATATGTACACCAAGTGACATTTGCTTCTGGTTCGAACATTCCATATTCTGCACTTTATATAGGAGAGAAGTGTTTTAGTTTTAAGTAAGTTTAACATGTTCTTGTTAATATAAATTAATAAGGCACAAGAAAGTGATTGCACGTGGTTCCTGAATTTTGAAGGCCGTTTTTGAGTTTATTTTCAAAGAGGGCTACTCTGCAAATGAAACATGACGTTGTCTCTAATTTTGAAAAGTATTATATGTTTTTAATATCGATACCAAAGCGGTATAAAAAGGACTATGCTGTCTATGCAAACTCCATGAGGTAAATATACACTTGGAAAAAATTTAAGCACCCCCGTAATTTTTTAAAATCATAAATTTTCAAAACACTTTTTAACCGATACTTAACTGAAAGTCTTTGTAAAGTTGTGTTGCAAACTAAAAAATGCACTGTTAAGTACACTTTAACATGTTTTCAACAAACCAAAAGACATTTTTATTTAGATAACATGACATGGCAAAAATAATGGTTTTTGTACTTAAAAATGGTCTTCGAGCCCCCCTCCCCTAAAAATCAAATAGTCGGTCCCTGACCTCTCATCAGCAGCATCTGAATCAGAGCACCAAAAGTATTAAAGGAAGAGCACTCAAATAAAGAAGGTCAAATTCAACACCAATTAAAGATATCGACCATGTGCGTTACAAGAAAAGAAACCTGAAGGTGTTTTCAACAGTTTTGAATTAAAAAAAAGATTGTAAAGTTGGCATTCGAATGCCCCTGGTTCATCTCCCTGTTAGTCCAGAGAAAGGTGCGCATTTAAATTGTCTAAAATAGTATTTTGAACTGAAATGTAAACCAACTCTAAAGCCAAGACGGCATAGTATCATTGCATCAGCAACATCAACCGTGTTTTCATCAACAATAAATCACGTGAATAAATCCAAAACTTCTTATCAACATTTTATTTATTACCTTTAATTCCACCAAACATATTAAAAAACTTTGTTACATATTTTTCTTTCTGTAAGTTGCTATTCTACTGTGCCTGTGTAAACTCACCTTTACACAGAATACACACGCTACAGGTGTAGACGGTTAATCGAGGGGCGCCTTGGGGATAATTTGACCAAATACTAAATTGGCGATTTTAGTTGAGTATACCCAAATTAAATCGAGTGTTCTATTAAATATTAAATGCAGTAATAAATTCAAATTCGAATTATTCTATTTGAAGGAATCCAAAAAAGGATTGTGCTCAAACAACAGACATAACTAACATGTACAATGCAGTATGCACTTTCTGTGAGGGGCATGCTAGTATCCTGCAAAAATTGTCATTTGCAACGCATTTTCCCATCTTCTTTCCTGTGTGTTAATTAATTAATGATAAATCATAGCAGTGTGTTAATTAATTAATGATAAATCATAGCATATACACAAGTATTAACACTCGGCGTTCCTCACTTCATTATTTTATGACAGGATCATGTTATTTGTCTCCAGTGTCGTGGTTACTCCCCGCTGACAAAACACTGACACGGCCCTAAGATTCAAGTAGGTTTTTAGCGACGTGCTTGCAATTCTGCATTATTTTTTTCATGCTGCGTTTAAAAAAATAAATTATTTGATATTAACATTGACAAAATATTTTGAAATAAAATTAACCATTTAGAAAAATATAAATCAGTGTCAAAGAATAGGAAGAGAAGCTAGGAGCTAACTTTTTAAATTAAAATTTGAGGTCGAAGTCGACGCAAAACATTAAAGAAAATAATGGGATGTTCCTGGATATAAAATAAATTGTTTAATAGCCTTGTATGGAAAGACGGATGCATGCAGTGACCCGACTTCAACATCGGCAACACGTACAACTACAAAGAAATTGGAACAAAAATGTCTGCAAACTTTGAAATTAAATGATTGGTAGTACTTCACGTCGGGTATATTAGGACACATAGGATTTTCTAAGCATTTTTGATTCACTCTACATGAAAAGCATTTGTACATAGTTTCCATCAAAAAATATTTTATTCCTATTGCACACATAGAAAGGAAAAGAAATGGTTTAAACCAAAACTATAAGCATTTTCGCCCGGTTCATTGTTATATATTTATTTGACTTTTTTACCTGCGTCTGTCCGAAGTTCCGTCACACTTTGTATGTATATGAATATAAGGCATGGTTGTGAAAGCAAGTTGGGGGGGTCATAAGTAAGTATTGGTGAGCATTGGATTACAAATTTCTTTTTTGCCCAGTTAAATATAGTTCTCGAACTTCTTATATTTTTTTTCAATCAATGATCTATAGAGTATTAAAGTTTACATTCTACGTCGCATCGCAACATATTAGCCCTGTACAAATTAAGGCGGATCTATAGGACCGACGTACCGGGCACCCCCCTCCCGTTTGGTTAGGAACTGTATGAAACAAGAGGTCCCAGAAGGTTTTTTATAATTGCCCCATCGTTTGAAAATCCCTGGATCCGCCACAGGAGACTAAAATTGAATAGTCAGTTGTCAGAGGAGCTACATCTGATCTGAGAAAACCATATCGAATTAAATTTAATTATTGTCTCAGATCTGATGCGATGTGGACATTGACAAAGATAACAAACAGGAACAAGAAAAACAATGAATCTGTGAGCCACTGCATGCTGACGCAAAATAGGAAACAGATTTCCGACAGACAATACTGATTTGGTACTCGCAATATAGGACCTGATGTAAAATATCAAGCCGATGTGACAGACGGAAGAATGGACCATAGATCTGTATATTAATATACCCAGTTTTATATCATAACTCTATGGATAGACGGACTGTTGTTAACTTATATAGATGTTATGTTATGCCCCCTCTTCCTCGAACTTCTGCTGCAGATGACCAATAATTTACAATATCTGACGCACATTTCGTCAACCATGCAGGACTCATCAGAGATATATAAGCTTTATGGTCGATTTTAACAATGAAGAACAGAGAGTATAAACACCTGAAAGTATATATATGCACTCCAAGGAGTATATGAATGTCTAGTATATAATCAAACAATGTTACTGTAATTTCAACCCTGAAAATCATCTATATATATGCACTCCAAGGAACACGCGAATCGAGCCAGGTAATTGTGTCTAAAGATTTCTACTAACATGTTAAGAATTTTTCATAACCCTAATTTTATGTCGTATGGAACATTGGAAAGTCGTAGTGGATCTCCGCATTAACAATTTATTTACAATTTGTGTCAATGGAGAAATGTTTAAGTTCCATGAGTTCGACAATTCAATAATTTGACGAACTTCAACGTACAATTTATATTTCTAACGAGCGCAGCCTTAATGGTTTTTAATAAAAGTTGTTTCATTCGATTTGCTTTGATAAGTATAAAGTTAATGCAGTTGATTATAAGAGAAATTTTTTGCGGACTTTAGTAAAAAAATACCTGGATCGATTCGTGCGTTCCTAGGAGTGATATGGAAAATCTACTCTAGATGCGCTACTTGTGATTTCGTAATCCTTAGTCCACCATATACGTTCCTGCATGTGAATACATTCCTGCATGTGAGTGAAAGTTACGATATGGTCTCATTCAAAGTAACAAAGCAAGCCTTAAATTAAACGTGAGTGAATCCTTTTGCAGACAAAGTAAGTATTGACCATCTGCTACGGTAATATATCTGTATATCTGGGAAAAGATTAATTTCTCTATACAAGTTTTTCTCACATCGAATCAGAAATAACACTTTAATTTGTATGGAGACTCTTAGCCTTATTTGACTTTATTAAATTTAGCATCAGAATAATTTTTTTTTTCCAAAAATATTGTTAACTTATTTCGGGGTATGATTAATTTATATTTTTGAAAATGTACCTCTTAGTTCCAATAACGAAATTTAAGTTTTCAAATCAATCTGTCAAGAGTTTTGCATACGTACGATGTGCCGTATAGACTAAAATGCTTCTTCAATATACACTTTCGAAACTGTCATGCACTGAGAGAACACTCATATTGTTACGACTGATAGTCCGCTAGGGAGTAAAAATTTCTTTTAAAATTACTAGTCTAGATAATTTAACTTTTTTGCTTATTTTTACCACAAACGTGTTACTATGCATAGACCTGTATATAAATATATAAACAGAAGTACAAATATAGCTGGGTTTTCTATCACCCGTGGCGCTCAAATGATGGTTTTCAACAAAGTCAATAAAATCGGCCAATTAAAATAAATGTTGATTGAAGGACTAAACCTCTTGGTCATTCCAAATTTAAGCCGGCAATATTGAAAACAATTTTGCCGAAAATCTACACGAAAATAGTAATTTCAAAGAATTAGTTCAAAACCCTCAGAACATCCATTCCCCACTCTTGAAACCGCTACGTTATGGATCATATTAAAAGTCTTGGACTACAAATATATTTGCTGTTAATAAACATGCTAAGTTGTGTTAGTCATAGAACAATAACATAAAACAAAACATTGAAACAAAATAAAATGACTTCCCGTCATCTAACATTCTAACGAATTAATATTAACAGAACAGAAAAATACTTACTCCAGAATTATATCTAAAAATAAACTATAAACCATAAACAAATATACATGTTCATGAGTTCGAAATTACATTTTCTTCTATCTCTCTTTTCATTAATAAACCTATATGAATAATAATTGTAAACTATCATTTTATTCCATCAACGATGCTAAATTAAATTACCCAAATTTAATCAATTATAATACATAGATCGTATCGAACTGTTAATTAGACCACGTGCACGAATTTCACCCGATAAATGACTGTCCAATCAGATCGTCGATCTCGGCTGTCACCGATAGGCGTGGCTATTAGGACGGCGAAAAATCTCACGACACGGCAAAATAGATCGGATTGGGAAAAAGTTATTACGACGGGGATAAAAACATCGGCGATGGCTAAAGGAAACGGAAAAAGTCTAGATGTTCGACTGTCTTCAATGTTTTGGCCAAAATCCGGGGGTTTTAGCCTTTTAGGTTTACTAGTGAGGTGTGGCCTAATTTCGAAGACTGTCATATATAGCAATATAGTGCAAATGATCCAAGAATTATTAACCCTAAAAACGAATTTAAAAATAAAAGCCATCTAAACGGTGGTGCCTAAAATGCAGGGCTGTCAAGTTTTTATGAGCTGCTTGAGTGAGATTGGAAGAAAAATTGAAAGATAAAAAAAATATATTAAAAGACCAAAGAAATTTGCCAACTAGATGCGTGAGTCTCACGCGAGTTGCCTGACACTTGACAGGTCTGCGAATGTGTAACCTGTATATGTACCCAGATTGATAAAAATTTCACATATGGATATATATTTGCTTTGATTGTAGAGAAAATGATGTCAATCATTTTGAAATTTGACAAAAGCCTTTTAAACGAAACATTGAATGTTAATGTACCTCATAACATCAAAACTAACATTATAATTTTGATATCTATTATGTTTTTACTCGATAACTACATTGAAAATTTACCTGATGACTTACATGGTCTTTTCTTATCAAATAAGGAACAGATTTTGGTTGAACATGACTTAAAAGTTACAAAAATATATCAGCAATTAGTGTATGAAAGTTTTATATAAAAACAATAACTTACCGTTTCAAAATTTCACTTCATACCGACGTACCTATTGCCATTTGATCCAATGTTTACAAATTACCCGTACCTGGCAAAAATCCTGGCCAAAAATTTGATAATGTTAAATGTAAAACTTTGACTTTCAACAGATTCATTGAAGAGACAATTTACAAAATACTCATTATAAACCAATCAATTAAAAGAAATCGGTTTACGCTTCTAAGTAAACTTTAAAAAAAAAAGATAGAAGTTATCATTTCTTTTGCATCTTCGTCTTGGTATGAACTTCTGGTTACACATTTTAGGCACCATAATTTTCTAACATCACTGATTGTTGAAACTTAGAATAACAATTTAAAAAGCAAATGATACCAGTTCATTGAATATCTTATCAGAAATCCTCGTGTTCAATTTCAGAAAGTTGCATTGCGTTTTCGCTATTTACAAGTCAAAACTGGTACGGGTACAGGTAAATGAGCGTAAATGGTATGGCTATGGGTTACACATTTTAGGCATCACCCATCTAAACTCAGAAAACTGGAACCCCAAAAAATCCTATAGTGCAACCACAAAAGTAATTAATCAACCCTAAATGAGAGGCTGCTACAGAAGTCTTTAGACTTAAATTTTTGCCGCACAGATCCAGTAAGTAAGAAATACATCTTCTATTAGCCGAAGACTCTGTACATGGAACAGCTTTACATTAGAAAAGTACAATTATAAGCTTAGACAAAGGTTCCTGGCTATGGTTAGAATGTGGTGGGGTTTTGCCTTTATCTTTGCTTCATTCCGATCTTCTTCAGTTCAAATGTTACCCTTAAGTTTCTTGGCCTTCCCCTCTTGATTTTTCCATGGGGGTTTGAATCTAGAGCTTGCCTTGTAATGTTTGTTTGTTAACCTCCAAGTAATTGAAAAATGTCAGTGAGGTAATTAGTTATACATTGTAACTGCTTTCTAGTGTCAGGCAATTTAATTTTTTTAACACAATATGTAGATTTTCAGAAATGTTATTCTTACTAGAAAACAATATACAATGATTAAATCCATGTAATTAGAGTACATGTAGATTTTGAACAGTAACCTTTAGAACATTTTAGGCAAAACAAAAGAATATATTACTCTACATGTGTACCCTAAATGATAGTTCCTTTACATGTATACTTATTTTTTCATGCCTACCCTAACATATTGCAATTTTAGCTTCGCGCCTTTAAACTTTTATTCTACTGTTGTCCATTTACTCAAGGTAAAAATAAAACGTGCCTACCTGCCTACAATGTACCTATATTTCAGACATGTAATAGGAAACACACATATTGTTTTGTTTTGCCTCAGGACCTGTGCACAGTAAGGTTACCATTGTAGTGGCCAAGAAGGGTTGAAAAAAAAATATGTTGGATTTGTGTAACTTTAATTTATTCTGAAACTTTAGCATATATATGAATAAAATGTAAACATTAAAAGATAACTTTCTAATGAAAACTAAACATTTTTTAACATTTTCAGACCATGGTATAAAAATCTGTACGTATGGGACAAATGCTTATTCAGTGCCATATATTTCTTAGAAAAGTATTCTGGTAACATGTTTTATCAGTTTTAGAAAACTGATTAGGTACTAAAATAAAAAAAATCACAAGTCCATACATCTTTGGTTTACTGTTTGACATAAAGTGTATTTAATGCATGTGCCTTAAGAATTTTATTATAAAATGGCATATAGTTGACTCCTTTTAAAAAAATATAATTCCTACTGGCAAATATTATTATTTTCCTGGATGTTATGGATGTTTGCTCACAATTCACAGCAAAACAATTCTATCGGGCCATTTATCTATTACTAATATCAGACTGAACAGTTTAGAGGTGATTTTGTCCCATACGTAAGAAATTTTATATAAAATCAGCTAACAATGAGACTGTTAATTATTATCTAAATAAATTTGTTTAATTTTGAGAAAACATGCATCATATATTTGTATTACACAAAATCACCCTTTTTAAATACATTTTTTCATATTATAATTTAAATCAAAATGCAATAGAAAATGTCCCATACGTAATATTGAAAATGGAAACTGACAGAGAGGGTTTTAGTGTATGTTAGTTAAAAAATCTTATGTTCAGAAATATTTTTATGCTAATACAATGTTTACTAACATAGTTTATACATGTACAATGTTATATTATCAAGAAAATAGACTGAAAGCTGACTGGAAATTAAAACTGATACGAAAACGTACAGATCTATACATGTTATAAATGCATTTATGTGAACTCTTTTTACAGGCTGACTTCAAAGTAGATTTTGTTTATCTTTAAAATTTATTAATTCAAATATTTTATTGCACAACCAATTTCATCATTTATGTAGTGAGTTTTATTAATTTGGCAAAAAAGGTAAATTGAGTCAGTCCCATACGTAAGATTATACGAGCTTGAAGAATTATTTTGTTTGCTTTTAAGGCATGTTTTTATCAGATGTCTGTATTTTTGGACAAAGGTTCTGTTCCTGTTGTTTCTACTGAAGATTTTAGCTTTATTCTGGTGATTTTGTTGCTTTTCCAAAATATTACAGTTGTTGAGGTAAAATTTGTCCCATACGTAAGATATTCAATAAGCTTAATTTTCATTACCGTAAATGCATTGTGTGTTTCTAACTAGTAATTACTAGTGTAAAGATCCATAACTATTCAAGCTCAACAATACATGAAATCAGAACATCCATCTTGTTAAATCTTAATATTTTGTATATTTCTATGATAAAATATTGGGAATCTTGGTACATTATTCTTTTTGGTAAAATCTTATGGTTATATCCTTTAGAAAATACTTTGAACAACTACTTAAAATTGAAACATGAAAGCTATCAAACATTTTTTTCACAATTTTCAGTTATGTTCTGTATCTTTTTTATCATAGTATCATTTTGAAATAATGGAAACTTATTTTTCGCAAAATATCTTACGTATGGGACAAATATACTTGAAGTATTGAAAGTGTAATAATTAGCTTTGCGAATAATATTTTCCTTTATTTTGCATTTTTTATATTTTGATTTCTATGCTCATTTAACTAAGAAAAAGAGTTTTAATCATTTTCATTGAGTGAAGACTTTTGTGACCAAGAAAACTTTATGCTTCTTATCTTGCATTAGAAAAACCATATTGGCTTCTCATTTCTAAACAAAGTGAGTATACTTCATAAAGATGGACATTTTTTGAAGATCAGATTTTGGTTTACATAATGAATGCAATTCTCAGTCAGTAAAACCTTGGTGGTAGAACAGCAATACACAACTGAAGTTGTCTGTACATATGGGACATCAAAATCTTACGTATGGGACATTTCGGAATCAAGTTCGAGGGCCAAAAAAATTAAATAAAACAAAAATCCTGATACTTCTTTTATTTGATCTTGTCCTTCTATCTGGCTGAATTAATACCTTAAATTGAGTGATCTTCTTTTGTACAGTTACCTGAATATTATGTATTACGTATGGGACAGCCTTGTTTCGGAAAATTGGAACCTCAATTTCAAGCATGTTTTTTCAGAAAATATACATAGTTTACTATCAAAAATTAATTTCCTGCTCAAAATAACACTAAATTGCTATCAAACCAAACAAAAGAAACAATCATTAACTGTACTATTTTATAAATATTATAATTCAAAATATTGGTCAATAAAAAAAGTTATCTTTATTACACACTGTCTCCCTTGGAAGTCAAGTGCATAGAAAAGGCATAACTTAATAGATTGCTATGTTCTGTATATCAAAATGAGCTGCAGAAATTTCTCTGTCAGTTGGTTAAATGTTCAACCAATAATATCTTGTACTAATAAAATTATCAGTTTTCTAAGAAGGGATAAAAATCAGGTGGCCACTCATATTTTGAAAATTTCCCCATTTTTTAGGTCTTCAATTTAATATTTCTTCGCAACAAGTTGCACGATTAGTCTAAAAGTTATCTATTTTTCAGATGTTATATAGAACACCATTTTTTCATTGAAAATAATGTAATAATTTATATTTTTAAGAAGTTACAGGCCATTACAACTTTTTTAATAAAAGAGGGAACCTTACCATGCACAAGTCCCTCAGTAAAAAAATCAAAAGGATCAAGAAGATATTGTACTCATGTTCACATAGCAATTGTTCGTCTTTCCAGTACATGTATATTGTATTGATATCAAAATGTCAAAGTGAAAAAAGTTGACTGTAGTAAATTGCTATGCCTATATTTCAGGATAACTGATCTAGAGACAGCTCTTGTAGAATCATGTGATTATGGTACTCTGAGAAACATTTGTAAAGACCGTCCAGTGCCACAACATCTCAGAGCTGAAGTTTGGCAGGTATATATTGATGTCATTAACATTGTTTATGCATTTTAGGACAACACTACATTTCTAATAAGAAATAGACTCCAACAAAGACTTGAAGCACTTTAGCTAAAAGGCCACTTAAATGTACATATTTATTTGTTTATAGTCAACCATACAGATTAATGCATTTTAGGTAATATTAATCATCATCATGAGCATTTGATTGGACCATTAAGCGAAGTAAACATTCTTTCAATGCTTTTTGGGATTGGGCTTGAATCATATGTATTTTATTTTCAATCCAGGGGCCAATTGAAAAACAGCGAGCAGCGACCGCTGGTCACATTGAAGGCTGCTGGCTGTTTTCCATTGTGGATATTTAAAATATACGTTTATAATGTAGGTTGTGTCGCGTACACTTATTCCACATCTCATTTTCTTCTATGTCATGCTACATTGATGCTGACCTAGGGTTATGAGAAAAAAATATCAGAACATATAACTTGATGATTGTACTAATTATGATGCCACTCATGGGACCTTTATTTGAATGAATAAACTTATCTTAAAGTCTTCACAAAGACTAAGTATTTGGCTTGTCAGACCTTTCACAAATACTGGTACTGCCTAACAGACTTAACATTTCTATTGTATATTTTACAAATTTTCCGGACCGGAGACAAATTTGCTTGTTTATAACTGTTTGGGTCCGGTGGATAATCACATTAGGAAGGGATTGATTTTATATGTTATAGTATGATAGTGATAATATATACCACCTTTTTTTTGTAAGATTTGCTTGGGTGTTCATGGTAAAGCAGATGCACTCTCATCCTTTGATGGCTTGTTTGACTTAAAAGAACAGGATCTTATAAGAGAGGACTGCAGGGCATTAATTGGTAAGTGATCTGTTTAACTTTACATTTTTTTTTTTGTGATTTGTTGAAATGTTAATACAATATTTTACATATACACATTTCATAACCTTTTTTTTTATGCCTTACATTATATTTTGTTGATTTTTTCTTCATTTTTAACACCAGATTTAAATGTCCACACATACATGTATACCAAAAGTAAAAATATGTGTGGTTTGTAATATGTTCATAAAAGGTACAGGAAAGGATGTATAGACATATATTTCATAAAAAAGGTTGAAGCAATGTACAATGTAATTCTTATTTTGTTCTTTTTAGAACACATGAAATAATCATTATACCAGTACATTTTTTTACAACATGAATGTTTGATTTTATTTTAAAGAAAAGTTTGGAAATGAAGATGAGGAAGATAAGCTATCATTAGTCAGTGACCTTGAGACTATAATAACCTTCTATAGTAAATCCAGAAATGAGCCATACTCCACTGAGAATGACTGGCTGGGCATTATCCAACCATTACTGGCACTCAAACTTAGTAGAGGAGAAATTTACAATTTATTTTACGCTATAGTCAATAAGTTTATACCAAAGTAAGTTTATGGGTCAGAAAAAAACATTTATTTCATTCCTTTTATATTATGCTTTTTCAAGATATATATATGGACATTTGCTTCTTATGCGGTATGTTTTATTGTAGTTTGTTGGCACACATGTATAAAATAACAATAGGATAACTGACCAATGATCTCAAAATAGAGAAACAAATTATTAAACTATTATATCATTGACATACTTGTAAACATGTAATAAAATAACAACAAAGTTGAGATAAAAATAATGGAAGATACAAATTAAATCACAAATCAAAAAAAGTTTTTACAAACAGTGTTTTCTTTTAGGGAGAGCTAATTAGCACATGAAATAGTGCAACTTACCTAATTTATACTTTAGTACTTTAGTACAAAATTTGTAACTACTGGTACACTGTATAATGTTATAACACTACATATTGTATTTCTTTTTTTATAGAGAATGTAAGAAGAATGGTAAACCATTTCATTTATTTAGATTATTACTGCAGTACCATGACCCTGAACTGTCCTCATTTCTGGACACGAAAAAAATCACACCTGATGCATATGCTTTATCTTGGGTAAGTTTATACATTTGGAGGAATTGTAGAATAAAGATATGTTCACTCACTTTGATAACAAACTTTCATTATCAACCTTAATATAAACATGATTTAGAATAGACATATGAATGTTTTATGTCTATCTACTTCCATAGGCAGGGTATAACATTTTGCGAAGAAAATCAAATATATGAAAAAAGTGCTAAATACAATATCAAAAGTCCTAACGATAGTGAACTCAAGTGCTCAAGAAGGCTGAGTTGTTCCTGTAAAATTGTCAATTTGTAGACACCGTCAGATATTTAATTGCTACAAAGTTTATCAATATCATCTGTTGTATTATTTTAATGTATGAGGTGTTTTATTGTTTTAGGTGAGAAGTTTGTTTGCATCCACCTGTACATTACCTGTAATACAGAACATGTGGGATGTCTACTTCCAGCATGGTGATCCATTCCTCATGTTCTTCATGGCCCTTGTTATCTTAGTCAATGCAAGGTATGGCACTTCACAATAAAGTTCATCAAACATTCTTTTTAATGCACCCACAGCAGCATGTTGGAGTGGGTGTAATTTTTACTCATATCAATCTGTACACTTTGCCTTCAAGCTTTTCATATATTAGAATGATTTGAAATTTCTCAGAATGGTTCAAAAGACAAACTGTATGTTCTTAGCGACTTTAAGACCTGTAAGATGTCTACTTCCAGATTTGGACCGGCCTGATATGAAAATTGCCATGAAAATTTCCTTCAATATCAGAAATAGTACACGAGAATGATTTGAAATTTTGTATGGGGGGTTCAGTATGACAAATGTACATTCTTAGTGATTTTCAGATGTGTCGGACTTCTACTTCCTAATTTAGCAGATGGGTTAAGTATGACAAAGTGTGTGTCCTAAGTCTCTGTCAGACCTGTTTAACATCTACATCCTGTTTGGAGTCTTATGCAGGGGTATCTGTGTTTCCATGGACACGTTCCTTCTTTTTTTTTATAACAATTATCATACTGGTATCAGCAACGTCAAGTACATATGCATGTATAAGATAAGATAAAATTCTTATTTCCAATCATAGGGCACCTGTAGGGCACCTGCCCATTGTCCGTAATTTCCACAGGGTACTCCAGTTTCTTCCACCATTAAAACTGACTGCCCTACATGTATATGGTCTACAGTCGTTGAAAATGGGGTTAAACACCAACACCTGTATAGAGCATTATAACAATCAATTAATAACATAACATTACAGTGCAGAACAAACACAGTGTATATGTATATGAATAGGTGTAATATTATTAGACAGATCTAAGATAAAACGTTTGTCTGTTTCTGTATCCTACTTCATGATTTGTCAGTAAGGTTTTCTTCAAACTGTTTTATCTATTTATAGGGACCAGTTGTTAGCAGGAGAACTGGATACCAAGCAGTCTATAATTGGTAGGTTTATAATCCAATGCAAAATGTTAGGATGTGGACGGGGGTTTTAACGTCATGACGTCGCAAGGGGGTGGGGACCTCAAACATGGAAAGCTTTGAGTGACATGTCAAATTTTGAATATATCATATATATACATCAATAGAAAGCCAAATTTATCAGCTTTCTAAAGATACAGACAGTTGTGACAAATTAGCAATCATTAAAAATAAACAGTCCATTGAATAGTGTCCTTTTTATGACAATTATATGGGGAAAAAAGTACAACCATTGCATATTTGAGGGACTGAAAAATATAGAATGGACAAAAAAACATTTTATTTTTTTAGTCTAACTTGTAGAGATAAAGGTCTTCTCTTTTTTAAGTCCACTTTCAGGGTACGATCGCCGTTTTTTAAAAACAGCATTTTACTTCGTGTAAAAATCTCTTTGTAAACAGGAAATTCAGTGATTATCCCCCTTTGTACACATTCACTTATTTTATTTTTTTTAATAAAAATCAAACAAAAACTTACTTTATCTTCAAAAATAAATTCCAAATTTTATAATTGATGCAAAAAATATTCACATTTTAATCATTACTACCATAAATAGCAAGGGGGGCCCCCTGTACCTATTTTTAGCCATATGTAGACCGTTGGATTTTATACGAAACTATGGACCACATCCTTAAAGCGTGTTTTAAAATTCACATTTGGTTTTTTCTCATTCCCTGTACAATAACGAACAAAATGGTACCAAACTTTTATTCGTCCGTCTACTAAAAGCGAAGATATAGCAATTACCATATACTGTGTCGAACCAAGTTTTTAACCCATTTCATGCATTCGTATACTCTGAAGACAGAAGTACCAAAAACTGGATTTTCATATCTTTACTTCTTATCAATAATGATCTTAATAGATTTCAGTTGATTACATTGAAATAAAAGTCATATTTTAAGGCCATAGACACTACCTTTTCCAATAAAAATCAGCCATACAACAGTGACATGACCTGCAAATGAGAAAGGCTTTCCATCAATAACAAGGAATTAGAGTCCCTTTTCCTTGAACATACAAATTTAATGCAGAATATGCTTTTAAACATTTCATATCAAATATGCGACACTTTGTAGGAAAATTTGTACCGAACAAACCAATGCTCTCAGCTTCCATATGTTGCAAGAGGTTCAAAAAAGAGAGCGGATAGACTGAAAACAATGAAATGTCACAAAATCACATAACGACGTCATATTTGACGCAATGAATTTACAATATCATCCTGGTTGCTACGGTGTTCTCTTGAATATGACAAATAAAACAGACTAGTTTCCCATTACAAAAACAGGATATTATCCTAAATAAATATTTTTATGAAAAAAAATAAATGAAATCTGTTACGAAGCATGCTTGTAGTCTCTTTACTTTCAGTATATGTGCATTAAGGATGTGGACGGGGGTTTTAACGTCATGACGTCGCAAGGGGGTGGGGACCTCAAACATGGAAAGCTTTGAGTGACATGTCAAATTTTGAATATATCATATATATACATCAATAGAAAGCCAAATTTATCAGCTTTCTAAAGATACAGACAGTTGTGACAAATTAGCAATCATTAAAAATAAACAATCCATTGAATAGTGTCCTTTTTATGACAATTATATGGGGAAAAAAGTACAACCATTGCATATTTGAGGGACTGAAAAATATAGAATGGACAAAAAAACATTTTATTTTTTTAGTCTAACTTGTAGTGATAAAGGTCTTCTCTTTTTTAAGTCCACTTTCAGGGTACGATCGCCGTTTTTTAAAAACAGCATTTTACTTCGTGTAAAAAACTTAAATTTACCTCTCTTTGTAAACAGGAAATTCAGTGATTATCCCCCTTTGTACACATTCACTTATTTTATTTTTTTAAATAAAAATCAAACAAAAACTTACTTTATCTTCAAAAATAAATTCCAAATTTTATAATTGATGCAAAAAATATTCACATTTTAATCATTACTACCATAAATATAATTACAATAAGAGATCTCAACTAGATGATACATCATGTATATCCTTTCTATTGTAGAATTATTGTCACTGTTTCCCTCAGGACTCGAGGCAGAGGACATTGAGGATTTCTGTTCATTATCTCAATACTATGCATCCAAAACACCACAGTCTTTCAGAAGAGTAAGTTTTACACTGACCAGAATTTAATGAATACTAACAGGTAGATTCAGTTCTCTGACCAACAATTGTTATAAAGACATCAATCTTATTAGCTCACCTGGACCGAAGGTCCATGTGAGCTATTGCCATCACTTGGCGTCCGTCGTCGTCCGTCGTCGTCCGTCGTCGTCCGTCGTCGTCGTCGTTAACTTTTCTTTGATAATCTTCTTCTCCGAAACAACTGAAGGGATTGCTTTGAAACTTTGCACACTTCATCTATGGGATGTCCTCTACCAAGATTGCACAAATGGTGACCGCCGTCCAAATAACATGGCTGCCGTTACTAAAAATAGACCTGGGGGGTCAGACTACTGTTTTTGGCTTGTAAATCAAAAAGTATAAGAGATAGATGAAATCTGATGCCACCCTACTGCTTCAGCATCAAAAGCTCTACAAAAGTCTCCATTGAGTCGAAGTTGTCAGATGACCCTTATAGGGGTTACGGCCCCTTAAAGGTGAAAAATAGCGTTTTTGCATGTTTTTGGCCTATAAAATGAAAACAATTGTAGATAGAGATAAGCTGTTGCTTGCATAAATGTTCAGCTCATTTAGCTCTACAAAAGTCTCCATAGGGTCGAAGTTGTCAGATGACCCCTTATAGGGGTTACAGCCCCTTAAAGGCGAAAAATAGTGTTTTTGGCCTGTAGAATGAAAACTATTGCAGATAGAGAAAAGCTGTTGCTTGCTAAAATGTTCAGCCCATTTAGCTCTACAAAAGTCTCTATGGGGTCGAAGTTGTCAGATGACCCTTTATAGGGGTTTAAGCCCCTTAAAGGCGAAAAATAACGTTTTTGCATGTTTTTGGCCTATAGAATGAAAACTATTGTAGATAAAGAAAAGCTGTTGCTTGCTTAAATGTTCAGCTTATTTAGCTCTACAAAAGTCTCCATAGGGTTTAAGTTGTCTGATGACCCTTTATAGGGGTAACAGCCCCTTAAAGGCGAAAAATAGTGTTTTTGGTCTATAGAATGAAAACTATTGCAGATAGAGAAAAGCTTTTGCTTGCTTAAACATTCAGCTCATTTAGCTCTACAAAAGTCTTCATAGGGTTGACATCAAGACCAGGTGAGCGATTCAGGCTCCTGGGAGCCTCTTGTTAGTATGGTAGGTCCACCTAGTGATGCTAAGCATAATGCATGCTTCTGATGCTGACTGTGACCTATATTTCCTGCATGGACGACCAGAAGAATGGTTAAAGTCCATTCCCACTTACTGACAAGTGCCACATCAACCATATTAGAATGGTAGATGCTAAAAGCATGCTGTGAGCTATATTTTCCGCATGGGTGACCACTTAAGAAGAATGGTTAAATTACATTCCCGCTTACTGACCTTAACGAATCAAGATGCATGAAGGTGATCTTTGTGATGGATAGATTACCTATCTTTTTTCTGTAGTTCTTGGCATTTTAATCTTTACAGAAAAAAAAGACAAATATAAATATCTAGGATTCAGAACATTGTGTGTACTGAAATGTAATCATACAGGCACAGGTCCAGACAAAGCCACACCCGGCATGCACCCCTCTTAAATTTGAAAAGGTTATTTTTTGTCATATATAATCTCAATTTTCTTGAGAAATTCCCCTTTATTTTTCTGATATTTTAACCAAGCGCCCCCTCTTAACATCAAATCCTGGATCCGGGCCTGTCACAAGTGGCACTTTTCTTTTTGTTTTTTTGGTAAATGTAGTATGTCTTCAATGTAAGGTATCTTGTTTTCTCCTATTCTATACAGATATATCTTTTTTAGGATTACCAAGGACCATTATTTGGTGCTAGCCTAGTCCCAGTCAGAGAAGAGTTTGAAGTCAGTGTCACTCAGGTGCTTTGTTTACCAGTATCAGTCACAGAACTGTTACAGGCTTGCCAACCAGGATCTGTAAGTCTAATGCATCATAGGCTAAAAATAAGTTGAAATGTCTTATAAATTATTAGATAAAAATGTTTGTAATGTCAAAAGGTTATACCATTCTCTGTCAAATATGGCTCATCTTTAGCTTGATGAAGAAGATTACAAGTTAATCCTCATAAAGGAATGAATTTTCTCATGTGGAGTTTATAATAGATTATAATGAATCTGATTTAAACATATTTATCCATGAAAAAGAACATGAAAAGGAATGGAAAGCAGGACTATGCCTATATATTTCCTCTCCTTAGGTGGTAACATTAAATGAATAAATATTAATGAAAGGACCAGCTTCTTTAGTTTATCAACATGATCAATGTATTTATAAAATGGCCATGTCAATGTCTAAAGGATTTTACATGTTATTGTTGCAGGGTGATGGTGTCAAATATTTCATCGTGGATTGTAGACCAGCAGAACAATACAATAACGGTCATTTACCAACAGCTTTCCATCTAGATGCCAACTTAGTAAGTAGCTTCCATGAATAGAAAATCACAACAATGTTCTATTTAACTATCACAATTAGCCACAATTTCATTGACGTCTGTCTGCACTTTGGGCAATGATTAGATATTAAACATAACAAACAGGGAAAATCCAGTTTCTGATTGAACCAATTTTCTGTATGAATCTTTTTTATATTCATTCTCTTAAGAAGTATTTATAGAGTGATGCATGCACAGATGAAGCCATGGAGTCCTTAAGATAAACTGATAAGTTCCTAAACAAAATCAGTAGACATAAATGACCAATAAATAGTGAGAGGCAAAACAGAATAACAACAAAAAAAACTAACTAAATCATTCAGCAATCATAGATATTCATCTCAAAGCAAAAGACAATAACACTATTTGGTTAAAATCTCTTCAGTCCACTGAACACAATGTTCATGTTAATATTTCAGATGTTACAGAATCCTATGGAATTTAACACAGCTGTACAAGCACTGCTGGCTGCTCAACAACAAAGTATAGCTGCTGGTTAGTACAGCCTTATTGTCTTCATTTCTCCATACATTGAACATAACCTGCTACATGTATTTAAAAGAAGCAAAGAACCAATAAATTTATTTCACTCCAGTGTCAGAAGTCCAAAAAAGACAAAATTGTTTAATACAAAAGAATACAAAATGAAGAAACAGTAAACATTAAAAAAAAACACAAACCAACTGATGTTTAGAATTGAGGATTAAGGTTCTTAGAGCATACTTATTTGGTTGTCTTATTATACTTGAATGTTCCTTTCAGGGTCAGTATCTGGTGGAGAACATCTATGTTTTATAGGCAGTGGCCGTGAAGAAGAAGATCAGTATGTTTACATGGTCATCGCTAACTTCCTACAGAAACATTACCAGTTTATCAGTTTTGCAAGAGGAGGCTATGGTGGTAAGATTGGTCATCAGGAAAAAAAAGATAAATGATAAACTTTGCTAGATTACTAGTTGGTCATATATTTTTTCTAATTATTGGCTTATAAGTACATCTTTATTATACCTTTAATATTCTCTACACAAACTTGTTATTGGGTATTGCTTTGAGATATCTTTCAGGTTGAGATTGCTATTTTTTACAGGTAGAAAGTCTATTATGAAGTTGGGATGGCACAATATTTTCCTCTTTGATATGTCAACACAATGTATATGTTCTTTAAACTTATTTTATGCTTACTTTGACAGCTGTCCACCAGCTATTGAAGGACAGACTGAATGATGGATTAACCAATCACAATGCCAAACATTGTATAATATGTAACCCAGAGGCAGCTTCTAGTGATCTGGAAAGTGGAGATGATTTCCTGACAGAGAGGTCAAGGGTAAGATGATAAATGATAATATCTTTAAGATTTATTATCATCAGGTATTTAATTTTAGCTTTTATTTTCACATCCCTAAAACTATGTAATACCATGACACAGTTTGAAAAAATCTGTCAGAATCAAAAATGGCCAGATTTCATTTAATAGAAAGTAGGTAAGCCACAAACATGAACAAATTTTATAACCAAGATTTTTCACTCTGTGAAATCTTGCCAAATATCTTTATTAGTCCCCTACCGGCAAAAGCCAAAGAGGACTATAGGTTTGTGCTCTGTCTGTCTGTTCGTCTGTCTGTCTGTCTGTCACGCCTCAGTTTTCCGCACTTTTTTTCTAAACGCTAATAATGAACTGATTTTTGGTATGTGAGTTTACCTTGATGAGTTACAGATCAAGTTTGAGTTTCGTGCCGGTCCACAATTTTTGTCTTGCCTGCGAAGCAGAGCGGGACATAGGTGTTACTTTACCGGCGGCGGCGGCGGCGACGGCGGCGGCGTTAACTTTTTGGAAAAGTTTTATGAGCACCTCCATATCTCAAGAACTATAGGTCCTAGGTTGATGAAACTTGGTATGCATATGCCCCTGTAGTAGCTTAGCACAGTTGCATCCCCATCTTTTGACCTTGACCTTGATTTTCCGGTTGAGTGACTTTGACAATTTTCAATACATATAATAGCAATGGAAAAGTTTTGCGAGCACCTCCGTATCTCAAGAACTATAGGTCCTAGGTTGATGAAACTTGGTATGCATATGCCCCAGTAGTAGCTTAGCACAGTTGCATCCCCATCTTTTGACCTTGACCTTGATTTTCCGGTTGAGTGACTTTGACAATTTTCAATACATATAAAAGCAATGGAAAAGTTTTGCGAGCACCTCCATATCTCAAGAACTATAAGTCCTAGGTTAATGAAACTTGGTATGCATATGCCCAAGTAGTAGCTTAGCACAGTTGCATCCCCATCTTTTGACCTTGACCTTGATTTTCTGGTTGAGTGACTTTGACAATTTTCAATACGTATAATAGCAATGGAAAAGTTTTGCGAGCACCTCCATATCTAAAGAACTATAAGTCCTAGGTTAATGAAACTTGGTATGCATATGCCCCAGTTGTAACTTAGCACAGTTACATCCTTATCTTTTGACCTTGACCTTGATTTTCCGGTTGAGTGACTTTGATTATTTTAATTGCATATATTTGTAATATTTAAGTTCTATAAACATTTATTGATCTCAGAAACTGAAAATCCATGTAAATTCAAAATATAGTGGAAGTAAGAAAGAATAATTGTTTCTGATGGTGCCGACAGGCGAGACATACTTCAGTGTTAACTCTTGTTTATGGGAGTTATGGCCCTTTAAACTTTGAAAATTCACTAAAATTTCAGTTTTCCGCACTTTTTTTCTAAACGCTTATAGATAATGAACTGATTTTTGGTATGTGAGTTTACCTTGATGAGTTACAGATCCAGTTTGAGTTTTGTGCCAATCCACAAATTTTTATGGGAGTTATGGCCCTTTGAACTTTAAAAATTCACTAAATTTTCAGTTTCGCACCTTTTTTTAAAAAGCTTATAATTAATGAACTGATTTTTGGTGTGTTAGTTTACCCTGATGAGTTACAGATCAAGTTTGAGTTTCGTGCCGATCCACAAATTTTTATGGGAGTTATGGCCCTTTGAACTTTGAAAATTCACTAAAATATCAGTTTTCCACATTTTTTTTTCTAAAGCTTACAGATAATGAACTGATTTTTTGTCTGTGAGTTAACCTTGATGAGTTACAGTTCAAGTTTGAGTTTCATGCCGGTCCACAAATTTTGATGGGAGATATGGCCCTTTGAAGTTTGAAAATCTATTGCATTTTTCTTTTCTAAACTTTTTTATTGTTCCTTGTAGATAATAAACTTAAGGTATTCATTTGTTTGACAAACTGTTACCAGTGACTGAAATATGAGGCCGGTAGGAGACTAAGTATTGTTTTGCAATACTCTCAGAATGCTTGTTTCTTTTTCAAGCCACTTTGTGTAATGAAAATTACAATAAAATAATAGTATTATTCAACCCAAAGCAGTGAATATGATTTTCTTTTGTTAATAGAGTATATTTTTATGTTGAATTGTTGATTACTATGTTTACAGCAACCAGCTGAGGATACAGAATCACTGTTTGGTAAATTATCAGGAGTTGTCAAGAGTAAATCTGCTGAGATGAAACAAAAAATTACTGACTACATTAAAAATGAAAACCAGAATACAGAAAGGTAACAGATTGTTATGGGTTATTCCAAAATTAATTGCATGGGGGGGGGTTAGAAGGCACTGTTTATTGAGCCCACCAGGCTTTGTTTATCATGCTGAAACACAAAGTAAAACATAGAATTGGCAGACACCCCGAAGTTTGTCTCTGTTGATGTTCTGTCTGTCACAAAGCATTCTCACATAATTCGTAAGAAATATATACAAATGCCTTTATACCTTAAATACCTTTGAAAAGTTTTAGTTGAAAGTTTTTGTTTTTGAGATTAATACCCATTTGACAAAACAAAATGGCTTGGTGGTGGATTTTTTCAATTTTTAGCTCACCTGGACCGAAGGTCCATGTGAGCTTATACCATCACTTGGCGTCCGTCGTCGTCGTCGTCTGTTAACAATTTTTGAAACATTAACTTGTCAAGACACCATAAGTCCAATTGCAACCAAACTTGGTACAGTTATTTAGTAGCATTATGTGTACTAAACTGTCGTTCGGATTTTTGATTCGTAAAAAAACATGGCCGCCATGGCTAAAAATAGAACATAGGGGTAAATTGCAGTTTTTTGCTTAAAACTCAAAAACAGTGTCAGGTATCGAAATTCTGGCAGGGTAAAAGTGATCAGCACCTCAAGATCTACCTGCCTAGAAATTTTCAAGAAGATCGAACAACCAATGTAGGAGTAATTGCCGTTTTTCTGGATTTTTTCAAAATTTTCTTTTATTTAGCCCTATATCTTGAAAACTATACAAGATATTTCAAAAATTTAAGTTGCATATGATTAAGCGCATCAAGATCGATCTACATTTCATGTATTTAGTTCAAAGCTGTAGAACCATTTCTAATAGGAGTTATGGCCCTTAAAGCGTCAAAATTTACCATTATTCATTACTTTCCCCCTGAATTTCAAAGATTAACTTGTCTGACACGATGAGACCAACTGCATCCTAACATGGCACACTTGTTTGATAGCTTATATGCTACAACACTATTGTTCAGATTTTCGATTCATTAAAAAACATGGCCGCCATGGCTAAAAATAGAATATAGGGGTAAATTGCATTTTTTTTGCTAATAACTCTAAAATGGTTTCAGATATCAAAATTGTGCAAGAATCAAAAGTGATCAGTATATTAAGATCTACCTGTCCTGAAATTTGGGAAAAGATCTGACTGCTGATGTGGGAGTTATTGTTCTTTTTCCTAATTTTTTTCACATTAGTACTTATTAAGCCCAATATCTTGAAAACTAACCAAGATATTTCAGAAATTTAAATCGCATATGGTTAAGCACAATAATATCTACAAATATATGTATCTGTGTAGTTCAGGTGAGCGATTCAGGCTCTTGGGAGCCTCTTGTTATTCTATACTATTATTTTCTGTGTTATATTTTGAATTGTGTATCAGACATTGTAGATAACACTGTATTATTTCAGACATGTGAGTAATACAGACCGAGTAGGAAAGAGATACAGGAACATGGATAATGTCTTCTCTATAGGGGACGATGAAGATGGTTCGTACCATAATTGTCACATTTGTTTACATATGATAGTAATATATTTGTCCAAATCAAGAAAATGGATTATTTAACTATTATAGCTATGAACATGGATAAAGTCTTCTTTATAGGGGACGATGGAGAAAGTTAGTACAACGTAGAAAAAAGGAGATGTTGAATAAGGGTACACAACACAACCTATGTAAATCAGCAGCAATTCCAAAATGGGACTTTGACATTCAGATACCCCATTGCTACCTCTTTGCTTCTTCCGAAACGGAAAACAGTCAGCAGCTAACAATTAAAACAATTGTTTACATGAAAGTAATGATGCGGATTAACTTAAGTCAAATTCTATACAAAGTTATTCAAATGTCGAGAGCTGATTTTGTTCTGGATTTTAAAAGTGTTAAGAAATTTGAAGATCTTGTTATAAATTTTAAATGTGGTTATTTCTAAAGGTAGAGCACTGTTAGCCTTTCTTAGGGTTATATAGTGATAAGGATGTCCATCTATGTATCCATTAAGCATCAAGGTACCCATATTTTATCGGCAACTCCTCCAAAACTATTTGATGGATTTTCATGAAACTTTTACACAGGCTTTTTGTCATAATTAGAATGTTCATTTAAAAGTTTGATCTGATATTTTGATGAACAGGTATATTTGTTTGTAAACTGCCACTACCAGATATTATAGTTAAAATATGAAAAACAAGAGGCTCCCAGGAGCCTGAATCGCTCACCTGGTCTTAATGTCAACCCTTTGAAGACTTTTGTATAGCTAAATGAGCTGAATGTTTAAGCAATAAAAGGCTTTTCTCTATCTGCAATAGTTTTCATTCCAAAGCAAAAAACACTATTTTTCACCTTTAAAGGGCCATAACCCCTTAAAGGGGTCATCTGACAACTTTGACCCTAAAAAGACTTTTGTAGAGCTAATTAAGTTGAGCATTTAAGCAAGCAACATCTTTTCTCTCTCTGCAAAAGTTTTCTTTCTTTAGGCCAAAAACACTATTGTTTGCCTTTAAGGGTCCGTAACCACTATAAGGGGTCATCTGGCAACTTTGACCCCATGGAAACTTTTGTAGAGCTAAATGAGCTGAACATTTAAGCAAGCAACAACTTTTCTCTATCTGCAATGGATTTCATTCCATAGGCCAAAAACACTATTTTTTGCCTTTAAGGGGTCATCTGACAACTTCGACCATATGGAGACTTGTGTAGAGCTAAATGAGCTGAACATTTAAGCAAGCAACAGCTTTTCTCTATCTGCAATAGTTTTCATTCTATAGGCCAAAAACTCTATTTGTTGCCTTTAAGGGGCCATAACCCCTGTAAGAGGTCATCTGACAACTTTGACCCTATGGAAACTTTTGTAGAGCTAAATGAGCTGAACATATAAGCAAGCAACAGCTTTTCTCTATCTGCAATAGTTTTCATTCTATAGGCCAAAAACACTATTTTTTGCCTTTAAGGGGCCGTAACCCCTATAAGGGGTCATCTGACAACTTCCACCCTATGGAGGATTGTGTAGAGCTAAATGAGCTGAACATTTAAGCAAGCAACAGCTTTTCTCTATCTACAATAGTTTTCATTCTATAGGCCAAAAACTATATTTTTTGCCTTTAAGGGGCCATAACCCCTATAAGGGGTCATCTGACAACTTTGACCTTATGGAAACTTTTGTAGAGCTAAACAAGCTGAACATTTAAGCAAGCAACAGCTTCTCTCTATCTGCAATAGTTTTCATTCTATAGGCCAAAAACACTATTTTTTGCCTTTAAGGGGCCGTAACCCCTATAAGGGGTCATCTGACAACTTTGACCCTATAAAGGCTTGTGTAGAGCTAAACGAGCTGAACATTTAAGCAAGCAACAGCTTTTCTCTATCTGCAATAGTTTTCATTCTATAGGCCAAAAACTATATTTTTTGCCTTTAAGGGGCCATAACCTCTATAAGGGGTCATCTGACAACTTTGACATTATGGAGACTTTTGTAGAGCTAAACGAGCTGAACATTTAAGCAAGCAACAGCTTCTCTCTATCTGCAATAGTTTTTATTCTATAGGCCAAAAACATGAAAAAATGCTATTTTTCACCTTTAAGGGGCCGTAACTCCCATAAGGGGTCATCTGACAACTTCGACTAAATGAGGACTTTTGTAGAGCTTTTGATGCTGAAGCAGTAGCGTGGCATCAGATTTTATCTATCTCTTATACTTTTTGATTTACAAGCCAAAAACAGTAGTCTGACCCCCCTGGTCTATTTTTAGCAACGGCGGCCATGTTTTTCGACGAATCAAAAATCCCCACATCAGTTCTGTGGGGGATACCCTAAAGTACCACCAGACCAAATTTGGTTTGAATCTATGCAGCCGTTTCAGAGGAGAAGAAGTTTGAAGAAAAGTTAACGACGACGACGGACGACGACGACGGATGACGACGACGGACGCCAAGTGATGGCAATAGCTCACATGGCCTTTGGCCAGGTGAGCTAACAAATTGAATTTTTAGTAATTTTCTTTGTTTTATCTAGCTGAAGAATTACCAAACTCATCAGATGAAGAGACCAAAGAAAAAGTCAGCTTAGACACATGGTTAAAGAAGCCTGATGTAATATACTCCTGTAAATGTAATGCTATAGGGTCCAATAATTACATTTACCCAAGGTAGGAACTAAATTGTAGTTAGGGCCCCGCATCGAAGATGCGGACGCCCTATAGTTTTCACTTTGTCCGTCTGTCCGTCCGTCCGTCCGTCCGTCTGTCCGTCTGTCCGTCCGTCAACAATTCTTGTGAACACTAAAACTCAAAAACTAATAACACCACAGTTCTGAAACTTTGCACAGCTGCTAAGTAGAATGTCATGATGTGCATATTAAAATTTCGTGCAAATCTGATTAATATTTTTGGAAAAAAACTTCATTTTTTTATTGAAAATCACAGATTTTGAGAATTGGACTTTGTGAACACTAAAACTCAAAAACTGTAAACAATACAGTTCTGAAACTTTGCACAGCTGCTAAGTAGCATGTCATGATGTGCATATTAAAATTTCGTGCAAATCTGATTAATATTTTTGAAAAAAAACTTCATTTTTTATCAAAAATCACAGATTTTGAGAATTGGACTTTGTGAACACTAAATCTCAAAAACTGTTAACAATACAGTTCTGAAACTTTGCACAGCTGCTAAGTAGCATGTCATGATGTGCATATTAAAATTTTGTGCAAATCTGATTAATATTTTTGGAAAAAACTTCATTTTTTATCGAAAATCACAGATTTTGAGAATTGGACTTTGTGAACATTAAAACTCAAAAACTGTTAACAATACAGTCCTGAAAATTTGTACAGCTGCTAAGTAGCATGTCCTGATTTGCATATTAAAATTTCATGCAAATCTGTTAAATGTTTTTGGAAAAAACTTCATTTTTTATCGAAAATCAAGATGAAAAAAACTTCATTTTTTATCAAAAATCACAGATTTTGAGAATTGGACTTTGTGAACACTAAAACTCAAAAACTGTTAACAATACAGTTCTGAAACTTTGCACAGCTGCTAAGTAGCATGTCATGATGTGCATATTAAAATTTTGTGCAAATCTGATTAATATTTTTGGAAAAAACTTCATTTTTTATCGAAAATCACAGATTTTGAGAATTGGACTTTGTGAACACTAAAACTCAAAAACTGTTAACAATACAGTCCTGAAAATTTGTACAGCTGCTAAGTAGCATGTCCTGATTTGCATATTAAAATTTCATGCAAATCTGTTAAATGTTTTTGGAAAAAACTTCATTTTTTATCGAAAATCAAAGATTTTGAGAATAGGAACTTTTGATCAATAAAACTCAAAGGCTATTAACAATACAGCTCTGAAGTTTCATATGCATTCCATGGAACATGCCTTAGTGGTTATAATTAAAGTTCGTATGATTTTGAAAACACTAAGATATTTTGCCGCGGGGCCCTTTCTGACTTTGTCAGTATTCTAGTTTTAATACCCCTGCTTCAAAGAAGAGAGGGGTATACTGGTTTACCTCTGTCCGTCCGCAACACAGCTTTGGTAGCAGTTTTCTCAGCAACTACATATCACAGTGACTTGAAATTTGGTATATGAGTTCAGTATGAGGTATTTTATCGTGGATACCAAAATTAGGTCTGTCAAATATCTACTTTATGTTTACTGACTTAGTCAATTTTCAACATTACTAGCGAGTACCTAAATTAGGTCTGTCATATACATGTATATACCTCCTGTTTACTGACTTAGTCAATTTTTAACATTACTAGTCAATTGTTGAACATTTTCACAACATTTTTATCAGCAACTACATATCACAGTGACTTGAAATTTGGTATAATGGTTCAGTATCAGGTTCTTTATTGCAAATATCAAATTAGGTCTGTCTAATATGTACCTCCTGTTTACTGACATAGTTCATTTTGGGGGTAGCAGGGGTATACTGTTTGAGCAGTAGCTCACAGATTCCTTGTTGTTTCTGTGGATTGTTTTAATGTTATATTTATAAATGTGACACTCTTCTTCAGCATTTAATTCATGTTCTACCCAAGGTATTAGGGAGTATTTGTCACAAACCAATACAGATATTACAATGTATTTGTAATTTCAATGAAAAGGGTCTGGTGTATACATTAATTATACACTGTTTTTATTGATTCGTGAATCACCCTTATATAAAAATGTTTGTAGTGACAATTTTGAAGAGGAAAACACCTGTCAGGGTTATACACAATAATAGAATAAATACACATTACCAGTTATGCCAAATTTTTAAAGATATTTCTAAGTGTTCTTAAAACATATATTTGACAATTTCAGCATATTTAAATTATTTTGTATTTTCTTTTTTTTCCAGCTATATACTTGTAACAGACAATCACATGTACATATTACGTGAAGTTCCGAACAAAAAAGGAGTGGCAAATATCCAGTCCCGCAGAGCTCTAGGAAGTATTGTTAAGATCACGTCGAAAAAGAAACACCCTGAACTCATTACATTCAAGTATGGCTCGTTAGATGAGGATTCTGTTGAGATTACAGATGCAGACAGATTTTTAATACCAAACGCTGGCGAGGCCACGAAAAAAATCAAACAACAAATTGTCAAGGTCCTAGATGCTCTTGATAGATAATACCAACAATGATACATAACAAGAAAGAAGCTACATGTGATAAACTTCAAGTGGTTTTAATTCTGTGATTCCTGGAGGCATTTGTATGGTGTTTTACAGAGGAAATCAATAGTGAAATGTTTTGCTTATATACTTAATAGTCTTTTCTGCTTAATATTATCAAAATAGGGATATTTGCTTATGCACATTCCAATGTAAAAAAGGAATGGTATTGTAATTCCTAATACTAATACATTTTAAAACATTTTATGCATAATTTCTATCATATAAACTACTCAATTACAAAGATCTTCACATGGATCTATGTGACTTTTAGAATTTTATTTCATTCATCTTTATAGGTTGTCATAGAAGGGATTTTGCAATACAAACATCTATCATTTTGTCATTTTTGCAAACTTGTACAAAATTTAATAATTATTATTTTTTGGCCAGATTTCATGGAGTGAAAATTCGAGTTAAAAAATGGTGAATGTTGGGTGGGCAGCAGGCAGCAGGCAGCTTGGGGGTGGGAAAATTTTGTAACAGCTTTCTTAGCAACTTCTAATCACAGCCACTTGATATTTGGTATACAGCATCAGGGTGGGGTCCCATAATGTGGGATTCCATTTCAGGTCTTTTGCTCACTTACTTCCTGTTGAACGAAATCCGACCATTTTTGACTTTGACAGATTTTTCATTTATCAATTTGGCAAAAAAAAATAAAAGAAAGGTATTTATGTATAATAGTAAAATTGTTTATATTTTAGTTAAATCAGTTTAATGTATTTCCACTTTATGACTTAGTTTGGTCCTCTTGATGTTTAATAAGGTTAATATTACAATTTTTTATAAGAATGCCCTAAGTAGATCAAGTTATTATACATGATTCGTGTACATGTTAATTTGCCTAACAATGTAATTGTATAGATTCTAACCCATCAAAACCTATTCAAAACAGCAAACTTATTACAAATTTTTTCTTACTGTTGATAAATAGTTTAATTCACATGATATTTTAGTGAATGATATCAACCACTGCTGAGTGTATTAGAGTATTGGTGTTAGGATCAAAGTAGCTCACTGCACTGAGCTTATTAGTATACTCATACTTTGGCCTGGTGTCTGCATTAAGCTTTTCCTTAGACATCTCCAACATATTCAATGTAATAGGGAACATATGAATTATATACTTGCTATTGATAATATTTAATATAAACTGGAGCTCATATTTTGTAAATGTAGATTACACATGTAAGATAACTAAAGCATTGTGCATTTATTGTTTATGTAATAACATGTTATAGTGTAATTTAAGTAATATAGATTATTGAAAACTTGTAATTGTAAATAATTTATAGAAATTTGGTAAATATTCTTTTATATATAAATTATTGAACATAAGTTATTTACAGGGAGTCCATGTACAAATATATATACATATATATATATACAGTTGTATAGATGATTTGAATATAACATATACTAATTCAAAAATGATATTTGTAAATTTGACTATTTTTGCTTGATTGGAATGGAATGATTAGTTTGGTAACATGCTAATAGAATGTATGCTTGTTAACTATTTATTTTGTAAAGTTTTGTCTCTTTAAAAAATACACATGACCTGACTGAAGTTTGAGCTTTTTTTATTGTCTTGTGTAACTTTTAAAGTAAGCAGCTTAATAATAAGCTCAATTTATCTATGATGTTAACAAATAGAACTTTAATAGTATGTGATAAACTTATAGAAAAATTTGGAAAAAAAAAATATAGAAATTGTACAAACAATAACTATAAATTCAGACAAGATATTTCTGTGGTCATATTAATTTTTTTCTATTTAGACTTGTACATGGTAGATAATTATGTGAAAAGCAATATGAACAAATCTACAGCTTGGTTAATGTCTGTGATATAGGTACTTCTGATTTTTGTTGAATATTTATATTAATATTATTATGATTTGCATGAGAGTGGTGATATGTGCTGTATGTAATGTGTGTAATGAGGGTGACGTCAGAAGTTTAATCTTTCCATTTAATTCACTTTCATCATTTCGTAGGGTACCAATTTTCATGGTTTTAATGGATGGCAGTCAACCGTGAAATTAAGAGTCCTACAAACAAGAATATGTCCAAAAGACATAATGGCCCATCTCGCAACAATTCAGACTGATGGACGAACACTAAATACTGGTACCCTCTTACTCTTGTAGAAGGGACATAAAAATGTTAATTTTATACTAATATTCCAAAACAAGAGAGGTCACATGATATTGTCTTTAGTGTGTTTTCTTATCATTTACCCAAAGGTTACCAATTAACCCATTGAACGGCTTAATGTCACTGACCACCATTTAAGCAAATCCAAATAAAGATTTCTATACCAGTTTACGATATCTTGTGTTTAAAGCAGGTAAAGATAGCTTCCTGCTGCTCAAATAGAGTTTCATGTGACCTTGTCAGTGTTGTGGCTTACAATTATTTTTATGTGTTGTTGATTTTGTTGTTGTGTTATTATTGAGATTTTATCTGTATCCATTATTTTATTGCCATAAATAAAACAAATAACTTAATGTTATCTTTTTAATCCATTTCATCAGAAAAAGAGTAAAATGTGTATAAAGTACCCCAAAATTGTTTTATTATCATAATCAGCATTTATACAGATAGTGCTATTGCATGTGCCAATAACTTTTTTGGAACAATTTCTCATGCCATAATATTTTGTTGTGCAAAATTAATGAAAAATAACTGTACCTGACAATTTTTGTATGTGTGAAATAATGTTTCTTTGAAAAGTTAGTTTTTAGGCACAGTATTCTTGTAAACTTCTTAGATAGGTTTAGGATTTTTTTGGTGGTTTTCAATAAAGCCAATAAAGAAAATTACAGAACAAGGATGATAATCTCAAATAACCAAGAAAACATAAAGAAAAAATTGCAATAATCCTTCTGCTTTTAATGTTTTTTCATCTGTCAGTCTGTCTGCCATCATAGTTTGTGGGCGGAACTTCTTGAAAACTTCTCAACAGAATTAAAAGACACTTAGTATGCAATTGTACACAATGTTTAGATATGCATGTTATCTGTAAAATTTGGTGAGAGTTTTGGCCCTTTCAACTTAGAAATTTGCCAAAAATCCTGATGTATCCTCTTGTGTCACAACTCCTCTGAAACCAGGAAACAGATCTAGGTATGCAAGAAGTATACATATGTAGTTGTGCATATTCCCAGGCGAGACTCAGGGATGGTTATTCCGGCGGTGGTGTTGTCCACAATTGTTAAAGTGCTTCCTTGTTTGAACGTTTTAACAATTAGAAATACCAAAACGCGGGTATAAACAGTTTGGGTTTTTGCTTAAGTCTGTTTTATATGAACTAGTTATGGTACTGCATTGATATTTGGTATGCAGTTGCATTAGCATTAGTACAGTTCAATTTCAAACGAATTTTATCTGTATGCTCCTGTAGTCATGGTCTAGTGACTTTGAGATTTTACTCTGATTTAGCTAAATGTTAACCTTTTTTCTTATGTCTGTTTAACATATTGGGTATGTAAATACAGATCAAAAACATTTCATCTGTATGCTCCTGCAGTCATGGTCTACTGACTTCTGATTTAGCCAAATGTTAACCTTTTTGTCTTGTATCTGTCTACCTTTCATTTTTTTATTGTGTCCAGCTGTGTCTCTGTGTAAACAGTTATTTATTGACAGAATTTTGTGAGAGTTATGGCCCTTTGAACTAAGAAATTTTAACAAATTCTGATTTATCGTCTTGTGCTCCCCTGGAACTACTGAACAGAATTCAATGAAACTTGGAATGCAAACGCTACATCATATTGTCATGATACAATTCTCAAGGACAATATTGGATACATGGGTAATGTGAGCAAGCTATGATTCTTTCATTTATAGTAAAAGTCCAAAATTAAAAAAAAATATGCAATGTTTTTTTACAAGTTCCTATTCATAACAGTTACGAAAATTTACTTTAGTTCATAGCATTATAATTACATTTACCATGCATATAATTAAAATGCAGTAAGTCTATTGGTTAATTGACACCTTGAATCGTCTTTCATACCTCGATGAAATGTCACTTGAATCACGTGGCCATAGCCGGGTCATGACCTTACTATATGCACAACTAAAATTTGTTCTTATCCAGGTAAATTCTCACAACTTGAATTCACATTTGGATATTAATGCACAAATAAAAAAATACACAAACATTCACCACAAAACAAAACGAAAAATTGGAAACAAATTAAAAACCATTAAAATGTAATTATAAGAATTGAATGTTTGTATTTTGATGTTTCATTGGCATGTAAAACCGTTGAACGTAGCACATTTTTGATGAAGCGCGCTATTAAATTCTTAAGTATAACTAATTTCACCCAAAAAAATATGAAAGAATGGACCTTTTAATATCATCATATATATTAAAAAAAGAAACAAGTTTACACAATAGGGCACTCAAATGTCATTGTCCACGGATAAAACAAGGCTACACTGAAAACACATCTAAACATAAAACACATAAACATGAATTGACCCAAAAGATCAACAGTTTTTGCTTGCTGCAAATGATTCATTGAGAATAGGTCCAAGTCAGTTAAGAATGACACTACCAAAAAAACTCCTTTATCTGTGCTACTATGAGAGATTAAATCCCAAATATGTGTACATGATCACATCTTTGAGACATCTTAACAGACACAACTTATTGGTGTGAAATGCAAATTTACTACATATTTTTTTTTAATGCCATCTAATCCCAAAATCATCATTAATCTACAAGAAAACTCTTACACAAAAAAAAAGAAATCTGAATAGTGTTGAATTTTATTCTTTAACAATGGCAACAATAACATACAAGGCAACAAACAATAAATCCTAACATTTCACAACTAGTTTTTGGTCTTCAAAATTGAAATCCAAAAAAGACTGAATAAAATTTAATTGATTCATGGCTTAAAACATTGTTTGTCTCAACCAAACTTAAATTTTACTTTATGGGCCCCTTGGTTTTTGTTTTCGCCAGATAAATATTTATTTTTTAAAAGGCGCCCAGACAGAATATTTTTTTCCAATACTATATCTTATATGGAAGAAATCCTTCTTCAGAATATTTTTTTTCTTTACGGCCAAAATATTTTTTTTATCAAAAATCAGATCCAGAATATTTTTAGGAAAAAACAAAGCCCCCTCTTTCAAGTTAAATGGTTGGTCCCTTACCGGTAAATGTCACCTTTTGGCTAAAAAAATTGAAACCCATTTGAAAACAAGTTTACATGAGGAAATCATTGATTTAAGAATTTCTTTCCATTTTAAAGGACATAAGCAGTTAAAAGAAAGTTATGAAATCGAAGAAACTGTTTCACACTTTTACTATTTTGGCACTATTTATTACCTTGTCATTAAGTTCAATACAGACTTTTGCATCATTGAAATGAGACAAACATGTTTCAATGGCATGTTTTAAGTAGAATTGATATGCCTACTTTAGGTCTGTGCAGGATATCCTTAAATAGTCTCACCAAGTGTTTGGTTACTATATTATACATAGAGAGAAAGCTTGTAATTGAACACAAATATCTAATATTAAGAAAAGTTTGGTTGAGATTTGTTTTAAAACTTCAGATAAAAAGATGTTTAATAAAGTGTAAATGACGCTGGACACCAAGTGATGACAGTGAGGTGCTGATGTCAACTCCATGTTGAAGGTGTCTATTTGGCTTGAGAATAAAGAACAGCATTAAAATGCCCCTCTTTTGCTTTGTTTTACTTCAATGTTTATATTGTGATTTTGTGTCATGCATGTATGCTCCATTTCCCTTTATTTTTAGATTAAATAACTGTAGATTGTCCTTCGTGTTAGGTGAGCTAACTTTAGCCTAACAACAACCACAAAAGTAAGGTTCATAAACTTTAAGTTACACAAATATATTGTTTAACCAACAAAAGTAAAAAAATGTAGGTAATATCATTCTATAATAAATCTGTGGAGACTTGTCAATTTATTACTTGTATCAACATGATGATAGTTATTGAAACTATGGTGATCCCAATATTGTCACAGATATCAGCTAGGATTAAATTAAAGTGTCATTTTTTGCTCATTTTAATATCTCATAAGCTTATCATTCAAATAGCTTTTCCATAGATTTCTATCTTTTACTTTTCAGAATGAAGAAAACAGAGAAAACAAAAAGCTTTGATGATCGTAACTTATAGTTAAAATCAAAACTAAAACTGTCAACATAAAATTTTTTGGGTATTTTTTTGGTTTTAAATTTCAAAAGCAGTTCACTTGAGACATGTCATTCAAATAACCATCTTTTACGTACAATCTGTTAAAATAGAGAACCACATGACCAATATGACTTGTTACAATCTACCCTCTGTTATATTAGGATTATTATAACACATCTTCACATTTATGCAAGTGATTTATATTTCACACATTTCTTTGGTGCAAAAATTTATCAAAACTGAATATTTTAATTGGATTGAATTTTCAAATCAATAATTTTCTTTACAATGTGACAAAATGATGGATAGCAAGAAGAATCATAGGCTACCTTCATCATATTTTAAACAATATTCTGGATTTCATATTGATCATAAAAAAAAAATTCTCAAAAAAGAAAATTTTGCAATAATAAGAATAATCTCTCTTGAAATGTAAATGATTCTGTAAAAGCTCATTATTTTTGTCAAGTTGATTATGATCTTAAACATTGTATTGGTTATATAGATAATTCAAATAAAGAAAAACATTAACATCATTAATATCATAATAAACACATAAAATGTAGAACAGTAAAAAATATGCCCTTAAAAGATTACCCCATCAATCAAGATCATATGGACCAACGTAACTAATTAAACTGTAACTTTGAGGCAGACAAAAATAGTCCGTATTATCACGTGACTAGTACCAAGTTTGGGATATTATTGCACATTGAATACTTCATGGAATTACAAAAGGATGACTGTTCTGAAAAGCTAATTTAATATGGAAAGAAGAATTATTGAAGCCATCTTCACAAGAAAAGACTCCAACTTAAAAAAATGACTTCCATTAGAGATGCATATTTTTGGACTATTTGCTGCTGACGTCATCATAATATTCACGTTTTTCGGGGTTTGGCAAATTCCGGAAAAACTAATCTGGCTTCATCCCCCGATATTGAAACTGACATAAGAAGAGTTTATCAGCTTTAAAATGAGATACTACACATGTCATAAATATTTATAGAATTAAAGTTACGAGAACAAATGTTAGTATTGTCGCCTATGGAAATTCATTTAGTACCATTGAGCCAATTGACCATAAGACTAAAAATATATAAAAAAGTCTTTAAAAAGGATTTCAGAAGATTTCATTATATATATATAAAGCAGCAATGTCAAAAATAAACAAAGGACGATGAATGTTAAGGGTTATTTTTGGTCCCTTTATCAAAAGTGACACATTTTCTTTAATATTTTGGTTCGATCTTTAAAATGATGAAAGTTAACATTATGTATGTTCAAAACATGTTTTATCTTGTCCTTTATACATATATAGAATACAAGTTATCATACAATTAGATCAATATTTTGCTTGTAAATATGGACTGTCTTAAAAACTTAAAGGATAAATAGCATGTAAATAAACTCATAAGAGGTAGCTTTCAAATTATTCACAACAAAAAATTGAATTGATTTGAATTTCTAATAATTAAAAGACAAATATCATATGAGATTTTTGACTACTTGGGTCTGTCATGGAAACAATTTTTTTTCCAGAGAAAAAATTTGAATAGATAATTAGAAACCTAACAACAGTAAAAAGAGTTTGTTACATAATGCAGTTCTATATCAATAAATTTCTTAAATAACTAAAATTGCTTTATCTACAAAATTATCTGGATTTCTCTTAACAAAGAAAATAAACACATAAAAATGTCAAATAACTTATATAAAAACAAAATTGCACACGTATTATGTCAAAAATGTATAAACCTTATAAATGGTCAAGTAAACAAAAAACACATATATGGCACAAATAAATAAAATGAAAATAAAAACAGGAATTCTGTGACCCAATACAAGTGTTATCCTGCTTTAACACCTATGCCTTGTGTTAAATATCAAGTTTTCGGAAACAGGAACTTGATTTCTGATGGATATAAAAATGTATTCCATGATACATCATATCTATATAGGACACAGGTAAAACAGTATACCCCATCTTCTTCAAAGTAGGGGTATCAATATATATATAGGGAGTAAATCAATTACTCCTAGTCTAATTATCAGTTCTAATATTTCAATAGAAATGCCTATCATTAGTATTTTAATTCCCTGATTCTTAAAGTGTACCAGTAATTTTTTTTCAAAAATCTAAACTTCTCAAATTGCAATCATAAATATTTCATTACAGAGTATTATATTGTGATATTTGAGTAGACATTTTAATCCTCTAATAGTGATCTAGTTTCTGGTACTGCTTCTAAGACCGGTTCCATGTTGATTGTAACAGCCTTCTCTTCATCCTCATCACAGCACCAACATTTCGTGATCCAAGGCTCCAGTAAACAAAGAATAAACGATATGGCACTCAGAGTCCCAGCAAATCTAAAGGACATATCCCAGGACCCTGTAGCATCTTCTAACCAACCTATGCAATATATATTGGAAGATTGTTATATTTTAGTGGTAAGGTTTTCAATTACACTGCTATCTAAAAGAATATCATTAAATAACTTAATGGTGACACAACAAGGATTAAAGTAAGCAAGCTCACTAATGGATACCCCCAGCTTCATATTGGACTTTTGTCATATTGTCAAAAAATCTTAAGCAAAATTATCTCTCTTGAATAATATTGGAGCAAAATGATAATTCTTCATGCACATTTTCATTTGATATTCTTCCTTCAAAAGTTTCTCCAAAATAAATTGAGCAGTTTAGGAGAAGTTGGGCTAACAAGGTCTCCCACTGAACACCACTGTATATTTAAAACGTTTAAGTCAAATTACTTCCCCTGAATGATGTTCAAGCACAAAAAAATTATTCATTTACATCTACATTCTCATATGATGTACTTTCTTCATGTTAAGTTTCATAAAAATTCACACAGTGGTTTAGCGGCAGTTGCACTTACAAGGTATGTTGACAGACAGACAGACTGACTGACAGAGTTATTCCTATATAACCCTTGAACTTTGTTTGCAGGCAGAGGAGGTTGGACACTTTGCACACGGCACGCATATATCTTGTATATTATCGATTGAGTGGCCAATATACAATCAGTCTCACAGTGGTAATCGAACAGTTAACATCAAGCCACATGTGTATTCGACCATCGGTCATAAAAAGTTGATTACCAATTTTGAAAAAAGATGATAAACGATAAAGGGCTGCAAACTATATTAAAAATATTATATTCTTTTAGAATATTTGGAACAATTATTTGATTTGACTTGTATTAGTGATAGCATAGATCTAATGTGATAGATAAACTTTATATAAGTTTTATAATGTCCTAGCTGGATGAGGTTTATATTAATTTATTTATATGCTATAAAGATTGTAACTACCGGTACAATATATGGCGTAATCAGGGTTCTTTACATATTTTCGGACCTGTATATACTAATGTGTTCTTATGTCTATAGTTGAATACTCTGAGCCTACACTTAATTATTTTTTTCAAATTTGCCAGTCCACCTTAAATATAAAACTTAATATATTTATTTATAGAAAAAATACAGTGATGTTTATATTAACATCTCTTATAATAATCTATTTAATGAACAGTTTAATTTCTTGTTTTAGCTAAATGAAATTATTCCAAGAATTCAAAAATTGCGCTTAGAATGTTTGAATTAAACATGTAAATTAGTTGAAAATTGGCAATGTTTGTTGGTTAATTTCGAAACAAAATCATGGGTTGCTATGGGTTGCTTTATATTTTTTAAAATCTTAAAAGTTTAAAAATTCAAAATTAAAAAAAATCAGCCATGGAACTTAAGGGGTTTTCTCAGAATTTGGTGTTAAAGATGATCACAAAAACTGAAAACTACTTTTTCAAAAAATGTGTATTCATAAAACGTTTAATTAATGTACAGATATCGTATATCTTGGTTCAAAAATTGTATATTATGAAAGGTATATCTTGTTTCTGACGATATACAAAAAACTTGGACACCTGGGGTTAATTAGAAGTAGAATTATTGTGTCACAAAAACTCTGAATATAGGGTCGTAAATCAAATTTGAAATGCTGATAGAGGGTGTGAACTTGATCACGTGACCTTTGCACACGGCCTTAGGCTGTCCACCCTCCTCTGGTTTGCAGGTTTGTATGATAAACATGATAAAGTCCAAATCTTTATAGGAAAATGAAATTGAAAATGATGCATTTAATCAGTTCTAATATTCAAACAGTAATTACCAAATTTTATTCTGAAGTAAATCTAAACCTTCAACTCTGACATAGATTGTCTTTCTTTGTATTGAGAAAATTAGCTTTGTATTTAGTCTATAGCTTATTTTTCTCTAATCTTTTTTTTTTCATCATAAAATTTATGTCACTTTGTGTCGTACAAATTGATTTTTCCTTTATTTTTTTTTTACATTTGTTGTCTCTGGTATAAAATATTCAATACTAGTATACTTACCAGCACAAGGCTGGACTATAAATACAGCAACACCACAAGACAGAGATAGCAGTCCTATAGCAGGAGATAGATTAGCTAGTCCTACACAGTCAGCCATTAGTACCCCCATCAGACTCCAGAATGACCCTGAGAACCCTCCCAACAGGGCAGCATAAGCCAGCAGAGCACCCCTGTAAGGTAGGTGTGGTATAGAAAAGCTGATAACAGTACTAACAAAAGAACATGTCATAAACAGGTGTTTCTTAGACACGACATTCAGGTCAGCAAACCATCCAAGGAACGATCGAGCTACGATCTCTGCAGCACCTACTAATGACATGGCCAGTACTATGGACTGTTTACCTAGTCCTAACGATCTCACCTGACCAGGTAACGTCACCATGTTAGATGCAAAGTTACCAGTCTGTAAAATAATTGATATGAATATCACAGTAAATGCTGGATTTTTAAACAAGTCAATTTTGAACATCCGTTTTTTAGCTTCTTGAAGAAACGTCTGTTTAGGTTTAGTGTGATCACTATTGTTCAATGCCATTGCTTCTCGTTGTTGTTTTCTTCTCTGTATTATCTGAACAGGTTGTCTCAGCAACATACAGGCAGGACAGACATGGAAGAATATGGCCCCTAGAATGAGCAGGGCACCTTTCAGTCCATATATATCTATTAAGTATCTGTACATGTAAGGAAAGCCTAGACTACCAAAGCCACTGAAAGCTACCATAATACCATTAGCCAAACTCCTTCTCTTCTCAAAGTAAAAACTGATGATAGTTGTACAAGGAGCAAATACCAGTCCACAGCCTATACCTGAAAAAAAAACAATCAAGCATGACATGTGATATATTTACTAAAAATAGAAAAATCTAGCAATGAAAAAAAAAATCAATCATTTTTCATCAGAAATAGGTGACCTGGTCGACAAATTGCTGAAAAAAATGGTTTCTTTTTTTTCTCGCCTGCCTTTTATCAAACATGAACAACAATTATATTTTAACTATTTGTTTAAACATGTATTGTGATTGTGGAATCTGTTCATACATGTACTTTCTTTTTCTAACATCTTTTTTAATCTGCTTTTACACACAATATGACTTAATCATCTGAACCTAGTATAAAATCCTTGTGTAATACAATGCATTGTACATGTCTTCATCTTGGATACATGTATTTTAAATGTTGATTGAAAAAAAGATTTACTGTGAATGAGTTAAAGGATACCCTACCACTTCAAATTTTGACTCTATGAAAAAAACCTGAAGTCGAATTATCTCCCCTGAATAATTCTTTGAGCACATCTCCGTATGACATATCTCCCTCATCTATATATCAGGTGGTTAAGGAGGAAATGAGCTTAAGATGATAAGTGGATGCTCAGACAGACAGGGGGGATTTCTATATTCCCCTAAAAAAACTTAGGGGAATAGGTAATGAAATTTAAATTTTCCCCATTCAAAACATTGATTGTGACATTTTTGGACACAGGGGTTACGATCTGTGGGGTAAAAAGTATAATAATAAGTCCCTAATTCTCACCTGTTATAACTCCGTATGTCAGGTAAAGAAATTCTAACCTAGGTACAAACATACTGGTGGAATAGCCTATCAGTATCAGACAGCTTCCAACACACATGATCAATCTGTAGGTATAGTGTTCTCCTAAGAAGTTGGATATAGGACCTAAACACAGAAAATAAAAATCTGTAGACATGAGTTGATTAGTTTGGACTTCTAATTAAGATTCAATTGTTTTAATTTTCTGACGTTAAATTTTTTCTTTTTTACATTTTTTCATAGTCTCTCTCTTATCTTGTTTTTTTTATTATTTAGGCTTAAGTGCCTCTGGAGAGCCTTCAATAGAAAAGAAAAATTGGCAAGCATGCAAATGTTTGACAATATTTTATCTTTGGCAACATAAACATTTTAAAACAAATGTTATATACAAGGAATATATGATTTTGAAAATCAGACCACAAATAAAAAAAGTTGATTTTTTAGGCGTGGCCCAACTTGGATTTGGCTTTCCTGTTCTAACTGTTTCAGTTTTGACAACTTATCGTTCAAAACTTTTAGTTTTTGAACTTTCAATGTTTTGATTCAAATGCTGCTGATGAGAAATTACTTTTTGAAATATGCCTATACAGCATAACCAAATTACATGTTTTTATACCCGTTTTGGTATTTGTATTTAGACCCCCCCCCATAGCAATGTAATAGTGCTACATACACAAAAAACTGTTGTCACATTTAGTTGACAGAATTTATTGAGGAATAAAATAAAAGAATGATCAAAATTGGATGAAAAATAAACATTTTGCAGATGTTTTGTCAATATTCTCATTTTAGCCCCTTTTGGCCTTTTTTCTAAAACGGTAGGGACAAGAAACCTGAATGCAATACGTCCAACCTTCCTTAACAGGATAAATACATCGTTTCAAAATTTCATAACAATTGGTCAACAACTACTCCAGTTATCGCCCCGAAACCAGGTGTCCCCAGTCAACAACAAGATATGACCACAATATTTTTGCCGTCGTATAAAAAGCTTCAACATTGTCAAACATTTTTTTAAATGACATGGACACTATAAAAAACAAGAGGCTCCCAGGAGCCTGATTTGTTCACCTGACATATGTGCCTGAAGTAAAGGTTATTAGGCAAAACCTATTTGACATTGAAAGGGTCAAAGTTCAATAAGTTTAATAATAATCTGACAAGATGATGGATCTTAAGGTGCTGATCACTTTTGTTCCCCATCAAAATTTTAAAATCTGTCACCATTTTTGAGTTATTTGCAAAAAATTGCCATTTACCCCTATGTTCTATTTTTAGCCAGAGCGACCAATTAAAAATCCCCACATCAGTTCTATACAAATTATAATGCTTATAATCAACTATACCAAGTTTGGTTCCAATTGGACTTAAAGTGTCAGAGGAGTTAACGTTTTCAATGTCATAAGGAAATGCTGTTAAAATGCTCAACTTTGACGTTCTAAGTGATAACTCCTAAAAAGAAAGGTCCTACAACCTTGACCCTTTAAATATTTTGTAGATCTTGATGTGCTTAACAATATGCAATTTAAATTTCTCAAACATCTTGTATAGTTTTCAAGATATTGAGCTAAACAGGTGCAAAATTTTCAAAAAATCCACAAAAAGGGCAATAACTCCTACATGGATTGTTGGAATTTCTTCAAATTTTCAGGGTAGGTAGATCTTGAGGTGCTGATCACTTTTACCCTGCCAGAATTTTGATATCTGTAGCCGTTTTTGAGTTATTTGCAAAAAACTGCAATTTCCCCCTATGTTCTATTTTTAGCCATGGCGGCCATGTTTTTTGATGAATCAAAAATCCCCACACTACTTTTATACTACCTATACTAATAAACAACTGTGCCAAATTTTAAAGCCACTGGATTTATGGTGTTAGAGGAGTTTACGTTTGAAAAATGTTAACGACGACGGACAACGGACGATGGACGCCAAGTGATGGCAATAGCTCACATGGACCTTCAGTCCAGGTGAGCTAAAAAGAAGATATTAAATTGGAGATCTGTGGCATTCAAAGACATCTTTGTTAACACTGATATGACTTTCACTCACCAAGTCCAAACAGAAGAAGAAAACAAACACTGGACACCCATGCTGTGTTACCCGCACCCGATTCGTAATAATCTAGAAACTCAGCATAAAGAACTCCAAATGCCTTTACTGATCCAGCTATTACAATATAGATAATGGAACAATCTAAAATACAAAACATATATGTATAATTATTGTGGAAACAAATAAAAAAGTCACTTTTATTGCCCCTTTAGGGACCCTTATTTCTAAAGGAATTATAAAATGACCGCAAAAGGGGTGGTGCACATCTTAAATATATCTGTTATCACTGTGTAAAATTGCAGAAAGATCTAGTGTTTGGTTTTTGAGATTCAGATTACACAATATCCCAATGGACAGACGGAGGGACGAACAGATTGACAGATGGAGTGACCCGACTACTAGACCTGCTTTTGCCTTCGATGACACAGGTAAAAATAACTACAAACCCAACTTTGTGTAGAAGTTTGTTGCCAGTTTTAAAATGGTAATACAAAATGCTGATTTTAATTAATTTAAATTTGAAAAATTGATAATAATCATTCACATTCTAAAAATCATTAATACAACATTTATCTCTGACTTCTTGTTGCTCTAAAATTAACTTTTTTTTATTATTGAAGCATAACATTTTTCTGGATAATGTGAATCTGAAACTAGAACCTCTAACATGGGAATGCAAGCCTGACTGACACCAGATTGCAGTCTTCTGTGAAAAACATAAGGGTCCTATATGGCATAGCTGGCTAAATAACCAACTTGTATGCGTACTTACATATAAGTACAACCCATGACCGGGCATTGTCAACATCAGGCGTCCTCATTCTTCTGGTGGTCACGATTTACTGAAATAAAAAAAGATGAGGTTAACAGTGAAATAAACTTAAAGCCGACGGGTGAACCACAAACCAGTGATAAATTTGAAAAGTCCTATATTCTTTTTATCGGTAATCACTGAGCAACAAAATGTTTTTTTTTTTCTTAAGTGTTTGATAGTACATTTTGTAATTGGGTTTTTTATGCAGACTGATCATCTAAGAGCTATGTCACCATACTGACCCGCCCAATAATTTAGGTGATAAACACCTGTTCATGATACAGGGTTTATCAGCGGCATACATCAAAGGGAAAATGTAATGATTACCGATAATTGAGACATTTACTCAATTACACAAATACTTTAATTTAAGTTGTGATTTACTTTTAAATGAAAGATAGAAATAAAATTTACTTCATGAATATACTTCAAAAACAGAAATGTAACTTGCGTTTCAAAATACACCAATGTACAAAAAGATTTGTAAGTACTTTCAATAAACTGTTAACACAGAGATATGTCTCACATGTTGCAACAAGACACAATATAAAATGAAGTTAAATATTGCAATGTAAAAATAACTACATGTAGCATCGCGCTCAGGGCACTGCTAAAGAAAACCAACTATCTAGCTACATGGTTTATTACAAACTGACCACAAGTTACAAAGTGATATAAGCGTCTGTGAAAGTAATTAAACATTGCACGGTCTGAAGATAAAGATCTAACAAGTAATAAAACTTTAAGACAGAAATAATTAACTCTGAACTTAACCTTTTAAACTTTATCAGTAAACACTACATTTCCTCCTTTCCTTGGATTTATAATTAGATCAATACTAAATAAAAATTATTTAACAGAAACTTTAAAAACTTCAAAATTGTCATTCAATAAAATAAAAATGATTTTTTCGTAAAATTGATATTAATGAAACTGTCTATAGAAACTGATCCTAATCTAATTCTAATTATTTACAATCTATAAAACCCTTAACGACAGTTTATCTAAGGTCATAGTCCTTGAGATAATTTGGCATCTTGATGATTCGTCTTGGTCTGGTCAAAGCAATACCAGGTGTTTCACACTGTGTTTCTTCACTCATATTTGTATCATTAGTCTCGTCTAATTGTACATTAAACGGCTCATCATCATTGTCAATTGTATTGTCGTTAATGAACTCATTGTCATTGTCATTTAACTTCTTAACAAACGAAGTGTTTCTCTGAGCAACATTTCCTTCACGGTTTTCAAGAGTAAGTTTTGTCCCTTCTTTCTTTACTACACGGTACGGTTCATTTTCGTAGTTAGTAGAAAGTTTATTCGACTTGCTTTGCTTTTGTAGAACAATATCCCCAACTTCAACATCTGATTTACACGCATTTCTACGATTGTCTGCATATTTCTTTCCTTTTTCTTTTTTCTCGGAGTCCCTTTTCCGCGTTGCCATATCTTCGTTTAACGGAACTCGACTGACTTGCGGTAATCTGGTACGGATTTGTCTATTGTACAACATTTCGGCAGGGCTTTTACCGGTAGTACTATGCGGAGTACTTCGATACGCTAACAAAAATTTCGGCAATTCGGCTTTCCAATCACGTTTCTCGGCATGAGCTGTTCTTATCGCTTTCAATAGAGTTCTGTTTTGACGTTCAACTCCTCCATTAGCTTGAGGCCAATAAGGTGTTGATTTACAGTGTTTGATACCATTGTCTCTCAAATACGATGAAAATTCTTTTGAGGCGAACTGCGGTCCATTGTCTGTTTTAAGAGTAATCGGAATTCCATGATGACAAAACATAATGTCAAGTGAACGAATTATTTTCTCGGTATTTACTGATTTTAAAGTTGCCACTTCTTGCCAACGAGAGTAGTAATCGACTACAACAAACAAATATTCTCCTGACGGAAACGGTCCCATGAGATCCGCACATACGTCCTGCCACGGTCCCTTCGGTAACTCGGTACATCTAATCGGTTCTGGTTTCGATACTGGACTGACTAATTGACACGCACGGCACGACCTGACTAAATTCTCGGATTCTTTGTCCATGTTAGGCCACCACACCTTTTCGCGCAAACGTAACTTTGTTTTAACGATCCCTTGGTGTCCTTCATGTGCTAGTTTAAGAGTTTGCTTCCTTAACTTACTCGGAATAACTATTCTTGTACCTCTTAAAAGTACACCATCAACTACTGAAAGTTCGGAACGGAACTGAAACAACGAATTAGACTTCGAAATACGACCATTCAAAATTTGTCTAATATCGATATCTTCCTTTGAAGCTTCTTGTATTAAGTCAAATGTCATTGCCTTCGGAACTGAATTTTCCGCCACGAAATACGCATATTCATCACCAATGTTTCGCATTTCTTCTTGACATTGCGACAGTCTTGATAAACAGTCGGTTGCATTCTTCGGACCGGGTCGGTAACGCACTTTAAACTTATACGGCTGTAAACGATTTACTGAAATAAAAAAAGAGGAGGTTAACAGTGAAATAAACTTAAAGCCGACGGGTGAACCACAAACCAGTGATAAATTTGAAAAGTCCTATATTCTTTTTATCGGTAATCACTGAGCAACAAAATGTTTTTTTTTTCTTAAGTGTTTGATAGTACATTTTGTAATTGGGTTTTTTATGCAGACTGATCATCTAAGAGCTATGTCACCATACTGACCCGCCCAATAATTTAGGTGATAAACACCTGTTCATGATACAGGGTTTATCAGCGGCATACATCAAAGGGAAAATGTAACCTGTACGAAATGATCCGCCTGGTTCAGACACGTAAACCAGGCGTAAAATATCAGTGATCCAGGCGTAACTTGCTTTTACGTGTGGATAGGGAAACCAGGCGTCAAAAGACACGTAAACCAGGCGGAAAACAGACACGTAATATTTAAATGAGATTGACCAGCTGGTCGAAAATCCAGGCGTAATATGCAAATGAGCAATTTACGCCTTGCAAAAAACGGGCGTAAAATGAGACAATAACCAGGCGTAATATTTGACCTAATTCTTTAATACATATAAATGTATGTGCTACATAACTGTAAAATTTGGTTACACAAAATGTGCTTTGTGTTTACATTAATTCATAGATAATGTAATGCAATTATGTTTTAATCACTTTGAGATGTAAAAAAAAATGCTTTTTAATTAATTCTTTATATGAAAATGATACAACCCAAATTATATAACCATCAAAATATTTCAAGTAATTTAAAGAAAAGCATATTACTTTAATTTATGAAAATGATAAAATAACTATTCTTTTCACAACTAAAAGAATAAAACTTGAATTTACAAGTTTCCAATAATAATAAATTCCAATTCTGAATATAAGATAAAAAAAAATCATATGCTCAGCTAGGTTGTGTCTCAATAACCCCATTTAATTATTTAAATTATGTTTTAAACAGTATAAACTATTAATCTTTCAAAAACATCCTGCATGCCTTTTATAATTACCTTTATAAATCTAGAAACATAATTCCTAAAAACAAACTTTTAGCACCATTAGATCAAAACACAAGCTCCTTAGCATCTTCTTGTAAGTTTGCAATGTTCAAAATGTGAAACAAAATGAATTTGATTGGATGAAAACAATTTCCTGTTTAATGCATCATGGGAGAGCAAAGAGACTGCTATACAACCAGTTGGTCAAAAAACCAGCTGGTTGTTCAAATTGCTAATGTTATAAAATTCTAAGTCCAAAGTTACGCCTGGACAGGACTAAAACCAACTGGCCAAGCATTTTACGCCTGGTTCTTCGACACGTAATCCTGCTACTGACAGACCCGGTTTACGTGTCCTGCTCATTTACGCCTCATTTTGAGGCGTAATCTTGGTTTACGCCTGAAAACCAACTGGTTTCCGTGTCAAAACCAGCTGGTTTACGCCTTAACATTTCGTACGGGAATGATTACCGATAATTGAGACATTTACTCAATTACACAAATACTTTAATTAAGTCCCCGACCACGAAGTGTCGGAGGACTTATTGTTTTTGCCCAGTTTCTTATTATTATTATTATTATTAAATCCCCGACCACGAAGTGTCGGGGATTTATTGTTTTTGCACCGTTTCTTATTATATCTCCCAAACACTATGTTTGGGAGATATATTGTTTTTACTCTGTTTCTTATTATTATTAAGTCGCCCAAAACAAAGTTTGGGAGACTTATTGTTTTTGCACCGTTTCTTATTATTATTAAGTCGCCCAAAACAAAGTTTGGGAGACTTATTGTTTTTGCACCGTTTCTTATTATTATTATTATTATTATTCTTCTGATTCTTTATCGTAAAGTTGTCCTCCCTAATACAAGAATATGGTTCAAGGAAATTGAATAATACTTGTTGGATTGGATAGTGGGTCACTCAAAGGCGTGTAATCAACTTTTGAAAATTTCAAGATGGCCCCCGTTTCAAAATGGCGGCCGTCGGAAAAAGTGGGCGGAAAATTTTTTTTCATCGGATCGTCTTGAAAATTGATCATCTGGGTAAAACGGGTATGCTGCATTCAAATCTGCGACCAGATTTGAAATCCGACTTACGGTTTAAAAATAGCGGCCATTTTACTACACCCGCCCCCCCTTAGAAATGTGAACTTTGTCCGATTTCAATGAAATTTTATTTCTATACATATTTTATTGCACTGAATGGGAAGAAAAAGTATCCAAGGCGATTTTGGGCGACTTGTGTGTTGGCATCCCAACACAGATTATAGCTAGTTATTATTCTTCTGATTCTTTATCGTAAAGTTGTCCTCCCTAATACAAGAAAGGGGTTCAAGGAAATTGAATAACACTTGTTGGATTAGATAGTGGGTCACTCAAAGGCGTGTAATCAAGTTTTGAAATTTTCAAGATGGCCGCCGTTTCAAAATGGCGGCCGTCGGAAAAAGTGGGCGGAAATTTTTTTTTCATCGGATCGTCTTGAAAATTGGTCATCTGGGTAAAGCGGGTATGCTGAATTCAAATCTGCGACCGGATTTGAAATCCGACTTCCAGTTACAAAATGGCGGCCATTTTACTACACCCGCCCCCTTAAAAATGTGAACTTTGTCCGATTTCAATGAAATTTGATTTCTATACATATTTTATTGTACTGAAAGGGAAGAAAAAGTATCCAAGGCGATTTTGGGCGACTTGTGTGTTGGCATCCCAACACAAATTATAGCTAGTTATTCTTTTTTTTTCTTCCGGACATGAACGTGTCCGGACCGGTTCTCAAAAACTACTAAATGGATCTTCATGAAACTTTGTATGTTGGTAGAGGGGGTCTCAAAGGTGGGAATGCAAAAATCAGAATTTTCAAAATGGCTGCCGTTTCCATGGAAATAATATAAGGTCATAATATAGGACATTGTGATATCTCGGTAACCTAGGTGCGCAGGGTTCTGAAATTTTGCAGGTTAATAGAGCAAAAGGAGCTCTTTAATAATACGAAAAAAAATTTCGAAGCGATATTTACGGTTTTCGAGTTATTCACGAAAATGTGATTTTACGGTCCCAAAAATGGGAAAATTGTCAAAATGCTACGATTTCGACAAAATTTTGTATCTAGGCGTTTCAAATGATGGCGAGTTAGGATGTGATGTCAAAATTTATGCAAGAGTGACAATATGCGTACGTTTGGGAGATATTTTTGTGTTGGGCATCCCCAACACAGTCAGCACTAGTTTTTATTATTATTATGTCACTCCACATCGTGGATGTGACATGTTGTTATTCTACGTTTCTTCTTATTATTATTATTATTACAAGTGTGACCGTGTATATAAATATACAAAGGGGTTTTTGATTTCTTTCAAATTATCATGTATTGTCCACTAAAATGTATGCACTGTTTTATGATTAACAGGTACTGGCTACCCTTTCAGATAACCTGAAATGCAGTTAAATATTGTTAATTTTTTATCCGAGTTATGACAAAGATTTACCTGGGTGTCCAGTTCATTCTCGCTTCCTCATGAGTTCATGTTGCTGATAGCGGTTTTGACGGTTGTATAATGTTTTTTGCTTGTTGTATTGTTTGAATAAGTGCTTATTTTCGTCATTCAATTGTGGCTTTAGAAACATACAGATGAAACGCTTTTGATTTTGTTATGTACTGATACTTATGCAACTGCATGCCAAATATTAATTGTTAAACAAATTAGACCATCATCGCCCACAGGCTAGCCAAGAAGTCTAGCAAATTCAAAGATTGACTTGAGAATAGCTGAACAACATTCAGATGACAGACAACAAGAAAAAAATCCATAGAATAATATTTAAAGAATGATGCAAAAACAAATAAAAGCTTCCACCTAATATAGTGTTTTTATTTATTCATATGACATTTATCTTTGATATACAAAAGTGTCGTGTCCTCCCTCCAGGCAAAAAAAGCTGACAAAAGTAAAAAAATGCTATGGATCGAAGCAGGGATGTCCAAAACAATCAGTTTATTTAATCCCTGATCGAAGTCATTGAAATATCTTTGTTTGTTGAAGGTGAATAGAGTCCATTCTCTTTAATACGTGCATAGACAAGGTGATGGTAAGCCTCCCCAATCAGGTTTTAGTTTCCATTTTTTCACACAGTCATATGTCTATCTTTTTATTATATAATCGGTCTGACGGCCTAGTTGAGTAAAAAAATAATCCTGCAATGGTTTCCTGACATGGTCGAATTCCTCTGTCAGTATGTGTGCTTCTTTTGCTTCTACAAGACCCATTTTACATATATTTCCATCAACTGAACATTAAAACTGTCTATTATCTGTATTGCGAAACTTGACTGTTTGTCCTCGGTGCTTTTAGGTACATTTCTACAATAATAAATAAATAAAAATAATAATAGACTCAACGTTTTAACTTTTACTAATTGAACGGCTACATGGAATGATGCGGTTATTTGAATGGTTAAGACTCTACCTTTGTTTAAATCTGCGACATCCCTTTGAAATGAAAACATGTTTTAATATAAGGATAAAATGCTTCAGTCTATAGTGGAATGAGATCACATAAAAAAAATCGGTTACATTTGTTTTTTTATATTTTAAATAGACGATATTGAGATGTGGAATAAGTGTACGCCACACAACAAACATAAACAAACAGCAATTCAAAAAATCACAACGGAAAACAGCATACACTAAACACAATACTGCAATTAAAAACAAAACATATAGAAGCAATATTTCAACCAGTTAACTTCTTATAAATTGATCAAAAGACTTTATAAATGTTTATAAAAAGTTCCATGAAAGATTTAAATCACTTTTTATAAAAAACCTACAATTTGAACAGAGGCGGGCTTGTTTATTTTCCTCAACGTTTTGCATGATGCCAAATATTTTGGTAGCAAAGTTTGAATAATGGATCAACGACAAAAATGGTAAGATTTCGTTAAACATGACAGGAAGTAGATGATCAACACACCTAAAATCAAAGTCCAAGTTAATGTAAACCTTCCCACTTTTTTCTATTGTGAGGGTTACCATTCCAGCCTGTTGACCTCAAAGGAGCAAAAAAAAAACACACTTTCACTTATATTTTTGTATACTTTCATATATAACAATGTGTTTCAGGATACTTCAATCTAATATTTTGATAAATTTCAAGATAAACCCTTAAAGTAAATGTAGGATATTTTCGTTTTTACGCTAGTCTTAAACTTTATAAAATTCAATATCATAACTTTAAAAACGTTAATTACAATGTAAGACTTCGAAAGTTGATATGATAATTGATTATGGTGTAAAATAACAAATCCTAAACAAATTCTACAGACGCCAGCGCGGCACTCCTCAAGCGCCGCAAAATGGTTTTGCTACATCCATCGTTGAAAGGAATGGATGGGAATCGTAGCCCAAACGGAGGGTACGTTAGGAGTACGTTTTCTTAACTAATGTTATAAGAGCTAATGCTAATGCTGCATATATACCAAATATCAAGAGGCTGTGATTAGTAGTTGTCGAGTAAATAATTACGAAAATATTTTTCCAACCGGCACGCCGCACGCCCGAAATTAATAATTTTATTACCGGGATTTTTCACTTGAACAAGGCCTAAATTTTTGCCGTTAAATATAACTAATTTTTAACCGCTTCGAACGAAACAGCAAATCGTTCAAGAAAAATAGTCGACCCTTAAACAATAATTCGATTTGCAACTATGCTTCATGTACACACACCCACATAAACATAACATCAAATTTGATATTTTAAAAGTCTCCCTCAAATTGTGTAAACATTGTCAATTCCGCATATGTGCATTCAGAAGAAAAAGCGATGAAACTTTTTGAATCCACACAAAAACGTAATTGATAATATATTTCCTTTTTTTTCTCGAAAGGTTATAAGTGTCAAATAAAAATAACAACAAAGTTTCAGACAATAAATTTTGTTACGCCTGACGCGCGCGCCTTTCGTCTATTCAAGTATTTTTTAACTTGAAAGGGGGGAGCTTGGGTTTTTCCTTAAAAAATATTCTGAAAATTATTTTTGATGAATTTCTGCCATATAAAACAATGATAATAACGAAAAACAAATATTCTGTTGAGACACCTTCGAAAAATAAATATTTTTTACCGCGGGGAAAAGATTTTCTGACCAAAACAAAAAAACAACCCCCCCTTCAAGTTAAATGGTGTGTCCCTAATAAAATAAAGTTTAATAAATATCCTAGTACAACCAATAGTCGTCCAGTGATTAGCAATACTGACGTCATGTCATGGTTTTCTTAAATTTATATATTTTCACTGTGGGAAAATAATCACCATCCATATCTAAACAAAGCATGAAAACGATGTTTTGATCTGGTTCATAACAACGTTTTTTTGACCTACTTTCGTTTTTCAATTTCCTGTAAATGCATCAGGGTCACGTGACTTAAAGTCGGTCATGTGACAAACTCATTTATAGAAACTTTTAAGGCCAAGCATATTGTAATTTTTTGTTTGAAATATAAAGTAGAGTGTTTTACCAACTTGTGTTTGAATTTTTATTTTTTTCTGGATGACAGAAAAGCACCAAATTGGGCTTGCAACTTTTGTTGTTTGATTTTTTTTCTACCTCACCTTTTCTATTTTGTGCATACCAACTCTGATCCATTGCATTGGAGGTAATTTAGTGTATTATTATGGTTTTTCTTCAAATCTCCATACTGGTATGTTATTGAAATTCAACATGAGGGTTTAGTAATTTATAAAAACACCTGCCTCAAGAAAAAATTATGTCCAAGGAGTATAGTAACAGTACACCATAAAAGCATTTTATTAAAAATCAAAGTTGAAACATTGCAACAGAGATCAAGCGTAATAAAAAAATGTAAATGAATTTGCTTGAGTATGTACATGATGTAATAAGAATGCTCCTACGAATAAATCTTAAGATTTCTCTACACTGGACACTGCCTTGAAAGAGTAATTGTGCAGACCACAAACCACCTGAAGAATTGTCACAGTACATTGAGTACATGTAGCTTTCAAGACTGATATAAGATATTGAGGTGAGTTGTTGAGATCTTTTGTATCATTTGCCACAGACAAAGAGAATAAGTTAAGGAACTATGAGTTGATTGATTCTTTTTGAGGGCAGATGAGTTCTTCAAAAACTGTTTCAGTTATTTAAAAATTTTGCCATCAATAATTAATAAAAAATGATAGAGTATTTACATATATTATTACATATAAACTAATATACATGTACATTGACTTCTAAATATAACATGAATAAGTCACTGTTTATTATTACCATAAGAATTATATACATTTAATATTCTTTTACTCCTCTTTGTTATCTAGCTCATTTAAACTTTTACCATCTTTAAAATGCTTTCCATTGAGTTCCTCTCTGTCTCTGTTGAATACTGATACATGTAACATTGATTCATAATCACTGTACTTAAATCACTGACTTAAATTGGGCGCACAATTGCTCTCTAAAAGTTTTACATTTTATATGCTCTGTTAGTCTGTTACATAAGCTTTTCACTGACAAGCTTTATTATTCCCTTAATGTAAATGAAATTGTTTTTCTCCTGGATTATATCTTTCATAAATTCAATGTCATTGACTGTAGACAACACATCATCCATGGTTGGTAAGAGATGGGAGGTATACACAATGCTGTTCTTGTTACAATGCAAGTGGTAATCAGCCTATAACAGGAAAAGATATTATTACTACATTGAACATTCACAAAATGATATAATTTTGGTTTTAATCCACTTTATTTTGATTTTCAGTGATTGTTTTTACATATATGATCAAAAGTTCAAGTTATCATTTTTGGTCATATATAGAAGTTGTCAGATTTTTAAAATTTGTGAAGATTAAAGCATCTTTTAATAAAAAATTCTACCATTTTTAAAAGAAATTGGTTCAATTTTAAGAAAGATATGAAAAAATAAAGTATGTGCTTTTTCATGAAAATTTAATTGGAAAAACACACGCTTTTTCCCGCAAAAATCGGCCATTTTGTAAAATCAATCAAGATTGTGTCTCACTTTTTCAAACAATCATAAAATATGTTTTGCTTGGCCTACACTGGATGGTAACTTCACGGTCACTGACCACACATCAATATGTAAGCCATGTGCCGCCATTTTTGATATGCAATGTTTACTTACCAATAAAAACTGTTTTAAAAAGGAAGAAAAAAGTGGCATTAGCAAATTGCAATATTTTCAACAAGCCAATGATAAAAAGGTAATATTCACCTGCATAAATCATATCACTATCGGCGGAGATGAAATAATTTTTCCACACATATAGGTCAACTTAGGAAGTCAAGGAAATGACGTCAACAACCTCGTATCTCGCGAGAATGGCCTAAAAACAAACTTGGACGACCTTAATGCACGAACGACCAGAGGTTACCAAACATTTTGTAAATATATAAAAACTAGATCGACGTGTTTGAAAATTTAAATATATATCAAATATAAAATAACGTATAATTATGTTCTTCAAAATGACAAACACTTACCTAAAAAAAAGCAGATAAATAAATCCCAAATATATCGATTCTTTAATGGTCAGTTTACATAAAAGTGACCACGTGAAATTTCAATTGCCTTTTTATACCAAAGGGTCAAACCGGGTGCTCTTGACCTCACACCGGGTTTATCTTTCGGAATATCCTCTAGATACTACCTTTATAAGTATACTGAAGGGAAAGGTTAAATGAGTGCGTTTCACCAGGTGAATATCTATAAATAACATTGATGTAAACTTGCAAGGGGTCAAACCAGGTGCTGTTGACCTTGCACCGGGTGAAGCTTTCTGATTGATCTTTCTCAGATGTTATTGGTTGATTAAAACTGGGAAATCCCCTAGTACATTTCTGTCTTGCTGGTGAGGATAATGGCTTCCATGACCTAATTTAAAACCTGTCCGCTTCAAAAGTTTACAGGCCGATTGCAATTTTATTACAACTTCTATCAAAATTATCTTACACTTGATTCTAGAAAAAACATGTCTTAATCCAATGGTGTATTTATTTTTTTTCTGCAACATATAATAAAGGCTAAACTATCAAAAGAAGTTTTTACCACATTAATTTGTATATTTATATATAATTATTATTATTCTGATTTTTCCAATGAATTTTGTCCACATGTTCTTGAGAAAACTACTGGACCAAAAGACTTGAAACTTTAAATGCAGGTAGACTTTAGTTTGAATTTATATCTAAAACTTTAATTTTCAAAATCAAATCAGCCATTTTTAAATTACAGCGATTTTAAAATTTAAAAATTCCCATAGGTTTAACATTGGCTGGCAGAAAGCCAAGTTGGTATTGATTTTCTCAGTTTACATGCGTCGTCTGCTACAGGTAAATAATGAGTTTTGTCCAAAGCTTTTTAAGAAAACCACTTGATTAAATGTTTTGAAATTTTAGGTATGCTTAGACTATAATTTAAAGTTCTATCAATTTTTTTTTAAAGTTGATCGAAGCAGGCATTTTTAAATAATCGCCAATTAAAGATTTTCTGTTTTTCCAATAGGATTAACATTGACTGGCAAAATGCCAAGTTAGTATTGATTTTCTGTCAAGATAGCATCATATCTATTTATAAACATATCATTAGGATGACTCATGGAAAATTTTGTTAAGACAAAGGTTAAGGTCATGATGACATATTGTAGGTTTATTGAAAGGTTTATGCTAGGTTTGTATTGATTTTCTGTCAACATGTGTCATCCTGATACAATTATTTCTATTAATAAACCTATCATTGAGTAATACAAAGGTAAAGGTCATGATGACATATTCTAATTGACAGAGCTTAAAACATGCACTTAATAAACTTTCAAAGGTAAATGTCATGGTGACATATAATAATCCAATGAGCTTATAACATGTATTTGATAAACTTTACACACAAAATGGAGTGACATGTGCTATTTCTTGAAATGGCATTTATATCTAGTTCTTCTTCTTCTTCTTCTGGACCTAACTTTGTCTGTAGGATTTCTCGAAGACGAAAAGACATAGGTCAATGAAACTTACCAGAAAAATAGGTCACCACTAGGAAATGTGCTTTCCGATTTCGAAATTTTGAAAATGGCGGCCATCTTGGATTGGCGGCCATTTTGAATTTGAAAAAAATACAAAATAAATCATAAAAAATCACAAAATATATGGATATGAACCAAAATAGGTTTATAGGTCAATATTATGGTCCCGGACAATATGCGACCATTTTCCAAAAAATCCAAGACGGCCGCCATATTCAAAATGACCGCCAAAGTGCGTAAATTGAAAAGTTGTCCGATTTCATTGAAAATTGGCATTTAGGTCAATATTGACATTACGAACAACATGGCAACATTTTCGAACAAATCCAAGATGGCCGTCATATTCAAAATGGCCGCCGAAGTGCGAAAATTGAAAAGTTGTCCGATTTCAACGGAAATTGGTATTTAGGTCAATATTGATATTACAAACAACATGGCGACATTTTCGAACAAATCCAAGATGGCCGTCATATTCAAAATGGCCACCAAAGTGCAAAAATTGAAAAGTTGTCCGATTTAAATGAAAATTGGCATTTAGGTCAATATTAATATTACGAACAACATGGTGGCATTTTCGAAAAAATCCAAGATGGCCGTCATGTTAAAAATGGCTGCCATAATGCGAAAAGTGAAATGTTGTCCAATTTCAATGCAAATTGGTATTTAGGTCAATATTGATATTACGAACAACATGGCGACATTTTCGAACAATTTTGTGACAAAAGTGGGCACGGGAGGGGATTTTTTTGTGACTTGCTTGCAATCACAATCAGTACTTGTTATTAAGTCGCCCAAAACAAAGTTTGGGAGACTTACTGTTTTTGCACCGTTTCTTATTATTATTATTATTATTATTTTTCTTATTATTAAGTCCCCGACCACGAAGTGTCGGAGGACTTATTGTTTTTGCCCAGTTTCTTATTATTATTATTATTATTATTATTATTATTCTTATTTCAATTTCCTATTTATAGATCTAAAGTTTGTCCGACATATCTCGTAAAAACGCTTTGGCGAATCAAGATGAAACCTTTTTAGATGGTTAGGGGGTCACTCATAGATGGGCCATCGACTTTTAAAATTTTCAAGATGGCCGCCATTTCAAAATGGCCGCCTGCGGAAAAAAGGGGCGGAAAATTTTTTTTCGTCTGATCGTCTTGAAAATGGGTTATCTGGGTAAAGTGGGTATGCTGATTATCATGGTGCGACCGGATTTTTTCTACGACTTGCCAATTTTTGGCAATTAGCCGCCGAAATCGCCAAAAACTCGACTTTGTCAAATATCCATGAAAATTGTTATACTAGATAAAATGATTATGCTGATCACCATTGGGCAAGCACGGTTCTTCAATAAGTAACAAATTTTTGGCAATCCGCCAAAAAAATTGGCAATCTGCCAAAAGTCGCCAAAAATTTAAATTTGTCCAAATTTCATAAAAATTTGTATACAATGTAAATTTGATATGCTGATCATCATGAGGCAAGTAAAATGTTTCTATGATTAGCCATGTTTTGGTATTTTGCAATCCGCCAAAATTTGGGGACGGGAGGGGACTTTTATGTGACTTGCTTGCAATCACAATTATAGCTAGTTATTATTATTCTTCTGATTCTTTATCGAGAATTTGTCCTCCCTAATACAAGAAAACGGTTAAAAGAACTTGAATAACACTTGTTGGATAGGATAGTGGGTCATTCAAAGGCGTGTAATCATGTTTTGAAATTTTCAAGATGGCCGCCGTTTCAAAATGGCGGCCGTCCGAAAAAGTGGGCGGAATTTTTTTTTTGTCGGATCGTCTTGAAAATTGGTCATCTGGGTAAAGCGGGTATGCTGAGTTCAAATCTGCGACCGGATTTGAAATCCAACTTCCGGTTTCAAAATGGCGGCCATTTTACTACACCCGCCCCCTTAAAAATGTGAACTTTGTCCGATTTCAATGAAATTTGATTTCTATACATATTTTATTGTACTGAATGAGAAGAAATAGTATCCAAGGCGATTTTGGGCGACTTGTGTGTTGGCATCCCAACACAAATTATAGCTAGTTATTATTCTTATTTCAATTTCCTATTTATAGATCTAAAGTTTGTCCGACATATCTCGTAAAAACGCTTTGGCGAATCAAGATGAAACCTTTTTAGATGGTTAGGGGGTCACTCATAGATGGGCCATCGACTTTTAAAATTTTCAAGATGGCCGCCATTTCAAAATGGCCGCCTGCGGAAAAAAGGGGCGGAAATTTTTTTTTCGTCTGATCGTCTTGAAAATGGGTTAGTTGGGTAAAGTGGGTATGCTGATTATCATGGTGCGACCGGATTTTTTCTACGACCTGCCAATTTTTGGCAATTAGCCGCCGAAATCGCCAAAAACTCGACTTTGTCAAATATCCATGAAAATTGTTATACTAGATAAAATGATTATGCTGATCACCATTGGGCAAGCACGGTTCTTCAATAAGTAACCAATTTTTGGCAATCCGCCAAAAAAATTGGCAATCTGCCAAAAGTCGCCAAAAATTTAAATTTGTCCAAATACATAAAAATTTGTATACAATGTAAATTTGATATGCTGATCATCATGAGGCAAGTAAAATGTTTCTATGATTAGCCATGTTTTGGTATTTTGCAATCCGCCAAAATTTGGGGACGGGAGGGGACTTTTATGTGACTTGCTTGCAATCACAATTATAGCTAGTTTAAGTTGTGATTTACTTTTAAATGAAAGATAGAAATAAAATTTACTTCATGAATATACTTCAAAAACAGAAATGTAACTTGCGTTTCAAAATACACCAATGTACAAAAAGATTTGTAAGTACTTTCAATAAACTGTTAACACAGAGATATGTCTCACATGTTGCAACAAGACACAATATAAAATGAAGTTAAATATTGCAATGTAAAAATAACTACATGTAGCATCGCGCTCAGGGCACTGCTAAAGAAAACCAACTATCTAGCTACATGGTTTATTACAAACTGACCACAAGTTACAAAGTGATATAAGCGTCTGTGAAAGTAATTAAACATTGCACGGTCTGAAGATAAAGATCTAACAAGTAATAAAACTTTAAGACAGAAATAATTAACTCTGAACTTAACCTTTTAAACTTTAACAGTAAACACTACATTTCCTCCTTTCCTTGGATTTATAATTAGATCAATACTAAATAAAAATTATTTAACAGAAACTTTAAAAACTTCAAAATTGTCATTCAATAAAATAAAAATGATTTTTTCGTAAAATTGATATTAATGAAACTGTCTATAGAAACTGATCCTAATCTAATTCTAATTATTTACAATCTATAAAACCCTTAACGACAGTTTATCTAAGGTCATAGTCCTTGAGATAATTTGGCATCTTGATGATTCGTCTCGGTCTGGTCAAAGCAATACCAGGTGTTTCACACTGTGTTTCTTCACTCATATTTGTATCATTAGTCTCGTCTAATTGTACATTAAACGGCTCATCATCATTGTCAATTGTATTGTCGTTAATGAACTCATTGTCATTGTCATTTAACTTCTTAACAAACGAAGTGTTTCTCTGAGCAACATTTCCTTCACGGTTTTCAAGAGTAAGTTTTGTCCCTTCTTTCTTTACTACACGGTACGGTTCATTTTCGTAGTTAGTACAAAGTTTATTCGACTTGCTTTGCTTTTGTAGAACAATATCCCCAACTTCAACATCTGATTTACACACATTTCTACGATTGTCTGCATATTTCTTTCCTTTTTCTTTTTTCTCGGAGTCCCTTTTCCGCGTTGCCATATCTTCGTTTAACGGAACTCGACTGACTTGCGGTAATCTGGTACGGATTTGTCTATTGTACAACATTTCGGCAGGGCTTTTACCGGTAGTACTATGCGGAGTACTTCGATACGCTAACAAAAATTTCGGCAATTCGGCTTTCCAATCACGTTTCTCGGCATGAGCTGTTCTTATCGCTTTCAATAGAGTTCTGTTTTGACGTTCAACTCCTCCATTAGCTTGAGGCCAATAAGGTGTTGATTTACAGTGTTTGATACCATTGTCTCTCAAATACGATGAAAATTCTTTTGAGGCGAACTGCGGTCCATTGTCTGTTTTAAGAGTAATCGGAATTCCATGATGACAAAACATAATGTCAAGTGAACGAATTATTTTCTCGGTATTTACTGATTTGAAAGTTGCCACTTCTTGCCAACGAGAGTAGTAATCGACTACAACAAACAAATATTCTCCTGACGGAAACGGTCCCATGAGATCCGCACATACGTCCTGCCACGGTCCCTTCGGTAACTCGGTACATCTAATCGGTTCTGGTTTCGATACTGGACTGACTAATTGACACGCACGGCACGACCTGACTAAATTCTCGGCTTCTTTGTCCATGTTAGGCCACCACACCTTTTCGCGCAAACGTAACTTTGTTTTAACGATCCCTTGGTGTCCTTCATGTGCTAGTTTAAGAGTTTGCTTCCTTAACTTACTCGGAATAACTATTCTTGTACCTCTTAAAAGTACACCATCAACTACTGAAAGTTCGGAACGGAACTGAAACAACGAATTAGACTTCGAAATACGACCATTCAAAATTTGTCTAATATCGATATCTTCCTTTGAAGCTTCTTGTATTAAGTCAAATGTCATTGCCTTCGGAACTGAATTTTCCGCCACGAAATACGCATATTCATCACCAATGTTTCGCATTTCTTCTTGACATTGCGACAGTCTTGATAAACAGTCGGTTGCATTCTTCGGACCGGGTCGGTAACGCACTTTAAACTTATACGGCTGTAAACGCATGGCCCATCTTTCAATACGCGCAGGCGGTTTCGATTTTGGCGAGTAGATCACCTCCAACGGCTTGTGATCTGTTACGAGAGTAAATTCTTTACCCAGCAAGTATAGATGAAAACGCTCGCATCCCCATACTACGGCTAACGCTTCACGTTCTGTTTGTGAATATCTCTGTTCAACGTCAGTAAGAGTCTTACTTGCAAAAGTAACCGGTCTGAAATTAAAAACCATCACTTTGCTTCTGGCTCAAAATCGCTCCTAGTCCTACAGGACTCGCATCGACAATCACTTGTGTCTCTGCATCACTGTTGTAATACGCTAAAGTTTTTGCACTAGCAAGTAACCTTTTAAGTTCATCGAATGAATTTTGATGCTTACTAGTCCACGTCCATTTCTGATTTCATCTCGTGAGTTCACGGAGAGGTGCGGATACGGTCAAAAAATTCGGTATGTATCGGCCACAATAATTCACGAGACCTAGAAAACTTCTAACTTCCGACACGTTTTCCGAATTTCTAGCATTCGTTACGGCTTCAACCTTTGAATTTTCTGGACTGATTCCTTTAGCAGACAACACATGACCCATAAATGTCATTTCATCCATATTAAATCTACACTTGTCTCGGTTCAATTTAAGACCCTTTTCCCGAAGTCGTTCTAGTACTGTTGCCAACCTTTCATCGTGCTCCTTTTGGGTTGATCCATACACAATGATATCGTCGGATATATTCCATTGTCCGGCACATCCAGCTAACGCTAACTGAATACACTGTTGGTACATTTCTGGTGCACATGATATTCCAAACATTAAACGCTTGTATCTAAATAATCCAATGTGAGTAGTAAAAGTAGTAATATTCCTTGATTCTGGCTCTAGCTCAATTTGATGAAAACCCATTCTTAAATCCAATTTTGAAAATACTTTAGCACCATTTAATTCCTGTAAAACTTCATCCACTGTTGGTATAGGATGGCGTGAACGTATAACACTTTCATTTGCTCGACGCATATCAACACAAATTCTGATTTCTGAACTCTTTTTCGGAACAACAACTAATGGTGAAACCCACTCAGTAGGCCCATCAACTTTTTCGATTACATCCATCGACTCTAATTCTTGCAATTTTTCCTCGACTGCTTTTCTTAAATTTAACGGTAATCGCCTTGTCGGTTGCGCTATCGGTTTAACACTTTCATCTACATGAATCTTTAATTGGTAATCCTTTAGTTTACCTAATCCACAAAACAAATCATCATATTTTGAAACTATTTCACATTTAGAACTGACCATATTGACAGATGGTCCTATCTTCAATACACCTAATTCCTTCGCAGTTTTACGACCCAGCAAGGGTGTATAATTCCCATCAATAATCATGAAATCTGCTTTAATGCTTTTCATTGACTCTTCACATAAAATATCAGCACTTAATTTGCTTTGAATATTTAACGGATTTATAGCACCATACGTGTACAGCTTCTTATCAACCGGTAATTCCTTCAAACCACATTTTTTCAACTTTTCACATATATCCCTAGTTATAATATTACTTGTACATCCCGAATCTACTAAGAATGGAATTATAACATTTCCTATTTTCAGAGTGAAATCTTTCTCTGACGAACGATCAATGGCGAACACATATTCATCGGATTCAGATGAATCATCATCAACACAACGGACCTTTTCTTTGTGCTTCTTTCCGAAACCTGTTGTTTGTCTACGGGATTTACACTTCTTGGCAAAATGTCCTTCTCTTCCGCATTTATGACAGCTTTTTCCTTCAGTTATCTTACATTCTCTTGCGATATGTCCTCTGTTTCCACATCGGTAGCATTCGATATCTCTTCTCCTTGAAAATTCTGCTTTCGGTGGTTGTTTACTTTGCTGAAATATTGATGGTTTTGTCGATTTCGCTTTTATCCTGTTCACATGACCCTCTTCAAACTGTGCAGATTGTTGATCGGCTGCTTCGCTGGCTCTTGCTATTTCTTGTAACTTTTCAAGTGTAAGGTCTTTTTCACGTAGAAGACGTTTTCTGAGTTTGGCAGATGAACATTTATCAATTACTTGATCTCGAATAGCATCGTTGGTCATCGCTCCAAAGTCACAGGTTTTCGCTGAAGTTCTTAATCTTGTAACATAACTGTCTGTTGATTCATTTTCTGCTTGAGCACATTTTCTAAACATATGTCTCTCAACTGCCTGATTTTTCTTCGGTAAGAAATACTCATCGAATTTTGCAACGGCTTCGGCATATGTATCTCCAGTGTCTGAAAACGTTTCGAAAATATCCTGGCAATCTTGTCCAACTAAATGTAAAAGCAATGCTCTCTTTTGTGCATTTTCTGAAACTCCTGATGCGTTCATATAATACTCGAAACTTTTCTTCCACTTCGTCCATCTTTGAGAAAGAGATGATTGGTCCCCATTACAATCGAATGGTTGTACGGCTGGTAAATCTAACAATTTTGCCATTGTACTGGCAACTACTCTAACAATTTATCTGTATAAATTCAAATACATCTGCATACAAAAAATCAATTATGGTGTACAATTACTTGTTCACAGATGAAAGAAAAAGCATTACCATTTAGCCTATGAGTACTAGTATGAAATTTCAAAGTCAGTAGACCAGTGCCTCTAAGACGGACCATTACTACAGGAACATACAGATAAAATCCTCTTGGAATTGATCTGTACTAATACTAATGCAACTGCATACCAAATATTGGTGTACCATAACTGCTTCATGTAAAACAGACAGGAAAAGGTTAACTTTGGCCAAATCAGTGAAAAATCTACAAGTAAATAGACTGTGTCTGCCAGAGCATACTGATGAAATGCTATGTAATGATTTAGAGGCAACTGCATACCATTATTATCAATAGTATACCATTACTGCTATGTGTTGAACAGACTTATTAATAAGAAAAAATGTTAACATTTGCTAAATCACTATTAAATCAATGTCATGAATGTCAGTCAATAGAACTTTACTTGTGTCGATTATTATTGCTTATATGTTTGACTTAAGTCAAATAAGCTTAACTTAAAATCTACAAATATATTGTAAAAGGTTTAAAAGCAAAAAATAATTAACCTACCAGTGATAATTTCTCCTTCTACAGATAATGATGTAAACCTTTCAGTAACCTGAACTGATGAGAGACAGGTACACATCACATGTCTACTACCCTATTTACTGTGACATAATGTCTTATAAAGGAAGCTCAAACTAATTTAATATTCATTTTGAAGATCAAAATTATAGTACAGTACATACAATTTCCATAATCTGTCACAATTCTTGATTTAAAATAATTTAAATTTAAAATCAAGTCAACCATAAAATTGCTTTTTATATTGTGAAAATAAGATTCGTAATTCAGCATGTTCAGGCCAAGTGCACCATGGGTATGTTTGGAATATGCATTTACTCATACCTTTATGTTGTATGTTCTGTTTTAATTCATTATGTGGTTTGATTATCTTATATGATTATTTACATGCCTGCCTTTTTAAATATGTAAAATCAAATTAATATGTAGATTTTCATCACTGACACCCCCCCCCCTTAATAGATAGTATGTACGTGCACTTGTTATTTTGGTTTCTACTATGGAATTATCACAAAATTCTTTTGATTTTATGGGAGTATTTCATAAAAATAGATAAAAAATAAAAGCCTTTAAACCCCCCCTCTTCCACATTTTTTTAACATAAGTGGATGAAAATCTACTAACTAACTTGATGTTATCTGATAATAGATTTTAAATGGTCTGTGCAACACAACCTACATAATCAGTCAAACTCCTCACAGTTCCAGTTCCTGTCCGTTACGGTCCGTACACTAATCACTGCACCAGGCTTTCCGGGCTTCTTTTCAATGACCTCTTTTTGACCCCTACTCTCTAATTTAAAAACCATGAAAAGTACTCACATACACCTAAATGCATTATGCAATTACATTGTTAATAGCATAGCCTAAATACTTCTACTTAACTTCGCTTTGAAATAGTGCCTACTCATTTAAACCGGTTTTACAACAAATTGAATTGATTCTTCTAAGAAAAATAATTATTACAGAAAATTTGATGTTTTTCTTGGCTTTCTATGGCAAAATTTAACAAGAGGCTCCCAGGAGCCTGAATCGCTCACCTGGTCTTGATGTCAACCCTATGAAGACTTTTGTAGAGCTAAATGAGCTGGATGTTTAAGCAAGCAAAAGCTTTTCTCTATCTGCAATAGTTTTCATTCTATAGGCCAAAAACACTATTTTTCGCCTTTAAGGGGCTGTTACCCCTATAAGGGGTCATCAGACAACTTAAACCCTATGGAGACTTTTGTAGAACTAAATGAGCTGAACATTTAAGCAAGCAACAGCTTTTCTCTATCTAAAATAGTTTTCATTCTATAGGCCAAAAACATGCAAAAACGCTATTTTTCGCCTTTAAGGGGCTTAAACCCCTATAAAGGGTCATCTGACAACTTTGACCTTATGGAGACTTTTGTAGAGCTAAATGAGCTGAACATTTAAGCAAGCAACAGCTTTTCTCTATCTACAATAGTTTTCATTCTATAGGCCAAAAACATGCAAAAATGCTATTTTTCGCCTTTAAGGGGCTTAAACCCCTATAAAGGGTCATCTCACAACTTCAACCCCAAGAAACTTTTGTAGAGCTAAATGGGCTGAACATTTTAGCAAGCAACAGCTTTTATCTATCTGCAATAGTTTTCATTCTACAGGCCAAAAACACTATTTTTCGCCTTTAAGGGCTGTAACCCCTATAAGGGGTCATCTGACAACTTCGACCCTATGGAGACTCTAGTAGAGCTAAATGAGCTGAACATTTATGCAAGCAACAGCTTATCTCTTTCTACAATTGTTTTCATTCTATAGGCCAAAAACATGCAAAAACGCTATTTTTCACCTTTAAGGGGCCGTAACCCCTATAAGGGGTCATCTGACAACTTCGACTCAATGGAGACTTTTGTAGAGCTTTTGATGCTGAAGCAGTAGGCTGGCATCAGACTTCATCTATCTCTTATAGTTTTTGATTTACAAGCCAAAAACAGTTGTCTGACCCCCCTGGTCTATTTTTAGTAACGGCAGCCATGTTGTTTGGACGGCGGTCATCATTTGTGCAATCTTGGTAGAGGACATCCCATAGATGAAGTGTGCAAAGTTTCAAAGCAATCCCTTCAGTCGTTTCGGAGGAGAAGATTATCAAAGAAAAGTTAACGACGACGGACGACGACGGACGACGGACAACGACGGACGCCAAGTGATGGCAATAGCTCACATGGACCTTCAGTCCAGGTGAGCTAAAAAAATTATTCAAATGAAAAAAATAAGCCTGTAGCAGTGGGATAATCCTGACCTATTTTTGTCAGGAAGGATAAGGCTTCTGCAAAGGATAATGATAATCAGTGGCAGTTTAAAAAATCCACGTTGAGAAAACAGCAAACAGCCTTCAATGTGACCCATGGTTGCCATGGATCCATCTTGCAATTTACCCAAGATTAAACACAATTATAATGGTTATGACATAAAAACCATCCAAATAAGACTCTTGTGGACATAAAAATGTAATAACATAAATTGAGCACAGGTATAATAAAATGTATAAGATTGGCTAGCTATGTTATAGTCTTTAATTTATTTTAAATTATTTTGGATTGAACTAAAATTTAAATTTTCAAGTATTTGATGTTTTGCTTGTTTGTTTGATTTTGTTTTTGTCTCACTTGCACCTATATACATTGTATCTTTTAGTTGTAATGGCCAGCACGGAATATATCTATCCTTTATGAAGAAAGCAAAATGTCCATTTATCTCCCCTAAATGATGTTTGGGAGCAATGAAAATTTCCTCATAATCTACTTCTACATATGATCAAGTTTCATCAAAATCCATCAAGTTGTAACAATGAAACGAAAGAAAGCTGGGGAAGATAATTACATCTTGTGGTATGTGTACCTAGATGTTAAATGGATTTACCACATAATGTTGTGAAGTAACATTAGGATTGTACAAATATAGAACACAGATCTAGAAATGCAAAAATTAATAAATCACTGGTAGGAGACAATTCCATGACCACTCAATTTTTTAGAAAGTATAATAAACTGGAAATAACCTCCTGACGGTGTAATGTTAATTCTATGTACATGTATTTTCAGGAATATCAAACAGACTTCAAGAGGAAACTGAAAACTACTAATTCAAAATTCCATTGTAACGAAAGGGAAATTGAAGCAATAGATCTGCAATAGATTTCATTCAATAATGCAACAAGAGGCTCCTTGTGACCAAAATCTGTGTAAATAATATAAGCATGATGATTAACTCCAGATATTTAATACACCATTATTTATTAGAACTGTCTTGGGTAATCTTTCTAGCATCTTGAGGTATTAAGTTAGGGATCCCATTAACTATTGGATAGGCCACTTGAATTTGATCACAAACCAGCTCATTGTTTTTCTTGTCATACCTACAAAGAAAACACAAACTGTTTGTCTACAATTCTCATCAACCTATCTGCAATAATCATAGGACAAAAAATTGAACTTAGTTTATATGCAAATAAATTCGGCTTGCAAAAATTCATATACATCTCATTATCTTCAATGGTGTATATGAATTTTTGCATGCTGAATTTGCAAGTGCCAATCATAAAATGTATAGGACAAAATGTACAATAACTTGTGCAATCCTAAACTTTTATCATATCTTAGGTTTTAACTGGATATTTCAAATGATTTCAATCTATCTTGTCAAGTTTTCTAGCTATGAAGCTGACCAGTTAATTAGAAGGAACTGAATGTTTGATTCTGCATAGGTATAGAAAGAGGAAACTAGTATGAATATATGTTATCTGGTGAACATTTATGTACAGAGGTATAAGTATGCAATGTACATCTGTACTAATTCTCCCCCCTTTGTTTTGATTTTGAAGGAATTTAAACTGTAGAAAATGACTGAAAATATACTTTTTTATTATTTTGCTATTACCTGAGCGGAGCTTTGCTGAGTGGACAAACTACAAACTTCAGAACTGATTCATCAAAATCTGCTAAATGATCTCCCTTGTCACTGGAGAAAAGATGTGGAGATGTAGAAAGCTTGACAAAATTTACATGGCTACAATTGTTACTAAGGGTTGGCACTGAAAAATAAACAGAATTATAGAGTTACTTATCTTAGTAAAAAGATACATGTTGCCCTAATACTTAAAAAATGTGAAACTAAATTTTAAATATCATAAATACATAAGAAATAGGATCAAGACATGATGGTCACCATGATCATTCCTTTCAAATTATGACAACCCATTAAACAAGACTTTACGACTTGGTATGAGAGGACCTGATGTAAAAGTTTGACCTCAGGCAATAACAAACCAACCACACATTTAAAACTTCTTACAGTTGACAGTTTATTCAAATGTTTATGTAGTTTGCTACTAATGTAACTCTCCCTATGATGGTCTCTGTGAGGGTTACCATTCAAGCCAATCGACCTCAACACAGCGATACAATTTTCTTTAAATATACACTTTTACTAATCTTTTTTTATATATACTCATAAGGAACAATATGTTTGATTAATATAATTTCAACAAATGCATTAATAAATTTCAAAATATAACATAACCCAAACTGAGGGTAGCGAAGTGGGGGTATGTTATCATAACTACTTTCAAGTTGGAAAAACTAATGTGCCAAGAGAAAATGATTTAATCTAGCGCAATGACATACTGGTGTCTCATAATATCGTGGTACATAGCTATGTAGAACTGAACAGTGACGTGTGACAGTTAAATGTTTAATTACCACAATACAATGGACAGACGCAGATCCAAGGAGAGGCACACAGTCAGGGTGTAACCCCCCCACAAAAAAAACCTGACAAAAATCATGTTTTTTGCACAAAATCCACTAAAAGAATTTCCCACCTTACTTCACTCTGGAAAAAAAAAATCTTTTACCCTAAACTAAAATTCTGGATCGGCCCCTGATGGAACCCAAGATATGAATATACTGCACTGGCTACATTTACACGGCTGTGTAAATCTAAGAAAACGTTAGGTTTACACATGTAAAAATAATGAAAACTTAGGTTTACACAGAAAAGTAAAACCAGATCACAATGATGGTGATGGAACTGAAACGTGTAACAATAGTTATTGTTACACGCCTTAATTTTTCACGCTAATATTTATGTCACATATAAAGTTAAAACCTCAAACATTTGCTCAACTGGATACTGACAGCATAAGTTCACATTGAACACATCATTGCTGGTAGATTAAAGGTTACAAAAGAAAAGATAAGAGAGTCTGGAAATATGTTGACATAAATAATATTTGATATAAAAATATTAACATTCAAAGAATAAAACTAGATAATGTGTCTATGAGCCACAGGATGGCCCTCCCGTTCTTGAAATATCATTGACCTTCAATGTGTATTACCTGGGATATGGACCTTTACCAAGAAATTGATCAAAAGTGTTCATATGTAAAATATAGGTCGCTGTGACCTTATTTCTGATGGGTGGTGCCATGTATCAAGACTCATCGAGAAGTGAAATATTATTGACCCCTAACATGTAGTATTCAAGATATGCCATATGGACCTTAACCAAGAACTTAACCAAAGTCATTCATGCGTAAAATATAGGTCACAGTGACCTCATTTCTAGTGGATGGTGTCACTTTACCCAAGACACATCTAGTGGAGAAATATCATTGACCCCCAACATCTAGTATCCAAGTTATGGAACTTAACCAAGAACTTAACCGAAGTCGTTCATGCATAAAATATAGATCACAGTGACCTAATTTTTATTGGGTGGTGTCATGTTACCTTAGACACATCTAGTGGTGAAATACAATTGACCATCAACATGTAGTATTTGAGATATGGACCTTAACCAAGAACTTAACCAAAGTCATTCATGCGTAAAATATAGGTCACAGTGACCTAATTTCTAGTGGGTGGTGTCACCTTACCTAAAACACATCTAGTAGTAAAATATCATTGACCCCCAACATCTAGTATCCAAGTTATGGACCTTAACCAAGAACTTAACCGAAGTCGTTCATGCATAAAATATAGGTCACAGTGACCTAATTTCTAGTGGGTGGTGTCACCTTACCTAAGACACATCTAGTAGTGAAATATCATTGACCCCCAACATCTAGTATCCAAGTTATGGACCTTAACCAAGAACTTAACCGAAGTCGTTCATGCATAAAATATAGGTCACAGTGACCTAATTTCTTGTGGGTGGTGTAGCCCTACCCAAGACCCATCTGGTGGTGAAATATCATTGACCCCCAACATCTAGTATCCGAGTAATGGACCTTAACCAAGAACTTAACCAAAGTGTTACGGACGGATGTACGTACGGACGTACGGACGGACGGACGGACGGACGGACAAGGGTAAAACTATATGTCCGATCCACATACGTGGTCGGGCCATAAAAATACTTTAAGGTGGACGACTGGAACTTCTCTGGAGGTGACTGGAGGTCTCTGAGAAAAACCGTTTAAACGCCAGCGGGATATCTATGTGGAGTATTAGTAAGCTGTCAACCGGCTCCCTAAAGGGAATCCCAGCCTAGAGGAGGCGCTGATGTCCACACTTCACCGTCAATCAAATGTGACGGATGCCTAACTGTGTTTCATCAGAAATGTGAAGCATTGAAATCAACACCAAAAAAGCATCTACTGGATTTGTAGACCATGTCACTCAAATGTTAAATGAATTCCGTGAACTTTGATGAAAAACCTGGTGTGACTTAATATTTATTATTACATACTGTGTTACTTGATTGGAAACTAACTTATAAAAATGTTTTTTAACTAATATGATAATTGTAAGTTCGAGAATGGTAAAAATGCATTGTATGACACATAGACCATAGTTTTAGAAGAAAAAATATGCCAATTTTCCGTTGCTTTTTGAAGCGTGTAAAAAATAAGGTGTGTAACAATAATTATTGTAAAGTACACGTTTCAGGTCCGTCATCGTCATTGTGATCTGGTTTTACTTTTCCGTGTAAACTTAAGTTCTCGTTATTTTTACACATGTGAACCTAATGATTTTATAGGTTTACATAGCCGTGTAAACGTAGCCAGTGCCATAAATATAATGAGAAGGGAGTATACATACTGAAGACACGACACTATATATGGGGGTGTCACAGCCCCCGCCCCGGAATACCGAATACCGTTTAAAAAAAGGACAGTACACCGTTAAAAAGACTGGAATACCGAATACTCTTGATCATGGCGTACGCTTACCAAAAGCCTAAAAATTTGGAACATTGCGTACCGGGTACCGCGTACCACACCTTGGCATACCGAATACCCTTTAAAAAGCACGGAATACCACATACCAAAAGGGCTGTGACACCCTCATATATGCATTAACTTTCTAGTCCAAATAATTAGGATGTCTTAAAATTGAAAGGCTTTTTTATACTGGTCACAGAGCAGATCTCGCCACTTTTTTCTCAAAATCAGTTCTCGCCATGTTGCTGATAATTTCGCTATATTTCCACTAGAACGGTCATTGAATAGCTTAGTCTTTTAAAGGCCTTTTTGTCCTCTTTTGGGATAAGGTTTCACTTCTGATCTAACTGTCCAAATAACTTCACAATAAGCTTTTGAAAACTGGGTGGCGAGAATTACTTGCTGGCGAGATCTACTCTGGGACCAGTAAAATTTTGTGATGGTATGCAACAGGGAAAAATCAAAATAAAAACGTTAGCCTTTTCCATGACAGCCTAATTATTTGGACTACATACTTTCATGCAGAAAAAAGTAATGGTATTGGAATTGTTTTTTATTAAAATTTTATGTACAATGTAATTCCTTGTTTTTAGCAAGGTGTACTATGCAAATTACTTGAAAAGCTAGTGAGGAAAAGGATAATAAGTCATATGGACAAGCACCAACTGTTCAGTAGTAAACAATACGGCTTTCTAGGAGGAAGATCAACAACACTGCAACTCATAACAGTGCTAGATAAATGGACAGACATTCTTGATAGAGGTGGGACACTGGATACAATATACATGGATTTTATGAAGGCGTTTGACAAAGTGCCTCATGTAAGACTGCTACAAAAGATGAACGCATATGGAATCAGCCAAACACTTTGCTCATGGGTCGATAACTTTCTCAACGCCAGAAGACAATGTGTTCAAGTAAACGGATCAAAATCAAATTGGCACGAAGTAACCAGTGGTATACCACAGGGATCAGTTCTGGGCCCTGTGTTGTTTGTCATCTTTATCAATGACCTCCCAGACAGTGTAAAATCAGAAGTGTTTCTCTTTGCCGATGATACGAAAATATTTAGAGAAATTTGCGATGTGAACGACAAGAACATAATACAATCTGATTTAGACAATCTTCACAGTTGGAGCACAAAATGGCTACTTAAATTCCATCCGGACAAATGTAAAACACTATCCATACATAACAAAAACAAGACAGTCGAAAGTAGCAACTATACAATGAAGAACTATAGTAACGGAACAACAGCATTGGAGAATGTGACATGTGAAAAAGATATAGGAGTGACCATCGATAAGAATTTGACATTTGAGAAACATATCAAGGTGCAAGTGAATAAAGCAAATCAACTTGTCGGACTCATTAGAAGATCATTCACGTATATGAGCAACAGAACATTTTGCCTCCTATTCAAAGCGCTAGTACGTCCTCATGTAGAATATGCTAGTAGCGTCTGGTCTCCCTACAAGGAGAAAGACATTGAATCCATCGAAAATGTGCAGAAAAGAGCAACTAAAATGCTACCAGACATGAAAAACAAAACGTATGAAGAGAGGTTAAGGACACTTAAATTGCCTACACTGAAGTACCGTCGGATGAGGGGAGATCTAATTGAGACTTTCAAGATCCTCACTGAAATTTACGATCCCCAGGTAACATCAAATCTGTTTACTCGAAACACCACCGAAATAACAAGAGGTAATTAACTCATTCAAACTGAAGAAAAACAGATTCAACCGTGATATCAAGAAATACAGTTTCACCAACCGAGTCATTGAGATCTGGAACAGTTTACCAGACTCAATTGTATGTGCCAAAACAGTCATCCAATTTGAAAATAGACTTGACCGTCATTGGGAAAATCACCCCATGAAGTACGACTTCAAAGCAGAGTACAAACCGACCGGAAGAACAAACGCATTAGTTCAGATTGCAGACGAGCTGCCTATAGTGGACTGCGAAGACCAGCGGGCAGAACTAACTAAGTGTAACTAAGTGTAAGCACAGTCGCTTACATATGGATATAGTAATATTTGACCCTCTTTTCTTGCTATTTGACACTAAAATTCAAGCGACTGTGGTGTAAGTGTAGCAAATATTCAATAATTTTTCGGTTCTGCACTGATTTTTTAATGACATAGACATAGACATAGACATAGACATAGACATAGACATAGACATATTTTATTTAAATCCAATCATGGAGCCCCGTGAGAGGCAGTACAATTATTCATAACAAAATAAAATGAATGAAATAAAATATATAAATTTATGATTTAACTGATTAGTCTTCAATAACAATAAAAGAAAAAAACACATTTGATAGCTATAGATAAACTAGCCTCTGCCTGGAATAGATATTTTTGTTGGACATGAGCTATGAAAAAAGTGAATATAAAACAAATTTTACCTACTGATCTGGAAAATCTACAAAAAACTGATGACATAATATTTTAACCTTGGACAAAACCAGTATCAAAATTTATTCTGACTTTTTCCCTGTAAACTGTAATTAACCAGTCCGTAAACCAGTCGACCAACTTTGCGGTTTTAGGACACATCGTATAAGGATTTGTCTTATTACCAAAGTTCCTGACTTCATGACATATTTGAATTGACCATAATTTGTGCCTTTATTTGGTTTTAAAAGGGTAATTAATTCTGGTAATCATGTTAATTTGATTTGTACATAAACATTTGTTTGTCCTAATCCATTGTCTGCCCTTTCTCAATTCATTTTCTCTGATCACATGTACAGAATCTCACAAGTGTATTTCTAATACTATTTGTATTTGTCTGGTTTCATGTAAATGAAAAAAAACTGCCATTATTCTGCTTTTAATCCTGATCCAAGCTTTGATTTCAGAAACAAAGTCTTCTCTAAATCTGCCAACTGCATGTCCCAACAAGCAAAATATCTACAGACCTTCAAGTTTCACCCATAATTATCTGATTAACATGATTAAGTTCATTGTTTAACAAAATCTCAGCAGCTTGCACTAGATATTTAACAGTTAGAATCAACTTCTCAACTTTTGAATTGAATATTGTTTTCGCCTTAATTATCTTTTCAAATTTACATAGAAAATTGCATGTCCAAGATTTTGAAAAGCTTAATCTCTTCATAAATTTTATACAGTAAGTTACAAGGCCTCCCCCTTTTAGACTATTTTGTACAAAAAAAAAATAAAATGCAATTTTTATAAAACTGTTTGCATGTTGTCAACTTGAAGTTGCATATTCTTTTTTATGGTTCATGATTTGATACTACATTTTTTTAGGTGTACATGTGATGTATGAATTTTTTTTTTTTCAAAACAATCGTTTACAATATAGTATTGATCTAACGTTGGTTTAATTTTTTGTACATGTAATTATCTGCAGCTGCTGATCAATACTATATAGTGTATGGTCAATATTAATTTGTGTGATTTTATGTTTCCTTTTTTATGATAACTAAAGTTGACATATCCAATTTGATAGTTCTGTCAGACCTATGTTTTGTATCTTGTAATTTTTTATTGTATTATTTGATATGCAGTACATGTCTTAAGTACCACTTTTTATATGACCACAAAAAAATTTGCGGACGTATAATGGTATGATGCTGTCGTCGTTGTCGTCGTCTGCGTCGTTGTCCAGAACTTTAGTGTTCCCACAATAACTTAAGTTCTAGTTATCCGATTGCTATGAAATTTGACAATGATGTTCCTTACTATTAAAGGATGGATGGGATTGATTATGGGGGTTCTCCCTTTTTTTTGTTAAGAAATTAGGGGCAAAAAAGGGGTAAAAATGCCGCTTTTTTGTTTGTTCCCACTATAACTCTTTGATAATCTTCTCCTCCAAAACGACTCAAGGGATTGCTTCGAAACTTTGCACACTTCATCGATGGGATGTCCTCTTCCAATATTGCACAAATGGTGACCGCCGTCCAAACAACATGGCCGCAGTTACTAAAAAAGAGACCAGGAGGGTCAGACTTCTGGTTTTGGCTTCTAGAAGTATAATATAAGAGATTGATGAAATCTGATGCCACACTACTGCTTCAGCATCAAAAGCTCTACAAAAGTCTCCATTGAGTTGAAGTTGTCAGATGACCCCTTATAGGAGTTATGGCCCCTTAAAGGTGAAAAATAGCATTTTTTTTCATGTTTTTGGCCTATGGAATGAAAACTATAGCAGATAGAGAGAAGCTGTTGCTTGCTTAAATGTTCAGCTCATAAAGCTCTACAAAAGTCTTAATAGGATTGAAGTTGTCAGATGATTCCTTATAGGGGTAACTGCCCCTAAAATGACATTTTTTTTCTTGTTGTCTGTTAACTTTTTAGTGTTGGTGCAATAACTTAGGTTCCAGTTATCTGATTACTATGAAATTTGACAATGATGTTCCTTACCATAAAAGGATGAATGAGATTGATTTTGGGGGTCAAAATTAAGGGCCATTAAGGGGCCAAAAATGCTAATTTTATGTCTGTTGAAACGATAACTTTAGTTCTTGTTATCCCATTTCTTTGTAATTTGGCAACAATGTTCCTTACCATAAAAGGATGAATGGGATTGATGTTGGGGTCCCCCTTTTTTCGTTACAAAATTAGGGGTCCAAAGGGGCAAAAAAATTCAAATATTGTATTTTTTCCACTATAACTTTAATCCTAGTTGGCCTATTGCTGTGAAATTTGTCAAGAATGTTTCTTACAATAAAAGATTGAACCTGATGAATTTTCGCACCCCCCTTTTCCCTGTTATGTAATTTGGGGTCAAAAGGGGCCAAAATCTTTTTTTGTAGTCCAATTTTGAAATGTTTTTTGCTTGTTTGTTCTTGTCAAATAGCGGATACAAAATTAAGAATTAATTTTTGGGACCCCCCTTTTCCCCCCTTTTACGTAATTAGGGGCCAAAATCTTTTTTTTTATTTGTGGTATGATTTTGAACATTTTTTTGCATGTTTTTGCGACCCCACCCTTTTTCCACTATTACATAATTAGGGACCAAAATCAATACTTTTTTATTTGTGGTCCGATTTTGAAATTTATTTTGCATGTTCTTGTCAAATAGCGGATACAAAATTGACAATCATTTTTGTGACCCCATTTTTCTCACCTTCTATGTAATAAGGGGCCAAAATTGAAACTTTTTTACTCATTCAAACCTCACCAAAAAATTCTTGTAACCAAAACTCATCAATCCACAATAGGCTTTTAAAATGTGAGTGGAAAGTCCACCATAAGCTGCATGTGTCAAAGACCTTTGTCAGTCCACCATGGGCTGCATGTGTCCAAAACATTTGACTATCCATGTTGGGTCAAAAACGTACAGGGCTCAACATGCTGCAGTCGTATCATGCTGTGCTTGGCGAAGCTTTTTATTATAAGAATCATGCAAAGAACGATTCATGGGTGGAAAGCCTACACCAATTTATTTTTGATGTGTTACTCCTACTAGCACCCTGCTTTGATCTTTTGTGCTCTTTTTCAAAACTAGCCCTGGTCCTGAGAGAAAATTAATATAGAGAATGCATTGGAAAAAATGTAAGAAAGGGAGATAACTCTTAAAATTGTCAATAATTTCAATAGAAACCATTAATTGTAACAAAATGTCACAGGACCAGGCAGTTATGAGTAAATTGTTATTTATTTCTTATTTCATATACTTTGAACTTTCTTTCGTTAAAAATAAACCACTGAAGCCTTTTTATCAATGAATCACTTTTCTTCAATTTTGCATGATTCTTAGGTGGACTACTACTTAACTTGTTTAGTTCTTTTATGGACAGTTTTATATTAGATACGCTATATGTCACTGTATTGAATTGGACCTTGGATAACTTCTATTTCCTTGTCTACAGATGTTGAGAAGAAATCCCACCAGAATAGAGGTCAAATTAGATGACCTTGAAGAATACACACAGATAAAGAAGGAGAAGGAGATAGAGCTGGCGAAGCAGAGACAATCTAGTGACTGTCACACCCCCACCAATGATTCTCTGATGGAGACACGGACCAGGACTGAAATGATTCATGAACGAATCGGCTACGATCCTAAACCTCACCCTCAACCAACTCTACAGGGGACTGTGAGATAGAGATGGATGTTGTTATAGGATACCATTGTTTGGATTTAAGATGGAGTTAAAATAAGACTGATGTCAGATCCTTTGTAATTCATGCAAGAAAAAACATTGATTTGACTGACACTTATTTTTCAAATCAAATACATCATATACATTTTTAAGATATCTAAACCAAAATAAATGTACATGTGCAGATTTGATATATTTATTGTAGATAAAACATTTGAAAAATATGTTATTATATTTACTTATATTCTATTGGAGTACACAAAATAAGCAACTGATTGTAAAGGACAAGATAGGATAAGAGCATGAATTGACCCCCTGAATTGGACTACGCCCCCACTTTAATTGAGAAATTTAAATTTTTTCTGTATAAAATTTACCAAGCAACTTCAAATTTTCATCAAAATGTGACATTTTAGAAATTATGCCCCCCTTTTCATGGACCTCTGGATCCGCCCCTGAATTCATTAACTTTCATTGCTTAATATCAAATAAATCAATATTTTAGCCTAAAATTTCACTTTTGAAAGAGAGGCAAAAAATAGCCCTTATCATACCTTGTCCTTTATACCATGTCACACAAAGTTTGTCACTCTTTTTGGCGATATAAATTTTAAAATTACTTTCTGAGTTTTGCACAGCAGTTTAGAAACCAAATTCTTTATGATTGACCATGTTCTGGTGAGCATTATATTCATCATATTATAAAGTGAATATAAAGGACAAGGTACAATAAGGGTCATTTTTGGCCCCCCTACTTAAAGAAGAATTAAATCCAAGGTAAATAACAAAATTATCATAAAAGTCTCAAGTAAGATGGTTGCCCTTTGTGACTTCAGCTAGTATTGCTATAATATACTCTGGTTTTTATTTTATAGCGGCCTGAAATAGGAAAAAAAAAACAAATTTGAGAAAAATGTAATTTTTCATGCTTATTTCATTATTTTTAATTGTCAGCGACAAGGTAGACCATTGATTTCTCAACTGATTTATAATCATTTTAGAGTGAAATTTAGAATTCGTAAACAATAACTGTGGTCTAAGTAGTCGCTGGCATCAAAAAATTAAAAATATTACCCTTAATTTTGCTATTTTCGGCCAATTTGGCAAAAATCGTAAAAAATTGTCATGTTTGACATGGTTTTTTAAGTAAATAACATGTAACATTCTTAAAAATTGAGTTGTACATGCTTTTTCATTCATTTGACTTACTGAATAACACTAAAACTTTTTTCTTTGTCATTGCTCAACTTATCAGTCTTACAGGGGGCTAAATATGGGCCTTATCGTACCTTGTCCTTTTGATTTGAATCAAATATTTTAGTTATGCTACTTTATATATTTTTTGCTCTGAACTTGTGAGTATTATGTAATATCCACTAGAATGACCAGATGCTCTATTTTTTTTTAAATCTAATTTCAGTCTTGATTAAGACATGTACTTGAGTTTTTTTTCTCCACATTCTCTACCATGTCTACACAATTTCTCATTTGTGATTACATTAGTAGTTTAGTTTAAAATAATGATATTGAAAAAATATACATAGAAGTTTAATTTCACATAGATACACCGGTTGTTAATCATGGGTTTCAAGTCTATGCATGTCTGGTCCTCAAATGTGCTGATGGGAAATCAGCTGTGTGTACCTGAAAATGCTCCAGCATACATTATACATGATTATAGTACATTTGTACTCCAACAATTATAACAACATCTAGATATGTGTTGGGTTCACAAGTACTTTTAGTGTCAATAGGTAGTAAGATATTTTACATCAGGTTTACTTTAGATATTACCCAAGAGGTTGATATGTTATCTGGTATTTCTTTCCCTTCAAAAGATCTGCACTTATAAGATAATAAGAACATTTCCAGCAACAGCAATTAAGATGTGCAGTGCTAAGTGAAGTTGAGAGGGTATAGAGATCACGTGGTCTATCAATTGTTGTAGAAATCTTGTTTGTATTTGAGTCTAATGAAAACCTAAAAATAAAGAAGCAGACTAGGTATTAAGCTATTTGAAATTTTCTACACCAAGGTCTGAGAATAAAACAACGGTCTGGAACCACTGGTACACCTTACCATAGAGAAAATGTCTAAGTATGTTGGAGAACGTACACCTCAATACACATAAATCAATGTCCTAGATGATCATGGACAACCTATCATTTAAAAAACATATTGGATTCGACTGTTGATTTTAAATTATTAAAACTAACCAAAAGTAAACGAAATATAGAAGTCCTTTTGAAGTGAAATAAAGCAATGTATCTAAGTAGTGCTACAAAAATTTGAATGCTCAGTATTGCCATTTATTAGCATTCAACTCATGTTCAGGAAAGCTTGGGTCTAAGAACTACTTTTTAGCTCACCTGGCCAAAGGCCATGTGAGCTTATGCCATCACTATGCGTCCGTCGTCGTCCGTTGTCTGTTGTCATCGTCTGTCGTCGTCCGTCGTTCGTTAACAATTTCAAAAATCTTCTCCTCTGAAACCACTAATCCAATTTAACTGAAACTTTGCAGTAATGGTACATGACATGTTGGCAACAAACGATCCTCATTTTGAAATGATTCGTTAAAAAACATGGCTGCTGTTACTAAAAAAAGAACATAGGGTAAAACCACTTAAAATGGCTTATAACTCAGCAACCATAACAGATAGAAAAAATCCGAAGGAATTTAGGCTCTTCAGAATTAAAAGCTCTACAAAAGTCTCCCTTGGCTCGAAGTTGTCAGAGGAACCCTAAAAGGGGTTATGGCCCTTTAAAGGTCAAAAATAGCCATTTTTCATGTTTTTGCCCTATAAAATGAAAACTATTACAGATAGAGAAAAGCTGCTGCTTGCTTAAATGATCAGCTCATTTAGCTCAACAAAAGTCTCCATTGGGTCGAAGTTGTCAGATGACCCCTTATAGGAGTTACAGCCCCTTAAAGACAAAAAATAGTGTTTTTGGCCTATAGAATGAAAACTATTGCAGATAGAGAAAAGCTATTGCTTGCTTAAATGTTCAGCTCATTTAGCTTTACAAAAGTCTCCATTGGGTCAAAGTTGTCAGATGACCCCTTAAAGGCGAACAATAGTGTTTTTGGCCTATAAAATGAAAACTTTTGCAGATAGAGAAAAACTGTTGCCTGCTTAAATGTTCAGCTCATTAAGCTCTACAAAAGTCGTCATAGGGTCGAAGTTGTCACATGACCCCTTACAGGAGTTACATCCCCTTAAAGGGGAACAATAGTGTTTTTGGCCTATAAAATTAAATTATTGCAGATAGAGAAAAACTGTTGCCTGCCTAAATGTTCAGCTCATTTAGCTCTACAAAAGTCGTCATAGGGTCGAAGTTGTCACATGACCCCTTATAGGGGTTACAGTCTCTTAAAGGCGAAAAATAGTGTTTTTGGCCTATAGAATGAAAACTATTGCAGATAGGGAAAAGCTGTTGCTTGCTTAAATGTTCAGCTCATTTAGCTCTACAAAGTTCTTCATAGGGGTGACATTAAGACCAGGTGAGCGATTCAGGCTCCTGGGAGCCTCTTGTGTTTAGATATTTACCTTAAATATGGTGTCAAAAGGTCGATCCAAGATAACACATATTAAAATTAGTCAACCTGTGACCTTTGAGCTTAAGGTAATTTTAACCCCAAAAAAGTGTAAACTTATTAATAACATGGACTTGATAGCTAATTATAGAAACTTTGATGTATGTTTATTAATATAACATAGATTATGTGAATAAAATGTGGAATAGGTTTAAATGACAAAGCATCTATAAAACAACCAATGTTTAGATATCTGAAATGAAAAATAACCTGTAGTCGTCAAAATGATACATTGTTTGTTGCCACAGTCTTTTCCTCATGGTCAAGTAACTGTAAACAGGGAAATTTTGTGGCTGTTTTATTTTCATGATTTTTGCTTTGACATTGCTAGCACTAAGATTAAACTGCATCAATATATTTGTCTTCCATTGTAACAATATAACAGCACGTATTTAAAACTACAAAAAAATAGACGGCACAAAAATTTCTTGGTTTACAGTAATGTTACCTAATTTTCTGTGAACAGTTTAGTTAGTCTTTAAGATTAAAATGAAAAAAAATATACATAAATTATTTAACAAAAGTATCAACCATAGGATTTTACATTAAACAAGGGAGATAATTTATAGGAAAATTAGATAATTTTTGTAGATTTTTTCTGATGACCAACTTTATGTAAATGGCTTGGCCTCTTCTACCTAATCCATTATAATTTGGGCACACTTCAAACCCATTTATTGTGAAACATGCCTGGTGGCCTTTCTTTAGTATTGTTTTGAATAAAAGATCAAGATATTTCACTTGTTATATAAATTGTTTTCTCTGGTAGGATATTTGTCAGCAAAAGTGTCCTTTCTACCTGTCTGAATGTTAAGCCATATGTACTTGTTATTTTAGATGGCTGTCTACAAGGAATTACCTGGACATGTGTATGAAAATGCTACAGAACTTGGACTGGAGGTAAATTAAAACTGTTACACTTCTAAGTTAAAAAAACTATGGAAATATGAAACATTTCTTTAAGCTTGATAATAAATGATAAGTTGATTTTTTAAACATGTCATTAACAGAATTTTTTATTGTTGAAATTATTGATAAACTTAATTAAGATTGTTATATACACCAGATTTGTTTCCTTGTTCTGTGCATGATCAATATCCTTGGTGCTGGATTTGACTTCTCTTTTCTAGCTTTTTGGGTAAAGATTCTTTTATTTCAATGCTTTTATTTTTTTGCCTTTCTTACAGTTTGTTGTTTTGGTTATATTTTCAGAGTAATTTAAAAGTAGATAATGACTATGTTTCTTCCTTCTTACAACGCCATCTCCCAGAAACTAGACTTCTGAAAGGGGAGGACAAGGATCTGAAATATAAAACACAGAATCTTCAACGAGTACATAAGAGAAAAAGGGAGGTAATCCGAGGGAAACGAGGTAGTGGAATGTCAGTCAAGGAAAGAAAGAGATTAAAGCTGTTTGACATCAAGAAGGAACACCAAACGTAATTTAAACAACTTATCGTATCTTTATTTTACATCTGCTAAGTTGTTTTTTTTTTTTTGGGGGGGGGGGGGTATATAGGAATCGCTCTGTCTATCTGTCTATATATTTGATAAGCGAAGCTCCGTCTCAATCCCTAAATGGATTTTAATGAAACTTTACATGAAGGAAGTATATCATATGGAGATGTGCATTAAGAAATTTCAATGTACTTGAATATCATTCAAGGGAGATAATTGGACAATATTATATTGTTCATTGAGAGAACCTAAAAGTGCTACTCCTCCTAAACAGTTCAATGGCTTTTGATGAAACTTTACATGATGTAAGAACATCATTTAGAGATGTGTATGAGCAAATTTCATTACTCTCGAATATCATAATGCCATTTTGAACTTAAGGTTGGGTTTTTTTGTGTTTTTTTTTCAATATAATGTCAAAATGAAGTGAAGGGTTTCCTTTTTGCTCAAAGTATTCCTTATTGATATAACCACTATTCACATAAATTATATATCCTTTTACCATAATTTATATTATGGAATTATTATGTCTCCCCCCACTTTTGTTGGAAGACATATTGTTTTTGTCCTGTCCATCCGTCCATCTGTCCATCACAAAGTTTGTCAGCACAACTCCTCTGAAACTACTGAACTGATTTCAACAAACCTTGGTATGTAGTTGTGCATATTACCAGGAAATTCTGATCCTCAAACTTTTGTTGGAGTTATTGACCTTTTGAACTTAGAAATTTTGGGAAAAACAGGGGAAACATCGTTTTTGCCTGCAAACTTAAATTTTGCATTGGACTTGTACTTGCAAACATTAAATAAGTCTAAAATTAAGCCTTTTTCCACTAGAAATATCAAATATTGAGTTAAATGTACATTTAGATTTTGTTCTTGATGTTATGAGATGTTTTGGCATCACACTACAATTGTATAGATAATGCTCTATTTACAGGTATGAGAAGTATGTTCCAATGAATGAAATATGGAAAGGTTACATCAATGATATCATTAACCCAAAAAGGTTAGTTCTGTAGTACTGTGAATTCATTTATTTTTGTGGGTTTCAATTTTCATACTTCTTTTTCAAAAGAAAAGTTTGTTGATTCTTAAATTCATGATTCTGAAAGCTTCGGCATTCAGATCAATGTTAAATTCCCTTTTCATTGGGTATCAAATTTTGTGGATTAAGGCCACCCATAAAAACCACGAAAATTGATACCCCGTGAATAATAATGCAAACACAGTAGTATAGAGAAATCATTGCCATTGAGGAATGTGAAATCTATAAAATACAATCATGTCATGTAAACTTGAGATAATATTTATGTTTTTACATAATCAAGCAAAGAGTCTGTCAAAAAGCAGGGTGGGGCACAGTAAGGGTATTACCATATTTTTAGAGGGGAATCTTTCTTTGTGGTTTTCATGATTCATTCTTAACCAATGATTTTCCTGACACATGAAAGCCACATAAATAGATTCTTATATAAACTACACCCATGAACAAAGGAAACATTGACAACAAGTGGTGTGTAAATTTCCAATATACACTGGGTCAACCTCACAGTAACTTTCACGCTAAAACCAGTTGTGTCATAATATATTTTGTGCACAAAAAAATAAAAAATGGCAGACACTTTGTCTTGCACTATACAGGGTTCCCACTCTTCCTGGAATCCTGGAAAAGTTATGGAATTTGAGAATTTCAATTCCAAGCCTTGAAAAGTCATGGAATTTGTAAATTTAGGCCAGATCATGGAAAAGTCATGGAATTTCTGACACAAGAAATGTATGACAATAAACAAAACATGTCAGATTTCTATTATAACCAATTTTAGTCATCCTTGAGGAACTTGCCCCGAAAAAATGTACACTTTTAAGATCGAGATTTACATTGTACATGTATATGTTTAAAAGTGCTATGATAATTGTTAAAAACGGGTCATGGAAAACGGTTAAAACACCCTTGTATAGTCATGAAAAAATCATGAAATTTTGGAACAAAAAAAAGGTTGGAACCCTGACTAAAGGTATTAGGGAAAAAACACAAAAATGGCATATTAGAATAAAAATAATCCACGGCCACCCGTGGTTTATTGTAGATTTTAACATGGGTATCCATTTTTGTTTCGTTTATTTTACCCCTGGTTCTGCTGCACTAGTCTACACTCAAGGCAAAATATTAACGAAAACAATGGCAACCCATCTTCAAATCTCCAATAACCATGGGCATCCAAGGTACTGTCAAAATGTTTGTGTTGGTCAGTGGTACATTCGTCAGTTATTTTTATAAAAAAAAACATTAAAAAAAATCAACATTAACCATATCATGTCTTGTTCTTCATGAATGAAATGAGTAAGTAATTTAATCAAAAAGCCACAAAATCACTTGAAAAATCTATGCAATTAAATTTAAGTATTTTTACATTAATCGGTATATTTTAATATTTTTGTCATTTTTGTCTCATTATATACATCAGATTTAAAGATTTATGAAACTCAAGTTTTATTGCAGCTTGAATGACAACAATATGTCAGCAGCACAAGAGAAGCTATTGAAGGCGGACTTCCATGGCAGTTGTATTACAGTTCAAAGGTCAAAGTGTCCGTCATATGTTGGTGTGTGTGGGATAGTCCTACAGGAAACCAGAAACACATTTAAACTTATCACAAAAGAGAACCAAGTCAAATGTAAGACTTTTATAGATCATTTATTTACCACAAAAGAGAACCAAGTCAAATGTAAGACTTTTATAGATCATTTATTTACCACAAAAGAGAACCAAGTCAAATGTAAGACTTTTATAGATCATTTATTTATCTCTTATTAGTGTATTCAGAAGAAATACATATTTGTAATTGAAGGTCAAAAAAAATTTTTTTTTTATAAAAAATTAATATTCTGTACAACAAACACTCACGGTTATTCTTTCTTAAAGAATGAAGATTCATGGCTTCAAATTTTTATGTTTATTTTAAATTTTTTCCATAAAACAATAGCTTATATAACACAATATCTAGTCTTGGTTGAAATTTGTTGCTTAACATCAAACTTCAAATCATAAACATTGGTTTCAACAAAGAATGATCAATCAAATACATATTTTATATGTAAATGAAAAGTTATTTTTTTACAGGTATACCTAAGATGAACTGTGTGTTTGCTATAGAAATAGGAGACTACATTTTTACATTACATGGGAATCAGTTCAGAGTGAAGACTGCAGACAGATGCAATAAAAAATTCAAGCTGAAAGAAACTGTGGAAATATAATATATGTTGTGTACCAATAATAAATTTTCAGTTTAAACTCATCATTTCTTTTATAGGTATCAATAATCAATACTTTTGGGGATAAGGTAATTTACTTAAGTGTTTTAAAAGTTATCAAAGTATGCCCTTTTCATAGGCAAAGACATATGGATGTATGTACTGGTGGCATAAACATTTTATTCCAACAACTACAATGACAAGGTTAAAGAAACTTGAAAGGCATATACCCAAGTACATGTACCATACTAGTTGCTTATTTATTATATATATATATATGATTTATTCTGATAAAACCATAGCAGTACATGGTATACAGAAAAACAAATAAAAATATTAGTTTCGTACCAATGGATCTTTGTCCCTCCATGAATGCGACGGAGGGACCTAGTAATGGCCTTCGTGCATCCGTCACACTATTGTGAGGGCAACTCCTCTGAGACTGCTCAACAGATTGTGATGAAATTTTGTAGGATTGTTTATCATGATATGTAGTTGATCATATTGCAGCTTCATTTCGATTCAACGAATTTTATAGGAGTTAAGGGACTTTATGGACTTTGTCCATTTTAGGTCATAGGAACATATTGTGAGGGTAACTGCTCTGAGACTGCTCGACAGATTATGATGAAATTTTATAGGAATGTATGTCATGATATGAAGTTGATCACAATGCAATGCCATTTTGATTCGAAGAATTTTATAGGAGTTATGGGACTTTATCGACTTAATATAGTGTATGTCATATTAACTCCTTGTATTTATATTAGTATGTGGTTGTATGTACAATGTATATTACATGTAATACTATTTTGAGTTTGACCAATTCTACATGAAAAATGAAACTATATTGTCAAAGTGAATTTTTCAACTTTAATGTGGCGATGGGGGACATTGGCTATGTGTAGCAATCTTGTAAGTTTCACTGCATCTGTCCGTCTGTCTTGATATGTGAGTCCATAACGATAAGTTTATACAGATCATCTTTATCTTTTTACGGGAGTTATGACCCTTTGAAAGTTCACTGCATTTTCTGCACAATTTTCAAAAGGTTTATAGAATTTGAACTGATTTTTATACGACCGCAAAATTTTTGTGATCATATAATGTTATGGCGATGTCGTCGTCGTTGTCGTCGTCGTCGTCTGGGGACACTTTGGTTTCCGTGCGATAACTTGAGTAAATGTTGACCAAATGTTATGAAATTTTTATATGATGTTTGTTACCACTAAAGGAAGGTTGGTATTGCATTTGGGGATTGTGGCCCCTACCATTTTAGAAAAAAGGGCCAAAAAGGGCTAAAACGGGTGTATTGACAAAACTGTTGTAGAATTTTTTTTATTCGTTCGATTTTGAAAATTCTTATTTGATTTAATTAATCATTAAATTCTGTCAACAAAATGTGTAAACGGTTTTTATATTTATTGCACTGTTACATTGCTACTGGGGGTCACAAAAAGTTGACTTTTTTATTTGTGGTCCGATTTTCAAAATCTTTTTTTCATTGGAATCCTTGTGAAAATCCCTGCCTGCGTTTTTCAATCAGATTTGCAATATCTCTTACCGTTTTTGAGAAATTAGGGGTCAAAGGGGCCAAAAACACCATTTGTTAAAGTTTGTCGAGGCAAATAGTACTTTTTTTATTATACCAAAAATTAAGTTGTAGTGGACCTGCCAATTGTTATGAAGTTTAGATATGATGATTATATCCACTAAAGGAATGTTGATTTTGTATTTGGGGTTTGTGGCCCCTACTGTTATAGAAAAAAAGGGCCAAAAAGTCCTAAAACTGGTGTATTGACAAAACTATTGTAGAATATACGATAATGAGATGTGGAATAAGTGTACGCGACACAACAAACATAAACAAACAGCAATTCAAAAAATCACAACGGAAAACAGCAAGCAGTCTTCAACATGACCATAGGTCACTGCTTACCGTCTTGCATTGGCCCAAGACTTATAATACAATACAAAAGTATCAAAACCAATCCCTAAATCATCAACGAAAGACTCAATTCTTGACATAAAACAGTTAACATAGAATGACAAGGACAAACAAAGGCTTTGGCAAAGTTTCCTGGCTTAGGACAGGCACATATAAAATGTGGCGGGGTTAAACTAGTTTTTTGGATCCAACCTTCCCCCTATTGATAAGCTTGCACAAAGCTACATATAAAACACACTGTAAAACTCAATCGACAAAAGTTCAATTCAACAAGAGAGAACCTAAGACAAAATACTGTACGAAAACAACAAGACAAGGAGGAACTCTCTTGAGAACACTCGAAGTTACTGACAACTAGCTAAGAAACATTTATCGATTGATGTAAAAGAATCAAATACATCAGTTCTAAATCCGACACCCCACGTCAAAACAATGAATGATTAAGAGTTGTATCACCATACAGAACCGACATACTTGATCGCTGTGGTGCTTTTAAATAATACAGTGGATACAAAGTGAAAATTTAACGTTTTAAAGTTACTATCAAGCTATCAATATTTCTGCCAAAACATACCAAATGCAAAGATTTTACTAAAACATTGAATTCGTATCCTTTTTTCAAAAGGTTTTTAAGCCAGTTTTTAATTTCCATAAGGTTGTTTTTGAATTTTTGTGCTTTATAAACTACATTGCTATAAAAGTCAGGATGAGATATTCCTTTAACAATCAGAAATCTACGTGTACAATCAAATTTTTCGATGAGATGTCCATATTTATGTGCAAATTTTGTAAAAGATTTGACTAATTTGTGGTAACGGTAACCTTGTTTTAGTAATTTTTCTGTAATAAAACGGTTTTTATCATTAAAATCAGACACATCACTGCAAATGCGAGCATACCTGACTAATTGTGAAATGTATACCCCGTAAGCTGGAGCTAATGGTACGTCTCCTTCAAGAAACGGAAAATTAACTATTGGGAATGAAAAGTCATCCCGTTTATCATATACTTTAGTGTGTAATCTACCATTGATAATGCTTAAGTCCAAATCTAGAAATGGACATATACTGTCGGTTGAGTTTGCTTTATTTAGGGTTAATTCAATGTTTATTATTCATACGATTTTGAAAATTCTTTTTTACCAAATTCATCATTTAATTCGGTCTACTAAATGTGCCATTGATTTTGATATGTATTTCACCATTACATTGCTACAGGGGGCTAAAGACAGGCCACACAGTAACTTTCACGCTAAAACCAGTTGTGTCATAATATATTTTGTGCACAAAAAAATAAAAAATGGCAGACACTTTGTCTTGCACTATACAGGGTTCCCACTCTTCCTGGAATCCTGGAAAAGTTATGGAATTTGAGAATTTCAATTCCAAGCCTTGAAAAGTCATGGAATTTGTAAATTTAGGCCAGATCATGGAAAAGTCATGGAATTTCTGACACAAGAAATGTATGACAATAAACAAAACATGTCAGATTTCTATTATAACCAATTTTAGTCATCCTTGAGGAACTTGCCCCGAAAAAATGTACACTTTTAAGATCGAGATTTACATTGTACATGTATATGTTTAAAAGTGCTATGATAATTGTTAAAAACGGGTCATGGAAAACGGTTAAAACACCCTTGTATAGTCATGAAAAAATCATGAAATTTTGGAACAAAAAAAAGGTTGGAACCCTGACTAAAGGTATTAGGGAAAAAACACAAAAATGGCATATTAGAATAAAAATAATCCACGGCCACCCGTGGTTTATTGTAGATTTTAACATGGGTATCCATTTTTGTTTCGTTTATTTTACCCCTGGTTCTGCTGCACTAGTCTACACTCAAGGCAAAATATTAACGAAAACAATGGCAACCCATCTTCAAATCTCCAATAACCATGGGCATCCAAGGTACTGTCAAAATGTTTGTGTTGGTCAGTGGTACATTCGTCAGTTATTTTTATAAAAAAAAACATTAAAAAAAATCAACATTAACCATATCATGTCTTGTTCTTCATGAATGAAATGAGTAAGTAATTTAATCAAAAAGCCACAAAATCACTTGAAAAATCTATGCAATTAAATTTAAGTATTTTTACATTAATCGGTATATTTTAATATTTTTGTCATTTTTGTCTCATTATATACATCAGATTTAAAGATTTAAGAAACTCAAGTTTTATTGCAGCTTGAATGACAACAATATGTCAGCAGCACAAGAGAAGCTATTGAAGGCGGACTTCCATGGCAGTTGTATTACAGTTCAAAGGTCAAAGTGTCCGTCATATGTTGGTGTGTGTGGGATAGTCCTACAGGAAACCAGAAACACATTTAAACTTATCACAAAAGAGAACCAAGTCAAATGTAAGACTTTTATAGATCATTTATTTACCACAAAAGAGAACCAAGTCAAATGTAAGACTTTTATAGATCATTTATTTACCACAAAAGAGAACCAAGTCAAATGTAAGACTTTTATAGATCATTTATTTATCTCTTATTAGTGTATTCAGAAGAAATACATATTTGTAATTGAAGGTCAAAAAAAATTTTTTTTTTATAAAAAATTAATATTCTGTACAACAAACACTCACGGTTATTCTTTCTTAAAGAATGAAGATTCATGGCTTCAAATTTTTATGTTTATTTTAAATTTTTTCCATAAAACAATAGCTTATATAACACAATATCTAGTCTTGGTTGAAATTTGTTGCTTAACATCAAACTTCAAATCATAAACATTGGTTTCAACAAAGAATGATCAATCAAATACATATTTTATATGTAAATGAAAAGTTATTTTTTTACAGGTATACCTAAGATGAACTGTGTGTTTGCTATAGAAATAGGAGACTACATTTTTACATTACATGGGAATCAGTTCAGAGTGAAGACTGCAGACAGATGCAATAAAAAATTCAAGCTGAAAGAAACTGTGGAAATATAATATATGTTGTGTACCAATAATAAATTTTCAGTTTAAACTCATCATTTCTTTTATAGGTATCAATAATCAATACTTTTGGGGATAAGGTAATTTACTTAAGTGTTTTAAAAGTTATCAAAGTATGCCCTTTTCATAGGCAAAGACATATGGATGTATGTACTGGTGGCATAAACATTTTATTCCAACAACTACAATGACAAGGTTAAAGAAACTTGAAAGGCATATACCCAAGTACATGTACCATACTAGTTGCTTATTTATTATATATATATATATGATTTATTCTGATAAAACCATAGCAGTACATGGTATACAGAAAAACAAATAAAAATATTAGTTTCGTACCAATGGATCTTTGTCCCTCCATGAATGCGACGGAGGGACCTAGTAATGGCCTTCGTGCATCCGTCACACTATTGTGAGGGCAACTCCTCTGAGACTGCTCAACAGATTGTGATGAAATTTTGTAGGATTGTTTATCATGATATGTAGTTGATCATATTGCAGCTTCATTTCGATTCAACGAATTTTATAGGAGTTAAGGGACTTTATGGACTTTGTCCATTTTAGGTCATAGGAACATATTGTGAGGGTAACTGCTCTGAGACTGCTCGACAGATTATGATGAAATTTTATAGGAATGTATGTCATGATATGAAGTTGATCACAATGCAATGCCATTTTGATTCGAAGAATTTTATAGGAGTTATGGGACTTTATCGACTTAATATAGTGTATGTCATATTAACTCCTTGTATTTATATTAGTATGTGGTTGTATGTACAATGTATATTACATGTAATACTATTTTGAGTTTGACCAATTCTACATGAAAAATGAAACTATATTGTCAAAGTGAATTTTTCAACTTTAATGTGGCGATGGGGGACATTGGCTATGTGTAGCAATCTTGTAAGTTTCACTGCATCTGTCCGTCTGTCTTGATATGTGAGTCCATAACGATAAGTTTATACAGATCATCTTTATCTTTTTACGGGAGTTATGACCCTTTGAAAGTTCACTGCATTTTCTGCACAATTTTCAAAAGGTTTATAGAATTTGAACTGATTTTTATACGACCGCAAAATTTTTGTGATCATATAATGTTATGGCGATGTCGTCGTCGTTGTCGTCGTCGTCGTCTGGGGACACTTTGGTTTCCGTGCGATAACTTGAGTAAATGTTGACCAAATGTTATGAAATTTTTATATGATGTTTGTTACCACTAAAGGAAGGTTGGTATTGCATTTGGGGATTGTGGCCCCTACCATTTTAGAAAAAAGGGCCAAAAAGGGCTAAAACGGGTGTATTGACAAAACTGTTGTAGAATTTTTTTTATTCGTTCGATTTTGAAAATTCTTATTTGATTTAATTAATCATTAAATTCTGTCAACAAAATGTGTAAACGGTTTTTATATTTATTGCACTGTTACATTGCTACTGGGGGTCACAAAAAGTTGACTTTTTTATTTGTGGTCCGATTTTCAAAATCTTTTTTTCATTGGAATCCTTGTGAAAATCCCTGCCTGCGTTTTTCAATCAGATTTGCAATATCTCTTACCGTTTTTGAGAAATTAGGGGTCAAAGGGGCCAAAAACACCATTTGTTAAAGTTTGTCGAGGCAAATAGTTTTATACCAAAAATTAAGTTGTAGTGGACCTGCCAATTGTTATGAAGTTTAGATATGATGATTATATCCACTAAAGGAATGTTGATTTTGTATTTGGGGTTTGTGGCCCCTACTGTTATAGAAAAAAAGGGCCAAAAAGTCCTAAAACTGGTGTATTGACAAAACTATTGTAGAATATACGATAATGAGATGTGGAATAAGTGTACGCGACACAACAAACATAAACAAACAGCAATTCAAAAAATCACAACGGAAAACAGCAAGCAGTCTTCAACATGACCATAGGTCACTGCTTACCGTCTTGCATTGGCCCAAGACTTATAATACAATACAAAAGTATCAAAACCAATCCCTAAATCATCAACGAAAGACTCAATTCTTGACATAAAACAGTTAACATAGAATGACAAGGACAAACAAAGGCTTTGGCAAAGTTTCCTGGCTTAGGACAGGCACATATAAAATGTGGCGGGGTTAAACTAGTTTTTTGGATCCAACCTTCCCCCTATTGATAAGCTTGCACAAAGCTACATATAAAACACACTGTAAAACTCAATCGACAAAAGTTCAATTCAACAAGAGAGAACCTAAGACAAAATACTGTACGAAAACAACAAGACAAGGAGGAACTCTCTTGAGAACACTCGAAGTTACTGACAACTAGCTAAGAAACATTTATCGATTGATGTAAAAGAATCAAATACATCAGTTCTAAATCCGACACCCCACGTCAAAACAATGAATGATTAAGAGTTGTATCACCATACAGAACCGACATACTTGATCGCTGTGGTGCTTTTAAATAATACAGTGGATACAAAGTGAAAATTTAACGTTTTAAAGTTACTATCAAGCTATCAATATTTCTGCCAAAACATACCAAATGCAAAGATTTTACTAAAACATTGAATTCGTATCCTTTTTTCAAAAGGTTTTTAAGCCAGTTTTTAATTTCCATAAGGTTGTTTTTGAATTTTTGTGCTTTATAAACTACATTGCTATAAAAGTCAGGATGAGATATTCCTTTAACAATCAGAAATCTACGTGTACAATCAAATTTTTCGATGAGATGTCCATATTTATGTGCAAATTTTGTAAAAGATTTGACTAATTTGTGGTAACGGTAACCTTGTTTTAGTAATTTTTCTGTAATAAAACGGTTTTTATCATTAAAATCAGACACATCACTGCAAATGCGAGCATACCTGACTAATTGTGAAATGTATACCCCGTAAGCTGGAGCTAATGGTACGTCTCCTTCAAGAAACGGAAAATTAACTATTGGGAATGAAAAGTCATCCCGTTTATCATATACTTTAGTGTGTAATCTACCATTGATAATGCTTAAGTCCAAATCTAGAAATGGACATATACTGTCGGTTGAGTTTGCTTTATTTAGGGTTAATTCAATGTTTATTATTCATACGATTTTGAAAATTCTTTTTTACCAAATTCATCATTTAATTCGGTCTACTAAATGTGCCATTGATTTTGATATGTATTTCACCATTACATTGCTACAGGGGGCTAAAGACAGGCCACACCCTTAAAATCAACTTTTTTTATTTGTGGTCCGATTTTCAAAATCTTTTTTTCATTGGATTCCTTATGAAAATCCCTGCTTTAATTTGCAATCAGATTTGCAATATCTCTTAAAAATTTTGAGAAATTAGGGGACAAAGGGCCAAAAATGTCAATTAATACATGTATATTATAAAGGCTTTTTGTATTAGATGTTGATGTAAATACATATGTGTGAAATATGCATTTTAAAGTCCACCACAGGATGCATGTGTCAAAAAGCTTTATAAGTCCACCATGGGTTTCCTGTGACCAAAGCAATAGACTATCCATATTGGGCCTCCAACGTACAGGGTTCAACTTGTTGCGGTCGTATCATGCTGCGCTCGGCGTAGCTTTTTATTTTGTATGAAAGTCTACAATGATGAGTAACATATCATAATCAAGTTTATGTTCTGGTCTGCTCTTTTTAGTTTTGCCAGATTTATTACCCTTCGGACATTGAAATATGGGGCTGCTAGCTAGGGGACTATGCATTGTTTTGCAATATTTTCAGAATACTTGTTCAATCTTGATGTTCAGCTACTTTGAATTCATACAAGAGAAGGGTAAAACAAATTGCTAAACCTTTCGACCCTAGTTCTAGTTGAATGGAACTAGGTATGCAGTTGCCTAAGTTATAGTGATTAATATCTCTATCCTCATCATCTGTCTTTGATCTCCAACTATTTATTTAGAGATCAGCATTTTGAAGTACTAAACCAGAAAACTCTTAGAAAAAGATTAACTAAATCTGTTTAACTAAAATCTCTGCAAAAAACCACCCTACAAAACAAAATAAGTATAAACCAGAAAACTGTAAACCAGACTGATCAACCAGATAATGTAAGTAAACCCAACATTAATGGAGCCAGAAAGCTGACTAATCAAAAATACACTGACTAAAACCAAATAACATCCTTTAACTAAATGAAAAACCCCAAACAACTTTAAATAAACAAAAAAAAACCAAGTTTTTGTCTGTCTTAAGCAAATACCAAACCAAAAATGGTTTTTAAGCCAGGCAACTGTCTAAACCAAACACTGATTAAATCTAAAGCCTGTTTTAACCAAACACTGATTAAATCTAAAGCCTGTTTTAACCAAACACTGATTAAATCTAAAGCCTGTTTTAACCAAACACTGATTAAACCTGAAACATTACTAAACCAAACACTGATTAAACCTGAAACATTACTAAACCAAACATTGATTAAACCTGAAACATTACTAGACCAAACACTGATTAAACCTGAAACATGACGACCAAACACTGATTAAACCTGAAACATTACTAGACCAAACACTGATTAAACCTAAAACATAACTAGACCAAACACTGATTAAATCTGAAACATTACTAGACCAAACACTGATTAAACCTGAAACATTACTAGACCAAACACTGATTAAACCTGAAACATTACTAGACCAAACACTGATTAAATCTGAAACATGACTAGACCAAACACTGATTAAACCTGAAACATTACTAGACCAAACACTGATTAAATCTGAAACATTACTAGACCAAACACTGATTAAACCTGAAACATTACTAGACCAAACACTGATTAAACCTGAAACATTACTAGACCAAACACTGATTAAATCTGAAACATGACTAGACCAAACACTGATTAAACCTGAAACATTACTAGACCAAACACTGATTAAACCTGAAACATGACTAAACAAAACACTGATTAAACCTGAAACATTACTAGACCAAACACTGATTAAACCTGAAACATTACTAGACCAAACACTGATTAAACCTGAAACATTACTAGACCAAACACTGATTAAACCTGAAACATTACTAGACCAAACACTGATTAAATCTGAAACATAACTAGACCAAACACTGATCAAACCTGAAACATTACTAGACCAAACACTGATTAAATCTGAAACATTACTAGACCAAACACTGATTAAACCTGAAACATTACTAGACCAAACACTGATTAAACCTGAAACATTACTGGACCAAACACTGATTAAACCTGAAACATGACTAGACCAAACACTGATTAAATCTGAAACATTACTAGACCAAACACTGATTAAACCTGAAACATTACTAGACCAAACACTGATTAAATCTGAAACATTACTAGACCAAACACTGATTAAACCTGAAACATTACTAGACCAAACACTGATTAAACATGAAACATGACTAAACCAAACACTGATTAAATCTAAAGCCTGTTTTAACCAAACACTGATTAAATCTAAAGCCTGTTTTAACCAAACACTGATTAAACCTGAAACATTACTAAACCAAACACTGATTAAACCTGAAACATTACTAAACCAAACACTGATTAAACCTGAAACATTACTAGACCAAACACTGATTAAACCTGAAACATTACTAGACCAAACACTGATTAAACCTGAAACATGACTAGACCAAACACTGATTAAACCTGAAACATTACTAGACCAAACACTGATTAAACCTGAAACATTACTAGACCAAACACTGATTAAACATGAAACATGACTAAACCAAACACTGATTAAACCTGAAACATTACTAGACCAAACACTGATTAAACCTGAAACATTACTAGACCAAACACTGATTAAACCTGAAACATTACTAGACCAAACACTGATTAAACCTGAAACATTACTAGACCAAACACTGATTAAACCTGAAACATTACTAGACCAAACACTGATTAAACCTGAAACATTACTAGACCAAACACTGATTAAACCTGAAACATTGCTAGACCAAACACTGATTAAACCTGAAACATGACTAAACCAAACACTGATTAAACCTGAAACATTACTAGACCAAACATTGATTAAGCCTGAAACATGACTAGACCAAACACTGATTAAACCTGAAACATTACTAGACCAAACACTGATTAAACCTGAAACATTACTAGACCAAACACTGATTAAACATGAAACATGACTAAACCAAACACTGATTAAACATGAAACATAACTAAACCAAACACTGATTAAACATGAAACATTACTAGACCAAACACTGATTAAACATGAAACATGACTAAACAACATGAAACATGACTAAACCAAACACTGATTAAACATGAAACATTACTAGACCAAACACTGATTAAATCTGAAACATAACTAGACCAAACACTGATCAAACCTGAAACATTACTAGACCAAACACTGATTAAATCTGAAACATTACTAGACCAAACACTGATTAAACCTGAAACATTACTAGACCAAACACTGATTAAACCTGAAACATTACTGGACCAAACACTGATTAAACCTGAAACATGACTAGACCAAACACTGATTAAATCTGAAACATTACTAGACCAAACACTGATTAAACCTGAAACATTACTAGACCAAACACTGATTAAATCTGAAACATTACTAGACCAAACACTGATTAAACCTGAAACATTACTAGACCAAACACTGATTAAACATGAAACATGACTAAACCAAACACTGATTAAATCTAAAGCCTGTTTTAACCAAACACTGATTAAATCTAAAGCCTGTTTTAACCAAACACTGATTAAACCTGAAACATTACTAAACCAAACACTGATTAAACCTGAAACATTACTAAACCAAACACTGATTAAACCTGAAACATTACTAGACCAAACACTGATTAAACCTGAAACATTACTAGACCAAACACTGATTAAACCTGAAACATGACTAGACCAAACACTGATTAAACCTGAAACATTACTAGACCAAACACTGATTAAACCTGAAACATTACTAGACCAAACACTGATTAAACATGAAACATGACTAAACCAAACACTGATTAAACCTGAAACATTACTAGACCAAACACTGATTAAACCTGAAACATTACTAGACCAAACACTGATTAAACCTGAAACATTACTAGACCAAACACTGATTAAACCTGAAACATTACTAGACCAAACACTGATTAAACCTGAAACATTACTAGACCAAACACTGATTAAACCTGAAACATTACTAGACCAAACACTGATTAAACCTGAAACATTGCTAGACCAAACACTGATTAAACCTGAAACATGACTAAACCAAACACTGATTAAACCTGAAACATTACTAGACCAAACATTGATTAAGCCTGAAACATGACTAGACCAAACACTGATTAAACCTGAAACATTACTAGACCAAACACTGATTAAACCTGAAACATTACTAGACCAAACACTGATTAAACATGAAACATGACTAAACCAAACACTGATTAAACATGAAACATAACTAAACCAAACACTGATTAAACATGAAACATTACTAGACCAAACACTGATTAAACATGAAACATGACTAAACAACATGAAACATGACTAAACCAAACACTGATTAAACATGAAACATTACTAGACCAAACACTGATTAAACATGAAACATTACTAGACCAAACACTGATTAAACATGAAACATTACTAGACATAACACTGATTAAATCTGAAACATGACTAAACAAAACACTGATTAAACCTGAAACATTACTAGACCAAACACTGATTAAACCTGAAACATTTCTAGACCAAACACTGATTAAACCTGAAACATTACTAGACCAAACACTGATTAAACCTGAAACATGACGACCAAACACTGATTAAACCTGAAACATTACTAGACCAAACATTGATTAAACCTGAAACATTACTAGACCAAACACTGATTAAACCTGAAACATTACTAAACCAAACATTGATTAAACCTGAACCAAACACAGATTAATTTTTATTCTTTAACCTGCATAAACCATTAACTGACTTAATCTAAAACTTGTCTAAATCAAATACTGACTTAATCTAAAACCGATCTTAACCAAACACAGACTAAACCATTAAACCTAAAACTTGTCTAAACCAAACACTGACTTAACTTTAAACTTCTCTAAACCAAACACAGACGAAACCAGGAAACCTGTCTTAGCTAAACACTGTCTAAAACAATTACATTTCCAAACTAACAATTTTACTAAAAAAGAAACTGATCAAAAGTTTATGCTGACTAAACCTGTTTAAACTAAACACAGACAAAACCTGTCTAATCCAAACACAAAATAAACCTGAAACCTGTCTAGACCATACTCGGACTTAACCTAATCTAAAGCCTTAACTTTGTCTAAACTAAAAGCTTTTACTACCAAGACAAAGACCTTTCAAACACAAACATAACCAGACACCTGTCTAAACCAAACATAGACGATATCAAAAACTTTTCAAAACCTGAAGTCTGCTTTAACCAAATTCAGGCTAAACCAGGAAACCCATTGAACTATTGAACTAAAACTAAACACAGGCAAAATCTGTCATGACCAAAACATGGACTAAACAGAGATCTTTCTAAACCAATACATGCCGGGCACGGTCATCTTCCGTTGTTTGTTATGAGTTTTTTGCCGGGTAGGGTCATCTTCCGTTGTTTGTTATGAGTTTTTTGCCGGACAGGGTCATCTTCCGTTGTTTATTATGAGTATTTTGCCGGGCAGGGTCATCTTCCGTTGTTTGTTATATTTTTTTTTGCCGGGCAGGGTCATCTTCCGTTGTTTGTTATGAGTTTTTTGCTCGGCAGGGTCATCTTCCGTTGTTTGTTATCATTTTTTTTGCCGGGCAGGGTCATCTTCCGTTGTTTGTTATAATTTTTTTTGCCGGGCAGGGTCATCTTCCGTTGTTTGTTATGAGTTTTTTGCTCGGCAGGGTCATCTTCCGTTGTTTGTTATCATTTTTTTTGCCGGGCAGGGTCATCTTCCGTTGTTTGTTATATTTTTTTTTTGCCGGGCAGGGTCATCTTCCGTTGTTTGTTATGAGTTTTTTGCTCGGCAGGGTCATCTTCCGTTGTTTGTTATCATTTTTTTTGCCGGGCAGGGTCATCTTCCGTTGTTTGTTATAATTTTTTTTGCCGGGCAGGGTCATCTTCCGTTGTTTGTTATGAGTTTTTTGCTCGGCAGGGTCATCTTCCGTTGTTTGTTATCATTTTTTTGCCGGGCAGGGTCATCTTCCGTTGTTTGTTATAATTTTTTTTGCCGGGCAGGGTCATCTTCCGTTGTTTGTTATCATTTTTTTTGCCGGGCAGGGTCATCTTCCGTTGTTTATTGTGATTTTTTTGCCCGGCAGGGTCATCTTCCGTTGTTTGTTATCATTAGCTCACCTGGACCGAAGGTCCAGGTGAGCTATTACCATCACTTGGCGTCCGTCGTCGTCCGCGTCGTCGTCGTCGTCGTCGTCGTTGTCGTCGTCGTCGTCGTCGTCGTCCGTTAACAATTTTTAAAAAATCTTCTTCTCTGAAACTGCTGAACAGAATTTCTTCAAACTTGATATGATTGATCCATAGGGTGTCCTGCACAAAAATTGTGTTCGGTATTTTGATCCGTCAAAAAACATGGCCGCTGTTGCTAAAAATAGACCAGGGGGGTCAGACTATTGTTTTCGGCTTATAAATCAAAAAGTATAAGAGATAGAGGAAATCTGAGGCCACGCTACTGATTCAGCATCAAAAGCTCTACAAAAGTCTCCATTTGGTCAAAGTTGTCAGATGACCCCTTATAGGGGTTACGGCCCCTTAAAGGTGAAAAATAGCTTTTTTTCATGTTTTTGGCCTACAGAATGAAAACTATTGCAGATAGAGATTAGCTGTTGCTTGCTTAAATGTTCAGCTCATTTAACTCTACAAAAGTCTCTATAGGGTCGAAGTTGTCAGATGACCCCTTATAGGGGTTACAGCCCCTTAAAGGTGAAAAATAGCCATTTTTCATGTTTTTGGCCTACAGAATGAAAACTATTGCAGATAGAGATTAGCTGTTGCTTGGTTAAATGTTTAGCTCTTTTAGCTCTACGAAAGTCTCCATAGGGTCGAAGTTGTCAGACAATCCCTATAGGGGTTACGGCCCCTTAAATATAGCGTTTTTTCATTTTTTTGTCCTACAGAATGAAAACTATTGCACATAGAGATTAGCTGTTGCTTGCTTAAATGTTCAGCTCATTTAGCTCTACAAAATTCTCCATAGGGTCGAAGTTGTCAGATGAATCCTTATAGGGGTTACGGCCTCTGAAAAATAGCGATTTTTCATGTTTTTGGCCTACAGAATGAAAATTATTGCAGATAGAGATTAGCTGTTGCTTGCTTAAATGTTCAGCTCATTTAGCTCTACAAAATTCTCCATAGGGTCAAAGTTGTCAGATGACCCCTTATAGGGGTTACGGCCCTTGAAAAATAAAGATTTTTCATGTTTTTGGCCTACAGAATGGAAACTATTGCAGATAGAGATTAGCTGTTGCTTGCTTAAATGTTCAGCTCATTTAGCTCTACAAAAGTCTCCATAGGGTCGAAGTTGTCAGATGACCCCTTATAGGGGTTACGGCCCTTGAAAAATAAAGATTTTTCATGTTTTTGGCCTACAGAATGAAAACTATTGCAGATAGAGATTGGCTGTTGCTTGCTTAAATGTTCAGCTCATTTAGCTCTACAAAATTCTTCAAGGGTCAAAGTTGTCAGATGACCCCTTATAGGGGTTACGGCCCCTGAAAAAAGCGATTTTTCATGTTATTGGCCTACAGAATGGAAACTATTGCAGATAGAGATTAGCTGTTGCTTGCTTAAATGTTCAGCTCATTTAGCTCTACAAAATTCTCCATAGGGTCGAAGTTGTCATATGATCCCTTATAGGGGTTACGGCCCTTGAAAAATAAAGATTTTTCATGTTTTTGGCCTACAGAATGAAAACTATTGCAGATAGAGATTGGCTGTTGCTTGCTTAAATGTTCAGCTCATTTAGCTCTACAAAAGTCTCCATAGGGTCGAAGTTGTCAGATGACTCCTTATAGGGGTTATGGCCCCTTATAGGTGAAAAAGGGTGTTTTTGGCCTATAGAATGAAAACTATTGCAGGTAGAGAAAAGCTGTTGCTTGCTTAAATGTTCAGCTCATTTAGCTCTACAAAAGTATAGGGTCAACATCAAGACCAGGTGAGCGATTCAGGCTCCTGGGAGCCTCTTGTTTTTTTTGCCGGCAGGGTCATCTTCCGTTGTTTGTTATCATTTTTTTTTGCCCGGCAGGGTCATCTTCCGTTGTTATTTATCATTTTTTTGCCGGGCAGGGTCATCTTCCGTTGTTTGTTATGGGTTTTTTTGCTCGGCAGGGTCATCTTCCGTTGTTTGTTATAATTGATTTTTGCCGGGTAGGGTCATCTTCTGTTGTTTGTTATCATTTTTTTTGCCGGGCAGGGTCATCTTCCGTCGTTTGTTATGAGTTTTTTGCTCGGCAGGGTCATCTTCCGTTGTTTGTTATCATTTTTTTTGCCGGGCAGGGTCATCTTCCGTTGTTTATTATGAGTTTTTTGCCGGGCAGGGTCATCTTCCGTTGTTTATTATGAGTTTTTTGCCCGGCAGGGTCATCTTCCGTTGTTTGTTATCATTTTTTTTTGCCGGGAAGGGTCATCTTCCGTTGTTTGTTATCATTTTTTTTGCCGGGAAGGGTCATCTTCCGTTGTTTGTTATCATTTTTTTTTTGCCGGGAAGGGTCATCTTCCGTTGTTTGTTATCATTTTTTTTTGCCGGCAAGGTCATCTTCCGTTGTTTGTTATCATTTTTTTTTGCCCGGCAGGGTCATCTTCCGTTGTTATTTATCATTTTTTTGCCGGGCAGGGTCATCTTCCGTTGTTTGTTATGGGTTTTTTTGCTCGGCAGGGTCATCATAATTTTTTTTTGCCGGGTAGGGTCATCTTCTGTTGTTTGTTATCATTTTTTTTGCCGGGCAGGGTCATCTTCCGTTGTTTGTTATCATTTTTTTGCCGGGCAGGGTCATCTTCCGTTGTTTGTTATCATTTTTTTTGCCGGGAAGGGTCATCTTCCGTTGTTTGTTATCATTTTTTTTGCCGGGAAGGGTCATCTTCCGTTGTTTGTTATCATTTTTTTGCCGGGAAGGGTCATCTTCCGTTATTTATTTTGAGTTTTTTGCCGGGCAGGGTCATCTTCAGTTGTTTGTTGGTAAATTGAAAGTACCGTCTCCAAAGAAGACGTATTTCTATTTTGAGTTTTAAAAAGACGAAAGTAGTTCTCTCAGAAAATTGTGACGGATTTTTTTCTGGCGACATAAGACGACGAATATGGCCAGAAAGACTGATTATATTGCTAAAGCAAGGAACCTGAGCAAGCGAGAGCATATCCACGTGTTTTTTCCAATGTATTAAATTTCACCAATTTTACAAGAAAGGTACGTCTATCAGCAAGAATCATAAAAAGAGAACGATCGTGTTAAGGTACATCGACACGTACTTTAACCTAAAGTGACATCTATTGTATGGTAATTGTTAACTTTACATACTGGACAGACATGAAACTGTCATATTTTTGTAAGGATGTGTCAGCCTTGTTAAGGAAGATGGGGGATGAGTGACAGCATTCCATGTGTACTTAGTGTTAAAAGGTAGGGGTGAACGACAGATTTATGACCATGTTCAGTTCATTCTATAAATTTTTACATGTGGAGAGTCAAACCAAAGGTAAGTTACATCATATTTATTTTTTCATTTCAATTTTGAATTAAGTCCTCATCCTATTCTTTAATGGAGGAATCGTTAAACTTGAAGTCTTGGTTTTTTCAACAAAAAAATATTCCGAAAATCATTTTTGATGAAAAAATATTTTGGAAGCTGAGGGTATGAAAAAACAAATATTCTGAAGAAAGATTTCTTCTATGAAAAATAATGCTGATAATGACAAAAAATATTCTGTCGCGACGCCTTCGAAAAATAAACCGCGGGAAAAAAAATTCTGATCAAAACAAAAAACCAAGCCCCCCCCCCCTTTTCATGAAAAAACATAATAGACCATAATAGCTCTGCATAAAAAATACTGAACGTATGCACTAACCCCGTGTGAATTGTAAGGGATTCTTATTTGATCTTAATGATTTATCTCAAATATCCAAGGACAAAGAGACAAAACAAGGCGAAGACACACAGCGACCGCAATGGTCCCGACATGGTACATGGATTTCAGATGTTAAACCCGGTTTAACCAATTGAAGTTAATTTCTATATATTGTTTATAATTATCTGGTAGGGAAAGGGGTTATTCTGGTATTGAATCAAATCTTGTTATATGTGGTCAGTTACAAGGCATTTGTCTACTTTGCATTAGAAGATGTGAGACGATTTATATTTTAAGATACATTTACTGTATCTATAGATAATGCTAAGGAATTAAGAAAACCAGAAAACTAAACTGAACTGTCGAGAAGCAGACTAGATCAAAATTTAGATACAAAGTAATAACAAAAATCATACAACAAAGTCTGACAATAACAAAACAGTCTGGTGAAACGGTAATAGTTCTGGGAGAATCTTTCAATTACATGCGTTTCGATCCCTCCCATGTGCTTAAAATTTCCTCCCTGGAAAGATTCCCCCAGTGCTATAAAAAACCTAATTGCTCGACTGTTAATTAAAATGTTATTTTCAAACTATGTTCATGATTATAAACAAGAACACTCAACTATATTGATGAAAAGTGTAGATAAACGCTTTCAATGTTGTTCCACTTTTTTTGTTCTCAATTTAAAAATCTTCATATGTCTTACTTCATGATTAAGACAAATTATAGAACATCAAAAAGTACTTTGTCTATTTGTGTACTTATTCGTGTAACTCAAAGATGTATTTAAAATGTAAATTTTACGCATTTTCGTATTTTCTCAAAAACCACACTTAAGGGACAATGCTGCATATTATATAATTCTAAATCAACTTTTACATTTACACACCAATAGTGTACAGTCTGTGAATTGTTTTATTTGATAGAATGGAGAAGACACCGACCCTGCTCAGAAGTTACAGAAACCTGTCCGCCGTCTGTTTAGGATGGTTTTTATTGGTTGTATCATTCGGTTCTCTACAGGGAATAGTCAGCAGTATTAACCATGAAGGAGGACTCGGATTTTTTTCCATGGCTTGTTTTTATTCTGGTGCCATTCTTTGTCCGTTTGCAGCCACATTTTTCAGACGTTGGAACAGTAAACCTGTCATCTGCTGTCTGACGCTAGCACAAATTCCATTGGTTTTGTCATACGCCATCCCTGCTCTATACACGGTGCTACCAGCTGCGTTTATAGGTGGCGTTGCTCAGTCTGTTGCCTTTTCCCTGACCGGTGCCTATCTAGTTTGGGTCTCATCAAACCTGAGCAAAGCGAAGGGGGACGACACCAGCAAGTATCTAAGTTCATCTTTTGGAATATATTACATGTCCGTGAGCTTTGCCCCGGCCATCGGAGGACTTTGTTCAACGTTCATTTTGTCCATGGAGACAAACAAGCATAGTTTATCTAACGAGACAGTTTCCTTGAACCATTCCTCATTATATCTTAACAGAACTGTCCTACCATGTGGACCCGACTTTTGTCCCATGGAAAACAAGAACGTTTCCAAACTAGACATAGCTGACATTGTAAGGTATTGCCTTCTAGGATTCTATTCCCTGTGTATGGTTGCTGCAACACTGGTGTTCACGTTTGGGATAGACGGGGACTCCACACGACCAGAGAAACGCCAGACTTACAGTATGTACGGGGTGTTAGTGTCCACAATAGGAGTAATCAAACATAGAGAGTTCCTAGTCGTGGCACCGATAGTGTTCTACAATGGGATCCAGTGGGCGTTTGCCGTGGGTGACATTATGAAGGTAGTTAAAACTTTCGGTCGCACTATATACTAATGTTCATCATACTAACATCTCTAAAGCACAAAGCAAACAACGAGAATGTATTCTTTAGAAAATAACAGTAACAAATTTTTATCATACTGTCCATATCTACAGGGCACATAGTAATTGAACAGGACATTAAAACATATGAAACTGACTTTTTGAATGTTAATACTAAACTTATCATCACATTTCGAAAAGGTACTCCGCAAATTTGATACATGTTAAACTTTATACAGTCCCAAATCAGGAAAACAATTTGTTAAGAATGAGCGAAAAACGCATATTTCTATAAGAATTACAAAGATTTAACTTTTTCAGGCATTTGGTGGCTGTGTATTTGGAGCGGAAAGAGTGGCCAACTTTATAGCTACCTATCATTTTGCCACCTGTATATCGTCTGTCTCGGCTGGAATGATAGAACCCAAGACTGGCAGAAAGCTGCTCTTCATATTAGGTGATTAAAAACATATATTGAGTACATTTATGACATTGATAAGAACTAAAATCAAGACAAGTCTTGGAAAATGTAAAAATCTCATTTGGCAAAGGATGGGGGCGTTAAGACCCAAGAAAATGTAGTTGGTTGGAATATTATGATATTTATAACAAATATCAACTTATTTGTGGTTACAAAGAAAACACACAAAATAAAGCAAATTTTGTTCATTGTCACGTAATTATGACACCATATTAAGCAGTCTTATTTGACAAATAGAGAAAATTAGCAATTTTGGCTGGTTTAAGTGCATATTTGCCTGAAGAAAACATTGGTCGATTAAAAACAACAACTTCAAACTTTTAGAAAATGATAGAGTTTATCATTTTACACATTTTATCTAAGTATGAAGTAGTTGTTTGAATGCGCCCACCTTCTTCAAGACCAAAATGTGTGTGAAAATTAGCAAAAACCAATGAAATTAGGACACTTTCTTTAATTTATAGCTTTTAGAGTTAATTGATTGGCAAAACAACTAAACTGCTAAGGCAAAAGCTTATCATTTTCCTTAAACATATTATTTGATCTACGTTTCAGCAATTTAAGACATCTGTATGCTCAGTTTAAATTTCATGGTAAATCTTGGGCCAAAAAATGGGTCTTATTGCCACTTATCCTTTCAACTATTAATAATTCTACTTTCATTTGCGTTTTATGAAAACTAATTTCCAAACAGATTCGTTTTTCAAATTGTTCATTTCAGTTAACGGTTGTCATTGTTTGATGATGGTCCCGTGGTTTTGCGTTACCTTGTAACTAAACATTAGATTCTTGATATTCGGCGATGGATGTTCTTTCTGTATATTCACAGAGTTTTGAGATGATGGAACTTGACATTCTAATTGCATGGCGATGTTTTTAGAATAGATTTTTGTGGCTTGCTGATGTTCTAACTTTTGAATCTGATGTTTCGGTGGTGTTCTAACTTTTGATTCTCATGTTTCGGTGGTGTTCTAACTTTTGATTCTCATGGTTTGGTGGTGTTCTTACTTGTGATTATCATGGTTGGGTGATATTCGAAGTATAGATTTTTGTGGCTTGCTGATGTTCTAACTTTTGATTATCATGGTTCGGTGATGTTCTAACTTTTGATTCTCATGGTTTGGTGGTGTTCTAACTTTTGATTCTCATGGTTTGGTGGTGTTCTAACTTTTGATTATCATGGTTCGGTGGTGTTCTAACTTTTGATTCTCATGGTTTGGTGGTGTTCTAACTTTTGATTCTCATGGTTTGGTGTGTTCTAACTTTTGATTCTCGTGGTTCGGTGGTGTTCTAACTTTTGATTCTCATGGTTCGGTGGTGTTCTAACTTTTGATTCTCATGGTTTGGTGGTGTTCTAACTTTTGATTATCATGGTTCGGTGGTGTTCTAACTTTTGATTCTCATGGTTTGGTGGTGTTCTAACTTTTGATTATCATGGTTCGGTGATATTCAAAGTATAGATTTTTGTGGCTTGCTGATGTTCTAACTTGTGATTATCATGGTTGGGTGATATTCGAAGTATAGATTTTTGTGGCTTGGTGATGTTCTAAGTATGGATTTTTATACGACCGCAAATTTTTGCGATTGTCTTATCTTATGGCGATCTCGTTGTCGTCGTCTGTAGACACTTTGGTTTCCGTGCGATAAGTTTAGTTATAGTGAACAAATTGTATGTTTGTAATAACTAAAGGAAGGTTGGTATTGTATTTGGGGTTTCTGGTCCCTACCGTTTCAGTAAAAAAGGGAAAGAAGGGGCTAAAATGGGTGCATTGACAAAACGTCTGTAGAAAATTCAATTTTCATCTGATTTTGATCATTCTTATTAATTGTATTCCTCAATAAATGTTGTCAACAAAATTTAATAACAGTTTTGATGTATCTTGCACCGTAACATTGCTATGGGGGGTCAAAAAGGGGCCACACCCTTAAAATCGACTTTTTTTATTTGTGATCCAATTTTCAAAATCTTTTTTTATTGGAATCCTTGTAAAAATCACTGCCTGCATTTTTCAATCAGATTTGTAATATTTCCTATATTTTTGCGAGAATTAAGGGGTGAAAGGGGACAAAAACGCCAATAAATAAGAGTTTTGTGTCGGCAAATGGTTTTATTTAAAAAATCATGAAGTTAGTTGTAGTTGGCTGACCAAATACAGACCAATTGTTAGGTTGTTTTTAAAATGATGTTTCTAACCACTAAAGGTTTCCGCATGCATTACGAAATTGTGGCCCCTACCGATTCAGAGAAAAAGGGTCCAAAAGGGGTAAAATGGGTATTATAACAAAACTTCTGTAAAGCATTTATTTTTCAAACGATTTTGTTAATTTTTGTTTATTGTATTCCTCAATAAATTCCGCCAGGTAAATGTAACGACAATTGTGAAGTGTCTTGCACTGTTACATTGCTATGAGGGGCCAAAAAGGGCGGCCACACCTAAAAAAAAAATAATTTGTGGTCCGATTTTCATAATCTTTTTTCATTGGAATCCTTGTAAAAATATGTGCCTGCGTTTTCCAATCAGATTTGCAATATATCCTACCGCTTTGGGGGGAAATTAGGGATCAAAGGGGCCAAAAGTGCCTTATGAATTGAAAGTTTGTGTAAGTGTATAATAATATGCATTGAAAGTCCACCAAAGAATACATGTGTCAAAAAACTTTGTGAGTCCACCATGGGCTGCATTAGTCAAAAGCATTTGACAATCCATATTGGGCTGCAAACGTACAGGGTCCAACATGTTGTGGTCGTATCATGCTGTGCTCGGTTGCCTTTTATCGTAGCTTGGTGATGTTCTTACTTTTTGATTCTTATAAAGTTTGGTGTTGTTCTGTTATTTTTATTCTTATAGTTTAATTTCGTGGTGATGTTCTTTTTTATAGATTCCAACAACTTTGTGATGTTTATTTTTGGGGGGTTAGATTATCAGTTAAGTGGTGTTTTACTTGTGCGTCTCATTTTAATGCAAGTAAGAGCAATATTCTCAAATTTATTCTCATTGCTTTAAGCAGGTGGGTGTTTTTTTTCTTCTCGATTCTTGCTGTTTGATGATATTCTGACTTTCAATTCCCGCTGTTTAGTGATATTTTTACTTTAAATTCTTAGTTTTATGATATTCTTACCTAGGGTTCTCACTGCTTGCTAATATTTTTACTTTGGATTAGCTTTGTATGGATTCAGTTGATATTTTTTTATATTTTGTGTTTTGCACATCAAATTTTTAATATTTTCACTGTTCTCTGATAATTAACGTAAATTGTTGATATTCTTCAGATTATTTTTGTTTTCTGGTCCTTTCTCTGAATCTTAGTTCCTATGACATTGTTTCATTTTTGATTTATTTCTTTAAAGTGTATGATTTTAGGTAAGGATTGATCTTCTCTAGTCTTCTATTGTACATGTGTGATGTTGATGTTGTTTCCACTGTGGTACATGTGTGATGTTGATGTTGTTTCTACTGTGGTACATGTGTGATGATGATGTTCTATTTCAGGATTCTGTTTCCACTGTGAGATATGTATAATAATGATGTTGTTTCCACTGTGGCACATGTGTGTTGATGATGTTGTTTCCTCTGTGGTATATTTGTGATGATGATGCTGTTTCCACTGTGGTATATGTGTAATGATGATGTTGTTTCTACTGTGGTAAATGTGTGACGATGATGTTCTATTTCAAGATTCTGTTTCTACTGTGCAACATGTATCATAATTATGTTGTTTCCACTGTGGTACATGGGTGATGATGATGTTGTTTCCACTGTGGTACATGTGTGATGATGATGTTCTATTTTATGTTTCTGTTTCCACCGTGGTAAATGTGTGATGATGATGTTCTATTTCATGTTTCTGTTTCCACTGTGGTAAATGTGTGATGATGATGTTCTATTTCATGTTTCTGTTTCCACTGTGGTACATGTGTGACAATGATGTTGTTTCCACTGTGGTACATGTGTGATGATGATGTTGTTTCCACTGTGGTACATGTGTGATGATGATGTTGTTTCTACTGTGGTACATGTGTGACGATGATGTTCTATGTCAAGATTCTGTTTCTACTGTGCAACATGTATCATAATTATGTTGTTTCCACTGTGGTACATGGGTGATGTTTATGTTGTTTCCACTGCGGTATATGTGTGATGATGATGTTCTATTTTATGTTTCTGTTTCCACTGTGGTAAATGTGTGACAATGATGTTGTTTCCACTGTGGTACATGTGTGATGATGATGTTGTTTCCACTGTGGTACATGTGTGATGATGATGTTGTTTCCACTGTGGTACATGGGTGATGATGATGTTCTATTTCAGGTTTCTGTTTCCACTGTGGTACATGTGTGATGTTGATGTTGTTTCCACTGTGGTACATGGGTGATGATGATGTTCTATTTCAGGTTTCTGTTTCCACTGTGGTACATGTGTGATGATGATGTTGTTTCCACTGTGGTACATGTGTGATGATGATGTTGTTTCCACTGTGGTACATGTTTGATGAGGATGTTCTATTTCAGGTTTCTGTTTCCACTGTGGTACATGTGTGATGATGATGTTGTTTTCACTGTGGTACATGTGTGATGAGGATGTTCTATTTTAGGGTTCTGTTTCCACTGTGGTACATGTGTGATGATGATGTTGTTTCCACTGTGGGACATGTGTGATGATGATGTTCTATTTCATGTTACTGTTTCCACTGTGGTACATGTGTGATGATGATGTTGTTTCCACGGTGGTACATGTGTGATGATGACGTTCTATTTCAGGTTTCTGTTTCCACTGTGGGACATGTATTATGACGATGTTCTGGACTAAGTACCCTCAGGTTCTAGCCTATGTGTTGTGTGTCTTGTGGGGTCTGGGGAGTGGAATATACCTTTCACAAAGTCATGGTATGTACATATGAAATCTTTAAAACGTTAATGTGTAGATCTGTAATTTAATTTGAATGATAAAAATAGGACATCTAATGGGACATTAAATGATACCCGCCAGGATATTCATCAAAAGTGAAATATATTTGTATACTATACTGTATATACTATACATATATATAGAGACAGAAAAGAAATGAGTTATCTTTCTTAGACCAGAAAATTTCATCATTTTCAAAGGGGTAGGGGCTCTAAGACCCTATTTTGGCCCCATAATTTCAGTGTATTTTATTTGAATGAACTATGTTTAATTCACATTCTTAAAATGATCCAAGCAAAGTGTTTGGCAATTATGGCATTGTAAGTTGAGAGCTTTTCTCTACATGGGTCTGTTAAATATGACTATTTTATAGAATTTGTCTAAAATGGCGAAAAACGTCACATTTTACATTGTTTTTTTGTTAGATTTGAATGCCTCCACAGGCCTCCACCAAAATGAAACTTAGCAAAAATATGCAAGATCACACAATATTTCAGTGTGTGAAATATCTTTTTGGTGGAGGCATGCGGATGTATATATTTTTTTGAAAAACTGGTCTTAAATTTGTGAATTTTGGCCGTTTTTCAGCTTTTCTTGGAATATGACATCATTAAGCAATCAATTAAGACATCATGTCAATGATGACATGTGTATTTCAGCTTGTTACATTACAACCATGCAAAGCATCAATTAATTTCAGTATAAATTTTTCTGTTCTCCAAATTTATTTTCATAACAAAGTTGGGGCCAGATAAGCACCTTATAGCCCCTAAAAATTTATAAAGTGGCAAATCTTCAATAATATTTTTCGGATCATCCTGAAAACTGAACTTGACCTGTATTTTATCATACTCAACACCTGTGCAAAATATCATTCAAAGCCTTTGATGGTTTTCAAGTTATCACTAGGAAACCTTCGGGGGACGGACAGACACCGAAAGAAAGTGAGGGTATAACATAATACCTCGCCACTTCGTGTGAAACAATCAGACAGATCTAGATATCAAAGTAGGCTAGGAGATACACATATATGAATATGGTCTCCTAATTCAGGTAGTGAATGATGGAGTTTAGGGAAAAAATGTGAATATCCGTAGTGTCCCACATTAAAAACACAAAATGAAAATTAAAAACACGAAGCATAGATTGTGTAAGACAAAGTACAAGCATTTTATCGATAATGAGAAAAGGAACAATCATACCAAGTTTCATTGATTTCTGTTTAGTAGTTTGTGAGGGGAAGATTTTTGAAAAATTGTTAACAGACGACGACGACAGACGCCAAGTGATGGCAAAAGCTCACCTGGGAGAGGAACTTGTAAAAGTGCTTGTCACTTGTTTTCCAATCCCAAATCAATATCATCTGTTTGTATTAATGTCATCTTGTTAACTAATAAAATATTGTTTACACTAATAGCTCACCTGGACCTTCGGTCCAGGTGAGCTAATAAAAGCATAGAACAGTATAACCAAAATATCCTTAACAGGAACCCCAATTATAACTAAGATCAACATATGCCTGAACATTTTATATTAGTAAGCAATATTCTCTGTCGATTCATTGATAATATGGAATCTTTGAATTGTTTCTAATCTTTCAATTTTTTGTCTATCTATTTCAGCTCTGATGGGTGAACTATTTCCCACCAATGTGGAATCAGCAATGGCTGTATATCTGATGTTTAGGTCCCTAGGACAGATTGTTGGGTTTGGTTACGCCCACTTCCTGTGTATGGATACCAAGATATATATAACGGGGGCAGTGTGTACTGTCGGGACAGTGGTAATTGCTAAATGTTACGAGAGAGGAGGTATTTAAAAGGTCCAGAAAGATCCTTAAGACCACGGTCTTATTTTTGAAAATTCATGTTTGCTTCTGTCCCCGGCAAAAAATTACCTCTAAAATTTTCAAAATGGTGGACGTAGAAATCAACGCTTGAAATGAAATTGATATGAACAGAAAGGTAAAACGCATGAAAACAGCCTTGAGACATTGCTGGAAAACTTTTATTTATTTCGTTTTCGACAAAGGAAAAAGTGTGTTCAACATTATACGCGTTATTATGCTAAGATCAGATAGGGCTTGTTTGTTTATTAATTTTCTCAATATATGATCATATATTTCGGAAATTAAAAGGGTTTTTTAATTATTTATATGACCGTGGACCCCTCTATACATACGTTTCATGATCTTATCTGACTGATATCATCCATTCGACCATTGACCTAATTATCTCTTCATAGCATGCAATGGTCTTATTGAAAAGTTTTCATCTATAAGACCATAGACGCCTCTACCACTCATAACATATGCTATGATCTTTTCTTGCAGATTTCATTCAACCCCTTTCTCCTCTTCAATACTAGCCATAGTCTTATTTAACTGTTTTCACCCATTAGACCACAGACCTTTCTATCACTTCATAACATTCCATGGTCTTATCCACTGCTTTCATCCATAAGACCATATACCCCTCTTTCCTCTTGTAGCATGTCATGGCCCTGTTTGACTGTTATCACCCATAAGAACATGGTCTCCTATATCCTCTTATAACATGTCATGGTCTTAATTGCCTGTTATCATCTATAAGACTTTCTCCATTACATGTACATGCCATGGTCTTGTCCAACTTTTACAATTATAAGACCACATGAACCCCTCTATCCTCTTATAACATATCACGATCTTATAAGACTGTTAGCAGCCATAAGACATTTAAGACCATGAACCCCTCTATTCATTTATATCATGCCATGGTCTTATATGACTGTAATCAACCATAAGACCGAGGACCTTTTCATCACTCCATAACATACCATGGTCTTATTTAACTGTATTCATCCATAAGACCATGGACCCCTTTAGCCTCTTATAACATGTCATGGTCCTATTTGACTGTTATCAGCCATTGGCCATACACTCCTTTATATCTTCATTACATGCCATGGTCTGATTTTACAACCATAAGACCATGGACCCCTCTAGCCTCTTAATAACATGTCATGGTCTTATTTGACTCTTATCATTGATAAGACCATTGACCCTTCTATCCTCCTATCACATGCCATGGTCTTTTTTACTGTTATCACCTTAAGACCATGGACCCCTCTTTCCTTTCATAACATGTCATGGTTGTATTTGACTGTTATCAACCATAAGACCATGGGCCTTTTCATCCTCTTTTTACATGTCATTATTCCATTTGACTGTTAAGAACCATAAGACCATGGACCCCTTTATCATCTTAAGACGTGCCATGGTCTTACTTAACTGTTATTATCCATAAAACCATGGACCTCTTTATTTCTCTATAAAATGCTATGACCTTACCAAACTTTCTATCAATAAGACCATGAATCCCTCTATCCTCTTGTAACATATCATGGTCTTATTTGACTGTTATTATCCATAAGACCATGGACTTATATATTTCTCTATGACATGCTATGGCCTTATCAAACTGTTTCTATCAATAAGACCATGGATCCCTCTATCCTCTTGTAACATGTCATGGTCTTATTTGACTGTTATTATCCATAAGACCATGGACCTCTTTATTTCTCTATAACATGCTATGGCCTTATCAAACTGTTTCCATCAATAAGACCATGGATCCCTACATGTATATCCTCTTGTAACATATCATGGTTGTATTTGTCTGTTATTATCCATAAGACCATGGACCTCTTTATTTCTCTATAACATGCTATGGCCTTACCAAACTGTTTCCATCAATAAGACCATGGATCCCTCTATCCTCTTATAACATATCATGGTCTTATTTGACTGTTATCAGCCATAAGACCATGGACCCCTCTATCCTCTTATAACATGTCATGGTCTTATTTGACTGTTATTATCCATGAGACCATGGACCTTTTTATTTCTCTATAAAATGCTATGGCCTTATCAAACTGTTTCTATCAATAAGACCATGGATCCCTCTATCCTCTTGTAACATGTCATGGTCTTATTTGACTGTTATTATCCATAAGACCATGGACCTCTTTATTTCTCTATAAAATGCTATGGCCTTATCAAACTATTTCTATCAATAAGACCATGGATCCGTCTATCCTCTTATAACATGTCATGGTCTTATTTGACTGTTATTAACCATAAGACCATGGACCATTTCATCCTCTTTTTACATATCATTATCCTATTTGACTGTTAAGAACCATAAGACCATGGACCCCTTTATCATCTTAAGACATGCCATGGTCTTATTTGACTGTTATTATCCATAAGACCATGGACCTCTTTATTTCTCTATAAAATGCTATGGCCTTATCAAACTGTTTCAATCAATAAGACCATGGATCCCTCTATCCTCTTATAAAATGCCATGGTTTTATCTGACTGTTATCATGTTATCATCTATAAGACCATGGACCTTTCTATCACTCAATAACATGCCATGGTCTTATATAACTGTTTTCAATCATAAGACCATGAACCCCTCTATCCTCCTATCACATGTCATGGTCCTATTCGACTTTTATCAACCATAAGACCATAGACTCCTATATCCTCTTATAACATGTCATGGTCTTACTTGACTGTTATCAGCCATAAGACCATACACCCCTTTATTTCTTTATAACATGCCATGGTCTTTCCAAACTGTTTCCATCCATAAGACCATGGACCCCTCAATCTTCTTTAAACATACCATGGTCTTATTTAATTTCATCCATAAGACCCCTCTATATGCTCAAAACATGCGATGGTCTTATATGATCGTTATCATCAGTTTAACCATGCACCTCTTTATCTCTCCATAACATACCATGGTCTTGTAACCATCAAACCATTGACCTCTCTATCCTCTTATAACACCTCATTGTCTTATCTGACTGTTATCACCTGTAATACCATGGAATTCTTTATCTATCCCTTACATTGTATTTTTATACCCCCCGCAAACAAAGTTTGGGGGGGTATATTGGAAACACCCTGTCTGTCTGTCCGTCCGTACGTCCGTCTGTCCACATAACTTGTAAGCGCTTCTCCTCCTAAACCGCTTTAAGGATTTTGCTGAAACTTACAATGAAGGAAGTACATCATATGTAGTTGTGCATGAAGAATTTTCATTGCACTCTGACATCATTCAGGGGAGATAATTGGACTTAGACTTTTTAAATACATTATTCAATGGGAGACCCCGTAAGCGCAAATGCTCCTAAACCGCTTGATGGATTCTGATGAAACTTTACATGAAGGAAGTATATCATATGTAGATGTTCATGAAGAATTTTCATCACACTCTGACATCATTCAGGGGAGATAATTGGACTTAGACTTTTTAAATACATTATTCAATGGGAGACCCCGTAAGCGCAACTCCTCCTAAACATCTGGATGGATTTTGATGAAACTTTACATGAAGGAAGACATGATCCGTAGATGTGCATGAAGAATTTGTATTGCTCTTCGTTATTATTGAGGGGAGATAACTGGACTTGAGATTTGAGTCCAGTATGAAGCGGGGGGTATCCTTTTGTGAGCTCGCTCACAGTATTACTTGTTTTATTTGGTTGTTATTATTCATAAGAGCATGAAACTCTTCATTTGTACATATGTCTGGTTATTTTCAATATAAATTCTTGTCATATTTGACTGTATATATCCTAAAAACCACATTTTTTCTTTTCTCTCCATATCTTGTTTTAAATTTCTTGTTTCAAATTCTAAAATATGTCTTTTTCAAATAGTCTATGAAAGACTCATGATATGAAAATTATAAATACTCTTACCATGCTTACCAAATGTTCTAGCGTCAAATGAAAGTAGCTTATAAAGAGCAGAAAGAGGCATTGAACAGGATGACTTGCCAATGTTAAGGATTTAAGCATTTTAGACAGTTATAGGACAATGGAAAAAAGCTCCTGTTTCATTTTTATTTTTATTTTAGTCCTTTACAAGTTTCCATTTGTACTGACAATGTCTTCCAATTTCATAGGAAACTGTTTAGAAATTTAAAAAAAAACACACAAATTAAGATAGTTATTCAAATTTGTTTTTTTTTAATATACATGTAATTTCTATTTTATAGATTTTCATTTTTTTTTACTTTAACAGGTACTGTCTCTGTTTAAAACAAAAAGTCAACCATTAAAAGACCTGGACCAAGTGGAAGAAGAGAAGTTGACATTTAATGACATCATTATACCAATACTCATGCACGTGGTAGATCTAATTTTAGAAAGAGACTAACTGCAATCACAGACAAGTAAGATTAAAGCTGCCATTGACAAAGTCATTACATGGGAGCAACAATTCCTTCACAGCATTACACTACATTTGTATATTACATTACATTATATTCCTGAGTTAAAAGAGAGGGGGCAAATGAGTGGCCCAGTGGTCTAAGATACTGGTTGATCACTAGCGGAACACCTCTCAGTTGGTGTTCGAGTCATGCTTGTACTTTACAAAATACAACACTTCCCGACCTGTATGTGACTAGGTTTGTCAGTTACCTACCAAAGGTCAGTGGTTTCCTCCAACATTCAAACTAACCACCTTATATGGCCCAGGTGGGTTGAAAAGTGTGTTTTACCCTTAAACACACACATACATGTACACTTTAAAGAGACTTTACACCCAATACAACCTTTAATGTTACTTTTGGCCTTGCCTAAGAGATTTGTTCTGCTCAGCATTGACAACAAGACCAATTACAGTATTTTATCTTGATTATATATATATGTTGTGTACAGTTGCATTATTGTTAATCCCTGTTAATGTTGCAGTATAGTTACATGGAATCCCAGAGAAGACACATGATAGTTTACACTTTTTGTTGAAATTCTGCATGTCAATTTTTAGAAATATTCACCCAAATGATTCATAAATAACATTACTGAAGTGCCAAACAAAAGTTTGTAAAGTGGTGTTGCTGAAATCAAGACATCAAAGTCGGGGAACTTATATTGCCATCATTATGCAATGTATATGTTCTTAAAACTTGTTGTACTTTTTAGACTTGATTGTGAACCTCATGATACACTTTTTCTTTAATATTCCATTCTCATTTATGATTACAAAAAATATGTCATGTCCAATTCTATAGTACACTTGTACAATATATCAACATGTATATAAGTTGCAACTTAACATGTATACGACATACACATCTTATATAAAATGAAAAAAAGTGAATAATAGTATGAGCATTTAGACCTCAAAACGAAACACTATTAAACTTATCATGCTTATTGTCCATTTATTCTTTGTATCATTTCAGCTCATAAATGTTACAGCAGACATCAGATTGACTACAATAACATACTCTTGTTAAGAAGATGACATTGACCTTTTAGTTGTAGATTGGCAGCCATTGCTTTCAATATTGGTGAATAATCCTTTTCATTTTATTGGTCAAGTGAGTGATTCAGGCTCCTCTGAGCCTTTTGTCAAATCAACTACATGACTTAAAGATCTGATATTTTGCATATACATGTAGCTTTAATTTTTATACTACAACATATTGTAGTGTGTATAGATTTTATGCTCATCATCAACTTCACTAAGGTTTTACACTCAGTAGACATAAAAAAGGTCAAAATTTTTATCACAGTTTACTATGCAACTAAAGAGAAAGGTCTGATATTGTCTTATAGTACCATATGGTGGGTAACGATTTTAGGCTCTCAATAGGTTTTTTTTCTAAGAAATAGTTTTGGAGCAGGGTATCACTAGTGAGCATAAGCTTCAAATTGTTTTTTTTTTCTATTTTCCATTTTATCCTTGTTGCATTACTTAATAATCAATTTCAATTTTTTGTTGTTTTTACAGAATGTGAAAGAGATATCAGTGTGCCATAAAGATGATCAAGTCAGTCATGAAACTTTCTCATGGAAGACATGGAATATGCTTAAATGATGGTTTCAAAAGATGGCATAGAGATGTTACATTGCTTATTGTTAATATATGATGTGTTATATATACATATATAATGTTATACTTGACTTTAAACAAAGTTTTATATCTAATCAATTAGCTGTTGTAATTTTGCCTAAAATTACAAATATATGACAAATTAGCTATTACGACAAAAAAAGATAATGGCAAAAAATTCCCACCCCCTTGATTTTCAACCTATGGTTAACCCTAGCTGTCTACATCCAGTTAAGAAAATATTTATTTAAATTACAGGAACTGTAATGAGCTTTGATAGTTTAATGTAAAACACTGAGAAATCAGAGATAGTGGATCAAAACCACTTCAAAGCAGCATAGTTCTTGTTTTGAATGTTAACAAAAAAAGTTTTTGACCATATCTTGTGCAGTTAATAAATTCAAACAATACAGAATAACTTGAACATGTATAAAATAGATGGAATATGCATAAAACAAATCACATTATAAAGATTGAAAAAAAAACATTTAAAAGTCACAATGAGGCCTCCAACAGTGGAGCAAACACTCTTGCTCATTGCATTAGTTAAAGGATAATAATTCTTTGCAAGCTGCAAATACACTTAATAAATTAGTACCACTGTCATGCCATGTTAATATTGCTATATTTGTAATTATAAACTGTTTATGGACATTTTTTGCTTATTCTTTGTGCTATAACCATTTAATGTAAATGTGTTAATGCAAATAAATATTGTCTATTGTCTTAAGCACTCTAAAGAAAGTGATATATTTTTATACCCCATCTACGAAAGTAGAGAGGCATATAGTGTCTGTTTGAATGTCCCAAATCAGGTTTACCTTCAGTTAATTTACCATGGAGTTTGTATGGTATTGTCATGAAACTTACTGTATACATGTGCACATCAGAATATGAACAACCACCTTAAAATTATACTACTTCATCAACTTTATGGTTGATTAAACACATAAAAAGGGGATGTTATACCTTACTTCAGGTTCATCTTACTTCATCATAAAGGAGGGGTATAGTATTATGAAACTGAATACACATATACATGTACATGGGGATATCAGCAAACAAAAATCATTCTAAAATAGTAACTGTCTAACCACATTCAAGGTTGATTGACATGAGAAAAATTTATGTCTTTTGTACATATTCTTTGTGTAATACATGGAATGTCACAAACATTTTATTTCACTAAATACATGTATATGACAGTTGAAAAATAATAAGTGTTGATAATAAAGATAATCTTAAACTGTTTGAGGGTTTGTGTAAAAAGAAAGAACAAAAATGGTGTTTTTCATGCTTTTTCTCCATAGAATGAAAACCATTGCAGAAAGAGAAAAGGTGTTGCTTGCAAAAATGTTCAGCTCATTAAGCTCTACAAAAGTCTCCATTGGGTCGAAGTTGTCAGATGCCCTCTTACAGGGGTTATGTCCCTTTTTAAGGTAAAAAAAATAGCATTTTTTCATGTTTTTGCCCTATAGAATGAAAACTACTAGTATTGCAGATAGAGAAAAGATGTTGCTTGCTAAAATGTTCAGCTCATTAAGCTCTACTAAAGTCTCCATTGGGTCAAAGTTGTCGGATGACCCCTAATAGGGGTTATGGCCCTTTTAAGGTCAAAAATAGCGTTTTTTTCATGTTTTTGCCCTAACGAATGAAAACTATTACAGATAGAGAAAATGTGGGGCTTGCTTTAATGTTCGGCTCATTTAGCCTTAGGAACGTCTCTGTTGTGTCTTAGTTGGGAGTTGACCCCTTAAAGAAGAGACCATTATGGCTTAAGGATCAGGTGAGCGATTCAGGCTCCTGGTAGCCTCTTGTTTCATGTTTATTGCCATACACCAGTATAATATACAGCTTACGAAATTGAGAAAACTATGTAGATAGAGAAAAGCTTTTGCTTTCAAAAACCTTCAGCACTTTGAGCTCTACACAAGTCTCCATAGGGGTTATGGCTCTTTAAAGAAAAAATGCATCTTAACATGTTTTGACGTATAGATTGTCAGATGACGCATTAAAGCAATAATGGCATCTCTATGACAAAAAATAAATGCTTTGCGTTATAGATTGAAATAAAGAAAACATTTGCTTGTATAAAGTGTTTAGCTCAGTGCGCTCTTCATGAGTCTCCGATAGATCAGAGTTGTCGGATGCCCCTAATGAACGGGAGTAATAGCCCCTTATTGTCAATATTAGTTGTTTTTGGGTCCTATAGATTGAAAAATGTAAAAGAAAGGCACGAACTTGTGTTTGCATGAATGTTCAGCTAATGAGCTAAACTTAAATATCCACATGCATTCCCTTAGAAACCCTATAGACATCTCAATACAGTTGACCATTTACATGTATTGAAGTTGAGGAAACCATTAGATAATATATCAAATACTTTTCTCCAAATCGCAATTAACGGATGAGGGAGGTTTGGAGCCAGAAAACTCAGTTTACTAGTGTACTCCACCATTTCTTTTGAGATGCTTGTACCAAGTTAGCACCATTGCAATAATCCCTTTTTTTTGGCGTGTATGTCTTTGCTTTGTTGTCTTCTTATGCAACTTGTGCAAATTTGATAACTTGTTTTATGCGGTAATTGGTCGAAACGTTTTTTTTTATTATTATTATTATTTGACATTAATTTACTCATTGTAAGTACTAAAGTATTTTCCGTGCCATCCTACAACAACAAAAAAGACTAAAGTATATATCTAATACCGATAAATATGGTGTTTTAGAACTTGAAAAATGTACACACAATATGATGAGGAACACCCACTTTGAAATGAGTTTAGCTTCATATTAAAAGATAAACACTAGTATGCCATTCATATCAAGATTTAGAAGAACATGTATCGGCAACAAACACTATCCAAAGGATTTTCGTGTGACTTCTAATTTGGTTCTACAAGTCAGTCGAAATATGTCACCCAGCAAGCTTTCATTAACCACGAGTGTATATGAGAATTTGTCCAATATTTTTTTTAGGGACTGGTTGTAAATGCACCAGCAAAAGCACCATATATACAGCCACAACACTATCCAAGAAGAAAATTATTGACAATTATCACTCGCTCATTTCCTCATTTGGCCTTTCTGTTGGTGGCGGGTATACAAATGATGCCTTCCATCCCTGTATTGGATTCCTAAATTACATAGAAATCCATACAAACAGTACGTGCTGCAGTTCGGGGTCACCCAAATGTACAACTGAATCTCTTTAAGCCCTGTTGACTTCAATACTGACGGTATCAAGAAATATTTCGATTGCTGTTATTCTAGAAGTAGCGTCTATCAAATGTGAATCCTAAAAAAAATGAAAGAACTGATGGAGATTCTAACTCCAAATCAGCCTAATCTTGTAACAACACCAGGACGTTCTATTTATCCATACTTTTTACTTCTCTATTCAAATCATGATTGGCACAACTGATTCAATGTGGCTTTTACGAAGATACAAAGATATAGAAGTCGATTACACAAAGATTTACTTTGCTATCAATGAGTCTAAGAAAAAAGAATAAATTTACAGAGGACCAAATAATCGACATGCGTAACTTTCTTATACACATGTTATCATGTTATAGACAGCATATTTGGTCAGTTTGCTGTACATGTACTTGTTTTCAGAAAACAATCAGGATTGCTCAATGGACACTAATTGTGCACAATCATTTGCTTGCTGATTTGTTTCTTCATTCACATCAAGCAAACTTCTTACACTTACAATCACTTCTTCACAAAACAAGATCATAGACTCTTTTAACCTAACTTTCCCGTAGTTATATTGATGATGATCTTTCACTAAGTATTCCCAATTTGGTGATTTCTCCGTTTCATTTATCCCCATTAACTTTAGAATAGTGACACATCAGATTTTAAGAAGTCTGCTTCATATTCAGATCTATATTTGGAAAATTAACAGACACACAGGAAAGACTTTAAAAAAAGCTATATGACAAACGTGATGACTTCAACTTTCCAAATCGTCAACTTTCCCTTCTTGTGTAGCAAAATTCCGCATTCTCCTGCTTATGGAGTTTACGTATCACAACTGATTCGTTATTCCAGTCCTTGTGGGATTTACAACGATTTTCTCGGAAGAGCGTCACGTCTGACACAAATTTCTAACCGATAGGGTTATCTTGTTGTTTCCCAGTTGTTGTCTTCACTTAAGAAATCATGCGCTTATAGACAAATACTAAGATGAGTGCAGATGTTTATTTGTCATAATTAAGGTACGGTTTTGTCCTCCATTACCGCATTTGACACGTTGAATTGGTCATAAGCAACACGACAAGTACACATGCAACTGTATAAGCAGAAACTGCTTACTTTTCCGGAGCACCTGAGTACACTCTTGCTACGACTTGAGTTCGCATTGTTGATTGCTGTTCAGTTGTTTTTGTGTTTTTATATGTTTTTATGTAGTCTGTTTCTTTGTGCTGTTTTCTTTCGTGTTTACTGGTTTTGTCTTTGCCCATTGGGACTTTTGATATTTCGATGCCCCATTAGTATCTCTTTGCTTCTTTAAATGATTTGATATTTATTGTGTGTTTTGTTTGAGATTATAAACTTTAAACTTTTATAGATGGGGAGATAGAGGTTACTAGCTCCATTAACACCATCCTTTTTCAAATGTGACTGACAAAATGAACCTTTGTTATATCCCATGTTTTTACTTGTCTAATTTCATGTTACAGTACTGTTCTATATCCTGAAAATGTCGTTTTGGTTGATAATTCTGTGAGTTTGTTTATAAGAATGCTACTAGATGCTTTCCTCTGTAGATCTTAAAATTGCTGTTCATGTACATTTCATCATCATCGAAACTTTTTTTAGTTTCTAATGTCACCATATTTGTTTATTGCTCATTTTACCATATTTGCTAGCTTCTCTTTCTGTTAGTATAGCCGTAACAAAATTATTGAATGAGGCATATCAATACCACCTTGACCCGGGGGGGGGGGTTAAAAAAATGTAGTTTATAGAGGGAGACATCAAAATCGCAATGGTCTAGACTTCAAATATCGTATACTAGTATGTATATCTGGTTTACACGTGTGTTACATAACAAAACGACTAATTGTATAAACCTACTTTTATTGGTGCAATAATTTCACATGAGGACTTATATAGCAGTGGTATTACCCATGTTTATCACTATGAAGCGTAAAGTTTGATTTGTTTTTTTTTCAACCTACCGTCGACGGGCCAAGCGGACCATAATCGCACAAATTTCGACAAACCTATGATGGAAAAAAGGCGGTATTGTTTCGCCCTTTTCGAATGAAAGTTTCATTAATATACATTGAATATAATGATTGACTTATTACATGTATTAACTTTAAGAAACTTTAAGAAATGCATTACTTTAGCATTTCATTCTTTTTCATCTTATGATTTATTAGAAAATTATGAATGCATCTGTAAAATATATTTGTAGTATTAAATCCATGCAAGGAATCCAGTTTGAGGTAGAACAATTTTTAAATGAAACCAAGAGGATCCCACGAGACTGAACTTACTTTTTGTCTAGTAAAGTAAAAAATGTCGTGAAAAAAAAAAAACTCAAAAAGAGTGAAACAACTAGACAGACACTAAGTTGCAAAAGGAAATCGGGAGCTCACAGGACCCAAAATATCAATCAAATTTTAAAGCTATGTTTATGGACGGACCATTTAACTTGTAGGGGGGGGGGCTTTGTTTTTTTGCTTTGGTCAGAATTTTTTTTGGCGAAAGCGTCGCGACAGAATATTTTTGATTAATTTTTATCATTATTTCTTATGGCAGAAATCCTTCTTCAGAATTTTTTTCTTACCCTATGCTGCCCAAATATTTTTTTCATCAAAAATAATTTTCAGAATATTTGTTTAGGAAAAAACCAAACCCCCTCTCCCTTCAAGTTAAATGGCCAGTTCGTTAGGAGAAGCATATCTATATTGTGTCACAAGCATTTGGGAAATCTGTTGTAGATAACCATATCTACATTGTGTCACAAACGTTATGGAAACTTATAAATAGTTTTCTAATAAGCACTTGTAGATATGAAATGGGTACCCGTAGGTATTATGCACAGATGGAAGAACGGATATGGACGATTACGAGCTGTGGAATAAGTGTACAAGACACAACCAACAATTTTAAACATCACGATGGAAAACAGACAGCAGTCTTCAACATGACCAGAGGTGGCTGATCCCCGAAGACTAATAAGACAATACATAAGATTCAAAACCAATCCCTAAATAATCAACGAAAGACCCACTTCTGGATATAGTACAATAAACAGATATATGACAGGGACCAACAAAAGCTATAACGAGAATTCCTGGCTTAGGACACGCACATATTAAATGTGGCGGGTCTAAACAAGTTTTTTGTGCTCAACCGTTCCCCTATTGGTAATCCTGTACAAAACACAAATTTGAAAAACACACTCTAAAACTCAAATTGATAAAATTTCAATTCACCAAGAGAGAACCTGAAACAAGAGCAATATACACAGGGGCCCGAGGTTAGTTTTGGGCTAATGATATATAATATACTATATATCATTAGCCCAAAACTAACCTCGGGCCCCTGTGGCAATATACGAGAATAACGAGACGTATAGGAACTCTCTTGGGAACACTCACAGTTACTGACAGGCAGCCAAGAATCATATATCAACTGAGTATAAAAATCAAACATATCGATTCTTAATCCGGCAAAACACTTCAAACAATTGATGATATCCACAGCTGTCCCCTTTTTAAGCAGGAATATACCAGTACCCCTGTAATCATTTTGATGCATAAAACAATGTATTATTTATCTATACTGCATTTTTACTATGTCTATCTTCTTCAAATAGCAAAATACTGTATATGCTTTCAAAAGTATACAAAGTTTGGTTTGTAAATGATCTTTAACTTGTCACTTGAACTTTTATTTGCTTATTAAATTTTCTATTAAAACTAGTTATTGTTGGATGTTGGTAGCTTTTGATTTGGATTTCTCTTTACATTGCAAGTAGATGCTGATAGTTATAATAAAGAACAATATTTCAGATCAACTTGTTTATGGTGAGCATTGAGTTTTTTTTATGTATTTATTGTGTAGAGCAAATGCATACCAAAATGAGCAACATCTTATAAGTTCAGCCTCTGTAATTAGTGCAATCATCGATCACTAACAAGTTGTGCTAAAGATACTCGCACTCGACCATTCTGAAAACAGGAAGTAGATGCACAACTGACCTGGAAAGGAAGGCACGTTACAACTCAGCATACTAAAACTGTAAACCAATTTTAAAATCAATCCCTTCAGTAGAAAAGGAGAAAACTGTCTATTTTGTCCCCTAAAAAGTCTAAGTCGGCTCGGAAAACAGAAAGTAGATGCATGAGTGACCTGAAGAGCGTAGGCAGGGTACAACTCATCATACAAAACACTTTTTGTTGTGTACTGAAGAAATCAATCCCTACAGTAGGAGCAGAGAAATCTGTTCCAAAAGTTTGTACAGAACAGACAGAAGGACAGACAAGGTGATTGCAATAAAGCCCTCTCTCTTAAAGTGGGGATATACATGTAATTATAAAACAAAAATCACCATACAACTGCATGTTTTGATTCTCTTAGTGATGATAATTTGAGAACTGCTGCTTTGAAGTGGATGTGAACCACTATCTCTGATTTCTCAGTGTTTTACATTAAACTATCAAAGCTGATAACAGTTCATCGTAAATGTATATATTTGTTTAGAAACTTCTTAAGAAACATTGTGAGCTAGCTCATAAAGGAATACATCCTGCTTATATGGACAGTATATATCAATTTAAAAAAAAACGAAAGTCCAATTATCTCTTCTGCATGATATCCAACAGCAACAAAAATTCTCCATATGATGTACTGCTATCATGTTAAGTTTATTAAAATCCATTGAGCAGTTTATGAGGAGTTGGGCTTACAAGGAATGTGAACAGAAAGACAAACAGACATGGTGTTTCCTTTATACGCCCAAGACTTATTTGCAAGGGTATAAAATTTGGCTTACAGAGATTTTAAGATGCATGGTCAGTAATAAAATCAGTATCAAACTGGAAAATAACTTTATTGGTTTTTAAAAGTCTACAGACATATTTGGATAAAACAACTTCAACAATCATAGTATTGTCATGCTACAAAATTGTTTCTAACAGTTTAAAGAATTTTAGTCTTGTCAGGTAATAAAACTTTTAGGTATTATTTGGTATAAAATTGTTGCTTTGTATTGAAAGAATTAACAGTCATGTTAGGGTATATAATATTCAAAATTGTCCTGGTATAAAATTGTTGCTTACTGTTTAAAGAATTTACAGTCATGTTAGGGTATATAATAATCAAAATTGTCCTGGTATAAAATTGTTGCTTAGTGTTTAAAGAATTTACCGTCATGTTAGGGTATATAATATTCAACATTATCCTAGTATAAAATTGTTGCTTAGTGTTTAAAGAATTTACAGTCATGTTAGGGTATATAATATTCAAAATTATCCTGGTATAAAATTGTTACTTAGTGTTTAAAGATTTTACAGTCATGTGTGGGTATATAATATTCAAAATTGTCCTAGTATAAAATTGTTGCTTACTGTTTAAAGAATTTACAGTCATATGTGTGGGTATATAACATTCAAAATTGTCCAAGTATAAAATTGTTGCTCAGTGTTTAAAGAATTTACAGTCATGTTATGGTATATAATATTCAAAATTATCTTGGTATAAAATTGTTGCTTAGTGTTTAAAGAATTAACAGTCATGTTATGGTATATAATTTTCAAAATTGTCTTCGTAAAAAAATGTTGCTTAGTGTTTAAAGAATTTAGTCATGCTAGGGTATATAATATTCAAAATTATCCTGGTATAAAATTGTTGCTAAGTGTTTAAAGAATTAACAGTCATGTTAGTATAAAATCGTTGCTTACCGCTTAAAGAATTAACAGTCATGTTAGGGTATATGATATTCAAAATTGTCCTCGTTAAAAATTGTTGCTTAGTGTTTAAAGAATTTACAGTCATGTGTGGGTATATAACATTCAAAATTATCCTGGTATAAAATTGTTGCTTAGTGTTTAAAGAATTTACAGTCATGTGTGTGGGTATATAATATTCAAAATTATCCTAGCTGGTATAAAATGTTTGCTTAGTGTTTAAAGAATTTACAGTCATGTTAGGGTATATAATATTCAAAATTGTCCTGGTATAAAATTGTTGCCTAGTGTTTAAAGAATCTAGAGTCATGTGTGGGTATATAATATTCAAAATTATCCTGGTATAAAATTGTTGCTTTAAGTGTTTAAAGAATCTACAGTTATGTGTGGGAATATAACATTCAAAATTATCCTGGTATAGAATTGTTGCTTAGTGTTTAAAGAATTTACAGTCATGTTAGGGTATATAATATTCAAAATTGTCCTTAGTGTTTAAAGAATTTACAGTCATGTGTGTGGGTATATAATATTCAAAATTATCCTAGCTGGTATAAAATTTTTGCTTAGTGTTTAAAGAATTTACAGTCATGTTAGGGTATATAATATTCAAAATTGTCCTGGTATAAAATTGTTGCCTAGTGCTTAAAGAATCTAGAGTCATGTGTGGGTATATAATATTCAAAATTATCCTGGTATAAAATTGTTGCCTAGTGCTTAAAGAATCTAGAGTCATGTGTGGGTATACAACATTCAAAATTATCCTGGTATAAAATTGTTGCTTAGTGTGTAAAGAATTTACAGTCATATGTGTGGGTATATAACATTCAAAATTATCCTGGTATAAAATTGTTGCTTAGTGTTTAAAGAATGTACAGTCATGTTAGGGTATATAATATTCAAAATTATCCTGGTATAAAATTGTTGCCTATTGTTTAAAGAATTTACAGTCATGTCTTGGTATATAATATTCAAAATTGTCCTGGTATAAAATTGTTGCTTAGTGTTTAAAGAATCTACAGTCTTGTGCGTGGGTATATAATATTCAAAATAATCCTGGTATAAAACTATTGCTACATAGTGTTTAAAGAATCTACAGTCATGATGCCTGGGTATTAAAAACATTCAGTAAATGTCCCGGTATAAAATAGTTGCTTGATGTATGTGGGGAAAACATTGTAAATTAACCTGTTATTTGACTGTTTATTAGTGATTAAAGAGTCAAAAGTCATGTCTGGGAAAAATGTAAATGTAATGAACTGTTTTTGTAATTGTTTCTTGTGATATTAATTAAGAGTCTGACTGCCATCATCTGTATAAAATACATGTAGCATAATGCACTGGTATAAAAATTGTCTATAATTCTACATAAAGATATAATGTAAATTAAAAAGGAGATAGCCTTTTGTATCTACTGGGTAGTGTATTATTGAAATGTCATCATCTTCTTCTAGTCTTTGTTATATGAATGGTCTCCAAAGTTCATTAGCTTTTTGTCTCGTCTTCAACATTATCTGTAAGTAATTAAAAGAATTAACATGCAGAATATTGAGAAAATGCAGACAAACAAAATACTGTTTTATGGTTAAAAAATAATATGGTTATCTTTATATTACTTAATAAGTACTGTGGTTTCATTATTTGTGGGGTATCAATTTTCATGGATTTCGTGGTTGACCTTTACCCACGAAAATTGATACCCCACAAAAAGGAAGCTTAATTAGTTTAACATAAATGCAGTCTTCAGTTCCACAAATTTTAGAATCCACGAACTGATCCCTTTTCATCAAACCACAAAAATTAAAAACCACGAAAATAAATGAATCAACAGTTTCTATGACAATTATAATAATCAATTTTTTGTGTAGATCATCATAGCTTTTCAGGATTTGCTCATTTCAAATAGTTGCTTTTTATTGTTCATGCTGTCATTCAATATTTCAAATTTAAATCTTAAAGTAATGTATCACTGTTATTGCCTCTTCAATTTCCTCAATAAACATGTTAAAGAAAAAAATACGTCTCTTTTTGTCTCTTATCATGCTCATAATGGTGTTCTGTTGATACCATCTGTTATTATTTTTTTAATCTCATCAATGGTTATTGGATGAATCAAGCAAACATTTTAATATATAAAAAAACAAGTATAAATTAACATAAACTAGCCAAGATTCCATATCAGTCACTAATAAACTGTGAATGTGTAAAACACCTAAACAGAAATATAAAGAAAATACATTTGTAAGGGTAGAGGAAACAATAAACAAATATCTTTTTTATTAATCATCATAATTTTTGCAATGGACTTAAATTTAAAGATAAGTTAGGGCAAATGTGATTAATCTCATATCTAGCATGTCTTAAAATCTGGTAGTTTTATTTCCAAATAATATCATAATATACCTCTGAAACATTATGTATACTGTTCTTGACTGGGCCACAATTAAACTAGATAATGTGTCTATGAGCCACAGGATGGCCCTCCCGTTCTTGAAATATCATTGACCCTCAATGTGTATTACCTGGGATATGGACCTTTACCAAGAAATTGATCAAAAGTGTTCATGTGTAAAATATAGGTCGCTGTGACCTTATTTCTGATGGGTGGTGCCATGTACCAAGACTCAGACTCATCGAGAAGTGAAATATTATTGACCCCTAACATGTAGTATTCAAGATATGGACCTTAACCAAGAACTTAACCAAAGTCATTCATGCGTAAATATAGGTCACAGTGACCTCATTTCTAGTGGATGGTGTCACTTTACCCAAGACTCATCTAGTGGTGAAATATCATTGACCCCCAACATCCAGTATCCAAGTTATGGACCTTAACCAAGAACTTAACCGAAGTCGTTCATGCTTAAAATATAGATCACAGTGACCTAATTTTTATTGGGTGGTGTCATGTTACCCAAGACACATCAAGTGGTGAAATACCATTGACCATCAACATGTAGTATCTGAGATATGGACCTTAACCAAGAACTTAACCAAGTTCATTCATGCGTAAAATATAGGTCACAGTGACCTAATTTCTAGTGGGTGGTGTCACCTTACCTAAGACACATCTAGTAGTGAAATATCATTGACCCCCAACATCTAGTATCCAAGTTATGGACCTTAACCAAGAACTTAACCGAAGTCATTCATGCGTAAAATATAGGTCACAGTGACCTCATTTCTAGTGGGTGGTGTCACCTTACCTAAGACACATCTAGTAGTGAAATATCATTGACCCCCAACATCTAGTATCCAAGTTATGGACCTTAACCAAGAAATTAACCGAAGTCATTCATGCATAAAATATAGGTCACAGTGACCTAATTTCTAGTGGGTGGTGTAGCCCTACCCAAGACCCATCTGGTGGTGAAATATCGTTGACCCCCAACATCAAGTATCTGAGTAATGGACCTTAACCAAGAACTTAACCAAAGTGTTACGGACGGACGTACGGACGTACGGACGGACGGACGGACGGACAAGGGTAAAACTATATGTCCGATCCACATACGTGGTCGGGCCATAAAAATTCTTTGTTTGCTGTTGCCTACTGGAGTATTTTTTATTGGGTAGGTAGGTAGGGAAATATTTTTTTTATTTAATGAAAGAAATATCGTTCAAATAAAATTGTTAATTACATACATTTTTGCATGAAATTGATAGTTTTGACAATAAAAAAAAATTTCCTTCGAAAACCTGAATAAAATTTTTTGGGTAGGGCCAATTTTTCTGGGTAGGGAGGAAACGGCAAACAAATGAAATTTTATTTTAGGCCCTGTCATACATGTTGCTGGATACACTTAAGTACTGTTAGTAGCGAGCATAGCTCGCAAGCGGGCACGAAGTGCCCGCTCGAGCCGAGAGCTCTACGGTATTTGTTTCCGCGAGAAATTTGCTAATGCTGATTTAGATTTTTTATGGTCCGGAAAGGGTTATTATTTTTACAGGTCCGGAGTGAATGTTAAAATAATTTATAAGAAAAGAAATAATGCTTAAAAAAATAATAAATTGCGTTTTTTACAAGAAAATAGTATTCTTAAAATAATAAATACACATAAGCTGCTCGTTTCGTCTTGGTTATATGCACGTACGAAACTAACGTGTCTTGAAGCTTAATCGCCCCATACCATCTCGCCCCAAAATAAGCAAATGGAAATATTTGAAATTAAATGATAGCGATATCCCTGAATGTCGACATTTAGAACAAAAAAAACGTAGTCCCTTTTAGCTATGCTCGCATTTAGGCAATGCCTACTCCATATTACATCAACATAATTTGGCTGGCATCTTTTTACAGTAGGACATGGCAACTTAAATCTAAATATAAATAGGTGTATTATAATATATAATTTATACAAATTTATACAAAGTTGCAAAATACAACCCATTGGTGATAAATAAGAAGGCTTGTTGAAGATTAATTAATCCCACTGGACACATTAACGGCTGCAAGGTGTTTTCCATGGTGGATGCTTAAATTTGTGCCATTTTATATAGGTTCCATCGTCTATTACTTTGTTCTTAGTTAATGTTTTATGTTGGATCCTATCTGATACCTTTATTTACTCTTCGGCTGCATGTTTTAGTTCATAATCATCCTGTATCAGAATGATCAGTAAAATTTTCTCAAAAATTGTCAAATGAAGCAAAAAATAGATTTACTGTTCTAATTGATCATGTTGATCTTGACAATTAACAACATGCTCTTATGGATCACTAGTCATTAAAAACCATTACAACATGATTTGAATAAACAAAGGGATCAAATAGCTTATGACATGCTATGGATAGATGGAGGAATTCATGCTCTTATGGATGCTAAACATTCAAATGAGACAATGTCACGATGGAGTGATAGAAATCTCTATGGTCTTATGAATGATAACAGTTAGATATGACCATGATATGCTATAAGAGAATAGAGGGGTCCATGTTCTTATAGTTGATCTAAGTTGGATTATTTTACACCATGACATCTAAATGGAGAAATAAAGGGGTCGAGTCTTATACATGTACATGATAACAGTCAATTAAGACCATGGCATATTATAAGAGGATAGAGGGGCTTTTGGTCTTTGGAAGAAAACAGTCAAATAAGACCATGGTACATTATGGAGTGGTAGAGGGGTTCATGGTCTTGTGGCGTAACACATGGTCTTATGGATGTAGCAGTTGAATAGGACCATGACATGTTATAATAGGAAGAGGGGTTCATGGTTAAATGGATGAAAACAGTTAGATAAGACCACGGCATGTAATGGAGAAATATAGGGGTCCATGGTCTAATAGATGATAAAAGTCAGTTAAGACCATGGCATATAATAAGAGGATAGAGGGGCTCTTGGTCTTATGGAAGAAAACAGTCAAATAAGACCATGGCATGTTTTAGAAGGATAGAGGGGTTCACGGTCTTATGGCTGATAACAGTCAAATAAGACCATGACATGTTATAAGTGGATAGAGGGTTCAATGGTCTTATGTCTGAAAACAGTCAGATAGAACCATGACATGTTGTAAGGGGACAGAAGGGTCCATGATCTTATAGTTGATAAAAGTTGGATAAGACAATGGCATATGATAGAAAAAAGACAGGTCCAGGGTCTTCTTCATGGTTTTATAGATGATAACAGTCAATTTAGACCATGGCATGTTAAAAGAAAATAGAAGGGTCCATGGTCTTAAGGTGGATAACAGCCTAAAAAGACCATGGCATGTTTTGAGAGGATAGAGGGGTTCATGATTTATGGTTGATAACAGTCAAATAAGACCATGGCATGTTTTGTGATGATAGAGGGTCCATGGTCTTATGACTGAAAATGGGTAAATAAGACCACGGCCTGTTATGGGAATAAGGAGGGTCCATGCTCCATGGCCTGTTATGGGGGATAGGAGAGTCCATGGCCTTATGACTGAAAATGGGAAAATAAGACCATGGCCTATTCTGGGAATTAGAATGGTCCATGGTCTGATATGGGGATAGGAGGGTCATGGTCTTATGACTGAAAACGGGTAAATAAGACCATGGCCTTTTATGGCAATAAGAATGGTTCATAGTCCATGGCCTAATATGGGGAAGACCATGGCCTGTTATGGGAATAAGGAGGGTCTTATGGTCCATGGCCTGTTATGGGGGATAGGAGAGTCCATGGCCTTATGACTGAAAATGGGAAAATAAGACCATGGCCTGTTATGGGAATAAGAATGGTCCATGGTCTGATATGGAGATAGGAGGGTCAATGGTCTTATGACTGAAAAAGGATAAATAAGACCATGGCCTGTTATGGGAATTAGAATGGTCCATGGCCTGATATGGGAATAGGAGGGTCCATGGTCTTATGACTGAAATTGTGTGAATAAGACCTTGGCCTGTTATTGGAATAAGGAGGGTCCATGGTCCACGGCCTGTTATGGGGGATGGGAGGGTCATGGTCTTATGACTGAAAAAGGGTAAATAAGACCATGGCCTGTTATAGGATCAAGGGAGGGTCCATGGCCTGTTACGGGGAATAGGAGGGTCTATGGTCTTATGACTGAAAATGGTAAAATAAGACCATGGCCTGTTATGGGAATTAGAATGGTCCATGGTCTGATATAGGGATAGGAGGGTCAATGGTCTTATGACTGAAAAAGGATAAATAAGACCATGGCCTGTTATGGGAATTAGAATGGTCCATGACCTGATATGGGAATAGGAGGGTCCATGGTCTTATGACTGAAATTATGTGAATAAGACCTTGGTCTGTTATTGGAATAAGGAGGGTCCATGGACCACGGCCTGTTATGGGGGATGGGAGGGTCATGGTCTTATGACTGAAAAAGGGTAAATAAGACCATGGCCTGTTATAGGAACAAGGGAGGGTCCATGGCCTGTTTTGGGTAATAGGAGGGTCCATGGTCTTATGACTGAAAATGGTAAAATAAGACCATGGCCTGTTATGGGAATTAGAATGGTCCATGGTCTGATATGGGGATAGGAGAGTCAATGGTCTTATGACTGAAAAGGGATAAATAAGACCATGGCCTGTTATGGGTATTAGAATGGTCCATGGCCTGATATGGGAATAGGAGGGTCCATGGTCTTATGACTGAAATGGTTAAATAAGACCATGGCCTGTTATGGGATCAAGACAGGGTCCATGGCCTGTTATGGGTGATAGTAATGTCCATGGTCTTATGACTGAAATGGTCAAATAAGACCATGGCCTGTTTTGGGATCAAGACAGGGTCCATGGTCTGTTATGGGGGATAGGAGGGTCTATGGTCTTATGACTGAAAATGGGAAATAAGACCATTGCCTGTTATGGAAATTAGGAGGGTCCATGGTCCATGACCTATTATAGCATAGGAAGGTCCATGGTCTTATAGATATAAACTGTCAGATAAGACCATGGGTTGTTATTGAGGAATAGCATGGTCCATGCATGGCCTTATGACTTAAAATGGGGAAAAAGACCATGGCCTGTTATGGGAATTAAGAGGGTCCATGGTCTGGAGCCTATTATAGCATAGAAAGGTCCATGGTCTTATGGATATAAACTGTCAGGTAAGACCATGTGTTGTTATGGTGGAATGGGAGGGTTGGTCCTTGGTCTAATTACTGAAAATGGAAAATAAGACCATGGCCTGTTATTGGGGATAGGAGGGTCCATGGTCACTTGGATAATAAATGTCAGTTAAAAGCAAGGGTTGTTGTGTAAGAATAGGATGAATGTATTATACGCTCCCGAAGGGAGCGATTATGGTAGAAATGTCAATATTCTAGTTGTACTATGGGCTCAATTTTCCTTCAACGTCCGGTAAATCACGCGAGGTTTCCCGGACTTTCTGCGTCTCTTTAACGCTTTTTTCTTTGAAAATTCCTGACGTCATTAAGCGCACAAAGGACCCACAAAAAAGCTACTTTGTTTTTATTTTCGAATAATAATTGCCCAATAAACATTTGAAAACTTATTTTAGCTTGTAACATATTTAAGGATACGTTCAAACTTCGGGAGCGTCACAGGTTTAACCTGCATCATTATATTAATATCATGATTTGAAATACACGTACAAAAAGCCCTCTTTTGCCTCTTTCTTGTACTTATGTCATAAGGCAACTCTCCTGGTTGAGTATATCTTTTTTTGTGTGCCCAAATGCTCTTTTCTTTTGTTTTTTAACCTTCTTTTGTAAAATATTATCTATCTCATCCATTTTGAAATTTTCGGGGATATTTTGTTTCGAGGACCGAAACTTGGGTGCGGATACCCAATAAGACCGTGGTCTTAAGGATCATTATAGACCATTTAAATACCTCGAGAGAGACAGTTTAAAGGGAAATAATCAGACAGATCTAGATATCAAAGTAGGCTAGGAGATACACATATATGAATATGGTCTCCTAATTCAGGTAGTGAATGATGGAGTAAGGGGAAAAAATGTGAATATCCGTAGTGTCCCACATTAAAAACACAAAATGAAAATTAAAAACACGAAGCATAGATTGTGTAAGACAAAGTACAAGCATTTTATCGATAATGAGAAAAATCATGTGTACTTAGACATGACACAACAACCATTAAAAATAGTTATCATGTAAAATTGTAAAAACAGCGTGATACATACGTACTGCTCACCGCTTAGATTTTGGTGAAAATGGAAAGCAATAAAACCAATACTGAAGTATTGAGGAAAAAATATGAGTTTCTAAAACATTTATTCTTAAAAAAAACCTTATAAGATATCAAATAAGTTAAAGCTTGTTTACTCAATACATTACCAAGGGACAATCATATAAGATAAAATATGGACGGATAAAACCTAATCATTAAATAATATTCATAATTGGATTTCAATTAGTAAATGCATAAAATAAAACATATAAACTGACGATAAATCTGTAACATAATTCACAAATATATACGAGTAAAAAAATTACAAAAATTATGTAAAAATAATCTTCACTTATAGGATAATTTTTACATACTATATTCAAAGTCAAAACAATGAATTAATTGAAAAAAAAAAATACCATACTATTGGAATGTTGAGCAGATGACCCTGTCGGGCAAAAAAAAAAAAACTCATAATAAACAACGGAAGATGACCCTGCCCGGCAAAAAACTCATAATAACAACGGAAGATGACCCTGCCCGGCAAAAAACTCATAACAAACGACGGAAGATGACCCTGCCGGGCGAAAAACTCATAACAAACAACGGAAGATGACCCTGTCGGGCAAAAAAAACTCATAATAAACAACGGAAGATGACCCTGTCGGGCAAAAAAAAATCTCATAATAAACAACGGAAGATGACCCTGTCGGGCAAAAAAAAAAAACTCATAATAAACAACGGAAGATGACCCTGCCCGGCAAAAAACTCATAATTCCGTTGTTTGTTGGTAAATTGAAAGTACCGTCTCCAAAGAAGATGTATTTCTATTTTGAGTTTTAAAAAGACGAAAGTAGTTCTCTCAGAAAATTGTGACGGATTTTTTTCTGAAGACATATTACGACGAATAAGGCCAGAAAGACTGATTATATCGCTAAAGCAAGCAACATGAGCAAGCGAGAGCATCCAAGTGGGTTTTTTCCCCAATGTATTAAATTTCACCAATTTTACAAGATTGATACGTCTATCAGCAAGGATCATAAAAAATGATAATGATCGTGTTAAGGTGCATGGACATGTACTTTAACCTAAAGTGACATCTATTATATGGTATTAATTGTTAATTTTACATACTGGACAGACATGAAACTGTCATATCTTTGTAAGGATGTGTCAGCCTTGTTAAGGAAGATGGGGGATGAGTGACAGCATTCCATGTGCACTTTGTGTTAAAAGATAGGGGTGAACGACAGATTTGTGACCAATTTTTATATGTGGAGAGTCAAACCAAAGGTAAGTTACATCATGTTTATTAAATTATTTTTTTCATTTCAATTTCAAATTAAGTCCTCATCCTATTCTTTGATGGCGGAATCGTTAGTTTTAAAATGTATCAAAGTTTTTATCAGGGTTTAAATGAAACATTATACTAGTAGACCATAATAGCTCTGCATACTGAACGTATACAACATTCATACATCGATGCAGAAAAGCTTTTTTGGTATAGTCCGTTTGAGTTTTATAAATCAACGAAAAATGGCTTGTAAATTAACGTCTTGCAAAATATTTTAACTATTTTAGTAAGCCATGACTTTTTAATGGCATACGAACTCAGGCATAAAATTTCAAAATTTTTTCATGATTAATAAAAATGTTTTCCATTGATAGACCTTAATAGTAAAAATGGACCAAAAATTCATAAAAATCCACGGGAGTACAACCTAGTGACCAGGAACAGCATTTGCTCCGTATACCTTTAAAAATCCTTTGTTCATAATTGGTCATCTTATCTCCTATTGTTAGTCCTTTCAATTATTTTCAGGTGGCCCAACACCTGGCTGTTCCGTCAGATAAACACACCATTTAAGGTATTATTAAAATCGGTGAAATATTTAGCATTAGACCATATGGAAAACTTTTTTGTTTCAGATGATAACATTTTGGTTTTTGCTATCAGAGTTCGTATACTAATAAAAAGTTTATTTGTGTTTAAAAAATAAATTTTATTTGAGAGACAAAAAAATTTAAAAGATTTTTCGTTGATTTATAGAACTCAAATGGACTATACAATAACAGGATATATTGAATATAGGACTTTGTTTTACGTTTAAATCAATCAACTTTTATAGACCTCCAGAGTGTATCTTTGGAAGTTTTCAAGCTGGGAATTGTAGTCCGGGTCCTCCTTTTTATAAAATAAACTGTAAACACAGAGATTTGTCTCGCCTGTAGCACCTGGACACAGTATAAAATGCAATTAAAATGCTGAATACAGTACTGGCAATTACTCATAAATTCGATCCGTTCTGGTGCAAATGCAACTTAATAGTTTATATCAATGTCGTAACATTACTTACTACAAATAAATATGATAAAAAAGACATAATGGCCATACAGCTCATATAAATTAATTGCAGTTAGAGTTTACATATTTGTTGTGGTCTCATGTTCATTTACTCCATATCCTTTCATAAAATATATAAGAAATACCATCAAACCAAATGAGTACGGCAAGGGTCTGTACAAGTGTACCATGACTTCTTCATATTAAATAAACGTTAGAAAAAACGTTTTCATTGGCAAAATCAAGTCGATTTGAAATTGATCTGTACTGATGTTAATGCAAGTGCATACCCAATATCAATAGTGTTATATAACTGCTTCATGGTAAACAGAAGTAACATATAACGTTAACATTAAGCCTAATCTGTACTTTCAACGTTGGTAGACCTTGATTGCAGGACTGATTTGTACTGATGCTAATGCATCTGTATACCAAATATCAATTGTGTACCATATAAAACTGTTCACATATAACAGACTTAAGAACAAACTTTAACAATTGTGGACACTGCCACCACTGGAATCACCATACTTAAGTCTCGCCTTTTGCGACATTCGTCGAAGGCGAGACAAAAAACAAAACATTTTGGATGATTTCTTGGGGTCGAAACTACAAATCTAGTCCTATTAAACGTCCATGCAGTATTACCTTTTTCAATAAAGGTAATAATTAAAGTACCGTCCGAACTGGGATGATTTATCTCAAATATCCAAGAACAAAGGGACAAAACAAGGCGAAGACACACCCCGACATGGTACATGCATTTCAGATGAAATGGATTGGTGGGTTAAACCAGGTTTAACCAATTGAAGTTAATTTCTGCTTCTGTGTAACCCCTATAGTTTATAATTATCTGGTAGGGAAAGGGGTTATTCTGGTATTGAATCAAATCTTATTATATGTTGTCAGTTACAAGGCATTTGTCTACTTCGCATTAGAAGATGTGAGACGATTTATATTTCAATTTTTAAATATACATTTACTGTATCTATATAAATAGATAATGCTAAGGAATATAGAAAACCAGAAAACTAAACTAAACCATCGAGAAGCAGACTAGATCTTAATTTAGATACAAAGTAATTACAAAAAATCATGTCTGAAAATAACAAAACAGTCGAGTGAAACGGTATTAGCTCTGGAAGAATCTTTCAATTTCATGCGTTTCGATGCCTCCCATGTGCTTAAAATTTCCTCCCTGGAAAGATTCCCCTAGTGCTAACACCTAATCGCCCGACTGTTAAATGTTATTTTCAAACTATGTTCATGGTTCATCTAATTATAAACAAGAACAGTTAACTATGGACGAAAAGTGTAGACAAACGCTTTCAATGTTCTTCCACTTTTTTTGTTGTCAATTTAAAAAATCTTCATATGTCTAACTTCATGATTAAGACAAACTATAGAACATCAAAAAGTACTTTGTCTATTTGTGTACTTATACGTGTAACTCAAAGATGTATACTAGTATTTGATATGTAAAATTTACGCATTTTCGTATTTTCTCAAAAACCACACTTAAGGGACAATGCTACATGATATTATATAATTAACAACTTTTACATTCACACACCAATAGTGTTCAGTCTGTGAATTGTTTTATTTGATAGAATGGAGAAGACACCGACCCTGCTCAGAAGTTACAGAAACCTGTCCGCCGTCTGTTTGGGATGGTTTTTATTGGTTGTATCATTCGGTTCTCTACAGGGAATAATCAGCAGTATTAACCATGAAGGAGGACTCGGATTTTTTTCCATGGCTTGTTTTTATTCTGGTGCCATTCTTTGTCCGTTTGCAGCCACATTTTTCAGACGTTGGAACAGTAAACCTGTCATCTGTTGTCTGACGCTAGCACAAATTCCATTGGTTTTGTCATACGCCATCCCTGCTCTATACACGGTGCTACCAGCTGCGTTTATAGGTGGCGTTGCCCAGTCTGTTGCCTGTTCCCTGACTGGTGCCTATCTAGTTTTGGTCTCATCAAACCTGAGCAAGGCGAAAGGGGACGACACCAGCAAGTATCTAAGTTCATCTTTTGGAATATATTACATGTCCGTAAGCTTTGCCCCGGCCATCGGAGGACTTTGTTCAACGTTCATTTTGTCCATGGAGACAAACAAGCATAGTTTATCTAACGAGACAGTTTCCTTGAACCATTCCTCATTATATCTTAACAGAACTATCCTACCATGTGGACCCGACTTTTGTCCCATGGAAAACAAGAACGTTTCTAAACTAGACATAGCTGACATTGTAAGGTATTGTCTTCTAGGATTCTATTCCTTATGTATGGTGGCGGCAACACTTGTCTTCGCGTTTGGGATAGACGGGAACTCCACACGACCAGAGAAATGCCAGACTTACAGTATGTACGGGGTGTTAGTGTCCACAATAGGAGTAATCAAACATAGAGAGTTCCTGGTCGTGGCACCGATAGTGTTCTACAATGGGATCCAGTGGGCGTTTGCCGCGGGTGACATTATGAAGGTAGTTAAAACTTTCGGTCGCAATACTAATATTCATCACACTAAAAAAATCTGAAGCATGAAGCAAACAACAAGAATGTATTCTTCAAGATATAACAGTAACAATTTGTAATCATATTGTCCATATCTACAGGGCACATAATAGTTGAAAACAGGACATTAAAACATATGAAACTGACTTTTTAGATGTTACTACTAAACTTATCATTACATTTCGAAAAGATATTCCGCTAATTGGATACATGTTAAACTTTATACAGTCCCAAATCAGGAAAACAATTTGTTAAGAATGAGCGGAAAACGCATATTTCTATAAGAATTACAAAGATTTAACTTTTTCAGGCATTTGGTGGCTGTGTATTTGGAGCGGAAAGAGTGGCCAACTTTATAGTTACCTATCATTTTGTCACCTGTATATCGTCTGTCTCGGCTGGAGTGATAGAACCAAAGACTGGGAGAAAGCTGCTCTTCATATTAGGTGATTAAAAAACATATATTGAGTATATTTATGATATTGATAAGAACTAAAATCAAGGTAACAAGTCTTGGAAAATGTAAAAATCTTATTTGGCAAAGGATGGGGGCGTTAAGACCCAAGAAAATGTAGTTGGTTGAAATATTATGATATTTATAACAAATATCAACTTATTTGTGGTTAAAAAGAAAACACACAGAATAAAGCAAATTTTGTTCATTGTGACGTAATTATGACATCATATTAAGCAGTCTTGTTTGACAAAATAGAGAAAATCAGCAATTTTGGCTGGTTCAAGTGCATATTTGCCTTAAGAAAACATTGGTCGCATAAAAACAACAACTTCAAACTTTTAGAAATGATAGATTTTATCATTTTACATATTTTATCTAAGTATGAAGTTGTTGTTTGAATGCGCCCACCTTCTTAGAGACCAAAATGTGTGTGAAAATCGCAAAAACCAATGAAATTAGGACACTTTCTTTAATTTATAGCTTTTTGAGTTAATTGATTGGCAAAACAACTAAAGCTTATCATTTTCCTTAAACCTATTATTTGATCGATGTTTCAGCAATTTAAGACATCTGTATGCTCAGTTTTAATTTCATGGTAAATCTTGGGCCAAAAATGGGTCTTATTGCCACTCATCCTTTCAACTATATAATTCTACTATCATTTTTTATGAAAACTAATTTCCATTTTCAAATTGTTCATTTCAGTTAACGGTTGTCATTGTTTGATGATGGTCCCGTGGTTTTGCGTTACCTTGTAACTAAACATTAGATTCTTGATATTCGGCGATGGATGTTCTTTCTCAGTATATTCACAGTGTTTTGAGATGATGGAACTTGACATTCTCATTGCATGGCGATGTTTTTAGAATAGATTTTTGTGGCTTGCTGATGTTCTAACTTTTGATTATCATGGCTTGGTGATGTTCTAACTTTTGATTCTCATGGTTCGGTGATGTTCTAACTTTTGATTCTCATGGTTCGGTGATGTTCTGACTTTTGATTCTCATGGCTTAGTTATGTTCTAACTTTTGATTATCATGGTTCGGTGATATTCAAAGTATAGATTTTTGTGGCTTGGTGATGTTCTAAGTATGGATTTTTATACGTCCGCAAATTTTTGCGATTGTATTATGTTATGGCGATGTCGTTGTCGTCGTCTGTAGACACTTTGGTTTCCGTGCGATAACTTTAGTTATAGTGAACAAATTGTATGTTTGTAATAACTAAAGGAAGGTTGGTATTGTATTTGGGGTTTCTGGTCCCAACCGTTTCAGTAAAAAAGGAAAAGAAGGGGCTAAAATAGGTGCATTGACAAAACGTCTGTAGCAAGTTCAATTTTCATCTGATTTTGATCATTCTTTTTAATTGTATTCCTCAATAAATGTTGTCAACAAAATCTAATAACAGTTTTGATGTATCTTGCACCGTAACATTGCTATATGAGGGGTCAAAAAGGGGCCACACCCTAAAAATCGACTTTTTTTTTAATTTGTGGTCCGATTTTCAAAATCTTTTTTTATTGGAATCCTTGTAAAAATCACTGCCTGCATTTTTCAATCAGATTTGTAATATCTCCTATATTTTTGCGAGAATTAAGGGGTGAAAGGGGACAAAAAACGCCAATAAATAAGAGCTAATTTGTGTCGGCAAATGGTTTTAACTAAATGGTTTTAGAACTAACATGAAGTTAGTTGTAGTTGGCTGACTAAATACAGACCAATTGTTAGGTTGTTTTTAAAATGATGTTTCTAACCACTAGAGAAAGTTTCCGCATGCATTAAGAAATTGTGGCCCTTACCGATTCAGAGAAAAAGGGTCCAAAAGGGGTAAAATGGATATTATAACAAAACTGCTGTAGAGCATTTCTTTTTCAAACGTTTTTGTTAATTTTTGTTCATTGTATTCCTCAATAAATTCCGTCAGGTAAATATAACGACAATTTCGAAGTGTCTTGCACTGTTACATTGCTTCGAGGGGTCAAAAAGGGCGGCCACACCTAAATTTTTTTTTAATTTGTAGTCCGATTTTCATAATCATTTTTCATTGGAATCCTTGTAAAAATCTGTGCCTGCGTTTTCCAATCAGATTTGCAATATATCCTACCGCTTTGGGGGATATTAGGGGTCGAAGGGGTCAAAAGTGCCTTATGAATGGAAAGTTGGTGTAAGTGTATAAAAAATATGCATTGAAAGTCCACCGAAGAATACATGTGTCAAAAAACTAAAAATGTGAGTCCACCATGGGCTGCATGTGTCCAAAGCATTTGACAATCCATATTGGGCTGCAAACGTACAGGGTCCAACATGTTGCGGTCGTATCCTGCTGTGCTCGGTGTTGCCTTTTATTGTAGCTTGGTGATCTTCTTACTTTTTGATTCTTATAAAGTTTGGTGATGATCTATTATTTTATTCTTAGAGTTTAATTTCGTGGTGATGTTCTTTTTATAGATTCCAACAGCTTTGTGATGTTTATTTTTGGGGGGTTAGATTATCAGTTAAGTGGTGTTTTACTTGTGCGTCTCATTTTAATGCAAGTAAGAGCTATATTCTCAAATTTATTCTCATTGCTTTAAGCAGGTGTTTTTTTTTCTTCTAGATTCTTGCTGTTTGATGATATTCTGACCTTCAATTCCCGCTGTTTAGTGATATTCTTACTTTAAATTCTTAGTTTTATGATATTCTTACCTAGGGTTCTCACTGCTTACAAATATTTTTACTTTGGATTAGCTTTGTATGGATTCAGTGGATATTTTTTTTATATTTTGTGTTTTGCACATCAAATTTTTAATATTTTCACTGATCTCTGATAATTAACGTAAATTGTTAATATTCTTCAGATTTTTTTTGTTTTCTGGTCCTTTCTCTGAATCTTAGTTCCTGTGACATTCTTTCATTTTTTATTTATTGCTTACATAGAGTGGGACTGTTCAAAGTGTATGATTTTGTGTAAGGATTGATCTTTTCTAGTCTTCTATTGTACATGTGTGATGATGATGTTGTTTCCACTGTGGTACATGTGTGATGTTGATGTTGTTTCCACTGTGGGACGTGTGTGATGATGATATTGTTTCCATTGTGGTACATGTGTGATGATGATGTTATTTCCACTGTGGTACAGGTGTGGTGTTGATGTTGTTTCCACTGTGGTACATGTGTGATGTTGATGTTGTTTCTACTGTGGCACATGTGTGATGATGATGTTCTATTTCAGGTTTATGTTTCCACTGTGGGACATGTTTGATGATGATGTTGTTTCCACTGTGGTACATGTGTGGTGATGATGTTGTTTCCTCTGTGGTATATTTGTGATGATGATGTTCTATTTCAAGATTCTGTTTCCACTGTGGTACATGTGTGGTGATGATGTTGTTTCTCTGTGGTATATTTGTGATGATGATGCTGTTAACACTGTGGTATATGTGTCATGATGATGTTGTTTCTACTGTGGTACATGTGTGATGATGATGTTCTATTTCAAGATTCTGTTCCTACTGTGTGACATGTATCATAATTATGTTGTTTCCACTGTGGTGCATGTGTGATGCTTATGTTGTTTCCACTGTGGTATATGTGTGATGATGATGTTGTTTCAACTGTGGTACATGTGTGATGATGATGCGGTTTCCACTGTGGGACATTTGTGATGATGATGTTCTATTTCATGTTTCTGTTTCCACTGTGGTACATGTGTGATGATGTTGTTTCCACTGTGGTACATGTGTGATGTTGATGTTGTTTCCCCTGTGTTACATGTGTGATGTTGATGTTGTTTCTACTGTGGTACACGTGTGATGTTGATGTTGTTTCCACTGTGGTACAAGTGTGATGTTGATGTTGTTTCTACTGTGGCACATGTGTGATGATGATGTTCTATTTCAGGTTTCTGTTTCCACTCTGGGACATGTATGATGATAATGTTGTTTCCACTGTGGTACATGTGTGATGATGATGATGTTGTTTCCACTGTGGGACATTTGTGATGAAGATATTATGTTTCAGGTTTCTGTTTCCACTGTGGGACATGGGTGATGATGCTGTTCTATTTCAGGTTTCTGTTTCCACTATGGTACATGTGTGATGATGATGTTGTTTCCACTGTGGGACATGTGTGATGATGATGTTCTATTTCAGGTTTCTGTTTCCACTGTGGGACGTGTGTGATGAAGATGTTGTTTCTACCGTGGTACATGTGTGATGTTGATGTTGTTTCCACTGTGGTACATGTGTGATGATGATGTTCTATCTCAGGTTTCTGTTTCCACTGTGGTACATGTGTGATGATGATGTTGTTTCCACTGTGGTACATGTGTGATGATGATGTTCTATCTCAGGTTTCTGTTTCCACTGTGGTACATGTGTGATGAAGATGTTCTATTTCATGTTTCTGTTTCCACTGTGGGACATGTGTGGTGATAATGTTCTATTTCATGTTTCTGTTTCCACTGTGGGACATGTGTGATGAAGATGTTCTATTTCAGGTTTCTGTTTCCACTGTGGTACATGTGTGATGATGATGTTCTATTTCAGGTTTCTGTTTCCACTGTGGGACATGTATTATGATGATGTTCTGGACTAAGTACCCTCAGGTTCTAGCCTATGTGTTGTGTGTCCTGTGGGGTCTGGGGAGTGGAATATACCTTTCACAAAGTCATGGTATGTACATATGAAACTAAAATGTGTAGATCTGTACAACAGGATTCTTTTAATTTGAATGATAAAAATAGGGCATCTAATGGGACATTAAATGATACCCGCCAGGATATTCATCAAAAGTGAAATATATTTGTATACATCTATATAAAGACAGAAAAGAAATGAGTTATCTTTCTTAGACCAGAAAATTTCATCATTTTCAAATTTGGAAAATTTATAAAGTGGCAAATCTTCAATAATATTTTCAGATCATCCAGAAAACTGAACTTGACCTGTATTTTGGTCATTAACTTTTTCACCTCAAATTTAAAGAATCAGCATCAATTCCAGATCATGCCTTCTAGTTTTAGTAATTATAATTTCAACAAAGTTTGTGGCAATAAATTTGTTTCATCTAGCGCCTAATTTGTCTATTTGAGATTCACCAGAGCCACTATACCCAAAAGATTTAAAATGCATAACACAATATGAATAACAAGAGGCTCCTAGGAGCCTGAATCGCTCACCTGGTATTGATGTCAAATCGTATAGCTAAATGAGCTGAATGTTTAAGCAGGAAAAAGCTTTTTTTCTATCTGCAATAGTTTTCCCACCATTTCGTTTGAAATGCCTGTACCAAGTCAGGACCATTGCGATCCACCAGTTCTCCGGTATGACTGATTCGTTTTTGTCATTTTCTCTGGACTATGAGATTGATCATTCAAGTTCGGTAGTTTTGTTATTACCTTTATTTCATTCTATAAGCTAAAAAACACTATTTTTCGCCTTTAAAGGGCCATAAACTCTTTAGGGGATCATCTGCCAACTTCAAGCCTGTGAAGACTTTTGTAGAGTTTAATGAACTGAATGTTTAAGTAAGCAACAGCTTTTCTTTATCTGCAAAAGTTTTAATTCTATAGGCCAAAAACCCTATTTATACCTTTGAGGGGCCATAAACCCTATAAGGGGTCATCTGACATCTTTGACCCTATGGGAACTTTGTAGAGCTAAATAACTTAACATTGAAGCAAGCAACAGCTTTTCTCTTTCAGAAATAGTTTTCATACTGTAGGCCAAAAACTTGCAAAATGTTATTTTAAGGGTCGTTACCCCTATAAGGGGTCATCTGACAACTTTGACCCTATGAATGCTTTTGTAGAGCTATATAAGCTGAATATTTAAGCAAGCAACAGCTTTTCTCTATCTGCAATAGTTTTCACCTTTAAGGGGCCATAACCCCAATAAGGGGTCATCTTACAACTTCGACCAAATGGAGACTTTTGTAGAACTTTTGACCCTGAAGCAGTAGCGTGGCATAAGATTTCATCTATCTTTTATACTTTTTGAATTACAAGCCCAAAACAGTAGTCTGACCCCCCTGTTCTATTTTTGCCAGGGCGGCCATATTTTTTTGAAGAATCAATAATTGAAACACAACTTTTATGCAGGTCACCCAGGATCAATCATACCAAGTGATTTTTGTTTAGTAGTTTCAGAGGAGAAGATTTTTGAAAAATTGTTTACAGACAACGACAACAGACGACGACAACAGACGCCAAGTGATGGCAATAGCTCACATGGACCTTCGGTCCAGGTGAGCTAATAAAAGCATAGAACAGTAAAACCAAAATATCCTTAACAGGAACCCCAATTATAACTAAGATCAACATATGCCTGAACATTTTATATTAGTAAGCAATATTCTCTGTCGATTCATTGATAATATGGAATCTTTGAATTGTTTCTAATCTGTCAATTTTTTGTCTATCTATTTCAGCTCTGATGGGTGAACTATTTCCCACCAATGTGGAATCAGCAATGGCTGTATATCTAATGTTTAGGTCCCTAGGACAGATTGTTGGGTTTGGTTACGCCCACTTCCTGTGTATGGATACCAAGATATATATAACGGGGGCAGTGTGTACTGTTGGGACAGTGGTAATTGCTAAATGTTATGAGAGAGACAGTTTAAAGGGAAACAATCAGACAGATCTAGATATCAAAGTCGGCTAGGAGATACACCTATATGAATATGGTCTCCTAATTCAGGTAGTGAATGATGAAGTTAGAGAAAAAAATGTGAATGTGGGTAGTGTCCCACATTAAAAACACAAAATGAAAATTAAAAACACCAAGCATAGATTGTGTAAGACAAAGTACAAGCATTTTATCGATAATGAGAAAAATGCATAGATAGTGTAAGTACTTGGACATGACACAACAACCATAAAAATAGTTATCATGTAAAATTATAAAAACAGCATGATCTCACTGCTTAGATTTGGGTTAAAATGGAAAGCAATAAAAACCAATACTGAGGGAAAAATACAAGTTTCTAAAATATTTATTCTTAAAAAAAACTTATAAGGTATAAAATAAGTTAAAGCTTGTTTACTCAATACATTACCAAGGGACAATCATATAAGATAAAATATGGACGGATAAAACCTAATCATTAAAATGATATTCATAATTTGATTTCAATTAGTAAATGCATAAAATAAAACATATAAACTGACGATAAATCTGTAACATAATTCACAAATATATACGAGTCAACAAATTACAAAAATTATGTAAAAACAATCTTCACTTATAGGATAATTTTTACATACTATATTCAAAGTTAAAACAATGAATCAATTGGACAAAATATACCATACTATTGGAATGTTGAGCAGACAATATACTCTTAGCAGATTATAATATCAAACTTTCCCATGGAATGTACCATAATATGAAACAAATTATAAAAAAATCCTTGAAATCAAATGTTAAGATAATCTTCTATGACTTATGTTAAGTGTTTCTTAAAGTTTGAAAGTTGATTGACCTCGTTTTTAATGATGCATAACATTTATAATTCTAGCTATTTACATCAAAGACTTGAATATAACAACCTTAACAGAATAACAACAAACATTTCTAATTAACTGTTATGTAAAGTCTTAATATAATGCAACAAATTGATAGATTAACAATCTGTTAACATTCATTCATGTAATTCTTTGATTGATATGAAAATGTGGTCCATAGTTTAATGAAAGTGTTTACATATGTAACTGATAGTTTTTTTAACTACATATGATGATAAATGTTATGTAATGAATAACAACATATATAAGAAAGAAAAAAAGAGCAATAAAAAATATTTGCAAGAAAAATTGTGGAGATAATACTTGCAAGAAAAATGTGGAGATGTTTTGTTAACATAATGTATTTCTTATTTATACATTGTTACAAATTTGTATAACTCATCTTGTTCATTAACATATGTAAATAAAACCTGTAATAATGGCACATATCGTTTTCAATAAATGTTCTTAATGGCTACATTGACGACACATGCATCATATCTGCTAAAACTATCTTCCTTTATTGTTAAGGTGACAACACATTAATCATATCTCCTATATCTTTATGGTGACGACACATGCATCATATCTGCTAAAACTATCTTCCTTTATTTTTAAGGTGACAACACATTCATCATATCTCCTATATCTTTATGGTGACGACACATGCATCATATCTGGTAAAACTATCTTCCTATATCATTATGGTGATGACACATGCATCATATCTGGTAAAACTATCTTCCTATATCTTTATGGTGATGACACATGCATCATATCTGGTAAAACTATCTTCCTATATCTTTATGGTGATGACACATGCATCATATCTGGTAAAACTATCTTCCTATATCTTTATGGTGATGACACATGCATCATATCTGGTAAAACTATCTTCCTATATCTTTTCTCCAAACTCTGCATGTACTTTATATTATCTGCTACATGGAACCCATGAACTGCTGTTTCCTGTAACACAAAGGATTCTGATGTAAAAAAAATCAATGTTCAACATGTGTTAACATGTATTCTATTGTTTGAAAAAAAGTTAATGCATTTTTTTGTTGTTGGATGTACTGAAAAAGGCCAAAAACAGATATGGTCTGGTTGTTTTGACAATGCTAATAAGTTTACTACACCATCAAAACATGGAAGAAGATAAGTATCAGAAATGAAATTTATCCACAATATGGGACCCCATTCCTAATAAGCATAACAGATACCCAAAACTGTGATAGGTAGCTTATAGTTGCTGAGTAAAACATTTTCCTGAAAAACATAAAATACACAATACTATAAATAAGGTTTGTTTATTGTGCAACCTGTCAAAAAATGTAAGAAAATACTATATTTTTTATCTGTTCTGCTACACAAATTGATGGATTTTCATGTAGATGAGCATCTCTATTACAAAATTTGATCTGATATTTTGAGTAGCAGGGAAGGGTCTTTTTGTGAACCTTTTTTTTTCTTTATCTGGGCCACATTGCAAGACAGTGTAACGGTGTAAATTTAATTACCATTAGTCTTAAGTTGAAAGATGGTTATAATTAAAACAACTTTTGGGGGAGGATATCTTATAATTGTACATTTTGTAATCTAAATACCCAAACAAATGGACAGAAATACTAATAAAATCCTGTTCAAAATATGATATAATCAAAGATTCATCATCAGTAAATCGTTTTAGACAAACTTACTACCTTAAGGAAAAAAAGATTCACCACCAGTAAAATATTTACGGCACACTTGCTACATTAATGCAATCCAGTAAGTTTACCTTAAGGAATATAATGAGATCCTGTGTCTGTAGATGTTCCATGATATCCTTCTGTAAATGTCTGAGTATAGCTATACACAGGTACACCTGGTAGTCAACGCCCATCACAATACTAATACAGATATAATGACAGATGTCCAGCCAGTCTAAATAGTTCCAGAAACACTGCTTCAACCAATGCATACAGATCTATAAAATATAAAATAGAAACACTGCTTCAACCAATGCATACAGATCTATAAAATAGAAACACTGCTTCAACCAATGCATACAGATCTATAAAATAGAAACACTGCTTAAACCAATGCATACAGATCTATGAAGTAAAGAATAAAATCATACAACCTATATATTGTGCAATAGGGAATGCTTTTCCGAGGGGAGTTCATTACCTCAGGCTACCGAATGGGGATAAAGCTATTGTTATTCCTTGAGGGAAACAATGAAATTTAAAGCTATTATTTTTGCCTGGTCAGCAGTGTATCTTGACATTTTAAATACTATGGCTACCAATGGGAGATTATAAAGCTATCATTTTTACCTGAGCAGCAGTGTATCTTGACATCTTTAATGCTGAGGCCACCAATTGGGGATTGTAAAGGTATTATTTTTACCTGAGCGGCAGTGTATCTTGACATCTTTAATGCTGAGGCCACCAATTGGGGATTGTAAAGGTATTATTTTTACCTGAGCGGCAGTGTATCTTGACATCTTTAATGCTGAGGCCACCAATTGGGGATTGTAAAGGTATTATTTTTACCTGAGCAGCAGTGTATCTTGACATCTTTAATGCTGAGGCCACCAATTGGGGATTGTAAAGGTATTATTTTTACCTGAGCGGCAGTGTATCTTGACATCTTTAATGCTGAGGCCACCAATTGGGGATTGTAAAGGTATTATTTTTACCTGAGCGGCAGTGTATCTTGACATTTTAAATACTAAGGCTACCAATGGGAGATTATAAAGCTTTTACTATTACCTGAGTGGCAGTGTATCTTGACATCTTTAATGCTGAGGCCACCAATTGGGGATTGTAAAGCTATTATTTTTACCTGAGCTGCAGTGTATCTTGACATCTTTAATGCTGAGGCCACCAATCGGGGATTGTAAAGCTATTATTTTTACCTGAGCTGCAGTGTATCTTGACATCTTTAATGCTGAGGCCACCAATTGGGGATTGTAAAGCTATTATTTTTACCTGAGCGGCAGTGTATCCTGACATTTTAAATGCTGAGGCCACCAATGGGAGTTCTATTTGTAGTAAGAGTTCTATGTTATGTCCAGTACTAGAAAACAATGGGGCTATACCACTGTTCATTACAGCTGATGGTAGATGTACCTACAAATAAACATATAAATGTCCCTTGAAATAGCACAAATTATCAAAGTAATTTTCAGTGTAACATATACTAACAAACAATCTCTGCGCTCGTAGACAAATATGGGATTTCTATCTCGCAGATGAGTGCAGATGTTGGTTTGTCATAGATTTTTGTTTTGTCTTCCTTTACCGGATTTGACACACTGAAAAGGAAATTTGCAGTGCCACGGGTGTGCTATAGCAGGTAAGAACCGTTTACTCTTTCGGAGCACCTGAGTTCACTCTTGTTACAACTTGAGTTTGAATTGATGATTTCTGTTCGGTTTATTTTGTGTTTTATATTTCTTCGAGCTGTTCTTGTTCGTGTTTACTGGTTTTGCCGTTTCCTTTCGGACTTTTGACATTAGAATGCCCAATGGTGCCTCTTTGCTTCTAGAAATGTAAATTAAACACATCAATGTGTTGTAAATAAAAAATATACCATATCAGTTGGGGTTTTTTCATGGTAGTTGGCAACTCGCGAAAATTTTAATCGGCGAAAATAAAATCTCATATAAAGTATATGTAAAATATTTACTCATGAATGTCTAGTATATAATAAAACAATGTTACTGTAATTTCAACCCTGAAAATCATCTGACAAACAGATTTTGATTTTTTTAAATGCCCTCAGCGAGGATCGAACTCACAACATTTGGGACATCTATGGCGCATGCGCCTAGCTAACAGAACAGAGGTTGTAACCACTACACCATCCAAGGCTCCTCAAAAGGAGAGCTTTTGTTTGGGTAGTGTTACTTTTCCCTGCAAAGTACAATTACAACTTATTCTGCTAACACAATGTATGAAGCGTCGGAGGATTTTAATTACAGAGCTATTAATTTGAATGCATACACGGATTCATCAGAATTTTGATAAATTCCATAGCCTTGTGATATTTATGCATGGTCTATTTATAGCTATCTCTAACGTGTTTACGTTCATGCTCCATTGGATTCCACAGAAACTGCAGAATGCAAGATTATTCGAATTTGATAATATATATGAATGTATATAATCAAACAATGTTACTGTAATTTCAACCCTGAAAATCATCTGACAGACTGTTCTGTTAGCTAGGCGCATACGCCGTAGATGTCCCAAATGTTGTGAGTTCGATCCTCGCTGAGGACTCTAAAAAAATCAAATAATCTTGCATTCTGCAGTTTCTGTGGAATCCAATGGAGCGTGAGCGTAAACACGTTAGAGATAGCTATAATAGACCATGCATAAAGTATTTACTCACATATAAGTAATTGCTAAAATTGAATTTCAGGAAAAAAATCTCCCATTTTTAAAGAAATTCACGAAATTTAGCTCGCCCCAAAAAACAACTTATACGGTATGTAAATGTTTATGTAAATTCCTTAAGAAATTTGTATATTATTCAAAAATCACATTGGTTGGATAAAGACATCTAGTTTCTTGAAATATTGCAACATTTACATATATTTTTAATTTAACAACATAATTAATAAATTTTAAGTCTTATTACTTACTGAGCAATGTAACCGATGTGGCCATAGGTAGCCTGAGGACCCCAGGCTGGAGAATTTATGTAGGAAATGCCAAGCTTTCTCCACATTACCATTAAATATAAGGAATATAGTGGCAGCGAACCAGTCAAAGCCTGGGTACCTGTCATGTATAAATTCTGAAGCAAGGGTTAAGGAGCACTCAGCAATTTTACAATTAAAAGTAAATTAAGAATCAACTAATTAAATTGGACAAAAACTTTATTTGACCTATGGCAGCATTTCATTTATTCACTCTCCATTTGTGACCATGAATAACAATAGACTTGGTATGTATTTGTTGATATGTCATCCATCAAAACAAAACAAACAACAAACAAAAACAAATTAGTTGTGCCCAAAAGACATAATGCCCCAACTTGCATCATGGACAATCATCTACAGGTAAACCTGATAAGGAACGGACAGATGCACAAACCAGAACACTATATGCCCCTCTTACTGAAGAAGTTGGTACATAAAAATAAGAAAACTTTTAAAATGTTGACAGATATGAAGAAATTGATGAACAGTTATTAAAGGATACTGATTTTCTGAGCCCCTCTGTGGTCGGAGTGTCTCTGCTGTTGCTGTAGATAGAATGCACACTGTTTAAGGAGTAATGTTAATTTCTCTGTAACATCTGAAGACGTGTGGATAACCTTCAGGTGGATTCCATATCTACAACAGAAAATGTGTCTTATAACCATTTCAGATTTCAGAATGAGATCTTTCCTACAGATTACCACATGCTTGTCTGTAATTTGAATTTAATCACAGCAATTGAGTTCTGTGGTATAAAAAAAACCCACTACATGATTTTGCTATTTGTCATTGGTCTTCCGAAGCACCTGAGTTCACTCTCGTTTCGACTGGAGTTTGCGTTGTTGATTGACATTCAGTTATTTTGTGTTTCCATGTTTTACATGTTGTCTGTTTTGTCCGGTTCTTGTTGTTGTTTACTGGTTTTTCTCTGCCCTTTCGGACTTTTGACATTCGGATACCCCATTGGTACCTCTGCTTCTGTCATTAAATGTTTCTGAGGTAGTTGTACCTTTTCCACATCTAAAACCTATTTGTACCATTTAAAACAAGAAATACTGAGAGCGAGCTCACAAAAGGGTACTGCTGCCATCCCTAAATTCTATGCTGTCAAAATCCAAATCATGCACAACAGAAAGGTTTTAGATTCATATTGTACTCTTTATTTGAAAATTTAAGTCCAATTGTCATCCACTGAATGAAATCTGAAAGCCATGAAATTTCTTTAAGCACATCTCCCTATAATTTACTTATTTCAACAAAATCCATCAGCTGGCTGAGAAGGAGTTGCGCTAAGGGGATATATGGACATACAGGGATATGCCTATACTACCCCTCAAACATGGTTTACAAAGGTACCGGTATATCAATTTCTTCAAACACCAGAGAATTTTTAAGCATTTGAATGACCATTTTCTTACATTATAGCTTGGTGAATTGGTCCTTACCTTATTGCTATTTTAACACCGAGTTGTTGTAATGGTGTCAGCTGGAAACCCTTCAATGCATGATCTGTCCCTGTCAAATTATAACCAAGAAATTAAGTCATTGACATACAAAATTCAAAATTTTAATATTTTGTTATATAATAAAGTGCATTAACAATTATATATTAGTGATGTCCGTATTGACATTGTTATTTAATAGCTCTGTTATATACATATCTAAGAACTCTAATGTTGTAAACAAAGGTAAAATACACCAGGGCTTTCCCAGAAATAATGAATGGGGTGTTGAGAGGTACTATTTCAGATCCCATAACTCATTCATCCTTGAATACATAATGCCTTCCAAACCCTCCATACATTTTTTCTGGAAACCTCCCAGATTTCTTTGAAAATAGAAACATTTTAAAATCTATATTGTAACTTAAATTTTAGCTGTGTAAAGTTATTTGCCGGTGCAATTATCAAATAATAATTTGTTTATAAATAAAAGTTTTAAAAAAAAAATCAAAAATGCTTTAATGAAAGTTTGAAGTTTAACAATATCGATGGAATATCAAAATAACTTTGAAGGTCATACAATGGGTCAGCAATGTTTATGTCAAATAAGTTTATGACCTTTCAATTTGTTGTCAGTAAAACAAATCCACTAAAACACATTAAGAGACAGAAAAGATTATAATCCATATGGGCAAGGCAACAATCGAACAAACTTAATATTTCAATAAATGTAGTGCAAGTGTTTTGGCTTATGTCCTTGCTACAGAAAGATACTTTTAATAGTCTCTAAATAGTTTTAAAATTATTTTATTGTCTACTTACAAAAAGAAAATAATTTTTATATAGGATTCTGTATCATTGCGTATTTTGTGAACACCACTCAAAATATTCTTTAATTAAACTGATTTCCACAAATGTGCCCATATTGCTCTCCATATGACTTGCCGATACAATTATAGTGAAATACAAGACAGACAGACAGAAAGACACAGTAGACCTAACTAAATCATGTTATGCGCCCCTTAACAGCTTGAAAGATTTTTTGGGCTAATTCTCTATATGTTACCACCTATACTATACAGTTGTTAATTAAGAAATATACTAATATACATAATTTTCAAAAGATTGGTATTTATTTTACACTTGTGATTCATTTTACTCACAAAAGTCTTTTGCCAATCTGTAAACTTTTCCCTTATGTATAACTGTAAATTCATATTGAGGTGAAAATAAACATAGTTCAGAAAATTCATTTTGGAAATATTTTTCTGTGCAGGAAATAACTTGTAGATTTTCATAGTTTTAAAAAAGATCTTAAGTTATTTTAAATTCAATCCATCCCATAAATTATATCTAAATGTACATAGGTTGACTCTGAATGCAATACCTAGTGAACGGAATAGAGAATTCCAATTACCTCATTAAAATCAACAGTAATGGCAGTCATTCACACCTGTCGAGAAGGTAGCCTCTAAGTAGAATTTTCCTTTTATAAATCTCATATACTTTGGTTTCATTATACCCCACGTTGCGAAGCTGCTAAGGGTATAATGTTTTTGACTGGTCCATTGGTCAGTCTGTCAGTGATAAAAATTTCCATAATAGATATCTCAAAAACTATTAATCGTAGGCTTTTTGATATTTGATATATAGCTTCAGGTAGGGGTCCCTTATGGTGTGATAGTTTTTTGGGGCTGTTGAACATCTACTTCCTATTTAATGAGCCGACTTAGATTTTTTTCACTAAATTTTCTGGGTTGAAAATTTCAGTAAAAGATTTCTCAGCAACTATTAATCCTAGGCTTTTGATATTTGATATATAGCTTCAGATAGGGGTCCTTGGTTGGATACACTCTCTGGTCTGTTGATCATCTACTTCCCGACAATAGACGATATTGAGATGTGGAATAAGTGTACGCGACACAACAAACATAAACAAACAGCAATTCAAAAAATCACAACGGAAAACAGCAAGCAGTCTTTAACATGACCATAGGTCACTGCTTACCGTCTTGCATTGGCCCAAGACTTATAATAGTCAATACAAAAGTATCAAACCCAATCCCTAAATCATCAACGAAAGACCCAGCCTACTTTGAAAGACAACAACTCTGACCTTTGACTCCTAACTCAAAGAAGATAATCACTGTCAAAAATGTGGACGCTTGGGGTATGTGAGCGTGCTCATTAAGGTTCATTACTTTCCTTTGGGTATTAATTTTTGAGGTTTTCCTGAGCAACAGTGACAATCCCATAAATAAGTTGAACATACCAATATGAACACACATCCATACCTGTTAAGTCGACCGCTGGGAAGATGGCCTCTTCTGGTATCTTACACATGATTGGAGTAGCAACTTCAAGTAACTGCTGAATTACTGCAAAATTATAAACATCTTTTTTAATTAAATCTTTGAGCCTAAAATATTTCTATTGTATCAAACTTAGAAAACACAAATGTGGCATTTTTAACAATGAGTGAATTTACATATAAAGAATTTCTGTACCTTTAAAATACTCTTTTTGATGAGGCATGCAATATTTACAACGAATAAAGTTAATTGATTTTATTGTTGAAAACCCTAGTCAAATATTGTCTTCAACATGTTGAATCAAGTTACCATTTCCTTTGACCAGATCAGCTCTGTTTAACATGATCTTCAGTAGATTTGTTCTACATTTCTCCAGCCAACTCTTCCCTTGGTCATGCTTCTTCAGTGACAAAAACTTTACCAGATCATTTTCTGAAATGTACAGGAATAAAAGTATAGGGTTGTCATTTATGTAATACATGTCAGCGGAGAATTGTGTTAGTAAACAACACTCAATCTATCAATTAGTAGATTAACTGGTGATATACCTTTTTAGAACTTTATACAATTTTGCCACAATCTGACCCATATTTTCCATGAAACTTAAAAGAAAATAATTAATATACAATTGTTCTTACATAATATGTTTAGTCACAAAATGTATGCATGTAATGTCACTCAGTAAAATCTGCACAATTTTTGTGTTAAATATCTATCTTTCGAGAAAAAAATACCTTTTAAGGATAGTCAATTAAAGCTTTTTAGCAACAAAAAAACCCCAAGGTTATTGATTGATGCCAATAATGAGGCCCCAATATTTTTTTTAATATGCCAAACTATTTTTTTGTTCACATTTTACACAGGGAAATTAATATCTATATAATTTATATCAATTATGTTTCATTGATTCTAGATTAGACAAATTTTAACTTTATTTCGGCAATGATCATTTTGTAAATGATAATATAAGACTGTAAAAAAACAAAAAAACTGAAACATGTGCTTTTCTAACATCACCCTAAGATCATGCATCGATGAACCAAAGGCAGAGAATCCATGCTGTTTATAGTGGTGTTGCAGCCGAGGGTATATCTCAAACCTTTCTAACATTTTCTTGTTTTACACTATCAAAATTATACAAGTCAGTATGCCTCTTAGACATTGATGCTATATATTGATTTCTATAATGTATAGTTTTTATGTTTAGGCCAAAAAGAATTTGGTTTAAAAGTTTCATAACATCCTTATAACATTTCCTGAGGATGAAAGCAAATTTAAGTGAAATCGACAACCAGCACACAGACCAAAGAGGCATAGATAAGCAAGAAATGTTCACTCTGTGCAATGCTTTGTGTGCTTTCATTTCTACCAATCTGATACCTTGTAGGTTTAACATAGCATCATCTGAATCATCTGTAAAAGCAGACTAAACTACAACTAATATCAAATACACACACTCAACTATTATAAATAATAAAAATACAAACTAGAGGCTCTCAGGAGCCTGAATCGCTCACCTTGTATTCGATGATACTTATAAGCTGGATATTTTAACAAAGGACTGCTACTCTGGAGTTATCAATTTTAATGTTCTAAGGGAAACAACTCCTATCAAGAAAGGTCTTACAACTTTGACCCCTTACATAATTTTAAGATCTTTATGAGCTTAACCATATGCAATTTAAATTTTTCAAATATCTTGTATAGTTTTCAAGATATTAGTCTAAAAAGAGAAAAATTTGAAAAAAAACAAGAAAAAGGACAATAACTCTTACAACCATTGTCAGATCTTCTTCAAAACTTCAGGGCAGGTAGATCACTATTACCCAAACAGAATTTTAATATCTGTTACCATTTTTGAGCAATTTTCAAATAACTGCAATTTACCCTTATGTTTTTTTAGCCATGGCGGCCATGTTTTTGTCGAATCAAGATTCGAATGATTATTTTGTAGAAAGACTACAGAATAATCCTACCAAGTTTCATCACATTTGGCCATGAGGTTTCAGAGAAGAAGATTTTTGAAAAGTTGAACAAAAAGCTGTGAAGATGGTCAATTTTTACGATCCAAGGGGTATAACTCCTAAAGGAACGGTCCTACAACTATGACTCTGTTACAACTTTTGTAGATCTTGATGTTCTTAACGATATGCAATTTAAATTATTCTAATATCTTGTATAGTTTTCAAGATATTGGTCTAAAAAAGTGCAAAATTTGGAAAAAAAAAACAAGAAAAGGGGTAATAACTTCTAAAGCTATTGTCAGATCTTCTTCAAAATGTCAGGGCAGGTAGATCTTGGTCTGCTGATCACTTTTATCCAACCAGAATTTAGATATCTATTACGATTTTTTAGTTATTTGCAAAAAAACTTCAATTTACCCTTGTGTTCTAATTTTAGCCTTGGCAGCAATGTTTTTGTAGAATCAAAATTTCGAACCATAGTTTTGTAGAGGACATACTACAGAACAACCCTACCAAGTTTCATTACATATGACTAAGCAGTTTCAAAGAAGAAGTTTTTTGAAAAGTTGAATGACGGACGACGGACGCCAAGTGATGGCAAAAGCTCACATTGCCTTCAGCAAGGTGAGCTAATAATATATTCTACTACCAATATAAAAGTAAAACATCTAACTGCTACTAATAGTAAAATACAGGCAGAGAATAACTACTAATAGTAAAATACAGACAGAGAATAACTACTAATAATAAAATCCAGACAGAGAATAACTACTAATAATAAAATCCAGACAGAGAATATCTACTAATAATTATTAACACAACAAACTAGAAATTATAAGTATCATTCCAAATATCATCTCAGACATACTATACAGGTGTTTTTTTTAAATCAAAGTTAAGGAAAACAAATAACTTACATTAATCTGTAGTTAAAATTTATTATGATTTAAAGAATCAATTAATAAATCATTTCGAATTATGAGAAGAAATATGTAGACAATTCCATATTCTTTCGTTTTTGATAACATTATGACAAATAATCAACTATCTATAATGGTCAAAGCCTTTGTATATACCTTGTTTCACATTAGATCTGGCTCCAAGATTTGGTATGTATGCCCTGGGGACAGGATAAGATGATATCAGGGGGTAGGGGTAGACATGCCCTCTAGAGTCCTGCAACAGATAGAAAATATTAGTCTAATCATAACGCTTAATGTTTGGATTGTACTGCCATGTAGATTGAATAATAATTCATTTTAGAGACTTTACAGAATTGGATTCTAATCCGATAAGGAAAGCAAAAATTATGAGCAAACTAGAAGTAAGTCAGTAAGATATTTTCAAAGAATATAAATATTCACAAACTACAGCTTAAATATTTTTTATTATTTCTAAACAACAAGAAAATGATCATACTTAGAGCTATAGAGGGATAAACGATGCACTAATTATGAAGAAATTTAATAAAGGACACATACTCTTTTAGCAAACAACATGATAAACTTCTTCAATAAAATGTTCAATCATAAATAGAAGATATCTTTAAATTCAATGTTAAATTGTATCACCTAATTGGTATGGCAGGTCAATAAAATTTAGAATAATAGAATTAATAGGATCACCTAATTGGTATGGCAAGGCATCACTAAAATGAGGTAACATTAAAATACTAAAGTAACAAAATCAATACAAAACCAAACAAAGAATGAACACCCTATAATCCTCAACATTCTGCTTACTAATTTCCCGTCAAGTAGCTCTTTCCATCTAGGCTTGATAAAATAAAACACAGCAACAAGTTCATGAGACAAGAAAGCGAAATGAAAACATGTTTAATGGAAAACAACCAGAAAGATAGCCTTATACCATATAATAAATGAAACAAGATTATGTCCAAAAGACATAATGCCCCATCTCGCAATTTGGGACGAACGGACGGAGAGATGGACAAACAAAAAAAGACCCTAACACTGTATGACCCTTACTCTAGTAGATGGGGCAAAAGAAAACCAACCAAAAACATTAAATCAGCAAGTTGACATTTACCAATTTAAGACCTACCAGTACTCAAAGAGAATTTTTATACCTGATCACCAATGACTCCACTTTTAGCCTACACCAGCATGTTTAATTGTCATTTTAAAGGCTGATTTATCAGTTGTGGTATCATGTTGATAATAGATGTAAACGATCATGCTTTATCATAGCGTTCCTTCATAAAAATGTAAATGTCCTCTCTATTTAAATAATATCAAGGTCACCTACCATATCTAGACCTCTAGGAGGTAATATCCTTTCTGATGGACCTCCTATGAGAAAGGCTCGGACCAGCACATAATTCCTTTCAATGGACAACATGTCTATAATTATCTCCTCTCTGAAATAACAAAAATAATTCTTTTGCTGCATAATAATAACATCATATAAATATACAAACTTCAAGCATTGTTAAACATTAAGAAAGTTTACTTTGAGGTAGGATAAATCATAATTCAATTAATATTACTAGTATCATCTAACATAACAAGATCTAAAATAAACGTCTATCTACATCAAGTGAACTTAGGTTTGACTTACTTGTCTTTGTTGTTGTGGTTCTCTGACTGAGCAGTCAATAACACGTCCTGGAACTTATATTGTGACTGGAGAAGTAGATAGGTGTCCAAACAAGATATCATTACACTAAGTACCCTGAAACAAGATATCATTACACTGAGTACCCTGAAACAAGATATCATTACACTGAGTACCCTGAAACAAGATATCATTACACTGAGTACCCTGAAACAAGATATCATTACACTAAGTACCCTGAAACAAGATATCATTACACTGAGTACCCTGAAACAAGATATCGTTACACTGAGTACCCTGAAACAAGATATCGTTACACTGAGTACCCTGAAACAAGATATCATTACATTGAATACTCTGAAACAAGATATCATTACACTGAGTACCCTGAAACAAGATATCATTACACTGAGTACCCTGAAACAAGATATTGTTACACCGAGTACCCTGAAACAAGATATCATTACACTGAGTACCCTGAAACAAGATATCGTTACACTGAGTACCCTGAAACAAGATATCATTACAATGAATAATCTGAAACAAGATATCATTACGCTGAGTACCCTGAAACAAGATATCATTACACTGAGTACCCTGAAACAAGATATTGTTACACTGAGTACCCTGAAACAAGATATCATTACAATGAGTACCCTGAAACAAGATATCATTACACTGAGTACCCTGAAACAAGATATCATTACACTGAGTACCCTGAAACAAGATTTCATTACACTGAGTACCCTGAAACAAGATATCATTACACTGAGTACCTTGAAACAAGATATCATTACACTGAGTACCCTGAAACAAGATATTGTTACACGGAGTACCCTGAAACAAGATATCATTACACGGAGTACCCTGAAACAAGATATCATTACACTGAGTACCCTGAAACAAGATATCATTACACTGAGTACCCTGAAACAAAATATCATTACACTGAGTACCCTGAAACAAGATATCATTACACTGAGTACCCTGAAACAAGATAGCATTACACTGAGTACCCTGAAACAAGATATCATTACACTGAGTACCCTGAAACAAGATATTGTTACACTGAGTACCCTGAAACAAGATATTGTTACACGGAGTACCCTGAAACAAGATATCATTACACTGAGTACCCTGAAACAAGATATCATTACACTGAGTACCCTGAAACAAGATATCATTACACTGAGTACCCTGAAACAAGATATTGTTACACTGAGTACCCTGAAACAAGATATCATTACACTGAGTACCCTGAAACAAGATTTCATTACACTGAGTACCCTGAAACAAGATTTCATTACACTGAGTACCCTGAAACAAGATATTGTTACACTGAGTACCCTGAAACAAGATTTCATTACACTGAGTACCCTGAAACAAGATTTCATTACACTGAGTACCATGAAACAACATATTGTTACACTGAGTACCCTGAAACAAGATAACATTACACTGAGTACCCTGAAACAAGATTTCATTACAATGAGTACCCTGAAACAAGATAACATTATACTGAGTACCCTGAAACAAGATATCATTACACTGAGTACCCTGAAACAAGATATCATTACACTGAGTACCCTGAAACAAGATATCATTACACTGAGTACCCTGAAACAAGATATCATTACACTGAGTACCCTGAAACAAGATATCAATACACTGAGTATCCTGAAACAAGATATCATTACACTGAGTATCCTGAAACAAGATATTGTTACACTGAGTACCCTGAAACAAGATTTCATTACAATGAGTACCCTGAAACAAGATAACATTATACTGAGTACCCTGAAACAAGATATCATTACACTGAGTACCCTGAAACAAGATATCATTACACTGAGTACCCTGAAACAAGATATCATTACACTGAGTACCCTGAAACAAGATATCATTACACTGAGTACCCTGAAACAAGATATCATTACACTGAGTACCCTGAAACAAGATATCATTACACTGAGTACCCTGAAACAAGATATCAATACACTGAGTATCCTGAAACAAGATATCATTACACTGAGTATCCTGAAACAAGATATTGTTACACTGAGTACCCTGAAACAAGATATCATTACACTGAGTACCCTGAAACAAGATATCATTAGAGTGAGTATCCTGAAACAAGATATCATTACACTGAGTACCCTGAAACAAGATATCATTACACTGAGTATCCTGAAACAAGATATTGTTACACTGAGTACCCTGAAACAAGATATCATTACACTGAGTACCCTGAAACAAGATATCATTATACTGAGTATCCTAAAATAAGATATTGTCACACAACTACCTGGTTATTAGGAATACAGAACTGAAACTTGGCTCAGTAGTTGCATACAGTATGTAGATTTTGCAGATAGTTTGAAAATGCCCCTATCAGCTTGTCTACATAGGTAGCCTTAGGGCACAAGAACAGGGAGGTCATATGCAATGTGGCTACTTCAACTAGTTTTCAATATCAAGCAGGTTTTTGTGGGTAATTCTTAGATCAGGTTTGAATGAATGGGTCATATTATCATTTGATACAATATGCTGGATCCTTTGTCCCATTCAAGGCTGCTGATAATTTCAAATTACTGTTTATGAGAAGTATGGTAAAACCAAGAACCTGCATAGGGAATATAAATTACCTACATATTTTACTGTTCAAAGAAGTAGTGAATCTTTAAGCTCAAGAATCTATAAATTACCTCAAACCAAATACATGAGACTGTTCATAGTTAAACAAGGAGTGAATCTGAAAGCTCAAGAATTAATAATTACCTCAAACCAAACACATGGGACTGTTCATAGTTAAACAAGGAGTGGATTTTAGCTGGAGAATCTATGATAACTGTTCTGTCTATAAATTCCTGTAAGAAAGAAATAATCACATTTGTTAACAATTGGTTTTAAATAAATAAATATATATATATATTGATACAGGATATAACGCAAAGTTTTTTTTTGTGAATTTCTTGTTTTCTTGGTGAAAATAAAACTGTGTAAAGATTATGTTTCAAGTTAGATTTAAATAAAAGATTTATAGAAATTATTTTGTTTATCTATTTTTAGACTTACCACAATGGAGAAAGGTGTTTCCCTAATGCCATAACTCTCTTTCTTTGGGAGATTTTTATCAGCTAACACCTCATACACTGCTTGAAATCCAGAGAGAACATTCAGTAATCTGATTAGGTGCTGAAACAAAACATGCAAGATAAATACAAATCACGTACATAGCTTCTGACTACTAGATCACTAGAAAAGTAGGAAAATATCAATCATCTTTTTTAGCTGAAGCTTAGTCATTTACTGTTGACATGGAAATTTACACTACGTGATAATTTCACGTTTTTGTCAAGTGAAATCTTTGTATTGGGGAAAACTTGTGTTTTCTTTTTACTGAAAGAATGATCCTTTCTTGTGGGGAATTTTTTTTTAGGATATTCTGTGATCGTGAATTGAGCAAAAATAATCCCTGCATGAAAATTCTTTGTTTTAAGTATATTGGTTTGGAAAACAATCTTCATGTGAATCCCTCTCCATTTGCAGGGTGCAATGAAAACTTTATCTTTTATTTTAAATGCAACAAAGTATTTTTCTTTAGATTAAACTGAGACAATCAGATATTATGACCTTCCTTTACTTTTCATAGTTTTGTACTTCAATTATTTTCACATCATCACGATATACCTTATGAGAAGATCTCTCTATCGGGTCCACAGGCCAATGTTTGGGTGTAAACAGGACAGTATCCAAAGGTCCACATTCTAAGACAGAACACCTACCTTATGAGAAGATCTTTCTATTGGGTCCACAGGCCAATGTTTGGGTGTAAACAGGACAGTATCCAAAGGTCCACATTCTAAGACAGAACACCTACCTTATGAGAAGATCTTTCTATCGGGTCCACAGGCCAATGTTTGGGTGTAAACAGGACAGTATCCAAAGGTCCACATTCTAATACAGAACACCTACCTTATGAGAAGATCTTTCTATCGGGTCCACAGGCCAATGTTTGGGTGTAAACAGGACAGTATCCAAAGGTCCACATTCTAATACAGAACATCTACCTTATGAGAAGATCTCTCTATCGGGTCCACAGGCCAATGTTTGGGTGTAAACAGGACAGTATCCAAAGGTCCACATTCTAATACAGAACACCTACCTTATGAGAAGATCTCTCTATCGGGTCCACAGGCCAATGTTTGGGTGTAAACAGGACAGTATCCAAAGGTCCACATTCTAATACAGAACACCTACCTTATGAGAAGATCTTTCTATCGGGTCCACAGGCCAATGTTTAGGTGTAAACAGGACAGTATCCAAAGGTCCACATTCTAATACAGAACACCTACCTTATGAGAAGATCTCTCTATTGGGTCCACAGGCCAATGTGGGTGTAAACAGGACAGTATCCAAAGGTCCACATTCTAATACAGAACACCTACCTTATGAGAAGATCTCTCTATTGGGTCCACAGGCCAATGTTTGGGTGTAAACAGGACAGTATCCAAAGGTCCACATTCTAATACAGAACACCTACCTTATGAGAAGATCTTTCTATCGGGTCCACAGGCCAATGTTTGGGTGTAAACAGGACAGTATCCAAAGGTCCACATTCTAATACAGAACACCTACCTTATGAGAAGATCTCTCTATTGGGTCCACAGGCCAATGTTTGGGTGTAAACAGGACAGTATCCAAAGGTCCACATTCTAATACAGAACACCTACCTTATGAGAAGATCTCTCTATCGGGTCCACAGGCCAATGTTTGGGTGTAAACAGGACAGTATCCAAAGGTCCACATTCTAATACAGAACACCTACCTTATGAGAAGATCTCTCTATCGGGTCCACAGGCCAATGTTTGGGTGTAAACAGGACAGTATCCAAAGGTCCACATTCTAATACAGAACATCTACCTTATGAGAAGATCTCTCTATCGGGTCCACAGGCCAATGTTTGGGTGTAAACAGGACAGTATCCAAAGGTCCACATTCTAATACAGAACACCTACCTTATGAGAAGATCTCTCTATTGGGTCCACAGGCCAATGTGGGTGTAAACAGGACAGTATCCAAAGGTCCACATTCTAATACACAACACCTACCTTATGAGAAGATCTCTCTATCGGGTCCACAGGCCAATGTTTGGGTGTAAACAGGACAGTATCCAAAGGTCCACATTCTAATACAGAACACCTACCTTATGAGAAGATCTCTCTATCTGGTCCACAGGCCAATGTTTGGGTGTAAACAGGACAGTATCCAAAGGTCCACATTCTAATACAGAACACCTACCTTATGAGAAGATCTCTCTATCGGGTCCACAGGCCAATGTTTGGGGGTAAACAGGACAGTATCCAAAGGTCCACATTCTAATACAGAACACCTACCTTATGAGAAGATCTCTCTATCGGGTCCACAGGCCAATGTTTGGGTGTAAACAGGACAGTATCCAAAGGTCCACATTCTAATACAGAACACCTACCTTATGAGAAGATCTCTCTATCGGGTCCACAGGCCAATGTTTGGGTGTTAACAGGACAGTATCCAAAGGTCCACATTCTAATACAGAACACCTACCTTATGAGAAGATCTCTCTATCGGGTCCACAGGCCAATGTTTGGGTGTAAACAGGACAGTATCCAAAGGTCCACATTCTAATACAGAACACCTACCTTATGAGAAGATCTCTCTATCGGGTCCACAGGCCAATGTTTGGGTGTAAACAGGACAGTATCCAAAGGTCCACATTCTAATACAGAACACCTACCTTATGAGAAGATCTTTCTATCGGGTCCACGGGCCAATGTTTGGGTGTAAACAGGACAGTATCCAAAGGTCCACATTCTATTACAGAACACCTACCTTATGAGAAGATCTCTCTATTGGGTCCACAGGCCAATGTGGGTGTAAACAGGACAGTATCCAAAGGTCCACATTCTAATACAGAACACCTACCTTATGAGAAGATCTCTCTATCGGGTCCACAGGCCAATGTTTGGGGGTAAACAGGACAGTATCCAAAGGTCCACATTCTAATACAGAACACCTACCTTATGAGAAGATCTTTCTATCGGGTCCACAGGCCAATGTTTAGGTGTAAACAGGACAGTATCCAAAGGTCCACATTCTAATACAGAACACCTACCTTATGAGAAGATCTCTCTATCGGGTCCACAGGCCAATGTTTAGGGGTAAACAGGACAGTATCCAAAGGTCCACATTCTAATACAGAACATCTACCTTATGAGAAGATCTCTCTATCGGGTCCACAGGCCAATGTTTGGGTGTAAACAGGACAGTATCCAAAGGTCCACATTCTAATACAGAACACCTACCTTATGAGAAGATCTTTCTATCGGGTCCACAGGCCAATGTTTAGGGGTAAACAGGACAGTATCCAAAGGTCCACATTCTAATACAGAACACCTACCTTATGAGAAGATCTCTCTATCGGGTCCACAGGCCAATGTTTGGGTGTAAACAGAACAGTATCCAAAGGTCCACATTCTAATACAGAACACCTACCTTATGAGAAGATCTCTCTATTGGGTCCACAGGCCAATGTTTAGGTGTAAACAGGACAGTATCCAAAGGTCCACATTCTAATACAGAACACCTACCTTATGAGAAGATCTCTCTATTGGGTCCACAGGCCAATGTGGGTGTAAACAGGACAGTATCCAAAGGTCCACATTCTAATACAGAACACCTACCTTATGAGAAGATCTTTCTATCGGGTCCACGGGCCAATGTTTGGGTGTAAACAGGACAGTATCCAAAGGTCCACATTCTATTACAGAACACCTACCTTATGAGAAGATCTCTCTATTGGGTCCACAGGCCAATGTGGGTGTAAACAGGACAGTATCCAAAGGTCCACATTCTAATACAGAACACCTACCTTATGAGAAGATCTCTCTATCGGGTCCACAGGCCAATGTTTGGGGGTAAACAGGACAGTATCCAAAGGTCCACATTCTAATACAGAACACCTACCTTATGAGAAGATCTCTCTATCGGGTCCACAGGCCAATGTTTAGGGGTAAACAGGACAGTATCCAAAGGTCCACATTCTAATACAGAACATCTACCTTATGAGAAGATCTCTCTATCGGGTCCACAGGCCAATGTTTGGGTGTAAACAGGACAGTATCCAAAGGTCCACATTCTAATACAGAACACCTACCTTATGAGAAGATCTTTCTATCGGGTCCACAGGCCAATGTTTAGGGGTAAACAGGACAGTATCCAAAGGTCCACATTCTAATACAGAACACCTACCTTATGAGAAGATCTCTCTATCGGGTCCACAGGCCAATGTTTGGGTGTAAACAGAACAGTATCCAAAGGTCCACATTCTAATACAGAACACCTACCTTATGAGAAGATCTCTCTATTGGGTCCACAGGCCAATGTTTAGGTGTAAACAGGACAGTATCCAAAGGTCCACATTCTAATACAGAACACCTACCTTATGAGAAGATCTCTCTATTGGGTCCACAGGCCAATGTGGGTGTAAACAGGACAGTATCCAAAGGTCCACATTCTAATACAGAACACCTACCTTATGAGAAGATCTCTCTATCGGGTCCACAGGCCAATGTTTGGGTGTAAACAGGACAGTATCCAAAGGTCCACATTCTAATACAGAACACCTACCTTATGAGAAGATCTTTCTATCGGGTCCACAGGCCAATGTTTAGGTGTAAACAGGACAGTATCCAAAGGTCCACATTCTAATACAGAACACCTACCTTATGAGAAGATCTCTCTATCGGGTCCACAGGCCAATGTTTAGGTGTAAACAGGACAGTATCCAAAGGTCCACATTCTAATACAGAACACCTACCTTATGAGAAGATCTCTCTATCGGGTCCACAGGCCAATGTTTAGGTGTAAACAGGACAGTATCCAAAGGTCCACATTCTAATACACCCCACAGTTCTGATAACAAGGACTTAATATAGCCTGAAAATATAAAACGACTTGTATGTCTGAGTACTTATTCTGGTTTTAAGATTTCCATTTCCAATGGAAGGTTTCTGTCTTTCACATGATCTTAAGGACACCAAATGATTTTTGATAAGGAAAAAAACACACACAAAAACCAAGACAAAATGTACATGACTGTAAGTAGCAACATTATGGTGTAAGTTGGAAAATTTATGATATCTTGAAATTAAGTGTGATAAATTATACTTAAAATTTGTTTTCTAAAATTAATCTATTGCTGGTGATTTAGTTACTAGATTGATTTAAATATAAGTAAGCTACAACAAAGAAGATGGGAAGAGATGTTCCTTAAATAGTAATAACACATGGCTGTCTTTACAACTGTTTTTATACTGATTCTAGAGTATACTGTGAAATTACTTCAATTTGTGGGCATTATTTGTTATGGATGGGAATTAAAAATTGGTAGCCTATAAAATATAAAAACTGTCACTATATGTGTTTTTAACAACACCACTGTGATTATTAACTTTTGATGCTCCTCAGGATGATAAACAGGATGCAAGATGACATTAATTACAAAATTGACCCCTATATGTCACTTCAGACAACACATTTCAAACGACATAACAAAACAAAGGTTTTAAGTTACCTGTTTTTTGCAGAGCCACCATTCCTGGGGCAGTACCTGCTACTTGTGTCACCATGTATCCATAACCAAACTTCTCACACTTACTGACCTACAGACATCAAACATAGAATTAGGATCTGTGAGTTTTTGCCTACTAGTGATACTTCATGTTTTCACAATTATGCCTTGCAAGAAAACAATAATTTATCATAACAGGAAGAAGAGGTGGGAGAATATGATTAATGTGATGTAATGTGACATGAAAATAATACCAAAATGATTCTGTTTTTTTTTACTGATAAAAAATATTAACGTATTTACCTGTAACTTTTTCTTGTATCTATCATACATGTACGTCATACATTCATTCATAGCCTTGGTTTGTTGTAACAGTAAGATCCCCTTGGCAGTGCTGGCAAAGTTAAGAAGGTTGTCTCTCAAAGTGTCTTCCCACATATTACTGAAATACAAAAACAAAATATATTGAGTCCACGTAAGATGAAGTTCCCATAGCAAATAAAAAACAGAAATAGGACTTTTTAAAGCGATATTTCAAAAACAACACATTTCACATTTTATTTTGCCCTTTAAATCATACAGGAATAGAGATCTAAGGCAAACCATAACAAAAGACGTGGTGCCTTATCTACCACGTGTTCTTTTTTATGCAATCACAGAACCATGAAGTTGATGTCAGTGGTATAATTTTATGACAATTTTTTTTACACACATATTTGAAGTACATGTATGTAAGTTTCAAAATAGAACTGGCAAAGCAACTCAAACCTTAAGATAAACCTTAGTATGACAACCTCTTTTTCTGTTATCATTCAACCATGAAGTTGATGAGAAAATAACAATTTCATGGTGATTTTTGTTTGTTCATATCTTAATATATATGTGTATAAGGTTTCATAATTTAAATGTATATGTGTATAAATTCATAATGTAAATGTATACCTGTACAGTCAACCCTCGCTACAACGACATTCGATTTAACGGAAAATTCGACATCCGACAAAACTTAAATGGGAACAAACGTGCCAACATGAACGGAATATTCGGTATCCGACTCCGACAGTGAATGTCGATAACAAAAGGTCATAATCAAGCACAAATCCATCCGTTATAACGACAGATAATCAAGATTTACCTGTGATTAATAGTCCTTGTGTAGAGTATTGATTTCATAACGGTCCACTGCACAGGTGAACACCTGTTGCTATTGAGTGACATTTCTGTTATACAACAAGTTGACAGAAATATGGCTTCAATTAAAGGTGTGAAAACAAAGGCATTTTCAATTTTAATTTTTTAATGTTTGATATTTATCAAAACATGTAGACATTTACATGGTGTTTGACTACATGTACGCATGTGCGGAAAATATTTATTTTGTAAATATACTCTTTCATTGTGCAAATTGTTTTATTAGTTTAATAAAAAACAATAATTGTTATCAATTTCACTTTAAAATAACATTTCTCAGTCTTTCTTGACATTTAATATGTTTATCTGTGTTCCCCATTTATCAATCCACACACAGGCATTGTACTTTCACTTTCACTTTTTACACGAAACATGTTTTGTTAACAAGGAAAACAAAAGAATTTTTTATCTATGAAGAGACTCTTCCTGAAATAAAAACCTGTTCTGGATATCAAGTTTGATGTCAGAAAACGTCATTCACAAACAAGCACTGCCTTTGTAGATTAAATTACGGATTCGACAGGAGGATAAAGAAAAAAGGGGGTCATTGTCATTGTTATGTTTATTTATGTACGCATTCAGCACAATTGGACTAAAATGACCAAAATCAGCTCAAAAACTTTCCAAACCCTTGATTGAGACGAAGCCAGAATTGTTGAGCTACTGTAGTCACCAAGACCATATAAACAACACAACAAATAATCTTTCACAAGGTCGAAGATATTCCATGTACAAATAAAATAAAATTCCATACTAAAGACATACTAATGTATAAAAAATCTTTATTAAAAACATAACAAGTTCATGTTTATTAAGAATATTCTTGCTGTCAATTTGTCCTGAAATAAAAAAGACTAGAAAGGGAGATAATAATAATACAAAAATAAAAATTCATTATAACAGCAAATTCAGTTTAATGTCATTTCTGACTGGAAACAAACACGGTCGTTGTAAAGAGGGTTGACTGTATTAAGTTTCATGATGTACATGTGTATAAAGTTTCATGATGTAAATGTATGTGTGTATAAAGTTTCATGATGTAAATGTATATGTGTAAAAGTTTCATTATGTTAATGTGCTTTAAGTTTCATGATGATATCATACTTCCTTCACCATATAGTAAGTAACAAGCAAAGACAAAATAAACCACCTACATATCATAACCTTTAGTGGTAACTGTGGAATCAGAACTATCGTCTGAGGCTGTGGGAGAGTTAGCTCTCTCTGCATCTGAGTAGGCCTAGGGAAAAACAAAACTCAAATTATATATAAATCATATAAACAGATTTTATGTAGAAATGGTCATAATAACAAACGAGTCGGATCTATACCAAACATTATAAATATTATTTTTAAAACCCAAAATTCATGAATATATTTAAACTTTCAATCCACAAAAAGTTACACCCACAAATGGAGGTCCCTTTAGATTATTTCCGCCTACCTCTCGCCAAGCCTCGGCCACACATTTATGAAGTTCATACTGATACAGGACCAGCAATCCTTCACATGTATTATACAACTGTCTACAGATATACAGGAAGGCCCCAATCACTGCCTGGGAAGGCTTTGGTCCTGATTGTTTGGGCAGCTTGTCTTGTAATGCCTTCTTTGTGAACATAGCAATTACATGAGCTGCTGAAGATCTAAAAATCAAAGAATAACATGTAAAACAAAATATTTGTAAAAGTGACGTAAATATAAAGACAATCACTACAGCTTATGATAATTTATGGTACCAAATGTTATGAATCATAAAATCATGAATACTGCAATAATAGCACAATATTTTCTATTACAAATTCTTTGGAAAGAATGGTCAAAATTTCATTTTTTTATGCCAGCAAAGCATTGCATAAGAAACAATGGAATAAGATTAAGATATTATTTACTGACTAAGTTTATCTGTTTAACTTAGTTTATCTTACTTGTTAGGCTTTGTAAACATGTCTTTTCTTTCTCCATACATGAGATGACGTCTTCCTCGTGTACTGGATGCTATCATGGCTAAAAGGTCAGCTACGTGTAGCATTGTGTTCTCACTAGGGGCATTGTTTGGGCTCTGAAGATAAAGAAGAAGTTAAATAGAGAAAATCCAAAGTGTATGAGTTACTATTATACTGATAAATGCTTTAAAATACATGGTTTGTTCATAGTATTGAAAAAGAAGTAGCAAGCACCACAGATGTGAGCACAACAGCATCATTCATGATGTGTTCCAAAAACCTACTGACAATGAAACTAAAATTGTAAACTCATAAGGGCAGAACTTTTAGCAAAATATATTAAATTGTTTAATGAATAGTTTTCATGGTCAAATTAGATTTTTAAGGCAATTTTTTTTTTTTTAATGGAAATTTAATCCAAAGTTTCTAATAACATTACACTTGCTATTCACAGAAAATACAGATTTCATGGTCTAGAAATCACACACAGGGAAAAAAATCAAAAATGTAAAATAAATCTCAGTCAAGTTAAATATACAGGTAAGATAGAAATAATTGACATAAAGAATTACCTTTGGTTCTAAGTAGTGGTTTACAGGGTACAGCAGTGTAGTGATGATTTCATCCTTGTACATACATATCTCACACACCTGTTCAGAACTACTGATGATTTTCACTATCTCTGTTACTAAGTTACCAGGTTCATAGGTCACTGCATTCATTTGATAAGAAAAAATAGTGTTTTTATAACTTGCATTTCATACAATCCAAATAGCATAATGATAACTTTTTTTTCTTTTAACAGAATGAGTTGCCTTCAATTCAATTTTTCTTAACATGCTGTGATCAATAAAATCTAAATCAGAGGTTTAAAAAATAAATGATCTAAATCTAAATCAAAATAAATTGGTACCTTATTGTAAAATTTTCACAGAATTTGTTTAAATATATGTTTATTTTTTATGATCTAAACAACATAGTATAAAACATTTTTCTACTATTTCTGATGAAAGGATAGTAAGTTACCTGATAAATGTTTTGATGGAGCAGGATCGACTAAGACAAGTTACCTGATAAATGTTTTGATGGAGCAGGATCGACTAAGACGAGTTACCTGATAAATGTTTTGATGGAGCAGGATCGACTAAGACGAGTTACCTGATAAATGTTTTGATGGAGCAGGATCGACTAAGACAAGTTACCTGATAAATGTTTTGATGGAGCAGGATCGACTAAGACGAGTTACCTGATAAATGTTTTGATGGAGCAGGATCGACTAAGACGAGTTACCTGATAAATGTTTTGATGGAGCAGGATCGACTAAGACAAGTTACCTGATAAATGTTTTGATGGAGCAGGATCGACTAAGACGAGTTACCTGATAAATGTTTTGATGGAGCAGGATCGACTAAAACGACGACTAGAGACACTAATAGTGTGGTCACTGACACTTCATCTGGAATGTATCAAGAAGAAATCTGAACTGATAAATATCTGGCTTATCATTTAGTATAAATACAACAAGGAATTTGTTACCCATTGCTATCTATAGAAGTATCCAATATGTCCACATGAATATTGAATTGTAATAAAAAAGAACTCATTCCTTACAAAAAGAACCAAACCATTCTTATATATGAAAAGTGTGTTTAAAGTTGATTATTTTGTGACAAGAAGGTGATAATTTGTGTGTATGTGTTGGTGTTTAACGCCCTTTATCGACGCACCTGGGCCATGTAGAGCAGTCAATTTTAATGGTGGAGGAAATCGGAGTACCTGGAGAAAACCACCGACCTTAGGCAGGTAACTGACAAACCTAATCACATACAGTTGGGGAAGTCCCTATTTTGTTAGATAGGTGATGATTTGCAGTTTAGTAGATAATAATCAGATTTGTAATAAGTGTTGGTGTCTTCCTTTTCTTTACTTTGTGATTGGAATGCCTCTTCAGTACTTCTTTGATTCTCTAAACAACAAGAGGCTCCCAGGAGCCTGAATCGCTCACCTGACATATGTGCCTGGAGTAAACGCTATTAGGCAAAATCTATTTGACATTGAAAGGGTCATAAGTTTAATAAAGGGGTCATCTGACAATATGGTGGATCTTAAGGTGCTGATCACTTTTATCTCAATTAAAATTCCAAAATCTGTCACCCTTTTCGAGTTATCAGCAAAAAAATGCAGTTTAACCCAATGTTCAATTTTTTAGCCACAGCAGCCATGTTTTACAACCAATCAAATATCCCCACATCAGTTCTATACACCTAATGCTAATAAACAACAATACAAAGTTTGGTTCCAATTGGACTTTAAGTGTCAGAGGAGTTAACATTTTCAATGTAATGAGGAAATGCTTTTTAACAGCTCAATTTTGAAGTTCTAAGGGCAATAACTCCTCAAAGGAAAGGTCCTACAACGTTGACCCTTTTACTTATTTTGTAGATCTTGATGTGCTTAACAATATGCAATTTAAATTTCTCGAATATCTCGTAAAGTTGTCAAGATATTGAGCTAAACAGGTGCAAAATTTTCCAAAAATCCATAAAAAGGGCAATAAATCCTACATGGGTCGTTGGATTTTCTTCAAAATTTCAGAGCTGGTAGATCTTCAGTCGCTGATCACTTTTGTTTCCAATCAAAATTTTTAAATCTGTCACCGTTTTTGAGTTATTTGCAAAAAACTGCCATTTACCCCCATGTTCTATTTTTAGCCACAGCGGCCATATTTTACAACCAATCAAAAATCCCCACATCAGTTCTATACACCTAATGCTAATAAACAACTATACCAAGTTTGGTTCCAATTGGACTTTAAGTGTCAGAGGAGTTAACATTTTCAATGTAATGAGGAAATGCTTTTTAACAGCTCAATTTTGACGTTCTAAGGGCAATAACTCCTCAAAGGAAAGGTCCTACAACGTTGACCCTATTACATATTTTGTAGATCTTGATGTGCTTAACAATATGCAATTCAAATTTCTCGAATATCTCGTAAAGTTGTCAAGATATTGTGCTAAACAGGTGCAAAATTTTCCAAAAATCCACAAAAAGGGCAATAACTCCTACATGGGTCGTTGGATTTTCTTCAAAATTTCAGAGCTGGTAGATCTTCAGGTGCTGATCACTTTTGTTTCCAATCAAAATTTTAAAATCTGTCACCGTTTTTGAGTTATTTCCAAAAAACTGCATTTTACCCCTATGTTCTATTTTTAGCCACGGCGGCCATGTTTTACGACGAATCAAAAATCCCCACATCAGTTTTAAGCACCGAATGCTAATGAACAACCATACCAAGTTTGGTTTCAATTGGACTTATGGTGTCAGAGGAGTTAACGTTTTAAAAAGTTTACGGACGGACGACGGACGACAGACGACGGACGGACGACGGACGCCAAGTGATGACAATAGCTCACATGACCCTTCGGGTCAGGTGAGCTAAAAATTAAGAGAGATTTAAGTCCTTAAAATAAATGACCATACCTTCAAGTTCTTTGGCATTGATGGGAAAGAATTTTCTGCCATTGACAAAACAAATCATCTTTCCTAACAAAAAGGCAGAGTGCACAAAGAAAGCATACTCAAGCTCGGCCTCAGTGTAATAGCTTCTCCTGTTCTCTGTTGAAAAATAAAAGCAGAGTATATTATCACACAAATAATTACTAAAAATAAATAAGGAAAGTTAAGGTTTGGTCATATAAATTGAATCTGTAAAATTTTGATCAACATTTGACATAAATAACAGTAGTTATAAATGAATGCTTAGAACCAACTACAATGAAATCTTGATATCCAAATGATAAATTTAAGTTAGTATTTTTTCATTTACCTGCAACAATCATCAACCTTAATACAAATTATACAAACACCGTCTTGTAATGTAACAAAAACTCATAAAAATCTCTGAAGTCAAAAATGGTCGCATTTCTTAAACAGGAAGGAAGTGAGCAACAGACCTGAAATTGAATCACACGTTATGGGACCCCATCCTGATATTGAATACCAAATATCAAGTGACTGTAATTAGTAGTTGCTGAGAAAACTGTTACGAAAATTTCTTCCCTGCCCGCACACCCGCCCAACATTTACCATTTTTAACTAGGATTTTTCAATGAAATCTGGGAAAAATTTCAATAATATTATAGAATCTTAATTGTTTTTTTTTTAAATAGAAATTCATACCTATAGCTTTGGCCTCTGATCTGTCTGTTAAATCTGCTGAATGTTTTCTGTTGGCTGAGAACTCAAAAATATGTCGTACAGCATTGACTACCTAACAATAGAAACATGTGACAAAAATTAAGTTAGCCTCTTTGAAAGTCTGCATCCCCAAAACCAATAAATTAAGAGAACTTAATTCAAATGAACAAAAATCAGTAAAAGACTTTTTATTTCAGATAATTACTAGGGCTTGTTTTTCTTCTGAGCATTCTGCAAGGCAAATTTGAACATCGAGTCAAAAGAATTATAACTCAAACCACCAACAGTATACATTGGCAAATTTGACTGCCCTCAATATATGAAATTCATCCGAATTGAATAAGTTCATGTGAGATTTATGTAAATAAGCTCACATGAAAAATTAGTGAATTTTATAGAAGATTATTTCACGTCAATTTCTCAAGAAAGTTTTACATTATTATCATGTGAAGCAATTTTAATGTAAACTCACAATTGTAAAATTTGCCTTTGTACAATTTTGGCTGTAACATTTTTTTTAGCTTAGACCTTTGTATTCATTTAGATTTTCTTTAATGCTTGAGGAAGGGGGTGAGATAAGAAAGCTAAAGCTTACAATTTGTCTGTATTTCTGTAGTTTCTGCATTAAACATTGTCTACTGTAATTACCATGCTGAAACAAATAAAATATAGCAAAGGTTTAACATTAAACACTGTCTACTGTAATTACCATGCTGAAAACAAATGAAATATAGCAAAGGTTTAACATTATACAGTTATCACCCTAGTTGATTTGTAACCCAGTGGTTTCATTCGCTGAGAAAGTAAGGCCACTCAAGGGCTTGCCCCAAGGTGACCTTACTTTTTGAGGGGAAAGTAATGCTAGGTTACATATCATCTAAGGTGATAACTGTTATATTATTAAACATTTTTTAAAATGAAACAATTCAATATTAAATTTTGAAACATATTTCAGACATTTTAACCCTTTCCATTGGAAAAAATCAAGCCCATACAATGTTGAAGAAAAAAAAAGTAGGGCTCACATGCAAAATCTCTTGGCATACCAATGTAAAATACTGAGATAACATAAACAGCCATAAAATCTACATTCTAAATAGGTAGATAGTGTGTTAATTTATTGTTATCCTGTTGTTTTGTGTGTAATCAAGCATCTTCATGTAAAAGGAAGGTCATCTGAATACTTTCTTATGGGATATCTAATTATTGAAAGAAACTTCTTGACCTATTCAAAATTGTCCAGATGACGGCACTAGGTGCCAAAACAAGTTGATCAAATAAAACAGTTTTGGCATCCTACGAAGTAAACCAATATAAATATGATACACCAACAACCTAAACCATGAGAAGGAATAGAGATAATGTTATGTGAGGGTGACCATACCATGTGACCATACAATTACTAATTGGTCCTTTTGAAGGATAAATGTCATATGTTAAGCAAAACAATATAAAGGGTTTATATATAGAAGTATGTCTTTTTATGTGAGATATGTATTGGTAACTACTACTAACCATCCATTTTATAAACCACTGAGCTTTAGGATCTATCAGAGCTATAAAGTGAATGGGAGACAGTTGAACTGGTTTACTACTGGTATCTTGATTCATAGCGTAGAGGTTCAGAGTACTTTCTATAACTTCTTCACGATATCTAAAACAGAGAAAACATTACTCTCTGTAACTTTTCCACCATATTCAAAACAAAGTTGTCAAAGGCAGTCTTTCAGAAATTTTCATGGAAACAGCTTCAAATGAAAGAATCTGAGTGAGCAGCACGCTCACATAACCCATGTGTCTACATTATGGACAGAGATTATCTATAAAGAGTCAGGAATAAAAAAGTCGGAGTAAATGTCTTTCCAAGTTGGCTCGTTTAACAGGAAATAGAAGATCGACAGACCTCAAAATGAATCCCACCATATGGGACCCCTACCTGAAGCTACATACCAAATATGAAAAGCCGATAGTTAATACTTGGTGAGAAATCTGTCACCAACATTTTGAACCTGAAAATTTAGTGAAAAAAGACAAGTCGACTCGTTAAACAGGAAGTAGATGATTGACAGACCTGAAAATGAATCCCACCATATAATACTCCTACCTGAAGCTACATATCATATATCAAAAGCCTATGATTAAAAGTTGCTTAGAAATGTGTTACCAAATTTTTGACCCTGAAAATTAGTGAAAAAAGTCTCAGTCAGCTCGTTAAACAGATAGTAGATGATCGACAGACCTAAAAATGACTCCCACCTTATTGGACCCCTACCTAAAGCTACATATCAAATATCAAAAGCCTACGATGAATAGTTGCTGAGAAATCTGTTAATTGAAAATTTTGATCACAGACAGACAGACCAGTCAAAAACATTATACCCTTCGCAACTTCGTTGCATGGAGAAGAAAAGAAATTTCATAATAGTTATATGTTTTCAAATTTAATAGTTCTTTCCCCTCTGTAGGTTTGTGTATTATTCTGCTGTTTGGTTTAGTTGTAAAAAAAATGAAATTATGTTAAGGCGTATACATGTCTCTGTAACACTTACTTGTCTGGATACCGAATCCAGTAGTTTATTGTCTCTTGTTGAAATTCATTCAATAGACGAAACTGAAAAATATTTAAAATTTAACGGTATACAAGTTGCTTAAAATTTGATTCAAACTTTTAACAAGACCCTTTAATTGAAATAAACTCATTCATTCTTTAAGATAAACTTATACATTCTTTTTATGCTATTGTTATGGTTCCTCATATCTCAATGTAAAAACATTTTAAACCAACCCGACCTGTGTCACCTGAATTTCAAATGTTTGTTAAACATGAAGTAGATAATTTTGGGGCATAAAATTGCTGTACACCTGGTATATGGTAGGATAGGATGAAGCTACGTGAAAAATATGAAGAGGCTGGTTCATGTTGGTTCCTGAAAAAGGGCAACATTATTTTATGTGACACCAAAGGACAAAAGATGGAAATTAATACCACTTTTGACCTTATATGTTGCTTAGAAACATGTGGCAGACAACATAAAAATCACCAAAAAAAAACAACAACAAAAATTTGGCATGATTTATGAACTGTAAATGTCTTATTTACAAATATCAGCCTTAAATTTGATGATCAGAGAATATGCCACCACTATCATGGCTATAATTACTTACTGCTTTCATAAGTTTGACATTTTCTGGTTTGGTAAAGTCCAGGCCACTCTTTATTGTAGGGATGTTAGTTCCTTTCTTATTACTGAACTGTAGCACTAGATAATCCACTGTCAAATATAAAGTCTTATAAAGCTTAAACGACTTATTCCTAAAATCACATCTATTTTCATGTTCTTTTATAATATTATTAGCATATTCAGTAAAATTTGCATTTTTCCTGGATAGTTTTTGATGTGTTGCCACTACTTTAGAACTGGCTAGTTAGAACCAATGCTGTATTCTCTGATGTGAAACTACCTGTGGTTAGATTGTTGCTGTTTTACATTTCTAAAATTTAACATTAACATTCTATTCCATTATACATAACTTGACTGACTCTAAATGCAAATGTATTATTCTTTAAAGGATGTAAAAACGTCGTTAATAAACCTAATGGAGATTTACATTACAATATTTAATGGAATATTTAACTTGAAATGTGAGGATTTGTATTAGAAAAAGAGTCAAATTATCTCTCCCTGACTGTCATTCAACATTTATCAATTTTCTTCATTCATCTCATTGTAATGTACTTTCTAGTTAAAAATATTCCAAAGTTTACATGTGTTAACACTGATTTCAAAGGTTTTTGTTCGTTTGTTTGTTTGTGTGTGTGTTTACAACTTTTGTTTAATGTATTGACTTATCACTCACCAAGCAGTGTATAAACTTCTCTGGTTTGTGGTGAGGTGTTTGTGAAGGCTCTGGTAATGAACTTGGTACTTAGATACTGAAAATATACAAATTATTACATTAAATAAAAATCTTTTTTTCATTTTTTACATAAAAAATATGTTGCGTTGCATACACCCAGGATACACTTTTAATTCCACTTTCCATTATCCTCTTTACAAAACTACATTTTTAGAATTTTTAGTAGGATATTTTCAGGGCTTGAAATTTTTTTAATTTCCACATTTTGTGTTTAAAAATGGGTTTTACATAAACTTGTCTTAAAAATTTTATGTATGTACAAATTAAAAGTAGTTATCTACACTTTTTGCCTGTCTTATAAGTTGAATTTCAAATAAGACTCAAATTTTCAATGAGATAAGTACATTATTTAAGGGTTGTCAGTAAACGAATAACGTTATCAGAACATAATTATATTGATCAATTATGTCTATGAGAGTTCATGGAAATAAGAGCAGTATCAAAGAATCTAATCATCAACTATAAGACATGTGCTATAAGATACCACTTAAAATAAGGCCAATGAAATTTACAGCCACCAGAATTAGATATCTATTAAAATTTATTTCCATTCAGTAAGCTAGGGCTATATTTACCAGAATTTGATCATTTGATTCATCAAGTACATCTATAAGATGACGTTTTATATGGGGCCAATGTTGGTTTCCTATGAAGTCAGCTGGTAGATTCTGATTCAGAGTCTGTAGAGCCTCTACCTTCACCTGTAATATAAATTTATTTCACTATTTACATAAAAATATGGCAATCATGGTACACATTTGGAGAGCTTTAAAAACAGCCAAAGACAAAAACGAAGTATGAACAATTTTGGAACAGTGCATGTCATTTCAAAATCCATGGAACCAAGACAATATATCAGGTCTGGAGAGTCGAATCAAGTCCATGAACATTGTGCACTGTTCTCTCCTGCAAGGACATCAAGTCAAGCCTGGAGAAAAAATGTTATTGAATCCCAATACTCCTTATTGGGATCAAAATAAATAAGTCATATCTAATTTGCAGACCTGAGGGACTGTATAAGAAGTCCCATTTAAAAAATTATTATTGTATAAAAAAACAAGGTCAAATATTTATAACAAGTACCAGTATAACTGTCAACAACTAATTTGATGTAACTTGAAAACACTTCCCTCTTATAAAAAATCATATTATCCTTATTAAAACTATGGATTCATTTACATACATCTGATATCAAATAGAATTATCAATGTACTATATTTTACAAGTCATCATCATCAATTGGTTTTACATGTGTATATTCACACTTATGTTAATGTACTTCGTTTTACTAGTCTATATCATTATCAATTGATTGTATTTTCACACTTCTGTTTATGTACTTTGTTTTACAAGTCTAGATCATCATCAATTGGTTTTATATTCACACTTATGTTAATGTACTTCGTTTTACAAGTCTATATCATTATCAATTGGTTGTATTTTCACACTTCTGTTAATGTACTTTGTTTTACAAGTCTAGATCATCATCAATTGGTTGTATTTTCACACTTCTGTTAATGTACTTTGTTTTACAAGTCTAGATCATCATCAATTGGTTGTATTTTCACACTTCTGTTAATGTACTACATTTTACAAGTCTAGATCATCAATTGGTTGTATTTTCACACTTAGCTTACCACATTATCCCTGTGTTTACTGAGTTTTTCACACTTAGCTTACCACATTGTCTCTGTGTTTACTGAGTTTTTCACACTTAGCTTACCACATTATCCCTGTGTTTACTGAGTTTTTCACACTTAGCTTACCACATTATCTCTGTGTTTACTGAGTTTTTCACACTTAGCTTACCACATTATCTCTGTGTTTACTGAGTTTTTCACACTTAGCTTACCACATTATCTCTGTGTTTACTGAGTTTTTCACACTTAGCTTACCACATTATCTCTGTGTTTACTGAGTTTTTCACACTTAGCTTACCACATTATCTCTGTGTTTACTGAGTTTTTCACACTTAGCTTACCACATTATCCCTGTGTTTACTGAGTTTTTCACACTTAGCTTACCACATTATCTCTGTGTTTACTGAGTTTTTCACACTTAGCTTACCACATTATCTCTGTGTTTACTGAGTTTTTCACACTTAGCTTACCACATTATCTCTGTGTTTACTGAGTTTTTCACACTTAGCTTACCACATTATCTCTGTGTTTACTGAGTTTTTCACACTTAGCTTACCACATTATCTCTGTGTTTACTGAGTTTTTCACACTTAGCTTACCACATTGTCTCTGTGTTTACTGAGTTTTTCACACTTAGCTTACCACATTATCTCTGTGTTTACTGAGTTTTTCACACTTAGCTTACCACATTATCTCTGTGTTTACTGAGTTTTTCACACTTAGCTTACCACATTATCTCTGTGTTTACTGAGTTTTTCACACTTAGCTTACCACATTATCCCTGTGTTTACTGAGTTTTTCACACTTAGCTTACCACATTATCTCTGTGTTTACTGAGTTTTTCACACTTAGCTTACCACATTATCTCTGTGTTTACTGAGTTTTTCACACTTAGCTTACCACATTATCTCTGTGTTTACTGAGTTTTTCACACTTAGCTTACCACATTATCTCTGTGTTTACTGAGTTTTCACACTTAGCTTACCACATTGTCCCTGTGTTTACTGAGTTTTCACACTTAGCTTACCACATTATCTCTGTGTTTACTGAGTTTTCACACTTAGCTTACCACATTATCTCTGTGTTTACTGAGTTTTCACACTTAGCTTACCACATTATCCCTGTGTTTACTGAGTTTTTCACACTTAGCTTACCACATTATCTCTGTGTTTACTGAGTTTTTCACACTTAGCTTACCACATTGTCCCTGTGTTTACTGAGTTTTCACACTTAGCTTACCACATTATCTCTGTGTTTACTGAGTTTTCACACTTAGCTTACCACATTATCTCTGTGTTTACTGAGTTTTCACACTTAGCTTACCACATTATCCCTGTGTTTACTGAGTTTTTCACACTTAGCTTACCACATTATCTCTGTGTTTACTGAGTTTTTCACACTTAGCTTACCACATTATCCCTGTGTTTACTGAGTTTTTCACACTTAGCTTACCACATTATCTCTGTGTTTACTGAGTTTTCACACTTAGCTTACCACATTATCCCTGTGTTTACTGAGTTTTTCACACTTAGCTTACCACATTATCTCTGTGTTTACTGAGTTTTTCACACTTAGCTTACCACATTGTCTCTGTGTTTACTGAGTTTTTCACACTTAGCTTACCACATTATCTCTGTGTTTACTGAGTTTTCACACTTAGCTTACCACATTATCTCTGTGTTTACTGAGTTTTTCACACTTAGCTTACCACATTATCTCTGTGTTTACTGAGTTTTTCACACTTAGCTTACCACATTGTCTCTGTGTTTACTGAGTTTTTCACACTTAGCTTACCACATTATCTCTGTGTTTACTGAGTTTTCACACTTAGCTTACCACATTATCTCTGTGTTTACTGAGTTTTTCACACTTAGCTTACCACATTATCTCTGTGTTTACTGAGTTTTTCACACTTAGCTTACCACATTGTCCCTGTGTTTACTGAGTTTTTCACACTTAGCTTACCACATTATCCCTGTGTTTACTGAGTTTTTCACACTTAGCTTACCACATTATCTCTGTGTTTACTGAGTTTTTCACACTTAGCTTACCACATTGTCCCTGTGTTTACTGAGTTTTTCACACTTAGCTTACCACATTGTCTCTGTGTTTACTGAGTTTTTCAGAAACTTGCTGCATGATCTCATTATTGTTGAAAAACATTCCCTGAAAATAAAACCATATCTATTACTTAATGTAAGTAGTACAACACCTATCAGTCTGTCAGCTAGAGCTGCTTTGGTCTAATGACCTATTCCACACAATTAAATATGTCCTTTCGAAACTTTCCTTTAATTTTTAACAAAAAATTTTCTTGAAAGTGGAAGGTGGTAAAGTTCATACTGTTACGAGTTTTGTTTCATATGCCCCTGAAATATAAAATTAACTCAATTTTTTGCTTTTCTTTCTGATAGAAGATTTTTTTCACAATTAAACATATCAAGAAAGTAGCAAACAAAACAGCTTTTAATCATAGGTGTACCAAGGTCTGAGAATAAAATTAGTACTAATTGAATTGCTGATACTAGCCTGGTTAAATGAACATGACCAAGACTCTTCCTCATCACTCATGGCGTAAGATTTCCTGATCTGATGATCTGATGAGTCATGGTGGGTACTGCTTCCAAACTCTGCCTCAAAATTCCTTGTCAACTCATCCACTGCAGCAGATACATTGCCTTTCAGTTTCTTTGATAAATCATTGTATCTTTAAAGGATAAAATAGATCAATTAATATTATAAATAATTTGTTGTTTTTTTGTACAATCTTCTTTAAGTTTACAATTCTTTTACTTTTCTAAAGATCTATACAATTCATACAATGAATCCTGCATAATTTGAACAGATAAAGAAAGTTTTCATAGCTTCGTTTCTTTTTTAAATATAAGCAAATTTTTGTTGGCTTGAACATAACAACATGATTCCTGTATTGTCTTAGGTGTTATAAAAAAATAAAAATCAGGTTAAAAAAAATTAAATAAAATCATAAATGTAGCTTTTGCTTATAGTGACCTGATGGAAAAGGCTATAATTAAATAAAGCAATACATGTATAAAATATCAAAATGTAAAAAAGAATCAAAATTTTCCTACTGCTTTGAACGAAGAATTTTTTCTGTGATTTTCTGGATAAGTGTTTCCTGTCCATTTGTGTCATGGATGCTTGGCTCAAATTTTTCTATTTCATCTTCAGCTAAAGGGCCAATAATGTCCTCAAGTTTCTTTCTGAGAAGTCGTACAAATTCATGCCTATAAAATGTGAAAATCCAAAATGGTTTACAGGATGATAGATAAGTCATGCAAGTTATTATTTTCAGAAAATTGTAATTTTATTTAAAATATGTTGAATAATGAAGTTATGCTTTTAAATACCTACAATTTACTTTCAATTTAATTCAAAATTAAATTAAGTAAAATAAAATCTCTCAAATCAGTGCATCATAGTATTCCTTTCAAAAATGAGAGATAATCTTACATAGACAATATGACTTAAGCAGTTTAATCTTTAGCTAATTTTATCTGATCCTATTTTGTTTTTCTAATTTGTTAAATTGTTTTATCTTTATGCTGCTTCAAAAGCAATTTAAAAAAAAATTAATGTCAGACTAGAAAAAAAATTGGAACCACAAATATAGCATAGATCTACTTATCTTTTGGTGAAAACATTTTAAACGTCATTTAATTTTTCGTGGATATATGTGTAAAAAACATTTAACATTGAATTTGTCTAATTCTAATTCTGCCAGATCTGTTATCCATTTTTCAAATTTACCTGTGAAAATGTTCATCATTTTCTTCCAGATGGTAGAGAGCTTCTTCTGAAGCCTCCACACTACCGGCATCTCTTATCTGAGGTTCAAAACTGATGATTAACTGTCTTAAATTCTGAACTAAGTCCTCTCCTTCTAAACCCTTCCAAGCCATTCTATTGATCAAATAATTGACACTATGCACTCTGAAATGTAAAATACATGTAAGACAATGAAATATAAAATGTAATATAAATTAATGTTTTTTACATATTTTTTTGCTCATGAAGACCTGAATATGAAATAGCTACATGTACATGTATTCTAAACAAGGTATTAAATATAACTGGAATTCAATATTAAAATAAAAAAACCTATAAAATTTGGCCTTTGTTTGTAATCAGACATTAACACTGTATTTTCAACTAGATCAATTATCTCAACTAGCTCAACTAATCCCATACATGCATGGGGTTAGTTAAGCTAAGTCCATGCATGCATGGGATTAGTGGAACTAAGTCTACACACATTTGAGCTAGTTGAATAAGATGTATATGTTACAGTAAATGTGTGTAATTAGGAATTTCATGAAATTACTTACTTTTTTCAGGAATTTCGTGTAATAACTAGACCATTTAGTAATTACATGAAATTCCTAAACTTTCCAGTAATTTCATGAAATAACTAAAAAAAATCATGAAATTTACACACATTTACTGACTTGATAATTATGACAAATTTTCGATTGTTGCAAAAAACCTAAGATTTTTTTTAAATAAGTCTTTATCGTTTAAAAAAAGAAACAGCTGAAATATGCTCTGCATCTTGTACCTAGAACATGATAGCAAAGGCCTTAGTAAGAAGTAGGGAAGTACATTCACTCAGAAAATTGTGAGCTGCAGCTCACACAAAAAATATACCTGCATTCCCCAAAAAAAATTGTGTAAAGACTTAATGAAAATCCATTGAGTAGTTTAGGAGGAGTTGTGGATAAGACATAAGTACCTTAAGTTGTAAAGTACAGACACAAGAAAATAAATATGGACAGAAGGCTGAGAAGCACATACACTCCTATCACTATAAACTTCTCAGTTTTCAAACATGGTATAAGTATCAGAATAAGTATAAAAGACAAAGGAGGAATTGTCTTATCTTATGGGCGTTTGTATGTTCATCCTATGTATTTTATCGGTGGTCCCATTGCAGTATCATGACATTATATATATGTAAAAGGACCAGACTGGGTGGAATTATTCGGATGTTAAAACATTTCTGAAGTAAAACCGTTTTAAATCAGTGTGCTTTATTTCTTATGAGAATAAGTGTTTTTTTCCACACCAGATGTTCTTTTTTTTTCTTTCTTCTATTGTTATCCCTCCAATCCATTAGCTGGAGCACCACTCAATGATGTGGATCATAGCAACTGTACAGAGAGCAACTGTGTGCATGTGCAGGGTTAAAACGTAAAATTATAATATTAGTTCGAAGGTGCAAGGTCCAGTATATAATCGGTTCTGTTCCAGAAATAAAAGTTATAATGCCGAATACTGGGATGGAATGTCACATTACAAGCCAACCCACCACCATATTTACATTGGATCACAAGGTCATTCCACTAAAAGATGGTTAGACAGCAAACACACGTGTACTAGCGTCTATATTAATATATTAACACACTACACTGCATAGCGTCTATAAGATATAAAGCAAAGCATACTAATGAATATATACATGTATATATTTTGTAAAAATTACATTAATACATTAATACAAAGCCCCTAAGCACATACACCTGGAAAATTAGGAGTATTAAAATAGCTGTCATCAGTATAGCTCTTAATTTGATATCAATGTAAGAGACCTACATGAATATCCAACTGATAATGAGTATAGAGAATGTTTCATTGGAATTAAGATTATCATCGATACATTGTCTATATTTCAAATCATACTCTTTGTTGCCTGCGCTTGGCATATATACTGAGATCAAACATAATGGAATAGGCTTGTTGTTTAATGTGATGACACAAATTCTTTCGCTGCCGTCCATTTTTATCTCTGTGACTATATCAAATTCCTTCTTCCATAAAAATCCGCACCCATCCCACCCCCTTGACCTTTGTCTACTGGATACTGGTTCAAATTCATCAGTACATGAATGGCAGAATGGCAGAAATAAAAAGCAGAATAATGGATTTAAACTATGTCAGACCTACTCTTACACTGTTACATGCTTAGTCTTAACAAAAGTCAAACAATGTATCTATATATTCTAAAAATATTATTTTCCATATTCTCTGCAATACTTGGGCTATTTTGAATGACAATTGATTTGTGTTTTTAAAATCATTATTCAAAGTTTTTAAATTTTGCCTGATTCTTACAGAGATTTCAAAACCTGACTTTGTTTACATTCTTCGCCATTTTGAATGTTTGTCCTATGTCGTCTTGCAAGAGAAATGGCGATTGGCAGATGACAATAATGTTGACCAATGAGATAGCATTTGATAAAAGTTGGTTGTCAATCAACAACAATCAACAAAAGGGGCACTGTGCAGGGAATATAAAACTTTCCTCTTTATACGTTCCTGATAATACTAATACTAATACTAATATTTATTTGTTTAACACATTTACAATAAATGGTTATAACACATACATAAAGATTGAGACATAATGCAAACAATAGATACTGGGTCTTGATGCAGCCCTACACCCATTCACCACAATTGATAAATAAGTGAGTACAGAATCGCACCAAGACGCAGCTCCGAAAACAATATTTGACGACAGAGATAAAAATAAAAGAAACTTAAGAACTATATACCTGGAGCGGTAGTGACTTAGAGAAAAGTACATATTCATTTATACTTATTAAATGTTTTGGTTAATTTAACTCTTGACATTTTTTATATACTCAATTACTGCTTTTATTATTATTAAAGAGTTGCTGTTCAATATGAAAGACATTTTGTTTTCAGTTATAGAATTGAAATCTTAATAATCTCACTGAAAAACATCTAAGAAGTAAACTGATTGAAAACTGGCATGTTCAAAGAGATGAAAAACTTGATGGAAAGCTTTCTACTTATTTGAAGTTTAAAAATAATTTTTGTTTTGAAAATTATCTTAATTGTGTTAAAGATTTTAACCAGAGAAAGGCATTGTGCAGATTTAGAATTTCTGCACATAGATTACAAATTGAAACTGGCCGGTTTAATAATACTCCTAGATCACAAAGAATTTGTCAAAAATGTTCATCCGGAGATATTGAAGATGAAATTCATTTCTTATGCTTGTGTCAATTTTTTGAAGTTAAAAGAGCTGATATATTTAATTTGGTCTCAAACAAATATCATAATTTTTCAAATCTAAACACTCTTAATAAATTCATTTTTTTACTGACTTTGGAAGACACTCAGATTTTAAATGTTGTTGCTAGATTTATCATTGACAGTAACATATAATAAAAGGTGTGTTTTTTGTTTTTGAAAATAGATGTTGTAAATTAGATACTATTCTATGTTTTATGTGCAAGTTGATTGTATTTGTTAAACTATCAATTATGTTCTTTCTCTCATTGTTGTAATCTCTTATTGCTCCTCGTGGGCTCCTGATCTGGAATAAAATGATGTTTATGTTTATGTTTATGTTTATAATAGAGGGTCGTGTGGGGAATTGAGCCGTCACTTTAAAATTTTGCATTATTACAATTTTGTAATTGGTTTCAAGATTAAAACTATCTATCTTAGGGAGCAACCATTTAATTTTTTTCTCTGCACAAGTTAACTAAGCATTGATATCTATGAGATGAGGATACATTTTTTGTTAATTAATTGTCAGAAAAAAACGAATTTCTTTTTATTTTTATCTAATGCAAAAGATAATAGTTTGTTTGCTGTTTTGTTTAATTATGTTATGCAAATATCCGTTAGATTTATGCAAATATCCGACATATCCGGTTAATGTATAAAACTCATTACCGTAGATCCTCTTCTGACTGTAGGTCCTCAGAGAGGTCCTCTGCTGTCAGCTCTCTGTCTATTTTGGTTTTACTTTGGTCGTGTCCGGTCGTGTTTATACTGCTTTGGTAATTGTATATTTTCTATCTTGGTTTTGCCAGTATCTGTCGAGTCTTGCTTCAAAGGAGTGAATAGTTGGTGCGTTTACTACTGAGGATGGCAGGTCGTTCCATATCTCGGTTGATCTTATGGTAAACGAGTACTTTCTGGTATCCAGTCTTGGTCTTTCTTTAAATAGTTTCTTATTATGCCCTCTTGTGCTTGATTCTTCTCTGAGTGGAATAAAGTTACTGACTTCATCATCATATTTCCCAGTGAGAATTTTGTACATTTCTATCATGTCGCCTCTTGATCTTCTGTAGGCAAGTGTTGGTAGCTTAAGTTTCTTCAGACGGTCTTCATATGATAGATTTGAAAGTCCTGGTACTTGTTTGGTTGCTCTTCTTTGTACATTTTCGATGGTATCTATGTGCTTTTTAAGGTGTGGGCTCCATACCTGGTTGGCGTACTCCAGGTGCGGTCTAACCAAAGCCACATATAGTAGTTTGAATGTTGTACTGTCCATGTATTCCATTGTTCTTCTAAGTACGCCCATCATAGAATTGGCCTTATTAACTTTGTCTGCAATGTGTTGGTTAAATGTGAGCTTGTTGTCAATAGTCACTCCTATATCTTTTTCTGTTTCTACATATTCCATGGGTGGTAAACTGTCTTTCAAGGTGTAGTTGTGTTTCTCTATAGATGATTTCCCTATTCGCATAACTTTGCACTTCTCTGGATGGAAACAGAGTAACCACTCTTCTGACCACTTTTGTAATTCATGTATATCTGATTGCAGATCAATACAGTCTGATTTTTGGAATATTCCTCTAAATGCCTTGGTATCATCGGCAAAAAGAAAAGTTTCTGTTCCTATACTTGTAACTTCGGGCATGTCATTGATGTATAGTACAAATAGGATTGGACCAAGTACCGATCCTTGTGGTATTCCACTGGTTACTGGTTTCCAATCTGATATTTCTCTTATGAGTTAATTTTGTAGTCTTTATCCATATTTCTCGTTTAGTCCTTTTAAATCTTCTGTATGCATGTTTGAATGTTGTATATCGTTGTCTACGTGTTTTTATAATTGTGATTTGTATTCAAATGTTCTTCAAATGAGAGCCTATTAAATATTTGTTACTTGTCTTGCCGAAAAGATATTATCTTGCACCCTTGGTACAATTTGTTTCGGGAATCCCGCTAACGATAAGAATGACTCAAATGGGTCAACTTTTTTCGAAAGAAAATATTTAAACCTGAGCTGTTCTGATTTGTAGCATTTCTTTTTTCTCACCTACACGACCACCAGACGGTCAAACGAGCGAAAGTCTGTTAACTTACTTATGCGCAAGAAGTCTGTTAATCGAGTCGATTCTATGACTGTTAAAAGTAAAAGTTAGTTTTAAAGGTAATTTATTTACAAAATCATTACTTTTTTGGAAAATTATTTTTTTTTTTTGGCAAAACAAAAACTGACTGTTCAAATGATCATCATTTGTTGATGTAATGGACGCAAAAAGTAAAAAAAAAAGTCAACCGAGTTATAAATAAAATAAAAACGCGATAGGAGAGGAATAGAATTTCTGAGTTTTTAAAATTTATTCACTCAGAAAATTGAAATTATCAGTAACGTATTTGATAATCTTGCACCCGGAATAATACTGGATACATTTTGAGATATTTTATCATTCTGTATTTAACAAAACGGGAATTTCAGTTAACTCTAAAGCTAAAGTCGGTTGAAGAGTAAATCAAAGTAGAAAAGGTTTGTTAAGAGTTTTATTATCCCAGTTTGTCTTAAATAAACTTATTGCATATGTATCTCTGTATACAGTGTTTTATATATCTGATTCACTATTATTTATCAGATTTCTTTATTATGTCAGAACGAAAATGTATCGTGTTAGTAAATAAATAATTGGAAAAAATACATGTACTGATTTTAATGTCATTTTTATGGTTTTCTTGTATTTCAGTATTGATGACATCATGCAAAAACCGAATGATACCGACAAATAACTGAACCATTGGAAAAATCTCCAATAAAGTGTATATATCACTTCTGTATAAAATACTTTTTGTTCCAGTTATCAGACTTTCCTCTTCTTTTCAGTTTATGTTCTTCAACAAAAAAAAAAGCATTTTAAAATAAATAGAAAACAAAAAGTTAAAATCATCGATTTGCAAAACTGTTGAACTTCTTAAGAAAAAACTTGATATTACATCTCAGGATATATCAGATAAAATTGTTAAACAAAAACTCAAAGAGTACTATACAAGTAAATTAAAAATCAGTTTAGAAAATATTAAACATAAGAAACAAGGTAAACTTTTCTGTTATTCTAACATCTATGATATAAACAGATTCGAATAACAAAAATATCTTCAACTTCCCCTCTCTAAAACACTACGAGCAGAACTGACCAAAATTAGAATTAGTGCTCATTCCTTATAGAAATAGAGGTTGTTCGTTATAGTAAAATATCCAGTGACAGACGTTTTTGTAAGTTCTGTAAAACTGAAATCGAAAACGAACACCACTTTATTTTAAAATGTCCAAAATATAAAACATTGAGACAGGAAACCTTTTAGACTTGTTCGATAACAAAATGAATGAATCAGATCTCATAAGGGAAGATCTCACTTTTACAAAATCAATTTGTAAGTATATAAAAGAAGCAAATGTCACCAGAAAAGAAAATTAAAGAATAGTTGTATTACAATTTACAGTTATCAATATTCACATAATGTCAAATTATGTTTACATGTATACATTTATGCCTTGTTGTTAAAAATAATATTATCTAGTCACTTTGTCTATTGTATTTTGTAAATTATAGTCTTGTGTTTATAAATGTGTTTTGTTAATATGATGCTCGCCTTAATCTGGCTTATCATTAATAAAGAATTTGAATTTGAAATAAAAAATGCATTTTATTGAATAAAACAGAGAACAGAAAACAAATTAAGGAAATATGTTTCTGATAATTCAAAGAAAGTATCGTAAATTTGAAATGAAGAACATGTTAAAGGGATGTCTGATTATGTTAATGGAATTAAATAAGGAACACTACAAAAATCTTGAACCTCAAACAAACCACTCAACTAGTCAATAGCTGCAATAATCTACATGGATTTACTTTGAACAGACCTGTTAACAGACCAAAATTCAATTGACTTGACTCATTAACCGACTGAATCTCCGATAACAACCAACATTTTCATTCATCAGACACAAAACGAGCAACAATTAGACAGACATATTTTGTAAGGCATGCTTTGTTTTACAAATAAGATTTTATAAAATGATAATAATAACAAATGCAACTTAACTGTGTGTATTTTCTTGATAGTCTTTGACCAACTCGATTAACAGACTTCTTGCGCATTTATCTCCATGCTACAGACTTTCGCTCGTTTGGCAGTCTTGTGGCCGTGACCTATATGCGTTTTATACTTAGCATGTGACCTGAACATGTAGAAGCATACTTTTCTTTTTTTTTCTTTTTTTTTTTTGGTTGAAAAGAAAATAAGCGTAAAAGCACAGAACTTTCATGACTATAAAATAGGCAATACCCCCGACTTTTCTCTTGAAATAATCATCGTTTTAATGTCATGAATGTCTTTACTATTAAAAGTGTAAAATCAGATATGTATTAGGTTTCTATTAGTATTGAACTATTACACCTAATCTATATGGAATAAAACTGATAGCTAATTTATGAATTTAAGAGCATAATAAATACCCGTTTTCAAAAGCAGTTTCATTAACTAAAGTAAATTAAGACATTTTTTCTAACGTAAATATAATAGCTAGCTTAACTTTAATGTTTGCATGACTCCTCGTGTTAATTCCGTTCTCCTGTTATTATCTTATAATTATCTATAATTAAAGGTTTGTAATAATTGAAATTTTCTAGGTATCTAAAATATGTATCGGGAATCGGACACATGGATTTCCTTGGTGATACCTTCTACTAAGGTATGTTAGATATTTATAATACGATAAAAATGAAATAAGGATTTCCTGCTTAAATCAACTGAAAATATTGTACTTTATTTCAATTCATTTAACACTCCACGTGAAAAAAAACTCGACAACATTGTTCAAAAATGCATTTAAGAATAGTATTATGGGTTTCAAGTTGTCTTAATGAGCATACAAATGCTTTCTTTATATGCACACAGTATATCTAAGATGGCTGGGAAAGTTCCAATACTGGTGGCTGCCATAGATTTTGGGACAGTTTACTCTGGGTACGCCTTCTCTATCCTGAACTCATCAAACAAAGATCTGAATGCCATAAGAGTCAACCAGGTATGGAATGCCGGTGGGCACCAACTGCTTTCCATTAAAACTCCGACGGCACTGCTCCTTGATGACCGGAAACAACTGGTTGCTTTTGGGTACCATGCCGAGAATAGATACACAGAAATCGTGATGGATGGAAAACAGAATGACTATTACTACTTCTACAGATTTAAGATGAAGCTCTACGAAAATGAGGTTAATACCGTATTTGTAAACAAATGGATTTAGTATTAGCTGTATGTTCAGTTTCTATGATTTATCTTTAGCGTTTGAAACAAAAAAATTGGAAGGCAAAAAAAAAATGAAATAAAAAACAAAGTAAACTTACTGAACTTGCTTTTGTCTTGATTGTTTTAATAGTGAACTGTAATAATTTTGCATTGCTTTGTTTTGTGTATATATGATTGTGTTTTTGTTTGTTGTTGTTTTTGTGTTGATTTTTTTCCTTTTATTATCTTTTCATCGATTTCAGGGTTTATCATTGGACACACAGTTAGAGGACATCCACGGGAAATCTGTCCCTGCCATTAATATATTTACATTGTCTATACAGTACCTTAAACAACACCTGTTAAACAACCTGATCAGAGAGGGGATGGACATTAAAGATGAGGCAATCCAATGGGTACTAACTGTGCCCTCCATCTGGTCAGACAAGGCCAAACATTTTATGAGACAAGCTGCGGTAAAGGTATGGCACGTTTTTAGATATTCATTTCAATATACCACTGCATATTCAGTAAAACATAAAAAAAAGTACATGGAAATATGTTATGGTAAGTTTCATTCAGGTTTTAAAACGTCTAGTTTCCTTCATTTAATGATATTAAAAGAAAAACTTTCCAAGCTTTAGTTCAGTGCGTGTGGTTTATAATGGAAGTTTATTGCCATTTGAAGAGTACCTAAGTTTTTGCGGTACGAAAACGAAAACAAGGCAGTGGTAGACGAATGAAGGTTTAAAAAACATCGAACTGTAATATGACCAATTTCATTATTATGTCAAAAAAGAAAAGACAAAACAAAAAAAGACACACCAGACTGCGAAACTGGAGATAGAAATAGCCCTGACTTGGTACAGGCATTAAAAAGTAATGACGAGAAAGGCACTGCTATAATTAGAATGTTTCAGAAACTGTAAACAACAACCACCCCAGAACACAAGTAAACACAGCTCCATGCGAGCAACGAAATCTGGGTCGGTATGTGATATAAGAAAAATATCTGAGTCAGGGCTGCCAACTGTTGAAAATCTCCACGTTTTTCAAAATTATTTTTGTGATGTTTAATGTTATATTAAGTTATAAAATAAAGACATGAAAATTGAGAAAACTCGTAAAAATAAGGACGGTTGGGAGCGCTGCTGAATCACTGTGTTTGTATGTTTAGGTGGAAATTTTGATGACGACCACCAGAAACTAGTCTTTTGATTATACGTGCGGGACCTTTTATTTGAATTTGAAATCTTAACAACATTTTCTAGGCGGGTATATCTGATAGCAACCTATTAGTTAGTCTGGAGTCAGAGGCTGCCTCCATCTATTACCATCACATGACCTCCTGTAGTCCAATGTCTAAAGATGCACCATCAAAGAAAGGGGCAAGATATCTGGTAGTTGATATTGGAGGTAAACTAAGGGCATTACAATGACATATTTAGGATCAGCTTTGAATCGAATGCATTATCTTTTTATCTTGGTCCAATTGCAAAATGCCGAGCAGTGGCCAATGAATGCTGCTGGCTGTTCAATATTCCATTGTAGAAATTCAGATATGTAGGTTGTGTTGCGTACACTCATTACTTTCTATTACCTTCTGTTAGAAACCTGTTAAAAATTAGTTTGTGATGAACCAAACTGAGACGAAGCCAGCCTACCAAACAAACTCCTTCTTTTAAAGACTCACCAGAGATGTTCTAACCTAAAGTTGAAAGTCAGAAGAAATGTATAACATTCGGAAAAAAGCAAAGAGGTACCAATGGACATTCAAATCTTAGAATTCAGAAAAGGCAAAGACAAAATTAGTAGACACAAGAAGAAACAGACAACAACAAAACACTCTCACATTGACAACCAATCTGCAATCAGAAACGCGAACCGGTCCATACCGTAAAGTGTGAACTCAGAAAAAAGTTCTGTAAAAAGACGAAAGGATGCTTATATAAAAATGTGATTGCTTGACCAAAACCTATTTGAGTGTATACAATGTGACAATATCAAGATAAGTTATTTCATAAAGCAATCTTAATCTTTTGTTGTTTCTGATTCAACAATAAGATTTATACATTTAGGTGGCACCACTGATGTTACGATCCTGCAGAACGTTGGCGATAACAAACTAAGGGAGATAAGTCGAGCCAATGGTACAGATTGTGGTGGAACAGCAATAGACAACAACTTCTACAGACTGATGGTTTACATTGTTGGTGTGGAGGTGTTAAACGATATGTTACGGGCTTACCCGACCGCATATTTAGATCTGTTTAGAGAATTCGAATGTCTGAAGCGGTCACTCCTACCAGAACATGAAGGCAAAATAACAATGTCGATCCCATTTTTAACGCTTACCCAACTTTGCGAAAAACATCACCGAAAACACTTTCTTAGTTTGCTGAAAGCTTCAAAATACGCCAACCAAATGACAATAGTACACGACAAACTACGTATCGATGTCAGTTTAATAACACAAATGTTTAAACCAGTCACAGAGAAAATAGTTAATCTAATATCAAACACCTTAAACGAACATGAAAATAGCAGATCTATAAATGTCATTCTGGTTGGTGGGTTTTCAGAGAGCATTATAGTACAAAACGCAATTAAAAAAAGCCTTGCCAACAAAGTGGTCGTTCCAAATGAAGGGTCAATAGCTGTCCTTAAAGGGGCTGTCATATTCGGCTCTAAACCAGAAATCATTCTGTCGAGAGTGCTCCGCTTTACTTATGGATTTCAGCTCTCAAATGATTATGACAACAAGCAACACGACCTTTCCAGAGTAGTTGAAGTCGGTGGATTAAGATTATGCGAAAAAGTATTTGAAAAGTTAAAGGAAACTAAATCAGCAGTTTCAATTGGTGATTGTGTAAAAGAGACTTTCACAACTACTAAGAAATTCCAAGACATTCATTACCTTCCACTTTTTACATCAACAAAGTCGAATCCTCGATACACCGACGACGAGAGCTGCCAGCAGGTCGGTACTGTAGTAGTCCGCATACCCAATCCAACCGAGAGATACCGGGATGTAGATGTTATAGTTACGTTCGGACATACAGAGCTTAAGATTGAAGCTGTGGACAAAGAGTCGGGCAACGCTTGTGAAACATCATTTCAATATGTTTAAGTTACTTTTTGCCTTAGTATATTCTGACAATTGGGACATACGATAGAAAAAATATAGAATATCCTAGGAAAAATATGATATCACAGAAATAAATTTTGCTGTTATGATTATATTACATTACAACTTGAATGTTTTTCTGACTCGATTTCAAGTTTTAAAAAACTGATTCCTAAAATGAACACAAAAGTTAAATATATTTGTGTCATAATTACATGTAATAGCCGTTGTTAAGAAAGTTATTGACATATTTGTTAGTAAATACTTGTTGTTTTTTAGGTTTAAATCCATTTTAACTTGACGAAGTAAAATATTTTGACGAGAACAATATATAATTTGCCCTAGGCCTATTAAAGGAGTTTTAGATCTACAAAATTTACACTCTGTTACACCATCATTCATTTTCCAAAAAAATATTTAAACCCATAAAGTCGGGGCCCGTGACAAAATTCATATTAGGAAAACATTTGATAATTTATCAATAATTGGCATATATATATATTGGATTAGAAGATCACAAATGTAAGTATGTTTCATTGTCTTGTCAATACAAACTTAAGCTTAAGCCTTTACTCGTGGAGGTATCAAACTTCCGAAATTCCACGTGTTACTCTACCCCTTCACCGCCGTGACGGGTTCCAATTATTGATGGCACACAAGGACGAGACTGAGCTGTAGAATCTTAAAGTGTATATAACCTTAAGGACGTTATCCAACAGTTTTAAAAATGTAGGACAAATTCAGTTCGTTCAATAACGTTTTTTTTTTTTTTTGCTAACTACTGTTTTCGCTAAATTGCTATAATAGTTGTTTTATCAATATTTTATCCCCAAAAAAATCATTGATTTTTTTGTTCTATAGTAATGGATGTAATTGCTTTATGCTATCAAAATACATGTATCCAACAACACAATAAATCTTTACTTTTTAGGCATACAACCGATCAATCTCAAAGACAAAAACCAAAAGAAAAAAAAATATATATAGACTGAAAAAATTAAAACTAGTTTAATTATCCTAGATATCACAGCGAAACAACGAAGAAACCGCAGCCAACAACACTGACGAACTCTCGTAAAAAGGTGAACCTAGGTGCCCCATTATACTGTAAATAAGCAGGAAAAAGCATCTTATTTAGGTAAAATTTAAAAGACGTAATTCCCTATAAATCCCAGTTCGTCATCATATTTTATTGTCATAAAAGGTGTTTTGATAATTAATGTTTTGAAAGTAAATTCATGCATGCATGCATTCCGGTTCAAATTTCAATACCCTTTCTTTCTTTATTCAGTCTCAGCAAATTGAACTTTAAATTCAATTTATCATACAACTTTTCATTTTTAACGAAACAAACTAATTGTCTTGATACTATTTATATAAACCAGGATCATCAGACATGAAATGAAGTTAAGGTGTCAAGAAGTATAAAGAAAATAAATTATTGGGAAGAGAATTAGAGTTTCCCCGCGTAAACAAAGTTTTATAATAAATATATGTGGTTTAAGCCTTTTAGATAAGTAAACCATTGTCGTGAAAGTTAATTAAAGTTATGATAAACAAATCTATTGATTTTAAATTTTATTTTCTTCATTATTATGTATCGACCAGTAATAAGTATTTGTGTCTTCCATATAAAATCTTATGATGTACTTTTGGTACTTCTAAAGTACAGTTAGTTTGAGCTTATGTCGGCCGTGGAAAAAAACCTAGCTGGCACCACATGTTACACTCTCCGAGCCTAATTGTAAAAACCAAGTATAAAGCCATTGTCGTCGCCTTTAGTAGAACTGTTCAGTGGCGGGTCCAGGTGGGGGCGTAAGGGGCGTACGCCCCCCCTTGAGTTTCAAAAAAAAAAAAAAAATGGGGGAACTAGCAAGGGGACAGAAAGCGAGAGGAAGAAAAGAGGAAGAATAACTGGCGTATATAATTCGTGACGTCGCCCGGAGTTTTGCCAAAAGTATGCAAGAGTTTTTGTTTTTGCATCACGAGCATTCCGTTATCTTTTCAGCTTCATTCCGTAATTTGGTTAAATTTAACTAATACTCATATGATAACGTTCTTATTAAAGTAAACAATGTCACAGAAAAAACGTATCAAATCCTCGAACCGCCAGGGCGTTTTGGACAGCTTTATCCAACCCAAACGGTAAGTCAAGTTAAATAGTGACAATAGTCGTGTCTAACTCCTATACAACTTCAATCAATAGTACCACACGACGACGTGTGCAGGCCCGTACACAGGATTTCCCCAAACGGGGGGGGGATGCGAAATCATCGGCCGGGATTTATAAAACAAAACATCAACTTGAATAGTCACAGTTGAACGAAAAGTAAATATTCTAAGGGGATGTGTGTGCGATCGAATCCCCCCCCCCCCATTGTGACGTGTACGGGTCTGGTCACGGTATGTAACGTTTTTGCATGGTTCCATAAAAGTATCACGTCGTTGTACATACATTACTTTAATTCAACTAATACAAGTCAATTGCAACCTATTCTCTGACAAAAACCGTTTTTGTAAGATCTGGACAAAAATATCATTTGTATGCCACATAAAGTCGTTTCTTTACCACAATTTTAGACCATATAACTGTAAATTTATTTAAAATACACGCCTTTAATTTATAAACAAAAAAGTCTCAGTTTTGAAAAAGAAGTGAGAATTTGGAAATCGTTTTGGGAAAGTCAAGCAGATAAACCAGACACAATTACCGCTACCTTTAAGGATTCCAGAGCGTGCACGACATTATTCCCAAATATAATAAAATTCTCTTCCTGCTTTCATTGACCAGCGTCACATCAAGTTCCACTGAAAGAGCCAACTCGACCCTCAAACTGATCAAGAGCGATTTGCGCAGCACAATGAAGGAAGATCGTCTGAATGCTCTTCTACTTCTATATATTCATAGAGATATCGCGCTGGGTTATGACAAAATAATAGACTCTTACGCAATGAAAAACCCACGTAAAATGGTTCTCACGAATCCAGTTTAAATTAAACTTATGTCGGAAACCAAAAAACCAAAAAATAAGCATTTGATTGAATGTTCCGACATTCAAAGATGGAAATGAACTAGGACATTTTCATTATCTTTTTTTTCAAGTAGTTTACTCGTTATATTGAAAACAAAACCATTTATAACTGTCGTCCAAATATCTTTTGTTGTTGCGGGATATGCCATAAGTTTTCAGTTTGTTCGTTTGTCACACTTTGCGTTTTTGTTTGATTTCAAACTACAAACTCACATCTTCAATCATCATGAAATTGTGTACACTAGTCTACTTCATAATAAGTTTATTAAGGGCTGAACATTGCAGCAATAAAATTAAATGACTCTTTAATTATTTTGCTTTGCCTGAGCAACAAAGCTGCAATGGGGGTACCTGTGTCATTCAGTGTGACAAATTCCCTCAGTTTTAGTTAATTCAAAATATTTTGGCTGAAAAGAATGGTGCCTACCCCTGGAACCCCCTAGCTGTATCTGTCAATATTGTGGGTTACCCGTGTTATGTGATTGTAATTCGTTACTGTTGATAATAATCGTTATCAGCATTGTCATTTTAAAATGCAAATTCCTTATAAGGTACAATCTGGAAACCTTATAATTCAATGTTGAAAACGCTAAAATCCAGGAGCTTCCGGGGGGCTTCGCCCCCCTGGACCCCCTACCAGGGCACTGCCCTGGACCCGCTGGTGACCTTGAGCGGTCCCCAGACCCCTTGCCGTATTTTACGCCCCTCCTTCGCAAAATCCTGGACCCGCCCCTGCTGTTTATACTTTAAATTAGCACTATTACAAGTTTGTTACAATATAATTTCACGATAATAGAAACACTCCTGGAGTCCATTATGGTATTAATTCCATTCTTCGTCGAGCCTTAAATAATTCATTTGTTCCTAAATATTTGCTAATATTTACTAGAAAATTAAATAATTTAAATCTCCTGAAAATATATTTTAAAAATCTAACGTAACATGTTTCAACATTTTTTTATTCTGTTCTGACACAAAATCAATTGAGCGTTATCCGACCTGCCTTTAGTTTGTTAAATGGTACATGTATATTCAAGATGTTTCTATTTTTTAGTATTGGACTACTAGTATATAAGGTACGTTAAATGGTACATGTATATTCAAGCTGTTTCTGTTTTTTAGTATTGGACTACTAGTATATAAGGTACGTTAAATGGTACATGTATATTCAAGCTGTTTCTATTTTTTAGTATTGGACTACTAGTATATAAGGTACGTTAAATGGTACATGTATATTCAAGCTGTTTCTGTTTTTTAGTATTGGACTACTAGTATATAAGGTACGTTAAATGGTACATGTATATTCAAGCTGTTTCTGTTTTTTAGTATTGGACTACTAGTATATAAGGTACGTTAAATGGTACATGTATATTAAAGCTGTTTCTATTTTTTAGTATTGGACTACTAGTATATAAGGTACGTTAAATGGTACATGTATATTAAAGCTGTTTCTATTTTTTAGTATTGGACTACTAGTATATAAGGTAAGTCTAACACCTTACTCTCACTCTGATCATATTATTACTGAAATGGATATTTCCCCGTGTACGTAAAAATGATCCAATAGAGTCTGAACAAGAAAGAGTTGCTTGATTCTTATAACAGTAACATCACATTCGCCTTTATCTTAATGCTATAGAACAGATTAACATCACCTATATATTTATGCTTATTAGGGCCCCGCATCGAAGATGCGAACGCCCTATAGTTTTCACTTTGTCCGTCTGTCTGTCCGTCCGTCCGTCCGTCCATCCGTCCGTCTGTCCGTCCGTCAACAATTCTTGTGAACACCAAAACTCAAAAACTATTAACACCACAGTTCTGAAATTTTTGTACAGCTACTTAGTAGCATGTCATCATATGCATATTAAAATTTCTTGCAAATCTGATTAATATTTTTGTAAAAAAAATCATTTTTTATTGATTATCGCAGATTTTGAGAATTGGACTATGTGAACACTAAAACTCAAAAAAAACAGTTTTACAATACAGTTCTGAAACTTTGCACAGCTGCTTAGTAACATGTCATGATTTGCATATTAAAATTTCGTGCAAATCTGTTATATGTTTTTGAAAAAAAACTTATTTTTTATCGAAAATCACAGATTTTGATAATTGAACTTTGTGAACACTAAAACTCAAAAACTGTTAACAATACAGTTCTGAAACTTTGTAAAGCTACTAAGTAGCTTGTCATGATTTACATATTAAAATTTCGTGCAAATCTGTTATATGTTTTTGAAAAAAAACTTATTTTTTATCGAAAATCACAGATTTTGAGAATTGGACTTTGTGAACACTAAAACTCAAAAACAGTTAACAATACAGTTCTGAAACTTTGCACAGCTGCTAAGTAGCATGTCATGATTTGCATATTAAAATTTCGTGAAAAACTGTTTAATATTATTGGAAAAAAACTTCATTTTTTATCAAAAATCACAAATTTTGAGAATTGGAATTTTTGAACAATAAAACTCAAAGGCTATTAACACATTCCATGGAACATGCCTTAGTGGTTATAATCAAAGTTCGTATGATTTTGAAAACACTTAGATTTTTTGCCGCGGGGCCCTTTCTGACTTTGTCAGTATATTCTAGTTACTTATGCCTTTATCGATTCAGAATTTTACTTTGTGACATTTTTGTACGTTGACATCGTAGAGAAGGTTTTGGTTTTTTTTTGGGGGGGGTTGGGGGGGGGTAGTTGGTGTATATAAATAAAGACACGAATGTGTTTTATCAATAGCAATTAAATGTTTTAACATGTTTCAGTAAAACCCCTACAAGATGGCGACTAAAGGAAGCAGTCAGTTTGACATAGTAGTAGCACTAGACATAGGAACTACATACTCTGGGTATGCTTACTCCACTGTTGAGGATTTTAACGCTGATCCTTTGAACATTCAGTACACACAATCCTGGAACGAAGGAAGAAAACGACTAGTCTCCCGCAAAACACCGACGTGTCTTCTGTTGAACAAGAATGCCAAACTTGTAGCTTTTGGATACGAGGCAGAAGCAGCTTACTATAAAGCCATACAGGAGGAGGGACACAGGAATTCTTATTATTTCCATCGATTTAAGATGAAACTTTGTAGAAGAGAGGTGGGTATATATGTAGTAGTACTGATAAATCGTATATTTACTTGCATGTTATTACTAGCTTTTTAGTGGGGATAAAACTTCGCTCTCATAAGATATGAAATGCTTCAATCATAACACTAAATGCTTTAATTACACATATCATTTTTAATCAAATATAAAGTTTATACCTAAATCAATCTTCTAAACATCTGAAATATTTAAAGCTGTCATTTGTTGACACAAAACAGAAGAAATTTTACTTTGATATTTAACACATGACAGCCTATGACAGAAAGCAAACAACATCAATATATTACCTAAATCTCCTGTTCTAGATGATTACGAAGAATATGACGATCAAGGACGTAACGGGAAAAGCTGCACGGGCGTTAGACGTTTTCTCCTTCTCCATCCGGGCACTGATTGACCATTTCTTGGAGCGTGTGGAGGTTCCGTTGAACAGGATCCGCTGGGTGGTGACAGTGCCAGCCAGCTGGTCAGACATTGCCAAACAATTCATGGCGGGAAGTGCTATGCTGGTAACATCTTGAACTATCATTTAAACAAAGATATAAGTGTCAACTGTGTCTCTCTGTCTCCCTTCTTTTGTCTAAAAAGACGCATTACAGTCACAAGATATTCACAAAACTTGAGAAATCAACAGTAAAGTAGAACTCTCAAAAGAGCACAAATGAATATTAACAGTCACAAATTGCTAGCATGCCAAGTTCAAATTACCCAACCGATCATGCATATGTTCAGTAACCGTTTATCATTAAGAATCTGACTACTTTATCTACCAATGTTTAACTATCATTAAGTATCTGACTACTCTATCTACCAATTTTTATATTATCATTAAGAATCTGACTACTTTATTTGCCAATTTTTATATTATCATTAAGTATCTGACTACTTTATCTACCAATTTTTATATTATCATTAAGTATCTGACTACTTTATCTACCAATTTTTATATTATCATTAAGTATCTGACTACTTTATCTACCAATTTTTATATTATCATTAAGTATCTGACTACTTTATCTACCAATTTTTATATTATCATTAAGTATCTGACTACTTTATCTACCAATTTTTATATTATCATTAAGTATCTGACTACTTTATCTACCAATTGTTATATTATCATTAAGTATCTGACTACTTTATCTAACAATTTTTATATTATCATTAAGTATCTGACTATTTTATCTACCAATTTTTATATTATCATTAAGTATCTGACTACTTTATCTACCAATTTTTATATTATCATTAAGTATCTGACTACTTTATCTACCAATTTCTATATTATCATTAAGTATCTGACTACTTTATCTACCAATGTTTAATTATCATTAAGAATCTGACTACTTTATTTGCCAATTTTTATATTATCATTAAGTATCTGACTACTTTATCTACCAATGTTTAATTATCATTAAGAATCTGACTACTTTATTTGCCAATTTTTATATTATCATTATCACAAGCTGGAAACAAAAAGTTTTTTTTTATTTATCTCTTGCAAGAAGAAAACATTCTTTATTTTACAGGCAGGTATTCCGGAAGATCAATTGCTCATTGCCCTGGAGTCTGAAGCCGCAGCAATCTTTTGTCAATTTCTGAACTCTGGTAAACGGAAAGGAAATAACCAATTCTGCATAGACAAGGTCGGGGACAAGTTCATGATGGTCGATATTGGAGGTATGTTTAAAATATAAAACGATGAAGACAGAGATATTGAGATCTCGTTTATTAAAATGAATCAACAAACAAAGAGGCAAACCAAAACACTTAAAAAAGTTTTTAAAAAATTTAAATCTCCGGTAAAATAAAGATAACTCAACGTTTGGTAAATGTCCAAAGAAGAGCAGACAAGAGAAGCTGTCACATACGGGATACGGGGCAAGTTTTGTTACAAGTATTTCAAAAGAAATGCTGGTTAAGCTACTTTAAAAAGTATCCGTTTTATGGAATGCACATCGGTAGTATTTGAACATGTTTGCTTGATCCTCAATCTGATTAAAATCAGATCTACCAATTGTTCTATACTGTGAGACAGTAGGGAACAATTGATATCAGATTGCTTAAAACTGGTGTTATTATGATCTTTTATAAGCCATTCAGTTGTGTTTCAGTTGTATTAAGATTTTTTATAAGCAATTCAGTTGTGTTTCATGGGTATTATGATATAAACAATTCAGTTGTGTTTCAGGTGGAACAACAGACATAACGGTCTTGGAGAGAATGAGCGACAACAGGATGAGACAGTTGTGCTCCTCTTCCGGGGGTGTGTTCGGCGGGATGTCAGTGGACAACGCCTTTATCGAGCTCATCAGTGATATTGTCATGGGAGGAGTAATGCGCAAACTTAAGTCAGACTATCCACAGCATTATCTAGAACTACTCAATAACTTTGAATATATAAAACAGAGAATGGAATCTAGCTTAAACGGCCAGGTCACGTTAAGCATACCTTACGATACCATAACCTCTCTGTGTCAAAGCGAGACCGAACATACATTTGAGTTTTTAATATCGGCATCAGAGTACAATGGTCGAGTCTGTGTGGAAAATAAAAAGTTGAAAATAGATGCCCATTTACTCCGATCCTTATTTAAACAACCAATCAACGAAATGATTGAGTTAATGAAAGATTGTTTCAAAAGATGCGAGCCTGAGCGAGTGCCAATTATTTTAGTTGTCGGAGGATTTTCTCAATGTCCGCTGTTACGAGAGGCCCTTCAGTCGGAATTTCCAAGAAAACGTATAAGATTTCCTAATGAATCTAGTCTTGCAGTTCTTAAAGGTGCTGTTCTGTTCGGACATCAGCCAAGTTTTATAGCCTCACGCGTAGTCCGATACACATACGGGGTTGAGGTTTCCAAAGATTTTGATCCTAGGATGCATTCATCTGATCGCCGTGTGATAGTTGACGGCGAGGCGTTGTGTCGAGGATGTTTCGATCCATTCATGTTGGCAGAAACGTCTGTTATGGTGGGGGCTGCTATTACAGAGACTTATACAACCACAGAAAAGTTCCAAAAAGCACATTATTTACCGATCTATATATCCACTAGTAAGAATCCGAGATTTACAGATGACGAGGAAGCTTCGTATTTAGGGACTATCTCTGTACCTATATCCAATCCTACGGAGAAATACAGAGACGTCAACGTCAACTTCTATTTTGGTTTTACCGAGCTGGAAATTGAAGCCATTGATGTTGAAACTAATGAAAAATGTGAAGTCAAATTTGATCTCCTTTGAACTCATTAAAATATTTTTTTGTGAGTGTGTTAATTATTAAAATGCTTGCCCGTCCAAATCTGTAACTATTTATACATGGGATGACAGTAAATTATTTCTTATAACAGATGATGTGAAATGTAGTCAACGCAAATAACAAATACATGTATAAAGTGTAAAAAAGGAAACCAGACTCAACATAAAATGTTAAATTACGTTAGTTACATAATGTAATGTAGTCAACACGTTACAATCAGAAATTGTAAAATGTAGTTTCAAAATGTAAAATTATACGGTATTTACAATACAAAATGTAAAATGTAGTCAACACATTACAAATACAAAATGTATAATTCGAACATTATTGTGGAACAAAAAAGCCAACTTACTCCTTCAATAAAGAGAAACTTGAAACATGATCAAGTTCAAAAAGCAAACATAAAAGCAGCACATGCATAAGAACAGTAAAAAATAAGATAATTTTGAATAAAATCTAAGCACTAAGATCTATTTCAGCAACAAGCACTACAGTGACATGTGTTACCATTCCAAGTGTTCAGTAGTTTTGAAAATTGGTTAAAATTTGTGTCTGATCTTACGTGGTTGTGTAGCTAATTCCAAAGTTTAAAGATTTCAAACCATACCTTGTTGAATTTACTGATGGCACCTCAGCTGTATTTACATATCTAAAATAATAATTGTGTTTTTCAATATCTACTAAGTCATGTAGATATACAGGGCTTTCTTTGTAGGTTTCCATGGCAAAGGTTCTGAGTCTTCTAACAATAAATGATGGTACTTTGATTTTTCTAGCACCTGATCATAACATAGATTGTAATCTTTATTTATAAACCTTAATGCCTTCTCTTGTATTTTCTTCATTTTCTTGGTGTTTTTTTTTCTACTGCAAAAGTCTCATGTCACAAGGCAGTAATTAAAGTTTGACTCTCCCCACCCTCTCAAGGAGATTTAATTGCCTTGTGTCTTTTTTTTTGTACAAATCTCTGAAATGCGCTATCAAAATTCAGCTGATAATCTATAGTAACTCCCAATAACTTCACATACTCTTCACACTTTATCTAATTGCCTTTGAGGTTAAAACAAATATCTTCTTTAAAGGTTTCTTTTCTATTGCCAAAGCTTGAAATTTGTCTGCTTTGGTCGCATTAGATTATTATCGAAGCAATCCAGTATTTTAAGGCTACCACTCTCTACTTTTGAAATAAAACACGTCATCTAAGTCTTTGTCGGCATAAGATGAGGTGTTATTATCTGCATATATATAAATTGTGCTATCAAGAATATCATTACTAAAATAAAAATATTAAAATTATAGGTGCCAATATTGATCTAAAGTTTCCAATGAACTACATCAGGGATTAAATAAAGTTTTGGACATCCCTGACTACATATATATTTACTTTAACACATTGCTTTCTGTCAGACGGATATTTTCTAAGTACATGTAACATAAGAACATTTCTATTATGTTACAGATTATTCAGGGAGACAGTGAAACGCCTTAGATAAATCCATTAAAATTGCTGCTATTCTTATTTTTATTTAACGCTTTTTTCAGTCTTAAAAAAGGCTGTTTGACAACAAAAGCCATTCCTTGAAGTTGATAATAATGGATGCAAATACAAATTGAAAAAAATCAGTCAATTGAGTCAAAAATGGTTCTTTAAAAAAATTGAAATACTAGTAGTTAGTAGCTTACTAACTTGTCGATATCAAAATTGCGTCTCGGGGTGATATATTTCCCTGGTGTGATATTCTGGCATAACACCCTCTACATCAGGCAGAATGTGTCTAATCAAAAATATATTCATTTTGTTTATATTTGATACATTAAAGACAAATTTAGCGGGAAAACATTCCCGCAATTTTTAAAAGTAAAATTTAACTTATTTTTTTACTTTAATATTGCACAAATGTGACATTTGAAAAAAAAAGACTAAGTCAAAATTTCAAACGACTATATTTTTATGAATTCCATATTATTGACCATTATTGGTGTCATGCGACCTTTGTTCCTGCCTACGGTCGTAGTGGAAGCCACCAGCTGCTTGTCATAGTCTCGTGATTTGTCATGTGACAACGCATATGACAAAGTGAAAGTAGAATTTTGAGAGATGCCACAGCTTAAATTTCTGGCCGTTTTAATTGCTCTCTGGTGCAACTACGGTCATTGTTTACAATTTAACAGCAAAGCCTGTCTTCAGAGAACACATGGCGTGGGGATTAATTATGTAAAGTAAGTCATAATCAAATCATACGTAAAATTCTTCAAAAGTTTGTTCATACTATTTTTTTCCATTTTGAATTTATAATAAACCACTTCAAGACTTAGAGGTCAATAAAATATATACTGTGTATGTTTTTTTCTTTTCATCATGGTTTAATTTTTATTTTTTATTTCCTTTTATATACAAAATTTCACAGCAATACATGTATGTCAGGAAATTAAATTTTGTCCATAATTTTATCTCTCTTTGACTATACTTTAGACTTCTCTAATGAAAATATGTCCTCAAGGACATAATTGAGGGGGGGTAGGAGGGGGGGTCTGATCCCGGCATCCCGAACTTATTTTTTCAAAATCCCATCATCCCGACATTAAAATGAGAAAATCCTGAATCCCAGTAAAATCAATATAATGTTCCTTATTTTACTGAATTAATAGCGTGTGAACTGTAGACAGTGACAATTGAAATTAATTATTTAAAACAGCACTTTACAGACACAGTTTTGCAATTATTTATAAAGTCTAATCATATGCTGCGAAAATGTAGCTCTTAAGGTTTTTTTTTAATATCTGGATTTTTATGCAACTTTTTAAAAGTTAGTTAGTTAGCTAGTTATTGCTTTATTCTCAAGCAACAGGATTTCGGCTATATCCAGGAAATGAACATGCAGGGGTGATACATTACATTAATTTAAGCAAGGCCAATCGGTAAGGAGAGTTTTGAATGCAAATAGAAAAAGGAGTGATGGACAGGGACAGGCAATTTAGCCTCCCTGCCACATGGGGATGATACGGACCCTACTCGTATTGAGACCCGGCATTCAGTATTACAGAGCTGCCGGGTCCATTCAACCACCTGCTAGACTGGGGCACACATTCAAGTCATTTTGTGGGCAAAGCGGTCTGACCCGGTGTTTTGTTTCTGATCGCTCTTTATTGTACTTTTACGGACAAACTTAGCACTGATTCGGGCCTATTCACCACCCGGAACCCGCATGGGTACAACTGTTTTGGTTGGTTGCATTAAAAATGCGAACGAAAAAAAAAATCTACGTGACGAGAGCTAAGTTTCCACAGCTATATGCCAAGGTATCTCGGAAACAACAGTCGAAACAGATATAAGAAAAGATTTGTAAATTGTATAATAATTGATGTCGACAGAAGAAAACAAAACAAGGAAAAACGACAAGTAGAACTGATTTACTCTTAAGAAAAAGTGTTCCGCCAAAAGTTTACTGTTGCTTTACGTTGACAAATAATCTCTTTTCATTTTATTTTTTTTTAGACATTTATATATCCTAGAGTCATGTCTACGGTTGATATTTTATTTCACTGAATTTGTTACATTTTTATTTTTTTGTAAACAAACCGAACGGCACAGACTGTAATGTTTAGTCTGTAGTGTTCCTCATCCTTTTACCCCAAATTCAATTCTAGAAGAACATTCTTTAAAATTTACTATGGGTATATATTTTGTAGTCATATGACATTCACACTTGCTATCTGTTGCTGATTTTTTTGGGACAGTAGAGTACCAAAATGAGTGAATAAATATTTAAACAATTGATGAGCAATGCGAGGCACGCAAATTTTGCAGATTGTTGCTGATTCTACTAGTTCATGTAGTTGAAATTGATAAATTTTGTATGGTAGTATATACTAACCCCGGATCCCGAGCTTAAAAAAACTGATATCCCGAGTCTCAATATAATTTTATCCTGGAATCCCGAACTTAAATTGTCCAAATCCTGAGCTTAAATATGGCCAATCCCGGTGTCCCGAAAAAGGTCCTACCCCCCCCCTCATAATTGCTTATATGCACATTTTCATGCATGATGACATAAGGAAAAGGTACAGTAAGGCCAAAATTTGGCCCTCTGTAAGACTAACATTGATCTAGAGAAAAGTCCTATTGCTAATTACCGATCTTGTAAAACTAAATTTATAAATATCTTGTATGTTATTTATTTGATAGGCACTGGCTACGTTAACACGACTGTGTAAACCTAAGAAAACCACAGTACATGTTTTTTTTTATTTTCTTCATGCTGATTATAAAAAATAATAATGTCAACCCTTTCATAATTATATTTTAGAACTTATCCTAGACCACATGAGTTGTTAGACTTGCAGACACTTCCAGCTGCTTGGGATTGGAGAAATATAAATGGAACTAATTTTCTTAGCACAACAAGAAACCAACATATACCACAATGTAAGCATCTGTACAACTAAAGATCACTAAATGTATAAATAAGTTACATTCTTTGTAACTACAATATCCTGGGAACTGATGTTCCCATGTTATGGGTTAAATTTTTAGTTGCAAAATAAGATATGTTTTAATTACAATACAATAGAAGATAATGAAATGTGAAATAAGTGTACGCGACATAACCTACAATATTAACGATAACAAATCTACAACGGAAAACAGCCAACAGCCTTCAATGTGTTCAGTGAACGCTGCTCACTGTTTTTCAATTGGCCCTTGATTGAAAATAAACTACATATGATTCAAGCCTAATCCTAAAGTGTCAATGAAAGACCCTCTTGACAAGTCATGTAGTTTACACTCATTTTATATGTCATTACAGATTTTGGTTCATGTTGGGCTATGGGTTCCACGAGGTGCCCTGGCTGACAATGTAGAGGGGCGTGGCCATCTGTCTAATGTTATATTTATCATTCCAGATTGTGGTTCATGTTGGGCTATGGGTTCCACGAGGTGCCCTGGCTGACAATGTAGAGGGGCGTGGCCATCTGTCTATGTTATGTTTATCATTGTAGATTGTGGTTCATGTTGGGCTATGGGTTCCACCAATGCTCTGGCTGACAATGTAGAGGGGCGTGGCCATCTGTCTAATGTTATATTTATCATTCCAGATTGTGGTTCATGTTGGGCTATGGGTTCCACGAGGTGCCCTGGCTGACAATGTAGAGGGGCGTGGCCATCTGTCTATGTTATGTTTATCATTGTAGATTGTGGTTCATGTTGGGCTATGGGTTCCACCAATGCTCTGGCTGACAATGTAGAGGGGCGTGGCCATCTGTCTAATGTTATATTTATCATTCCAAATTGTGGTTCATGTTGGGCTATGGGTTCCACGAGGTGCCCTGGCTGACAATGTAGAGGGGCGTGGCCATCTGTCTAATGTTATATTTATCATTGTAGATTGTGGTTCATGTTGGGCTATGGGTTCCACCAATGCTCTGGCTGACAATGTAGAGGGGCGTGGCCATCTGTCTATGTTATGTTTATCATTGTAGATTGTGGTTCATGTTGGGCTATGGGTTCCACCAATGCTCTGGCTGACAATGTAGAGGGGCGTGGCCATCTGTCTAATGTTATATTTATCATTCCAGATTGTGGTTCATGTTGGGCTATGGGTTCCACGAGGTGCCCTGGCTGACAATGTAGAGGGGCGTGGCCATCTGTCTAATGTTATATTTATCATTCCAGATTGTGGTTCATGTTGGGCTATGGGTTCCACGAGGTGCCCTGGCTGACAATGTAGAGGGGCGTGGCCATCTGTCTATGTTATGTTTATCATTGTAGATTGTGGTTCATGTTGGGCTATGGGTTCCACCAATGCTCTGGCTGACAATGTAGAGGGGCGTGGCCATCTGTCTAATGTTATATTTATCATTCCAGATTGTGGTTCATGTTGGGCTATGGGTTCCACGAGGTGCCCTGGCTGACAATGTAGAGGGGCGTGGCCATCTGTCTATGTTATGTTTATCATTGTAGATTGTGGTTCATGTTGGGCTATGGGTTCCACCAATGCTCTGGCTGACAATGTAGAGGGGCGTGGCCATCTGTCTAATGTTATATTTATCATTCCAAATTGTGGTTCATGTTGGGCTATGGGTTCCACGAGGTGCCCTGGCTGACAATGTAGAGGGGCGTGGCCATCTGTCTAATGTTATATTTATCATTCCAGATTGTGGTTCATGTTGGGCTATGGGTTCCACGAGGTGCCCTGGCTGACAATGTAGAGGGGCGTGGCCATCTGTCTATGTTATGTTTATCATTGTAGATTGTGGTTCATGTTGGGCTATGGGTTCAACCAGTGCTCTGGCTGACAGAATTAACATTAAACGTAAAGGGGCGTGGCCTTCATCCTACCTGTCTGTTCAGAATGTGATTGATTGTGGAGGGGCTGGGAGCTGTGAAGGTGGAGATGATGTAGGGGTGTGGCAGTATGCTCATAAACATGGAATCCCTGATGAGACCTGCAATAATTACCAGGCCAAGGATCAGAGTAAGAAAAACATCAGTGATTGATTCAATTTGGGCCATTCATACATATATTTATTTCCACTGTTATAAATACAATGTTCACATATATCAATAAACACAAACATATCATACAAGTAGAAATAACACAATTTAGAAATAAGCTTAAACACAAAGTTAGGAAAAGACATTACATATCATACAATGAAAAAAACACAATTAGAAATAAGTTGTGACACAACAGTGCATCCAAACACCACACAGTACTTTCCAGAGCACCAAGGACATGATGCACCCATTGTAAGTCACCAAAAGCTGTGTTTAAGGCTTCTAACTGTTACAAATAAAATATTTCGAAAGCCCCACAAAGATGCTTCAAACCACCGCTAAGTTAGAAAGGATTCCATAAAAGTCCCTTGATTTTGCCGCTCTAAAATGATTGAAACATCAAATGAATACTTACTCTTATGTACATTGCTTAACTCTAAAATATATGAACAAAATGAATAGCATGTTTTTATATTTAGTTTTATTGTTATTTTTTAAAAGGATTCATGATATTGTTTCAAAGATGTGGACACCCTATAAATTAGTCTGTCTTTTCTTCCTTCTTTTGTTTGTCAACAATTCTTGTGAAAACTAAAACTAACACATTGTTGACAGTGTGAAAACTAAAACTAACACACTGTTGACAGTGTGAAAACTAAAACTAACACATTGTTGACAGTGTGAAAACTAAAACTAACACATTGTTGACAGTGTGAAAACTAAAACTAACACATTGTTGACAGTGTGAAAACTAAAACTAACACATTGTTGACAGTGTGAAAACTAAAACTAACACATTGTTGACAGTACAATTATAAACTAACACATTGTTGACAGTACAATTATAAACTAACACATTGTTGACAGTACAATTATAAATTTTGTGCAGTTACTATGCAGGGTGTCATAATGTGCATTTAACAAATTCATGCAAATCAAATAAGTATTTTATAGGGAAAAACTTTAAAAAATTATGGAAAATTACAGATTTTGTGAAGGCTATAAAAATTAAAAAACTAATGACAGTACAGTTATTGAATTTTGAAATATTTCATTTAAACTCTATTACATACATGTAATTTTGAAAACGCTTGAATTTTTTGCAGACAGGGTCCTCCCTGAACTTTTTCAGTATTGAAGTGGCATATTTTTTTTTAGTTTTTTTTCTTTATTATAGCAGCATGTTTTGTTATTCAGAATGTGACACCTTTAACCAGTGTGGGACATGTACAACATTTGGACAGTGTAAACAGCTCTCAAACTACACATTGTGGAAAGTAGGAGACTTCGGCACAGTGAAAGGTCGAGACCAAATGATGGCTGAAATCTATAAAAATGGACCTATCAGGTAACCTTAATAATGGAAATCTATAAAATCTATAAAAATAGACCTATCAGGTAACCATAGTGATGAAAATCTATAAAATCTGTAAAAATGTTCCTATCAGATAACTTAAGTGATGGAAACTAAAAAATGGACCCACCAGGTAACCATAGTGATAGAAATCTATAAAAATGGACCCACCAGGTAACCGTGGTGATAGAAATCTATAAAAATGGACCCACCAGGTAACCATAGTGATAAAAATCTATAAAAATGGACCCATCAGGTTATTATTACCTTAGTGATAGAAATCTCTAGAATTTTTTGTGATGGAAGAAGTAGAGGTACTAATGGGAGCATCTGAATGTCAAAAGTCTGAAAGGGCAAAGACAAAACCAGTAAACACCAAGATCAGAAAACACAAAAACACCAAAAATACAAAATCATATAAAATATAATGTTATTGATAGATATCCTGAAGCTCAAGGTTATCTATAAAATCATATCAGTAAGGTAAGGTAAGGAAAGTAAGTGACAACCATATTTGTTTATTGTATATGAATAGACAAAAATTATAAAGCTTGATTTCTGTGAGTTGTCTTATAGGTATTAGTGGTATTGGTTGGATACCCTTTAATGTAAGAGACCTTAACCTTAAACAATGACTTTCCAACCTGAAAGGGGATACATGTATATATACCTTAGTGTACTCACTGTTTATCCAGATTATCTCCTTAAAGACTTAAAGGATTTTCATGAAACTGATATTTTAAAAGAGAACCCTTGTGATATAATCATAAATGTTGATGTGCACCTAATAATTTAAAATTCAATCATATTAATTTTTTAGAGATTACCTAGAAATATTTGTAAGCTTCAGCCACATTTTGTTTTATTAGTTGTGTCATAGACTTGTATATTAGAAGGTTGTGTTGTACATGTAGCCATAGACCCATATGGTAGTAAAACACACTTCTAGGTAAAACGTCATAAACGTTCATAGCTTTGCAGCACATATGCTTCTACCAATAACTATTCTAAAACTATATTTAACCTTATAAACACTTATCATACATTGTTGAAATCCTTAAATTCCATAGATTATCTTCCAGTTAGTTGTTACTTGCAAAAATAAGATCTTTTCATTACAAACCGATAACTCTGAAAACAAGTTATACATGAAAAAACACTACAATTTACACATTTTTACCACAATTCAAGCCTTAATTAGACTCAAACCTGCACTAAATCCTCTATAGTGCTATTCATGCTCTGAAAGTACATAAACCTGGCTGTTTATAAAAAGTTAAAAACCTATACATCGACCGGCTTATTTTTTTAAGAAATGACGTCACATTTTTTTACCTTAAAAACAAGCTTTAATAAAAACGTTCAAAAGATATGTAAAATGAAAATGACACCATGCCGGAAAAGGGGCGCTTAACTTCCGTTTTTTCGAATATTTTTATATTTTGTCAAAAATATTATCTCTGAAAGATTCCCTATCAGTTGAACACACTTTTGTTACTAAATTATAAGGCATTCTTAATTTATAGCTACTTAAATTCAACCTTTGTATTTTACTATAAAAATTCTAGGATGTCACTCTCCGAATCTAACTTGTAAACAAAACCGAACTGTGTCTTACTACCTATATACAAGTCTATGGTTGTGTTGTACATGTAGCCATAGACCCATATATACAAGTCTATGGTTGTGTTGTACATAGACCCATATATACAAGTATATGATGTAACTGTGGGAAGATGATAATGGTTGAAAGTTTTTATAAAAGATTTAGATTTGAAGTTCTTTTTTTGTATATTATAGCTGTGGTATGATGGTAACAGAGAAGTTTGAACTTTATAATGGAGGTGTATACAAGGAAGAAAATGAATCTCCTCAGGTATAAACTCACTACAACATAAACCCTAACAACTTCTCTTCCAGAGAAAGTAACGCTAGCTCCAGAGAAAGTAAGGTTAGCTCCTTTTCTGAAGAGAAAGTAAGGTCAGATCCTGTTCTGAAGAGAAAGTAAGGTAAAACCAAAAGGTCACACCTAATGCTTTAACTGTTCATTATGTTGAATATTTAAAGATTATGCTTAAAGTGGAAAAAAACTTGAAATGTCACATGCAAAATATCACAAGCAACTCAACTGTTACTGATTGGACTAATGGATTTCTATCACATACATAACAATGTTTTAAAGCCTTCAAAATGAATAATGTATGTATATAATATATCTTGCATGTCTTATATGAATTGATGCCACATTGTATATGTCCCTGTTCTTAACATGGAATCTTTATCAAAGCTTATGTTTAAACCTGTTATCTCTTTGTTAGTTGTTGTTTGTCCAAAAGGGTCTTTCTTTGATAATCATAGGTTTGTGTTTTAAATCATATGCATTACCGGTATATTTTTGATAGTAGATGGCAAGCAGTGACCACTGGTCATGTTGAATGCTGTTCGCTGTTTTCCATTGTGGATTTTTAAATTGTTTCTGACTTAAATTATGTATGTTATGTCACATACACTTATTCCACATCTCATTATCTTGTATTTATGTATGTTATGTCACATACACTTATTCCACATCTCATTATCTTGTATTTATGTATGTTATGTCACATACACTTATTCCACATCTCATTATCTTGTATTTATGTATGTTATGTCACATACACTTATTCCACATCTCATTATCTTGCATTTGATACTTTGTTTTTAAGGTTAATCATATCATCTCTGTGGTCGGATGGGGTGTTGACTCCAACACAGGAACAGAATACTGGATAGGGAGAAATTCCTGGGGAGAGCCTTGGGTATGTATCAACTGATATAGTAAATTGTAGATTTTTATGCCCCATCTAGGAAAGTAGGGGGATATATAGTGTTTGGGTCTGTTTTTTATTTCAACGAGAACAAAGATTTTTCTGTATAGTGACCAGACAATACATGAATCACTCCTTTATTTCAGGGAGAGCATCATGGATTTTTCTGTACAAATGACTTATTTCACTTTTTCAGGGAGGGCATGATTTTGCAGTATTGTGAAATACAGCAAATACATGAATCTACTCTTTATTTCAGGGAGAGCATGGATTTTTCCGCATGGTGACCAGTAAATACATGAATCTACTCTTTATTTCAGGGCGAGCATGGATTTTCCAGTATTGTGACCAATTAATACATGAATCTACTCTTCATTTCAGGGAGAGCATGGATTTTTCTGTACAATGACTAGTAAATACATGACTTATTTCACTTTTTCAGGGAGGGCATGATTTTGCAGTATTGTGAAATACAGCAAATACATGAATCTACTCTTTATTTCAGGGAGAGCATGGATTTTTCCGCATGGTGACCAGTAAATACATGAATCTACTCTTTATTTCAGGGCGAGCATGGATTTTCCAGTATTGTGACCAGTTAATACATGAATCTACTCTTTATTTCAGGGAGAGCATGGATTTTTCCGCATGGTGACCAGTAAATACATGGATGGTAAGGGAGATAACTATAACTTGGCCATCGAGAGTCAGTGTGGATTTGGGGATCCTATCATCCCACCTGGATACTGAGATACTCAACATTTACTGAGATTATGATGACTGTGCCTTCTCATCCAAATATTTTGTCTTCATAAAAACTCACTTCTCCACTATATGTTTGACTTCAACAAGTCAAATGGTAACATTTTACATTCCAGTCGGATCAGGTTATTTTTTGGATATTCTATACTTTGATGGCAATATTAGTGCAACTCTTTCATCAATACACAATAAAATTTTCTAGAACCTTACTATGATTTAAAACCCTGTAAACATGAAACCATATAATGCAATATAATTCCAATATCAACATTTCCAGCTAGACTCCTTTTAAAAACCAATATCATGTTTTGTAACTTTTGATACTTGCTTTTATAATGTATGTATACTGTACAATTGTGGGTCTTCATGTTGTTGCTTTTTTCATATGAAAATTCTGATTTGAGTTGAGAATATTTGTAGTTATAATGCATGTTCATAGAGTTATTATAATGGGAATCCGTTTTGTAGATATTGGTAGCTTAACGAATTGAATTCAAACCCCTGTAAACAGATATTATCAATGTATTAAAAATACTTCTAAAACTTAGACTGATGCATTCTTTTTTAATTTTATTGATTTTTATACCTTCAATTCGAAACAAAAGTACACCAAACAACTTTTAAATTTGTGAGTTGTTTATTTTAAAAAAAACTGACGTAAATGTTTTCTGTAAATTTTTTGTCATGGCTTGTAAGTTGGTTGTTTTATTTTTCCTGGACAGCAAGATAAAGTCACAAGTAAAAATGAAAATGCAATAATTGTTTGCAATGTATAAATAGATGGGTTTTATAAGCAGAAATGTACATATTGGAATATTGTGATATATTTATTATGCAAAACAGAGAGATTGTAAAATATTTATTGTCATTTCATTTATTTTTCAATAAAAATTTTGATCTAGTTTATAACTGTTTATTTCTCCTAATTATCACATTTCTCAAAATAAAAATCGTACAAGTTATGGCAATAAACATTCATGTTTCAGGTTAAAAAGGGACTTTGAACCAATATAATATATTTCTAGAAGTTGTTTAAAATTTAAAAAGATCAGGGTAGGCAATTTTCGAGGGGAGGGTGAGTATGAGAATTTCATTTTGCCTAATGTTAAGCTTTAGGGCCTTTCCAAAAGTGTTCATTGGGTTAAAGTTGTCAAATGACCCCTTACAGGGGTTATAAAAATTGAGTTATTGGTGTCTTTGAATTAAAGATTAAAAATAATGTTGATTGTTGCTTCAATTAGCACTACCAAAGTATTGTTTAAGAAATCAACTGAAATTAAATTTTCCTGATCAAAAAATGATAAATCAAATATTTTTTGGGAAAATTGTGTGGATGTCTAGACCTTTAAATGGCAAAATTAGCTAGTGTTTTATGTTTGCCATATGATATGAAAAAAAAAGTCCAACTATCAAAACCTAGCAAGTTATTTTGTTATTAATTTTTACCAAAAAAAAATAAAATAAGACCTATGCAGTATGCATAGAAATGTAGTACGTACAGTGGAAGAGCAAATTAGTTTTTTTGTCTCTTGGGGCTTGAAAATGAAATGGGCATCAAACTTAATGAGTCAGAATCAGTACATTTTCAAAGAGGATGTGATCTCATGGCAGAAAAAGTGAATATTAATAATAAGAACCAAGGGAGAACCAAAGGGGCATTCAAATGTGGAAAGTCAAAAAAGGGCTAAAAGACAAAACCAGTAGACAAAAAAAAAGCAAAGCAATCAACATTACAGTACAATAATAAAAAAAAAAACTATAACAACATAAACTCAACTCAAAACAATATATTTAATATATTTTGCTTAATATGCAAGACTCCTTAAAAATGATGTCATGGCAGAAACAACAAACATTCAACAGTGAGATATTTCAGGTAGGGTCACTATTTTGAATGCCAGACGACATGTCGGCCTGGGAAAACTTAGATCGGTCTGTGAACAAATGAAATCGGCCCTCTGGAAAGCCTGATCGATATTTCCTGATCATTTTCTCAGCATATCTTTAAAAGAATCGTGAGCAAATTCCAGTGAAATGTTTGCTCCACTTACATGAGTCTGTCATAATTCATTATCTAATTTCAAAAATAATTAAGAAATGAAATATTAAAAGATTTTATACATTTCAAAATTATTGAATAAGGTAGACAGACCCCAGGTAAACAATATTAAATCTTTTATTTCAGAAATTCTGCAGCCCCCCCAACCCCCCCCCCTATTTCCATATATAATCATACTTCTTTATAGATGTCTAAGAAATTAAGCTGAAGATAACCCTTAACCATTTATATTATGCAAAAAGAACTATTTTGTCATTGAACCTGTAAAAAGAGGAAACCAGAGTGAATTATATATTGAAAAGTCATAGTGTAATAATACAAGAGGATCCCAGGAGCCTGAATCACCCACCTGGTTTTGATGTCAAACCTATGAAGACTTTTATATAGCTATAAATTAGCTGAATGTTTAAGCAAGAAAAACCTTTTATCTACGTATCTGCAATAGTTTTCATTCTATAAGCAAAAAACACTGTTTTTCACCCATAAAGGGCCATGAACCCTTTAAGGGATCATCTGCCAAAAAAATGAAAACATGTTAATTTAGGGGATGTAACCCCTATAAGGGATCACCTGACAACTTGGACCTATGAATGCTTTTGTAGAGCTAAATGTGCTGAACATTTAAGCATGCAACAGCTTTTCTCTTAATCTGCAGTAGTTTTCATTCTATAGGCCAAAAACATGTAAAACTGCTATTTTTCACCTTTAAGGGGCTGTAACCTCTACAAGGGGTCATCTGACAACTTCGACCTTATGAATGCTTTTGTAGAGCTAAATGAGCTAAACATTTAAGCAAGCAACAGCTTTTCCCTATCTACAATAGCTTTCATTCTATAGGCCTTTAAGGGGCTGTAACCCCTATAAGGGGTCATCTTACAACTTCGACCCTATGAAGATTTTGTAGAGCTAAATGTGCTGAACATTTAAGCATGCAACAGCTTTTCTCTATCTTCAATAGTTTTCATTCTATAGGCCAAAAACTTGAAAAAAATGCTATGTTTCAACTTTAAGGGGCTGTAACCCCTATAAGGGATCATCTGACAACATGGACCAATTAAGACTTTAGTAGAGCTTTTGATGCTGAAGCACTAGTGTTGCATCAAATTTTTTCTATCTCTTATACTTTTTGATTTACAAGCCAAAAACAGTAGTCTGACCCCCCGGTCTATTTTTAGCGGCCATGTTTTTTGACAAATCAAAAATCAAAACACAATTTTGGTGCAGGACACCCTAAGAATCATTCATATCAAGTTTCATTAAAGTCTGTTCTGCAGTTTTAGAGAAGAATATATTTGAAAATTGTTAAAGGACGACAGACGATGATTGAAATAAAAAAAAAATAGGAAAATTAGTATCAAATGTTCAAAAATTGAATCAAAGACCATTTACAAAGCGTATGTTTATGGATAAATATGTTTGATATAAAAATATCTTTTTATGGAACCGGGCCGAGTTATCTTCTACCGGGTCTGACTTCTCTTAAAAAGCGACCCGAGTTGTCCTAGGCCGACTTGTCTTCTGGCCGAGTTACCACAATTTTCTGCTATTGACAAAATAATTCTGTAGTTTTAAACACTTAATGAGACAGTTATCTTTTATATGCTGTCTTCTACTGAGTAAAATATTCTTAGCTAAGAATATTAAATTACGTGATAAAAGTCAGTTCCGTAAAGAAATTTTCCGTGCTTTGTCGATGAAAACAATATTGGTTTTTAGCTTTATTACATAATATCATGTGATCTAAGATCATGTGATACATTGAATTTTTTGTAAACAAAGAAGAGAAATGGAGCGACGATTGATTGTTTTCTGTTTGTTAACTGTGGTCGTTAGTCATGAAATTATCAATTCAGATTTAAGCCAATACAGCAAATTCAATGAAAAGCCATGTTTCAACCCAAAATTTGGAAAAGGGATCAACATTGTCAAGTAAGCTAAAACAATCCGGGTGGTATATGTCAAAATTTCACAAATTCGCTTCGACTGTAAAGAAAACGTTGTCAATCATTGTGATATTTGACAAGAACCTTTTGAATATAACATTTATTGTTTATATATCTCCAAATATCAAAACTAACATTAATATTTTGATATATTTAATGTTTTTACCACCATGAAAATTTACCCGTACCCGATGAAATACAGGGCCCTTTTGCCCAGGCCTTTTTGATAAAAAGAAGCCTATTTGTTTTAAACATGACTTAAAAGTTACAAAAATATCTTAGCAATTATTGTATAAAAAAGCTTTATTCAAAATCAATGACCACCTGTTTCACAATTTTACTTTTTACCGAGGGACATATCGCGATTTTATCCAAGGTGTGCTATAGCAAGCAGGAACTGCTTACTCTTCTGGAGCACCTGACTCGTTTCGACTTGAGTTCACGTTGCTGAATGCGGTTTTGTTGTTATGACTTATGTGTGTGTGTGTTTTAAGTTATTATGTGGTTTGTTTTGTTATGATGATTTTTTGTCTACCGGTTTTGTCTTCGTCTTTACGGTTTTATGATACTGATTACCCCTTTGGTACACCTTTGCTTCCTTTACAAATTACCCATACTAGGTGAAAATCCGGGCCAAAGTTTTGATAATTTCTTATGTAAAAAATAAGAATAAAAAGATTCACAAAAGAGTCAATTTATCATGTTCAATTAAACACAATGATGAATGAATGATTGTATGTGTATCGTTTTATGTATAGTTTGTTTTGGACAATAGACAATAGACAATATTTATTTGCATAAACACATTTACATTAAATGGTTATAGCACAAAGAATAAGCAAAAAATGTGCATAAACAGTTTATAATTACAAATATAGCAATATTAACATGGTATGACAGTGGTACTAATCTATTTATTAACATTTAATTGTGTTTTCTTATCTTCCAGCATTCTTGTAAAAATTTAATGAAAATTGTAATAATTGAATAGGAATTAATGTTAAGAAGAAGTTTAATTTCTTTAATTGTTAGAGTATGAGGAGTTTGTTGTATGAATGCTGATGTTGTGATTTGCTATGCCTGAAAAGGCCCTAGCTTTGATTAAGAAATAAAACATTAATTATTTATTATATTATTATTAATTTACAAAATATTCGCTATAAACATTAAATATTACATTAAACAATTAAAAGAAACCAATTTACAATTAAAAAAGTAAAATTTTAAAGAAGATAAAAGTTATCATTTCTTTGGCACCTTTGTCTTAGTGTAAACTTCCGGTTACACATTTTAGGCACCAAAATTTTCTAACATCATTGATTTTTTACAAATTAGAACAATGATTTGAAAAACATTAAATGACACCAGTTTATTGATTAACTTATCAAATATCTTTATGTGCAACTTCAGAAAGTTTCATCACGTTTTCACTGTACACGAGTCAAAATTGAAAACAGGTGCGGGTTAGGGTACGGGTAAATGAGCCGAAAATGGTATGGGTACGGGTTACACATTTTAGACAACACCAAAAATCCGCTGTGAAAGTCATTCATGTTAAGGCTGCTTTGACATTGTTGCTTTTTTTTTCATTTTCACAGAAAATTAGTTACATATATGTAGAGGCATGTTTTCATGGCTTTATAATATGAATTGGGTTGCAATCTATTTAGATTTTAGAAGATGATTAGAGCTTAATTGTGTTATTTGTTTGTAAATTGTACTGACTTTTAAATAAATATTTATTAATACTTGACTTGAATTGACTTCAGGCACAATTAAGATAATGATTAAGCAGCAAACATTAACAATATTTTTTACATGTTTTTCTAAAGGATCAGAAAAAATAGGATATGATGGCCAGCATGCATCTGTGCATAAAAACTTTCGAATTGTGTAAAAGTGATAATTTAAAAGAGGATTTTGTTTTTAAAACTGCTTCAAATGTTTCACTTTTTACCAATTAAAATTTAATGGTAAATCTATTAAATGTTTTTGAAATAAATTTTTACCAATGAGATTCAATTTTTTCCTCTTTGCTGAGAGTGCTTTAACGCTGGATATTGGAGGACAAATAAACAATCAGCTTGTAAAAAAAAATGATGTTCTTTTACCAGTACAACTACATGTACATATATATAATTGGGGCTTGCACCCATACCAAAACTCTTACAACTTTTCTGAAAGATGTTGGAATGCCTGAAATGGAAAATTGAATCAATAAGTCTGTTACATGTATTATTAATTAAAGGTTTCAACAAAAATCGAGATGACATGGTTGTTGCAATCAGTTAATAATGAAAAAGAAAATGATCATTAAAAATAAAATATTTTGTATTAGCACTTCAGTGTAAATTTCATTTTCTGATTCCTGTTCAAATATAGATGTAGATATACTTATGTTTAGTGTTAACAAGTAATACTGTGAGCGAGCTCACAAAAGGACCCCCCTCCACTTCATATTTGACTGTACTGCCAAAAAAACCTCAAGTCCAATTATCTCCCCTCAATGATATCTGAGAGCAATGAAAATCCTTTATGCATATCTACACGAAATGTACTTCCATCATGTAAAGTTTCATCAAAATCTGTCTTGAAAGTGGTTTAGGAGGAGTTGCACTTACGAGGTCTCCAGTTGAAGTCCAATTATCTTACCTGAATGATTACCGAGAGCAATGAAAATTATCCATGCACATTTACATATAATGTACTTCCTTCATGTAAAGTTTCATCAAAATCAGTAAAGTGGTTTAGGAGGGGTTGCGCTTACATGTACGAGGTCTCACTTTAAATACTGACCTCGTACATGTAAGCACAACCCCTCCTAAACCACTTTACTGATTTTGATGAAACTTTACATGAAGGAAGTACATTATATGTATTTAAAACATCTAAGTCAAATTATCTCCCCTGAATGATGTCCAAAAGAGATGAAAATTCTTCATGCAGATCTAAAAATGATGTTCTTCCTTCATTTAAAGTTTCATCAAAATCTGTTGAGCAGTTTAGGAGGAGAAGCGCTTAAGAGGTATGTGGACAGATGAATAGACAGACAGACAGGGTGATTCGTATATATACCCCTCAAACTTTGTTTTTGGAAGATATAGTAATTGTAACAGGAATACCATTGTCTTTTGTCTTTCAGAATTCTGACCAGTACCTCCTCGTGGTGGAAGACGGGACCTTCATCCATCGACAACAAAGGATACTATGGAGCAGCTAACACTGGCGGTGGTGTGTCATGGGCTGGACGACCCATGGCACATAGCAAGACTTTAACAGTCTTACTGTTAAAAAAAAATAGTCTATGCAGAGGGGCTTTCCCCTAGTCACGACTATAAATACCCATCATCATCATCATCATTGTCTTTTTATTTGTATATCACTAGTTTGCTTCATCATTACCAGTAGGTTATAGTTAAATAAAACCATATTTGCATTTTTAGAACTTACAAACGTCCACATGAAACATTGGATTTGGCGACCCTACCACAGAATTGGGACTGGAGAAATGTGAATGGAAGCAACTTTTTGAGCACCACAAGAAATCAGCACATACCTCAGTGTAAGGTTAAGTTGTGACATTAATTAAAGTTTTGCCATGCGACGCAGGGCCAGACATCGATTGGTCTTGTTACTTTTAATTCTTACCGGTACTTATTTATTGTTGAAGTTACACAGTTCTATGCAATAGGAATGACACAATTTTCTAAGTGACATTATACATGTAATATAAATTCACCTGTCACGTGTTATAGCTACAAAGCATCATATAATGGTCATTTTGACACTATCCATCATCTTGGCTCATCAAGTTTCACAAAAAATTTCCATCACACTTTTATTGGAAATTATATGTACATCAAACAGTCTCTAAAATATTTGGTATGTGCATGGCTTCATCCTGTAGTACTACATTAGGCAATGTGACTACATACAAGTTATGCACCCTGTTGACTAAATATTTTAAAATGCAGACATATTTTTTATACATGTATTCACAATGGGATAAAATGCTGAGACTACCGGTATGATGTAAATTATTTCGCTTATCTCTAAGAATATATAAAGCCATATGAACTTTATTATATGATATTTTTGAATTTTGGTTTGTGGTTCATGTTTGCTAATGGAACCACTGGTGCTTTTGCTGACAGAATCAATATCAAACATGACAGGCTATGGCTGGTTGTTGATTCTTCTCCTTCCAGATTGTGGTTCATGTTGGGCTATGGGTTCCACCAGTGCTCTGGCTGACAATGTAGAGGGGCGTGGCCATCTGTCTAATGTTATATTTATCATTGTAGATTGTGGTTCATGTTGGGCTATGGGTTCCACCAGTGCTCTGGCTGACAGAATCAACATTAAACGTAAAGGGGCGTGGCCTTCATCCTACCTGTCTGTTCAGAATGTGATTGATTGTGGAGGGGCTGGGAGCTGTGAAGGGGGAGATGATGTAGGGGTGTGGCAGTATGCTCATAAACATGGAATCCCTGATGAGACCTGCAATAATTATCAAGCCAAGGATCAAGGTATGTTTACTATCCTTTTCCATTATCAATATAATATCCCTATACATTACAAAAATAGTTTTTATCACTATAATATAGAATGTAACTACTTAATTTTAAGATAAGGGTCTTTTAATCCTTATGGATTTAATTCCAGATAAATAAAACATTTAAGGAAAAAGAACAGCAGTCCCTGATATAGTTGCCTTTACCTGTATAGCGGGAGAATAACTATGATTTTTTTTTACTCATTTTAGCGATTTTTGGATCTCAGGAAAAAAGATAAATTTTCCTGCTATAAACGCTATATTCCACTGAACAAGGCTGTGTTTTTTTACAGCTAGTTTCCCAAAATGTCCAAAAGATTCCAAATGATGATATTTGAAGTAAAAAAAAAAAGAAAATGAAGTTTTTGGCTTGTCAAATGATTGGTGTAAATGAATTGCTCTTCATTTTTGTAGCTTTATGTATATTCATTACTAAGTAATTTTTATCTTAAAATCAAGGTTTTATACAAAGATAATTTTTTTCCCCCAATCTTAAAATTTTTTTCATATTTTCCCAGTAAAAAAGGGCAAGGGTCGTTTAAAAAAAGACAATGAAATTACTCATTACTAATGAAGTTAATCTTTGTGTATGATATTCTAAGAAATTGATTTGGCCTGTCAGAAATATATGTTTTTGTAATTTGTCTATTTGTGATTTCACCAGATTGTGACTTGTACAACCAGTGTGGAACGTGTACAACTTTTGGTAAATGTGAACAGTTAAAAAATTATACCCTATGGAAAGTTGGTGATTTTGGGACAGTTAAAGGCAGAGATCACATGATGGCAGAAATCTATAAAAATGGACCAATCAGGTTAGTTAAGATCATGTGATGACATTCAATCGATATAAATTGACTAAAGAGAAAAAAATGATGCAATTTGGTTGAACAGGCAGTAGTTAACCTGTCTACATGAAATTGATTCCTACCCTATTGTAAAATTACAAGAATGCAGAAACCAACAACAATGATAAGTGGTTTATCATGTGACAGATATATCTTAAAAAGACACTATCAGTGTTTCATGAAGAAAAAAAATGAAATAAAAAAAACATGAAGTATCTCTTCCATATCTTTGTAACAACAGCTGGACACTAAAGAGATGTGGAATAAGTGTATGTTTGTAAGACAACCTTTATTAATCAAGTGTAATTTTAAAATCACCAAAGTAAAACACTCAGCACTCTTTGGTATAAACATGATAAATCTTGCTTATAAAGTATTGTGAATAATCTGAATCATTGAATGTATGGTATAAAAATATAGAGTAAAATATAAGATTTGAACCAGAGATTGAATCCTTTGTTTTAGTTGTGGTGTTATGGCTACAGATAAACTGGAAGCTTACACAGGAGGGATATTTGAAGAGGAAAACATCTTTGCAATGGTAATTTGATTAAAGTATAAAGAAATGCAGCATAACAACACACGTACTTGATTATATCTAAATTATATTAATAAATTTTGAAGGAATTTCTCGACTAGATTTTGCAAAAAAGAAAATTTTAGTGAGTCAATTCATCATTATTAAACAGGCACTTGTTTCTATTAATTTTGACTACACTTTCAATATGTCTTAAAACAAAATACATGGCTAGCTGCTCTCTTTTGAACATTGGTGAAAGAATTTATTGTAAACTGTTTATTATGTATCTCTTTATATTTGCAGGTAAACCATATAGTGTCTGTAGTAGGTTGGGGAGTTGATCCTAACACAGGAACAGAGTACTGGATAGTTAGAAACTCTTGGGGAGAACCTTGGGTATGTGTCTCCGGCACCAACACTTTTGAGTTGGAGAATACATCAAAGCTTTAAATTATCCGTCTAAATTTCAAAATTGTCTAAACCCTAAGGTTCTTCCTACCCCAGACATAGGTTGAATATCTTAGTAATAATTTGGTTCCCCAGTTTGGTATTTTTGGTTATACTTTTCAATGCTCTTCATATTCATACAGTGTTTGGCATTTTTTAATATTTTTGGTAGAGTGCCTCTGATGAGTCTTGAATAGACGAAACGCGCGTCAGGCGTAGCAAAATTTATTGTCTGGAACTTTGTTGTCATTTGTATTTCGAACACACGTGAAGGTTAGCACTGCTGGTGGAGTGTAAATTCCCCGAGGTTAGCCCGCTCCGGCACCAACACTTTTGAGTTGGAGAATACATCAAAGCTTTAAATTATCCGTCTAAATTTCAAAATTGTCTAAACCCTAAGGTTCTTCCTACCCCAGACATAGGTTGAATATCTTAGTAATAATTTGGTTCCCCAGTTTGGTATTTTTGGTTATACTTTTCAATGCTCTTCATATTCATACAGTGTTTGGCATTTTTTAATATTTTTGGTAGAGCGCCTCTGATGAGTCTTGAATAGACGAAACGCGCGTCAGGCGTAGCAAAATTTATTGTCTGGAACTTTGTTGTCATTTGTATTTCGAACACACGTGAAGGTTAGCACTGCTGGTGGAGTGTAAATTCCCCGAGGTTAGCCCGCTCCGGCACCAACACTTTTGAGTTGGAGAATACATCAAAGCTTTAAATTATCCGTCTAAATTTCAAAATTGTCTAAACCCTAAGGTTCTTCCTACCCCAGACATAGGTTGAATATCTTAGTAATAATTTGGTTTCCCAGTTTGGTATTTTTGGTTATACTTTTCAATGCTCTTCATATTCATACAGTGTTTGGCATTTTTTAATATTTTTGGTAGAGCGCCTCTGATGAGTCTTGAATAGACGAAACGCGCGTCAGGCGTAGCAAAATTTATTGTCTGGAACTTTGTTGTCATTTGTATTTCGAACACACGTGAAGGTTAGCACTGCTGGTGGAGTGTAAATTCCCCGAGGTTAGCCCGCTCCGGCACCAACACTTTTGAGTTGGAGAATACATCAAAGCTTTAAATTATCCGTCTAAATTTCAAAATTGTCTAAACCCTAAGGTTCTTCCTACCCCAGACATAGGTTGAATATCTTAGTAATAATTTGGTTCCCCAGTTTGGTATTTTTGGTTATACTTTTCAATGCTCTTCATATTCATACAGTGTTTGGCATTTTTTAATATTTTTGGTAGAGCGCCTCTGATGAGTCTTGAATAGACGAAACGCGCGTCAGGCGTAGCAAAATTTATTGTCTGGAACTTTGTTGTCATTTGTATTTCGAACACACGTGAAGGTTAGCACTGCTGGTGGAGTGTAAATTCCCCGAGGTTAGCCCGCTCCGGCACCAACACTTTTGAGTTGGAGAATACATCAAAGCTTTAAATTATCCGTCTAAATTTCAAAATTGTCTAAACCCTAAGGTTCTTCCTACCCCAGACATAGGTTGAATATCTTAGTAATAATTTGGTTCCCCAGTTTGGTATTTTTGGTTATACTTTTCAATGCTCTTCATATTCATACAGTGTTTGGCATTTTTTAATATTTTTGGTAGAGCGCCTCTGATGAGTCTTGAATAGACGAAACGCGCGTCAGGCGTAGCAAAATTTATTGTCTGGAACTTTGTTGTCATTTGTATTTCTTCACTTCATAGGATGAAAACAAATAAATATATCGGCATTATACTGAATATGTCACCAACAAAAATACTTAAAATACACAACAAAAACCACCAATGTTAACTCATGAGCAGTTCATCTGATATAGCAGTACATTAGAAATAGATCAAGTACTATGGATTTATTTATTTTCATTGGTATCAATTTTCGTGACTTACTCAAAAAAGACATTTTGACGGATAATTTGTGGTTTGTTTATGTTGCTCATAGGAATCAATGTAAAAATAACACTTGGTTAGATTCTTATTTTCATTGTTTACTTTTACCCACGAAAACCAAGAAAATTAATACTTCATGAATTTTGTTAAAACCACATGCAGTATTTGCGTGACAATTTTTAAAATATCTGTTTTTTTAGGGATGTTTTATTTAGACTGCAAATGTTCACTCATTGCCCATTGTTATTTGTGTAACTTGCATGAAAAAACACAAAACATGTATTATCAACATAAAATGAATTTTTAACTTTTTGTTGTATAATTAAGTATTTTTCATCTATATGTTTATTTTAGGGAGAGCATGGATTCTTCAGGATAGTGACCAGTAAATACAAGAATGGAAAAGGGAACTGGTATAACCTTGACATTGAATCTAGATGTGGATATGGAGACGTGATACTTCCACCTAACTACTAAAACCTTTAATGTTACTGTGATATTACTATGTGTATACATGTGATAATGATGAAATTTATTTTTTTTATTGAAAATCTAGAATTGTCTAAAACTGAGCATCTTTTTGCACATATATATCTTTTGTTAATTTGAATTTTCTTTTCTTTTGGTATTTCTAATTCATTTCTATTAAATTAGAAAAAAATAAAGATGATATTTACAAGAAAAAAATTGAATAGATATCTATTATCCTAATTAACTTTAATTTTTTCGTGTACTTTTTAAGGGGAGATAATTTGAAAAGAAATATATTTTTTTTCAAACATCTCATGGTAAGCACTATTTATATCTACACAGGCAAAATGTTGACTGCGTTTAACGTGCGTCTGGCGTACGTTAAACGCATGTCATCTGACACATATTAAATTGGCGTTTCTAACCGCGTACATCTGACGCACGTTAAAAATTTATCTTGGCAATATTTTCATTTCATAATAAAACACACTAAATAAATAACTTACTCACTTCATACATTTTAGGAAACTCTATGTCTGACGTATGGTAAACGTACATTTACGGCACGTTTAAAAAACGTACGTCTGACATATGTTTTTACAATAATTTAACGTACGTTTACCGTACAGCGGTTAGAAACGTATGTTTAACGTACGTTTATGCACTACGTCAGACACACGTTTTTATTAACGTACGTCAGACGTATGTCTAAATTTTGCCTGTGTAGATACATGTATGCTTCAAAATCTTTTGAAAGCAAACATTTTTACAAATTTTAAGGATAATCTATGAATCAGATTTGTTCAAATGCTAGAAAGGTGCATTTTCCCCCAATTGATTTTATAATTACAAAAAACTCACAAACATGCATTATCAAATCCCAACTACACCAAAATTCTGATTTTATTATCTTATTTATAGTACTCTGTACAATAAAGGCATACTGTTTAAGATGAATTTTGATACCTTGGAAGATGGGAAGACATTTATAATAATAAAAAATAATTTCAAGTTGATGTACAAAATTTAAAATAATCCAGTATCTATTAAAGTATATAAAAGGGCAAAAAAAAATATTATAACTTGGCAAAAAAGTTGATACAAAAATTGTTTCTTCATTAGTTTTGGGAAGAATGTGTATGGTTGACTTTTTATATTTAATTATATTTGTATATATAATTATATTTATATTAATTTATAAAGAATGAATAAATGTTTGTCATTTTATTAAAATGTTTTGCACAATTATAGACATTTTTGAAGAAAATTTCCTTAATCTTTTTATTCAGGTTTATTGTGCAATAAATAAATTTGGAAAAGTTTTTAGTTGCTTTTGTGGCGTTAAAAATATGTTCTTATATTAAAAGGATGAAGATTAAAAAATATCCTTAGGAATTTATTTAGGATTTGATGATTATTTAATCTTTATATTCCCATTATCCTAAAAGTACTAATTTTAAACTATTTTAAACAGAGGTAGAACAAGTAATGGCTCAGACTTTATGAACCTTTTGATTAACCACAGTACATATTGATTATAATATTTTTGGCTTCTGTTTTTTGTTTTATCAAATCTAATATTCGACCAGTTTTCCAAGTTTACTACTCCTAGCGTGTCTGATGAAGGTTAATCCAGAAAAGTGCTTCACACGCAGTTAAATTTTGCTTTTGTACATTTATCAAAATCATTTCAATGTTTGGATTGTGTCTTTCTGGCACATATTCCATATTCTTTTGTTTATAATATGCTAAAATAATGAACCACATTCAATTTTTTTTATGCCAAATTGGAATTTTTAGTAAATTTCTGTGCAGAATATGGTAGTAAATTAATTTATAAGAACTAACTGTTATAAGTTTTGGCTTTATAAAATCAGAAAAAAAACACTTTTAAATGGTGCACATTTTAACATAATCTGCTTCATGGATTATTCTATGTGCACCATGAAAAATTGCCATTATTGCTCAAGAAAGTCAAAATTTAGTAAGATAAATTAGATAAAACATTTTAATATGACCAGTAGCAGACATAGAGTTCCATGAAAGAGGTGGTAAGTGTTAAAGATATCAAATTTGTCATTAAGAATTGAAGTAGCTTGGTTAATTTTATACAAAAAATAAAAACTATTCTCAATTTTAGGGGGGAATACCCCCCTCCAACCCCTTCTGAATCCACCACTTATGACCTTACCAAATACCAAATATGGAAAGCCTTGTTCAAAAGATAGCAAGCTTAACTGAACAAGTAATACTGTGAGCAAGCTCACAAAAGGATACCCCCTGCTTCATATTGGACTCTGTACTGTAAAAAAAAACTCGAGTCCAGTTATCTCCCCTCAATAATAACCAAGAGCAATACAAATTCTTCATGCACATCTACAGATGATGTACTTCCTCCATGTAAAGTTTCATCAAAATCCATCAAGCGGTTTAGGAGGAGTTTCGCTTACGGGTTCTCCCATTGAATAATGTATTATAATGTTTTTAAAAAGTCTAAGTCCAATTATCTCCCCTGAATGATGTCTGATTGTGATGAAAATTCTTCATGCACATTTACATATGATGTACTTTCTTCATGTAAAGTTTCATCAAAATCCTTCCAGCAGTTTAGGAGGAGTTGCGCTTACCAGGTCTCCCATTGAATAAAGTAAGAAACATCATGATGGAAGTGAAAAAGCATCATGCTGGAAGTGAAAAACTTTGAAAAGGCATCATGGTAAAAGATCAAATCATCATGATGGAAGGGAAATAAGCACAGTGATGAAAGCGGGAAAAACCGTGATGGAAGTGAGAAACATCATGATGAAAGTGAGAAACATCATAGTGGAAGTTAGAGACATCAAGATGGAAGTGAGAAACAACAATATGGAAGTGAGAAGCACTGATTTGGAAGTGAAAAACACCATGATGGATGTTCTAAACATCGTAGTGGATGTGAGAAGCAATATGATGGAAGTGAAAAGCACCATAATGGATGTTCCATGATGGAAGTGAGAAGCACCATTATGAAAATGAGCAGCATCATGATGGAAATGAGAAACATCATGATGGAAATGAGACACATGATGGAAGTGAGAATCATCCTGATGGAAGTGAAAAACATCATGATCAAAGTGAGAATCATCATGATGGAAATGAGAAACATCATGATGGAATTGAGAAGCTCTATGATGGAATTGAGAATCATCATGATGGAAGTATGCTGGAAGGGAAAAGTCACGATGGAAGTGAAGAGCATTATGATGGAATGGAAACAAGCACGGTGATGAAAGTGGAAGAGAGAAACATCATGGCTGAAGTGAGAAACATCGTGATTGTGAAAAGTCACGATGAAAGTGAAAACTTTAAAAAAAAAAAGTATTAAGATTGAAGGTATAATAAATATCTATTTTGTGATATTTTTTGTTTTCGAATGCATCGATATATAGGGTCAATATACAAGTGGTTCAACCTTCGTACTCTTCATATACTCAACCCTTGTTTCCCCTTTTTTATTTATATAAACATAAAGATCAAAAAATTATGTAATGGGGTCAAAGTTGTAAGACTTTTCTTGATAGAAGTTGTTTCCCTTAAAACGTTAATACTGATCATTTTTCAGAGTAGCAGTCCCGTTTGTAAAAAATATCCAGCTTAGTGAGCGATTCAGACTCCTTGGAGCCTCTAGTTGTTTGTTCCCACAATAACTTTTGTTCTGGTTTACTATTATCAAATGCTGTTAAAATCTTAAGATAATGTTTCATACCATAAAATGATGAATGTGATCGATTTTGCCCCCCCCCCTTTATTCGTTATAAATTAGGGGCCCAAAAGGGTCAGAAGTTCAAACATTTTATTTGTTCCCACAATAACTTTGGTTCTAGTTGGTCAATTGCTATAAAATCTAAAATGCTATTCCTCAGCTTAAAACATATCCATCACGGTACTTTCCACTTTCACCATGATCCCTTTCAATTTAATATTGCGCTTTTCACTTCAATCCTGAGGTTATTCACTTCAACCTTGATGCTTTTCACTTCCATCACGATGCTTTACACTTCCAGCACACACGTCAAGGCCGTAAATTGCCTCCGATGAAAGAGGCGGCAGTACCAGAAGGCGGGGGTCTGGGGGCTGCCCAGGCCCCCAGAAGCTTTGGATTTTTCAAGAAAACAAATCCAGCTTTCTTGCAAATCCTGATACCATTTTTATTATTAATTAAAGGTAGTTGTTATAATAAAAAGATTAACGAGGAGGTGCTTAATGCTTATATTCATATATTCCTAAGTTTAAATTGCAGAAATCTTTAACATCGATTTTTTATGACTTTAAACTAGAAACTAAGATGTTTTTTAACAAGACACACCATCGGGTGGTACTAAGGTCACTAATATGCTTATCTATGTCTTGAACCCCGAAAACTAAGGGAGCAAAAACACGAAGAAAAGGATAGCGATTCTGTTTTTATGGTGCACCTATAGAGTTACGGTATATCATAACTTCATGGTGCATCCCATGGTGAATGTGTTAACTTCTTTTATGATACATATTGGACATATTGTTTGGTTTTCATTGCCTATTTTAACATCCTTAAGAAAGACACGTAATGGTATTAGGTCGAATTGAACAAAAACGGAAACTGAATCTTCCAACAGTCAGTAAAAAGATAGACTGACAAATTGACAGACAAATTAAATGCAGTACTTGTAACGACAACATATTGTTAGAAAATCTAGACTAGAGGCTCCCGGGAGCCTGAATCGCTCACCTGATCTCTTATGCTAAAGCCTCTTGCCTAGTGTGCAACATGGTCTACATGTAATTTGTAAGTAACATTAAAGAAACTATAGTAAGGATAGAAAACTAACTATTCCTCTAGCACTTACAATTTTCAAAATAAAGTCCAAAAACTATGAAAATGGTCAATTTTGACGATTAAGGGGAAATAACTCCTATGATGAGTCATCCCACAACTTTGACTCAATGAAGAGTTTTGTAGAGCTTTTGATGCTGAAGAGGGAAGATTGCTTCAGATTTTCTCTATCTCATATAAGCTAAAAACTATGGTCTGACCCCCCCCCCTGTTCTTTTTAGTAATGGCGGCCATGTTGGTTGATCGACGTTCACAAATTTCACAAACTTGATATAGGACATCCTAAAGATCAAGTGTACAAAGTTTCAAAGCAATCCCATCAGTGGTTTCAGAGAAGAAGATTTGAAGAAAAGTTAACGACGGACGACGGACGACAGACGCCTAACGATGACAATATCTCACATGACCCTTCGGGTCTGGTGAGCTTAAAAAAAGATATTTTACATAAGTATGAGGTTATTTGCAAATATATAAAAATGTAGTGGTCACTTTAAAACTATGCAGTCATTCATTTATTAACTGATGTAACTTGAGCCGCAGACTGTTTTCAGAACTTTTACGGAGTTATCAATTTCATTATTAAAAATGCATCAGAGCCTAAATCATATAACCTATGAACGATTTCACGGTAGCCAGTAGCGTAGCTTGCACTGAGGCAACCGAGGCACTTGCCTCGGTAGAAAAAATGACAAGTGAAAAAATAAAAACATGGGGGGAAAAGATTCACTCTAAAAATTAAACAAAAGAATGTTCCTTTGTTGTTGGTGTAAAATGACTGGCATCGTCTGCTTCAGTTAGGGATAATAAAAAACAGTAAAAATATAGAAATTGACAATTTCTGAAGATATTGTATCACATAAATCAGCATTTTACAGACAAATTTTGGTAAAATACAGTTCTCATCAGCCATATTAAATCGAATTTGAACTGTGCATGGTAATGTCAGTCATTACTTTTGGTGCATGATAGAAGTGAAAAGCGTCGTGATGGAAGTGAATAGCGCCATGACGGAAGTGAAAAGCGTCATGATGGAAGTGAAAAGCGTGATGGAAGTGAAAATCGTCATGATGGAAGTGAAAAGAGCCATGATGGAAGTGAAAAGCGCCATGATGGAAATGAAAAGCATCGTGATGCAAGTGAACAGCATCGTGATGGAAGTTAAATGCGTCGTAATTGGCGTGAATAGTGTCGTGATGGAAGTGAACAGCGTCATGATAGAAGTGAAAAGCGTCGTGATGGAAGTGAAAAGTGTCGTGATGGAAGTGAAAAGCGTCGTGATGGAAGTGAAAAGTGTCGTGAAGTGAAGAGAGTCATGATAGAAGTGAAAAGCGTCGTGATGGAAGTGAAAAATAACGTGATGGAAGTGAAAAGTGTCGTGATGGAAGTGAAAAGCGTCATGATGGAAACGAAAAGCGTTAAAGCTCCAAGATGGAAGTAAAAAGCGTCATGATGGGAGTGAAAAGCGCCAAGATGGAAGTGAAAAGCGTCATGATGATGGAAGTGAAAAGCACCAAGATGGCAGTGTAAAAGCGCCAAGATGGAAGTGAAAAAAGCCAGCAGAGTGCTCTTTATTTCCTCTGAGAAAGCACATTTGCAAATATGAATGTTTAAAACTTATAATCTATTTCGGTTTTGCTCTGTTAACGTTTCGATTGATGATAAATTAACATTTTTCGATAATTAATTTATTGATTTTCATTACACTATATTTGAAACGTGAAAACAATGTAGTTTTGCATTCACGTCATTAGAAACGGATCACGTGATTCAAGATATATGTTGGATGTGTATTGCAATCAAAATATGGCTGTGTATTCAATCAATTATCTCGGAAATTAACGGGAATAATGTGATCATTCAAACAAAGGAAAACCTTGTTTTATCAAGCTGGCTTGTATCTACAAATATTGTAACCCTTTGGTGGCTTTTGGTGCAGTTTCCGGGGAAAATATTGGCGAAAAGGGTGAAATAGTGAAAATGGCGACTCTGGGAATATCTGATGTATGTGAAGAAAGCACAGCTGACGATGCCCCGACGATCGAAATACCAAATGAAGAGGAAGATGAGAGGGAGGAGGAGAATGAAGAGGAACAAGAGGAGGAAATATTTGAAAGTCCAATTCGGGAAAATAGACGTATATTTGAAAGAAATGACAGCGGAACAAGTTTTAGTAGTTTAATTTCACAGAATTCAGTGAACACTAAACCCATACAAGGACCAAGGTTTAAGTTGATTAGTGAAGGGGATATTCCTATTTGTAGGTTAAATCACACGAGAACTATTGTTAGTAAAATCATGAACTCTAGATATCTTCGGAGATGGGAAGTGCATAAAATATATCTGGATAAAACGGAAATATGTTCAGCCACGGTAAGTCGGTTTGTTTATTAGGTAGTCGATCAAGCGTGTCATTGTAAACTCAATTAACTGGGGTAATGATATGTTGATTGACATTGTCATGTTATTATGATTAATTATTACTTATTAAAATTACATTCAAAGACGGTACCTCAAAGACAAAGTTGCCGTCTGTTTATATTTATTTTAATTTTTAAACAACTATTCAATAGACAGTGTTTGAATACATTTAAGGGAAAAATGTATTTTTATATCTTTTCAGTGTAGACCAAGATAGATTGGCAAATTGTTAATCATCCATTATAATTATGCCTAAAAAATATCATTGGTTTATAAATGTCTATTGATCTTACTACTTTTTTTGCCTTTTAATGAAATTAATCAGAAATAAATACATTATACAGATAAAGTATTGATAAATGTCTGTGGTCAAGTTCCATTTAATTTTATTGAGAAATTAACTTTTTGTGAAAATCTAAAGTGGAATTTTTTATAAAAAATTGTTTTTTCATGTAAAAAGGAGTGCCAAATGCTCCTAAGTGCAACTTGTTATATACATGATATATATAAAAATAATTTTGATATAAATAAAAACTCAAAACATTTAAGAACGGATGTGAAAAACATTCATGTACAAAAAAAAAAAATAAATGTAAAAATAAACCCCAGATTTTGAATTATCAAAAACGATGATCTATTGTACATTAAGTGACATTTGATTGATTGATATCTTCTAGGTGGCTTCTTCTTTATTCATGGTGGTGTTTTCCGAGAAGTTTGTTTCTCAGCCCGGACAAGTCCAGAATTACTGGAAAAAAAAATAACAGTCTTTTACAATTTTACACAGTTTGAAAAATCATACAAGATATCTCCAGTCATTACTGTCAAAATTGTACTTGTACTTGCACCTCAAAATTGGTTTTGTGCATTTCTAAAATTTTCAAAGATGATATTGATATCCATGATATCTGTGAAAATCAATTTATGGTTTTTAAATTTTTCATTTATATAATAACATATGACAGTCATGTCACTTCTTTTATTTTGAGATTTCGTGATATTATAATCAATAACTGAAAAAAAATTATTAGCCAAATTGTCACGATAATCGCCCACTTATAAGTCAGACTCAGTTTTTAATTAAACATTTTTTGTAAAGAGACTTTGGAACTCAATCCATTATATACATGTAAAATGAAATATCCTGATGATAACATCAGGAGGAAAAAGCAAAAAGAGAAAGAACTAAAAATGCCCACAAATATGTTGACAAGAATACATGTAAATACCCCCTCCCCCCTTTGCAAAAAAATATAATGTCTGGTAAAATGGCAGCTTTTGGAACTCACGATCCAGGCACATGATGTCTTGGTAATATTAAAATGAATATGGGCTTGTGAAAATGAGCAAATATTTCTTTTCACATACATGTAAGTAAAATTTTGTTAATGGTTGTTAGTTTGCTAGTAGTAGTAAAGTTTTTGGCACAGACTATAGACGATATTGAGATGTGGAATAAGTGTACGCGACACAACAAACATAAACATAAACATAAACATAATGTACTAGTCATGTACAACGTAACCCTGTTAGCCCTAACCTTGAAAACCAGATCAATGGGGTTCTGTTAGTCTGAATTCTTACTGTCCCTTATACATGTAAGCAAAGTTAGTCTCTACTTCTAGGATATCTAAGTTAGATATCCTAGAAGTAGAAAACTCCAAGTTTTAGACATACATGTTGTACTGATCATTACAATTAAAATTAAGGGGATAAGAGATTAAAGTAGTCTTTGAAATGGTTCCTCAATGGGAACAATGCATGTAACAGTAACATAATCTATAAGGTAATTGTAGTGTTAGTTTAATTTCTACATCCATTAATTATATGAATATTATGTGTATTGTATGTATTAAAACCATTTACTATAAATGTGTTACAGCAAACAAATATTTCATCTCTTGTATTATGTAAGTCCAAATTCATAAAGTATACATGTATGTACATGTACCATTATAAAAAAACCAAAGATAAGTTTACAATGTTTTGTTATAATAGTGTGAACAGGAAATTCTAGCTTGGAGATTAATTTCCTTAGCCTTATATGTTGACATTTATATACGAGAAACGAGGAGTACAAGGACACACTTGACAATTCATAAATATATAAAGATTACATGTACATGAAACACTTCATCAAAATGTTTAAAGCTTTTTCATGTAATATTATTAATTAATGGCTTACATATACTACTTTTAATTTTGATTTGGACCTGATGGCCAGCTAAGCAAGATTAAAATATCTTAGATTTTTATTTAGAACATTTCTTCTGGTGGCAGAAATGTCTACCCGCCGCTAAGTTTCATATTGAAGGCTAATAATCATGATATAAAGGTTAATGTCCCCAGACCGACACTCACTTCATTGGTAAATGTTTAGGATCTACACCATTTTTTTGTACTATGTATAAGCATGATAAGGGTTATTAATTCAACTCCAAGGCTAATTTTAAATTCATACGAGTTCAAAATTTTATGGAAGTTCTGATTCTTTTCACAGAATCATTTGATATTAAAAAGAGTTTTCAATGTTGTATACTGTCAGATCCTAATATCATCTAGGACCTGTTGCACATGCAAAAGGTTATCTGATGGAATTTATCAAAAATTCTGATGAATCCGTGTGTATATTCAATTTAATAGCTCTGTAATTGAAACGCCTTGCAACGCTTCATACATTGTGTTAGCAGAATAAGTTGTAATTGTACTTTGCAGGGAAAAGTAACACTACCCAAACGAAAGCTCTTCTTTTGAGGAGCCTAGGATGGTGTAGTGGTTACAACCTCTGTTCTGTTAGCTAGGTGCATACGCCGTAGATGTCCCAAATGTTGTGAGTTCGATCCTCGCTGAGGGCACTCAAAAATCAAAATCTGTTTGTCAGATGATTTTCAGGGTTGAAATTACAGTAACATTGTTTGATTATATTCTAGACATTCATATATTCAGATATTATGTGTATTTCTTTGCCTGAACAAATACAAATGCACTTTTCCTATTAAAGTCTTCTAATATAATCATGATAATAGCATAGAAACCATAATTCACTAATACCCTGTTCACACGAATACTTTCATTCTGAAATCAATTTGGAATTGGCTCTTAATATGCATTGCCTTCCCAGGTAATCCACATTAGTTCCGAAGCTGTCAATCCGGAGTCACTCCCACATTAGGAGGTGGTTTTACAACTGAAATAAAGCTAATTCCGAACGTAAACCTCTTGTCTAAACATAAAAGACGTTAAATACGCATATTAGGATGACCATGTAAACGCAATGTGAATTGAATTCCGAAGTTAAATAATTCGGAATTAGGCACTTCTGTACTGAAAGAGGCGTTAGTGTGAACAGGGTATCAGAGTTTTTAGATTGTTCATGTGTACCATGTAATTTACTCGTAATGTCAAAACATGAGTTATGGCCCTTTACTTTTGATTTTTTTTTTATTCTGTAATGTTTCTGTGCATAATGTTTTAGTATGAGTTATTGCCCTTTATCATGTTAGGTTCTCTGGAATATATTATGCACTTTTTATTTCAAATTTCATTTTAGACATGTTTGATTGGAAATTTAGTTCTTGCCCTTTATAGATGATTTTCTTCTTTCAATAATCCGTTCAGCTTTTGTTCATATCTTTGAAAAGACTATTTTCTTAATTTTATCAGCTTTTGTACATATCTTTGAAAAGACTATTTTCTTAATTTTATCAGATGAGAAGTTTAAATTTTATGAAAAATGTTATAAGTTGATGTCTTTGAAAAAAAAAATTCTTGACCATAAAAAAGTTTTCTTGAATGTGGACTTGAATCTCCTTTTTGTCCTGCCGTCACCAACGCCAAAAAAATTAATGTCAATGATAAAAAAGATCTATACTGAAATAAATATGTAATAATAAGACTTTTTCAGTTCTTGTCACGTCAATTAACTGGTATTAAAGCAGATCCCAAACTGATTATCTTGAACCATTCTCATTTCCTTATGGAGTAAACAGCTAGAGTTGTAGTTTAGCCATTTACTCAACATTTTCATCACTTCTCAACCATTGCCCCTTTTACGGCCGAGTCAACTGGAACAAGTGCAGTAAAGTATCTGGGTCATTTCTACAACATGAAAATAGGTTACTAGAGTTTAAACCTACGACCTTTTAGTCCTAAGACCTGTGCTTTAATTCCATGGCATTACTGAAATCTTAAAGAAACAGAACAAAATTCCTTGTATTTTGTGGGAATATTGTGTTATTTTGGTTTATTGCATTAATCTTCTGTACCATTCTAATATTCTGTTCAATCAGTATCAGGGGCAGATCCAAGCTATGCTTTCCCCTAAAACTAACAAACATTATGGTTTTTGACAAAAAATCAAGAAAAAACAGTTAAAAAAAATTCACAGGTCTCTTTGCTTGGCAAAAATCAAATTTACACCCCCTTAAACTAAAATCATGGATCCACCCCTTGAATACACTGTTTTTGTCATTCAATAACATTATTTGATTTGATTTCAGCCCTTAGGAATGATGGAAAGTGCTATACCATATTCTAGTATTGAGGATGTTCATATTGTATCACGCTGGAATGCTGGGCAGAAGTTCTGTATCCGTATAACGATTCCTGACGGCTCTCTGCTAATGCAGGTATATACAAAGTTTAAATGTCAGACGTTTTTACTCTTTATTTTTTTGTAAAAGTAAATTTGTATGATTTATGTAAGACATACTGGAAAGGATGGGTTTAGCAAACAAAAACAAGCAGTGCTTATTGGTTCACATGGCAGATTGTTGAGGTGTTAACTTACAAATTATCATTGTTTACATGAGGTTTTGTTACATGTGTACAGTATTGGTTCTGACTGAATTATGTAATTTTTTAGGGTGTTTTTGCATAAGTTAAAATGTTTAACACTTGTAAAAAAATTGAAAGAAAAATGGTATTTCAAGATATACTACTTTGAACAAACCAAAACACAAATACAATGAGACGTGAAAAGAATTTTATAAATTTGGATTAATTCAGATTCCGTCAACCGCCAGCAACCACCATATTTAATTACCACTGGAAACAATGCTTAATCTTTTTCTACGACAATCCAGCAGGAATAACGTTAAAACATAATATTTCTGGTCCAATCAATGACTTGACGGATATAAGTTGTGTGACCTGAGAGTTACATGTATATGGATCTCTCTGTCACAGGCATTACCAGATTGTAGGAATATTCCACTGTCTGTAGTCATCTAATTGAAAGTCAGGATATTAACCATGAAATGGAGATGCATTCAATGTTATACAATTAGCAATGGAATTTGATATCTGAAAATGCATAAAAAAAGAGTTAATTGTATTTGCACTATCTCATGAATTTATAACACTTTTATGATATGTGTGTCACGAATGTATTTCATTTAGTACATACATGACATAATCTTCTTTGAAAACATTGATGTCTGAACCATTTTTCTAATGGCTGACCCCAATCTCTTAGTTATGTAATGGCAAATTGTTGGTACCAAATGAAATTTCATGGTGTGTGCTGAGAACATTTGATGGAAAGAAATGGTACCAAATGAAATATCATGGTATGACATGATTTTAGAACAGTTGCTTTTCATGATGTACATATTTGTTTGGAATTCCCGAATACATTTATAAGCTAATTTCCATGACAAACATCATTTTGAGAAGCCTGTATTTTTATCAACTAACATTATACGCAATGCATGCAGTCATTCCCTGTACACTTCTAGATTTAGAAATGTTCAAACATAGGTGTGCACCATTGTAACATGTAAAAAAGATTTTGAGACCTTTAGGAATGCATGGTTATATATCGATTTTCCTCAGTCAAATGGGAGGGCCTGGGCCTAGTGTGCGAGTCCTCCACGTTTGTTCTTTCCATCAAATGTTCTCAGCACAGACTCAAGCATTTGTCATGGGGTTCTCCATCACTCACTTTGGAAGGAAGTTCAAATCTAATGTAAATAAATGATGCCAATAAGAGTGTTTGCATGGTAGAAGAATACCATATGGGGCTGTTCTGATGGTGAACATATCATGTGGGTCCGTTCTGATAGGAGAAGGTACCATGTGGGTCCATTCTGATACATGTAGGGGAGAGTACCCTGTGGGTCCGTTCTGATAGGGGAAGGTACCACGTGGGTCCATTCTGATACATGTAGGGGAGAGTACCCTGTGGGTCCATTCTGATAGGGGAAGGTACCATGTGGGTCCATTCTGATACATGTAGGGGTGAGTACCCTGTGGGTCCGTTCTGATAGGGGAAGGTACCATGTGGGTCCATTCTGATACATGTAGGGGAGAGTACCCTGTGGGTCCGTTCTGATAGGGGAAGGTACCATGTGGGTCCATTCTGATACATGTAGGGGAGAGTACCCTGTGGGTCCGTTCTGATAGAAGGTACCATGTGGGTCCATTCTGATACATGTAGGGGAGAGTACCCTGTGGGTCTGTTCTGATAGGGGAAGGTACCATGTGGGTCCATTCTGATACATGTAGGGGTGAGTACCCTGTGGGTCCGTTCTGATAGGGGAAGGTACCATGTGGGTCCATTCTGATACATGTAGGGGAGAGTACCCTGTGGGTCCGTTCTGATAGGGGAAGGTACCATGTGGGTCCATTCTGATACATGTAGGGGAGAGTACCCTGTGGGTTCGTTCTGATAGGGGATGGTACCATGTTGGTCCATTCTGATACATGTAGGGGTGAGTAACCTGTGGGTCCGTTCTGATAGGGGAAGGTACCATGTGGGTCCATTCTGATACATGTAGGGGAGAGTACCCTGTGGGTTCGTTCTGATAGGAGATGATACCATGTGGGTCCATTCTGATACATGTAGGGGAGAGTACCCTGTGGGTTCGTTCTGATAGGGGAAGGTACCATGTGGGTCCATTCTGATACATGTAGGGGAGAGTACCCTGTGGGTCTGTTCTGATAGGGGAAGGTACCATGTGGGTCCATTCTGATACATGTAGGGGAGAGTACCCTGTGGGTCCGTTCTGATAGGGGAAGGTACCATGTGGGTCCATTCTGATATATGTAGGGGAGAGTACCCTGTGGTTCCGTTCTAATAGGGGAAGGTACCATGTGGGTCTATTCTGATACATGTAGGGGAGAGTACCCTGTGGGTCCATTCTGATACATGTAGGGGAGAGTACCCTGTGGGTCCATTCTGATACATGTAGGGGAGAGTACCCTGTGGGTCTGTTCTGATAGGGGAAGGTACCATGTGGGTCCATTCTGATACATGTAGGGGTGAGTACCTTGTGGGTCCGTTCTGATAGGGGAAGGTACCATGTGGGTCAATTCTGATACATGTAGGGATGAGTACCTTGTGGGTCCGTTCTGATAGGGGAAGGTACCATGTGGGTCCATTCTGATACATGTAGGGGAGAGTACCTTTTGGGTCCGTTCTGATAGGGGAAGGTACCATGTGGGTCCATTCTGATACATGTAGGGAAGAGTACCCTGTGGGTCCGTTCTGATAGGGGATGGTACCATGTGGGTCCATTCTGATACATGTAGGGGTGAGTACCCTGTGGGTCCGTTCTGATAGGGGAAGGTACCATGTGGGTCCATTCTGATACATGTAGGGGAGAGTACCCTGTGGGTCCGTTCTGATAGAAGGTACCATGTGGGTCCATTCTGATACATGTAGGGGAGAGTACCCTGTTGGTCCGTTCTGATAGGGGAAGGTACCATGTGGGTCCATTCTGATACATGTAGGGGTGAGTACCCTGTGGGTCCGTTCTGATAGGGGAAGGTACCATGTGGGTCCATTCTGATACATGTAGGGGAGAGTACCCTGTGGGTCCGTTCTGATAGGGGAAGGTACCATGTGGGTCCATTCTGATACATGTAGGGGAGAGTACCCTGTGGGTTCGTTCTGATAGGGGATGGTACCATGTTGGTCCATTCTGATACATGTAGGGGTGAGTAACCTGTGGGTCCGTTCTGATAGGGGAAGGTACCATGTGGGTCCATTCTGATACATGTAGGGGAGAGTACCCTGTGGGTTCGTTCTGATAGGAGATGATCCCATCTGGGTCCATTCTGATACATGTAGGGGAGAGTACCCTGTGGGTTCGTTCTGATAGGGGAAAGTACCATGTGGGTCCATTCTGATACATGTAGGGGAGAGTACCCTGTGGGTCCGTTCTGATAGGGGAAGGTACCATGTGGGTCCATTCTGATACATGTAGGGGAGAGTACCCTGTGGGTCTGTTCTGATAGGGGAAGGTACCATGTGGGTCCATTCTGATACATGTAGGGGAGAGTACCCTGTGGGTCCGTTCTGATAGGGGAAGGTACCATGTGGGTCCATTCTGATACATGTAGGGGAGAGTACCCTGTGGGTCCGTTCTGATAGAAGGTACCATGTGGGTCCATTCTGATACATGTAGGGGAGAGTACCCTGTGGGTCCGTTCTGATAGGGGAAGGTACCATGTGGGTCCATTCTGATACATGTAGGGGTGAGTACCCTGTGGGTCCGTTCTGATAGGGGAAGGTACCATGTGGGTCCATTCTGATACATGTAGGGGAGAGTACCCTGTGGGTCCGTTCTGATAGGGGAAGGTACCATGTGGGTCCATTCTGATACATGTAGGGGAGAGTACCCTGTGGGTTCGTTCTGATAGGGGATGGTACCATGTTGGTCCATTCTGATACATGTAGGGGTGAGTAACCTGTGGGTCCGTTCTGATAGGGGAAGGTACCATGTGGGTCCATTCTGATACATGTAGGGGAGAGTACCCTGTGGGTTCGTTCTGATAGGAGATGATACCATGTGGGTCCATTCTGATACATGTAGGGGAGAGTACCCTGTGGGTTCGTTCTGATAGGGGAAAGTACCATGTGGGTCCATTCTGATACATGTAGGGGAGAGTACCCTGTGGGTCCGTTCTGATAGGGGAAGGTACCATGTGGGTCCATTCTGATACATGTAGGGGAGAGTACCCTGTGGGTCTGTTCTGATAGGGGAAGGTACCATGTGGGTCCATTCTGATACATGTAGGGGAGAGTACCCTGTGGGTCCGTTCTGATAGGGGAAGGTACCATGTGGGTCCATTCTGATACATGTAGGGGAGAGTACCCTGTGGTTCCGTTCTAATAGGGGAAGGTACCATGTGGGTCTATTCTGATACATGTAGGGGAGAGTACCCTGTGGGTCCATTCTGATACATGTAGGGGAGAGTACCCTGTGGGTCCATTCTGATACATGTAGGGGAGAGTACCCTGTGGGTCTGTTCTGATAGGGGAAGGTACCATGTGGGTCCATTCTGATACATGTAGGGGTGAGTACCTTGTGGGTCCGTTCTGATAGGGGAAGGTACCATGTGGGTCAATTCTGATACATGTAGGGGTGAGTACCTTGTGGGTCCGTTCTGATAGGGGAAGGTACCATGTGGGTCCATTCTGATACATGTAGGGAAGAGTACCCTGTGGGTCCGTTCTGATAGGGGATGGTACCATGTGGGTCCATTCTGATACATGTAGGGGTGAGTACCCTGTGGGTCCGTTCTGATTAGGGGGGTATCATGTGGGTCCATTCTGATAGGAGAGAGTTCCATGTCAGGTCTGTTCTAACAGGGGAAGGTACTATGTGGGATTGTTTTGATAGGGTAAAGTACTATGTGGATCCATTCTAATAGGGGAGAGTACCCTGTGGGTCCATTCTGATAGGGGAAGGTGTGGTGATGGGGAAGGTACCATGTGGGTCTGTTCTGACTGGGGAAGGTAACATGTGTGTCCCTCTGAAGGGGAAAAGTCCCATGTGGGTCCTTCTGAGGGGGAAAAGTACCATGTGGGTCCATTCTATGGGGGAAAAGTACCATGTGGGTACTCCTGAGGGGGAAAAGTACCATGTGGTTCCTTCTGAGGGGGAAAAGTACCATGTGGGTCCATTCTATGGGGGAAAAGTACCATGTGGGTCCTTCTGAGGGGGGAAAGTTTAAGTACCATTTGGGTCCGTTCTGATGGGGAAGGAACCATGATGTCTTGATGAGGTGATAAACCAAGAATGTATTACAATGTACAAAACACTTTTTTGACAGTCTGATTAAAATAAAGCCCCCCTGACTTTTTTCATCGTCGGTGAAAAAATTCAGGGGACTGTATTTTAATCAGACTGCTTTTTTGATGGCATTGGTTGTACAAACTTATTTCAGTTTTTGCCTGTAACTGCTTTTACTGTTTGTGTCTGAAAAGAATTGCCCTCGTTTTTCTTCTAACAATAGATGTTTTTACCGTATATATATATACATGCAAATATTGCATTTGGAAACCAGATATCTAATGAGACAAGGCTTGTTTTCTTTGCTTTCCAATATTGTTCATGTAATTTTCTCTTCAACATCCTATTTACCTTTGCCCATTACTTTTGGAACTAGAGCATTTCTGATGAGTCGAAACAAACAAAACATGTCAAATGCATTAAAAATGTTTGCCTTGAAACTGCTATAAGTCCATTATGCAAATGGATGGACATTAAAAGTACTTTCGCACTGTCTATTTTAGGACAATACATTAATATTATAACAATGACTATGATATATTACTTCTTCCGGGAGAATATGAAGGATTTTACGCTGAGATGAGGATTTATGAGCTTTTGGTTTCCTTCCTGTTCATCAGGAACTGCTCAGAAAAGATTTTACATAATATGGCAGTTGCTATAACTGAAGACGCTACACATAAAATCTTTTGCCACACACCTTATAATTGATAACAACTATTTATTTTACATAGTTGTTACATTTTGTAATACCACATAAAGTAACTAGTGTTTTTTTTTTATACGACCGCAATTTGGGTTGTATAGTGGTATGATGCTGTCGTCATCGTCATCATTTTCATTGTCATCGTCGTTGTTGTCTGTTAACTTTAGTGTTCCCACAATAACTTTAGTTACAGTCATCCAATTGCTATGAAATTTCACAATGATGTTCCTTACCATAAAAGGATAGATGGGATTGATTATAGGGGTCCCCCCTTTTTATACGACCACAAAAAATTTGCAGACGTATAATGGTATGATGCTGTCATCGTCGTCGTCATTGTCGTTGTTGTCGTCGTCGTCTTTGTTGTCTGTTAACTTTAGTGTATACACAATAACTTTAGGTCTAGTAATCCAAATGCAATGAAATTTCACAATGATATAACTTACCATTAAAGGATGGATGGGATTGATTTTGGGAGTCCCACCTGTTTTGGTTTGGTAATTAGGGGCCAAAAAGGGGCAAAAAATGCTACTTTTATGTTTGTTGCCACGATAACTTAAGTTCTAGTTATCCAATGGCTTTGTACTTTGGCAATAATGTTTCTTACCATAAAAGGGTGAATGTTTTCCTCTTTTTTTGTTTCAAAATTAGGGGCAAAAAATTCAAATATTCTATTGTTTCCACCAACTTTGTTCCTAGTTGGCTTATTGCTGTGAAACTTGTGAAGAATGTTTCATACAATAAAAGAAAGAACTGGATGATCTTTAGCACGTCCCCCTTTTTCCTTTTAAGTAATTAAGGGCCAAAAGGGGCCAAAATTGAAACTTTTTTATTAGTGGACTGATATCGAAAACTTTTTTTGCATGTTTGTTCTTGTCAAATAGCGGATGCAAAATTGAGAATTAATTTTTGCTACCCCATCTTTTTCCCCTTATTATGTAATTAGGGGCCAAAAGGGACCAAAATCTAAATTTTTTTACTTGTGATCCGATTTTGAAAATTTTTTTTTGCATGTTTGTTCTTGTCAAATAGTGGATACAAAATTGAGAATTAATTTTTGCAACACCCGTTTTTCCCCTTATTATGTAATTAGGGGCTAAAATCCAAACTTATTTATTTGTGGACAGATTTTGATCTCCTTTGGAAAAAAAATAATTCATTTTAAAATGTGAATAGAAAGTCCACCAAAAGCTGCATGTGTCAGAAACCTTTGTCAGTCCACCATGGGTTGCATATGTCCAGAGCAATTGACTATCCATATTGGGCCTAAAACATACAGGGTTCAACATGTTGCGGTCGTATCATGCTGCGCTCGGCGAAGCTTTTTATTTCATTTAGAAATTAGGGACTAAAAATGCTACTTTTTTGTTTGTTCACACTATAACTTTTCTTCTTGTTACCTAATTGCTGTGAAATTTTAAAGTTATGTTCCATACCATTAAAGGATGAATGGGATTGATTTTGGGCCCCCCCTTATTTGTTTAGAAATAAGGGGCCCAAAAGGGGCAAAAAATTCAAATTAATTGTATGTTCCAGCATTATCTTTTGGTTCTAATTGGCTAATTGCTATAAAATATGACAATGATATGCCTTACCATTAAACCATATATGTTATTAATTTTGGGTATCCCCCTTTTTTTCAGTTATAAATAAGGGGCCCAAAAAGGGGTAAAAATGCAACATTTTTATTTATGGTCAGATTTTGAAATTTATTTTGCGTGTTATTAAGTCTTGTCAAGTAGTGGATAAAAAAATGAGGATTGACCCCCTTTTCAGATATGTAATTCGGGGCCAAAAGCGCCCAAATCGAAACTTTTTTATTTAATGTCTGATTTCAAATTTTTTTGGTAATTGATTCTTGTCAAATAATGAATTTACAAAATAAGAGATTAATTTTTTTCACTCCCCTCCCTCTAATTGTGATTGGGCCTCAAATGTAAAGGGTTCGACATGTCTTATCATGCTGCCCTCGGTGAAGCATTTTATTTGTATTGTATATTATTGTTATCCTTTTCAGTAGCTGTGACATTATTTAGTTTAGTATTCAGACTTGCTTGCTTTGGCGCAAGCTGCACTGGCAGATGTCAAAATGTATGATTATTATCTACTTTTGTAAAATTATTCTGAAATACGCTGCAAGCTAATATAGACACAGCCAACAATCAAGCAGCAATTCAGAAAAACCACAATGGACAACCTCCAGCAGCCTTCAACGAGGCCAGTAGGCGCTGCTCGCGGTGATGCAATTGGCCCATGGTCTAAATAAAATGCATAGAATTCATTAATCCAGTCCTTAAATAGTCACAGATAAAAGTGTTCAAAAGTAAAACCTAACTTCCTGCTTGAAATGATGAAGATGTGTGTTTGTTAAAAAATACCACAGCAGTGAAGAAATCGATAACTGTAACAAAAAATAGAAAATAATGAGATGTGGAATAAGTGTACGCGACATTGCCCACAATCAAGCAGCAATTCAGAAATACCACAAAGGAAAACCGCCAGCAGCCTTCAACGAGGCCAGTAGGCACTGCTCGCGGTTCTGCATTTGGCCCATGGTCTAAATAAAATGCATATACATGTAATTCAAATCCAGTCCTGAAATAGTCACAGATAGAAGTGTTCAAAAGTAAAACCTAACTTCCTGCTTGAAATGATGAAGATTTATGTTTGTTAAAAAATACTACAGCAGTGAAGAAATCAATAACTGTCATTTGATTGGATAGTTAAGTATCTGTTTTTAAAATATCACTTTGTTATAACAATCAATATAGAGGCAGGGAATACCTCTGCTTCTTAAAAAAATGTTCAGAAATATCAGCGAAAAAAGAATATTGTAGGACATTGTTGTTAACCTCTTTAGATATAGACATTTTTGTCTCGCCTGCGCTGAATACTTGCGGAAGGCAAGACATAGGTATTACTTGACAGCGTAGGCAGCGTAAACTTTTTTGTAAGACTTTTGTGGAAAATGAATAGTTTGAATAATATAATAGCTGGCATCTGATATTGGGTACACAGACACTTCAGGTTGTGGTCTAAGCAACTGGCTCCATGCCCTATGACCCTGATCCCATTGTCATGCTTCAACAACTCTGTGAACTTAGATAATTTTTTAGGGGTTGTAAACCTCTTTTTAAGTGTCTTGAAAAGTGTCATAGCTTGGTATCTGATATTTTGTATGCAGACACTAATGGTTTTGTGGCCTACACAATTGTTGCATGCCATGTGACCTTGACTCAGTTTTCTTTGTGAACTTTCATCCTTTTCTAGGTCATAAACTTCTTTGCAAGATTTTTATGGATATATATGAGAGAAGATAATGAGATGGTGAATAAGTGTATGTGACACAATCTACAATATAAACAACAATTTAAAAAATCCACAATGGAAAACAGCCAGCAGCCTTCACTGTAACCAGTGAGTTACTTTCAAAATATAATGCTTAGGTATCTAATATTTAGTATACCAATATTTTGGTTTACACAACTGTCTTCATGAGATATGACCTTGACCCCATTTTCATCCTTCAATGACCCTGTGAACTTAAGTCTTTTTGAAGGTGAAAACTTTAAAAAAAAAAAATTGTGGAAAACTTGCTTGAAAAGTCTTAAAATAAGTGTCTATAGGCATGACATGGTAATTACAAAATTACCAAACTTGGAGAATCAATCTCAAATGTCCATAAGACAAGACAAAACAAGGAAGACATACCGGAAAAATTGAAGACCGCAATGGTCCTGACTTGGTACAGGCATTTCAAAAGAAATGGTGGGTTAAACCAGGTTTTAAGGCGTGCCAAACCTCCCCCTTCAATTGCAATCTTTGGGTCAGTTTTTTGTGATCTATGATATCTAGAATCACTATACAACTGTAGTTAATCCACAGATTCTTCTCAGTGCCAGGTCATCTGCCCTTAGTGTCTTAATCTTAAGGACTAAAGGCCTATAAATAGACCTTTAATGAGCTTGACAGTGGTACCGACAGATGAGACATATTTATAGTGCATGGTCACACTTGGTTCTATAACCAAATGCTAGTAATCAAGGATGTGTTTTGAAAGTCTGAAAATGGTCTTAGAAAAGAATGGATTGAGTGAGTGTAATACTATGTTGGCCCACTATTGTTACGTGCCAGGCTTACTATCACATGAGGGCCATCCTATTTATCCACCGTGATAGCTCTGTTGGCTGAGAATTTACTTGTCATCACAATTTTTAAGCCCTAGCTGCTTCTTACAAACCTGAGGCTCTGCTACACCCATTCTTTTGTACACTTTTGCATAGAATTTAATAATTTGTCAGACAAAAGAAGGATCTTTTGTACTATGTCTACCACTGCATATTTATAGAAACCATTTATAGCACATCAATACTAGCAAAGCATGACTAACCTTTGTTCCACTTATCGTGTTATGTGTAATAAACATGATGAAGCAAGTTTCTCTGATTTTTAAAAGTTTATATATATATCTCAGTGGAAGTATTTATAGAATTGAATATCATGCTTTGAATAAATATAGATAAAGTCACTATTTTTAGATACATGCACATGATAGTTGAGAGTCCCTAAAGAGTATGATACTATGTCATCTGAACCTTAGGATGGAACATGTATTAGGTAGCATATTGTTGCTATAACATGCAAATTGTAGTGACAAGATATACAGTTGTTTCTATATTTGAAGATATCAATGATGATTTGTAATATCATTGTATCACACAGTGTTGAGAACTGAGTTACTAAAACATTGTTATATTACATATAAATATTCATGGCATGGCCATCTTCAACCATGCAAGCCAGTCGTAGACTCCTGTAGTCCTTTCTGTTTTGATCTACATTTTAACATGTCATATTTTTACCTTTTTCTTGGTTTCCATCAGCAAATTAATTTGATATTTAGGAAATACCACATTGTCTGTGAAGAGCCATCAAAATCATTAAACTGGGATTTGATATGATAGAATTGATTCAGCCCATAATACAGCTAGTCTCTATGACATTATTTGATTATTTACTAAGCAGCTGAGCGATTGGTGGTTGGACATACCATAGTAGCCATGCTTATTGCTAGATTTTATTTCCTGAAGATTAAATCAATTTTCAAAAGAGGTATTATCATTACATGTACTTTTAAAAGAGAAAGTCATGTACAGTTTTTCTTCATGTAGCACTCACTAACATTATCTTTATTCATCATTTCCAAATATTGGTTGTACACTGTACATCATACCTTAAATTGTAGTTATTTGACACAGTCACATCTTAAGTCCACATTCTTTTGATAGAACTCCTGGGGAACAAATTGACTGGAGGGGAGAGGGAAAAATAGATATGAACATGATGAATGATCCTTTTTGTCTCACCTCCGAAGCAGAGAGTGGACATAGGTGTTACTTAACCGGCAGCGGCGGCATTAACTTTTTGGGTAAGGTTTTATGAGCACCTCCATATCTCAAGAACTAAAGGCCCTAGGTTGATGAAACTTGGTATGCATATGTGGATTAATTTATTTTCGTGGGTACCAATTTTCGTGGTTTAATGAAAAAAAATCAGTTCGTGGATTCTTAAATTCGTGGTTTTGAACACTGCAGAATACAGTTCAATGTTAAATTCCCTTTTTGTGGGACATCAATTTTCGTGGGTAAAGGCCACCCACGAAAACCACGAAAATTGGTACCCCACGAATAATTATGAAACCACAGTATTAGCAATGGTAAGGTTTTGCGAGCACCTTCTATTTAAGAACTATTAGTCCTAGGTTGATAAAACTTGGTATGCATATGCCCCAGTAGTAGTTTAGCACAGTTGCATCCCCATCTTTTGACCTTGACCTTGATTTCCGGTTGAGTGACTTTGACAATTTTCAATACATATAATAGCAATGGTAAGGTTTTGCAAGCACCTCCATATCTCAAGAACTATTAATCCTAGGTTGATGAAACTTGATATGCATAAGCCCCAGTAGTAGCTTAGCATAGTTGCATCCCCATCTTTTGACCTTGACCTTGTTTTTCTGGTTGAGTGACTTTGATTATTAAGTCGCCCAAAACAAAGTTTTGGCGACTTATTGTTTTTACACCGTTTCTTATTATTAAGTCGCCCAAAACAAAGTTTGGGAGACTTATTGTTTTTGCACCGTTTCTTATTATTATTATTAAGTCGCCCAAAACAAAGTTTGGGAGACTTATTGTTTTTGCACCGTTTCTTATTATTATGTCCCCGACCACGAAGTGTCGTCGGGGACATATTGTTTTTACTCCGTTTCTTATTTTTCTTATTATTAAGTCGCCCAAAACAAAGTTTGGGAGACTTATTGTTTTTGCACCGTTTCTTATTATTATTATTATTATTATTCTTATTATTATTATTCTTCTGATTCTTTATCGAGAATTTGTCCTCCCTAATACAAGAAAACAGTCCAAGGAAATTGAATAACACTTGTGAGATTGGATAGTGGGTCATTCAAAGTTGTGTAATGCACTTTTAAAATTTTCAAGATGGCCGCTGTTTCAAAATGGCGGCCATCGGAAAAAGTGGGCGGAAAATTTTTTTTCTTCGGATCGTCTTGAAAATTGGTCATCTGGGTAAAGCGGGTATGCTGAGCTCAAATCTGCGACCGGATTTGGAATCCGACTTACGGTTTCAAAATGGCGGCCATTTTACTACACCCGCCCCCCTAAAAACGTCAACTTTGTCCGATTTCAACGAAATTTGATTTCTAGACTTTCTTTGATGCACTGATTTGAATGGAACTCTATCCAAGGCGATTTTGGGCGACTTGTGTGTTGGCATCCCAACACAATTATACCTAGTTATTATTATTATACTTTTTTCTTTTTCTTCCGTCAACCTGATGCACGAACTTGTCCGAGTATCTCCTCGGACAAAGGTGGACCGATCGATTTGAAACTTGGAGGGGTGATAGGTCCCAAGGTCCTACAGTGTTTTTTGCGATTTTTAATTTCAAAATGGCCGCCATTTCCAAGATGGCCGCCAAAAATGGCGAAAAATGTAAACATTGTCCGATTTCAACGAAACTTGGTATACAGGGTATAACGGTGATGGCGACTGATGGCGCATTGTCGGAATTTCTGAAATGGCCGCCATTTTCAAAATGGCCGCCGAAAATTGCGAAAAATGTAAACATTGTCCGATTTCAACGAAACTTGGTATACAGGGTATAAGGGTGATGGCGACTGACGGCGCATTGTCGGAATTTCTGTAATGGCCGCCATTTTCAAGATGGCCGCCGAAAATCGTGAAAAATGTAAACATTGTCCGATTTCAACGAAACTTGGTATACAGGATATATGGGTGATGGCGACTGATGGCGCATTGTCGGAATTTCTGTAATGGCCGCCATTTTCAAGATGGCTGCCAAAAATCGTGAAAATTGTAAACATTGTCCGATTTCAACGAAACTTGGTATACAGGATATATGGGTGATGGCGACTCACAGGGCATTGTCGGAATTTCTGTAATGGCCGCCATTTTCAAGATGGCCGCCGAAAATTGCGAAAAATGTAATCATCGTCTGATTTCAACGAAACTTGGTATACAGGGTATATGGGTGATGGCGACTCACGGCACATTGTCGGAATTTCTGTTGAAGAGGACAGACATTAAATGAGAACGGGAGGGGACATCCCACGTTTCGGGAAACGTAAATTTTAATTATTATTATTATTCTTCTGATTCTTTATCGTAAAGTTGTCCTCCCTAATACAAGAAAGGGGTTCAAGAAAATTGAATAACACTTGTTGGATTGGATAGTGGGTCACTAAAAGGCGTGCATCCAAGTTTTGAAATTTTCAAGATGGCCGCTGTTTCAAAATGGCGGCCATCGGAAAAAGTGGGCGGAAATTTTTTTTTCATCGGATCGTCTTGAAAATTTGTCATCTGGGTAAAGGGGGTATGCTGAATTCAAATCTGCGACCGGATTTGAAATCCGACTTCCGGTTTCAAAATGGCGGCCGTTTTACTACACCCGCCCCCCAAAAACGTCAACTTTGTCCGATTTCAACGAAATTTGATTTCTAGACTTATTTTGATGTACTGATTTAAATGGAATACTATCCAAGGCGATTTTGGGCGACTTATGTGTTGGCATCCCAACACAATCAGCACTAGTTATTATTATTATTATTCTTCTGATTCTTTATCGTAAAGTTGTCCTCCCTAATACAAGAAAATGGTACAAGGAAATTGAATAACACTTGTTGGATTGGATAGTGGGTCACTCAAAGGCGTGTAATCAAGTTTTGAAATTTTCAAGATTGCCGCCGTTTCAAAATGGCGGCCGTCCGAAAAAGTGGGCGGAAATTTTTTTTTCATCGGATCGTCTTGAAAATTGGTCATCTGGGTAAAACGGGTATGCTGAATTCAAATCTGCGACCAGATTTGAAATCCGACTTCCGGTTTTAAAATGGCGGCCATTTTACTACACCCGCCCCCCTTAGAAATGTTTAACATTGGCTGGCAGAAAGCCAAGTTGGTATTGATTTTCTCAGTTAACATGCGTCGTCTGCTACAGGTAAATAATGAGTTTTGTCCAAAGCTTTTTAAGAAAACCACTTGATTAAATGTTTTGAAATTTTAAGTATGCTTAGACTATAATTTAAAGTTTTATCAATTTTTTTTTATGTTGATCGAAGCAGGCATTTTCAAATAATCGCCAATTAAAGATTTTCTGTTTTTCTCATAGGATTAACATTGACTGGCAAAATGCCAAGTTAGTATTGATTTTCTGTCAAAATAGCATCATATCTATTTATAAACATATCATTAGGATGACTCATGGAAATTTTTGTTAAGACAAAGGTTAAGGTCATGATGACATATTGTAGGTTTATTGAAAGGTTTACACACTAGGTTTATATTGATTTTCTGTCAACATGTGTAATCCTGATACAATTATTTCTATTAATAAACCTATCATTAAGTAATACAAAGGTAAAGGTCATGATGACATATTCTAATTGACAGAGCTTATAACATGCACTTAATAAACTTTTTACACAAAATGGAGTGACATATGCTATTTCTAGAAATGGCATTTACATCTAGTTATTATTAAGTCGCCCAAAACAAAGTTTGGGAGACTTATTGTTTTTGCACCGTTTCTTATTATTATTATTATTATTATTCTTATTATTATTATTCTTCTGATTCTTTATCGAGAATTTGTCCTCCCTAATACAAGAAAACAGTCCAAGGAAATTGAATAACACTTGTGAGATTGGATAGTGGGTCATTCAAAGTTGTGTAATGCACTTTTAAAATTTTCAAGATGGCCGCCGTTTCAAAATGGCGGCCATCGGAAAAAGTGGGCGGAAAATTTTTTTTCTTCGGATCGTCTTGAAAATTGGTCATCTGGGTAAAGCGGGTATGCTGAGCTCAAATCTGCGACCGGATTTGGAATCCGACCTACGGTTTCAAAATGGCGGCCATTTTACTACACCCGCCCCCCTAAAAACGTAAACTTTGTCCGATTTCAACGAAATTTGATTTCTAGACTTACTTTGATGCACTGATTTGAATGGAACTCTATCCAAGGCGATTTTGGGCGACTTGTGTGTTGGCATCCCAACACAATTATACCTAGTTATTATTCTTCTGATTCTTTATCGAGAATTTGTCCTCCCTAATACAAGAAAACGGTCCAAGGAAATTCAATAACACTTGTGAGATTGGATAGTGGGTCACTCAAAGTTGTGTAATGCACTTTTAAAATTTTCAAGATGGCCGCCGTTTCAAAATGGCGGCCATCGGAAAAAGTGGGCGGAAATTTTTTTTTCATCGGATCGTCATGAAAATTGGTCATCTGGGTAAAGCGGGTATGCTGAGCTCAAATCTGCGACCGGATTTGAAATCTGACTTACGGTTTCAAAATGGCGGCCATTTTACTACACCCGCCCCCCTAAAAACGTCAACTTTGTCCGATTTCAACGAAATTTGATTTCTAGACTTATTTTGATGCACTGATTTGAATTGAACTCTATCCAAGGCGATTTTGGGCGACTTGTGTGTTGGCATCCCAACACAATTATACCTAGTTATTCTTCTGATTCTTTATCGTAAAGTTGTCCTCCCTAATACAAGAAAGGGGTTCAAGGAAATTGAATAACACTTGTTGGATTGGATAGTGGGTCACTCATAGGCGTGTAATCATGTTTTGAAATTTTCAAGATGGCCGCCGTTTCAAAATGGCGACCATCGGAAAAAGTGGGCGGAAATTTTTTTTTCATCGGATCGTCTTGAAAATTTGTCATCTGGGTAAAGCGGGTATGCTGAATTCAAATCTGCGACCAGATTTGAAATCCGACTTCCGGTTTCAAAATGGCGGCCAATTAACTACACCCGCCCCCTTTAAAATGTGAACTTTGTCCGATTTCAATGAAATTTGATTTCTATACATATTTTATTGTACTAAATGGGAAGAAAAGGTATCCAAGGCGATTTTGGGCGACTTGTGTGTTGGCATCCCAACACAAATTATAGCTAGTTTTTATTGCATATATTTGTAATGTTTAAGTTCTATAAATGCCTTCTGATCTCAGAATTGAAAATTCTTATAAATTTAATAATTCTTTCTTACTTCCACTTATTTTTGAATTTTCACATTTTGGACCTGAAAAATAACATTTTCATAAATAACACGATTTATATGGCTTCAAATGTTTATTTTTCTCCTCTCCCTTTGCTCTTACTTACGTGGTACCTACAAAATTTCAGAATCCTGCACAGGTAGGTGACGAAGATATTGCAATGTCCTATTCTATGACCTTATCCTGTTCCATGTTCAGATTACTGCATGCACACCTTTGAGAATCCCTCTACCACCATACAAAAATTCATGAAGATCCATTAACTAGTTTCTGAGAAACCTTCCGGACAAGTTCATGTCCAGAAAAAAAACAACCCTAGAGTAAAAACATTATATCTCCCAAGTGTTTGGGAGACATAGAAAAAAGTGTTTCCCAGACATAAAAAAACATTAGCATAATGTCTGACATACATGTAGTAAATGAAAGTGTTATTCTCAGGAAACTATACTAATACTGTGGTTTCATTATTATTCGTGGGGTATCAATTTTCGTGGTTTTTGTGGATGAATTTGATCCACAAAATTTGATATCCCACGAAAAGGAAATTAAACATTGATCTGTATACTGCAAGCCACAGAACCACGAATTTAAGAATCCACGAACTGTTGCTTTTCCATCAAACCACGAAATTTTGGTACCCACGAAAATGAATAAATCCACAGTAGATCATGACATTTACCGTCCTTTTGTTTGTTCTTGTTTTTATACGACCGCAAATTTTTTGCGATCGTATTATGTTATGGCGATGTCGTCGTCGTCGTTGTCGTCGTCGTTGTCGTCGTCGTCTGTAGACACTTTGGTTTCCGAGCGATAATTTTAGTTGTAGTTAACCAATTGTTATAAAATTTTGATATGATGTTTATAACCACTAAAGGAAGGTTGGTATTGCATTTGGGGTTTCTGGCCCCTACCGTTTTAGAAAAAAGGGCCAAAAGGGGCTAAAACGGGTGTATTGACAAAACGTCTGTAGAATGTTTAATTTTCATCTGATTTTGATCATTCTGGTTTTATTGTATTCCTCTATAAATTCTGTCAACAAAATGTAGCAACACCTTTGATGTATCTTGTACAGTTCCTTTGCTATAAGGGGTCAAAAAGGGGCCACACCCAAAAAAATCGACTTTTTTATTTGTGGTCCGATTTTCAAAATCTTTTTTTCATTGGAATCCTTGTAAAAATCCCTGTCTGTGTTTTTCAATCAGATTTGCAATATCTCATACTGTTTTTGAGAAATTAGGGGTCAAAGGGGCCAAAAATGCCATTTATAAAAGTTTGTCCAGGCAAATAGTTTTTTACCAATATTAAGTTGTAGTGGGCCAACCGATTGTTATGAAGTTTAAATATGATGATTATATCCACTAAAGGAATGTTGGTTTTGTATATGGGGTTTGTGGCCCCTACTGTTTTAGAAAAAAAGGGCCAAAGGGGCTAAAACAGGTGTATTGACAAAACTGTTGTAGAATGTTCATTATTCATTCAATTTTGAAAATTCTTTTTTTGTTGAAGTGCTCATGAAATTCTGTCTACTAAAGGTGTCAATGATTTTGATATGTATTTCACCATTACATTGCTACATGGGCAAAAGACAGGCCCCACCCATAAAATCAACTTTTTTATTTTTGGTTTGATTTACAAAATCTTTTTTTCATTGGAATCCTTGTGAAAATCCCTGGCTACATTTTCCAATCAGATTTGCAATATCTCTTACCGTTTTCGAGAAATTAGGGGTCAAAGGGACGAAAAACACAAATTTTAAAAGTTTGTCAAGGCAACTAGTTTTATACTTAAAATTAAGTTGTAGTTATTACATGTATATAAATAAGGCCTTTTGTATTAGATGTTGATGTAAATATATATATGTCAAAAATGTATTTTTAAGTCCACCACAGGATGCATGTGTCAAAAAGCTTTGTAAGTCCACCATGGGCTTCATGTGACCAAAGCAATGGACTATCCATATTAGGCCTCCAAAGTACAGGGTTAAACTTGTTGCGGTCGTATCATGCTGCGCTTGGCGTAGCTTTTTATTTGTCTTAGGTTCTCTCTAGTAGAATTGGACTTTGATCGATTTGATTTTTATTGTGTGTTTAGTTTTTGTGCTTTGTCTAGGAATATTGATAGGGGGAAGGTTGGGCCCAAAAAACTAGTTTAACCCCGCCACATATTACATGTGCCTGTCCTAAGCCAGGAATCTTTGACAAAGCTTTTGTTTGTACTTGTCTTTTTGATGTTTTCTGTTCCTTGTTTAAGAAGGGGGTCTATCTGTGACTATTTCAGGGCTGGATTTGAATTATATGCATTCTTATTTAGACCATGGGCCAATTGCAGAACCGCTAGCAGTGCCAAATGGCCTCGTTGAAGGCTGCTGGCTGTTGTCCATTGTGGTTTTTTTCTAAATTGCCGTTTAATTGTGGGCTGTGTGACTTTGTGAAGTAATGAAGTAGTCCATAATGCTGGTCATGTTGAAGACTGCTGGCTGTCCTCCATTGTGGAATTTATTTGTTTATGTAGGTTGTGTCCAGTACACTCTTCACATCTCATTTTCTTCTATTTGATGTATATACTACGTTGTGGTTACTAGCTTCTATTGTTTGATTTATTTATTTTTCAGGCACACAATTCCTACCTGAGAGACCAATGGTTACACTCTATTCTTTGGAAGGTGAGATCATTTAATGTATTAAATTTAGATCTTAGAAAACCATCAGATTTTTTCGCTCAATCTATGATATAGCAAGCATCGAGATTTTCAATGGGAATTGACACAGCTGCATTTAAAGCACTGAACAAAGAGTGCACTAGACCCTCTACTGTGACTAAAGGTTTTAATAACAAGACTATAATCTCTTATGTTAGAAACAATTTTTTTAACAGTTTTTTCTTTGTTTTTCATTTTATATCTTATATATCTGATATTATTGGTTACCTGATAAAAAACTTTTTTTGGCTTCAATCGTGACTAGTAACTATAATATATATCATTAAATCTGATTAACTTCAACCATATAGGAAAACATTAGTCATTAATTTGATTCTAATTTGTATTTTTTCAGCGTCATATGTATAAATATGAAAAGATATTAAAAAGTGCCAGGCGACCTGAGGTTTTATTAAAAGAAATAAAGGTTGGTAATTTAGACAGTCTTAGATTACTAAATCATAAACATTGCATGAGTAGGGGTTTACTGGAATTGAACCCTTCTGGGAATGGCACTCTGGCCAAAGGCTTAGATCTACTTCTTGATTGCACAACTTCTGTAAGGTGTTAAACATCAGTACATGTAGTTGTCATCTGTCTGCTGTGATTTGTGTGAAGCAGTGAGTCCTTCAAAGGCTGCCATTTACAGGATTTGTAGAATTGCGTGGGAGTTGAGTCCTCTAAAGGACATTTCTACTTACTAATTGATGATGTTACCTTTTGGGATATTTAAATGGCAGTTGTGACACCCTGGTTTGTTGTACATCTATAGATTGTGCCTGACAGTTTGGTATTGATTCAGACTGCTTTGGATAAATCCCTGGTGAATCTTCTAGTCGGCTGGGGTTTACAGTGACACGTTTATCCTTTATAGATTTGACTGGGGTTTAAAAGCTTTTTCAAATGTCACTTTGTGATATTCAGACAATGACCTTTTTTGCTTGAAAACCACAGACTTTAGAAACATATCACTTACTCAATTTACTAATGAGAAGCTTCTTCAAATATAGTACATGTGTCTATTTGTCTCCCACATGCTCTTAACATGTATTTAAAGAGTTCCCGGGCCCATGATGACCTTTGATGCAATTTAAGACAACTTAAAAGTTTTTTTATGCTAAAATATTTAACTTAGAATTTTACCACACCCTTAGTAAAATGTTCAGCTTTGTCATTTGTTTTAACATATTGTTTTTGGACATTTATAGTTATATAAAAAGTTACTGGTATTGATGATGTTAAAGCATATAGTTGCCCAGAGACATTGAAACCAATTAATTCTAGCAACACTTAATAGTAAAGCCCTTATTGATATTTTACAAGTGGCACAAGGTTTAACTAATGACTTTGTCAACAGGAAAATTATAACAAGACTAAATCACTTCTAAAAAATCAATTCTTTGTCTAATGTCACAGTAAAATTAATTATTAGAACAGGATTCTGGTTTGGTAATGATTTAAATCTTTAACCAAGTACCAAGTTCTTTGTATTTTGTAGATATTGTCCCCTGCTGCATTTTAGAGCAGGGACATAGAAATCCTTCTTTCTTTCATAAATTATTTTTGGTAACAGCTGTTTTCTCAGCAACTATTAATCATATGCTTTCAATTTTTGGCATGCAGTCCCAGGTAGGGGTCCTAATGGTGGAGTGTGTTTTCAGATCTGTCACTCATCTGCCTCCTGTTTAACAAGCAGTCTGGGATTTTTTCTCACTCAATGGGCGGAGGACTCTAGAATCTTTTTGTTTTACTGAATGTATCATTGAAGAAGCTCTGAGTACGTCTTGTATTGAAATAGTCAGTGCTGTTGCCTCTTCCAAGGAAATGTACAACCCCGTTTTTACACCTGTGTTAAACCGTAACAGTCCACAACTTGGTGATTTAAGCTATTTTGATGCCTGCAGCAGAAAAATAATTGAATTACTGAGATACAAGGCAACAGATAAATGTCAGCATCATAAACTCCCGCTTCTTAAACAAGGAACAAAAAACATTTAATCAAAAGCTTTGTCAAAGATTCTTGGCAAGCGACAGGCACTTATAAAATTTGGCTGGGTTAAGCTAGTTTTTTGGGCCCAACCTTCCCCCTACTAATAATTACTAACAAAGCACAAAAATTAACAAACAATAAAATCAAATCGATAAACATTCAGTTCAACAAGAGAGAAGTAGACAAAAGACAATGAGAACAAATGGATGAAACACTCGCTGTTACTGACAGGAAGCTGAGAATCATTCATCGACTGATGTAAAAGATCAAACATATCAATTTTAAATCCATAAATGATGACGTTTCATCACTCAAAACTGACAAACTTGATCGCTATAATGCTTAAAATTCACAATTGGTTGAAAAGCTTATTAACATTTTGAAGGAAGTATCAAGCTTTCAATATTTCTTCCAAAAAAGATTAGATTCAAAGATTTAACCAAAATATTCCTCTCATATTCTTTACATTATAGATTTAATTTTGAAGCCATTTATTCATTTCCAATAGATTAGTTTTTTTGAAAATTTGTGTGCCTTATAAACAACATTACCATCTAAATAAAAAAATGGACATCTATCACCGATGATGTTAGATTTCTTTTAGGTTAATTTGGAATGATATATATCTGTAATAAAATATGAAAATGTAGGATTGATTAGTGCAAGAATGTCGTCTTTATATCTTTAAGTATTATTTAAAGTTTTGATAAGGTTCTGTTTGTTTGGGTCTTTTTGAAGTTTAGCCATAAATTGTGATTCATAACAGTATAAGAAAAGGTCTGCTATAAATGGCACACAATTGGTTCATAGGAATACCAATTACTTGGCGATAAATTAATTTGTTTACCAAAATGTATATAAATATTATTTAAGAAATAATTTTTTGCAGTAATAAGTTTCTGCATCAGTCCAGTTTGTTAATAAAAAAATGATTTACTATTGAAATAAGAAATTGTAGTTGCTCTTAGATTTATCAAAACACCATCTAACAAAAAATTCTAATTTCTATTTAATAAGATTATGAGGTAGGTTAGAATAAAAATCAAAACTGTCAACGGTCAAATGCACGAAGCTTGTCCAAAACATCAATAGAATTTTTAGCTTTATTGTACTGGTTTAGAATACCCTTTCACAGCATTGAATGTCATGAAATGTCAAAAAGAAAATGAGTCAACACTAACATTATCTAAATTATGACCATACTGTACATGATGGTAACATTCCATTGTTTGTGGGCAGTCACTTAAAAAAGCACTTCATTTGACTTCAAGTGTCATTTTCCTCTGAATAGTTATAACTTAAATACATTTAGAATTAAGATGTTTGTACAGAGAGTGTATATATTTCTGTTATTTTAGTTTACATGAGTAATCAGCTATTCTAAACATCTTTCCCTCTTCTAAGATAGCATGTTTACTGTACGACATAAGGTTTTGGTCAGAATTCACACTAATGAATTAGCCTCATTTCAATCTTCAATGTTTAATCTTGGAATATTCTTTCTCTGGAAATCAATAAGATGTCGATCTGTCACTGGCATCGTGATGTTGATACCATTATAATTGGAGTTGTTACTGATAAACTGCTTACATTTTTTTCTTCAAGTTATGTTTGATATTTAACAAAGGTGGTACATGTACACAAATAGATTGTTATTTTTTATCTGGTAAAATTTGATGGCTGATGTGGCTAAAAAATGGGTTAATTGCAATGTTGCACATTACTCAAAAGTAAAACAGAATTGTAACCTAATAATGTAAAGATCTTAAGTGTCTTTCAATTTGAAGAATTTCTGTTCACCTATTGTATACTGGGCAGTGGAGATATCATACCCATAGGCAGAATTTTTTTTAAGGGGGATTCGATTGAGGGTTTGATTTTCAAACTATTCCTTTTTATACCCCGCCACACGAAGTGGCAGGGTATTATGTTATACCCTCAGTTTTTTTCGGTGTCCGTCCGTCCGTCCGTCCGTCCGTCTGTCCGTCTGTCCGTCCCCCGAAGGTTTCCGACCAATAACTTGAAAACGCGTCAAAGGATTTGAATGATATTTTGCACAGCTGTTAAGTACAATAAAATACAGGTCAAGTTCGATTTCCAGCATGATCCAAAAAATAGTTTTCGAGATAGGCCACTTTGAAAAATCAAATTTCATGAAATTTTGAGTTTCCGACTAATAACTTGAAAACGCGTCAAAGGATTTGAATGATATTTTACACAGCTGTTTAGAACAATAAAATACAGGTCAAGTTTGATTTCCAGCATGATCCAATAAATAGTTTTCGAGAAAGGCCACTTTGAAATCAAATTTTATGAACTTTTGATATTATAACGTGGCGGGGTATCATTTAATGTCCCATTACATGCCCTATTTTTTAAAAGTGCTTAACCAAATTTCAGCTTGTTTTCACCTATATTTTTCATTTTTTTCCTCCAAGGAAGGGTTCGTCCAAACCCCTTGAACCTCTCTGACTACGGGTATGCACCTACCTTTTCTAGTTGTCTTATGATCTTGAATTGTATAAAAACGTTGCTGTTTTCAAAGTTTTAGTGTCAATAATGTACACAGTGATTTCTGTGATATTTTTTAATGTCGTTGAGAGGTTATTGATTGGTCACTAACCTGCCAGTTTTAATGAACTCAAATATCTATACCTAGAAAAAAGGATTAGATGCAAAGATAGTAATTATATCCACTATCTGTTCAAATAATGAATGTTAATCAATACTATTTCAGGCTAATTAGTCAACATTTCCTACTGATTTCATGTTGATAGTGTAACAAAGTTAAATCTCTACAGATGTTTTATTAAATGTATTGATTGCCAATATTAAGGGTTATCTCCCCTAATATAACATTAATTAAATGATTTATCAAAGTTTAGAATTGAATTTTGTGATTGTTAGCATCAGTTTCATAATTTATTATGCCTAGATCACGTTTTCTGTATTATCTAGTTGACTGTAAGAATCGATGGGAGAATGTCTGGTTACATCACAATTCTTAATTAGAATTTAAATCGTTTATTTAGGTTAAAAAAAAAGTCGAACATTTCAGAGTCATGTCTTATTATTCAATTTGAAAGATACAATTAGGGTTGAATCATATGTAGTTTATTTTCAATCCAGGGCCAATTGTAAAACAGCAAGCAGCAGACGCTGGTCACTTTGAAGGCTGCTGGCTGTTTTCCGTTGTGGATTTTTAAAATTGTCATCTATATTGTAGGTTGTGTCACGTACACTTATTCCTCATCTCATTATCTTCTAATTTTTATACTTATTTGTTTGGTTTGATTTCAGTTTGACTAAAGACTATTATTATACCCCCGCTTCAACTACTTCCTGTTTACCGAATACTTTGATTTTGCACAAAGTTAACATGAATGCAAAATTTACATCAAAAGTTTTCTCAGCAGCTACAAGAGATAGAGGTCTGATATTTTGCATTTAGCTTTAGCCTATAGTCCCATATGCTGTATAGCCATTTTATGATCCAAGGTCAACTACTTCCTGTTTACCGAGTATTTAAATGTGTATGCATGGCATAGTTTTGGGAGCAGGGCTATCACTAGTAAGCAATATTCCATATTCTTTCGTTTTTTATATTAGCTCACAGATTTACTTGTTTTTGTATGTTTTTCCAAACTGATAGTAGTATCCTATGAAATGATTAAGCAGTTCCGAGAAAGACCTGAAGGGTTTGATTACTATAGCTTCCCCTTTTGCATCAAATTGTTATTGTAAATTTTTATTTTTTTTCAGAATATGATAGACGTGTCTCTCACGACAAATATCCAGGATGCCAGTATCTACCAGTTCCCACTTGATCTGGTGTCTGATCTTTTACAACAGGTAAGAGACTCTGCCTGGGCAAATAAACAAGCTTGATATAGGGCAAGTGTGTGAAATAATAACTGGTCAAGTAACAGGCATGATGTAGTTGATATTGTGTGTTTAATATATTTTGCTTGGGCAAATGACAGGCATGATTTAGTCTAGCAAGTGTATGTGATTTTAAATCTGAGAAAAAACAGGCATGATTAAGTTGGGCAAGAGTGTGGGATTTTTGGTATGGGCAAACATAAGGCATAATTTTCTTTCGCAAGCCACATGTGTGTAGAATATTTGGTCTTAGAAAACATAGTTAAATTGGACAAGTTGTGGAATATTTGGCAAATAACAGGCATGATAAAAGAAGACAAGTGCCTGAAACATTAGATCTTCTAATACTTTATATTGTTTAAATTGCTAGAATGATCAAGGTGTTTTCAGTACAAGAGGGATTTTCTATATATATATGTTATGACTTGGTATTATGCTATATAAAGGGATAATAGTGTTGGAACTCCTTGTTTTCTGGCGTATTTCAATCAATATTAATCACTAATTCAGTGGTCAATTCTTAACAAAAATGAACCATTATACCTAGTCTCCTTTCATTATAGACACAATTAAAAGGATAGAATCTGTCTGAGTAGGGTTACACAATTATTATTTTTCTCTGATGTTAGCTGAGACAAGCTTAATGTCCGTGACTTGACCTTTTGTTTGTTGTTTTCTTGATCCTTATTTGTCTTTCTACATCCTTCTTCCCTCAGATTACTCTAATGTAACAAGGTATGGGTATAATACTGAGGTGTAGAGTTTGTGTTCGTGAGACTATATCCCAGTCGAGAGGTGAAGAAATAATGAAATGTTTGAATTAATTACTTTCCTGGTCAGATGGAACAGTTGAAGCATGCACAACCACTTGTACATAATAAATGAAAAAGATATTGTATTAATCATACCCTCACAAACTAATTTCAGGAGGGAATATACCAGTGGGTATGTAGGACTCATTTTGTCTGCTTGTTTATATGTCTGTCTGTCTGTCTGCAAATATTTATAACAGTGTGCCAGAATCATATTATAATACTCTCTGAAAGTTTAAAGAGATATTGCTTATATCATGAACATAAATATGTCCTTTTGATCTATTAGATATTTTTACAGTGGTCTTCGTTATTTTAAAGGTGTTTCAGAAAGTCTCTTCATTTAACTTTGTTTAAAGCAACATTATTTTGAGGGTTTTTTAACTGTGCTAGTTATATGCCTGCTTTTGTTTTAATATGAATGCAGTACCAAAAAAAAACCTACAAATATGTTCTTATCTTTTTAAAAGTATCTATCCTTGATTTGATGTTAAATCAAACCAGCAGTCATTGCGTTGTGATTTAAAAAAGTAGGAAACTAAGAGACATACATGTAATGATTGTTAAAGTTAAAAGTTGATAATGAAATAAATTGGGCTAATGTTAGTTTAGACAAATTTCCTGTGTAAATCAGGGGCATTAAAAATAAATCCAGGAATAAAAAAGGTTCAGCAGCCTTCTATGTGGCAATTGTTCATTTGAGCTAGCTGTTTATGTAGATATCAAATATGTGTCAAATACATGTAAAAATTCCTCTGTATATTTGAAAGACATGAGCTCCCCTTAATATTTTATGTTTTGTTTGATTTCAGAACGCTGACTTCATCACCAGAGTTGCTCATGAAAACATAATAGTTGCCTTGGCACCATTGTTGGAAAATAATCACCCTACACAAGAAATCTGTGACTTTTTCAGCAAAGTAAGTTAATTATATTAAAAAAATCATATTTCTTATCAAATATTTTCAGAAATTTACTCAGATATACAAACTTGTTTTGATTTTACCATTGTATATGGTTGAAATAAAACCTCATTTAACTGTCAGTTAACTGTGAGTGTTCTCAAGTGAGTTCCTCTTTGTCCTGTATTTCTACTTGTAAAGCAATGATTAAAATTGAGGTTTCAACTCGTAAAGCAATGATTGAAATTGAGGTTTCAACTCGTAAAGCAATGATTAGAATTGAGGGTTTAACTTGTAAAGCAATGATTAAAATTGAGGTTTCAACTCGTAAAGCAATGATTGAAATTGAGGTTTCAACTCGTAAAGCAATGATTGAAATTGAGGTTTCAACTCGTAAAGCAATGTTTAACTTGTAAAGCAATGATTAGAATTGAGGTTTCAACTCCGAAAGCAATGATTGAAATTGAGGTTTTAACTCGTATAGCAATGATTAGAATTGAGTTTTTAATTAACTTCATTAATGATACTTAGTGGTCCTTGTTTTTCAGCATTGTAAGAACAGTCCCAGATCAAGCATTGTTATAGAACTGTTCACACCTGTTGTCACAAGAATTCTCAAACACAACACAGTAAGTCCTGAAAATAGGTAGAATATCAAACATTAATTAGAAATGTCCATATCAGATCCGATAGCATTCTGAGACTCCCATAAGTATAAGGTCTAGTTTTAAGCCAAGAGCATATGGGTTGAGGAAATACGTACATGTACAATGTATAATGGAACCTGATGTAGAAAACCCTTTCACATCTTTTTCACCTTAGACTGTAAAAAATCTATAGATGTACTAATTTTTAGCTCACCTGGACCGAAGGTCCATGTGAGCTATTACCATCACTTGGCGTCCGTCGTCGTCGTCGTCGTCGTCGTCGTCTGTCGTCTGTCGTCGTCGTCGTCGTCGTCTGTTAACAATTTTTCAAAAATCTTCTCCTCTGAAACTACCGAACAGAATTTAATGAAACTTGGTATGAATGATCCTTAGGGTGTCCTGCACCAAACTTGTGTTTTGATTTTTGATCCGTTAAAAAACATGGCCGCCGTTACTAAAAATAGACTAGGGGGGTCAGACTACTGTTTTTGGCTTATAAATCGAAAAGTATAAGAGATAAATGAAATCTGAGGCCACGCTACTGATTCAGCATCAAAAGCTCTACTTAAGTCTCCATTTGGTCAAAGTTGTCAGATGACCCCTTATAGGGGTTACAGCCCCTTGAAGGTGAAAAATAGCATTTTTTCATGTTTTTGGCCTACAGAATGAAAACTATTGCAGATAGAGATTAGCTGTTGCTTGCTTAAATGTTCAGCTCATTTAACTCTACAAAAGTCTCTATATGGTTGAAGTTGTCAGATGACCTCTTATAGGGGTTACGGCCCCTTAAAGGTGAAAAATAGCCATTTTTCATGTTTTTGGCCTACAGAATGAAAACTATTGCAGATAGAGATTAGCTGTTGCTTGCTTAAATGTTTAGCTCATTAAGCTCTACAAAAGTCTCCATAGGGTCGAAGTTGTCAGTTAACCCCTTATAGGGGTTACGGCCCCTGAAAAATAGCGTTTTTTCATGTTTTTGTCCTACAGAATGAAAACTATTGCAGATAGAGATTAGCTGTTGCTTGCTTAAATGTTCAGCTCATTTAGCTCTACAAAATTTTCCATAGGGTCAAAGTTGTCAGATGACCCCTTATAGGGGTTTCGGCCCTTGAAAAATAGCGTTTTTTCATGTTTTTGGCCTACAGAATGAAAACTATTGCAAATAGAGATTAGCTGTTGCTTGCTTAAATGTTCAGCTCATTTAGCTCTACAAAATTCTCTATAGGTTCGAAGTTGTCAGATGACCCCTTTTAGCGGTTACGGCCCCTGAAAAATAGCGTTTTTTCATGTTTTTGGCCTACAGAATGAAAACTGTTCCACATAGAGATTAGCTGTTGCTTGCTTAAATGTTCAGCTCATTTAGCTCTACAAAATTCTCCATAGGGTCGAAGTTGTCAGATGACCCCTTATAGGGGTTACGGCCCCTGAAAAATAGCGATTTTTCATGTTTTTGGCCTACAGAATGAAAACTATTGCAGATAGAGATTAGCTGTTGCTTGCTTAAATGTTCAGCTCATTTAGCTCTACAAAATTCTCCATAGGGTCGAAGTTGTCAGGTGACCCCTTTTAGGGGTTACGGCCTCTGAAAAGCGATTTTTCATGTTTTTGGCCTACAGAATGAAAACTATTGCAGATAGAGATTAGCTGTTGCTTGCTTAAATGTTCAGCTCATTCAGCTCTACAAAAGTCTCCATAGGGTCGAAGTTGTCAGATGACTCCTTATAGGGGTTATGGCCCCTTATAGGTGAAAAATGGTGTTTTTGGCCTATAGAATGAAAACTTGCAGGTAGAGAAAAGCTGTTGCTTGCTTAAATGTTCAGCTCATTTAGCTCTACAAAAGTATAGGGTCAACATCAAGACCAGGTGAGCGATTCAGGCTCCTGGGAGCCTCTTGTTTATTAAACCTTTTTAAAACCTAATATTATGTTTATGTTTTGCAATAATTAGTTGTTTTATTGTGATTTTGAATTAATTGAAATAATAAGGAATTAGCTAACTTTACAGGTTAGTTTTAATGACAGGGTCAGTGATGTAAAGGCCTTCCTATGGATATCATGTCCTCTTGTAAGCACTTGAGGTCTTGATATTGATATCATGTCCTCTTGTAAGCACTTTAGGTCTTGATATTGATATCAATCCTCTCCTGAGCATGGAAGGTCTTGATATTGATATCAATCCTCTCCTGAGCATGGAAGGTCTTGATATTGATATCAATCCTCTCCTGAGAATGGGAGGTCTTGATATGGATAACAGGTCCCTGGTCTAAATATGGCTTGGAAGCTTACGGCTGTTTCATTTGGACAAAATTACAAATATAAAAGCTAAATGTGTGAGAAAAAGGAATATTGCTTAACTTGTAACATTGAGCACCTTATTCATTTGTAAGTCTTAGCTGATTATGTCTCCCCTTCCCAGAAGGGGGAGACATATTGTTTTTGTGTCAGTTCTTCTTCTTCTTCTTCTTCTTCTTCTTCTTCTTCTCATACAAAGCGTGTCCGGGCCATAACTTTTTTATCCTTTGACATAGGGCTTTGATATTTGGCATGTAGATGTATCACCATGAGACGATGTGTCGCGTACAAGAATGACCTTCATATGACCTTGACCTTTGACCTAAAGGTCAAATTTTTGTTAATTTTACATCCAAAGTGTTCCGGGCCATAACTTTTTTATCCTTTGACATAGGGCTTTGATATTTGGCATGTGGATGTATCACCATGAGACGATGTGTCGCGTACCAGAATGACCGTCATATGACCTTGACCTTTGACCTCAAGGTAAAATTTTTGTTAATTTTACATCCAAAGTGTTCTGGGCCATAACTTTTTTGTTCTTTGACATAGGGCTTTGATATTTGGCATGTGGATGTATCACCATGAGTCGATGTGTCAGGTACCAGAATGACCTTCATATGACCTTGTCCTTTGATCTCAAGGTTAAATTAATGCTTATTTTACATGGAAAGTGTGTCTGTGCCATAACTTTTTTGTTCTTTGGCATAAGGCTTTAACATTTGACATGTTGATATATTACCATGAGATTATGTGTCGCGTACCAGAGTAACCTTCATATGACCTTGACCTTTGACCTGAAGGTGAAATTTAAGCTAATTTTACATGGAAAGCGTGTCCCGGTCATAGCTATTTATTCTTTGATATTTGGCATGTGGATGTATCACCATGAGACGATGTGTCGCGTACCAGAATGACCTTCATATGACCTTGACATTTGACTTCAAGGTCAAATTTTTGTTAATTTTACATCCAAAGTGTTCCGGGCCATAACTTTTTTGTTCTTTGACATAGTGCTTTGATGTTTGACATGTGGATGTATCACCATGAGACGATGTGTCAGGTACCAGAATGACCTTCATATGACCTTGTCCTTTGATCTCAAGGTTAAATTAATGCTTATTTTACATGGAAAGTGTGTCTGTGCCATAACTTTTTTGTTCTTTGGCATAAGGCTTTAATATTTGACATGTTGATGTATTACCATGAGATTATGTGTCGCATACCAGAGTAACCTTTATATGACCTTGACCTTTGACCTCAAGCTTAAATTAAAGCTAATTTTACATGCAAAGTGTCCTGGTCATAGCTTTTTATTCTTTGATATTTGGCATGTGGATGTTTCGCCATGAGACGATGTGTCGTATACCAGAATGACCTTCTCATGACCATGACCTTTCACCTTAAGGTCAAATAAATGATTTTTTCTACATCCATTGTGTTCCAGGCCATGACTTTTTGGTTCTTTGACATAGGGCTTTGATATTTGGCATGTGGATGTATCACCATGAGACGTTGTGTCCTGTACCAGAATGACCTTGACCTCAAGGTCAAATTTATGCTAATTTTATGTGCAAAGTGTGTCCTGGTCATAACTTTTTATCCTTTGATATCTAGCATGTGGATGTTTCGCCATGAGATGATGTGTCCTGTACCAGATTGACCTTCATATGACCTTGACCTTTGACCTCAAGATCAAATTAATGCTATTTTTACACGTAAAACATGTCTGGGTCATATATATTTTAATCCTATTCAAAAGGCTTTGAATTTATACATTTTAATGTGTCATCATGGGAACAATGTGTCACCAACCTTAATGACCTTGACCTGTGACTTCAATGTCAAATAAATGCTAATTTGACATGCAAAGCCTTCCAGGCCATAACTTTTTTATCCTTTGACATAGGGCTTTAGAATGCAGATGTATCATTAGTAAAAAAAATGTTGTACAATGTATGTCATTGTGACTTTGACCTTTTGACCTCAAGATTGAACTTGTGTTATTCAAGGAAGGGGAGACATCAGTTTTAGTGTGCTAAAACAGTTTTTCCTAGTTAACACCTGTTATCACCTGTAATGACTTAATACTTTCTTTTCTAGGACTTTGGAAAGTTTCCAAGAATGCGAGGTTTTGTTCAAGAATATATTCTGGCTCTTAACTGTCAAAATGATGGCTTCAATGTTGTCCAGAACTTCATAAGATGGTAACTTTATATGTTTAACTTTAGAACTGTTTTTTTCAATTTCCAACTTTTTTATATCAATAAGTTTGATTGAACTATATAATACTTATAGTTTTTATCTAATAACAAAAAAGAGTAATAGCATTAAATCCAGATAGATTGATACAATAAAGCTGGTAGATTTGTAAGGGGGGAGCATATTCCAGCAGATAACTGAAAAACGTCAAAATTAATTCCCCTAAAATTTATTTTCCTAATGTAATTCAACAGTAAAAAATCAGATTTGCTTGAAAGTATGTGATATTGATTTTGTATAAAATCGCAAAATAACCATCTATATAGTTCATGTAGTAATATAAGCACTCTGATATATGAAATAAAGGTCATAATAAAAATAACTTGGAGGATTCATCTGAATGTCCAAGAGAATGACAAAACACAGAAGACACACTGGAAAAATTGAAGATCACAATGGTCCTGACTTGGTACACACATTTCACAAGAAATGGTAGGTTAAACCAGGTTTTATGGCACTCCAAACCTCCCTCTTTCATTGCAATCTTAAGGACTGGTAGTAACACACAACATTGCTGTGAAATGCTTTATAATAATGAATCCGAATCTGAAAGGTATAAACCAAGTAGAAATTATAAATGAACTTTTATTTTGACAGTATGCATGGTCCAGCATTAGTTTGTCCTCATCCTCGAGTTTTACCTAACTTAGTGGCCGTCTGTCTGGCAGCTGTCTACAGTCTCTTTGAAGACAAGAAAATGTAAGCTTTATTCTTAGACAAGAAAATGTAAGCTTTATTCTTAGACAAGAGTCTATATATACTGTCTTTATATATGTTAGAGGCAATAGGTATAATTAGGCATTAAGCTTAAATCCTAGGCAATAAGATAATACCTAGTCATTAGTGTTAATGACTAAATAGAATTTGGCATTAAGCTTAATGCCTAGGATTTAGGTCTAATACCTGATTTTTTTTCATGAAAATTATTCTTATTGCCTAACCAGATAATCTGATGCATCATGAAAAGAAAATTTGAAATTAAAGTTTCAATATTGATAAGTTTAACTGTTTCTTTGGATGGCTAGCCCAATTTCAAACAAAATCAAATATTTTTTATTTCTTTATTTTATTTTATGTTGACAAGATGATAAAATACATGGCCACTATTACTAAAAATAGAATATATTTAAAGGTAAATTTATATTTGGAGTTTAAAATGTTTAAGGCAGCAACCATTTGAAATTCTGGGGGGGGGGGGGGGGGGGGAGGGGCATGGATTTTTTTGAAAAAAAAATATTTTGTTTTCAATTTTTGGGGAAAAAAATAAATTGTCCTTGACCCAGAAAGAAAAAAAATAAATTGTTTTGGTGAGCCTGGACTACACAGCGTAAACAAAATAAATTGCGAATACAAGAATTGTTTTCGGTGTTGTTCAAAAAAAAATTATCGTCTTCGAAAAATTTTGAAAAAAATAAAATGTCGAGGGGCTAAAATCCATACATGTACCCCCCCCCCAAAAAAAAATCAAATGGTTGCTGCCTTAGGAAACTTTGAGAATTGCCATAACTTTGGTGAAAATATTAAAAAGCCGTTATAAAATTTATCGAAACAAAAACAGAGTATTTGGTACGTAATATGATGGATCCATAAATCTTTATGTCAGCAACACAACAACCATAAATAATGACCTGCTGAAGGTACATAATGTCGATGCTTTCGTCGTATTGGTGGTCAGTGATGTAAAAAAAATCAAATGATTCCGAACAAATCAGAATATATGAAATTTTTTTCCAAAAAATTATCTGTAGTAAACAATATATATAATGTAAGCTTTTTTTAGCTCACCTGGCCAAAGGCCATGTGCGCTATTGCCATCACTTGGCGTCCGTCGTCGTCGTCGTCCGTCGTCGTCGTCGTCGTCGTCGTTAACTTTTCTTCAAACTTCTTCTCCTCTGAAACGGCTGCACAGATTCAAACCAAATTTGGTCTGGTGGTACTTTAGGGTATCCCCCACAGAACTGATGTGGGGATTTTTGATTCGTCGAAAAACATGGCCGCCGTTGCTAAAAATAGACCAGGGGGGTCAGACTACTGTTTTTGGCTTGTAAATCAAAAAGTATAAGAGATAGATGAAATCTGATGCCACGCTACTGCTTCAGCATCAAAAGCTCTACAAAAGTCTCCATTGAGTCGAAGTTGTCAGATGACCCCTTATGGGAGTTACGGCCCCTTAAAGGTGAAAAATAGCATTTTTTCATGTTTTTGGCCTATGGAATGAAAACTAGTGCAGATAGAGAGAAGCTGTTGCTTGCTTAAATGTTCAGCTCATTTAGCTCTACAAAAGTCTCCATAAGGTCAAAGTTGTCAGATGACCCCTTATAGGGGTTATGGCCCCTTAAAGGCAAAAAATAGAGTTTTTGGCCTATAGAATGAAAACTATTGCAGATAGAGAAAAGCTGTTGCTTGCTTAAATGTTCAGCTCATTTAGCTCTACACAAGCCTCCATAGGGTCGAAGTTGTCAGATGACCCCTTATAGGGGTTACGGCCCCTTAAAGGCAAAAAATAGTGTTTTTGGCCTATGGAATGAAAACTATTGCAGATAGAGAAAAGCTGTTGCTTGCTTAAATGTTCAGCTCATTTAGCTCTACAAAAGTCTCCATAGGGTCAAAGTTGTCAGATGACCCCTTATAGGGGTTATGGCCCCTTAAAGGCAAAAAATAGAGTTTTTGGCCTATAGAATGAAAACTATTGCAGATAGAGAAAAGCTGTTGCTTGCTTAAATGTTCAGCTCATTTAGCTCTACAAAAGTCTCCTATGGTCGAAGTTGTCAGATGACCCCCTATAGGGGTTACAGCCCCTTAAAGGCAAATATAGTGTTTTTGGCCTATGGAATGAAAACTATTGCAGATAGAGAAAAGTTGTTGCTTGCTTAAATGTTCAGCTCATTTAGCTCTACAAAAGTTTCCATAGGGTCAAAGTTGCCAGATGACCCCTTATAGTGGTTACGGCCCCTTAAAGGCAAAAAATAGTGTTTTTGGCCTAAAGAAAGAAAACTTTTGCAGATAGAGAAAAGATGTTGCTTGCTTAAATGTTCAGCTCAATTAGCTCTACAAAATTCTTTTTAGGGTTGAAGTTGTCAGATGACCCCTTAAAGGGGTTATGGCCCTTTAAAGGTGAAAAATAGTGTTTTTTGCTTTGGAATGAAAACTATTGCAGATAGAGAAAAGCTTTTTATTGGTTAAACATTCAGCTCATTTAGCTATACAAAAGTCTTCAAAGGGTTGACATTAAGACCAGGTGAGCGATTCAGGCTCCTGGGAGCCTCTTGTTTCTGTAGTAGGTCGGGCACATACCAGTTCATTTGTATGAGGGTATGGATGTAGGTGTCCTCAATTCTTTATTCTGTAATTTTTTTAGCCCTTTATTCTTTATTCTGTAAAGGGTTTGGTGGGGGTTTAGTCAATTTTCACATTATTCTTTATTCTGTAAGGGTCATTATTCTCTATTTTTTAATTGTTTTTACCATAGATTGTTCTTTATCTGTTAACTTTTTTGGCCATTATTCTCTATTCTGGAAACCCCATCCACACCCTCTTATATTTACAAATGTTATATTTAAGATGTTTTAATGTTTCAATAGTGAAGATCAATCTGTATTGGTGGTTAGGAAAATGTACACATTGTTCTTGTTTGTGGTGACTAATTTTGTCCTTGTCCTTCCCTTTCGCTGTTTTGACAATGGTTGAATGCCCAATTGATACCTTTTTAGCTCACCTGGCCAAAGGCCATGTGAGCTATTGCCATCACTTGGCGTCCGTCGTCGTCGTCGTCGTCCGTCGTCGTCGTCGTCCGTCGTCGTTAACTTTTCTTCAAACTTCTTCTCCTCTGAAACGGCTGCACAGATTCAAACCAAATTTGGTCTGGTGGTACTTTAGGGTATCCCCCACAGAACTGATGTGGGGATTTTTGATTCGTCGAAAAACATGGCCGCCGTTGCTAAAAATAGACCAGGGGGGTCAGAATACTGTTTTTGGCTTGTAAATCAAAAAGTATAAGAGATAGATGAAATCTGATGCCACGCTACTGCTTCAGCATCAAAAGCTCTACAAAAGTCTTCATTGAGTCGAAGTTGTCAGATGACCCCTTATGGGAGTTACGGCCCCTTAAAGGTGAAAAATAGCATTTTTTCATGTTTTTGGCCTATGAAATGAAAACTATTGCAGATAGAGAGAAGCTGTTGCTTGCTGAAATGTTCAGCTCATTTAGCTCTACAAAAGTCTCCATAAGGTCAAAGTTGTCAGATGACCCCTTATAGGGGTTATGGCCCCTTAAAGGCAAAAAATAGAGTTTTTGACCTATAGAATGAAAACTATTGCAGATAGAGAAAAGCTGTTGCTTGCTTAAATGTTCAGCTCATTTAGCTCTACACAAGCCTCCATAGGGTCGAAGTTGTCAGATGACCCCTTATAGGGGTTACGGCCCCTTAAAGGCAAAAAATAGTGTTTTTGGCCTATAGAATGAAAACTAATGCAGATAAAGAAAAGCTGTTGCTTGCTTAAATGTTCAGCTCATTTAGCTCTACAAAAGTGTCCATAGGGTCAAAGTTGTCAGATGACCCCTTATAGGGGTTATGGCCCCTTAAAGGCAAAAAATAGTGTTTTTGGCCTATGGAATGAAAACTATTGCAGATAGAGAAAAGTTGTTGCTTGCTTAAATGTTCAGCTCATTTAGCTCTACAAAAGTTTCCATAGGGTCAAAGTTGCCAGATGACCCCTTATAGTGGTTACGGCCCCTTAAAGGCAAAAAATAGTGTTTTTGGCCTAAAGAAAAAAAACTTTTGCAGATAGAGAAAAGATGTTGCTTGCTTAAATGTTTAGCTTAATTAGCTCTACAAAAGTCTTTTTAGGGTCGAAGTTGTCAGATGACCCCTTGAAGGGGTTATGGCCCTTTAAAGGTGAAAAAAGATGTTTTTTTGCTTTGGAATGAAAACTATTGCAGATAGAGAAAAGCTTTTTATTGCTTAAACATTCAGCTCATTTAGCTATACAAAAGTCTTCAAAGGGTTGACATTAAGACCAGGTGAGCGATTCAGGCTCCTGGGAGCCTCTTGTTGCTATGTTTTTTTTTATCGTCTTGCCAATATGCAAAGTTTCAGTTTCATTGATTCAGTGGTTTCCGAGGAAAAGATTTCTGAAATTGTAAACGGACGTCGAACGATGACGAACACATAGTGATGGCATAAGCTCACATGGCCTTTGGCCAGATCAGCTAAAATACAAAAATATTAGAAATAAATAATATTTGATTTTGTTTGAAATTGGGCTACCTACTAGTATCCAAAGAAATACTATTTCAGCTAAACTTACTAATATTGAACCTTTAATTTCAAATTTTCTTTTCATGATGTATCAGATTATCTGGTTAGGCAATAAGAATAATTTTCATGAAAAAAAATCAGGCATTAGACCTAAATCCTAGGCATTAAGCTTAATGCCAAATTCTATTTAGGCATTAACACTAATGACTAGGTATTATCTTATTGCCTAGGATTTAAACTTAATGCCTAATTATACCTATTGCCTCTAACATATATATTTGTAAGGGTAAGGTTTTGTCAGGAATTTTATTTCTGACAACTAGCTGGATAGATATAGCTATCAAAACAAACAGCAATAGAAATCATTGATTAAGATGTGAGGTATAAGGGAACATTTCAGATCTGCTTTAAGTCAATAGTGGATTTGTTTTGTAATTTAACAATACATTTTTCACATAGCATTATGTTGTTCTTTGTAATAAGTTTTCCGTACATTTAAGCTAAACAGCTGTATTTTATTTGGTGAATGACTTTCTTAATATTTTACATCAGTCATTATGTAATGTATTTCCTTGTAAAATGGAAATCAATATTTTGTTAAACAATAAATCTGTTTTATGTGAAATTAAAATCTGATGACAAATTACAACACTTGAAATATAGTGGAGACATCCTTTGCTAGAGTGATATCTGAGACGTCAGTCTCCAGAGTCTGGGAAATAAAAGAAACGTTTGTCTGGAGGGATCTTTTTCAAAGCTTACAGAGAAATATCCTGTTTTATTTCTTTTTGAGGGATTAAATTTGATGTGAATTTTTTTATATTCTTCAAGGGATCGATCAGACATTTTTTTGGTTTGAAATGTCTTTCAATATAGAAATAGATATAAACCACAATTTGTTCTTTTTTATAATTTTTGTGTTTATACTTTTTTCATTCTTTTACTTTTGAACAGCTAGGAATTATAAGCCCATGCTTCCTTATATTCTACTTTCATTTAACTCATAATCTTAACATAGATGACCCGAAGGGTAGGTGAGCTATTGTCATCACTAGGCATCTGCCATCCATCATCCGTCTTTGTCGTCCGTTTACTTTTCTTAGAAAAATCTTCTCTGAAACCACTGAAGGGATTGCTTTCAAACTTTGTACAGTTGGTCTTTAGGATCTCCTCTACCAAGTTTGTAAATTAATATGCCTGCTGACCAACCAACATGGCCACTGTTGCTAAAAATAGAACTGGAGAGTCAGACCATAGTTTTGGCTAATAGCTCAAAAAGTATAAGAGAAAATCCAAAGCAATGTTAACCCTCCTTCTTGAACAAAATAAGCTCTACAAATTCTTCATTGAGTTGATTTATGGGATGACTCCTTATGGGAGTTATTTCCCCTTAATTATCAAAATAGACCATTGTCACAGTTTTTATACGACCGCAAAAAAATTGCAGACGTATAATGGTATGATGCTATCGTCGCATCTGCGTAGTTGTCTGTTAACTTTAGTGTATTCACAATAACTTTAGTTCTAGTTATCCTAATGCAATGAAATTTGACAATGATATTCCTTACCATTAAAGGATGGATGGGATTGTTTTTGGGGGTCCCCTCCTTTAGGGGCCAAACTTGTGTCATTTTGTTTGTTCCCACAATAACTTTTGTTCTGGTTTACCAAATGCTGTGAAATTTTACAATAATGTTTCATACCGTAAAAGGTTGAATGGGATTGATTTATGGGGCCTCATCTTTATTAGTCCCCTACCGGCGAAAGCCGAAGGGGACTATAGGTTTGCGCTCCGTCTGTCTGTCCGTCTGTCTGTCTGTCTGTCTGTCTGTCCGTCTGTCACGCCTCAGTTTTCCACACTTTTTTTCTAAACGCTTATAGATAATGAACTGATTTTTGGTATGTGAGTTTACCTTGATGAGTTACAGATCAAGTTTGAGTTTCGTGCCGGTCCGCAAATTTTTATGGGAGTTATGGCCCTTTGAACTTTGAAAATTCACTAAAATTTCAGTTTTCCGCACTTTTTTCTAAACGCTTATAGATAATGAACTGATTTTTGGTATGTGAGTTTACCTTGATGAGTTACAGATCAAGTTTGAGTTTCATGCCGGTCCACAAATTTTTATGGGAGTTATGGCCCTTTGAACTTTGAAAATTTGCTAAAATTTCAGTTTTCCGCACTATTTTTCTAAACGCTTATAGATAATGAACTAATTTTTGGTATGTGAGATTACCTTGATGAGTTACAGATCAAGTTTGAGTTTAATGCCGGTCCACAATTTTTTATGGGAGTTATGGCCCTTTGAACTTTGAAAAAATTCAATAAAATATCAGTTTTCAGCACTTTTTTCTAACACTTATAGATAATGAACTGATTTTTGGTATGTGAGTTTTCCATGATGAGTTACAGATTAAATTAGAGTTTCCTGCCGGTCCACAAATTTTTATGGGAGTTATGGCACTTTGAAGTTAGAAAATCCATTGCAATTTTATTTTCTACACTTTTTTATTGTTCCTTGTAGATAATAAACTGATCAAGTTTAGGTATTCATTTTTTTGACAAATTGTTACCAGTGACTGAAATATGAGGCCGGTAGGGGACTATGTATTGTTTTGCAATACTCTCAGAATGCTTGTTCATTTAGACATTAGGGGCCCAAAATGGACAAACAATGCAACTTGTGTTTTTGGTCCGATTTTGAAAAAAACTTTTTTGCATGTTCAATTTTGTCAAGTTGTCAGAGGAATAATTATTGCAGCTTCCCCTTTTTTACATTACGAAATTAGGGGCCAAAAATGGCTGACCCCATTTTCATGCTTCAGTGACATGGTGAACTTAGGTATTTTTTCAGGACATAAACTTTTTTGTAAGACTTTTGTGGACAATGAATTGCTTGAAAAGTATAATAGCTAAGCATCTGATATTGGGGATACAGACAGTTGAGGTTATGGTCTATGCAACTGTCACCATGCCGTGTGACCCTGACCCCATTTTTACACTCAAGTGACTGGGTGAACTTAGATCTTTTTTTCAGGCAGTACACTTGTTTGTAAGACTTTTGTGGAAAAGAAATTTCTTGAAAAGGGTAATACCTAGACATCTGATATTTGGTATTCAGACACATGCGGTTATGGTCTACACAACTGACATCATGCCATGTGACCCTGACCTCAGTTTTCAAATTCAACGACTCTGTCAACTTAGGATTTTTGGGGTTGTAAACTTCTTTGTAAGACTTTTGTGGAGGATGAATCAATTGAAAAGTATTATAATTAAGCATCTGATATTTAGTATGTAGACACTTGAGGTCATGGTGTACTAAAGGCCTAGATAGATTATGAATGAGTTTTACAATGGTGCCGACAGGCGAAACATACTTTTAGTGGCCACACTTGTTTTTCTTTGTTCTTTCTCATTTTCCATACCTTTGTTACAGAGCCATGCAGAACAACACACTAAGTGTAACATTTGACCAGCAAGAATGGGAGATGAAATTAAGGCTGTATGTCGGCATGTTGACCACTATGTAAGTTTGAATATTATCATATACCTTGTATTCATGATATTGAGTGCAACATATCCTTTACATGAACAAAGATGTTGAATTTTGTCCTTTCAACCACAGAATGGTTTGGTGAATGAGCTTAGTTTGATCAATAGTAGCAAATATTCTATCCTTGTTCACAAGACATAAATTAGCCAACAACAATCAATCAATGGGAATTTGAATGTCAGAAAACTGGGAGGGGCTCAGTACAGCACAACAAACATGTATGCAATAACTTGGATTCTAACATAAAATAATCAATACTGTAAACCAATTAACTTTCGCGTGCGATAAATGTTCGCGGGTTTCCCGAGCACTTTACATCCGCGAAATTTTGTAGTCGCGAATAAGTCTTTGAGAAGTTGAACTCGTTAAACGAATCTCGAAAACCGCGAATGTTTGTTTTCGTGAAAAAGTCCAATGTAATGAAACCGTGAAACTTTGTAGCCGCGAAAGTTTGTTGGTTTACAGTAAATAGATTTGTACTCATTAAAACTGATACATCAGACTGCATAAAGTTTTTTTTTGTAAATAAATTTCCTGAAGCTGAAAATACAGGTCCAAAAAGGTGAAGTTTAGTTCATATGATATTTTGAAGATATTTGAATAAAATAGAATTGAAATTAAAATGCAAGATTCAAAATTTGATTTTAAGTAACTGCATGATTTAAGGAAGTAAAATAATGTTTATTTTTTTCTGGGGTGGTATCTTGTTATTTTATAGTAGGTCTAATAATTAGATGACAAAGGCACCATTCCTTATGATACTACTGTGATATTTCATTGTTTTCCATCGGGTATCAATTTTCATGGATTTCATGGATGGGAATGATCCACAAAATTTGGTAACCCATATAAAGGACCCACATATTACTATGCATACTCCAAACTTCAGAACCATGAATTTACAAATTCTTAAACTGACCTTTTTTTTTTAACAATTCACTATAATTGGTACCCCCCAAAAAATTTATCCACAGTACGTCAGAACCATTATTATAATCAAAGTTTATATTGTTTATACTTCTTGTTTTAATAACTTCTTTGTGTTTTTTGTTCTTTCACTTGTCATCTAGTTAACTTTGATGTGAAAGTCAAGGTCAAGATTTAGTGGTTTTATCTTACATCAAAAGTTATACAATTAGTTATTTCTTTGTCAAATTAGGATAACTTCTGTTTTTCCCCACATTTTCTTTATTTGATAATATGCCAAAATAATTTAAAAAAGTTTTTTTTGGTCAAAAAACCATTGTTGATAAAGAATCTTGAAGTTTTTAATTATATTCCTTTGGAAGCTGCTTACATTGGAAACATTTCAATTAAGATTTGTTTTTATCCTGGTTTAATTAAATCAGTTTATTTTAAATTATGTTATTGATCAGATGACGCAAGTTCAAGCAGTTTGCGTTACATGGTCTTATTGATTTTATTTAAAGTATCATCAGTTACATTAAAAGAAAGAGAGAAATTTACTAATTCTAGCTGGTGGAAATGATCTCGTTGCCTCTATTGAACACAATAATTACAGAAAATGTTTGGTCAGGTTCACGCCATCATAATAACAAGTCTGCTGTCCTCACATGATGATGGTGGTATTTAGCTATACTTCCTGAATATAATCTTCATCCCAAAGGTTTTTCATTGTTCTAATGTGACATCAATACTGGAGCTGTGTAAAAAAGATTTGATCATTTCTTTGTGCGGCTTCAACTATTCTTTTTCAAATCTTTTTTTTTTGTTCTAAAGAATGAGGCAATTGGTTAAAACTGATTTTGTGATAGTATATTCTTTAGACTACAATAAAATATTTCACATGTTTAAGGTCATCAAAATCTGGGTCAAAGGTCAACCAGTCAAAATAGTTCATTGAATATTGAGTCATGTCATGATGAATGTGCTCTTTGTTATTTCTGAGAGATTTGTATTGGTTTCATGATTTATATTGATCTCGAGGTTGTTAATATTTGGGTTTTGAGGACGCTTGTTATGGATCAATGTTACTTTTTATACGGCCGCAAAATTTTGCGATCGTATAATGTTATGGCGATGTCGTCGTCGTCGTCGTCGTCGTCGTCGTTGTCGTCTGGGAACATTTGGTTTCCGTGCGATAACTTAGTAAATGTTGACCAATTGTTTTAAGATTTGGATATGATGTTTGTAACCACTAAAGGAAGGTTGGTATTGTATTTGGGGTTTGTAGCCCCTACCGTTTTAGAAAAAAGGGCCAAAAGGGGCTAAAACGGGTGTATTGACAAAACTGTTGTAAAATGTTTGTTATTCATTCGATTTTGAAAATTCTTTTTTTAATGAATTCCTCATTAAATTCTGTCAACTAAATGTGTCAATGATTTTGATATTTATTGCACCGTTACATTGCTACAGGGGGTCAAATAGGGGCCACACCCCAAAAATCGACTTTTTTATTTGTGGTCCGATTTTCAAAATCTTTTTTTCATTGGAATCCTTGTGAAAATCCCTGCCTGCGTTTTTCAATCAGATTTTCAATATCTCTTACCGTTTTTGAGAAATTAGGGGTCAAAGGGGCCAAAAACGCCATTTTTAAAAGTTTGTCAATGCAAATAGTTTTATACCAAAAATCAAGTTATAGTGGGCCTGCCAATTGTTATGAAGTTTATATATGATGATTATATCCACTAAAGGAATCTTGGTTTTGTATTTGGGGTTTGTGGCCCCTACTGTTTTAGAAAAAAGGGCCAAAAAGGGCTAAAACGGGTGTATTGACAAAACTGTTGTAGAATGTTTATTATTCATTAGATTTTGAAAATTCTTTCTTTGTTGAATTCATCATTCAATTCTGTCAACAAAATGTGTCAATGATTTTGATATGTTTTTCACCATTACATTGTTACAGGGGGCTAAAGACAGGCCATGCCCATAAAATCAACTTTTTTATTTGTGGTCCGATTTTCAAAATCTTTTTTTCATCGGATTCCATGTACACAATTTCCTATTATTTTTTATAGGATTAGCAATATCTTTTACCATTTTTGAGGAATTAGGGGTCAAAGGGCCAAAATTGTAAATTAATACATGGATGGAAATAAGGCTTTTTGTATAAGATGTTGATGTAAATATATTTGTCAAAAATGCATTTCTATAAGTCCACCACAGGATGCATGTGTCAAAAAGCTTTGTAAGTCCACCATGGGCTTCATGTGACCAAAGCAATGGACTATCCATATTGGGTCTCCAACGTACAGGGTTCAACTTGTTGCGGTCGTATCATGCTGTGCTCGGCGTAGCTTTTTATTGACATGTAAATTTTTAAAACCAAAGAAATTCTGTTTTACATGTATATATTTTTTATTTAGACATAATCAGGAAATATTATGCCATCAGATGCCTTAGATCAGTAAATTATTAATTGACACCACTATCACAATGTTTTCTCTTAAATCAGTTTCTTCAAAAACAACAAAAGTTTGTATAAGAATTGATCAAAGTGCGGTAACAGTTGCATCTGATACTGATAAATGTTTGTGAATGAACTATTCATTATGAATGGTATAAGAAATAAATTGTGTCATTTGATTTTTGAATTAATGTAATATATGCTCAATATATGTAAAGGATAAGTATAAACGAGTTAAGGATGATTGTATGTACTGTAAGGACAAACAGCTGGTGTGTACAAGTATTTATTGGTATTTTTACTTATTCATTGATGTGAAATATATCTTAAGGGTAACATCTTTCTGTATTCATTTTATTATTATACAACTTAACAGCCAATCTGCAAGAAAACCATGCAAAATCCTAAATTTTGTTCCAAACCAATATTTTCATATCATCTTAATGGATGGTTCAACTAAAAGACCTTCATGAAAGACTTATTTAGGCAAAATATTTTTCCGGGAAATTCAAGATGGCCAACCTACAGGGCTCATCAGTATTCCTGGCTTTCTGACTGATGGGTTTTTATAGTCATGACTATAGGCTAAAGAGCCTCTGCAGCGACTATAGCAGTAAAACTGCTATTTAAGACTTGCTATGTGCCATGGGTCGTCCAGCCCATGACACCCCACCGCCAATGTTAGCTGCTCCAGAGTATCCTTCGTTGTCGCTGGAACAGTGCCCGTCTTGCACCACGGGGAGGTACTGGTCGGAATTTGCAAGATTCCTGGCTTTCTTTACAAAATCAGCTTGAATAATTACAAAACCTCAAGTATTACAAAGTTTCTTTTTGTCCATTTATCTTCAAATTATCAAAAGTTAGTGTAAGACCAGCGGCAATGAAAATGTCATCCTCTGATATTTACTCTGTCTGTCTGTCTGTTTATCTACAATTCTAATGTCAGGTCTTGAATTGTTCAAAAGTTCTGCATATTAAGTTCATGATAACCTTATTTCCCTTTAAAGAAAAGATTATGAGTGATATAATTTTTATTTGACAGGTCAACGTATGACGACTGGAGACACATACTTGGTAGCTTGCTTCAACCCATTCCTTTCCCTAACGAGTAGGTATTATCTGTGGGTTAATGTTAAGACAGAAGAGTTTATATGTTCAATTTATCACAAATGTTCTGATGTTTTGAATTTTTTAAAGAACAAAATGATTTGCTGTAAGCTAAATTTGATATTGTTCATCACATGATGATCAGATCTGCCAAAAATGTTTATGTTGAAAGTTACTTGACCATAAGAGCTATTGAAATCTTATAGATACAAATCTGTTAGGTAAATGGGACTGCATGTATAAAAACTCCAATATGTATGAAAGTTATCAGATGACCCCTTGTAAGAGTTGTGGCCCTTAAAAAAATATATAGCCATTTTATGCCTGATATATGGAAAAGCAGAAGAAGATAGAGAGAAACCTTTGCTTGCTTTTATTTCATCTGATCAAAACTTCTGTGTAAATGATTTATTTTAAGTCAGGACTCATGAGCTTTACAATTTCTTGGTAGCCTTATGGATTATTAACTTAATGGGTTACTTTGTGCCATTATTGAAAGAGAGTAACTTTAAGATGATTAGGGAAAGAGACAGATCAATGTCTGTAGACATAATCCCTTTTAAGCTGTATATATTAACCTTATTTATATCATATTTTACAGCGCAATTGTGGATGAAACATTTACATCGTAAGTACTCTAGTACTGGTTTAGAATTGGAGAAAATGATTGACTACTGTCTCAAGGGCTAATCTGATCTTTTGATAAGAAATATATAAATATAACTTTCTATTCCCACTTTCATAACCCAGTTTCTTACTACCTTGTAGATAGTTTATACCATTCTTGAGGGTGTGGATGGGGTATAAAGAATTGAGAAAAATGTTAAAAATTTAACAGAGAAAGAATAATGTCCCGGAGGAATGAAAAATGGAGAATATTAACCCTAAAAGTATAAAGAACAATGTGAAAAATGCTCCTAAGATTGTAAAAAAATAATGAGATTGATGACAAAATATTTCAAAGAATAGAGGAAAAAAGGGTAGAAAAATAATATAAACTACATTGAGCATCCGTCCTCCCCGATTCCCCAATATAAACTACATTGAGCATCCCTCCTCCCCGATTCCTCATTATCTGTTATAAACTACATTGAGCATCCCTCCTCCCCGATTCCTCATTATCTGTTATAAACTACATTGAGCATCCCTCCTCCCCGATTCCCCATTATCTGTTATAAACTACATTGAGCATCCCTCCTCCCCGATTCCCCATTATCTGTTATAAACTACATTGAGCATCCCTCCTCCCCGATTCCTCATTATCTGTTATAAACTACATTGAGCATCCCTCCTCCCCGATTCCTCATTATCTGTTATAAACTACATTGAGCATCCCTCCTCCCCGATTCCTCATTATCTGTTATAAACTACATTGAGCATCCCTCCTCCCCGATTCCCCATTATCTGTTATAAACTACATTGAGCATCCCTCCTCCCCAATTCCCCATTATCTGTTATAAACTACATTGAGCATCCCTCCTCCCCGATTCCCCATTATCTGTTATAAACTACATTGAGCATCCCTCCTCCCCGATTCCTCATTATCTGTTATAAACTACATTGAGCATCCCTCCTCCCCGATTCCTCATTATCTGTTATAAACTACATTGAGCATCCGTCCTCCCCGATTCCTCATTATCTGTTATAAACTACATTGAGCATCCCTCCTCCCCGATTCCTCATTATCTGTTATAAACTACATTGAGCATCCCTCCTCCCCGATTCCCCATTATCTGTTATAAACTACATTGAGCATCCCTCCTCCCCGATTCCCCATTATCTGTTATAAACTACATTGAGCATCCCTCCTCCCCGATTCCCCATTATCTGTTATAAACTACATTAAGCATCCCTCCTCCCCGATTCCCCATTATCTGTTATAAACTACATTGAGCATCCCTCCTCCCCGATTCCCCATTATCTGTTATAAACTACATTGAGCATCCCTCCTCCCCGATTCCCCATTATCTGGTAAGTTAAGTGAATATGTCAGGGGACACGTGAGAAACTGTACATGTTTCCCCTTTACAGAAAAAGAAATCAACAACCTACAAAGATTTAAATTTGGATTATTGTTTATTATCATAAACAGGGATTGGTATTAATTTATAAATAAATTAGCAATAGAGATGGATCATCTCATGTTTGTCACGACCAGTGTCTAGATCTATTGATCTGTAATGATAACTTCAGTGATAACGTCTTAATGAAGCTATTTAAAAAATAACGTGATTCTGGTTTTACTAAAAGATGGGAACAGAACTTAGAATGGGAGAGAGAATAGAATGGAAAACAGAGTATTTATTTAATGGTTATGAGAATAAGTTTGTAATCTGGCCCTTAAATGTAAATTCAAAGCTAGAAATCTAAATAAATGCATCTACAAGGATTAAAAAAAAACCTTAAAGTGTACATTTCTGTCTCATGGTTATGAATTTTCATAAAGAGAATATAAAAAACTTAAATCACAAGCACCACTGTAGCAGATTTACTGTGGAGAAAGGATAAAACGATGCGTTCAGTTTCGATTCTATATTTTCTCTAAACGTTCCATACAAGATGTCACTATGTAGCAACATTATAAATCAATTGTTACGTTAAAATGGCGCTATAAAACGTTACATAAATGGCCGAACTAAAAGAAGTGAATAATAAATAAAAGAAACAAACTATTTCACAACACATATATGACAAATAAAAGTAAAAAAATAACCATATTTTCGTTTTGTTTCGTGTTATGCTTCCTTGTTTTAGTGACTACACCTGAGTCAACTATATATTACCTTAATAATTGTAATTTCGTGACCAAAGAAAAGTCTTTCAGAATCATACATAAAGGAATCTCCTTGCTATAGAATCATGTGTTTCCCAATATAGTAAATCTTTTTGTAATTATATTTGTTTTCTAAGGAATGACCATATATTCTCTGAATTGTCTTGTTTCAATCCTATGGTCTTACACTACATAAATCAAAGGGATCTATCATTCATTTACATAATGTTCCATTTGAACTCATTATTAAAAGTATGTTTAATGGTTTTCACGTTGCTTTGTTGTTAATGCTTAGCTTAAAAGTTAAGATCAAATAAAAAATGATTTTAATTGTCTGGCCTGTGAAGCAGAGCGGGACATAGGTGTTACTTTACTGTGGGCAGTGTTAACTTTTGTGTTAAGGTTTTATGAGCACCTCCATTTCTCAAGAACTATAAGTCCTAGGTTGGTGAAACTCTGTATGCATATGCCCCGGAAGAAGCTTAGCACAGTTGCATCACCATCTTTTGACTTTGACGTTGATTTTTTGATTATACTATAAGTGACTTTGATAATTCTTATTGCACACATGAGTATGATGTACAATGTTTTAGTTTTACAAGAACCTTTTGATCTCAGAAAATGAACATCCTTATAAAATTTATGAAAATATAGTGGAAGTAAGAAAATATATTGTTTCTGATGGTGCGAGACATACTTTAGTGTTAACTCTTGTATTTGGTATTATCTTAGCTTAATTTAATGCTGATGGTGTGTTCAAATCTCAATTTTTTGTATTATATTATATAACAGTTATATGTATTCCTAAACCATCTTACATTCAATAAGACAAAACATTTACATAAGTAAAGTGAGACTGATATTCGATGTTCGATATTCGATATTCAATTTTTTGAATATCAAACTGAATATCAAACGGTAAATTTTACCGTTTGATATTCATTCGATATTCATTTATTGTTTTTTTCTTGGTAAAATATGTAATGAATATCAAAATGAATATCAAACGGTAAATTTTAAAGTTCGATATTCATTTGACATTCATTTTTGGTCTAGGTATGTTATGTGAATATGAAATGAATATCGAATGAATATCAAACCAAAGTTTATTTGCGTTCGATATTCATTTGACGTTCGTTATAGGTCTCGTTTTGTAATGTGAATATCAAATGAATATCAAACCAAAGATGAATTCCGTTCTATATTCATTTGAGATTCGTTTCGGGTTTAGGTGTGTTATGTGAATATCAAATGAATATCGAATGAATATCAAACAATGTTTATTTACGTTCGATATTCATTTTACATTCGTTTTAGGTCTAGTTTCGTTTTGTGAATATCAAATGAATATCAAACCAAATTTTTCTCCTGTTTGATTTTCATTTGACATTCGTATTCGGTGTAAATTTGTATTGTGAATATCAAATGAATATCAAACCAAAGATTAATTCCGTTCGATATTCATTTTTGAGATTCGTTTCGGGTTTAGGTATGTTATGTGAATATCAAATGAATATCGAATGAATATCAAACCAAAGTTTATTTAAATTTACACCGGAAACGAATGTCTAATGAATATCAAACAGAAGGAAACTTTGGTTTGATATTCATTTCATATTCACAAAACAAAACTACATGTAATCCTTAAACGAACGTACAATGAATATCGAACGTAAATAAACTTTGGTTTGATATTCATTCGATATTCATTTGATATTCACATAACATAACTTAACCCGAAACGACTCTCAAATGAATATAGAACGGAAGTAATCTTTGGTTTGATATTCATTTGATAGTCACATTACAAATTTACACCAGAAACGAATGTCAAATGAATATCAAACAGATAAAAACTTTGGTTTGATATTCATTTGATATTCACAAAACAAAACTAGACCTAAAACGAACGTCAAATGAATATCGAATGACAAATAATCTTTGGTTTGATATTCATTCGATATTCATTTGATATTCACATAACATACCTAAACCCAAAACGAATCTCAAATGAATATAGAACGGAATTAATGTTTGGTTTGATATTCATTTGATATTCACATTACAAATTTACACCGGAAACGAATGTGAAATGAATATCAAACAGAAAGAAACTTTGGTTTGATATTCATTTGATATTCACAAAACAAAACTAGACCTAAAACGAACGTAAAATGAATATCGAACGTAAATTATTTTTGTTTGATATTCAGTCGATATTCATTTGATATTCACATAACATACCTAAACCCAAAACGAATCTCAAATGAATATACTGTGGATTCATTTATTTTCGTGGGTACCAATTTTCGTGGTTTGACCAAATTAGGCTGTTTTGTGGGTTCTTGAATTCGTGGTTCCAAAGTCTTCAGCATACAGTCCAATGTTAAATTTCCTTTTCGTGGGATACCAAATTTCGTGGGTCAAGGGCACCCACGAAAACAACGAAAATTGATACCCCACGAAAAATAATGAAACCACAGTAGAACAGAATTAATCTTTTGTTTGACATTCATTTGATATTCCCATTACAAATTTACAACGGAAACGAATGTGAAATGAATATCAAACAGAAAGAAACTTTGGTTGGTATTCATTTCATATTCACAAAACAAAACTAGACCTAAAACGAACGTTAAATGAATATCGAACGTAGATAAACTTTGGTTTGATAATCATTCGATATTCATTTGATATTCACATAACATACCTAAACCCGAAACGAATATCAAATGAATATAGAACGGAATTAATCTTTGGTTTGATATTCACATTATAATTAACACCAGAAACGAATGTCAAATGAATATCAAACAGAAGGAAACTTTGGTTTGATATTCATTTGATATTCACAAAACAAAACTAGACCTAAAACGAACGTAAAATGAATATCGAACGTAAATTATTTTTGTTTGATATTCATTCGATATTCATTTGATATTCACATAACATACCTAAACCCAAAACGAATCTCAAATGAATATCGAATGGAATCAATCTTTGGTTTGATATTCATTTGATATTCACATTGCAAATTTACACCGGAAACGAATGTCAAATGAATATCAAACAGAAGGAAACTTTGGTTTGATATTCATTTCATATTCACAAAACAAAACTAGACCTAAAACGAACGTAAAATGAATATTGAACGTAAATAAACTTTGGTTTGATATTCATTCGATATTCATTTGATATTCACATAACATACCTAAACCCGAGACGAATCTCAAATGAATATCGAACGGAATTAATCTTTGGTTTGATATTCATTTGATATTCACAATACAAATTAACACTGGCAACGAATGTCAAATGAATATCGAACGCAAATAAACTTTGGTTTGATATTCATTCGATATTCATTTCATATTCACATAACATACCTAGACCGAAAATGAATGTCAAATGAATATCGAACTTTAAAATTTACCGTTTGATATTCATTTTGTTATTCATTACATACTTTTACTAAGAAAAAACAATAAATGAATATCGAATGAATATCAAACGGTAAAATTTACCGTTTGATATTCAGTTTGATATTCAAAAAATTGAATATCGAATATTGAACATCGAATATCAGTCTCACTTTACTTAGGTCAAGTTTTGAGTATGAAAAAAGTATTCAAAGACCTTTACAGGAAGACAAATTTATGTATGAAACCTTATATTGTATGAGTTATCTCTTTGTCAATTTTAGGAAAATGAAAGATGTAATGCATAACATTGCCTCAGATGAACATTGTGATGTGCACTCAACAATTCTTGGTATCCGGGAGGGTAAAGAAGGCTGGTTCCATCTTTATATCCCTGGTAGTATTGGCTGTGATGACGAGGGGGAACTGTGGGGTGTTATGGTATGTATGACCTTGTACCTTGACATTTGATGATGAGGGGGAACTATGGGGTGTTATGGTATGTATGACCTTGTACCTTGACATTTGACCTTTATATTCTTGGTAGTATTGGCTGTGATGACGAGGGGGAACTGTGGGGTGTTATGGTATGTATGACCTTGTACCTTGACATTTGATGATGAGGGGGAACTATGGGGTGTTATGGTATGTATGACCTTGTACCTTGACATTTGACCTTTATATTCTTGGTAGTATTGGCTGTGATGACGAGGGGGAACTGTGGGGTGTTATGGTATGTATGACCTTGTACCTTGACATTTGACCTTTATATTCTTGGTAGTATGGGCTGTGATGACGAGGGGGAACTATGGGGTGTTACGGTATGTATGACCTTGTACCTTGACATTTGACCTTTATATCCCTGGTAGTATTGGCTGTGATGACAAGGGAGAACTGTGGGGTGTTATGGTATGTAAGACCTTGTACCTTGACATTTGACCTTAATATTCTTGGTAGTATTGGCTGTGATGACGAGGGGGAACTGTGGGGTGTTATGGTATGTATGACCTTGTACATTGACATTTGACCTTAATATTCTTGGTAGTATTGGCTGTGATGACTAGGGAGAACTGTGGGGTGTTATTGTATGTATGACCTTGTACATTGACATTTGACCTTAATATTCTTGGTAGTATTGGCTGTGATGACGAGGGGGAACTGTGGGGTGTTATGGTTTGTATGACCTTGTACCTTGTACCTTGACATTTGACCTTTATATCCCTGGTAGTATTGACTGTGATGATGAGGGAGAACTGGTGGGTGTTATGGTATGTTTGACCTACTATATATTTTATTTTGGAATTTGTTCGGTTTGATGTGAAATTGGGTTTTATCAGGGTTTGGATTGAACAGTTTTCACTGTATTGACCTTTTGGTATGTATTACCTTGTTTTGTAATATCCATAAAGCATGGGCACAGTGGAATGGGGACAGCTTCTGTGATCTTATCTTCAACTATGAATGGCATAATAAGATAGATAGGTCTTTATACCATTTGAACTGTGCACTTCAACTAATTTATAATTTATTGTCATATCAACATCACACGAAATTGTCCAAACTTAAACGCTTAACCAAAATGTACAATTCATGATGCTGAATTTATCATGTTGTTGGAAATGTGTCAATTCATAGTCATAATCATGGGATTTATGTCAATTATTCATTATTTTCAGTTAAAAACACTTATACAGTGTTGTGGTAGAAGGAAGAAGTTTCTGTTGGGACTGGTGAAGATGCTTGGACCTATTATGTTGTTAGCCCTGAGGGAAAATGAGGCAGCTATGGAGGTAAGAAGCTAACAGGGAAACCAAGAATGAGACAGCTCTGTAGGTAAGAGGCTAACAGGGAGGTAAGTGGCTAAAAAGGGGGAAGGGGATTTCTGACAATGAGAGAGCAATGGAGGTAAAGGGGAGAAGATTGGTGGACACCAAAAGATAATGAGACAGCTAGGGAAAATAAAGGTGAGGCTTGGAGGGCACAATAAGGGATGTCGAGCCATGAAATATAATACTGTTAGGGTACATAATTTGGCAAGGTATTTATTTTCATGGATTCCACAGTCAGGTAATTTCTGTGAAATTGAACACTGGCAAAATGAAATAAAATGCATGAAATAAATAAGATATTGAACAGAGAACTCAAAATAAGAACACCTCAAAATAAGTTTGCTTATATATTATAATCAATACTGGACTTGGGATTGATGATGCAGCTTTGGAGATACTGTGGATTCATTTATTTTTGTTGATAGCAGTTTTCAGGAAAAAGGATCAGTTGTTAGATGCTTAAATTTGTGGTTCTGAAATTTGCAGCATTTAAATTTTATTTTTCATGGGGTATCAAATTTTGTGGGTCAAGGGCACCCACAAAAACAAAGAAAATTGATACCCTACCAATGATAATGAAATCACAGAAAAATGAAAATTGAGAGGGTAACCTTACTGAATGGAATCCAATATTAACCATAACTGCAAGACAGTAAGCTGTGAGCTCCCTCTGTTCATGTTAAAGGCTGCAGGCGTTTTGCTATATGGATTTTCGATTACTTTTATTGTATGTAGTTTGTGTCCTATACACAGATTCCACATCACATTATTTTCTAATGTTATCACTTGAGAACAGGGAGGTAGCTGTGTATGTGAGAGAGAGATTATGAAAAGGGACATGTACAGATGTACAGGGAAAGAAACATTCTAAATAACAAATTACTGTATGATATTGATTAAAGGTTTAGGAATAGATGGAACATGAGACACATAGCTTAGATTAGAGATAATGGGAAAGAGGGTGGTAAGGAAACTTGTTGGCAATTTGAAATATAAATATTTTTAATTCATTCCAATGATTTAACTGTCTTTGTTTACAGGTTTTATGTGCAATGTTAGAAATGGACGTCGTAGAAAACAATGATATGAAGATGCAGATTGTGACAACATTACAGATCACCACAACAGGAAAAAGGCTTTATGCTCAGCTATGTGACAGACAGATAGCTCTCAGGGAATTGGTAAGTCAATGTTAAAAAAGACCTGCAGACAGACAGACAGACAGCTCTCAGGGAATTGGTAAGTCAATGTTAAAGAAAGACATGCAGACAGGCAGACAGACAGACAGACAGACAGCTCTCAGGGAATTGGTAAGTCAATGTTAAAGAAAGACATGCAGGTAGGCAGACAGACAGACAGACAGCTCTCAGGGAATTGGTAAGTCAATGTTAAAGAAAGACATGCAGACACACAGACAGACAGGCAGATAGCTCTCAGACAGCCAGCTTTCAGAGAATTTGTAACTCAGTGTTAAAGAAAGACATACAGGCAGGCAGACAGACAGACAGACAGCCAGCTTTCGGAGATTTGTAACTTTAGGTAGTACTCCATAATTAATTTATTTAGCTCATTTTTGCATGTTCTTGACATTGACTATTTTGTCCTGTGTTCTTGTAATCGCTTAAACTGCTATTTGCACTTCAAACTAGGTTGCGTTCCAAACTCTTGGCATGTTTAGTCTCTCTAGCAACTCTTAACATATGTCAAAAAATTGGAGACAAAAATACTCAAAAATCTGGGTTTTGTCCTTTTTTTAACGTTCCTAGTAATCAAGCTTTCGGTTCAGGTGAAACGTAACAGATATGAAATAAAAGCCCGAAAACAGTCCTTTCTTTTAAGGCCAAATGAACCTATCCTACTTCGGCTCTTTTTTCGCTAAAATTGTTCAAAATTAAAATCTAAAAATCGCACATTTTTTTAATCCAATCATTTTGTCACCATGCCCAGCAGGAAGCGACGCTTTATGAGCATTTGGATTGATTTTTTCGAAATTATTCTTTTAAACTATAATCGTGGATTGTAATTTTTATGTAAGGGTCCAGATTTTATATTGTTCTTATTTTAAGACTAAAACGAATCAATATTTTCATTTAACAAAAAAGTTCACAGGGGCCACATATGAAAGCAATACTGTGAAAAACTCCTAATTGTGGAGTACTACCTAATATTAAAGACAGACAGACAGACAGACAGACAGACAGACAGCTTTCAGAGAATGTGTAACTTAATGTTAAAGAAAGACATGCAGGCAGACAGACAGACAGACAGACAGACAATCAGCTTTCAGAGAATTTGTAACTCAAAGTTAAAGAAAGACATGCAGGCAGACAGACAGACAGACAGACAGACAGACAGACAATCAGCTTTCAGAGAATTTGTAACTCAATGTTAAAGAAAGACATGCAGGCAGACAGACAGACAGACAGACAGACAGACAGCATTCAGAAAATTTGTAACTCAATGATTAAGAAAGACATGTAGACAGACAGACAGACAGACAGCTTTCAGAGAATTTGTTACTCAATGTTTAAGAAAGACGTGCAGACAGACAGACAGACAGACAATCAGCTTTCAGAGAATTTGTAACTCAATGTTAAAGAAAGACATGCAGACAAACAGACAGCTTTCAGAGAATTTGTTACTCAATGTTTAAGAAAGATGTGCAGACAGACAGACAGACAGACAGACAGACAGTCAGACAGACAGACAGAGAATTTGTAACTCAATGTTTAAGAAAGACATGCAGACAGAATGACAAACAGACAGATTTCAGAGAATTTGTTACTCAATGTTTAAGAAAGACGTGCAGACAGACAGACAGACAGACAGTCAGACAGACAGACAGCTTTCAGAGAATTTGTTACTCAATGTATAAGAAAGACATGCAGGCAGACAGACAGACAGACAGCTTTCAGAAAATTTGTTACTCAATGTCAAAGAAAGACATGCAGACAGACAAACAAACAAACATGCAGACAGATACCTCTAAAAAAATTGTACAGTCCAGGTGACAGCCTGGGTGACAGACAGTCAGACAGAGATGTAGATAGCTCTCTTGGAGTAACTCTTTCAGTAAAACAAAGATATGGTTTAATTTTTTTATAAATGTGTCAATTATTCAGCATTGTTTTCCTCCCATCTGATTCTCTCTAATGTTAAGTGATGTGGTCAATATCCCCAATAAATAGTATGTGTTCAGCTTCACAGAAACCATTATGTGATATCTGGTTGTAAAGGCTGCCATCGTAAAGTCTGATATATGCTATTAAGGAAAAAACATAAAATGCCTCAAAGAGAGTTTTTGGAAGAAAAGGATTTTGATTTCATTATTGTCAGGCGAACAAAGGCAGATTTTATAACTTATCATTATACTTTGTAACATTATAGTGCTAGGTTGTTTGTGGTATTGATTTTTCCCTGTTTTCAAGACATAAATCTAATATACTACCCAAGTTAGTAGTTTAAAAACAATTATTTCTCTATTTAATTAACAATATCTATATTAATTTCTGAATGTCAGAACTGTATTTTGTTATGGTTATTTTGCTTGACATTTAACTGTCTGCAGTCTTTAGCAGTCTTCTTAGATATTCTTATGGTAGAAATAAATTTGTAGCTTAATTGGTAGACATGTAAATGTTTAGAGCTGCTTCAGATTATATAAACATGCATAACTATATCTTTTGTTCTAATGTGTGAGTCAAGGTCATAATTTCATTGCTATATTATGCTTATATTTCTAGCAACAGAAAGGCGGCCCAAAGAAGCTAACACTTCCCTCCAAATCAACTGATGCTGATCTGGCTAAGATGTTAAGTTCTGGTTCGTTTGGTAATCTGGAGTGTTTGAGTTTGGCTTTTACACACGTCACTAGTGCCTGCGCTGATGATCTCATCAAGCTGCCATCATTACGCTATCTCAACTTATGGTCGACCCAGGTCAGTATTCATTGTATCACCATGCATCTCAATGTAAGTCATCCCAAACCATAAGGAAATTACCATTTTAATGCTGCTCTATGAAAGTAGAGGGGCAAATATTGTTTGGGCCTGTCAGTCCGTCAGTTTGACAGTTCATTATCAGGTTTACAATCAGGTTCAAAGAAAGAAAGGGGAAGTTATGATTAGGTCAACTTCCTTTTCCTTTTCAAACTAAAACATTATTCACCATGTTCACAAATACATCAGAATATGGACATTCAGAAATCATCATTATATTGTACCTGTCTCATCATCTTCATGGTTGATCAATTACCAAAGGGGGGATGCTCCACTAAAGTTCACATAAAGGTTTAAGTTGCTTCTCCCTTAAGTAAGTATGTATTATCATGAAACTTGTAGGCAATGTCTTACTCATATGGGTTGTATTTTTTGTTAAGTAGTCTGATGTATAAATCTAAACTTCAATTAGTAATTTGGTTTGCAATATTTGTTTTTGTTTATTCTTATGAAGCTGTAAGCATCAAGGTGCTATAGTGTAACATACATATTACAAAATGTACAAATATAACAGCTATGGTTCTAGTCTTATTATTGATATTTCAGTTTGGAGACAATGGATTGCAGTTGATATCAGAATATTTACAGAAATTACAAGTTTTAAACTTATGTGAGACACCAGTTACAGACAAAGGACTTGTTTGTTTATCATGTAAGTATATCTTTTGGAGGGTCTTTTTATTGTCTTTTCTATAGTTTGTAAAGTTACTGAATCAATCATAAAAAAAGATATTTCATTGGAATCTCAGATTTGGAATCACTGTTATTTTATTATCTTAGGCAATATTATCTTCAACAGCAAATAGCAAACACTCACCATCATAGTTGACCAATAGCAAACACTCACCATCATTGTTCACATCTAGCAAACACTCGCCATCATTGTAATGTTCAAAAAGAGCAAACACTCACCATTTATGTTCAACAGAAAATAGAAAACACTCACCATCATTGTAATGTTCAATGAGGGATAGCAAACTCTAACCATCATTGTAATGTTCAATGAGGAATAGCAAACACTAACCATCATTGTAATGTTCAACAAAGAATAGCAAACACTAACCATCATTGTAATGTTCAACAACGAATAGCAAACACTAACCATCATTGTAATGTTCAACAAAGAATAGCAAACACTAACCATCATTGTAATGTTCAACAACGAATAACAAACACTAACCATCATTGTAATGTTCAACAACGAATAGCAAACACTTACCATCATTGTGATGTTCAATGAGGGATAGCAAACACTTACCATCATTGTGATGTTCAATGAGGGATAGCAAACACTTACCATCATTGTGATGTTCAATGAGGAATAGCAAACACTAACCATCATTGTGATGTTCAATGAGGGATAGCAAACACTCTTCATCATTGTAATGTTCAACAACAAATACAAACATTCACCATCAGTGTTGACTAATAGTAAACACTCGCTATCATTCTAATGTTCAACAACAATTACAGACACTAACCATTAATGTTCAACAACAATTACAGACACTAACCATTAATGTTCAACAACAATTACAGACACTAACCATTAATGTTCAACAACAATTACAGACACTAACCATTAATGTTTAACAACAATTACAGACACTAACCATTAATGTTTAACAACAATTACAGACACTAACCATTAATGTTTAACAACAATTACAGACACTAACCATTAATGTTTAACAACAATTACAGACACTAACCATTAATGTTTAACAACAATTACAGACACTAACCATTAATGTTCAACAACAATTACAGACACTAACCATTAATGTTCAACAACAATTACAGACACTAACCATTAATGTTCAACAACAATTACAGACACTAACCATTAATGTTTAACAACAATTACAGACACTAACCATTAATGTTTAACAACAATTACAGACACTAACCATTAATGTTTAACAACAATTACAGACACTAACCATTAATGTTTAACAACAATTACAGACACTAACCATTAATGTTTAACAACAATTACAGACACTAACCATTAATGTTCAACAACAATTACAGACACTAACCATTAATGTTCAACAACAATTACAGACACTAACCATTAATGTTCAACAACAATTACAGACACTAACCATTAATGTTCAACAACAATTACAGACACTAACCATTAATGTTCAACAACAATTACAGACACTAACCATTAATGTTCAACAACAATTACAGACACTAACCATTAATGTTCAACAACAATTACAGACACTAACCATTAATGTTCAACAACAATTACAGACACTAACCATTAATGTTTAACAACAATTACAGACACTAACCATTAATGTTTAACAACAATTACAGACACTAACCATTAATGTTCAACAACGAATAGCAAACACTTACCATCATTGTGATGTTCAATGACATAGCAAACACCTACCATCATTGTGATGTTCAATGACGATAGCAAACACTTGCTATCATTGTAATGTTCAAAATAAATAGCAAACACTCACCATTAATGTTCAACAAGGAATAGCAAACACTTACCTTCATTGTGATGTTCAATGAGGGATAGCAAACACTTACCATCATTGTAATGTTCAATGAGGGATAGCAAACACTTACCATCATTGTGATGTTCAACAAAGAATATCAAACACTCACCATCATTGTGATGTTCAATGAGGGATAGCAAACACTTACCATCATTGTGATGTTCAACAAAGAATAGCAAACACTTACCATCATTGTGATGTTCAATGAGGGATAGCAAACACTTACCATCATTGTAATGTTCAATGAGGAATAGCAAACACTTACCATCATTGTAATGTTAAATGAGGAATAGCAAACACTCGCTATCATTGTAATGTTCAATGAGGAATAGCAAACACTTGCTATCATTGTAATGTTCAATGAGGGATAGCAAACACTTACCATCATTGTAATGTTCAATGAGGAATAGCAAACACTTACCATCATTGTAATGTTCAATGGGGAATAGCAAACACTTGCTATCATTGTAATGTTCAATGAGGGATAGCAAACACTTACCATCATTGTTATGTTCAATGAGGAATAGCAAACACTCACCATCATTGTAATGTTCAATGAGGGATAGCAAACACTTACCATCATTGTAATGTTCAATGAGGAATAGCAAACACTCGCTATCATTGTAATGTTCAATGAGGGATAGCAAACACTCACCATCATTGTAATGTTCAATGAGGGATAGCAAACACTCACCATCATTGTGATGTTCAATGAGGAATAGCAAACACTTACCATCATTGTTATGTTCAATGAAGAATAGCAAACACTCACTATCATTGTAATGTTCAATGAAGAATAGCAAACACTTACCATCATTGTAATGTTCAATGAGGGATAGCAAACACTTACCATCATTGTGATGTTCAATGAGGAATAGCAAACACTCACCATCATTGTAATGTTCAATGAGGGATAGCAAACACTTACCATCATTGTGATGTTCAATGAGGAATAGCAAACACTCGCTATCATTGTAATGTTCAACAATAAATAGCAAACACTAACCATTAATGTTCAACAACGAATAGCAAACACTTACCATCATTGTGATGTTCAATGAGGAATAGCAAACACTAACCATCATTGTGATGTTCAATGAGGGATAGCAAACACTCTTCATCATTGTAATGTTCAACAACAAATACAAACATTCACCATCAGTGTTGACTAATAGTAAACACTTGCTATCATTTTAATGTTCAACAACAATTACAAACACTCACCATTAATGTTCAACAACGAATAGCAAACACCATCATTGTGATGTTCAACGAGGAATAGCAAACACTTACCATCATTGTGATGTTCAATGACGATAGCAAACACTTGCTATCATTGTAATGTTCAACAATAAATAGCAAACACTCACCATTAATGTTCAACAACGAATAGAAAACATTCACCATCATTGTAATGTTCAACGACAAATAGCAAACACTCACCATCATTGTTGACATATAGCTAATACTGGCCACCATTGTTGACCAATAGCAAACACTCGCAATCCTTGATGGCTACTAGCTGCCTTTCTTTTTCAGAATTTAAAGAAATATTATATTATATTTATTACTAATATGGACCCAACCCACAAACTACACGATGTACATTCTATTAATAAGTTTGTTTGCATATTTGAGTTTTAAGTTGGTATGTATGTATAACTTGTTATTATTTGGTATTTTACAGCACTGAAGAACTTAAGGAAATTAAATCTTAACAGTACAAGTTTGTCAGCCTTGACATTCGAAGGCTTAAAGGTAATGGTGTAATAAACTAACTTCTATACTGGTTAATAAGTTTCCACAAGAAACAGATCTGCAATAATAATGTTAGCATCACTGAAAGAAACCCAATCAATATCATATGTATAGGGGTCAGTTGCCTTTAATCTAAAACACTTGTCTAAAACAATTAAAAAGAGCTATACCCAAGTAAACGGATTTTTGACTTTATTTGAATTAGGTAAGTATTAGGTCTAAAATCTACATATTCATTGATAATGCATGTGTGATGGGATGCAGAGAAGATTTTTGTGAAGCAGCAATTGGGAAACTTCAAATTTAGATTTTACATGTGTTTGGTTTATGAAAATATTTCCTCTCTCCTCGTTTAATTCAAGCAATGGCTATAGCCTATAGGCCATTTTTAGGACAGGAGGATACCTTTCCCTAAACTACTCATTTATTATTTCAGGAGAAGCTGCCAGCTCTACAAGAGTGTGACGTTCGGTACACAGACGCGTGGTAATGTGATATTTGTGGTCGTTATATGTTCTATATTTTTTATTGTGTTGATGTTCCAATGGAATTAAAAAAGATTTAACTGCCACCAACAGAGATTCATAATAGTGCTAGGATGTTACAGACAAATGGCACATTCTGTTGGGTATGGTACATTGTTGTGGATTCCCTACAGATTATAGTGCTAAACTTCTCCCTTTTACATGAGACAGACCAAGGATGAATTGATGTATTGGTTACAGAGTGGAAGGAGACAGGAGGGTGAATTTGTGCTCAAACATTACAACTCCAAGACAAGCTAATCAACAGATATATGTAGATTTAATGGTCTAGACCTGTGTGAATTGTAATCTTGTTTTAATGGCAAGCCTCATCTATGTATTTATAATAATAGATCAGGCTTAACATGGATCTGACTATCACCATATCATTACTTGGTGGTCTTTTATTTGATGTTGTCTACAGCAATGTGTCACCTTCAATCTAGTCAATTGTTCATTACAGACCTCTATGTATTTGCCTCATTTTTGCATCACAGCCTAAAACATGTTCATCCTTAACTTTTGTATATTCTGCCTCAGTTGTTCACTTGTTAATATCAAACCTTATCAAAGACCTGTTAATATCATACTGTATAGCGGGCTATTTTCGCGGTGGTTTAATTTTCGCTTATTTTCGAGGGTCGACAAAAATCGCGAAAATAAATCCCGCATAAATATTGTTCTCACACAAATAATAAACAAACACATCCACAAACCACGAAAATAAAACTTGCAAAAAATTTTCACATGCATTCTCAGACAAAAACCGCAAAAATTTACCCTCTCAAAAATAACCTGCTATACGGTACCATCATCGTAGACCTGTGTATATCACACCCCATCGTAGACATGTGTATATCATAACATCATTGTAGACCTGTGTATATCACATCCCATCGTAGACCTGTGTATATCACATCCCATCGTAGACCTGTGTATATCACATCCCATCGTAGACCCGTGTATATCACACCCCATCGTAGACCTGTGTATATCACATCCCATCGTAGACCTGTGTATATCGCATCCCATCATAGACCTGTGTATATCACAACCCATCGTATATCATGCCTTATGGATGCCATAGTTATTGTTTTTATACCGTAATTTTATTGTCATAATGTCATGTGATCAATCACTAGGTATCTATTGTCTTACAACAGAGACTTACTATGGTTTCATTTATATTCGTGGGGTATCATTTTTCATGGTTTTCGTGGGTGTCAGTCAACCACGAAAATAAACATCCAACGAAGCTATATCTTTACATTGATTACACTTAAAATCATTTGCAAACCATGAAATTTAGATTCCAACCAAGAAAATGATACCCATGAAAATAAATGAATCCACAGAACATACAAACAGGCAATCATGTCAGTTTTTAAAAATAACACTTTTATTATACTGTTATTTGATCTAAACTTTACATCAATGTCCAACATTTTTTGTCAAAAAGGAACTTTTATCCAAACTTTTCAAACATATTGAAGATAATTTTGTTTATATATTCATGTTAACCACCTGTGTTATCATTGAGTAAGGTGAGCTTGACGAATAACTGAGTTTTGAGTGGATTTGTTACACTAGCTGCTATCATAAATTAATTTACATACCAAATATATAACAGATTTATAAGAATTTCGTTTTAATGTTTTATTTCAAGGCAAATGAGAAATTTGTTGTTGAATTTAAGTAGTTTGTTTTGTTAAGTTTGTTCAGCCAAAAATAAAATGAGCATATTGTGCCAAGACTGACCTACATTAGATCAATCGTTTTATTTGAAAAATGCAAGAATTTCAACAAAACACTTTTTGGGGAAAATTTCTTCTCTTTCCTTTAGTGCAGACTGACAAAGATATCTACTTTCTTGTTATTATTAAGACAATTGTTCTATCTTTAATAGCCCCATCTTCTAAGGTCGCCAGATGCATTTCATTTATTCTGACAAATCATACCATACATTTTTTTTTAGAACTAATGTGCAATAGAACATTTAAACATCTTTCCCATTATGATTTACAAGATGCTCTTCTAATCAAATGGACTTAAATTGTACTAAATATGAATGATTGTATGGAAGATTATTCATTATAATGTTATAGAATTATATTTATAGACACTTTCCATAAAAAGTCAAATGTTCACTAGATGAAAGTGATATTAATCTTTAGATTTCACAATTCATTTTTTGTTCTAACATATTTTTGTATAAAACTTGATTTACATGTAAAATCACTTTATTTAGTCAATAGTCCTTTTCAATTATCTTTTTTTCCTAGAATAGAATAAATGAAAAGTTTTTTCAGAATATATTTGAAAGTTGGTGACGTTTGAAGACTAAGATACTCACCTCGCCCTATGGGCTCAGCCAATATCTGTTTTTGGAATAGTCAATAACATTGCACCTTAATAAAGACAGTAATTGTAAAATAATTGTAACTGTTCCCATGACATTTAGTACATCTAGACCATATATAGTTGAATTTACTTGTGCATTTACATGCCTGTACCTCTATGGACACATTGTCTTGGAGCTGACCTTTAACTAAGTTTACATTAACATCATTCTTTTGTATAATATCCATTGGATTTTATAAAGAACTGCTCGCTGTCTTTCCCACATCACAATACAGTTATGCTGGTATATCTCAATTATTAAATAATGTTAATCATTTTTGTCCCCCACCGCAACTCAGAGCGGGGACATAGAAATGCTGGGTGTCCCTCCATGCCTGTGTGCGTCCATCTGTCACACTTTTTTTTGGTAACAGTTTTCTCAGCAATTATTTATCATAGGCTTTTGATATTTGGTATGCAGCTTCAGGTAGGTGTCCTATATGGTGGGATGTGTTTTCAGATATCTTCTTCACATTTAACGAGCCGACATAGATGTTTCCCACTCAACAGGTGGGGGGCCTAGAATCTGTTCTTGTCTATTTAAGTGAAAAAAATATATATTTCCAACCCAGTCATATTTGTTATTAATGTAGAGTTTGGTCAAGTAATGGTTGTTTTTGGTTGAAACTAGATCTTTGAGATGGTAGTTGTATTTTGACAACAGTTGTATTCACCTATTGGTTGAAATAATTGAATATCCCAAAGGAATGTATGTCATCAATTAAGATAAGAGCAAAATTTTCTATTGTGAACATTGTGGAGGGATATTTAAAATGACCATCCCACAGGGTTATAGTTTGTCATTAAGAGAAGACCAATTCTATTGTGTTTCTTGTATATTGTTTGTTGTATATATATAGAAGGATATGTTATTTATTTTTTTATGTTTTCATTATTCAAGTGCAATTTTATATATTATTGGTTTAAAATAAGTTTTAAGCAATCATTGTTTTGTTTTTTAAAGAATGAGCTATGTTTTTAACATGAGGTATTTTACTTTAGCTATAAAATTCAGTATTCTGTTGTAAACATTAATATATAAGTTATTGTCTAATATTCAAAAGAGGATAGAAAGATAAAGTAATTTCTTCTTGAAACGTCAGATCTATAGACTTAAAGGTTGTTGTTTTTAATTCCACCTGTTATATGCTGTTGAATTTTAAAATAAAATAAAAATCATTCTTGCAAGACTAAATCAGCTCCCAAAAATACTAAAAAAATCATTTTTTGTCTCGCCTGCGAAGCAGAGCGGGACATAGGTGTTACTTTACCGGCGGCGGCGGCGGCGGCGGCGGCGGCGGCAGCGGCGTTAACTTTTTGGAAAAGTTTTATGAGCACCTCCATATCTCAAGAACTATAGGTCCTGGTTTGATGAAACTTGGTATGCATATGCCCCAGTAGTAGCTTAGCAAAGTTGCATCCCCATCTTTTGACCTTGACCTTGATTTTCCGGTTGAGTGACTTTGACAATTTTCAATACATATAATAGCAATGAAAAAGTTTTGCGAGCACCTCCATATCTCAAGAACTATAGGTCCTAGGTTGATTAAACTTGGTATGCATATGCCCCAGTAGTAGCTTAGCTCAGTTGCATCCCCATCTTTTGACCTTGACCTTGATTTTCCGGTTGAGTGACTTTGACAATTTTCAATACATATAATTGCAATGGAAAAGTTTTGCGAGCACCTCCATATCTCAAGAACTATAGGTCCTAGGTTGATGAAACTTGGTATACATATGCCCCAGTAGTAGCTTAGCACAGTTGCATCCCCATCTTTTGACCTTGACCTTGATTTTCCGGTTGAGTGACTTTGATTATTTTTATTGCATATATTTGCAATGTTTAAGTTCTATAAACATCTTTTGATCTCAGAAACTGAAAATCCATGTAAATTCAAAATATAGTGGAAGTAAGAAAGAATAATTGTTTCTGATGGTGCCGGCAGGCGAGACATACTTTAGTGTTAACTCTTGTCTTTAGGAGCACCCCTTAATATGCTTAAAAATTCCATATTTATACCCCCTGCAAACATAGTTTTGGATATATAGTAATCACACGGTCTGTCTACATATCTCATGACATAAGTGCAGCCCCTGAAATGAGAATGCGTTTTTGGCATCTTGTATCAATAGATAGATTAAGTAATAGATACAAGACAGTAATGCAACCATGACATCCCCTGAAGGAAACCTTTTAGATTCTCGTTTTTGGTGTTTGAAAATTGTTATCTTTATCAAATCAAGAAAAGAACTTTAAATATTTTATTTTCACATTATAATTTTCAACCATTAGATGAATTGTAGTGCTTTATACTTTATTTTTGGTACCTTATAGTGCTTTACCTGATTTTTGGTGCTTTTTCCTTTTATACCAAATGTTGTTTACTGGCTTTTTGTTCATAGTGTCATGTATTTGTTCAAGATTGCAACAGTTACTGTAGATTAATATTATTAACAGAACCTGACATAAAAGGTCAGTCTCTGTATTAAACCACATCTTCATTGCTTTATAAACATGAAGACAACACATGCACTCTTTAAATACTGTCAATGGACCATCTACAGTTTCTATTTGATACCAATGGGACCATTCTACAGTATATAATTAACATGGTGTAAGCATGATTTTAATGGTTCTTGAAATTAACCCGAATTTCCATATTTTAAGCTTTATGATAATTGAATTTAAACTCCTCAATGCAATCTTTATCTGGTCTTTGTCTTATGCAATACAATGCAATTAGTAAAGTTAAAGATTCTTTGTGAAAATTGTAGCCCATCACTCAGTTACAGTATGCTACAGAGCAGAATGATGCATATTTTATAGAGATAAGCAACGCTCAAAGAATCCTTGTTCAGCTGATTCTATGATTAACACTTCAAAATGTTAACCATTTTCTTTTTTCTCCTGTTAACTCTGCAGATTATTTACTAGTAATCAGTTAAACAAGAAGATTTCTTAGTTTTGCTTATTACTATAAAGCATGTGTTTCGATAAAGTCAGCTATTTTGAATCCTATATGTACTAATCAGATACAATCATTTGGTTCATTACCTCTCAGGGTGCAATATTTCACAGCAATTCTTTGACTATCACCTGTCTTAACAGCAAAGTTCAGATTAGCCAGGTTTTACATCTTGTTGTAAGCATTATTGTTAGTTCTAATACTCGTTTTATTTTGTATGTCAGATTATTTTATATTGTTCATTTTGTGCTTTTTGCATTTTGTGTGAATGAAAAGAGAAATAAATGTGATATTTGTATGGATGCTCTCAGTGTTTTATTTGCCTTGGTGAAATTCACCATATACTTGCTGTAAAAGTCCTTGAGTGAAAGTCATATACTCTGATAACTGGTGTGGTTCAAGCATTACTGATAGGTCGTTCATTAAAGTGTCATTCAATCATTATTTAATAAAAAGCTACGCCGGGCGCAGCATGATACGACCGCAACAATTTGAACCCTGTACGTTGGAGGCCCAATATGGATAGTCTATTGATTTGGTCACATGAAGCCCATGGTGGACTTACAAAGCTTTTTGACACATGCATCCTGTGATGGACTTAAAAATGCATTTTTGACACATATATATTTACATCAACAATCTAATACATAAAGCCTCATTTATATACATGCATTAATTGACATTATTGGCCCTTTGACCCCTAATTTCTCAAAATCAGTCAAAGATTTTGCAAATTTCGGTTTACAAAAAAGGCAGGGATTTCACAAGGAATCCAATGAAAAAAGGATTTGGAACATTGGACCAAAAATATAAAAAAATGATTTTATGGGCGTGGCCTATCTTTAGCCCCCTGTAGCAATGTTATGGTAAAATACATATCAAAATCATTGAAACATATAGTAGACAGAATTTTTTGAGCAATTCAACAAAAAAAGAATTTTCAAAATTGAATGAGTAATAAACATTCTTCAACAGTTTTGTCAATACACCCGTTTTAGCCTCTTTTGGCCCTTTTTTTCAAAACAGTAGGGGCCAAAAACCAAAAATACAAAACCAACATTCCTTTAGTGGATATAATCATCATATTAAAACTTCATAACAATTGGTTGGCCCACTACAACTGAATTTTTGGTATAAAACTATTTGCCTTGACAAACTTTGAAAAATTGCGTTTTTGGTCCCTTCGACCCCTAATTTCTCAAAAACGGTAAGCGATATTGCAAATCTGATTGAAAAACACAGGCAGGGAATTTCACAAGGATTCCAATAAAAAAAAGATTTTGAAAATCGGACCACAAATAAAAAAGTCGATTTTTTGGGTGCGGCCCTTTTTGACCCCTTAAAGCAATGTAACGGTGCAACATACATCAAAACTGTTGTTGCATTTTGTTGACAGAATTTATTGAGCAATACAATGAAAAAAAAATGCTCAAAATTGGATGGAAAATAAACGTTATACAGCAGTTTTTAAAAAACACACATTTTTCCCCTTTTTGGCCCCTTTTTTCTAAAACAGTAGGGGCCACAAACCCCGAATACAATACCAACCTTCCTTTAGTGGTAACAAACATCATATCAAAATTTCATAACAATCGGTCAACATTTACTCAAGTTATCGCACGGAAACCAAAGTGTCCACAGACAACAACAACAACAACTACGACGACGACGACGACATCGCCATAACATAATACGATCGCAAAAAATTTGCGGTCGTATAAAAATGATGTAAGAAATGAAGCTTTCTATAATTCTTGAGATATGGAGGTGCATAAAAAAGAATTTTCTTAACAAGAAATAGAAGATAATGAGATGTGGAATAGGTATATGCAACACAACCTACATTTATAAACAGCAATGGAAATCACTTAACAGCCTTCAATATAACCAGTGGTTGATACTCGTTGTTTTGCAACTGGCCCTAGATGGAATAAAAGTGTTACCGAAAAATTTTAATTGTTGGGTAAACAGATAGAAATAGCTATATCAGATTGCTTCAAAACGTATCCCACAATACGTCATGTCCATATCAAGCTTGTTACCAAATATCAGCAAACTAGGAGCTATAATTGTTAAGTTTAAAGTAAATGAAAAGTGGGGTGGAATTGGGACAGAATTATGGAACAATGGACAGCCACAGGTAAAACAGTTTACCACTCTTCTTGAAATGGGAGTATATAAATCAGTATAGCCCCCTCTGTCGGCAATTCACCTGATATGCTGAGGCTAGCGTTCCACACCTCTCTATTGTAGCATTTTATTTATTGTGGCATTTCCTTTGTTATAGCTTGGTTACCATTCAAATACAACATAGCCTGACAACAGGTACAAAAATAAGATATGATAAAGATTCCTGCTTTAGGACAGCACATATAAAATGTAGTGGGGTTAGTTTTTTTTTGCCCAATCTTCCCCAGTTGATATTAAATTGATGGTCACATTTAGTTAAACAGGAAGTATGTTCATGACAATTACAGACCTGAAATCTGCTGCTGTAAATCAAATATCAAGGGGCTATTATAAGTAATGTCTGAGAAAAATGTTACCAAAACTTCTTCCTTGGCCTCCTGACATTCACCATTTTATAACCCAGATTTTTCACTCCAAAAAATCAGACAAAAAATAACACACAATTAAACAGAGATAAAATTAAACAGAGATAATCTATCGATGATGAAACTGACCTTGTTATACATAATGGTCACTATTGACTTTAACTTATAAAAATTTAAGTGCTCATCAATGCAAAAAAGAAGGTTACAGCCAGCATCTGAACCACGCATCTTGAAAAGCATCCCTAGATGCACCTACTATACCAATATGGTTGATGTAGCAATTGTCAGTAAGCAGAAATGGACTTTAACCATTATTCTGTAAGTAGTCATTAATGCAGGTAATGGATGTAGATTCTGCCGAAGGTTTTGGAATTTTGATATGGCCCCTAGGGAGTGGGCAGCATAGGTAGCCTAAGGGCACATTATTCCTTCGTCACGAAACTCCTCCCAGGTTATTTGGAATACGGACCTGAAACTTAGCTCAACAGTTGCACTATGGATGTAGATTCTGCCAAGTTTTCGGAATTTTGATAATGCCCTTAGGAGTTGTGCTGCATAGATAGCCTAAGGGCACATTATTCCTTTGTCATGCATAATTCTTTACATTACTATCACTCCCACTACCAGGGAAAAGTCTCGTAGTAATGCATATACATTTGATAGTACTAGTAATGCTCCTTATAGTCATAGTTTATTTCTTTCAATTATTTGCCCTTATACTATCCAAACACCAGAGTAGTGTGGGGATATGCAGCGTGGCTGCTTCAACTAGTTGTGTATGAATCTTCACCATTCTTCTGTAAGTTAATTGGGACGCCAACACCCCCGCTGTGGGTATCATTTAAAACTCCCACACTTTAATGAAGTGAGCTAAAAATGAATTTGATATTTTTATAAGTTCAATTAAACAAGAAAGAATCTGTGACAAAAAGAAAACAATTAGACATAGAGGAACTCATGTTTAGAAGTCTCAAATTTACTGACAGCTAGCCTAGAACCATCTATTGACTAATGTAAAAAAAGTCAAAAATAAACAATGGGTTGCAGCTGTGCTAGTTTGATACTGGGGCATATGCATACCTTTAGGTGGTACCTAAAAAGACACAAATGTTGTCAGCTGATAAAGAGAAATTTCCACTTTTTTGTTGGGTTTGCATATTAATTCACCTTATGCTAAGAAACTTTGGTATCTATACAAGCTTGAATCACCAGACAATCATATGTTGCATAGCCAGTTATTCTATTTGTAAAACCAATGCAGAGTTAGGATAATACTAAACAAAGATATATATATTTCTTCCTTTTATTTTACGTGTATCACTATAAACTGAGATACATAAAAAACTAAAACATAAGAACAATTCTTAAAAAATATATAAATCTTTTGTTATAAATTGAACAACAAAACTTAAAATTTGCAAAGCTCATGCAGTTATAAGTATTCCTTTATTTAAATCATAATTGCTGTTTAAATATTGAATTTTTTACTATAACAAGCTGCTAAAGTAAATGAGTAATATAAACAACAAAACAAAATTGTCCCTGATGAAACTAGTCGGTTAAATAAAGTTTATCTAAAGCAAATCCAGTTGATGTTGTTGTCCTTATTTTATTCAATCTTGATTGTGACAACCAAACATACCCGTAGGTATCCTCATCTGGATTTCTAACGAAAAACAAAGATAGCAAGCGTTGATTCACTATTCCGTTTAAAACAAAATTAAGTATAAAATCTTGACAAACTTATGAGGATTACAACATGATAGTAAAACAAGTAAGTTGCAAGAATATTATAAACAAACTTTTTACAACACTTGAATACAATGACTTTAGCGTTATATTTCACTTCAGATAACTGGCAAAAAATTTGACATACACTAATATTTCAGGTCTCATAGTTGGACGGATATATATATAACCAATGAAAATGAGCTAAATGATTGAGTTCTACTGTATGATTTATATCACATTGAAATAGAATTAGTACACCGTAAGGAAAAAGAAACTTAGCACTACATATCTAATATCACAAGAGATTAATCATGGTATACACATAACAAAGCACCTGTTGTCACTTTCAAATCTTTGGTTAATTTTCAGACTGGTGCATCAATAGGTTGTCATGACAGTTTACAATTTTGTTGGAATAATACACAGAACTATCAAGAAAAACTTCTGATGTTTTACCCTTATGATGCCTGAAAATGTATCACATTTATCTGTTTATTATCCTAAACTGTTGTTGTGTTTGAGCAAAAATTGATAAAAAGAATAGACAATGCTGCCCTATATCATAATGGAATGGAAATAAAATATTGTACAAATCTGCATGAAACTTCCCCTGCAGCTGGTCTACTAACTAAATAAAACATTCGTAAATAATGGAAGTATGTAAAGCTTAAATGTGGAATGAATGAACTACATCATCTTAAACTATACATTAATGTGAACAGTCTTCTTATTCTTAATAAAAAAAATGTACATATCAAATTTACGGTCAATATATTCACAAGTAAGCTTACACTAGTGTACCGAACTTTAGCATGGGACATTCTGGTCAAACAACTGGCACATGTTATCACAGCCTTTTACAACCAAGTAAACAATTGGTTGTCATGGTTACAGTACCGACTTGTATTTACATGCAAACATTATCCACGCAGCACATGCTGATTCTGGGTAAGGATAGACTTTGACACGTACACCGATCCTCACGTGATCTCCTCGACAGTTAACAATCTCTTCACAAACTGGCGATCTGAAAAAAGTGAAATAGAACTTTTAAGAAAGACATTATTGCACAGTTGTATTTTCTTATTTTTTACAGTTTACATTTTCCATAGGGAACAATTGGATTTGATTATTCATTATTTAAAACTAGAATGGCAGTCTTCCATGGAAGACACATGTCGCCTCCGTCTTAAAATATTCGGTTAACAGGAAGTTGATGAGTTTTGGGTATAAAATCGCTTTTAATACACCATATAGTACTGTAAGAGGAAGCTACATGCCAAATATCAAGAGGTTGTGAAATGTAGTTGCCAAGAAAACCGTGTCAGAAATTTTCATGACGCTGGACGTAGGACACAGGACGCAAGACGATAGATAGTTTCAAAGTGACTCCTTATGTCACTTTGCAATATGTTGCAGACGACATAAAAATGGAAAACATACCAAATGGACAATATTGAATTCTATACTAGAAAAAAAAACCTTTGTCACATTATCTCTCCTGAAGGATATCCAAAAGCAATACAATTTCTTCATGCATGCACATCTCTATATGATGTTTTCCTTTAAGCAAAGTTTCATTTAAATCTATCTAGTGATTTAGTACATGTAGTAGGAGTTGCCATTATTAGACAGACAGATGGAAAGAGTGATTCCTATGTTCTGCCAAACTTTTTTTGTATTGGTATAAAAATCTTTTGTTTGCAGGGTTATAAAAATCGTATGTTGTATATAGTTAACTTGTTTAAAGTATCCAGAGGTAAATGCTTGTCTTACTTGAGACAGGTGGCAAACATTCTTCTAGCATTTCTATGATTAAACTGTATCGGGTATCCTTTAAATGTATGACCATCTGGAACACACTGTTTGATGGAGTCTTGGAACTCTTCATTACCAGCTGTTATACCTAGATAAATATATGTACATGACACAATATCCATAAAAACAGTTTAAAATCTGCATGTAAATAGCCAGTAGCCTTCAATGTAAATCAGTTGTCATGAGTTGTGCATCTGGCTGATAAATATAAAGAAGAAAATGTATGGAATAGATACAGCTAGGCATAACATCTATCTACTGTTTGTAGTCTAAAAAAATGTTAAAACTAATATAAGTTTAACTGTTTCAAGTAAGATGTCTTTAGATTACACTTTTCAGAAATATCCTGGTTGAAGCATAATAGTTTATTATTACTTATTTTATGGAAAAGGTGTATTGATAGTTAACTGTGTTATCTTATACTCAAATTCAGAAAAGTGGTAGCTTTTTAGTATTAAATCATGAAGCATATCAATTCAGGTAGAAATTTAAATGGATTTCACCTGTCCAATAATTATTGATCAAATTGTCAGTTTGATCCATTCATATTTCTATCTGACTTGATATTCTTTTCATGATTTGTACTAACAACTGGTGTTTCATGGCTTACCAACTTCACTTACCAAATATCAAACCTCTTTGTTCTCTAAAGACACCTAATTGTCAAACCTGTTGGTGTCATTTAAATTCAATTGAACTAGAAAATGTGTCAATGAGCCACAAAATGGCCCTCCCGTTCTTGAAATATCATTGACCCTCAATGTGTATTACCTGGAACATGGACCTTTACCAAGAAATTGATCAAAAGTGTTCATGTGTAAAATATAGGTCGCTGTGACCTTATTTCTGGTGGGTGGTGCCATGTTACCAAGACTCATCGAGTGGTGAAATATTATTGACCCCTAACATGTAGTATTCAAGATATGGACCTTAACAAAAAACTTTACAAGTCATTAATGCGTAAAATATAGGTCACAGTGACCTCATTTCTAGTGGATGGTGTCAACTTACCCAAGACACATCTAGTGGTGAAATATCATTGACCCCCAACATCTAGTATCCAAGTTATGGACCTTAACCAAGAACTTAACCTAAGTCGTTCATGCATAAAATATAGATCAGTGACCTAATTTTTATTGGGTGGTGTCATGTTACCCAAGACACATCTAGTGGTGAAATACCATTGACCATCAACATGTAGTATCTGAGATATGGACCTTAACCAAGAACTTAACCAAAGTCATTCATGGGTAAAATATAGGTCACAGTGACCTAATTTCTAGTGGGTGGTGTCACCTTACCTAAGACAAATCTAGTAGTGAAATATCATTGACCCCCAACATCTAGTATCAAAGTTATGGACCTTAACCAAGAACTTAACTGAACTTGTTCATGCATAAAATATAGGTCATAGTGACCTAATTTCTAGTGGGTGGTGTAGCCCTATCCAAGACCCATCTGGTGGTGAAATATCATTGACCCTCAACATCTATTATCCGAGTAATGAACCTTAACCAAGAATTTAACCAAAGTGTTACGGACAGACGTATGGACAAGGGTAAAACTATATGGCTGATCCACATACATGGTCGGGCCATAAAAAGCTTCCACTATTTTGAAATTGAGTATAAGGACTTCTCTCCAAGTTACTGTATGTGATTGATGCCTTCCTAGTTGTTTTATTGAACTACTCTTTATCTTAACAATAGGAACTTTTACATGCACAGAATATTGCTCTCCCCATAAAATCATCATTTTCCTTCCAAAGAACTAGCCCAGAATCGTGGAAGCTGGTTTATAGAGTTCTCCACATATATGGCAATGATTTCCTCTGCGTGACAAGAACAGGTTCTTGGTTCAAACCTGTTTTTTTCAGATTCATAAATTATCTGAACTGGGATAGGAGGTAACTAATGGTTTATACCTGTGATTCTTTCTAGTTCATAAGCTGCAAGGGCAGGTGTAAGGAGGTAACTAATGGTTTATACCTGTGATTCTTTCTAGTTCATAAGCTGCAAGGGCAGGTGTAAGGAGGTAACTAATGCATGGTTTATACCTGTGGTTCTTTCTAGTTCATAAGCTGCAAGGGCAGGTGTTAGGAGGTAACTAATGGTTTATACCTGTGATTCTTTCTAGTTCATAAGCTGCAAGGGCAGGTGTAAGGAGGTAACTAATGCATGGTTTATACCTGTGGTTCTTTCTAGTTCATAAGCTGCAAGGGCAGGTGTTAGGAGGTAACTAATGGTTTATACCTGTGGTTCTTTCTAGTTCATAAGCTGCAAGGGCAGGTGTTAGGAGGTAACTAATGGTTTATACCTGTGGTTCTTTCTAGTTCATAAGCTGCAAGGGCAGGTGTTAGGAGGTAACTAATGGTTTATACCTGTGGTTCTTTCTAGTTCATAAGCTGCAAGGGCAGGTGTTAGGAGGTAACTAATGGTTTATACCTGTGGTTCTTTCTAGTTCATAAGCTGCAAGGGCAGGTGTTAGGAGGTAACTGATGGTTTATACCTGTGGTTCTTTCTAGTTCATAAGCTGCAAGGGCAGGTGTTAGGAGGTAACTAATGGTTTATACCTGTGGTTCTTTCTAGTTCATAAGCTGCAAGGGCAGGTGTTAGGAGGTAACTAATGGTTTATACCTGTGATTCTTTCTAGTTCATAAGCTGCAAGGGCAGGTGTAAGGAGGTAACTAATGGTTTATACCTGTGGTTCTTTCTAGTTCATAAGCTGCAAGGGCAGGTGTAAGGAGGTAACTGATGGTTTATACCTGTGGTTCTTTCTAGTTCATAAGCTGCAAGGGCAGGTGTTAGGAGGTAACTGATGGTTTATACCTGTGGTTCTTTCTAGTTCATAAGCTGCAAGGGCAGGTGTTAGGAGGTAACTAATGGTTTATACCTGTGGTTCTTTCTAGTTCATAAGCTGCAAGGGCAGGTGTTAGGAGGTAACTAATGGTTTATACCTGTGATTCTTTCTAGTTCATAAGCTGCAAGGGCAGGTGTAAGGAGGTAACTAATGGTTTATACCTGTGGTTCTTTCTAGTTCATAAGCTGCAAGGGCAGGTGTTAGGAGGTAACTAATGGTTTATACCTGTGATTCTTTCTAGTTCATAAGCTGCAAGGGCAGGTGTTAGGAGGTAACTAATGGTTTATACCTGTGGTTCTTTCTAGTTCATAAGCTGCAAGGGCAGGTGTTAGGAGGTAACTAATGGTTTATACCTGTGATTCTTTCTAGTTCATAAGCTGCAAGGGCAGGTGTAAGGAGGTAACTAATGGTTTATACCTGTGATTCTTTCTAGTTCATAAGCTGCAAGGGCAGGTGTAAGGAGGTAACTAATGCATGGTTTATACCTGTGGTTCTTTCTAGTTCATAAGCTGCAAGGGCAGGTGTTAGGAGGTAACTAATGGTTTATACCTGTGGTTCTTTCTAGTTCATAAGCTGCAAGGGCAGGTGTTAGGAGGTAACTAATGGTTTATACCTGTGATTCTTTCTAGTTCATAAGCTGCAAGGGCAGGTGTAAGGAGGTAACTAATGGTTTATACCTGTGGTTCTTTCTAGTTCATAAGCTGCAAGGGCAGGTGTTAGGAGGTAACTAATGGTTTATACCTGTGATTCTTTCTAGTTCATAAGCTGCAAGGGCAGGTGTTAGGAGGTAACTAATGGTTTATACCTGTGATTCTTTCTAGTTCATAAGCTGCAAGGGCAGGTGTTAGGAGGTAACTAATGGTTTATACCTGTGGTTCTTTCTAGTTCATAAGCTGCAAGGGCAGGTGTTAGGAGGTAACTAATGGTTTATACCTGTGGTTCTTTCTAGTTCATAAGCTGCAAGGGCAGGTGTTAGGAGGTAACTAATGGTTTATACCTGTGGTTCTTTCTAGTTCATAAGCTGCAAGGGCAGGTGTAAGGAGGTAACTAATGCATGGTTTATACCTGTGGTTCTTTCTAGTTCATAAGCTGCAAGGGCAGGTGTTAGGAGGTAACTAATGGTTTATACCTGTGGTTCTTTCTAGTTCATAAGCTGCAAGGGCAGGTGTTAGGAGGTAACTAATGGTTTATACCTGTGGTTTTTTCTAGTTCATAAGCTGCAAGGGCAGGTGTTAGGAGGTAACTAATGGTTTATACCTGTGGTTCTTTCTAGTTCATAAGCTGCAAGGGCAGGTGTTAGGAGGTAACTAATGGTTTATACCTGTGGTTCTTTCTAGTTCATAAGCTGCAAGGGCAGGTGTTAGGAGGTAACTAATGGTTTATACCTGTGGTTCTTTCTAGTTCATAAGCTGCAAGGGCAGGTGTTAGGAGGTAACTAATGCATGGTTTATACCTGTGGTTCTTTCTAGTTCATAAGCTGCAAGGGCAGGTGTTAGGAGGTAACTAATGGTTTATACCTGTGGTTCTTTCTAGTTCATAAGCTGCAAGGGCAGGTGTTAGGAGGTAACTAATGGTTTATACCTGTGGTTCTTTCTAGTTCATAAGCTGCAAGGGCAGGTGTTAGGAGGTAACTAATGCATGGTTTATACCTGTGGTTCTTTCTAGTTCATAAGCTGCAAGGGCAGGTGTTAGGAGGTAACTAATGGTTTATACCTGTGGTTCTTTCTAGTTCATAAGCTGCAAGGGCAGGTGTTAGGAGGTAACTAAGCTGGTCATCCCAAACTGTTGTTAATCCCATATCCTAAAACATAAATTCAAAAAGTTATTAATAATACAAACTTATTCACTTACACAGGCAAAATCAATAAAAGTTTGTTCCCCCGTAAATTCAAAGGGCCGTTACTACCACATAATTTTGAGGATAAAAATTTCCTGGTAGAGCTCAACTAGATATGATATACTTTATTATACAAAGTTTCATTAGATTCTGTATAGTAGTTTCAAAGGAGTTGGGTGATATGACTTTCTGATGGACAGACATAATTTTTTACAAAAACTGTGGTTTCGTTATTATTTGTGGTGGTTTACTTATGTGTCTGAAAACCAGGAAAATAAGAATCTGATGAAGTGTTATTTTCAGGGTTATTTTACATTGATTACATAAAGAAACATTTGCAAACCATCAAATTAAAAATTCAATGAAATGTCTTTTTTGGCAAAACCATGATAATTCATACCCATTAAAATAAATGAATCCACAGTAGTTATGGCAATTATTTTCAAGATAAATATAAATCTAGCCAATATATGGCAAGATTGATGTGGTTATCACTGTTTTCCACAATTTACTGTCGCAATGTTTAGAAATTATAAAAGAGGGTAAAGGTGTTAATATGCATGACAAAAACTCATTATAAATATTTTAACAGTTAAAAAAGCTAAGAAATATTGTTGTTCTTCACCATTGTTATTTACTAACAATTATATTAATCTCTGTCAGATTGGGAGATATATATTTCCTCAAGTGAACAATAAAAAGATACTTCAATAAAATGCAATAAAATATAAAAAGTTTGCTATTATCTGCAATTTAAACCTTTTAAAATCAAAATATATAACGATAGATCTAAAGCTCATCAAGTAAGATGCAGTAATGTCAGAGGCAACAGATCATACTTACCCTTCTATGTTCAAACAGTAAGATTCGTAGTTGCTGTTCTAAATCGTTACTGACTAGTGTGGAATCTAACGTTGAGGAACAAAGGGGAGGTAATGTTGGCCATGTCGGACTGGAACCCGGCCCACATATAGACAGAATGGCATCCTGGGACATGGACTTCCATCGAGATTCGTTAGAAAGTTCAAACTGACAGGTCTCCACACTATCTGATGGCTGCAAAACACACATAAAATTTGTCAAGATTGGAAAAAGATTATAAAGAAATAATGTTACTTTCTACCACTGGGTAAAGGCATACTATCTTATTTAAACAAAGGGCATCAATCGTGTCAGAAAATGGAGATTAGAACCCAGATCTGAATCTTTTCTAGAACAATATTTATCTCAATGATGGGTAATATATAATTTTTGTTTCACATTTCTACGTAGGTATGTGTTACACAGTGTAATTTTTTGGCTAGATATACATGTACTTGACATGTGGTTATAAGTCAAGAAAGGATGATGTCACCTTATATTTAATAGCGATGTTAAATCAAGGACATGAAGTATATTAGAAAAGAAAGATAGATGATTGCTTGTATTTGAGTGTAAAATTTAGAAGATTAAATACCTGGTTGTTAGCATAGAGATGAGTGATTGCTTATATTTGGAACATAAAATACCTGGTTGTTAGCATAGAGATGAGTGATTGCTTATATTTGGACTATAAAATACCTGGTTGTTAGCATAGAGACGAGTGATTGCTTATATTTGGATCATAAAATACCTGGTTGTTAGCATAGAGACGAGTGATTGCTTATATTTGGAACATAAAATACCTGGTTGTTAGCATAGAGACGAGTGATTGCTTATATTTGGAACATAAAATACCTGGTTGTTAGCATAGAGATCAGTGATTGCTTATATTTGGAACATAAAATACCTGGTTGTTAGCATAGAGATGAGTGATTGCTTATATTTGGAACATAAAATACCTGGTTGTAAGCATAGAGATAAGTGATTGCTTATATTTGAACATAAAATACCTGGTTGTTAGCATAGAGATGAGTGATTGCTTATATCTAGAACATACAATACCTGGTTGTTAGCATAGAGATGAGTGATTGCTTATATTTGGAACATAAAATACCTGGTTGTTAGCATAGAGACGAGTGATTGCTTATATTTAGAACATACAATACCTGGTTGTTAGCATAGAGATGAGTGATTGCTTATATTTGGAACATAAAATACCTGGTTGTTAGCAAAGAGACGAGTGATTGCTTATATTTAGAACATACAATACCTGGTTGTTAGCATAGAGATGAGTGATTGCTTATATTTGGATCATAAAATACCTGGTTGTTAGCATAGAGACGAGTGATTGCTTATATTTAGAACATACAATACCTGGTTTTAGACATAGACAAGTGATCGCTTATATTTGGAACATAAAATACCTGGTTGTTAGCATAGAATGCCTGGTGATTGAAGACACATCCTATAGTTTTATATGGATACTTTGGTCTGTGTAGTTTCTCCATTGGTGGCATGTCTGGATCTATGGCCTCATGGATGTATCTATTTAATATCAAATTAATGTAAGAATAGCAGAAAATAATTATAAGGGGAAATATTTTAAATTGATTAAAATCATTTTTGGTTTTTCACTTCAACAATGTAATGAAATGTTAGATGTGTAGATAAAATGTAATTAAAGCCATGTTTAATTTACTACATGCACATGTATAACAAAACTTGAAAGGAAACTATTCACATAGAAATTGACATCACCCCAATGAGTGAAACATCTTGTTATTGTATACATCATTCAGCATTTCATCATTATTTACTACATGTACTGGTATACATGTTTCAAGTTTTGTCTTCTGTTAGATTTTATTATCTTAGCAGTGCTGCCAATTTTCCAAATTTAAAATCAGGTTATTGATTATGTCTGTGATTTTTCTGTTATATTCATTATAAAAACAAGACCAGCAAATCTCGAAAAAAAGCTGTGAAAATCAGGAATGTTGGCAGTCCTATGGTAAATAATTGAAATTTTACTTGTAATAAGAAGGAAAGATTTACCTGTGTCCATTAAGACTTTCCCAGAAAGTAACGACTCCATTGACTGTTATTGTCATAACCCAAGCATGTACAGCACCCTTCGACTTAGTACCAATACATACATAGGCATCTAAACCAAAGCCCAACAATAAACTACACAGCAGTATAGCATGATCTTCACAATCCTACAATCAAAATTATAAAAATAATTATCATTCATAATCATCAAGGTGTACAAATTATCATGAAAGAGAATCAAGGTGTACCAATCATCATGAACAAGAATCAAGGCGTACCAATAATCATGAACAAGATCAAGACATACCAATTATCACAAACAAAAATTAAGGTGTACCAAATATCATGAACAAGAATCAATGTGCACAAATTATCATGAACAAGATCAAGATGTACCAATTATCATGAATAAGAATCAAGTGTAACAATTATCATGAACAAAAATCAAGATGTACCAATTATCATGAATGAGAATCAAGGTGTATCAATTATCATGAATGAGAATCAAGGTGTACCAATTATCATGAACAAGAATCAACGTGCACAAATTATCATGAACAAGAATCAAGGTGTACCAATTATCATGAACAAGAATCAAGGTGTGCCAATTATCATGAACAAGAATCAAGGTGTACCAATTATTATGAACAAGAATCAAGACATACCAATTATCATGAACAAAAATCAAGGTGTACCAATGATCATGAACAAGAATCAAGGTGTACCAATTATCATGAACAAAAATCAAGGTGTACCAATGATCATGAACAAGAATCAAGACATACCAATTATCATGAACAAAAATCAAGGTGTGCCAATTATCATGAACAAGAATCAAGGTGTACCAATTATCATGAACAAAAATCAAGGTGTACCAATGATCATGAACAAGAATCAAGGTGTACCAATTATCATGAACAAGAATCAAGGTGTACCAATTATCATGAATGAGAATCAAGATGTACCAATTATCATGAACAAGAATCAAGGTGTACCAATGATCATGAACAAGAATCAGAGTGTACCAATTATCACCAACAAGAATCAAGGTGTACCAATTATCATGAAAAAGAATCAAGACGTACCAATTCTCTAATTTGGTAAATAGTGAGTAATCTCCCATCTACAAGAGTTGTCCTCCATTACGGTAGGTATATTACATTGCAATGAATTAGAAAAAAAATAGGATTTATTTTTTTTAATTATTCAGAGGGCTAAGCAGACCCAATTAAATCAGGAAAACATGTTATATACCTTTTTTAACATAATCATATTTTATATTTGGACAAATTAGAAAATAAATGCAGAAAAACTTATTTTTCCACCCAGTAACTAATATAAAATACTTTCTGGAAAGAGAAGATAACTCAGCAAATAGGAGATAACTCACAATATATGAAAATTATAACAAACAAAAATCAAGACGTACTAATTATTATAAACAAGAATCAATGTGTACCAATTATCATGAATGAGAATCAAGATGTACCAATTATCATGAATGAGAATCAAGGTGTATCAATTATCATGAATGAGAATCAAGGTGTATCAATTATCATGAATGAGAATCAAGGTGTACCAATTATCATGAATGAGAATCAAGGTGTATCAATTATCATGAATGAGAATCAAGGTGTACCAATTATCATGAATGAGAATCAAGATGTACCAATTATAACAAACAAGAATCAAGACGTACCAATTACCATGAACAAGAATAAAAGTGTACAAATTATCAAGAACAGGAATCAGTGTGTACAGTATTTTCTGATTTAGACAGAAAAAATTCCTTTTCAAGTAACTTCAATTTTTTTGACTGGGCTCAGCACAGCTTCATTTAAAGTAATCATTTGTTTGATAGCTATTTTAAATGAATTGTTTTCATAATTAAGTAAAACATAATAAAGTTTTTACAATGATATATGAAGAAACTACATTATGAGATCTTTTTTATAAATCATGCTTTCTATTTAACATTGCTATTTTCTTCCACTTGTATAAAGATAAGCTGTATCTTCATTATCTTACTCCTCGATTCCTACACAGGAACCCATGTGTTGTAGTCCATTGTTCTGTTTTATGACCTCCTCCCAGAGATTCTATCTTTTTATGATGCATCAGACTGACAAATCTCGCTGCATGTCGAGGGGAGTCTAAAAGTCTTCCTCCTCGTAACGGCTTCACAAAGGAACAGACAGGACGGTTTATAGAATTTTCATCCTACAACAACACAAAACATCATAAGATAATACCGGTAATTAAGAAATGAGTCAATGTCAAGCTTACTCCCATTTTTATATGGACATTTTGAATATATATTAGTGTAAACAGTATTTTATTAAGTAAACATGAAAATACACAATGAAACACATTGATATATCAGTATTGGGATCAGAAAACAAGTGCAAGCACTTTTACAAATTCCTCTCCCTAATATTAAGATCTTCAGTAGTTTGTCTCAATGGACATGATGGAAGTGGACCTAGTTTAATGATGCTGAATCATCTTTTGTAGAAAGCTATGTGCAACAGATGTAACCAGAAACAAATAATTAGGATAAAGTTAAGAGATGAACCTGAGCAAATATTTTGACCAGTCTCTCCTGGTTGGACTGACGTATCTGAAGGAACTCCTTCCACCACTGTTTGGCGTACACCAGGAAAAGTCGTTCCTTCTCTGCTTGTCTTGTCTTCTCCATGCTGAGTTGGGCAGAGAAAACTTCCTGGACAATAGTCTTGCTGACCTTCGGGAACACTTCTAACTGTATATCTATCACGCCAGCTGGGATTTTACTTTCATTCCCTGAACCAAACAAAAGACAAGTATAAGCTATCTATCACACCAGCTGGGATTTTACTTTCATTCCCTGAACCAAATAAAAGACAAGTATAAGCTTTTCAAAAAAGCTGACTGTTTAGTTTGCATTTAATTATATGTTGAAAAAGTTTATTTAAACATGTTAAAAGATGGAACTAAAAAAAGTTGAATGATAACTTTCATTTTGAAAGGTTAATTTCTACAATAATAAATTTTCATATATAATGTCTGATATAAAGTACTTTTGATGAAGTCCGTCTATTATACTCAAATTCAGAATAGTGGTACCTTTTTCAATTGAATCTAAATAACAACAACAGGTTTGACAATTAAGTGTCTTAAGAGAAGAAAGAGGTTTATTATTAGGTCAGTGAAGTTGGTCAGCCATGAAACACCAATATATCTTAAACCATTGACATATTTAGTTAACAGAATTCAATGAGCGATTTTCAAACAAATAAAGAATTTTAAAAATCAAATAAAAAACACAAGCAGGGATTTACACAACGATTCCAAATACAATACCAATCCTCCTTTAATGGTAACTAACGTCATATCAAAATTTCATAACAATCTTTCAATATTTACAATAGTTATCCAACGGAAACGAAATGTCTACAGATGATGACAACAACGACGACAGCGCCATAACATTATACAATCGCAAAAATTTTGCAGTCGTATAAAATCAAAATCATTATTCTAAATACTCTTTCGCCAAGGCAAAAGGAAATGTGACAATGAAACATTTGGTAAGGGCACTCAGATTTCATATCAAGAATGAAAAAAAAACCTATTGTTACAATTCTTTGTGGTCAAGAATTAATGTTAAATCATAACTCAAGTGGATCCTAGATTTAACGAGTGCATAAATCTCAGGATAGTATATACCATTATTTACATGTAATTTGACCCTGTTCTGTAAACAGAACTCTCTAACTTTGTGTAGTACATGTAGTACAAAATATACACATTTATCAACCAAGACTCTAAGCATGGAAATCTTATTGTTGATAAAACTACATGGTCTTTACAATACAGACCTTTTACTATTTGTTTTAGAACTAAGACTTATCAATTCTAAAACATGTACTTAAGAATAAAATTGATTTTCTTTTTTTAATATTTAATAATTTCTATGATTTGTTTGACTTCAGACTGAATATGTACCAGTTCCTTTTAGCTCTAGAGAAGTTTGAAGTCGACCAGAACTAGCTGTGAGAACAGGCCTCCATTCCAGGAAATAAGATGACACAAGGCTTGTCTCCCCCGTTACGTCAGTTTTTATCAGGACAATATGGATCTGGTCACAAATAGTTAACATGCTGCTTTCATCAATCATTTTAGCAGCTTCACCTGTCCATAAAATAGATTAACCTAAAATGCATATGAAGTACAGAAGAAAAATCTAAATCAAGGTAAATTGCCATAAAACGTAAGACTTAACACTAAAGCATGTCTCCCCTGCCAGCACCATCAGAAACAATAGTTCTTTTTTACTTTCACAATATATTCATAAAGTTCTAAAGATTTTCAGTTTCTGAGATCAAAAAGTGTTTATAAAACTAACATTGCTAATACATGTATATCTAATAAAAATATCATCAACGTCACTCAATGAAAAAATCAAAAGATGGGGATGCAACAGTGCTAAGCTATTACTGGGGCATATGCATACCAGAATTCATCAACCTAAAAACTATAGTTCTTGAGATATGGAGGTGCTCATAAAACCTTAACACTGCTATTTATGTATTGAAACTGGAAAATCAAGGTCAAAGTAAAACAAGTGTGGCCACTAAAAGTATGTCTCGCCTGCCGGCACCATCACTAAAATCAACTACCTAAGCTTTCATTTCTTGATATAAACACAAAAAGTGTATGTATGCCTAATAACAGATGCCTAGTTATTATACTATTCAAGCAATCCATTGTCCACAAAAGTATTACAAAAAGTTTTCTGTCTGAAAAAAAGACCTAAGTTCACAGAGTCACTGGAGCGTAAAAATTGGGTCATGGTCACATGGCATGGTGACAGTTGCATTGTCCATAACCGCAACTGTCTGTTTACCCAATATCAGATGCCTAGCTATTATAACTTTCCAGCAATTCATCATCCACAAAAGTCTTACAAAAAAGTTTTTCAGCCTGAAAAAGACCTAAGTTCACAGAGTCACTAGAGCGTGAAAATGGGGTCAGGGTCACGCAGCATTGATACAGTTGCGTAGACCATAACCTAAACTGTCTGTATACCTAATATCAGATGCCTAGCTAACATACTTTTCCAGCAATTCATCGTCCACAAAAGTCTTACAAAAAAGTTTAAGGCCTGAAAAAAGACCTAAGTTCACAAAGTCACTGGAGCGTGAAAATGGGGTCAGGGTCACATGGCATGGTGACAGTTGCGTAGACCATAACCTGAGCTGTCTGTATACCAAATATCAGATGCCTAGCTAATATACTTTTCCAGCAATTCATCGTCCACAAAAGTCTTACAAAAAAGTTTACGGCCTGAAAAAAGACCTAAGTTTACAGAGTCACTGGTGCGTGAAAATGGGGTCAGTGTTACACGACATGGTGACAGTTGCGTAGACCATAACCTGAACTGTCTGTATACCAAATATCAGATGCCTAGCTAATATACTTTTCCAGCAATTCATCGTCCACAAAAGTCTTACAAAAAAGTTTACGACCTGAAAAAAGACCTAAGTTCACAGAGTCACTGGAGCGTGAAAAAGGGGTCAGGGTCACAGGGCATGGTGACAGTTGCGTAGACCATAATCTGAACTGTCTGTATACCAAATATCAGATGCCTAGCTATTATGCTTTTCAAGCAATTCATTGTCCACAAAAGTCTTACAAAAAAGTTTACGACGCCGCCGCCGTCGCCGCCGCCGCCGCCGGAAAGTAATACCTATGTCTCGCCTTCCGCGACTATTCGTCGCAGGCGAGACAAAAATGGGGGATGCAACTGTGCTAAGGTACTACCAAGGCATATGCATATCCTGTTTCATCAACCTACAATGTAGGACCTATAGTTTTTGAGATATGGAGGTGCTAATAAAACCTAATCATTGTTATTATATGCATTGAAATTTGTCAAAGTTACTCAACTGGAAAATCAAGGTCAAGGTAAAAATAAACTGTTAACACAGACACATGTCTCGCCTGTCGCAACTGGACACAGTATAAAATGAAGTAAAAATCCTCCTTAAACTGATCTTAACTGATGCTTTTAAAAGCAGCTGCATACCAATTATAAATGGTGAACCATAACTGCTCTATATAAAACACTCATGACATAAGTAAAAAGTTAAAGTGTAAATTCTCAAAGTCAGTAGACTGTGACTGCAGGATCATACAGATAAAATACTTTTGAAATTGATCTGTACTGATGCTAATGCAAGTGCATACCCAATATCAATGATGTACCATAACTGCTTCATGTTAAACAGACGTAAGAAAAAGGTTAACCTTGGCCAAATCAGTGTAAAATTTCAAAGTCAGTAGACCGTGACTGCAGAAGCATACAGATGAAATGCTTTTGAAATTGATCTGTACTAGTGCTAATGCAAGTGCATACCCAATACCAATGGTGAACCATAACTGCTTCATGTTAAACAGACTTAAGAAAAAAGGTTAACCTCGGCCAAATCAGTGTAAAATTTCAAAGTCAGTAGACCGTGCCTGCAGGAGCATACAGGTGAAATCCTTTTAAAACTGATCTGTACTGATGCTGATGTTGATGCAACTGTATACCAAATATCAATGGTGTAACATAACTGCTTCATGTTAAACAGTCTTAAGAAAAAAGGTTAACCTCGGCCAAATCAATGTAAAATTTCAAAGTCAGTAGACCGTGACTGCAGGAGCATACATGTACAGGTGAAATCCTTTTAAAACTGATCTGTACTGATGCTGATGCAACCGCATACCAAATATCAATGGTGTAACATAACTAGTTCACACAAAACAGACTTAAGCAAAAACTTTAACCAATTGTGGACGCCGCCGCCGTCGCCGGAATCACCATACCTAAGTCTCGCCTTTTGCGACATTTGTCGCAGGCGAGACAAAAATGGGGATGCAACTGTGCTAAGCTTCTACTATGGCATATGCATACCAAGTTTCATCAACCTAAGACCTATAGTTCTTGAGATACATGTATGGAGCTGCTTATAAAACCTTAACACAAAAGTAAATGCCGCCATCGCCGCTGCCCCAGGTAAAGTAACACCTTTGTCCCACTCTGCTTCGAAGGCGAGACAATAAAAGTATAATATATCCTGCTAAAGTCCTTAGATTTGGGTAAAAATAGATTACAGGTTGTAAAATTTTGACAACAAATATATTTTCAAAAATCTTGGTTAATGTGAAAAGGAAGTTAACAAAAATTGTTCAAGCATGAACAGTTGGTAAGCACTGTAACATCACATTTGTTACTTGAAAAAAATTATTCAAATCCACTCTAATATTTTTTCATAACCAAACAGCAAGTACAAAGATATTCAATAAACTTGCAGTTTATTTTCAAAACTAAAACTCTATAGAAGATAATTTTGACCTTTTTTGACAAAGCAACAAAATAATAATTACCTGAACTATCTTTATGAACTTCTAAAAGAAAGCCTTCATCAATGTCTGGTTCACAGGCACAGGGAACTGGCCTTGACCTAAACCTTTGACCTCTAAAGTGGATATGAAATGTAAAGTAGGAATTCACTTGTCCTGGCATGGGGTCTGTGTTCTCTATGTGCTCTAAGAAAGCTTTGCCATTCTTAATGTGTAAATAAACATATCTTCTTGAGGGGTCAATGTTAGCTGAAAGACAATAATTATAGCAAAATCAACACCTGCAATTAATCATTTTATATTCTATGATACTGTGAAAATATTAATATTCGTGGGTTACCAATTTTCGTGGTTTTCGTGGGTCAGGCAAACCACGAAATTAAATTCCTAACGAACAGAGAATTAACCATTGCTTTTGATAAACAATTCTTTAAACCACGAATTCATGAATCCACGAATATGCAATTTACTCCCAATCCACGAAAATTGGTACCCACGAATTTAAGTACTTTCACAGTATAAGTATTTTACATCATGAAGGAAGATGTTATTATAGAAAAATAATGACATCTTTCAGTACTCATATTCTTTATTCAATTTTACATTTTTGCGCGTGTGTTTTGTTTTTGTGCAAAAATATGATTTACATATCAGAAATATATGTGAAGACATATCAAATTTCTTGGTTGATGTACATGTATATATACCTCTTTTAACAGGTAAATTAGTAACTCTATCATCTTTATCATCAAAGTGTGTGGCTGGTCTCCGTAACCCATGGCCGTCTATCTGGTTGTCAAACTGAAGATGTTGTAGGAGTTGATCAACCAACCCTCGATTCTTCAGCTGATTTAACAGTTCTTGTTCTGACACTGTTCCATGGCTGTAGTCTTCATTAATCACCTCTCCCATCACCTCACGAATCTTGTTCTGTATTTCCATCTTAAAAGAAAAAGAAAAAAACTACTATCAGTAGTAACATATTTCAATAATTGTCATTGTCAAAGCCTTACATCCTTCAGATTGATTACAACTGTTCTAGTTTCAAGTTTTAATCATTTGGTTGTTATTTTACCATATGGTCTATTTTGAGACATGGTATCCATGTTTGTTGACAAATCATGAAGCCAAACAAATTTGTTTAAGTGATACCCTGATACTTTGACCAAAAAATCACATAAAAGAAGATTTGGAAAAAAAGTAACAAACAGATGACAAATGCCTAATGGTAGTGATGACAATAATTCACTTGACCCTTCAGGCCAGGGAGTTGGGAATAAGAGATGGGTACCGTAAGGTGTAAAGGAAGGATGGACGGACACACACCACCATCACTACAATGTATATACTCCCACTTTTCTAGATGAGGGTATAAAAACAAAGGTTCATCAATGAGCAAGGGGCAGCAGGTAATCATTGTTTTACAACATTTAACAAACAAGAGTTATATTTCAGGTTGGGTCAATATTTGTTGCTATGGATAGGTGTTCAAATTAAAGCAATGTAAGGCAAACTCTTATAATTGATATATTTTGGTCCTTTTGACCCCTAATACATTGTATCTCAATAAAAGGCTTTGCCTAGTGCAGCATGAAAAGACTATATCTCTGACTGCAACAGTCCTATTTATCGACTTTAAAGCGCCTTTACACCTATAGATCATCTGACAACTTCGACCCAATGGAGACTTTGGTACATGTAGAACTTTTTATGCTGAAGACAGATTAGGTTGCTTCAGATAATCAGATTTTCTCTATATCTATTATCATGATTATACTTTTTGATTTATTAGCCAAATACTAATGTCTGACACCCCCCCCCCCCCTGGTTCTGTTTATAGTAACGGTAAAAAAGTAGGTCATATAACCGCAAGTTATGGACTCGCCTAGAGGTTATAAAATCTTTAGCTCATTTGAAAACATCAGCTGGCTTGTCATTGGGAAGGCCATGGTTCATTCCCTAGTGACATGGATCATGCTCTCCAGTGAGTGTTACATTTGGCACTTAACCCTCTTGCTGCCAAAAGCATACATGTGACGGATCTGTGTTGAAAAAGCTGGAGATTTTGAATTTTTTGACTGGAGATTGGGCAAAAAGCGGGAGATTTTCAATGCTCACTAAAATTGCATTTCGATGTCAATTGAGGGCACTAGCGTGTGCCAAATATACATGGCTTCACTGATTAATCTAAAACTGTTTATACAATCATCAGGTCAATTATGACAATAAACCTTTAATTAACATTTAACGTCTACCTAATTGACAAATCCCTAATACACCGGAAATGTTTTATGACTGATCAATTAAATGTCTTTAAAATTAAATTTTTGTCATGTCTTGAAAAAGCGGGAGATTACACAAAAAGTCGGGAGAACAGGAGATGGATCAAAAAGTCGGGAGATTTCGTCTCCCGGCAGGAGAATCACATGTATGCAAAAGGACATATGTGTCCACTACCGACTCACTGCCAAAGGGACATATGTGTCCCCTACCAGTTGGCTGCCACACGGACATATGTGTCCATCAGACCAAAATAATATGATTAAGGCCCTGCCTTTTAGCGAGCATCGAAAATCTATATACCTTTTAAAAATAAATCCATGTGCTCGACCGGCTAAGTTTAACGTAAAGAGGGAACTTTTAAAAAAAGAATTAAATAGTAGCAAAGTCTGACCCCACCCAACCCAAATCATATGCACTTGAGAAAGTTGTTGTTAAAATATCTGGGATCAATAACTACTTATTAAAAATTCAATTATTTGTGCAAATAATAAATCCTGTAACATTCTGGGACGACATTAAGAGGGGACGAAATTATCCATTTTATGGATTACGTGACGTCACTTCCTTGTCAGAGTATTTCGCGCTTCTTCAGCAGACCAAAACAACATTCAGATTCTGTCAGGTTTTGTGAGATTTTCTGAGTATCAGTGTTTTATTTGAAGCATTGTTAACAGAAGGTACATTAAGAAAGCTGGCGGAAAAAACGGTAAAGTAAAAATATCATGCGGGTGATTGAGGAAAGTGAGTGAAACCCCACGGCACAGGATGGGACTCTTCTTTCATTTTCAGGTAAGAACCTTTTATTTATTATTATGAGTAAGTTTTATTCAGTAAATTTATGTTTTTCTTTATCTTATTTTATCTTACTTAGAATTTAACAAAGCTTGGTCAGCATCATGCATTTGATGATTTGGTATGACTAGTCAATGTGACGATCGATGTTGCCAAAATCTAGCTCGGTAATTTCCGGAAAATCGTTTTTCAGCGGAAAAGACCGAATGGTGTTTAAATAAAAATCTGTGTGTAAAAATAAACAAGTGGATGAATGAGGGTTTTATGATTGTTTTTGAATTTCAATTTTTATATTTTTGCATAACAGATTATGATGTATTTTTTATAAGCCCAGAGGGTTGATTGTTTTACTTGCTCCGTGCCTATTATTTTATTCATTCCGTAAAAGTAAACCTGTTCCGGTTTTCTTGTCAGTATATTTCTGGGACATCTCAAAACATGCATAATGCCGTAGGGCTCGCATCTGCGATGCTCGCTATTACATGCAACAAAATCATTCCTGATAATTAAAACACACTCGTTCAAAATATATAAGAGCGGCATTTTATGATAGAAAAATATCTAACAAACAATATCAAAGTTTTTTCAATGTATTGTAACCGTAGCAACGTCAAAAATAAAAAAGACGTCATATTTCATCAAAGATTCTGGCGTATCGCTATTGTAACGTCACAACATTGTGGCGTTGGCGACGTCATTCAAAATTTTAATATGGCAGCAAGAGGGTTAATGTGGGAGTGAGATGTTAACAAGTTTCTGTCGAACAGATTCTCAGGGATGACATAATATTTGTTTGAGAGGTAGTGGTTCTAACAGCATATGAAAATGCTGTCATGCTGGTCTTGGTAACCAATCAGGATTTATGAATTGTAGATTTGTGTACCAATGTTTTATAAATGACCAAAGTGTTATTATTACTCATAATAATTTTATAACAGAGTTGTTTTGCATGCATCAGCATGTTTGACAAATGTTTCCAAGTCAAAATTTGAGTTATACCTGAGACAATTGACCATGTATTATCTGTTTTAGTTCACTGATTTTTTCGGGTGGCACAGACATTTTTCTTAAATATGTTAACAAGGAAAATATTCAGAATTATCGTTGAAATTTGACAGTAATAAATCTTGCTTTGAATGGCCGCGGTTATTCCGAATGAATAAATTCCGACCTTGACATCAAAGGTCATGTTTTGGTTTCTCGGAACATTTCTGAAGTTTTTATTACCCTTTAACATGGGTGGTGGTGAAAGTACAAATTCAGGAAAACAGAGATTTAAAGAGACTGAACAACCATATATTACCAAATATTACGAATCTTTATTAACCAAAGTATGGAAAAAAATATTATCATTTCTGTCCTCAAATATCTATGACATTTTTAATGAAATTAACAGGTTTGGGGAAACCTTAATGAAATAAAGCAACCTCAACCAGGCCTGTCAAGTTTTTATGAGCTGCATGCGTTCACGAGATTTGACGAAAAACTGAAAGATCAAAGGAAAAAAATTCAAAGATCAAAAAAATTTGCCGCCAAATTGCTGACTAGATGCGTGAGTCTCACACGAGGTGCGTGACACTTGACAGGTCTGCCTCAAGCGCTTTGGGGAAAATAATTTATCCTACAAAAGTAATTGGGATATTTTCATATACTGTAAACGTATCAATTTTCCTGGTGTACAATTTTTCGCTGTTGCCTAAAGACCATGAAAATAAGTACCCACAAATATCTTTGATCTTTCCTATCCTATCCTAGTAATTAAGTTCTGAGAGTTTGTTTAAATGTGTACCAATAATGTTTCCAGACATTAAGTTGTCTGGCTGCCTTTTTGCAAATATTTGAAATATGGCTGTTGAAGTCCAGCTTAAAATCGATTGTGACACCAAGCAGCTTCACCTCCTCATCACATTTTATGTTGTTGCTATTGAGGTTACATGCTATACTTGTTTACTGTGTTTTCAGAGTTAGCCTGCATTTTATTGAATGAGAACCATGAGATCAGGGATTTACTATCTTCTCCAATACATGAAATAACTATATCTGAAGATTTGTCAGATTTTGATAGGGTATTATCATCGGCATAGTTGTACAGGTCACATTTCTTTACAAAGAGAAAAATGTCATTTATGAAGATATTGAACAGCACAGGTCCCAAAATTGAACCCTGTGGGTCTCCCTTTTATATTGAGCATACTACTAACACTTTTCACACATTTTTTTCTGTTCGAGAGATGATTATGAAGAAGAACCACTTTTTTATGTCAAAATCACATTTTAACAAGACTTTATAAGTTATTGATGCAATTTGAACTTCATGAGGGAGAATTAGTCTATAAAAAATAAACATTCTTGTTTTTAATTTAAATCTTTGTTTCATTTTAAAACTATTGGTATTCAAATATGTAGCTAAAATCATCTCACAACACTGAATTTTATTTTGATCAAAGAAAGATAACTCAAATTTTAATCTACACTCCAGGCCAAACAATTTTTAATTTCTCCACTCTACACCCTGGAGGTGGAGTTGGGTGGACAGTAGCGGATCCAGGGGGATGTCACCCGGTGCACGTGACACCCCCCTGAGGTTCACAAGTATGGTTTCACTGGCACACTTTCTATATAAATCGGTCACACAAGTCTAGCTCCATGGCTAGCTACATGTAAATTGCTAAATAAACATGCCAAATGTTAAACAACACTCGTTTTACCTTTTGTTAATTATGTTCTTTTGATCAGTGTTTTGATAGATAACATTAAAAATCTACGTTTTCAATAATGACATAAAGAGTCTCTTCAAATTGTATAATTTGTAAAAATCCACATATAATTCTATTTTTTTTCTGAAATTATATTTGACCAAGTTTAAACTGTTCAGAAATTTTAGGAATTATAAATTCATTACTCGCATATGCATAAAAATTAAATTATTTTGACGAAACCTTGCCCCTAAAACATTATATTCTTATTTGTACGTGTTCACGAGCATAAAACGCAATGAGAATCGATATTTTTGTTCAACCATCATCCGTCTATTAATGACCCTTTTGCGAATCTCACCAGGGACGGACTTTCTGGTTGTCAAAACCCGTTCAGTTCCTGCTGAAAAATATGCCCACAGTGCAGCAGCGCTAAGTCTTGTCAGTAAAAGTCCACTAAAAAGCGCTCAGAAACCTTACTGGGATGTGTGCACCAGGTTGTTGAATGAGACATGCAGCCCTGCATGCATGTCATATACCGTCCACTCGTAAGGTTATAATACGGAAAACCTGACGGCTAACCATAGTGATGCACCGTGTTGGGGAACATTTCTAGCACATTCAAGAACCCTGTTGCAGGTTTCGCTAATAGTAGGATATGTAGGATCCTCATACAGGAAGCTGAATTGCACGTTTGTATCCATCAATCCTAAGTTTTCCAGAGGAAAACGAAACTTTCTTCCCTGATTGCCCTTGACTTTCTATTTCCTCCATCACCATTTCATGTTCATTGCGTCATTGTGGCATCCATTTCATGTTTATCTCACTGATATAGCCGCCGAAATCGTACTTCTTGGGGGTTTTGAAAGAATTTCGCAACCTGCTTCAGTATAAACGAATGATAAATTTATCACTATAGAAAGATCTACATATGACATTTGATGGCCCTTGAATACGTCTTTGGTTTTTCCTTGCTCTTTTTCCATATTGCCAAATTTAAAGCTTGGTTCATGACAATCCAACACACAGTTTGACATTTTTCCCATTTGGGCTGAAAGGGGCCGCTTCGGAGGTTGCACGTGCAACTGCACGAACTTAAATTATACTCTAACGAAAGAACTATTTTACCGACTTTACAAAGGTTAAATTTTATTTTGTTGAATGCTAAGCATGTTAGTTAACAGGGGAGATCGCCATCTTAATAGAATGATTTTGTTTCTTAATCTTGAACTTTTTGACTTTTAAGTCATTTGGTGACACTCCCCTGACGAAATCCTGGATCCGCCCCTTGTGGAGTAGAGTGGAGATGAGTGGAGACTCCACTCTATAGGGTGGAGCCACTCTAATATTATAGTGGAGTGGAGTGGAGAGAAAGTTTTTTTTAGAAAACCAAAACTTAATTGTTTTGTCAAATGAATTTTATTCTTTTAATTATGTAATACTTGCAAGTTTGGTTTTATTAAAAGAAAACTAATACTAAATATTGTACATAATATTTTATGATAAAAACTTTACAATAATTTTAATTTAAATTATCAAATTTATCAAATTATACATGATATGGAGTAATTATTTTTTTATGATACATGATTAAATTATGATCTTCAAATGCTTATTGTAAGGTAAATCAAGCTTTCATGTTTTTTTGTTCAATTATCAACCATGTCATCACAGCAGGGAGCTGTTAATTGTCAACAGGTTCACAAGTTACTTTCTCAGTGGGATACATTTACCTGCCAGGTGTGTTGCAATTTAAAATCATATACATGTAGGTTAATTAGGTGGAATAAACAAAATAGTGAATATTAGATGCATCCCATCAAATTAATTTGTACAACTAGACATGTTATTTATAAAAGTGTTATGAATGTGAATATACTGGAAATAAGTAATTAAAATCTGTTTTTAATATTTTAAATAATTGTTAAACAAATTATATAAAATTAACTAAACAGATTGTACTGAATGTTAATGGACGATCATGATGATTATGAGATTTTCTAAAGTGACAGATTTAATTTTACCAGGATTACTTAAGCATGTTAAAAATATTGTTTGAGTTGAAAAGTTGATATTATTAAACCGGCTCCACTATCCTCCACCATAACTCCACTCTCCTCCACCAGCACTCCACCCAAATATTAGAGTGGAGGAGAAAGAGACTCTCCACTCTATAGAGTGGAGAAATTAAAAATTGATTTGCCTGGAGTGTATGATTCAAAAAGGGTACAGTTTATTTTCAACTTCTTAAATTTTAATAGAATAGATCTTGATATCAAAGATAACCAAGTTTCTAAAACTAGAAAGTAATAACACTTTTCTTTTAATTCTAAAACTCAAAATTAACTGAAACTTTGCCTAAAAAATTATTTGACTTTAAAAACAGTATAGGTTTTTTAACATTAAACTTGGTCTGCACAGAAAACGCAGCATCCCACAAAGAGCCAACAAATACTAAACAAGACCCTGAATATCATAGAATCATAATGTTGATGCATGATTATGCTCCATATTGTCATATACCCCGTTCACACTATGCTAAGTTAATCCGGATTCGACCCGGGTTAATTAACCCGGATTAGATTTTCACAGTGTGAACGCTTTAATTCGGGTCGAACCCGGGTTAAAATTACCCCCTTTTTGAGGTGGAGTTAATGTGAGGCGAACCCGGGTTAGTTGCCTCGGAATGTAATGTGAACGCAAAAGTGGAGTAGATCCGAGGTTGTTACCTTGGCAACGCGTTACGTTTTATGACGTCAACAACGAGAAATTCTAGACACAAACAGGAAAGAGCTTTCTTTACTATTTATACGATATTGAGATGTGGAATAAGTGTACGCGACACAACAAACATAAACAAACAGCAATTCAAAAAATCACAACGGAAAACAGCAAGCAGTCTTCAACATGACCATAGGTCACTGCTTACCGTCTTGCATTGGCCCAAGACTTATAATACAATACAAAGGTATCAAAACCAATCCCTAAATCATCAACGAATGACTCAATTCTTGACATAAAACAGTTAACATAGAATGACAAGGACAAACAAAGGCTTTGGCAAAGTTTCCTGGCTTAGGACAGGCACATATAAAATGTGGCGGGGTTAAACTAGTTTTTTGGATCCAACCTTCCCCCTATTGATAAGCTTGCACAAAGCTTCATATAAAACACACTGTAAAACTCAATCGACAAAAGTTCAATTCAACAAGAGAGAACCTAAGACAAAATACTGTACGAAAACAACAAGACAAGGAGGAACTCTCTTGAGAACACTCGAAGTTACTGACAACTAGCTAAGAAACATTTATCGATTGATGTAAAAGAATCAAATACATCAGTTCTAAATCCGACACCCCACGTCAAAACAATGAATGATTAAGAGTTGTATCACCATACAGAACCGACATACTTGATCGCTGTGGTGCTTATAAATAATACAGTGGATACAAAGTGAAAATTTAACGTTTTAAAGTTACTATCAAGCTATAAATATTTCTGCCAAAACATACCAAATGCAAAGATTTTACTAAAACATTGAATTCGTATCCTTTTTTCAAAAGGTTTTTAAGCCAGTTTTTAATTTCCATAAGGTTGTTTTTGAATTTTTGTGCTTTATAAACTACATTGCTATAAAAGTCAGGATGAGATATTCCTTTAACAATCAGGAATCTACGTGTACAATCAAATTTTTCGATGAGATGTCCATATTTATGTGCAAATTTTGTAAAAGATTTGACTAATTTGTGGTAACGGTAACCTTGTTTTAGCAATTTTTCTGTAATAAAACGGCTGCTGCATCATGTCTTATTCGAATTTTGTTTACTTTTGTCGATTTTTCTTTAGAAAACAGAGAAAGAACATGTCAAAGCCAATGTATGCGAAATCTTGCGCTATTTGCATAGTTTTCATTTTTAGTAACGCAACGCTATTTTTGAAATGGGAAAATCCCAAAGTGAACTAAAGTATTTGTAGTGTGAATCGAGGTAACTAATCCGGATTAATTAATCCGGGTTCGCCTTAGTTACGTATTTGAAGTGTGAACGGGGTAATACAAATTCAAACTGCAAAAATGGTCATATATCCCAATTGGGATATATAAAAATATCCCATTTAGGATACTATATCCTAATTGGGATACAGTATCCCAATCTAAACATCAAACAAATTCAAACACACACACACACACACATGTTTCATGAATTTCTTAATTATTTCTTTTCTTCCATTTTATTCCTATATCATATTTGTATATTTACGTGCATGTCCATTGATGTTATTATTTTGTTTGTATTGTAATAGGGAGAGGACTTCATAAATACTATGGACTTTTGTCCAATTCCCATTTGAAATATATTTCAAATACAGCTGTAAAATATGTTTAAACAAAACTAAACTAGAAAATCAGCTTATAAAACTTCAAAATATCTACATAAAACTAAACTGTTAATATGGTATGTTCAACTGAAAAGATATTATCACTAGTAATTGACTTTAAAGCCCAACGAACAATTTGTCAAAAAGTAGACATGTGTTCAGAACAAATGTAATTAAGTTGTAGACTTGGTAGAGACACAATTTAGGCCAAATAAAAATGTATGTCCGTATATTGTTTCCCTACTTTCCTTTCCCATTTCTTTCTGTCTACCCTAGCCCATTTTATTGATATTTTAAGGAAAAATTACCTGAAAAGTTTTAATTTTGAAAATCCTTTTTATACAACTTTATATGAAATTGGTTTTTTTTAAATCATTGTGTCTACCTACCTATCCTATTTTTTTTCAAACAATGAACCCCTAAAGTCTAAACAAACTTAAATTTTGTGATGAACTTACATAGAAGAATGGTAAAAAAAAAACAGAAGAAAAACACTTGATGATTGTTAACTTGGTACATACCTATCTGTTAAAACAAATTTTCAATATGAAAATCAAACTTTTGATCAGAGAAAAAGAAATACTAAACTGCACATATCAACGCATAAACTTGAATAGAAGAGGAAAGATACCAGAGCTTACTCTGAAAAATCTAATTTGGTCGCAAGTGCATGTAAGCTGGACAGGTTTAAGATGAAATCCATCTTTTGTTCCATTGTTACTTGTATTCTGAATTTAGACCTAGTTTGAACTGAACCTTAACAACAAATAGCGGTGCGTCTTTTTACCACAGAACACCACAGAATACCACAGAAGCCTATTAAAACACAACAAAACAGTTTTAAATAAATAGAAAATAAACAAAAACTAATAAAATTCTAAACAGGTTCACATTTTGCTTCAATCATTTAACGTTTTAATTAGTTATGGGCAATACACAAATACCACAGAACACCTTACCACTACACTACCAAAACTGTGTGTATAACTACCATTGACTAGATTAAATTTCTGAACTATGTCAGTTTTTTTTCTTTTTATTTAACTTTTATTTTTGTAATTATTCTTTCATAAACATGAATTACGTTTTTCGCTACTTTTTGTTATTTTTTAGTAATCAATATAGTATGTAATCGACTTGGTAGATGTGCAGCGTATTGGATGTTTAGAAAAAATAATCAAACATATTTGTTTAAAATGTGAAAATTTTAAGATAATTTACGTAATATTTTATGTTTTATACAAGTCCTTAACTTATTACATGATTTAATATAGTTCTGTGGTGTTCTGTGGTATTCTGTGGTGTTCTGTGGTAAAAAGACGCACCCACAAATAGTATAATTTCTTAAGTTAAGATGATATCTTATACATTTATAACTATAAATTTTTAGTTTTTAATGTAAACATGTATTATTTGTTTCTTTTGTTGTTTTATTTAAATGAATTTTACAGCGCTTTGAGTATCATATGTATAAGATGGAGCGGCATAAAAGAATTGTAATAATAATAATAAAAACAATTAAAATGCCATTTGTTCCGAGAACAAATGAGAGGTCTTTCCCGTTAAGTTGACCTTTGACCTTTGACCTTTGTCTTAAAGTCAAGAATTTAATTACTTATAATAAATATATATATATTTACGTTATTATCTGTAACCGTTTAAATGTAATAAACAAGTAAATAAGGCATAGTATGATGTTTTGGCCGCCATTTTGAAACCACTCAACCGTAACATGTACTTCTTGGGCTTAAATGATAGGTCTTGTCAAGACGGTCATTTTTTATACACATGTCTATTATACTATCTGTTAAGGTTTTCAAGTTATATGCAAAAAACGTATTTCGCGAAAACTTGTTTCGGCCGTTTTTTCAAAACCGCTCAACCGAATCATGCCTTGTGTGGACTCAAATTGTAGGTCTTAACAAGACGATCATTTTTTGTTCATAAATTGTCTATACTATCTCTAACGGTTTTCGAGTTATAAGCAAAAAACCGTTTGACCACCGCCATTTTGGCAATGGTTAACGCAAAAAAAAATTTGACCACAGATTCGTAATCGGGACCCTCAAATCTACCTGGACACCAAATTTCATCAAAATCAGACAACTTTGACATTTTGCGCCAAGTTTGCGCCATACGCGCGCAACCAGGAAGTAAATTACAGCATTCTTTTTGCATGATAAATCATCACCAGGATGTAAGCTACCATTTTCACTAAACAGAATCTTTATAACTATTACCGTTTCTGAGCTCACCTGATAACAAGGGTAAACAGCGTTTTGCGCTATTGCGCCGAAACTAAAAGGAGTTGGCGCTCACAGGCATACTGATTTCTATTCCTGGCAGTGCTGAATAAGTGTGCCAAATTTCATTAAGATCGGTCAAGAAACTTTTTGCTCACGAGCGGCAGAAAAAAAAAAAGAATAATAATAATAATAATTAAAATGCCATTTGTTCAGAGAACAAATGAGAGGTCTTTCCCTGTCTCTTGTCTCTCTGTCGCTTTAGCATGTTAGCATTATGGTGTCCAATACAAGTACTATAGACAAATGAGTCATTTTGTTTTCGATATGAGGTTACCAATAGTTATCAAATAGGTTCCAGAATAAAGATCAAGGGGCCTAGTGTCAGAAAAAGGATGGTTGCTAAGGACATTTTGTTGGTTGCTATGGACTAAGGGTTACTTCCGGTTGACAAATTTTAACTCTAAACTCGGAAAGTAGTCTTGGTTAAGAATATATATGGTTGCTATGGACTTTTCATAAATGTTACCTTGTTGCTAGGGAATGAACTTGACCCATGACCTTTGACCTTGGACTCAAATTGTAGGTCTTGGCATTCTGATTCATTTAAGTATACATGTTTACTATACTATCTGTTATGGTTTTCAAGTTATGGGCAAAAAACGTGTTTCGCGAAACTTGTTTTGGCCGCCATTTTGGAACCAGTCAACCAAATCATACACTGTTTGGACTCAAATTGTAGGTCTTTTAATTCTCTATCAAATGAAACCTACATTTTATTCACCATCTGTAACCGTTTAGAAGTTATAATTAAAAAAACATTTTTTAATTACGAATCAAGGGCCGTAACTCAAAAACAACAAGTTTTACGCTTTCGCACCTGAAACATTTTTTGTAGCTTTCGTCGTGGCGAACATTTTTTCCATTTATTGTCCGCTTAAATTTTTTACAGTTTTTGTGTTCTACTCAAAAAACAATTTCCGATAGCGGCCATTTTGAAAATGGCTGTCCGTAGCCATGCGACTTTGGTTTTATATCGGAGGGCATAAGTTTACGGTCTCAAATAACCCATATGTTTACTATGGTATCTCGAACCGTTTTCAAGTTATGAGCCAAAAACCGTTTAACCGAAACGCGTTAAGGGCCATAACTCGAAAACGGTTTGTCGCACAGTGTTCAACCCTATATATCAAATGAAGGTCTAAATGAGACGAGTATTTTCCCCATTACATGTCTGCTTAATTTTTGTATGGTTTTTGAGGTAAATTGAAAACAAGGTGTACCATGACCTCTGACCTTGAGATTTGACCTTTGACCTTGACATTTTTAAATGTAACATATATCATCCGTGATGATTGGTGAAGGTCCCAAGTCTCTAGGACTAACCGTTTTGAAGAAAAAAATTTTGACGTGTCGCGACAGGTTTCGACTCAAAAACGCGTAACCAGGAAGTTGTTCGGAAATTTTTTTTTTGATCTACAAATCATCCCTAGGAGTCAAATGACATTTTCCACTCTTTAGATTTTTGATACCGGTTACGGTTTCTGAGATTATCTGATAACAAGGGTTTTTGGTCTGGGGCAGATAACTCCGTTACTAAAAATAGATCGGTTTCGCAGGGTCAATCAAGGCGAGTCAGGGTATGACCAAATAATGGTACCAAGTGTCGTAAAGTTATGTCGCGACACTTTTGTTATAGTGACCGCGGAAAAGAAGAAGAATAATAATAATTAAAAAGTCATTTGTTCAGAGAACAAATGTGAGGTCTTTCCCTGTCTCATGTTTTTGTTATAGTATTTTATACAAGTACTAAAGACATTTGAGTCACTTTGTTTATGACAAGATGTTGCCAATGATTGTGATATAGGCTCCAGAATGAAGATCAGGGGGCCTAGAGTCAGAAAAAGTATGGTTGCTAAGGACTTTTATGTCGGTTGATATGGACTAAATGTCACTTCTGGTTGCAAAAACTTAACCCTAAACTCAAAAAGTAGTCTTGGTTTAGAATATATATGGTTGCTATGGACTTTTCATTAATGTTACCTTGTTGCTAGGGAATGACCTTGACCCAAGACCTTTGACCTTGGACTCAAATTGTAGCTCTTTATATACTGATTCATTTAAGTATACATGTTTACTATACTATCTGTTATGGTTTTCAAGTTATTGGCAAAAAAGGTGTTTCGCGAAACTTGTTTTGGCCGCCATTTTGAAACAGTTCAACCGAATCATGTACTGTTTGGGTTCAAATTGTAGGTAATTTAATCCTGTTTCAAATGAACCCCATGTTTCATTCATCATCTTTTATGGTTTAAAAGTTATAAACAAAAAATCATTTTAGAAATAAGAATCAAGGGCGATAACTCAAAAACGACAAGTTTTATGCTTTCGCACCTGAAGCACTTTTTGTAGATTTCGACATGGCGAACATTTTTTCCATGTATTGTCCGCTTCAATTTTGTACGGTTTAAGTGCTATTTCATAAAAACTGTTTACGGTGTCAGCCATTTTGAAAATGGCTGCCCGTAACCATTCGACTTTTGTCTTAAATCGAAGGACATATAATGACGGTCACAAAAAACCCATATGTTTACTATATTATCTCTGACGGTTTAAAAGTTATAAGCCAAAAATGGATAAGCTGAAACGCGTTAAGGGCCATAACTCGAAAATGGTTTGTCGTACAGTGTTCAACCCTTTATATCAAATAAAGGTCTAAATGAGACGAGTATTTTTCCCATTACATGTCTGCTTCAATTTTGTATGGTTTTTGAGCTATACTGCAAACAAGGTGTGCCATGACCTCTGACCTTGAGATTTGACCTTTGACCTTGACATTTTTAAATGTAACATAGGTCACCTAGGATGATTGGTGAAGGTCCCAAGTCTCTAGGACTAACCGTTTTGAAGAAAAAAATTTTGACGTGTCGCAACAGGTTTCGACTCAAAAACGCGTAACCAGGAAGTTGATCGAAATTTTTTTTTTTCTTGATGACATGTTCCCATGAGTCCAGCAACATTTCCCATACTTTAGATTTTTGATACCGGTTACGGTTTCTGAGATTATCTGATAACAAGGGTTTTCGGTCTGGGGCAGATAACTCCGTTACTAAAAATAGTTCGGTTTTCAGATTGCGGTCAAGGCGAGTCTGGGTATGACCGAGTTAACGCAAGAAGTATCGTAAAGATATGTCGCGACACTTTTGCGACATTCATAGCGGAAAAGAAGAAGAAAAATAATAATAATAATAATAATAATAATAATAACCATAAGAAATACAGTAAGGTCTTTCCACTGTAGTGGGAAAGACCTTAATAATTAAAAAGTCATTTGTTCAGAGAACAAATGTGAGGTTTTTCCCTGTCTTATGTTTTTGTTAAGTACTAAAGACATTTGAGTCACTTTGTTTATGACAAGATGTTGCCAATTATTGTGATATAGGCTCCAGAATGAAGATTAGGGGTCCTAGAGTCAGAAAAAGTATGGTTGCTAAGGACTTTATGTCGGTTGCTATGGACTTAATGTCACTTCGGGTTGCAAAAACTTACATCTAAACTCAGAAAGTAGTCTTGGTTTAGAATATATATGGTTGCTATGGACTTTTCATTAATGTTACCTTGTTGCTAGGGAATGACCTTGACCTATGACCTTTGACCTTTGACTCAAATTGTAGCTCTTTATATACTGATTCATTTAAGTATACATGTTTACTATACTATCTGTTATGGTTTTCAAGTTATTGGCAAAAAACGCGTTTCGCGAAACTTGTTTTGGCCGCCATTTTGGAACCGTTCAACCGAATCATGTACTGTTTGGGTTCAAATTGTAGGTAATTTAATCTTCTTTCAAATGAACCGTATGTTTCATTCACCATCTTTTACGGTTAAAAAGTTATAAACAAAAAATCATTTTTAAAATACGAATCAAGGGCGATAACTCAAAAACGACAAGTTTTACGCTTTCGCACCTGAAACCCTTTATGTAGCTTTCGACATAGCGAACATTTTTTTCATGTATTGTCCGCTTCAATTTTGTACGGTTTAAGTGTTATTTCGTAAAAACTGTTTACGGTGTCAGCCATTTTGAAAATGGCTGCCCGTAACCAATCGACTTTGGTCTTAAATTGAAGGACATTTAATGACGGTCACAAAAAACCCATATGTTTACTATATTATCTCTGACGGTTTAAAAGTTATAAGCCAAAAACGGATAAGCCGAAACGCGTTAAGGGCCATAACTCGAAAACGGTTTGTCATACAGTGTTCGACCCTTTATATCAAATAAAGGTCTAAATGAGACGAGTATTTTTCCCATTACATGTCTGCTTCAATTTTGTATGGTTTTTGAGCTATACTGCAAACAAGGTGTGCCATGACCTCTGACCTTGAGATTTGACCTTTGACCTTGACATTTTTTGATGTAACATATGTCACTTAGGATGATTGGTGAAGGTCCCAAGTCTCTAGGACTAACCGTTTTGAAGAAAAAAATTTTGAGGCATCGCGACAGGTTTCGACTCAAAAACGCGTAACCAGGAAGTTGATCGAAAAAAATTTTTTTGCTCGACGAAACATGACCAGGAGTCTAGCAACATTTTCCCCACTTCAGATTTTTGATAACGATTACGGTTTCTGAGTTTATCTGCAAACAAGGTTTTTGGGTTCTGGGCAGATAACTCTGTTACTAAAAATAGATCGGTTTCGCAGGGTCAGTCAAGGCGAGTCAGGGTAAGACCGAATAAAGGTACCAAGTGTCGTAAAGTTATGTCGCGACACTTTTTGGATTTTGACCGCGGAAAAGAAGAAGAAAAATAATAATAATAATAACCATAAGAAATACAGTAAGGTCTTTCCTTCTGTGGAAGGGAAAGACCTTAATTAAAAAGTCATTTGTTCAGAGAACAAATGTGAGGTCTTTCCCTGTCTTATGTTTTTGTTATGGTATTTTATACAAGTACTAAAGACATTTGAGTCACTTTGTTTATGACAAAACGTTGCCAATTATTGTGATATAGGCTCCAGAATAAAGATCAGGGGGCCTAGAGTCAAAAAAAGTATGGTTGCTAAGGACTTTTATGTCGGTTGCTATGGACTAAATATCACTTTCGGTTGAAAAAAACTTACATCTAAACTCAGAAAGAAGTCTGGTTTAAGAATATGTAAGGTTGCTATGGACTTTTCATTAAGGTTACCTTGTTGCTAGGGAATGACCTTGACCTATGACCTTTGACCTTGGACTCAAATTGTAGCTCTTTGCATTCTGATTCATTTAAGTATACATGTTTACTATACTATCTGTTATGGTTTTCAAGTTATTGGCAAAAAACGCGTTTCGCGAAACTTGTTTTGGCCGCCTTTTTGGAACCGTTCAACCGAATCATGTACTGTTTGGGTTCAAATTGTAGGTAATTTTATCCTCTTTCAAATAAACCATATGTTTCATTCACCATCTTTTATGGTTAAAAAGTTATAAACAAAAAATCATTATAAAAATACGAATCAAGGGCGATAACTCAAAAACGACAAGTTTTACGCTTTCGCACCTGAAACACTTTTTGTAGATTTCGACATGGCGAACATATTTTTCATGTATTGTCTGCTTCAATTTTGTACGGTTTAAGTGTTATTTCATAAAAACTGATTACGGTGTCAGCCATTTTGAAAATGGCTGCCCGTAACCATTCGACTTTGGTCTTAAATTGAAGGGCATATAATGACGGTCACAAAAAACCCATATGTTTACTATATTATCTCTGACGGTTTAAAAGTTATAAGCCAAAAACGGATAAGCCGAAACGCGTTAAGGCCCATAACTCGAAAACGGTTTGTCGTACAGTGTTCGACCCTTTATATCAAATAAAGGTCTAAATGAGACGAGTATTTTCCCCATTACATGTCTGCTTCAATTTTGTATGGTTTTTGAGCTATACTGCAAACAAGGTGTATCATGACCTCTGACCTTGAGATTTGACCTTTGACCTTGACATTTTTAGATGTAACATATGTCATTTAGGATGATTGGTGAAGGTCCCAAGTCTCTAGGACTAACCGTTTTGAAGGAAAAAAATTTGACGAGTCGCGACCCTTTTCGAGTCAAAAACGCGTAACCAGGAAGTTGTTGGGAAATTTTTTTTTTGGTCTACAAATCATCCCTAGGAGTCAAATGACATTTTCCACTCATTAGTTTTTTTATAACGGTTATAGTTTTTGAGTAATTTTGCAAACAAGGTTTTCCGGTCTAGGGCAGATAACTCCGTTACTAAAAATAGATCGGTTTCGCAGGGTCAGTCAAGGCGAGTCAGGGTATGACCGAATAATGGTACCAAGTGTCGTAAAGTTATGTCGCGACACTTTTGTTATAGTGACCGCGGAAAAGAAGAAGAATAATAATAATAATAATTAAAAAGTCATTTGTTCAGAGAACAAATGTGAGGTCTTTCCCATGTTTTTGTTAGTTTTATGATAACTGTTACGTTCCGTTAGGCTATTTGAGTCTGTTTTTGACAATAGTATTAAATTATAAGTAGCGAAAAATGTCCCAGACTAAAGAGCAGTGAGCCTGAAGTCAGAAAAGGTATGGTTGCTAAGGACTTTTATGACGGTTGCTAAGGACTAAGGATTACTTCCGGTTGAAAATTTTTAACTCTAAACTCAGAAAGTAGTCTTGGTTAAGAATATATATGGTTGCTATGGACTTTTCATCAATGTTACCTTGTTGCTAGGGAATGACCTTGACCCATGACCTTAGACCTTGGACTCAAATTGTAGCTCTTTGCATTCTGATTCATTTAAGTATACATGTTTACTATACTATCTGTTATGGTTTTCAAGTTATGGGCAAAAAACGTGTTTCGCGAAACTTGTTTTGGCCGCCATTTTGAAACCGGTCAACCGAGTCATACACTGTATGGACTCAAATTGTAGTTTTTTTAATTCTCTATCAAATGAAACCTACATTTCATTCACCATTTGTTACTGTTTAAAAGTTATTATTAAAAAACCATTTTCAAAATACCAATCAAGGGCCGTAACTCAAAAACGACAAGTTTTACGGTTTTGCACCTGAAACACCTTTTGTAGATTTCGACATCGCAAACATTTTTTCATGTATTGTCCGCTTCAATTTTGTACGGTTTAAGTGTTATTCCATAAAAACTGTTTACGGTGTCAGCCATTTTGAAAATGGCCGCCCGTAACCATTCCACTTTGGTCTAAAATTGAAGAACATATAATGACGGTCACAAAAAACCCATATGTTTACTATATTATCTCTGACGGTTTAAAAGTTATAAGCCAAAAACAGATAAGCCGAAACGCGTTAAGGGCCATAACTCGTAAACGGTTTGTCGTACAGTGTTCGACCCTTTATATCAAATAAAGGTCTAAATGAGACGAGTATTTTTCCCATTACATGTCTGCTTCAATTTTGTATGGTTTTTGAGCTATACTGCAAACAAGGTGTGCCATGACCTCTGACCTTGAGATTTGACCTTTGACCTTGACATTTGTAAATGTAATATAGGTCACCTAGGATGATTGGTGAAGGTCCCAAGTCTCTAGGACTAACCGTTTTGAAGAAAAAAAATTTGACGCATCGCGACAGGTTTTGACTCAAAAACGCGTAACCAGGAAGTTGATCGAAATTTTTTTTTTTGCATGACGAATCATAACCATGAGTCTAGCAACATTTTCCCCGCTTCAGATTTTTGATAACGGTTACGGTTTTTGAGTTAATCTGCAAACAAGGATTTTGGATTCCGGGCAGATAACTCTGTTACTAAAAATAGATCGGTTTCGCAGGGTTACTCAAGTCATGCCCTTATAGTGTCGGTTAATGGTATGAAGTTTCGTAATGTTACGTTAAGTATTTCTTTCTTTTTTTTTTGGCGGAAAAAAAAAAATAATAATAATCATAAGAAATACAGTAAGGTCTTTCCTTCTGTGGAAGGGAAAGACCTTAATAATAATAATAATCAGAAGAAATACAATAAGGTCTTTCCACTGTAGTGGGAAAGACCTTAATTAAAGTGCCATTTGTTCAGAGAACAAATGAGAGGTCTTTCCCGTAAAGTTGACCTATGACCTTTAACCTTTGTCTTAAAGTCAAGCTCTTTGATAACTGATAATAAATATATATATATTTACTATATTATCTGTAACCGTTTAAATGTTATATTCACATCAATAATGCATAGGATGAGGTTTTTTGCCGCCATTTTGAAATTACTCAACCGTAACATATATTTCTTGGCCTTAAATGATAGAGCTTGTCAAGACGGTCATTTTTCATACACATGTCTATTATACTATCTGTTACGGTTTTGAAGTTATTGGCAAAAAACCTATTTCGCGAAAACTTGTTTCGGCCGCCATTTCGAAATCGCTCAACCGAATCATACACTTTTTGGACTCAAATTGTAGGTCTTTTTAAGACGATCATTTTTTGTTCACATATTGTCTATACTATCTCTTACGGTTTTCGAGTTATAAGCAAAAAACCGTTTGACGGCCGCCATTTTGGCAATGGTAAACGCAAAAAAGTTTTCGATTGCATATTCGTAATCAGGACCCTCTAATCTACTTGGAAACCAAATTTCATCAAAATCGGACAACATTGACATTTTGCGCCAAGTTTGCGCCATACGCGCGCAACCAGGAAGTAAATTACAGCATTCTTTTTGCATGATAAATCATCACCAGGATGTAAGCTACCATTTTCACTAAACATAATCTTGATAACTATTACCGTTTCTGAGCTCACCTGATAACAAGGGTAAACAGCGTTTTGCGCTATTGCGCCGAAAGTACAAATAATTTAGCGTCGTGTCCGTGGCCTAGTCTATTCCTGGTAGTGCTGAGTAAGTGTGCAAAATTTCATGAAAATCGGTCAAGACACTTTTTCTACCCGACTGGAAGAAAAAAAAAAAAGAATAATAATTAAAGTGCCATTTGTTCAGAGAACAAATGAAAGGTCTTTCCCCGTTAAGTTGACCTATGACCTTTGACCTTTGTCTTAAAGTCAATTTCTTTAATTACTGATAATAAATATATATATATCTACTATATTATGTGTAACCGTTTAAATGTTATATACAAGTAAATAATACATAAGATGATGTTTTTGGCCGCCATTTTGAAACCACTCAGCCGTAACATGTATTTCTTGGGCTTAAATGATAGGTCTTGTCAAGACGGTCATTTTTCATACACATGTCTATTATACTATCTGTTACGGTTTTCAAGTTATTGGTAAAAAACCTATTTCGCGAAAACCTGTTTCGGTCGCCATTTCGAAACCGCTCAACCGAATCATGCACTTCTTGCACTTAAATTGTAGGTCTTTTCAAGACAAACATTTTTTGTTCATATATTGTCTATACTATCTCTAACGGTTTTTGAGTTATAAGTAAAAAACCATTTGACGACCGCCATTTTGGCAATGGTAAACGCAAAAAAAATTTTGACCACAGATTCGTAATCAGGACCCTCAAATCTACCTGGAAACCAAATTTCATCAAAATCGGACAACTTTGACATTTTGCGCCAAGTTTGCGCCATACGCGCGCAACCAGGAAGTAAATTACAGCATTCTTTTTGCATGATAAATCATCACCAGGATGTAAGCTACCATTTTCACTTAACAGAATCTTGATAACTATTACCGTTTCTTAGCTCACCTGATAACAAGGGTAAACAGCGTTTTGCGCTATTGCGCCGAAAGTACAAATAATTTGGCGTCGTGTCCATGGCCTAGTCTATTCCTGGTAGTGCTGAGTAAGTGTGCAAAATTTCATGAAAATCGGTCAAGGCACTTTTTCTACCCGACTGGAAGAAAAAAAAAAAAAGAATAATAATAATAATAGGCCGACGAAATACAATAAGGTCTTCCCTTTGGAAAGGGAAAGACCTTAATAATAATAGGCCGACGAAATACAATAAGGTCTTCCCTTTGGAAAGGGAAAGACCTTAATAATAATAATAATCAGAAGAAATACAATAAGGTCTTTCCACTGTAGTGGGAAAGACCTTAATAATAGGCCTAACGAATACAATAAGGTCTTTCCTACGGAAGGGAAAGACCTTAATTAAAAATATTTCTTATAAGACAAATAACATCAAGCACACGCAGGAAATTCCTTGTGGCATCGTCTCAATGTGACCTTTTTTCTTTGCTCTAGCTATTACCTTTAATTCCCACTCGTCCAATCCTGTCTGACTGCATTCGCATGGCATATATTATTATGTACATATGTATTCCATTTTTAATGATTGTATAATTATTCATATTCAAATATCTGTTAGTGTTATTGTGCTTATTGTATTGTTGCAAATTATATTTGTTAATTAACCTATTTTGCCCCTTGTGGACCGAATTTGGTCAAATAAGATATGTAGATATCTGCAAGTATAAAGCAGACAGGTCATCATTATGTAAATATAGAGTGCCCACTCTCTCACAATTGAAAAAGGGCGGTACAAAAATATTCCTTAAAATTAGCGAATTTGCCTTAAATATACAAATTCTGAAATTGAAAATGAGGAGCACTGTTTTATAAATTGTCCATCGCTTATAAATTTCTGAATTTTGTTTTGCATATCATCACAACACTATAAATTCCTTTCAGGAAACTATTGATAGTTCAATAACTGAAGGTGTGGGTTATGTAAGCATTCTTTCATTTATGATATATTGTGTTAGGCTGTCCATATAATACACGTCTAATCTTGTGCTATAAACTCTCAACTATTGAATGAAAATTCAAAAACATTAAATCATGCAAATTGACATAAATTTATCAATGTTTTTTTGTCATTGTAGAAAACCCTTCGATATCTACCTGCTAGCTTGTCACAGAGGATTTATGATTATTTAGCACATGTGAACAAAGTGAAGAAAAACTCAGCTTTTTCACAATCAACATTTGAAGTATTTGTGGAGAGCGCCTTGCGGGGGACAGTAACAGATAAATCACAAATTCTATTCCATCTCAGTCAGCCAGAAAATGAAACAGTCTCTCCTCAAGCCTTGTATCAGGTAACCTTAACAGAAAATGAAACAGTCTCTCCTCAAGCCTTGTATCAGGTAACCTTAACAGAAAATGAAACAGTCTCTCCTCAAGCCTTGTATCAGGTAACCTTAACAGAAAATGAAACAGTCTCTCCTCAAGCCTTGTATCAGGTAACCTTAACAGAAAATGAAACAGTCTCTCCTCAAGCCTTGTATCAGGTAACCTTAACAGAAAATGAAACAGTCTCTCCTCAAGCCTTGTATCAGGTAACCTTAACAGAAAATGAAACAGTCTCTCCTCAAGCCTTGTATCAGGTAACCTTAACAGAAAATGAAACAGTCTCTCCTCAAGCCTTGTATCAGGTAACCTTAACAGAAAATGAAACAGTCTCTCCTCAAGCCTTGTATCAGGTAACCTTAACAGAAAATGAAACAGTCTCTCCTCAAGCCTTGTATCAGGTAACCTTACCAGAAAATGAAACAGTCTCTCCTCAAGCCTTGTATCAGGTAACCTTAACAGAAAATGAAACAGTCTCTCCTCAAGCCTTGTATCAGGTAACCTTAACAGAAAATGAAACAGTCTCTCCTCAAGCCTTGTATCAGGTAACCTTAACAGAAAATGAAACAGTCTCTCCTCAAGCCTTGTATCAGGTAACCTTAACAGAAAATGAAACAGTCTCTCCTCAAGCCTTGTATCAGGTAACCTTAACAGAAAATGAAACAGTCTCTCCTCAAGCCTTGTATCAGGTAACCTTATCAGAAAATTGAAACAGTCTCTCCTCAAGCCTTGTATCAGGTAACCTTAACAGAAAATGAAACAGTCTCTCCTCAAGCCTTGTATCAGGTAACCTTAACTGTTAAAGTTTTGTTGGATTTCAATGGGCAAACTATATTTTGAATTTCAAAATCCTGTGATTAAGAATATTTTTTTAAATAATCAAGCCTTCAATAAGCCTTCAATGCTACCAGTGATTACTACTAGCTGTTTTGTCCCAGATTCAAAATAATACATATAATTCACAACCAGTCATAGAATTGCCAAGTCTCTATATATGTAGTTGGAGTCATTTCTTGTCTCAAATGAAACTAAGGTACTGGCCCTCATTTTACTTAATGTCATAAGTACTAGGTTTAGTCATAACTCTTGAACATTGTATATAATATTAGATTGGTCGTAGGTTGTAAATTCTTTAGTAAAATGGGTGTAAGGGCTCACTGAGGAAGCTAATTCTGGTTGTGTGTCATGGGCTGGACAATGCATGGCACATAGGGAGTCTTTAACAGTTGCTTCAGAGGGGAATTCTCCTATAGTCACGACTATAAATATACACCAGTCAGTAAAATTGCAAAGATTTTCAAGACCATCTTCAGCACATACATTGTACATTGTTGTACAATAACTAAGGGACGAACCATTTAGCTTGAAGGGGGTGGCCTTGGTTTTTTATTCTGGTCAGAAATCCTTCTTCAGAATATTTTTTTTTTCATTATTTTCAAATATTTCTTACCCTCTGCTGCCAAAATATTTTTTTCATCAAAAACAATTTTCAGAATATTTTTTTAGGAAAAAACCAAGGCCCCCCCTTTCAAGTTGAATGGTCGGTCCCTAATATAACAAGAATGCTAAATGTAGTAAATGCCCCAACCACCACATTAAAGTTGAAAATTTCTTTGACTATATAGTCTCATTATTCATGTACAGGAGTCACACCCACAAAATGTTCTGTTAAGCCCTAAAATTAACATTGCTGATTTAGTCCCATAACTCCTTATAAAATTGTCTTATCCAAATGGCATTGCAAATGATCAACTACATATGACAAACAAGCCTACTAAATTTCATCAAAATCTGTTGAGCAGTCTCAGAGAAGTTGTGCCCACAAAGTGTTCATATGACCTCAAATGAACAACAAGTCGATAAAGTCCCATTACTCCTATAAAGTTTACAAATCAAAATGGCCTTGCGATATAATCAACTACATATCATGAAAAAGAATCCTACAAAATTTCATCAGAATATGTCTAGAAGTCTCAGAGGAGATGTGTACACAAAAGTGGGAACTTCCAATGAAGACCATTACTAGGTCCCTCAGTTGCGTTGCAGTGGCAAAGTCTTGCTTATTGGACAGGCACATATTTCAAAAGTATTGAGATTTTCTGGCTCATATTTGGAGGATTCTGGATCTTACTGAAAATCTAGTAGGATCACAACTAAAGTGAGATTTTGTTTTTTGGTTTCAGGTTGTTTATGACCTGGTATTAGGATTTGACCAAGTAATAGCTGAATTATCACAGTGGACATTTTGGAAGACGACTGATTATAAAGAAAATGGAAAACAACGATTTGTCTTGGGTCTGTTTTATGAATTGTACTCAAAAGGTAAATAAACTTTGGTACACAAATGATATCTGTATAATTTTTTTGACAATGATTTAATATTTATGAAATAATTCTGTTCCCAATGGCCTTTAGTTACAGATACATATTTACAGTTAACACAAAACACATATGATTTCTCACCTTTCCAATAATTGCTGATCAAATGGTAAGCTGGATCGATTTAGATTTGTACTAGAATTGATATGCTTCATCAGATTTAATACTAACAACAGTTGCTTCATGGCTCACAAACTTCACAAACCTAATACTATACCTCTTTCTCCCCTTAAGATATACCCCAAACCTGTCTGTGTTTTGTAAGTTCAAAAGACAACCAATTTTCTGTTTATTCTTGTAACCTGATAAACATCAATGGGAAGAACAGTTTCTTTCTTTGATCAAAAACTTTGAATTGAAAGTAAATTTTTGCCTATAGAGCTGATTTTTATCTGTATATTACAGGTTTAAGTAAGAGAGCAGCTGTACCAAAGTTATGTGTTCCCACAGATGTTAGTTATTCTGTGATAGACATAGATTTTTATCTGTATATTACAGGTTTAAGTAAGAGAGCAGCTGTACCAAAGTTATGTGTTCCCACAGATGTTAGTTATTCTGTGATAGACATAGATTTTTATCTGTATATTACAGGTTTAAGTAAGAGAGCAGCTGTACCAAAGTTATGTGTTCCAAGAGATGTTAGTTATTCTGTGATAGACATAGATTTTTATCTGTATATTACATGTTTAAGTAAGAGAGCAGCCGTACCAAAGTTATGTGTTCCCACAGATGTTAGTTATTCTGTGATAGACATAGATTTTTATCTGTATATTTAAGGTTTAAGTAAGAGAGCAGCTGTACCAAAGTTATGTGTTCCCACAGATGTTAGTTATTCTGTGATAGACATAGATTTTTATCTGTATATTACAGGTTTAAGTAAGAGAGCAGCCGTACCAAAGTTATGTGTTCCCACAGATGTTAGTTATTCTGTGATAGACATAGATTTTTATCTGTATATTACAGGTTTAAGTAAGAGAGCAGCCGTACCAAAGTTATGTGTTCCCACAGATGTTAGTTATTCTGTGATAGACATAGATTTTTATCTGTATATTTAAGGTTTAAGTAAGAGAGCAGCTGTACCAAAGTTATGTGTTCCCACAGATGTTAGTTATTCTGTGATAGACATAGATTTTTATCTGTATATTACAGGTTTAAGTAAGAGAGCAGCTGTACCAAAGTTATGTGTTCCCACAGATGTTAGTTATTCTGTGATAGACATAGATTTTTATCTGTATATTACAGGTTTAAGTAAGAGAGCAGCTGTACCAAAGTTATGTGTTCCAAGAGATGTTAGTTATTCTGTGATAGACATAGATTTTTATCTGTATATTACATGTTTAAGTAAGAGAGCAGCCGTACCAAAGTTATGTGTTCCCACAGATGTTAGTTATTCTGTGATAGACATAGATTTTTATCTGTATATTTAAGGTTTAAGTAAGAGAGCAGCTGTACCAAAGTTATGTGTTCCCACAGATGTTAGTTATTCTGTGATAGACATAGATTTTTATCTGTATATTACAGGTTTAAGTAAGAGAGCAGCCGTACCAAAGTTATGTGTTCCCACAGATGTTAGTTATTCTGTGATAGACATAGATTTTTATCTGTATATTACAGGTTTAAGTAAGAGAGCAGCCGTACCAAAGTTATGTGTTCCCACAGATGTTAGTTATTCTGTGATAGACATAGATTTTTATCTGTATATTACAGGTTTAAGTAAGAGAGCAGCCGTACCAAAGTTATGTGTTCCAACAGATGTTAGTTATTCTGTGATAGACATAGATTTTTATCTGTATATTACAGGTTTAAGTAAGAGAGCAGCTGTACCAAAGTTATGTGTCCCCAGAGATGTTAGTTATTCTGTGATAGACATAGATTTTTATCTGTATATTTAAGGTTTAAGTAAGAGAGCAGCTGTACCAAAGTTATGTGTTCCCACAGATGTTAGTTATTCTGTGATAGACATAGATTTTTATCTGTATATTTAAGGTTTAAGTAAGAGAGCAGCTGTACCAAAGTTATGTGTTCCCACAGATGTTAGTTATTCTGTGATAGACATAGATTTTTATCTGTATATTACAGGTTTAAGTAAGAGAGCAGCTGTACCAAAGTTATGTGTTCCCACAGATGTTAGTTATTCTGTGATAGACATAGATTTTTATCTGTATATTTAAGGTTTAAGTAAGAGAGCAGCTGTACCAAAGTTATGTGTTCCCACAGATGTTAGTTATTCTGTGATAGACATAGATTTTTATCTGTATATTACAGGTTTAAGTAAGAGAGCAGCCGTACCAAAGTTATGTGTTCCCACAGATGTTAGTTATTCTGTGATAGACATAGATTTTTATCTGTATATTACAGGTTTAAGTAAGAGAGCAGCCGTACCAAAGTTATGTGTTCCAACAGATGTTAGTTATTCTGTGATAGACATTGAGGAATGGCTGACGAAAACTTCAATGTTAATATGGCTTATGGATCTAGTCTTTACAAATACATTCTGTCTTCAGCAAGTAAGATTCACTGTCACTTTAAGGTGTCTCTGGAGTATTGATATTCTGTATATGTACATGTATATGTTACATGGGAAATGGGAATCCTAGGGCAAATCAGAATTCCAATTTGTCTTAGGATAAATCGGAATTCCAATTTGCCCTAGGAGGATTTTGGATCCCCCTGGATTCCAATTTGCCATGTAACATATATATTTTTTTTCTCCATTTTGGCACATTGATACATGTAGACCTTAATGTATAAATCAGAAATTTAAGATAAAAAGGGAGTTCACATGTCATTTAAGAGTGCTATCAGCTCTCTGAGAATAGAAATATTTCCATAATTTTAGAATATATAAGGAGAAAAGCTAAAGAGGCACCTAAAGAAAGATATATTCTCTTGTATAGAATCTGTTCAAAATCTGATGAAAAATCCTTTTTATATAAAAGCTCTGCAAAACAAGTTTAAAAAAATCAAAGGGTTGATCACTCTTCATCATTTGAAGATCTTCTATAAAGTTCATTCTATACTTATATTTAGTAGGGAAATTTTAATTACTTCTGAAAATCGTGGTTTAAAAACTGCAGAATACAGATCAATGTAAAATGTCCTTTTCGTGGAGTATCAATTTTCACCACCCTTAAAAAACCACAAAAATTGATACCCCACGAATAATAACGAAACCACACTCAGTATGTTTTAAATACCATTTTTCATATTATAATGCTACTAATTTGATGAATATATCATATTATTTAGTTTTTGTTTGCTTAGCTGTGATTCCGAAGTTTCTTTTGATTGTACAGGACCGAAAACCTATTTTAAACTAAAATTTGCATTAATCCCATTGCAAAAAATCTAAATTTTTTACCAGACCTAGCCAATTTTTACCGGCCATGTCAGACGGTCAGACAGACCTTCGGAATCACTGAGTTAGAAAAGCTAGTTTATTATAAATGTTAAACATAATATCAATATGTGGAAAGGTGCCCTGTTTAATATTCCAGAGACATCTTTAGCATAAAACTTACATTCAGTAGCATGGTTTGATTTGCCAACCCTTAAATTTTACAAACTTTGTATTGGAATCATCCTGTCTGTCCCTTTCTGTTTCATGCTAAAACACATGTACATGTTCATGAAGAAATTTCCTCACTCTCAGGTTTTAAAGGGGAGATAATTGGATTTTAGGAATAAGTTTTTTATAAGCAGGGGCATCCTTTTTTGGGCTCACTCACATTCTTCCTGTACTTGTACATCTATGACCAGGCTATTTTTTGTCTCGCCTGCGACTTAAGTCGCTGAAGGCGAGACATAGGTATTACTTTCCGGCGGCGGCGGCGGCGGCGGCGGCGGCGGCGACGGCCACGGCCACGGCGTAAACTTTTTTGTAAGACTTTTGTGGAAAATGAATTACAAGAAAAGTATAATAGCTAGGCATCTGATATTTGGTATACAGACAGTTGGGGTTATGGTCTACGCAACTGGCACCATGCCGTTTGACCCTGACCCCAATTTCATGGTTCAGCGACTCTGTGAACTTAGATGTTTTTTTCAGGCCAAAAGACCCCTTTGTAAGACTTTTGTGGAAAATGATTTACAAGAAAAGTATAATAGCTAGGCATCTGATATTTGGTATACAGACAGTTGGGGTTATGGTCTACGCAACTGGCACCATGCTGTTTGACCCTGACCCCAATTTCATGGTTCAGCGACTCTGTGAACTTAGATGTTTTTTCAGGCCAAAAGACTCCTTTGTAAGACTTTTGTGGAAAATGATTTACAAGAAAAGTATAATAGCTAGGCATCTGATATTTGGTATACAGACAGTTTATGTTATGGTGTATGCAACTGTCACCATGACCCGTGACCCTGGCCCCATTTTCACGCTCTAGTGACTCTGTGAACTTAGGTCTTTTTCAGGCCTTAAAACTTTATTGTAAGACTTTTGTGAACAATGAATTGCCGGAAAATTATAATAGCTAGGCATCTGATGTTGGATATACAGACAGTTGCAGTTATGGACAACGCAACTGTCACCATGCCATGTGACCATGACCCCATTTTTACGCTCCAGTGACTCTGTGAACTTAGGTTTTTTCAGGCAGAAAACTTTTTGTAATACTTGTGTGGACAATTGATTGCTTGAATAGTATAATAGCTAGGCATCTGATATTGGGTATACAGACACTTTTTGTGTTTATATCAAGAAATGAAAGCTTAGGTAGTTGATATTAGTGATGGTGCCGGCAGGCGAGACATACTTTTAGTGGCCACACTTGTTTTATATATTTATTGTGTTTTACAGGAGAATTTAAGAAAGGAACACTTGCAGTCATCCATCCATATCCCCATCATCACACACACCAAGACACTACCTCACTCCACACTGTTAGACAGGCAAGCCTTAGTGTATCTGAACAATTATAATCTACCCAAACATGTCACGTCAGAGTGTAGGTTACTATTCAGTAATTCTATACATGGGGATAGTTTCTCCCAGCTAGTGGGCCACATTGTTAACAAAGGGCCCTCAGTCATTGTAGTCAAAGACAAAGATGGCTATATATATGGAGGTTACTGTAGCCAAAGCTGGCAACTACGGCCCAAATTTTATGGTGAGTTCTAAAATAAAAGCTTCAGATATATCATTTTTACTTCAGTTGTAAAACATTTTTTAAATGGTCCAATGGTCAAAACTGGCCTTCAAAGTTTGCACTCAGAAACTATGACAAACCTTATGAATTCAACTTTTCCAATTGTCAACTTTCCATTCTTGTTTCGCAACATTCTGTCGACTCCAGCTTATGGAGTTTAAGTATCACAACTGATTCCTTATTCCAGAGCTAGCAGCAATTACATAAAGGACTAGAGCCACGAACCCCCATATTTGGCCCTGTTAATACTCAAATATCAAAATTGGTTTGTTTTACACCAAAATTTGTGTACGTATAGCTGGATGTATGTGTTAAAAGAGAAAAGATTTGATTATGGTGTATAAATGAATTTTCGAGTACCATAACCCTTCAAAAATAGCCTAAATCAGTGATTTTTCACTTTTTGGCCAAAATGACTTGTTTTTCAGTCACAATTTTGTGAATTTCTATGTGGCGCCACCCCTCGCCCATCGAAATTTTTGTTGAAATATGAAGAAAATAATGTATATATAAAATTTAAGCAAAAATATTTATGGGCGAGAGGTGGCGCCCATGTCATTTTCACCAAAAACTAGGTGGAAAATTGTAAAATTTAGCTGAAATTAGCAAATTTTCAATTTAAGCTTCACTTTATGACGTCATTACAACGTCACAAGTACAGAAAACTTTAAAACTGATTTTGTTTTGTAACAAGTAATCATTCTAGACTACTTGGCCACAAAAATCTTATCTCACAAATTAATTTGAAAAAATTCCCCGATTTAGGGCCAAATATGAGGGTTCGTGGCTTTAGTCCTTTCCTTTGCAGAGTGTCACCTCTAACACAAGGCTATCTTGCTACTCCGTTGTTGTCTTCCCTTAAGAAGTTAAATAATGGATCACATCATGCATTCAAATATGCATAGACAAATATGGGGTTTCTATATCTTTGATGAGTGCAGATGTTGGTTTGTCATAGGGTTTTGTTTTTCACCATGATTTAGATTAGACACCCTGAATTGATCAATGACTGTGCCAGGTGTGCTATAGCAAGCAGAAACTGCCTACTCTTCCAGGGCACCTTAATTCACCCTCGTTATTTGTTGATTTTGCGTTGTTGATTGCTTTTCAGTTGTTATGTGTTTTTATGTTTGTTCATGCTGTTCTGGTTTGTGTCTTTGCCCTTTCAGACTTTTGACATTGGAATGTCCTATTTGTACCTCTTTGCTTCTAGTAGAACGAAAATATTAATTGTGACAAAATAAGTATGAGGTCTTCTAGTATGGTAAATTTTATTTCTTCACCTTGATGATATGTGGTTCATTTAGATTAAAATTATAATTTATAATGTATTACAGGGTCTGAAGACTGTTTTCTGTTCTCCCTAGCTCCTCAGTATGGAGTGTATACATCCACAGGCTACAATGAGAACTTTATGTACCTCAACCAGGGCCAGGAAACCTTACCTAATGGTTTGGTAAGACATAGTTTGTAGTAGTTCTAATGTCATGTTAGAAAGGTGTTGAATGAACCATCAGGGAGAATAGTTATAATTTTTATAACTGATTTTGATAAACTGAATTTTAAAAAGATACAGGTAACCATTTTCAGTTACTTTTGTTAAACGGTCAAATCAACAGATTTTCATAGTAAGAGAATTTTTCCTCACTAAGCAATATTTTCCTTCATTAATTTAATTTAATTTATAAATTTTCATTAACTATAAACTGTGCAGTTCAGGTATGGGTTTGAAATTGCAAGTTTATCTTATTGGTGGTACCAAAGCCATTATCACAGTACTAGTGCTTAAATCATGATTTCAAACAAATATACCTTGTCAACCCATTGATAATCAAAATGGTCAATTGATGATAAGAGTAAAATTTATTATTTTTAGCAAGAAAATAGAAATATAACTGAAACTGGTTTAATTTTTAAAAAAATCAAGAAAGTACCTCAAACCTGAACAGAAAAGTACAAATAAGTAACATAGATTGGTTATATAAATTATAACTGTTTTTAATGATCTCCCTGACTGATTAATATCAATGCTGTACATTTTTGTTTTAAAATAAGAGTTTGTTCATGATAAAACCATGCAAAACTGTAAATTTTGTAGCAATGTTTTTAATGCATGATGTAAACAAAGGATGTAGTCCAACTGAAAAAAAAACTCCTATAAGACTAATTCTGGCAATGTCATTTCTTCAAAAATGTAAGATGCCCATCCTAAAGGCCTCCATAGATTTATATAGCATTCATCTAATCTATCTGTAATTTCAATCAAATTTTCTATGAAATTGAACATTTTCAATGTAATTGTTCAATTAATTACCAGTCTTAAAACGTTTCGGCCAAAGGCCTTCTTCAGTTTCTTTTCTTTACTGTTGTTTTCTACATCTTCTTTGCTTTCAAACTTCAACTGTAAAATCCAATGTGATACTTTTTTTTTTAGTTTTCTATGGAATGAAAGTTGTAGCAATATTTTTTGAAATAGTGATGTTTTTGTTTTTAATACAGTACAATTTTCATAATTCATAATTGTGTTCCTCTGGTACCCTAAGGTAGGACCTTGGCATAGTACCAGACTGCTCAAAAATGCAAAACTTTGTTATCTAAGGGTACCAACTGTCCTAGGTAATGCCTTTTATTCCTTATCTTATAGAAATTCAAAAACAATATCATATAAGTACAAACATATCAGTAAGCCAATCTATGCTTAGCCACAGCCCCAGGATAATGACATGCTTTTATAATTGAACATAAAACCCCATTTTTAGGGAATCTGTTAAAATATCTGTATGTGTGTGATATGAATCAAGATAATGTTTTCATATTTTTAGATTTTTGTAGTGGTGTTTTCAGTTCAACTCTATTTATTTTTCTATAATGACAGGGAATGGGAGGTCAGTTTAACTATTTTGGTTTTTGGATAGAAGATTCTTTCAACCATGGCCATAGTAAGGCACAGCCAAGGTGTACAACATATGGAAGCCCACAGTTGTCAAAATCAGCAGAGTTTACTGTAGACTTTGTGGAAGTATGGGGTGTAGGGCCAGAGCCAAAATCTGGGGACAGCAGTGATGATGAAGAGCAAGAGGTGAGTGAAAAACACTTCACATCAGTCAATAATTCATAGGGAATATTGATGTCATAGGAGGTACCAAGTTAATAATTGATAGGGAATATTGATGTCGTAGGACGTACCAAGTTAATAATTCATAGGGAATATTGATGTCGTAGGACGTACCAAGTCAATAATTCATAGGGAATATTGATGTCGTACGAAGTACCAAGTTAATAATTCATAGGGAATATTGATGTCGTACGAAGTACCAAGTTAATAATTCATAGGGAATATTGATGTCGTAGGAGGTACCAAGTTAATAATTCATAGGGAATATTGATGTCGTAGGAGGTACCAAGTTAATAATTCATAGGGAATATTGATGTCGTAGGAGGTACCAAGTCAATAATTCATAGGGAATATTGATGTCGTAGGAGGTACCAAGTTAATAATTCATAGGGAATATTGATGTCGTAGGAGGTACCAAGTTAATAATTCATAGGGAATATTGATGTCGTAGGAGGTACCAAGTTAATAATTCATAGGGAATATTGATGTCGTAGGAGGTACCAAGTTAATAATTCATAGGGAATATTGTCTTCCTTTCATTATTTCTTCTTAGTTTTGAACTAACTTTCCATGTAACTTGGTTTACAGAAAGTAAATTATGTAAAGTTGGTTTATAAAATATACTCAATTCAGTACATAACAATTAAACATGTCCAGTTGTTTATATAATTTTGTTCCTCTAAATTTTTTTGGAGTTTCTCCCCTTAGAACAAAGATTTCATGATTCCCTATAAATTTTGTAACTGAATTTGATGATAAAATGTATAACATAGAGGGATTTATAATGAATGATGAATGTTTTATTATAGAAAAAGAAGAGTGTTTTACAAGACACAGAAACAAAGGCCATGTTAGAAATCCTTGGGAAGAAGCAGCACAGTGAGGGAATGAGAGAGAGGGATGAAGAGGAGGAAATGTCAGAAGAAATGAAGAAGAAAATGAACACTATACCAAAGATGTTCTAATATTGGATTTGTATTCCATTCAAAAGGTCCCTAGTAGATAATGTTTTAGATTATGTTATTAAGTCAATGACCCCTGTTTTTAAATGGTCATTAATATTCTAACAAATATTGGTGTACACTGAAACCTTTTTTAAACCTAACTAGGTTGCATTTATTGATCTGCTCATAGCAAAACAACTTGTTTTATATTTTTTTAATACTGTGACTCTCTGATTTTGCTTAAATTAAGGATGAAGTTGTTTCAAAGGTCACGGGCACTCCAGATACATGAAACAATTTTAAAGTTTCAATTTACAATAAAATTCATGAATTTGTTATTAACCAGTCATTATATGTTTGCTTTTTGGTTTTTATATGGGTTATAACCATTTACTGTACATGTGTTTAATAGTGTCTATTGCCTATTGTATAATGAATGCTGATACAAAATATATTATGTTAAACACTGTACAAAAGTGTTCTGAATCTAATTTTCAATGTAATATTCAGAAAATATACATACTAGCTATAGTAGTAAAAAAATAGAAATCCAGATATAGGTTAGGTCTAAATTTTTGATATTTCTATTAAAATTATCCCTGTTCTAATTGATTATTGTTTTCAATTGTTCAGTAACATTCACATAAGAGGAACAGTTTTTTACATACATGCTTATGGATTATCACAAATGTACAATTTTAGGTCTTGAAAGTCCCAATTGTAGAAATCTGATAATCAACTGGTAACAACGTAACATTCTATATCTACGTGTTAGTATTAAGTAATATATATCAAATGCTATATTATATTTTTAGTTATTTAAGTAGCACACATTCAGCTATATCCAGGAGATGCCAGGTTTTTATGCTGTGGCAATAAGTTTTATTCATGTCCATCTTTCTACCCATCCACCCATCTATATAAATTTCTGTCAAACTTTTCTAGACACCATACATGAGAATAATATGAAATTTGGCATGGTTGTTTTGTTAGACAAATAATGTGCAATTTTCATACCTGTCAAATTCATTTTCTTGTCATGGACTGGACTGATGTGAAAATTTCTGTCAAGCTGATCTCAGGAACCCTGCATAAGACTGATTTTAAACTTAGTATAATGGTTAAGTGTGACAAATTGTGCGTCCTAAGTATCTTTTAGACCCTTCAGACTCCTTCTTCCTGTTTAGATCATAGCAGGAGCATCCATGTCTAATGGACACATTTCATCTTTATTTTTCACCAGATTTTGTGTGGGTAATCTAAAATATAATTTATTAGAGAAACCTCTCTACACAATGGGGGGTACGTTATAAATGGATGGGCACGAGGTTTTTTTGCCAGAGGTCCTTGAAATGGTTCAGGAGACATAGTTTTATTTAATTGTTTTCCGACATAAAGTGGGGGTATTCTTAATGAGCTTTCATATAGTTCTAATTTGAATAAGATTTATTACTTAATTTTACTTACAAGCATTGAACAATATAAACAAACATTTATTTATGGTTACTTCTTTAAAATTTGGCTCAATAGTTATGAGATCTCTTTCATGGTAAGGTACATTTTTTGAAAGGACTGTGAAAGTTTGTTGAATATGGAGACTTTCTGTTGTTGAGCAAACAATGAAATTGAAAATTTGTCTATTTACTTTTTAAATTTTCTATGGTAAAAGAAATATAAGATGTTGACTTTTTCTCTGCCAAATAGACATATTTTATTTCATATAAAATGTTTTACTTTGTTTTAAGTTTACATTGTTTTATATATTTTTATGTTAAAATAAAAACTATAAAATAGTTCATATTTGACTGGGCCAAATACAACATGAATGGCCTTCTGGTATATAGCACAATGATTGTTCATTGAAGGCAAGATCTAGATTTAACTTTCCAGTGGTGTTAACTTTTTTATACACTTTTTTGAAAATTGTTAATGGAAAGAATGATACCTTTCCTCAGTTTTCATGATAATTCTAATCAACCTACTTACAGTGCCATAATCTCACCACCAACCAATGACGGTTTTCCAATCACAACTGATATATGTAGTGTTTGGGGTGTACACTGTTTTCACATCTTATCATCTTCTATATTCTACCTGATGGAAGACTTTGTAGAGTTCAACCAGCTGAAGATTTAAGCAAGCAACAGTTTTTTTTCTATTCATAATAGCTTTCATATTCTATGAATTAAGTAAGAAAAAGGTTCTCTTTTTTTACCTTTAAAGGGCCATAACCCAGGTTATCTGACATGTTTGACACAATGAGCTATATAATGAGCTGAAGATTTTATTTAGCAAAAGCTTTATTCTATTTGCACTACATATAATGCTTAAAGGCAAAACAATGAAAAAAGACCTTTTAAGGGCCATCAAGCCTAAGGCTTCACCTAACACGTCATTATCATCTATATTCCACTGACTTTTCCACCCATTAGAGACTTTTATAAAACTTTAAAGATCCATCAGATTTTTCCCATATGTTTCTAATTTATAAGCATATTTTTAGTAACCGTTGCCATGTTTTTCATTGGATCAATTTAATATGAAGAACATTTGTTGTCAACATAACATATATCATTTTACAAATTTTTAATTAATTGATTCATAATGGTTAAGACATTGTTATTCAATGGACAATAACAACAGAGGGTTAAGGACAACTGTCACGTAGTGATGGAATCAATCTCACACGATGCTCTGACTTGTCCCAGACAATTGGTTTTATGATATGGTTTAAACGAGAGTGAATGTTTACACATTATAAATTCATGTAGATATAATGTAATTGGACATACAACACTATCATATTATCTATAATACGGACAGTCCAACATTTAAACTAAAATTGTTCTAGGTAAATAAAACAGATGTCCCCCTTTCACTTTGTGTATTTTATGTACATACCAAAGGTCAAAAGTCAAGGTCAACCATGTTGGTGTGGACACATTGTCTTGTAGTAACCCACCTACATACTACATATTTAAGGCCATTTATCAATAGACAAAAAATTATGACCCAGACAAGAATATGGTCCTCAATATAAAAAATTACCTTGAGGTCAAAGGTCAAGGTCAACCATGTTGGTACATGACACATTGTTTACATTGACCTACCTACATACTAAATGTCTAAGGTCTGTGTCAAAAGACAGAAAAGTGAAGGCCTGGACAAGACTTTAGTCCTAAATATAAAAAAAGACCTTGAAGTCACAATCAACCATGTTGGTACTAGACACATCGTCCTACTTATATACCAAATATCTAAGGCTTGTGTCAAATGAGAAACAGATTATTGCCCAGACAATATTATGGTCTAAAATATCATCGAAAATGACTTTGAGGTGAAAGTTCAAGGCCAACCATGTTGATTTACTACACATTCTCTTATAATGATCTACCAGCATGTCAAAAGACAAAAAAGTTATGGTCCAAACAAGACTAGGTTCCAAATTATCATCCAAAATAATCTTGAGGTCAAAAGTCAAAGTCAATCATGTTAGTAGCAACATATCACCTTGAGAAGACCTACCTACGTGTCAAAAATCGAATAAATAGTTTATGACCTGCACAAGGTTTGGCTTAGAAAAAAAGAAGAAAAAGAACAACTAATCAAAACTGTTTTAGTACACATTCACTAAAACTGATGTCTTCCCTTCCTAAATTTGCCAAATTAATCAACCTTTATGTTATTTTGACACCTGACATATTGATACATCTACATTCTAAATGTCTAAGGAGAAACACTTCCTCGACTGTATGTGATTAGGATTGTCAGTTACCTGCCCAATGTCAATGGTTTCCCCATGGTAGTATGGTTTCCTCCACCATTAAAGCTGACCACCCTATATGGCCAAGGTGGGTCAAAAAGGGCATTAAACCCTAACAAACAAACAAAGCAAGGATAAACAAAATATTGCCAGGACATGTTTTGCAGCTAAATTTGGCATCAACTTGACCATTAGGTCAAAGGTCAATTTTATTTCAGTATGCAACACATCTTTTCATGATGACACACCTCCTTGTCTTGTTGTTTTCATACAGTATTTTGTCTTAGGTTCTCTCTTGTTGAATTGAACTTTTGTCGATTGAGTTTTACAGTGTGTTTTATATGTATGCTTTGTGCAAGCTTATCAATAGGGGGAAGGTTGGATCCAAAAAACTAGTTTAACCCCGCCACATTTTTTATGTGCCTGTCCTAAGCCAGGAAACTTGCCAAAGCCTTTGTTTATCCTTGTCATTCTGTGTTAACTGTTTTATGTCAAGAATTGGGTCTTTCGTTGATGATTTAGGGATTGGTTTTGATACTTTTGTATTGTATTATAAGTCTTGGGCCAATGCAAGACGGTAAGCAGTGACCTATGGTCATGTTGAAGACTGCTTGCTGTTTTCCGTTGTGATTTTTTGAATTGCTGTTTGTTTATGTTTGTTGTGTCGCGTACACTTATTCCACATCTCAATATCGTCTACATGTCATATTTCAAAGTTTTTCGTCAAAGGATAAAAGTTATGGCCCTGACAGGCTTTGCGTGTGCAATGTGCATTAATTCGACCTTGAGTTCTAAGGACAAAGTCATTATTGCACCTGACACATCTTTTAATGATGATACATATTAAAGGGCCATGACAAAGGATAAAGAGACACACCACTTTGCATGTAAAATTATCATTAACTTGACCTTGAAGTCTATGATCAAAAGTCATTATGGTGTGTGAGACATAGTTTTTAGATGATACATCCTCATGTCAAATATCAATGCCATATGTCAAAGGTTAAGAAAGATATGGCCCAGACACAATTTGCATGTCAAATAAGCATTTATGTGACCTTGAGGTCAAAGGTCAAGGTCATTGTGAAACCAGGCACATCATTTCATTATAATGAATTCTCCTGTCAAATATCGGACCTATGTCAAAGGATAAGAAAGACATGGCAAGACATGTTTTGCATGTAAAATTATCATTAATTTGACCTTTAGGTCAAAGGTCACATGAAGGTCATTCTAGTACATGAGACACACTAATTGTAATACATCCTAAGGATAATAAAAAGATCACTGAGCGCAGTATGATACGAGGGCAACACCTTTATGACCTAATATGGATAGTCAATTGCTCTGGACACATGCAGCCCATGGTGAACTGATAAAGTGTTTTGACACATGCAGCCTTTGGGTGGACTTTCCTCCCACATTTCACAAGGAATTCATGTTTTTTTTCAAAAGCAGACCAAAAATGAATTAGTTTAACAACAAGGAAAGGTGTTAAGATGACACTCATGCCCCACTGGCAAATATCAGTGGACTGGAATGAAACTCAAATTTGACATGTTTCTCATCATGGTAGACTTGCATACCAAAAATCTTTTGAATATATGCAAGGATGTCGAAAAAAGTGCAGAAAACTGTTTTTTTTTTACAAAATTTGCTAAATTTAAGGGCCGTAATTCAGGTCAAAATCAGTGGAAGTCAAACTTGACCTGTTGAACTCATCATGGTTGACTCGCATACCAAAAATCTTTTGAATATATGCAAGGATGTCCAAAAAAAGTGCAGAAAACTAAAGTGTTCCGGACAGACGGAAAAACGGAGGGACAAACGGACCAAAAAACTATATGCCCCCCCCCAAACAAAGCTTGCGGGGCATAAAAATATTACCCCTTTTGGTCCCTAATTAAGGATATCTGCTTCTTTTCATTATTGTCCCTTTTGGCCCTTACGACAATAAGGATGAGCGGAGTGTCACAAAATTAAATTTTGTAAATTCTCTACTTGACAAAAATTATAATAAGCAAACAAGAATTAACACTAAAGTATGTCTCACTTGCCGGCACCGTCAGAAACAATAATTCATTTTTACTTTATTTTGAATTTATAAGGATTTTCAGTTTCTGAGATCAAAAGGTGTTAATAGAACTTAAACATTGCTAATGTATGCAATAAAATTAATCAAAGTCACTCAACCAGACAATCAAGGTCAAGGTCAAGAGATGGGGATGCAACTGTGCTTAGCTATTACTAGGGCTTATGCATACCAAGTTTCATCAACCTAGGATTTATAGCTCTTGAGATATGTAGGTGCTCGCAAAACCTTTACATTGCTATTATATGTATTTAAAATTGTCAAAGTCACTCAACCAGAAAATTAAGGTCAAGGCCAAAAGATGGGGATGCATCTGTGCTAAGCTACTACTGGGGAATATGCATACCAACTCCAAGTTTCATCAACCTAGGACTTATAGTTTTTCAGATATGTAAATGTTCACAAAACTTTTACATAACTATTATATTGAAAATTGTCAAAGTCACTCAACCAGAAAATCAAAGTCAAGGTCAAAAGGTGGGGATGCAACTGTGCCAAGCTACTACTGGGGCATATGCACACCAAGTTACATCAACCTAGGACTTATAGTTCTTCAGATATGGAGGTGCTCGCAAAACCTTACCATTGCTATTATATATGTTTTGCAAATTGTAAAAGTCACTCAACCAGAAAATCAAGGTCAAGGCCAAAAGATTGGGATGCAACTGTGCTAAGCTACTACTGGGGCATATGCAACCAAGTTTCATCAACCTAGGACTTATAGTTCTTCAGATATGAAGGTGCTGGCAAAACCTTACCATTGCTATTATATATGTATTGCAAATTGTCAGTCACTCAGCCAGAAAATCAAGGTCAAGGTCAAAAGATTGGGTCGATTATGACGTATAGTTTGTCATAGTGAAACATTCTACCAAGTTTCAAATCATTCTTATGTATGGTTCCTGAGAAAAGCTTGACGGACATTTTCATAGTCATTTTCACATTGCCCTTAGTCCCAAACAGGAAGTAGATGTCTGACAGGTCTCAAAATACTGAACCATCCTACCAAGTTTCAAATCATTTTCATAAATTGTTCCTGAGAAAAGCTTGACAGAATTTTCAGACATGTTCACATACTTTCACATTGGCCTTAGTCTCAAACAGGAAGTAGATGTCCGACAGGTCTCAAAATCGCTTACGACTACAGATTTTCATACTGAACCATCTTTCCAAGTTTCAAATCATTCTCATGTACAATGCCTGATAATAGCTTGACAAAAATTCATACAGACAGACATGAGTAAAAATTAAATCCCCCCGACATAATGCAGGGGCATAATTACTGAATTTGGAGAATCAATCTCAAATGTCCATAAGACAAGACAAAAAAAGGAGACATACCAGAAAAAAATGAAGATGTCAATGGTCCTGACTTGGTACAGGTATTTCAAAAGAAATGGTGGGTTAAACCAGGTTTTAAGGTTAACAAGAGGCTCCCAGGAGCCTGAATCGCTCACCTGGTCTTGATGTCAACCCTATGAAGACTTTTGTATAGCTAAATGAGCTGAATGATTATAAGCATGAAAAATCTTTTCTCTATTTGCAATAATGCTTTCATTCTAAATAATCAAAAAACACTAAGGGGCTGTAACCCCTATAAGGGGTTATCAGACAACTTCAACCCTATGGAGACTTTTGTACAGCTAAATGAGCTGAACATTTAAGCAAGCAACAGCTTTTCTCTACCTGCAATAGTTTTCATTCTTTAAGCCAAAAACACTATTTTTGCCTTTAAGGGGCTGTAACCCCTATAAGGGGTCATCTGACAACTTTGACCCTATAAAGACTTTTGTAGAGCTCAATGCGCTGAACATTTAAGCAAGCAACAGCTTTTCTCTATCTGCAATAGTTTTCATTCTTAAGGCCAAAAACACTATTTTTCGCCTATAAGGGGCTGTAACCCCTATAAGGGGTCATCTGACAACTTTGACCTGATTTAGACTTTTGTAGATCTAAATGAGCTGAACATTTAAGCAAGCAACAGCTTTTCTCTATCTATAATAGTTTTCATTCTATAGGCGAAAAACATGCAAAAACGCTTTTTTTCAACTTTAAGGGGCTGTAACCCCTATTAGGGATTATCTGACAAATTTGACCTTATGGAGACTTTTGTAGAACTAAATGAGCTGAACATTTAAGCAAGCAACAGCTTTTCTCTATTTGCAATAGTTTTCATTCCATAGGCCAAAAACACTATTTTTTGCCTTTAAGGGGTTGTAACCCCTACAAGGGGTCATCTGACAACTTCGACCCTATGGAGACTTTTGTAGAGCTAAATGAGCTGAACGTTTAAGCAAGCAACAGCTTTTCTCTATTTACAATAGTTTTCATTCTATAGGCCAAACACATGCAAAAATGCTATTTTTCACCTTTAAGGGGCTGTAACTCCTATAAGGGATCATCTGACAACTTCAACCAAATGTAGACTTTTGTAGAACTTTTGATGCTGAAGCAGTAGCGTGGCATCAGATTTCATCTATCTCTTATACTTTTTGATTTACAAGCCAAAAACAGTAGTCTGACCCCCCTGGTCTATTCTTAGTAACGGTGGCCATGTTTTTTGACGGATCAAAAATTGAAACACAAGTTTGGTGCAGGACACCCTAAGGATCATTCATACCAAGTTTCATTAAATTCTGTTCGGTAGTTTCAGAGGAGAAGATTTTTGAAAAATTGTTAACAGACGACGACGACGACAGACGACAGACGACGACGACGACGACGGACGCCAAGTGATGGTAATAGCTCACATGGACCTTCGGTCCAGGTGAGCTAAAAAGTAACACCTATGGCCTGCTCTGCTTCGCAGGCGAGACAAAACCACAGTGAAAAAACGCCAGCAACCTTCAAGGAAGCAAGTAGGCCTTGCTTGCCCTTCTACAATCAGCCCATGTTCTTAATAAAATGCATAGAATTCAAATCCAGTCATGAATTAGTCAAAGATAGACCCCCTTCATAAACAAGGAACAGAAAAGATAAAAAAAAACAATGTATGTTTCTGTGTTTTATATGTTGTCTGGTTTTTGTCCTGTCCTTGTTTGTGTTTACTGATTTTGTCTCTGCTCTTTCGGACTTTGACATTCGGATGCCCAAATTGCTTCTGCTGCTTCATTCATTGGTGATAATAAGGACACATGATTTTGCTTTACGACTAGAGTTCGAGTTGTTAACTGATATTCAGAAGTTTTTATTTTTCCGTGTTTTATATATTGTCTGTTTTTTTGTAATGTCCTTGTTTGTATTTACTGGTTTTGTCTCTGCCCTGTCAGACTTTGAAATTCGGATGCCCCATTGGTACCTCTGCTTCTATAACAAAAATAAGTGCAAACAAAATCTTTGTCAAAGATTCCTTGCTTAGGCAGGCACATATAAAATGTGGCATGGTAAAACTAGTTTTTTTTACCCAACCTCCCCCTATTAATAATCCTAGACGAAGCACGAAAAAATCAACCTTTTTTCAACGTGTCAAGTGAACACTGTTCATGAACAAAATGGAGACTAGAAGCAATAATTTCCTACATATGGCTTAAAAATACTCCTGTAAGAATGCCAATGGCATAATATTTATTGAAGACATGCACAGTACACTTTAAAAGCATCAAAAATGTTCTACATGTACATCCTTGTATAAAAAGACATAAATGCTACATAAACTAACAAACATAATAAATATAACCATTCTTAACATTAATATGAAGAATCAACAAAAACATTTATAATGCCCTGCATTCAATGCTCAACATTGTATATACATATTATATCAAACTAATAACTTTAAAAAACAAGCACTGTATTCTCATTTTTCACAAATGGTTAATACTATAGGCTGGTTTTTTCAATTTCAGCCTTAGTTGTTTTTTATTTTTTAGACTATTGGTAAACATGGACATAATAGTTTTCTGATGACTGGAAGATCAGTTATACTTACAACATGAAGGCCTTCTAAAATCCAATGCAGTAAATTAAGATTCAAATGAAACAAAACCATGATGAAAAATTTGGTGTAATAAAATCAGGATATAAAGAGATTGACAAAGAGTATAATTTGTAAATATATACATGTACCATCAGTTTGAAATGCAAAAACATTCATCATTCAAAAACACTGTTTTATGTTTATTACAATGAATTTATAATTTCTTTCACCTATCTAAATATACATTCAATATGAAAACTGTTTAATTGGCATCAACAAGTGGTGCCACTAAAAGTGTGTCGGCACCATCACAGGACTTATTCAAGGTATATCTTTTAAAAGTTCTTGAAATAAAAGTAAAATTAAGGTCAAGGTGACAGAATCGTATTTATAAACCAAGTAGAATCAGTGGATCAGCATGAGTGATTCTTGATTTTAGAGTAATTAGGAAACAGTCATAACCTTAATACATCTGTCATGACATATATCTAAAAATAAAAATAATCTAATATTTTTAGTCACTAAGGTGTAAAATGAGGTCAAGGTAGCAGTTGTGTAAAGTAAAACAAAACCCAAAATATCTTTATACCAAATATCAGACGTCTAAGTACTACATTTGTACATATTTTCCAAAAAAGTCTTACAAAAAGTTTATGCCCCAACAGACCTACCCTACTTTTAGAGCCATTGAACCTTGAAAATGGGGTCAATGTCAAATGGCATGGTGACAGTGGTGTAGAATAAACCCAAAGTGTCTGTATACCAAATATCAGATGTCTATGTATTATGCTGATGCCAAATAGTAATACCTGCATGTCTCGCCTGCCACGACTAGACATATTTTAACATTCAACATGTTCAATTTTAAGCTTTGAACACTAATGAAATTGACTTCTTACATGTATAATGTTATGACATATGTAAAGTAAAGCAATGTTTAAAACACTTACTTTTTAACATGTTAATACAAAAGATACTGGTAATTACATGTTGTATAAAGTTTTAAAAGCAAATTGTTTTCTTATAAATCCTCAATAGATCTATTTATGTTTAGGTTCAAAGGTTAGCTTGCCTTGCTCCCACTGGAAGTTTCTCAGAAGGTACGTGGGAAGTCTATACATACAAGCAGGGTAACCTCTTTGATTTGGAGGGGCATTCTGAGCCACACAGTGCCAGGTACATGTGTGGATGTTGAATGCTCTCACACAATGAAATGTTCCCTCCATATCCAAGTCTCCTATCACCATGATCTCCTCCCCATCATATAAAGCTCCGTAGACTTGAGAGGAGTCTGCCATTGTGCATAGCCCTGTACCCCGTGTGTGTAACTGGGCCCAATAGTCATTCCTGGTAGAGTACACCTCTGTACCACAAAACTTGATATTATGGCCTCCATGCATTGCACTCGGACACTCTATTCTCCTAAATCCTCCAAAGACATAAATATCCTTATCAACAGCCACAGCTCTGGCATCACACCTTCTCTCTCTCATGGGAGAAACAGAGGTCCATGTCTCAGTCCTTGTGTCAAAACACTCCACAGCCTCAAACAATTTTCCCACTGCACCACCAGCCATCACGTAAATCTTTTTATCAACAGTGCAGTAGGATGACCAGACTCTTTTTAAGTTCATATCTGGTAACTGAGTCCATTTGTTGGTATAAATGTTATAGACCTCCACCGATGTAAGGGGTTCCGTCATGTCATTGCTGCCTCCCAGGGCATATATATTATCATCTATGGTAACCAGACCAAAGCCCACTCTGGCATGATGCATTCTGGGTATTTGGGTCCAATTATTTGTCAGTGGGTCATATTTCTCACAAGTTGTTAGGATGGTACAATTCTGATCTCTTCCTCCACAAACATATAAACAGCCACCTTAAACATTAATATATACTGTATTAAAGGTTAATGATCAACATTTCTTAAGCCCAATCACCCATCTTTAAATATAAATGAATAAACTGCCTTCCAACACCCTAAAATTCTTTTAATAATCTATACATCATCAAAAACTAGAAATGGATTTATTTTAAAAATGTGTTAAATTCAAAAATGGCTGGATGTTGTTAAACAGAAAGTAGATGAGTGACAGACCTGAAAATTGAATCCCACAATATGGGTCCCCCCTCCTGATGCTCTTTACCAAATATCAAGTGGCTGTGATAAATAGTTGCTGAGAAAATTGTTACAAAATCCAGTGAAAATCTGTGAAATCCAGCCAATGAACTGATAATAAAATCAATTATCTTTTCTTACCAACGTCGACAACACCGTGACCTGTCCGATGACCTTTCAGTGATGGCAGATCTATCCAAAGACCAATACCATTAGGATTTCTTTTGTTTGGTACAAGACAGCGCACACATGATTTTATTTCTATATCATCTTGTTTCCTGAAAAATGTACATCTATGTTAGACACAACTAAAACAATGAACAATGTCCAAAATGACAAAAACTCCAGAAAGACGTTTTGACTGTACTACTTAAAGACTTCTCTAGAATGGGCAAAATGAGGAAAATCAAACCAAAAACATATCATGTTGAAGAGAATTGAAACAAAACAAACATAAACAGAGCTAAATTCCCAACTAAGACTTGGTTCTTTCTGTTTTAATTTTACTTAAAAAAAAGGTTCAACCACTTCTTAAATTTCAATGATTTTGAGATTGATGATCACCAAATCTAAAACAAAAGTTTAATTTGTGTAGGTTTCACTTCATATTTTATTGGTTATGGCAAAGCTGGCTTGTTCATGGTGTCTAGTAACAGAATATATTATGTGTGCCAACACAATCCTCAAGCACTACTTATCTCCATTCTAAATGCTAAGCTTGCTGAAATGCCCTCTGCATTTAAAATGAAAAATAAGTCAATAAATTCATATTTGATAGTTTGTCCTAGTTATAACCGGGTATATGTCAGGGAAGCCTTTTTCCCTCGTCCATTCAAAGTGATAATAAACCTACTACAGACTGGTTCTAAACATAAGTAAACTAGAAAATGTGTCTATGAGCCACAGGATGGCCCTCCCGTTCTTGAAATACATGTATCATTGAACCCAATGTGTATTACCTGGGATATGCACCTTTACCAAGAAATTAATCAAATTTGTCATAGTGACCTAATTTCTGGTGGGTTGTGCTGTGTTACCAAGACTTATCTAGTTGTGAAATATCATTGACCCCTAAACATGTAGTATCCAAGATATGGACCTTAACCAACAACTTGACCAAAGTCATGCTTAAAATATAGATTGCAGTGACCTAATTTCTAGTGGTTGGTGTCCATTACCGAAGACACATCTAGTGGTGAAATATCATTGACCAACAACATCTAGTATCTAAGTAATGACCCTTAACCAAGAACTTAACCAAAGTTGTTCAAGCATAAAATATAGGTCACAGTGACCTAATTTCTAGTGGGTGGGGTAGCCCTACCCAAGACCCATCTAGTGGTGAAATATCATTGACCTCCAACATCTAGTATCCAAGTAATTGGACCTTAACCAATAATTTGTCCAAAGTGTTAAGGATGTACCTACGGACAGACACAAGGGTTAAACTATATATGGACGAACCACATACACCACATACGTGGTCAATCCATAAAAATCTGAAGAAAAGTACATTTAAAAGGAAACATGCATCTCTTCTTGTGAAATAAATCTCCGTATAATGGAACACTGGAAGCTGCAGAAAAAATAACAATGCATTCTGAACACCTCGGCTATGTTGCAACAAAGTGGGAATCAGAATTACACAACTTTGTGTATTTATACAAATTAATTACAATTAAACGCAACGAAATCAATTTTATACACTCAAAGGGTGAATTAATGTTTCTAATAATTGACTGGGTTCCATGCTTTACCTATTGCGTTTTTCAAGAAAAGGATATAAAAATGATTGGTGTTTACTTACATTGACATAGGTCCCTCCCCACCAACTAGTGTTTACTTACATTGACATAGGACCCTCCCCATTAACTAGTGTTTACTTACATTGACATAGGACCCTCCCCACCAGCCAGTGTTTACGTACATTGACATAGGCCCCTCCCCATCAGCTAGTGTTTACTTACATTGACATAGCCCCTCCCCACCAGCCAGTGTTTACTTACATTGACATAGGTCCCTCCCCATCAGCTAGTGTTTACTTACATTTACAAAGGCCCCTTCCATCTGCCAGTGGTTACTTACATTGACATAGACACCCTCCCAACCAGCCAGTGTTTACTTACATTGACATGGGTCCCTTTCGTCAGATGGTGTTTACTTACATTGATATAGGTCCTTCTCCACCAGCTAGTGTTTACTTACATTGACATGGGTCTCTCCCCACCAGCCAGTGTTTACTTACATTGACATACATGTCGGCCCCTCTCCATCAGCTAGTGTTTACTTACATTGATATAGGTCTCTCTCCACCAGCCAGTGTTTACTTACATTGACATAGGCCCCTCCTCACCAGCTAGTGTTTACTTACATTAACATAGGTCCCTCTCCACCAGCTAGTGTTTACTTACATTGACATAGGTCCCTCCCCATCAGCTAGTGTTTACTTACATTTACAAAGGCCCCTCTCCATCTGCCAGTGGTTATTTACATTGACATAGACACCCTCCCCACCAGCCAGTGTTTACTTACATTGACATGGGTCCCTTTCACATAGACACCCTCCCCACCAGCCAGTGTTTACTTACATTGACATGGGTCCCTTTCATCAGATGGTGTTTACTTACATTGATTTAGGTCCTTCTCCACCAGCTAGTGTTTACTTACATTGACATGGGTCTCTCCCCACCAGCTAGTGTTTACTTACATTGACATGGGTCTCTCCCCACCAGCTAGTGTTTACTTACATTGACATAGGCACCCTCCCCACCAGCAGCTAGTGTCTACTTGCATTGACATAGGCACCCTCTCCACCAGCCAGTGTCTATTTACATTGACATAGGCCCCTCTCCAAGTGCCAGTGTTTACTTACATTGACATAGGTCCCTCTCCACCAGCCAGTGTCTACTTACATTGACATAGGCCCCTTTCCACCAGCCAGTGTTTACTTACATTGACATAGGCCCCTCCCCACCAGCCAGTGTTTACTTACATTGACATAGCCCCCTCCCCACCAGCAGCTAGTGTTTACTTACATTGACATGGGTCCCTCCCCACCAGCTAGTGTTAACTTACATTGACATAGGTCCCTCTCCACCAGCCAGTGTTTACTTACATTGACATAGGCCCTTCCCCACCAGCTAGTGTTTACTTACATTGACATGGGTCCCTCCCCACCAGCTAATGTTTACTTACATTGACATAGGCCCCTCCCCACCAGCCAGTGTTTACTTACATTGACATAGGCCCCTCTCCACCAGCTAGTGTTTACTTACATTGACATAGGTCCCTCTCCACCAGCCAGTGTTTACTTACATTGACATAGGCCCCTCCCCACCAGCCAGTGTTTACTTACATTGACATAGGCGCCCTCCCCACCAGCAGCTAGTGTCTACTTACATTGACATAGGCCCCTCTCCACCAGCCAGTGTTTACTTACATTGACATAGGTCCCTCTCCACCAGCCAGTGTTTACTTACATTGACATTGGCCCCTCCCCACCAGCCAGTGTTTACTTACATTGACATAGGCACCCTCCCCACCACCAGCTAGTGTTTACTTACATTGACATAGGCACCCTCCCCACCAGCAGCTAGTGTTTACTTACATTGACATGGGCCCCTCCCCACCAGCTAGTGTTTACTTACATTGACAAAGGCCCCTCTCCACCAGCCAGTGTTTACTTACATTGACATAGGCCCCTCTCCACCAGCCAGTGTTTACTTACATTGACATAGGCATCCTCCCTATCAGCTAGTGTTTACTTACATTGACATAGGTCCCTCCCCACCAGCCAGTGTTTACTTACATTGACATAGGCACCCTCCCCACCAGCAGCTAGTGTTTACTTACATTGACATAGGCCCCTCACCACCAGCCAGTGTTTACTTACATTGACATAGGCACCCTCCCCACCAGCAGTTAGTGTTTACTTACATTGACATAACCACCCTCCCCACCAGCTAGTGTTTACTTACATTGACATAGGCCCCTCTCCACCAGCCAGTGTTTACTTACATTGACATAGGCACCCTCCCCACCAGCAGCTAGTGTTTACTTACATTGACATAGGCCCCTCTCCACCAGCCAGTGTTTACTTACATTGACATAGGCACCCTCCCCACCAGCAGTTAGTGTTTACTTACATTGACATAGGCACCCTCCCCACCAGCTAGTGTTTACTTACATTGACATAGGCCCCTCACCACCAGCCAGTGTTTACTTACATTGACATAGGCACCCTCCCCACCAGCAGTTAGTGTTTACTTACATTGACATAGGCACCCTCCCCACCAGCTAGTGTTTACTTACATTGACATAGGCCCCTCTCCACCAGCCAGTGTTTACTTACATTGACATAGGCACCCTCCCTATCAGCAGCTAGTGTCTATTTACATTGACATGGGTCCCTCCCCACCAGCTAGTGTTTACTTACATTGACATAGGTCCCTCCCCACCAGCCAGTGTTCACTTACATTGCCATAGATCCCTCTCCACCAGCTAGTGTTTACTTACATTGACATAGGTCCCTCTCCACCAGCCAGTGTTTTCTTACATTGACATAGGCACCCTCCCCACCAGCAGCTAGTGTTTACTTACATTGACATGGGCCCCTCCCCACCAGCTAATGTTTACTTACATTGACAAAGGCCCCTCTCCACCAGCCAGTGTTTACTTACATTGACATAGGCCCCTCTCCACCAGCCAGTGTTTACTTACATTGACATAGGCACCCTCCCCATCAGTTAGTGTTTACTTACATTGACATAGGTCCCTCTCCACCAGCTAGTGTTTACTTACATTGACATAGGTCCCTCTCCACCAGCTAGTGTTTACTTACATTGACATAGGTCCCTCTCCACCAGCCAGTGTTTACTTACATTGACATAGGTCCCTCTCCACCAGCTAGTGTTTACTTACATTGACATAGGTCCCTCTCCACCAGCTAGTGTTTACTTACATTGACATAGGTCCCTCTCCACCAGCCAGTGTTTACTTACATTGACATAGGCCCCTCTCCACCAGCTAGTGTTTACTTACATTGACATAGGTCCCTCTCCACCAGCTAGTGTTTACTTACTTTGACATAGGCCCCTCCCCATCAGTTAGTGTTTACTTACATTGACATAGGTCCCTCTCCACCAGCTAGTGTTTACTTACATTGACATAGGTCCCTCTCCACCAGCTAGTGTTTACTTACATTGACATAGGCCCCTCTCCACCAGCCAGTGTTTACTTACATTGACATAGGCCCCTCTCCACCAGCTAGTGTTTACTTACATTGACATAGGTCCCTCTCCACCAGCTAGTGTTTACTTACATTGACATAGGTCCCTCTCCACCAGCTAGTGTTTACTTACATTGACATAGGCACCCTCCCCATCAGTTAGTGTTTACTTACATTGACATAGGTCCCTCTCCACCAGCTAGTGTTTACTTACATTGACATAGGTCCCTCTCCACCAGCTAGTGTTTACTTACTTTGACATAGGCCCCTCCCCATCAGTTAGTGTTTACTTACATTGACATAGGCCCCTCCTCACCAGCTAGTGTTTACTTACATTGACATAGGTCCCTCTCCACCAGCTAGTGTTTACTTACTTTGACATAGGCCCCTCCCCATCAGTTAGTGTTTACTTACATTGACATAGGTCCCTCTCCACCAGCTAGTGTTTACTTACATTGACATAGGCACCCTCCCCATCAGTTAGTGTTTACTTACATTGACATAGGTCCCTCTCCACCAGCTAGTGTTTACTTACATTGACATAGGTCCCTCTCCACCAGCTAGTGTTTACTTACTTTGACATAGGCCCCTCCCCATCAGTTAGTGTTTACTTACATTGACATAGGCCCCTCCTCACCAGCTAGTGTTTACTTACATTGACATAGGTCCCTCTCCACCAGCTAGTGTTTACTTACATTGACATAGGTCCCTCTCCACCAGCTAGTGTTTACTTACTTTGACATAGGCCCCTCCCCACCAGCTAGTGTTTACTTACATTGACATAGGTCCCTCTCCACCAGCTAGTGTTTACTTACATTGACATAGGTCCCTCTCCACCAGCTAGTGTTTACTTACTTTGACATAGGTCCCTCTCCACCAGCTAGTGTTTACTTACATTGACATAGGTCCCTCTCCACCAGCTAGTGTTTACTTACTTTGACATAGGCCCCTCCCCATCAGTTAGTGTTTACTTACATGGACATAGGCCCCTCCTCACCAGCTAGTGTTTACTTACATTGACATAGACCCCTCCTCACCAGCTAGTGTTTACTTACATTGACATAGGTCCCTCTCCACCAGCAGCTACTATTATGTCTGTAAAGCCACGACATCGTCTATCCTCCTCCTTCCTCTCCTCATTCTGGTCGTGAGTACTGAGGCAGGCATAAAACTCAGGATCAGAAGAACATATCCTCTCTAAGTATTTGTGAGGTAATTGTACAACTCTGATACATTCTTTGATGATTTGTTTGGTATCCTCCTTTCTGTTAGCTTCATCAAACTTGTTCCACCGTAGAATGCTGTTAAATATATCCTCCTCTGATCGAATGGTCAGTGTGTCCCTCTTTAAAATTTCTGTTAAATCTTTGGATGGAAGTCTTAAAAATTCTTCACAGTGACTTATGTCTCTACAAAATATACATAGGCCTTCATAAGAAAAGTTAAATGATATTATTTTTTACATAAATTATGTTACCGGTAATGCCAAAAGTGGAAAACTGTAATAACAAGAACAGAATATCTGGGTCCCCCACTGAGCAGCAAAAATTCTAAATCCACTCACTAAAAGGAGCACAGCTTCCACTAAAAAAGTCCTATGGTACTCAAAATCCAACTTGTCCAATGTAATAGTGATATAACTATTAATTAAGTACATGTATAAATTTCACAAACATCCATTGAGATTAAAGGTGTGAGAAAGATTACAAAAGTGTGATAGATACTTGGACCTCATTTTCATGTTCAAAGGGAGACAACTTCCACAAAAATAGTTCCAAGGTACCCAAATTCAAACTTGTCCAAGCAATTAGTAATATAAACATTATGTTAAAATTTCACAAACATCTGTTGAGAATTGTAGGCCTGAAAGTGCTTACAAAAGTGTACCTCAATTTCATGGTCAAAGGGGGGCAACTTTCTAAAAAATAGTCGTATACTATTTTAACTTGTCCAAGCTACATGTATTAGTGATATAAACATTATGTGTAAATTTCACAAACATTTGTTGAGAATTGTAGGTGTGAGAGTGCTTACAAAAGTGTAATGAACACACAGCATTTCTTTGACACCGCACTGCGTTGCAGCTGGGGACAAAAAACACATGTATAGAAGACAAATATTTCAGGGAAAAAATATCCATGCTTTAAAAGTTACACATATCATTCTCTCCAACAATTAATACTACTGCTGCAGAATTTCTATATACTCTATTAAGTCTGCATTTAGAAAGAAATTTAAATTAAAGAATATTTTTATCAAACCAACAGTACGTTCAATCATAATTATCATTTATAAACAAAAATCTACGGTGAGCACAGCAAGAAACAACCACATCATGTTGAACCCTGTACAATGGTGGCCCAATATGGATTGTCAAATGCCTTGGACACATGCAACACATGGTGGACTCACAAAGCTTTTGACACATGCATTCTGTGGTGGACTTTCAATCCATATTTGAATTTTTTGATATACATGTATTTATACCACATTTAATGAACTCTTATAATTGGATTTTTTGGCCCTTTTGATCCCAAATTTCTTGAAAATGGTAAGAGATATTGCAAATCTGATTGAAAACCCAGACAGAGATTTTCACAAGGATTCCAGTGAAAAAAAGGATTTTGAAAATCGGACCACAAATAAAAAGGTTGATTTTTTGGGGTATTGCCAAACTTTGACCCCCTGTAGCAAGGTTACCATGATACATCAAATGTCACATTTAGTGGGCAAAATTTATTGAGGAATACAATTAAAAAAGAATTGTGAATAAAAAGCTACGCCAAGCGCAGCATGATACGACCGCAACTAGTTGAACCCTGTATGTTGGAGGCCCAATATGGATAGTCTATTGCTTTGGTCACTTGAAGCCCATGGTGGACTTACAAAGCTTTTTGACACATGCATCCTGTGGTGGACTTTAAAATGCATATTTGACACATATATATTTACATCAACATATAATACAAAAAGCCTTATTTATATACATGCATTAAGTGACATTTTTGGCCCTTTGATCCCATATTTCTCAAACACTGTAAGAGATATTGCAAATCTGATTGCAAAATAAGGCAGGAATTTTCACAAGGAATCCAATGAAAAGAAAGAGTTTGAAAATCTGACCAAAAATAAAAAAGTTGATTTTAAGCCCCCTGTAGCAATGTAATTGTAAAATACATATCAAAACCATTGATACATTTAGTAGACAGAATTTTATTAGCAATTCAACAAGAATTAAATTTTTAAAATTAAATGAATAATAAACATTCTACAACAGTTCTATCAATACACCCGGTTTGGCCCATTTTTGGCCCTTTTTTCTATAGCAGTAGGGGCCACAAACCCCAAATACGAAAACAACATTCCTATAGTGGATATAACCATCATATCAAAACTTCATTACAAGCATTACGCAGGCAGGAATTTTCATAAAGATTCCAATGAAAAAAAAAGATTTTGAAAATATGACCACAAATAAAAAAGTAAATTTTAGCAATGCAACAGTACAATATATATCAAAACCATTGACACATTTAGTTGACAGAATTTAATGATGAATTCAATAAAAAAAGATTTTTCAAATTTGAATGAATAATAAACATTCTACAACAGTTTTGTCAATACACCAGTTTTAGCCCTTTTTTTTCTAAAACTGTAGGGGCCACAGACCCTAAATACAATACCAATATAACCTTACTTCAGTGATTACAAACATCATATCAAAGTTTCATAACAATCAATCTATATTTACTCAAGTTATCGCACTGACACCATGTGTCCACAGATGACGAAGACGACAACAACATCGCTATAACATTAAATGATCGCAAAAATTTTGCGGTCGTATAAAAATAGGGCATCTAATGCATTGTAATGGGACATTATTAAATGATACACCACCATGATTTTCATCAATAATTAAATATATTTGTATGCTACATCTATAGAGACAAAAAAGAAATGAGTTATCTTTCTTAGACCATGTGTAGACCAGGAACTCTCTTCATTTTAAATTTTTTTAAATTTACAAAGTGGCAATTCTTCAATAATGATATTCAAATCATCCTGAAAATTGAACTTGACCTGTATTTTATTGTACTCAACAACTGGGCAAAAAATTATTCAAATCCCTTGACGCATTTTCAAGTTATCATCCGGAAACCTTGAGGGACGGACGGACGGTCAAACACCGAAAGAAACTGAGGGTATAACATAATACCTTGCCACTTCGTTTGGCGGGGTGTAAAAATTGGATGAAAAATAAACATTCTACAGAAGTTTTGTCAATACACTCTTATATTAACCCCTTTTTCTGAACAGTAGGGGCCACAGACCCCAATTAACTACAACTAAAGTTATTGCACAGAAACCAAAGTGTGTACAGACACCATAACATAAAATGATCGGAAAAAAATTTGCTTTTCTTTGAAAACTTTAAAATTCTTGAATGTATATGTCATCTTGTTTATATGTACCTAAAATGTTCATCAAGGTAGCAAGATGCCTTGTGGTGGACCCATGGACATGAATATAAAGCTGAAAATTCTCTAATCCCAAGACAGTTTTGTGGACTAATGCATTGTTCTATGTATTCACAACATAAAGCCTTTAAATCTATGACAAGGAGAAGGTCTGAGGCCTGTAGTATATCCTGGATGTTCTCGTCACACAGCCGAATGTCAGAGGTGTAGATGTAATCAAGGATCGTGTGGAAAGTTTCCTCTGTGATCCCTAATGATGTCAAGTCCACAACAGATGGGTCATGTGACTGACTTTGTGTTGAGTCATCATAGTTGAAAACCAACCTAAAACAAATAAATGTATATAGCAAAAAAAAATACATACATGACATAAACTAATGTCTGTAGTAATGATCTATGTCACAACAATCATTTTACAGTACATGATATGGCAATATAAATAGTATACCATGTACATGTAGTATGAAGATTTTTAATGAGATATTCAAATTTTTAGCCAAGTATGGAATATTCTAATTAAAACAAGAGAAGCGATTGCAGAAGCCTTAATTGCTCACCTGACTTCAATGCTAAATAGAATGAAAACTATTATTTGCATATTTAAGGGTATCTGAGGGGAAAAACTCATATAAAGGGTCATCATACAACTTCAACCTACATGTATACACGTACATGTATGGGCCCATTTAACAGACAATGGATAAGCAACAGACCTGAAAATGTATCCAATCATATAAAACCCCTATCTGAAGCTGCATACAAAATATCAAAAGCATATTGTAAGAATTGTTGTAGCTGACAATTTTTTAAAAATTTTCCACCTAAAAATTTATGTCGACTCGTTAAACAGAAAATAGATACACTGTATATATAAGCAAAAGACCTAAAAATGCATCACACCATATGAGAACCCTATCTGAAGAGAAACCAAAAATTGAGGACAATTTGGCCACTATAAGTATTACATGCATTTCATGTTGCCCTGAAGTGAGAGGAAGCCATTTTCTTTCTGCTTCCGAGTTGAAAATTTGGAATGGTGACACAAATTTTCTATCTGAACTATTTGCTAATAAATGTTTCAGGACTGGGTTTGAATAATATGCATTTTATTTACACCATGGGCCAACTGCAGAATGGCAAGCAGTGCTGCTTGCCTTGTTGAAGGCTGCTGGTGGTTGTCAATTGTGATTTTTTCTAAATTGCAGCCTGTTATGTGAGCTGTGTCGTGTACACTTATTCCACATCTCATTATTTATTATTACATGTATTTAGCAAAATAAAAAAAAACAAGAGGCTCCCAGGAGCCTGAATCGCTCACCTGACTTTAATGACTGATGGAATGAAAATAATTTGGGGTACCTGAGGTGAAAAACTCCAAATAAAGGATCATCATAGATGTGTAGAGCATATACATCCAAACATTCAAGCAAACAAAAACTTTTCTTAATCTTTTATAGCTTTAATCTGCAAGTCAAAAACCAAAATCCTGACAATTAAGGCCATAACTCATATAGGGGGGTCACCTGACAGCTTCAGTCTTATGGATTTTTTTAAAAGCTAATTGAACTGAAGATTTAAGCAAGCAACATTTTTCTCTATCTGTAACAGCTTTCATTCTACATTGTTCTATAGGTCAATTACATGATAAAACAATATTTTTCACCTTCAAAGGACCCTTATTATTGTCATCTGACAATTTTGACCTTGAATTCATTTTAATTTGTAGATCTCAATGAACTTCACAATTCTTCAATGCTAACTTTTTCTCCGGCACTTACAGTTTTCAAAATAAAGTCAGAAAACTGTGAGTATTATCAATTTTGACAATAAAGTGGCAAGAAGTCCTTTAAGGATTTGTCCCACAACTTTGACTCAAAGGAAAGTTATAACGTAGAGCTTTTGATGCTGAAGAAGGTACATGTAGGTTGCTTTGGATTTTCTCTATCTCGTATACTTTTTAAGCTATAAGCTAAAAACTATGGTCTAACCCACCTGTTCTATTTTTAGCAACAGCAGCCATGTTGGTTGATTGGGGTTCACAAATTTCACAAACTTGGTAGAGGACACCCTAAAGATCAAGTGTACAAAGTTTCAAAGCAGTTGCAAAGAAGAAGATTTTTTTAGAACAGTAAAAATTGATAGAAATAAAGAAGGAATGTGTCCATGGGACACAGATGCCCCTGCTAGACCCCAAACAGGAAGTTGATGTCCTACAGACCTGAAAGTTGCTAAGGACATACAGTTTGTCATTCTGAACCATCCTACATGTACATGTATCAAGTTTCAAATCATTCCCATGTACGATTTCTGAGAAAAGCTTGACAGAAATTTTCAAGTCAATTTTCAAAAGTTTTCATTTTGTCCCAGTCTCAAACAGGAAGTAGATGTCCGACAGGTCAGAAATTCGCTTACGACATACAGTTTATCATATTGAACCATCCTACCAAGTCTCAAATCATTCCCATGTACAGTTTCTGAGAAAAGCTTGACCAGAATTTGCATGTTGACTTTCATATCAACTTAGTCATGTTAGTCCCAAACAGAAAGTAGATGACGGACAGAATATTAAGTCGCTTAGGACATACAGTTTGTCATACTGAACCAACCTACTAAGTTTCAAATCATTCCAATGTACTGTTTCTGAGAAAAGCTTGACGGAAATTTTCATGTCAATTTTCATAGGTTTTTATCATGTTTATATTGGCTTAGTCCCAAACGGGAAGTAGATGTCCGACTGGTCTGAAATTTGCTTCCTACCATGGAATTTCAAATTATTCCCATGTACAGATTCTGAGAAAAGCTTGATGAGAATTTTCAAGTTGATTTTCATATCAACTTAGTCCCAAACAGGCATTGACAGGAAGAAGATGTCTGACAGACCTGAAAGTCACTTAGGATGTACAGTTTGTCATACTGAACCCTCCAATTAAGTTTCAAATCATTCCCATGTACATGTAGGGTTTCTGAGAAAGTAACTTATTTCTTTCTTGGGAAGACCAAGAGATCAAACATATAATTATCAAGCAGATATAGTCATAAATCTGGGAATCCGACAAAGATCCAGAAGTGATGAAATGTCGTGACATAGTCAATTAGAAGAGGAGGAGGATACAGTGCCAGTGATTCCAGAAACCCGAGTCCACAGATGATCCTATCATATCCCTAAGGACCTTTATTAATAATTAGTGTAAATTTCGTTATTCTAACTGCCCACGCCTCTGGGAATAAGTTATTCTGAAACAAAATGGTTGTCAAGACAGTGTTTTGAACCACATAGATGTAAATGTAGTCTTTACCTAAAGTAATGGCTTGCTGCTGCCAAAACATTTTTCTGAACAGGTATTCTACTATCATTCAAAATGACAGTTCCATCACAAAATCGTGGTAGCTTTCGGTTTTCGTTTAAGGCTGCTAAAATTTTCTTTGCGTGTCTGTCAGTAGATAAATTCAGTGAAGTTTTCGTAGAGCCTTTGGAGGTTTCTGAAGAAACAAGTGAATCCATAGCGGCTACTGTTTCTTCAAGACCGGCAACCAGCTAGAACTTCTGGTAGAATGTGTTCATTTACTTTTTCTACCTTATTGCATTGCAACTTTTCGTAAACATCTCTGATCTCTGTTAGCTAAAGTTAAATATTGGATTTTTTTATTTCTTTTGAAAATATTTTTTGTCAGTATTTAGACTTTTAAATACTTTGAATATATTGATTTATTGTATTTTGTTATTTTTACTGAAACCAGCACTTTACTGATCAGAATACGGCTATAGGTTACAATTGCGCATTAGCAAATCCCGGTCACCGGTAAGTTTTTGAACCCAACATAAAGCGTAGGAGAAAATACAGAAATGATTTCCATTGGTTGATATATTTGTTGTTTCTAAATATAGCACCAAGCAAGCTTTTGGGTAATACTGGCAAAGAAATTTTGAAGTCACCTATGCGCTCATAATAATGTAAAAATGTGCACTTGAAATAACGTTAAAAAAGCACCCCCCTTTTTTCGTCCAAAAATTACGCCCATAAACGCCGCACGAACCCCAATTTTTTATTGGCTAAAAATAAACATATGCATGTCAACACAAAGGTTCTGTGCCAAAGAAATTAAAATTCGGGTAAGATCTATTTTTAAAAAAATCGAAAACCAGGGTACCCCCCTATGGAAAATGCATTGTAAATCAATACGCTATTGTAACCTAGACGAAAAATGATTTTTTACAATGCACCCTTTGGTTTGAAACTTTAATCGTTTTGAAAGTGAAAGTTCTATATAAAAACAAGTATTATGACACTCGATCTAAATTTAGACACAAAAAACCAGACTATAGTCTGTTTCTTTTTTCTACATTAATGAAAATGAAGAGAAAATCGGGTGGACATGCACTAAGCATATTTGATAAATCATTATTGCTTCAATAAATGTCGGAACTGTTTTTTGTTTTATTTTGCATATACAAATACCAAACTTTTAAACACTTTAAAAAAATTAAAATGGGATTTGAAGTAAGAACATGACGGAAATTTGGGTTCGTGAAAATTGTCATTTTCACGAAAAATGGGTGTAACACAAATAATTCAAGCAAAAATATTAATCATGCTGTAAAGTATCACAAACTGTAACCAAGGTCTTGTTTAGATAGAGAAGTAATTATAAATGCCAAAATTGGTCGGATTTTGGGTGATTTTACTAGGTTATAGTCTGTTTCAAAATATGCCATTTTTCAAATTGCGAAAAATGATATTTATTTTTTTATTCAAACCAGTGTTTTGAAGTAAACACTCAAGAGCAGAATTCAAACTATGCCAGTTCTTTTGAGTACATATACATCTTCCAAAAAATCGGCAACAATTTTTACGGCAAGTTAAAACATCTTTGTGAAATACCGTATTTCCTCAAACAACCCTCCAAATTTTTTCGACCTTTTGAAGAAGGGGGTACCTCTCTTTGATCAGCTCCCGTTGGCGTAAAAGAAAAGATTATAATCTGCCATTTGTAATATAAACTCAAATTATAATAAGGTATCTTTTAATGAAGTAAAATATTTTCCTTAATTTATATGTCCAGCGTATAGGTTACAATTGCGCATTAGCAAATCCCGGTCACCGGTAAGTTTTTGAACCCAACATAAAGCGTAGGAGAAAATACAGAAATGATTTCCATTGGTTGATATATTTGTTGTTTCTAAATATAGCACCAAGCAAGCTTTTGGGTAATACTGGCAAAGAAATTTTGAAGTCACCTATGCGCTCATAATAATGTAAAAATGTGCACTTGAAATAACGTTAAAAAAGCACCCCCCTTTTTTCGTCCAAAAATTACGCCCATAAACGCCGCACGAACCCCAATTTTTTATTGGCTAAAAATAAACATATGCATGTCAACACAAAGGTTCTGTGCCAAAGAAATTAAAATTCGGGTAAGATCTATTTTTAAAAAAATCGAAAACCAGGGTACCCCCCTATGGAAAATGCATTGTAAATCAATACGCTATTGTAACCTAGACGAAAAATGATTTTTTACAATGCACCCTTTGGTTTGAAACTTTAATCGTTTTGAAAGTGAAAGTTCTATATAAAAACAAGTATTATGACACTCGATCTAAATTTAGACACAAAAAACCAGACTATAGTCTGTTTCTTTTTTCTACATTAATGAAAATGAAGAGAAAATCGGGTGGACATGCACTAAGCATATTTGATAAATCATTATTGCTTCAATAAATGTCGGAACTGTTTTTTGTTTTATTTTGCATATACAAATACCAAACTTTTAAACACTTTAAAAAAATTAAAATGGGATTTGAAGTAAGAACATGACGGAAATTTGGGTTCGTGAAAATTGTCATTTTCACGAAAAATGGGTGTAACACAAATAATTCAAGCAAAAATATTAATCATGCTGTAAAGTATCACAAACTGTAACCAAGGTCTTGTTTAGATAGAGAAGTAATTATAAATGCCAAAATTGGTCGGATTTTGGGTGATTTTACTAGGTTATAGTCTGTTTCAAAATATGCCATTTTTCAAATTGCGAAAAATGATATTTATTTTTTTATTCAAACCAGTGTTTTGAAGTAAACACTCAAGAGCAGAATTCAAACTATGCCAGTTCTTTTGAGTACATATACATCTTCCAAAAAATCGGCAACAATTTTTACGGCAAGTTAAAACATCTTTGTGAAATACCGTATTTCCTCAAACAACCCTCCAAATTTTTTCGACCTTTTGAAGAAGGGGGTACCTCTCTTTGATCAGCTCCCGTTGGCGTAAAAGAAAAGATTATAATCTGCCATTTGTAATATAAACTCAAATTATAATAAGGTATCTTTTAATGAAGTAAAATATTTTCCTTAATTTATATGTCCAGCGTATAGGTTACAATTGCGCATTAGCAAATCCCGGTCACCGGTAAGTTTTTGAACCCAACATAAAGCGTAGGAGAAAATACAGAAATGATTTCCATTGGTTGATATATTTGTTGTTTCTAAATATAGCACCAAGCAAGCTTTTGGGTAATACTGGCAAAGAAATTTTGAAGTCACCTATGCGCTCATAATAATGTAAAAATGTGCACTTGAAATAACGTTAAAAAAGCACCCCCCTTTTTTCGTCCAAAAATTACGCCCATAAACGCCGCACGAACCCCAATTTTTTATTGGCTAAAAATAAACATATGCATGTCAACACAAAGGTTCTGTGCCAAAGAAATTAAAATTCGGGTAAGATCTATTTTTAAAAAAATCGAAAACCAGGGTACCCCCCTATGGAAAATGCATTGTAAATCAATACGCTATTGTAACCTAGAAGACCACTGTGTTTGCTTCAAGGCTTGTCAAATGCAATTGTATACACGGTAATATATTGGTTTGTCAGCCAATAAAATTCAGTGGCTGATCGGTAGTGGTTGTCACCCGGTGCATGTGACACCCTGTAAAGCCTTACAACCACATTTCAATAGCCTAAATAGGCCCTAAGTAAATATTTGGATTACAGTCAAAACGCCCCATTGCCAAAACGCCACCAACCAAAACACCCCCATTTCCATAAAACCCCCATAATAAAAAAAATGCACCCGCCAAAACGTCCCCATTTCGGATTAGGAATAAAGGTCATTACATTTAAACTGAACCTGGAGAATTTTGTGTTGTGTTAACTCATTCATTACGGTCTCCCAATACACGCGTTGCGCATTTGCGGGATTGCTTACTAATTTAGCCAAAAGAGGAGGAACTGGTAAAAAAACTGGTTTCCAACATGCTAATGGACGAAGAAAGTAAATTCTTTATTTCCGTTCAAGATTTAGTTTTTATTGGTTGGAAACGTTGATGGTTGGTTTATTTGTCAGTTGCAAATGATTTTCACCCTATATGTTGAATAATTACAGAAGAATCGTTGATAGAAAATGCCGTTCCCTTTGTACCATGTGTGAATGACGTCGTTTTCCTCCCCGTGACCCCTGATGACCTCGTCTAAATGACGAGTCAAATCCGGAACGGATATATTGTGCAACCCTAGTATTAGTAGGACGGCAGATCTGTCTTTAGAGGGCGCTTTATCGAACACCGCGCACGTGACTTAAAATTCAAAAATAGAAAAAAATACGACATTGTCATAAAATGTTGACATGTCATTGGAAATAAAATAAATAAACCCCTTTACTGTACATATCTTCTTTCATTTGAGATGTAAATTAAATCTACAGATCTTACAGATTATCTTTATATTAAATTCTAGATGAAATACTGTGTTTAAAGGGAGAAATAAACAAATTAAGTTGTACGCTGTGTCCGAAAATTGACGCAAAAGTGACGGCAGGGTACCTCAGAAAAATACCCACCAAAATTTTAATCGGAAAGGAAAAGCACTCGAATTTTACAAATTAATCCAGAATTGGTTTGCCAATAAGTCTTTGTCATCAAAATGTTAAAACAATTCTTTATTTTTAATTGTGTCAATTCGTTTGTGTCAAAATAGCATTTTTACATTTGTAAAAATTACGTCCATCAAAAAATGTCAAAAGAATTGCTTTGTCAATAAAAAAATTATATTGTGTCTAATCTGAAGACCCAAGAGGTTCGAATTTTCGCTAGCGTAAAATGAAAATAATAAATTAAGAACAGAAAACAGGCCAACAGCGTAGAATCTTTCGTCCGTCTTGAACGACCCCAGTGGAAAGAAAAACGTCAATTGTGAATTTAAAGCGTTGAATTATGGGCTCAATTTTTTCATAAAGGAGGGAAATTTTAGTCTGAAACGATTTTTGTTTACTAAGATTTTTTTAAGATCTTTCTTTTTAATTGTGTCAATTCAATCGACCAAAAATTGGCACATTTTGGACAGACAAAATGGCCGCCCGTGACAGCTTCAATGCAAGTAAAACGTTAAATAGAAGACAAAAACTTGAAAAAAGACGCTACATTTCCAAGAAAATGTTATATTAAGCCTTGTTGTCATTATCAACTAGGTTTTGTTCGTTTTAACTTGATAATATTGATTTTGTGTATCAAACCCTTTTGGTCGAGCACCTGTCTATAAAAAGGGAGATAACTCTCTAACATTCACAATATCAAAATCATAAAATAGTAAAAAACAATGAAAAATCACTAAAAAAATTGGCTCAATGAAACTTGGGAATATTCTATGATAAAAATATAACTTGAATGTGTACTATTGGATGTTTATTCATTAATCAAGTCTTTTAAATGTACTAGAAATTTACAAAATAAAATAAAGGATTGGAAAATTTGCCAAAAATAATTACCAATTTTTTTTTTTTTACTTTTTGAAATATCACACATTATTTTTTTCTGTATGGAATGATTCACAGAAATTCAATTTAACATTTCTGTAAAATTTATGCATTTTAGTTACAAATTTATTATTTGTACACAAACTAAAGAATATCTGACTATTGTAATTTATGCATTTCAGGACAGTAAGAATAAATGATTTTTTTTATCTGAATGCCCTGTATCAACAAATTGTACTGATTTGTATGACTATTTCTTTGCAAAACTAAACACATTATATATTAATGCAGTCAGCATCATTGTAAAATTTCCTTTATTTTTTTTATGAAGAATTTATAATATTTTTATCTTCTAGAAAGCATATAAGATTTTTAATTATCATCATTATGCTCAATGACATTTCTATAAGTTATAGTTAGAAAAATTATTAAATGAACAAATCATCAATTTAATGATCAAAAGCACAGCTAGGTACCTATCAAATTATCTTAAATAAAACAACAATTATGTTTCGATTGATATGTCATATAAAGAGAAAATTGGCAACAATATATAGAATAAACATGCACTTATATATTTGTCCCTACATACATTTGATGTCATGTTTAAATGTACCAGTTTGTTTAAATGATATTTCAAGCTGATATTCAAAGTAAAACTGTTTTGTTTATATCCATTGCAGAAAATTACATGGAAGAATTATAAAATAACAATTTCATTCCTAATTTTTTAAAAATCAAGCCACATTTCAAGATTCTTGAACCACTGATTTGGCTGAATATAAAGTATTTTCAACTATCAGAGTTATTTAGATTCACTAAGTACTACCAAATTCTGCAACTCATGCATTTAAAATTTAATTATTCTCAATTATCATCAGTTGAAATAAAATTTATTTGTGCAAAGAGAATTTCTTTGATAAGGAAAAGAACTTTTTTATGAGAATAAATGAATACAATGTGAATGTTGTGAGTGTTAAATTTTAGCTTTGCTTGCCATGCAGATAAGCCTACAGCTAGGTTGTTTGCCTTTGTTGGAAAAAATGAATTTAAAAATTGCATTGGCTGTTATTTGGTGTAACAGCCAAGCACGATAATAAAACAGCAGTTGAAAATGACAATATGTCACCAATTCTGATAGTTACAAATGTAATCATTTGTTTGAAAAATTCCTGTCAGTCATTCAAGTTTATCAAAGGTCAATATTGAAAAAAATGGCTACCAGTCAGTCAATGTCAGCATCACCATTATTAGGGTTAAAAGTAAAGAAAAAGTACTAAGATTTAAAGAACTTACCTTGACAACAGAGTTTATTTAATTCCCAAGCATTATCCATAAGTTTTGGTAAATTTCACTGACGTTTTTTTACGTTTTGTTTACATCCCGCCACATACGTCATGTGGTTTTTGACCCGTAAAATGACCCCAAATGACGTGGAATGTTGTGAAAAAGTGATGCTGCATAAAAAATATCACAGGTAAAAATCTGAAATTTTGCATTAGCATTCTTAAACTATTCATCCATCGTTTTTAATTCATTTCAAGTTTATCGAGTGTAATGATTTTGATTGTGTCAATTCGTTCCAGGGAGTACGAAGTGAAGTCGCTGAACGAAAAATGGCGATTTTTTTCGCCTACTTCAAATCAGAATAACTATTCAATTTCAGCATCAAATAAACTAAGTTTTGTCTGATAGTGTTCTTCATAAATTTTATTTCTTAAAATATAAATATATGCTTAATATGTTCAGCAGTTTATTGAAAACTTTTAAAAATACCGCGAGTCCTACAAAAATCAATTAATATTTTCCGCGGAGCGACGTCTGGTGGCCAAAATTGTAAAAATTATCGCCCCTGAATCCGGAATCCGTCCTTTTGTATCCTTAACGGAAAAAATAGACATTTGCCGTCTGACTAAATGACGGTCATGGTTTACATGGTTTACTCTAAATGCAGTCGCAGTTTTTTTAGGAAATTACATCTTCATGTAGGTTGTTCCAATCGTATATTATACGATTGGTCAAATTGCCTTAATCGAAAAGTGTACTACAGCGGGGTTTCATTATAAACTTGTAGATACAATGCTCTCGGCCTTTTCTACGCACCTAAGGGTTATAATTGCCAAAAACTTCTTTAACAACATAATTTTTTTAATAAAAGTTCACAACCAAATAGCTGAATGTTTCCTCTATTTTGCATAATTTTCATTTTTTGAATAACATAACATAAAGCTCTAAAAAATGGTACTGAACAGGAGCACCCAACTTTTTTGTCAACATAAGAATGTCGGCTTTTTGTACGCAGTCAAAAAGTAGGTTATCACAATTTATCCCCCTTTATGCAAATGAAGTCATGGTACACTTTGTATTGACCTTTGGTCATTTCCGGAAAACATGTCAAAATATAGGCTGTTTCCAAAAAGTGTGCCTGGAAAATTTTTAGTTTTACCGACAAGGTGGTACTTTGTCATAGCAGAAGTAATGTAAACTATATAAAAGTAATAACATAATTCAAAATTAAGGAATATTGCTTCAAAATAAAAATAAAATCTCATTTTTTATTACCTTTCTTCATTCTAAGAAAAAGAAATTGAAACGATCTCATGTTTGTGTTTACAAATTACCATGTGCGTATAAATACACAATGCGTATAAATACACAATGCGTATAAATACCCGACAAAACTGTATGTCCAGGGGTGGTAGTCCTCGAAATTGAAAAAAAAGTTGTCAGAGATAATTTCCATAAGGCGGATGAAAAATAAGAAAAACAAGAATGGAATTCCTGAGTCCCCCGCCAAGCATAAAAAATTCTAAGCCCGCTTGCTAAACAGAAAGTAGGTAAGCCACAGACCTGAAAACACATCCCACCATATGAGACCCCTACATGAACTATAAGCTGCATACCAAATATCAAAAGCCTAGGATTAATAGAAGGTGAGAAATCTGTTGCGAAAAATTTTCCATTTTTTTACCCTAAAAACTTCTAAGTCGGCTTGTTAAACAGGAAGTTGGTAAGCGACAGACCTGAAAAAATGCATCCCACACATTCAATAACGCATTTATTGAAATGTGTTAGTACAAATAAAGTATTGCATCCCACCATAAGAGACCTTATCTGAAGCTGCATACCAAATATACCAGTATGACCTTTATTCTTAAACTGAAACGAGGTGCCTTATTTTATTATGGGCGTTTTGGTAAGGGGTGTAATGAAAATGGGGGTGTATTGGTTGGGGGCTTGAAATTCCCCTTTTGAAAGATTCTTCCAGTGTTAACCCCTTTAATATCACCAAATTGTTGTGTTATTCTTTCAGCATTTGTTGCATGATTTTTAAAATTTTATATCTAGATCAGTTTAGGAAGAGTTTTCTGGTCTTCTTTTGACCTAAGATGCAACCTACATACATTTATATAAATGACAGTTAAATTTTAAAAATCTGCCCTGGAATTGGTTCTAGATTGAAAATTTAATGTGTTCATTATAATGTCAAATTTAAATGAAATGCATATGCATACACATGTATGTCTAGTTGTTGTGGCATGTATGTTTAGAATGATACAGTCCTACATATGGGCTAAAATATACAAGCTGTAATAGTTAATTGTTTACTGTAAATGTTTTTACTCTCTATATTTTATGATTTTTTTATCAGGTAAAATGGTTGCTGCAGTTTTACAGTATTCTAGTTCCTTGTCTAAGTCGGACCCTGAGAAAAATGCTGTGACTATAATTGGACAACCTCGATATCTGTCTAAGATACAGTACTCTGAAGTTAAAGTCAAGTTAGAACCCAGAGTCAATGAAGAGGTAAATATATATCTAAGATACAGTACTCTGAAGTTAAAGTCAAGTTAGAACCCAGAGTCAATGAAGAGGTAAATATCTATCTAAGATACAGTACTCTGAAGTTAAAGTCAAGTGAGAATATCTGTCTAAGATACAGTACTCTGAAGTTAAAGTTAAGTGAGAATATCTGTCTAAGATATAGTACTCTGAAGTTGAAGTCAAGTTAGAATATCTGTCTAAGATACAGTACTCTGAAGTTAAAGTCAAGTGAGAATATCTGTCTAAGATATAGTACTCTGAAGTTGAAGTCAAGTTAGAATATCTGTCTAAGATACAGTACTCTGAAGTTAAACATGTTAAAGTCAAGTAAGAATATCTGTCTAAGATATAGTACTCTGACATTGAAGTCAAGTGAGAATATCTGTCTAAGATATAGTACTCTGACGTTTAAGTCAAGTTAGAATATCTGTCTAAGATACAGTACTCTGAAGTTAAACATGTTAAAGTCAAGTAAGAATATCTGTCTAAGATATAGTACTCTGACATTGAAGTCAAGTGAGAATATCTGTCTAAGCTACAGATTACATGTATAGCTTTTGGTTCAGTCAACACAAGAATATTTTGGCTAACAGATCTATGCATATTGACCTCGAACTCGGTTATTGGTCAATAAGGATCTGTTTGGCGATATATTCTTGTATAGACCTCATACTTAAGCTATAATTGTATAATAGTTTTGACATGTATGATATGAGAGAAACAGTAGGAAATAATAGCTTTGATATGTATGCTATGAGGGAAACAGTAGAAAGTAATAGCTTTGACACATATGATATGAGAGAAACAGTAGGAAGTAATAGCTTTGACATGTATGATATGAGAGAAACAGTAGGAAGTAATAGCTTTGACATGTATGATATGAGAGAAACAGTAGGAAGTAATAGCTTTGATATGTATGATATGAGAGAAACAGTAGGAAGTAATAGCTTTGACATGTATGATATGAGAGAAACAGTAGAAAGTAATAGCTTTGACATGTATGATATGAGAGAAACAGTAGGAAGTAATAGCTTTGATATGTATGATATGAAGGAAACTGTAGGAAGTAATAGCTTTGACATGTATGATATGAGGGAAACAGTAAGAAGTAATAGCTTTGACACATATGATATGAGGGAATAGCTTTGACAAGTATAATATGAGGGAATTAGTAGGAAGTAATAGCTTTGACAAGATGATATTAGGGAAACTAGGAAGTAATAGCGTTGACATGTATGATATGAGAGAAACTGTAGGAAGTAATAGCTTTGACATGTATGATATGAGGGAAACAGTAGGAAGTCATATCTTTGACATGTATGATATGAGGGAAACAGTAAGAAGTAATAGCTTTGACATGTATGATATGAGGGAAACTGTAGGAAGAAATAGCTTTGACATGTATGATATGAGGTAAACTGTAGGAAGTAATAGCTTTGACATGTATGATATGAGGGAAACAGTAGGAAGTAATATCGTTGACATGTATGATATGAGAGAAACAGTAGGAAGTAATAGCTTTGATATGTATGATATGAGGGAAACTGTAGGAAGTAATAGCTTTGACATGTATGATATGAGGGAAACAGTAGGAAGTAATAGCTTTGATATGTATATGAGGGAAACTGTAGGAAGTAATAGCTTTGACATGTATGATATGAGAGAAACAGTAGGAAGTAATAGCTTTGACATGTATGATATGAGAGAAACAGTAGGAAGTAATAGCTTTGACATGTATGATATGAGAGAAACAGTAGGAAGTAATAGCTTTGACATGTATGATATGAGGGAAACTGTAGGAAGTAATAGCTTTGACATGTATGATATGAGGGAAACAGTAGGAAGTAATAGCTTTGACATGTATGATATGAGGGAAACTGTAGGAAGTAATAGCTTTGACATGTATGATATGAGGGAAACAGTAGGAAGTAATAGCTTTGACAAGATGATATGAGGGAAACTTTAGGAAGTAATAGCTTTGACATGTATGATATGAGGGAAACATTAGGAAGTAATAGCTTTGATTTGTATGATAAGAGGGAAACAGTAGGAAGTAATAGCTTTGACAAGATGATATGAGGGAAACTTTAGGAAGTAATAGCTTTGATACATATGATATGAGGAAAACTGTAGGAAGTAATAGCTTTGACATGTATGATATGAGGGAAACAGTAGGAAGTAATAGCTTTGACATGTATGATATGAGGAAAACTGTAGGAAGTAATAGCTTTGATACATATGATATGAGGAAAACTGTAGGAAGTAATAGCTTTGACATGTATGATATGAGGGAAACATTAGGAAGTAATAGCTTTGATTTGTATGATAAGAGGGAAATGGTAGAAAGTAATAGCTTTGATATGTATGATATTAGTGAATCAGTAGGAAGAAATAGCTTTGATATGTATGATATGAGGGAATCAGTAGGAAGAAATAGCTTTGATATGTACATGTATGATATGAGGGAAACAGTAGGAAGAAATAGCTTTGATATGTATGATATGAGGAAAACTGTAGGAAGTAATAGCTTTGATATGTATGATATGAGGGAAACAGTAAGAATTATTAGCTTTGACACATATGATATGAGGGAAACTGTAGGAAGTAATAGCTTTGACATGTATGATATGAGAAAAACAGTAGGAAGTAATAGCTTTGACACATATGATATGAGGGAAACTGTAGGAAGTATTAGCTTTGACATGTATGATATGAGAGAAACAGTAGGAAGTACTGATTGTGCTGAAGTTTCTATGTTAAATGTAGTTAACAGTATTTACTTTTTTTTATTTCAGACTTTTAAGAAAGCTTTGGCATCTAATGCTGACATATGCTCCTTGTGGTTGAATAATGCTACTTTGGCTCAGCTTCCAGTTAAATGCAGTCGTCACAATACACCATCAAGATCCCATGCACTTACCAAACTGGTCAAAAGTTGTGTCAAAGGTGGAGAGGAATACTTAGTGGTAAGTCAAATATGATAGAAGGTAAATAGTGGTAAGTCAAATATGATAGAAGGTACTTAGTGGTAAGTCAAATATGATAGAAGTTACTTAGTGGTAAGTCAAATATGATAGAAGGTACTTAGTGGTAAGTCAAATATGATAGAAGGTTCTTAGTGGTGAGTCAAATATGATAGAAGGTACTTAGTGGTAAGCATAGTCAAATATGATAGAAGGTACTTAGTGGTAAGCATAGTCAAATATGATAGAAGATACTTAGTGGTAAGTCAAAAATGATAGAAGGTACTTAGTGGTAAGTCAAATATGATAGAAGGTACTAAGTGGTAAGTCAAATATGATAGAAGGTACTTAGTGGTAGGTCAAATATGATAGAAGGTACTTAGTGGTAGGTCAAATATGATAGAAGGTACTTAGTGGTAAGTCAAATATGATAGAAGGTACTTAGTGGTAAGTCAACTATGATAGAAGGTACTTAGTAGTAACATGAGTAAGTCAAATTTGATAGAAGGTACTAAGTGGTAAGTCAAATAGGATAGAAGGTACTTATTGGTAAGCATAGTCAAATATGATAGAAGATACTTAGTGGTAAGTCAAATATGATAGAAGGTACTTAGTGGTAAGTCAAATATGATAGAAGGTACTTAGTGGTAAGTCAAATATGATAGAAGGTACTAAGTGGTAAGTCAAATATGATAGAAGGTACTAAGTGGTAAGTCAAATATGATAGAAGGTACTTAGTGGTAGGTCAAATATGATAGAAGGTACTAAGTGGTAAGTCAAATATGATAGAAGGTACTTAGTGGTAAGCACAGTCAAATATAATAGAAGGTACCTAGTGGTTAGTCAAATATGAATAGAAGGTACTAAGTGGTAAGTCAAATATGATAGAAGGTACTAAGTGGTAAGTCAAATATGATAGAAGGTACTTAGTGGTAAGTCAAATATGATAGAAGGTACTTAGTGGTAGGTCAAATATGATAGAAGGTACTTAGTGGTAAGTCAAATATGATAGAAGGTACTTAGTGGTAAGTCAACTATGATAGAAGGTACTTAGTGGTAAGTTAACTATGATAGAAGGTACTTAGTGGTAAGCACAGTCAATTATGATAGAAGGTACTTAGTGGTAAGTCAACTATGATAGAAGGTACTTAGTGGTAGGTCAAATATGATAGAAGGTACTTAGTGGTAAGTCAAATATGATAGAAGGTACTTAGTGGTAAGTCAACTATGATAGAAGGTACTTAGTGGTAAGTTAACTATGATAGAAGGTACTTAGTGGTAAGTTAACTATGATAGAAGGTACTTAGTGGTAAGCACAGTCAAATATGATTGAAGGTACTTTGTGGTAAGGCAAATATGATAGAAGGTACTTAGTGATAAGTCAAATATGATAGAAGGTACTTAGTGGTAAGCATTGTCAAATATGATTGAAGGTACTTTGTGGTAAGGCAAATATGATAGAAGGTACTTAGTGGTAAGTCAAATATGATAGAAGGTACTTAGTGGTAAGTCAAATATGATAGAAGATACTTAGTGGTAAGTCAAATATGATAGAAGGTACTTAGTGGTAAGTCAAATATGATAGAAGGTACTTAGTGGTAGGTCAAATATGATAGAAGGTACTTAGTGGTAAGTCAACTATGATAGAAGGTACTTAGTGATAAGTCAAATATGATAGAAGATACTTAGTGGTAAGCATTGTCAAATATGATTGAAGGTACTTTGTGGTAAGGCAAATATGATAGAAGGTACTTAGTGGTAAGTCAAATATGATAGAAGGTACTTAGTGGTAAGTCAAATATGATAGAAGGTACTTAGTGGTAAGTCAAATATGATAGAAGGTACTTAGTGGTAGGTCAAATATGATAGAAGGTACTTAGTGGTAAGTCAAATATGATAGAAGGTACTTAGTGGTAGGTCAAATATGATAGAAGATACTTAGTGGTAGGTCAAATATGATAGAAGATACTTAGTGGTAAGTCAACTATGATAGAAGGTACTTAGTGGTAGGTCAAATATGATAGAAGGTACTTAGTGGTAAGTCAAATATGATAGAAGGTACTTAGTGGTAGGTCAAATATGAATAGAAGGTACTTTGTGGTAGGTCAAATATGATAGAAGGTACTTAGTGGTAAGTCAAATATGATAGAAGGTACTTAGTGGTAAGTCAAATATGATAGAAGGTACCTAGTGGTAAGTCAAATATGAATAGAAGGTACTTAGTGGTAGGTCAAATATGAATAGAAGGTACTTAGTGGTAGGTCAAATATGATAGAAGGTACTTAGTGGTAGGTCAAATATGAATAGAAGGTACTTAGTGGTAGGTCAAATATGATAGAAGGTACTTAGTGGTAAGTCAAATATGATAGAAGGTACTAAGTGGTAAGTCAAATATGATAGAAGGTACCTAGTGGTAAGTCAAATATGATAGAAGGTACTTAGTGGTAAGTCAAATATGATAGAAGGTACCTAGTGGTAAGTCAAATATGAATAGAAGGTACTTAGTGGTAGGTCAAATATGATAGAAGGTACTTAGTGATAAGTCAAATATGATAGAAGATACTTAGTGGTAGGTCAAATATGATAGAAGGTACTTAGTGGTAAGGCAAATATGATAGAAGGTACTTAGTGGTAGGTCAAATATGATAGAAGGTACTTAGTGGTAAGTCAAATATGATAGAAGGTACTTAGTGGTAAGCATTGTCAAATATGATAGAAGGTACTTTGTGGTAAGTCAAATATGATAGAATTTACTTAGTGGTAAGTCAACTATGATAGAAGGTACTTAGTGGTAGGTCAAATATGATAGAAGGTACTTAGTGGTAAGTCAAATATGATAGAAGGTACTTAGTGGTAAGTCAAATATGATAGAAGGTACTTAGTGGTAAGTCAACTGTGATAGAAGGTACTTAGTGGTAAGCATAGTCAAATATGATAGAAGGTACTTAGTGGTAGGTCAAATATGATAGAAGGTACTTAGTGGTAAGCATAGTCAAATATGATAGAAGGTACTTAGTGGTAAGCATAGTCAAATATGATAGAAGATACTTAGTGGTAAGTCAAAAATGATAGAAGGTACTTAGTGGTAAGTCAAATATGATAGAAGGTACTAAGTGGTAAGTCAAATATGATAGAAGGTACTTAGTGGTAGGTCAAATATGATAGAAGGTACTTAGTGGTAGGTCAAATATGATAGAAGGTACTTAGTGGTAAGTCAAATATGATAGAAGGTACTTAGTGGTAAGTCAACTATGATAGAAGGTACTTAGTAGTAACATGAGTAAGTCAAATTTGATAGAAGGTACTAAGTGGTAAGTCAAATAGGATAGAAGGTACTTATTGGTAAGCATAGTCAAATATGATAGAAGATACTTAGTGGTAAGTCAAATATGATAGAAGGTACTTAGTGGTAAGTCAAATATGATAGAAGGTACTTAGTGGTAAGTCAAATATGATAGAAGGTACTAAGTGGTAAGTCAAATATGATAGAAGGTACTAAGTGGTAAGTCAAATATGATAGAAGGTACTTAGTGGTAGGTCAAATATGATAGAAGGTACTAAGTGGTAAGTCAAATATGATAGAAGGTACTTAGTGGTAAGCACAGTCAAATATAATAGAAGGTACCTAGTGGTTAGTCAAATATGAATAGAAGGTACTTAGTGGTAGGTCAAATATGATAGAAGGTACTTAGTGGTAAGTCAAATATGATAGAAGTTACTTAGTGGTAAGTCAAATATGATAGAAGGTACTTAGTGGTAAGTCAAATATGATAGAAGGTACTTAGTGGTAAGTCAACTATGATAGAAGGTACTTAGTGGTAAGTCAAATATGATAGAAGGTACTTAGTGGTAAGTCAACTATGATAGAAGGTACTTAGTGGTAGGTCAAATATGATAGAAGGTACTTAGTGGTAAGTCAAATATGAAAAGAAGGTACCAAGTGGTAAGTCAAATATGATAGAAGGTACTTAGTGGTAAGTCAACTATGATAGAAGGTACTTAGTGGTAGGTCAAATATGATAGAAGGTACTTAGTGGTAAGTCAAATATGATGGAAGGTACTTAGTGGTAAGTCAAATATGATAGAAGGTACTTAGTGGTAAGTCAAATATGATAGAAGGTACTTTGTGGTAAGTCAAATATAATAGAAGGTACTTATTGGTAAGCATAGTCAAATATGATAGAAGATACTTTGTGGTAAGTCAAATATGATAGAAGATACTTAGTGGTAGGTCAAATATGATAGAAGGTACTTAGTGGTAAGTCAATTATGATAGAAGATACTTAGTGGTAAGCATAGTCAAATATGATAGAAGATACTTAGTGGTAAGTCAAATATGATAGAAGGTACTACTTAGTGGTCAGTCAAATAGGATAGAAGGTACTTATTGGTAGGTCAAATATGATAGAAGGTACTTAGTGGTAAGGCAAATATGATAGAAGATACTTAGTGGTAAGTCAACTATGATAGAAGGTACTTAGTGGTAGGTCAAATATGATAGAAGGTACTTAGTGGTAAGTCAAATATGATAGAAGGTACTTAGTGGTAAGTCAACTATGATAGAAGGTACTTAGTGGTAAGTTAACTATGATAGAAGGTACTTAGTGGTAAGCACAGTCAATTATGATAGAAGGTACTTAGTGGTAAGTCAACTATGATAGAAGGTACTTAGTGGTAGGTCAAATATGATAGAAGGTACTTAGTGGTAAGTCAAATATGATAGAAGGTACTTAGTGGTAAGTCAACTATGATAGAAGGTACTTAGTGGTAAGTTAACTATGATAGAAGGTACTTAGTGGTAAGCACAGTCAAATATGATTGAAGGTACTTTGTGGTAAGGCAAATATGATAGAAGGTACTTAGTGATAAGTCAAATATGATAGAAGGTACTTAGTGGTAAGCATTGTCAAATATGATTGAAGGTACTTTGTGGTAAGGCAAATATGATAGAAGGTACTTAGTGGTAAGTCAAATATGATAGAAGGTACTTAGTGGTAAGTCAAATATGATAGAAGATACTTAGTGGTAAGTCAAATATGATAGAAGGTACTTAGTGGTAAGTCAAATATGATAGAAGGTACTTAGTGGTAGGTCAAATATGATAGAAGGTACTTAGTGGTAAGTCAACTATGATAGAAGGTACTTAGTGATAAGTCAAATATGATAGAAGATACTTAGTGGTAAGCATTGTCAAATATGATTGAAGGTACTTTGTGGTAAGGCAAATATGATAGAAGGTACTTAGTGGTAAGTCAAATATGATAGAAGGTACTTAGTGGTAAGTCAAATATGATAGAAGGTACTTAGTGGTAAGTCAAATATGATAGAAGGTACTTAGTGGTAGGTCAAATATGATAGAAGGTACTTAGTGGTAAGTCAAATATGATAGAAGGTACTTAGTGGTAGGTCAAATATGATAGAAGATACTTAGTGGTAGGTCAAATATGATAGAAGATACTTAGTGGTAAGTCAACTATGATAGAAGGTACTTAGTGGTAGGTCAAATATGATAGAAGGTACTTAGTGGTAAGTCAAATATGATAGAAGGTACTTAGTGGTAGGTCAAATATGAATAGAAGGTACTTTGTGGTAGGTCAAATATGATAGAAGGTACTTAGTGGTAAGTCAAATATGATAGAAGGTACTTAGTGGTAAGTCAAATATGATAGAAGGTACCTAGTGGTAAGTCAAATATGAATAGAAGGTACTTAGTGGTAGGTCAAATATGAATAGAAGGTACTTAGTGGTAGGTCAAATATGATAGAAGGTACTTAGTGGTAGGTCAAATATGAATAGAAGGTACTTAGTGGTAGGTCAAATATGATAGAAGGTACTTAGTGGTAAGTCAAATATGATAGAAGGTACTAAGTGGTAAGTCAAATATGATAGAAGGTACCTAGTGGTAAGTCAAATATGATAGAAGGTACTTAGTGGTAAGTCAAATATGATAGAAGGTACCTAGTGGTAAGTCAAATATGAATAGAAGGTACTTAGTGGTAGGTCAAATATGATAGAAGGTACTTAGTGATAAGTCAAATATGATAGAAGATACTTAGTGGTAGGTCAAATATGATAGAAGGTACTTAGTGGTAAGGCAAATATGATAGAAGGTACTTAGTGGTAGGTCAAATATGATAGAAGGTACTTAGTGGTAAGTCAAATATGATAGAAGGTACTTAGTGGTAAGCATTGTCAAATATGATAGAAGGTACTTTGTGGTAAGTCAAATATGATAGAATTTACTTAGTGGTAAGTCAACTATGATAGAAGGTACTTAGTGGTAGGTCAAATATGATGAAAGGTACTTAGTGGTAAGTCAAATATGATAGAAGGTACTTAGTGGTAAGTCAACTATGATAGAAGGTACTTAGTGGTAGGTCAAATATGATAGAAGGTACTTAGTGGTAAGTCAAATATGATAGAAGGTACTTAGTGGTAAGTCAAATATGATAGAAGGTACTTAGTGGTAAGTCAACTGTGATAGAAGGTACTTAGTGGTAAGCATAGTCAAATATGATAGAAGGTACTTAGTGGTAGGTCAAATATGATAGAAGGTACTTAGTGGTAAGTCAAATATGATAGAAGGTACTTAGTGGTAAGTCAAATATGATAGAAGGTACCTAGTGGTAAGTCAAATATGAATAGAAGGTACTTAGTGGTAGGTCAAATATGAATAGAAGGTACTTAGTGGTAGGTCAAATATGATAGAAGGTACTTAGTGGTAAGTCAAATATGATAGAAGGTACTTAGTGGTAAGTCAAATATGATAGAAGGTACCTAGTGGTAAGTCAAATATGAATAGAAGGTACTTAGTGGTAGGTCAAATATGATAGAAGGTACTTAGTGGTAAGTCAAATATGATAGAAGGTACTTAGTGGTAGGTCAAATATGAATAGAAGGTACTTAGTGGTAGGTCAAATATGATAGAAGGTACTTAGTGGTTAGTCAACTATGATAGAAGGTACTTAGTGGTAAGTCAAATATGATAGAAGGTACTTAGTGGTAAGTCAAATATGATAGAAGGTACTAAGTGGTAAGTCAAATATGATAGAAGGTACCTAGTGGTAAGTCAAATATGATAGAAGGTACTTAGTGGTAAGTCAAATATGATAGAAGGTACCTAGTGGTAAGTCAAATATGAATAGAAGGTACTTAGTGGTAGGTCAAATATGATAGAAGGTACTTAGTGATAAGTCAAATATGATAGAAGATACTTAGTGGTAGGTCAAATATGATAGAAGGTACTTAGTGGTAAGGCAAATATGATAGAAGGTACTTAGTGGTAGGTCAAATATGATAGAAGGTACTTAGTGGTAAGTCAAATATGATAGAAGATACTTAGTGGTAAGCATAGTCAAATATGATAGAAGGTACTTTGTGGTAAGTCAAATATGATAGAAGGTACTTAGTGGTAGGTCAAATATGATAGAAGGTACTTAGTGGTAAGTCAAATATGATAGAAGGTACTTAGTGGTAAGTCAAATATGATAGAAGGTACTTAGTGGTAAGTCAACTATGATAGAAGGTACTTAGTGGTAGGTCAAATATGATGAAAGGTACTTAGTGGTAAGTCAAATATGATAGAAGGTACTTAGTGGTAAGTCAACTATGATAGAAGGTACTTAGTGGTAGGTCAAATATGATAGAAGGTACTTAGTGGTAAGTCAAATATGATAGAAGGTACTTAGTGGTAAGTCAAATATGATAGAAGGTACTTAGTGGTAAGTCAACTGTGATAGAAGGTACTTAGTGGTAAGCATAGTCAAATATGATAGAAGGTACTTAGTGGTAGGTCAAATATGATAGAAGGTACTTAGTGGTAAGTCAAATATGATAGAAGGTACTTAGTGGTAAGTCAAATATGATAGAAGGTACTTAGTGGTAGGTCAAATATGATAGAAGGTACTTAGTGGTAAGCATTGTCAAATATGATTGAAGGTACTTTGTGGTAAGGCAAATATGATAGAAGGTACTTAGTGGTAGGTCAAATATGATAGAAGGTACTTAGTGATAAGTCAAATATGATAGAAGATACTTAGTGGTAAGGCAAATATGATAGAAGGTACTTAGTGGTAAGCATAGTCAAATATGATAGAAGGTACTTTGTGGTAAGTCAAATATGATAGAATTTACTTAGTGGTAAGTCAACTATGATAGAAAGTACTTAGTGGTAGGTCAAATATGATAGAAGGTACTTAGTGGTAAGCATTGTCAAATATGATTGAAGGTACTTTGTGGTAAGTCAAATATGATAGAAGGTACTTAGTTGTAAGGCAAATATGATAGAAGATACTTAGTGGTAAGTCAACTATGATAGAAGGTACTTAGTGGTCAGTCAAATAGGATAGAAGGTACTTATTGGTAAGCATAGTCAAATATGATTGAAGGTACTTTGTGGTAAGTCAAATATGATAGAAGGTACTTAGTGGTAAGTCAAATATGATAGAAGGTAATTAGTGGTAAGTCAAATATGATAGAAGGTACTTATTGGTAAATCATATATGATAGAAGGTACTTAGTGGTAAGCACAGTCAAATATGATAGAAGGTTTTAAACCACACAGATTAATAATAAGGCCTTAAAATGCTTGATTTTTGTCAATCTTAAAGTCCAATCAATAACATCTTATGATATATAAAAAGTCAAATATGATAGAAGGTATTTAGTGGTAAGTCAAATATGATAGAAGGTACTTAGTGGTAGGTCAAATATGATAGAAGGTATTTAGTGGTAAGTCAAATATGATAGAAGATACTTAGTGGTAAGTCAAATATGATAGAAGGTACTTAGTGGTAGGTCAAATATGATAGAAGGTACTTAGTGGTAAGTCAAATATGAAAAGAAGGTACTTAGTGGTAAGTCAACTATGATAGAAGGTACTTAGTGGTAAGTCAAATATGATAGAAGGTACTTAGTGGTAAGTCAAATATGATAGAAGGTACTAAGTGGTAAGTCAAATATGATAGAAGGTACTTAGTGGTAAGCATAGTCAAATATGATAGAAGATACTTAGTGGTAAGTCAAATATGATAGAAGGTACTTAGTGATAGGTCAAATATGATAGAAGGTACTAAGTGGTAAGTCAAATATGATAGAAGGTACTTAGTGGTAAGTCAATTATGATAGAAGGTACTTAGTGGTAAGCATAGTCAAATATGATAGAAGGTACTTTGTGGTAAGTCAAATATGATAGAAGGTACTTAGTGGTAAGTCAAATATGATAGAAGGTAATTAGTGGTAAGTCAAATATGATAGAAGGTACTTATTGGTAAATCATATATGATAGAAGGTACTTAGTGGTAAGCACAGTCAAATATGATAGAAGGTTTTAAACCACACAGATTAATAATAAGGCCTTAAAATGCTTGATTTTTGTCAATCTTAAAGTCCAATCAATAACATCTTATGATATATAAAAAGTCAAATATGATAGAAGGTACTTAGTGGTAAGTCAAATATGATAGAAGTTACTTAGTGGTAAGCACAGTCAATTATGATAGAAGGTATTTAGTGGTAAGTCAAATATGATAGAAGATACTTAGTGGTAAGTCAAATATGATAGAAGGTACTTAGTGGTAGGTCAAATATGATAGAAGGTACTTAGTGGTAAGTCAACTATGATAGAAGGTACTTAGTGGTAAGTCAAATATGATAGAAGGTACTTAGTGGTAAGCATAGTCAAATATGATAGAAGGTACTAAGTGGTCAGTCAAATATGATAGAAGTTACTTAGTGGTAAGCACAGACAATTATGATAGAAGGTATTTAGTGGTAAGTCAAATATGATAGAAGATACTTAGTGGTAAGTCAAATATGATAGAAGGTACTTAGTGGTAAGTCAAATATGATAGAAGGTACTTAGTGGTTAGTCAAATATGATAGAAGGTACTTAGTGGTAAGTCAAATATGATAGAAGGTACTTAGTGGTAGGTCAAATATGATAGAAGGTACTTAGTGGTAAGTCAACTATGATAGAAGGTACTTAGTGGTAAGCATAGTCAAATATGATAGAAGATACTTAGTGGTAAGTCAAATATGATAGAAGGTACTTAGTGGTAGGTCAAATATGATAGAAGGTACTTTGTGGTAAGGCAAATATGATAGAAGGTACCTAGTGGTAAGTCAAATATGAATAGAAGGTACTTAGTGGTAGGTCAAATATGATAGAAGATACTTAGTGGTAAGTCAAATATGATAGAAGGTACTTAGTGGTAAGTCAAATATGATAGAAGGTACTTAGTGGTAAGTCAAATATGATAGAAGATACTTAGTGGTAAGTCAACTATGATAGAAGGTACTTAGTGGTAGGTCAAATATGATAGAAGATACTTAGTGGTAAGTCAAATATGATAGAAGGTACTTAGTGGTAGGTCAAATATGATAGAAGGTACTTTGTGGTAGGTCAAATATGATAGAAGGTACTTAGTGGTAGGTCAAATATGATAGAAGGTACTTAGTGATAAGTCAAATATGATAGAAGGTACTTAGTGGTAAGCATTGTCAAATATGATTGAAGGTACTTTGTGGTAAGGCAAATATGATAGAAGGTACTTAGTGGTAAGTCAAATATGATAGAAGGTACTTAGTGGTAAGTCAAATATGATAGAAGGTACTTAGTGGTAAGCATTGTCAAATATGATTGAAGGTACTTTGTGGTAAGGCAAATATGATAGAAGGTACTTAGTGGTAAGTCAACTATGATAGAAGGTACTTAGTGGTAAGCACAGTCAATTATGATAGAAGGTATTTAGTGGTAAGTCAAATATGATAGAAAGTACTTTGTGGTAAGTCAAATATGATAGAAGATACTTAGTGGTAAGTCAAATATGATAGAAGGTACTTAGTGGTAAGTCAAATATGATAGAAGGTACTTAGTGGTCAGTCAAATATGATAGAAGGTACTTAGTGGTAGGTCAAATATGATAGAAGGTACTTAGTGGTCAGTCAAATAGGATAGAAGGTACTTAGTGGTCAGTCAAATATGATAGAAGGTACTTAGTGGTAGGTCAAATATGATAGAAGATACTTAGTGGTAAGGCAAATATGATAGAAGGTACTTAGTGGTAAGCATAGTCAAATATGATTGAAGGTACTTAGTGGTAAGTCAAATATGATAGAAGGTAATTAGTGGTAAGTCAAATATGATAGAAGGTACTTATTGGTAAATCATATATGATAGAAGGTACTTAGTGGTAAGCACAGTCAAATATGATAGAAGGTTTTAAACCACACAGATTAATAATAAGGCCTTAAAATGCTTGATTTTTGTCAATCTTAAAGTCCAATCAATAGCATCTTATGATATATAAAAAGTCAAATATGATAGAAGGTACTTAGTGGTAAGTCAAATATGATAGAAGGTACTTAGTGGTAGGTCAAATATGATAGAAGGTACTTAGTGGTAAGGCAAATATGATAGAAGGTACTTAGTGGTAAGTCAACTATGATAGAAGGTACTTAGTGGTAAGTCAACTATGATAGAAGGTACTTAGTGGTAAGCACAGTCAATTATGATAGAAGGTATTTAGTGGTAAGTCAAATATGATAGAAGATACTTAGTGGTAAGTCAAATATGATAGAAGGTACTTAGTGGTAGGTCAAATATGATAGAAGGTACTTAGTGGTAAGTCAACTATGATAGAAGGTACTTAGTGGTAAGTCAACTGTGATAGAAGGTACTTAGTGGTAAGCATAGTCAAATATGAGAATGTACTTAGTGGTAAGTCAAATATGATAGAAGGTACTTAGTGGTAAGCATAGTCAAATATGAGAAGGTACTTAGTGGTAAGTCAAATATGATAGAAGGTACTTAGTGGTAAGTCAAATATGATAGAAGGTACTTAGTGGTAAGTCAAATATGATACAAGATACTTAGTGGTAAGTCAAATATGATAGAAGGTACTTAATGGTTAGTCAAATATGATAGAAGGTACTTAGTGGTTAGTCAAATATGAGAAGGTACTTAGTGGTTAGTCAAATATGATAGAAGGTACTTAGTGGTTAGTCAAATATGAGAAGGTACTTAGTGGTTAGTCAAATATGAGAAGGTACTTAGTGGTAAGTCAAATATGATAGAAGGTACTTAGTGGTAAGTCAAATATGATAGAAGGTTATTCACTTGATCATTAAGGACACTTGTCTGTATGCTCCTGCAGTAAGGGACTATACTTTTTGAGATTTTTTACTTATTTTCATAAATGTGAATGTTTTTTCTTCATCTTTTTTACTTGAACAAGTAATGCATATGGTACACCAGTGATATTTGGTATACAATTGCATTTGCATCACCACAGATCAATTTTATGAGTAATTGCTACTACTGTAGTCAATTTTTAAAAGTATTTGCATTTTTTAACTTCATTTTGTACAGTGTCCAGCTGTGACAGGCGAGACATATCTCTGTGTTAACACTTTATTTTACTTTATCTTGAAAACCTTAAGTGCTGGAGGAAAAGTTAGTATTGACAAATTGTTAAGCTCATTGAGATTTACAAAAAAGATTCAGGGTCAAAATTGTCAGATTAACTGTTTAAGACTTATCTCCCTTTCACTGTTTTCTATTAATTTTATCTGAAATTTTTTATAAAGCTTTGTAACTTAGAAGAAAATGAGATGTGGAATAAGTGTACCAACACAACCTACAATATAAATGCCAATTTAAAAAATCCAAAATAAAATACAGCCAGCAGCCTTCAATGTGACCAGTGGTCGCTGCTTGCTGTTTTTCAATTGGCCCTTGATTGAAAATAAACTACATATCAAGCCCAATCCTAAAGTGCAATGAAATACTTAGTGTAATTGATCTTTAGAGTGTTTTCTAACCTAACTTAATGATACTTACCAGGTACATGTAGATCATGGTGCAAACTAGGTAAAAAAATAGCATTAGAGATCAGATGAGAGATTCAGGCACCTGGGAGCCTCTAGTTTTACATGGGAAAAGTTGATCATAGATATTTTATAACATTTATCTGTTTTATTGATACTCTGTTTGTCTGAAGAAATGTGGAAACTGAATAAATAGTAAAAACTTGTTTCATCTACATTTAAGTTTTACTGTGTGGTATCATTATTTTGTTGGGTACACATTTTCATGGGTAGAAGTCCCCCACAAAAATAAGAACCCAACGAAGTGTAAATTGTATGTTGTTTCCTTCTAGGAACATGTTTAAACCGCACAATCTAAAATCCAACAAGATATTTTTGGAGAAAATTGATCACAACAAAATTAAATGAATCTTGAGTATTAGAATTTAATAGATATTTTAACCTGATAACAAGATGATTATTGTTGTAGATTGTATGTGAAAAGAAAGATGCTGTTGCACTTGGCTGTGCTGTAGCTCGAGCCCTACCATTATACAATGGGAAATCATCTGAAGCAGGTGATAGCAAGGTGACAGTCGAGTATCTGCTGGTTAACGAAGACAGTCAGACTCCACTCTCACAATCTGAGATCGACTGTTTATCAGCTCAAGCCCACGGAATAAGGCTGGCTGCTAAAATTGTTGACATACCATGTAACATTATGCACACTGGGAGATTCTTAGAGGTAATTATCTCACACATGAATCTATTGTTTTCTCTGAAATAATTTTGAGAAAATGAGAAAGTTGACAAGTTTTATGTAATGGGGTTTCATTATTATTCATAGGGCTTGAGGTACAACTGTGGACAGGTTTCATGGAGGTCAGCCAAAAGAATCTAACAAAGTATTAATTTTACATTGATTCCTTCTAGTAACATGTCCAAACCACAAAGTTAAAAACCAAACAAAATGTCTTTTTGAGGGAATCCATCAAAGTTCATATCTATGAATATAAATGAATTCACAGCATTCTAATATTTTTATACAACCGCAAAATTTTTGCCATTGTATAATTTTATGGCGATGTCGTTGGTGTCTTCGTCATCGTTGTTGTCGTTGTCTGGGGACATTTGGATTCCATGCGATAACTTGAGTAAATATTGACCAATTGTTATGAAATTTTGATATGATGTTTGTAACCACTAGAGAAAGGTTCCTAATGTATTTGAGTTTGGTGGCCCCTACCGTTTTAGAAAAAAGGACCAAAAGGTGCTAAAATGGGTGTATTGACAAAACTGTTGTAGAATGTTTATTATTCTTTCGATTTTGAAAATTCTTTTTTTATTGTAATCCTCTTTAAATTCTGTCAACTAAATGTGATAATGGTTTTGATGTATATTGTACTGTAACATTGCTACAGGGGTCCAAAGATGGGCCACGCCCAAAAAATCAACTTGTTTATTTGTGGTCCGATTTTTAAAATCTTTTTTCATTGGAATCCTTGTGAAAACTGCCTGGGGTTTTCAATTAGATTTGCAATATCTATTACTGTTTTTGAGATATTAGGGGTCGAAGGGGCAAAAAACGCCATTTTTAAAGGTTGGTCAACGCAAATGGAATTACACAAGAAATTTAGCTGTAGTGGGCTAGCCAATTATTATGAAGTCTTAATATAATGATTATATCCACTGAAGGAAGCTTTAATTGCATTTGGGGTTTGTGACCCTTACCATTTTAGAAAAAAGGGCCAAAAGGGGCTAAAATCGGGTCAAAAATTTCAATTAATATAGAAAAAGATTTTTTCTATTAAATGTAAATGTAAATTATATATGTGTCAAATATGCATTTTAAAGTCCACCACAGGATGCATGTGTCAAAACGCTGTATAAGTCCACCATGGGTTGCATGTGATTACCAATAGACGATCCATATTGGGCCTCCAATGTACAGGGTTCAACTGTTGTGGTTGTATCATGCTGCGCTCGGCGTAGCTTTTTATTGACATTAATTATTTACTTAATAGTGACTTATTGTTCTGATAAATATTACAGACTCTATAGCCTATTTTCAGGCTCTACAACTTTTGTCCTGATGATGGCTGAACAATCACCGACAGAACACAAAGCAAACTCCTATCAATCAATCAATCTACAAAGACTTGTTGTTGGATTCATTTTCTCTTTGTTCCTCTTTTCCTGTTCTCATCATAGACTCAACAAAAAATTGAGCATATGAACAGAAGTAATTTTTATGCTACCATTGTTTGTTTTCTTTGCAGGAGGTATCAAGTGTAGGGAAAGAATTGGGAATAAAACCAATTGTTATATCTGGGAAGGAACTAGATGAGAGAGGCTTTGGAGGTATATTTTATTCTGTCAGTTAGTGATAGAAGTAAGCATTCAGGTGTAGAGATAAAACAAATAACCTCCTCCATATTTTTAAGAAAATCAAATGAATGATTTTCATGATAAATTAGTTTTTTATGGCCCGACCACGTATGTGGATCGGACATATAGTTTTACCCTTGTCCGTCCGTCCGTCCGTCCGTACGTCCGTACGTCCGTACGTCCGTCCGTAACACTTTGGTTAAGTTCTTGGTTAAGGTCCATTACTCGGATACTAGATGTTGGGGGTCAACGATATTTCACCACCAGATGGGTCTTGGGTAGGGCTACACCACCCACTAGAAATTAGGTCACTGTGACCTATATTTTATGCATGAATGACTTCGGTTAAGTTCTTGGTTAAGGTCCATAACTTGGATACTAGATGTTGGGGGTCAATGATATTTCACTACTAGATGTGTCTTAGGTAAGGTGACACCACCCACTAGAAATAAGGTCGCTGTGACCTATATTTTACGCATGAATGACTTCGGTTAAGTTCTTGGTTAAGGTCCATAACTTGGATACTAGATGTTGGGGGTCAATGATATTTCACTACTAGATGTGTCTTAGGTGAGGCGACACCACCCACTAGAAATTAGGTCACTGTGACCTATATTTTACGCATGAATGAACTTGGTTAAGTTCTTGGTTAAGGTCCATATCTCAGATACTACATGTTGATGGTCAATGGTATTTCACCACTAGATGTGTCTTGGGTAACATGACACCACCCAATAAAAATTAGGTCACTGTGATCTATATTTTATGCATGAAGGACTTCGGTTAAGTTCTTGGTTAAGGTCCATAACTTGGATACTGGATGTTGGGGGTCAATGATATTTCACCACTAGATGTGTCTTGGGTAAAGTGACACCATCCTCTAGAAATGAGGTCACTGTGACCTATATTTACGCATTAATGACTTTGGTTAAGTTCTTGGTTATGGTCCATATCTTGAATACTACATGTTAGGGGTCAATAATATTTCACTTCTCGATGAGTCTTGGTACATAACACCACCCATCAGAAATAAGGTCACAGCGACCTATATTTTACACATGAACACTTTTGATCAATTTCTTGGTAAAGGTCCATATCCCAGGTAATACACATTGAGGGTCAATGATATTTCAAGAACGGGAGGGCCATCCTGTGGCTCATAGACACATTATCTAGTTTTGTATAGTAGCATACTTCCTTGAGAAAATAACTAAAAGTTAATTTCCAGTTATTTTCCAGCTTAGCACTAGTTTGAATATTGGTGATGTCATATCCTAAGCTAAAAGTTCAATATAAGAATTTTGAAGTATATTATCTTTTAAAAAAATATATTGCACTTACAAGCTTGATGTATATATTAGTTCTACTCTGGGCAATATCCATGTGTTAACAAATCAATTGAACCCCTTATTACATTAATGAGAGATCCTGTGGTGTCAACACATTGGACTGCTTACACCAACACTTGTGGTTCAATCCTTGTCAGGGGTAAACATTTCATCATCTCAAAAAACAATGCTAGTCCTTTGAAAGCTTAGGGGCAAGGAATTGTTGTCCTGTGTATGGGGAGACTGTCCTGTGAATGGGAAGAACAAAACAGGATGCATGTTAAAGACCCCTTTATAGAATTCAATATGAGTAGTCTCAGTTGGGGTGGGGCGTACTTTTGTCTTTGAACTTTAAGGATCGTACAATGCAGAAACTAACTTTTGTCTTTTATAATTGTTAAATGTAGAAACTAATTTTTGTCTTTTAGGATTGTTCAATGTAGAAACTAACTTTTGTCTTTTAGGACTGTTCAATGTAGACACTAACTTTTGTCTTTGAGGATTGTTCAATGTAGAAACTAAGTTTTGTCTTTTAGGATTGTTTAATGTAGAAACTAACTTTTGTCTTTGAGGATTGTTCAATGTAGAAACTAACTTTTGTCTTTGAGGATTGTTCAATGTAGAAACTAAGTTTTGTCTTTTAGGACTGTTCAATGTAGAAATAACTTTTGTCTTTAAGGATTGTTCAATGTAGAAACTAACTTTTGTCTTTTAGGACTGTTCAATGTAGAAACTAAGTTTTGTCTTAGGATTGTTTAATGTAGAAACTAACTTTTGTCTTAGGATTGTTCAATGTAGAAACTAAGTTTTGTCTTCTAGGACTGTACAATGTAGAAATAACTTTTGTCTTTTAGGACTGTACAATGTAGAAACTAACTTTTGTCTTTCAGGATTGTTCAATGTAGAAACTAACTTTTGTCTTTTAGGACTGTACAATGTAGAAACTAACTTTTGTATTTTAGGATTGTTCAATGTAGAAACTAAGTTTTGTCTTCTAGGATTGTTCAATGTAGAAACTAACTTTTGTATTTTAGGATTGTTCAATGTAGAAACTAACTTTTGTCTTTTAGGACTGTTCAATGTAAAAACTAACTTTTGTCTTTTAGGATTGTTCAATGTAGGGAAGGCTGCAGTCAACCCTCCAGCTCTAGCTGTACTTAGCCACAAACCCAGCAATGCAACTAAAACAATAGCATGGGTAGGCAAAGGAATTGTATTTGATACTGGTGGTCTATGCATTAAAACTAAAGTAAGTATTACTTACCTCAACACTCATACACTCAATCAGTTACAGTTAGCTCAACGCCAATTAGTTCTCTATCGTAATATTTTGTGAAAAAAAAAAACGTGATTCACAGCAATTGACGTGGTGTACTTTGGGTGTAACACCGCAAAACAACTCTGAAACACAGCTGTTTTATTGGCAGTGTTAGCAAATCTACTCCCAGATAGGTGTTTTTTGGTCTCGCGTGCGACGAATGTCGCGGAAAGCGAGACTTAGGTATGGTGATTCTGATGGTGGCGCCCAAAATTGTTTAAGTTTTTGCGTCTGTTTTATGTGAACAAGCTATGGTACAACATTGATATTAGGTACGCAGTTGCATTAGCATCAGTACAGATCAGTTTTGAAAGCATTTCATCTGTATGCTCCTGCAGTCACAGTCTACTGACTGCAATTTTATATTGACTTGGTCAATGTTAACCTTTTTTCTTAAGTCTGTTTAGCATGAAGCAGTTATGGTACATCATTGATATTGGGTATGCAGTTGCATTAGCATCTGTACAGATCAATTTCAAGGGCATTTATCTGTATGGTCCTGCAGTCAGGGTCAAGTGACTTTGAGATTTTATACTGATTTAGCTAAATGTTAACATTTTTTCTTACGTCTGTTTAACATGAAGCAGTTGTGATACACCATTGATATTTGGTATGCAGTTGCATTAGCATCAGTACAGATCAATTTCAAGGGCATTTAACTGTATGCTCCTGCAGTCACGGTCAAGTGACTTTGCAATTTTACACTGATTTGGCCAATGTTAACCTTTTTAGCTCACCTGACCAAAGGGTCATGTGAGCTATTGTCATCACTTGGCGTCCTTCATCCGTCCGTCCATCCGTAAACTTATTAAAACGTTAACTCCTCTGACAAACTTGGATACGGTTATTCATTAGCATTCAGTGCTTAGAACTGATGTGGGGATTTTTGATTGGTTGTAAAACATGGCCACTGTGACTGGGGGTAAATTGCAGTTTTATGCTAATAACTCAAAAAGGGTGACAGATTTTTAAATTTTTATGGAGAAAAAAAGTGATCAACAACTCAATACATTAACAACCAGCCCTGAAATTTTGAAGAAGACCCAACAACCCATGAAAGTGTAATTGCCCTTTTATTTTAATTTTTTTTTAGTTTTGCACTTACATAAATGATTTAAGCTCAATATCTTAAAATCTTTATGATATATTTAAGAAATATGAATTGCATATTGTTAAGCACATCATGATCTACAAAATATGAAATAAGGTCAAGATTGTAATACTGATCATTTTAGAGGTTATTCCTCTTAAAATGTTGAAGGAAAGAACATTATTAAATCAGTGAATCACGATGTAACACCACAAAACACTGATATCAGTAGTGTGCGAATGAGAATTAATTCGCGTTGAGCTTCACCGGTGTAACTGTAGATAGAAAAAAAATAATATGCTTATGACTTAATATTTCAAAGATGTTTCATTTCTAAAACTCCATTATCTGGGAGTCAAACTTGATTTAATAAAAGGATTTAGCTCTTAACTGAGTTAACTAGAAACAATAAATATGATAGTTTTTAAAGATTTATTACTGACATGCTATACAATTAGATTAAGAAAAAACTGTTGAAATTTCAAACTAGATTCAGATACAAAATGTTGCTGTTGAAATGTTCATAAGACTTATAGTCCTTTATTAACCTTATAAACTAGCTCAATAACAGGACCAATTATAGTCCATTAGTCCTTTATAGGTCAAAGTTGTCAGATGATCCCTTTTAGGGCTTATGGTCCTTTAAAGGTGAAAAATAGTGCTCTTCAGGGTTGGATCCAGAGCTCAATGAAAAGAGGGGGGCATAATTGTCAATTTTTTTATGAAAATTAATAGTAGTTAGGTCATTTTACATAAAAATATTAAAAATTTCACAATTAAATGGAGGGCATTTAGTTTTACTTTGATGTCTGCATGTTGGTCAAGTTTTTCTCAGAAACCATACTTTAGAATGATTTAAAACCTGGTAGGATGGTTCAATGTGACAAACTGTAGGTCCTAATTAAGGGATTTTCATACCTGTTGGACTTCTACTTCCTGTTTGGGACTAGGTCAAGAGGATAATTTAATTGCAATTCATGTTAAGTTATTTATGTTATTTCCTGCTTGGTTTTGCTTTACAGAATAAAACTATTGCAGAAAGAAAAAGTTGTTGCTTTCTTAAACGTTCAGCTCATCAAGCTTTACAAAGGTCTCCATTAAGTCAAAGTTGTCAGAAGACCCTTTAAAGGAGTAATTATTATCGTAATTGTTTGTTTTAGCCTATAGATTGAAAATAAGAAAATACATTAAAAAGCTTTAGCTTGCTTGCATGTAAATGTTCAACTTAGTGTGCTCCACAAAAGCCTTTATAGGCTGAAGTTGTATAGTGACTCTATTAGGAATTTTTTTCCTTAGAAGCCCTAAATATTTATAAAAGATCCTTTCATTCTATACTCAGCAACACAAATAACACACCACTTCTTTCCATCCAGGATTCTTTAAAGATTTTGAAAGTTTTATTAATTCTTTTATGCTAAATGATAGATCAAACCAAATTCAATATAAACCAAGCCATTATAACTGAAATTGTGCACCTTTGCTTGCTGATTCAATCCTTCATTCATATGAAGCAGACTTCTTACAATCACTTCTAAACAAAAAAGATGGTAGACTAGTTCTCTCTTTTAATCTCACTTTCCGTTATATTGACATGTCCTTTCACTGAACAATTCTCGATTTGATGACTTTCTCCATCTTATATATTCTCAGGAACTTGAGATTAAGGACACTAAGGATTCTAGGAAGTCTGCTTCATATTTAGATCTGCATCTTGAAATTGACTCTCAAGGAAAACTTTCAACAAAACTTTGTCCCGTTCTTGTTGGTGTTTACTGGTTTTGTCTCTGCCCTTTTGGACTTTTGACATTCAGATACCCCATTGGTACCTCTGTTTCTTGGCACCAGTGTGCTAACGGCATGAACTTTTTATAAAGAAGTCGCAAAAACAAAGTACAAGATTGATCAATTTAAAAATGCATGTTTCTGATAAGTTTGGACAATTTTTGTGAAATTTAAGCTTTATTTCCCATTTTTTGGTTACGCTTTGGATAGGCATAAAAAAAATAAAAAATTGGTGAATTTTTCATTTTTAGGCTAATAAATTCATTTAAAAAAAAATTTAAAACGAAAAATCAGATTTTTTTTGAATTTTTGCAGAATTGGTGTTAAGGACCCCACACATGTTGTGCCGAAAATTCAGATCATTCTGATAACCACTTTATTAGAAATTTGCTATTAATCTTTTTAAGTCAAAGAAAATGAATGGAAGTGGTGTGTTTCTTATGTTGTTAAGTATATTATCATTAAAGCCATATGAGTTATTAAGGCTCCTGGGCCCTTTGTGAAACTGATAAACCAGCTTATTGTCAGGGCCAATTTTTGTCCTTTATGAACCTTACAAAATAGCTCATTGACAGAGCAAATTATAGGCCTTTATGAACCTTATGAACCAGCTCATTGACAGGGCCAATTATAGTCCTTTATAAAACTTATAAACCTACTCATTGCCAGTGACAATTATAATCCTTTATGTACCTTATAAACCTGCTCATTGAAGGGGCCAATTATAGTCCTTTATGAACCTGAAAAAATAGTTGAATGACAGAGCAAATTAAAGTCCTATGTGAACCTTTTTAACTACAGTGAACATTTGTTTTCAAACTTTTGGTTTGTTTTTTTTTCAGACAGGCATGTGTGGAATGAAGCGTGACTGTGGAGGGGCAGCAGGAATTCTGGGAGCTTTTTATGCAGCAGTTAAACTGGTAAAATAATCTTCTAAACTAATTGTGCTCATTTTTATACGACTGCAAAATGTCGTCTGTGGGCATTTGATTTCTGTGTGCTAACTTGTGTAAATATGGACTGATTGTTATAAAATTTTGGAAATGTATTGAGGTTTGTGGCCCCTACCGTTTTAGATAAAAAGTGCCAAAAGGGGCTAAAACGGGTGAATTGACAAAACTGTTGTTGAATGTTTATTATTCATTAGATTTTGAAAATTCTTTTTTATTTGATTCTTCATTAAATTCTGTCAACAAAATGTGTCAATGGTGTTGATATATATTTTACAGTTACATTTCTACAGTAGGGCAAAGACGGGTTACGCCCAAAAAATCAACTGTTGATGCCCCGCCTCAGAAAGTAGAGGGGCATATAGTGTTTGGGTCCTTTAGTCAGTCAACTTTTTGTCCGTCCGTCCCAAATCCTCGTATTTGAAAATTCCCACTTACTGACAAGTGCCACATCAAACATACTGTAAACATACTTATTTTCGTGAGGTATTTATTTTCATGGATTTCGTGGTCAAGCATTTTTCGCTATATTAAATACCGCGAAATGAAATAAATTGTATGAAATGAATAGAATAATGAGCTGAATTCGTAAAAATGCCACATGTACCCGCGAACTTGGGTGAAATCATAAAATCATGAAAATAAGTACCTGCAAAGATAAGTTTAAAGTATTGCTAAGGTAGGTGCACCTATTGATGCTAAGCACAATGCATGCTTTGGATGCTGGATGTGACCTATATTTTCCGCATGAATGACCACTTTCAGAAAAATGGTTAAATTCAATTCCCACTTACTGACAAATGCCACATCAATCATATTGGTATGGTAGGTGCACTTAGTGATGCTAAGCACAATGCATGCTTCGGATGCTAGATGTGACCTATATTTTCCGCATTTCGTTTGAAATGCCTGTACCAAGTCAGGACCATTGCGATCCACCAATTCTCCGGTATGACTGATTCGTTTTGTCATTTTCTCTGGACTATGAGATTGATCATTCAAGTTCGATAGTTTTGTTATTACCTTTATTTCCGCATGAATAACCACTTTCAGAAAAATGGTTAAAGGCTATTCCCACTAACTGACAAATGCCACATCTATCATATTGGTATGGTAGGTGCACCTAGTGGTGCTAAGCGCAATCCATGCTTCGGATGCTGGATGTGACCTATATTTTCTGCATGAATGACCACTTTCAGAAGAAGGGTTTTAGTCTTTCCCACTTACTGACATATGCCACATCAATCATTTTGGTATGGTAGGTGCACCTTGTGATGTTTAGCACAATGCATGCTTCGGATGCTGGATTTAACCTATATTTTCCGCATGGATGACCTCTTACAGAAGAATGGATATAGTCCATTCCCACTTACTGACATGTGCCTCATCAACTATATTGGTTTGGTAGGTGCTCCTAGTGATGCTAAGCAGAATGTATGCTTCAGATGCTGGCTGTGACCTGTATTTTCTGCATGAATGATCACTTATAGAAGAATTGTTAAAATCCATATAATAACTCTTGGAACAACGTTATGGTTTACTTTTTGCAGAAAAAAAATAAATGTTGCAAGATGGGGCATTATGTCTGTTGGACATATTCTTGTTATTGCATATATTAGTAATGTTTTAGTTCTTTAAACTAAAACTAAAAGATTAAAACCTTTTGATCTCAGAAATTGAAAATCCTTAAAAATTTAATATATAGTGGAAGTAAGAAAAAATTATTGTTTCTGATGGTGCCCCAAGCGAGACACACTTAAGTGTTAACTCTCGTTACTTTTATTTTTCGGGATTTAAACAGAATTTAAATGCGGTGCTGTTAAGTGAAGATTAAAGCAGTGAATATTTTTACTTTTATTGTAGGGATTTAAAGAGAATTTACATGCTGTGTTATGTTTAGCTGAGAATGCTGTTGGACCTGAAGCTTGTCGCCCAGATGATGTATTTACTATGTACTCTGGATTGTAAGTAAAGAAACTATTAAAAGACAGGGTTCTAGGATTCCCATTACCTGTTACCCGGCTTAAGTGAAATTAAACCCAGGGTAAGTGGATTTTGAAAGTTTTCCGCATTAATTCTAATGAGACTTTTTAAACAATAACAAATGTTGATAAGCATGCTAGTTTGTTAAAGTAAGGCTAATGAGACTTTTAAAAGATTACAAATGTTGAGATTGGTGCTAGGATGTTAAAGTAAGGCTAATGAAATTTTTAGTCTCCTACCGGCGAAAGCCGAAGGGGACTATAGGTTTCTAGTCCCCTACCGGCGAAAGCTGAAGGGGACTATAGGTTTGCGCTCTGTCCGTCCGTCTGTCACACCTCAGTTTTCCACACTTTTTTTCTAAACGCTTATAGAAAATGAACTGATTTTTGGTATGTGAGTTTATCTTGATGAGTTACAGATGAAGTTTTGATTTTTATTGGAGTTATGGCTCTTTGAACTTTGAAAATTCACTAAAATATCAGTTTTCCGCCCTTTTTTCCTTAACACTTATAGATAATGAACTGATTTTTGGTATGTGATTTAACAATGATGAGTTACAGATTAAGTTTGAGTTTTGTGCCCGTCCACAAATTTTTTTATGGGAGTTATGGCCCTTTGAACTTTGAAAATTCACTAAAATTTCAGTTTTCCGCACTTTTTTTCTAAACGCTTATAGATAATGAACTGATTTTTGGTCTGTGAGTTTACCTTGATGAGTTACAAATCAAGTTGGAGTTTCGTGCCGGTCTACAAATTTTTAAGGGAGCAATGTCCCTTTGAAGTTTGAAAATTCATTGCAATTGTATTTTCTACACTTTTTAGCTCACCTGGCCTAAGGCCATGTGAGCTATTGTTGTCACTTGGCGTCCGTCTGTCCTCCGTCTTCCGTCATCTGTCCGTTCAACTTTTCAAATATCTTCTTTTCTGAAAGCGCTTGACAGAAAGTGATGAAACTTGGTATGGTTGTTTTCTAGGGTGTTCAAAAAACATGGCCGCCGTTGCTAAAAATAGACCAGGGGGGACAGACCACTGTTTTTTGGTTGTAAATCAAAAAGTTTAAGGTTCATCTGTACCTTTCCTTAAAACATGGCGTTATTTTTAATTTATTTCCAATATATGCACAGCCAAAACTGCACATAAAATTGAAATATAACGTGTAGCTGGACCTAGATATTAAAAATTCTTACCTTTTTTCTATGAATTCATCCAGAAAAAATCCTTTGTTTAAGAGATCTCTTTTTTCTCCGCTTTTAAAAACATCCGATTTAAGGCTAATATCACTTTCACCCTTTCTTGTGGCCTCAAATTTCATGCAACTATCAATAAGGGATCTAACTAAAAGTGTTCACTTCGTTTCATGTAAGAGGCACAATAGGGATAGTTTGTCCTTTTTCAATTTAAAATCTGAACAGGAAAAAAAAGAGATCTTTATTTTTAAGGAACTTAAAATGAAAAATTGATAGAAATTGAATCAGAAATTACCATATCTAGGTCCAGCTATGCTTTATTTTATTATTTTATTTGTAGTTTTTGTTCTGCATATACTAAAAAATAGGTAGAAAATTTCGCTATTTTTAACGAAAGGTACAGATGAACCTTAAGAGATAAATGAAATCTGATGCCACCCTACTGCTTCAGCATCAAAAGTTCTTCAAAAGTCTCCATTTGGTCAAAGTTGTCAGATGATCCCTTATAGGGGTTACAGCCCCTTAAAGGTAAAAAATAGCATTTTTAGCTCACCTGACCCGAAGGGTCAGGTGAGCTATTGTCATCGTTAAGCGTCCGTCGTCCGTCCGTTTACTTTTCTTCAAAGATCTTCTTCTCTGAAACCACTGAAGGGATTGCATTGTAACTTGGTAAACTTGATTTTTAGGATGTCCTCTACCAAGTTTGTGAATTATATAAATGTTGACAAACCAACATGGCCGCTGTTGTTAAAAATAGAACAGGGGGGTCAGACCATTGTTTTTGGCTTATAACTCGAAGAGTATAAGAGATAGAGAAAATCCGAAGCAACCATCCTTGTTCAGCATGAAAAGCTCTACAAATCACTCCATTGAGTCAAAGTTGTGAAACGACTCCTTATAGGAGTTATTGCCCTTTAATCATCAAAATTGACCATTTTTGCAGTTTTTGGACTATATCTTGAAAACCGTTAGAGCTAGAGGAAAAGTTAGCATTGCAGAATTGTTAAGCTCATTCAGATCTACAAAAATGATTTCAGGGTCAAAATTGTCAGATCAGCTGTTTAAGAGTTATTCCCCTTTAACTGTTTTTTTTTTCCATAAATTTACACTGATTTTCAAAAATCTTCTTCTCTGAAACCACTGAAGGGATTGCTTTGAAACTTGGTACACTTGATCTTTAGGATGAGTCTACCAAGTTTGTGAATTATATACATGTCGACCAACCAACATGGCCGTCATTGCTAAAAATAGAACAGGGGGGTCAGACCATTGTTTTTGGCTTATAACTCGAAAAGTATAAGAGATAGAAAAATTCCGAAGCAACTTTTCTTGTTCAGCATCAAAAGGTCCTTAAAGGAGTTATTGCCCTTTAACTGTTTTTTTCTATTCATTTAAACTGATTTCCAAAAATCTTCTCTGAAACCACTTAAAGGATTGTTTTGCAACTTTGTATACTTGAAAGTTTGTGAAATTTATTCAAAATTTGGCATAAGAGATCAGGTGAGCGATTCAGGCTCCTGGGAGCCTCTAGTTTTTTGTTTTTATACCCAGCCACAAGAAGTGGCAGGGTATTATATTATACCTTCAGTTTTTTTTGGTGTCTGTCCGTCCGTCCCCGAAGGTTTCCGACCAATAACTTGAAAACGCGTCAAAGGATTTGAATAATATTTTGTACAGCTATTGAGTACAATAAAATACAGGTCAAGTTCAATTTCCAGCATGCTCTCAAAAACAATTTTTGGAGATAGGCCACTTTGAAATCAAATTTTATGAACTTTTGATATTATCACGTGGCGGGGTATCATTTAATATCCCATTACATGCCCCATTTTTGGCTTATAGAATGAAAACTATTGCAGATAGAGAAAAGCTGTTGCTTGCTTAAATGTTCAAATCATTTAGCTCCACAAAAGTCGTCATATGGTCAAAGTTGTCAGATGATCCCTTATAAGGGTTACAGCCCCTTAAAGCCGAAAAATAGTGTTTTTATGCCCCGCCAACTTTGTTGGGGGGCATATAGTTTTTCGGTCCGTCCGTCCGTCACACTTTAGTTTTCCGCACTTTTTTTCGACATCCTTACATATATTCAAAAGATTTTTGGTATGTGAGTCTACCATGATAAGTTACAGGTCAAGTTCGAGTTTCGTTACGGTCCACTGTTTTTGACCTAAATTACGGCCCTTGAACTTAGCAAATTTTGTAAAAATAAGTTTTCTGCACTTTTTTTCCACATCCTTGCATATATTCAAAAGATTTTTGGTATGTGAGTCTACCATGATGAGTTACAGGTTAAGTTCGAGTTTCGTTCCGGTCCACTGATTTTGACCTAAATTACGGCCCTTGAACTTAGCAAATTTTGTAAAAAAAAAGTTTTCCGCGTTTTTTTTCCACATCCTTGCATATATTCAAAAGATTTTTGGTATGTGAGTCTACCATGATGAGTTACAGGTCAAGTTCAAGTTTCGTTCCGGTCCACTGATTTTGGCCTAAATTACGGCCCTTGAACTTAGCAAATTTTGTAAAAAAAAGTTTTCCGCACTTTTTTTCCACATCCTTGCATATATTCAAAAGATTTTTGGTATGTTAGTCTACCATGATGAGTTACAGGTCAAGTTAGAGTTTCGTTCCGGTCCACTGATTTTGGCCTAAATTACGGCCCTTGAACTTGGCAAATTTTGTAAAAATAAGTTTTCCGTACTTTTTTTCCACATCCTTCCATATATTCAAAAGATTTTTGGTATGTGAGTCTACCATGATGAGTTACAGATCAAGTTTGAGTTACGTTCCGGTCCACTGATTTTGGCCTAAATTACGGCCCTTGAACTTGGCAAATTTTGTAAAAATAAGTTTTCCGCACTAAATCATAGGAATCTGACAACATATTTTTGTAATGTGTCAAAATGTCATTTATTTTATTTGCCAGCGGGGCATCAGTGTCATCTTGACACATTTCCTTGTTGGCCTATAGTAAGAATGAAAACTATTGCAGATTGAGAAAAGCTGTTGTTTGCTGAAATGTTCAGCTCATATAGCTATAGAAAAGTCTCCATAGGGTCAAAGTTGTCAGATGATCCCTTACAGGGGTTACAGCCTCTAAAAGGCAAAAAATAGTGGTTTTTTGTCTATAGAATGAAAACTATTGCAGATAGAGAAAAGCTGTTTTTTGCTTAAACATACAGCTTAGACCAGGTGAGCGATTCAGGCTCCTGGGAGCCTCTTGTTTATTGTTCCTTGTGGATACTAAACTGATCAAGTTTAGGTATTCATTTGTTTGACAAGTTGTTACCAGTGACTGAAATATGAGGCTCTCAGAAATATATGACTCTCAGAATGCTTGTTTTTATTGTAGGACTGTAGAAATAAACAACACAGATGCTGAGGGAAGATTGGTGTTAGGAGATGGGGTAGGATTTATTATTTACTGGTAAAGTAGGTCTGACTGTCTATCTTCCATTCTTATCAAGTAAAACTTTCTGTGTAGGGAAGTACATCTAAAGCTCATTAATCCATCTTCAAACAAAGCTTGGGGGTATATAGAAATAAAGTATATCTGTCTGTCCACTTATCTTGTAAGCAATACCACTTTTAAACTTAACATGTATGTGGCCCTGGTATATTTTGGTGAATTCTTTTCACTCTGTCTTGGCAAAGGTTCATATCTCATTTCAAACATATTGCATTCCTTTTTTTAGCTCACCTGACCCGAAAGGTCATGTGAGATATTGCCATCACTTGGCATCTGTCATCTGTCCGTCTGTGTCCATCATCTGTTGTCCGTTGTCCATTAACTTTTTGAAAGGTTAACTCCTCTGACACCATATGTTCAATAGTCTATTTGCCAATTAGCTTGGGATTTTATTTTGGAATCGATTTAATTTTACTTTTCTATTACTGATAAGTCCTAGGCTTGTCTGCCTTGTATGCCATTTGGAAACCAATGCATTTTTTCGTAGCAATTATACAAAAGTACATGTAAAATTAAATCGATTCTGGAATAAAATCAGAAGCTAATTTGCAAATAAACTATTGTAACCGAACTTGGTTAAGTTGTTAATTGGTATGGTTGCTTCAAAACGATTGTTTGGATTTTTGAATCATAAAAAAAAATGGCTGCAATGGCTAAAAATAAAACATATGGATAAAATTAATAACTCAAAAATGGTCACAGATATCACAATTCTGGAAAAGTTAAAGAGATTAGCACTTCAAGTTCTACCTGCCCTGAAATTTTGAAGAAGATCCAATAACCAATGTAGGAGTTATTGCCCTTTTTCTGATTTTTTTTCCAATTTTTGCACTTATTTAGCCCAATATCTTGAAAACCATAGAAGAAATATTTGAGAATTTAAATTCCATATTGTTCAGTACATCAAGAAATATAAATGATGTAACAGGGCAAAGTTGTAGGATTGTTCCTTTTAAGAGTTATCCCCCTAGAACATAAAAACTTACCATTTTTGTCTCGCCTGCGAAGCAGAGCGGGACATAGGTGTTACTTTACCGGCGGCGGCGACGACGGCGGCGACGGCGGCGTTAACTTTTTGGAAAAGTTTTATGAGCACCTCCATATCTCAAGAACTATAGGTCCTGGGTTGATGAAACTTGGTATGCATATGCCCCAGTAGTAGCTTAGCACAGTTGCATCCCCATCTTTTGACCTTGACCTTGATTTTCCGGTTGAATGACTTTGACAATTTTCAATACATATAATAGCAATGAAAAAGTTTTGCGAGCACCTCCATATCTCAAGAACTATAGGTCCTAGGTTGATGAAACTTGGTATGCATATGCCCCAGTAGTAGCTTAGCTCAGTTGCATCCCCATCTTTTGACATTGACCTTGATTTTCCGGTTGAGTGACTTTGACAATTTTCAATACATATAATAGCAATGGAAAAGTTTTGCGAGCACCTCCATATCTCAAGAACTATAGATCCTAGGTTGATGAAACTTGGTATGCATATGCCCCAGTAGTAGCTTAGCACAGTTGCATCCCCATCTTTTGACCTTGACCTTGATTTTCCGGTTGAATGACTTTGACAATTTTCAATACATATAATAGCAATGAAAAAGTTTTGCGAGCACCTCCATATCTCAAGAACTATAGGTCCTAGGTTGATGAAACTTGGTATGCATATGCCCCAGTAGTAGCTTAGCTCAGTTGCATCCCCATCTTTTGACATTGACCTTGATTTTCCGGTTGAGTGACTTTGACAATTTTCAATACATCTAATAGCAATGGAAAAGTTTTGCGAGCACCTCCATATCTCAAGAACTATAGATCCTAGGTTGATGAAACTTGGTATGCATATGCCCCAGTAGTAGCTTACCACAGTTGCATCCCCATCTTTTGACCTTGACCTTGATTTTTTGGTTGAGTGACTTTGACAATTTTCAATACATATAATAGCAATTGAAAAGTTTTGCGAGCACATCCATATCTCAAGAACTATAGGTCCTAGGTTGATAAAACTTGGTATACATATGCCCCAGTAGTAGCTTAGCACAGTTGCATCCCCATCTTTTGACCTTGACCTTGATTTTCCGGTTGAGTGACTTTGATTATTTTTATTGCGTATATTTGCAATGTTTAAGTTCTATAAACATCTTTTGATCTCAGGAACTGAAAATCCATGTAAATTCAAAATATAGTAGAAGTAAGAAAGAATAATTGTTTCTGATGGTGCCGGCAGGCGAGACATACTTTAGTGTTAACTCTTGTTACAACTTTTCCTCATTATATTAAAATAGTTAACTCCTCAGACACCATAGGTTTAATTGCAATCAAACTTGGTATAGCTGTTTATTAGTATGTGTGGTAGATATTATTCATTGGATTTTTGATTTGTTGAAAAATATGGCTGCTCTCGCTAAAAATAGAACATAAGGTAAATTGTAATTTTTTTGCAAATAACTCAAAAACAGTGACAGATATCATAATTCTGATAGGATGCAAAAGTGTGCTGTACCTCTCAATCTACCTGCCGTGAAAATTTGAAGAAAATCTTACCAGGATCTTAGGAGTTATTGCCCTTTGTCTTGATTTTATCCAAACTTTGCACTAATTTAACGCACTATCTTAAAAAAGTTTACAAGATAGTTGTTAAGCACTTTAAGATCTACAAAAAAATTAACAGGGTCAAAGTTGTATGACCATTCCTTTTGGGAGTTATTCCCCTTAGAATGTGGAAATTGACTTTTGTCACAGCATTTCCCTGCATTGAATTGCAAACTGGAAAAGCTAGAAAAATCTTTCAATTATAATATTGTAAAGTTAGTAAAGCCCTACAAAAACTTGATATGATGTGTTTTTTAATTGACTTCTTATAGGAGTTATAATCCTTTAAATGTTTATATATATAACTGTTTATGTCTTATAGCTGGCAGACTGCAGACAATAATAAAAAGCTTTGATAGCTAAAATGATCAACTAATAGAGCTTTACACTTAATTGCATTAAGGTAATCGATGACAGTTCATGGTGATTTAAATGTCAATAAAGTTGTGAACTTTTTGCCATATGTCCTAAAATTCAGGCATTTCATTCAGGCTTCTGGGAGCCTCTTGTTAGATTGTGAGTTCTAATTAGTTTTCTTACTCTAGGTTCTGTTTCAAGGGATTTATTAATATACCCCCCACTTGAAAAGTGGGGGGTATATAGTGATAGGGGTGTCCGTCTGTCCTTCCGTTTCACTTCAGGGTACCAATCTCTTATCCGCAACTCGTCCTAAACCCCTTGATAGGATTTCCTGAAACCTACAGACAATCTTTGTGACATAATTTAGATGTGCACCTACCATTTTAAATTTGATCAGAATGATTTTTGGGATTTCCCATAGCAAATGGGAGGGGTGGTGGTATTTATTTGTGAGCTCACAGTATTTCTAGTTTGTACTTTATTTTATGTAGGTGGCCTATGCAAGGAAGGACCTGAAAGCGGATATAATTGTTGATATGGCGACGTTGACAGGAGCGCAGGGAATAGCCACAGGTATCCTAAGTTTATCTTATAAGCCAGTGAATAATGAAACCATAGTAATTAAAAAATGGAACCACACACATTTTTTGGGAAGCAAATGTCCATTTATCAGCTGCTTAAGTTCAAAACTTTAATTCATCAAACTGGTTGAGTCTTGGCCAGATTTCAAATAGTAAAAATCTGGGTTATAAAATTTTGAATGTAAGGCCGGCAGGCAGGAGAATGTAATACCATGTACCATATTCTCTAAACATGGTTAGGTGAATACCATGTTTATATGTTTAGGTAAATATCCTGTCTCTGTGTATAGCTTATTCTGTGTCTCTATGTTTAGGTAAATACCATGCCAGTATATTGACAAACAACGAAGATTTAGAATTGGCTTGTGTCAGTGCAGGAAGAATATCTGGGGACCTTGTTCACCCAGTACCATATTCTCCAGAGTTACACTATAGTGAATTTTCCAGCTCAGTGGCTGACATGAAAAACTCTGTAGCTGTAAGTTATTATTCAAATCAGGGATTGGTATTGCTGTGCACTAAAGGGGGAGGGGGTTAGGAGGGGGTCACATTCCGCACTACCCTATAAAAAATATCAATTCATGCTTTCCTGTTGAAATATTTGATCTGCTATCCCAATTCTGGGAACCCTTTGTGTGCCCATAATTGGCTAATAAAAATTTGTATTTGTATTGTATTTGTATTAGAATAGGTACTCAGAACCATGTATTGGGCAAGAAATTAGCCAATATAGCAAAAGAAATGGAAATAACGATCTGGAAAAAAAAAGTTGTTTAGCTGTTTGATAAATTTAAAGGCAGGGCACCGTGTCTGTTTGACACATTTTTTTGTTTTTCATAAAATCCACCAAAAAAAAATGCCTCCAATGATTTTGAGCCTGATAATAACCACATTTAAAACAATCTGGCATAGGCTTCACTATATATTTGCTTATGCCATCACTATGAGTTTGTTGTCATTGTTTATTGTTGTGACTCGTCTGTGGTCCATGTCCATAAAGAATTTATAAAACATTCTCCTATAAATTCACTGAACCAATCAAACTTAAACCTTGCAGGAATGAGTCATGGCATGTTGGCAACAAACGATCCTCATTTTGAAAAGATTTGATTAAAATATGGCTGCTGTTAATTAAAATAAAACATATGGTAAATCACTTAAAATGGCTTATAACTCAGCAACCATAAAGGATAGAAAAAATCTGAAGGATCTAAGGATGTGGGTAACAGTTTACTTATGGCTTAAAATAGGTACAGTGGGGTCCCCCATTGTTATTTATGGTAATTCTGATGATAATGTGAATATTTTATGCATTTATTATAAAATTTTGAATCTTTTAGAAGATAAAGTAGGTTTTTAAAGAAGGTTGGGCCCAAAAACTAGTTTAACCCCGCCACATTTTATATGTGCCTGTCCTAAGCCAGGAATCTTTGTCAAAGCTTTTGTTTGTCCCTGTCAACTATCTGTTCTTTGTTCTATCTTCAGAAATGTGTCTTTCGTTGATAATCTAGGGATTTGTTTGAATCTTATGTATTGTATTTTTAATCTTGGGCCAATGCAAGACAGTGAGCAGTGACCTCTGGTCATGTTGAAGATGGCTGGCTGTTTTCCATTGTGATGTTTGAATTGACACTTATTCCACATCTCTTTATCGTTTATTTTTGTGATTTTAATTTTGAACGATTAAATAAGTGATTGTATACAAAGGAGGATAATTACTGAATTTCATTTTTTGAAAAGAGTGGTTAATTTAAGTTTTTACACAAAGTAAAATGATGTTTTTTTTTAAAACAGTAATCATACCTTAAGGTAGATGGGGTGTCTATTACTGAGCATCTTTTTTGCACATCTATCATAACTTTAGAATTTATAATGCTTGTTATTCTAATTGATTTCTATCGTGCTAGGTAAACATTAAAATTGGTAATTACAACAAAAATTAGGGTTAAATACACCTTCTTTGCGACTTTCAATATTTTCCAGTACTTTTCAAGGGGAGATAATTTATATAGAAATATAAGGGAAAAAACACATTTTTCACTTTTTTCAAAAATTTTGATGGTGAACTTTATTTTTTATTTACTATATTTAAAAATACGTCGAAAACAAAGATTTTCAAAAATTTAAAGAAAAATCTATGGAGTGGATTTTTTTTAGGTAAAAGAAATTTGAAATTTCCCTGTTGGTCCTATATAAAAAGTACTGAAATCATCCATTTTTCAAAGTTGTTTCTACAAAAATTCTCGTGGTGAAGTTTTAATTCTTTTAACGAGATTTAAAGTACCAGTCTAGGACTAACTGTGGTTAAAATTTAAGAAAATTCTATGGATAACTTTTTAGACACCCGATCTACCTTAAGAGTGCACTTAGAAAAGACAATACCGTCTCAGCTCTACAAGTCAAATGTTTGTTTGTTCATTCAATGGATTGTTTATGTTTACTGATTATTAATTTGTCTTAACTGTCTGTAATTTTAAAGAGCTGAAAAAGTTGGCTTTCTATTGATGTATGCTCAAAATTTGCTTTCCATATTTTTATTAAAGCTTCTCATTCCATTGTGAAGTCCTAGCAGTGTAACTTTTATTCACATCCCTAGGCTCTTCAGAATGAAAAGCTTTGCAAAATTCTCCTTTGGGTTGAATTTGTCAAATACTCCATTACTGGGGTTATGGCCCTTTTTAGGTCAAAAATAGCTACTCTGACATGGAGAAATGCTGTACATAGAACAAAAAATAATGAAGATGCTGGGAAGTGTAAAAGGCTGACGTCAGGTAAGTCAAGTAATGCTTTGATTTCCTGTGTTGGGTTATATATGAGATGTCTCCTTTCTAATTTTAGGACAGAAGTAATGCCCAAGTTTCCTGTGCTGGGCTATTTATAGGATCACACCTTTCTAATTATAGGACAGAAGTAATGCCAAAGTTTCATGTGTTGGGCTATTTATAGGATCACACCTTTCTAATTGTAGGACAGAAGTAATGCCCAAGTTTCCTGTGCTGGGCTATTTATAGGATCTCATCTTTCTAATTTTAGGACAGAAATAATGCCCAAGTTTCCTGTGCTGGGCTATTTATAGGATCACACCTTTCTAATTATAGGACAGAAGTAATGCCCAAGTTTCATGTGTTGGGCTATTTATAGGATCACACCTTTCTAATTGTAGGACAGAAGTAATGCCCAAGTTTCTTGTGCTGGGCTATTTATAGGATCTCATCTTTCTAATTTTAGGACAGAAATAATGCCCAAGTTTCCTGTGCTGGGCTATTTATAGGATCACACCTTTCTAATTGTAGGACAGAAGTAATGCCCAAGTTTCCTGTGCTGGGCTATTTATAGGATCACACTTAGGATTTACCTACCCAGGGATGTGGCTACATATTGATATGGCTGCACCAGCATATTCTGTAAGTTGATGTTTCTAGAAATAGCACAAAACATTAAAACTAATTAAGTGAGGATCTGTTTTCAAAAACCAGATACAGGTACAAAGTGTATAATAATCATCAATGTCTAGAAATGTATAGAGTCATTAAATCCTGAATTTCATAGTTGTTTAATTTCTAATTTTTTAAAATTATTAGGTATTTAGAAATTGCACAATAACAATTTTCAATGCATAAAGTTTTTTTAGCACCTCCATATCTCAGGAACTATAAATCCTAGGTTGATTAACCTTGATATGTTTTGCATCAGAGCTAGACTCTTCGACTTTTGACCTTGACCAGCTGGGGTTTTTAGTTGAGCATGAATGACCTTTAAGGATGCTAGCTACCATCATTGAAAATAAACAAGGTTCAAATTTGATACCTTAAATGAAAAGATATTAGTAAATGGTATAAAATAAGAAAAAAAATTGATAGGTTTGTGACCTCATTTTCAAGATAAATGACATTAAAGACATTAATAACAAGAAAATTGGGGTTTGTGGGCAAAAATTTTAACCTTCTTTTGATGGTAAAAACCAGAGGATTCCAAAAAAATGACAGAAATACAAAAACAAGACCAGTGAGTATCCTTATGGATTTTTATTGCTTTTGGTATTTTAGAAATTATAGTTTTATGTTCCCTAATTGTCTATTAATTCATGTTAGATGGAGGAATTAACAAGGAATAAATATTCCAATATTGTCTGCAGGTGAGACATACTTCTTCTTCTTCTATCGTTAATGAGCAAGGGATTAGGCTAATGCTAGGTACTTTACAAGTGCTTCAAAATGACAGGTCAAGTAAGTTATTGTCACATCAGAGCAGGACATTGATGATTACTTACTGGCTGTCAACTATGAAAGTTAAGTGCACCCAGTGATGCTAAGCACAATGCATGCTTCTTATTTTTTCATGAAAATTTATTACTAAACAACTTAAAGATCTTCCGATGGAAGCTTATGAGCAATATTTTATCTTGCCAAGAAAAACTTTTTATATGGCATATAACACAAACTCCTATGTGTCCCTTTTGCAATGAAATTGATAATTATGAACATTTGTTTGTTAGATGTAAGCTGTTACAAAATTTATGGGAAAAAGTTAATATTATTTTTAAAAAGCTGAGCTTTAACAGGGAAATAAGTCTTGTACACTTTGTAATAGGGTATAAGATACAAGACAAGAACTACTCTGACTTTAATGTCATCCTTTCTATCCTTGGTTTTTCTATTTATAAATCTTTTTGTCTTTCGGAACTTAGAACAAAACATTTAGACACTTTTGAGATATTTAATAAAGAATTTTCTAGGTATTCTAACATAGCCAAGAAAACGAAACCTAAATTATTTACTAGCCTTTTGAAAAGAGTTGAACTTATGCTAAATGAATGTTAACTCTTAGTAACTTGTTGAACTCTAGACATATTTCCTTTCCTTTTTAGAAAAACAAAAAAAGCATTACACTAATCCTTTCGAAAGATGCTTAATTTACTAACTTACCCATAAAAATTAACTTAAAATCCAATCAAACTCTGAATTATAAATGTAACCACCGAACATCTGATCATATTTTTACATTAAAATCAATTATCGATACAAAAAAACTTAAGCATAAAAAAGTTTTTGCTGCTTTCATTGATTTGCGGAAAGCATTTGACACTGTTTGGAGGACAGGTCTTTTTTATAAGATTCTTCAGAAAAATTTTCCTCCTAAAATTTCTAGGATTCTTATTTCAATGTATACTGATACATTATATCGAATAAAATTTGGAAACGGTTTAAGTCAAAGCTGTATATCTGAACGTGGGGTTAAGCAAGGAGATGTGCTGAGCCCTATTCTGTTTAATTTCTTTATAAATGATTTGGTTAATCATTTAAATCAGCCCAATACTGATCCAGTGGTCATTGGTAACTCCTCTTTTAATATACTCCTATATGCTGATGACATTGTTTTATTGTCAGAAAGTGATTTAGGTTTACAAAATTGTCTGAATAATTTAGAGTCCTACTGCAAATCATGGAAACTTGAAGTAAATACAGAAAAATCAAAAGTATTAGTATTTAACTCAAATGGTAAAACATTCAAAAATGCATTCAATTTTAATAATTCTGTAATTGAGACTGTAACTGAATATACTTATTTGGGAATATCTATGAAAGATAATGGTAATTTTAATGCTGCAATCGATATTTTAATCGATAAAGCAAGAAAAGCATATTTTAAGATTAAAAAATGTGTTGGTCTCAATAATCCCTGTAGACTCCTAGAAAAACTATTTGACTCTCTTGTTTCTCCTATTTTACTTTATTGTTGTGAAATTTGGGGCATAGATTTTTCTCTTAAAAATGATACATCAAATTTTATTGAAAAGTTCCATATCAAATTCATTAAAGAAATTCTTGGAGTTCATTGTAAAACTTCTAATGATGCGTGTCGAGCAGAATTAGCTAGATTACCCATCACAAGTAAAATAAGCTCTGCAATTTTAGGATTTTATAATCATTTAATTAATAATATAAACAGTCTAGCATACGACATTTATAACCTCACAAAAAATACAAACCCATGGATCAAGAAAGTCCACAATATTTTAAACTCACTGGGTTTTAGTTATTTGAACAGTAATAATTTTATGCTCAAAGCAAATTTAAATCAAGTCAAGCAAAGAATTAAAGATACGTGCCAACAAACACAAAATTCAAATTTAAAGAATAATGCCAAACTAAATTTCTTTATGGGAGTCTACGAAAGTGGGGAGAGACCAGCTTATGTTGATAAACTGACCAATGTATTGGATAGGGCCATGATTTGCAGACTTAGGACAAGCTCTCATCAGTTAATGATTGAAAAAGGGAGACATCTTCAAATACCTTTAGAACAAAGAATATGTCCAATATGTAATATCTCTGTTGAAGATGAATTTCATTTTCTTTTTTATTGCAATTTTTATAAGACACAGAGAGATGATTTTAGTAACAAAATAAGTTCCATATACAAACAATACAATTTTATGAGCAACAATGAAAAAGTAAAACTTCTACTCAATAACAATTTTTCATTTGTACTGAAGATGTTTTCCAACTTTATATCAAACTGTTTAGAAATAAGAAACCACAAATTAATATAAAACCAATATATATTTACATTGTAAATTGTCTAAATTTCATCATCATTGTGTTTATTATACTTTATTATATATATACTTCTATTATCCATTGTGCCTAAACCAATTATTGTAATTGAGTTCGAGCAATAAATAAATTGAAATTGAATTGAAATTGTAACACACACACACTTTGCTTGACATAATAAATCAATGAATGACCCATTCATAAACTTTAGTCCCTCGTGACTTAATAGAAAATCACTAAAGCGTAAATAACGGAATTTAAAAGTACATATTAATCAATACTAAAAAGCGAAAGAGTGTGTTCAGGTTTTCATATTTTTTCTTTAATCTATCTAATAGTCTTGTATATGTTTATTTTTGTTTGTATTTATGCATATGTATTCTGTATGAGACTAATACTATTTAACAAGAAATAACTTATCTATATGACCCTGACATATAGATACTAACAAAAGGGAAATTTGCTAATGAAAGCTGTAATTAGCAAATAATTGTAACAGCTATTAGTGCAATAAATTATCTGTTATTTGAAAAAAAAAAGCACAATGCATGCTTCATAGGCTGGGTTCGACCTATATATTCCGCATGGATGACCACTTACAGAAGAAAGATTAAAGTCCATTCCCACTTTCTGACAATTTTGTGCCATATTTGTATGGTAGGTGCACCTTGTGATGCTAATCACAACATATGCTTTAGATGCTGGCTCTGATCCCCCATCCTTAAACCTTCCATGATGAGAAGTTTTTCCATGATAAAATGAGTTATTTTCCATGTTTTTCCATGGATTCAATGGAAAATTGTCCATGTTCAGCAGTAAGAAATATATTTCCATGGATTTCCATGGAAAGTTGATAAATCATGGAAAAAGTTCCATCGATATCCATGGGAAAAAAAAATTTAAGTCATGGAAATGGTCTTAGAAATTTTAACACATGGAAACTCATAGAAAGAAGAACTATAATCAAATTAAGCATGAAACATCATAGAACATCAAGATTTTGAAATAAATTGGCATGGTGTGTGTAAATGATAATACTTTTCTATAATATAAGGCTGAGAAGAAGTAAACTATAGCCATGTGAGTTCAATTATGATTTTTAAGTTGAGATAAAATCTCAACTTTTAGCCGTCGCAGGCGTTCCCCCAATTGTGACCCCTTTGAAATAGTTTGAAACAATTTAGTTTTTGCTTTCATTGTAACGTGCCATACAGCGTCTTGTTCTTGCGCGAACGAAAATAATTCTACACTGTATCCATATTACATGCATGTGCATCATACTACTGCCCAAACTTTAGAAGGAATCTGAATAAGCATATATTTTATAATGAGTAATTAAAATGTAAATAAAGTTAAAACTTGACCACTTCAACATGTTTAAGTATTTCATTATTGATTTAGGTCAAGTTTCATGTTGTTTCTGACAATTATAGCCTCAATTTAATATCAATAAAAGATGATAACCATGATTTGAAGCTTATTGGGTTTAAAAGTTTTTTCTTTGATATTATGCTGTAAACATTTTTTTGAAAGTACAAAAAAGACACTTATAAGTCATCAAAGAACAAAACAAAAAATAAATAAATATTATATTAATGAATAATTTGATCCTTTATTATGTAAGAAGTAAACAAAGATTTATGTACCAGAATTCTGGTGATATTAAGTTATTACTTCAAGGTGAATAGGCAATCATGATATGAGAAGACTTCCAGCAGACCTGTTAACCTATTATTATTTTCCATGGTTGACCAGGCCATGGACAAGTTTCCATGGAATTCCATGGAGTATTTGAACATATCTTTCCATGGTTTTCCATGGAAATCCATGGAAAACCATGGAATACCATGGGAAAAATTCCATTGAATACCATGGAAAATATTCCATGGATTTCCATGTTCCAATACTCCATGGAATTCCATGGAAAGTTTTTCCATGGAATTCCATGGAGGTGTTCCATAGAATTCCATGGATTTCCATGGAAAATCTAGAGAGGGGCTATAAAGGCAGGGAACTTTGTCTGTTTGGCACATTTTCTTGTTTGTCAGACTTTTGTAGAAAATGAATTTCTTGAAAAGTATAATAGCTAGGCAGCTGATACACTTGAGATTATTGTCTACACAACTGTTAACATGCTGTGTGACCCTGATCCTGATATTTGTATGTATTATATGTAGATATGCATATTAAGATTTCATAGTAATTGGCGAAATGATTTTTGTGAAAAATTAAGATTATATATATAAATATTTCACAGATTAATTGGTATTTGTGAAAGCTAAAACTCAGAAAAACTATTAGAGAAAATTTTAGGCAGTGATATAGTACTATTTCATCATTGACTATTCTGAATGTCTGTATACTAGTTTGAATATTGTAGGGTGAAAGAGCGACAGGATATGGAGTAGCTTTATTAACAACTCTCTTTGGTAGTCAATCCCAGAATCCTCTTCTGCAATATGTCGGCCCTGCTGTGTCAATCCAAGAAGTTATGGACATTGATTCTGAGGATTCCAACAAAAAACTACGTACTACTGCCTCTTGATGAAGATAATGCACACAGATACCGTAGTTAAAAACTGCTTTTTTGTTGAAAAAAATGTAAGAATGAAATTTAAAACTTTTGTTTATTCTCATTTGTATAAAAGGACAAGATATAATAAAAGCTAAACTTGGCCACCAAATTCATGTGAAATTCTGCATGTTTTTAGAAATATTGAATTGACATAAAACTTTTCTAGATTAGTTCTTAGGTGAATAAGGTATAAAAGTAAAATAACATTTTTACCAAAGTCTCATTTATTACATAACATTGTTAATGTCATCAAATTCTGCCAAAATGCACTTTTTTGTGAAAAAGTGTTTAAATCATGTAAAATTCGAGTGGTTTTGGCAAATTTGACTATGAGCCATACAGTTTACCACAATGATATTTTTGTGGTTTGTTAGTTTCGGGTTTTTTTAAATGATCATTTACACAAAAAATTGTAGTGGTAGTCAGTGTTGCTCATAGTATTTTGACAAAAAACTCAAAATTTGCATGTTATTTACAGTTTTTCACCAAATTATAATTTTTCAGCCACTATATGGAATTATTTTAAGATCACAATGGCTGTGATTGACAACTTAAGACATAGTTACCATGTCCTATGTCCTAAAGACAAGTGTTGTTATTAAAAAAAAATGAATATAGCAAGCATCACTTACATATTATTTTTATATCTTATATCACTCAAATAAATAGTTAGCATTATTTGTGTTTACAATTCTCAGTTAACCATGCCAAAAAGTCTGCATGTGAATGATGAACTGTTCAAAGAAGCAGAGAGGTACAAATGGGGCACTTAAATGATGAACTGTTCAAAGAAGCAGAGAGGTACAAATGGGGCATTTGAATGATGAACTGTTCAAAGAAGCAGAGAGGTACAAATGGGGCATTTGAATGACGTTCATAGAAGCAAAGAGGTACTAATGGGGCATTTGAATGACGTTCATAGAAGCAAAGAGGTTCCAATGGGGCATTTGAATGACGTTCAGAGAAGCAGAGAGGTTCCAATGGGGCATTTGAATGACGTTCATAGAAGCAGATAGGTACCAGTGGGGCATTTGAATGACGTTCATAGAAGCAGAGAGGTACCAGTGGGGCATTTGAATGACGTTCATAGAAGCATAGGGGTACTAATGGGGCATTTGAATGACGTTCAAAGAAGCAGAGAGGTTCCAATGGGGCATTTGAATGATGTTCAAAGAAGCAGAGAGGTACTAATGGGGCATTTGAATGACGTTCATAGAAGCAAAGAGGTACCAAGACGTTCCTAGAAGCAGAGAGGTACAAATGGGGCATTTGAATGACGTTCATAGAAGCAGAGAGGTACCAATGGGGCATTTGAATGACGTTCATAGAAGCAAAGAGGTACCAATGGGGCATTTGAATGATGAACTGTCCAAAGAAGCAGAGAGGTACCAAGATGTTCATAGAGGCAGAGGATACTAATGGGGCATTTGAATGACGTTCAAAGAAGCAGAGAAGTTCCAATGGGGCATTTGAATGACGTCCAAAGAAGCAGATAGGTACCAGTGGGGCATTTGAATGACGTTCATAGAAGCAGAGAGGTACCAGTGGGGCATTTGAATGACGTTCATAGAAGCAGAGAGGTTCCAAAGGGGCATTTGAATGACATTCATTCTATCTGCTTCTATGAACGTCATTCAAATGCCCCACTGGTACCTATCTGCTTCTATGAACGTCATTCAAATGCCCCACTGTTACCTATCTGCTTCTATGAACCTCATTCAAATGCCCCATTAGTACCCCTATGCTTCTATGAATGTCATTCAAATGCCCCACTGTTACCTATCTGCTTCTATGACATCATTCAAATGCCCCATTAGTACCCCTATGCTTCTATGAACGTCATTCAAATGCCCCACTGGTACCTATCTGCTTCTATGAACGTCATTCAAATGCCCCACTGTTACCTATATGCTTCTATGAACTTCATTCAAATGCCCCACTGGTACCTATCTGCTTCTATGAATGTCATTCAAATGCCCCACTGTTACCTATATGCTTCTATGAACTTCATTCAAATGCCCCACTGGTACCTATATGCTTCTATGAACGTCATTCAAATGCCCCATTGGAACCTCTTTGCTTCTATGAACGTCATTCAAATGCCCCACTGGTACCTGCGACACAACAATTAGTGGCTTTCGGATTTTATTTTATTCATGTACATTTCTGGTGAAACCATTCAAGTCATCCGTCTCCGACTACGTATGCCGCAGTGTGGATGGTGGGTTTGTAGCGGTTCCTTTCTGCATTTTTTCATTGGACCAAAACGCATTTTAAGTTCCTTCCATCTTCTGGGTATAAAAAACCGCAAAACCGCTTAAGAATAAACATATCATGCAGTCATAGACAAATATTGGGATTTCCATCTCTCAGATAAGTACAGATATTTGTTTGTCATAAGGTTTTGTTCGCTTTTTTGAATGACATTCATAGAAGCAGATAGGTAACAGTGGGGCATTTGAATGACGTTCATAGAAGCAGATAGGTACCAGTGGGGCATTTGAATGACGTTCATAGAAGCAGATAGGTAACAGTGGGGCATTTGAATGACGTTCATAGAAGCATAGGGGTACTAATGGGGCATTTGAATGACGTTCATAGAAGCAGAGAGGTAACAGTGGGGCATTTGAATGACGTTCATAGAAGCATAGGGGTACTAATGGGGCATTTGAATGACGTTCATAGAAGCAGATAGGTACCAGTGGGGCATTTGAATGACGTTCATAGAAGCAGATAGGTAACAGTGGGGCATTTGAATGACGTTCATAGAAGCAAAGAGGTACCAGTTCATTATTGGGCATTCAAATGTCAAGGAAGCTGAGAGGTACAAATGGGGCATTTGAATGACGTTCAAAGAAGCACAGAGGTTCAAATGGGGAATTTGAATGATGTTCATAGAAGCAGATAGGTACCAGTGGGGCATTTGAATGACGTTCATAGAAGCAAAGAGGTTCCAATGGGGCATTTGAATGACATTCATAGAAGCAGAGAGGTTCCAATGGGGCATTTGAATGACGTTCATAGAAGCAGATAGGTAACAGTGGGGCATTTGAATGACATTCATAGAAGCATAGGGGTACTAATGGGGCATTTGAATGACGTTCATAGAAGCAGATAGGTAACAGTGGGGCATTTGAATGACGTTCATAGAAGCAGATAGGTACCAGTGGGGCATTTGAATGACGTTCATAGAAGCAAAGAGGTACTAATGGGGCATTTGAATGACGTTCATAGAAGCATAGGGGTACTAATGGGGCATTTGAATGACGTTCATAGAAGCAAAAAGGTACTAATTGGGCATTTGAATGACGTTCATAGAAGCAAAGAGGTACTAATGGGGCATTTGAATAACGTTCATAGAAGCAAAGAGGTACTAATGGGGCATTTGAATGACGTTCATAGAAGCAAAGAGGTACTAATGGGGCATTTGAATGACGTTCATAGAAGCAGATAGGTACCAGTGGGGCATTTGAATGACGTTCATAGAAGCAAAGAGGTACTAATGGGGCATTTGAATGACGTTCATAGAAGCAAAGAGGTACTAATGGGGCATTTGAATGACGTTCATAGAAGCAGATAGGTACCAGTGGGGCATTTGAATGACGTTCATAGAAGCAAAGAGGTACTAATGGGGCATTTGAATGACGTTCATAGAAGCAGATAGGTACCAGTTCATTATTGGGTATGGAACGCCAGGACTGCCTTATGTTGGTCACCATCATTATACTCAGTCGTAACGTCATTATGCTCAGTCGTTACAACTTTATACTCAGTCGTTACAACTTTATATTCAGTCCTTACAACATTATATTCAGTCGTACCCACATTATACTCAGCGGTTAGAATATTTATACTCAGTCGTTATAACATTATGTTCAGTCGTTATAACATTATGTTCAGTCGTGTCAACATTATACTCAGTCGGGTCAACATTATGTTAAGTCGTTTCAACATTATACACAGTCCTTAAAACTTTATATTCTTTCGTTACTTTATTATATTCAGTCATTACAGCATCATACTATGCAGTTTTAACATTATACTCAGTCCTTTCTTTAGTTTACTCTGTTGTTCAATATTATACACTGTCGTTACAGCATTATATTCTGTAGTTATCACATTATACTCAGGCGTTACACCATTATACTCAGCTATTACACCATTATACACAGGCGTTACACCATTATACTCGGGCCTTACAACTTTATACTCTGTCATTTCATCATTTTACGCTGTCGAGACAAAATTATACGATGTCGTTACCACATTATAGTCAGGCGTTACAACATTATGCACCGTGGTGACAACATTATACTATGTGGTTACAACTTTATATTCAGTCGTTGGATCATTATAGGCTGTCTATTCAACATTATACTCTTGGGTTACAACATTTTACTCTGTGGTTGCATAATTATACACTGTCTTTCCAACATTATACTCTGTGATTACACCATTATACTTTGCTGTCACAACATTATACTAAGTTTGTGCAACATTATACTCAGTACTTTCACCATTATAATATGTGATTACAACTTTATACTATGTGGTTACAACATTATACCATAGACCTGTATATTAAATAGATTTGCAACTTGTTAATTGTCCAGTATATGTGTGAAAATATCACTGGTTGATAAATGAGAGTTGGTTTATTTTTCGAACTTCTCTAATGCCTTTCTATGGAATTAATCAGAATAAATTGCATTAAACAGAGAAAAGATTAAGGAATATCTGTGTGAAAATTTTATTTAATTTGGTTGAGAAATAAACATTTTGTGACAATTTAAAGTGAAAACTTTACGAAAATTTTGTAAAATATTGAATTTTCATAAAAACTAGGGTAGTATGAGCTCTTTTGAAACTCCTCTAAAGTGCCAAATGTTATAGAAATTATCTTAACACATGTAAAATCTTAAAACATTTAAGGATGGCTGTAAAAAAGAATCATTTAAAAATCTTAAATGGTTTTTGAGATATTACAGTATAAAGTTGTACTTTTCAAATTGTTTATTTTTTTTGAAATCTCGTTTATTTGCATGAGATATTGTGAGATTTCACCAATTTGCAAATCTATTTAATATACAGATCTATGATTATACGCTGTCGTTACAACATTGGGTGCTCTTTTAAGTGGTTGTAACTCGGGGGAAATCGGAAATCAACGACCATTTCCGAACTCGGATTTTTTTGTAAGATTAAATTTTACACTCACCGCCTAACAAAATGGCAAGTATGGTCAGGCGATTCTGTTTAATATGGATAAGGGCACTCTCGCCGAGCTTTTTCTTGAACAAAAAAAATTGATATAAAAATCGCCAAGCAATTATCAGACGACGAACTTGCCGTTCTTGGTGTCGTTACAATAGGGGACGGGATCTGTTTAAGGGAATCGCTGACGAAGTCACAAGCGGGACCACAAGACACGTGCAACATCCGGACAGATGAAGAAGAACCATTTACGAGTAGTGATATTGTATCTGATCTCTTGATAAATTAATTTCAATCAACCTACAGGGTGGTAAAAACATTTTAAACTCGTATTTTCATTTTTGTATCATGAAAACAGAACAGATGCGATCTTTTAATTAAGGTTCATGGTTACACTTCGAATGAAATGACAGATATTTGACCTATTTTCTAGTCTCATGATGTACGACTTAAACGACAAATAGAAACACAAAATGAAGTGTAGCAGCGTCTAGATATAAAATTGTCGATCATTTTCCCTTCCAGTTTACAAGTTTTCTCTATTCATTTTCTTTCCGTTCAAATTGTTCCATAAATAAAGTATGAATTACCCCTAAATAACATTCCATAAAACCGATTGTGAGTAGATTTAATAACACCAATAATGAAATCTGGAGGCCAAATGACAGGGCATTGTTGATAATTGGCTATATTTGGGTGCACTGAAAAGCGCAAAGAAAATGCCCCGGCAAAACGGACCAAGTGTATAGTGTATATGTACAAATTACTAAAAGTTTATACAAAAATATTTATCTAGTCGCTGCTATGTCTTATTAAGCAATTGAATGTGCAGTTTAGGCTCCACATAGACTGAAAAAAGACGTAAAATATCTGTCATTTTTTCCGAAGTGTACAGATGAACCTTAAAGTACATCTAACCTTTTAAAAACTTGGGATTGTTATTGGATGTGTATCATAGTCGATTAATAGAACTGCCTTGAGCCAATTCAACCTCAAACCTATATACAGTGTATACGTAAAGATGATGGCGTATTTGCATCATATAGCAAAGTACTATAAACTATTTAGCTTGTACTTTAGATGAGGCCAAATAAAAAATGTGTGTTGCAGGTTTCCCTACCTACCCTTATTTTATCATGCCGATCCTAGCCTTTTATTGATATTTTTCCTTAAGCACCGTTAAACTTGAAATCAACTCCCCATTAACTCAAGGTAAAAAAATTAAAAAAAAAATGCTTACTATCCTTTCTTAAATTATTTACCGACCCCATTTTTTTCAGGGATGAAACCGGAAACACATACTTTTTTGTTGGCCAAATAAGTAACGCTAATTATCAAAGTATGTTTCTAAAGCATTTGTGAAAGAAAAAAACATGGCGGATAGTGATGGGCGGGCGTGTGCTGACCGGAAGAAAAACGTTGGATTTGCATAGTCTGAAGAAGTCTCAACTGTTTATAGACAATGTATAGTGTCGACTTTATGAAGAAGTTTGCAGATACAAATTTTGGTCTTCCGAGAACAGTGCTATGGGTAAACCGAAGCGAAAGCGACTGAATTTAAGTGAGTCCAGCATGCAGTCGAACACACCCACAACACCCCAAAACAATTTAACCTATAACGCAGTACACAACGCCAACCAGGCCTTATATGGACCACCACCAGTTATATCTTCACCCGGTTCTATATATCACACCTTACAACCACCGATGCAAAATATGTACACTTCAACGCCGGTTCACAATTTGGTACAACCGAATACACATCCAATTGTCACGGGACAAGGTCAAGGTTATCCCGTATCAACAATGTCAACAAATCAATTTTCAAGTGATGATGGAGTACAGGGGTTCAATTTACAACCGAATTTACCAGTTATATTGCAAGATATACAGATGAGGTTAAAAAAACTGGATCTGCTTGATAGCGTATGTGAAAGATTATCAATTATTGAGCGAAAATTTGATGCGGTTGATAAAGATATTTATCAGTTAAAGCAAACTGTTCAGAACCAGGATCGAAAATTAACTGTTAATGATACTGATATGGCACAGTTTCATAATAGAATATCAGATTTAGAGTTCTCCCGCAGAGAGTTAGAAACACAAACGAACGATCTACATGAAACCCTTTTAGAACAGCAAACAAGATCTATGAAGTACAATCTCATATTTGAAAACATACCTGAAACATTTAGTCCAGACCCAAACATTAAAGAAGACACCGAAGCTGTTTTGCGACACTTCATTGTAAATGAACTGAAGTTGACTGACACGATTGAATTCCAAAATGTCCATCGTCTCAAAAGAAATAATGACCATAGAAAAACACGAGGAATAGTGGCTAGATTTGTTCATTTTAAGGACAAAGAATCCGTTATCAAAGCAGCACAAGAAAACCTGAGGGGCAAACCACAAAAAGTCTACACACAGTACCCACAGGAAATTAGCAATCGGCGTAAGGAGCTTGTTCCGATAATGAAAGAATTTAGAGACCAAGGTAAACGAGCAACTTTAGTGGTTGACAAGCTTTATGTAGATGGTCAGCGTTTTGTGCCAGGTGAGCAGGCAGCCAGAGGACAAGATAGAAATTTAACTGGAAATCAGCATGTCAGATTCAAGTAGGACAGGCGGGATAGAGAGAAAAAATGTACTTTAAATAAAGAATTTTGTCATTTAAATAAACTGAAAATATGCTGTCTGAATGTTTGTGGACTTAAATCAAAGTTGTTAAATCCAGATTTTTTGTTATTTATTAAGAGTTATGATATACTTTTATTTCAAGAAACAAAAACTGATATTTATGATAAGTTAGATTTGCCTGAAGAATATTATTCTAAGGCAAAACATAGAAAGAAATGTTCAAAAAAATCAGGTGGTCTCATTATTGTTTATAAAAGTTCTTTAAATGAAATCATTGAATTCTTAGATTCTGATTCAGATTTTGTTTTATGGATGAGAATGAAAAGTAATAGGTTAAAATTTGATCTATTATTAGGCTGTATTTATATTCCTCCAGAAAATACTAAGTATGCATCAGATGAGGCTTTTACTGAGATAGAATCTGAAATGTTTGATTTTTATAAATCTGGTGAAAAAATTTGTCTTCTAGGTGACTTTAATGCTAAAACAAGTAATTTGACAGATTTTGTGAAACCTGATGAATCATTATTAGATATTTTTGATTTGTATGATGATCCAGATCTTATAACTTTTATGTATGACTATGAAAATTTATTATGTCTCCCCTTCCCAGAAGGGGGAGACATATTGTTTTTGTGTCAGTTCTTCTTCTTCTTCTTCTTCTTCTCATACAAAGCATGTCCGGGCCATAACTTTTTTATCCTTTGAGATAGGGCTTTGATATTTGGCATGAGGATGTATCACCATAAGACGATGTGTCGCGTACCAGAATGACCTTGACTTTTGACCTTAAGGTCAAATTAATGCTAATTTTACATCCAAAGTGTTCCGGGTCATAACTTTTTTGTTCTTTGACAAAGGACTTTGATATTTGGCATGTGGATGTATCACAATGAGACAATGTGTTGCGTACCAGAATGAACTTCATATGACCTTGACCTTTGACCTCAAGATCAAATTAATGCTAATTTACATCCAAAGTGTTTCGGGCCATAACTTTTTTGTTCTTTGACATAGGGCTTTGATATTTGGCATGTGGATGTATCACCATAAGACTATGTGTCGTGTACCATCATGACCTTCGTATGACCTTGACCTTTGACCTAAAGGTTAAATTAATGCTAATTTTACATGGAAAGTGTGTCTTTGCCTTAATTTTTTTGTTCTTTGACTTAGGGCTATAATATTTGACATGTGAATGTATCACCATGAGACGATGTGTTGCATACCAGAATGACCTTCATATGACCTTGACATTTTACCTCAAGGTCAAATTAATGCTTATTTTACATCCAAAGTGTTCCGGGCCATAACTTTTTTGGTTCTTTGACAAAGGGTTTTGATATTTGGCATGTGGATGTATCACCATGAGACATGTGTTGCATACCAGAATGAACTTCATATGACCTTGACCTCAAGATCAAATTAATGCTCATGTTACATCCAAAGTCTTCCGGGCCATAACTTTTTTGTTCTTTGACATAGGGCTTTTATATTTGGCATGTGAATGTATCACCATAGGATGATGTGGTGTGAACCTGAATGACCTTCATATGACCTTGACCTAAAGGTTGAATCAATGCTAATTTTACATGGAAAGTGCGTCTGTGTCATAACTTTTTTGTTCTTTGACATAGGTCTATAATATTTGACATGTGCATGTATCACCATGAGATGATGGGTCGCCTACCAGAATGATCTTATGACCTTGACCTTTGACTTCAAGATAAAATTGATGCTATTTTTACAGGTTAAACATGTCTGGGCCATATATATTTTAATCCTTTAAACAAAAAGCTTTGATTTTTATACGACCGCAAAATTTTTGCGATCGTATAATGTTATGGCGATGTCGTCGTTGTCGTTGTCGGCGTCGTCGTCGTCTGTGGACATTTGGTTTCCGTGCGATAACTTGAGTAAATATTGACCAATTGATATGAAATTTGGAAATGAAGTTTGTAACGACTAAAGGAAGGTTGGTATCGTATTTGGGGTTTGTGGCCCCTACTGTTTTAGCAAAAAGGGCCAAAAGGGGCTAAATCGGATGTATTGACAAAACTGTTGTAGAATGTTTATTATTCATTCAATTTTGAAAATTCTTTTTTTAATGAATTCATCATTAAATTCTGTCAACTAAATGTGTCAACGGTTTCAATATATATTGCACCGTTATATTGCTATAGGGGGTCAAAAAGGGGCCACACCCAAAAAATTGACTTTTTTATTTGTGGTCCGATTTTCAAAATCTTTTTTTCATTAGAATCCTTATAAAAATCCCTGCCTGCGTTTTTCAATCAGATTTGAAATATCTCTAACCGTTTTTGAGAAATTAGGGGTTGAAGGGGCCAAAAACGCCATTTTTCAAAGTCTGTTTAGGCATATAGTTATATACTAAAAATAAAGTTGTAGTGGGCCAGCCAATTGTTATGAAGTTTTAATATGATGATTATATCCAGTAAAGGAATGTTGGTATTGAATTTGGGGTTTGTAGCCCCTGCTGTTTTAGAAAAAAAGGTCAAAAGGGGCTCAAATGGGTGTATTGACAAAACTGTTATAGAATGTTTATTATTCATTCAATTTTGAAAATTCTTTTTTTTTGAGTTCATCATTAAATTCTGTCAAGTAAATGTGTCACTGGTTTTGATAAAAATTGCACCGTTACATTGCTATAGGGGGTCAAAAAAGGGGCCACACCCAAAAAATCGACTTTTTTATTTGTGGTCCGATTTTCAAAATCTTTTTTTCTTTTGAATCCTTGCAAAAATCCCTGCCTGTGTTTTTCAATCAGATTTGCAATATCTTTAACCATTTATGAGAAATTAGGGGTCAAAGGGGCAAAAAACACCATTTTTTAAAGTTTGTCAAGGTAAATAGTCTTATACCAAAAATTAAGTTGAAGTGGGCCAGCCAATTGTTATGAAGTTTTAATACACTAAATAAATGTTGGTATTGAATTTGCTGTTTGTGGTCCCTGTTGTTTTATAAAAAAAGGGGCTAAAACGGGTGTATTGACAAAACTGATGTAGAATGTTTTTTATTCATTAAATTTAAAAAGAAAATTTTGGTCCAATTTTCAAAATCTCTTTTTATTGGATTCCTTATGAAAATCTCTGTCTTAATTTGCAATATTTCTCTTACAATTTTTGAGAAATAAGGGGTCAAAGGGCCAAAAATGTCAATTTTAAAATACATGTATATAAATAAGGCTTATTTTTGTATTAGATCATAGATTTTTAAGTAAGTACATATGTGTCAAATATGCATTTTAAAGTCCACCACAGGATGCATGTGTCAAAAAATTTTGTAAGTCCACAATGGGCTTCATGTGACAAAAGCAATAGACTATCCATATTGGGCCTCCAACGAACAGGGTTCAACTTGTTGCGGTCGTATCATGCTGCGCTCGGCGTAGCTTTTTATTGACATGATAATGTGTCATCATGGGAACAATGTGTCACTAATGTTAATGACCTTGACCTGTGACTACAATGTCAAATAAATGCTAATTTGGCATGCAAAGCTTTCCAGGACATAACTTTTTTATCCTTTGACATCGGGCTTTAGAATGTAGATGTGTAATTATTAAACAATTTGTTGTACAATGTATGTCATTGTGACTTTGACCTTTTGACCTCAAGGTTGAACTTGTGTTTTTAAGGAAGGGGAGACATCAGTTTTAGTGCGCTAAAACAGTTTTTCCTAGTTACGAGCTGGTCTTCCTTTAGAAAGAACAAGTACTTGTACAGGTAGACCTAATACATATGGCCATAAACATTACTGTTAGATTTTTGTAGAAAAAATAATGTATATATTATAAATGGTAGAGTTGGAAATGATAAGTTTAGGGGTGAGCGTACTTGTAAAGACTTAACTATAGTAGATTACTGCTTGTGTTCATCTAACCTGTTGTCTTATATATCTGCATTTGAGATAGGGGAATTCTCATCCATGTTCTCGGACGTTCATAAACCGATTTTTTTAACTCTAGATAATTTTATGCATTTAGAAACAGGGAATCGTGAAACTGATATAAGTAAGAATAACATAGATAGAGCGAGGCGTTGGGATCACGGAAAATCTGATGATTTCATTGGTCGCATTGTTGAGAATGAAAAGTTTACTGATTTGAATTTTATGGTCGATGAGCTTAGTAATCTTCAGAATGCGAGTAGTGAAATCGACGTCGAGAATATTAACGCGATAGTTGATAGTATTTACACACTTCTTAATGATACTGCTAAAGCAACCTTTGGCATCGTTCGAAAAAAATCTTCTGTAAGCAAAAGCAATAATCGTCCGTGGTTTGATGATAATTGCAAACAAAAGAGGCGCGAGTTCAATGTAGCAAGAAAACAATATAATGATACGAAAACTGAAATAAATCGGTTAATTCTAGCTAATGCTAGTAAGGACTACAAGAGTGCTATGAACAAAGGTTTTCAAAAATTTCAAGATACGATAACATCTGAAATCCGATTGTCTTCAAAGGCTAATCCAAAAAAATTTTGGAAGCTTTTGAATCGTGTCTCTGAAAAGAAGAGCAATACGGTTGATGTATCATTGCAAGAATTGTATGAATATTTTAAAGAAATGAATACGTCTGATGACGATGAAGCGGTTCCCGATATAGAAGTAAATAACGAAATTAATTTCGAAAATGATGAAATTTTGAATTCTCCTATAACTAGTGCAGAGATAGAAAATGTTGTAATGAATCTTCAAAATGATAAGGCAACTGGTTTTGATTGTGTAACTAACGAATACATAAAATACTCATTACATGTTATGATTCCTATATATGTAAAATTGTTTAACTTTATTTTTGATAAGGGAATTGTTCCAGAAAGTTGGTCTGTTGGTATTATAACTCCGGTATATAAAAATAAAGGGAGTCAAAAAGAACCAAAAAACTATAGAGGTATCACTTTAATGAGCTGTCTTGGGAAGGTATTTACGGGTATTTTGAATGATCGATTAGCTAGATTTTCAGATGAAGTTAATCTAATTTCCCATTCTCAAGCTGGATTTAGAAAGTTACACTCAACTGTTGACAATATTTTCATTTTACAATCACTCATTAGTTTATATCTTTCAAAGAACAAAAAGATTTTTTGTACTTTTGTAGATTTTAGTAGAGCGTTCGATACTATTTGGAGATCCGGACTGTGGCAAAAATTGCATAAAAATAATATAAAAGGAAAATGTTATAATGTTATATATAACCTTTATCAGAATGTTAAATCATGTGTGACAAAAAATGGCATTTACTCCGATTTTTTTGCTTGTAACATAGGGGTTCGTCAGGGAGAAAACCTATCTCCCTTTCTATTTTCATTGTTCATTAACGATTTAGAAAGCTTTTTACAAACCAATGGTATAGAATCATTAAGTCTTATTGATAATTTAAGTAGTGATATGTTAGAATATTACTTAAGAGTTTTCCTACTTCTTTATGCAGACGATACTGTTCTTATCTCGGAAAGTGTTGAAGGCATGCAAAATATGCTAAATTCTTTTAGTGATTACTGTAATGAATGGAAGCTTCATGTTAATGTCGACAAGACAAAAGTAGTGATATTCTCTAAAAGAAAATTTACTCAAAATGTAAAGTTTATGTTTAATGATAAAGAACTCGATATTTGTGATTCTTATAACTACTTGGGTATTCTTTTCAATTTCAATAATAATTTTGAAAAGGCAAAGAGAAAACTTGTTCAGCAAGAGTAGTGAGGAAATGACAATTCTGCGTCAAAACCATTTTTCAAGCAGAAATTCTGCATAAATTCCAAATTTTTGGGCCTGGGAATGCAAATGGGTCTTGAGCGTCTTAGGGATGCTGAAAATTGCTTTGGGGCGAGGTATCTGAGGCTTGGAGGGTCTTTTCCGATGAGGAGATGCCTCGTCGGAAAAGATTATTTTCTTGCGTAATTCTTAGTCAATTATCTCCCCTGATTTTTTGGGGAAAATAGCATTTTTTCAATTTATTCGCGCCGTAAACTAAGGAGAGGAGAAAGAACCCTCCAGATTTCCTAGAATATGCTTCTGGTGAGATTTCAATAATTTTTACTAGGGTCCGAAGGCATGCGGGAAAAAAATTTGCAAATTATTTAGGCAATAAACACCTTCTCCCAAGCAAGTACTGGAATTAGGTAGTATAAATACCGGTCGAAAATCAATATTAGTAATACTATGCACAAGCTTGGTGATCGAGAAAAATCACCATCCTACCTTCAAAAATTTAAAAAATTGAATGGAATAAATAAAATGATGCCATCCAAGATAATTATGGATCGCAACGAAGATTCCGTCTGCGAAGATAGCAGACCAACTTCATCTCCCGAAAAGCAGAAATACTGCAATGTCCCACTGAAAAGGAGGAAGGGGCAGCTTTGCAAGGGAAAACCGGGGAAAGATGGACTTTGCTGGAGGCAGTCCCCGCAGCAAGATGACGCCTATCAAAAGGGTAAAAAAAAAAAAATTCTCGACAGAATACATTTTGTCTACCAGATTTTCTCCTTCGAAAAGGAAGAGAAAATTTAGCATGGACAAGGGCAAAATACAAAACGTCTACCAACCTAAATTTCCGCTAATCCCGGCCCGGGTAGACATTTTTCCACCACACGCCCCAAAATATGGCCATCGGCGAATAATATTAAAAATTTCTTCTACCCCCCATAAATGGCACAAGTCGAGATTTTCGAATATCCGGAAGCAGACACACGCGACCGGGTACCCAGAAAGACGGTTATGGACGGCACATCGAGGAAGGCGGAGAAGATTTTGGCGACCGTGGCGATGCGGAATTGCGAGACCAAAGTGGGAGACCTGGATTACAACAAGTACGGCGCGAAGGGACACACCCTGCAGCCCATATCGGATTTTTTCGTGGATAATTTCGTCGTCTCGCTACCGATGGACCAACAATACGTCGAGGAGGGCGCCCCGGGGCAAAAGAAGAGCAATGGCCTATGCAGCTGGCAAAACAAGATGGTAAGGAAAGCCCTAGACCAGATGGGTCTGGAAACAAAGGATCTAAAGGCTAATGGGATCCGCGGGCCCCGACAGACTTTTAAAATCGCTTGCCCGGACGAGTCCATCGATAGGGTCCTGGATGCCCTTCGCACGGATATTCTTTCGGACCATGGGATTCTCCTAGACGACGTGGATATAACCAGGGATTTTGCAGGCAGCTTCGATCGCACCACCCTTCGCGACCATATGCTGGCCAACCATGGCTTTCGCATGCAAAATCGCAAGCACAATGCTATGGATTTGGACGATAAGTATGCCTTTGCAGACAAGGACGACGATATGGGGGATGGCGAAGATGCACCAGAGGCCCCCGACGCCCCCACCATCCTGCGAAATACCAAAAGCGTGGGCGGCAATTGCCTTACATATATGGACGAGCATGGTGGGCATCCGATCCGCAGCAAAGTCTACAACAAATTTGTGCAAAGCCTGGAAAGTGCATCCGTGGCCGGCAATATGGGCTACCATCTTTGGGATTGGTGCAATAATCCGGGCAACCGGCTAAGGGAGACCATCGGGCGAAGCTTGGAGCACGGACTTACCAGGGTAGAGGCCACCTTTTACAAAGTGGTGCCGACGATGCAAGATATCGAGCAAGTGCTGGGGCGGTGGCAAAAGTACCTTGTAAGAGATATTTGCTTTTCCACCCCGCCGCGGAAGCAGTGGGAGGCGCTGGCCGAGCAGGTAAAATCCAATACCATGGTCGTCTGCAAAAAGACGAGGCAAATCCTCCTCGCGCATTGGGCAAACCAATATACTGGGAAAGTGGGAGGAATCTTTCGAAAATGCCCCCAAAAAGAAGATTTTGCCACGGCCGTGCAGTGGATGGCGAGCGAGCTTACCTTCGACCTACCCATCCACATCCTTTACTTGCATGTGGATAAGGAGAAAGATATGCTCGAAATCGGCACCCGAAGCTTCCAAAAGGTGGGCTGCAAGGATCCTCGCATCCGCATGGTGGAGTCTGTCCATATTTACAAGCATTGGGGCGAGACGGAGGAAGGGCCTCCCAAAACCCCAGAAGAGATGGGCATGCCCCCGATCGGCCCCCTAAATTTTTATATCGCCACCAAGCGGGCAAATAAGGGTAGTAAGCGAAGATTTGGCTTCGAAGAGATGGAAATTATCCGGCAGCCAGTCCTTATCGGGGAAAAGACGGCGGCCAAGGAGCTTGTGGATGCCAATGTCGTCGAGGAGAGAGCGCGCTATATTGGGGAAAAGATGGAGCTTCGACGCCAGGTTGCGGAGCAAAAGGCCCTGGATAAGCGTCGCAAAGAAGAGGAAGAAAATCGTCTCCACACCGCCTATTTAGCGCTTTACCAGTCGACTCCGGGGAAATTTGGGCCAGGCGATGTGGGTAAGACTTTCCGGGTGCACACCATTGGGGAATCCTATGGTCGCTACGGCGCATACTATTTTCTGCACACCGACCAAGGCGTCTACTATTCGGATCCAACCAGCAAGCGATCGATCCCCAATATTTTGCGATACATTCGCCAGGATAAGCATAAGGGTCGTAAAATCTACTCCCTCCTCGGCAAGGAAATCTACTCCATAAAAGTAGAGGCATGGCGAAGGGCAAGCCATAGCGGATATTACTATGCCGCCACCACCCTCTCTGCCTCCTCGTTGCTAAAGCAGAAAGTCGACGAAAAGGAGACCCTGCAGCAGGAAAGTGGGGAGCCGGAAGAATGGCTTTGCTCGAAGGAGCCCCCAGTAGACCCTTTTGCCTTGCGCACCATCGATTACCAAGGCAAGCCTAAGGATTTGGTCCGGCTCGAAAGCTTGGAGGTGGGCTGCACCATCGAGGTCGTGGGTATTTGCACAAAGATATTTAATCGCCGCGAGACCCACGTCTACCTGGGCAAGGATGGGAAATATTATCGAGGATCCTACTTTTCCATGCGGGAAGTGGGCGAAAATCCAAAGGGGATCTTTAGCCTGGTGCCCAAGGGGCTTAGGATTACCCCCACCAAGGGTCGGGAGATGGCCGTGGAAATGGTAAAAAGCTCCTGCCGTGCTTAGTCGGTCGGGTAAAAAAAAAGGCTGCTAAGGGTGGGCGATGGATCAAACGCTATGGGGCGATGGGAGGCGATGGATCAAACGCTATGGGGCGATGGGAGGCGATGGATCAAACGCTATGGGGCGATGGGAGGCGATGGATCAAACGCTATGGGGCGATGGGAGGCGATGGATCAAACGCTATGGGGCGATGGATCTAACGCTATGGGGCGATGGGAGGCGATGGATCAAACGCTATGGGGCGATGGGATTTTTTTTCTACCCTTGGTTGGGTGGGAAAAAATTCTTGTAGGATGGTTAGGGGGGGGAAGCTCGGATCCGCATCCTATGCTCTTGCCGCGATTCTTTTCCCACCTAACCCTTCCATGCAATGCTTTTGGGCGAAGGAAAGGATTTCTACCTCCTCGTCGGCGTCGATTGCTAGGAAATTGCAGATATCGAACCATAGGCGAAGCCCGCTGCGGGAATCTTCCATATAATACCAGGTTTCGCTGTCGAGGGGGCACTTAGCGTATAGGGGGTAGCCTAGGACTGTGCATATTTCGCCGGGTTTTTGGCCTTTAGCGTAGCGAGAAAATTTGCCCTGCGCCACCGTTTGGATTTTAAGCATCGGGGCTAGGATTTCTTCGTACTCTTTTTCCGTCCTTTTGCTTTCCATCTTGCGTATTTCTTTGGGAAGATCCGCGTATTTTTTCTAATTCGGTAGCCTTGGCTTTGGAAGCGGAAATTTAGGTTGGTAGACGTTTTGTATTTTGCCCTTGTCCATGCTAAATTTTCTCTTCCTTTTCGAAGGAGAAAATCTGGTAGACAAAATGTATTCTGTCGAGAATTTTTTTTTTACCCTTTTGAGCCTAACATACGTCTCGAGGGCATCCAGCTTTTCCTGGTTATCGAACATCTGATCTTCGAGGGTTTTATCTTTCTCTGCATCCCCAAGGCCAGGTCCTGCCAGTTCTTTGCATACCATCCTTTCGTAATTGGCTCGTCGGCACCGGTCCCCTCGGGAAGATTGTGAATGGCATGACCCTGCATATCTATTTCACCCGTCATCCTCCCGCCGGCCATGGGTAAGCACTTAACCACTTCTTTCTCGATACGATCCAGACGTTTCTTCTCAGCCTCTAGCGCCTTCGAGGTTACTTCGACCGCCGCCTCCAGATCATCGATATCTTTCATACCATCTTTCAATTGCAGGTTGACCCAGCGCTTCGTCACAGCATCCGACCCCTCCTGAGGCAACCCCAGGCTAGTGATGCGATGATCGTTCATATCGAGATCCTGGAGCATCCGCCAGAGCGATACCCTTTTTCTTGCATGTGAACCGAACTTATCCATTTATCTATAGTGAGAAAATCACGTCGTCGATCGATCGCCCATCCGCAAGCATCTTCAGCACGTAGAGGCAAAAGTGCCCGCATACTACGTCCCCGCGCCTCTGCAGCTCATCGGTGCTATATCGAATCTCGGGCCGCAAATAGTCGATCATCTCGTCGGGCGGAGGCAGGCCGTAGGGGTCGAAGTAAACTTTGAGTCCTCCGCGCTTATGCCAGCACGTCCAGTGCGTGCCGGGGCCATGGAAGTCGTCGTGATTCAGGATGCCGCATTCGATGGGGCGTGGGGTGGGTGGTAGGGCATCGCACATGAATATTCCTCTGAATCGAGAGATTTTCAGGGCAGATGCAGCATCCTCGAGCTCTAGGTTCGAGAGGGGCTTGTGGGGGAGGATCAAGTGATGGACGCGTATGCTGCTCATTTATTTAGATTCGGTAGTGGCCGTGTGCGAGGGTGCTGACGCCGTCTGGGAGGATGTGGCGCTTATCGTCGGAGGATGAGAGCGATTTCTTGCAGGTTTCTAGGGTGAGAATCTGGTGATGCCTGCTGCGGATGATATTCATCGAGCGGTATTTCTCCTTGCCCGTGTCCAGGCACTCCTTGTAGTCTGCAAAGGTCAGTTCGGATTCGACCACGCTCTTCTTCACACCTTTAGCCCTCTTACATTCCTCGCGATCCACCTTGAAGGCATATGCTTTCGGACGGAGTCCCACGTACTCGGTCATCGGCTGGCCGGCGCACTCATCCTTGAATTTGCCTATCACTTTCTTATTCACGCCGGCCACGATCCCGGAGGCATGGTCTGGGGCATAGTTGGACGTATCGAAGCGCTGATGCACGCTCTCCGCCATATCCTTATATGCGTCCACCGTCTGGATATCGCAGATCAAGCTATCCGTATCCGTATAGCAGATGCTGAGTCGGTCGCCATACCGAGGCTTCAGATAATCATAGACGAAGTCAGCCATTAGGGTCTTTGATAGATCAAGGATGGAGAACCCTAGGTAGATGGGTTTATCGAAGACCAGTTTGGTGCGATGCAGATGGACGGCAGCCAGATCTTCGCTGAAGATCGTCCTACGCTTGAAGTTTGGCTTGGCCACTAGCTTCCGGGCGATCTTCTCGCTATTGACCAGCCGCACGTCCACCCTATTGCGGATATTCTCCATGGTCTTCCCGAATACCGAGTTGACCATGAGCTTGAAGAAATCCTTCTCGAAGTCGGTGGTGGCTAATGCCCTGCAAGTCGTATTCTTCTCCACGTAAGCCCTCAGCCATGGGCTCTGGGTGAATCGGAGGACGCGATGGACCTTCTTCAGCTTCAGACCCCGGGCAAGATACTTCTTGAGATTCACGTAGTGGACCACGTATTTCTCCTTGTCATGGAGGTTGGCCACCAGCTTCCTGACTCCATTGATCACCATGGATTCCGGCGCGAGGGGGTAATCGTTATGTCGATCGTGGAGCTCCTTGGGATATTCGAGATCCACTTCCAAGATGAATCCTTGCTCATCCTCTTCGCCGAGCGTGCTGAGGTCTGGGACTTCCGAGGGATCGATCCACTTGAAATCTCCGGTGGGCAGGGGCCGACTCATCGCCCACCCGTAGAGATTATTGGCATCCAGATACATCAGATAGTTGGTCGGCTTGCTCGGATCGAAATCTTGCACGTAGGGATTATTCGCCCGAGCATATCTCTGAGAAGCCATGGTAAGTCCCCCGCGTATCCCCTTCTCGATCATGAGCAGCATATCGGGATCGGTGATGAGATCAAGCTTGATATCGCTAACCTTGAGCGCGGCGTCATAGGCTAGTCCTGGCGCGGTATAGTAGTGGGCAGGGTCGAGACCATAGTGCTTCATGCAGATTTCGCGGAAATTCTCGAAGACGTCGGCGAGCAAGATCACGTCGGTCTCGAGATAGAGGTCGTGGTAATCGCGCATGGTCTTGCATCCGAAGGCCTCCCATACCATCTGAGCGTGCGCGTAGTCTTCCTCGCTGATATGCTCACCAGTGAGCGTGCTGCGGAAGGCCTCCTTGGGTGGGAGCTGGATTTCCTGGAGCCTCTCGAACCTATCCATATAGTCGTAGGGGTAGACGCCTTTGCGTAGCAGCAGATTCGAGTGATCCCCCCTCTGCCCGGTCGCCTCGGTCGGAATATCGTAGCCTTCATCCATCTCTTTGATCGTGAAGGTGATATCCGCCCCGACGACTTCCTTCACCCTCTGGGAGCAGCCTTGGAGAATCTCTGGTAGCCTGGTGCGTGGGATCTCCTTCTTATGGATCATCAGCCCATCGAATACGAGCGCCCCCACCTCGATCTCCTGCTCGGTCAGGTAGTCGAAGGCCGCCATCAGAGCCTTATTCTCCAGGGAGCACATGACGTAATTCACAGTCGTGCCCTCGATATTATAGTCCGTCCCCCTCTTCTCCTTAGATTCGCAGGCAAGCTTGTGCAGATCAGGATTCAGCTTGATCACTTCCTCCATGATCTGCCTCATTCCCCCATAATATTCCCGGAGCCATGCTGGTGCATCATGCTTGAGTCTGACGATCTTCCCATTGATGATGGCGAGTAGGTAGGTTTTGGCATCGTCCCGGCTGATTCCCTCGTAGGTCATCAGGTCCGCGATTAGCCTCTCCCGGTCGGCGATATATGCGTCGAGCCCCGTGCACGCGATGCCATTTTCATGGCAATACCAGGAGAGCAGAGTCGGATGTGCATTTTTCATATCGATATCGATCATATGATCTGCGCAGAGGGTATGCCGAATTCGGCGGCTGATATTCTGGAGACCGATCTTCTCGCTGGTCCAATATCTCCCGAAGCCATGGCGCTGGTAATATCGCATCGGGCACTCCCCCAGGGCATTGGTGCGGGCCAAGTAATCCTGCAAGAGCGTCAGCTGAGCATCCTTATCCACCTTCTCTCCCTTGATATATCGACTCCCCAGCTCGTACTCTTCCGGGTGCGTCACGATATGCTTCAGCTTTTCCCGGTCGATCACTTCGCGCAAGGTGATGCTTCGCCCATTCTCCGACTCAAAGTGTCCAATCTTGAAGAGCCCCGGATCCATCGGCTTGGCCCCAAATTCCCGCCTCATATTGGTGAAAGCATCGGCCGGCGTGGATTCTACCAGCTTCTGCAGACTTGCCCCCATGAACTTGAAGCTATCGATGAATCGCAGGTGCTGGTAGAGCGTCTTCATCTTCCCTTTCTTATCCTTGTATGAGCCGACCGCCACGCTCTTGGTGAATGATATGTAGCGCTCCTCAGTATTGGGGATGCAGTCGATCTTGCCCTCAGTAGCCCCCAGTGCCTTGATGAAGAGATGGGCATCGTAGCCTGCCAGATTATGGAAGATGACCGGGATAAATTTCGGCGCCTGATAATTCAGATTGCAATCGTTGTGCGCGGCCCCTCTGAATCTGCCCGTGAAATGGCAATGGTCCCTCACCTTATCCTCCCCAAGCTCCTGGTCGCAGATGGAGCACTTGGTGGCTTCCGCGAAGGCGATCTTATCTTCCTCCGTCATCACCATGGGCTTCTTGAAATCGTTCTGCTGATAGATCTCGTGGATATCTTTCGTCAGTCGATCCACGAAGATTTGACCCAAGTCCTCCCCTTCCTTCTGCATGGTGTAGATCACCGGCTCCTTGACGAATACCGTCTCATCGAAGCACTTGATATGATAGCAGAATCCCGATGGTACGTGCTTCTGGAGGATCTTGGTATGAGATTTGGACGGCTCGCCCCCTTCTACCTTCTGCTTGATAAGCTCCAGAAAGCGTTCCAGCCGCTGCATGAGTCCGTCTACGGCAGTCTTCGCCGGTTCGGGCTCGACCTTGGTCGTGAAGCACTCGAAATCTGCGTAGACGACGAATGGCACCTTCATCGACCGGATATGGTTTTGGAAGCTGACGTAGCTCCCTTCGCTGGGCATCTCTATTTTCACCGCCTTCTTCTGACCGCAGTACTCCATGTGCTGGTCCAGGAGATCCTGCCGAGTGAAGTGGTTCAGGCATCGGCGGCAGAAGTAAGCTTCCCCATCGTGATCGCTTACCTGCGCCGTCAAGAGCCGCGAGAGATTCTTCACCCAGCAGTAATGCTTCGTCTCATCATTAGCCACTAGCATGAGATCCACGTGCTGCGCCCCGACGTCATCCCTTTCGGATATCCTCAAAGGGTAGATCTCTCCCTCCTTTCCCTCCTCGAGTCCGAATACGTTGACCTTGATCCCCTCATTTAACTTCTCGAACCTATCGATGGCCCGAAGTGAGACCGGGAAGTCGATGCCGTCGAACCTTAGCTCATCCACCCACTTTTCGTACTGCTTGACTCGGCTGGTATTGTTCTTATCCACCTCCCCGTGATGGAGGGCCGAGAGGATCGCCCATTTGAAGCACTGCTGATCCTCATTTTTCACGTTGACTATTGCCTTCTTGGCAGCGAGCTTCTTGGGGAGTGGGATATATGAGCTTCCCATGAGGGGCTTATATTCATTCAGGTGAATCTCCAGCTTCTCAACGTGCCCAAAGGTCCACCCGCTCCCCCCAGCCTGGAAATTTGCCATGCTCTCAATGATCTTATCTTCCATCTGCGCTATCACTTCGTCCAAATCTGCGGACTCTGTGATGACCCTCAAGGTCGATCGGAATTTAGGGTTAGCGTAGATATTCTCGCCGGTCGCCGGGCTAATCTTCACCATCTCCACGTGGAGGATTATTTCCGCTTTCAAGCCCTTCTTTTCCGCCAACCCCTCCGAAATCGTGCTTCGGATTCCCCCCCTGCTTAGCCTGATGAAAGTCTCCACGTCCTGCTGCGTCTTGGGCTTGATGATCACCGTGCCAAATACCCCTCCCACAGCCTCCCACTTATCCGCAACCTCGATATGGTCTGCAGCTTCTTCATTGCTCTGCTTCACCTTCTCGACCAGCTGATCTTTCCTCAGCCGGGAGATATTGGTGATCCCCCTCCGCCTCGCAATCGCTTTGAGCTGCTTTCTGGTAAATACTTCCCTACGCTTGAATTTCCGGTCGGTGGCCGACTCGATGAGCCGTACCAAGTCCAGCTTATTTTTCCTACTATATCCCTTCACCCCTTCCTCCTTGGCGATTTTTCTTAGTTCCCCCATGGTTTCGAGCACCCGAAATTTCCCCCCGATCGGCTGATAGGCGTCATCTTGCTGCGGGGAGTGCCTCCAGCAAAGTCCATCTTTCCCCGGTTTTCCCTTGCAAAGCTGCCCCTTCCTCCTTTTCAGTGGGACATTGCAGTATTTCTGCTTTTCGGGAGATGAAGTTGGTCTGCTATCTTCGCAGACGGAATCTTCGTTGCGATCCATAACTATCTTGGATGGCATCATTTTATTTATTCCATTCAATTTTTTAAATTTTTGAAGGTAGGATGGTGATTTTTCTCGATCACCAAGCTTGTGCATAGTATTACTAATATTGATTTTCGACCGGTATTTATACTACCTAATTCCAGTACTTGCTTGGGAGAAGGTGTTTATTGCCTAAATAATTTGCAAATTTTTTTCCCGCATGCCTTCGGACCCTAGTAAAAATTATTGAAATCTCACCAGAAGCATATTCTAGGAAATCTGGAGGGTTCTTTCTCCTCTCCTTAGTTTACGGCGCGAATAAATTGAAAAAATGCTATTTTCCCCAAAAAATCAGGGGAGATAATTGACTAAGAATTACGCAAGAAAATAATCTTTTCCGACGAGGCATCTCCTCATCGGAAAAGACCCTCCAAGCCTCAGATACCTCGCCCCAAAGCAATTTTCAGCATCCCTAAGACGCTCAAGACCCATTTGCATCCCCAGGCCCAAAAATTTGGAATTTATGCAGAATTTCTGCTTGAAAAATGGTTTTGACGCAGAATTGTCATTTCCTCACTACTCAAAAGGGAAAAGGGGATAGAAACAGGAGACCCATATAGGGCAAAACAAGAGTCCAAGGTTGAAAATAGACATCATGAAAGAGCCCATAAAGGGCGAAACTTACAAAACAAAGGGGTCATGGTTAGGGTTAAGGTTAGGGCTAAGGGTTAGGGTTATAGATAGAGTCAGGAGAGCCCGTAAAGAACAAACCAAGAGTCAATGAACGAAAAGAAACATTATGAAACAAGAGGGCTAAACTTACAAAGAAAAAGGGGTTAGGGGAAAGGTCCGAGACAAGAGCCCATAAAGGGGCGAAAACAAGAGTCCAAGGACGAGAAGAGACAACATACAAGAGCCCATAAAGGGCGAAACTTACAAAAGGGTTAGGGGTTAGGGCTAAGATTAGAAATCGTCGTTCCGCATGACTGCACACGACTTTACTGCTACTGAGTTCTGGAGGCGACAAGTGTCGCCAAGATCGTCAAAACGACTTAACATAGGAGTCTATGGGAAATTAAAAGTACATTTTGGTCTAGAGTGACGCCCTTTACTACTAATCATATACATGTGGTAATATAGCGAGGTTCATTTTTAAAAAAAATACTCACAATAAATAAAAATAAAATCATAGACCCAAACGCCAGCTGCTCTACCTCTCCGTTCTAGAACCTCTTTATAGGTTATAAAAGAGCGATGAACATGAAACGTTGATGAGAAATGTTGGCCTGGGCTAGTAACATAAAAGAACAGTAAATTTTGAAGACCACTGGAATAAGGGAAAAGATGGGTATGGGACTAAAAAGTTAGCTTATGTGATGCACTACTTTGAGGTCCACACATTGATATTTTGCTTCCTAAAGCGTGGCACTCTCTCCACACGCTTTTCCAAAATGGTCAGCTGACAGGTATTCTGTATTATAGACTTGACAAACCCCGCGGAAAAGGGTCAACCTATTAATCCACCTAAGGTACACACTTTGGTCGCTTTCCCGATGTCAAAATCACAAGACCCTTAGTTTAGCTAGGCTTTGTTGTGGGCTTATTCGCCGCAGACTTTCAATAATCATATTATTACATGTGTTTGAAAGGAAGTGTCTCCCCGTCCCCAAATGCGGGAACGCGTAGTCCCTAGAGGCTGGCCGTCCCCGCCTCCGGTATTCATGAAATACAAATGACAACAAAGTTCCAGACAATAAATTTTGCTACGCCTGACGCGCGTTTCGTCTATTCAAGACTCATCAGAGGCGCTCTACCAAAAATATTGAAAATGCCAAACACTGTATGAATATGAAGAGCATAGAAAACATAGATTTTAACGAAACTATGCCGACCTGAAATCATGCAATGCGAACATTGTTTTAAAAAGATCTTGTATTTTCCAAAAGATTTTATTTTTATTTTTTATTTGAAACACTGAACTAATAAATGATTCTGAAATAAAATGCATAAGTACAATAATAAAAGTGAGCAGTTCAGTACAGTACAGTAAGTTCAGTACAGTAATAAAAATGTTTAAAACTAAATAGAATAATACTTTATAAAAAATGTTACATTATTTTTGAAATATTCAAAACATCTACAATTAGTATCATGATCATTTTTCATTCTGAACATTCAGCAACATTGAATTAAAAGCTACGCCGAGCGCAGCATGATACGACCGCAACAAGCTGAACCCTGTACGTTGGAGGTCCAGTATGGATAGTCCATTGCTTTGGTCACATGAAGCCCATGGTGGACTTACAAAGCTTTTTGACACATGCATCCTGTGGTGGATTTAAAAATGCATTTTTGACACATTTATATTTACATCAACATCTAATACAAAAAGCCTTATTTATATACATGTATTAATTTACAATTTTGGCCCTTTGACCCCTAATTTCTCAAAAACGGTAAAAATATTGCAAATCCAATAAAAAAATAAGGCAGAAATATTCACAAGGAATCCAATGAAATAAAGATTTGGAAAATCGGACCACAAATAAAAAAGTTGATTTTATGGGCGTGGCCTGTCTTAAGCCCCCCTGTAGCAATGTAATGGTGAAGTACATATCAAAATCATTGACACATTAAGTAGATAGAATTTAATGATGAATTTAATAAAAAAATATTTCAAAAATTGAATGAATGATAAACATTCTAAAACAGGTTTGTCAATACACCCGTTTTAGCCCTTTTTTCTGAAACAGAAGGGGCCACAAACCCCAAATACTAAACCAACATTCCTTTTGTGGATATAATCATCATATTAAAACTTCATAACAATTGGCAGGCCCACTACAACTTAATTTTCGGTTTAAATGACAAACTTATAAAAATGGCGTTTTTGGCCACTTTGACCCCTAAATTCTCAAAAAACGGTAAGAGATATTGCAAATCTGATTGAAAAACGCAGGCATGGATTTTCACAAGGATTCCAATGAAAAAAAGATTTTGAAAATCGGACCACAAATAAAAAAGTCAATTTTTCGGGTGTGGCCCCTTTTTGACCCCCAGTAGCAATGTAACGGTACAAGATACATCAAAGCCATTGATACATTTTGTTGACAGAATTTATTGAGGAATATAATAAAAAAAGAATGATCAAAATCGGATGAAAATTAAACATTCTACAGATGTTTGGTCAAGATACCCATTTTTGCCCCTTTTGGCCCTTTTTTCTTAAAGGGTAGGGGCCAGAAACCCCAAATGCAATACCAACCTTCCTTTAGTGGTTATAAACATCATATCAAAATTTTATAACAATTGGTTATCTACAACTAAAGTTATCGCACGGAAACCAAAGTGTCTACAGACGACAACGACGACGACGACGACGACAACGACGACAACGACATCGCCATAACATAATACGATCGCAAAAATTTTGCGGTCGTATAAAAAGCTTCATTGGGTCTCTAGCTAAACCATGAATGTCTTGCATCATGGTCACAAGATTATCAACCTATCCCAAGTTTTGGCGGTACGTTTTTATTGAACGAGCGTTTTATCATATTTAAATTTGGCATATTTTCTAACATGTCTAACGTCTTTCTTTATTTTTTTATTTGGGGAGGGGGTGCATGTTTCATTGTAATACTTTGTCCAGCTCTCTTTATTATAGTCCATTCGAGTTCTATAAATCAACAAAAAACTGAGCGAGTGAGTTGGTGTTTTACGCCCTCGTAACACTATATTAATTATTTGAAGGCGATGAACATGAAAGTGTGGTAAAATAAACATGAAATGATGATGATGGTTGTATGAAATATGGGGTGGGGTGTGAAACAAAGGAAACACTAATTTAGAAGAACCACCGGTGCATTACTTGGCGGTCCAGAAAGGGATCTTTAACGTGCATGAAGCGTGGCATTCTCCACACACGTTGGCCCACTATGGTCAGCGGTCAGGTTTTCCGTATGATAGACCTGACAATCCCCGCGGACGAGGGCCACCCTATTCAGCCACCTTGGTTGCTCTGTTGGCTAAGTACGTCAGAATCCCAAGACAATTAGGTGCCTCTTACAACGTTACAAGCTAATCTCTGCTGTGGGCCTATTCGCCCCCGGGTCCCGCATGGGGTACACAAAACTGAAAATTCACTATTGAACAATTTTGATCTATTCCTTTGCGGTATTTTACATGGCAATATAACTTGCATTATTAATAGCATCATTGACCAGCTAGGATATCTGACCAGTAAAAATATGGCGTTCTCTGACCAAATCATTCCCTCAAATTAGGTTTAGTTAAGGGTATGTCCATGTAACAGGCTTAGGTGGGTGCAGTTACTGAGTGACGTACATGTAGTTATACGATACTAGTAACTAGAATTACAGTAAAAAGAAGTTATTTTACATACATATGTATGTGTAACAATGTGATAGCTCTTTTTATTATATATTTTAACCAATCATAAAAAGTTGTATGTATTATGTCATCCTGTAGTACATCTGTTAAAGATGAATTAACACATAAAATATTTTTATGATATTCAGGTAGACCTTCGAAAACAATATTCCACTTGGAGATACACTTTTGTTGCTTCCAGTTTGGTATCTCCAAGTGAAATATTGTTTTCGATGGTCTACCAATGGGGAAATCTGATGTTGAATAACCGAAAAGGCCAAGACATCACAAAATAAATCGCACAGCATACAAAATACATAACAACTTTTAACTACGAAATCGGAAAAGGTAAGTTACGAGTATCGAGTATCGTCTCAAAAACATATTTTACAGTTACGAGTATCTCATCATTGCAGTTACCGACAGCTTCGTGTTTTTTAGATTGACGATTTACGAGTTTCACACTACTAAAGCACATGTTAGATGGCAACTGTATGTCATTAGCCTCGGCCTTCTTTCTATTTTCATTCAAAAGAAAATCTTATATAAAAGATATGATGTAAAATCTGACTTTCCAGGAATATCCTCCGCCATCTTGAGATACTCGTAACGGCCGCCAACCGCCAGTGAGACAGGTAGATCTTGATGTGCCGATCACTTTTAAACATTTGTCAGAATTTCTATATTTATTACAGTTTTTGAGTAATTTGCAAAAACTGCAATTTACTGCTATGTTCTATTTTTAGACATGGCAGCCATGTTTTTTGTTTGTTTCAAAATTTCGAACGACAGTTTTGTAGAGGACATACTACAAAACAACCCTAACAAGTTTCTTTACATTTTGCCAAGCGGTTTCAAAGAAGAAGATTTTTGAGAAGTTGAACGACAGACGAACGATTGACGTCAAGTAGTGGCAAGGTGAGCTAAAAATTATGGTTTATTAAATCTTAAACATATTTACATAAAAAATAAGGCACAGGATACGGTTACGGCAAAATTGGGCAAAACCGTAACAATTAGAAATTCTTATTGTAACGGCAAAGACGAAAATCGGGAACGGACGACGGGATGGTGACCGAATCATTTACGACCGTAACAATAAGAATTTTCTTATTATTATGGCACTTATTCTTACGTGGCAAATCGATATTGTGACGATATGAAATCACTTTGTAGAGTGACATGTATAACATTTATTGATTCATATACAAGTGTGGACTCAGACGCATATTGCCTAGCGGGCCGCTATGGACACAGTCCGTGTGCAACAAATGTATTTTGTATGAATTAAGCACAAAATGAGACATTTCATGTCTCACCCTATTGAAATTCTTTGAGTGAGTGAGTGAGTGAGTGAGTGAGTGAGTTGGTGTTTTAAGCCCGTGCAACGCTATGTAGGTTATTTACAGGCGATGAACATGAAAAGGATGATCATAAAATGAACATGAAATGATGATTATAAATGAAATATGGGGTGGGGACGGTAAATTTAGAAGAACCACAGGAAAAGGGGGAGAGGTGGGTAGGGGTGGAAAATTTAGCCTATGTGATGCACTTCTTGGCGGTCCACAAAGGGGTCTTTTACGTGCATGAAGCGTGACACTCTCCACACACGTTGGTCCACTATGGTCGGCGGTCAGGGCTTCCGTATTATAGACCTGACAACCCCAGCGGACGCGGGCTACCCTATTCAGCCACCTAGGGTACACACTTGGTCGCTCTGTTGGCTGAGCACTGACCCTAAGGGACGGACCATTTAACTTGAAAGGGGGGGCCTTGGTTTTTTGTTTTGGCCAGAAAATTTATTTTGTGAATGCGTCATGACAGAATTTTTATTTTTTGAAAGTGTCGCGACAGAATATTTTTTTTTATTATTAGCATTATTTTATATGGCAGAAATTCTTCTTCAGAATATTTTTTTTTCTTACCCTCCGCTGCCAAAATATTTTTTTCATCAAAAATCATTTTCAAAATATTTTTTTCATCAAAAATCATTTTCAAAATATTTTTTTAGGAAAAAACCAAGGCCCCCCTTCAAGTTAAATGGTCGGTCCCTAAGACCCGTAGTCGCCTCTTACGACAAGCAATGCTCTGCTGTGGGCCTATTCGCCACCCGGGCCCCGCACGGGACTGAAATTCTTTGAAACCTATGGATAGTTTAAGTGTTAAAACATTAAAACACTAGTTACACTAAGTTAAAAATTCAATAAAAAATTCATCTATGATACGCATTATAAATGAAATAATATCAATGCACTTTACTTGGTGGGGATGGTATTGTCTACTGCAATTAGATCTGCACAGGTCGTTTTAATGTCATTGATTTTAATAGACTTTACGTTTTGAATATCTCCCGTGCGAGATTTGTGCCCCAGGTGGTTGAATGGGACAGCCCTTACATTACATTGAGAGATGCAGGGTCGTCAGGCTATGATGTAGAAAACCTGACCTCAAAATTGATGGTGAACTGTGTACGAGAAAAACTACACGTCCCTCGCACTAAAAGCCCTGCTGCAGGTATCGATAAGAGTAGGACCAGTAGGATCCCATCCTCGGAAACCCAGGGGTTCTTGTTTCGCCCACAGGCGTTTGGGTCCAGGATTTTATTTTATTATACTAAATAACGTGTATATAAAAATTTTCATCTCGTGGAAATAGTATAGAGACGAGATGATTTTTTTTATATACACGTTATATAGTATAATAAAATAAATCCTGGACCCAAACGCCTTTGGTCTCGCCTACTCGTTCATCACCCCTGGGACATTACGCATGAAATACTTCGTTTTTCATAGTTTTGTATCGAGCTTTCTGATTGGTCGCTTTACTTTTTTCTTACGCGATTTAAATATGTTTCTATATAAGATAAGATAAGATAAATTTATTAAGTCCAATTAAGGGCCCAAGAGGGCCTGATGACAAAACATAACAATTACAATTAATTGATGATAGAACATGAAACATATAAGTATATATAAGAAATGCAGACATAATATATTATAAATAGTATCAAGTTCAAGATCAGATTCTGAACTCGAAAACCCAAACGCCTGTGCTCGAAACGAACGATTTCATACCAAATGTCCCAGGGGTGATGAATGAGTAAGCGAGAGAAGAATCCCTGGGTTTCCGATGATGTAGGATCCCCGGCAGCAGGCTAAATTTCCCGTACCCTACCCATCAGTCCCTTTTTCCAGTGGCAGTCTAAACTCCCAACTCCGATTAGCTTTGTGTCCTAATTTTCTTCACTTCATTCTCATTTCATGTTCATTGTATCATCCCTTTCATGTTCATAGACAAATATATCTTTATCTGTCAGATGCGTTAAACTTCGTTTTTTTTTCTTTCTTCCTTCACCGGGTTTGATACGCTGAATAGGCAATTTATAGTAGAGCAACAGGTGTGCTAGTGCAGCTAGACCGCTTGCTCTTCTGGTGCCATGGAGTTCACTCTTTCTACATTAGTTTGCGTTGCTGATTGTTGTTCAGTTGTGACTTTGTATTATTGTACTGTTGTTGTTCGAGTTAACTGTATTTTCTAGTTTATATTTAGCCCCTTTTGTACCTCATTGCTTCTTGCATTTGAGAGTCTCATTAGGGAGCGACAATTTGATTTTTATGGGGGGAAGGGGCTATGGTGAAATTTGAAATAAAAAGGCAGGATGGCAAGAATCCAGAAATAAAAAGGCAGGACAGTGATTTGACGGTTAACAAAAGGCAGGAATGGTATTTTTGGCTTAAAAAATAATAGTAGCTATTAAAAAAATTGCGCGCGCTAGCGCTCAAAAGAAATCCAGGCTCGGTTTTGTCCGAAAATAAAAAGTCAGGATGGATAAAAATCCATAGCCCCCCATAAAACCAAATGGTTGCTCCCTTAGTCATACAAACTTTTTTTTTCATCTTGTTTTGGGAAATTCGTAACAATTATTTATGACTTAAAAAACAATATCTTGTAAGCACCCTCACTTATCTCACTCGTTCACATTTGGACCTATGGAAGGGAAATTAGCCTATGTATTGAAACAGGAAGTAGATGTCAAACAGACAGAAAATTGATCCCTGAGGCTACATACAAATTTTCAGATCACTAACAATAAAATTGTGACGAAAATTCAGGTAGAGCGCCTCTGATGAGTCTTGAATAGACGAAACGCGCGCCAAGCGTAGCAAAATTATTATCTGTAACTTATAGTGAAAGGAATATCACATCCTGAATTTTATGGTAATGTTTTTTATAAAGCTCACAAATTTAAAAGCAATCCTATAGAAATGAAAAATTGGCTTCAAAATTTATTACGGAAAGGATATGAAATGAATATCTTGGTTAAATCTTTGAATTTAGTGTTTTTTGGCAGAAATATTGAAAACTTGATACTTGCTTTAAAACTTCCATAAACGTTTTTACTATTGTCATTTTTAAGCATTATAGCGATCAAGCGTGTCGGTTTTGTGTGATGACACTTCACTAAATCATTATTGTTTGAAGTGTTGTGTCGGATTTAAAATCGATACGTTTGATTTTTTTACATCAGTCGATTGATGATTCTCAGCTAGCTGTCAGTAACAGCGAGTGTTCTATAGAGAGTTCCTTTACCGTCCTCCTGTTTGTTCTTGTTTTTTGTCTTAGGTTCTCTCTAGTAGAATTGGACTTTGATCGATTTGATTTTTATTGTGTGTTTAGTTTTTGTGCTTTGTCTAGGAATATTGATAGGGGGAAGGTTGGGCCCAAAAAACTAGTTTAACCCCGCCACATATTACATGTGCCTGTCCTAAGCCAGGAATCTTTGACAAAGCTCTCGTTTGTACTTGTCTTTTTGATGTTTTCTGTTCCTTGTTTAAGAAGGGGGTCTATCTGTGACTATTTCAGGGCTGGATTTGAATTATATGCATCTTATTTAGACCATGGGCCAATTGCAGAACCGCGAGCAGTGCCAAATGGCCTCGTTGAAGGCTGCTGGCGGTTGTCCATTGTGGTTTTTCTAAATTGCCGTTTAATTGTGGGCTGTGTCGTGTACACTTATTCCACATCTTTTTATTTTCTATTTGTAATTTTTGTTTCTGACATCCGTGACGGTTAGTTCTGCTGGGGGAGTTTTAATTCCCCGCGGTTAGACCGCTCTGACATCAACATTATTGTTTTGACGAACGCATCAAAGCTTTGAAATTTAACTGTTGTAAATTTCAAAAATGTCAAAAGTCCTTAAGCTTCTTCCTACCCCAGACATAGGTTTATCTTAGTCATAATTTGGTATTCTAGTTCGGCAATTTTTGGTTTTATTGATCTATGCTATTCATATGCATATAAAACTTAGTTTATTCTGCATGAATACAGACAAAAATGCACATTTGACGGGGCGAGCTGGGTCTAGTTTTATACAGTGGTGGATCAAGAAATCCCGAGAGGGGCACACTCGTCCTCACTCGTCTAATATTTTCAAACAGAATATTGCGCTAGTTAGTCACCTCTCTAATTTAAACAATAAAGAGTAAGGGCTGATCCGGATCTCTTTGAAAAAAAGAGGGGTTATGCTTAAGGGTAATATTGTGCGGAAATTAAATGCAGAAACATTTATCTCTCAATTCAACGGGGCATACGCTCCTCTGGACCCCTCTGCAAATAACCCAAATTGCACATTGTTATTAGAAGATAAATTTCGTGATTTTTTGCATTTTTGTATCAGGTTCACAGTCGCTTGAAGATTGTTCCCCCTTCTCCGTTTAGAAATTTGGGACCCAAAGGAGCAAAACATGCCACTTTTATGTTAGCTGCCGCGAGAACTTGAATGTAGTGCAACTGAAATTTCAACGGCTTCAACATAAATCCACTTATATGTTTCTTGAAGTGTTCTTGTCCATTCATGCATGCTTTTTAATCCGTCGATAATAAAAGTTTTGCAGATTTTAACAGATTGAATATATGTGCATTATTTTAACAATTGCAAATAAATACAGACAGATAAAAAGGCTATTTCGTCATTGTGAGAAATTTTGCAGTCATGGATTGACCTACTTTTTTGCAACTACGCGTGTAACTGTCATGTAATAACAGAAAATCAATACATTGTGATTTTCGACGGCATGTCCTGGATTGACCTATTTTTTAAACCACGTCTAGTTTAGATGTCAACTTTAATCAAATGTTGAACAAAATAATGTTTGAAAAGCTCTTTTTTCAAATAAGAGTAAATTTGCAGTCCAACATGCTAAGCGTGTGCACGATCGGCTACAGAACTGTCCACAATAATCGTTAATGCCATCGGCTTTTCCGTCCGTTAAATTACAGTTTTGCTGATACAAACTTTATGAATATTATTTTAACAAACGCCAGGAGCAGATCCAGAATTAAAGAACCGAAAAATACAGTTACATTTTAGCGACAAAATAGCTGTTAAACGATTCCTTCTTTGAACCGAGAAGAACAATGAAATCTGCCAGATTATTTGGGCGATTCCAGAAATAGTCTTTTCCCCCTCTGGACGATACTTTAATTTCTAAAAAGATTATTGGCCTTAAACCCTGTGAAAGATAATGGATTTCCAGACTTTTATCGAGTTATTTGGTAACCAATATAGGTGGAATTCAAAGGTATTTTTAATCCATTATTTCCTGGATCTCTTTCACCGTGGGTGAGGGGGTACATGTAAAAGCCAATCACAGACATGTTAACTTTTCAGAGGGCCTCTCAGGGAGATTTTTATCGACATACCGGAGTGTCATTTAAAACCGCAAAATGGTTGCAAATTTTAATAAATACCAGGATTTTTTTAAGCATTTTTGCTGTTATGCATGTCTTAAATTTAGACTGACATTATCAGCAGATCATAAATTTCTTATTTTTAGTAAAAATTCTACCTTATTTTTAGCAGAATCATTCATCTTTGATTTTCTGATTATCACTGACTGATGGGTTTTTAACGTCGAAAAGCCTCTGCAGCGACGTTTCAACACAAGGTTGAAAGCGATACATGCTTACAGAACTTTCGGCATGCAACCGCCAGCGTTGGCCGGTACAGACATCAGGGACGGCGATGCGTTTAATGAACTGCAACGTTGCCCCACTCTCACCACGTGGAGGTGCTGGTCGGATTTGGAGAGTGCTGTTTATCACATTTTTGGATATAAAAATGCTTGTGAAATTGTATTTAAAAACTAAGGTAAATATAATAAAATAAAAGTACAAAAATAATATTTTTATCGGGAGAATGTTTCAAAATTGTTCCATTAATCCAAATGTTATATATTTCTTTGCATAATTTAAAGTAAAAAACTAAAATATATTGGAAAAATATTCAATAATCAAATTTACCTTTTTTTAAAGGGACATAACTCAACTTCACATAATTACCTGTCATGTCGACAATGCTCCAGAGATCGATGTGTAAGGTGTCTAATTAGAGGTTATACCTTGTCAATTTGACAATTAACACTGAAAGCTTGATGTGGCTTAGTTAATTAGCTTGGGGTGACAGGTGGAATCACTTATTAATAAATCAACAAGTAATTAATTGTATATGAGCTTTCTAACACTGCCCAAGGAAAATCAAAATGACGATTTTCGTGACTTTTCTATAGACAATCTATTTAACCGGGAGATTTTAGGCACAAATCGGGAGGCGGGAGATAGAGTCTTGAAACCGGGAGTCTCCCGGTGAAAACGGGAGAGTTAACATGTCTGCAATCAAATTAAGGTTGCTGTTCTCGAAGTTTGTCGGAAACTTGGAATTAACCTAACTTTTTAACACAACATACTTCATAACGCACGATCTGCTTTTTCAGTCTTTTAAAAAGAAAATAAGATTTTTAAAAAGCATGTCTTATTGATTTAAAACCTGAACAATTTTTAAAAACTCTTTGACGATCTTTGGCGAAATCAATTCTTATCAACAATTTATGCAAATATTTTACACATGACGGAATATTTACGCTCAACGATCATACACGACATATATTACACCGATCTCTATTTATTTTATTATAAGTATGTAAATACTTACGGGCAAAAAATTCTAATAATCCAAATTTAACTCACAGTAATTTTGATAACTTATGGCACATGCGACACAACAATTAGTGGCTTTCGGATTTTATTTTATTCATGTACATTTCTGGTGAAACCATTCAAGTCATCCGTCTCCGACTACGTATGCCGCAGTGTGGATGGTGGGTTTGCAGCGGTTCCTTTCTGCATTTTTTCATTGGACCAAAACGCATTTTAAGTTCCTTCCATCTTCTGGGTATAAAAAACCGCAAAACCGCTTAAGAATAAACATATCATGCAGTCATAGACAAATATTGGGATTTCCATCTCCCAGATAAGTACAGATATTTGTTTGTCATAAGGTTTTGTTCGCTTTTACTTGATTTGACATGCTGAATGGACCATTAGCAGCATAAAGGGTGTGTTGCAACAAGCAGGAACCTCTTTCTCTTCTGGAGCACCTGAGTTTCGATTTGAGTTTGTGTTCTTGTTTGCTTTTCAGTTGTTTTGTTTGTTTAATGTGTGTTTTTCTTCGTGCTGTTCTTGTGTTTTTGTCTTTGAAATTCGAATTGTTACCTCTTTGCTTCTTGAGATAAGTTAAATGAAAATAATAAAAAGTTCCTGCATAAACCATTTGAAAGAAATACAAATAAAAAAGAATACTATAAAGCATCACAAACGAATGATTGAACTTGGTAGATATAAAGAGAGACTGTTCTATATCAAGCATATTTGTAGTTGTGGAGTGCATTATCAATTTCTATCCATATTTTTCCTTTCATGTTTATATGTTTCATGTAAAGCTATAGCCAATATGGTTTACTCTGCTTTATGAAACAGATCAATTAAGCGTGTCAAATCTGGTAAAGGGGGTCAAAACAAAAACTATGACAAACCAACATTTAATACTTATTTGTGTTGCAACATGCAGAATCTGCTAATAATTCTGAAGAACCAGAGTTATCTCTAGCTACGACTTTAGGTTATTGATTGCTTTAAAGCTCTTTTATGTTGTTTGCTTCTTTTCATCAGTTTTGACAGATTTTGTCTTCGCTCATTCAAAATTTTGACATTCAAAAGCCACATTGGTACCTCTCAGCTTCCTTGACATTTGAATGCCCAATAATGAAGTGGTACCTATCTGCTTCTATGAATGTCATTCAAATGCCCCATTAGTATCTCTTTGCTTCTATGAACGTCATTCAAATGCCCCTTTAGTACCTCTTTGCTTCTATGAACGTCATTCAAATGCCCCATTTGTACCTCTCTGCTTCTTTGAACAGTTCATCATTCAAATGCCCCATTTGTACCTCTCTGCTTCTATGAACGTCATTCAAATGCCCCATTGGAACCTCTTTGATTCTATGAACGTCATTCAAATGCCCCATTAGTACCTCTTTGCTTCTATGAACGTCATTCAAATGCCCCATTAGTACCCCTATGCTTCTATGAACGTCATTCAAATGCCCCATTAGTACCTCTTTGCTTCTATGAACGTCATTCAAATGCCCCATTTGTACCTCTCTGCTTCTATGAACGTCATTCAAATGCCCCACTGGTACCTCTCTGCTTCTATGAATGTCATTCAAATGCCCCATTGGAACCTCTTTGCTTCTATGAACGTCATTCAAATGCCCCATTAGTACCTCTTTGCTTCTATGAACGTCATTCAAATGCCCCATTTGTACCTCTCTGCTTCTATGAACGTCATTCAAATGCCCCACTGGTACCTCTCTGCTTCTATGAACGTCATTCAAATGCCCCATTAGTACCTCTTTGCTTCTATGAACGTCATTCAAATGCCCCATTTGTACCTCTCTGCTTCTATGAACGTCATTCAAATGCCCCACTGGTACCTCTCTGCTTCTATGAATGTCATTCAAATGCCCCATTGGAACCTCTTTGCTTCTATGAATGTCATTCAAATGCCCCATTGGAACCTCTTTGCTTCTATGAACGTCATTCAAATGCCCCATTAGTACCTCTTTGCTTCTAATGCCCCATTAGTACTTCTTTGCTTCTATGAATGTCATTCAAATGCCCCATTGGAACCTCTTTGCTTCTATGAACGTCATTCAAATGCCCCATTGGAACCTCTTTGCTTCTATGAACGTCATTCAAATGCCCCATTGGAACCTCTTTGCTTCTATGAACGTCATTCAAATGCCCAATTAGTACCTCTTTGCTTCTATGAACGTCATTCAAATGCCCAATTAGTACCTCTTTGCTTCTATGAACGTCATTCAAATGCCCCATTGGTACCTCTTTGCTTCTATGAACGTCATTCAAATGCCCCATTTGTACCTCTCTGCTTCTTTGAACAGTTCATCATTCAAATGCCCCATTTGTACCTCTCTGCTTCTTTGAACAGTTCATCATTCAAATGCCCCATTTGTACCTCTCTGCTTCTATGAATGTCATTCAAATTCCCCATTGGTACCTCTCTGCTTCTATGAACGTCATTCAAATGCCCCACTGGTACCTCTCTGCTTCTATGAATGTCATTCAAATGCCCCATTGGAACCTCTCTGGTTCTATGAATGTCATTCAAATGCCCCATTGGAACCTCTTTGCTTCTATGAACGTCATTCAAATGCCCCACTGGTACCTATCTGCTTCTATGAACATCATTCAAATTCCCCATTGGAACCTCTCTGCTTCTTTGAACGTCATTCAAATGCCCCATTTGTACCTCTCAGCTTCCTTGACATTTGAATGCCCAATTATGGAACGCCAGGACTGCCTTATGTTGGTCACCATCATTATACTCAGGCGTAACGCCATTATGCTCAGTCGTTACAACTTTATACTCAGTCGTTACAACTTTATATTCAGTCCTTACTACATTATATTCAGTCGTTACCACATTATACTCAGTGGTTAGAATATTATACTCAGTCGTAATAACATTATGTTTAGTCGTTATAACATTATGTTCAGTCGTGTCAACATTATCATAATTATACTCAGTCGGGTCAACATTATGTTAAGTCGTTTCAACATTATACACAGTCCTTAAAACTTTATATTCTTTCGTTACTTTATTATATTCAGTCATGACAGCATCATACTATGCAGTTTTAACATTATACTCAGTCCTTTCTTTAGTTTACTCTGTTGTTCAATATTATACACTGTCGTTACAGCATTATATTCTGTAGTTATCACATTATACTCAGGCGTTACACCATTATACTCAGCTATTACACCATTATACGCAGGCGTTACACCTTTATACTCGGGCCTTACAACTTTATACTCTGTCATTTCATCATTTTACGCTGTCGAGACAAAATTATACGATGTCGTTACCACATTATAGTCAGGCGTTACAACATTATGCACCGTGGTGACAACATTATACTATGTGGTTACAACTTTATAATCATTATAGGCTGTCTATTCAACATTATACTCTTGGGTTACAACATTTTACTCTGTGGTTGCATAATTATACACTGTCTTTCCAACATTATACTCTGTGATTACACCATTATACTTTGCTGTCACAACATTATACTAAGTTTGTGCAACATTATACTCAGTACTTACAACATTATACTAAGTGATTACAACTTTATACTATGTGGGTTCATCATTATACTATGTGGTTACAACATTATACGCTGTCGTTACAACATTAGGTGCTCTTTTAAGTGGTTGTAACTCGGGGGAAATCGGAAATCAACGACAATTGCCGAACTCGGATTTTTTTTGTAAAATTAAATTTCACACTCACCGCCTAACAAAATGGCAAGTATGGTCAGGCGGTTTTGTTTAATATGGAAATGGGTACTCTCGCCTAGCGTTTTTTGACGAGCTTGCCGTTCTTGGTGTCGTTACAATAGGGGACGGGATCTGTTTAAGGGAATCGCTGACGAAGTCACAAGCGGGACTACAAGACACGTGCACCATCCGGACAGATGAAGAAGAACCATCTACGAGTAGTGATATTGTATCTGATCTATTGATAAATTAATTTCAATCAACCTACAGGGTGGTAAAAACATTTCAAACTCGTATTTTCATTTTTGTATCATGAACACAGAATAGATGCGATCTGTTAAAGTGCATTTATTAACCTTACAATAATAAAAGTGTTTTCTCTATCTAGTTTTTGTAAATCTATTTGTTTTATATCCAATCGTCTTTTGCTAAACAACAGCTAGACCAATGATTCATTACATGTACGGAAGATTGCTAAGTTACAGTCTTTGTTATAATTAACTTGAGTTTGAATCAAATTATAAGATGTAAAACAACTTTATAAATCTGTGAGCTTATGCACACTAGTGAACCCCCGCTTCCAAAATAAGGGGTTGTGTAAATACCTAAGTATTCGGTGAGCAGGAAGGAGACGATGTAGGAACATCAGATTGCTAATACGCTATATTGTACTAAAGGATAAAGCAATATGCAAATATCAGGCCCATGCATCATGTATAACAGTCTTGAAGTTGCTTAGAAAACTTTGACGGAAATTTTGCATATATGTCCAATATTTGTAAAACCCTTAGTATCCGGTAGACATGAAGTATATGAAATAGGAGAATAAAATTACTATACGCCATAGGGTACTATACTTATAAGGTAAATCTATATTTATATACAAAATATCAGGCATCTATGTCATGTAGTCGATTAGAAAACTTTTTTGAAGCGGGGAAATAAAAAACTTACAATTTAAAAAGACAGAAATGTTGATAAAAATAACTTAAAATATCGGGCTTTGGTGTACATGTTTTTACAGTAGCACCATTCAAGTTACCGAAATTCTTTCTACAGGCCAGGGAGAGACCTAGATATTGTTATTTTCTTTCAGACTTTCCGTCTTATATGCACAAATACACATATACACACAGTGTACTGGCTACATACCGACTTTCATAAATTTCATTGTCATATGTACTTGTAGTTTTTAATGAGTTAAGAGCGGAAACCTATGATTAAGAAGGGTAATGAAAAGTCTTAAGATCAATGGACAATAAATCCCACAAAAAATTGAGGATAGAGATTTCCTGTTAATTTTGCCCAACTTCATATTTTTGGTGTCCTTGCTACATATCAACTTTCTTTAAGAAGCTGAACGGAATAAGTGTGACGGACAGAGGACACGACAAACAGACAGGCGGGCGGATAGAATAAAAATATGTCTTCCCACAAAGAGGGGGGATAAGCATAACAAAATAAAATAAAAAACTTGACTGGAATAATAGGCGCTTGATACTAAGAAATGCTATATCTGTTAAGAGTAAAAATGTGTCCAAGGATTGTTTCCTATCTGCGTATTATGTGTTTAAGTTTAAAGAGTACAAAATCTACAGGGATTTAGCATAAAGTACAGCTAATAATAGCTTTTTCGTATACTAGTTAAAGAAAATTCTTCTGACAATATTGGTGAATCAGAAGATCCACAATTCGAAGGATTACCTTTTAAAATAGCGAAAATGTACTACTATGTTGTCTCGAATGAATAATTGTAGGTTATATATAACACAATGGGACGAAAAAAGCGAAGGCGAAAAAGATTTGTCAAACTTGCAAAAAATGCAACCAACATTGAGGTGAAACAGATGCATATGACCTTGTATAAACCTTCTTCTCAATCTAAAACTAACTTAACCCTGTAAGTGGGCATTTTTATAAAGGGCAGATGGACGAACGAACTAACCTGAACATCAATTTACTTTATTCACTTCTACTTTTGTAAGCAGTGCAAAAGTAGCAAGCAAATTCCTCCTACCAACAGGAATAGGACCTTTCTCTATTGTATGGTTATTTAGATTTCTGTATTTTGTTTTTGTTATTTTTTGGTCGCTTTTCATTTTCCCCGCCGAAACGCGGAGCGGGCATATAAAAATATGTCGGGCGTCCATCCGTCCGTTTGTCCGTCGCACTTTTGCCCGTAACAAATTTCTCAACTACTAGTAATCCAAGGCTTTCAATATTTGGTATGCAGCCTCAGGTGGGGGTCAAAATAGAAAAAAATTTCGTAACAGAGTTCCATGCTTTTATTATTCGTACGCTTTCCATATTTGGTATGCAGCTTCAGGTAGGGGTCAAAAATGGAAAATTTTTCGTAACAGATTTCTAAGGTACTACTAATCGTACGCTTTCAATATTTGGTATGCAGCTTTAGGTAGGGGTCCCATGTGGTGAGATGCGTTTCCAGGTCTGCAGCTTACCTACTTCCTGTTTAACGAGCTGACTTAGCATTTTAAGGGTCATAATGGAAAAACTTTTCGTTCAACATTTCTCAGCTATTACTATCCTTAGGCTTTCGATATTTGGTATGGAGCTTTAGATAGGGGTCACATATGGTGGGAAGCATTTCCAGGTCTATCGCTTGCCTACCTCATGTTTAACGAACAGACTTAAAGTTTTTGCCACACGGCGGGGGGACCAGGAATTTCGTTCTTGTTGGTTTTGCTTTTGTTTGGTTTTTTTTTTCGAGGGGGGATATGTTAATCCCGGGTTTTTGTTCTACCATCGTTGCATTGTTGATACACATCTACTATCCTACCCGAAACTTTCCTATGTTTTCATTCGTGTATTCAGTTAATGATTTATTAAAATTGATCAGGTTTTTTCGAGAGGCACAATAACTTGTCCGGTTTTTTCGAGAGGTGTCCTGGTTTTTTGAAAATTTTGACTAAAGAGAGGCACTGGGTTTTGTGAAAATATACGACTTAAATGGAAACTAATATCCCTCCTCAATAAACATACATTCAAACACATTACATGCAAAATATCAAGTTTGTTACTAACTTTAAAGCATAAGTAGGCTGTCCAAATACATTTATCTTTGAAAACTAAATTAGTATTTTGACAAAATTAGTTTTATAGTACATTTGTACATTTGTGACTTTCTTGATGTGCTTTGATAAATTACCGGTTTCAAAAAGAGTGATTGTTACGGTGGTCAAAATTTTGAAAGGTAAGTTGCAATCTTGTTTTTGTGCCTTTTCAAGTCTTTGAAACTATAAAATCTACATGTATGTCAGAAACAAATAAATACAAAAAGAGCACATTCCACTGGTGCATTCTGTTATTTCAAGAGTTTAAGGGTGTTTTGGAATATGGGATATTTACATATTATTCCTGGGATACGGGATATTTGAGGCAAAACAAACTGGGATATAGAATATTTAGATCTATTCTATTTACAGGGATATGGGATAAGACAAAAACCCTCTATTTTGGATACGGGATATTTGATAAAAACATTAGGGAATATGTGATATTGGAACCCCTTAACGTATACATATGTATGAAAAGATACAGAAACTTAAATAGCATTTGAATCTCATACTCTTATGGGTTTTTTTTTTATGTCCAGTCGACACTATTTCAGTCATAATCAGCAGGACAAGAGCTAATTGAAACACCAAAATGAATTCTGTAGATCCATACAGGACACAGACCCATGTATGTCATTCGAAGGACCCATGCACGACCGCAAACCAGAATTAAAACGAACCAACTCACAAGATAGGTCAATGTACCCTTAACGCACCATAAGCCAATGCATCCAGAAAGTGACGAAATCCTTCCTCAAAAGTTTCGAACAATTTGGAATCCTTCCCTATGGTTAATGACAATGAAGAACCCTTACCCGAAATCAGGTCATACTAGATGGAAAACCTACCTGTGTGGGATATAGCCAACTCTTTCCAAGTTTCACCTTACCATCCTTTATCTGGCGAAAATACAATGCTGAATCATGTTTGAACCTATACTCACTGAGAGAGAGAAGCGGGGTTGGAGTGGGAAACAAAGGATCTGTTAATTTTGAAGATCACTGGAAAAGGGAAGAGGTGGGTAGGTGCGGAAAATTTAGCCTGTGACGATGCACAATGGGATATTTTACGTGCATGAACCTTGGAACTCTCCACGCACGTTGGCCCAATATGGTTTACGGTCAAGTTTCTGCATAAGTATAGCCTGATGAACCGGCATTTATTATGACAGGGCTGCCCCATTCAACCACCTGCGGCACACATCCCAGTCGCTTTGTGGGTTAAGCGGCCTTGAAAGATGACAGGTTTCTTAGCGCTCTTTAGTGGACTTTTACCGACAAGCTATAGCGCTGCTGCTAACCTATTCGCCTTCCATGTCCAACACGGGAGCATACACTTATGAAGTTTTTTGTTGAAACTATAACATATACAAGTTACGCCGGGCGCAGCATGATACGACCGCAACAAGTTGAACCCTGTTCATTGGAGGCCCAATATGGATAGTCTGTTGCTTTGGTCACGTGTAGCCCATGGTGGACTTACAAAGCTTTTTGACACATGCATCATGGGGGTGGATTTTAAAATGCATATTTGACAAATATAGATTTACATTAACATTGAATAGAAAAAATCTTATTTCTATATTCATTGACATTTTTGACACGATTTGGCCCCTTTTGGATTTTTTAAAAAATAATAAGGACCACAAATGCAATAAAAAGCGTCCATAAGTGGATATTATCATCATATTTAAACTTCATAACAATTGGCTGGCCCACTACAGAAAATATCATTTGCCTTGGCCAACTTTTAAAAATGGCGTTTTTCGCCCCTTCGACCCCCAACATCTAAAAAACAGTAAGAGATATTGCAAATCTGATAGAAAACGCAGGCAGGGATTTTCACAAGGATTCCAATGAAAAAAAGAATTTGAAAATCGGACCACAAATAAAAAAAAATGATTTTTTGGGCGTGTCCCGTCTTTGGCCCCCTTTAGCAATGTAACGGTACAATGTACATCAAAACCATTTACACATTTTGTTGACAGAATTTAATTCTGTCAACAAAATGTGTTAATTCAATTTAATGAAAAATTCAATAAAAAAGAATTTTCAAAATCAAATGAATAATAAACATTCTACAACAGTTTTGTCAATACACCCGTTTTAGCCCTTTTTGGCCCTTTTTTCTTAAACAACCCCAAATAATATAGGAACCTTTCTCTAGTGGTTACAAACATCATATCAAAATTGCATAACAATTGGTTAATAGTTACTTAAGTTATCACACGGAAACCAAATGTTCCCAGACGACGACGACGACGACGACGACGACGACAACGACAACGACAACGCCAACGACAACGACGACATCGCCATAACATTGTACGATCGCAAAAAATTTGCGGTCGTATAATAAAAATTAAGACGTTCTGAAAGGGCATTCGAGTCTTATATAATCCTGGATAAAACAGCAGACATGAAAGAAGACGACTCTATGATACAAACAAACACATCCAAGATACAACTACAAGTCAAGTTAAAAGAATGTAGCCCAGGAACTGTAAGTATTTTCTGCTTGTCGTAACACAAACATTTTGTTTCCAGCCAATTATTCAAGGAGGTTATTTTCAATTTATAACAGTTGGTAGTTATGCTTAGACAATAGATGAATGGGTTCTGGTTGTAGGCGTCAAGTGTTTATATAGACTGTATAAGGTTGAATACTTGATTTTAACTGACGTATTCTTGTCCAAACCCCTTGAAATAATAGTACCGTATTCTTATTTTTTTTAACAACATACAATGTCTTTTAAAATATGATTTAAGAGGTAAACAACACGCACAACTTGTCTATCTAAAGTGTGAAAAACCTGAACCTCTCTTGCAAAAACCTGGACGCCTCTTGAAAAAGCCTGGACATGTATTTTATTTTAATTTAAAAATATGTAAGATACAACTTTTTGGCATCAATGTTCAGGATGCCATAATATAACAATGATGTTCACTAATAATGGTTAGCAATCTCGTTCAATATATTTGTCTTTTAAGGGGTGAAAAATGCAAAAAGGTAAAAACTCAAAAAAACAGCTCACAATTTTATTTAGGAATCACATTTTTGTTTTTAGGTGTTGTTATACAATATGATAATACTAAAATATGCCTACCCGGCCGTTGGTAGCATTTTTTCTTCGCTTTCAGTTAAAAATCACTAAATATCACAAAAGTTTACATTTTTATTGATTATTCTCTTGAAAAAATCACGACAATTGTACATCCCGCTAGAAAAAACATTCCTGTCGCCGGACACGGGACCTACCGTGTCTTTTATTTTTGATTATTGAATAAATCGATTCTTGAGTGGATATAATTATATAACTAAATACAAGATTTCAAGATTTTATTTCAGAACTCAGGCACATTTCTGTGCAACATAAGCAAATTATTACAATTAATACACAGTAATACAGATAATACAATACATTACATAATAAACGATATCAAAACATGGGGGATAGTGAGTCCACAGGATTAAAATAATGGACCTATTTGTTTGATAAAAGATGATAAACTTATAAGTACCTTTTTGTTACAGAGTTTTAATAAACCAATCATTTTTGTTTCACAGGGATTGTTGACATAATATCGAGGAATATGCTTCAACCTAATTTCAAGTATATCAGGGGATTGACAAACAAACAGATAATGAAACTCGTTGCCAATCTCTCCGGAATTACATTTATTACATATTCGATTGCCTCTTTGGATATTTCTCCAACGTCCTGTCTCAATAGGGAATCTAATATTTGATAATCTAAGCTTTGTAATATATGATCGTTGAGACAAGTTAAGACGTAACAAATATGTTTCCATCACAAACTCACTTTTAAATGTTAGATAGAATTGCCCCCTTGAAGTATTTCTAAGTTCTGTATACCACTTTTGAATGAATTGATCTTTTAATATCTGTTTGGCATGAGTTTTCAACCAAACAGAACTTACATGTAAAGAATCGGAAAAAATGAATGTAAGACCAATTTCATTGAAGGTACTTTTAACAAATTTGATCCACTTTGTGTCTAATAAACCATTCTTGTTCAAATTATATTGTAAAAGTGCAAATTTCGACGATAATTTGTCAGAGCCAATCAAGCTATTCCAATAACATAATATTCGACATTTAATATCAACAATCAATGGGAAACGTCCAAGTTCACCATAAACTAAGTTGTTTGGTGTTGTCGTTCTTACTTTCAAAATTTTCTTCAAAAATTGTAAATGTACTTTTTCTATATTATCATTTTTTTCATGACCAATAACTTCACAGCCATAAAGCAAAATAGGTCGAACTAAGGAATCAAATATCTTAAGTTGTAGATCGATTGGAATATTGATATTTCTTATCTTGTAATAAACAGAATACAATGCTTTTTGAGCTTGCTAGTAGTGAGGAAATGACAATTCTGCGTCAAAACCATTTTTCAAGCAGAAATTCTGCATAAATTCCAAATTTTTGGGCCTGGGGATGCAAATGGGTCTTGAGCGTCTTAGGGATGCTGAAAATTGCTTTGGGGCGAGGTATCTGAGGCTTGGAGGGTCTTTCAACCAAAATAGATTAAAAAATTCAGAAATCCAATAAATCATGAATTCCGAATCTTCTCAAAAGACGGATCAGCAAATCCGATTGCTAGGCCCCGGACTTGAAGAGAGCGACGAGGAGGTGAGAAAGAGGGCACAGGCTCAAAGGGAGGCCAGACGCGAGCCGATTCTGAGGTGGCGCGACCTGCCTTGGGAAATATTCCAAGTGATGGGGGTCAAGGAGACGAAAAGCCAGTATGGGGACGGTATGATTCTGACGCTGGAGAGGAAAGGGGTAGAAACCAAGGTCTGGGCGTGCAGCAGGATGGTTCGGGAAATGCAGCGGATACCTCGGAAAAAGTGGCACCTGCTCAAGATTGATAATCATGGGATGAAGAAGTCAAAGAAGAGTGGGCACGACTACTTCGACTTTGAGGTGGTGATTTGAGGGAGCGTGGGAGAATCCTTTTCTGATGGGGAAACCCATCGGAAAAGATATTTGAGGGTTGAGATCAGCGAGGACCTTGGGAATGATTGGCTAGATCTTCGCTGAAAGGGGGCGAGGGCTGGCGTAGACGATCCTTTCCATCATAATAATTCTTCAGGCAGACGGCGGGGGCACCATCCTCACCCGGGAGCTGGGATTGATAGGATCTTGCCAAGCGGAGAGTTTCGCGGTGCTTTTTCTTCTTCTTGGCGATTCGCTTGGCAATCAGCGAGAGCACCAGGATGGTCGTAGCACTCAAAAGGGTAAAAAAAAAATTCTCGACAGAATACATTTTGTCTACCAGATTTTCTCCTTCGAAAAGGAAGAGAAAATTTAGCATGGACAAGGGCAAAATACAAAACGTCTACCAACCTAAATTTCCGCTTCCAAAGCCAAGGCTACCGAATTAGAAAAAATACGCGGATCTTCCCAAAGAAATACGCAAGATGGAAAGCAAAAGGACGGAAAAAGAGTACGAAGAAATCCTAGCCCCGATGCTTAAAATCCAAACGGTGGCGCAGGGCAAATTTTCTCGCTACGCTAAAGGCCAAAAACCCGGCGAAATATGCACAGTCCTAGGCTACCCCCTATACGCTAAGTGCCCCCTCGACAGCGAAACCTGGTATTATATGGAAGATTCCCGCAGCGGGCTTCGCCTATGGTTCGATATCTGCAATTTCCTAGCAATCGACGCCGACGAGGAGGTAGAAATCCTTTCCTTCGCCCAAAAGCATTGCATGGAAGGGTTAGGTGGGAAAAGAATCGCGGCAAGAGCATAGGATGCGGATCCGAGCTTCCCCCCCCCTAACCATCCTACAAGAATTTTTTCCCACCCAACCAAGGGTAGAAAAAAAATCCCATCGCCCCATAGCGTTTGATCCATCGCCTCCCATCGCCCCATAGCGTTAGATCCATCGCCCCATAGCGTTTGATCCATCGCCTCCCATCGCCCCATAGCGTTTGATCCATCGCCTCCCATCGCCCCATAGCGTTTGATCCATCGCCTCCCATCGCCCCATAGCGTTTGATCCATCGCCTCCCATCGCCCCATAGCGTTTGATCCATCGCCCACCCTTAGCAGCCTTTTTTTTTACCCGACCGACTAAGCACGGCAGGAGCTTTTTACCATTTCCACGGCCATCTCCCGACCCTTGGTGGGGGTAATCCTAAGCCCCTTGGGCACCAGGCTAAAGATCCCCTTTGGATTTTCGCCCACTTCCCGCATGGAAAAGTAGGATCCTCGATAATATTTCCCATCCTTGCCCAGGTAGACGTGGGTCTCGCGGCGATTAAATATCTTTGTGCAAATACCCACGACCTCGATGGTGCAGCCCACCTCCAAGCTTTCGAGCCGGACCAAATCCTTAGGCTTGCCTTGGTAATCGATGGTGCGCAAGGCAAAAGGGTCTACTGGGGGCTCCTTCGAGCAAAGCCATTCTTCCGGCTCCCCACTTTCCTGCTGCAGGGTCTCCTTTTCGTCGACTTTCTGCTTTAGCAACGAGGAGGCAGAGAGGGTGGTGGCGGCATAGTAATATCCGCTATGGCTTGCCCTTCGCCATGCCTCTACTTTTATGGAGTAGATTTCCTTGCCGAGGAGGGAGTAGATTTTACGACCCTTATGCTTATCCTGGCGAATGTATCGCAAAATATTGGGGATCGATCGCTTGCTGGTTGGATCCGAATAGTAGACGCCTTGGTCGGTGTGCAGAAAATAGTATGCGCCGTAGCGACCATAGGATTCCCCAATGGTGTGCACCCGGAAAGTCTTACCCACATCGCCTGGCCCAAATTTCCCCGGAGTCGACTGGTAAAGCGCTAAATAGGCGGTGTGGAGACGATTTTCTTCCTCTTCTTTGCGACGCTTATCCAGGGCCTTTTGCTCCGCAACCTGGCGTCGAAGCTCCATCTTTTCCCCAATATAGCGCACTCTCTCCTCGACGACATTGGCATCCACAAGCTCCTTGGCCGCCGTCTTTTCCCCGATAAGGACTGGCTGCCGGATAATTTCCATCTCTTCGAAGCCAAATCTTCGCTTACTACCCTTATTTGCCCGCTTGGTGGCGATATAAAAATTTAGGGGGCCGATCGGGGGCATGCCCATCTCTTCTGGGGTTTTGGGAGGCCCTTCCTCCGTCTCGCCCCAATGCTTGTAAATATGGACAGACTCCTCCATGCGGATGCGAGGATCCTTGCAGCCCACCTTTTGGAAGCTTCGGGTGCCGATTTCGAGCATATCTTTCTCCTTATCCACATGCAAGTAAAGGATGTGGATGGGTAGGTCGAAGGTAAGCTCGCTCGCCATCCACTGCACGGCCGTGGCAAAATCTTCTTTTTGGGGGCATTTTCGAAAGATTCCTCCCACTTTCCCAGTATATTGGTTTGCCCAATGCGCGAGGAGGATTTGCCTCGTCTTTTTGCAGACGACCATGGTATTGGATTTTACCTGCTCGGCCAGCGCCTCCCACTGCTTCCGCGGCGGGGTGGAAAAGCAAATATCTCTTACAAGGTACTTTTGCCACCGCCCCAGCACTTGCTCGATATCTTGCATCGTCGGCACCACTTTGTAAAAGGTGGCCTCTACCCTGGTAAGTCCGTGCTCCAAGCTTCACCCGATGGTCTCCCTAAGCCGGTTGCCCGGATTATTGCACCAATCCCAAAGATGGTAGCCCATATTGCCGGCCACGGATGCACTTTCCAGGCTTTGCACAAATTTGTTGTAGACTTTGCTGCGGATCGGATGCCCACCATGCTCGTCCATATATGTAAGGCAATTGCCGCCCACGCTTTTGGTATTTCGCAGGATGGTGGGGGCGTCGGGGGCCTCTGGTGCATCTTCGCCATCCCCCATATCGTCGTCCTTGTCTGCAAAGGCATACTTATCGTCCAAATCCATAGCATTGTGCTTGCGATTTTGCATGCGAAAGCCATGGTTGGCCAGCATATGGTCGCGAAGGGTGGTGCGATCGAAGCTGCCTGCAAAATCCCTGGTTATATCCACGTCGTCTAGGAGAATCCCATGGTCCGAAAGAATATCCGTGCGAAGGGCATCCAGGACCCTATCGATGGACTCGTCCGGGCAAGCGATTTTAAAAGTCTGTCGGGGCCCGCGGATCCCATTAGCCTTTAGATCCTTTGTTTCCAGACCCATCTGGTCTAGGGCTTTCCTTACCATCTTGTTTTGCCAGCTGCATAGGCCATTGCTCTTCTTTTGCCCCGGGGCGCCCTCCTCGACGTATTGTTGGTCCATCGGTAGCGAGACGACGAAATTATCCACGAAAAAATCCGATATGGGCTGCAGGGTGTGTCCCTTCGCGCCGTACTTGTTGTAATCCAGGTCTCCCACTTTGGTCTCGCAATTCCGCATCGCCACGGTCGCCAAAATCTTCTCCGCCTTCCTCGATGTGCCGTCCATAACCGTCTTTCTGGGTACCCGGTCGCGTGTGTCTGCTTCCGGATATTCGAAAATCTCGACTTGTGCCATTTATGGGGGGTAGAAGAAATTTTTAATATTATTCGCCGATGGCCATATTTTGGGGCGTGTGGTGGAAAAATGTCTACCCGGGCCGGGATTAGCGGAAATTTAGGTTGGTAGACGTTTTGTATTTTGCCCTTGTCCATGCTAAATTTTCTCTTCCTTTTCGAAGGAGAAAATCTGGTAGACAAAATGTATTCTGTCGAGAATTTTTTTTTTACCCTTTTGAGTGCTACGACCATCCTGGTGCTCTCGCTGATTGCCAAGCGAATCGCCAAGAAGAAGAAAAAGCACCGCGAAACTCTCCGCTTGGCAAGATCCTATCAATCCCAGCTCCCGGGTGAGGATGGTGCCCCCGCCGTCTGCCTGAAGAATTATTATGATGGAAAGGATCGTCTACGCCAGCCCTCGCCCCCTTTCAGCGAAGATCTAGCCAATCATTCCCAAGGTCCTCGCTGATCTCAACCCTCAAATATCTTTTCCGATGGGTTTCCCCATCAGAAAAGGATTCTCCCACGCTCCCTCAAATCACCACCTCAAAGTCGAAGTAGTCGTGCCCACTCTTCTTTGACTTCTTCATCCCATGATTATCAATCTTGAGCAGGTGCCACTTTTTCCGAGGTATCCGCTGCATTTCCCGAACCATCCTGCTGCACGCCCAGACCTTGGTTTCTACCCCTTTCCTCTCCAGCGTCAGAATCATACCGTCCCCATACTGGCTTTTCGTCTCCTTGACCCCCATCACTTGGAATATTTCCCAAGGCAGGTCGCGCCACCTCAGAATCGGCTCGCGTCTGGCCTCCCTTTGAGCCTGTGCCCTCTTTCTCACCTCCTCGTCGCTCTCTTCAAGTCCGGGGCCTAGCAATCGGATTTGCTGATCCGTCTTTTGAGAAGATTCGGAATTCATGATTTATTGGATTTCTGAATTTTTTAATCTATTTTGGTTGAAAGACCCTCCAAGCCTCAGATACCTCGCCCCAAAGCAATTTTCAGCATCCCTAAGACGCTCAAGACCCATTTGCATCCCCAGGCCCAAAAATTTGGAATTTATGCAGAATTTCTGCTTGAAAAATGGTTTTGACGCAGAATTGTCATTTCCTCACTACTCTTTTGTTATGTACATTTCGTCTTTTATGGGCTCTTTCATGGTGGCTCTCTTCGTCCTAAGACCCCTTTGTCTCGCCCTTTATGGTCTCTTTGTATTTTTGTGTTGTTTATCGTCTTATTTTTTTTCTATTTCCCTATCCCTCCCTACCCCCCCTTTTTTCTTTTTCTTTTGCTCTTGTTGCTCTTTTCCTTGCTCTTTTTGCTTATTTTACTCATTGTCTTGCTCCTCCTTCTCCTCGTGCTGCTGCTCCTCCTCCTCCTCCTCATCCTCCTCCTCCTGCTGCTCCTCCTCCTCCTCCCCCCTTTGTTTTTATTTGGTTCGCCCCAATGGGCTCATTTTGATTTATTTTTGTTCATTCTCTTTTTTTTTTGTATTTTGAGTTCTTTGTTTCACACTATCAATAAAAACTCGGAGTTATGGTACAACTTTTATTTACAATTTCTATTTTACAATATCAATATCCATAGGGTCTAGTGGTTAAATCATTCATGATCACTCTTTTTTCAAATACAATTTTATAATCCTTTTTCTGGCTCACAGTTAATAGTTTATGTTTGCTCCTTTGTATTTTAAAGTCATCTTCCACGGTCTTGACATCTTCTTTGTTGATGGTTACCATCTCTTTGACGGTGTCGTAATTGATTTTTAAAGCGTTCTTATAGTTCAATGTTATTCCTCTGACTTTGCACATGGTTATGTTTCCTCCTTTCTCGGGGATGGCCAACTTATAAGCGTAGTTCTTCGGTCCTCCTGTTACAAACTCTGTGATGGTGTTCCCGGGTACTTCATCGGTTAAGTCTCCAAGATAGTCTCCCAGTTCTGGTTTCCATTGTCCTGGTGCCGATGTAAATACAATCGAATCCGTGTCACAGTACAAGGTTCTTGGTCCTAAATTCTCCAGGTAGCTATATAGTTTAAGTCTTGCCTGGGCGGTAGTGTAGGCGGCTATTACGACATTTGTTTTCTTGGAGGTTTCAATGAATTCTTCCTTATATTTCCATCTTAGCTCCACCATTTCAGCGTTGACAAACTGGATCCCGGTGACTTCAATCTTATCGCTGGTAAGCTTTTCAAAATATTCCTTGGCTTCCGTGATGTAGGATGTTTGTTGCATGTTGTTTCTTTGTCCGAATTTCCCCCAAAAACTGTTCAACATCAACTTAGCTAAAGATCGCATTCCGGGATTCTTCTGTATTTTGTTAAAGTCTAGCTGTATTCCTTCCTTCTCTCGATAGTCTTTGATGTAGGTTTGCTTATCTTCCTCTGTTTGACACCATTCCGGCCAACCGCTAGCCTCTTGCTTCATTTTCAGAAAGGTGTTGATGTAATCGGTGAAGAGTCCTCCAGATTTCTTTTCGGGATCGTATTGTTCTAATTCTTTAAAATGCCATACTTCGTACATGTTGATGATGGAGTATCACTTTTCCAATGCTTTCTTTAATTCATCCGTTACCCACGTTCCAGTGATGGCTCTTTCCTCTACGCTGTGGTCACAAGGTTCTTGCTGGTTGGTTTCCGTACAGGTTCGACATAACGGAAACATAAGTTTGTTGTTGATCTTGGAGGGTAAAACGGGAATGTAAAGGTTTCTAGGTGGAAGTACTTTACATTTGATCAATCCTTCGTATTCGTGAATGTTTCCAAAGTTTTCGGTAATGATGATCGGATGTCCTTTGGGTACTTTTCCGGTCTTGTTGACAAACGGATAGAGTGATGTCACGTCATAATAGTTGACGGTTTCCTCATTGGCCTCTTTATATAAGGTAAAGGCCTCTGTTCTTCCTCCGTAAAAGGCTTCTCGGGGTTCTAAGGCTGAGATCATCTCTAGGGAGTTGATAAAGTTGCACATTGTTACATTGGTCTTTAGTTCTCTTTCAAAGTCACATTCCCATTTCTCTACGTAGGTGTATCCCTCTTGCTGTATATAATTCTTCTTCTCTTTGGTTCGTAGATGAAGTTTGTACATGGACATGTTGTTGACCGCATTGGTGGTCTCTTCTGCGTAACATCTAGGACACCCATGCCAGTAACAACCGTGAAATTCATACACGGTTCCATTGTAGTATCCGTCTACTCTGTAAGGTCCAATCTGTTTCTCTCCTCCGTTTTGTGCATGCTGAATTCGTTTGTTTTCTGTGACAGACATGTACTTTATCCATTTCATGGCTTTCATAGAGTGTTTATGCTCTGGTCGATAGCCTAATGCAGGGATCAATCCGATAGTATTCCATCGTAGAAACTTGGATCGAAAGACGAGGTTGCAGGCAGAGGCTATAGTGATACTCTCTCGGAACGGGTCGATACGAGTGCCTTTTAAGGTATCCATGAACAGCTGTCGGAAGGTTAAACAGGCTTTTCGCAGGATGTCTACGTCTGTGATACAGTACTTCAGGAGCTCTTCTTGGAGGTCAAAGGGTTGTTTTCTATGATCTTGGTACCATTTCATGAATATTTCTCGATCTTCTGCTTTCATTCCATCGGGGTTGTAATATCGGATGTCAGGCAAAGTCGCTAACCGGGCGTTCTGGTGTTCCTTTCTGTTAAAAAGGTGAGGGAAGTACCCTTTATGCAGTTCCTCGAATCCAAACATTTTCGGGAGTTTAGCTAAGGCTGTGGGTAGAAAGTTGAGGGAGTCTATCATCCGTATGTTGCACTCTGGAATCGTTACTGACATGTTCTTGGTGCCGTTAGGGATTATCTTGGGCTGAATTCCATGGTGAAACAGGTATTGCAGGATAGGGATCGAGTCGTATCCTTTAAAGTTGTGACAAATCACGGTGGCAAAGTTGTTATCTCCGGAAAATAGCCAGCTGCAAAATTCGTTGTTGGTGTTAGGGCCTCTAAAGATGAGTTGATTTGACCCACAGTTTTCACAAGCACTCTCTTCGGTTACTTCTTTCTCCATACATTCAGTACAAACTTTATGGACCAAGCATAGGTTGGGGCGATGTTCCATGGCTCCACAGGTACTAGCTTTGCAATATTCACAGATTCCATTGGAATCTGGTTGGTATCCATGTTCGCACTCTTTAAGGTCGTCTTGGGTACATTCGAAATCGAAAAAGATGTATGTCTGTTTCTCTGGAAGATCCTCTGATACTATAGGCATCACGTAACACTGGTGGTCGGGATCGCAATAACATTTACAGGATGGGCAGTACACTTCACCACATTGATGGTCGTTTTTTCTCTTCTCTAAGTTAACCGTTTGCTCACAGTCTTTACACTTGTAATAGGTGTTACACGTCGAGTTGCCTTTCTTAGTCTGTTCCAAATGAAGTTGGTAACATTCTGCTCCTCTAAAGTTCCTGCTACATTGGTTACAATGAATCCATTCGTCTTCACAGGGTACGTGTACCTTCTTACAAAGGATGCATGGGTTGTTACATATATGTCTTTCGAAATGATCGTACCCTTTTTTACATGTTTGACAGTAGTAAACTCTGGCTTTGAATCCAGTCATGGTAGTGATGACATCATAATGATGGTTATGATGGTAAAGGTATATTTTCTTGTCCGCTTCTGCCCCTTCGTAGATAATACCATTGAAGTAGTCCTTAGAAATGACGGTGATCTGATAGTCTGGAAGTATCGCCTGGAATTGTTTAAGTTCCTCGATACCGCATGGTCCTTTTGGTACGTTGGCTCTCTCATGGAGTTGCTCCGCTAGTCCTTGTTGAATATATCGACCTTGTCGAATAGAGTTCCATTGAGGATGGTTATCGATCTTTGCTTTTGCGGTTACGATAGCTCTTGCACAACATAGTTCATCTCTATTCTGGATTCTGATAATGCTTTGTTTATCTTTTAATAGTCTGTCAAGATCGACGTAGTTGCATCGTTTCCGTCCGCTTCCCTCAGGGATGGCTACGTGAAGGACTTCTAGTTCTAAGCTCTCGTCTAGGACAAACTCTTCATGGGACTGTAATACCCTCTCTATTTCCTTTAACAGTAGTTCCGTAGTCAGGTCTTTCAGTTGTAGAAAGGGTAAAGTAATAGGAAAATCCAGTGACTTGGTTTGCATCGTTAGTTTAACCAGGTCGTGCTCTTCTATCTCCTCTCTGATGCTTTGCAGTATGGAGTCGAATAATTGATTTAGGGATCTCATGATGGACGACAGGTCGGTTACTTCGAATTCCTTAAAGGTGACGGCATAATGGTTTTTCGTAGTTCCAAACTTGGGTATTCTTTTCTTCTCCCTCCTTTCAATGGTATAGTATTCTTTCGGATTATCCATGTGGAACGGCTGACCTGCTCCTCTTTGTCCATGCCTTTGTTGATGAATCTCTAAATGACGTTGGATGGCAAAGGCTTGGTTGCATTGGGTACATTCGTACCCCGACTGGTGACGAGCCATATGGGCTTGTAGATTCTCCCGTCTCGTAAAGGTCTTAGTGCATCTCGTACACGAGTAAGTCTCTCTGTGATTGGTCAATCGTCTATGACGATAGAGTTGACTCATCCTCTCAAAACTCGCTTCACATTGGTTGCAGGTAAATTGCTTAGGCATCTGAAACAAAAGAACACAGGTAAGTATTCATGTATGACTCATAGGTTTGCTTAAATATGTATTGCTCTTACTTGTGACCTTTAATAACCTAATGTTACTGTTTAATATTATAACGCTTAGCTTCTCTCTTAGTCTGATCTCTTTCACGCCAAACAGTCGGTTAATCGAGGAAAAAGTCTGTTGATTTACCTGTATATGCAGTTAAATGGGAAATGAGTCTGTTGATGGAGTCGATTCGAGTCTGTTGATATGGACGTATCGAGAAAAACATCGTAAGGTTACTAAATAACACATATTTTCACTAATATGGTAAATCAATTAGCAGAACCATTTATGTCTAACAAAATGAAAAAGAATACTTTAATTAAAAATGTTAAAAGTTTGTATTAACACCAATTTAATAAGCTATAAAATGAAAAGGGGTTTTACTCAGTATATATTTCATTAACATTTTAGCATTCAAAAATGTAAACAAAACCATGCAAAATCCTAACAAATATCAAAATAACGTTTTTCTTGTTGCACCAGCAGATGCATTACATCGGATGTGTTCTATTTTATCTATATGCAAAACCATTGTGCTCAATTTTAAGTTTTTGTGCTATAAATCATGTTTTAGTTAAAACACAGTCTGTTGATGAGTCGGTTGATGAAAACTCAATCTGTTGATCGGTCTGTTGAGAGTAAATATATTAATCAATTAGTCAGCATTCGCTATATATGGTGGTCAAAAACATTATAAAGGAGAATATTCATCAAAAGAATATATGAATGCAACTTATTTTTCATAAATTTCTATACCGGTAATTCGTAATTTTTTACATAATTTTATGTTTGTTATCTTTTCTTAAGAAGGTCTTATGAAAGACATGATCGGCTCATAGTGTAATTTCATTCTCTCAGATAAGTGCATTGTTTGTCATAGGCCATTTCGTACTCCTATACTGGATTTTACACGCTGAATTGTAACTAGCATTTAGACTTGTACTTTGCAACAGGGATGAACAACTTAGTCTATCTGTGACTATTTCAGGGCTGGATTTGAATTATATGCATCTTATTTAGACCATGGGCCAACCGCGAGCAGTGCCAAATGGCCTCGTTGAAGGCTGCTGGCGGTTGTCCATTGTGGTTTTTCTAAATTGCCGTTTAATTGTGGGCTGTGTCGCGTACACTTATTCCACATCTCTTTATTTTCTATTACTCTTCCCGGTCAACTCTCGTTTTGACCTGAATTAAAGTTGTCAGTTGCTGTTCAGTTTTTCGTGTGTTTTGTACTTCCGGTCAACACAAAACAAAACACGCACGAACAAACAAGAAACACACAAACATCAACTGGCAATGGTGTCGTGGTCATTTGACATGGTGTCAGAGTCGTATGGTCACTGTCATGGTCACATGACATGGTGTCAGTTGCGTACACCATAACCCCAAGTATGTGAATACAGATAACATATACCTAGATGTTTTTCACTTATTTCATTTTCAATCATTTTTGGTCCCATAAATTATCTAAGAGTTATCTTGATTTGCGCAACCAGGAAACATAAGACATGGTTTCAGTTGCATACACCATAACCCGGGAGTGTCAATATAGCAGATTGCAGATGCATAACTATTAATAAACTTCTCACTTGATACATTTTCCAAACGTCTTACAAAGAGTTTTATGGTTTGCAGATCCGCTGTACTACGAAAATGGGGTCAGTTTCAAATGAAATTAGTTGCGTAGACAACATCCCTAACTGTCTATAAATATTAAATGCCTAACTACTATACTTTTCACTTAATTTAGTTTCTCAAAAGCCTGGCAAAGAGGTATTTTGGCCCGAAAAACCTCGAAGTTGACAGAGTCGTTGAAAATGGCAAACGGCATGGAGTTAGTTGCGTAGACCATAACCACAACTGTCTGTATACTTTACCAAATATCAGATACCAAGCTATAATACTTGTCTAGTAATTAATTTTCCGCAAAAGCCTTACAATAAATTTACACCGCCACCGACGACAGAAAGAAGTTGTCTTGCCTTTAGCGACTAAACTTGCAGGCGAAACAAAAAATTTAGCTTTCCCAATCGTTTGAAAGATAATAGGAGTTATAAATTTTGCAGGAAAAGTTTTTTTTCTGATTTATTAATAGTTTAGCATTACACTTTATTTAAGAGTAAAAACCTGTTGAAAAGCAAGATAGGTAAAATGTTGTAAATTGCTCGTTATGACCAATTCAACTTTATCTAAAATAATAGCGGGTTCATTGGCAAAAATATCACTATTTAAAAGGTACATTCCCCTTAACTACCAAAATAGTGGACAGTTTCAAAGAAGATACAACAACAATGTGACGAAGACATGATGGTTAGATGTTTCGTTAGCAAGTTGCTCAGTACAAATTACCTCCACAAAACGGGATACAAATTATTGTATGCACGTCAACAGGATACATGTATACTTCTCACAAACTATTTCTGAATTATGCTCAAAAGTTACAGATCAGTTGCTTCCAAAAACTTTGTGACGGACTGACATACGGACACAAAGTGAAATCGCAGACTTTCCTGTCATTTTCAGATGATTCTACTCATTTCTTCCTTTTTAAGAGGCATTCTCTGTAACCATTTACACTTTTGTATAAGGGGTGTGGCACGCATGGTCACGGATTTTGATGAAACTTTGCACATTTGCTTGGTACAAGGACTTATGAAGAAAAATGGGTCAAAAAGTTGTTTATATGACTTGGTTGCTATGGTAACGGGTCACCCTATTTTTCCCTCCAAAATCAGACTTTTCTGAAGTAGAAATGCACATTATTCAATTAGACATGGTGCCATTAATACACATTGGTAACACAAATTTAGGTTTGTTTGATAAAATATTGATCATAATATGTATTTAAGAAAATGTAAGTAACTTTTGAAAACTAGATTCTGATTGGTCAATAGTTACATTAAAAAAGGGAGGGAACTCCCATTTTTGAAATGGAGATTTTTAACCATTTTTAGGGCCTTTCAGAACCTAAGTGCAGTCATGTTAACTATATCCAAGAACATAATAACTAACTTCCATATCATATTAGTTCATTCATGAAAAAAAGTTATTGGGATTATTGTTGCTAAGGCTGTTGATATGGTAACGAAAATTCCTCATTTTCGTCAATTTTATCACTTTTTTTTGTCATTTTTGTCATGTTTAGCACATCAAAATGTTTTGTTTGACAATAAAAAGCATTGAAATATATTTAATTAATATGCAATCATAAAGTTTTGGACATCTGATGCAGTTTCATGGATAAATGTGGTTGCTATGGTAACGAAAATTCCTCGTTTTTGTCAATTTATCCCATTTTTCTGTCATTTTTGTCATTAAGTTCATCAAAATGTTTTGTTTGACAATAAAAATCATTTAAATGCATTTCAGTAATATGCAATCATAAAGTTTTGGACATTTGATGTAATTTAATTGATACATGTGGTTGCTATGGTAACAAAATTCACCGTTTTCGTCAATTTCATTACGTTTTTTTTTGTCATTTTTGTCATATTTAGCTCATCAAAACCATTTGTTTAAGTTCATGTTGGCTATTTCCAAGAACATTATAACTAACTTCCAGATAATGATAGCTCATTCATGAAAAAATAGTATGGTGATTGTTATTGCTAAGACCGTTGCTATGGTAACCCAAATTCCTTGTTTTCGTCAATTTTATCACAAATTAATGTCAGTTTTTGTCATGCTTAGCTCATCAAAATGTTTTGTTTGACAATAAAAAACATTTAAATGTATTTAAATAATATACCATTATAAAGTTATGTACATATGATGCAATTGTATGGATAAATGTGGTTGCTATGGTAACAAAAATTTCTGGTTTTCGTCAATTTATCCCATTTTTCTGTCATTTTTGTCATATTAAGTTCATCAAAATATTTTTCTGGACAGTAAAAACATTTAAATGCATTTCAGTAAAACCCAATCATAATGTTTTGGCCATATGATAAATTTTAATTGATAAATGTGTTATGGTATTGAAAACTCCCCGTTTTTATCAATTTTATCACATTTGTTGGTCATTTTTGTCATATTAAGCTCTTCAAAATCATTTGTCTGAGAACAAAAAAAAAGCATTAAAATGCATTTTAGTAATATGCAATTATAAAGTTATGGACATGTGTTGCAATTTAATTGATTAATGTGGTTTTTGGTAACCAAAAGTAGATTTTTTTTATTTCTTAACGTTTTTTTTTTGGTATTATTCTAATGGATATTTTGCTCATTCATGTATGCTTTGATAAATTCAGCATAACAAATCAGATATATATCAAATTGCGATATAACTAGCTAAGGAGTTATTAGTTTTTAGCAATGTGTCGGTTGCTATGATAATGATAAGGCTTGAAAATGCATCTTTTCCTCATGAACTTTCTGTAAAATTTTGAACTATTAGTGGATCTGCTTTTAGGTCTATCGAACAGTTTCCTTTTAATGAAATAGGGCTTTTTTGCCTTTGGTCAAAATTTTAGAATTTTTTTCTGCAGATATTGGCATCAATTTTAAACAACCAGAATCATTCTAAAAGATGTATTTCAGTCATAAATGAATTCATCTCAACAATCAATACATACAGATACTAATCTAATGGTTCTTTCTAAACATACAGTACACCAAGAGACAAACCGTGACTGGGCACCGTGATAGCGGTACACCACTTTTAGAGACATAACAAATATCTGGTTGAAGATTTTCCAAAACATTCCTTTTACATTTAGAATAATGGTTATACAGAACAATTTCAAAGAAGAATTTAAAGACAATCTTGTTGAATAAAAAAGTTACAGGCTACAACTCTTAGAGTGGTGCACCACTATCCCGGTGTTCAGTCACAGTTTGTCTCTTGGTGTACTGTATATCACACTATATCTTGAGAAACCGACACTTGAGCTTATGACCCTCGAAAACATATGTCTATTTCGGGTTTCTCCATAATATTATAGGGTGGATAATGTGGATAGGTCAACATTTTCACTTTTTTCTTTAATTATTATTGATTTAAGTTATAAGATCGGGACTGGAATAATTATTTTAGTTAAAGAAGTAATTCAAGTAATGAAGGAGAAAACTTCAAATATGAGCAGAACAAAAAAAATGCCTTTCCTTGCTCTAAATTATGAACATCTGCTAAGTTGAACAATCTTTTCAAAAGGTACAGAATTAATGACAAACTTCATAACATACGCCGGATAAATTTTGAACAACAGATGAAGAGAAAAATTCTTATTACGAGCCAAAATGTTGTAGGTCCGAATGTAAAAATAGGGTCAGTCGGGCAACCCGAAACAGACATACATTTTTTGCCTTATGACAATTTCTGACACTTTATCTTGTGACATTAATGACAATTGATTTTGTGACATTACTGACAATGTATGTGTAATATAATGTACAATTTATCTTGTTTTAATTTTCTTTTTGACTTCACAGAAAGCAGCACTGTAGTCTTCATTTGACATTTTCCTGTCTTGTTGTGCAAGTTTGAAAAAAAATATGATGTAATTTGTTATCCTATTAGATATTCTGACTTCTTGAAATTCCCGAAAATCATCATCTCCTCAGCTGCACAGTACAGGTCAACTTTATTTCCTGTGGTTTTTCCTTTATCGAATTTGACAATCATAAAATTCTTTTGCTTTTCAGCGAACAAAACCCTTGGTTTTGACCCTTTCAATTCCCATCTTATAGCTAAAGAATACTACTTATACAATTTGACAGCTGGATTTGTGGGACAGGTAGCAGATGATTCTGATTTTCTGTTGGGTACATTTTCATGTTCTTATGATTCATAAATATATTTGGCTCTTTCAGTAATGCAGTTTTCCTCTTGAACCAAAGGAGCAGGTACCCATTAGAATATGGTTTTCAACAGTTACTGTTTTCTGACTTGGCAGAACTTCATAATTCAGAGCATGGAAAGACACTTTTTTTTATCTGCTCCTACCGATGTAGTTGAAATTTCTTCCTCCATTATTTGAAGCACTGCGCTAACTAAAATATTTATTCCGGTCCTGATCTTATAACTTAACCAATAATGATACAAGAATAAAAAAGAAAATTAATGCTTACCTAACCACATAATCCACCGTAAAATATTTATGAAGTAGTTAGAAAAAGACATGTATATTTTTTGGCCTTAGCTCAAGTATTAGTTTTAAAAAAATGTGATAAAATTGACGAAAATGGTGAATTTTCGTTACCATAACAACCACAGTTATCAATTAAAATGTATCTAATGTCTAAATTTTAATATTGGGTATTACTCCAAAATATTTAAATGGTTTTTATTGTCAAACAAAACATTTTTATGGGTTTAACAAGACAAAGAATGACAGAAAATTGTAATAAAAATTGACGAAAACTAGGAATTTTCATTACCATAGTACAGCCTTAGCAATAATGGTCCCCATAACTTTTTTCATGAATGGACTTATATTATCTAGAAGTTAATTATAACGTTCTTGGATATAGCCAACATGATCTCGGATAAAATAATTTTGATGAGCTAGATTTTGATGATGCGAAAATGACCCAAAAATGTGATTAAATTGATGAAAACTGTGTTTTCGTTACCTTAGCAATCACATTTTGCAATAAAGCTGCATCATATGTCCATAACTTTATAATTGCATTTTACTTGAATATATTTTTATGCTTTTAATTTTTTATAAACTTAACATGACAAAAATGAAAGAAAATTGCGATAAAATTGAACAATACGATGAATATTCGTTACCATAGCAACAGCCTAAGCAATATTAATCCCAATAACCTTTTTTCATTAAAGAACTTAAATTATCTGGAAGTTTGTTATAAGGTTATGGATATAGCCAACATGACCCCAGACAAATGATTTTGATGAGCTTAATATGACAAAAATGACAAAAAATGTGATAAAATTGACGAAAAATGTGAATTTTTGTTACCATAGCAACCACATTTATCAAATAAATTGCATTAAATGTTCAAAACTTTATGATTGCATCTTACTTAAATATATTTCAATGCTTCTTATTGTCAAATAAAACATTTTGATGTGGTAAAAATGACAAAAATGGCAGAAAAGGGTGATAGAATTGACGAAAACGAGGAATTTTCGTTACCATAGCAACGGCCTTAGCAACAATAATCCCAATAACTTTTTTCATGAATGAACTAACATGATATTGAAGTTAGTTATAATGTTCTTGGATATAGCCAACATGACTGCACTGAGGTTCTACAAGGCCCTAAATATGGTTAAAAATCCCCATTTCAAAAAATGGGAGTTCCCTCCCTTTTTTCATGTAACTATTGACCAATCAGAATTTAGTTTTTAAAAGTTATTTTCATTTTCTTAAATACATATTATGATCAATTTTATCAAACAAACCTAACTTTGTGTTACCAATATATATTAATGGCATCATATCTAATTAAATAATGAGCATTTTTACTCCTGAAAAGTCTGATTTTAGAGGGAAAAATAGGGTGACCCGTTACCATAGCAACCAAATCATGTAAACAACTTTTTGACTCATTTTTCTTCGTAAGTCCTTGTTCCAAGCAAATGTGCAAAGTTTCATCAAAATCCGTGACCATGCGTGCCAAAAAAGTGTAAATGGTTACAGAGAATGCCTAAAAGGAGAGTTAGGGTTAGAATGAGGCCAGGGTTAAAAATAGAACAAAACATAGTTAGGGTTAGAGAAAGATATAGGAAATGACAGGTAGAGTTTGAGTCAGTCTTACGTTAGACACCGAACAGGAAACATGGCATATCAGTGCTCCGTGTGCAAGAGACGGTTCGCATGGCCAGGTGATGTTACACGCCATAAGACAGTTAAACATGTAAACTCCAAAGAGAAAAGGGTACCCAAAATTGAAGCCGGACCACCTAGAAAACTGACAAGACGTCCGAAGGCTGTGGAACAGAGACTTGAAAGTTTAGGAAAAGCTATATACAAGGAGATAAGACACTTGGCGAAGCTACAAGAGTCAAAGTTAAAGAAGACCAAGGAAACCCCTAAAGATGTAACGAAGAGACAACCAATCAAGAATGCAAAGACGTCCATAAAATCAAAGAAGTCCAGAGGTGAAAAGTCCAAGGAAGTAAAGAACCTTAACGAACGAATTGCAAAATCCAAGGAAGTAAAGAACCTTAACGCACGAATTGTAAAGTCCAAGGAAGTAAAGAGTCCAAGAGGAAGAAAGCCCAAGTCAAACCTAGAAAAGACCAAATAATGATGGAACTATAAAGAAGACTGTATTTACTCAATAAAGTATTCGAACTTGTACACGCGTTTTGTTTGATTACTCCATAGAGTGAGCCTTTTACGCAGCAACAACAGCTGATTTAGCTGGAAACAACCCCAATTACCCCCCTCATTTCCACATTCCCCCCCGAAATTGGGGGGGGGGATTTCCCCCCCCCCCATTTTACCATAAAAACCCCCATTTCACCCCAATATTACCCATTCCCCCCCCCCGAATTTTGGGGGGGGGGTTTCACCCCATTTCCCCCCACATTTCCACATTTCCCCCCACAATTCCTCCACATTTCCACATTTTCCACCACAATTCCACATTTTCCACCACAATTCCTCCAATTAAAATGTATACTTACGCTGTTTTGATGAAACTAAACTTTAATATGAAAACATGTACATAAAATCTAAACAAAATCAAAATATTTCGATGAAAATCCTAAAACTTTGAAAACATTTTCACAAAATCCGAACAAAATCAAAATCTTTTTAATAAAAATATAAAAATTTTAAAACTTTTTCACAAAATCTAAACAAAATCAAAATCTTTTTAATAAAATCTTAAAACTTTTTTATAAAATCCAAACAAAATTAAAAACTTTTTAATAAAATTATGAAACTTTGAAAACTTTTCCACAAAACCATACTGAAGAAAAACATCTAATGGAAAATTTTATTGAAGCGTTTCAAAAACCGGTTCTAACCGGTTCGATCCAGAAAGTCACGTGACATGATCACGTGATACAATACAATATACAGGTAAACTATTTGAAATCAGATCATTTAACGATTAGACGCCAAAGAGATCAGACGTGTTTTAACAAAGAGAGAAGGTAAGCGGTATAATGTTAAACATAAGGTTATTTAAAAAACCATTTAACGATTAGATGCCAAAGAGATCAGACTAAGAGAGAAGCTAAGCGTTATAATATTAAACAGTAACATTAGGTTATTAAAGGTCACAAGTAAGAGCAATACATATTTAAGCAAACCTATGAGTCATACATGAATACTTACCTGTGTTCTTTTGTTTCAGATGCCTAAGCAATTTACCTGCAACCAATGTGAAGCGAGTTTTGAGAGGATGAGTCAACTCTATCGTCATAGACGATTGACCAATCACAGAGAGACAACAAAGGCATGGACAAAGAGGAGCAGGTCAGCCGTTCCACATGGATAATCCGAAAGAATACTATACCATTGAAAGGAGGGAGAAGAAAAGAATACCCAAGTTTGGAACTACGAAAAACCATTATGCCGTCACCTTTAAGGAATTCGAAGTAACCGACCTGTCGTCCATCATGAGATCCCTAAATCAATTATTCGACTCCATACTGCAAAGCATCAGAGAGGAGATAGAAGAGCACGACCTGGTTAAACTAACGATGCAAACCAAGTCACTGGATTTTCCTATTACTTTACCCTTTCTACAACTGAAAGACCTGACTACGGAACTACTGTTAAAGGAAATAGAGAGGGTATTACAGTCCCATGAAGAGTTTGTCCTAGACGAAGGCTTAGAACTAGAAGTCCTTCACGTAGCCATCCTTTGAAAATTTGGAAACATTCACGAATACGAAGGATTGATCAAATGTAAAGTACTTCCACCTAGAAACCTTTACATTCCCGTTTTACCCTCCAAGATCAACAACAAACTTATGTTTCCGTTATGTCGAACCTGTACGGAAACCAACCAGCAAGAACCTTGTGACCACAGCGTAGAGGAAAGAGCCATCACTGGAACGTGGGTAACGGATGAATTAAAGAAAGCATTGGAAAAGTGATACTCCATCATCAACATGTACGAAGTATGGCATTTTAAAGAATTAGAACAATACGATCCCGAAAAGAAATCTGGAGGACTCTTCACCGATTACATCAACACCTTTCTGAAAATGAAGCAAGAGGCTAGCGGTTGGCCGGAATGGTGTCAAACAGAGGAAGATAAGCAAACCTACATCAAAGACTATCGAGAGAAGGAAGGAATACAGCTAGACTTTAACAAAATACAGAATAATCCCGGAATGCGATCTTTAGCTAAGTTGATGTTGAACAGTTTTTGGGGGAAATTCGGACAAAGAAACAACATGCAACAAACATCCTACATCACGGAAGCCAAGGAATATTTTGAAAAGCTTACCAGCGATAAGATTGAAGTCACCGGGATCCAGTTTGTCAACGCTGAAATGGTGGAGCTAAGATGGAAATATAAGGAAGAATTCATTGAAACCTCCAAGAAAACAAATGTCGTAATAGCCGCCTACACTACCGCCCAGGCAAGACTTAAACTATATAGCTACCTGGAGAATTTAGGACCAAGAACCTTGTACTGTGACACGGATTCGATTGTATTTACATCGGCACCAGGACAATGGAAACCAGAACTGGGAGACTATCTTGGAGACTTAACCGATGAAGTACCCGGGAACACCATCACAGAGTTTGTAACAGGAGGACCGAAGAACTACGCTTATGAGTTGGCCATCCCCGAGAAAGGAGGAAACATAACCATGTGCAAAGTCAGAGGAATAACATTGAACTATAAGAACGCTTTAAAAATCAATTACGACACCGTCAAAGAGATGGTAACCATCAACAAAGAAGATGTCAAGACCGTGGAAGATGACTTTAAAATACAAAGGAGCAAACATAAACTATTAACTGTGAGCCAGAAAAAGGATTATAAAATTGTATTTGAAAAAAGAGTGATCATGAATGATTTAACCACTAGACCCTATGGATATTGATATTGTAAAATAGAAATTGTAAATAAAAGTTGTACCATAACTCCGAGTTTTTATTGATAGTGTGAAACAAAGAACTCAAAATACAAAAAAAAAAAAAGAGAATGAACAAAAATAAATCAAAATGAGCCCATTGGGGCGAACCAAATAAAAACAAAGGGGGAGGAGGAGGAGGAGCAGCAGGAGGAGGAGGATGAGGAGGAGGAGGAGCAGCAGCAGCACGAGGAGAAGGAGGAGCAAGACAATGAGTAAAATAAGCAAAAAGAGCAAGGAAAAGAGCAACAAGAGCAAAAGAAAAAGAAAAAAGGGGGGGTAGGGAGGGATAGGGAAATAGAAAAAAAATAAGACGATAAACAACACAAAAATACAAAGAGACCATAAAGGGCGAGACAAAGGGGTCTTAGGACGAAGAGAGCCACCATGAAAGAGCCCATAAAAGACGAAATGTACATAACAAAAGGGAAAAGGGGATAGAAACAGGAGACCCATATAGGGCAAAACAAGAGTCCAAGGTTGAAAATAGACATCATGAAAGAGCCCATAAAGGGCGAAACTTACAAAACAAAGGGGTCATGGTTAGGGTTAAGGTTAGGGCTAAGGGTTAGGGTTATAGATAGAGTCAGGAGAGCCCGTAAAGAACAAACCAAGAGTCAATGAACGAAAAGAAACATTATGAAACAAGAGGGCTAAACTTACAAAGAAAAAGGGGTTAGGGGAAAGGTCCGAGACAAGAGCCCATAAAGGGGCGAAAACAAGAGTCCAAGGACGAGAAGAGACAACATACAAGAGCCCATAAAGGGCGAAACTTACAAAAGGGTTAGGGGTTAGGGCTAAGATTAGAAATCGTCGTTCCGCATGACTGCACACGACTTTACTGCTACTGAGTTCTGGAGGCGACAAGTGTCGCCAAGATCGTCAAAACGACTTAACATAGGAGTCTATGGGAAATTAAAAGTACATTTTGGTCTAGAGTGACGCCCTTTACTACTAATCATATACATGTGGTAATATAGCGAGGTTCATTTTTAAAAAAAATACTCACAATAAATAAAAATAAAATCATAGACCCAAACGCCAGCTGCTCTACCTCTCCGTTCTAGAACCTCTTTATAGGTTATAAAAGAGCGATGAACATGAAACGTTGATGAGAAATGTTGGCCTGGGCTAGTAACATAAAAGAACAGTAAATTTTGAAGACCACTGGAATAAGGGAAAAGATGGGTATGGGACTAAAAAGTTAGCTTATGTGATGCACTACTTTGAGGTCCACACATTGATATTTTGCTTCCTAAAGCGTGGCACTCTCTCCACACGCTTTTCCAAAATGGTCAGCTGACAGGTATTCTGTATTATAGACTTGACAAACCCCGCGGAAAAGGGTCAACCTATTAATCCACCTAAGGTACACACTTTGGTCGCTTTCCCGATGTCAAAATCACAAGACCCTTAGTTTAGCTAGGCTTTGTTGTGGGCTTATTCGCCGCAGACTTTCAATAATCATATTATTACATGTGTTTGAAAGGAAGTGTCTCCCCGTCCCCAAATGCGGGAACGCGTAGTCCCTAGAGGCTGGCCGTCCCCGCCTCCGGTATTCATGAAATACAAATGACAACAAAGTTCCAGACAATAAATTTTGCTACGCCTGACGCGCGTTTCGTCTATTCAAGACTCATCAGAGGCGCTCTACCAAAAATATTGAAAATGCCAAACACTGTATGAATATGAAGAGCATAGAAAACATAGATTTTAACGAAACTATGCCGACCTGAAATCATGCAATGCGAACATTGTTTTAAAAAGATCTTGTATTTTCCAAAAGATTTTATTTTTATTTTTTATTTGAAACACTGAACTAATAAATGATTCTGAAATAAAATGCATAAGTACAATAATAAAAGTGAGCAGTTCAGTACAGTACAGTAAGTTCAGTACAGTAATAAAAATGTTTAAAACTAAATAGAATAATACTTTATAAAAAATGTTACATTATTTTTGAAATATTCAAAACATCTACAATTAGTATCATGATCATTTTTCATTCTGAACATTCAGCAACATTGAATTAAAAGCTACGCCGAGCGCAGCATGATACGACCGCAACAAGCTGAACCCTGTACGTTGGAGGTCCAGTATGGATAGTCCATTGCTTTGGTCACATGAAGCCCATGGTGGACTTACAAAGCTTTTTGACACATGCATCCTGTGGTGGATTTAAAAATGCATTTTTGACACATTTATATTTACATCAACATCTAATACAAAAAGCCTTATTTATATACATGTATTAATTTACAATTTTGGCCCTTTGACCCCTAATTTCTCAAAAACGGTAAAAATATTGCAAATCCAATAAAAAAATAAGGCAGAAATATTCACAAGGAATCCAATGAAATAAAGATTTGGAAAATCGGACCACAAATAAAAAAGTTGATTTTATGGGCGTGGCCTGTCTTAAGCCCCCCTGTAGCAATGTAATGGTGAAGTACATATCAAAATCATTGACACATTAAGTAGATAGAATTTAATGATGAATTTAATAAAAAAATATTTCAAAAATTGAATGAATGATAAACATTCTAAAACAGGTTTGTCAATACACCCGTTTTAGCCCTTTTTTCTGAAACAGAAGGGGCCACAAACCCCAAATACTAAACCAACATTCCTTTTGTGGATATAATCATCATATTAAAACTTCATAACAATTGGCAGGCCCACTACAACTTAATTTTCGGTTTAAATGACAAACTTATAAAAATGGCGTTTTTGGCCACTTTGACCCCTAAATTCTCAAAAACGGTAAGAGATATTGCAAATCTGATTGAAAAACGCAGGCATGGATTTTCACAAGGATTCCAATGAAAAAAAGATTTTGAAAATCGGACCACAAATAAAAAAGTCAATTTTTCGGGTGTGGCCCCTTTTTGACCCCCAGTAGCAATGTAACGGTACAAGATACATCAAAGCCATTGATACATTTTGTTGACAGAATTTATTGAGGAATATAATAAAAAAAGAATGATCAAAATCGGATGAAAATTAAACATTCTACAGATGTTTGGTCAAGATACCCATTTTTGCCCCTTTTGGCCCTTTTTTCTTAAAGGGTAGGGGCCAGAAACCCCAAATGCAATACCAACCTTCCTTTAGTGGTTATAAACATCATATCAAAATTTTATAACAATTGGTTATCTACAACTAAAGTTATCGCACGGAAACCAAAGTGTCTACAGACGACAACGACGACGACGACGACGACAACGACGACAACGACATCGCCATAACATAATACGATCGCAAAAATTTTGCGGTCGTATAAAAAGCTTCATTGGGTCTCTAGCTAAACCATGAATGTCTTGCATCATGGTCACAAGATTATCAACCTATCCCAAGTTTTGGCGGTACGTTTTTATTGAACGAGCGTTTTATCATATTTAAATTTGGCATATTTTCTAACATGTCTAACGTCTTTCTTTATTTTTTTATTTGGGGAGGGGGTGCATGTTTCATTGTAATACTTTGTCCAGCTCTCTTTATTATAGTCCATTCGAGTTCTATAAATCAACAAAAAACTGAGCGAGTGAGTTGGTGTTTTACGCCCTCGTAACACTATATTAATTATTTGAAGGCGATGAACATGAAAGTGTGGTAAAATAAACATGAAATGATGATGATGGTTGTATGAAATATGGGGTGGGGTGTGAAACAAAGGAAACACTAATTTAGAAGAACCACCGGTGCATTACTTGGCGGTCCAGAAAGGGATCTTTAACGTGCATGAAGCGTGGCATTCTCCACACACGTTGGCCCACTATGGTCAGCGGTCAGGTTTTCCGTATGATAGACCTGACAATCCCCGCGGACGAGGGCCACCCTATTCAGCCACCTTGGTTGCTCTGTTGGCTAAGTACGTCAGAATCCCAAGACTATTAGGTGCCTCTTACAACGTTACAAGCTAATCTCTGCTGTGGGCCTATTCGCCCCCGGGTCCCGCATGGGGTACACAAAACTGAAAATTCACTATTGAACAATTTTGATCTATTCCTTTGCGGTATTTTACATGGCAATATAACTTGCATTATTAATAGCATCATTGACCAGCTAGGATATCTGACCAGTAAAAATATGGCGTTCTCTGACCAAATCATTCCCTCAAATTAGGTTTAGTTAAGGGTATGTCCATGTAACAGGCTTAGGTGGGTGCAGTTACTGAGTGACGTACATGTAGTTATACGATACTAGTAACTAGAATTACAGTAAAAAGAAGTTATTTTACATACATATGTATGTGTAACAATGTGATAGCTCTTTTTATTATATATTTTAACCAATCATAAAAAGTTGTATGTATTATGTCATCCTGTAGTACATCTGTTAAAGATGAATTAACACATAAAATATTTTTATGATATTCAGGTAGACCTTCGAAAACAATATTCCACTTGGAGATACACTTTTGTTGCTTCCAGTTTGGTATCTCCAAGTGAAATATTGTTTTCGATGGTCTACCAATGGGGAAATCTGATGTTGAATAACCGAAAAGGCCAAGACATCACAAAATAAATCGCACAGCATACAAAATACATAACAACTTTTAACTACGAAATCGGAAAAGGTAAGTTACGAGTATCGAGTATCGTCTCAAAAACATATTTTACAGTTACGAGTATCTCATCATTGCAGTTACCGACAGCTTCGTGTTTTTTAGATTGACGATTTACGAGTTTCACACTACTAAAGCACATGTTAGATGGCAACTGTATGTCATTAGCCTCGGCCTTCTTTCTATTTTCATTCAAAAGAAAATCTTATATAAAAGATATGATGTAAAATCTGACTTTCCAGGAATATCCTCCGCCATCTTGAGATACTCGTAACTGCCGTTACGAGTAGCCGCCAACCGCCAGTGAAATTACTATAGAATATATAAGAAAGGCCAAATAATTTGCATAAAATCTTGTAGCAGAAAAAAATCTACGAATTTAAATTTTATTTTTATTTGATAAAAATCAATGAAATACAATATATTTTGAAATAAAACAATAAAAAAAAATGGGGGTCACCGGCTTATTTTTCTGTCTACAACACAAATCTTTGTAATTTTTGGGTCATTTTTAAAGTGGATTATCTCCCTTGTTTTATTTGAAAATAATATTTATGAAGGAATGGTTGATGTTTTTGTGTAAAAATTAATTCATTTTGATTAAGTTTTATCAAATAAAACTACTTAACACAAGTTTCAAGGTATTTGTGACATTTGCACTTGTTTTTGCATTTTTAGCTGTTTTTGGTCACATGACAGGTGTCATATGGGAAAGAAAAGTGCTTCAGGGACAATGGTCTGTGTGTGCTTAAGTTTGCTTCTCCAAGTTGTGTCAAAATAAAAATCAAATAAAACTTTGTAATAAGGTGAAACGACAATAGAAAAGAAAATAGTTTTAACAAACGCATGAATATGAGGGGCAGCGTTGTTTGAAAAAAAGGCTATTCAGAGGGATTTTTAACCCTGTGTTAAATCATTGAATAAGATAAGAATATCTGGAGGATCTATACACGTACAGTTTTGTGTTGTTAATGTTTCTATATCAAAAGTCTTTACTTGTTCTTGTTCTAGCACTTAATCATTATGAATAGGGGAATAATAGTCAAAACAACAGGGGTGTATGCTTCAGCAACATGATAATAGTAAAATGCATGCACATAGTATTTTTTCAGGTGTTTTGGCGATTCTACTGCCAATTTCTGCTAATCAATGTTATGTCATACATGTATAACATATAGGACAAATATTCTTGCATAAACAAATTATGAATTTATTATTTAAAAAACAATAAAAGGATTGTTCGGGTGTCATTCACTAATGATCTGACTGCAAATACGTATTCTCTTAATAATTATTAAACTTAAACATGTCATATCCAGAAATTTGATGCATTTTTTAAATTTGCATATTTTAATATCAGGAACGGTTACGGTCCAGCATTTTTTATAGAGGAACAATAGCAACTTATGAATTTTTCAAAAATTATCAATAAATATGTGGAACAGACACGATTCGCATGTTAAATTTCAATCAACACACAAGTTTCAACAATTTGAGACCCCTCCTAACAATGTAGGCTTAAATTTCAAGGTTCCCTGTTCATTTAAAATTTCGAAGCGTAGCACTCTTCACAAAGCAGTATAAAGTCTTTGGAAAAATGGCTGATATTGTAGAAAGTCCAATATTTATGTTGAAATAGTTCGAGCTGACTCGCATGTAAACAAGGTTCGCATATATTGATTTCTAGAGATTAATTAAGGTTAAACAAGACACAATGAGGCATACAAACCTAATCTATAAACTGTAGGTTCCTCGGGCGTACAAAGATTGCCTTATTCTTCACTTTGAGTTCAAAAGATTCAGAGAATTTTATTCAAATTTGTTAAAATAAGTTTGTTTTTAACCGCCAGGAAACTTTAGGAAGTTCATAAAAGGTTCTAAATTATATCTGTGACGGATGAGAACCGAATATTTTCCGTATTTTAAATACATGCTGTAAAAACAAGGCAATGCAGAATAGAATAGAATAGAATAGAATAATTTTATTATGTCAATTATGACGCCCATGTAGAGCTGCTACAACTTAAAATAAAATAAAGAATGATTGTACAATATATTGATAAAATTAAGATTAACAAAGGGAGTGAAAACATATGAAAATGAGAATTATCAATGTATAGAGTAAAAGGGAAAAATATTTTAATTAGCACAGTGACCCAAGTTGGTACTTTAAAAGGTACATAGTATGTGTATTTAAATAATATTCATGCGTCAAGAATTTTATTTCTTTCAGTGTTAATTTTAAAATTGTAAGAAATCAATAAGTTTATTTAAAATTATTTGGTCTTCAGAAGACAATAGCCAGATGAATTGGGAAGTGGTATCCAATCTACAAAAGTTATTATTAATATTATTTATTTCCTGCAGAAATTTAGATCTTTCTTTGCTAAGTTTTGGACACTGGAGAAGAAAATGAATTTCATCTCCCACTCCAGCATCACACAACCCGCAAATTCTATTCTCTGCAGGGATATTTTTATATCTTCCTGTTTCTATCTCTAACCTGTGAATATATGAAATATCTTCCGAAGTCATGATTAAATGCATTATTTACGGAATAAATCAGGATATTATTTAATAATATGTCAAATCATGTAAATATGAAATATTATCCATAAAATATTTTCCCCTTAAAACCCAATAGGGACCTGGAAGAAATATCACAGGTTATTGAATATCACAACCGGAAGAAATTATCTCTTACATGTGCACTTATTCTGAACTTTGTAAATAGTTTTCTTTTGTCTTCAGCAAAGTAGTCTAAATATGGTTCATAAGAGAAAATATTTTTAAATAATCTGTAGGTTCTCAATTTATTTCCAGACCTACTCTTATTATCATTGAATATATCGTCTTTCCAGATTTTGTTGTAAATAGTTTTTACTTTGTTAATAATGAATAATTTTATGTTACTCTTGGAAGTTATGCACATATTAAGATTAATATTTAAGTATTTCATGATAGAGTTCATACAACTGTTTTTACCTGCATTGTCTAAATTTATTGACTCTTCATATGCATTTTTTAGTAAAATGTCATTAGAAGAGCATAGACGTTGCAAGTATTTAAACATATAAGTAAATATATTGGTGTAAAGTGGATACCTTCCCAATTCTCCCATCACTGCTGAAGATGTGGACCTTTTTCCAACCCCTAATAAATATTTGCAAAATTTTAAATGAACATGTTCCTGTTTTAAGTTATTAAATATTTTAGAAATAAAACAATAATCACCTTCTTTTAGTTTATTACCAATAAAACTTCCCCATATCCCCATACCTTGCAAGGCAAGGGGGATTTAAAATGTCACGTGACTTATATTTCATTTGCATACATGAATATTAATTAGGCAAAGCACTATTCATTTCTGGATATGTTGAATAGTACTGTTAATGATAATGAACACATTAAGTTCTAAAAATGTTTATATCATAATTGTAGGACATTCTTTGGGGGGGGGTAATGGAAGTGCATTTTAGTTTGTAAAATATTTATATGTGGTTTATGAAAATAAAAGTTAATAAAAATATAAGAACTTACCATTTCATGAAACTTCATTGATACTGGATATTGATCCTCAAGAATATTTCACTATGTCTATAAATTGTGATCTTGTTGTATATGATTTTCATAATGTCATGATTTCATGATTTTCAATTAATTAAAAATTATATGTTGATTAATTAAAAAGTTTCATACTAGACTAAGTAATGCATTTGGATTATTTGTGATCAAGAAATGCTTATCAACAAATAGTAAAAGTAAAAGTAAATATAGAAAATGAGATAAAGATTGAAATATTTTGAGTATCATGTTACATTCATCTGTGCAGCCACTTCATCGCCTGATATGATGACAGATATATTGGTAATAAAAACAAAACAGAATTATTAGGTTTACGCCTCTTTCAGATAGTTGTTAGAGTATTAACACAATCAGACAGACAGTATTATTTTACCGCTTTGTTTCTGTCTCACCTGCCAAGAAGCATAGTGATGTCAATAAAAACAGTAAATGAAGTTAATTCTGAATAATTATGCAATCGTTAACTTTACCGTCTTGCGTTGCAACATTTCGTTCGCTTTACCTTCCTGTGTTTACAAATTGCAACCGCATGATTCGTTCATATTCCAAAGCTTGTGGAACATACATCTGCCACACTTGTCACACAAATTGCTAACTCAGGGTTATGTTACTCCTCTTAAACATGTTATGACAGACATCATGCGCTTTGGGATTTCTATCTCTCGGAGTACAGATGTTGGTTTGTAATGTAGGTTTGGTTTTGTTCTTAACCGGGCTTGCCATGCTGAATTAAAAACAATCAGAAATTGCTTACCCTTCCTGACACGCGAGTTCACTCCTCTTACGAGTTCATATTGATGTGTTTTTGTGTTTCTATGTGCTGTTCTCGTTTGTTTTAACTTGGTTTGTCTCTGCCCTTTCGAACTTTAGACATTCGAATGCCCCATTGGTACATGTACATCTCTGCTTGTTAGAGCAGTGACATATTACGACCAATACCGACGCCTCACACACTAGACACAAACACATTACAGATGTCATTGTAACAATATATCATATATATATTACCCAAACATTTTTTTTAAGTACTGTCATTGTTAAAAGTGCGTTTGTGTATCCTGTTGTTTTTGTGTAGTTTGTTCGTTTGTTTGTTTTTGCTTTTAGTTTATTAGGCGTCTTTGGATTTGACGTAAATGCCTAAACTACAGCACAACCGAGTATTGTATCCTAGTTAGCTGTGGCTGCAGAGGGCACCATCGTGGAGGTCATCAGGTCATAATACAGAAGGCCTAAACGCTGACCCTAGTTGGCCAACGCGTGTGGAGATTGTGAAGCTGCTTGCACGTAAAAATCTTTGTGAGCTGCCAAGAATTGCACCACGTAGTCTCAATTTTCCGCCACTTATACCCATCTCTTCCCCTTTCCAGTGGTCTATAAATTCTACAGTTTCTTTTTTTGGTTTCCCATTCCTACCCCTTATCATCATCATTTTCCTAAAGTGTTGCTTTGGCGTAAAACTCACCCATCCACCTAATCACTATGTAACAAAATCATTTTCATTTTAATAATATCGTGTTCTTAGAAATTCTAACTTTTAAATGAAGTGCCATTTCAGTATGGTACACTTTGTACGCAAAACACTGAGCACTTTAAATTTTATCTAAAATATGATTACTAACTTAAAGGTTAAAATTCATTTGACCTTGGGGATAAATAATCAAGGTCAGATGTTGTAGATAATGACCAATCTCTGATCATATCAACAATATATATATAAAACTTATTTAAGCTTTTTGCAAAATTAAATATTAAATTATTGGAAAAGTAATGTTTATTGCAAATTTTGGTTAAATTAACCGAGTTACCATAGCAACCATAGCAACCATGGTTGCTAAGGCTGCTTTGTGTTGTATATTTATCACAACAACTAAACATTTTCATAATAAAGCATTATAAGGTAGCAATGGCACAACTTACAAAAATTAATTACAAAAATATTCAGGTTTATAGCATTTTTTTCATATTTTTTTAGATTACAGTGGTTGCCTAGCAACCGATTAAAAGCAATTCCCATTGACAATTTTACCAAACTTGGTTCGAAAAGTATGAATGAAGTTTATTCTCACAAAACTATATGACATAGTTACAGAGAAAATAATAAACAATTATAATACAACAATTCAAAGTGCACATGTGTGAAAACAAATTACTAGTAAATTTACCAGGAGGGTTGACTATCACATTTATGATTTTAATGAATCTACATAGTTTTTCTAATTCTATTACATTATTTGTGGAAAATAACCTTTCAAATTTCAAAACATTATCTCTTCTATTACAATATTGTGGTAAATTTTTTTGTCTCTCTTTCTTGAAAAACTTACAAGACATTATATAATGGTACTCATCACCAACTTCAATAGAGCCACAAAGATGACACAATCTTTCATTTCTTGAAAGATCCTGCCATCTTCCCGTCTCTATCGGTAGGTGATGATTACATGTTCTAAATTTACAAAATGTAATTGCAAAACTGTAGTTCAACAATGATAAGTAGGGTTCAAATTTTAATTCATTTTTGAAAAGTCGATAACATAGTCCTTTTGACGAATTATTAACAAGCGAAGACCATTCTTGTAGAAACTGGTCTTTTAATCTTAATTCAATGCTATCAATTAGCCAATTTTCAATTCCAACATTCTGTTCCTGCCAAATGTTTGACATTCCAGAATTATCAAATGTGTTTTTCATAAATGTCATCCATTTACATTCGGAATATATGCTACCTAAATAAAAAATAATCTGACTCTATTTCAACATTTATCTTTATATTAATAGTTAATATCCGGAAAAGGCCGAACTGTTCAACACTAACACAGTGTACCATATGTTTTGCAAATTAAGGCCTTATAACTAGATCAAAATACAACTTTGATGCAAAAAAAAAAAAAAATGCAGAAATATCTCGCACCAGTTTTGAGAAAACTTAAATTGAAAATACATTGAATGCTATGGGAAACTGTCTGTTTGTACCTGGGTAGGTACAAATGAAACAATTGTGATGACTCAAAGGTTTTGGCAGTGTATAAAAATCTAGCACAGAATTTTTATTAGTGGATATAATTGAATTAAAATTAGCAGTGTGATTAATTGAAAACATATCAATATTTCACAGAAATTTTTTTCGTCATATCACAAAAAGTGTGCGCGTACTTTCATTTTTTTATGCAATGATCATATTTGGAAATCTAAGAATAAAAATAGTGATAACAGGCCAAATCGGACATCAACCTAACATTTTGTGATATATTTGGGGTTCTAGGAAACCATTCTATAGAATCGAAGACAAAGAAAGGTTATAAAGCAACAAACGAAAATTCTAGCTATTTCCGGAGTTGAACTATTGAAAATGAACAACCCTTAATTTGGGGCATAAATATCATTAAAATATGTACTTATTGATGGTTGCCATGGTAACCAACATGTTCAATTTTTCAGCATTGGCCTAAATTATGAAACTAAATTATCACCCGAGACCAATAAAATATAACCTGTTGGTATTTCCTTGGTTTTTAATTGTATGCAAGTATAAAAAAGAAAGACACCATTTTGAAGCAATATTTTCTATAAAAATACCCAAACTGTGATGATTTTCTAAAACTGTAAACTCTCTCCTCTGAGTGTAAACTGCATCAGGTACGCGTTTGGCTAATTCACCTGCTTCCTAGACAGACATGCAGGTATTAGGTAATATACATGTCGTTCACAATAAAGATCCTGTCTACTGCCTGGTCACACACAGCAGGACGTCCATCAAAACATTTTCACAGTAGTATTGCGTAACTTGGTAATTTACAAAATTAATACGCCTAATTGATGTTTAAATAATGTAGACCATGTAGACCGGGCTTAGGGACGGGCCATTTAATTTAATTTTAAAAAGGAGGGTTATTTTACACGTCTGTAGTCCGACAGCCCAATAGTCCGACAACCCAATAGTCCGACAGCCCAATAGTCCGACAACCCAATGGTCCGACAGCCCAATAGTTCGACAACCCATTGGTCCGACAACCCAAAAGTCCGACAACATACAAGAATCCAGTTGATCGGACCGATATCGAATAAAAAAAATGAAAAAATTGTGAGCAGCTGTTCACAAATGAATACCCCCACCCCGCCCACAACCAATCAGAAGAAATTTTAAATAAGTGGTGCAGATGTACATTATATAAAGAAAATTGTGTGAAAGTTTTATGAAAATCCATTGAAGGGTTTAGGACAAGTAGCGTTTAAGAGATGAGTACCCCTTGCGTCAAATGACGAAGTTCGTGTTTTGCTGCGGGAAAACCTAAAAATTATTTTGATCAAATTTTAGAATAGATGCACATCGATCATGTATTTATTATACTTCAAACATCATTGTATGAAAGTTTCATGAAAATTCATTGAGGAGTTTAGGAGCAGTTGCGGATAAGGGATGGGTAACCTCTGGTAGTCGAATGGCTCAGGCCATATATTGCTAGGGAAACCCAAAAATCATTTTGATCAAATTTTTAAATACATGTAAAAGGTGCACATCTACATTATGTAATAAAGATTGTGTGAAAGTTTTATGAAAATCCATCAAGGGGTTAAAGAGGATTTGGGATAAGAGATGGGTATCCTTAGGTGCAACGGAAGGAAGGACGGACTGACACCCCTACCTCTTTATTCCCCCGCTTTTCAATCAGGGATACAATTATGCCTCGTTTTCTAATGTGAATATAGCATTTGTAATTGGGACTGTACGCTCGTGCGTAGGTACGTTTGTTCGTCCCACATAAGATTAACTTGTAGGTTTAAGTGACTTTTCAATAAAGGGTAACATTATTTATTACATACGGGCGAAGAACATGAAATGGTTGATAAAATGATCATGAAATAAAGAGAAATATGAGTCCGATGGGAAATAATGAAACAGTAAATTTTGAAAGCCACTAGAAAATTGAGAAGTAATAAATGGGGTGGAAAATTGTGCAAATTTGCACTCGAAACGGGCATAATACCATAGCTCTCTCAACACAGCCTTTCAGTGTTATGACCTGACAACCCCTGAACACATGAGACAAACCTATTCAGCCACCAAGGTACAAAACCTGATCGCTTTGTGGGAAGAGCACTGACCCATCGTCACAGAATACCAATAATTCGACTAGCTGGGCTCTGTTGAGTACACCGGGACCCGCATAATTAGTGAATGAATGACATTGTTCATGAAACTTTACAGAAAAAGGCATATGTATACTTTTAGAAATAACAAAACAAAACACCATAAAATTCTATATGTACCCGTCCTTTTAACTACATGACGATGGCAAACGGTGGTGCAGTTGTTAATGTGCAGTGCTACGAACAACATGGGTCGTGGTTCTATCCTGGTCAAGATTGAAAATTTCACAAACCAAGTTTTCCGACTCTTTTTTCATAACATTTGCGAAGATCATCAAGAATAAATGCTTGTCATTTGGAAGCGACGAAAAATTTGATACACATTAGGCTCAATGGGGAACGCTAAAAAGAAGAGGGTTTGTTTCCCGATCATGATAAAAATCGAGTTAAAATTAACTACATGATAGGAAAAAGCAGCTTATTGAGTCCATCTCTTCCAATCACAATTACAGTCAGTGTGTAACCAATATAAAATTGCTTTAAATCATGCAGCCTCTTGACATACGGTATTTCATTGTCAGGAATGAAGTTGGGGTTGTAATTTACTCAGACTTGGAAGTTAAATAGAATGAAGCTAAACGCCAGGTATGCTTTTGCATGTACTTGTCAGGAAAAACTGTCGCGAAAAACCTAGGTAATCAAGTTAATTATTATCATTAAATTAAAGTTTGTTTTTGCATGCAAAAACGATGTCCCCCCGTCCCCCCTAAAGTTCTAAGTTTAAAGGTCAATAACTCCCACAAAAATTTGAAGATAAAAATTTCCTTGCATAATATGCACGACTATATATGGCGTCCTTCATTTATATACCAAATTTCATTTTATTCGGTTCAGTAGTTTCAGAGGAGTTGCGCTAGTTGACAGGATGGTAAATGAGGATTTTAGCAAATTTCTAAGTTCAAAGGGCCATAACTTTCACAAAATTTGAGGATCAAAATTTCCCGGTTATATGCACAACTACATATGGTGTTCTTCTTATATACAACTTTTCGCTGATATTCGGTTCAGTAGTTTCAGAGGAGCTGCACTGACAATTGTGACGGGCGGACGAAAAGAAATGTATCTTATCAAAATTTGTTAAATATAATGAGGCCTTAGATTAATTTATTTTTAAAATATAGTTTTTGATTTTGAATTTAAGACAATGTACTTTAAAAAAATCAAACAATTCTTTTAATTTCAAAATATAACATTTCAATGTTCAGTCAGTGGGATCCGGATTCCTCCTTGGGATATCTCAATTTCTCTGGGAACAAATTTGAATTCTGATTAGCACTGGTTTAAATCCAGAGCAAATTAGAATTTCAATTTGTCCTAGGAGAAATCGGAATTCAAATTTGCCCTAGGTGGATTCCGGATCTCCCTTGAGATCAATTTACCCTGTAACATACATATATTTTTTGCTTTTTATTTCTCTTTTAGCTCACCTGGACCAAAGGTCAAAGGTCCAGATGAGCTATTGCAATCACTTGGCGTCCGTCGTCATCTGTCGTCGTCTGTCGTTGTCTATTAACAATTGTTCTAAAATCTTCTCCTCTGAAACTACTGATCAGAATAATATGAAACTTGGTATGAATGATCTTTAGGCTGTCCTGCACCAAACTTGTGTTTCGATTTTTGATTCGTAAAAAACATGGCTACCTACTAAAAATATACCAGGGGGTCAGACTACTGTCTTTGGCCTGTAAATCAAAAAGTATAAGAGATAAATGAAATCTGATGCCACCCTACTGCTTCAGCATCATAAGTTCTACTAATGTCTCCATTTGGTCAAAGTTGTCAGATGATCCCTTATACGGGTTACAGCCCCTTAAAGGTGAAAATAGCGTTTTTTACAAAATGAAAACTATTGCTGAAAGAGAAAAGCTATTGCTTGCTTAAATGTTCAGCTTATTTAGCTCTACAAAAGTTCCCAATGGGTCAAAGTTGTCAGATGACCCCTAATAAGGGTTTCGCCCCCTTAAAGGTGAAAAATAATGTTTTTGGTCTATAGAATGAAAACTTTTGCAGATAGAGAAAAGCTCTTGCTTGCTGAAACATTAAGTTCATTAAGCTCTACAAAAGTCTTTATTACCCTTTAAAGGTGAAAAATAGAGTTTTTTGCTTATAGAATGAAAACTATTGCAGATAGAGAAAAGCTTTTTCTTTAGGGACTCGTAAAGAACAAGAAGATGAAAGAGGCACGGTCATTTAATCTTACATTCAGATATATTGATGATGTCCTTTCTGTCAATAACACTTCATTTGGTAGTTGGATTCCTTCAATATATCCTCCTGAATTGGAGATTAAAGAGACCACCGAATCTAATTGCTTCACGTCTTTCTTGGATTTGCACCTCGAATTTGACCCAGGTGGTCATCTCAGTACAAAAATTTACGATAAACGAGACGATTTTAATTTTCAAATTATTAATTTTCCTAATCTACAGAGCAATATACCTACTTCTCCTGCATACGGTGTTTATATTTCTCAACTTATTCGATATGCCAGAGCTTGCACACATTTCACAGATTTTTTGATTAGACACCGGTTTCTTCGTGACCGACTTTTGAAACAGGGCTATAAGAAAATACGTCTCATACGATCACTAAAAAAAATCTTTCTTCGTTATCAGCCACTAGTAGAAAAGTTCAAAATTGAGTTAAAAGATATGACAGTTAATTGTTTTAATTAGTGTTTGACTGGTCTGCTGTACTGAGATGATCACCTCAATATCCCTATTGTGTCTCTCAACTATGTTGTGTTCTATGGTCATTACCGGATCCTAAGATCGCAATGGAAGAGGGAGGTTTGGCGCCATAAAACCTGGTTTAACCCACCATTTCGTTTGAAATGCCTGTACCAAGTCAGGACCATTGCGATCCACCAGTTCTCCGGTATGACTGATTCGTTTTTGTCATTTTCTCTGGACTATGAGACTGATCATTCAAGTTCGGTAGTTTTGTTATTACCTTTATTTGCTTTAACATTCAGCTCATTTAGCTGTACAAAAGTCTTCATAGGGTTGACATCAAGACAAGGTGAGCGATTAAGGCTCCTGGGAGCCTCTTGTTTAAATAGAGAATGATTCATAAAATAAGTACGTTGAATATTGATTGAAGGCATGATTTCTTCAGTTTATACCTTAAGGTGGAGAAGGACAGTGGTCATGTGACTTGCCCAAAATGAAATGAAATTTGAAAAATATTTTGAGATTTTTGTGTTTATAGAATCTTTATACCTAGTTTTGGCACATTTGATCAAATATGATTAAAATTCGCATTCTAAAAGTAGTATAAATTCTTAGCTAAAGTATGGTCAAGGGAGGTAATTTGGCAAAAATCATGAAAAATCATCGTTTTTGGGACCTATCTCTGCTTGTACGTAAAAATCAAGGGAAGAAACCCCACTTTAAATTGATTTAAAATGATGAATTGGTGCTAGATCTATAAAATGTCAAAAAATGAGGGAAATCTATTGACAGGAAAAAAAGTATTGGAACATTTTTGTGTGTTTTTATGGCTTTTCCTATATAATTCATAGTAAAATATTGATACTTTAACTTGATATAACTCGAAAAGTAGGGAAGAAACCCACAAATTTTGAATCAAATTATGAAAGAGTACATCATTTTGGACATTTATGCCAATTTTGAAGAAATTCTATTGACAAATTAATTTTGGACCTAAGTGCCACGCTCTACCTTAATTAAAGTTAGTGATAAGTAAATGAAATCATTGCCAATATTCATATAATTTAATTTCTATAAAGCATCCATTTGAAGTCAAGATTGTATGCTTAGAGTTTTTTTTATCTGGTTGTGTTTAAAGTTTTGTTAAACATTAAATACATGTATATTAGCATTGTCGGACTATCGGGTTGTCGGACTATTGGGTTGTCGGACCAATGGGCTGTCATATATATCTTTATTCTCATAAACCATAAACAATGGTACAGAGATTAAGCATACAGTTAATACAAAACATTATAATACAATATACAAAGGTACAAGCAGAAATGGAGGTACAGAGAGAAAACACAATAAACAATGTTAACATTTGGTCAATAGAGGTAAAATGTATTAAATAGGCTACCCAGGAGAATCTATCTTTTTCAAAATAATTCTAATAAACTTACAGAGTTTGTTTAAAGTTGGAATATGTTTGCTGTTCATCAGCTGGTTAAACTTAATGATATTAGGCCTTTTTCTATAATTCAAGTCGAGAAATTGTTGGCGTTCCACCGTTAATGAATTACAAATAAAAAGGTAATGAAATTCGTTACCGATTTCATTTGCTTCACATAAGGTGCATTTTCTATTTTCACGTGGTGTATTACGCCACCTTCCAGATTCTATAGGAAGATTGTGGTTGACTGTTCTAAAACGGCATAAGGTTATCGCATTTTTGTCATCTAAAAGATTAAAGTAGTTTTCAAATTCTATTTTATCTTTAAATATCCTATAATTTATTGCCTTTGGCGAGTCTTGAATAATTGATGCCCAGTTTTGACAAAATTGATCTAATAGGCTTTGCTTGATAGATGCATGAAGCCACGAAATACTATAAAACTGTTGAAAATCCCAAATGTATGGCAGTCCACATGTGATTAAGATAGACTTTACATGCTTCAGCCAACCTATCTGGTTATCAACTTGTTTAATGCACAGGTCATACAGTATGCGCGGCAGTTTGGATTCTTTTCCAGAAATAAGTCTACCCCAATATTTTATGGTTCTCAATTTTATATTGATATCTAAAGGATATCTTCCTAATTCCCCATACACCATATGATCAGGTGTAGTCTTTTTAGCGTGCATCAGCATTTTACAAAATTTTAAGTGTACTCGTTCAATAGCTGTGTTATTTCCTATTCCCCAGACTTCGCACCCATACAATAGGATTGGCTGGATGACTTTGTCAAAGAGATCTAATTGACATTCTATGGATAAGTTATGTAATCTACCTTTACGGATTATATCGTACATGGCTATCTTCGCTTTATCTACGTTGTATTTCTTAGCTTTAGCAAAGTTACCAGTTTTCGAGAATAATACCCCGAGATATAAGAATTCGTTAACGATTTCTAGTTCTTCATTACTATACTTAAAATGCAGATTTCTCGGATTTCGACCTCTCGAGAATACTACAATTTTACTTTTATCGACATTGACCTTAAGTTTCCATCTGTCGCAATATTCGTGTAACAGGTTAAGTTGATTTTGTAAATCGTCCCGTGATTCTGACAATAAAACTGTGTCATCAGCATAAAGAATCAAAAATAATTTTATATATAAATTGAGCTCGATGTTTATGTCATTAGTGATACTTTGGATACCAGATACATTATTCGTGGACATAAAATCTTCCAAGTCATTAATGTATAACGAGAACAACAGAGGAGATAGGTTTTCTCCTTGTCGTACGCCAACATTACATGGAAAATAATCCGAGTATGTTTCGCCATTAAATATTCGGGATTTGATATTACTATACATATTAACTATCACTGCATACATTTTGCCATTGATTTGAGTTTCAAGCAATTTACCCCATAGTCCCGGTCGCCACACTGTGTCAAATGCTTTTGCAAAATCGATAAAACCGCAGAAGAGTTTCTTTTTCTTACGTTTTAAAAGTTCAAATAATAGATGCAATGTCATAATGCTATCAATGGTAGAGTATCCTTTTCGGAAACCCGATTGATTTTCATTTAACAGTAAAAATTCGTCCATAAATTCACCCAGTCTCGTGTTCAAGATAGATGTAAAAAGTTTGCCCATACAACTCAAAATGGTTATGGGTCTGTAATTTTTCGGATCTGAAATGCTGCCTTTATTCTTATAAAAAGGAAGAATGTTTCCTACGAGCCAAATACTAGGAATCTTGCCAGAATCAAATATAATATTAAATAGTTTTAAATATATCGGTAATAAAATATGTGATGTATGTTTGATATATTCATTTACGACATAGTCGTCACCACATGCTTTATTATTTTTTAAGTCTTTTATACATTTCAAAATTTCCGATTCCGAAATCTCACAATTTATATTCAAATTAATGGTATCATTAGTATCTTCGACATTCGCGTATTCCGCGTTATCGGTATCGTCGCCACTGTTTAGATCTTTAAAGAAATCAAACAAATTTTCTATAGTCGCGCCAGGCTTTTGCCTGCTTTGTCTCGTATTTAGAATATCCCAGTATTCTTTACTGTTTTGTGTTCGTAATGACTGTAATTTCTTTTTCATGTTGCGGCGGTGCGCTATGAACGCTTTGCTAGTTTCAAGCTTATATTCTTTCTCCTTTTGTCTAAGAAGATTTCTATTTTCTTCGGATTTACGTAATTTATATCGAGACTTTGCTACTCTGAATGACTTTCTTTTAATACGGCATTCCGAATTAAACCAAGGTTTGTTTATTTTCGGAGATTTTTTACCATCATTCAAACGTTGCTCATAGGTCCCGAAAACTTGTGCTGCAGGCCTAACTAGCAGATCGTTTGTTTTCTCGATCAGTGCATCGATTTTATTTTGAGATAAGTCGTCGGTATTGACTTCATCTAACTCGCTTATCAATTGCTCAACTTTATGAATATCAATATTCTCTATGAAAGATTCTACTTTATCAGTATCCCATTTTTTAATTTTCTTCTTATCATTGAAATTATTTTGCTCAGATGTGGGGGGATTAGGTTTCCTTGGTACTTTTACACATAGCTCAATAGGGTTATGTACATCAGAATACAGAGAAGAAAAATCAATGACATTCAAAGTATGAATACAAGATAACATGTCATTTGTACAAATAAAATAGTCAACAACACTTGACTGCTTACAAGTAAACATGCCCATTTTGTCACCACTGACTCTACCATTCAAAATAAACAAATTATTATTTTTACATAGTTCTAATAGGTTGTTACCATAGTTATTTAAAGTACAATCTTTACTGTTTCTGTAAAGGTTCATATCAAAATTAGGTAGTGTATAACAATAATTCATTACGCTATTTATAGGATTATGGCTATCATTAACAATTTCTATAAAATCTGCATCTTTTCCTGTTCTACTGTTGAAATCTCCATTTAGGAGTATATATCTGTAATTATTTGATAAATTTAAATACTCTATTTCTAATTCACTGAAAGGGTCATCAGCCCTATAAATGGAATTTTCGGGCGGAATATAAACATTGCCAATGATAATATCTTCAGGAGTATTAAAAAGATCTGCAGAAACTTTGAACCATGATACTAATTTACTGTCTGTCTGTATATAATGGACAAAATTTTCAAATTCTGATTTATAGCCGAAAGCGATGCCTCCTGATTTCACTCGTTTATATTTTTGTCTGTTAAGAAGCTTAAAAGTATAGCCTGGTATATCAATAGTATCAAAATCATCAGTTTTAGTCTCAGTCAGACAAATAAAATTATATCTACTAACAAATTCTATAAATTCTGGGCAGTGCATTTTTTTCAATATACCACAACAATTCAATGACAAAATATTAAACATATCTAAGACATTGTTACATTTACAGATATTTCCTATACATTTGTCACAATTATTGGTAGAATCTCCACGGGAGTCCTATTTGTTTTTTGGTGTCGATGTTCGTCGTCGTTTGCCTTGGAATCGATTGTCTGGTGTATGTGAGCTAGCTCTTTCGTATCTATTTCTAGAGGGCATTGGTGTAGATAAAGTGTCCGTTTCATCCTGATCGTGATAAACAAGTCCGTCGACATATAAGATATCTCTGACTAGCTTTACGTGACATCCCTGATTTCGTTTTTCCTTCATCACTGGATATAAGCTTCGTCTGGCCTGTTCTATAGCATCCGGATACTGTCGGTTAACAGAGAATGGCGTTCCTTTAAGGCGGTATGTATTAGAAAGAACAGTTTCTAGGTCCTTGTTGTAAAGGAATCTGGCTATGATCGGTCGATAGTGTTTCCCTTTACCAGTTCCGAACCGATGTACGTTACCTAATTCGAGCCTGTACTTGATATTTAGTTCATTTCGTATAAATGATCGAATAATAGATTCTGTGTCTTCGCCTTCACGCTCGGGCATACCTTTGAAAATAAGGTTGTATTTCATGGACCTGCATTGCAGGTCCAACACCGTGTCACGCAATTCATCATTTTCAGCTCGAATGTCGCTGAGAGCAGCTTGGACCTCATGTGATTTCTCAATTGAATAGTCTTCTAGATCATTTGCAACCTTGCTAATCTGTGTTTTTAGTTGCTTCACATCTTTGACTGTGTTATCTTGTTTGTATTTGGCTTCATCGAACAAATTACTAAGCCCTTGGATATCATTCGATTTTGCATTTATTTGCTTTTCTAACTCTTTCATATTTCTATCGATTCTACAGTTATCATTTCGTACGAATTTTATATCATCTCCTTGTTTATCGGACGTTTTCTTGAGTTCACTAACCGATTGCTCGATTTTTCCTACTTTAGTTTTCATTTGCTCCAGGCCATCAATTAGGAGTGTTAACTTTTTTCCTACATCATCGAATTTTGTTACTTTGCTCTCTATGGTCGTAAGGCGTTGGTCAATACCAACAAGTAAGCTATGAAGTGATTTCAAAGTAATCGTATCATCAGTTCCCTCGTATAGAGCCTCACGGCTTGACTTCAGAACATCAGCAGTCGTCTGTGTCATTTTAACAAAATTGATCACTCGTATAGACCCTCAGCAAAAATTGTAAATCGTCTGTTTGAAAAGTGTTCACTCGAATACACAGGTAATACAAAAATAGTAAACAAATATTTCGGTTCTCTCTGGCGTTATCGTTATTAGTTCACAAATTGAAGTTGAATAAATCAATAATAAAAAGTTAATTCAGCCTTTATGAAGCAGTTTCTAATTGGAATCGATACAGAAGTGTCTCTATCTTGCAAGAATCATATGTTTGGTGATTAAAATGTTGGATAGACAAGAGAAATTTGACTTATCTGTAACGTGAAATTTTCTGTACCTCCATGGTACCTTCGTAACCTCTGTCGGATCAATGGGTTGTCGGACTATTGGGTTGTCGGACCAATGGGCTGTCGGACTATTGATTGTCGGACTACCGGGATGTCACCCATATTTTATGTTTTGGTCGAAAAAAATATTTATTTTTTTTTAAGGTAAAGAGATTTTTTATTATATAAGTTTATTAATACACCTATAGACTAGTACAGTCATGACATACAGTACAAACCAATGACAATGACATACATGAATAATAACAAATTGACATAGACACCCCTGTTAAAGTACGAATCGAGAAATTCTCAATTGCTGTTAATGGTTGGTATTTTCTTCTGCTAAAATTGGATTGTGGTATATATCAGACGAAATGAACATCTGGAATGACGACAAATCCTTTAAGGTTAAAAAACTTACTTTCCACTGTTTTATGAAAAGAGAATAACTTTTGAATTAATTTTTGATTTACTAAGAATCGTTATTGATGTAAAATACGATAGATTAACTTCACATTTTATATAAATACACAACAGACTGAAAATTGAATTTCTCACTGTTTAAGTTGTCATAATTTGCATCTTTATAAGTGTTACACCCAAATACAAATATTAATAATTAATATTCACGTACATTTGTCTATCCATTCATTCGCTTACACCCAATTTCGCATTACAATCCAAAAACGGTATGTTTATGTTGCCACCCCTAGTAAGGTGGATTCACGAAGATCAGGAAAGTCCAGTAAAGGATTCACGTAAAGTTGTATTTGGTAAGACGATTCAGTTTTGTCGGGTTCAATAAAAAAGTAAACAACTTTGTTTTGTTGCAAAATTAATGTCTTTCGAAAGGTAAATGATCAATTTAATCCCGTCTCTTTATTTGTACCACAAAAAACTAAAAAGTCGTAAAAGCATATACGAATCTGTTTTAAAATAAAGTTACAATTCACGAAAAACGTCAAGGTTGAGTTATGTTCATGACGAAAACTATAACATCAAATAGTTGTGTTTTTGTGTGCTTAAAGTGTCTATATTTTTCATCAAAGCAAGACTATTATACGTACTTGAGACAAGTTGAAAATTTGCATTGAAAAAAAATGAGTATACCTTAAAAAAAATAGATGTAAAAATTGGCGGATAATGTTCTGGTAATAAGAGAATTCTGTTTTGGTAATGCACGGAGTTCGGTTCAGTATCGGTTTAAAAAACATTTAAATTTATATGTATTAATATTTGTGGGCAAATGCTGCATAACTAAAGATAATCATTGTCATACTTAAAATGTTAAGTTAAATATCCACATTAAGAAACTAAATTATTGTTCAATATAGGATGCTTATTATTAGCAAAAATAATACAATCAATCAAGGCTTTGCATATTTGGTTGAATTTCTAGACATACTCGAAAGCGAAGAAGATCATTAAGAGTTTATTATCCCTATACCAACGGTTGTAGAAAATTTTAAAAATTCTACCATTTCATCTTAAAATTTATTGTCTTACAAGCGAATGCCAAATGATTTTGATACATTTCTCATCTCCTGCAGGTTGAGTTTTCTCTTACTCATATCCATCTGAAACAAAAATTACAGCAAAGTTCCAGAAAATAAATTTTGCTACGCCTGATGAGAAATGAGATACACATTTCTGGAAACCTTAAGGTTTTGTAAGTTTTTTAAAAATTGTTTCATGAGCGCTTTTGTAGTTTATGGACGGCCCTAAATGTCACGGTCAACTAGTCGAAGGGGCAGAAAGAATCTCTCTTTGTTTTGAGGATAAACTTCTGTGTTTTAAGTAAACCCGATCTTGTGCAAAAACTTCTATTAAATTTTAAAACAAAACCAAAGCTACTGTCAACATAAAGTGCTCATATAACTCAAACACTGAAACAGTGATAGCATTAATCGCCGCCGCTGGCAAAGTAACAGTTATTGCCCGCCCTGCCACACAGGCCAAACCCCTCACTCCGAAAAAGTACACCTCAGATGTTAAGCATGGGTCTCAATTTACGGAAGCTCCAACCCATTTATCTATAAATGAATCCCCCATCTCGGTTTTTTTTTTTAATTCGTTAGTTAGTTAGTTATTATATCTCCCAAACACTATGTTTGGGAGATATATTGTTTTTACTCTGTTTCTTATTATTATTATTCTTTGAATTTTTGAATATAAAGGCAACCAATTCACAGTCATTGCTAATGCAGTTCGTTTCAAAATGAGACTGCATGGAGATGCACCCCCCTTCCAGATCTAGAAAAATGTGAGATGAGGCATTTAATTCCAATTGATGCAAACATGTAATTAAGATACGTTTTAGGAGCATTTTCAGATATTTTAGGGTCATATTGATTTAATTACTACTTAAAAGTATTTGCAAAAACTCCAAGTATTTTGACAAATATCAAGTGAGACATTCGAGTGTTAAAAGTCAAAAAGGGCAACGACAAAACCAGTTACCTTTGAACGTGAACAGCACGAAGAACCACAAAACATAAAACAAACACAAAATCAACAAAACAGTTATCAACGACGCAAAAAGTGAACTCATGTGCTCCGGAAAAGTAAGCAGTTCCTGTATGCATGCTATTTAACACCCGTCGCGCTGCCAATTTCAAATTCAGTGTGTCAATTCCAGTAAAGGAAGATAAAACAAAACCCTATGACAAACCAACATCTGCACTCATTTGAAAGATAGAAATCCCATATTTGTCTATGAGCTCATGATGTCTTCCTTAAAATTTTTTATGTCAAGACAGCAATCTAGGAGCAACATAACCCTGTGTTAGCACTTTTTGTGTCATATGTGTGACGCTTTGCCAAGGAAATCGATGTAATATTACCACAAGCTCTGGAGTAATGAATCAATTGTGGAACTTGAACTCCATTAGCTGGAGTAAACGGAATTTTGCTACACAAGGAGTATAAAAGTTGACGATTTGAATATTTATTGAAGTCATCACGTTTTTTTTATAGAGATTTGTTAAAAGTTTTCCTTTGGAATTTATTTCGAGAGATTTAGATCTAAATATGAAGCAGACTTTTGAGAATCTGTTGTGTCCTGTATCTCAAGTTTCTGACGATAAATGAGTATTGAGAATCGTTCAGTGAAAGGACATCATCAATATAACGGAAAGTGAAGTTAAAAGAGAGAGCTAGTCTACGATCCTTTTTTGTCTAGAAGTGATTGTAAGAAGTCTGCTTCATATGAATGAAGACGTTAATCTATTATATCTTTATTAATGCGAATTTTACCCAAAAGGTTGCAAGTACAAAATATCTAAAATTTGGAATGTAAGCATGCATGATATCCGAATCAACGAATAATGTTAGTTCCTGGATAACACGAAAAGAGTTTGAGTAAAATAGGTCATATAATTATGCAACTTATAATTACGCAATCTTTTGTAAATAACCATAAAAATGAATGATATAACCCGACAAAACAGTATCCACAATTTACCCACAATTTACCAAAACAGAAGTCTATAACTGAACAAAACTGAATCCTCTAAAATGGTGATACAAATTACCGGTTTGGTGTGTCAACTAATTTGATTTTCTTAAACAGTTGGCAGTTCACTCCTTGCATGTTTTAATTTAAAATGATTTAAAAAGAACGTGGGTACACATTGCATGCTTTATCATAAGTTTGAAATGCGTTGTTTATTTTTAATTTAGAGTTATAAAATGTATAACCTTTTTAATCATAACTTTTAAACCATTAATCATAAATTAACCAAACTTTCACATTTTATAGAAATCAATACAAAAATGTAAATTATAAAGAAATATAAATAATACATAGGTTTATGTTTATTTACAATGCTCAGGTGTGCATTTTATGTGCGTTTTGTAAACAATATCGATCGAAAAAGGAACGAATTCAACCCACCAAATACAACATTACGTGAATCCTTCACTGGACTTTCCTGATCGTCGTGAATTCACCGTGGTTGCCGTTAATGCTAGTAAGCAGTTGCTGTTGAGTATAATCTACTGTTAATATTTTAGCAAGTGCGAGTATAATCTGCCGTTTTAGAGATCTAACAACGACATTCATACGAAGACTAATATCAGGAAAAATAAATTTTGGAAGGCTAAATGACATCATATATTTGAAAAATAAAATAAAATTGAAAATAGCCCGTTTTCAACAACAAAAACCTACAAAGCAAGGATATTCATTCGCTAACCTCACATATTATCATTCATATTTTGTTTAAAGTTAACAAATAATGGAAAAACATATTGTAAATTGATGATTTAAAAATCAACAAACACACATAGTGCAATAATTTCCTATTTAGAATGTATATAATTATAAATACTTCAATCAAGTGATCCAAATACGCTGATTTTCAAAAAAAGAAAAGTGTAAGTTCTTTTTTTTCGATGTCTAAATTCAAATGTTCCTACTGTCCATACAAATCAGACAACTTTGGCAATTCAATACAAATTTAGTACATTTTTGTTAATTGGAAATAAAGTGCAAAATTACAATACAAAACAAATGTATTTTACTCTTTTAGTGAAAGTTATGTTTTATTCTGAAACCCGCAAGTTCTTTCACTACAAAAGTTTTATGGTCGTCATCAGCAGTTGGCTGATCGATACGGTATTTCAATTTCTCAAATGAAATCTGATATCTTTCCATGACCATATAAAGCAATTGTCTCTACCCGATTTAGACCTTACCATTGGCAGCACGGCGGGTGACTATATAGTGGCAGATATCGTCCACTCTTCCGGAGCACCTAGATGTGCCCCTTTAGTGTTTTATGTGTGGGGTCCGTGTTGCTCAAGTTGATTTTGTTTTATGTGTTAAAAAACTTTGTATTTTTGTAGTTTCTTTTGTTGTCGCTTCTTTATCCGGATATGTCTGTCGTTTGACTGGTTTATTCACGTTTCTCCAACATTTGATAATTAGCAATAACAACATCCAATTAAGGGTGGGGATTAAGGGGCCCTCATAAGGATTGCTATTATTTTTCTTACCTGTAATTCACCTGTAAATTTTGTAGGAATGAGACTTTTAAATGTTTAAAGTAACAAAAAGAAAATGCATATAATTGAAAGAAAGAGAGCGTTTAATTTTGATAAAACTTATATAAATATATAATTTTATAAAAAAGGTTTGAATGATGATTTTTTTTTCGTTTTTCATTCTCATTCAGAATAAAAAATGTTAAAGATAAAATAATTGTATAGTATCTATAAAATTTGTTTTCTTCACTGACTTTGAAACTGCTTCACGTTACGCTCGGGCCTTTCAAGGCCAAAACATCGCCCGACAGGAGCTATTTCTTTCACAACACTCAGTGCATACATGGTGTTATCGGAATTTAGACGAAATATATGATAATTTCATGGTGTAAATGAGTGAAAATTCAGCAGAGGGCTTTAAAGTAAAGAAAATATATTGGGACGATGTCATGAACCTGCAACATTATAACGTTTCAGCCAATAAATCCCAACGTTCAAAAAAAAACCCTTTGTTTGTCAGTTTGGTTCTTGTTTCGTTTTTTAATAAGTTTTTGGCATTTACTCATTTTCTATGATATTTCTTTACGCATGGTAAGCTTAAGCAGAAAAAAAATATACCAGGTTTTTGCCGATCACTTTTGTAATTTGATAAAACAAATAATACCAATATATTACGTTCAACTGTATATATATATGTGAGCTTTCTTATGCGGCAACACTCGGGTATCTCCATAAATGAAGTTTATGCATGCCTAAGTGACTTCAAAGCCATAGAAAAGAAAGAGTGTGTGCTTGTTAACAATTACTCATAATATCTCAAATAATAACGTATATTATCACGTGTTTGCGTGCCATTTTTTTTTTACTGGATTTGACTTACCATGAACGTTCCCCTGATAGCAAGTACCAGTAGTACATGTTGCAATTCACAAGAAATATTGGCCTTCCAGAACATATGAGGTTAACCTTGTTAGATTCTAGACTCAATAAGCCTTGTATAAAGCAATAACCAGATAAAAACGGAACAAATACAGTTTTTACATTGATTATAGACTCGGAACACTCATGCACAGATTCCTTGACTAGCAGATGTTAGTCCAAAACTACATAGAGTAAGAATCACATTGAATCCAAGAACTTTTAGTAAAACATTAACATAGTTCTATTCGACAGTGTTTTTTTTCTGTATTTCTATCAACAAATATTCTGAAAATTCGTCAAATGAAGTAGCTGTCTTCATCACAGGCGTTTGGGTTCAGGATTTTTTTTTTATGAATAACGTGTATATAAACATTTTCATACTCGTCTATATAGGAAATAGTATATAGACGAGTATGAAATTTTTTATATACACGTTATTAATAAAAAAAAAAAATCCTGAACCCAAACGCCTGTGGTCTTCATATTAAAAAGTCAACATCGGTTAAGAATAAGATTAGAAAAGGAAAGAAAAACAATTCAAAAATACAAGGATTAAAAAAAAATCAAAAGAACTTAGTAAAAGTCAGCATCCTTAAAAGTCAACATAAGATGGACAAGAAAGCAATTAAAAACAGTTAGATTAAAAAAAAAGAAAAAAGAAAAATCAAGGATTTAGAAAAAAACGATATTCTTAACATTTTGTTTTGACTACAGACTTTATTTTGACTATGTGAACAAACAATACATTTTTTAAAAATATTTTATATATTTTCAACAGGTAATAAATAACTTGGCTATCCTTTAGTTGGCCCCCTAATCCCCACCCTTAATTGAATGTTGTTATAGTTAATTATCAAATGTTGGAGAAACGTGAACACACCGTTTGACTTTTTGTAACCTTGGGATTTCACAGTGAAGTTCGGTTTTTCGTACCCTTTTCTTCACTTTTTGGCGGGTTTATGGACATGTAATTAAAGAAATGTTTCTTTTTCATTTTTATAATACAGGACAATATATTTTACGCCTTCTTTATATCCTTCATAGAAAAATAAACTTTTATTGCACCTTAATTTTAAGTATAGTATAACTAAATATAATAACTACATAGTACAAGACTTAGTGTACAGACTATACACATTTACACTAAAAGATATAAAAGGTATTACACCCCAGCTCTATTGTTTAAGTAGAACTTTCATTTTCAGAAACTTTCTTTGTGTGAATAACTCTTTTGTTCTAAGAACAATAGGTTTTATTCACAATGGCAAAAACAGGGGTTTTAGTCCTGGTTTGCCCACATTTAATTAGCTGTATAACCAATTAAGTTGCATAAACAAAAAAGACAATAGGTGCACTGACCATAAAAATCTAAAGTCTATTCTATTTAAATAGGTACATAATTTATAAAAAAATAATTTTTATGCAATTTTTTGTTCAGAAAAAAAAAAATTAAGGTGATAATGTTCTTGTTTTTAATATATTGAGTTGTGGCAATAGGCTAAATGGGTATGCATCAGATGATAATATAACCAAAGATGGTTATGATATGGCTCAATGTGCGGCCTCAATGTGAGTCTTTCACAAGACAGCTGCTGTATATTTCTGTAAATATTTTCAAAATGAAGAAGAAAATCAACTTAGCTTTATATGCACAGTTATTATAGATATAGATGTATAAAAAAATAATCGAAGATTTCTTAGAAATTTCCTTGCCCCATGTGGAATAGGGTTTATGTGGCAGTTCTGCATGGCATATTAATGAAAGCCGTGGTCATCAGGCTATAATTCGGAAAACCTTACTGCATACCATAGCGGTGCACTAAGGCGGGAAAATTTCATGTTTCTTGCATGTTAAAGAACCCTGCTGCTAGCTGGACTTGATAAGAATTTGACTGAGGATCTTCTTGCAAGAGGCAAAATTGTCCGGTCCTTCTCATCTCTACCTTTTCTTCAAGTGACAGTCGAAACTCATATCCACCTTGTGTCCCCATTCCATCAACTTCATCATCATTTCATGTTCATTTTATCACTAACCACTTACATGTATAATAAATATTTTTATGTATTAAGAAAATGTTAATTCAAGTAAACATACATTAAATGAGTGAAATTTAAGTTCAAAGGCAGAGGTAAAAAGTGTGCGACATATGCAAGTCCTTATCATCTACCCCTTAAAATGAGATTTACAAATGTTTGAATTGGACTACCGGTATTTTAAAATCTGGTTCAGGATTCTAAATAGATGTCTCATGGTCACGATTATCATTTTAGTCAGTGTTATTTATATATACCTAATATGAAAAGATCTTAAACTTTATTAATTTTTTTCAGAACAATATTTCATAAAAAAAAATACTTAAAATAAAACCTTTCTCTTTTCTTTCAGAAATTATAACCTTTGATTTTTTTTGTACAATATTCAACGAATTCTATGGTAGACTATATGCCAAACTTTTATTACTTATATGTTTTAAAATACAGGTGAAAAATCATACTATAATATCAAGAAATAAACTATAATTGCTAAAACAACAAAACACCTTATGTTTGTATATGCCCCTAATTAAAAGTGGGCAAACCAGGATGACACCTTCCAGATACCCATGCTTTTGCGCTTGTGAACACACGTCATGTCCATGAACAAAAAAAGCTACTCCCCCAAAGAAACTTCTGTAATAGCCAGCCCAGGGCATCTAAGAAGGAAAAGAAAACAATTCACTTTATAAAAATAAATATAAGGTTTTAATCAATTCTAATTTATTAGTAGCAAAATAAAAGAAAAACAGATAAAATAATACAAAAAATAAAAAAGTGAAAACAAATAAACAAAACAAAGCAGAAATATGTCCAAAAGACATATGCCCATAGCTCGCAACATTTGAGACGGACGAACGGACGAACGTATCCGACCACTATATGCCCCCATAACTTTCGTAGATGGGACATAAAAGTGGGTCAAAAGTAGAAATGACCGGATTGCGTTAAACAGGAAGTAGGTAGGCAATAGACCTGAAATTAATATGGGACCCATGCTGATTACCAAATATCAAAAGGATGTAATAAGAGGTTGCTGAGAAAACTATTAAAAAAAATGTCCATAATTAACCATTGATGTCAAAAGTTTGATTAAGGAAACCACCGAATCAAATAGCTTCACATCGTTCTTGGATTTGCATCTCCAATATGACAAGGATAGTCATCTCAGTACAAAAAATTACGATAAAAGAGACGACTTTAATTTTCAAATTATTAATTTCCCTAACCTTGAAAGCAACATACCTACATCACCAGCTTACGTTGTTTATATTTCACAACTTATTCGATATGCCAGGGCTTGTACAAAATTTTCTGATTTTTTAATACGACACCGCTGTCCGTGACTGACTCTTAGACCAAGGTTACAAGAAAATGCGTCTCATACGGTCCCTAAAAAAAATCTTCCTTCGTTATCAGCCACTGGTGGAAAAATTCAAAATTATTTAAGTTGAACGTATTGGTTAGTGTTTGTTTTGATTAGTGTTTTGCTGATTGTTGTACTGAGATGACCATCTTATTATCCCTTTTATGTCTTCACAACCGTGTTGCGTTGAGTGTTACTACCGGTCCATAAGATCGCAATGGCGCGCCATAAAATTGGTTTAACCGCCGTTTCATTTGAAATGTCTGTACAAAGTCAGGACCATTGCGATCTATAACTATTCCGGTGTGTCTTCTATGTTTTGTCTTTTTTCTTGGACATTGAGATTGATCCTCCAAGTTCGGTAATTTTGTTGTTACCTATAAATATTATGACCTTTTATTTCCAGCAGCAATTCACAACAGATCATTACAGTTAGTGGATATCTTGTCAAGAACTGCCTTTTACTATGGCAATGGTGGACAGTGCATAATAGGTCATGAACAATTGTCAACTGCTGCCCAAAATTGTTACAGACCAGGACAAAGATAAACTATACAAATAAAATTGTTTACTACTGCCCAAAACTGTAACAATTAAGGACAGGTACAGTGATGAACAATCCAGGTAAAGTCTGTCACGACCTATGAGAAACTGTACCTATGTCGGACAGTGCAGGCCAATGTAGGACAGTGCATTATAGGGAAGGTAATCACTGTCACAAACTGTCTTTGATTGCAAATGTTGATAATGGTAATTCACTGTTGTTTGACAGTAGTTTCACAGTAAATAGCAGTGTAAGGCAGTACAATAATGACGGTGTCTGGTATAGACAGTACATGTTTTTGTTCATATTGGTGACTAGGTCTTGTCTTCAGGATGGAACAACACCGAATCCCAAAAGTAGCTTAAGATGGACCCCCACCTGGAAGAAGAAAACATGGAAGACCGAAAACAACATGACCAAGGACAGTGGTGGCAGAGTTGAAAGATGGAGGTTTTACATCGGGAGAGGCATATCTTTAAAACTATATATATTATGAGATATTTGAGAAATTTAAATGGCCCTTAACCCGTTTCGGCTAAACGGTTTTTGGCTTATAACTTGAAAACGGTTCGAGATGACATAGTAAACATATGGGTTATTTGAGACCGTAAACTTATGCCTTTCGATATAAAACCAAAGTCGCATGGCTACGGATAGCTATTTTCAAAATGGCCGCCATCGGAAACTGGTTTTTGAGTATAACACATAAACTGTAAAAATTTTAAGCGGATAATACATGAAAAAATGTTTGCCATGTCGAAAGCTACAAAAATGTTTCAGGTGGGAAAGCGTAAAACTTGTCGTTTTTGAGTTAGGGAGCAACCATTTGATTTTAATGGGGGGGGGGGGGGGGGCTATGGATATTTTCTTCCTCCTGCCTTTTTATTTTCGGAAAAAGTCAAACCTGGATATAAAGAAACTTTAAATTTTTAAGCCAAAAATACCATCCCGCCTTTTTACTCAAAGCACTGTCCTGCCTTTTTATTTCTGGATTTTTGCCCTCCTGCCTTTTTATTTCAAATTTCACCATAGCCCCCCCCTAAAAATCAAATGGTCTCTCCCTTATGGCCCTTGATTCGTATTTTGAAAATTGTTTTTTTTAATTATAACTATTAAACGGTAACAGATGGTGAATAAAATGTAGGGTCATTTGATAGAGAATTAAAAGACCTACAATTTGAGTCTAAAAAGTGTATGATTGGTTGACTGGTTTCAAAATGGCGACCAAAACAAGTTTCGCGAAACACGTTTTTGGCCCATAACTTGAAACCCGTAACAGATAGTAAAGTAAACATTTACTCAAATGAATTAAAATGCAAAGAGCTACAATTTGGGTTCAAAAGTGTATGATTCGGTTGACCGGTTTCAAAATGGTGGCCAAAACAAGTTTCGCGAAACACGTTTTTTGCCCATAATTAACTTGAAAACCGTAACAGATAGTATAGTAAACATGTATACTTAAATGAATCAGAAAGCAAAGAGCTACAATTTGAGTCCAAGGTCAAAGGTCATGGGTCAAGGTCATTCCCTAGCAACAAGGTAACATTAATGAAAAGTCCATAGCAACCATGTAAATTCTTGACCAAGACGACTTTCTGAGTTCATAGGTAAGTTTTCCAACCAGAAGTGACTCTTAGTCCATAGCAACCGACAAAAAGTCCTTAGCAACCAAACTTTTTCGGACACTTAGAACCATTATCTTCATTCTTGAAGATATATCTTAACTCACAGAATCATATTAAGTGACCTAAGCACTCCTATATGGGATACCATAACTCTAACTTAAAGACAGGGAAAGACCTCATTATTATTTTTTTTCAGCTACCAAAAAAAAAAAGAAGAACGTATCGTTACAAAACCTTATACCATTAACCGACACTACAAGGGCATGACTTGAGTAACCCTGCGAAACCGATCTATTTTTAGTAACGGGGTTATCTGCCCCAGACCAAAAAAACCTTGTGCACAGATCTCCTACTTGACTTTGACCTTGATTTTTCGGTAGAATGATAATTTTCAATGCATATAATAGCAATGTTAAGGTTTTATGAGCACCTTTTATATATCTCGAGAGCTATATATACAAGTCCTATGTTCATAAAACTTGGTACCAGTAGTAGGTTGTCACATCTGCATCCCCATCTTTTGACCTTGACCTTGATTTTCTGGGAAAGGTTGAATCTGTAAAACAATTTCTCAAATAACATCAGTAAATAGTCGTGTTGGTGATAAAAGATTGTCACCAATATTATTGATATAAATGAGAAACATTAGGGGGCGTAGTACCGAACCTTGGGGTACACCTGCATTAATGTTTTTTTTAATTGGGAGGAAAATTGTTTATGCACAACTTTTTGGTTTCTCCCTAAGAGATAGCTTTCAAACCATTGTAACATATTTCTCCTTATTCCATAAGCTTTCATTTTATGCATGAGACCTTGATGCCATACTTTGTCAAATGCTTTTGAGAAGTCACAGAAAATCTCTTGTACAAACCATGACCTCGCTTTACCATACCATGACCAAATCCCTTTACTAAACATTATACGATATGAAACATTACTACCTGTGGATGTTTTACTATTTTAGGGCCATAAATCCCATAGGATGTCATCTGACAACTTTGACCCAATAGAAAGAATCAGAAAATGTTATTTCCATTTAACCGAAAACTGTTTTTCCCTAAATAAAAATCTAAACTGATTTTGCCATGCACGTCGACTCCGGGCATGCAACTTATGTACACTGAAGGGGCATCAACATAATATAAAAAGCCTAGTACAAGACCAGAGGAGGTTAACGATTCAGGCATTGGAAAGGCACAACATCTTTGTGTCTTAAATGAGTAACACTTCTAGCAAAAGATGTTTTTTTACTCCTGCTTCGAAGAAGTGTTTTTTTTTTCTGTTTTACCTGTGCCCTTCCTTGGTTCCGTAGTTACGTCACTTTTTCCTTCACACTATTTAATTACTCATAACTCATCTTCCATTTCTCATATTTTGTAACAAAACATGACGCATATGTTTGTAGGTCTTTCGGACATCTTCTTCCTGTTTACCGAAAACTTAAAATCTTCCCGTCACACTTTTAATTTACATATAATTCAGCAACTTTTATTCCTAAGTTGGTGAAATTTGTAAATAACCTTAATATGGACATTGAGTATTCTGGGGTGGGATAGGATTTTGGATCCATCAGATATCTACTTTATTTCTACCGGGGGTCTGGTCGCACTTTTATTAAATCATAACTCAGCAACTACTACCAATAGCTTGCAAAAAGTTTGAATAAAGCTTTACATGGACATGGTGTATTGTGTGATAAGATCTGCTTCCTGTTTGCCGAAAACTTTATATCCAACAGAAGAAATAATTGTAAAAGCGGAAGTATAACTAATAAGCGTTGGCTCACATATTTCTTGTTGTTTCTTATTGAAAAAAAGAGACCTTAAAAGGTCACTTAAATTACAACTCTATACCAACATAAATAAATATTTATTTTAACATTCTATATTGTCTGTCAAGCTCTGTTCACTATGTTCCAGCAAAAGTCATCCTCGACTCACCACTTGCGCCTTAGCTTGCTCTGCAAAATACCAGACATTGCAATTAATCAGGGGGTGTAGAAAAGACAATATCTTTAAAAACTTGGTTTATGTTAAACGGTTGAAAAGACAATATATATGTGTAAACTCGATAATGGTAGTCTTGTAAAGACGATTACGCACTTAGTGAACTTGGTATAGAAAGAGTGTTATTTTATACCAGATAAAAGCTATTAATTTTTTTGTTCTAGAAACACAAACTTTTCAAGCCCCGCGTTTTACTTACATAAAACTTTTCTCAGTCTTTCTCAGAAATTACTAACCTATAACTGGTAAACTTCTACTTCTGCCAATTGTAGTATGCTTCTACCGATTTGCCATATATACACAAACTGAGCCGTAATCGGATTTTTGCAGGTAATCATAATTCTTTCACCACTTTTTGGAGTCCCTATGTAGCCCCCACAGAGATACTTTTTCTTTTCATCTCCTATTAAAACACTCCACCTTCGTCTCCGTAATTTGGCTAAATTAAAAAAGAAAAAGAATGGTACCTAAATTGATCTATATATTCGCTGAAATGTAAAATGTGCAATTGACACCCCCATTTCTGGATTGAACAGCCAACTATGCTCATCATCAGAGAAAAATATATGAACACTATTTATAGCAATATTCAATAAAATACATTGTCGTCTACATGTTTTTTTACTTTTTAATGCTCATGTTCGATATCCTTGCCTGGCTACCTTTTACGAACTTTTTTGGGATACTTTAGATTTTTTATTCAAATATCACTGATGAGAGGTACTCCTCGGCATTAAGTGAACAGTTGCTTTGGTACTATTTTCCTTCATATAGAGTGCGAAACGCGTCATACTTAAATTGACCATGTCCATAGTTTGATTCCCCCCCCGATGTTCTTGTTTTTGTAGAAAAAAGGAGACATGGGCCGCATATATGTTTTTGCTGCATTAAGACTACTTATTTAGACTGTACTCAAATTCATTTTACTAATAGAGAAAAAATCTGATTTCGTTTTGATTTTTTTATTAGATTTATCAGTACTTCTACTTAAAATCGTGAATTGTTTTTATTTCAATAAAAAATTAGTTGTATCATGAGTTTATTTAATTTTAATATGGCCTTATTGTAAATTAAATGTGCATCTCCAATATCAATACAACGCGAATTACGCTTATAACGAATTTCTTTCCCTGTTCCCCTGAAATTCGTTATAAGCAAGTTTTACTACATAGCATGTTTTTGTCTTTTCTGCGATGAAAAGTCTCAAAAGTGAAAACATTCGTATTCCTTTCCGAATGCAGCCCAATTTTTAGACTTTTGAGGGAAATGAACATGTCAAAAAGTATAATACTTAGGCATCTGACACTTGGTACACAGACGCTTGGGGTCATGGTCTCTACTCAACTAACATTAGGCCGTGTGACCCATTTTCGCACTTCAACGATTCTGTTGACTTTTGTGGAAAATGAATTACTTAAAAAGTTTATCTAGGCATCTGATATTTGATATACAGGCCTTACTATTCAACTACTTTGAGAACTTTGATTTTGGGCGGTAAACTTCTTTGTAAGAAAATGAATTACTTGAACCTTGTATTGGATAATTTTCTTTTGTTTACTTGTAATATTTTTGTTCTTATTTCAAACGAAACATATTTTGGCCTTATTAATAACTAAAATTGAGGCCTTATTATTAACTATATTCAATTTGCAAGCCTTCAAAGTTACCGAATTTCATTGTAGTATATTGTGAAAACTTCATTCATAGGAAGTACTTATGTCTTAAACCTTTCTGTATTTTATGCCAATGTAGTTTTGTTTTAATCAATTACTTTAAAAGTATAATACAAAGGCATCTGATGTTTGGTTTACAGACACTTGTGTTTATATTCTACACAACTGTCACCAAAGTCCACGTGACATTGGCCCCATTTATACCCATCAACCCTTTTTGAACTTAGTAGGTCTTTTATGGAAGTGTAAACGTCTTTTAGAAGACTTTTGTGGAATGAATTACTTGAAAAATCTTGTACCTAAGCCATGTAGGCACCTGGTATTTATTTTGTAACTGCATTGGTCCTATTACCATACCATGTGACCTTGACCTCATGTTTACTCTTTGAAGAATCTATAAATATTGATTGATCTTGTGTTCAGTTTTTATAGGTATCTAGACATATTTGGTCCACCAATTTTTCTTGATGGTTATATTTCATTCTGCCACCTGCCTAAAGTGTCCTTTTATATTGTATTTCATTGATTATTTTCAAATAAAAATAAAATTTAAATTCGTGGATTTTTCATGCGACAAGAATTTTTTTCATGCGACAAGATTTTATGCTTATTATTTGGCTTTTCCTATATAATCTATAGTAATTTGGGAAAACTTTGGGCCTTACTTTTGGGAAAATAAGCCTGGAAAGGAGTCCAATATTTTTACACAAGATAAAGTATATACCTAATACTAATATAAAAATAGATTGGACATTTTAAATTCGGCATTATTTTTGGGGTCAGGTGTCCTCACTATACTTAATGCCGCATTTGTTTAGCCTAAGCTCAGCAGAAACCAAAAAAACATATAAAAGTTTCTGATTTTTTACATCACGGATCGTCTTTTAATTTGTTTTAAAATAGCACATATCAAGAATACCTCTTTTCGATTTTCTATAATAGATCATCACATATTTTACTGGATACGTCCTTCCTAGATCAATACGTAATTTAGGATTTATCTCATATTTGCTTTGAATGGCAGTGTTTAAATTTCCGTCAACAGCCCTCTTTGATGAATATTTGCCATTTTCACCACCAGACGTAGAACTCATCCAAGTTCTTTTTCCTAATGCTAGATTAAGCCCTAAAAAATAAACAAAATTGTATGTAGACCTAGGTTTTATTTAAAATTCTGTGCTCGATTCTGTGGACATCCTGATGAGAACTATTCTAAAATCTTGATATATGTTTTAAGTAAAAATAACAAAAAAACACAAAAAACCTAACAAACAAACTAAAAAAAACAAAAACAAAAACAAAAACAACAACTATAAATTAGAAAGAGCAAGAATAATTGAATATATACGTGCCGATAGAGTCCAAGATAAAGCAATTACATAAGTGATGTATATGGAGCAAATAAGCTTATAAGTAAATAATACATGGCTCAACCTAGCGCAACATAATTCAACTAGAAAAAACTGTGAGCAGCAGCTCACAAATAAATACCCCGCGCCCCCCAAAAAATTAATCAGATAAAATTTTAAAATAAGTGGTGCACATTTACATTATGTCACAAAGATTGTGTGAAAGTTTCATGAAAATCCATCACGGGGTTTAGGAGGAGTTGCGGATAAGAGATTAACCCTTGTTCTCAAATGGCCAAGTCAATGTTTTGCTATGGGAAACCCCCAAAATTCATTCTGATCAAATTTTAAAATAGTAGGTGCACATTTACATTATGTCACAAAGATTGTGTGTAGGTTTCATGAAAATCCATTCAGGGATTTAGGAGGAGTTGCGGATAAGAGATGGGTACCCCCTTGTAGTCGAATGGCTAAGTCCATGTTTTGCTATGGGAAACCCCAAAATCATTCTGATCAAATTCTAAAATAGTAGGTGCACATCTACCTTATGTCGCAAAGATTGTGTGTAAGTTTCATGAAAATCCATCAAAGGGTTTAGGAGGAGTTGCGGATAAGAGATGGGTAGTGCATGACGTGATCTTCCAGATTAGAAAAAATTATAATTCATGATACCTTCCCAAAGGGTGAAAAGTCAATTTTTTGAAGTACTATAAGCTGACCAAACACGAAAATCAACCTTTGGTATTTATCTGGTAATTAAGACCGACACTTACTAGTCTTGAAATTTGAAAACGGATGCGGGTCCAAACGAAATCATATTAGGGGTATTCCGATTAGTAATTAGTTTGCCAACGGATACTTTCAATTTTTCGCCATTAGTTACAGATAAAAGAAAACACCAAACCTGCTGCACGTCGGTATTCTCAAAACCAGTCATTGGTTTCTAAAGAAATGTTTTGTGATTGATTTAGTTTTTGCTGCTGTTTTGCTAAGATGATCACCAGACAGACACCTACCCGACCCTATGAACGTATTAATGAGGAAGGTCAGAACAATTATACCTGGTTCAACCTTCCATTTCTTTTAAATTTCCTTTATCTGGACAGGGTCATTGCAATCTTCGATTGTACTGATTTATCTGAATGTATTTAATGTTTTGTCTTTTCTTCTTAGACTGTAATCATTATAATGTTTTGGTTCATTGAACGATGAACTAAATTTTCATAGTGCACGTTGAATAATCCGCGAATACCTGTAAATATTTCACAAGAAAAATATATGCTCTTGCTGCTTCACATGTAGTCTTGACCTTCAATTGATTAAAATTATTTTTTTATGAACAAAAAAAAACAAAAAAAAAAAAAAACAAAAAAAAAACCACACAAACAGTTACTAAGATAAAACTGATGCAAATATAAATTAATATAATATACCTGGCGGTTTCTGCAGGACGGGGTTTTCTACAAAAGTGAAACACAATAATTGTTTTTATAAAGCAGATCTTTTGGAGGATGACTATAATTTTTAACAGAATAAACTAACAACCAAGTTTTAAACGAGTTTATTATATAGGGCCGGGGGTATTTGTTTGACAGTTTTTGTCTCCCCTGTGACGAATAGTCGCGGAAGGCGAGACATAGGTATTACTTTACAGCGGCGACTTTTATGGACAGTGAATAGCTTGAAAAGTATTATAGCTAGGCAGCTGATATTGGATATACAGTCAGTTGAGGTTAAGGTCTACGCAACTGTCACCATGCTGTATGACCCTAACACCATTTTCACGCTCCAGTGACTCGGTGAACTTAGGTCTATTTTGTGGGCCTTAAACTTTTTTCTAAGACTTTTTTGGACGAATATCATTTTTACCTGGGAGGGGGCGGGGGTCCTGGTCATTTAGAATTGAAAGTTGAAGATTTTTTAGAACCCCCCTCTTCCAGTTGTAAATCATTTTTTGGTCTCCCCTTTTTACATCTAATATTCAAATAACGGTATGCATGTAAATTGCATTAACTTTATAGTAATTTAGAGTGTCAATATTAACACGACCTATTTCCCAATTCAAAGGCATATAAATTTGGTAGCGTCATTAGCGATTGGAACTAGCTTTGTGCTTATCAGAAAGAAATAAAGGAGTTAATAATGTATACGTAGGGTCCAAACAGGAGGTAACAGTCGGACAGACCTAAACTAAGGATTGACATACAGTTGATCATACTGAACAACCGGGGCAAATTCAAAATCATGCTCAAGTGAGGTTTCTGAGAATCTCTTGACAAAATTTTCATTTCGGCTCAATCACAAACAGAAAAAAGTGTATGTCCCAACAGGTTTGAAGGGATAAAATGCGTAAAAGACTGTTACTTTTGCACTCCAATAAAAATGCACTAGTAAAAGGTAATCAAAGTACCGTTGGTACCGTGTACTTGGAAGTCACATTTGAACGATGGCAAGCGTTTTGATTTCGACAGAAGAAGGCAATTACTGAATTTAAATATATCTTTATTTATGTATGAAATACGCTCTCTTATGGCCCTGTCACACTATAACGTTTAAGTCGTGTGCCGACGTTTTAGAATATATTTTCAACACGCTGGAGTGCGTTGCGTAAGTTTTGTATACGTTATGAACACGCTACAAACACGTCAGCGAACGTCAGCGTGCGTTGGTGAACGTCGAGTGCGTCGCAATTTTTTCAACATGCTTAAAATTTCCGACGTTCGCCAACGTGTTAGAAATAAATTATTCGAACGCTAGGCATAAGTTAGAAGGACGTTATACATGCGCTGATGTACGCTATGCGGTCGTTGTGCGCACGTTGAAATGCGTTTGACGAACGCTAAGCTAAATGGAAACGAACGTGTCTAGCGATAATGCAGCGCACGTCTAGCGTCAGTCTAACGACCAAGAAACCTATTCAACGTGTTTTAAACGTGTACAGAGCGCAAAGAGCGTCAGTGTAACGAACGAGTAGCGTATCAAAAAAAATCTTTTTACAAAAAAACAATGAACAAAGCCAAACAAATCTTGAATTTAACAAGGATAACTTAGACGGTCTGGAATTGAAAGTAATTCTTGCAAATTGTAATACACCTGACTGTCGTGTTTTCGGTGGACTTTTTTTTGGTAGAAAAATAGTCAAATACAACGAGTAACGACATTCTAACTTCAATACTCATTTGAAATAACGTGTGTTTTTAATATCCAATAAGCACACGCGTTTTTCTCTATTAAGAACATCCGTCATGCTGTCTGCGATCATTTAGGATTAGTCAAACTAGTGCTATAAAAAAGGATGCTAGGCAAACTCTACAGACCGGTATTTCTTACATGTATATACTCATTTGAGATTTTGAGAGTTTGTTAACAAGTTTCGTTATAAAAATATTGGTTTTCAGCGTTCTGGTTATATGAATGTATAATTATTCTAAAGCCGTTTTTTAACCAATAGTGATGATTTATAGCACTCAGTGTAAAATAATAAAATATAGTGTTGATTTTATATTTTGATATGTACCAGAACGCTGAAAACCAATATTTTTATAACAAAACTAAATTTACATGATGTATCTGTAATTATTAATTAATCCAGCAATACATTTAAGCCAGATAATAGATCTATTTGGGCCATTGTGAAATAATACTAAAGAAAAGAACAGAAATACTAGGTCTCCCCACCGAGAGAAAAAATCATAAGTTAGACTAACGCTATGAATGCGTTCTGCAATCGTCACACATGCGCTAGGCAAACGTCAAATACGCCGGACAAACGCTATAGATAAGTTTTGAATAAGTTTGTCGTGCGTTGCAGGTAGTTATTCTGACGCTTTGTGGTCGTTCACCGAGATATTTGTTGAAACTTTTTACAGCGAATGCCAACGTGTTCCAACGTATTAGAACATTATTTGAACGTTCGACACACGTTGGCTAAAACGTTATAGTGTGACAGGGCCAATACAACGATATGAAATCGATATAACTACATGTATTTTCCGGTAACTTTTATCTGAGAAAATCATAAGTTTAATTATCTCAGCTTTTATATAAAGCATTAATTTCTATAATTTGTATATTCCGGCTAAAATATATTTCCCCATCGCACATGTGACTAAGGTCACGTGATACACAACGAAAATGTAGTTTTAAAAAGGTTATGAACAATATCGAAAATGCTATATCATCATTTAAAATGAAATATAAAAACACATCAGGTAATCTGTAGGGCTAAAAAAAATACATTAAAAAGCTCGTTTACCAAAAAGAATAAACACGCTTCTACCGGAGAGCGAATGTACAATAGTATAGGATGTACGTCGGTCTCGGGGAAAACGAGACGCGGATGGATTTCCGAAATCATTACTATACTTTGGAAGTCCTTGACTTCCAAGTAATAAAAAGCTTCGCCGAGGGCAGCATGATACGACCGCAACATGTTGAACCCTGTACATTTTAGGCCCAATATGGATAGTCTATTGTTCTGGACACATGCAGCCCATGGTGGACTGACAAAGGTTTTTGACACATACTTCTCTGGTGGACTTTCGACCCAGGGGGTAAAAATATAAATTTTCGATTTTGTATTCTACTCTAGCAAAAAAAATGTCAAAATCGGACAAGAATTAAAAAAAAATCAATTTCGGCCCCTTATTATGTAACAGGTGAAAAAGGGGTGGGGTTGAAAAAATAATTTCTCAAATTTGGATTCACTACTTGACACTTGAAAATAAAACTTGCAAAAAAAAAATTCAAAAAAACAAACCAGAAATAAAAAAAAGTTTTGATTACGGCCCCTTTTGGCCCCTAATTACAAAACAAGTGAAAAAGGGGATGGTCACAAAAATTAATTCTCAAATTTGGATTCACTACCTGACAAGAAAAAACTTGCAATAAATTTTTTTTTTAATCGGACCACAAATAAAAAAGTTTCGATTTTGGCCCCATTTGGCCCCTAATTACGTAACAGGGGAAAAAGGGGGGGTCGCAAAAATTAATTCTTAATTGTGTAAATGAGCTGAACATTAAAGCAAGCAACAGCTTCTCTCTAGACTACCTGCTATAGTTTTCATTTCATAGGCCAAAAACATGAAAAAACATTATTTTAGGGTCTGTAGCCCCTATAAGGGGTCATCTGACAACTTCGACCCTATGGATTTTTTTGTAGAGCTAAATGAGCTGAACAATTAAGCAACCAACAGCTTTTTGCTATCTGCAATAATTTTCATACTATAGGGCAAAAACATGAAAAAATGCTATTTTTCACCTTTAAGGGGCCGTAACCCCTATAAGGGGTCTTCTGACAACTTCGACCAAATGGAGACTTTTGTAGAACTTTTGATCCTGAAGCAGTAAGGTGGCATCAGATTTCATCTATCCCTTATACTTTTTGAATTACAAGCCAAAAACAGTTGTCTGACCCCCCTGGTCTATTTTTAGCCACGGCGGCCATTTTTTTTTACGAATCAGAAATTGAAACATTACTATAGTGCAGGACACCCTAATGATCAATCATACCAAGTTCCATTGAATTCTGTTCAGCAGTTTCAGAGGAGAAGATTTTGAAAGTTATTGTAAGAACAAACAAAAAAGTTACAATTTTTCCCCTTTTGGCCCTTAATTTCCAAACGAAAAAAGGGGGGACTCCCAAAATCAATCCCATTCATCCTTTAATGGTAAGAAATATCATTGTCAAATCTCATTGCATTTGGATAACTAGAACTAAAGTTATTGTGTATACACTAAAGTTAACAGACGACGACGACGACAACGACAACGACAACGACGACGACGACAGCATCATACCATTATACGTCCGCAAATTTTTTGCGGTCGTATAAAAACGAGTGATAAAACGATAAAATTGTCTCTGGCTAAAATTTCACATCCATTCGGATTCTCTCTCTTATCGGCCGGGAAATGAAACGAACCCAGATTCGAATGAAACATGTCAATTTTTGCTCGTGACCAGTTTCACCAGGTCACCTGGTATGATTCAACTAATCAAAAAATCAAGTAAAAAATATAAATTAATAATATTTTACTATACATGTATTTCCGAGGTTTTGTGGATATCATGTAAATCTATTCGCGGCGCAAAATATTGAAAAAAGTGAGCAACCATTTGATTTTTAAGGGGGGCTATGGAGATTTTATGCTTTTTAATTTTCGGAAAAAGTCGAGCCTGGTTTTTTTGCGTGCTAGCGCGCGATCATTTTTTATTTTTAAAGATACTATAAATTTTTCAGCCAAAAATACCATCCTGCCTTTTTTTTAATTCAAAGCATTGTCCTGCCTTTTTATTTCTTGATTTTTTGTCAACCTGCCTATTTATTTCAAAGGAGTAGGTTCAGTAATAGCTAAAATCGGCCCAAAAATTCAACTTAGAGTAAACTTCTTAAAATAAGTGGGAAATCTTGTGTTCTTATGGAAAGCAAAAAAAAACAAGCTGTGAAACATTCATCAGATAGGAGAAAAACAGGCTAAAAATCATATGATTTCATGAAATATTTAAATTTTCGACAATTTTAGGGCATTTTTGGTGAGAAATCTTTTAGTGCAACATAGAGCACACGCATCGACAAATACAGTTTTGTGAAGATATGCATATTTTTGCCTGACAAATATATAGGGAAAGAATTAAAGTTGTCGACGAATGTGCTCTATACTAATTTGAAGAAAACCCACTAGCAAATCCTCAAAAATGACAATGAATGAAGCTAATATTGATATTTTCTGAGTTTTCAGCGAGTTTATGACGTCATAATTTCAAGCATGTTGCTGTTACCATGTGAAATCAATTGAATATGTAAAGTTGGGTTATCTAATGACTGAATTACATCAAATCCATTGAGATAGTACAAATTTGAAAATTTGGTAAAAATATGGGGCCAATTTCAGCACTTACTGAACATACCCCTTTCACCATAGCCCCCTTAGAAATCAAATGGTCGCTCCCTAAGTCACTCTAGTCGAGGCGCAAAAATTTGAAACACTGAAAGTATTTTGTATAAGTTAATTTGTTTTGTTGAATTTTTATAACCATTTATAATGTCCATAATATCCACCAGCTACACAAGAAATTGTCATTCCCTGTAACATGGCTACCCCCCAAAATTAAAAAAACGGAATCGGCAAACAGAGAGTAGATATGCAACTCTGCAATACTAGTATAGAACCTCATACTGAAGAGAACTAAAAGAATTAAGGATGCTCGCTAGTCTAGTTTTGGGATTTCTGTCATTTTTTCGGAATCCTCGGGTTTTTACCATCAAAATAGGCTTATTTTTTTGCCCAAGAACCCCCTATTTTCTTTTAATCAATGTCTTGAGTATATCATAAAGAAGTGATTTACAAAGTTTTATCAAATCCTTTTTATTCTGTCATGGGTTTTAACAGCTTAATAGTGCTAATGCTAGACCTATGAAAAGGTCAGAGAAAACCTTTTCCCGCCAAAATTTGAACGTCAGTTATCTTGAAAACGAGGTCACGAACCTATCAAAATTTTTTGCTTATTTTTTACCTTTACCTATTATTTTTTCATTTAAGGCTTCAAATTTGAAACCTATTTATTTTCAATAATAGTAGCGAACATTCTTAAGTCTCTGTGACAAGTAGTTGCTTTGAAAACTAGCCGTAATGAACATTTTCAACCATTTACTGCTAATGTAATGAAGTAGAAAATTATCAGCCAAGCAGAAGTAGATATGCGACAGACCTTAAGTCGGTACTTGCTATACAGGAACTAGCTGATACTCATACTTAAGTCCCGAACTCAATTTTTGAAGTCACTGTGACAAGTATAGTTGATGATAAATTGTTCCAAAATTTATGTTGCAGACGGAAGGAAGAATGAGATGTGCAAAGTACAAATAGTTATCGTAAATACCTGGACTATAAACTCTGACTTCAGCGAGCTGTAATATTGCAGTTCCGTCTAGTGTGACAAACACAAATCTACCTCTTTTATTGTTGCAGTTTATTGAAATCTTTTGTCCACTTTTTCCTGGGCCATTGAATGACCCACACTTGGAATTTCTGTTAGGATTAATGCTGACGGTAAGTTTTCTCATCCGATTTGCTAGTAAAATTCAAAGAACTTATAAATATAAATTTCTCTGTTATAAATAATTTATCGAAGAAGTAATCTCAAACTACACGTGTTGTAAAATAATTAAAAAAAATGGACAAACATAATTAATTTTTCGGAACAACTTCAATATAGATAACTGTACACAACACCCCAAAAATACATTCAACTAAACTGTAATCAATGCGATTGTTTTGGAGATTAAGAAGCCTTAATAGCTCCTGCTTAATTATAAACCTTGACATTGCAATCGATCAGTTTTATAATGAGTGTGGGTAATGTCCGGTAAATGACGACAGCACCAACACTATGAAAAGGAGTATCTGTACTCAAAATCCTTATGTCTGCAAGCACATAACGGCTCCTGTGTAATCTGTCATATCGTATAACGTTTTGCATGGTTAAGTCATATGATGGGCGTCATTGTTTGTACAAGAGAAAATTGTATAATTATGTCATGTATGTCAACGAAAATGAAAAAAAAATTACATTAGAAAATTGTATTCATACTGTAGTATGGCATTACTACGGAGCCCGGATAGGGACATTCAAAGAAAAAAAAAATGTTGTGCGCCCATTATATTTATTTTGTGCGCACAATATGATATTATGTGCGCTTAATGTATTATAATGTGCACCCAATATATTATAATGGGCGCACAATATAATATGATGTGCGCACAAAATAATATGTTGTGCGCACAATATAATATGTTATGCGCACAAGATAATATGTTGTGCTCTCAATATAATATAAGGTGCGCTCAATATAATATAATTTTCCACACAATATAATATAATGGGCGCACAATATAATATAATGGGCGCACAATATAATATAATGGGCGCACAATATAATATAATGTGCGCAAAATATAATATAATATGCGCACAAAATAAATATCATGTGCGCACAACATAGTTTTTTCTTTGTATGTCCCTATCCGGGCTTCGTACATTACAAATTGAAAAAAATGTATTCCGTAAGTCATTTAGGACAGATAATAAAAAAACAGCAAAGACCAGAGATTTTTTCAAAAAGAATCTTTTTAATATGGATCTATTGTTTGACATAATTTATTAGTATTATTAGTATTATTAAGCACTAACAAAGCATAGATCGCAAAAAAAAAATAGGTATAAATAAAAAAATAAATAAAACAAGAACGAAATTCCTGGGTCCCCCGCCGAGTGGCAAAAATTCTAAGTCAACCTGCTGAACAGAAAGTAGATAAGCTACACACATGGAAACACATCCCACCATATGGGACCCCTACCTGCATACCAAATATCAAATATTTTAAAAATTACAAGTTTATAGCAATAATACATTACATTCATAAATTTTGATAAAAGTAAAACAGAATTTATCTTACTCTGACTTGAATTAAAGTTGTACGGTTTCAGGTATAAAACATCACTATTAGCTCATATGATGCAAATAAATCAAAATATCAGTAAGTATTCCTTGGCCAAACCATGACTGCCATTGTTGAAACCACGACATCTAATACAAACTATGACAACTAAAAATTTGATATAGTTGTTTATTAGCATTAGGTGTATAGAACTGATGTGGGGATTTTTTGATTAGTCGTAAAACATGGCTGATGTGGCTAAAAATAAAACATAGGGGAAAATCGTAGTTTTTTGCAAATAACTCAAAAACGATGACAGATTTTTAAATTTTGATTGAAAACAAAAGTGATCAGCACCTCAAGATCTACCAGCTCTGAAATTTTGAAGAAGACATATAACATTCCATGTAGGAGTTATTGCCCTTTTTAGCTCATCTGACACGAAGGGTCAGGTGAGCTATTGTCATCACTTGGCGTCTGTCGTCCGTCCGTAAACTTTTTAAAACGTGAACTCCTCTGACACCATAAGTCCAATTGCAACCAAACTTAGTATGGTTGTTTATTAGCGCTCGGTGTTTAGAACTGATTTGGGGATTTTTGAGTGGTTGTAAAACATGGCCGCCATGGCTAAAAAAAGAACATAGGGGTAAAATGCCGTTTTTTGCGAATAACTCAAAACGGCTACATATATCGAAATTCTGGCAAGGTAAAAGTGATCAGCACCTCAAGATCTACATATACTGAAAGTTTGAAGAAAATCCAACAACCCATGTACGAGTTATGTCCCTTTTTGTGGATTTTTTTGTAAATTTTGCACATGTTTTGCTCAATATCTTGAAAACTTTATCAAAAAATCACAAAATCCCATCTTTGCACCGTTCAGCCTAAAACTTTTTTCTCATTTTCTGTTTTGTTCAATTAAATATTCAATTTATTTTCATTATTGGAGGTCTTGTTTCACTATATCTAGGATAGGATTCACTATTATTGTTCAATATGTCACATAACAGTATTACATCTGTAATCGGTATGTTATCTCTTCTTTTTCATTATAGCTGCATGAGCTAGTATACTGTATATTTAGAATGTACTTCTAACTTTGATGTTTGAAATTTTATTCAAATTCTGAGTATTATTTATGGTGTGTTCATTTGATTTTGACAATTTGAAAATTTAAATTGCATATTGTTAAGCACATCAAGATCTACAAAATATGTTGTAGGACCTTTCCTTTTCGGAGTTATTGCCCTTAGAACGTCAAAATTGAGCATTTAAACAGCATTTCCTCATTAAATTGAAAACGTTAACTCCTCTGACATTTTAAGTCTAATTAGAACCAAACTTGGAGTTTGGTATAGTTGTTTATTAGCATTAGGTGTATAGAACTGATTTGGGGATTTTTTGAATGGTTGTAAAACATGGCCGCTTTGGCTAAAAATAGAACATAGAGGTAAATGGCAGTTTTTTTTGCAAATAACTCAAAAACGGTGACAGATTTTAAAATTTTGATTGGGAACAAAAGTGAACAATACCTCACGATCTACCAGCTCTGAAATTGTGAAGAAAATCCAACAACCCATGTAGGATTTATTGCCCTTTTTGTGGATTTTTTTTGAAAATTTGACACCTGTTTAGCTCAATATCATGAAAACTATACTAGATATTTGAGAAATTTAAATTGCATATTGTTAAGCACATCAAGATCTACAAAATATGTAATACGGTCAACGTTGTAGGACCTTTCCTTTTAGGGGTTATTGCTCTTAGACCGTCAAAATTGAGCATTTAAAAAGCATTTCCTCATTACATTGAAAACGTAAACTCCTATGACACTTTAAGTCCAATTAGAACCAAACTTGGTATAGTTGTTTATTAGTATTAGGTGTATAGAACTGATGTGGGTATTTTTGATTGGTTGTAAAACATGGCCGCTGTGGCTAAAAATAGAACATTAGGTTAAACTGCATTTTTGCTGATAACTAGAAAAGGGTGACAGATTTTTAGATTTTGATTGAGAACAAAAGTGATCATCACCTTAAGATCCCCCATATTGTCAGATGACCCATTATTAATTTTATGACCCTTTCAACGCAAATATATTTTGCCTAATAACCTTTACTTCAGGCACATATGTCAGGTGAGCGATTCAGGCTCATGGAAGCCTCTTGTTGTGATTTTTTTGCTAATTTTGCACCTATTAAGCTCAATATCTTAAAAACTGTTCAAGATATTTGAGAAATTTAAATTGCATATTGACTTAAGCTTATCAAGATATATAAAATATGTAAAGGGTCAATGTTGTAGGACGTTGTATTGCCCTTAGAACGTCAAAATTGGTCATTTTCACAGCATTTCCTCATTGCATTGAAAACGTTAACTCCTCTGACACTTTAAGTCCAATTGAAACCAAACTTGGTATAGTTGTTTATTAGCATTAGGTGTATAGAACTGATGTGGGGATTTTAGATTGGTCGTAAAACATTGCCGATGTGGCTAAAAATTAAACATAGGGGAAAATCGCAGTTTTTTGCAAATACCTCAAAAACGATGACACATTTTTTAATTTCGATTGAGAACAAAAGTGATCAGCACCTCAAGATCTTCCAGCTCTGAAATTTTGAAGAAGATCCAACAACCAATGTAGAAGTTATTGCCCTTTTATTTTAATTTTTTATGAATTTTGCACTTAAAAAATGTTTTAAGCTCAATACCTTAAAATCTATATATGAGATATTTAAGAAATGTGAATTGCATATTGTTAAGCACATCATGATCAACAAAATATGAAATAAGGTCAAGATTGTAAAACTGTTTATTTAAGAGGTTATTCCTCTTAGAATGTTGAAGGAAAGAAACTTACTAGGTTTTAATTGCTTAAATATTACTCTGTACAATCATTACTACATTAAGTTTAACCATATTGTCAGATGACCCCCTTATTAAACTTATGACTCTTTAAATGTCAAATAGATTTCGACAAATAATGTTACTCCAGGCACATATATCAGGTGAGCGATTCAGGCTTATGTGATCCTCTTGTTTTCGTTGCTATGACAATCTCAAATTGTGACAATTTTAAGAAACTTTCATTTATTAATCACATCAATAAATCTTAAATGAATCAATATATATTACATGTATTAAGTGGAAAACAATTAACACAACTGTTCACCATTCCTGAAAGGTGTGGGATTAATTAAAAAACATAACATTATTAAAACCACATAGGGTCACAAAGAAAAACGTCAGTTAAGTTCTTTCCCTCCAAAAAATTAACGTTTAATAAGCAAATAAAAGCCAACATTTAAAAATATCTACCGGAAAAATAACAGTTCCTGCTTGCTACAGCACAACGATTGATTAATTGCAGATCTATGCAGTGAAAGGCGACAGTCTTAAAACATCTATGTCAAACCAACATCTGTGCTCATCAGAGAGACAGAAAATACCATATTTTTTCTATAAGCACATAAAAGGTTTCGTAAAATTAATCAATTGACGACATCAACTTGGGAGCGAGATGGCAGGAAAGTAAGGTACATGATTAAGACAATTCTAGTCTCTTGCCTTACATTCTCTCCAATTGTTCTTTGTTAAAAATCTTAAACCTTATATTTTTAGACTGTCTTCAGATTCAGCATTAACAATAGCTGGAAATACTCCGGTATCTTGTTACAATGAAGTGCGCAAGTTTCAGTGAAAGCCTTAAACAAGAGGCTCCCAGGAGCCTGAATCACTCACCTGGTCTTCATGTCAACCCCATGAAGACTTTTGTATAGCTAAATAAGCAAAAAACACTATTATTCACCTTTTAAAGGGCTGTCATCTGACAACTTCAACCCTATGGAGACTTTTGTATAGCTTAATGAGCTGAACATTTAAGCAAGCAACAGCTTTTATCAATCTGCAACAGTTTTAATTCTTTAGGCCAAAAACACTATTGATTGCCTTTAAGGGGCTGTAACCCTTATAGGGGCTCATCTGACAACTTCGACCCCATAGAGACTTTTGTATAGCTAAATGAGATGAACTTTTAAGCAAGCAATAGCTTTCCGCTATCTGCAATAGTTTTCATTCTATTGGCCAAAAACACTATTTTTTTCCTTTAAGGGGCTGTTACCCCATATAAGGGGTCATCTAACAACTTCGACCCTATGGAGACTTTTGTAGAGCTTTTCTCTATTTGCAATAGATTTCATTCTATCGGCCAAAAACATGAAAATAACGCTTTTTTGACCTTAAAAGGGCCATAACCCCTATCATGGATCATCTGACAACTTCGACCCATCGGAGACTTATGTAGAGCTTTTGATTTTGAAGAGCTTAAGATCCTTCGGATTTTTTCTATCTGTTATGGTTGCTGAGTTATAAGCCATTTTAAGTGAATTTACCTTATGTTCTAATTTTAGTAACAGCGGCCATGTTTTTTATTGAATCATTTTAAAATGAGGATCGTTTGTTGCCAACATGTCATATACATGCATCATTCCTTCAAAGTTTCAGTTAAATTGGTTTAGTGGTTTCAGAAGGAAGATTTTTGAAATTGTTAACGAACGACATACGACGGACGACGCATAGTGATGGCATTAAAAGGCCAGGTGAGCTAAAAAGTTGCGTCAACAACTGTACAATATTAATATTAAAAAAAAAAAGAAAATATCAAAAAAACATGCCAACATCGCAACATAAAATAAAGGTAACAACAAAACTACCGCCTTGGTATTATCAATATCATATATCCAAAAACAAAAGACAAAACAAGGCAAACACATACCAGAGAAATCGAAAATCGCAATGGTCCTGACTGGGTGGCCGAGTGGTCTTAGGCACTGGTTTAAATACCATACTATTACATGCCAAAGGTCGGTGGTTTCCTCCGGGTACTCTGGTTTCCTCCACCATTAAAACTGACCGCCCTATATGGCCCAGGTCCGTCGATAATGGGCGTTAAACACCACCATCAACAACACGCATTTAAAAAATATGGTGGGTTCAACCAGGTTTAATGTGCCAAACCTCCTTTCATTGCGTAATTAAACTTAAACCTGGAGGAAAGGATGAACAGACGAACGAACCTAAACACTTAATACTTCTTTTCTTTCGTAGGTGGGGCATAAAAAGTCAGACCACGAGGTTACCTACCATATCGACCTTTTCTATTGTAGATATCGACACGACTGATGGGATAAATCTTGCCTAAATCTATTCTCCAGGCTGGATTTCTTTGCCGTTTGCTATGACTGAAGGTGTTGAAATTTCCGTCAACAGCTTTTTGTGATGAGTATTTAGATGACCATGTCGAACTCATCCAGGTTCTTTTTCCAAACACCAGATTATCCTTTGAACCTGAAAAAAAGGAGACCTTGCTGTTTTCAAGATTCAATTTAAACCCCATGGAAGAATTATCTTTGCTCGTAAAACCCAATTAGAGACTAGATTTTACAGATCCCTCCGGAGTCAAGGAAAAAATACATATCCCATTAGAGACAAAAATATGAAAAAAGTTCCCCCGTTTGTCAGAATATTCCCACCACCAAATATATATGTAAAGGATATAAGCCGTAAACAGTCTATTCGGTAAAATATTGGACCTGTCCTATATTTTACCGAATGGACTGTTTAAGGCTTATATCTTACTTAAAACACAGTTTATGCATACGAACTTTTATATTCAAGCATAACACGATCAAAAATATATTTTTATCCGTAATATTATATACTTTAATACTATCAGATAATTTAAATACTCTAACTGAACACTCATTTGTGAAGTTTTCCATAGCCGAATGGTAAGCGTTGTGGACGGTGATGGGAGAGCCTACGGGTTCGATTCAAACTATGTACAAAACAATTTTTGTTATTGATTTAATTTTATAATACACGTTCATACAATTAGAATGATTTAAATACACTAATTAAAAACTTTTGAATCAAGCAATCGGTAGTCAAAGGCTTAATGACATTGCCTTAGTACTGAAAGATTGCGGGTTCAAATCCAGGCATGGCAAAAATTGTCAAACATGTGTCGAATTTTATACTGGCTGCATTTTTCTCTTCAATCATTGACTAAGAAAATGTTAAAGTCACAAAAATACTATTACTGACCGTCTAATATTAGATAAAACCAATCCAATATTAAGTAGAAAACAGTCCAATATTACTTATCGGTAAAATAAAGTATTGCATTAACAATGGAATGACGTCACAACTGTGTTTTAATAATTGCAATGACTTTTTAGGCAAAGCCTTATAGAGTCATATAGCTATCTTATTTTCGCGTTTTTTCCGTCTAGACAGGGTAAATCGGTCAGTCAATATTGCTACCAGAGGATCTATAACCAGATTATTAATCGTGTATTGTATTTTACATGTTATACGGATTGTCTAAAATAAGAGGTACATATCTATATCCCAACATAAATGCGATATAAATGTGCACTATATATCGTGTATCAATACTCGTTGACGTTTACTTAAGCATTTTTTACCTATGACCTTTGATCAAGTGGGCGGAGCTTAATTACAGATGTAAGCGTGCGGAGGAAACAAACATGTTTCAAGTTTATGAAACACAGATCGTTCTTTATTTTTAATGCTTAGATTTAGCTCTGCCTTTTAACGCTTTAGCGCTTTGATTTCTTATCACATCGTTGAAAGATTCTGTCTGTTTACTTTGGACTGAAGTAGTAGCGACAAAACATCGCCTGGTTTGAAGCTTTAAGGAAGAAGTGCACATCTCTGTAATCACCGTGTAAAATTTTAGAAAGATCGAGTACTTTGTTTTTTTTAGATTCATATTACACAAAACATGCAACCCTATACCACGACCGACGACGGACAGGCTGACGGACGGAGTGACCCGACTACTAGACCTTCGGTGACGCACGTAAAAACACGTTTTTGGTTACGGGATATTTGACGAAAAATTTACGGGGATATGGGATATTGCTACCCCTAAACAAGCCCCAATGGTTATCTATCTGCAAAACCTATAATTCTTCCAATAAGTTTGTTAGATTTAGATTGTTGACTTAAACTATGGAATCAACTCGTTTGTAATAACGCGCAACGAGAAGAATTTTATTGAAAAATTTAAATGATCCTGTTTATAAAACTTTCAAGGACAGTGTGTAGCGGTTCTGTTCTAATAGTTTCTTTATTAAATCAAAGTACTGACAGCACTGGTAGCTGGGTTAATCTAATTTAAAATTATTTTTTTTTACGTTTGCTCATTTTTAGTATAAAAGTAGCGTAATGATTGGATATTGAAAAAGGAACTATATTGCAAGCGTGACTTGATATGTGAATTGACATATGATGAGGCAACACGACCACCATCTAGCTTTTGATTGGTCAGATACTTAATTAAAGGTGGCCAATCGCTACAGCGATTATTCCGGCTAATAACCGCGGATACCCGTATTGTAAAGGTAGGTTACTTTGGCAGCCTTAGGATGGACTGGGAAGGTTGGTAAACTGTATTGGTTAAAAATTTTTAAATTACAAAATGTATCCTGCCATCTCAATGATTTCTGAATTGTTTCATTAGGAGAGCCTAAAAAATTTAATTCTCTATAATATGGTCAATATTATCTCCCTTGAAAATATTTAGACACATATTTAATCTTTTTTTCATGCTAAAGATAAATGAATTCCTTGATTCTAAATGAAAAAAAAAACACATTGTTATCATTTTTAAAGTTAAAAAACATGTTTGTAAATATCTTTGTTTCTCATTATTTTTGGTAGAGCGCCTCTGATGAGTCTTGAATAGACGAAACGCGCGTCAGGCGTAGCAAAATTTATTGTCTGGAACTTTGTTGTCATTTTTATTGCAAGTCATTATGAATATTGATACCCGATTGGTAGTTTGAAATTGATAGTATTTGGTCTAGCAGGCGCTCCTTTTACCTAGGTTACGTCGCTGCAGACCTATATATAGGTATAGTCACGACGTTAAACTCCCCAGTCAGTTTTACCTAGGTATCACTTCGCAGCAGACCCACATTTAGGTTTAGTCACGACTTTAAACTCTCCAGTCAGTCTGTTTTGTAAAATGCATAGTTTCAGACGTTCATATAGGTAAAGTCACAGCTTAAAACTCACAATTCAGTCAGTATATAAAATTGCTTCGTGTTGTCTCGCCTGCAAAAGGCAATCAGCCTTAGGTGTTACTTCACCGGCGGCGACGTTATCTTTTTTGTTAAGATTTTACGAGCACCTCCAGAACTCAAGAACTCTCTCGTTCTACATATGAAATATGATCAAATATTATGGAACGCCATAGCTGCCTTATGATACACAAACACATCATTAAGGCAACACACATTCTATTTATCCACTATTCTACACCATTGACGCATTTTATTAAACTAAATTGACACTAGCAAACATCACTAAGCAACTCATTTAAACTATTAAGACTTTGGAATGCACCATTTAACGTTCAGGCTAGAACATTAAGATACTTTCTTATATTATGATGACCATTTAATATACCACGAAGACACTATATTACAATATGACGTCATATTTCTATAGCAAGAAGACACTTTACTAGATTATTAAGACATCTTGATATACCATTAAGGCAGTTGGATATTTCATGAAGACATCTTACTTAACCACTGCGGTACTTTAATATATCAAAATCTCATTATACCATGAAGACATTTTAATATATCATCAAGACGTCTTACTACATTATGAAGACCACATGTTGTACTAGAAAGACATTTTGATATATCACTAAGACATTTCATCATATTGCTAAGACATCATGGTATATTACTTATTTTAACATTTTTTCTTAAGTCTGTTTACCATGAAGTAGTAATGATACTTTATTGATTTTGGTATGCAGTTGCATGAGCAATAGAACAGATCAATTTCTACAGCTTTTTATCTGTATGCCTCTGCAGACATGGTCTACTGACTTTGACATTTTTACCGATTTTGCCATTATGTTAGCCTTTTTGCTTAAGTCTGTTTTATGTAAACAAGGTATGGTACATAATTGATATTTGGTATGCAGTTGCATTAGCATCAGTACAGATCAATTTCATCACCATTTTTCCTGTATGCTCCTGTAGTCATGGTCTAGCTATTATCTTTGAGATTTTTACTGATTTGGTTAATGTTAACCTTTTTAGACCTGTCTGACTTTCACATGATACTTCATTGATATTTGGTATATTCACCTGGTAGATCAATTTAAATAACTTTGACATTTTTTACACTTCTATCATTGACATTTTTAAAATATTTAAATTTTTCTGTGCGACAGGCGAGGCATATGTCTACATAAGACATATCACAATAAACACGATGGTCCTTTGTTTTGAATAACTTCTATCTTGATAATGTGAGTTTGAGTCATGCATAGATACGTCATGTCCCTTCCATTTATATATTTTGTAGGGCTTTTGATGCAGAGTCCAATGAGAAGTCTGATCTCTATTCTATTTTAGCACAACAGCCATGTCTTTGACAAATAAAAAATCAAAACAAAAGCTTTGTGAAAGACATCCTAATAAACAATCATGCCAAGTTTCATTAAATTTTGTTGGTTACTAGTTTCAGAAAAGATTTTAGAAAAATTATTCAGGAGTGAGACGGCCAGCAATGCCAGACAATGCGAAGAAGTGGCAATAAAAGGCAAAGACAGAACCAGATGACAACATACTGAACAGACAAAATAAAACAACTAACAAAATTTATAGCATAAAATCATTCTATAGTATTGTATATATTCAGTAAATTTCATGATAATTTTTTTTCCTTTAGGAGCAGACAGATCTGTAATAATACCAATATTTGATAAAACCATTATTTAAAAAAAGAAAACAAGGGGTTGCACTGTCGTGTTAAGTATACACCCACTCGACCATTCGGAAAACAGGAGTTAGATGTGTGACTGACCAGGAAGGAGAGGCAACTCATCATGCTTAAGCTGTACACTAAATTTTAAACCTATGCCTTCAATAGAACCAGGAAAATCTTATTAATATTTAAGTCGGCTTGTTAAACAGAAAGTATATAAGCGACTGACCTGGAAAAAGGAGGTACTTTACAACTCATTATGCGAAAGCTGTGTACTAAATTTCAAATCAATCCCTTCCGTAGAACCCGAGATATCTGTTACGAAATAAATTGTCTATTTTTTACCCTTAAAAATGTCTAAGTTTCATGGAAAACAGGAAGTAGAAGCACGACTGACATGAAAAGTGGAGGCAGGTAACAACTCATCGTGCTAAAGCTGTATACCAAATTTTAAAACGACCTCTTTAGTAGAAGCAGAGAAATCTGTTAAGAGTAACAGACAAACATACAGACGGACAAGGTGATTGCAATATATCACCCTCTCTTACGAGTGGGGGTATAACAACTACATATCATTACAAACAAGCTTGTATAACATCATAATCCATTGAGTGGTTTTAGGAGTTGGGCCCAAAAAAGTGTGACCCTTTTGGTCAGGTGAGCTAAAAAGAAATTGTGTAAATATATAAGGGTATATCCACTTTTCTTGAAGGCACATCAACCTTTGATGGTTTTGTAAAATCATAATCATATATGGTAAACAAATTATCATCCACTGGTAAGTTGGTATTTAAAGAAGGCATTAGAAGTCTTAATGACAATACACATGTGTTTGCAGTTGGCAGAAAACTGTTTTCCACTTCAGAAAACTCTTTAGAAGGTTGTTGAGTAAACCCTAGAACACGCTCTTCATCAGCACCAGTGATAAACTGTAAAATTTTCTGTAATGTTACAGGAAAAGATAATAAATGATGAAAGAATGTGTCCATGGGATACGGATGCCCCACTGGATCCTAATAGAAAGTTAATATGATAAAGGTCTGAAAGTCACTAAGGACATTTAGTTTGTCATACTAAACAAATCTACCAAGTTTCTAAATCATTCCCATGTGCAGTTTCTGAGAATGCTTGACGAAAATTTGGATTTCTGCAAAGTTCAATTTCAGATTGTTCAAGCCTAAAACAGGAAGTTGAAGTCCGACAGGTCTGAAAATCACAGATGACATATAGTTTGTCATATTGAACCATTCTTTCAAGTTTAAAACAATTCTGGATTTCTGGTTTTCACCCAGACGGCCCGGGTTCGATTCCCGGCATCGGAGCTTGTATTGATGAGAGCCGGTGATATAGTGATAACGCCTCGGGCTACTAAAACCAAGATTCGTGGTTCGATCCTCGTCCGGGGTGAAAATTTCATGAACCAATTTTCCGACTCTCTCTTGACACCATTTGCTAGGATGGTCTCCAGGAACGATGCTAGTCCTTCGGAAGGGACGATAAAAAGGTTGTCTGTGTATTTGGAGAGCAATACCCCATGCACGTTAAAGACCCCTTTGTAGAGTTAGATAAGAGTAGGCTCAATGAGGGCCGCTGCAAAGGCCACACTCGCAAACTGCTAGCTGGAGAGGGATTTACATATGCATTAAGCTTGTTTCCCAATCCAGGATAAATAAATATGTTTAAATTAAAATAATTCTCAAATAAAGTTCTGTTACACAAAAGCTGCTCAATATTATGTTGGGACATGGTTTTTGTTGTCGATGCGTGTCTTTATGATAGAGAAATTTGATATAATAGAAGAGCACAATGATATAATGGTTCTTAACATGGCTAAGTGATATATCAGAATGTCTAAGTAATATACCATGATGTCTTAGCAATATGATGAAATGTCTTAGTGATATATGAAAATGTCTTTCTAGTACAACATGTCATGCATGTGGTCTTCATAATGTAGTAAAAAGTCTTGATGATATATTAAGATGTCTTCATGGTATAATGAGATGTCTTTGTGATTTACTTAAGTACCACAATGGTTAAGTAAGATGTCTTCATGAAATATCCAATTGCTTAATGGTATATCAAGATGTCTCAATAATCTAGTAAAGTGTCTTCGTGGTAAAGAAATATGACGTCAAAATGTAGTAAAGTGTCTTCGTGGTATATTAAATGGTCATCATAATATAAGAAAGTATCTTAATGTTTTAGCCTGAACGTTAAATGGTGCATTCCAAAGTCTTTATAGTTTAAAAGAGTTGCTTAGTGATGTTTGCTAATGTCAATATAGTTTAACAAAATGTCTTAATGATGTACAATAATGGCTAAATAGAATGTTTGTTGCGTTAATGATATGTGTTTGTGTATCATAAGGCAGCTATGGCGTTTCATAAAATATAGTAACGCAAGCGGCTATAAAACGTAGTTGCACCTATTAGCGTAGGATCTATAACTCTTGGTGTAACGTCATTTGGTAACGTCCCACCTTAATCAATATATGTGACTATAAAGAAACACCATATTTCTACTAGTAACTCATCCATAAATTTCCATCTTGATTTTTGAATTGACATATGCATGTGAATATTATCATCTTTAAACATAAACGAGGAAAAGATTTATCATTTTGTCATGAAAACCTCTTTGCAATTTATCACACATCGAAAGCACTGCACATTGTTTGATCTCCCAATCGGCCGAATTGAAAAAGTATCAAATTGTAAGTTTTAGAAAACAAACATTATAAAAAAAAAAAAAAAAAAGCTAAACTGAATCATATTCATTGTAAAAGTAAGTACAAGAGACATAAATGAAGGTATTTTCTCTTGTATTTTGACTGATATATATTATCTGTTTAACCATTTTAACAGAATTCCAAATAAACTAACGTTACAAAATGTCTAATACTTAATGTACCTTTGGTTTTCCTAGAAACAGCTTTTCCTATAATAATAAAACATGATCGTTGTTTGAAAAGCATATGACTTATCGACAAAACTTTTACTTAAATTAATATGTATAACTATAAAAACACTATTTTTCTACCTGTATTTTCAGAATTTTCCATTTTGATTTTTAAATTGACACATGCATGTTATTATTAACATATTTTGAACATAAAAGAAGAAATATTGATCATTTTGTCATGAAAAAATAAATAGTTTTATCCTGTTATGATTTTAACCCCCATCACACGTACCCGATTTTAACACATTGTGCGACTATGCTGCAGAGGAGCCCGGCACAGTATTGGAAGACGAAGACGAAGACGAAAACCTATTTGCAATTAATCATACATCGAAAGCACTGCACATTGTTTGATCTCACAATCAGCCGAGTTAAGAAATAATCAAAAATGAAAGTATTTATAAACAATCATTATGAAAAAGATCGCATTGTAAAAATGATTACAAGGGGCATAATTGAGGGAATTCACTCTCACCTTTTCACTTATACATATTATTTTATTCAAGTCGAATTGGAACAGCATTTTAACAAAACACAAAAAAAAACTGATGTTACAAAATATTTTAAACTTAATATACCTTTGGTTTTCCTAGAAACAGCTTTTCCTATAGTAATAAAACATGATCAGTTGTTTGAAAAGCAGATGGCCTTTCGCCAAATATTATTCTTAATCAATATTTATCATTATAAAAAGAGCTTAACAGAAAAATGGTCATTGTCAAAATGATTAAAAGAGACATAATTGAGTGTTTTGACTTTTGCATTTTCACTGATTTATATTATTAAAAATACCGCAAAACAAATAATATTACTTTCTAATCAAGAATGAACAATGAATAGTGCATCGATTAACTTGTAAACTGTTAAATTACTAAATTATTTAATGTAAACATTTAATAATTTGACCAAAAGATATACTCTGTTAAAAATTTAAAATAAAATGGTATATTCAATCAACACATATTAATCAAGAACCTTATGACGTTAGCACTACCTACCTCTGGTTTTCTTAGGAGGAGCTTTCCCTTCAAAAGAAAAACATAATTTTTAGTTTGAATCTAGAAAGCAGATTCTATATGTTGCACAACTTTATTTACGAACAAATTGACTATCAAAATAGAGACTTAAGTTATTTTATACTGTGTCAAAGGCTCATGTTGTCTTCAATCGAAACTTATAGGAAAGGGTGTTTTCAAAATCTGAAATGTTATATTAATCTCAACAAAGATGGGCTTAGTTTATATTTTTACACCGACTTTATTCATATCAGGTCCCATATATATGATTCCAAGACTCCCATAGTAGGTCAAGGCGTTAGATAACACCATAATATAGTTCAAGGAATTAAATTGAACCCGATATGGAAACCCCTGTGTCCTGATACATATGTCACATCATTTTCAAGATAAAACCTTAAAATACTCTGTAAATTTGAACCTGCTTAAATCTTTAACACACCAAAAAAACATAAACATTGAATTTTTCTATAATTGGTGTTATTGTTTGACTGTTTTTATACATACAAATCTGAACATCCTTTCATGCTTGTTCAAAGAGCAGAGTTTATAACGTCACTCATTTATTTGAGGCCTTGATATGGCCATATCAAGTCCACTTGCGAGGAAACAAATATATCAGGTCCATTATCAAAATATGGTTTGAAATCTGTCCGCTGTTTCACTCAGGCAAATGTCAAATGACTGAAAAACGCTTAATGTGTGACAAAGAAGGATATTCCGTTTCCATGTTAATGATTACCTGAACTATAGACTCTGACTTCAGCAAGCTGCAAATATCCAGTTCCAGCCTGACTGACATACACATGTCGACCTTTTTTATTGTTGCATTTTATTGATATCTTTTGTCCACTTCTTCCAGGTCCTTTGAAGGCCCCACACTTGATCTTTCTTTTACCATAACCAATGTGCACGGCAACATTTCTCATCCGATTTGCTTGTAAAATTCAAAATTATCTATCAATTATCTATGTATATTTAATAAGTCATTTTATACCACTCCTCTCTCAACGTCAAGAGAAATTAATTCATTCCAACACATTTTTGTCAACACATTAAACTCTTAAAGGCATTTACACTAAAACAATTTGAAATGTGTAGATTAATGCAAGGAATAATTAAATAAGGTTACATAGTTTGAAGCAAATGATTTATTTTTTCACACAACGATTACACCTACAGATGTTTGTACAAAACAATTCAAATTTCGATGTCACCTACCATATCGACCTTTTCTATTGAAGATCTCGATACGGTTGATTGGATAAGTCTTTCCTAAATCTACTTTCCAAGATGGATTTCTTTGTCGTTTGCTATGGCTTATGGTGTTTAGATTTCCGTCAACTGCCTTTTTTGACGATTCTTTAGGTGACCATGTTGAACTCATCCAGGTGGCCTTTCTGTATGCCAAATTAGATTCTGAACCTAAAAATGAATAATAGTTTTTGTTTTAAGAATAGCAACACATGCTAACATTTTTTTTAAACAAAACAAACAACCTAGGACGTCGAATAAGAAAAAAAAAATATAACAGAAATTGAAAATCTCAGAGGTTCTAACTTGATAAAGGATTAATGGTCTTTTTGCAGTTATTTGATTTAAAATGGTGGTTTTGCAATATCTTTTTCGCTTCAAAACTGCTTTCAAGTGCGATCTGTAAATCGGGTAGTAATATATAATACAATAAACAAAACACCAATTAGAGACACAATTCTTAGGAAAAAAGTATATTACACAATCATAAATTTATTCATTCAAATATGTAAAACCATATTTTGTATAATCCGTTTCTATCAATAACTCATGAAAAAAACTCCATTTTGATTTTCAAATAGACAAGCATGTAATTATTATCACCTACTGAACATAAACGAAAAAAGACTGATAATTTTGTCATGAAAACCTATATTATGCCATTTATCATACATCGAAAGCACTGCACATTGTTTGATCTCCTAATCGGCAAAATTGAAAATAGTAAGTAATTGAAATCAATATTATAAAAAAATAGCTGGACAGAAACATAGTCAATGTAAAAATGAGTACAAGAAACATAATTGAGAGTATTTACTCTTGCATTTTCACTGATATATATCATTTTCTTCAGTTCTATTCTATAGTAAGGCTTTATAAGTCAAATTGAAATAGCGTTTTAGCATAACACCAAATTAACTAACGTTACAAAATGTCTAATACTTAATGTACCTTTGGTTTTCCTAGAAACAGCTTTTTCTATAATAATAAAACATGATCGTTGTTTGAAAAGCATATGACTTATCGACAAAACTTTTACTTAAATTAATATGCATAACTATAAAAATACTATTTTTCTACCTGTATTTTCAGAATTTTCCATTTTGATTTTTAAATTGACACATGCATGTTATTATTAACATATTTTGAACATAAAAGAAGAAATATTGATCATTTGTCATGAAAACCTATTTGCAATTAATCATACATCGAAAGCACTGCACATTGTTTGATCTCACAATCAGCCGAGTTAAGAAATAATCAAAAATGAAAGTATTTATAAACAATCATTATGAAAAAGATCTCATTGTTAAAATGATTACAAGGGGCATAATAATTGAGGGAATTCACTCTCACCTTTTCACTTATACATATTATTTTATTCAAGTTGAATTGGAACAGCATCTTAACAAAACACAAAAAAAAACTGACGTTACAAAATATTTTAAACTTAATGTACCTTTGGTTTTCCTAGAAACAGCTTTTCCTATAGTAATAAAACATGATCAGTTGTTTGAAAAGCAGATGGCCTATCACCAAATATTATTCTTAGTCAATATTTATCATTATAAAAAGAGCTTAACAGAAAAATGGTCATTGTCAAAATGATTAAAAAAGACATAATTGAGTGTTTTGACTCTCGCATTTTCACCGATTTATATTATTTTCTTCACTTCTACTCTATAGTATAGCTTTATGAGAATAAGACGAATGCATAAAAATACCGCAAAACAAATAATATTAATTTCTAATCAAGAATGAACAATGAATAGTGCATCGATTAACTTGTAAACTGTTAAATTACTAAATTATTTAATGTACACATTAAATAATTTGACCAAAAGATATACTCTGTTAAAAATTTAAAATAAAATGGTATATTCAATCAACACATATTAATCAATAACCTTATGACGTTAGCACTACCTACCTCTGGTTTTCTTAGGAGGAGCTTTCCCTTCAAAAGAAAAACATAATTTTTTGTTTGAATCTAGAAAGCAGATTCTATATGTAGCACAACTTTATTTACGAACAAATTGACTATCAAAATAGAGACTTAAGTTATTTTATACTGTGTCAAAGGCATATGTTGTCTTCAATCGAAACTTATAGGAAAGGGTGTTTTCAAAATCTGGAATGTTATATTAATCTCAACAAAGATGGGCTTAGTTTATATTTTTACACCGAATTTATTCATATCAGGTCCCATATATATGATTCCAAGACTCCCATAGTAGGTCAAGGCGTTAGATAACACCATAATATAGATCAAGGAATTGAATTGAACCCGATATGGAAACCCCTATTTCACATCATTTTCAAGATAAAACCTTAAAATACTCTATAAATTTGAACCTGCTTAAATCTTTAACACACCAAAAAAACATAAACATTGAATTTTCTATAATTGGTGTTATTGTTTGACTGTTTTTATACATACAAATCTTAACATCCTTTCATGCTTGTTCAAAGAGCAGAGTTTATAACGTCACTCGTTTATTTGAGGCCTTGATATGGCCATATCAAGTCCACTTGCGAGGAAACAAATATATCTGGTCCATGATCAAAATATGGTTTGAAATCTGTCCGCTGTTTCACTCAGGCAAATGTCAAATGACTGAAAAACGCTTAATGTGTGACAAAGAAGGATATTCCGTTTCCATGTTAATGATTACCTGAACTATAGACTCTGACTTCAGCAAGCTGCAAATATCCAGTTCCAGCCTGACTGACATACACATGTCGACCTTTTTTATTGTTGCATTTTATTGATATCTTTTGTCCACTTCTTCCAGGTCCTTTGAAGGACCCACACTTGATCTTTCTTTTACCATAACCAATGTGCACGGCAACATTTCTCATCCGATTTGCTTGTAAAATTCAATATTATCTATCAATGATCTATGTATATTTAATAAGTCATTTTATACCACTCCTCTCTCAACGTCAAGAGAAATTAATTCATTCCAACACATTATTGTCAACACATTAAACTCTTAAAGGCATTTACACTAAAACAATTTGAAATGTGTAGATTAATGCAAGGAATTAATAAATAAGGTTGCATAGTTTGAAACAAAATGATTTATTTTTTCACACAACAATTACACCTACAGATGTTTGTACAAAACAATTCAAATTTCGATGTCACCTACCATATCGACCTTTTCTATTGAAGATCTCGATACGATTGATTGGATAAGTCTTTCCTAAATCTACTTTCCAAGATGGATTTCTTTGTCGTTTGCTATGGCTTATGGTGTTTAGATTTCCGTCAACTGCCTTTTTTGACGATTCTTTAGGTGACCATGTTGAACTCATCCAGGTGGCCTTTCTGAATGCCAAATTCGATTTTGAACCTAAAAATGAATAATAGTTTTTGTTTTAAGAATGGCAACACATGCTAACATTTTTTAACAAAACAAACAAACTAGGATGTCAAATAAGAAAAAAAAGACATAAAAGAGAAAATCTCAGAGGTTCTAACTTGATAAAGGATTAATGGTCTTTTTGCAGTTATTTGATTTAAAATGGTGGTTTGGCAATATCTTTTTCGCTTCAAAACTGCTTTCAAGTGCGATCTGTAAATCGGGTAGTAATATATAATACAATAAACAAAACACCAATTAGAGACACAATTCTTAGGAAAAAAGTATATTACACAATCATAAATTTATTCATTCAAATATGTAAAACCATATTTTGTATAATCCGTTTCTATCAATAACTCATGAAAAAAATTCCATTTTGATTTTCAAATAGACAAGCATGTAATTATTATCACCTACTGAACATAAACGAAAAAAGACTGATAATTTTGTCATGAAAACCTATATTATGCCATTTATCATACATCGAAAGCACTGCACATTGTTTGATCTCCTAATCGGCAAAATTTAAAAAGAATCAAATAGTAAGTAATTGAAATCAATATTATAAAAAAATAGCTGGACAGAAACATAGTCAATGTAAAAATGAGTACAAGAAACATAATTGAGAGTATTTACTCTTGCATTTTCACTGATATATATCATTTTCTTCAGTTCTATTCTGTAGTAAGGCTTTATAAGTCAAATTGAAATAGCGTTTTAGCATAACACCAAATTAACTAACGTTACAAAATGTCTAATACATAATGTACCTTTGGTTTTCCTAGAAACAGCTTTTCCTATAATAATAAAACATGATCGTTGTTTGAAAAGCATATGACTTATCGACAAAACGTTTACTTAATATAATATGTATAACTATAAAAACACTATTTTTCTACCTGTATTTTCAGAATTTTCCATTTTGATTTTTAAATTGACACATGCATGTTATTATTAACATATTTTGAACATAAAAGAAGAAATATTGATCATTTTGTCATGAAAACCTATTTGCAATTAATCATACATCGAAAGCAGTGCACATTGTTTGATCTCACAATCAGCCGAGTTAAGAAATAATAAAAAATGAAAGTATTTATAAACAATCATTATGAAAAAGATCGCATTGTAAAAATGATTACAAGGGGCATAATTGAGGGAATTCACTCTCACCTTTTCACTTATACATATTATTTTATTCAAGTCGAATTGGAACAGCATTTTAACAAAACACAAAAAAAACTGACGTTACAAAATATTTTAAACTTAATGTACCTTTGGTTTTCCTAGAAACAGCTTTTCCTATAGTAATAAAACATGATCAGTTGTTTGAAAAGCAGATGGCCTATCGCCAAATATTATTCTTAATCAATATTTATCATTATAAAAAGAGCTTAACAGAAAAATGGTCATTGTCAAAATGATTAAAAGAGACATAATTGAGTGTTTTGACTTTTGCATTTTCACTGATTTATATTATTAAAAATACCGCAGAACAAATAATATTACTTTCTAATCAAGAATGAACAATGAATAATGCATCGATTAACTTGTAAACTGTTAAATTACTAAATTATTTAATGTACACATTTTATAATTTGACCAAAAGATATACTCTGTTAAAAATTTAAAATAAAATGGTATATTCAATCAACACATATTAATCAAGAACCTTATGACGTTAGCACTACCTACCTCTGGTTTTCTTAGGAGGAGCTTTCCCTTCAAAAGAAAAACATAATTTTTGGTTTGAATCTAGAAAGCAGATTCTATATGTAGCACAACTTTATTTACGAACAAATTGACTATCAAAATAGAGACTTAAGTTATTTTATACTGTGTCAAAGGCTCATGTTGTCTTCATTCGAAACTTATAGGAAAGGGTGTTTTCAAAATCTGAAATGTTATATTAATCTCAACAAAGATGGGCTTAGTTTATATTTTTACACCGAATTTATTCATATCAGGTCCCATATATATGATTCCAAGACTCCCATAGTAGGTCAAGGCGTTAGATAACACCATAATATAGTTCAAGGAATTAAATTGAACCCGATATGGAAACCCCTGTGTCCTGATACATATTTCACATCATTTTCAAGATAAAGCCTTAAAATACTCTATAAATTTGAACCTGCTTAAATCTTTAACACACCAAAAAAAAACATAAACATCAGTCATGGAATTTAGGATTTTGGATCTACAGGACCGAATCCTTGATTTTGAAATATTTTACTTTGATTGTGTTACAAAATTTGCAAAAATTGACAGGACCGAACAGATTTTTACATGTCGTGGGCTGTCGGTCCTGTGCTAATTTCCATGACTGAAACATTGAATTTTCTATAATTGGTGTTATTGTTTGACTGTTTTTATACATACAAATCTGATTATCCTTTCATGCTTGTTCAAAGAGCAGAGTTTATAACGTCACTCGTTTATTTGAGGCCTTGATATGGCCATATCAAGTCCACTTGCGAGGAAACAAATATATCAGGTCCATGATCAAAATATGGTTTGAAATCTGTCCGCTGTTTCACTCAGGCAAATGTCAAATGACTGAAAAACGCTTAATGTGTGACAAAGAAGGATATTCCGTTTCCATGTTAATGATTACCTGAACTATAGACTCTGACTTCAGCAAGCTGCAAATATCCAGTTCCAGCCTGACTGACATACACATGTCGACCTTTTTTATTGTTGCATTTTATTGATATCTTTTGTCCACTTCTTCCAGGTCCTTTGAAGGACCCACACTTGATCTTTCTTTTACCATAACCAATGTGCACGGCAACATTTCTCATCCGATTTGCTTGTAAAATTCAAAATTATCTATCAATTATCTATGTATATTTAATAAGTCATTTTATACCACTCCTCTCTCAACGTCAAGAGAAATTAATTCATTCCAACACATTTTTGTCAACACATTAAACTCTTAAAAGCATTTACACTAAAAAAATTTGAAATGTGTAGATTAATGCAAGGAATAAATAAATAAGGTTACATAGTTTGAAGCAAAATGATTTATTTTTTCACACAACGATTACACCTACAGATGTTTGTACAAAACAATTCAAATTTCGATGTCACCTACCATATCGACCTTTTCTATTGAAGATCTCGATACGATTGATTGGATAAGTCTTTCCTAAATCTACTTTCCAAGATGGATTTCTTTGTCGTTTGCTATGGCTTATGGTGTTTAGATTTCCGTCAACTGCCTTTTTTGACGATTCTTTAGGTGACCATGTTGAACTCATCCAGGTGGCCTTTCTGAATGCCAAATTCGATTTTGAACCTAAAAATGAATAATAGTTTTTGTTTTAAGAATGGCAACACATGCTAACATTTTTTGACAAAACAAACAAACTAGGATGTCAAATAAGAAAAAAAAGACATAAAAGAGAAAATCTCAGAGGTTCTAACTTGATAAAGGATTAATGGTCTTTTTGCAGTTATTTGATTTAAAATGGTGGTTTGGCAATATCTTTTTCGCTTCAAAACTGCTTTCAAGTGCGATCTGTAAATCGGGTAGTAATATATAATACAATAAACAAAACACCAATTAGAGACACAATTCTTAGGAAAAAAGTATATTACACAATCATAAATTTATTCATTCAAATATGTAAAACCATATTTTGTATAATCCGTTTCTATCAATAACTCATGAAAAAAATTCCATTTTGATTTTCAAATAGACAAGCATGTAATTATTATCACCTACTGAACATAAACGAAAAAAGACTGATAATTTTGTCATGAAAACCTATATTATGCCATTTATCATACATCGAAAGCACTGCACATTGTTTGATCTCCTAATCGGCAAAATTTAAAAAGAATCAAATAGTAAGTAATTGAAATCAATATTATAAAAAAATAGCTGGACAGAAACATAGTCAATGTAAAAATGAGTACAAGAAACATAATTGAGAGTATTTACTCTTGCATTTTCACTGATATATATCATTTTCTTCAGTTCTATTCTGTAGTAAGGCTTTATAAGTCAAATTGAAATAGCGTTTTAGCATAACACCAAATTAACTAACGTTACAAAATGTCTAATACATAATGTACCTTTGGTTTTCCTAGAAACAGCTTTTCCTATAATAATAAAACATGATCGTTGTTTGAAAAGCATATGACTTATCGACAAAACGTTTACTTAATATAATATGTATAACTATAAAAACACTATTTTTCTACCTGTATTTTCAGAATTTTCCATTTTGATTTTTAAATTGACACATGCATGTTATTATTAACATATTTTGAACATAAAAGAAGAAATATTGATCATTTTGTCATGAAAACCTATTTGCAATTAATCATACATCGAAAGCACTGCACATTGTTTGATCTCACAATCAGCCGAGTTAAGAAATAATAAAAAATGAAAGTATTTATAAACAATCATTATGAAAAAGATCGCATTGTAAAAATGATTACAAGGGGCATAATTGAGGGAATTCACTCTCACCTTTTCACTTATACATATTATTTTATTCAAGTCGAATTGGAACAGCATTTTAACAAAACACAAAAAAAAAAATGACGTTACAAAATATTTTAAACTTAATGTACCTTTGGTTTTCCTAGAAACAGCTTTTCCTATAGTAATAAAACATGATCAGTTGTTTGAAAAGCAGATGGCCTATCGCCAAATATTATTCTTAATCAATATTTATTATTATAAAAAGAGCTTAAGAGAAAAATGGTCATTGTCAAAATGATTAAAAGAGACATAATTGAGTGTTTTGACTTTTGCATTTTCACTGATTTATATTATTAAAAATACCGCAGAACAAATAATATTACTTTCTAATCAAGAATGAACAATGAATAATGCATCGATTAACTTGTAAACTGTTAAATTACTAAATTATTTAATGTACACATTTAATAATTTGACCAAAAGATATACTCTGTTAAAAATTTAAAATAAAATGGTATATTCAATCAACACATATTAATCAAGAACCTTATGACGTTAGCACTACCTACCTCTGGTTTTCTTAGGAGGAGCTTTCCCTTCAAAAGAAAAACATAATTTTTGGTTTGAATCTAGAAAGCAGATTCTATATGTAGCACAACTTTATTTACGAACAAATTGACTATCAAAATAGAGACTTAAGTTATTTTATACTGTGTCAAAGGCTCATGTTGTCTTCAATCGAAACTTATAGGAAAGGGTGTTTTCAAAATCTGAAATGTTATATTAATCTCAACAAAGATGGGCTTAGTTTATATTTTTACACCGAATTTATTCATATCAGGTCCCATATATATGATTCCAAGACTCCCATAGTAGGTCAAGGCGTTAGATAACACCATAATATAGTTCAAGAAATTAAATTGAACCCGATTTGGAAACCCCTGTGTCCTGATACATATTTCACATCATTTTCAAGATAAAACCTTAAAATACTCTATAAATTTGAACCTGCTTAAATCTTTAACACACCAAAAAAACATAGACATTGAATTTTCTATAATTGGTGTTATTGTTTGACTGTTTTTATACATACAAATCTGAACATCCTTTCATGCTTGTTCAAAGAGCAGAGTTTATAACGTCACTCGTTTATTTGAGGCCTTGATATGGCCATATCAAGTCCACTTGCGAGGAAACAAATATATCAGGTCCATTATCAAAATATGGTTTGAAATTTGTCCGCTGTTTCACTCAGGCAAATGTCAAATGACTGAAAAACGCTTAATGTGTGACAAAGAAGGATATTCCGTTTCCATGTTAATGATTACCTGAACTATAGACTCTGACTTCAGCAAGCTGCAAATATCCAGTTCCAGCCTGACTGACATACACATGTCGACCTTTTTTATTGTTGCATTTTATTGATATCTTTTGTCCACTTCTTCCAGGTCCTTTGAAGGACCCACACTTGATCTTTCTTTTACCATAACCAATGTGCACGGCAACATTTCTCATCCGATTTGCTTGTAAAATTCAAAATTATCTATCAATAATCTATGTATATTTAATAAGTCATTTTATACCACTCCTCTCTCAACGTCAAGAGAAATGAATTCATTCCAACACATTTTTGTCAACACATTAAACTCTTAAAGGCATTTACACTAAAACAATTTGAAATGTGTAGATTAATGCAAGGAATTAATAAATAAGGTTACATAGTTTGAAGCAAAATGATTTATTTTTTCACACAACGATTACACCTACAGATGTTTGTACAAAACAATTCAAATTTCGATGTCACCTACCATATCGACCTTTTCTATTGAAGATCTCGATACGATTGATTGGATAAGTCTTTCCTAAATCTACTTTCCAAGATGGATTTCTTTGTCGTTTGCTATGGCTTATGGTGTTAAGATTTCCGTCAACTGCCTTTTTTGACGATTCTTTAGGTGACCATGTTGAACTCATCCAGGTGGCCTTTCTGTATGCCAAATTAGATTTTGAACCTAAAAATGAATAATAGTTTTTGTTTTAAGAATGGCAACACATGCTAACATTTTTTGACAAAACAAACAAACTAGGATGTCGAATAAGAAAAAAAAAAGACATAAAAGAGAAATGGAAAATCTCAGAGGTTCTAACTTGATAAAGGATTAATGGTCTTTTTGCAGTTATTTGATTTAAAATGTTGGTTTGGCAATATCTTTTTCGCTTCAAAACTGCTTTCAAGTGCGATCTGTAAATCGGGTAGTAATATATAATACAATAAACAAAACACCAATTAGAGACACAATTCTTAGGAAAAAAGTATATTACACAATCATAAATTTATTCATTCAAATATGTAAAACCATATTTTGTATAATCCGTTTCTATCAATAACTCATGAAAAAAATTCTATTTTGATTTTAAATAGACAAGCATGTAATTATTATCACCTACTGAACATAAACGAAAAAAGACAGATAATTTTGTCATGAAAAAACCTATATTATGCCATTTATCATACATCGAAAGCACTGCACATTGTTTGATCTCCTAATCGGCAAAATTGAAAAAGAATCAAATAGTAAGTAATTGAAATCAATATTATAAAAAAATAGCTGGACAGAAACATAGTCAATGTAAAAATGAGTACAAGAAACATAATTGAGAGTATTTACTCTTGCATTTTCACTGATATATATCATTTTCTTCAGTTCTATTCTATAGTAAGGCTTTATAAGTCAAATTGAAATAGCATTTTAGCATAACACCAAATTAACTAACGTTACAAAATGTCTAATACATAATGTACCTTTGGTTTTCCTAGAAACAGCTTTTCCTATAATAATAAAACATGATCGTTGTTTGAAAAGCATATGACTTATCGACAAAACGTTTACTTAATATAATATGTATAACTATAAAAACACTATTTTTCTACCTGTATTTTCAGAATTTTCCATTTTGATTTTTAAATTGACACATGCATGTTATTATTAACATATTTTGAACATAAAAGAAGAAATATTGATCATTTTGTCATGAAAACCTATTTGCAATTAATCATACATCGAAAGCACTGCACATTGTTTGATCTCACAATCAGCCGAGTTAAGAAATAATAAAAAATGAAAGTATTTATAAACAATCATTATGAAAAAGATCGCATTGTAAAAATGATTACAAGGGGCATAATTGAGGGAATTCACTCTCACCTTTTCACTTATACATATTATTTTATTCAAGTCGAATTGGAACAGCATTTTAACAAAACACAAAAAAAAAACTGACGTTACAAAATATTTTAAACTTAATGTACCTTTGGTTTTCCTAGAAACAGCTTTTCCTATAGTAATAAAACATGATCAGTTGTTTGAAAAGCAGATGGCCTATCGCCAAATATTATTCTTAATCAATATTTATTATTATAAAAAGAGCTTAACAGAAAAATGGTCATTGTCAAAATGATTAAAAGAGACATAATTGAGTGTTTTGACTTTTGCATTTTCACTGATTTATATTATTAAAAATACCGCAGAACAAATAATATTACTTTCTTATCAAGAATGAACAATGAATAATGCATCGATTAACTTGTAAACTGTTAAATTACTAAATTATTTAATGTACACATTTAATAATTTGACCAAAAGATATACTCTGTTAAAAATTTAAAATAAAATGGTATATTCAATCAACACATATTAATCAAGAACCTTATGACGTTAGCACTACCTACCTCTGGTTTTCTTAGGAGGAGCTTTCCCTTCAAAAGAAAAACATAATTTTTGGTTTGAATCTAGAAAACAGATTCTATATGTAGCACAACTTTATTTACGAACAAATTGACTATCAAAATAGAGACTTAAGTTATTTTATACTGTGTCAAAGGCTCATGTTGTCTTCAATCGAAACTAATAGGAAAGGGTGTTTTCAAAATCTGAAATGTTATATTAATCTCAACAAAGATGGGCTTAGTTTATATTTTTACACCGAATTTATTCATATCAGGTCCCATATATATGATTCCAAGACTCCCATAGTAGGTCAAGGCGTTAGATAACACCATAATATAGTTCAAGGAATTAAATTGAACCCGATATGGAAACCCCTGTGTCCTGATACATATTTCACATCATTTTCAAGATAAAACCTTAAAATACTCTATAAATTTGAACCTGCTTAAATCTTTAACACACCAAAAAAAAACATAAACATCAGTCATGGAATTTAGGATTTTGGATCTACAGGACCGAATCCTTGATTTTGAAATATTTTACTTTGATTGTGTTACAAAATTTGCAAAAGTTGACAGGACCGAACAGATTTTTACAGGTCGTGGGCTGTCGGTCCTGTGCTAATTTCCATGACTGTAAACATTGAATTTTCTATAATTGGTGTTATTGTTTGACTGTTTTTATACATTCAAATCTGATTATCCTTTCATGCTTGTTCAAAGAGCAGAGTTTATAACGTCACTCGTTTATTTGAGGCCTTGATATGGCCATATCAAGTCCACTTGCGAGGAAACAAATATATCAGGTCCATGATCAAAATATGGTTTGAAATCTGTCCGCTGTTTCACTCAGGCAAATGTCAAATGACTGAAAAACGCTTAATGTGTGACAAAGAAGGATATTCCGTTTCCATGTTAATGATTACCTGAACTATAGACTCTGACTTCAGCAAGCTGCAAATATCCAGTTCCAGCCTGACTGACATACACATGTCGACCTTTTTTATTGTTGCATTTTATTGATATCTTTTGTCCACTTCTTCCAGGTCCTTTGAAGGACCCACACTTGATCTTTCTTTTACCATAACCAATGTGCACGACAACATTTCTCATCCGATTTGCTTGTAAAATTCAAAATTATCTATCAATTATCTATGTATATTTAATAAGTCATTTTATACCACTCCTCTCTCAACGTCAAGAGAAATGAATTCATTCCAACACATTTTTGTCAACACATTAAACTCTTAAAAGCATTTACACTAAAACAATTTGAAATGTGTAGATTAATGCAAGGAATAAATAAATAAGGTTACATAGTTTGAAGCAAAATGATTTATTTTTTCACACAACGATTACACCTACAGATGTTTGTACAAAACAATTCAAATTTCGATGTCACCTACCATATCGACCTTTTCTATTGAAGATCTCGATACGATTGATTGGATAAGTCTTTCCTAAATCTACTTTCCAAGATGGATTTCTTTGTCGTTTGCTATGGCTTATGGTGTTTAGATTTCCGTCAACTGCCTTTTTTGACGATTCTTTAGGTGACCATGTTGAACTCATCCAGGTGGCCTTTCTGAATGCCAAATTCGATTTTGAACCTAAAAATGAATAATAGTTTTTGTTTTAAGAATGGCAACACATGCTAACATTTTTTAACAAAACAAACAAACTAGGATGTCAAATAAGAAAAAAAAGACATAAAAGAGAAAATCTCAGAGGTTCTAACTTGATAAAGGATTAATGGTCTTTTTGCAGTTATTTGATTTAAAATGGTGGTTTGGCAATATCTTTTTCGCTTCAAAACTGCTTTCAAGTGCGATCTGTAAATCGGGTAGTAATATATAATACAATAAACAAAACACCAATTAGAGACACAATTCTTAGGAAAAAAGTATATTACACAATCATAAATTTATTCATTCAAATATGTAAAACCATATTTTGTATAATCCGTTTCTATCAATAACTCATGAAAAAAATTCCATTTTGATTTTCAAATAGACAAGCATGTAATTATTATCACCTACTGAACATAAACGAAAAAAGACTGATAATTTTGTCATGAAAACCTATATTATGCCATTTACCATACATCGAAAGCACTGCACATTGTTTGATCTCCTAATCGGCAAAATTTAAAAAGAATCAAATAGTAAGTAATTGAAATCAATATAATAAAAAAATAGCTGGACAGAAACATAGTCAATGTAAAAATGAGTACAAGAAACATAATTGAGAGTATTTACTCTTGCATTTTCACTGATATATATCATTTTCTTCAGTTCTATTCTGTAGTAAGGCTTTATAAGTCAAATTGAAATAGCGTTTTAGCATAACACCAAATTAACTAACGTTACAAAATGTCTAATACATAATGTACCTTTGGTTTTCCTAGAAACAGCTTTTCCTATAATAATAAAACATGATCGTTGTTTGAAAAGCATATGACTTATCGACAAAACGTTTACTTAATATAATATGTATAACTATAAAAACACTATTTTTCTACCTGTATTTTCAGAATTTTCCATTTTGATTTTTAAATTGACACATGCATGTTATTATTAACATATTTTGAACATAAAAGAAGAAATATTGATCATTTTGTCATGAAAACCTATTTGCAATTAATCATACATCGAAAGCACTGCACATTGTTTGATCTCACAATCAGCCGAGTTAAGAAATAATAAAAAATGAAAGTATTTATAAACAATCATTATGAAAAAGATCGCATTGTAAAAATGATTACAAGGGGCATAATTGAGGGAATTCACTCTCACCTTTTCACTTATACATATTATTTTATTCAAGTCGAATTGGAACAGCATTTTAACAAAACACAAAAAAAACTGATGTTACAAAATATTTTAAACTTAATGTACCTTTGGTTTTCCTAGAAACAGCTTTTCCTATAGTAATAAAATATGATCAGTTGTTTGAAAAGCAGATGGCCTATCGCCAAATATTATTCTTAATCAATATTTATCATTATAAAAAAAAACTTAACAGAAAAATGGTCATTGTCAAAATGATTAAAAGAGACATAATTGAGTGTTTTGACTTTTGCATTTTCACTGCTTTATATTATTAAAAATACCGCAAAACAAATAATATTAATTTCTAATCAAGAATGAACAATGGATAGTGCATCGATTAACTTGTAAACTGTTAAATTACTAAATTATTTAATGTACACATTTAATAATTTGACCAAAAGATATACTCTGTTAAAAATTTAAAATAAAATGGTATATTCAATCAACACATATTAATCAAGAACCTTATGACGTTAGCACTACCTACCTCTGGTTTTCTTAGGAGGAGCTTTCCCTTCAAAAGAAAAACATAATTTTTGGTTTGAATCTAGAAAGCAGATTCTATATGTAGCACAACTTTATTTACGAACAAATTGACTATCAAAATAGAGACTTAAGTTATTTTATACTGTGTCAAAGGCTCATGTTGTCTTCAATCGAAACTTATAGGAAAGGGTGTTTTCAAAATCTGAAATGTTATATTAATCTCAACAAAGATGGGCTTAGTTTATATTTTTACACCGAATTTATTCATATCAGGTCCCATATATATGATTCCAAGACTCCCATAATAGGTCAAGGCGTTAGATAACACCATAATATAGTTCAAGGAATTAAATTGAACCCGATACATATTTCACATCATTTTCAAGATAAAACCTTAAAATACTCTATAAATTTGAACCTGCTTAAATCTTTAACACACCAAAAAAACATAGACATTGAATTTTCTATAATTGGTGTTATTGTTTGACTGTTTTTATACATACAAATCTGAACATCCTTTCATGCTTGTTCAAGAGCAGAGTTTATAACGTCACTCGTTTATTTGAGGCCTTGATATGGCCATATCAAGTCCACTTGCGAGGAAACAAATATATCAGGTCCATTATCAAAATATGGTTTGAAATTTGTCCGCTGTTTCACTCAGGCAAATGTCAAATGACTGAAAAACGCTTAATGTGTGACAAAGAAGGATATTCCGTTTCCATGTTAATGATTACCTGAACTATAGACTCTGACTTCAGCAAGCTGCAAATATCCAGTTCCAGCCTGACTGACATACACATGTCGACCTTTTTTATTGTTGCATTTTATTGATATCTTTTGTCCACTTCTTCCAGGTCCTTTGAAGGACCCACACTTGATCTTTCTTTTACCATAACCAATGTGCACGGCAACATTTCTCATCCGATTTGCTTGTAAAATTCAAAATTATCTATCAATAATCTATGTATATTTAATAAGTCATTTTATACCACTCCTCTCTCAACGTCAAGAGAAATGAATTCATTCCAACACATTTTTGTCAACACATTAAACTCTTAAAGGCATTTACACTAAAACAATTTGAAATGTGTAGATTAATGCAAGGAATTAATAAATAAGGTTACATAGTTTAAAGCAAAATGATTTATTTTTTCACACAACGATTACACCTACAGATGTTTGTACAAAACAATTCAAATTTCGATGTCACCTACCATATCGACCTTTTCTATTGAAGATCTCGATACGATTGATTGGATAAGTCTTTCCTAAATCTACTTTCCAAGATGGATTTCTTTGTCGTTTGCTATGGCTTATGGTGTTAAGATTTCCGTCAACTGCCTTTTTTGACGATTCTTTAGGTGACCATGTTGAACTCATCCAGGTGGCCTTTCTGAATGCCAAATTAGATTTTGAACCTAAAAATGAATAATAGTTTTTGTTTTAAGAATGGCAACACATGCTAACATTTTTTGACAAAACAAACAAACTAGGATGTCGAATAAGAAAAAAAAAAGACATAAAAGAGAAATGGAAAATCTCAGAGGTTCTAACTTGATAAAGGATTAATGGTCTTTTTGCAGTTATTTGATTTAAAATGTTGGTTTGGCAATATCTTTTTCGCTTCAAAACTGCTTTCAAGTGCGATCTGTAAATCGGGTAGTAATATATAATACAATAAACAAAACACCAATTAAAGACACAATTCTTAGGAAAAAAGTATATTACACAATCATAAATTTATTCATTCAAATATGTAAAACCATATTTTGTATAATCCGTTTCTATCAATAACTCATGAAAAAAATTCCATTTTGATTTTAAATAGACAAGCATGTAATTATTATCACCTACTGAACATAAACGAAAAAAGACTGATAATTTTGTCATGAAAAAACCTATATTATGCCATTTATCATACATCGAAAGCACTGCACATTGTTTGATCTCCTAATCGGCAAAATTGAAAAAAGAATCAGTCTAGTCTCTGCGTTTAGTCTCTGCCCTTTCGGACTTTTGACATTCGGATACCCCATTGGTACCTCTGCTTCTTCTATCAAATAGTAAGTAATTGAAATCAATATTATAAAAAAATAGCTGGACAGAAACATAGTCAATGTAAAAATGAGTACAAGAAACATAATTGAGAGTATTTACTCTTGCATTTTCACTGATATATATCATTTTCTTCAGTTCTATTCTATAGTAAGGCTTTATAAGTCAAATTGAAATAGCATTTTAGCATAACACCAAATTAACTAACGTTACAAAATGTCTAATACATAATGTACCTTTGGTTTTCCTAGAAACAGCTTTTCCTATAATAATAAAACATGATCGTTGTTTGAAAAGCATATGACTTATCGACAAAACTTTTACTTAATATAATATGTATAACTATAAAAACACTATTTTTCTACCTGTATTTTCAGAATTTTCCATTTTGATTTTTAAATTGACACATGCATGTTATTATTAACATATTTTGAACATAAAAGAAGAAATATTGATCATTTTGTCATGAAAACCTATTTGCAATTAATCATACATCGAAAGCACTGCACATTGTTTGATCTCACAATCAGCCGAGTTAAGAAATAACCAAAAATGAAATTATTTATAAACAATCATTATGAAAAAGATCGCATTGTAAAAATGATTACAAGGGGCATAATTGAGGGAATTCACTCTCACCTTTTCACTTATACATATTATTTTATTCAAGTCGAATTGGAACAGCATTTTAACAAAACACACAAAAAAACTGATGTTACAAAATATTTTAAACTTAATGTACCTTTGGTTTTCCTAGAAACAGCTTTTCCTATAGTAAAAAAATATGATCAGTTGTTTGAAAAGCAGATGGCCTATCGCCAAATATTATTCTTAATCAATATTTATCATTATAAAAAAATCTTAACAGAAAAATGGTCATTGTCAAAATGATTAAAAGAGACATAATTGAGTGTTTTGACTTTTGCATTTTCACTGCTTTATATTATTAAAAATACCGCAAAACAAATAATATTAATTTCTAATCAAGAATGAACAATGAATAGTGCATCGATTAACTTGTAAACTGTTAAATTACTAAATTATTTGATGTACACATTTAATAATTTGACCAAAAGATATATTCTGTTAAAAATTTAAAATAAAATGGTATATTCAATCAACACATATTAATCAAGAACCTTATGACGTTAGCACTACCTACCTCTGGTTTTCTTAGGAGGAGCTTTCCCTTCAAAAGAAAAACATAATTTTTGGTTTGAATCTAGAAAGCAGATTCTATATGTAGCACAACTTTATTTACGAACAAATTGACTATCAAAATAGAGACTTAAGTTATTTTATACTGTGTCAAAGGCTCATGTTGTCTTCAATCGAAACTTATAGGAAAGGGTGTTTTCAAAATCTGAAATGTTATATTAATCTCAACAAAGATGGGCTTAGTTTATATTTTTACACCGAATTTATTCATATCAGGTCCCATATATTTTTTTTTATTTACTCTTGCATTTTCACTGATATATATCATTTTCTTCAGTTCTATTCTATAGTAAGACTATATAAGTCAAATTGAAATAGCGTTTTAGCATAACACCAAATTAACTAACGTTACAAAATGTCTAATACATAATGTACCTTTGTTTTTCCTAGAAACAGCTTTTCCTATAATAATAAAACATGATCGTTGTTTGAAAAGCATATGACTTATCGACAAAACTTTTACTTAATATAATATGTATAACTATAAAAACACTATTTTTCTACCTATATTTTCAGAATTTTCCATTTTGATTTTTAAATTGACACATGCATGTTATTATTAACATATTTTGAACATAAAAGAAGAAATATTGATCATTTTGTCATGAAAACCTATTTGCAATTAATCATACATCGAAAGCACTGCACATTGTTTGATCTCACAATCAGCCGAGTTAAGAAATAATCAAAAATGAAAGTATTTATAAACAATCATTATGAAAAAGATCGCATTGTAAAAATGATTACAAGGGGCATAATTGAGGGAATTCACTCTCACCTTTTCACTTATACATATTATTTTATTCAAGTCGAATTGGAACAGCATTTTAACAAAACACACAAAAAAACTGATGTTACAAAATATTTTAAACTTAATGTACCTTTGGTTTTCCTAGAAACAGCTTTTCCTATAGTAATAAAATATGATCAGTTGTTTGAAAAGCAGATGGCCTATCGCCAAATATTATTCTTAATCAATATTTATCATTATAAAAAAAACTTAACAGAAAAATGGTCATTGTCAAAATGATTAAAAGAGACATAATTGAGTGTTTTGACTTTTGCATTTTCACTGATTTATATTATTAAAAATACCGCAAAACAAATAATATTAATTTCTAATCAAGAATGAACAATGAATAGTGCATCGATTAACTTGTAAACTGTTAAATTACTAAATTATTTAATGTACACATTTAATAATTTGACCAAAAGATATACTCTGTTAAAAATTTAAATTAAAATGGTATATTCAATCAACACATATTAATCAAGAACCTTATGACGTTAGCACTACCTACCTCTGGTTTTCTTAGAAGGAGCTTTCCCTTCAAAAGAAAAACATAATTTTTGGTTTGAATCTAGAAAGCAGATTCTATATGTAGCACAACTTTATTTACGAACAAATTGACTATCAAAATAGAGACTTAAGTTATTTTATACTGTGTCAAAGGTTCATGTTGTCTTCAATCGAAACTTATAGGAAAGGGTGTTTTCAAAATCTGAAATGTTATATTAATCTCAACAAAGATGGGCTTAGTTTATATTTTTACACCGAATTTATTCATATCAGGTCCCATATATATGATTCCAAGACTCCCATAGTAGGTCAAGGCGTTAGATAACACCATAATATAGTTCAAGGAATTGAATTGAACCCGATATGGAAACCCCTGTGTCCTGATACATATTTCACATCATTTTCAAGATAAAACCTTAAAATACTCTATAAATTTGAACCTGCTTAAATCTTTAACACACCAAAAAAACATAAACGTTGAATTTTCTATAATTGGTGTTATTGTTTGACTGTTTTTATACATACAAATCTGAACATCCTTTCATGCTTGTTCAAAGAGCAGAGTTTATAACGTCACTCGTTTATTTGAGGCCTTGTAATGGCCATATCAAGTCCACTTGCGAGGAAACAAAAATATCAGGTCCATTATCAAAATACGGTTTGAAATCTGTCCGCTGTTTCACTCAGGCAAATGTCAAATGACTGAAAAACGCTTAATGTGTGACAAAGAAGGATATTCCGTTCCATGTTAATGATTACCTGAACTATAGACTCTGACTTCAGCAAGCTGCAAATATCCAGTTCCAGCCTGACTGACATACACATGTCGACCTTTTTTATTGTTGCATTTTATTGATATCTTTTGTCCACTTCTTCCAGGTCCTTTGAAGGACCCACACTTGATCTTTCTTTTACCATAACCAATGTGCACGGCAACATTTCTCATCCGCTTTGCTTGTAAAATTCAAAATTATCTATCAATAATCTATGTATATTTAATAAGTCATTTTATACCACTCCTCTCTCAACGTCAAGAGAAATTAATTCATTCCAACACATTTTTGTCAACACATTAAACTCTTAAAGGCATTTACACTAAAACAATTTGAAATGTGTAGATTAATGCAAGGAATAAATAAATAAGGTTACATAGTTTGAAGCAAAATGATTTATTTTTTCAGACAACGATTACACCTACAGATGTTTGTACAAAACAATTCAAATTTCGATGTCACCTACCATATCGACCTTTTCTATTGAAGATCTCGATACGATTGATTGGATAAGTCTTTCCTAAATCTACTTTCCAAGATGGATTTCTTTGTCGTTTGCTATGGCTTATGGTGTTAAGATTTCCGTCAACTGCCTTTTTTGACGATTCTTTAGGTGACCATGTTGAACTCATCCAGGTGGCCTTTCTGAATGCCAAATTAGATTTTGAACCTAAAAATGAATAATAGTTTTTGTTTTAAGAATGGCAACACATGCTAACATTTTTTGACAAAACAAACAAACTAGGATGTCGAATAAGAAAAAAAAAAGACATAAAAGAGAAATGGAAAATCTCAGAGGTTCTAACTTGATAAAGGATTAATGGTCTTTTTGCAGTTATTTGATTTAAAATGTTGGTTTGGCAATATCTTTTTCGCTTCAAAACTGCTTTCAAGTGCGATCTGTAAATCGGGTAGTAATATATAATACAATAAACAAAACACCAATTAGAGACACAATTCTTAGGAAAAAAGTATATTACACAATCATAAATTTATTCATTCAAATATGTAAAACCATATTTTGTATAATCCGTTTCTATCAATAACTCATGAAAAAAATTCCATTTTGATTTTAAATAGACAAGCATGTAATTATTATCACCTACTGAACATAAACGAAAAAAGACTGATAATTTTGTCATGAAAAAACCTATATTATGCCATTTATCATACATCGAAAGCACTGCACATTGTTTGATCTCCTAATCGGCAAAATTGAAAAAGAATCAAATAGTAAGTAATTGAAATCAATATTATAAAAAAATAGCTGGACAGAAACATAGTCAATGTAAAAATGAGTACAAGAAACATAATTGAGAGTATTTACTCTTGCATTTTCACTGATATATATCATTTTCTTCAGTTCTATTCTATAGTAAGGCTTTATAAGTCAAATTGAAATAGCATTTTAGCATAACACCAAATTAACTAACGTTACAAAATGTCTAATACATAATGTACCTTTGGTTTTCCTAGAAACAGCTTTTCCTATAATAATAAAACATGATCGTTGTTTGAAAAGCATATGACTTATCGACAAAACTTTTACTTAATATAATATGTATAACTATAAAAACACTATTTTTCTACCTGTATTTTCAGAATTTTCCATTTTGATTTTTAAATTGACACATGCATGTTATTATTAACATATTTTGAACATAAAAGAAGAAATATTGATCATTTTGTCATGAAAACCTATTTGCAATTAATCATACATCGAAAGCACTGCACATTGTTTGATCTCACAATCAGCCGAGTTAAGAAATAATCAAAAATGAAATTATTTATAAACAATCATTATGAAAAAGATCGCATTGTAAAAATGATTACAAGGGGCATAATTGAGGGAATTCACTCTCACCTTTTCACTTATACATATTATTTTATTCAAGTCGAATTGGAACAGCATTTTAACAAAACACAAAAAAAAACTGATGTTACAAAATATTTTAAACTTAATGTACCTTTGGTTTTCCTAGAAACAGCTTTTCCTATAGTAATAAAATATGATCAGTTGTTTGAAAAGCAGATGGCCTATCGCCAAATATTATTCTTAATCAATATTTATCATTATAAAAAAATCTTAACAGAAAAATGGTCATTGTCAAAATGATTAAAAGAGACATAATTGAGTGTTTTGACTTTTGCATTTTCACTGCTTTATATTATTAAAAATACCGCAAAACAAATAATATTAATTTCTAATCAAGAATGAACAATGAATAGTGCATCGATTAACTTGTAAACTGTTAAATTACTAAATTATTTAATGTACACATTTAATAATTTGACCAAAAGATATACTCTGTTAAAAATTTAAAATAAAATGGTATATTCAATCAACACATATTAATCAAGAACCTTATGACGTTAGCACTACCTACCTCTGGTTTTCTTAGGAGGAGCTTTCCCTTCAAAAGAAAAACATAATTTTTGGTTTGAATCTAGAAAGCAGATTCTATATGTAGCACAACTTTATTTACGAACAAATTGACTATCAAAATAGAGACTTAAGTTATTTTATACTGTGTCAAAGGCTCATGTTGTCTTCAATCGAAACTTTTTTTTTTTTTTTTTTTTTTCAAATAACAAATAATTTATTGCACTAATAGCTGTTACAATTATTTGTTAATTACAGCTTTCATTAGCAAATTTCCCTTTTGTTAGTATCTATATGTCAGGGTCATATAGATAAGTTATTTCTTGTTATAGTAAATAGTATTAGTTTCATACAGAATACATATGCATAAATACACACAAAAATAAACATATACAAGACTATTAGATAGATTAAAGAAAAAAAAATATGAAAAACCTAAACACACTCTTTCGCTTTTTAGTATTGATTAATATGTACTTTTAAATTCCGTTATTTACGCTTTAGTGATTTTCTGTTAAGTCACGAGGGACTAAAGTTTATGAATGGGGATTTATTATGTCAAGCAAAGTGTGTGTGTGTGTTACATTTATAATTCAGAGTTTGATTGGATTTTAAGTTAATTTTTATGGGTAAGTTAGTAAATTAAGCATCTTTCGAAAGGATTAGTGTAATGTTTTTTTTTGTTTTTTTTTCTAAAAAGGAAAGGAAATATGTCTAGAGTTCAACAAATTACTAAGAGTTAACATTCATTTAGCATAAGTTCAAATCTTTTTAAAAGGCTAGTAAATAATTTAGGTTTCGTTTTCTTGACTATGTTAGAATACCTAGAAAATTCTTTTTTAAATATCTCAAAAGTGTCTAAATGTTTTGTTCTAAGTTCCGAAAGACAAAAAGATTTAAAAATAGAAAAACCAAGGATAGAAAGAATGACATTAAAGTCAGAGTAGTTCTTGTCTTGTATCTTATACCCTATTACAAAGTGTACAAGACTTATTTCCCTGTTAAAGCTCAGCTTTTTAAAAATAATATTAACTTTTTCCCATAAATTTTGTAACAGCTTACATCTAACAAACAAATGTTCATAATTATCAATTTCATTGCAAAAGGGACACATAGGAGTTTGTGTTATATGCCATATAAAAAGTTTTTCTTGGCAAGATAAAATATTGCTCATAAGCTTCCATCGGAAGATCTTTAAGTTGTTTAGTAATATATTTTCATGAAAAAATAAGAAGGTGTTTTTGAAGAAGCTGTCATTTAAATTAAAAGCTCGTTTCCATTTTAGAACTCCAATGTTTATATCCTTTTTTTTGTTTATAAACATTTCATATATGTTTTTGTTGTCTATTTCATTTATTTTCATTTCTTTATTATTTATTTTTATGGATGTTTTGTTGATATTAACTTTGGTCTTTATTGATTTTTCTGAATTGAGAATTTCTATCCATGATTTTGGAATTGCTCTTTTAACTAGAGTATATTCGGCAATCCAATTTGACTTATGTTTAAGTTTATTAAGTAAGTTATCTTCTTTAATAAAACCATTTTCGTCTGTCAAATCATTGATGTAAATAATTCCACTATTTATCCAGCTTTCTATGAGTAGGGGTTTATTGTTATGTTTGATGTGTTCATTTCCCCAAATAATTTCTTTTTTTATTTCATGGATAGTTGTTAAATCATTTTGTGTGTTATTTTTTATTTCATACCAGGTTTTAATTATTTCTTGATAGAATTGGGGGATATCTTTGAATTCTTTAAGATTTTGAATGGTTTTAGGTTTTAGGTTCATGTTGAGTACCAGCAAGTCAGGGCCAAACTTATTCAAATATTTCTTTGGGATTACTGACCAATTTTCATCATTAGAGTTTTTTATTCTTGTTAACCATTTCACTTGCAACATTTTAAAATAGCTTTCAACGTCAATCATTTGTAATCCCCCTTGATCGTAATTAGAAATAAGTGTTGATCTCTTCACTTTATCTGGTTTGTTATTCCATACATATTTAAATATAATTTCCTCTAATTTTTTTAAATGATCTTTTTTTACAATTGTAGCCGATGCAATATGGGTGAATTGTGGTATGATAATAGTTTTTATTATCAATATTTTACCTATAATAGTTAGGTTTCTTTTTTCCCATGCTTTAATCAGTTTTTTTGATTTTTATAACTTGTTTTCCCAATTTAAACGATCACATTCATTTTTATCAATGCTAACATATAGTCCCAATACTTTAATTGGTTTGTCAGTAAATTCTATTCCATCTACTTTGTCTTTGCAGTGTTTTTGCTTTCCAATCCAGATGCCTTCAGTTTTATTTTTATCAAGTGCGAGACCAGAAAACGTTCCAAACGTTTCTAATATGTTCAAGGCTTCTTTAATTTCTTTCTTAGATTGTAAGAATAAAGTAGTATCGTCTGCAAGTTGGGATATTTTGAGGTTTTTTGTTGTTCCATTTAGTTTAATTTCGATGCCTTTTATGTTGGAGTTATTTCTGATGTAATTTGCTAAAATTTCTACCGTTATAACAAAAAGTAAAGACGAACACGGGCAACCTTGACGAATACCCCTTTGTAAGTTTATAGGAGCTGATGTCCATCCATTGTTTATTATCACCGAATTTATATTGCTATATAATGTCGTGATCCATTTTATGAATGAATGATTGAAACCAAAGCGTTGTAAGCATTCATACATAAAATTCCAATTTAGTGTGTCGAAGGCTTTCGAAAAATCGACAAATAAAATTGCTCCGTCTATTGAATCGAAACTTATAGGAAAGGGTGTTTTCAAAATCTGAAATGTTATATTAATCTCAACAAAGATGGGCTTAGTTTATATTTTTACACCGAATTTATTCATATCAGGTCCCATATATTTTTTTTTTATTTACTCTTGCATTTTCACTGATATATACCATTTTCTTCAGTTCTATTCTATAGTAAGGCTTTATAAGTCAAATTGAAATAGCGTTTTAGCATAACACCAAATTAACTAACGTTACAAAATGTCTAATACATAATGTACCTTTGGTTTTCCTAGAAACAGTTTTTCCTATAATAATAAAACATGATCGTTGTTTGAAAAGCATATGACTTATCGACAAAACTTTTACTTAATATAATATGTATAACTATAAAAACACTATTTTTCTACCTGTATTTTCAGAATTTTCCATTTTGATTTTTAAATTGACACATGCATGTTATTATTAACATATTTTGAACATAAAAGAAGAAATATTGATCATTTTGTCATGAAAACCTATTTGCAATTAATCATACATCGAAAGCACTGCACATTGTTTGATCTCACAATCAGCCGAGTTAAGAAATAATCAAAAATGAAATTATTTATAAACAATCATTATGAAAAAGATCGCATTGTAAAAATGATTACAAGGGGCATAATTGAGGGAATTCACTCTCACCTTTTCACTTATACATATTATTTTATTCAAGTCGAATTGGAACAGCATTTTAACAAAACACAAAAAAAAAACTGATGTTACAAAATATTTTAAACTTAATGTACCTTTGGTTTTCCTAGAAACAGCTTTTCCTATAGTAATAAAATATGATCAGTTGTTTGAAAAGCAGATGGCCTATCACCAAATATTATTCTTAATCAATATTTATCATTATAAAAAAATCTTAACAGAAAAATGGTCATTGTCAAAATGATTAAAAGAGACATAATTGAGTGTTTTGACTTTTGCATTTTCACTGCTTTATATTATTAAAAATACCGCAAAACAAATAATATTAATTTCTAATCAAGAATGAACAATGAATAGTGCATCGATTAACTTGTAAACTGTTAAATTACTAAATTATTTAATGTACACATTTAATAATTTGACCAAAAGATATACTCTGTTAAAAATTTAAAATAAAATGGTATATTCAATCAACACATATTAATCAAGAACCTTATGACGTTAGCACTACCTACCTCTGGTTTTCTTAGGAGGAGCTTTCCCTTCAAAAGAAAAACATAATTTTTGGTTTGAATCTAGAAAGCAGATTCTATATGTAGCACAACTTTATTTACGAACAAATTGACTATCAAAATAGAGACTTAAGTTATTTTATACTGTGTCAAAGGTTCATGTTGTCTTCAATCGAAACTTATAGGAAAGGGTGTTTTCAAAATCTGAAATGTTATATTAATCTCAACAAAGATGGGCTTAGTTTATATTTTTACACCGAATTTATTCATATCAGGTCCCATATATTTTTTTTTTATTTACTCTTGCATTTTCACTGATATATATCATTTTCTTCAGTTCTATTCTATAGTAAGGCTTTATAAGTCAAATTGAAATAGCGTTTTAGCATAACACCAAATTAACTAACGTTACAAAATGTCTAATACATAATGTACCTTTGTTTTTCCTAGAAACAGCTTTTCCTATAATAATAAAACATGATCGTTGTTTGAAAAGCATATGACTTATCGACAAAACTTTTACTTAATATAATATGTATAACTATAAAAACACTATTTTTCTACCTGTATTTTCAGAATTTTCCATTTTGATTTTTAAATTGACACATGCATGTTATTATTAACATATTTTGAACATAAAAGAAGAAATATTGATCATTTTGTCATGAAAACCTATTTGCAATTAATCATACATCGAAAGCACTGCACATTGTTTGATCTCACAATCAGCCGAGTTAAGAAATAATCAAAAATGAAATTATTTATAAACAATCATTATGAAAAAGATCGCATTGTAAAAATGATTACAAGGGGCATAATTGAGGGAATTCACTCTCACCTTTTCACTTATACATATTATTTTATTCAAGTCGAATTGGAACAGCATTTTAACAAAACACACAAAAAAACTGATGTTACAAAATATTTTAAACTTAATGTACCTTTGGTTTTCCTAGAAACAGCTTTTCCTATAGTAATAAAATATGATCAGTTGTTTGAAAAGCAGATGGCCTATCGCCAAATATTATTCTTAATCAATATTTATCATTATAAAAAAATCTTAACAGAAAAATGGTCATTGTCAAAATGATTAAAAGAGACATAATTGAGTGTTTTGACTTTTGCATTTTCACTGCTTTATATTATTAAAAATACCGCAAAACAAATAATATTAATTTCTAATCAAGAATGAACAATGAATAGTGCATCGATTAACTTGTAAACTGTTAAATTACTAAATTATTTAATGTACACATTTAATAATTTGACCAAAAGATATACTCTGTTAAAAATTTAAAATAAAATGGTATATTCAATCAACACATATTAATCAAGAACCTTATGACGTTAGCACTACCTACCTCTGGTTTTCTTAGGAGGAGCTTTCCCTTCAAAAGAAAAACATAATTTTTGGTTTGAATCTAGAAAGCAGATTCTATATGTAGCACAACTTTATTTACGAACAAATTGACTATCAAAATAGAGACTTAAGTTATTTTATACTGTGTCAAAGGCTCATGTTGTCTTCAATCGAAACTTATAGGAAAGGGTGTTTTCAAAATCTGAAATGTTATATTAATCTCAACAAAGATGGGCTTAGTTTATATTTTTACACCGAATTTATTCATATCAGGTCCCATATATTTTTTTTTATTTACTCTTGCATTTTCACTGATATATATCATTTTCTTCAGTTCTATTCTATAGTAAGGCTTTATAAGTCAAATTGAAATAGCGTTTTAGCATAACACCAAATTAACTAACGTTACAAAATGTCTAATACATAATGTACCTTTGTTTTTCCTAGAAACAGCTTTTCCTATAATAATAAAACATGATCGTTGTTTGAAAAGCATATGACTTATCGACAAAACTTTTACTTAATATAATATGTATAACTATAAAAACACTATTTTTCTACCTGTATTTTTAGAATTTTCCATTTTGATTTTTAAATTGACACATGCATGTTATTATTAACATATTTTGAACATAAAAGAAGAAATATTGATCATTTTGTCATGAAAACCTATTTGCAATTAATCATACATCAAAAGCACTGCACATTGTTTGATCTCACAATCAGCCGAGTTAAGAAATAATCAAAAATGAAAGTATTTATAAACAATCATTATGAAAAAGATCGCATTGTAAAAATGATTACAAGGGGCATAATTGAGGGAATTCACTCTCACCTTTTCACTTATACATATTATTTTATTCAAGTCGAATTGGAACAGCATTTTAACAAAACACACAAAAAAACTGATGTTACAAAATATTTTAAACTTAATGTACCTTTGGTTTTCCTAGAAACAGCTTTTCCTATAGTAATAAAATATGATCAGTTGTTTGAAAAGCAGATGGCCTATCGCCAAATATTATTCTTAATCAATATTTATCATTATAAAAAAAACTTAACAGAAAAATGGTCATTGTCAGAATGATTAAAAGAGACATAATTGAGTGTTTTGACTTTTGCATTTTCACTGATTTATATTATTAAAAATACCGCAAAACAAATAATATTAATTTCTAATCAAGAATGAACAATGAATAGTGCATCGATTAACTTGTAAACTGTTAAATTACTAAATTATTTAATGTACACATTTAATAATTTGACCAAAAGATATACTCTGTTAAAAATTTAAATTAAAATGGTATATTCAATCAACACATATTAATCAAGAACCTTATGACGTTAGCACTACCTACCTCTGGTTTTCTTAGAAGGAGCTTTCCCTTCAAAAGAAAAACATAATTTTTGGTTTGAATCTAGAAAGCAGATTCTATATGTAGCACAACTTTATTTACGAACAAATTGACTATCAAAATAGAGACTTAAGTTATTTTATACTGTGTCAAAGGTTCATGTTGTCTTCAATCGAAACTTATAGGAAAGGGTGTTTTCAAAATCTGAAATGTTATATTAATCTCAACAAAGATGGGCTTAGTTTATATTTTTACACCGAATTTATTCATATCAGGTCCCATATATATGATTCCAAGACTCCCATAGTAGGTCAAGGCGTTAGATAACACCATAATATAGTTCAAGGAATTGAATTGAACCCGATATGGAAACCCCTGTGTCCTGATACATATTTCACATCATTTTCAAGATAAAACCTTAAAATACTCTATAAATTTGAACCTGCTTAAATCTTTAACACACCAAAAAAACATAAACGTTGAATTTTCTATAATTGGTGTTATTGTTTGACTGTTTTTATACATACAAATCTGAACATCCTTTCATGCTTGTTCAAAGAGCAGAGTTTATAACGTCACTCGTTTATTTGAGGCCTTGATATGGCCATATCAAGTCCACTTGCGAGGAAACGAAAAATATCAGGTCCATTATCAAAATATGGTTTGAAATCTGTCCGCTGTTTCACTCAGGCAAATGTCAAATGACTGAAAAACGCTTAATGTGTGACAAAGAAGGATATTCCGTTCCATGTTAATGATTACCTGAACTATAGACTCTGACTTCAGCAAGCTGCAAATATCCAGTTCCAGCCTGACTGACATACACATGTCGACCTTTTTTATTGTTGCATTTTATTGATATCTTTTGTCCACTTCTTCCAGGTCCTTTGAAGGACCCACACTTGATCTTTCTTTTACCATAACCAATGTGCACGGCAACATTTCTCATCCGCTTTGCTTGTAAAATTCAAAATTATCTATCAATAATCTATGTATATTTAATAAGTCATTTTATACCACTCCTCTCTCAACGTCAAGAGAAATTAATTCATTCCAACACATTTTTGTCAACACATTAAACTCTTAAAGGCATTTACACTAAAACAATTTGAAATGTGTAGATTAATGCAAGGAATAAATAAATAAGGTTACATAGTTTGAAGCAAAATGATTTATTTTTTCAGACAACGATTACACCTACAGATGTTTGTACAAAACAATTCAAATTTCGATGTCACCTACCATATCGACCTTTTCTATTGAAGATCTCGATACGATTGATTGGATAAGTCTTTCCTAAATCTACTTTCCAAGATGGATTTCTTTGTCGTTTGCTATGGCTTATGGTGTTAAGATTTCCGTCAACTGCCTTTTTTGACGATTCTTTAGGTGACCATGTTGAACTCATCCAGGTGGCCTTTCTGAATGCCAAATTAGATTTTGAACCTAAAAATGAATAATAGTTTTTGTTTTAAGAATGGCAACACATGCTAACATTTTTTGACAAAACAAACAAACTAGGATGTCGAATAAGAAAAAAAAAGACATAAAAGAGAAATGGAAAATCTCAGAGGTTCTAACTTGATAAAGGATTAATGGTCTTTTTGCAGTTATTTGATTTAAAATGTTGGTTTGGCAATATCTTTTTCGCTTCAAAACTGCTTTCAAGTGCGATCTGTAAATCGGGTAGTAATATATAATACAATAAACAAAACACCAATTAGAGACACAATTCTTAGGAAAAAAGTATATTACACAATCATAAATTTATTCATTCAAATATTTTAAACCATATTTTGTATAATCCGTTTCTATCAATAACTCATGAAAAAAATTCCATTTTGATTTTAAATAGACAAGCATGTAATTATTATCACCTACTGAACATAAACGAAAAAAGACTGATAATTTTGTCATGAAAAAACCTATATTATGCCATTTATCATACATCGAAAGCACTGCACATTGTTTGATCTCCTAATCGGCAAAATTGAAAAAGAATCAAATAGTAAGTAATTGAAATCAATATTATAAAAAAATAGCTGGACAGAAACATAGTCAATGTAAAAATGAGTACAAGAAACATAATTGAGAGTATTTACTCTTGCATTTTCACTGATATATATCATTTTCTTCAGTTCTATTCTATAGTAAGGCTTTATAAGTCAAATTGAAATAGCATTTTAGCATAACACCAAATTAACTAACGTTACAAAATGTCTAATACATAATGTACCTTTGGTTTTCCTAGAAACAGCTTTTCCTATAATAATAAAACATGATCGTTGTTTGAAAAGCATATGACTTATCGACAAAACTTTTACTTAATATAATATGTATAACTATAAAAACACTATTTTTCTACCTGTATTTTCAGAATTTTCCATTTTGATTTTTAAATTGACACATGCATGTTATTATTAACATATTTTGAACATAAAAGAAGAAATATTGATCATTTTGTCATGAAAACCTATTTGCAATTAATCATACATCGAAAGCACTGCACATTGTTTGATCTCACAATCAGCCGAGTTAAGAAATAATCAAAAATGAAATTATTTATAAACAATCATTATGAAAAAGATCGCATTGTAAAAATGATTACAAGGGGCATAATTGAGGGAATTCACTCTCACCTTTTCACTTATACATATTATTTTATTCAAGTCGAATTGGAACAGCATTTTAACAAAACACAAAAAAAAACTGATGTTACAAAATATTTTAAACTTAATGTACCTTTGGTTTTCCTAGAAACAGCTTTTCCTATAGTAATAAAATATGATCAGTTGTTTGAAAAGCAGATGGCCTATCGCCAAATATTATTCTTAATCAATATTTATCACTATAAAAAAATCTTAACAGAAAAATGGTCATTGTCAAAATGATTAAAAGAGACATAATTGAGTGTTTTGACTTTTGCATTTTCACTGCTTTATATTATTAAAAATACCGCAAAACAAATAATATTAATTTCTAATCAAGAATGAACAATGAATAGTGCATCGATTAACTTGTAAACTGTTAAATTACTAAATTATTTAATGTACACATTTAATAATTTGACCAAAAGATATACTCTGTTAAAAATTTAAAATAAAATGGTATATTCAATCAACACATATTAATCAAGAACCTTATGACGTTAGCACTACCTACCTCTGGTTTTCTTAGGAGGAGCTTTCCCTTCAAAAGAAAAACATAATTTTTGGTTTGAATCTAGAAAGCAGATTCTATATGTAGCACAACTTTATTTACGAACAAATTGACTATCAAAATAGAGACTTAAGTTATTTTATACTGTGTCAAAGGCTCATGTTGTCTTCAATCGAAACTTATAGGAAAGGGTGTTTTCAAAATCTGAAATGTTATATTAATCTCAACAAAGATGGGCTTAGTTTATATTTTTACACCGAATTTATTCATATCAGGTCCCATATATTTTTTTTTTATTTACTCTTGCATTTTCACTGATATATATCATTTTCTTCAGTTCTATTCTATAGTAAGGCTTTATAAGTCAAATTGAAATAGCGTTTTAGCATAACACCAAATTAACTAACGTTACAAAATGTCTAATACATAATGTACCTTTGGTTTTCCTAGAAACAGCTTTTCCTATAATAATAAAACATGATCGTTGTTTGAAAAGCATATGACTTATCGACAAAACTTTTACTTAATATAATATGTATAACTATAAAAACACTATTTTTCTACCTGTATTTTCAGAATTTTCCATTTTGATTTTTAAATTGACACATGCATGTTATTATTAACATATTTTGAACATAAAAGAAGAAATATTGATCATTTTGTCATGAAAACCTATTTGCAATTAATCATACATCGAAAGCACTGCACATTGTTTGATCTCACAATCAGCCGAGTTAAGAAATAATCAAAAATGAAATTATTTATAAACAATCATTATGAAAAAGATCGCATTGTAAAAATGATTACAAGGGGCATAATTGAGGGAATTCACTCTCACCTTTTCACTTATACATATTATTTTATTCAAGTCGAATTGGAACAGCATTTTAACAAAACACACAAAAAAACTGATGTTACAAAATATTTTAAACTTAATGTACCTTTGGTTTTCCTAGAAACAGCTTTTCCTATAGTAATAAAATATGATCAGTTGTTTGAAAAGCAGATGGCCTATCGCCAAATATTATTCTTAATCAATATTTATCATTATAAAAAAAACTCAACAGAAAAATGGTCATTGTCAAAATGATTAAAAGAGACATAATTGAGTGTTTTGACTTTTGCATTTTCACTGCTTTATATTATTAAAAATACCGCAAAACAAATAATATTAATTTCTAATCAAGAATGAACAATGAATAGTGCATCGATTAACTTGTAAACTGTTAAATTACTAAATTATTTAATGTACACATTTAATAATTTGACCAAAAGATATACTCTGTTAAAAATTTAAAATAAAATGGTATATTCAATCAACACATATTAATCAAGAACCTTATGACGTTAGCACTACCTACCTCTGGTTTTCTTAGGAGGAGCTTTCCCTTCAAAAGAAAAACATAATTTTTGGTTTGAATCTAGAAAGCAGATTCTATATGTAGCACAACTTTATTTACGAACAAATTGACTATCAAAATAGAGACTTAAGTTATTTTATACTGTGTCAAAGGCTCATGTTGTCTTCAATCGAAACTTATAGGAAAGGGTGTTTTCAAAATCTGAAATGTTATATTAATCTCAACAAAGATGGGCTTAGTTTATATTTTTACACCGAATTTATTCATATCAGGTCCCATATATTTTTTGTTTATTTACTCTTGCATTTTCACTGATATATATCATTTTCTTCAGTTCTATTCTATAGTAAGGCTTTATAAGTCAAATTGAAATAGCGTTTTAGCATAACACCAAATTAACTAACGTTACAAAATGTCTAATACATAATGTACCTTTGGTTTTCCTAGAAACAGCTTTTCCTATAATAATAAAACATGATCGTTGTTTGAAAAGCATATGACTTATCGACAAAACTTTTACTTAATATAATATGTATAACTATAAAAACACTATTTTTCTACCTGTATTTTCAGAATTTTCCATTTTGATTTTTAAATTGACACATGCATGTTATTATTAACATATTTTGAACATAAAAGAAGAAATATTGATCATTTTGTCATGAAAACCTATTTGCAATTAATCATACATCGAAAGCACTGCACATTGTTTGATCTCACAATCAGCCGAATTAAGAAATAATCAAAAATGAAATTATTTATAAACAATCATTATGAAAAAGATCGCATTGTAAAAATGATTACAAGGGGCATAATTGAGGGAATTCACTCTCACCTTTTCACTTATACATATTATTTTATTCAAGTCGAATTGGAACAGCATTTTAACAAAACACACAAAAAAACTGATGTTACAAAATATTTTAAACTTAATGTACCTTTGGTTTTCCTAGAAACAGCTTTTCCTATAGTAATAAAATATGATCAGTTGTTTGAAAAGCAGATGGCCTATCGCCAAATATTATTCTTAATCAATATTTATCATTATAAAAAAAACTTAACAGAAAAATGGTCATTGTCAAAATGATTAAAAGAGACATAATTGAGTGTTTTGACTTTTGCATTTTCACTGCTTTATATTATTAAAAATACCGCAAAACAAATAATATTAATTTCTAATCAAGAATGAACAATGAATAGTGCATCGATTAACTTGTAAACTGTTAAATTACTAAATTATTTAATGTACACATTTAATAATTTGACCAAAAGATATACTCTGTTAAAAATTTAAAATAAAATGGTATATTCAATCAACACATATTAATCAAGAACCTTATGACGTTAGCACTACCTACCTCTGGTTTTCTTAGGAGGAGCTTTCCCTTCAAAAGAAAAACATAATTTTTAGTTTGAATCTAGAAAGCAGATTCTATATGTAGCACAACTTTATTTACGAACAAATTGACTATCAAAATAGAGACTTAAGTTATTTTATACTATGTCAAAGGCTCATGTTGTCTTCAATCGAAACTTATAGGAAAGGGTGTTTTCAAAATCTGAAATGTTATATTAATCTCAACAAAGATGGGCTTAGTTTATATTTTTACACCGAATTTATTCATATCAGGTCCCATATATTTTTTTTTATTTACTCTTGCATTTTCACTGATATATATCATTTTCTTCAGTTCTATTCTATAGTAAGGCTTTATTAGTCAAATTGAAATAGCGTTTTAGCATAACACCAAATTAACTAACGTTACAAAATGTCTAATACATAATGTACCTTTGGTTTTCCTAGAAACAGCTTTTCCTATAATAATAAAACATTATCGTTGTTTGAAAAGCATATGACTTATCGACAAAACTTTTACTTAATATAATATGTATAACTATAAAAACACTATTTTTCTACCTGTATTTTCAGAATTTTCCATTTTGATTTTTAAATTGACACATGCATGTTATTATTAACATATTTTGAGCATAAAAGAAGAAATATTGATCATTTTGTCATGAAAACCTATTTGCAATTAATCATACATCGAAAGCACTGCACATTGTTTGATCTCACAATCAGCCGAGTTAAGAAATAATCAAAAATGAAAGTATTTATAAACAATCATTATGAAAAAGATCGCATTGTAAAAATGATTACAAGGGGCATAATTGAGGGAATTCACTCTCACCTTTTCACTTATACATATTATTTTATTCAAGTCGAATTGGAACAGCATTTTAACAAAACACACAAAAAAACTGATGTTACAAAATATTTTAAACTTAATGTACCTTTGGTTTTCCTAGAAACAGCTTTTCCTATAGTAATAAAATATGATCAGTTGTTTGAAAAGCAGATGGCCTATCGCCAAATATTATTCTTAATCAATATTTATCATTATAAAAAAAACTTAACAGAAAAATGGTCATTGTCAAAATGATTAAAAGAGACATAATTGAGTGTTTTGACTTTTGCATTTTCACTGATTTATATTATTAAAAATACCACAAAACAAATAATATTAATTTCTAATCAAGAATGAACAATGAATAGTGCATCGATTAACTTGTAAACTGTTAAATTACTAAATTATTTAATGTACACATTTAATAATTTGACCAAAAGATATACTCTGTTAAAAATTTAAAATAAAATGGTATATTCAATCAACACATATTAATCAAGAACCTTATGACGTTAGCACTACCTACCTCTGGTTTTCTTAGAAGGAGCTTTCCCTTCAAAAGAAAAACATAATTTTTGGTTTGAATCTAGAAAGTAGATTCTATATGTAGCACAACTTTATTTACGAACAAATTGACTATCAAAATAGAGACTTAAGTTATTTTATACTGTGTCAAAGGTTCATGTTGTCTTCAATCGGAACTTATAGGAAAGGGTGTTTTCAAAATCTGAAATGTTATATTAATCTCAACAAAGATGGGCTTAGTTTATATTTTTACACCGAATTTATTCATATCAGGTCCCATATATATGATTCCAAGACTCCCATAGTAGGTCAAGGCGTTAGATAACACCATAATATAGTTCAAGGAATTGAATTGAACCCGATATGGAAACCCCTGTGTCCTGATACATATTTCACATCATTTTCAAGATAAAACCTTAAAATACTCTATAAATTTGAACCTGCTTAAATCTTTAACACACCAAAAAAACATAAACGTTTAATTTTTCTATAATTGGTGTTATTGTTTGACTGTTTTTATACATACAAATCTGAACATCCTTTCATGCTTGTTCAAAGAGCAGAGTTTATAACGTCACTCGTTTATTTGAGGCCTTGATATGGCCATATCAAGTCCACTTGCGAGGAAACAAAAATATCAGGTCCATTATCAAAATATGGTTTGAAATCTGTCCGCTGTTTCACTCAGGCAAATGTCAAATGACTGAAAAACGCTTAATGTGTGACAAAGAAGGATATTCCGTTCCATGTTAATGATTACCTGAACTATAGACTCTGACTTCAGCAAGCTGCAAATATCCAGTTCCAGCCTGACTGACATACACATGTCGACCTTTTTTATTGTTGCATTTTATTGATATCTTTTGTCCACTTCTTCCAGGTCCTTTGAAGGACCCACACTTGATCTTTCTTTTACCATAACCAATGTGCACGGCAACATTTCTCATCCGCTTTGCTTGTAAAATTCAAAATTATCTATCAATAATCTATGTATATTTAATAAGTCATTTTATACCACTCCTCTCTCAACGTCAAGAGAAATTAATTCATTCCAACACATTTTTGTCAACACATTAAACTCTTAAAGGCATTTACACTAAAACAATTTGAAATGTGTAGATTAATGCAAGGAATAAATAAATAAGGTTACATAGTTTGAAGCAAAATGATTTATTTTTTCAGACAACGATTACACCTACAGATGTTTGTACAAAACAATTCAAATTTCGATGTCACCTACCATATCGACCTTTTCTATTGAAGATCTCGATACGATTGATTGGATAAGTCTTTCCTAAATCTACTTTCCAAGATGGATTTCTTTGTCGTTTGCTATGGCTTATGGTGTTTAGATTTCCGTCAACTGCCTTTTTTGACGATTCTTTAGGTGACCATGTTGAACTCATCCAGGTGGCCTTTCTGAATGCCAAATTAGATTTTGAACCTAAAAATGAATAATAGTTTTTGTTTTAAGAATGGCAACACATGCTAACATTTTTTAACAAAGCAAACAAACTAGGATGTCGAATAAGAAAAAAAAGACATAAAAGAGAAATGGAAAATCTCAGAGGTTCTAACTTGATAAAGGATTAATGGTCTTTTTGCAGTTATTTGATTTAAAATGGTGGTTTGGCAATATCTTTTTCGCTTCAAAACTGCTTTCAAGTGCGATCTGTAAATCGGGTAGTAATATATAATACAATAAACAAAACACCAATTAGAGACACAATTCTTAGGAAAAAAGTATATTTCACAATCATAAATTTATTCATTCAAATATGTAAAACCATATTTTGTATAATCCGTTTCTATCAATAACTCATGAAAAAAATTCCATTTTGATTTTCAAATAGACAAGCATGTAATTATTATCACCTACTGAACATAAACGAAAAAGACTGATAATTTTGTCATGAAAACCTATATTATGCCATTTATCATACATCGAAAGCACTGCACATTGTTTGATCTCCTAATCGGCAAAATTGAAAAAAGAATCAAATAGTAAGTAATTGAAATCAATATTATAAAAAATTGCTGGACAGAAACATAGTCAATGTAAAAATGAGTACAAGAAACATAATTGAGAGTATTTACTCTTGCATTTTCACTGATATATATCATTTTCTTCAGTTCTATTCTATAGTAAGGCTTTATAAGTCAAATTGAAATAGCGTTTTAGCATAACACCAATTTAACTAACGTTACAAAATGTCTAATACTTAATGTACCTTTGGTTTTCCTAGAAACAGCTTTTCCTATAATAATAAAACATGATCGTTGTTTGAAAAGCATATGACTTATCGACAAAACTTTTACTTAAATTAATATGTATAACTATAAAAACACTATTTTTCTACCTGTATTTTCAGAATTTTCCATTTTGATTTTTAAATTGACACATGCATGTTATTATTAACATATTTTGAACATAAAAGAAGAAATATTGATCATTTTGTCATGAAAACCTATTTGCAATTAATCATACATCGAAAGCACTGCACATTGTTTGATCTCACAATCAGCCGAGTTAAGAAATAATCAAAAATGAAAGTATTTATAAACAATCATTATGAAAAAGATCGCATTGTAAAAATGATTACAAGGGGCATAATTGAGGGAATTCACTCTCACCTTTTCACTTATACATATTATTTTATTCAAGTCGAATTGGAACAGCATTTTAACAAAACACAAAAAAAACCTGATGTTACAAAATATTTTAAACTTAATGTACCTTTGGTTTTCCTAGAAACAGCTTTTCCTATAGTAATAAAACATGATCAGTTGTTTGAAAAGCAGATGGCCTATCGCCAAATATTATTCTTAATCAATATTTATCATTATAAAAAGGGCTTAACAGAAAAATGGTCATTGTCAAAATGATTAAAAGAGACATAATTGAGTGTTTTGACTTTTGCATTTTCACTGATTTATATTATTAAAAATACTGCAAAACAAATAATATTACTTTCTAATCAAGAATGAACAATGAATAGTGCATCGATTAACTTGTAAACTGTTAAATTACTAAATTATTTAATGTACACATTTAATAATTTGACCAAAAGATATACTCTGTTAAAAATTTAAAATAAAATGGTATATTCAATCAACACATATTAATCAAGAACCTTATGACGTTAGCACTACCTACCTCTGGTTTTCTTAGGAGGAGCTTTCCCTTCAAAAGAAAAACATAATTTTTGGTTTGAATCTAGAAAGCAGATTCTATATGTAGCACAACTTTATTTACGAACAAATTGACTATCAAAATAGAGACTTAAGTTATTTTATACTGTGTCAAAGGCTCATGTTGTCTTCAATCGAAACTTATAGGAAAGGGTGTTTTCAAAATCTGAAATGTTATATTAATCTCAACAAAGATGGGCTTAGTTTATATTTTTACACCGACTTTATTCATATCAGGTCCCATATATATGATTTTAAGACTCCCATAGTAGGTCAAGGCGTTAGATAACACCATAATATAGTTCAAGGAATTAAATTGAACCCGATATGGAAACCCCTGTGTCCTGATACATATGTCACATCATTTTCAAGATAAAACCTTAAAATACTCTATAAATTTGAACCTGCTTAAATCTTTAACACACCAAAAAAACATAAACATTGAATTTTCTATAATTGGTGTTATTGTTTGACTGTTTTTATACATACAAATCTGAACATCCTTTCATGCTTGTTCAAAGAGCAGAGTTTATAACGTCACTCGTTTATTTGAGGCTTTGATATGGCCATATCAAGTCCACTTGCGAGGAAACAAATATTTCAGGTCCATTATCAAAATATGGTTTGAAATCTGTCCGCTGTTTCACTCAGGCAAATGTCAAATGACTGAAAAACGCTTAATGTGTGACAAAGAAGGATATTCCGTTTCCATGTTAATGATTACCTGAACTATAGACTCTGACTTCAGCAAGCTGCAAATATCCAGTTCCAGCCTGACTGACATACACATGTCGACCTTTTTTATTGTTGCATTTTATTGATATCTTTTGTCCACTTCTTCCAGGTCCTTTGAAGGACCCACACTTGATCTTTCTTTTACCATAACCAATGCGCACGGCAACATTTCTCATCCGCTTTGCTTGTAAAATTCAAAATTATCTATCAATAATCTATGTATATTTAATAAGTCATTTTATACCACTCCTCTCTCAACGTCAAGAGAAATTAATTCATTCCAACACATTTTTGTCAACACATTAAACTCTTAAAGGCATTTACACTAAAACAATTTGAAATGTGTAGATTAATGCAAGGAATAATTAAATAAGGTTACATAGTTTGAAGCAAAATGATTTATTTTTTCACACAACGATTACACCTACAGATGTTTGTACAAAACAATTCAAATTTCGATGTCACCTACCATATCGACCTTTTCTATTGAAGATCTCGATACGGTTGATTGGATAAGTCTTTCCTAAATCTACTTTCCAAGATGGATTTCTTTGTCGTTTGCTATGGCTTATGGTGTTTAGATTTCCGTCAACTGCCTTTTTTGACGATTCTTTAGGTGACCATATTGAACTCATCCAGGTGGCCTTTCTGAATGCCAAATTAGATTTTGAACCTAAAAATGAATAATAGTTTTTGTTTTAAGAATGGCAACACATGCTAACATTTTTTAACAAAACAAACAAACTAGGATGTCGAATAAGAAAAAAAAAGACATAAAAGAGAAATGGAAAATCTCAGAGGTTCTAACTTGATAAAGGATTAATGGTCTTTTTGCAGTTATTTGATTTAAAATGGTGGTTTGGCAATATCTTTTTCGCTTCAAAACTGCTTTCAAGTGCGATCTGTAAATCGGGTAGTAATATATAATACAATAAACAAAACACCAATTAGAGACACAATTCTTAGGAGAAAAGTATATTTCACAATCATAAATTTATTCATTCAAATATGTAAAACCATATTTTGTATAATCCGTTTCTATCAATAACTCATGAAAAAAATTCCATTTTGATTTTCAAATAGACAAGCATGTAATTATTATCACCTACTGAACATAAACGAAAAAGACTGATAATTTTGTGATGAAAACCTATATTATGCCATTTATCATACATCGAAAGCACTGCACATTGTTTGATCTCCTAATCGGCAAAATTGAAAAAAGATTCAAATAGTAAGTAATTGAAATCAATATTATAAAAAATAGCTGGACAGAAACATATTCAATGTAAAAATGAGTACACGAAACATAATTGAGAGTATTTACTCTTGCATTTTCACTGATATATATCATTTTCTTCAGTTCTATTCTATAGTAAGGCTTTATAAGTCAAATTGAAATAGCGTTTTAGCATAACACCAATTTAACTAACGTTACAAAATGTCTAATACTTAATGTACCTTTGGTTTTCCTAGAAACAGCTTTTCCTATAATAATAAAACATGATCGTTGTTTGAAAAGCATATGACTTATCGACAAAACTTTTACTTAAATTAATATGTATAACTATAAAAACACTATTTTTCTACCTGTATTTTCAGAATTTTCCATTTTGATTTTTAAATTGACACATGCATGTTATTATTAACATATTTTGAACATAAAAGAAGAAATATTGATCATTTTGTCATGAAAACCTATTTGCAATTAATCATACATCGAAAGCACTGCACATTGTTTGATCTCACAATCAGCCGAGTTAAGAAATAATCAAAAATGAAAGTATTTATAAACAATTATTATGAAAAAGATCGCATTGTAAAAATGATTACAAGGGGCATAATTGAGGGAATTCACTCTCACCTTTTCACTTATACATATTATTTTATTCAAGTCGAATTGGAACAGCATTTTAACAAAACACAAAAAAAAACTGATGTTACAAAATATTTTAAACTTAATGTACCTTTGGTTTTCCTAGAAACAGCTTTTCCTATAGTAATAAAACATGATCAGTTGTTTGAAAAGCAGATGGCCTATCGCCAAATATTATTCTCAATCAATATTTATCATTATAAAAAGAGCTTAACAGAAAAATGGTCATTGTCAAAATGATTAATAGAGACATAATTGAGTGTTTTGACTTTTGCATTTTCACTGATTTATATTATTAAAAATACCGCAAAACAAATAATATTACTTTCTAATCAAGAATGAACAATGAATAGTGCATCGATTAACTTGTAAACTGTTAAATTACTAAATTATTTAATGTACACATTTAATAATTTGACCAAAAGATATACTCTGTTAAAAATTTAAAATAAAATGGTATATTCAATCAACACATATTAATCAAGAACCTTATGACGTTAGCACTACCTACCTCTGGTTTTCTTAGGAGGAGCTTTCCCTTCAAAAGAAAAACATAATTTTTGGTTTGAATCTAGAAAGCAGATTCTATATGTAGCACAACTTTATTTACGAACAAATTGACTATCAAAATAGAGACTTAAGTTATTTTATACTGTGTCAAAGGCTCATGTTGTCTTCAATCGAAACTTATAGGAAAGGGTGTTTTCAAAATCTGAAATGTTATATTAATCTCAACAAAGATGGGCTTAGTTTATATTTTTACACCGACTTTATTCATATCAGGTCCCATATATATGATTTTAAGACTCCCATAGTAGGTCAAGGCGTTAGATAACACCATAATATAGTTCAAGGAATTAAATTGAACCCGATATGGAAACCCCTGTGTCCTGATACATATGTCACATCATTTTCAAGATAAAACCTTAAAATACTCTATAAATTTGAACCTGCTTAAATCTTTAACACACCAAAAAAACATAAACATTGAATTTTCTATAATTGGTGTTATTGTTTGACTGTTTTTATACATACAAATCTGAACATCCTTTCATGCTTGTTCAAAGAGCAGAGTTTATAACGTCACTCGTTTATTTGAGGCTTTGATATGGCCATATCAAGTCCACTTGCGAGGAAACAAATATATCAGGTCCATTATCAAAATATGGTTTGAAATCTGTCCGCTGTTTCACTCAGGCAAATGTCAAATGACTGAAAAACGCTTAATGTGTGACAAAGAAGGATATTCCGTTTCCATGTTAATGATTACCTGAACTATAGACTCTGACTTCAGCAAGCTGCAAATATCCAGTTCCAGCCTGACTGACATACACATGTCGACCTTTTTTATTGTTGCATTTTATTGATATCTTTTGTCCACTTCTTCCAGGTCCTTTGAAGGACCCACACTTGATCTTTCTTTTACCATAACCAATGCGCACGGCAACATTTCTCATCCGCTTTGCTTGTAAAATTCAAAATTATCTATCAATAATCTATGTATATTTAATAAGTCATTTTATACCACTCCTCTCTCAACGTCAAGAGAAATTAATTCATTCCAACACATTTTTGTCAACACATTAAACTCTTAAAGGCATTTACACTAAAACAATTTGAAATGTGTAGATTAATGCAAGGAATAATTAAATAAGGTTACATAGTTTGAAGCAAAATGATTTATTATTACACCTACAGATGTTTGTACAAAACAATTCAAATTTCGATGTCACCTACCATATCGACCTTTTCTATTGAAGATCTCGATACGGTTGATTGGATAAGTCTTTCCTAAATCTACTTTCCAAGATGGATTTCTTTGTCGTTTGCTATGGCTTATGGTGTTTAGATTTCCGTCAACTGCCTTTTTTGACGATTCTTTAGGTGACCATGTTGAACTCATCCAGGTGGCCTTTCTGAATGCCAAATTAGATTTTGAACCTAAAAATGAATAATAGTTTTTGTTTTAAGAATGGCAACACATGCTAACATTTTTTTAACAAAACAAACAAACTAGGATGTCGAATAAGAAAAAAAAAAGACATAAAAGAGAAATGGAAAATCTCAGAGGTTCTAACTTGATAAAGGATTAATGGTCTTTTTGCAGTTATTTGATTTAAAATGGTGGTTTGGCAATATCTTTTTCGCTTCAAAACTGCTTTCAAGTGCGATCTGTAAATCGGGTAGTAATATATAATACAATAAACAAAACACCAATTAGAGACACAATTCTTAGGAAAAAAGTATATTTCACAATCATAAATTTATTCATTCAAATATGTAAAACCATATTTTGTATAATCCGTTTCTATCAATAACTCATGAAAAAAATTCCATTTTGATTTTCAAATAGACAAGCATGTAATTATTATCACCTACTGAACATAAACGAAAAAGACTGATAATTTTGTCATGAAAACCTATATTATGCCATTTATCATACATCGAAAGCACTGCACATTGTTTGATCTCCTAATCGGCAAAATTGAAAAAAAGATTCAAATAGTAAGTAATTGAAATCAATATTATAAAAAATAGCTGGACAGAAACATAGTCAATGTAAAAATGAGTACACGAAACATAATTGAGAGTATTTACTCTTGCATTTTCACTGATATATATCATTTTCTTCAGTTCTATTCTATAGTAAGGCTTTATAAGTCAAATTGAAATAGCGTTTTAGCATAACACCAATTTAACTAACGTTACAAAATGTCTAATACTTAATGTACCTTTGGTTTTCCTAGAAACAGCTTTTCCTATAATAATAAAACATGATCGTTGTTTGAAAAGCATATGACTTATCGACAAAACTTTTACTTAAATTAATATGTATAACTATAAAAACACTATTTTTCTACCTGTATTTTCAGAATTTTCCATTTTGATTTTTAAATTGACACATGCATGTTATTATTAACATATTTTGAACATAAAAGAAGAAATATTGATCATTTTGTCATGAAAACCTATTTGCAATTAATCATACATCGAAAGCACTGCACATTGTTTGATCTCACAATCAGCCGAGTTAAGAAATAATCAAAAATGAAAGTATTTATAAACAATCATTATGAAAAAGATCGCATTGTAAAAATGATTACAAGGGGCATAATTGAGGGAATTCACTCTCACCTTTTCACTTATACATATTATTTTATTCAAGTCGAATTGGAACAGCATTTTAACAAAACACAAAAAAAAAAACTGATGTTACAAAATATTTTAAACTTAATGTACCTTTGGTTTTCCTAGAAACAGCTTTTCCTATAGTAATAAAACATGATCAGTTGTTTGAAAAGCAGATGGCCTATCGCCAAATATTATTCTCAATCAATATTTATCATTATAAAAAGAGCTTAACAGAAAAATGGTCATTGTCAAAATGATTAAAAGAGACATAATTGAGTGTTTTGACTTTTGCATTTTCACTGATTTATATTATTAAAAATACCGCAAAACAAATAATATTACTTTCTAATCAAGAATGAACAATGCATAGTGCATCGATTAACTTGTAAACTGTTAAATTACTAAATTATTTAATGTACACATTTAATAATTTGACCAAAAGATATACTCTGTTAAAAATTTAAAATAAAATGGTATATTCAATCAACACATATTAATCAAGAACCTTATGACGTTAGCACTACCTACCTCTGGTTTTCTTAGGAGGAGCTTTCCCTTCAAAAGAAAAACATAATTTTTGGTTTGAATCTAGAAAGCAGATTCTATATGTAGCACAACTTTATTTACGAACAAATTGACTATCAAAATAGAGACTTAAGTTATTTTATACTGTGTCAAAGGCTCATGTTGTCTTCAATCGAAACTTATAGGAAAGGGTGTTTTCAAAATCTGAAATGTTATATTAATCTCAACAAAGATGGGCTTAGTTTATATTTTTACACCGAATTTATTCATATCAGGTCCCATATATATGATTCCAAGACTCCCATAGTAGGTCAAGGCGTTAGATAACACCATAATATAGTTCAAGGAATTAAATTGAACCCGATATGGAAACCCCTGTGTCCTGATACATATGTCACATCATTTTCAAGATAAAACCTTAAAATACTCTATAAATTTGAACCTGCTTAAATCTTTAACACACCAAAAAAACATAAACATTGAACTTTCTATAATTGGTGTTATTGTTTGACTGTTTTTATACATACAAATCTGAACATCCTTTCATGCTTGTTCAAAGAGCAGAGTTTATAACGTCACTCGTTTATTTGAGGCTTTGATATGGCCATATCAAGTCCACTTGCGAGGAAACAAATATATCAGGTCCATTATCAAAATATGATTTGAAATCTGTCCGCTGTTTCACTCAGGCAAATGTCAAATGACTGAAAAACGCTTAATGTGTGACAAAGAAGGATATTCCGTTTCCATGTTAATGATTACCTGAACTATAGACTCTGACTTCAGCAAGCTGCAAATATCCAGTTCCAGCCTGACTGACATACACATGTCGACCTTTTTTATTGTTGCATTTTATTGATATCTTTTGTCCACTTCTTCCAGGTCCTTTGAAGGACCCACACTTGATCTTTCTTTTACCATAACCAATGTGCACGGCAACATTTCTCATCCGCTTTGCTTGTAAAATTCAAAATTATCTATCAATAATCTATGTATATTTAATAAGTCATTTTATACCACTCCTCTCTCAACGTCAAGAGAAATTAATTCATTCCAACACATTTTTGTCAACATATTAAACTCTTAAAGGCATTTACACTAAAACAATTTGAAATGTGTAGATTAATGCAAGGAATAAATAAATAAGGTTACATAGTTTGAAGCAAAATGATTTATTTTTTCAAACAACGATTACACCTACAGATGTTTGTACAAAACAATTCAAATTTCGATGTCACCTACCATATCGACCTTTTCTATTGAAGATCTCGATACGGTTGATTGGATAAGTCTTTCCTAAATCTACTTTCCAAGATGGATTTCTTTGTCGTTTGCTATGGCTTATGGTGTTTAGATTTCCGTCAACTGCCTTTTTTGACGATTCTTTAGGTGACCATGTTGAACTCATCCAGGTGGCCTTTCTGAATGCCAAATTAGATTTTGAACCTAAAAATGAATAATAGTTTTTGTTTTAAGATTTAAGAATGGCAACACATGCTAACATTTTTTAACAAAACAAACAAACTAGGATGTCGAATAAGAAAAAAAAGACATAAAAGAGAAATGGAAAATCTCAGAGGTTCTAACTTGATAAAGGATTAATGGTCTTTTTGCAGTTATTTGATTTAAAATGGTGGTTTGGCAATATCTTTTTCGCTTCAAAACTGCTTTCAAGTGCGATCTGTAAATCGGGTAGTAATATATAATACAATAAACAAAACACCAATTAGAGACACAATTCTTAGGAAAAAAGTATATTTCACAATCATAAATTTATTCATTCAAATATGTAAAACCATATTTTGTATAATCCGTTTCTATCAATAACTCATGAAAAAAATTCCATTTTGATTTTCAAATAGACAAGCATGTAATTATTATCACCTACTGAACATAAACGAAAAAGACTGATAATTTTGTCATGAAAACCTATATTATGCCATTTATCATACATTGAAAGCACTGCACATTGTTTGATCTCCTAATCGGCAAAATTGAAAAAAGAATCAAATAGTAAGTAATTGAAATCAATATTATAAAAAATTGCTGGACAGAAACATAGTCAATGTAAAAATGAGTACAAGAAACATAATTGAGAGTATTTACTCTTGCATTTTCACTGATATATATCATTTTCTTCAGTTCTATTCTATAGTAAGGCTTTATAAGTCAAATTGAAATAGCGTTTTAGCATAACACCAATTTAACTAACGTTACAAAATGTCTAATACTTAATGTACCTTTGGTTTTCCTAGAAACAGCTTTTCCTATAATAATAAAACATGATCGTTGTTTGAAAAGCATATGACTTATCGACAAAACTTTTACTTAAATTAATATGTATAACTATAAAAACACTATTTTTCTACCTGTATTTTCAGAATTTTCCATTTTGATTTTTGAATTGACACATGCATGTTATTATTAACATATTTTGAACATAAAAGAAGAAATATTGATCATTTTGTCATGAAAACCTATTTGCAATTAATCATACATCGAAAGCACTGCACATTGTTTGATCCCACAATCAGCCGAGTTAAGAAATAATCAAAAATGAAAGTATTTATAAACAATCATTATAAAAAAGATCGCATTGTAAAAATGATTACAAGGGGCATAATTGAGGGAATTCACTCTCACCTTTTCACTTATACATATTATTTTATTCAAGTCGAATTGGAACAGCATTTTAACAAAACACAAAAAAAAACTGATGTTACAAAATATTTTAAACTTAATGTACCTTTGGTTTTCCTAGAAACAGCTTTTCCTATAGTAATAAAACATGATCAGTTGTTTGAAAAGCCGATGGCCTATCGCCAAATATTATTCTTAATCAATATTTATCATTATAAAAAGAGCTTAACAGAAAAATGGTCATTGTCAAAATGATTAAAAGAGACATAATTGAGTGTTTTGACTTTTGCATTTTCACTGATTTATATTATTAAAAATACCGCAAAACAAATAATATTACTTTCTAATCAAGAATGAACAATGAATAGTGCATCGATTAACTTGTAAACTGTTAAATTACTAAATTATTTAATGTACACATTTAATAATTTGACCAAAAGATATACTCTGTTAAAAATTTAAAATAAAATGGTATATTCAATCAACACATATTAATCAAGAACCTTATGACGTTAGCACTACCTACCTCTGGTTTTCTTAGGAGGAGCTTTCCCTTCAAAAGAAAAACATAATTTTTGGTTTGAATCTAGAAAGCAGATTCTATATGTAGCACAACTTTATTTACGAACAAATTGACTATCAAAATAGAGACTTAAGTTATTTTATACTGTGTCAAAGGCTCATGTTGTCTTCAATCGAAACTTATAGGAAAGGGTGTTTTCAAAATCTGAAATGTTATATTAATCTCAACAAAGATGGGCTTAGTTTATATTTTTACACCGAATTTATTCATATCAGGTCCCATATATATGATTCCAAGACTCCCATAGTAGGTCAAGGCGTTAGATAACACCATAATATAGTTCAAGGAATTAAATTGAACCCGATATGGAAACCCCTGTGTCCTGATACATATTTCACATCATTTTCAAGATAAAACCTTAAAATACTCTATAAATTTGAACCTGCTTAAATCTTTAACACACCAAAAAAAACATAAACATGGAATTTTCTATAATTGGTGTTATTGTTTGACTGTTTTTATACATACAAATCTGAACATCCTTTCATGCTTGTTCAAAGAGCAGAGTTTATAACGTCACTCGTTTATTTGAGGCCTTGATATGGCCATATCAAGTCCACTTGCGAGGAAACAAATATATCAGGTCCATTATCAAAATATGGTTTGAAATCTGTCCGCTGTTTCACTCAGGCAAATGTCAAATGACTGAAAAACGCTTAATGTGTGACAAATAAGGATATTCCGTTTCCATGTTAATGATTACCTGAACTATAGACTCTGACTTCAGCAAGCTGCAAATATCCAGTTCCAGCCTGACTGACATACACATGTCGACCTTTTTTATTGTTGCATTTTATTGATATCTTTTGTCCACTTCTTCCAGGTCCTTTGAAGGACCCACACTTGATCTTTCTTTTACCATAACCAATGTGCACGGCAACATTTCTCATCCGCTTTGCTTGTAAAATTCAAAATTATCTATCAATAATCTATGTATATTTAATAAGTCATTTTATACCACTCCTCTCTCAACGTCAAGAGAAATTAAGTCATTCCAACACATTTTTGTCAACACATTAAACTCTTAAAGGCATTTACACTAAAACAATTTGAAATGTGTAGATTAATGCAAGGAATAAATAAATAAGGTTACATAGTTTGAAGCAAAATGATTTATTTTTTTCACACAACGATTACACCTGCAGATGTTTGTACAAAACAATTCAAATTTCGATGTCACCTACCATATCGACCTTTTCTATTGAAGATCTCGATACGATTGATTGGATAAGTCTTTCCTAAATCTACTTTCCAAGATGGATTTCTTTGTCGTTTGCTATGGCTTATGGTGTTTAGATTTCCGTCAACTGCCTTTTTTGACGATTCTTTAGGTGACCATGTTGAACTCATCCAGGTGGCCTTTCTGAATGCCAAATTAGATTTTGAACCTAAAAATGAATAATAGTTTTTGTTTTAAGATTTAAGAATGGCAACACATGCTAACATTTTTTAACAAAACAAACAAACTAGGATGTCGAATAAGAAAAAAAAGACATAAAAGAGAAATGGAAAATCTCAGAGGTTCTAACTTGATAAAGGATTAATGGTCTTTTTGCAGTTATTTGATTTGAAATGGTGGTTTGGCAATATCTTTTTCGCTTCAAAACTGCTTTCAAGTGCGATCTGTAAATCGGGTAGTAATATATAATACAATAAACAAAACACCAATTAGAGACACAATTCTTAGGAAAAAAGTATATTTCACAATCATAAATTTATTCATTCAAATATGTAAAACCATATTTTGTATAATCCGTTTCTATCAATAACTCATGAAAAAAATTCCATTTTGATTTTCAAATAGACAAGCATGTAATTATTATCACCTACTGAACATAAACGAAAAACACTGATAATTTTGTCATGAAAACCTATATTATGCCATTTATCATACATCGAAAGCACTGCACATTGTTTGATCTCCTAATCGGCAAAATTGAAAAAAGAATCAAATAGTAAGTAATTGAAATCAATATTATAAAAAATAGCTGGACAGAAACATAGTCAATGTAAAAATGAGTACAAGAAACATAATTGAGAGTATTTGCTCTAGCATTTTCACTGATATATATCATTTTCTTCAGTTCTATTCTATAGTAAGGCTTTATAAGTCAAATTGAAATAGCGTTTTAGCATAACACCAATTTAACTAACGTTACAAAATGTCTAATACTTAATGTACCTTTGGTTTTCCTAGAAACAGCTTTTCCTATAATAATAAAACATGATCGTTGTTTGAAAAGCATATGACTTATCGACAAAAGTTTTACTTAAATTAATATGTATAACTATAAAAACACTATTTTTCTACCTGTATTTTCAGAATTTTCCATTTTGATTTTTAAATTGACACATGCATGTTATTATTAACATATTTTGAACATAAAAGAAGAAATATTGATCATTTTGTCATGAAAACCTATTTGCAATTAATCATACATCGAAAGCACTGCACATTGTTTGATCCCACAATCAGCCGAGTTAAGAAATAATCAAAAATGAAAGTATTTATAAACAATCATTATGAAAAAGATCGCATTGTAAAAATGATTACAAGGGGCTTAATTGAGGGAATTCACTCTCACCTTTTCACTTATACATATTATTTTATTCAAGTCGAATTGGAACAGCATTTTAACAAAACACAAAAAAAAACTGATGTTACAAAATATTTTAAACTTAATGTACCTTTGGTTTTCCTAGAAACAGCTTTTCCTATAGTAATAAAACATGATCAGTTGTTTGAAAAGCAGATGGCCTATCGCCAAATATTATTCTTAATCAATATTTATCATTATAAAAAGAGCTTAAACAGAAAAATGGTCATTGTCAAAATGATTAAAAGAGACATAATTGAGTGTTTTGACTTTTGCATTTTCACTGATTTATATTATTAAAAATACCGCAAAACAAATAATATTACTTTCTAATCAAGAATGAACAATGAATAGTGCATCGATTAACTTGTAAACTGTTAAATTACTAAATTATTTAATGTACACATTTAATAATTTGACCAAAAGATATACTCTGTTAAAAATTTAAAATAAAATGGTATATTCAATCAACACATATTAATCAAGAACCTTATGACGTTAGCACTACCTACCTCTGGTTTTCTTAGGAGGAGCTTTCCCTTCAAAAGAAAAACATAATTTTTGGTTTGAATCTAGAAAGCAGATTCTATATGTAGGACAACTTTATTTACGAACAAATTGACTATCAAAATAGAGACTTAAGTTATTTTATACTGTGTCAAAGGCTCATGTTGTCTTCAATCGAAACTTATAGGAAAGGGTGTTTTCAAAATCTGAAATGTTATATTAATCTCAACAAAGATGGGCTTAGTTTATATTTTTACACCGAATTTATTCATATCAGGTCCCATATATATGATTCCAAGACTCCCATAGTAGGTCAAGGCGTTAGATAACACCATAATATAGTTCAAGGAATTAAATTGAACCCGATATGGAAACCCCTGTGTCCTGATACATATTTCACATCATTTTCAAGATAAAACCTTAAAATACTTTATAAATTTGAACCTGCTTAAATCTTTAACACACCAAAAAAACATAAACATTGAATTTGCTATAATTGGTGTTATTGTTTGACTGTTTTTATACATACAAATCTGAACATCCTTTCATGCTTGTTCAAAGAGCAGAGTTTATAACGTCACTCGTTTATTTGAGGCCTTGATATGGCCATATCAAGTCCACTTGCGAGGAAACAAATATATCAGGTCCATTATCAAAATATGGTTTGAAATCTGTCCGCTGTTTCACTCAGACAAATGTCAAATGACTGAAAAACGCTTAATGTGTGACAAATAAGGATATTCCGTTTCCATGTTAATGATTACCTGAACTATAGACTCTGACTTCAGCAAGCTGCAAATATCCAGTTCCAGCCTGACTGACATACACATGTCGACCTTTTTTATTGTTGCATTTTATTGATATCTTTTGTCCACTTCTTCCAGGTCCTTTGAAGGACCCACACTTGATCTTTCTTTTACCATAACCAATGTGCACGGCAACATTTCTCATCCGCTTTGCTTGTAAAATTCAAAATTATCTATCAATAATCTATGTATATTTAATAAGTCATTTTATACCACTCCTCTCTCAACGTCAAGAGAAATTAAGTCATTCCAACACATTTTTGTCAACACATTAAACTCTTAAAGGCATTTACACTAAAACTATTTGAAATGTGTAGATTAATGCAAGGAATAAATAAATAAGGTTACATAGTTTGAAGCAAAATGATTTATTTTTTCACACAACGATTACACCTACAGATGTTTGTACAAAACAATTCAAATTTCGATGTCACCTACCATATCGACCTTTTCTATTGAAGATCTCGATACGATTGATTGGATAAGTCTTTCCTAAATCTACTTTCCAAGATGGATTTCTTTGTCGTTTGCTATGGCTTATGGTGTTTAGATTTCCGTCAACTGCCTTTTTTGACGATTCTTTAGGTGACCATGTTGAACTCATCCAGGTGGCCTTTCTGAATGCCAAATTAGATTTTGAACCTAAAAATGAACAATAGTTTTTGTTTTAAGAATGGCAACACATGCTAACTTTTTTTAACAAAACAAACAAACTAGGATGTCGAATAAGAAAAAAAAGAAATAAAAGAGAAATGGAAAATCTCAGAGGTTCTAACTTGATAAAGGATTAATGGTCTTTTTGCAGTTATTTGATTTAAAATGGTGGTTTGGCAATATCTTTTTCGCTTCAAAACTGCTTTCAAGTGCGATCTGTAAATCGGGTAGTAATATATAATACAATAAACAAAACACCAATTAGAGACACAATTCTTAGGAAAAAAGTATATTTCACAATCATAAATTTATTCATTCAAATATGTAAAACCATATTTTGTATAATCCGTTTCTATCAATAACTCATGAAAAAAAATCCATTTTGATTTTCAAATAGACAAGCATGTAATTATTATCACCAAATAAATAAAGTATGTTGCACTGTGGCTTGTGTATAAATAAAATAGACAAATAAATGGATGGTGAAGCCACATTTAAAAGGTAAAAACTAAATAAGAAATATAAAGAAATAAAACCTTTAAAACAAATAAAAAAGGTTTTTATTTGTTTTAAAGGTTTTATTTCTTTATATTTCTTATTTAGTTTTTACCTTTTAAATGTGGCTTCACCATCCATTTATTTGTCTAATTATTATCACCTACTGAACATAAACGAAAAAGACTGATAATTTTGTCATGAAAACCTGTATTATGCCATTTATCATACATCGAAAGCACTGCACATTGTTTGATCTCCTAATCGGCAAAGTTGAAAAAAGAATCAAATAGTAAGTACTTGAAATCAATACTATAAAAAATAGCTGGACAGAAACATAGTCAATGTAAAAATGAGTACAAGAAACATAATTGAGAGTATTTACTCTTGCATTTTCACTGATATATATCATTTTCTTCAGTTCTATTCTATAGTAAGGCTTTATAAGTCAAATTGAAATAGCGTTTTAGCATAACACCAATTTAACTAACGTTACAAAATGTCTAATACTTAATGTACCTTTGGTTTTCCTAGAAACAGCTTTTCCTATAATAATAAAACATGATCGTTGTTTGAAAAGCATATGACTTATCGACAAAACTTTTACTTAAATTAATATGTATAACTATAAAAACACTATTTTTCTACCTGTATTTTCAGAATTTTCCATTTTGATTTTTAAATTGACACATGCATGTTATTATTAACATATTTTGAACATAAAAGAAGAAATATTGATCATTTTGTCATGAAAACCTATTTGCAATTAATCATACATCGAAAGCACTGCACATTGTTTGATCTCACAATCAGCCGAGTTAAGAAATAATCAAAAATGAAAGTATTTATAAACAATCATTATGAAAAAGATCGCATTGTAAAAATGATTACAAGGGGCATAATTGAGGGAATTCACTCTCACCTTTTCACTTATACATATTATTTTATTCAAGTCGAATTGGAACAGCATTTTAACAAAACACAAAAAAAAAAACTGATGTTACAAAATATTTTAAACTTAATGTACCTTTGGTTTTCCTAGAAACAGCTTTTCCTATAGTAATAAAACATGATCAGTTGTTTGAAAAGCAGATGGCCTATCACCAAATACTATTCTTAATCAATATTTATCATTATAAAAAGAGCTTAACAGAAAAATGGTCATTGTCAAAATGATTAAAAGAGACATAATTGAGTGTTTTGACTTTTGCATTTTCACTGATTTATATTATTAAAAATACCGCAAAACAAATAATATTACTTTCTAATCAAGAATGAACAATGAATAGTGCATCGATTAACTTGTAAACTGTTAAATTACTAAATTATTTAATGTACACATTTAATAATTTGACCAAAAGATATACTCTGTTAAAAATTTAAAATAAAATGGTATATTCAATCAACACATATTAATCAAGAACCTTATGACGTTAGCACTACCTACCTCTGGTTTTCTTAGGAGGAGCTTTCCCTTCAAAAGAAAAACATAATTTTTGGTTTGAATCTAGAAAGCAGATTCTATATGTAGGACAACTTTATTTACGAACAAATTGACTATCAAAATAGAGACTTAAGTTATTTTATACTGTGTCAAAGGCTCATGTTGTCTTCAATCGAAACTTATAGGAAAGGGTGTTTTCAAAATCTGAAATGTTATATTAATCTCAACAAAGATGGGCTTAGTTTATATTTTTACACCGAATTTATTCATATCAGGTCCCATATATATGATTCCAAGACTCCCATAGTAGGTCAAGGCGTTAGATAACACCATAGTATAGTTCAAGGAATTAAATTGAACCCGATATGGAAACCCCTGTGTCCTGATACATATTTCACATCATTTTCAAGATAAAACCTTAAAATACTCTATAAATTTGAACCTGCTTAAATCTTTAACACACCAAAAAAACATAAACATGGAATTTTCTATAAATGGTGTTATTGTTTGACTGTTTTTATACATACAAATCTGAACATCCTTTCATGCTTGTTCAAAGAGCAGAGTTTATAACGTCACTCGTTTATTTGAGGCCTTGATATGGCCATATCAAGTCCACTTGCGAGGAAACAAATATATCAGGTCCATTATCAAAATATGATTTGAAATCTGTCCGCTGTTTCACTCAGGCAAATGTCAAATGACTGAAAAACGCTTAATGTGTGACAAAGAAGGATATTCCGTTTCCATGTTAATGATTACCTGAACTATAGACTCTGACTTCAGCAAGCTGCAAATATCCAGTTCCAGCCTGACTGACATACACATGTCGACCTTTTTTATTGTTGCATTTTATTGATATCTTTTGTCCACTTCTTCCAGGTCCTTTGAAGGACCCACACTTGATCTTTCTTTTACCATAACCAATGTGCACGGCAACATTTCTCATCCGCTTTGCTTGTAAAATTCAAAATTATCTATCAATAATCTATGTATATTTAATAAGTCATTTTATACCACTCCTCTCTCAACGTCAAGAGAAATTAATTCATTCCAACACATTTTTGTCAACACATTAAACTCTTAAAGGCATTTACACTAAAACAATTTGAAATGTGTAGATTAATGCAAGGAATAAATAAATAAGGTTACATAGTTTGAAGCAAAATGATTTATTTTTTCACACAACGATTACACCTACAGATGTTTGTACAAAACAAATCAAATTTCGATGTCACCTACCATATCGACCTTTTCTATTGAAGATCTCGATACGATTGATTGGATAAGTCTTTCCTAAATCAACTTTCCAAGATGGATTTCTTTGTCGTTTGCTATGGCTTATGGTGTTTAGATTTCCGTCAACTGCCTTTTTTGACGATTCTTTAGGTGACCATGTTGAACTCATCCAGGTGGCCTTTCTGAATGCCAAATTAGATTTTGAACCTAAAAATTAATAATAGTTTTTGTTTTAAGAATGGCAACACATGCTAACATTTTTTAACAAAACAAACAAACTAGGATGTCGAATAAGAAAAAAAAAAGAAATAAAAGAGAAATGGAAAATCTCAGAGGTTCTAACTTGATAAAGGATTAATGGTCTTTTTGCAGTTATTTGATTTAAAATGGTGGTTTGGCAATATCTTTTTCGCTTCAAAACTGCTTTCAAGTGCGATCTGTAAATCGGGTAGTAATATATAATACAATAAACAAAACACCAATTAGAGACACAATTCTTAGGAAAAAAGTATATTTCACAATCATAAATTTATTCATTCAAATATGTAAAACCATATTTTGTATAATCCGTTTCTATCAATAACTCATGAAAAAAATTCCATTTTGATTTTCAAATAGACAAGCATGTAATTATTATCACCTACTGAACATAAACGAAAAAGACTGATAATTTTGTCATGAAAACCTATATTATGCCATTTATCATACATCGAAAGCACTGCACATTGTTTGATCTCCTAATCGGCAAAATTGAAAAAAGAATCAAATAGTAAGTAATTGAAATCAATATTATAAAAAATAGCTGGACAGAAACATACATGTAGTCAATGTAAAAATGAGTACAAGAAACATAATTGAGAGTATTTACTCTTGCATTTTCACTGATATATATCATTTTCTTCAGTTCTATTCTATAGTAAGGCTTTATAAGTCAAATTGAAATAGCGTTTTAGCATAACACCAATTTAACTAACGTTACAAAATGTCTAATACTTAATGTACCTTTGGTTTTCCTAGAAACAGCTTTTCCTATAATAATAAAACATGATCGTTGTTTGAAAAGCATATGACTTATCGACAAAACTTTTACTTAAATTAATATGTATAACTATAAAAACACTATTTTTCTACCTGTATTTTCAGAATTTTCCATTTTGATTTTTAAATTGACACATGCATGTTATTATTAACATATTTTGAACATAAAAGAAGAAATATTGATCATTTTGTCATGAAAACCTATTTGCAATTAATCATACATCGAAAGCACTGCACATTGTTTGATCTCACAATCAGCCGAGTTAAGAAATAATCAAAAATGAAAGTATTTATAAACAATCATTATGAAAAAGATCGCATTGTAAAAATGATTACAAGGGGCATAATTGAGGGAATTCACTCTCACCTTTTCACTTATACATATTATTTTATTCAAGTCGAATTGGAACAGCATTTTAACAAAACACAAAAAAAAACTGATGTTACAAAATATTTTAAACTTAATGTACCTTTGGTTTTCCTAGAAACAGCTTTTCCTATAGTAATAAAACATGATCAGTTGTTTGAAAAGCAGATGGCCTATCGCCAAATATTATTCTTAATCAATATTTATCATTATAAAAAGAGCTTAACAGAAAAATGGTCATTGTCAAAATGATTAAAAGAGACATAATTGAGTGTTTTGACTTTTGCATTTTCACTGATTTATATTATTAAAAATACCGCAAAACAAATAATATTACTTTCTAATCAAGAATGAACAATGAATAGTGCATCGATTAACTTGTAAACTGTTAAATTACTAAATTATTTAATGTACACATTTAATAATTTGACCAAAAGATATACTCTGTTAAAAATTTAAAATAAAATGGTATATTCAATCAACACATATTAATCAAGAACCTTATGACGTTAGCACTACCTACCTCTGGTTTTCTTAGGAGGAGCTTTCCCTTCAAAAGAAAAACATAATTTTTGGTTTGAATCTAGAAAGCAGATTCTATATGTAGCACAACTTTATTTACGAACAAATTGACTATCAAAATAGAGACTTAAGTTATTTTATACTGTGTCAAAGGCTCATGTTGTCTTCAATCGAAACTTATAGGAAAGGGTGTTTTCAAAATCTGAAATGTTATATTAATCTCAACAAAGATGGGCTTAGTTTATATTTTTACACCGAATTTATTCATATCAGGTCCCATATATATGATTCCAAGACTCCCATAGTAGGTCAAGGCGTTAGATAACACCATAATATAGTTCAAGGAATTAAATTGAACCCGATATGGAAACCCCTGTGTCCTGATACATATTTCACATCATTTTCAAGATAGAACCTTAAAATACTCTATAAATTTGAACCTGCTTAAATCTTTAACACACCAAAAAAACATAAACATGGAATTTTCTATAATTGGTGTTATTGTTTGACTGTTTTTATACATACAAATCTGAACATCCTTTCATGCTTGTTCAAAGAGCAGAGTTTATAACGTCACTCGTTTATTTGAGGCCTTGATATGGCCATATCAAGTCCACTTGCGAGGAAACAAATATATCAGGTCCATTATCAAAATATGATTTGAAATCTGTCCGCTGTTTCACTCAGGCAAATGTCAAATGACTGAAAAACGCTTAATGTGTGACAAAGAAGGATATTCCGTTTCCATGTTAATGATTACCTGAACTATAGACTCTGACTTCAGCAAGCTGCAAATATCCAGTTCCAGCCTGACTGACATACACATGTCGACCTTTTTTATTGTTGCATTTTATTGATATCTTTTGTCCACTTCTTCCAGGTCCTTTGAAGGACCCACACTTGATCTTTCTTTTACCATAACCAATGTGCACGGCAACATTTCTCATCCGCTTTGCTTGTAAAATTCAAAATTATCTATCAATAATCTATGTATATTTAATAAGTCATTTTATACCACTCCTCTCTTAACGTCAAGAGAAATTAATTCATTCCAACACATTTTTGTCAACACATTAAACTCTTAAAGGCATTTACACTAAAACAATTTGAAATGTGTAGATTAATGCAAGGAATAAATAAATAAGGTTACATAGTTTGAAGCAAAATGATTTATTTTTTCACACAACGATTACACCTACAGATGTTTGTACAAAACAATTCAAATTTCGATGTCACCTACCATATCGACCTTTTCTATTGAAGATCTCGATACGATTGATTGGATAAGTCTTTCCTAAATCAACTTTCCAAGATGGATTTCTTTGTCGTTTGCTATGGCTTATGGTGTTTAGATTTCCGTCAACTGCCTTTTTTGACGATTCTTTAGGTGACCATGTTGAACTCATCCAGGTGGCCTTTCTGAATGCCAAATTAGATTTTGAACCTAAAAATGAATAATAGTTTTTGTTTTAAGAATGGCAACACATGCTAACATTTTTTAACAAAACAAACAAACTAGGATGTCGAATAAGAAAAAAAAAGACATAAAAGAGAAATGGAAAATCTCAGAGGTTCTAACTTGATAAAGGATTAATGGTCTTTTTGCAGTTATTTGATTTAAAATGGTGGTTTGGCAATATCTTTTTCGCTTCAAAACTGCTTTCAAGTGCGATCTGTAAATCGGGAAGTAATATATAATACAATAAACAAAACACCACATACAGACACAATTCTTAGGAAAAAAGTATATTTCACAATCATAAATTTATTCATTCAAATATGTAAAACCATATTTTGTATAATCCGTTTCTATCAATAACTCATGAAAAAAATTCCATTTTGATTTTCAAATAGACAAGCATGTAATTATCGTCACCTACTGAACATAAACGAAAAAGACTGATAATTTTGTCATGAAAACCTATATTATGCCATTTATCATACATCGAAAGCACTGCACATTGTTTGATCTCCTAATCGGCAAAATTGAAAAAAGAATCAAATAGTAAGTAATTGAAATCAATATTATAAAAAAATAGCTGGACAGAAACATAGTCAATGTAAAAATGAGTACAAGAAACATAATTGAGAGTATTTACTCTTGCATTTTCACTGATATATATCATTTTCTTCAGTTCTATTCTATAGTAAGGCTTTATAAGTCAAATTGAAATAGCGTTTTAGCATAACACCAATTTAACTAACGTTACAAAATGTCTAATACTTAATGTACCTTTGGTTTTCCTAGAAACAGCTTTTCCTATAATAATAAAACATGATCGTTGTTTGAAAAGCATATGACTTATCGACAAAACTTTTACTTAAATTAATATGTATAACTATAAAAACACTATTTTTCTACCTGTATTTTCAGAATTTTCCATTTTGATTTTTAAATTGACACATGCATGTTATTATTAACATATTTTGAACATAAAAGAAGAAATATTGATCATTTTGTCATGAAACCCTATTTGCAATTAATCATACATCGAAAGCACTGCACATTGTTTGATCTCACAATCAGCCGAGTTAAGAAATAATCAAAAAATGAAAGTATTTATAAACAATCATTATGAAAAAGATCGCATTGTAAAAATGATTACAAGGGGCATAATTGAGGGAATTCACTCTCACCTTTTCACTTATACATACTATTTTATTCAAGTCGAATTGGAACAGCATTTTAACAAAACACAAAAAAAAACTGATGTTACAAAATATTTTAAACTTAATGTACCTTTGGTTTTCCTAGAAACAGCTTTTCCTATAGTAATAAAACATGATCAGTTGTTTGAAAAGCAGATGGCCTATCGCCAAATATTATTCTTAATCAATATTTATCATTATAAAAAGAGCTTAACAGAAAAATGGTCATTGTCAAAATGATTAAAAGAGACATAATTGAGTGTTTTGACTTTTGCATTTTCACTGATTTATATTATTAAAAATACCGCAAAACAAATAATATTAGTTTCTAATCAAGAATGAGCAATTAATAGTGCATCGATTAACTTGTAAACTGTTTAATTACTAAATTATTTAATATTAAATACGAAAGAATATGGAATATGTGCCAGAAAGACACGATCCACATACTGAAATGATTTTGATAAATGTACAATGCAAAATGTACACATTTAATAATTTGACCAAAAGATATACTCTGTTAAAAATTTAAAATAAAATGGTAAATTCAATCAACACATATTAATCAAGAACCTTATGACGTTAGCACTACCTACCTCTGGTTTTCTTAGGAGGAGCTTTCCCTTCAAAAGAAAAACATAATTTTTGGTTTGAATCTAGAAAGCAGATTCTATATGTAGCACAACTTTATTTACGAACAAATTGACTATCAAAATAGAGACTTAAGTTATTTTATACTGTGTCAAAGGCTCATGTTGTCTTCAATCGAAACTTATAGGAAAGGGTGTTTTCAAAATCTGAAATGTTATATTAATCTCAACAAAGATGGGCTTAGTTTATATTTTTACACCGAATTTATTCATATCAGGTCCCATATATATGATTCCAAGACTCCCATAGTAGGTCAAGGCGTTAGATAACACCATAATATAGTTCAAGGAATTAAATTGAACCCGATATGGAAACCCCTGTGTCCTGATACATATTTCACATCATTTTCAAGATAAAACCTTAAAATACTCTATAAATTTGAACCTGCTTAAATCTTTAACACACCAAAAAAACATAAACATTGAATTTTCTATAATTGGTGTTATTGTTTGACTGTTTTTATACATACAAATCTGAACATCCTTTCATGCTTGTTCAAAGAGCAGAGTTTATAACGTCACTCGTTTATTTGAGGCCTTGATATGGCCATATCAAGTCCACTTGCGAGGAAACAAATATATCAGGTCCATTATCAAAATATGGTTTGAAATCTGTCCGCTGTTTCACTCAGGCAAATGTCAAATGACTGGAAACGCTTAATGTGTGACAAAGAAGGATATTCCGTTTCCATGTTAATGATTACCTGAACTATAGACTCTGACTTCAGCAAGCTGCAAATATCCAGTTCCAGCCTGACTGACATACACATGTCGACCTTTTTTATTGTTGCATTTTATTGATATCTTTTGTCCACTTCTTCCAGGTCCTTTGAAGGACCCACACTTGATTTTTCTTTTACCATAACCAATGTGCACGGCAACATTTCTCATCCGCTTTGCTTGTAAAATTCAAAATTATCTATCAATAATCTATGTATATTTAATAAGTCATTTTATACCACTCCTCTCTCAACGTCAAGAGAAATTAAGTCATTCCAACACATTTTTGTCAACACATTAAACTCTTAAAGGCATTTACACTAAAACAATTTGAAATGTGTAGATTAATGCAAGGATTAAATAAATAAGGTTACATAGTTTGAAGCAAAATGATTTATTTTTTCACACAACGATTACACCTACAGATGTTTGTACAAAACAATTCAAATTTCGATGTCACCTACCATATCGACCTTTTCTATTGAAGATCTCGATACGATTGATTGGATAAGTCTTTCCTAAATCTACTTTCCAAGATGGATTTCTTTGTCGTTTGCTATGGCTTATGGTGTTTAGATTTCCGTCAACTGCCTTTTTTGACGATTCTTTAGGTGACCATGTTGAACTCATCCAGGTGGCCTTTCTGAATGCCAAATTATATTTTGAACCTAAAAATGAATAATAGTTTTTGTTTTAAGAATGGCAACACATGCTAACATTTTTTAACAAAACAAACAAACTAGGATGTCGAATAAGAAAAAAAAGACATAAAAGAGAAATGGAAAATCTCAGAGGTTCTAACTTGATAAAGGATTAATGGTCTTTTTGCAGTTATTTGATTTAAAATGGTGGTTTGGCAATATCTTTTTCGCTTCAAAACTGCTTTCAAGTGCGATCTGTAAATCGGGTAGTAATATATAATACAATAAACAAAACACCACCTACAGACACAATTCTTAGGAAAAAAGTATATTTCACAATCATAAATTTATTCATTCAAATATGTAAAACCATATTTTGTATAATCCGTTTCTATCAATAACTCATGAAAAAAATTCCATTTTGATTTTCAAATAGACAAGCATGTAATTATTATCACCTACTGAACATAAACGAAAAAGACTGATAATTTTGTCATGAAAACCTATATTATGCCATTTATCATACATCGAAAGCACTGCACATTGTTTGATCTCCTAATCGGCAAAATTGAAAAAAGAATCAAATAGTAAGTAATTGAAATCAATATTATAAAAAATAGCTGGACAGAAACATAGTCAATGTAAAAATGAGTACAAGAAACATAATTGAGAGTATTTACTCTTGCATTTTCACTGATATATATCATTTTCTTCAGTTCTATTCTATAGTAAGGCTTTATAAGTCAAATTGAAATAGCGTTTTAGCATAACACCAATTTAACTAACGTTACAAAATGTCTAATACTTAATGTACCTTTGGTTTTCCTAGAAACAGCTTTTCCTATAATAATAAAACATGATCGTTGTTTGAAAAGCATATGACTTATCGACAAAACTTTTACTTAAATTAATATGTATAACTATAATAACACTATTTTTCTACCTGTATTTTCAGAATTTTCCATTTTGATTTTTAAATTGACACATGCATGTTATTATTAACATGTTTTGAACATAAAAGAAGAAATATTGATCATTTTGTCATGAAAACCTATTTGCAATTAATCATACATCGAAAGCACTGCACATTGTTTGATCTCACAATCAGCCGAGTTAAGAAATAATCAAAAATGAAAGTATTTATAAACAATCATTATGAAAAAGATCTCATTGTAAAAATGATTACAAGGGACATAATTGAGGGAATTCACTCTCACCTTTTCACTTATACATAGTATTTTATTCAAGTCGAATTGGAACAGCATCTTAACAAAACACACAAAAAAACTGACGTAACAAAATATTTTAAACTTAATGTACCTTTGGTTTTCCTAGAAACAGCTTTTCCTATAGTAATAAAATATGATCAGTTGTTTGAAAAGCAGATGGCCTATCGCCAAATATTATTCTTAATCAATATTTATCATTATAAAAAGAGCTTAACAGAAAAATGGTCATTGTCAAAATGATTAAAAGAGACATAATTGAGTGTTTTGACTTTTGCAATTTCACTGATTTATATTATCAAAAATACCGCAAAACAAATAATATTAATTTCTAATCAAGAATGAACAATGAATAGTGCATCGATTAACTTGTAAACTGTTAAATTACTAAATTATTTAATGTACACATTTAATAATTTGACCAAAAGATATACTCTGTTAAAGATTTAAAATAAAATGGTATATTCAATCAACACATATTAATCAAGAACCTTATGACGTTAGCACTACCTACCTCTGGTTTTCTTAGGAGGAGCTTTCCCTTCAAAAGAAAAACATAATTTTCGGTTTGAATCTAGAAAGCAGATTCTATATGTAGCACAACTTTATTTACGAACAAATTGACTATCAAAATAGAGACTTAAGTTATTTTATACTGTGTCAAAGGCTCATGTTGTCTTCAATCGAAACTTATAGGAAAGGGTGTTTTCAAAATCTGAAATGTTATATTAATCTCAACAAAGATGGGCTTAGTTTATATTTTTACACCGAATTTATTCATATCAGGTCCCATATATATGATTCCAAGACTCCCATAGTAGGTCAAAGCGTTAGATAACACCATAATATAGTTCAAGGAATTAAATTGAACCCGATAAGGAAACCCCTGTGTCCTGATACATATTTCACATCATTTTCAAGATAAAACCTTAAAATACTCTATAAATTTGAACCTGCTTAAATCTTTAACACACCAAAAAACATAAACATTGAATTTTCTATAATTGGTGTTATTGTTTGACTGTTTTTATACATACAAATCTGAACATCATTTCATGCTTGTTCAAAGAGCAGAGTTTATAACGTCACTCGTTTATTTGAGGCCTTGATATGGCCATATCAAGTCCACTTGCGAGAAAACAAATATATCAGGTCCATTATCAAAATATGGTTTGAAATCTGTCCGCTGTTTCACTCAGGCAAATGTCAAATGACTGAAAAACGCTTAATGTGTGACAAAGAAGGATATTCCGTTTCCATGTTAATGATTACCTGAACTATAGACTCTGACTTCAGCAAGCTGCAAATATCCAGTTCCAGCCTGACTGACATACACATGTCGACCTTTTTTATTGTTGCATTTTATTGATATCTTTTGTCCACTTCTTCCAGGTCCTTTGAAGGACCCACACTTGATCTTTCTTTTACCATAACCAATGTGCACGGCAACATTTCTCATCCGCTTTGCTTGTAAAATTCAAAATTATCTATCAATAATCTATGTATATTTAATAAGTCATTTTATACCACTCCTCTCTCAACGTCAAGAGAAATTAATTCATTCCAACACATTTTTGTCAACACATTAAACTCTTAAAGGCATTTACACTAAAACAATTTGAAATGTGTAGATTCATGCAAGGAATAAATCAATAAGGTTACATAGTTTGAAGCAAAATGATTTATTTTTTCACACAACGATTACACCTACAGATGTTTGTACAAAACAATTCAAATTTCGATGTCACTTACCATATCGACCTTTTCTATTGAAGATCTCGATACGGTTGATTGGATAAGTCTTTCCTAAATCTACTTTCCAAGATGGATTTCTTTGTCGTTTGCTATGGCTTATGGTGTTGAGATTTCCGTCAACTGCCTTTTTTGACGATTCTTTAGGTGACCATGTTGAACTCATCCAGGTGGCCTTTCTGAATGCCAAATTAGATTTTGAACCTAAAAATGAATAATAGTTTTTGTTTTAAGAATGGCAACACATGCTAACATTTTTTAACAAAACAAACAAACTAGGATGTCGAATAAGAAAAAAAAGACATAAAAGAGAAATGGAAAATCTCAGAGGTTCTAACTTGATAAAGGATTAATGGTCTTTTTGCAGTTATTTGATTTAAAATGGTGGTTTGGCAATATCTTTTTCGCTTCAAAACTGCTTTCAAGTGCGATCTGTAAATCGGGTAGTAATATATAATACAATAAACAAAACACCAATTAGAGAAACAATTCTTAGGAAAAAAGTATATTTCACAATCATAAATTTATTCATTCAAATATGTAAAACCATATTTTGTATAATCCGTTTCTATCAATAACTCATGAAATAAATTCCATTTTGATTTTCAAATAGACAAGCATGTAATTATCGTCACCTACTGAACATAAACGAAAAAAGACTGATAATTTTGTCATGAAAACCTACATTATGCCATTTATCATACATCGAAAGCACTGCACATTGTTTGATCTCCTAATCGGCAAAATTGAAAAAGAATCAAATAGTAAGTAATTGAAATCAATATTATAAAAAATTACAGAAACATAGTCAATGTAAAAATGAGTACAAGAAACATAATTGAGAGTATTTACTCTTGCATTTTCACTGATATATATCATTTTCTTCAGTTCTATTCTATAGTAAGGCTTTATAAGTCAAATTGAAATAGCGTTTTAGCATAACACCAAATTAACTAACGTTACAAAATGTCTAATACTTAATGTACCTTTGGTTTTCCTAGAAACAGCTTTTCCTATAATAATAAAACATGATCGTTGTTTGAAAAGCATATGACTTATCGACAAAACTTTTACTTAAATTAATATGTATAACTATAAAAACACTATTTTTCTACCTGTATTTTCAGAATTTTCCATTTTGATTTTTAAATTGACACATGCATGTTATTATTAACATGTTTTGAACATAAAAGAAGAAATATTGATCATTTTGTCATGAAAACCTATTTGCAATTAATCATACATCGAAAGCACTGCACATTGTTTGATCCCACAATCAGCCGAGTTAAGAAATAATCAAAAATGAAAGTATTTATAAACTATCATTATGAAAAAGATCGCATTGTAAAAATGATTACAAGGGGCATAATTGAGGGAATTCACTCTCACCTTTTCACTTATACATATTATTTTATTCAAGTCGAATTGGAACAGCATTTTAACAAAACACACAAAAAAAAACTAATGTTACAAAATATTTTAAACTTAATGTACCTTTGGTTTTCCTAGAAACAGCTTTTCCTATAGTAATAAAACATGATCAGTTGTTTGAAAAGCAGATGGCCTATCGCCAAATATTATTCTTAATCAATATTTATCATTATAAAAAGAGCTTAACAGAAAAATGGTCATTGTCAAACTGATAAAAAGAGACATAATTGAGTGTTTTGACTTTTGCATTTTCACTGATTTATATTGTTAAAAATACCACAAAACAAATAATATTACTTTCTAATCAAGAATGAACAATGAATAGTGCATCGATTAACTTGTAAACTGTTAAATTACTAAATTATTTAATGTACACATTTGATAATTTGACCAAAAGATATACTCTGTTAAAAATTTAGAATAAAATGGTATATTCAATCAACACATATTAATCAAGAACCTTATGACGTTAGCACTACCTACCTCTGGTTTTCTTAGGAGGAGCTTTCCCTTCAAAAGAAAAACATAATTTTTGGTTTGAATCTAGAAAGCAGATTCTATATGTAGCACAACTTTATTTACGAACAAATTGACTATCAAAATAGAGACTTAAGTTATTTTATACTGTGTCAAAGGCTCATGTTGTCTTCAATCGAAACTTATAGGAAAGGGTGTTTTCAAAATCTGAAATGTTATATTAATCTCAACAAAGATGGGCTTAGTTTATATTTTTACACCGAATTTATTCATATCAGGTCCCATATATATGATTCCAAGACTCCCATAGTAGGTCAAAGCGTTAGATAACACCATAATATAGTTCAAGGAATTAAATTGAACCCGATAAGGAAACCCCTGTGTCCTGATACATATTTCACATCATTTTCAAGATAAAACCTTAAAATACTCTATAAATTTGAACCTGCTTAAATCTTTAACACACCAAAAAAACATAAACATTGAATTTTCTATAATTGGTGTTATTGTTTGACTGTTTTTATACATACAAATCTGAACATCATTTCATGCTTGTTCAAAGAGCAGAGTTTATAACGTCACTCGTTTATTTGAGGCCTTGATATGGCCATATCAAGTCCACTTGCGAGAAAACAAATATATCAGGTCCATTATCAAAATATGGTTTGAAATCTGTCCGCTGTTTCACTCAGGCAAATGTCAAATGACTGAAAAACGCTTAATGAGTGACAAAGAAGGATATTCCGTTTCCATGTTAATGATTACCTGAACTATAGACTCTGACTTCAGCAAGCTGCAAATATCCAGTTCCAGCCTGACTGACATACACATGTCGACCTTTTTTATTGTTGCATTTTATTGATATCTTTTGTCCACTTCTTCCAGGTCCTTTGAAGGACCCACACTTGATCTTTCTTTTACCATAACCAATGTGCACGGCAACATTTCTCATCCGCTTTGCTTGTAAAATTCAAAATTATCTATCAATAATCTATGTATATTTAATAAGTCATTTTATACCACTCCTCTCTCAACGTCAAGAGAAATTAATTCATTCCAACACATTTTTGTCAACACATTAAACTCTTAAAGGCATTTACACTAAAACAATTTGAAATGTGTAGATTCATGCAAGGAATAAATCAATAAGGTTACATAGTTTGAAGCAAAATGATTTATTTTTTCACACAACGATTACACCTACAGATGTTTGTACAAAACAATTCAAATTTCGATGTCACTTACCATATCGACCTTTTCTATTGAAGATCTCGATACGGTTGATTGGATAAGTCTTTCCTAAATCTACTTTCCAAGATGGATTTCTTTGTCGTTTGCTATGGCTTATGGTGTTGAGATTTCCGTCAACTGCCTTTTTTGACGATTCTTTAGGTGACCATGTTGAACTCATCCAGGTGGCCTTTCTGAATGCCAAATTAGATTTTGAACCTAAAAATGAATAATAGTTTTTGTTTTAAGAATGGCAACACATGCTAACATTTTTTAACAAAACAAACAAACTAGGATGTCGAATAAGAAAAAAAAGACATAAAAGAGAAATGGAAAATCTCAGAGGTTCTAACTTGATAAAGGATTAATGGTCTTTTTGCAGTTATTTGATTTAAAATGGTGGTTTGGCAATATCTTTTTCGCTTCAAAACTGCTTTCAAGTGCGATCTGTAAATCGGGTAGTAATATATAATACAATAAACAAAACACCAATTAGAGAAACAATTCTTAGGAAAAAAGTATATTTCACAATCATAAATTTATTCATTCAAATATGTAAAACCATATTTTGTATAATCCGTTTCTATCAATAACTCATGAAATAAATTCCATTTTGATTTTCAAATAGACAAGCATGTAATTATCGTCACCTACTGAACATAAACGAAAAAAGACTGATAATTTTGTCATGAAAACCTACATTATGCCATTTATCATACATCGAAAGCACTGCACATTGTTTGATCTCCTAATCGGCAAAATTGAAAAAGAATCAAATAGTAAGTAATTGAAATCAATATTATAAAAAATTACAGAAACATAGTCAATGTAAAAATGAGTACAAGAAACATAATTGAGAGTATTTACTCTTGCATTTTCACTGATATATATCATTTTCTTCAGTTCTATTCTATAGTAAGGCTTTATAAGTCAAATTGAAATAGCGTTTTAGCATAACACCAAATTAACTAACGTTACAAAATGTCTAATACTTAATGTACCTTTGGTTTTCCTAGAAACAGCTTTTCCTATAATAATAAAACATGATCGTTGTTTGAAAAGCATATGACTTATCGACAAAACTTTTACTTAAATTAATATGTATAACTATAAAAACACTATTTTTCTACCTGTATTTTCAGAATTTTCCATTTTGATTTTTAAATTGACACATGCATGTTATTATTAACATGTTTTGAACATAAAAGAAGAAATATTGATCATTTTGTCATGAAAACCTATTTGCAATTAATCATACATCGAAAGCACTGCACATTGTTTGATCTCACAATCAGCCGAGTTAAGAAATAATCAAAAATGAAAGTATTTATAAACTATCATTATGAAAAAGATCGCATTGTAAAAATGATTACAAGGGGCATAATTGAGGGAATTCACTCTCACCTTTTCACTTATACATATTATTTTATTCAAGTCGAATTGGAACAGCATTTTAACAAAACACAAAAAAAAAAACTAATGTTACAAAATATTTTAAACTTAATGTACCTTTGGTTTTCCTAGAAACAGCTTTTCCTATAGTAATAAAACATGATCAGTTGTTTGAAAAGCAGATGGCCTATCGCCAAATATTATTCTTAATCAATATTTATCATTATAAAAAGAGCTTAACAGAAAAATGGTCATTGTCAAACTGATAAAAAGAGACATAATTGAGTGTTTTGACTTTTGCATTTTCACTGATTTATATTGTTAAAAATACCACAAAACAAATAATATTACTTTCTAATCAAGAATGAACAATGAATAGTGCATCGATTAACTTGTAAACTGTTAAATTACTAAATTATTTAATGTACACATTTGATAATTTGACCAAAAGATATACTCTGTTAAAAATTTAGAATAAAATTGTATATTCAATCAACACATATTAATCAAGAACCTTATGACGTTAGCACTACCTACCTCTGGTTTTCTTAGGAGGAGCTTTCCCTTCAAAAGAAAAACATAATTTTTGGTTTGAATCTAGAAAGCAGATTCTATATGTAGCACAACTTTATTTACGAACAAATTGACTATCAAAATAGAGACTTAAGTTATTTTATACTGTGTCAAAGGCTCATGTTGTCTTCAATCGAAACTTATAGGAAAGGGTGTTTTCAAAATCTGAAATGTTATATTAATCTCAACAAAGATGGGCTTAGTTTATATTTTTACACCGAATTTATTCATATCAGGTCCCATATATATGATTCCAAGACTCCCATAGTAGGTCAAAGCGTTAGATAACACCATAATATAGTTCAAGGAATTAAATTGAACCCGATATGGAAACCCCTGTGTCCTGATACATATTTCACATCATTTTCAAGATAAAACCTTAAAATACTCTATAAATTTGAACCTGCTTAAATCTTTAACACACCAAAAAAACATAAACATTGAATTTTCTATAATTGGTGTTATTGTTTGACTGTTTTTATACATACAAATCTGAACATCATTTCATGCTTGTTCAAAGAGCAGAGTTTATAACGTCACTCGTTTATTTGAGGCCTTGATATGGCCATATCAAGTCCACTTGCGAGGAAACAAATATATCAGGTCCATTATCAAAATATGGTTTGAAATCTGTCCGCTGTTTCACTCAGGCAAATGTCAAATGACTGAAAAACGCTTAATGTGTGACAAAGAAGGATATTCCGTTTCCATGTTAATGATTACCTGAACTATAGACTCTGACTTCAGCAAGCTGCAAATATCCAGTTCCAGCCTGACTGACATACACATGTCGACCTTTTTTATTGTTGCATTTTATTGATATCTTTTGTCCACTTCTTCCAGGTCCTTTGAAGGACCCACACTTGATCTTTCTTTTACCATAACCAATGTGCACGGCAACATTTCTCATCCGCTTTGCTTGTAAAATTCAAAATTATCTATCAATAATCTATGTATATTTAATAAGTCATTTTATACCACTCCTCTCTCAACGTCAAGAGAAATTAATTGATTCCAACACATTTTTGTCAACACATTAAACTCTTAAAGGCATTTACACTAAAACAATTTGAAGTGTGTAGATTCATGCAAGGAATAAATCAATAAGGTTACATAGTTTGAAGCAAAATGATTTATTTTTTCACACAACGATTACACCTACAGATGTTTATACAAAACAATTCAAATTTCGATGTCACCTACCATATCGACCTTTTCTATTGAAGATCTCGATACGGTTGATTGGATAAGTCTTTCCTAAATCTACTTTCCAAGATGGATTTCTTTGTCGTTTGCTATGGCTTATGGTGTTGAGATTTCCGTCAACTGCCTTTTTTGACGATTCTTTAGGTGACCATGTTGAACTCATCCAGGTGGCCTTTCTGAATGCCAAATTAGATTTTGAACCTAAAAATGAATAATAGTTTTTGTTTTAAGAATGGCAACACATGCTAACATTTTTTAACAAAACAAACAAACTAGGATGTCGAATAAGAAAAAAAAGACATAAAAGAGAAATGGAAAATCTCAGAGGTTCTAACTTGATAAAGGATTAATGGTCTTTTTGCAGTTATTTGATTTAAAATGGTGGTTTGGCAATATCTTTTTCGCTTCAAAACTGCTTTCAAGTGCGATCTGTAAATCGGGTAGTAATATATAATACAATAAACAAAACACCAATTAGAGACACAATTCTTAGGAAAAAAGTATATTTCACAATCATAAATTTATTCATTCAAATATGTAAAACCATATTTTGTATAATCCGTTTCTATCAATAACTCATGAAAAAAATTCCATTTTGATTTTCAAATAGACAAGCATGTAATTATTATCACCTACTGAACATAAACGAAAAAGACTGATAATTTTGTCATGAAAACCTATATTATGCCATTTATCATACATCGAAAGCACTGCACATTGTTTGATCTCCTAATCGGCAAAATTGAAAAAAGAATCAAATAGTAAGTAATTGAAATCAATATTATAAAAAATAGCTGGACAGAAACATAGTCAATGTAAAAATGAGTACAAGAAACATAATTGAGAGTATTTACTCTTGCATTTTCACTGATATATATCATTTTCTTCAGTTCTATTCTATAGTAAGGCTTTATAAGTCAAATTGAAATAGCGTTTTAGCATAACACCAATTTAACTAACGTTACAAAATGTCTAATACTTAATGTACCTTTGGTTTTCCTAGAAACAGCTTTTCCTATAATAATAAAACATGATCGTTGTTTGAAAAGCATATGACTTATCGACAAAACTTTTACTTAAATTAATATGTATAACTATAAAAACACTATTTTTCTACCTGTATTTTCAGAATTTTCCATTTTGATTTTTAAATTGACACGTGCATGTTATTATTAACATATTTTGAACATAAAAGAAGAAATATTGATCATTTCGTCTTGAAAACCTATTTGCAATTAATCATACATCGAAAGCACTGCACATTGTTTGATCTCACAATCAGCCGAGTTAAGAAATAATCAAAAATGAAAGTATTTATAAACAATCATTATGAAAAAGATCGCATTGTAAAAATGATTACAAGGGGCATAATTGAGGGAATTTACTCTCACCTTTTCACTTATACATATTAAACGTAGCTTTATCAAAAAGAATGGAAAACGCTGGTACAAGTATTTGGTAGTCGGTTATAAAAAGACTTACTTTGTCATCCAAGAGTATAGCAAGAAAAACAAATTTACAGAAGATCAAATAATAGAAATGCTCAACTTTCTAATCGACAACATATTTGTACAGTTTGGTGGACGTGTTTTTCAGCAAACAATAGGTATCCCAATGGGCACAAATTGTGCACCATTGCTTGCCGATTTGTTTTTTCATTCATATGAAGCAGACTTCTTACAATCACTTCTAGACAAAAAGGACCGCAAACTTGCTTTATCCTTCAATCTCACATTTCGTTATATTGATGATGTCCTTTCACTAAACAATCCTCGATTTGGTGACTATTTACATGTCATATATCCGAAGGAACTTGAGGTAAAGGACACTACAAATTGTAGGAGGTCTGCTTCATATTTGGATCTATTTCTCGAAATTGACACACAAGGAAGGCTTTGTACAAAGCTCTATGACAAACGTGATGACTTCAACTTTCCAATAGTTAACTTTCCCTTTCTGTGTAGCAACATTCCGTCCGCTCCAGCATATGGAGTTTACGTATCACAATTGATTCGTAATTCCAGAGCATGTGGGGAGTACAACGACTTCCTTGATAGAGCTACACGGCTGACAAGCAAATTGTTAACACAGGGGTACGTTACTCCCAGGTTGTTGTCATCACTCAAGAAATTTTACGGACGACATCATGTGCTTGTATGCAAATACGGGATTTCTATCTCTCAGATGAGCACAGATGTTGGTTTGACATAGAGTTTTGTAATGTCATCCTTTCCGGATTTGACCAACACTTAATCGATCTTTGGCAACGTGACGGATGTGCTATAGCAAGCAGGAACTGCTTACTCTTCCGGAGCACCTGAGTTCACTCTCGTTTCGACTTGAGTTCGCGTTGCTGAATGCGGTTTTGTTGTTATGTGTGTGTGTTTTATGTTGTTATGTGGTTTGTTTTGTTGTGATGATTTTTTGTCTGCCAGTTTTGTCTTTGTCTTCACGGTTTTATGATACTGATTACCCCTTTGGTACACCTTTGCTTCTATTTTATTCAAGTCGAATAGGAACAGCATTTTAACAAAACACAAAAAAAGCCGATGTTACAAAATATTTTAAACTTAATGTACCTTTGGTTTTCCTAGAAACAGCTTTTCCTATAGTAATAAAACATGATCAGTTGTTTGAAAAGCAGATGGCCTATCGCCAAATATTATTCTTAATCAATATCTATTATTATAAAAAAAGCTTAACAGAAAAATGGTCATTGTCAAAATGATTAAAAGAGACATAATTGAGTGTTTTGACTTTTGCATTTTCACTGATTTATATTACTAAAAATACAGCAAAACAAATAATATTACTTTCTAATCAAGAATGAACAATGAATAGTGCATCGATTAACTTGTAAACTGTTAAATTACTAAATTATTTAATGTACACATTTAATAATTTGACCAAAAGATATACTCTGTTAAAAATTTAAAATAAAATGGTATATTCAATCAACACATATTAATCAAGAACCTTATGACGTTAGCACTACCTACCTCTGGTTTTCTTAGGAGGAGCTTTCCCTTCAAAAGAAAAACATAATTTTTGGTTTGAATCTAGAAAGCAGATTCTATATGTAGCACAACTTTATTTACGAACAAATTGACTATCAAAATAGAGACTTAAGTTATTTTATACTGTGTCAAAGGCTCATGTTGTCTTCAATCGAAACTTATAGGAAAGGGTGTTTTCAAAATCTGAAATGTTATATTAATCTCAACAAAGATGGGCTTAGTTTATATTTTTACACCGAATTTATTCATATCAGGTCCCATATATATGATTCCAAGACTCCCATAGTAGGTCAACCACAATATAGATCAAGGAACTAAATTGAACCCGATTTGAAAACCCCTGTGTCCTGATACATATTTCACATCATTTTCAAGATAAAACCTTAAAATACTCTATAAATTTGAACCTGTTTAAATCTTTAACACACCAAAAAAACATAAACATTGAATTTTCTATAATTGGTGTTATTGTTTGACTGTTTTTATACATACAAATCTGAACATCATTTCATGCTTGTTCAAAGAGCAGAGTTTATAACGTCACTCGTTTATTTGAGGCCTTGATATGGCCATATCAAGTCCACTTGCGAGGAAACAAATATATCAGGTCCATTATCAAAATATGGTTTGAAATCTGTCCGCTGTTTCACTCAGGCAAATGTCAAATGACTGAAAAACGCTTAATGTGTGACAAAGAAGGATATTCCGTTTCCATGTTAATGATTACCTGAACTATAGACTCTGACTTCAGCAAGCTGCAAATATCCAGTTCCAGCCTGACTGACATACACATGTCGACCTTTTTTATTGTTGCATTTTATTGATATCTTTTGTCCACTTCTTCCAGGTCCTTTGAAGGACCCACACTTGATCTTTCTTTTACCATAACCAATGTGCACGGCAACATTTCTCATCCGATTTGCTTGTAAAATTCAAAATTATCTATCAATAATCTATGTATATTTAATAAGTCATTTTATACCACTCCTCTCTCAACGTCAAGAGAAATTAATTCATTCCAACACATTTTTGTCAACACATTAAACTCTTCAAGGCATTTACACTAAAACAATTGAAATGTGTAGATTAATGCAAGGAATTAATAAATAAGGTTACATAGTTTGAAACAAAATGATTAACTTTTTCACACAACGATTACACCTACAGATGTTTGTACAAAACAATTCAAATTTCGATGTCACCTACCATATCGACCTTTTCTATTGAAGATCTCGATACGATTGATTGGATAAGTCTTTCCTAAATCTACTTTCCAAGATGGATTTCTTTGTCGTTTGCTATGGCTTATGGTCTTTAGATTTCCGTCAACTGCCTTTTTTGACGATTCTTTAGGTGACCATGTTGAACTCATCCAGGTGGCCTTTCTGAATGCCAAATTAGATTTTGAACCTAAAAATGAATAATAGTTTTTGTTTTAAGAATGGTAACACAAGCTAACATTTTTTAACAAAACAAACAAACTAGGATGTCGAATAAGAAAAAAAAGACATAAAAGAGAAATGGAAAATCTCAGAGGTTCTAACTTGATAAAGGTATTAATGGTCTTTTTGCAGTTACTTGATTTAAAATGGTGGTTTGGCAATATCTTTTTCGCTTCAAAACTCCTTTCAAGTGCGATCTGTAAATCGGGTAGTAATATATAATACAAAAAACAAAACACCAATTAGAGACACAATTCTTAGGAAAAAAGTATATTTCACAATCATAAATTTATTCATTCAAATATGTAAAAACCATATTTTGTATAATCCGTTTCTATCAATACCTCATAAAAAAAAATCCCATTTTGATTTTCAAATACATGAAATAGACAAGCATGTTATTATTATCACCTACTGAACATAAACGAAAAAAGACTGATAATTTTGTCATGAAAACCTATATTATGCCATTTATCATTTATCGAAAGCACTGCACATTGTTTGATCTCCTAATAGGCAAAATTGAAAAAGAATCAAATAGTAAGTAATTGAAATCAATATTATAAAAAATAGCTGGACAGAAACATAGTCAATGTAAAAATGAGTACAAGAAACATAATTGAGAGTATTTACTATTGCATTTTCACTGTTATATATCATTTTCTTCAGTTCTATTCTATAGTAAGGCTTTATAAGTCAAATTGAAATAGCGTTTTAGCATAACACCAAATTAACTAACGTTACAAAATGTCTAATACTTAATGTACCTTTGGTTTTCCTAGAAACAGCTTTTCCTATAATAATAAAACATGATCGTTGTTTGAAAAGCATATGACTTATCGACAAAACTTTTACTTAATAAAGGTAATAACAAAATTACCGAACTTGAATGATCAATCTCATAGTCCAGGGAAAATGACAAAAACGAATCAGTCATACCAGAGAACTGGTGGATCGCAATGGTCCTGACTTGGTACAGGCATTTCAAACGAAATGGTGGGTTAAACCAGGTTTTATGGCGCCAAACCTCCCTCTTCCATTGCGATCTTAGGATCCGGTAATGACCATAGAACCAACATTGTTGTGAGACACAATAGGGATATTGAGGTGATCATCTCAGTACAGCAGACCAGTCAAACACTAATTAAAACAATTAACTATCATATCTTTTAACTCAATTTTGAACTTTTCTACTAGTGGCTGATAACGAAGAAAGAATTTTTTTAGTGATCGTATAAGACGTATTTTCTTATAGCCCTGCTTCAAAAGTCGGTCACGAAGAAACCGGTGTCTGATCAAAAAATCTGTGAAATGTGTGCAAGCTCTGGCATATCGAATAAGTTGAGAAATATAAACACCGTATGCAGGAGAAGTAGGTATATTGCTCTGTACATTAAATTAATATGTACAACTATAAAAACACTATTTTTCTACCTGTATTTTCAGAATTTTCCATTTTGATTTTTAAATTGACACATGCATGTTATTATTAACATATTTTGAACATAAAAGAAGAAAATATTGGTCATTTTGTAACGAAAACCTATTTGAAATTAATCATACATCGAAAGCACTGCACATTGTTTGATCTCACAATCAGCCGAGTTAAGAAAGAATCAAAAATGAAAGTATTTATAAACAATCATTATGAAAAAGATCGCATTGTAAAAATGATTACAAGGGGCATAATTGAGGGAATTCACTCTCACCTTTTCACTTATACATATTATTTTATTCAAGTCGAATTGGAACAGCATTTTAACAAAACACAAAAAAAAAACTAACGTTACAAAATATTTTAAACTTAATGTACCTTTGGTTTTCCTAGAAGCAGCTTTTCCTATAGTAATAAAACATGATCAGTTGTTTGAAAAGCAGATGGCCTATCGCCAAATATTATTCTTAATCAATATTTATCATTATAAAAAGAGCTTAACAGAAAAATGGTCATTGTCAAAATGATTAAAAAAGACATAATTGAGTGTTTTGACTCTCGCATTTTCACTGATTTATATTATTTTCTTCACTTCTACTCTATAGTATAGCTTTATGTGAATAAGACGAATGCATAAAAATACCGCAAAACAAATAATATAACTTTCTAAATTCTAATCAAGAATGAACAATGAATAGTGCATCGATTAACTTGTAAACTGTTAAATTACTAAATTATTTAATGTACACATTTAATAATTTGACCAAAAGATATACTCTGATAAAAATTTAAAATAAAATGGTATATTCAATCAACACATATTAATCAAGAACCTTATGACGTTAGCACTACCTACCTCTGGTTTTCTTAGGAGGAGCTTTCCCTTCAAAAGAAAAACATAATTTTTGGTTTGAATCTAGAAAGCAGATTCTATATGTAGCACAACTTTATTTACGAACAAATTGACTATCAAAATAGAGACTTAAGTTATTTTATACTGTGTCAAAGGCTCATGTTGTCTTCAATCGAAACTTATAGGAAAGGGTGTTTTCAAAATCTGAAATGTTATATTAATCTCAACAAAGATGGGCTTAGTTTATATTTTTTTATACATACAAATCTGAACATCCTTTCACGCTTGTTCAAAGAGCAGAGTTTATAACGTCACTCGTTTATTTGAGGCCTTGGTATGGCCATATCAAGTCCACTTGCGAGGAAACAAATATATCAGGTCATTGATCAAAATATGGTTTGAAATCTGTCCGCTATTTCACTCAGGCAAATGTCAAATGACTGAAAAACGCTTAATGTGTGACAAAGAAGGATATTCCGTTTCCATGTTAATGATTACCTGAACTATAGACTCTGACTTCAGCAAGCTGCAAATATCCAGTTCCAGCCTGACTGACATACACATGTCGACCTTTTTTATTGTTGCATTTTATTGATATCTTTTGTCCACTTCTTCCAGGTCCTTTGAAGGACCCACACTTGATCTTTCTTTTACCATAACCAATGTGCACGGCAACATTTCTCATCCGATTTGCTTGTAAAATTCAAAATTATCTATCAATAATCTATGTATATTTAATAAGTCATTTTATACCACTCCTCTCTCAACGTCAAGAGAAATTAATTCATTCCAACACATTTTTGTCAACACATTAAACTCTTAAAGGCATTTACACTAAAACAATTTGAAATGTGTAGATTAATGCAAGGAATGAATAAATAAGGTTACATAGTTTGAAACAAAATGATTTATTTTTTCACACAACGATTACACCTACAGATGTTTGTACAAAACAATTCAAATTACGATGTCACCTACCATATCGACCTTTTCTATTGAAGATCTCGATACGATTGATTGGATAAGTCTTTCCTAAATCTACTTTCCAAGATGGATTTCTTTGTCGTTTGCTATGGCTTATGGTGATTAGATTTCCGTCAACTGCCTTTTTTGACGATTCTTCAGGTGACCATGTTGAACTCATCCAGGTGGCCTTTCTGAATGCCAAATTAGATTTTGAACCTAAAAATGAATAATAGTTTTTGTTTCAAGAATGGCAACACATGCTAACATTTTTTAACAAAACAAACAAACTAGGATGTCGAATAAAAAAAAAAACAACATAAAAGAGAAATGGAAAATCTCAGAGGTTCTAACTTGATAAAGGATTAATGGTCTTTTTGCAGTTATTTGATTTAAAATGGTGGTTTGGCAATATCTTTTTCGCTTCAAAACTGCTTTCAAGTGCGATCTGTAAATCGGTAGTAATATATAATAAAATAAACAAAACACCAATTAGAGACACAATTCTTAGGAAAAAAGCATATTTCACAATCATAAATTTATTCATTTAAATATGTAAAACCCTATTTTGTATAATCCGTTTCTATCAATAACTCATGAAAAAAATTCCATTTTGATTTTCAAATAGACAAGCATGTAATTATTATCACCTACTGAACATAAACGAAAAAAGACTGATAATTTTGTCATGAAAACCTATATTATGCAATTTATCATACATCAAAAGCACTGCACATTGTTTGATGTCCCAATCGGCAGAATTGAAATAGAATAATTGAAAACATTATTATAAAGAATAGTTGATCAAAAACATAGTCAATGTAAAAAAAAAATACGAGGGACATAATATTGACGAAATTTACTCTTGGATTTTCACTGATATATATTATTTTCTTTTTTTTAACAATCATATCACTTTATTAGTGCATGCTGATAATAATGATAATAATAAGTACAAAGCGTACAGCTTTCACTTTGTACTCCCTCTATTTTAATTACTGAACAACTAGGTTATTGTTCAATAAAGATTTTGTTATAGTTTTTAGATTTATAAGATTTTAAGATTTAGGATTTTATTTATACTCTCAGACACATACATAGTTGTGTAACATGAGGTCAATTTACAATATAGATATAGATAACGACACGGAACAAAATGTCAACAGATAAATAAACAAAAATGGGAAGAAGATATAATCAAGTATTAATCTTATAACATAATAGATATTTTTCTAACAAAAATTGACAACTTTTTCAATACCATCACATTGCAGAAAGATAGTAAACCAGCAAAATTTGTTAGATTGGGATGTTTACAGTAATATGCCGCCAAATATTTTTGTCGTAGGTATTTTATATCGGTATGGTTGCACAAAAATAATATATGAAATTCGTCTCCAATTCCCTCATTACAAAAGCAACATAATCTAAGGTGCTTTGGTATATTGTACCATCTACCTTTTGCGATTGGCATATGTAGATTAGATGTACGTAATTTTGTGAGCCATATTCGGTGATATTCCGGGAGTTTTAATAGATAATTTTCTATACTAAAAGATTCTTTAAATAAAGAGTAAAATTCGCCTCTTGAAGAATTTGAGATATCGCTATGCCAGGATTGAATGAATTGATCTTGCAAGACTTGCTTTACATTCAGCATATTCAAAAAAGGATACTGATTATGGAACATACCACTTTGGCCTACTTCATCGAAAATTTTCTGAAGGTGCTTTATCCATTTAAACTCTTTTGTTTTTGTCGAAGAGAGCTTAAACATCAGTCGGTACAGAGAATTGCTAAGTTCATTTTCCTTCTGTACCAGTCTGGACCAGAAAGAAATCATTTTTGTCTTTACTTGTATACTTAGGGGAAATCTTCCAAGTTCTCCGTATACCATATAGTTTGGGGTGGTACTTCTTACCCTAAGTATTCTCTTACAGAACTTCAAATGCACTTGTTCTAATTTGTCAATGTTTTCAAAGCCCCAGACTCCCGATCCATATAACAAAATAGGTTCTATTATACAATCAAACATCTTAAGTTGTAGATCAATACTTATATTTTCATTTTGAATTAACTTATAGATACTAAACAGCGCTTTCTGCGACTGTTCCACTGTCTTGTTACGAGTTTCTATAAAGCAGCCGTTGTATTTAAAAACAACGCCAAGATATGTAAACGAGTCAACTATTTCAATTTGTTCATTACCAAAATAAAAATCAATATTTTGCCTGGCTTTCCGCTTGCTAAATATGATAATTTTTGTTTTGTTGATATTAACCTTGAGTTTCCAACGATCACAATAATTTTGAAATGTTTTGACATCCTAGACATTCCTATATAAGACATAACTATTTCGTACAGTGGTGCTCCAAAAAAGGTGTGTTTATATATAACTATTATTAGATGTCACACTTGTTAGTTTCCGGTAAAAATGAAATTTAAAAAAAGACCATGTGGATACCGCATTTTTCTATTAATTGAGTGTCTGTAAATGAGAATTATTGAAATAATAATTCGTTGTTAGGTAGGATAAAGTGTAAGAGTTTCAATTTCAACATTTTGTTGAAGACATGAAAATATAAATTTCAACATCATTGAGAAATCTATTGAGGTGTTGAAAAAATCATTAAAATTTTAAGAAACTTAATTGGTTTTTAAGTTAAGTTTTTATGCTTAATAAGTAGATTGTAAATTTCTTTTACTTTAATTGTACTGTTAAATTGATGTTTAATACGAATTTTTAATGTTGGGACCTTTTGAATACTAGTATTTACATTGGTTTTAGTAGAAGATTCTGACTTTAAAGTTGTATAAATGTTATAAATTTATTGCCCCATATAACTTGCTTACGGATCTCTAAAAAGCTATTTTGGTTATTTTTGTTTCACCTTTATTATTTTTAATCCAAGATTTTATAATTTCTTGATAAAGCTTTTCAAATTTATTTTCTTGTGAGCACCTAAATTCATTTGAAAAATTGAGTATTTATATGCGAATTGATTGAAATAAAATTCCGGTATAACTTTTAAGTTCCCCTCTGATGTATCACATAGTTTTAGCATCCAATTTATGTGGATTGCCTGTATATAGGCATCAATGTCTGTCATATTCAAGCCACTTTTCACATAAGGTTGTGCCATTATTTAACGTTATACTCTATCTCGCTTAGAATTCCAAATGAAATTGTAAGCTAATGTTTTAAATTTCTGAAGAGCTTCATTTGATTGTATTAAATACCAAAATAGGTTAAGCTTGGGAGTATAAGAGATTTAAAACCGTTATTCTTCTAAGAATACTTAGGTTTCTTTTATTCCAGTTTGAAATGGTTTTTTCACACTTTGAGAATTGTCGAACCAAATTCAGTTTATTGCATTCTTTACTGTCATATCAAAAGGAGAAACCTAAACATGAAATGGATTTGGTACACCAGTTTATATTTTCAAGTTTATCTTTACTTTGTTAAATACGGTCAAGCCAAATTATTTCTATTTTATTCCTGTTAAGAACTAGTCCTGTTAAGGAACAAGAGGTTTCAATGATATTTATGGAGAAAGTTATGTCTTTTTTTGAGCTTAGAAAAAGAGTAATATTATCAGCCAATTTACATAAATTTAGAGTGTCAAAAGTCCGAAAGGGCAACGACGAAACCGGTAAACACGAACAAGAACAGCACCACAAAATCAACCGAACGGAAATCAACAACGCGAACTCAAGTCGTAACATGGGTGAAATCATGTGCTCCGGAAGAGTAAGCGGTTCCTGCCTGCTATAGCACATCCGTCGTGTTGCTAATTTCCAATGCAGTGTGTCAAATCCAGTAGAGAACGACAAAACAAATTTCTACAATAAACGAAAATCTCTACTCATTTGAGAGATAGAAATCCCATATTTGTCTACGACTGGACGGTGTCTACCGTAAAATTTCTTGAGTGAAGACAGCAACCGTGGAGCAACATAACCCTGTGTCAGCAATTCTTGTGTCAAACGTGACGCAATGCCAAGGAAATTAATGTAATTCACGCAAGCTCCGGAGTGACGAATCAACTGTGATACGAAGACTCCATAAGCAGGAGCGGACGGAATGTTGCTAAACAAAGAAGGGAAAGTTGACGATTGGAAAGTTGAAGTCATCACGTTTGTGATAGAGTTTTGATAAAAGTCTTCCTTGAGAGTTTATTTCGAGATGTAGATCTAAATATGAAGCAGACTTCCTAGAAGACGTTGTGTCCTTTATCTCAAATTACTGTGGATATATGAGATGGAGAAAGTCACCAAATCGGGAACTGTTTAGTGAAAGGACATCATCAATATAAAGGAACATGAGGTTAAAAGAGAGAGTTAATCTATGAGTTTTTGTCTAGAAGAGATTGTAAGAAGTCTGCTTCATATGAATGTAGAAACAAATCAGCAAGCAAAGGTGCACAATGGGTGCCCATCGGAATCCCTATATTTGATGAAAAACACGTCCACCAACCTGAACAAACATGTTGTCGATAAGAAAATTGAACATGTCGACTATTTGGTCTTCTGTAGACTCATTGATGACAAAGTAAGTCTTACTGTAACCGACTACCAAATATTTGTACCTGCGTTTTCCATTCTTTTTGAAAAAATCAGCTGTGCCATTCGTGATTTGAGTTGTTCATGAGAAATGGAAGTGTAAAGAGTGAAGAAATTGAAAGTTTTGATGTTGTTGAAAGATGAAACTGATTTCGAGTTAAGAATCTCCAATAGTTCTTTCGAATTCTTCAGGATCCACATTTGATCGACAACAGTTTTAGAATAACAACAATCCTAACATTTCTGGAGACCGGATTTAAGGCTTTATGAGTCAAATTCAAAAAGCATTTTAGCATAACCCAAATAAACTAACGTTACAAAACAAAATATCTTAAACTTAATGTACCTTTGGTTTTTCTAAAACAGTTTTTCCTATAATTATAAATCATGATCGGTTGTTTCAAAGGATGAGGACTTATCGCCAAATGTTAACTTAATCAATATAACAAATAAAGAAACACCATATTTCTACCAGTTATTTATACAGAAATGTCCATTTTGATTTTTTTAATTTACATATTTTCTGGGAGGAATTATCATTGGCCAGAACATAACCCATATTTTCTGGGAACTTAATCTCAGATAAAGCTAGCTAAATGTGAATTACAGAAAAACCTAGATTTTCTTTATTAAAACTTCAATTTTCTTATAACTTGCATTAAGCTGAGAAAAACCTAGATTAACTGAAAAATATGAGAAAATCTTAGTTTAAGCAGTTTCTTTTTAGAAAAACTCAGTTTTTCTCAGCTTAATGTAAGTTAGGTCAGTTAATCCTAGATTAAGATCAGTTAATCTAGGATTAAGTAACTTAATCTAGGTTTTTCTCATTATTGTGGTTGTGGCGTTCCATACATATGCATATAAATATTTTCATCTTAAAAAGCTTATCAGAAAAATGGGCATTGTAAAAATGATAACTAGTTCAACCTTCAGGTCAAAAGGTCAAAGTCACAATGATATACACTTTACAAAATTGTTTAATAATAATGCATTTACATTCTAAAGCCCATGTCAAAGGATAAAAAAAGTTATGGACTGGGAGGCTTTGCATGTAAAATAAGCATTTATTTGACCTTGAAGTCACAGGTCAAGATCATTAAGGTTGGCGACACAAGTTCCTATTATGACACATCATTATGTCAAATATTAAAGCCCTATGTCAAAGGTTAAAAAATATATATGGCCTAGGTCAATGTCGGTTCCTTTTAAGTTATTTGCAGTTGACCCAAAGCATGTTTAACATGTAAAATTAGCATTAATTTGATCTTGAGGTCAAAGATCAAGGTCATATGAAGGTCATTCTGGTACGCAACACATAGTCTCATGGTGATACATCTACACGTTAAATAGTAAAGCCCTATGTCAAAGAACAAAAACGTTATGGCCCTGGCACACTTTGCGTGTAAAATTAGAATAATTTTGATCTTAATTCAAAGGTCAAAGTCATATGAAAGTCAAAATGAAATAACATTTTAACAAAACACCAAATAAACTAACGTAACAAAGTATCTTTAACTTAATGTACCTTTGGTTTTCCTAGAAACAGCTTTTCCTATGATAATGAAACATGATCGGTTGTTTGAAAAGCAGATGATCTATCGCCAAATGTTTTACTTAATCAATATATATAACTACTCTTACATCGAAAACACTGCACTCTGTTGTATCTCCCAATCGACCGAGTTGAAATAAAAATCAAATTGTTAGTTTTAAAAAAAAAAACAATAATTATACAAAGAGCTTAACAGAATAATAGTCATTGTAAAAATGATTACAAGAGACATACATGTAATTGAGGGAATTCACTCTCGCATTTTTTTCTGATTTTAATGATTTTCTTCACTTCTACTATATAAAGCTTTTGAGATAGAGATATATGCATAAAAATACCGCAAAACAAATAATTCTACTTTTAAATCTAGAATGAATTGTGCATCGTTAAACTTGTAAACTGTTCAATTACTAAATTATTTTTTGTACACATTTAATAGTTTGACCAAAAGATATAATTTGTTCAAAATTTAAAATAAAATGGTATATCCAATCAACATATATTAAGCAAGAACCTTATGACGTTATTACTACCTACCTCTGGTTTTCTTTGGAAGAGCTTTGCCTTCAAAGGTAAAACATAATTTTTGGTTTGAATCTTTAAAGCATATTCTAAATGTGGCACAACTTTATTCACGAAAAAATTACCTACCAATTTAGAGAATTAAGATGGTGCATGACAGTGATCACATGACTAGCCTGCCAAAATTAAAATTCAAATTACCGTAAGACTTTGTTTTACAAAGTCTTTAACATTATACATATTTTTTCAAAAATTTTCTTAACTACATGCTTTAGACTTGTATTGTGATTTAAAATTATCAAAAGAATTTGTTTGAGTAAATTTTGGTGTCATTTGGATAATAATTATCATAAAACCAAGTTAAATTGTGTTTTCTACATTTTTGCAAAGGGAGATAATTTGTGTCAAAATATGCCATTTTGGGTCACTTTTTGACATACTTTTCTCTTTACCTGAAAAACGAAATGGGAGGCACCCTTTTTCTTTCAATTTTATTAATGCATTATACAAGCCCTATATAATATCAACAAATTACAAAAATGCATTGACAAAATTTTTAATAAAAACACGATATTCCTTTGAAATTGGTAACTTTCTTTTACATTTCAATGAAAACCAACCGGACTTTGGAGTCATTTATATCAAAAACCAAGTCGGAAGCATGTCCTTTTTAAATTGAATTTTCAAAGAACATGTCATGGCCCACCTATGAACAAATTTTAAAGAAAATTCGTTGACAGGAAAAAATTGATGCATGTGGCATGTACCTCCTTAAGTTATTTTAAATTGTGTCAAAGGCTCATGTTGTCTTCAATCAAAACTTATAAGAAAGTGTGTTTTCAAAATCTGAAACGTAATATAAATCTCGACAAAAATGGGCTTAGTAAATATTTATATATTATATATATATATAGATAATTACATTCTGTTTTTCACATCAGATTCCATATTTCATCCCGAGACTCCCATAGTAGGCCTGGGCATTTTATAAAGACCATTATAAAGATCAAGGAATACAAGAAACCCGATATGAAATCCCTGTGTCATAATGTCTTTTTTATATCATTTTCCAGATAAAACTTAAAAATGCTCTAGAGATTTGAACCTTCTCTAATCTTTAACACATTAAAACCATATCAAAATTTAATTTTCAATAATTGATATTACTGTTTGACTGTTTACATTTACTAATATCTGAACATCATTTCATATTTTTTCAAAGAGCAGAGTTTATGAGTTCACTCGTTCGTTTGAGCCCTTGATATGACCATATCAAGCCCACTTGCGAGCAAGCAAACATCAGGCTCATGATCAAAATATGGCTTGAACTCTGCCCGCTGTTTCATCCGGGCAAATATTTAAAACGCTTAATGCGTGACAAAGAAGGATATTCCATTTCCATGTTACTGATTACCTGAACTATACACTCTAACTTCAGCGAGCTGCAAATATCCAGTTCCAGCTTGACTGACATACACAAATCGGCCTTTTTTATTGTTGCATTTAATGAGAATCAATTGTCCACTGTTTCCAGGTCCTTTGAAAGACCCACATTTGAACTTTCTTCTACCATAACCAATGTGCACGGCAAGATTTCTCATCCGATTTGCTAGTAAAATTCAAAATTATCTGTTAATAATCTGTGTATATTTTATAAGTCATTATAAGACCCAGGGTTGGCAAAAACCCGGGTTTTAAGAGTATTTCCCAGAACAGTGGGAAATGCTTGGAAAACCCGGGTTTTATTGGGTTTTACTGGGCAATACTGGGCATTACTGGGTAATAAGTTTTTTTCTTATTAAACTATCATTAAAAACCTACATAACAATCAGTATCAATAAGACCATGTACACTTTTAAAGTAAAAACTAAATCAGAACACTATTAAAAACAAATCTTTATAGTGAGAGGTTGAAATACAATTTAAAAGAGACAGTTGATGAATTTTACATGCATAGAAATGCTAAAGGATCTATGAACTAACTTGATATTGCCTTAAACAAATTCATTGTTTTTTTAAATGCATGTGAGTTATAAATACACAAGCCCTACCTACATGTATAAACAATAAGACAAAATTAGGATGTTTTGATTACTAATCCTTATTCAATCTTTACATGTATATGGTTTCACAAATTTGTTAATAGCCTGGGGTTTTTATAATATTAAAAACGAAAGAATATGGAATATGTGCCAAAAAGTCACGATCCCCATATTGAAATACAAATGACAACAAAGTTCCAGACAATAAATGATTTTAATAAATGTACAAAAGCAAAATTTCACTGCGTGTGAAGCGCTTTTCTGGATTAACCTTCATCAGACACGCTAGGAGTAGAAAACTTGGAAAACCGGTAGAATATTAAATTTGATAAAAAAAATGCCAAAAAATATTACAACAATGACCAAACATAAATTTATCAATTTTTAAAGAAACATCCAAACATTGTCAAATTTTGGAAATATGTAAAATTTCCAACACGTATTCCAGTACTCGAAAATATATATATAAGAGCATACAACTGAAGCACGGGGAAGCTTTCTACGACCACCACACGGCACTAAAGCCAAACTCTGAAATAATATTAAAAACGAAAGAATATGGAATATGTGCCAAAAAGACACGATCCACATAAATATTAATTAGCAGATATGATTAAACTGTGTATTGTCATCATTGTTAAATAAAGGTAATAACAAAACTACCGAACTTGAACGATCAATCTCATAGTCCAGAGAAAATGACAAAAACGAATCAGTCACACCGGAGAATTGGTGGATCGCAATGGTCCTGACTTGGTACAGGCATTTCAAACGAAATGGTGGATTTAAACTGTAATGGCAATCAGTGAAATAATTATAGCCAAAAAGTAGTGCAAATATACAAATTATTGAAATAATGCATGAATGGTAATGTTTTATTCACTGTCAAATACAAATTATGAATTTTGTAGACGAGGAACAATTTTGAAGCATAAAATATTATTAAATATATTTTTTTTTGTTCATGAAAAAATTCTTATTACCAAATATTGCCCACTATGACAATTTTAAAGGTATTGCCCAGCACCGGGAAATCACGGGTTTTCCTGGGTGAGAAAACCCGGGCGGTCAATATTTTGCCAACCCTGATAAGACCACTCATCTTTCAACATCAAGAGAAATTAATTCAGTCCAAAACATTTTTTTTTCAACACATTAAACACTTAAAGGCATTTACACTACACCAAATTGAAATATATAAATTAATGTAAGGAATTATTATAATGGTTGCATAGTTTGATACAAAATAATTTATTTTTTTCACAACAATAATACGGTAGCACCAACAAATGTTAGTACATAACAAAACAAATTACGAGGTCACCTACCATATCGACCTTTTCTATTGTAGATCTCGATACGATTGATAGGATAAGTCTTTCCTAAATCTACTTTCCAAGATGGATTTCTTTGTCGTTTGCTATGGCTTATGGTGTTCATATTTCCGTCAACAGCCTTTTTTGACGATTCTCTAGGTGACCATGTTGAACTCATCGAGGTGTCCTTTCTGAATGCTAAATTAGATTGTGTACCTAAAATGAATATAAGGTTTTTTAATAATGGCAACACTCAATAATATTTTATAACAATACAAACAAACTAGGATGATCAATGTCATATGTCAAATAAGAAATAAAAAAAATAAAAAAAAACATAATAGAGAAATAGAAAATCGCAGATGTCTTAACTTAATAAAGATGTTAAGGTCTTTTTGCAGTTTTTTTTTAATTTAAATTGGTGATTTTGCAAGATTTGTTTGCTTTAAACATGCCTTCGAGTGCATTAGTAAAACCTGTATATTATACAATAATCAAAATGCCAATTCGAGACACAATTATTAAGGAAAAAGTGTATTTAACAGTCACTATTTTTTTCATTAAAATATGTAAAAGACATATTTTGTATTAGCATTTTCCTGCCGATAACGAATAGAAAAAAAATACCATTTCGATTTCCATTTAGACATGCATGTAATTATTATCACATACTGAACGTTAACAAAAAAATTGTCCTTTTATCATGAAAACCTATATGAAATTAGTCATACACCAAAAGCACTGTACTTTGTATGATCTCACAATCTACCTAGTTGAAAAAGAATCAAATTGTAAGTAATTGAAATCAATATTATAAAAAAAAAGCTGAACAGAAACATAGTCAATGTAAAAATGAGTACAAGAGACATAATTGTGGATTTTTACTATGCATTTTCACTGATATATATTATTTTTTTCAATTCAAATTGAAATAGCAGTTAAACAAAACAACAAATAAACTAACATTACAAAATATTTTAACATAACGTACCTTTGGTTTTCCTTGAAACAGCTTTTCCTAAAATTACAATGTATCAAATATGATCGGTTGATTTAAAATTTATAAACATTTGACTTATCACCAAATGTTTTACTGAATCAATATATATATAGATATATAAATAACTATAAGAAACACCATTTTGTTACCAGTAACTCATACATAGATTTCTATTTTCATTTTTAAATTGAGGAGTAATGCATGTGAGTATTCTAACCTTTTGAGCATAAACAAAAAAAAAAGATTTATCATTTTGTCATGAAAATTTACATGCAAATAATCATATATCGAAAGCACTGCACTTTTTTTTGATCGCCCAATTGGCCGAGTTGAAAAAGATTTAAATTGTCAATATTTGAAAGTAATCATTAAAAAAAGACCTTAAGGTAAAGTATACGAAATTGACTGTCCGATAAATTTTCTTTGAAAATTAGCCATAGATAGCTTATGTTAGGCGGAATAAGGAAATGCAATAAAAAATACGGGTCACGGACCTTGTTTTCGAGTTATGACCTTCCGAAGATGTGTTGGTTTTGTATCAAAATCACATTGAATATAATAGGAAAATGAACATGAAAAGTCATGTTTTTGAACATTCTCATTCAATAAAATATTAGTAACCGATCAATATTTCTTAAAAAAATCCAGACATATTCAAAATGAAATTCTGTGCATTTTGGTGTAAAGAAAGTCCTTGACTACGGAGTTCGTTTTTTTTCGCTACAGACTTCCAAAGTGGAGAAAAATGATAAAAATGACGCATTTTTCTTGACGTTTTCGGCAACGTTAAAAACAAACAAAAAGCGCGACGTTTAAAAAGTAAAATCTGTGTTGTGTTGTTTGTGTGGATATGAACTGTTTGACGGAATTCCTGAAGCATAACAAACTATCCTAAATAAGCATGTCGCCACTTGTTTGTAATAAATTATACAGTATAAACTTATTATTTGTGTTGTCCGTTGAATGATACCGCTCGATCCGTTAATTTTATGAGTATTTTTTTTTTAGTATTTACTATTGCTGATTTATAATCTTATGTACACAGCTTTTGCCGTCGTCAGTGATTTCTTTATTTTGAAAGTAGAGGGGCATATATATAGTGTTCGGATCCGGACGCCCGTTCGTCAATCCCAAATCAGTTTTACCTTCATGTTGTCTTAAGTACATACTCTATCTCTAACGAGTATAAAAATACGCACTAATCAATAAATCGATTTTCTTTAACATTTCCGAAGTAAATTGAAAAAAAAAATTAAAAAAAAAAACAAAAAAAGGGCTTCGTCTCGCAGAAATCACACCTGGTAAGCCTCAACTAGAAGAGTTCACGAAAGAATAACAAAACTAAGAAAAACAAAACTTATCAAGATTCACGTAAAGGCATTTAATATTTAACTATGATGGAATATGTTTTGTCCGGCGAAGAAAAAAAGTAACAAATTTGGATAATATTTACCAAAACCATTTTTAGGTGCGGGTAGAAATTGGCTCGCGTTTACCCCATTTGCATTAAGAATACTACAAAACCGAACAACGCAAAGAAGGCCTCGTCGGCAAAAATCTGAATGTTTACGGATTTACTTTAAAAAACTATATTCGTCAAGTGAGTGCGTGAAGGAATGAGTGAGTTGTAGTTTTACGCACTTGCAACGCTTTATAGGTTATTCAAAGGCGATGAACATGAAATGATGATGAGAAAATAGGATGAGGTGAGAAACAAAGAAACAATAAATTTTGAACACCACAGGTAAAATGTCAGGAGATATGGGTAGGGGCGTAAAATTTGGCCTATGTGGCACACCAATTGGTGGTCAACAAATTTAGAATATATATGAATCTTTTACATGCATGAAGCGTGACTCTCTCCACACACGTTGGCCCACTATGGTCAGCGGTGGGGTTTCCGTATTATAGATCGGACAACCCCCGCGGACGAGCACCACCCTATTCAGCCACCTAGGGTACACACTATGGTCGCTCTGTTGGCTGACACTAACACCGATGTCAGAATCCAAAGACCCTAAGTCGCCTTTTACGACATTTTTATCACTATGGAAAGTGCAGATACATGTATGTGATAATAGTTTTAGGGTTAAAGCATTTAGAAATATCTTTTGGTTTGACAGCATAAAACCTGGTTTAACAAATATTATTTCTTTTGAAGTCCGGAACATTGCAAACTTTTCTGGTATGTATTCCTTGTTTTTTGTTTCGTCTTTTCTTTTGGACATTTGAGATAGTTCATCCAAGTACGTTTGCGGGCCCAGCACAATTGACACTATTTGGTGAAGTTTTTTTTCAAAAGTTTGCCGGAAAATTAACAATTTTTTTATATGTAAAAATTTCCGTGATTGGGTCGGTCCCATGAGAAGTGAAACAAAATGCCATTATGTTTTATAAAAAGTAACTTTTTAGTCATCATGTCTACTGTCCACAAACTTCATTTTTCGAAATAGCCGCCTTATTTATAAGAGAATGGCAAAAGCAAAGGATGCAGTATTGCCTTTTATGTTTTTTTTTGTCGAAAGTTTTAAAACTTTTTGATCAAGTTCTTCCTGCGTATGCGTTTTATTCGTCGATACAGCTTCGATGCTCTGTCGCCGTTGTCGATTCCTTCACAAGACTACTAGTATCTAGTGATACCAAATAATACCCTTGCTCGTGCCGTTCTAGTAAAATGTGATGATATGAAATGAAGAAGAGAATATGACTCAAAAGTTTTCTTCTTTCTTAAATAAAGGTGAATATTCGCTAATATGCTTAAAAATTTACGCTATGGCTTGACTTATGTTACCGCATCAGTTTTCCCTACGAACGTCTGTATCGGCAGAAAATATCAGTAAAATATGACGACGTACTGAATTAAATGAAATCGGAAACGAAAGTGAAGCGTCAAACGTCGCGCCATTTCATGGAGCAAATTATGACGTTACGTAACAACCGCTAGAGGCGCTGAATTACGTATACTTTACCTTAATAGAAAAATGGTCATTGTTAAAATGATTACAAGAGACATAACTGAGGCAATTAACTCTCGCCTTTTCACAAATTTCTATTATTTTCTTTAGTTCTACTCTGTAGTAAGGCTTTATGATATTGAGATGTATGCATAAAATACCACAAAACAAATAATATTACTTTTTAATCGAGAATGTAAAATGAAGTGTGCATCGATTAACTTGTAAACTGTTGAATATCTATATTATTATTTTCTACACATTTAATAGGATGACCAAAAGATATGTTTTATTCGAAATTTAAAATAAAATGGTATATTTAATCAACACATATCAATCAAGAACCTTATGACGTTATTACTACCTACCTCTGGTTTTCTTTGGAAGAGATTTTCCTTCAAAAGTAAAACACAATTTTTGGTTTGAATTTATAAAGCAGATTCTTAATTTGGCACAACTCAATCCACGAACAAATTGACTACCCAAGCTATTTTAAACTGTGTCAAAGGCTCATGTTGTCTTCAATCAAAACTTATAGGAAAGGTTGTTTTCAAAATCAGAAGTGTTATATTATTCTAGACAAATATGTGCATAGTATAAACTAGTATAGATTATTTTACAGTGCTTTTTATATAAGGTCGAAAATCATTCCGAGACTACCATTGTAGGTCAAGGCCTTAGCCAAGCCCATAATAACGACCCAGGAATTATATTAATCCGATATGGAAACCCCTGTGTCATAATAAAAAATAATGAGATGTGGAATAAGTGTACGCGACACAGCCCACAATTAAACGTCATAATGTCGTTTTCACATCATTATCCAGATAAAACTTAAAAATGCTCTTGAAGTTCAAAGTTTCAAAATTTTAACCTGCTCTAATCTTTAACACACTAAAACCATATATTAACACTTAATTTTCAATAATTGGTATTACTGTTTAACTGTCTTAATACATAAATATCTAAACATCGTTTCATATTTTTTCAAAGAGCAGAGTTTATGATGTCACTCGTTCATTTGAGCACTTGATATGACCATATCAATCCCACTTGCGAGCAAGCAAATATCAGGCCCAGGATCAAAATATGGCTTGAATTCTGCCCACTGGTTCATCCGAGCAAATTTTTAAAACGCTTAATGCGTGACAAAGAAGGATATTCCATTCTACATCTTAATGATTACCTGAACTATACACTCTAACTTCAGCGAGCTGCAAATATCCAGTTCCAGCTTGACTGACATACACAAATCGGCCTTTTTTATTGTTGCATTTTATTAGAATCAATTGCCCACTTTTTCCAGGTCCTTTGAAAGACCCACACTTGAACTTTCTTCTACCATAACCAATGTTTACGGCAAGATTTCTCATCCGATTTGCTAGTAAAATTCAAAATTATCTATTAATAATCTATGTATATTTTATGAAACCACTTATCTTTCAATATCAAGAGAAATTAATTCAGTCCGAAACATTTTTTTTTCTACACATAAAACACTTAAAGGCATTTACACTAAACGAATTTAGAATATATAGATTAATGTAAGGAATTATTAATAAGGTTGCATATTTTGAAACAAAATGATATATTTTTTTACAACGAGATTACCTACCATATCGACCTTTTCTATTGTAGATCTCGATACGATTGATTGGATAAGTCTTTCCTAAATCTACTTTCCAAGATGGATTTCTTTGTCGTTTGCTATGGCTTATGGTGTTCAGATTTCCGTCAACAGCTTTTTTTGACGATTCTCTAGGTGACCATGTTGAACTCATCGAGGTGTCCTTTCTGAATGCTAAATTAGATTTTGTACCTAAAAATGAATATAAGGTTTTTTAATAATGGCAACTCTCAATAATATTTTATAACAATACAAACAAACTAGGATGATCAATCAATCTCATAAGTCAAATAAGAAATACAAAAAAATACGAAAATATAATAGAGAAATGGAAAATCGCATTGGTCTTAACTTGATAAAGGATAAAGGTGTAAAGGTCTATTTGCCGTTTTTTTATTTAATTTGGTGATTTGGCAAGATTTGTTTGCTTAAAACATGTCAAGTGCATTCTGTGAATCGGGTAGTAATACCGGTATATTATACAATAATCAATACACCAATCAAAGACACAAATATTAAGGAAAAAGTATATTTAACAGTCACAATTTTTTTCACTAAAATATGTAAAAAAAACCACCATATTTTGTATAAGCATTTTCCTGCCAATAACGAATGAAAAAAATCCATTTCGATTTCCATATAGACATGCATGTTATTATTATCACATACTGAACGTTAACCAAAAAAATGATCCTTTTGTCATGAAAACCTATATGAATTTAATCATACGTCGAAAGCACTGTACTTTGTTTGATCTCCCAATCTGCCTAGTTGAAAAAGAATCAAATTGTAAGTATTTGAAAATAATTTGATGAAAAATAGCTGAACAGAAACATAGGCAATGTAAAAATGAATACAAGAGACATAATTGCAGGTATTTACTATGCATTTTCACTGATATATATTATTTTTGTCAAGTCAAATTGAAATAGCAGTTAAACAAAACAACAAATAAACTAACGTTACAAAATATCTTAAACTTAACGTACCTTTGGTTTTCCTAGAAACAACTTTTCCTAAAATAATCAATCATGATCGGTTGATTTAAAATTTAAAAACATCTGACTTATCGCCAAATGTTTTACTAATTCAGTAGATATAACTATAAAGAAACAATTTTTTTCTACCAGTAATTCATACATAAATGACAATGTATGATAAAGGCTATTCTGGCCCTTTTTTCAAATGTGAATTTAAACAAATAAAATATCAAATCTGATTTTAGCATTTGATCAAAATTGATGAAAACGTGGCCTTTTTTCAAAGTTTGGTATATTTTTTTGTATTTTTTGGCAAAAATAACTATGAGCGGACAAGCGGCCCACAAAAATATTTTAACTGTTGATTTGGCATACGAGACCTAATGTTTCCAGAAATTATCTTTGTGGGCCGCTGATCTGCTCATATTTATATCTCACAAATCCGTTGTCATTTTAACAAATCTAAGCCAATTTTGATATATTTCATAGTTCCATCATTTTGTGCGCATGCATAATTACGCCATATGTCAAATTTTCAATACAATTTTGCCTATTCCAAAAAAATATAACTTCTGTATCACAAAATAACACCGTTATAATTCGACAATACTTGTCCATTTTAGGGGGACAATTCGTGCTCTTATCCTATCTTTTTGTCCTTTCCATTTTAATTTTTAAATTGACTAATACATGTTAGTATTATCATCCTTTGAACATAACAAAAAAGATTGATAATTTTGTCATGAAAACCTACATGCAATTGATCATACATCGAAAGCACTGCACATTGTTTGATCTCCTCAACTGCCGAGTTGAAAAATAATCAAATTGTAAGTATTTGGAAGCAATCATTATAAAAATTAGCTTAATAGGAAAAATGTTGAAATGATTGAAATGATTACAAGAGACACACAGATGGGTCCAGTCCTAATCTGTACAAAAATGAACCTAAAGCAGATTTTTGTTCCGCTTTTCTAGTCAGCTATATCTGTCCAAAGAGTGCACTTTGGTCAGGTCAAAGCAGACCGTGGTCCACTTTCCTGGTCAGTTCTGTTTTAAATCGTAGACCAGAGCGGACTTGACCACAAGTCACAGCTCAAACCTGACCTGTACTCAGACAGAGAGCTGTCCAGAGCTAACCTGACCAGAGGACAGAACTGCAAATCAATTAATAGGTTGTCAATGCAAATATTTTTAGCAATTTGCATATTCATTTAATTATTTTTATCTAGTCAATAGATGTTTACTTGAAATAAAACCAAAATTAAATATTGAAATATATATGTTGAATGAAATATCATTTTCATTTGAAAATATTTATTTTATCTAATTATTTAGTTAATTAATTGATAAAATAAATATTTTCAAATTTTTTTTTTTATATTTATTTTACTTTAAGTAAATGTAATGCTGGACGATTTTTTAACGATAAAAATATTTTAATAACGTAGTCATGTAATTTAAAGATATTTTATTGAATAAAAAAAAACCATAAAATCCTGTTTTTTTTATTTTGAATTGATATTGTTAACTAATAGTTTTATTTTGAAATAGCAAAAATATATTTAAAACAAAACCGTGTCGAATTAAAATCTTAATTGGATGAAGGCCATAAATATTAGTCCTGAACTTGCTATCAACCTATATTTGATAAGGCAATTCTACATTAGTTTTACATGTTAAGATATCGTACATTTTCATTTATTGTTAATACTTGTCAATGTATAATTATTATTTTCCATAAACTTGACCTGACCATTGATCTGATCTGCTTTAATTTAAAGCTGTCCAAAGCGGCCTTGGAGCTGGCAAGTGGTCAGGTCTGCCTTGAATGAACCTGACCAGAGTGCTGGTTCACTTAAATCAGACCAGACCTGTCCTGTCAAAGCCGATCTAGGACCTGGTCCGCTTTAAAAGTGAACTTTTAAGCGGACAAAGGTCCACTCAAAACAGACCAGAAAGCTGTCCAGACTGAACTTCTGATCAGCTTTTCTCGTTCACTATGCATACAGGTTAGGACTGGACCAATTCACTATCGCATTTCTCTGATTTCTATTACCGTATAACCGGTATTTTTGCGGTAAGAATTTTTGGCGGATTGGAATGTAAATTCTGAAATTTAATTTTTGGCGATTTTAATTTTTGCGGTTTAATATCTTCAATAAAACTTAAATGTCTGTTTTTTTTTATTGTTTTTAATATAATTAGCTTTATTACTTTAAATGTAATTTTAACTCTATAATTTCCCCTTGTATATATGGTCTTTCCAGATGATTTGTTTCAAGAACAAAAGAAGGGCCGACTCCTTTTATATCTAATATTAATATTATTATTAATAATACACAGAAATTAATTCATAAGCGTGGGTAATAAGGTAAACTTTTCATTTGTTTTACCCACACAATCATGACACAATGTACTAATTAATCAACTAACTTGCAATGCGCGTGTATGTCAACAGTTGGTTTACATGTTTTGATCAGGTGTCATAAAGTGGTTATACTGACCGCTATGTAAACATACATGGCTTTTAAAGTAACTAACAATTAAATAAATGCCAATTAAAATATATGTACTTTGTAATTTTTTGCGATATTAATTTTTGCGGTCGAGGATGAACCGCAAAATAACGCAATAATTAAATCACCGCAAAAATTACCAGTTATACGGTATTGTTCTTAGTTGTACTCTATTGTAATGCTTTATGATATTGAGATGTATGGCATGCAATAATAAGAAAAACCTGATAAACCACATTTATTGACCGTAAACTATAGTTTGCTGTTGATAAACTGGGTTTATCGCACGCTAACTATAGTTTACGTTCGTGAAACAAAGTTTACCAGCGGTAACTTTGGTTTGCGCGGTGCAAATGCTACTTTATCAACGCAAAACAGCATTTATCGACCGTAAACTATAGTTTGCGGTTGATAAACTCAGTTTATCGCCAAATTTAAAATAAAATGTAATATTTTATCAACACATATTAATCAAGAACCTTATGAGGTTAAAACTACCTACCTCTGGTTTTCTTTGGAAGAGATTTTCCTTCAAAAGTAAAACAAAATTTTTGACGTGAATTTATAAAGCAGATTCTTAATTTGGCATAATCAGCAAACAAATTGACTACCAAGTTAGAGATTCAAGCTATTTTAAACTGTGTCAAAGGCTCATGTTGTATTCAATCAAAACTTATAGGACAGGTTGTTTTCAAAATCTGAAACGTTATATTAATCTCGACAAAGATTGGCATAGTATATACAGATTATTTCACTACCATAGTAGGTCAAGGTGTTAGACAAGACCATAAAAAAGATCAAGGAATTATATGAATGCTATATGGAACCCCTGTGTCATAATCTCTTTATCACATCATTTTCACATCAGGTTGAATAACTTAGTAATAATTTGGTTCCCCCGTTTGGTATTTTTGGTTATACTGTTCTATGCTCTTCATATTCATACAGTGTTTGGCATTTTCAATATTTTTGGTAGAGCGCCTCTGATGAGTCTTGAATAGACGAAACGCGCGTCAGGCGTAGCAAAATTTATTGTCTGGAACTTTGTTGTCATTTGTATTTCCAAATAAAACTTACAAATGCTCTAGAGATTTGAAACTGCTTTATTTTTCAACCCATTAAAACATATAAACATTTAATTTTCTATAATTGGTATTATTGTTTGACTGTCTTAATACACTAATATCTATCCTTTCAAATTTGTTCGAAGAGCAGAGTTTATGATGTCATTCGTTCATTTGAGCCCTTCATATGACCATATCAAGCCCACTTGCAAGCATTCATCAAACAATTATCAGGCCCATGATCAAAACATGGCTTGAACTCTTTTCGCCGTTTCACCCGGGCAAATGACAAGGTACGGTAAGGCCCATATTTTGCCCCCTGTAAGGCTGAAAAGTAGGGCATCCACAAAGACAAAAGTTCTAGTGTTATTCAGTAAGTTAAATCAATGAAAAAGCATGTACAACTCAATATTTAAGAATATTGCATGTTCTTTACTTAAAATACCATGTCAAAAATGACTTTTTAAAAAACATTTTTTGCCTTTGACCGAAAAAAGCAAAATAATGGGTTATATTTTAAATTTTTAGACACCAGCGAATACCTAGACCACAGTTATTGTTAATGAATTTTTAATTTCACTCTGAAATAAATAAAAATCAGTTGAGAAATCAATGGTCTACGCTGTCGCTGACAGTTAAAAAGATCTTAAAAATAATGAAATAAGCATGAAAAATGACAATTTTCTCTAACCACAAAGTTCAACCATCTTACTCTTGAAACTTATATTATATTGTTATTTACATTGGATTAATTTTTTTTCTAAAAGTAGGAAGGGGGACAAAAAAAGACCTTATTGAAAGAAGGATATTCCATCTCCATGTCAATGATTACCTGAACTATAGACTCTAACTTCAGCGAGCTGTAAATATCCAGTTCCAGCCTGACTGACATACACTAATCGGCCTTTTTTATTGTTGCATTTTATTGATATCTTTTGTCCACTTCTTCCAGGTCCTTTGAAGGACCCACACTTGAACTTTCTTCTACCATAACCAATGTGCACGGCAAGATTTCTCATCCGATTTGCTAGTTAAATTCAAAATTATCTATTAATAATCTTTGTTTATTTTACATACATATATGTCATCACGGGTGATCTTAAGATAATTGAAAAATGATTTATTACGTAATGTGGTTTCCCATGGACCTAAATTCAGGGAACCACAGCGAATAAATTGGAATCACAACTTTAAGATCATCATGGACGCTGTGGAGGACTATGCTAAAGCCTGGATAAAGAGGGAAAAGGACCAAGAACCAGAGCTTGAATCACTGTCGGATTGAATAAGGACTATACGATCTCTTGATAGACAAACTTCGCAAATGTGTGAACCCCCGGCCTTCTTCTGTATTTAGAGATCGTGAAGCTCTCAATTGTCTCTCTTCCTTACATGACAAGTATGGTTTCACGCCAGCAGACAAGGCTTCCAATAATATAGTTTTTTTTTATGTAAAGCACATTATTACAATTGTCTAATAAAAGAACTAGGCATTGATGGTAATACTTCCGCTAGTGCTACATACAAACGAGCTACATTTAACAAAGATGAAATCATAGCCAACCATAGCTCTTTTGTGTCCTCTTTCAATATTCAAATGAAAGAGGAACATAAAGAGTTACCATATTTGTACTGGATACCTAAACTTAACAAAAATCCGTACAAAGAAAGGTATATAGCTGGATCTTCATCATGTTCAACTACAGAGCTGTCCGTTCATTTAACTAAAATCTTGTCTGCTGTCAAAGAAGGTCAACAAGCATACTGCGACACTATTTATAATCGTAGTGGAATCAATCATATTTGGATTTTGAAGAACTCAAAAGATTTGTTTGATCATTTTCTGAGGTTCACTCTTTGAAAACGTTCGATTTTTCAACTTTATACACTACCTTGCCACACGAAAAACTAAAATGTCGCCTGAAAAAAACTTCTCGAAATAGCCTTTTCAAACTCTAGGAATTATGTTGTTTTGGGTTTTAACTCTATATTCTTTTCCAAAACATCTTTCAAAGATAAAATTTGTAACACACTGGAACAAGTTTGCAGTATGCTTGATTTCCTCATTGACAACATATTTGTCACCTTCGGAGGACAGATTTTTCAACAACAAATCGGCATTCAAATGGGCACAAACTGTTCTCCTCTCCTTGCCGATTTGTTTTTATACTCTTACGAGACTGAATTTCTTCAGGGACTCGTAAAGAACAAGAAGATGAAAGAGGCAAAGTCATTTAATCTTACATTCAGATATATTGATGATGTCCTTTCTGTCAATAACACTTCATTTTGTAGATGGATTCCTTCAATATATCCTCCAGAATTGGAGATTAAAGAGACCACCGAATCAAACTGCTTCACGTCTTTCTTGGATTTGCACCTCGAATTTGACACAGGTGGTCATCTCAGTACAAAAATATACGATTTTAATTTTCAAATTATTAATTTTCCTAATCTACAGAGCAATATACCTACCTCCCCTGCATACGGTGTTTATATATCACTACTTATTCGATATGCCAGAGCTTGCACACATTTCACAGATTTTTTGATCAGACACCGATTTCTTCGTGACCGACTTTTGGAGCAGGGCTATAAGAAAAAACGTCTCATACGATCCCTCAAAAAAATTCTTTCTTCGTTATCAGCCACTAGTAGAAAAGTTCAAAATTGAGTTAAAAGATATGGTGGTTAATTGTTTTAATTAGTGTTTGACTGGTCTGCTGTACTGAGATGATCACCTAAATATCCCTATTGTGTCTCACAACTATGTTGTGTTCTATGGTCATTACCGGATCCTAAGATCGCAATGGAAGAGGGAGGTTTGGCGCCATAAAACCTGGTTTAGCCAACCATTTCGTTTGAAATGCCTGTACCAAGTCAGGACCATTGCGATCCACCAATACGCCGGTATGATTGATCCGTTTTTATCATTTTCTCTGGACTATAAGATTGATCATTCAAGTTCGGTAGTTTTGTTATTACCTTTATTTACACACTGGAACAGGTTTGCAGTGTGCTTGATTTCCTCATTGACAACATATTTGTCAACTTCGGAGGAGAGATTTTTCAAATTTTCTATCATATCAAAACCTCAAAACTATCCATTTTCATTTAAAATAATTGGGCAAATATATCTTTTTGAATTTAAAAAAAGAAATTATATAAATTGCATGCATATTTTGTTGGAGAAATGAATTTTACTACCCTTACCCTGAAATTACTTAATTCTGATTGGGATCAATGGTCAAATTTGGTCAAAAATTAAAATGTTGCATACTATCTCAAAACTACTAATCGTAGGCTATCTTTATAATTTTTTGACATTATTTAGATGGATCATCATTTGATATATATCCACCAAATGTTTTCAATTATAAGGCAAGGTTTAAAAAATATTCACAAACACTGAAACCTCAGAAGATGAAACCTCAGAAGAATACACCCTTAAAGGCATTTACACTAAACCAGTTTGAAATATAAAGATTGATGTAAGGAATGAATTAATAAGATTGCATAGTTTGAAACAAAATTATTTAATTTTTCACACAACGATAACACGATAACACCAACATATATTAGTACAAAACAATTCAAATTTCGATGTCACCTACCATATCGACCTTTTCTATTGAAGATCTCGATACGATTGATTGGATAAGTCTTTCCTAAATCTACTTTCCAAGATGGATTTCTTTGTCGTTTGCTGTGGCTTATGGTGTTCAGATTTCCGTCAACAGCTTTTTTTGACGATTCTCTAGGTGACCATGTTGAACTCATCGAGGTGTCTTTTCTGAATGCTAAATTAGATTTTGTACCTAAAATGAATATAATGGCAACTCTCAATAATATTTTATAACAATACAAACAAACTAGGATGATTAATATCATATGTCAAATAAGAAATAAAAAAAATATATAAAAAAAACATAACAGAGAAGAAAACTGGCAGAGGTCATAACTTGAAAAAGGTATTAAAGGTCTTTTTACAGTTATTACTCCATTATATTGACCGGGTTGGTCACGGGTATAATTTATCAAGACTTTTTATTTTCATCGTCGGTTCATTTAACACAATTAAATCAGAAATTATGTCTTAACCATTATGTACCTGTTTTTTTCTTAGGGACAGTTTTTCCTACAATACAAAAAGACATTAATTGAATAATTTATTAAGCAGTTACTATTTTTGGAACAACTTAATTAAAAAAAAATTACAACCAAGTTTCAGACAATTTTTTTAAACCATTGTCAAAGGCTAATCATTTATTCTAAAAAAAGCTGTAACCTCAACCAAATCTAGAATAAGATCAGCCTAGTATACAAGGATATTCCATTACTGTTAATGATTACCTGAACTATAGACTCTGACTTCAGCGAGTTGCAAATATCCAGTTCCAGCCTGACTCACGTACACAAAGCGTCCTTTATTATTGTTGCATTTTATTGAAATCAATTGTCCACTTTTTCCAGGGCCTTTGAATGACCCACACTTGAACTTTCTTTTAGAAATACCAATGTACACGGCAAGATGTCTCATCCGATTTGCTATAAAAATTCAAAGAATTTATTTACAAACTATGTCTTTTTTATAAGTAATCAAATACCACTCTTCTTGCAAAACAAAAGAAATTAACTTGATTTAATACATTTTCTAAAACTCTTAACATGGTTTATGAAAATAACAACTTTCGAATAAATTACTTATTATTTAATATGCAACATTATCAATAAATCGAGTTTTTAACACAATGATAATACCAACAGTTGACAAATTTAATTACAAATACAACAAGATACAAAGTCACCTACCATATCGACCTTTTCTATTGTAGATCTCGATACGATTGATTGGATAAGTCTTTCCTAAATCTACTTTCCAAGATGGATTTCTTTGGCGTTTGCTATGGCTTATGGTGTTTAGATTTCCGTCAACAGCTTTTTTTGACGATTCTCTAGGTGACCATGTTGAACTCATCGAGGTGTCCTTTCTGAATGCTAAATTAGATTTTGTACCTAAAAATGAATATAAGGTTTTTTTAATAATGGCAACTCTCAGTAATATTTTCTAACAATACAAAAAAAACTAGGATGATCAATATCATATGTCAAATAAGAAATAAAAAAAATATAAAAAAAACATAACAGAGAAGAAAAATGGCAGAGGTCATAACTTGAAAAAGGCATTAAAGGTCTTTTTACAGTTATTACTCCATTATATTGACCGGGTTGGTCACGGGTATAATTCATCAAGACTTTTTATTTTCATCGTCGGTTCATTTAACACAATTTAATCAGAAATTATGTCTTAACCATTATGTACCTGTTTTTTTCTTAGGGACAGTTTTTCCTACAATACAAAAAGACATTAATTGAATAATTTGTTAAGCAGTTACTATTTTTGGAACAACTTAATTCAAAAAAAATTTACAACCAAGTTTCAGACAATTTTTTTAAACCCGTGTCAAAGGCTAATCATGTATTCTAAAAAAGCTGTAACCTCAACCAAATCTAGAATAAGATCAGCCTAGTATACAAGGATTTCCATTACTGAAAGAAGCAAAGGTGTACCAAAGGGGTAATCAGTATCATAAAACGGTAAAGACAAAGACAAAACCGGCAGACAAAAATCATCACAACAAAACAAACCACATAACAACATAAAACACAAACACACATAACAACAAAACCGCATTCAGCAACGCGAACTCAAGTCGAAACGAGAGTGAACTCAGGTGCTCCGGAAGAGTAAGCAGTTCCTGCTTGCTATAGCACACCAGTCACGTTGCCAAAGATCGATTAAGTGTTGGTCAAATCCGGAAAGGATGACATTACAAAACTATGTCAAACCAACATCTGTGCTCATCTGAGAGATAGAAATCCCGTATTTGTATACTAGCACATGATGTCGTCCGTAAAATTTCTTGAGTGATGACAACAACCTCGGAGCAACGTACCCCTGTGTTAACAATTTGCTTGTCAGCCGTGTGGCTGTTAATGATTACCTGAACTATAGACTCTGACTTCAGCCAGTTGCAAATATCCAATTCCAGCCTGACTCACGTACACAAAGCGTCCTTTATTATTGTTGCATTTTATTGAAATCAATTGTCCACTTTTTCCAGGGCCTTTGAATGACCCACACTTGAACTTTCTTTTAGAAATACCAATGTACACGGCAAGATGTCTCATCCGATTTGCTATAAAAAATCAAAGACTTTATTTACAAACTATGTCTTTTTTATAAGTAATCATATACCACTCTTCTTGCAAAACAAAAGAAATTAACTTAATTTAATACATTTTCTAAAACTCTTAACAGGGTTTATGAAAATAACAACTTTCAAATAAATTACTTATTATTAAGGATGCAACATTATCAACAAATCGAGTTTTTAACACAATGATAATACCAACAGTTGACAAATTTAATTACAAATAATATAACAAGATACAAAGTCACCTACCATATCGACCTTTTCTATTGTAGATCTCGATACGATTGATTGGATAAGTGTTGCCTAAATCTACTTTCCAAGTTGGATTTTTTTGTCGTTTGCTATGGCTAATGGTGTTAAGATTTCCATCAACAGCCTTTTGTGACGATTCTTTGGGAGACCATGTTGAACTCATCCATGTGGTCTTTCTGAATGCTATGTTATATTTTGTACCTAAATATAAATATTCGTTTAAGAAAGGTAACAACCCTTCTAAAATGATCAATTCTATTTTTATTATTTGTAATCATAATTCTTATAAAGCGGTCCTTCTAGATTTGTATACATATGATACTCATAGCGCTGTAAGCATTCAATTAAATCAAAAGAAAGGGAAAAAATGTTAAATAAAGTTACATTTATAACTAATCAACACTTTTCAATTTCATCGTTAATTCATTCGACACATTCTAATTAAGAATTATGTCTTAAACATTATGTACCTGCTTTTTTCTTTGGGACAGCTTTTCCTACAAAACAGAAAGACAATATTTGGTTTAATATTATAAAGCAGTTACTATTTTGGGAACAATTTAATTCATAAAAAAATAAAACCAAGTTTCAGAGAAGTTATTTGAAACCGTGTCAAAGGCATGCAGAACTCAAATCAAATCATGATTGGCACAGCTGATTATACGCAGCTTTTTCAAAAAGAATGAAAAACGCAGGTACAAATATCTGTTAGTCGATTACAGTAAGACTTAGTTTGTCATCATTGAGTCTAAGAATAAGAACAAATCAACAGAAGACCAAATAATCGACATGCTCAATTTTCTTATCGACAACATATTTGTTCAGTTTGGTGGACGTGTTTTTCAGCAATCAATATGGTACAAATGGGCACTAATTGTACACCTTTGCTTGCTGTGTTGTTTCTACATTCATATGAAGCTGACTTTTTAAATCTCTTCTAGAAAAAACAGATCGTTGACTAGCTCTCTCTCTATAAACCTCACGTTCCGTTATATTGATGGTGTCTTTTCACTTAAAAAAATTTCGATTCGGTGACTTTTTCAATCTCATATATCCTCAGGAACCTAAGATAAAGGAAACAACGAATTCTAGGAAGTCTGCTTCAAATTTAGATCTACATCTCGATATTGACTCTCAAGGAGCTCTATGATAAAAGTTTCCAATCGTCAACTTTCCCTTTTTTGCGGTGACTATAAATGATGACTAATAAAAGCCTATTTCTACAACAAAAATTTGAAAAAAAAATTATTTTAACAGAAAACGATACAATTTTGTGTCACCTCACCGAGGTCACATTATGGTCGGGGTAATGAAGACATGTGTACAACAGAGGCAGTCCGGAGATAAATTATTAAAAATATTAATAAAATTTGTATATTTTATGTTATTTCATATCATATTCTTGCATATTTTCAAAAAAAAACCCCACAGAATTAAAAAAATATTTTAGTAGAAAAGTCTGTCAAAGTCAAAAATGGTCGGATTTCGTTAAACAGGAAATAGTTGAGCGACAGACCAAAAATCGTATCCCACGTTATGGGACCCCACCCTGATGCTGTATACCAAATATCAAGTGGCTGTAATTAGTAGTTGCTGAGAAAACTGTTAAAAGAAAAAAATTTCCCTGCCCGCCGCCCACCGCTCGCCCGACATTCACCATTTTATAACCCGGATTTTTCACTCCGTGAAATCCGGTCAAAAACGAGTCAGTTTTGTATCGCCAGGGTCCGTTTGACGCCCGGAAAATGAAGACCTGATAAACCATAAGCAGTCCGGAGATAAATTATTGACAATATCAATAAACTTTTTATATTTTATATTTATTTACACTATATTCGTACATTTTGTTAAAACAGAACATATGCTAAAAATGTGTACAAAAATCAAATCACTTTTATATCCACCGGTCCCGTCGGGCGACTAATAAGGGACAGTCCAGAGCTAATGTAACAGTGGGAATTTCCATCAAATTTATAATAAGAAAATTTAAGCGCTTCAAGCTTAAATTGGTTTATCATGGCGCATTGTTTTCTGTCTTTTTGATTTGGTATTTAGTCATATTGATACTATTGATTGATTAGAAAATACGTTACTTCCTTTTTGGAATAGCGTCTGTTAATTGCAGAAGGAGAAAATTCTGGATAGCAAAAACCCTACCCACCCTCCACACAATTTGCAGTTTATATTAATTACTTTTTTTTTATGTAAGTTTGATTTATAATCCAATATATTTTTCAAGATAAACAACATATTTTCAAATATGCCAACTTCGGTCGGTAAATTAATTAATCTGATTAAAACACTAAACTATTCGGCAGTCAGGGGACTAATTACATTTTTAAAATGATTATATAAAATTATTCCACATTCCAACAAAGTATTCAAAAGTATTTTAACTAATCAATTTATACCTCCCCCCCCCTCAAAAAAAAAAGCAAACAAAAAACGTGCTGACTTTTGGCACTTTCTTATAGACATTCAACGACAGTTCGACGCAACATCATTTGAACGACTTTTTTCTTCTCTTTTAAGTAATAAATTCATACCAATTTCTTGAATAAAATACAAAAGAATAGTCCAAAAGAACACAGTTCATATCAAAAGAAAAACGAAGCTCTATTATTCTTAAACATGCTGACTTCAGCCGGGAAATTGGAAAAGGACAGTCCGAAATCATATTATGAAACAATCATTAGTCTTGTTTTTTATTTTTAATCTAAGTTTTTTATATTTATGTATTATTTTAATATAAACATATCAAAACATCAGTTAAGAAAAAAAATAATATGAAGCGCTTTAATTTTCAACGATGCGATTTAGGCCGCGCAATTGAAAAAAAAAATATATATATATATATTAAGGGACAGTCGGGAGAACATAAAACTTTCAAATTAACTTTTAAGCGGCATTTCTTTGGCAAAATGTTTTTAATGATATTTTATTATATTCTAGAATTGTTTTTTCATGTTAAAAGGTCAAAAGTAATCACTCAAAATTACAGTTCTTTTCATTTTTGAAAAAGGTAACTGTTGAATAAACAAGTTGACACCTCATCAGACGTAACTGTCATTTCAAACAGCTTGACATGCCTCCTATTTGATAGTTGAATAAGCAATAGAAGCACCTAACGCAATGAGCTCCTTTTATGACTTCCTGGTGAATCATCTATAGTAATAGAAAACAGAAAATATAATTTTGATGAAATATATATATTTTGTACAGTAAAAAAATCTTCCCATTTTACTTTTAGTAAAATATTTTCTTACAGATTTAATGTATAATCAGAATTTAATATTAAATTAAAACTTAATGTATATGTATATATTTTTTATTTTGTATTTAATGTTCTGAGTTATTATAAATACAATTTCCCATAGTCCAATGAAATTTGTCCCTTTGTCTCTTTAGTTATTTTTTCTTGTTTATCCCACAATTATACCTTGTTTAAGGACAAAACGAACAATTGTATTTAATGAAAATATGAAGAAATTACAAGCAAACTTTTAAACTTGAGTGATTTTGGGTCATGCAGCCCTTCTGTTTTTATTTTATTTTATAAGGTTAAAATATACCTATTGTTTCTCAGAAATACAAATGACAACAAAGTTCCAGACAATAAATTTTGCTACGCCTGACGCGCGTTTCGTCTATTCAAGACTCATCAGAGGCGCTCTACCAAAAATATTGAAAATGCCAAACACTGTAATGAATATGAAGAGCATAGAACAGTATAACCAAAAATACCAAACTGGAGAACCAAATTATTACTAAGATATTCAACCTATGTCTGGGGTAGGAAGAACCTTAGGGTTTAGACAATTTTGAAATTAATTTAGACGGATAATTTAAAGCTTTGATGTATTCTCCAACTCAAAAGTGTTGGTGCCGGAGCGGGCTAACCTCGGGGAATTTAAACTCCACCAGCAGTGCTAACCTTCACGTGTGTTCGAAATACAAATGACAACAAAGTTCTAGACAATAAATTTTGCTACGCCTGACGCGCGTTTTGTCTATTCAAGACTCATCAGAGGTGCTCTACCAAAAATATTGAAAATGCCAAACACTGTATGAATATGAAGAGCATAGAACAGTATAACCAAAAATACCAAACTGGAGAACCAAATTATTACTAAGATATTCAACCTATGTCTGGGGTAGGAAGAACCTTAGGGTTTAGACAATTTTGAAATTTAGACGGATAATTTAAAGCTTTGATGTATTCTCCAACTCAAAAGTGTTGGTGCCGGAGCGGGCTAACCTCGGGAAATTTAAACTCCACCAGCAGTGCTAACCTTCACGTGTGTTCGAAATACAAATGACAACAAAGTTCCAGACAATAAATTTTGCTACGCCTGACGCGCGTTTCGTCTATTCAAGACTCATCAGAGGCGCTCTACCAAAAATATTGAAAATGCCAAACACTGTATGAATATGAAGAGCATAGAACAGTATAACCAAAAATACCAAACTGGAGAACCAAATTATTACTAAGATATTCAACCTATGTCTGGGGTAGGAAATTCGTATAGAGATTCGGAGTTAAAACCTTAAAATTACATGAAGGTAAGTAAATGTAATAGCAAAATTACCGAACTTGGATAATTAATCTCAAATATCCATGAGACGAGACAAAACAAGGAAGACATACCGGAAAAAATGAAGATCGCAATAGTCCTGACTGGGTACAGGCATTTCAAAAGAAATGGTGGGTTAAACCAGGGATGCCATATCAGGGATGCTAAGGTGATAATCTCAGTACATCAACCAGTCAAGCATTAATCAAAGCAAGAACTAACCATTTCGTCTAACATAATATTGAATTTTTCTACCAGCGGCTGATAACGAAAGATTTTTTTTAGAGATCGTATGAGACGTGCTTTCTTCTAACCTTAGTCTAATAGTCGGTAACGGAGAAAGCGGTGTCGGATCAAAAAATCTTAAATATGTGTACAAGCCCTAGCATATCGAATAAGTTGTGAAATATAGACACCGTATGCAGGTGACGTTGGTATGTTAATTTCCAGGTTAGGAAAATCAATAATTTTAAAATTAAAATCGTCTCTTTTATCGTAAATTTTTGTACTGAGATTACCATCCCGGTCAAATTCGAGATGTAAATCCATGAATGATATAAAGCAAGTGGGTTCTGTGGTTTCTTTAATCTCTTGTTCTGGAGGATATATTGAAGGAATCCATCTGCAAAACGACTAGTTGTTGACAGAGATGCCGTCATCAATATATCTGAAAGTGAGATTAAATGACCTTTCCTCTTTCATCTTCTTGTTCTTTACGATTTCCTAAAGAAATTCAGTCTCGTAAGAGTATAAAAACAAGTCGGCGAGGAGAGGAGCACAGTTTGTGCCCATTGGAATGCCGACTTGTTGTTGATAAATCTGCCCTCCAAATGTGACAAATATATGGTCAATAAGGAAATCAAGCATACTGCAAACTTGATTCAAAACGTACCAAATCTTATCTTTATAGGATGCTTTGGAAAAAAATGTAGAATAATAGCCTAAAACAACAAAGTTCCTTGAATTCGAAAAGGCCTTTCCAATAACTTTTTTCAGTAAGATGTGTTTTTTTGGAGTATTTGATTTTTTATATTTATTTATCATTAAAGAATTTTGTGTAGAAATTTGTAAGATTTATATTTAAATAGAGAGTTTGAGAGCTAAAAATGTTTTTATGTTTTTCAATACTCGGTAACTATTCATACTGACACTTCCTATTCAGTATTACTGTTTTTGAATAAGGTGTGTTAAGAGGTTCTACATGCGCTCAAAGATATAGTGCGTGATGAATGTTCAAATATTGAGGGTTTTTTAATCACTAGTGACATCTTATAGGTGTCAAAATTTAAGCTACTCAAAATAACTTTGTTTTATATCATTATAATGATGATTTATTGGCTAGCTTAGAATTTGTCAACCATGTTTATTTCCTAGCTGGACGACCCTTTCTCCATTCAAATTTTATAAACAGTTATACACCTTTAAATATCATTCATTGTTGTTTTCACCTTGGGATTATTTTTCAAAAACAGTTAAACAATCTATATATCAGTTGGAAAGCAACCTCGGGGTCATGACCTTTCTATCGACAACAATGGAGTCACGTGATCGTCAAAAAATGGTCTAATTTTTAGATGTCAGGCCGATCTGGTTATACCCATTTTTTAGAGACATTAAACTTTAAATCTTAAAAAAGTAAAATTGTTTCTTAATCTTAAGTATATTCCCCTGCTTTAAATGCCTTCAGTTTTGTTAAAACAAGCAAAAATAACTCCAAAACGCACTGTTTTTCCCTAACCTTCGAGCTCATTCTAAAAAAATGACATTTCAACTTTTGCCAAATATTTTCTAAAGCTTGAGTGATGGTCCAAATTTAAATTATATGTAACCTATCATTATGTTAGACATTCCCAGCAAATTTGAAGCCGATTGGTAGCTGGAGACGAAAACGTCCAGTTCTTTTGTCTCAAAATTTGGACGAATTTCGACATTTTCCGTCACGACGATGAAAAAGAGTTATCCCCCTTGGTACACAATCACCATGCCATGCGTCACTGACTCTGAAAACGACCTTGAAATTGCTTCAAATGTAAACATTTGCAAACGAGAAATATTTTGGAGTTTTTTTCGTTATTCAGGAGCACAAGGTAAGGAAATTAAAGAATTTTTTACATGCACACATGTACTTGCAATCTCCCATATCATGCACGGGTTAAAAAATCAAATCTTATAAAAATTCTGCTATCTGCAATGGTCTGCTTGTGAGTCTGGGTCACTGGCACTTGTTTCAATTTTGTTTCACGAAACAAGTGCCTGTGGTCAGACCATAGGATAGCGATGTCAATCTAGAGATGTCATGAATGTCAACCATTGAATGGACCTTGTATCAACTTATTTTCATAAAAGTATAATTTTGAATTATTTATTCCTTCTCAAAATTTTGTTAAGATGCATTCTATTTATTTCTCTAACTCTTTTACACTGTGTTTTCTTGAAAAATAAAGTTACATTTTAAATCAGTATTTCACATTCTATCAAATGGAAAAGTTTTGCAAAATGATTTTTGAAACCATGGTAATTCATTTATGTTAGCATGAAAATGTTTTGACTGTTATTTTCAGACCCCCTCCAAAATTTACATTCAATTTTTACATGTCTGCATTTAAAGATATCCAGAGTATAATAGGCCTATGCATTAGCCTTCAAGACCCTTAAAGTTGATTATTCATTCATTTATTGATTCATTCTTTAAATACCACTATATAATAGAAAATTGAAATAGAAATATATAATTGACCAATCATGGACCCTCAGGGGGCAATGACATATATGACATTAATAATTGTAACACAATATTCAAACAAATGACAGTACAAATGTATTGATATATAAAGTTAACCATTTTAACAATCTTATGTATATATTTTGCATCAGATGAAGGATTAACATTTATCAGTATTTTGACACTCTCATTACATGTACCACATTAAACTCCTGTTTGCCCCTTAGGGGGGGGGGCTTTGATTGAAAATAAAGCCATTCTTAATTATTCTGTATAATTATCCATACATGAACATGTTTTATGACTTGCATTTTCTGATTTTTTACAATGAATTCTTTAGATAAAGAATACATAATTATGTCTGAAATTAAATATGTAGTTAAATTTTAGCAGTAACCTTTCATTTGATTTGAAATTCATTTTTCATGGACAGTCCCAAACTTCTCCCATCTAAAAGTAAATATATATTCTCAAATAGCACATCACATTAAGAAATATCTTGTTTCTTTATAAAGTATTGAATCCCATGCATATCGTTGAATGTTTGTGGTAGTAGACATAATTGATACATGTAATTAAGAAAAAAAGAATGTTGGCAAAAAGTATACTTAATTCTAACAAGATTCCTTTAAGACTTTCAATTGTTCCTAATTATAATTCATTAAAAAAGTTAGTGCCCTGGATGGAAAATTGAAAGAAAAGAGTTTTGCTCCTCAGATAAGATTGTCAATAAATATATTTTTAAAAATTATATATGAAGTGTGCAGCTGTCTAAATAGAGTTGAAAAAAATCTTTAAAAGAACTATTCAATATATTTAACTACAGATTAATGCTACATTAAAAACTTTTGATGATATTTTAACTTGCTACTTGCATACCATTCATTGTTTTATAATAGGCTTAAAAAATTAAGACATGGTTAAAAATCTTGTAAACGTTTTTGGTTAGGATTTATCTTGATTAACAAAGTGACTGTGGAAGAGTTTCCAGTTTTAAATAATCTTACATCCTCTCCTATCCTTGTGTCCTTCTCATTTTCAAAAAACTTTTGAGGAAGAGGCATGGTCCAAAGGGGGGAGTACCCAACTGTTCCGTAAAAAAACTGTTAATTTGTTATAATTCTAAGCAAAAATTTGTCTTGCATCCCTTTTCTTTAAAAGTTTTAATGTTCAAAATCATACTTATATTGTTATTACACGGTAACACAAAAATAACAAGATTGCTACGCGTAGCCATGTATCCTCCGCCGCCGCATGAAAGTTGTGTGGTATGTAAATTCAATCGATATATTCTCTGAGAAACAATAGAAATTGGTTGTTACGGAGACGAAATCATTCAGCCAAAACGAGGAAGGAAACCAGTGAACATAATTTTTTTTTGACAAAGTCCAATTTTTTGGACCGTAAATCACGAATTCGTAAATAACGCAAAAACTGTAAATATTGCTACAATCTTTTTTTCGTATTATTATAGAGTACCTTTCGCTCTATCAGCCTACCAAGTTTCAGAACCCTGTGCACCTAGGTAACCGAGATATTGAATGTCCTATATTTGACCTTTCTTCCCTGTTTTCATAGAAACGGCGGCGATTTTGAAAATATAAAATATGGGATGATCACCTACTTATAGTACCTTATCAGTGTGTAAAGTTTCAGCAACATGCGTTCAGTAGTATCTGAGGAGTTGCACCCACAAAAAACGTGACGGACGGACGGACCATTTCTAGGTCCCTCCAAAGCGTTGCGGCGGGGGACAAAAACGAGTAACCAATATATTTTAGTCAACGTTAACAAAGATGACGTAATGACATTAATGACATTGTCATTGTCAGTGGCGATTGGAATTTTACTATGAAGAAAATGAAGTGATGGTTTGAAACTTGTGTTGTTAAAAGAAATGTCACTAATCTTCCTTTTAAGAGTATATTTGTTCCGATACATGCCCGGAGACGAAAACGTCCAGTTCTTTTTGAAAGCAATTTTTTCTCGAAATTTCACGGAGATGATTTTTGTTGGTTTTAAAGGTGGAGTTAAGACCAGGATTTCTTTATTATTTTGGTTTTTTTTATCAATTCATCGTGCAACCAGAAAATAGAACAATAATGAAAGTTTACATTTCCTTGTACTTATTAAATTGACAAATTCTCAAATATCAAAATAAACCATAAAATTTGTAGCGGTCGATTTTTGCGGACTTGTTGATGTTCTAAATATAGTGGCGCCATCTATTTATCTTCCATGCCATTGTTGACGATAAATCTCAGCAACAACGAAAAAATCTTGGATACGCTTTCTGACTGATGATTAAACTTGAACTGTAGTTTTGTGTATGTTCACAATACTCCGAGTGCTACGTTTCGTGATTTTGACGATTTTACGATTACGGTTTAAATTAATAAATCCATGGTAGGGGCTTAATTATTTAAATAAATCTATGATTGTAGATTTATGTATATCAGAAGTAAATAAATACATTAATTAGAAATGACAACAACTTGCATCGGTCTATTAATAGATTTGTATATATCTTCCTTAATCAAATTTTACTCGAGAAATTTGAAACGACTTTAATTTGTGATTTTAAGTTGATGTACTCCTGGGAAAGTGCACAAGGCGTATCCAGACAGAGGGAGCCTAAAACTCTAACGTGTCTATAGAGTTGCATTGCTAAATGAAAAATAGCATGTGGCGTAATTACTGAAAAGAAATCAGACATATACTTTATAATCTATATTAAAGAATGATACACTCATGGCATAAATATACACATATGACATGTATAATTAGATACTGAAATGGAATTTTGTTATTAGAAAAAAGAAAATGTATGAAAAGATTGAAATTTTCAATTTCAATTTAGTTAATGTTTCTTAGAAACTAGAATTAAAACTACATTTATATATAACATTGCTGAATTTAATAAGCCCAAATGTTTCCACTTTTAGTTGACAGGGAAAAATGGCTTCTAAGCATAAAAGCAAATAAGTATATCAGCCTGGAATATCCATGGTCTGGGGAAAAACACAAAGATGATTTATTTTTTAGAAATGTCAAACGTGATAGTAACATTCTACTAGAAACTTGGACTGGTGAGACAAAATATATTCTTATTTCTGGTTATTGTACACACAGTAAATCTCGTAAAAAAAAGAAAAAATCGAGAAGTCATAGTGAGGTATCATTATATAATATAAAAATATCTAAGTAAAGGATTCGAATTTATTCAAAAGGGTTCAGATTCAGAAAACGATTATGGTTCAAATCAAAAAAGCAATATTTTGGTATCCAAGAGGACATATATGTATGCGCTGTGTATTTCCCACCGGTTCCATCCAATCACTATAATGAAGAATACTTATATCTTGTAAATGAAATTAATAACTTTAGTAATAAAGGAAATATTGTCTGTCCTGATTGGCGATTTTAACTCAAGAACTGACTCAAAGCTAGATTACATTAAAAATGATTCTGTAGGTGTAAATCGCTTTCAGGACAATGATTTATTACCAGAAAATTATTGAATAGATCAAAGCTCTAAATGAAATAGTGCTGATAAAGTTAAAATTTACAGGGAGAGCATCTTTTGGAATTATGTGTTTCCTCCAGTCTTAGGTTTTTGAGTGGCAGATCTTGGGAAATTTTACATGTTTTACTGCAAATGGTAGTAGTTTTTCTATGTTCGACACTTTAAAACAGATGAGCTGAATTATTTATCAGACCATACACAAATAGAATGTTCCTTGAAATGTAACTTTAGCTTACAAACAAATGAAGGATATATTCTCAGATAAAAGATTGTCTTCAACATTTTCCTATCATTGGGACCAAGAGAAATCTAGAATTAAGTTAATTACTCCTATTAGCACCCTGTTTTGATCTTTTGTGCTCTCTTTTTCCGATTCTAAATCAAATAAACAAGTTTATAGAAGATCTTGTTGATTTTGAACTGAATTTTTTTCAGATGATCAAAAAGGTGTTGATGCTGCAACTAATAAAATAAAGAAAATCTGCAATTTTGAATGGTTTCAGTGCATATTTTCCTTAGGTGCGTGTCTCAGAGAAAACCATGCAGTTTTGTCCAGGGGCAATATTTTCATGGGTATGAAAACAATGGTGTAACTTAAAGTCCTTCATGGAAGTCTTTATTTGGCAAAATATTTTTTTTTGAAAAATTCAACATGGCCGACCTACGAGCCTTAACCAATATAACTGTATTTCTTTGCCAAATCAGCCTTACTGAAAGCAAAACTTCAACTTTACTAAGGTTTATTTTGTCCCAATGTCTTCTGATTATCAAAATTTGAACGTGAAATCCTTACAGGGTCATGCTTTGGCTTTCAATTGCAAAAGAATTTTTTAAAATCATAATTTCCATTACTTAGCACCCTAGGGGGTAAATTGTTCAAAATCATCAAAATGGCTATTTTTAACGTTTAATTTTGTCCAAGGCAGGCCTCATGAATGAGATTCTTTCTAATATTCATACATTTAATGCTTCTAAGGTGAACATGTTAAACCTGCAACCATGGATCGCGTATTCTAGCTTCGGTACAAGTCTGTGAAATGGGTTGGTTTCGATTTTGGTTGCAAAACTCCATTTTTTTGACAACTTTTGTAAAAACATGAAAGTGTTAAATTTCAAACAAAATGCATGTTTGATTAGTGACATTATAGTTTATAAGAATAAAAATAGCTGTGCATGTCTTGACTTTGCACAAAATGTTCAAATCGGGGCTCAAAATATGAAATGTTAAAGAAATAATGGAAAAATAAAGAAATTGTTAGTTTTAGATGATCATACCAGAACCTTTAAAAGTCAGGTGAAATGTGGTGATTATGTATTTAAAAGAACCCTTTTTGGACTTCAGGAAATGACGTTTACAAATTTCCGTGTTGTCTTTTTTGTCATGATTCAGGCATTCAAAAAGTGATATTGGGCCATTTCCGTTTAGTGCCAAAATGAGCTCTAGGGCCCTTTTTGTTTTAAATTTATGAAATAATTCTTCAATGCTGAAAAAGTATTTTTATTTATTTCTGTAGTATGCCTAGGTTTGCATGTAGGCAAACAATATCAAAAGAATAAGTCTAGAGGTGACTTGAATAAAATTAGTCAAATGTGACAAAAAGCATCATGTGACCAGATTTGCCATCTACCCTTACAAAAAACTAAGTTGGATCAAAATTTTGAAAAAAAAATATGTACCAGGCAAAACAGTTTTTTGTACTTTCCTTCTCCTAATTTTTACAATAAAACATTGTCTCAAATGCATTCCAGATATCAATATTTTTTCGACTTAGTGTTTTTAGGGGTAGAGGGTTTGTTCATGTTGTTTTTGGTCAAATGATGCTTTCCCCCTTTTTTGAACATTTTTTTGATAAAGATCTTCTGACAGATTCTATTGATTTTATGTGCCTAATAGCAAACCTAGACATACTACAGAAATAAATGAATAGACTTTTTCTGCATTGAAGAAATATTGCATAAAATTAATACAAAAAAGGCTCTAGAGCTCATTTTGGCACTAAACGGAAATGGCCCAAGGTCAATTTTTGCATGCCTGTATCATGACAAAAAAGACAACAAGGACATTTGTAAACATCATTTCCCGAAGACCAAAAAGGGTTCTTTTAAATACATAATCACCACATTTCACCTGGCTTTTAATGGTTCTGCTGTGATCACCTAAAACTAACAATTTCTTTATTTTTCCATTAATTCTTTAACATTTCATATTTTGAGCCCCGATTTGAACATTTTGCGCAAAGTCAAGACACTTACAGCTATTGTAATTCTTATAAACTATGATTTCACTAATCAAAAATGCATTTTGTTTGAAATTAAACACTTTCATGTTTTTACAAAAGTTGTCAAAAAATTGGAGTTTTGCAACCAAAACCGAAACCAACCCATTTCACAGACTTGTACCGAAGCTAGAATACACAATCCATGGTTGCAGGTTTAATATGTTCACCTTGTAAGCATTAAATGTTTGAGTATAAGAAAGAATATTATTCAAAAGGCCTGCCTTTGACAAAATTAAACGTTAAAAATAAGCATTTTGATGATTTTGAAAAATTTGGCAAATTGCCAATATTACCCCCCAAGGGTGCTTGGTAATGGAAATTATGATTTTAAAAATTTCTTTTGCAATTGAAAGCCAAAGCATGACCCTTTAAGGATTTCACGTTCAAATTTGGATAATCAGAAGACATTGGGACAAAATAAACCTTAGTAAAGTTGAAGTTTTGCTTTCAATAAGGCTGATTTGGCCAAGAAATACAGTTATATTGGTTAAGGCTCGTAGGTCGGCCATTTTGAATTTTTCAAAAAAAAATATTTTGCCAAAAGAAGCATTCCATGAAGGGCTTTAAGTTACACCATTGCTTTCATAGCCCTGAAAATATTGCTTCTGGACAAAATTTAGGATTTTGCATGGTTTTCTCTGAGACACGCACTTAAGAAAACATTGGGCGCATGAAAACAACAACTCCAAACTTTCAGAAATGATGGATTTCATCATTTTACACATTTTTGCCAAGTATGAAGTTGTTGTTTCGATGCGTCCACCTTCTTTCAGACCAAAAAGTGTGTGAAAATCAGCAAAAATCAATGAAATAAGGACAATTTCTTTTATATATAGCTATTAAGTAACCTTATTGGCATGACAGCCTAACTGATATGGCACAAGCCTATCATTTTCTTTAAGCCTAATAATTTGTCCATGTTTCATCAACTCAAGGCGTCTGTATGTTCAGTTTTAATTTCTTGGTAAATCTTGGGCCAAGAATGGGTCTTATTGCCACTCATCCTTTAAACCAAAACAAAAACGGTCAGAAAATTCTATTTTAGATTTAAAACAACAAATTAATTTTATATGAAAAAATATGAAAACCAGTCCATATAATAAAGAATATAAAATAAGGTACCACACACTTTTAAAGCAATTAAAGAGGACATCAAAATTTAAAAAGGCTCAATATAAACAAAATTTATATAAAAAAATACCCGAAGGCTCATTTGGACATGATAAACAGGAATATTGGTCTATATTAAAAGATATGAAACATGATGTAACACATAAGGAAGAAACTGAAGATTAATATGTAAAAAAAATGACTCCTCTTGAAAACCATTTTAAAAATCAAGGGAATTGTAGTACAACTAATAAATTATTCCAAAACTATGTCAAATAAGAAATAAAAAATGTTGAAAACAGCATAAAATGGAATGAAAACACTGATAAACCTATAACATGTTAAAAAGTTAAAATTATCCTTCAAAAATTAAAATCCGGCAAAACTAGTGGACCTGATAAGATAATAAATGAAATACTAAAATACAGCAACGATGTCACGCTTAAATCTCTGACCAAACTTTTTAACATGATTTTAAAATCAGGAAGCTTTATAAACCCCCCAAAATGGGAAGAATCCTATATTTTAGCTCTAAATAAATCTGGAGATAAATTAAATCTAAATAACTATTGATCATGAGATATCTCATTGATGAGTTGCCTCTCAAAAGTTTTCAGTGCTATTTTTAATGCAAGGCTAACAAATTTAATAATTCCATGTGGATTCAGAAGTAATCAAAGGACTTCTGACAGTCTTTTTATTCTTACATCTCTAATAAATAACTATCTTCATAAAAATTAAAAAAAGTTTTATGTATGTTTTGTTGACTTGCAAAAGGCCCGTGACTCCCTTTGGAGAGCAAAATATAATGTCTGGAACTTTGTTGTCATTCTAATTTATAAGCTTAAAAACATGGTAATTAGACAAAATATGTACAATATAATTAAAGATCAGCTTAAAAATACCTTGGGCTCTTTAAAACATCAAAACTTTATTGCAAGTCCATTCAAAATAGATAAAGGAGTGGACAAGACGACTCTATTAGGTCCAATTTATTTTACATTTTTATTAATGACTTAAGTGGCATATTTTCTAACGCTACTTGTGAACCTTTAACACTATTAAATTCGAAACTTGGAAGCTTACTGTTTCCAGATGACCTTATCATTCTATCAGTAAGCAAAAAAGGCCTGCAAAATAGTTTAACAAATCTCTCAGAATATTGTTAAAAATGGCAATAAACTGTAAATGCTAGTAAAACTAAAACTGTGATTTTTCAAAATAAACCTGTAAATATACCAACTTCATTCACAGAGTATAAAAATATTCTTATTCAGAATGTAAAGGAATTTAGATACAAGCGATGCTTAATAAATAGCCATGGTAATCTGATAAACAGTACTGTAGATATGACAAATAAGGCCAAAAAGTACTTTTTACTGTGAAAGGGTACACATCAGACTTAAGTCAAATTCTTGTGAAAGTTCATGCAATAAATTTGATACACTCATTTATCCTATTTTAACTTATAATGCTGAAATAAGCTTTATGGACCATTATTTGAAATATTATAGAGCCAAACTTAGAGCTCACAAGAACAATTTAGACGTAGATCCCAATACGTTTATAGATAAAACACCTATTGAGAAGCTACATCTAAGCTTTTGTAAAAATTTAGTTGGAACTAAGAGAAGTTTCTCAAATTTAGCAACAAGAGCTGAACTTGATAGACTTCCTGTTGAATCTTTTGTTAATATACAAGCCATATCATATCTTGCTAGACTCTATAGCAATGATATTAATCAAATACTAAAGGAAGCTTTTCAACTAACAGAAAAGCTAGATGTTGAGGAAACATATTCTTGGAACATTTTTGCAAAAATTATTTTGGAAGAAACTAATATACAAAAACATCAGTGAGCAAACTGGGATCCAATAAAGAAATTAGGTCATGTTAAGAAATTAATTAAAGACAATGTGACTGAACATTAAAAAAATAACTATTAGCAAAATAGAAAATTTAACAGAAGACAATAAGACAAAAAGTATTAAAATAAAAAAAATAAAAAATCCAAAATTTTTACTTCAAATGATTAGGTTTAGGGTTAGGGTAAGCCTAACCCTAACCCTAACCCTAAAACATCCAAATAAAATAGTACGTCAAAACATAACAAAGTTTAGAATTAGTGACCATAAATTATTTATTGAAACTGGTAGATATTTAAAGATTTTGAGACTATGTGAAACCTGTAATGCTTTAGATGATGAGCAACATTTCTTTTTAAATTATATAATTAACAAAAAGGAAAGGGATACATTTCTTCAAAACCTTTTATATTGGTATCCAAATTTTGATCTGCTTAACAATAATGAAAAACTAATAAAAATTTTAAACACGTCAACACCTGAAGAAATTGGGATTGTTGTCTCTTTTATAGATCGGCCATTAGAACTGAGGAAGTTAGTCTTGACAATCGTCAAGTTATCTATCATATTGTTCCATAATTCAACATAAAAAGTTTATATTACTAACTATATGTTTGTTTCATGTTTGTTTCATATTCTCTATTTCAATTTGTTATCATTCATGTATGTCATTGTCATTGTTTTGTACTGTATGCCATGACTGTACTAGTCTATAGTTGCATTAATAAACTTCTAATTAACTTATAATTATAATAAATTAAAAATCCATTGACAGAGATGATTTAAAGTAACGACTTGTGAAACATGAGTATAGCAAAGCTAATCTGTCCATTTAATGTACACAAAGCAGTTATGATAGCTCACTATCAAGTAGTTTAAAAAAATCTGTTTTCTTCAATAATAACCTTTTTAGTTACAGGCAAATGGACCTAAAACTTTCAATTATCACTCGTGAAATTTTTATCTCGTGAACTTTTTCTCAATTAAAAAAAACATCGTAAATACTCTTTTTTATATGAATTCCAGGAATACGTCCGAGTCAGGCAAATTACGTAATAACGCTGGTTATCAAATATAACGAATTTTCTAATGATTGAATTATTTCTCCATCCGATAACAGAATATCTTTTCGTTTCTTGTGTTTCTTTTTATTCATCATTTTAACATTTCAATTTATTGTTTTTTTAATACGCTATATCAGACACTGTCACGATTGTAAGATATGACAAAATATTATTGTAGAAATAAACCTTCCAAACCATTTTGTTTTGTTTCATCTTTAAAAAATAAACATATAAATAAATGCAAACGAAAGAGTCAGCTTTTTTGAAAGCTTAAACTTGTCCTTTATAGATTCGGAACCCTATCTTTACTTTTGAAATTCCGCTTTCTTTTTGTACCTGTTTTGACCTACTCGAATTTACCCTAGCAGAGTAAATTTCTATAAATAGCTGGGTTGGGTCATGCGCACTATATTTGTCAACTGAACAAGTTATTCTTTTTTTTTATTATATTTTTGTGTTCAATTACAAGCTTTCTCTACAAATATAATCTTTCTTGATATATCATTTGTATAAGTTATACATTAAACCATATCATGTAAAAGTACATTTTTCAGTTTTACAATAACAAAAATTATTATGAACTACATTTAAAAATGTAAATCATTTAGATTTTGAGAGACAAAAAATCTACATATTTCTGAGAAAATCAGTAATTCTACCCCAACAATTATTATATTCATCAAATTTGTCTTTCTGCAAATAAATATATTCGAGTACCACTAATCTTTTCTTTAAAAATAACAAATAATTATGTATGTTAATATTATGCATGGCTCCTTCTGTATGTTTATATGAGATAAAGTATTTGCCTAAAAGTATACAATAATTTAATGATTCATTTTTAGAATTAAGAAAACCAAAAATGATGCTATCTAAAGCCAGATTTAATCTATGGTTAAAAATGGAGTGTCACCAAATTGAAAATTCTTTCCAAAAAGTATTAATGAATTGACACTCAAAAAAATTATGTTCAATAGTTTCAACTTCATTACATTTTGGACATTTGTTGGAATTTTTGATACCAAATTTTTCTAGCAAATAATTATGTGACACGATTCTAGAAATGATTTTATATTAAAAAGCTTGTAATCTGCTTTCAATAGAGCACCTATAAGGCAAAAGATAAATTTGCTCCCATTTTTCTTCACTGATTTCAATGTTAAATCTTTCTTCCCATTTATCATGAAATGGCGGTTTAGGTTTGTTATTTGATAATAGAAGTAATCGAACATCATTTGATGTCATACATTTTTAGGAAGTAGTTTCCCATTGACTTTGAATACAATTTTGAAAGACTTGCTTAATATAGAAGATTTCTGCGATAAGAGTTTGGTTTTCCATGGCTTTGGAATAGCTTCTCTCAAGAAGACAATGTCTAGAAAGGATGCCTTAACGGCATACTTTCTATATATGTCTGAATGAGACAAAAAATCACCGTTTTCATTAACTATGTCATTAATGAACTTAATACCACACTTATACCACGATTTGTAAAAAATGCTTTTTTTGTTTATTTTGATATATGGATTGAACCATAAAAATTCTTTCCTTATATCAAAGATGTTGTCCGGAACAAAGCATGATTTTACCTTTTTCCAAGAGTCTAAAACTTGCATATAGAATTTTGGTATCAATAGCTCAATGCCCGACATGTCACATCGGCTAAAAAATATATCCAGTTTGAAAGTTTGAAACCAGTGAAGAATGCTTCAGCATCCTGTTTCCAGCAAGCAACTGACTCTGAGAGAAAACGTTTTACCCACATAACTCTTGCACCAATTACTTGATGCTCAAAGTTTGGGGCCTTTAGTCCTCCATTTTTTAAAGGTTGTTGTAAAATTTCAAATTTAACTTTAGAAGGGCCGTTGGACCATATGAATTCTTTAATTGAAACATTTAATTTTTTAATATCTTCATTGGAGACATACTCTGAACTCATGGCATATATTAATTTCGATAAAGCCAAAGATTTCAATATTACAATTTTACCGTTTAAAGATAGAAATTTGAATTGCCACGAATTTAACACGCTTTGCATCTTAGTAAAGCTTGTGTCGAAGTTTTGATCTACACTTTCATGTATAGCATCGAAGTGTAACCCCAATGTTTTAAAATTACTGGCCCATCTGATTGGCAAAGAACCATCCCTATTAAATTTGTCTCTGCCAATCCAGACAGCTTTACATTTTGAAATATTGACCTTAAGCCCCGAACACCTTTCAAAATCTGCAAGGGTATTAAAGACAAGGGTTGCTGAGTTTTCGTCACTTAAGAAGCATGTCGTATCATCTGCTAGCTGTGATATCTTTATTTCAACGTCTCCAATTTTAACTCCCTTTATATGTTTATTTTCCCTGACATTAATGGCTAGTAATTCAACAGCTAAAATAAACAAAAAAGGGGAAAGTGGACATCCCTGTCTAACTCCCCTTTCTATTTTGAATAAATTTGAACTGAAACCATTGTTTACAGCCACACTATAAATATCAGCATATAAAATGCTGATCCATCTTCTAAAATTTTCTCCAAAATTGTATAGCTTTAAGAAGTTTTGTATATATTTGCACTCAATAGTATCGAAAGCTTTCTCGAAATCTATTAATAAAATAAGGCCGGGGTAATTTTTCAAAGGTGTATAAGAAATTACATCAGAAATTAAACGCAAGTTAGCGCCAATAAATCTGTTGGCTACGTAGCCTGTTTGATCTGGGCTGATCAGTTTTGGCAGGCAGGGTTTTAATATTTCTGCAATGACTTTTGCTAGAATTTTATAATCAATATTTAAAAGTGATAGAGGACGCCAATTGCTCAACAAAGTTCTGTCCTTATCTTTCTTTGGTATAAGAGTTAAAATACCGCGCCTTTGGTCTATGGATAGCATTCCTTTATCAAATGAGTAGAGGAAAGAGTCTATCACATATTTTTTAATATCTTTCCAAAAGAATTTATAAAATTCTGCCGTTAGCCCATCTGTTCTAGGACTTTTGTTATTTTTAAAGGATTTCAGTACTTTCAGACACTCTGATTCTGTAATAGGTTCGTCGCACTTTTGTTTCCCTATTTCATGAAGTTTTGGAATGTGTTGATCACAGTAGAAATCACTCTCTCCTGTATATTCACTATTTAATTTTGAAGTATATAGATTGGAATAGAAAGTCTTTTCTTCCTCCAATATTTTGCAGGTGATGTAACCTCTTCTTCATTTATAATAAGTTTATTATGCATTTATTTTTATAGTTACGTTTTTCTAAGGAAATAAAGTATTTAGTTTGTTTTTCATATCCATCACAATACTCAGCATGCGCTCGTATCATAGAACCCCTAGTTCGATTATCATTTATCTACTCTATTTCTGATTTAATATCTTCAATCTCTTGTAATAATGAATTAATATCAGAATCTCTATATGAACAAGTTATTCTTGTATTGGGTTTACTGGTGAACATTTTGTCAATAGAATAGAGTTGACCACAACGACAATATTATAACAATAAAACTTTAAGACTTTTAAAAATTAAAATACAAAACTTTATTTTTTAAACAACATAATGTAAATTTAACAAAATATATGATTTTATAAAAATCTAAAGTCACATTGTCGCAGGTAAACTTTACTCATGACGTCACGTACTCTACCAACCCTGCTTTTGCCAGAGTTAAACTCGAGTAGGGGTTAAAGGTCATTGGGGTTTACCCGAGTACGAACTCTAGTCGTTTATTTGTTACTCGATTTAACCATAGTTGACTAGAGTAGGTCAACTGAAAACAGCCTCAGTGTCTTTTATGTCTATTATCTCGGCAAGTAAATATTATTGACATTATATATTTTATGTTTGTTTTTCCCGACCTTATCACATTCTCAACTCAGAAATTGTTCTATTCCAGTGGCACGTCCTTTTTGCCTTCTATATAGGAAATGTCCCAACAACCCCGAGACTTATTGTTTAACATCTGTGAACATAATTAAACCGAGTATCTTTTTAAATGGGTTTCCCCGTATCTTTTCTTGTAATTATTGCCACTGGCTTTTGCAAAATTTTACAAAGTTCAGCATAAAACATCTTATTACGTATTACAATCCTGCTTTTTAATAAGCATATGACGTAAAATAACAAAGAATAGACATTTATATTGTTGTTTAGCTCCGGACTGCTGATTAAATTTTCGGTCCTCGTTTTATTTGTCACTTTCAAAGCTGAGGTTGGAATCGGCTATTTAAAAGTAACTTTTTTTTACTATTTTTTTTTTCATTTTACTTTGGGAAAATATGTAACTATATAATGTAAATAACAAAGAATTGACATTTTTTATTGATGTTATGAATAGTTTAGCTCCGGACTGCCCCATAAATTTACGGACAACTTGTAAAACATGGAAACACCAAATAACTGAATATCAATCACAAGGTTCTGAGGCTGAGGTTAAAATCGGCGAATTAGAAGTGACTTTTTTTTCCATTTTACTTTGGGGAAACATGTAAGTATATGATTTTTAATAGCCAAAAATATTTTTTATTGTTTTTATGAATAGTTTAGCTCCAGACTGCCCCTTAAATTTACGGACTTCGTTTTCAAAGCTTAGGTATGAATATGAAATTTGAAAAGGACTTTTTTTTAATTTAAACATTTGGTTTTCAACTTTATTTGGGGGAAATATGTTATAATATTATATCAATTAACATATGATATATTTTTTAATTGATATTATTTATAATTTCGCTCCGGACTACCCCTTAAATTTACGGATTTCACCATCAAATCTTAGCTATAGGAGTCGATAAGCTAAAAAGAGACCTTTTAAACCATTTAAGCATCTTTTTAGACAAGATGTTAGAATATAATTTGAATTGTCATAGAACATAATTTTTACATTGATATTATCAATAATTTAGCTCCGGACTGCCAAATGTTTGTCCGGTCGTAATCTTCAGGGCGGCGGTCATTAAGTTAAAAGGGCCTTTTTTAAAAAAAAAAAAAATTATTTTTTTTCTTGGAAAAAAACACTTATTAATACTATAAAATACCATATTAAGATAAAATTCTATTAAAAATCCTTTCTATATAGCTCGGGCATCATTCAGATTCACTCTCTTTTTGTGTAGCAACATTCCTTCCGCTCCTGCTTATGGAGTCTTCGTATCACAGTTGATTCATTACATCGATTTCCTTGGCATAGCGTCACGTTTGACACAGAACTTGCTGACACATGCTTGTGTAGCTCCATTGTTGCTGTCTTCACTCAAAACTTAAAAAATTATACGGTAGACACCTTGCACTCGTAGTCAAATACTGGATTTCAATCTCTTAAATGAGTGCAGGTGTTGGTTTGTCATAGAAATTTGTATTATCTTCTTCTACCGGATTCGTCACACTAATTTGGCAATTAGCAACATGACGGGTGTGCTATTGCAAGCAGGAACTGCTTACTCTTCCGAAGCACATGAGTTCACTCTTGTTACGACTTGACTTCGCGTTGTTGATTTCCGTTCAGTTGATTTTGTGTTTTATGTTTCTTCGGGCTGTTCTTATTCGTATTTGTCGGTTTCGTCGTTGCCCATTCGAACTTCTGACACAAGAATGGCCCATCGGTACCTCTTTCCTTCTCTTATCATGTATTTTAAAAAAGCGGTAACCTAAACCAAATCTAGAAAAATCAGCACAGTATACAAGGATATTCCATTACTGTTAATGATTACCTGAACTATAGACTCTGACTTCAGCGAGTTGCAAATATCCAGTTCCAGCCTGACTAACGTACACAAAGCGTCCTTTATTATTGTTGCATTTTATTGAAATCAATTGTCCACTTTTTCCAGGGCCTTTGAATGACCCACACTTGAACTTTCTTTTAGTTATACCAATATACACGGCAAGATGTCTCATCCGATTTGCTAGTAAAATTCAAAGAATTTATTTACAAACTGTAAGTCATTTAATACATGTACCACTCATCTTTCAATAACAAAAACAAATTCACTTGATACAATACATTTTCTAAAACTCTTAATAGCGTTAATGAAGAAGACAACTTTCAAATAAATAACTTATTATTAACTATAGATAAATCAGGACACAAGGTTATAAACAAATTGAGTTTTTAACACAATGATAATAACAACAGTTGACAAATTTGATTATAAAAATATCAAGATACAAAGTCACCTACCATATCGACCTTTTCTATTGTAGATCTCGATACGATTGATTGGATAAGTCTTGCCTAAATCTACTTTCCAAGTTGGATTTTTTTGTCGTTTGCTATGGCTAATGGTGTTAAGATTTCCGTCAACTGCCTTTTGTGACGATTCTTTGGGAGACCATGTTGAGCTCATCCATGTGGTCTTTCCAAATGCTATGTTATATTTTGTACCTAAAATATAAATTTTGGTTTTTTTTCAAGAATGGTTAAACTACACTTAGTTTAAGGTTGTTCTGGGTATACGCAATATCAATTTTTTTGCAGACTTCTTACAATCTTTTCAAGACAGACAGGATCGTAGACTAGCTCTCTTATAACCTCATATAATATTGATGATGTCCTTTCAATGTACAATTCTTGACTTGGTGACTTTCTCAATATCATATATTCTCAGGAACTTGAGATAAGGGGCACAACGGATTCTAGGAAGTCTGCTTCATGATTAGATCTACATCTCGAAATTGACTCTCGAGGAAGACTTTCAACAAAGCTCTATGTAAAACGTAATGACTTTAACTTTCCAGTAGTCAACTTTCCCTTTTTGTGTAGCAACATTCCGTCCGCTCCTGCTTCTTGGGTCTTTGTATCACATTTGATTCGTTCCTTCAGGGCTCGCGAAAATTACATCGATTTCTTTTGCAGAGTGTCACTTTTGGCGCAAAAATTACAAGCAAAGGGTTATGTTGCTCCAAAGCTGCTGTCTTCACTCAAGACATTTTACGGTAGACACCGTGCATTCATAGATAAATATGGGATTTCTATCTCTCTAATGAGTGCAGATGTTGGTTTGTCGTAGAAATTTTGTTTGTCTTCCTTAACCAGGTTTGACACACTGAATTGAAAATTAGCAACACGACGGGTGTTATAACAGGCAGGAATCGCTTTAAATACTCTTCCGAAACACCTGAGTTCACTATTGTTACGACTTAAGTTCGTTTTGTTGATTTCCGTTACCTTGATCTTGTGTTTTGTGTTTCTTCGAGTTGTTTTTGCTCGTGTTTACCAGTTTTGTTGTTGCCCTTTCGGACTTTTGACACTCAAATGCCCGAATGGTGCATCTTTGATTCCTTCATTTATATATAACCTTGCTATTTGGTGACCTAAAGTTAAGTTGTGTTTTTCAATAAATTATAAAGGGGAAAGAGTAATATAGCATCATTGTGAGCTGGAAACCCATAAGATTTTAGTAATATTGCACAAATGTTTAGTCATACATAATATTTATGTAAAATATGGAAAAAAAATTAGGGTGACGGACCTTCTTTCCAAGATATCTAACCAAAAATAAATTTCTACACATTTTTGTATTATTATTTTTCACATTTTTTTCGCCAATTATCTGCAATAAAAATAGAACTTTTAAGAGTTAAATCTTATAAAATGAAATGAAAAAATAAATCTGCATGTTCTGTTTTATTTTAAGTTATCTTAAATATTATGCAGACTAAAATTTTGCTAAAATCCATAAAATATGTATCTCTCTTACACTATTCTTTTACAATGTAAACGTGGAAATTTTCGCCGGGTGTTATTTTCGCGTTTTTTGGTAGGTGGACCGTTCACATTGGTAAATATTTGCGTTTTTCCTGTTTGTATTGTTTATTTAAAGAATGGTCCATTTGTGTGGGGCTTATTTCGCGGATATTTGTTTATCGGGAAATAAGCGATAATAACATCCACGCAAAAATTTCCACGTTTACAGTATTTGTATAAACTTTATGGCTGTCGGCTTATTTTATTGCTTTTTATAGGTATATTAATATTGTCGTCTCTTGTTGCTATTGTATTTATTATTGTTATATATTGAACCACAAATTGGAATTTTTTGGAAACATTTCTTTTGGTGATTTCTACATTCCTTTTCTAGTAAAACTTCAGTTAAAACAGAGAATAAGTATATTTTGAATTCATTAACACTAAAAATATAATATAGATGTTATTTTGTCTTGAGGGAAAATCGTCTCATAATTTGACCTTAGAATGTGTTCAATCTATCGTAGTGTGCAAAAGGGAGAAAATATAGACTTAAATTGAGCAATTTTCAAGGTTTGAAAACCAGTTTCAGAACCATATTGTTAAAACAGTGGGAAAATGTGTTGTTTTCGGAAGCTAAAATGTTTAGCTTTTAATCGTTAAAAAAAAGATTAAAAAGTAACCAGATCAGTTTTCACAAATTCTTGATAGTAATAATAATGTGTAGACTTTGACAAAAATAAATTGTATTTCATTTTTTTCTCTTAGATTTTTCAGAGTTTTGCGGAGGAGCAGGCAAAACCTTTAGTTAACCAAATAGAATAGTATGTCGGTAAAATTAAAACTATTTTTGTGTGCTAAAAAATGATTTATTATTACATAAATGTCCAAACTTTGGCTTTTCAAAATGAGTTATTTGGCACCAATGTACTCAGAACTTCGAAGCAAGATTTTAGTCACTTGAAAGCTCAAGTGGAATTTATCCATAGCACTGTGCAAATTTTGACCTCTAAGTCAAACACATTGAAAAAGAATCAGATTGTAAAAAGTTAAAACACACACTGAAAAAGAGCTGATATTTTAAAATGAGAATAAGAGACAAGATTATGGTGTTTACTGCTGCATTTTCCCTGAAATATATGTCAAATAGTATATTCATTACAACGTTATACCAGATTAACTGACGTAAAAAGATCTCTTAAATTTAATGTACCTTATGGGTTCTTAGAAACATCTTTAACTGCAAATATGAAACATGATTGGCAGGCATAGCAGCTAAATGTTTTGTTTCATCAAAACGTAAATTTCTAACACAAGGTTACGTTGCTCATCGGTTTTTGTGTTCACTTAAGAAATTTTATGGAAGATATCCTGCAGTCAGAGAAAAAATGTGGGATTTTCATCTCTCAGATAAGTGCAGGATATTTATTGACATAGAGTGTTGTTATTTCATACAATACCGAATCCCTCAATCGACCACCAGTTACGCTGTTGGTGTGCTATAACAAGCCGGAACAGCCTATTCCTCCGGAAAACCTTAGATAAATCTCGTTTTGAACTGAGTTTGCGTTGTTGACTGCTATTCTTTATTTGTTTTTTGTTTTCATGGATTTTTTATTGCTGTTCTAGTTCGTCTTTACTTGTTTTGTCTTTGCATTTTTTGGAGATTGACATTGACTAAATTGTATAATGTTCAATCACAGATTTGTCTTGCCTCTTACCATTTTAAAGCTAATAATAGTTTCACAAATAAAAACTATTTCAACTTGTTACATTTTTGTAAAGATTAAATTCTTAATAGCAAACATCTAAACTAGGCCAATCACAAAAGTCCATGGATGAATATTGGATACCCTCCAAAAAGTCAAATAGATTATGTATATTCACATCACGCCAGACAAACTGAACTTGCGTAACAAGTGTCTAAATGTACCAGTTGTTTTTTTAGAAACAGCTTTCTCTACAAATATGAAACATGAATTGTTTTTTGAAAAGCAGATGACGTTGTTGCCAACTGCTTTTTACAACAAATTATCCCCAAAAAGTAAATGCAAATAATTGTTTACTCTATCCGAGACGCGTTTTGAATGCAAAAAGTTAATCGGGTGTGCTTTAGTCACTTGAGACGAAATGCAAAAGTACACGATTAAATTTGTTTTTTTTAAATCGTAAAAGTGTAAAGACAGTGTCCTACTAAAAATGTATGACTACTTTGAGATTGAGATTGATTGTGTGTAAAAAAATACCGTACACAAACAATATTCTTTTTAATCAAAGAGTGTAAAATAAATTGCGCAACGATAAATCTTAAAAGTGTTCAATGTCAAAATTGCAAAACAGGATGGTCTAAGCTTCAAGAAATAATAAGATTGTATAAACGCAGTAAATAATTTCACCAAAAGACATATCATATCCAGAATTATAAATCTAATGATCTATTAACACAAAAATCAAGAACATAATTTCCTGAACAAAATTGTTCTTGTGGTTTTCTTGGGGTCAGCTTTTCCAAACAAAGTTGAACACATTTATTGTTTTTTATTTATAAAAGCAGAAACTATTTCTAGCACAACTTAAACTAACAAACAAATTTTCAACCATATCGCAGACAATTTATTTTTAACAGTATCAAAGTGTCAAAGACTCGTTGTGTCTTTAACATAAACTTATAAGAAAAGTTGTTTCCAAGAGCTAAAACGTTAAACTAGTCTATAATAAGATGAGCACAGTATATTCCATCTCTGCTTAAGTTTACCGGAACTAAGACTCTGACTTCAGCGAATGAGCTGTAAATGTCCAGTTCCAGTCTGACTAACATAAACGATTCTGCCCTTTATATTGTTGCAGTTCATTGAAATAAGTTGTCCGCTTTTTCCAGGGCCTTTAAAGAACCCACACTTGAATGTTCGTTAAGTATAATCTGTGTGCACCGCAAGATTTCTCATTTGATTTCCTGAAGAAAAATCAAAATATTGAATGATTAAACGTTTGTCTATAGTAATTCAATAACTAAGAAAATATGACACGGTTTTTAAATTTTATCTTTACATTTGACTCTTATGGCGTTAATACCAAACAACTTCAAACTATACAAGTAAGAGACAAGAAAAACATCAAAGTTCCAGATACTATATTTTGCTACACCTCACGCGGGTTTCGTGTATTCAAGACTCATCAGGGTTGCTCTACTCAAAGATAAAAAAATGTAAAACACACTATATGAATATAAAGGGCATAAATCAATAAGCCATACATGCCGAACTGGAATCCAAATTAGGACTAAGATCAACCTATATATGGGGTAGGAAGAAACCCTAGGGTTTTGACAATTTTAAAATTTAAACTGGTAATTTAAAGCCGTGATGTGTTCCTCAACACAAAGTGTTTATGTTGGAGCGGGCTAAACTCAGAAAAATAAAACTCCACCAGTAGCGCTAACCGTCACGAATGTTTGAAATGAAAATGAGAATAAAGTTCCAGACAATAAATTTTCCTATACCTGACGCACCATTTATCTATTCAAGAGTCATCAGAGGCGCTCTACCAAATTATTGAAAATACCAAATTAACCAAAAGTATCTGAATATGTAAGCATGGAACAATTAGCCAGACATGCCGAACCCGAACCAAACAATGATAAAAACCTACTTTTCATTAATTTTTATTTCAAAATATCTTTTTTTATCAAATAAATAAACAAACAATAATTATGTTCGTCAATATACAACATATTTCCATTTAGTATGTACTTTATAAAAATTAATTGAAACATTTTTTAATGAAGAGTGTCTGTTTTAAACAGTGATATCATTAACATTTGAACAATGTTAGTACAAACAAATTAGATTACTGAATGTGTTCAAATTTCCATCAAGGGCTTTTTGTGACGAATAATTAAATGACACTGTTGAACTCATCAAGGTGTTCTTTCCCAATACAAGATTAGATTTGGACCTAGAATATGAATATTCTAGGTCAAAATCTAGGAGATTCCTAACTCAAAATCAGTTTCATCTTGTAACAGCATCAAAACATTCGATTTCTCCACACTTTATACTTCTATTCCACATGAACAACTGAAATCGCGATTGGCGAAGCTGATTAAACGCAACTTTTTCAAAAAGATTGGAAAGCGCAGGTACAAATATCTTTTAGTCGATTTTACCAAGACTTACTTTGTCATCAATGAGTCTAAGAAAAAGAACAAATTTACAGATGACCAAATAATCGACATGCTCAACTTTCTTATTGACAACATATTTGTTCAGTTTGGTGGACGTGTTTTTCAGCAAACAATAGGGATTCCAAAGGGCACTAATTGTGCACCTTTGCTTGCTGATTTATTTCTTCATTCATATGAAGCAGACTTCTTACAATCTCTTCTAGAGAAAAAAGACCGTAGACTAGCTCTCTCTTTCAACCTCACGTTCCGTTATATTGATGATGTCCTTTCACTAAACAATTCTCGATTTGGTGACTTTCTCCACCTCATATATCCCCAGGAGCTTGAGATAAAAGACAAAACAGATTCTAGGAAGTCTGCTTCATATTTAGATCTTCATCTCGAAATTGACTCTCAAGGAAGACTTTCAACAAGGCTCTATGACAAACGTGATGACTTCAACTTTCCAATCGTCAACTTTCCCTTCTTTTGTAGCAACATTCCGTCCGCTCCAGCTTATGGAGTTTACGTATCTCAATTGATTCGTTACTCCAGAGCGTGTGGGACTTACATCGATTTCCTTAGCAGAGCTACACGTCTGACGCAAAAATTGCTCATACAGGGTTATGTTGCTCCTCGGTTGCTGTCTTCACTCAAGCAATTTTACGGAAGACATCATGCACTTATAGACAAATTAGGGATTTCGATCTCTCAGATGAGTGCAGATGTTGCTTTGTCATAGGGTGTTGCTTTGTCTTCCTTTACCGGATTTGACACGCTGAATGGACTATTGGCAACGCGACGGGTGTGCTATAGCAAGCAGGAACTGCTTACTCTTCCGGAGCACCTGAGTTCACACTTGTTTCGACTGGAGTTCGCGTTGTTGATTGATATTCAGTTATTTTGTGTTTCCATGTTTTACATGTTGTCTGTTTTTGTCCCGTTCTTTTTGGTGTTTACTGGTTTTGTCTCTGTCCTTTCGGACTTTTGACGTTCGAATACCCCATTGGTACCACTGCTTCTATCGTTCTTTGTCTATAAAAAGTTAACCATAGCTCACACATAAGGATTAAGGATGCTTGCTGGTCTTGTTTTGGTATTTCTGTCATTTTTTTTTTCAGAATCCTCTGGTTTTTACCATCAAAATAGGGTTAATTTTTTTGCCTACGAACCCCCTGTTTTCTTGTTATAAACGTCTTGAATGTGCCATAAAGAGGTTGTCAACACAGTTTGATCAAATCCTATTTATTCTGTCATGGGTTCTAACAGCTAAATAGTGCTAATGCAAAACCTATGAAAAAGTCAGAGAAAACCTTTTCCCGCAAAACCTTTAACGTCAATTATCAATTATCTTGAAAACGAGGTCACGAACCTATCCAAATTTTTAAATCATTTTATACCTTTTACTATTATCTTTTCATTTAATGCTTCAAATTTGAAACCTATTTATTTTCAATAATAGTAGCGAACTTCCATCAATCAGATTTTATAGTGCGCAAAACTTCCTTCTTCCAAAGGAATGTTAGAATTTGGTAGTAACACAAAAACACCACACAGTTGGGAAAGAAGCAAAGAGGCAACAATAGGGCATTCGACTGTCGAAATTCCAACAAGGGCAATGACAAAACTAGTAAACCTGAACAAAGAAACACGAAACCTTGAAAACGCAAAATCTACCGAACAGATATCAACAAAGCGAACTCAATTTTTGTGTCATGACGCTCTGCAAAGGAAATCGATGTAAGCTCTGGAATAATGTTAGACGCTATAGGGATGTTGGGGTTATCATCTCAGTACAACAACCAACCAAACACTAATCAAAACAATCATTAACCATTTCGTCTAACATAATTTTGAATTGTTACACCAGTTATTGATAACGAAGGAAGAATATTTTAGAGATCGTATGAGATGAATTTTCTTATAACCGTTGTGTAATAGTCGGTCACAGAGACAGCGGTGTTGGATTAAAAATTCTGATAAATTGGACAGCCTTGGCATATCGAATAAGTTGTGAAATGTAAACACAGCATGCAGGTGAAGGAGGTATATCAATTTCCAGGTAAGGAAAATAATAATTTGAAAATTAAAGTCGTGCCTTTGAACGTACTGAGATGACAATCCATATCAAATTTGAAATACAAATCCAAGAATCCAATTGGATTCAGTGGTTTTTAAATCTCTCACTCTGAAAAGAAAAAAAAATCACTCAAACAATGAAGATAACACATTAAGAGGTTTAGCAAGAGTAGCGTATACAACATGGTAACTTTATTGGGTCACTGACCAAAGTACACGGATGGCTATGGGAAACCATCAAATTAAAAAAAAATAAAGATGGAACGTGTCCATGGTACACAGATGTCTCTGCATGAGACCAAACACATGAAATGAAAGTCAAAAAGGACATATTTTGTCATACTGTTACCACCCTGCCAAATTTCAAACTATTTTTGTGAAACATTTCGAAAAAAAGCTTGACAGAAATCATCGTATATTTTTTTATTTGTCAAGTCCTAAAGGGTACTAAATCTGCGATAGATCTGAAAGTCGTTAAGGACGTACAGTTTGTCATACTTTACTACCCTGCTAAATTTCAAATATTTCACATGTACAGATACGACTAGACATAATCTGTATTCCATGTTAACTAGAAATAAAGGTGATACCAAATTAACCGAACTAGGAGGATCAATCACAAATGTCCATGAGAAAAGACAAAGCAAGGAAAATATACCGGAGAAATTGAAAACCCCAATGGTCCTGACTTGGAACAGGCATTTTAAAAAAATGGTGGGTTAAACCATGTTTATGGCGCGCCAATCCTCCTCCTTCCATCGCGATCCTTGGGTCCGATAGTTACACAAAACACAACACGGTTGTGAGGACCTTATAAACGGCCATCAATCGAACAAACTCATATCCAAATGCTATGAAAGAATTTACGATAGTGGGACTTCTGGACATGCGTTACCAGGACTTTTTCCACTCGCTTGAAATGTAAATTACCTTTATTCTCTTTTATTTTAGCGTGTTTTGATAAAAACCGAATAGGATTCGACGTATTTTATTGGTTCTAGCCAGGTAATATTATCCCTATTGTTGACTCCCTGCCATTTTCATACAAATCATCTTATTCGGTATTTAAGGCCTACAAGTTAAAGGGGTCGATTACTAAAACAAATTATAACGTAGCTGCAGGAACGCGCCATTGTATTAACGAGCTCATTTGGCACAATGCTTCTGTTCGATGTCATTATATGAACGCAAATTTATGACAATCATCAAAAACTGAGGCAAAATATGAGTAAGCGGGACAGACTATAAGTTTTATGAATTCTATGAGTTTGCTATTCTCATACATACATAACAGTCATTATAGGAGTATCAAAATATCTTTGTATGAGAGGTGGGTCAATGTGTTCAAGTTTTATTTTGAACATGTAAATATGGCAATACTTTAACATAGGTCATTATCATACGCAATTGTAAAAATACCGGTTCACTTCAGAAATGTGATGCTCATAGAAAAATATTGGCAGAGTGCAGGCCCTGGTGCGACGTTGGGTTGTCCCAGTTTTTCTTCTTACCGGATTTGACATAATAAGTTGACTGTAAGCAACGTAACGGGTATGTTGCTACATGAAGCAGGAATTGTACCCTTCCGGAGCAACTTAATTAACTGTCATCATGACTTGAGTTAGTGTTCATTTCTATTCAGTTGGGGTTTTGTGTGTGTGTATTTTTTATGTTGTATGTTTTTTCTTGTTGTTCTAATTCCTGTCTACTAATTTTTTTATTGACTTTCGGACTTTTGACTATCGAATGCCCTATGTCTAGTCCTACCCATCCCTCCCTTTTCCAATGGCAGTCAAAACTTACTCCAATTTCCGGTTGGCCTTTGTCCCTATTTCCTCCACTTCATCATCATCTAATGTTTATTTTAACACCTTTCATGTTCAACTCTCTGATTTAGAAGAAATCAGGCTGTTTGGGTGATTCTAATTCACTCTGAATTTTCTGATTCCTTCTCGTTTTTTGTTTTGTTTTGGTTTATTGTATACAATTAGTGGGCTTGTGGTTGAGTTTGATTGTTTAAGAACGTATTTTTTTAAGTTGACTTTTGGGAAATTTTTGACCCGACACTATTTTCTTTGGGCCTGCTGAAAGAACATACTGTCTCTAAACAATGTTTTTTTTTCGATATCAGCCATTGTCAGAAAAACCCAAACATCTGTCAGAAGAACAGATTCGCGATTGTTTAAATTGTTTTGGACCAATAAACTACGCCTAATAATATGATTATCAACACACGCTAAAATAAATGAGAAAAATGGTTACTTACATTTAAAGCGAGTGGAAGAAGTCCTGGTAAAGCCAATCCATCCGGAAGTCCAGCTAACGCAAATTGTTTCAAAGCATTTGGATATGAGTTTGTGCGATTGGTGGCCGTGTTATAGGAATATTAAGCTGATCGTCTCAATGCAACAACCACCCAAAATAACACGTCTTGTCTGCCGAAAGTTAACTGAGGTCTGCTTTTTAGATTGCATTAGGCAGACTGTGGACCCGGCTAAAGTTAACTGTAATAGCAAAGTTAAACCATGGCCTGCTCTTTTTGGTAACTCTGCTGTAATTTACCCTAGAACCAACATTTAGGTTACTTAAGCATTAGAGCGACCTAGAGTTAATTTTAGCCTAGAGCGACATAAAGTTAACCGTCATTAACACTAGTCTGCTAAACCAAGGTTGTAAGAAAATCAATAAGAACTAGTAAAAACAGAAAAATTGTAGTGAATCAGGGCTAGTTATATTGATACTTTTGAATCTTTTGCATTACAGAAACTAAATTCAAGAAGCAAAGAGGCACCAATCGAATGTTCAAGTACAATACCAAAAACGGGTATAATATGCGGGTAATGAGGTTTTGAGGTATATCAATATTTCAATGAGTAACCACTCATCAGCAGCATTTGAATCAAAAACATTCGAAGGTCAAAAACCAAAAGTATTGAATAAAAAGTACTCGAAGCCAAATCCAGCACCGAGGATATCGACCATGTGCAGTAAATGGAAAGAAACCCGGTGTTTTAAATAATTCAGAATTTTTTAATCGGAAATTTCAAAAAAAATTTTATAGAAATTTAATGGTACATTCGTGTAAGAAAGGTCCACGACAAAATCGGTAAACACAAACAAAAACAGCACGAAGAAACACAAAACACAATATCCACCGAACTGAAATTAACAAGGCAAACTCAAGTCGTTACAAGAGTGAATTCAGGTGCCCCGGTTAACATGTTATAATGTAAACAATTATTTTTTTTAAGTGCTGAATGCTTTCTTTGACAACCACTTTGTGTTGGGGTTGTTGTTTAGCGCCCTTTATCGACGCACCTAGGCTATGTAGGGCGGTCGGTCTTATTAGTGGAGGAAACCTGAGTATCCAGAAAAAAAACCCATCGACCTTGGGAAGGAAACTAAACTCACATACAATGGGAAAGTCTCATTTTTGTAAAGTAAAAGTGGGACTCGAACACCACCTGAGAGGTGATCGGCAAGTGATCAACAGTGTGGTAGTTAAACCAATGCCTTAGACCATTAGGCCATCCAGGCCCCAAACACGTTATGAACTACCGCTCATGTTCATAATAATGGTTAAAAATCTTAAGGAGTCTCGCGGGTCTACATTTGTGCATTTATTTTTGCGCAGCGATATTATATCGGTAAAGTTAAACGTCTGATCTCAAAGATAGAACTGAAAATAATATCTGCGACTATATTTTCAATGGTACAAATAATATTACTTCTAAAATATTGATGGATATATATAATTGATTTTCGAGTTTTCACGTATTTCTTTTCGAGTTCCATGACAGTACACTTCCGATGCAAAATATAACACAGCGTGACGATGTAAATAATTGGCGAATGTGTAAAACAAACACGTACAATTGATTAAGATTAACAATTCCGGGTGTTCCTTAAAATGGTTTTATATGCAACTTTTGAATGACAACGATGAACAGATAGTGCGGACACAATTAAACGGGGTAAGATGAAAAATTTTAAGATATGCATCAAACACGTGGTACATGTACGGAACCCGTAAACAAGTGTTTATTATGGACGCTTTTGCTGTTCCTATAAACTTTACACTAGCTTGATTGATTAGAGTGTGATAGTATACAATTGTTTACTGGTCATGAGGTAAACAGTACATTTGTTTCCACGAGGTACTTATTATTTCACGAAGCGCGTAGCGCCGAGGGAAATGGTAAGTACCGAGGGGAAACAAATGTACTGTTTTCCGAATGACCAGTAAACAATTGTTTTATTATACTGAATCGGTAAACAACTTAACTAAAGCCACGCCTACTGCTCACTCTTTACTTTGTATACAGTGTACTCTAGCCACGCCTACTGCCAATCATACAAAAAACCCGCGAAATAGTATTACGGTACTATTACCCTAGGGAAATAGTTTTTACTATATCCCTAGGGAAATAGTACTTTTACCAAATTCAAGATGAAATAGCTAAAATATTTACCTGTATTTTATATAGAAAACAATCTTCTGAAGTATAATAATACAAAATAACAACTTAAAGTGTACGCTCTGGGTAAACTTTCAAGAACATGATATAAAGCTTCTCCTTTCAAGTTCTGTTCATAAAGTAAAATGGTTCGTTCCTCATATGAATAAACTTGAACTAGCCACATTTGTATCCAGGAACAAATCTTTTGTCTTCTTCAAAACAACGGTGACTACATACATGTATTGATTCTTCAGTGTGAGGCTGAGCATTATTTTGATTAATTAATTCATAAATCGTGGTTGACCTTGAAATGTATAACATGAAGGCAAGGTACAAACAATGAACGATAACCTTTAAGTTACTTTAAAAACTCACTGTTACCTTTTAGTTTTCATAAAATCTGTGGTACAATTGGAAATTTGAGCAATCGCTACTTGAAGTAATAAGTTTGGCAATATTTTTACTTGTTTCCTGTTTAGTTTTTGTTTAGTAAATCTGTAAATTGTTATTTTTACATACCAGAAATAAACGAATAATAGAAAATAATGAGATGTGGAATAAGTGTATGCGACACATCCAACATAACAAGCAGTAATTTAGAAAAGCCACAATGGACAACAGTTAGCAACCTTCAACGAGGCCAGTAGGCGCTGCTCGCAGATCTGCATTGGCCCATGGTCTAAATAAAATGCATATCATTCAAATCCAGTCCTGAAACAGTCTCAGATAGACTCTCTCCTTAAACAATGAGTAGAAAACATCAACAAGACAAGTACAAACAAAAGCTGTGTCAAAGATTCCTGGATTAGAACAGGCACATATAAAAAGTGGCGGGGTTAAACTAGTTTTATAGGCCCAACCTCCCCCCTATCAATGTTCCTAGACAAAACTAAACACACAATAAAAATTTAATCGATCAAAGTTCAATTACACTAGAGAGAACCTTAGACAAAAGACAAGAACAAACGAAAGGACGGTTAAGGAACTCTCTATAGAATACTCACTGTTACAGATAGCTAGCTGAGAATCATCAATCGACTGATGTAAAAAATCAAACATATCGTATATGCAAGTAAAAAAGCTTTGGGAAGGGTTAAAGTAAGTACTAAGTTATCAATATTTCTGCTAAAAAAACACCAAATTCAAACATTTATCCAAAATATTCAATTCATATCCTTTGCGTAATAAATTTTGAAGCCATTTCATTTTCATTTTCAATGGATTGTGAGCTTTATTTAAAAAAAACCCATAAAATTCAGGTTGTGATATTCCTTTCACTATCAGAAATCGAAGTTTACAATTAAATTTTTCAATAAGAGATCATTACTTGTGGAAGAATTATGAAAAAAAACCACTAACTTGTGGTATCGATAACCTTCTTTTAATAATTTTCAATTAATAAAACGGTTTTTATTATCAAAATCAGAAACACCGCTGCAGATCCGAGCATATTATACGAACTGTGAAATGCATTGGAAAATTGAAATCCAATATGACGGCGCTAGTGGAACACCTCCTTCAAGATAATGGAAATTTATAATAAGGTAGGTAAAGTCGTCACGTTTATTATATACTTTGGTTTGTAATTTTCCGTCAATAATACTTAAATCTTAAACCAAAAATTGACATCAATCACCGGTGACATTAGATTTGTTCGGAAGGATAGATATCTGTAATAAAATTAGAAAATGAAGGATTGTAGAGTGCAAGAATATCGTCTAAATATATAAAAGTATTATTAAAAGTTTCGATCAGGTTCTGTCTGTTGGGATCTTTTTTTGTAATTTAGCCATAAACAGTAAAGGATTAGGTCAGCTTTTAGTGGCGCATAATTAGTACCCGTAGGAATACCAATGATTTGGCGATAAATGTGTTTACCAAAACGTATGGAAATATTATCTAACAAATAATTTAGAGCAGTAATAGTTTCTGCATCAGTCCAGTTAATGTAACCTTTTTAAGTCTCATCACACAGGCAAATTTGGCTCACATGAGTTTCACTTGAAACAAGCTTCACGTGATATTCATGTGAATCTCACGTGAATTTCATAAAAAAATCATGGGAATTTCACATGAAACTGGCTCACGTGAAATGTATGTGAACTTGTGAAATTAATGTGAAACGTTCTCATGTGAGATTCACATGAATTTCAACTTATTCATGTGAGTTTCACGTATAAGCTCGTTTCGGATGAATTTCATGTGAATTTTTTCATGTGAAACTCATGTGAGCCAAATTTGCCTGTGTACTAAAAAAATGATTTTCTAAATGAATTTGAAACCCTAGAATATATAAAATCACTTATAGATTTGTCAAAACACAATTTTACCAAAAATACAAATTTCTTTTAGATTATGTGGTAGGTTAGTATATAAAGTAGTAAATCGTAACTAACAACGGTATGGAAAGTATTTTCAAATGTACGAAGCTTGTCAAAAAGCGTTTTTTACGTTCCAAAAATGATTAACTCCACTGTTTTCGAACACCCTTTTACAGTATTGAATGATAGATTGATTATCAAATTCTTTCATAATAGTTAAAGTAGAACTTTGGAAATATTGGTTAAAGAACAGATAATTGAAGCAAAGATTAAACAAGATTTATATGGATTTTTGTGCAATTAAGGTATCCAGTACAAAGTAGGTAACTTATGGTATGTCGGGGCAACCTGAAGTGTTGTGGTTGCTATGATATGATCGTCAATAATACCTGATTCTGTCGATTGCACGGGAACGAAACTTTTTATTTCGTGCATTAAAACTTCAACGTAAAACTTTCGTCATACCACAACGACATTGTTTGCCGCTTTATCGGCGGAAACAAACACGTATCACAAACCAAGTAAACGGATTTTTTATTTAATTCGAATTAGGTAAGTATTAGGTCTAATCTTTACAAATGAATTTTGAAATTGGCTGATTCTGAGTTGAACAATTGTCATAAATTTATTAATAAAAGGGTCTAAAGATTTTGAGTCGGTCCCTTCTCTCCTAATCTAAAATTTACAATACGATAGAAGGGAAGTTTTGATACAGTTTAGGCAGGAATTCAAATAAATTTTTGTAGGTGGTCGAAATTTTGGTCCTTTTTTTTCAAGAAATTCCTAACCTCTGGGTCATTCGCAATTGAAAGGTTCCGACTTGAGTTCGCGTTGCTGAATGCGGTTTTGTTGTTATGTGTGTGTGTGTTTTATGTTGTTATGTGGTTTGTTTTGTTGTGATGATTTTTGTCTGCCGGTTTTGTCTTTGTCTTTACGGTTTTATGATACTGATTACCCCTTTGGTACACCTTTGCTTCCTTCCCGGTTATAACATGACCAGGAGATGCACACACAAAATGTGGCGGGGTCTAACGAGTTCCCTGTGCCCAGCGCTCCCCTATCAATATTCCTAGACAAAGCACAAATACAATAATAATTTGGTGGAGTGTCATTACACCAAACCAACATGCTTGATCGCTATAAAACTTAAAAATGACAATCAGTAAAAAAGCTTAAAGAAGTTTTAAATAGAAAATAATGAGATGTGGAATAAGTGTACATGACACAGCCCACAATCAAGCGGCAATTCCACAATGGACAACTGCCAGCAGCCTTCAACGAGGCCCTTTGACACTGCTCGCGGTTCTGCAATTGGCCCATGGTCTTAATAAAATGCATATAATTCAAATCCAGTCCTGAAATAGTCACAGATAGACCTTAAAGTAAGTATCAAGTTATCAATATTTCTGCCAAAAAAAAATTTCAAAGATTGCGTATTAAATTTGAAGCCATTTTTTTTTTCCTTTCCAATTGATTGTTTTTAAACTTGTGGGCTTTATAAAAAAACATTACCATAAAATATTTCTTAATAATTTTTCAGTAATAAAACGTTTTTTATTACAAAAATCAGAAACACTGCTGCAGAAATAGTGATTATTGTAAGTTAAAAAAAATATATTTTTGTAAGAGTTATTAGAAATTATTTTTGTAATGAGTAATTAGAAATGATTTTTGTAAAGAGTTATTAGAACATCTTTGACAGGAGTTCTGTTAATAACTTTGATGCGAGTTATTATTTTGTATGCTTAATATTATTTATCAAAAGAAAAAATCAAGTTTTATCATTCCTTTTTTATGATTTCTGTAGAACTTATAATTCTCATTTGCATAAAATGAGAGTGGCCAAGGGAGCTGAAAAGTGCAGGAAAATCAAATTTCAGTAAATCTTAAAAATAGTTTCTTCTTGTTGTCTTTTGTCTTAATTTTCGTTGGTGATTTTCGTCTAGGGAGAAAATTTCATGGACTGATTTTCCGACACCATTCGAAGGATTGTATATAAGAATGATGCTAGTCCTTCGGGAGGGACAAAAAAGGGCGTTTCAGACCTCTTTGTAGAGTCTTTAAGAGTTTATTCGATAGGGGACACTACAAAGGTCACAGTCTAGATACTGAAGAGGGATTCACATAAGCATCAAACTTGTTTTCCAGGATAAATACCAAATTCGAAATCAATCCGTTCTCTGCATGAGTCGAAAAATCTTTTAGGAAAACATGTATTTTTTTTTATTTAGAAAGATTTACCTACAAAAATGAAAAATGAAAATAATTCTAAACTCTTTATAAGACGCGTTCTATCTACAAAATTGTATATAGGTTTAGCTTTAATCAGTATAGACATAAGTTGAAATACTTTTGTCAATAATAAAGTACTGTTTTTTTACTGTCCTTTCCTATATTAAGATCCGGTAGGACGCCTCCTCGTTTACCAAATGTAGACACCTTTGGACGCCTTTTAGGACATCGACAGTATTAGGCGGATTTTCATTGGTAGAATGTTTGCATCTGTAACCGTGTTAAAAATACTAATGAATGAAAACAACTCTTTGTAATATTTAACGAATCAAGGTTTAATTTTATGCCATCAATATGGGCAATAAATCAATAAATTGAAATTAGTCATTTTACAACAGCTGTCTCAAGTTGGCTGGCAAGTTTAGAATTACATGCCTTGTACAGAATGACATCCAACATTTTATTCTTCTAAAGATACCGAAATCCGAATAAACAAGGTTGTCTATCAGTTTGTAAATATCCAAGTAAAAATTAAAGTTTGTTTTTGCCTAAAAAAAAACGATGTCTTCCCCCTTATCCTCCTAATTTCTAATTTGAAAAAGTCTATTCATCCCTCAAAAAGTTAAGGATTAAAATTTCCTGGTAATATGCACTACTAAATATGGTCTCCTTCCTACATGCCGTTGAAAATTTCGGTGAAATCAGTTCACAAGTTTCAGGAGTTTCACCGACAACGTGGTAATGAAGATTTTCATCAAATTTCTAAGTTAAAAGGGTCATAACTCTCAAGAAAATTTTTAAATCAATATTTCCTGATTACATGCACAACTACATACCAACGTTTGCTGAAATTGGTCTAGTAGTTTCAGAGGAGTTGCGATGACAAGGTAAAAAGAGAGGATTTTTAGAAAATTTTCAAATTTCCTGCCAATATGCACAACTACCTATGTCTTTCCCATATATTAAGTTTCGTTTAATTCAGTTCAGTAGTTTCAGAAGAGTTGCGCTGACAAGCCTCTTTACGAATAGACAAACGGACGGACGGACAGGAGAAAAAAAAATCACGTTTCCCCACAAAATTGGGATGGAACATAATACCAAAGAAAACTCTAAAAAACTAATCAACAATCTTTGAGTGACTACCTAAATTTTTGCCCTCTAAGTGACAACTATAAATGGACGAAACCTTTTTTTTTTTGGATTACGAATCGAATTCTACTTTCACCGGGCCTGACTTTCAGGCCACGACTCACTTTTTTCTAAGAAAAAGAACAAATATACAGAAGACATGTTCAATTTTCCTAGCGACAACATATTTGTTCAGTTTGGTGGACGTGTTTTTCAGCAAACAATAGTGATTCCAATGGGCACTAATTATGCACTTTTGCTTGCTGATTTGTTTTTACATTCATATGAAGCAGATCTCTTTTAGACAAAAAATACCGTAGACTAGCTCTTTCTTTTAACTTCACGTTCCGTTATATTAATGATGTCCTTTCACTAAACAGTTCTCGATTTGGTGACTTTCTTCATCTCATATATCCCCAGGAGCATGAGATAAATAACACTAATGATTCTATTCTAGGAAGTCTGCTTCATATTTAGATTTTTATCTCGAAATTAACTCTCAAGGAAGACTTTCAACAAAGCTCTATATATATGACAAACGTTCCAATCGACAAATTTCCCTTTTTGTATAGCAACATTCCGTCCGCTCCTGCTTATGGAGTCTTTGTAACACAGTTGATTCGTTACTCCAGGGCTTACGGGATGACATCGATTTTATTGGCAGAGTGTCACGTTTGACACAGAAATTGCTGACACAGGGCTATGTTGCTCCACGGTTGCAGTCTTAACTCAAGAAATTTTACGGTAGACATCTTGCAATCGTAGACAAATATGGGGTTTCTATCTCTCAAATGAGTGCAGATGTTGGTTTGTCGTAGAAATTTGGTTTGTCTTCCTTTACCAGATTTGACACACTTTATTGGAAATTTGCAACACGACGGGTGTGTTATAGCAGGCAGGAACCACTTACTATTCCGTGAGAAAGGTTATCTAACAAGCAGTGTATGTCAGGTATACTATACATGTATTGATATGAAAAAATATGTTCTGAAATTTTCAACAACTTTTGGGAAAGTATCAAAGTCTTAATGTTGCAGTTTTAAGGTTGTTTTTGTTTGCACAATAAATTCTTAAAATACGAATTAACATTTATAGGTAAAAAGAAATATGACTTTGAAATGAAAAATAAAATATTGCATCAAATTTGATTAAGAATTTTTTTTTCAAACTTTAATAATAAAATACTTTTCAGGAAAATGTACCAAAAGAGCATAAAAGTTTGAATAAGGTGTGATTCAGCAACTTAATAATGTCATCAGTTCAACTTCAACATGGGGAAGGATGTAATACATGTAACAAGGGACCAGACCTGACAAACACTATTTAAACTGCTTTTTCAAAATCCAAAGTGGAGAGCTCATCATGTGTATATGGACTGGTAGTCACAATCTGCAAAATCTAAAAGGGATTGACATCAAAATGCTGTATTTGTAAAACACTTTCATCATTTTAATGATGAACACGGGTAACTTTAAAACCTTATGTTTTGCGATATCAGTTTTTATTACCTTCACAACCCTACTCTCTCGTTTAAATCGTTTAATGTATCAGACATTTTACTTCCGTGCCTTTTGGTAAGGTGCCTTTAAATGAATGAGATGTTGGACCATTTAAATTTAACATGTGGGCCTCCAGATGATTTTTTACTAAGGTAAACCAGAGGAGAGATTTTGCAAAACAGAACGGAGACTTGGAAGCAACTATTTTGCAGGATCAAAACAGGTATATATGATTGGTAAAACACATATAAAGTAGTGATATGGAGAAGTGTAACAATTAAGCAATATACATGTGTCAACTTTTGAAAAAATTATATTAAAAAAATTCTTGTTTCATTATTTTTTTTTCTAAATGTTATTATTATTAATATGTATATAAAAGTTTAATCTCAAACATATTTGAAAAGAAATATTTACACATAAAGACCAATTTTCCCCAAGCATAATAACTGGGACATGATATGTCTCAAATTTTGCTGATTTTCATTTTACAAGTTAAAATTGACCAATTGACCACATAAAAATGCTGATTGTTAAGATTGACAGCGGTTGCAATGGTAACCGAGGTGGTCAATTTTGACCATTTCTAATACTGCTAAAAAGCCTGCATTCAATATCAAATTTTTCAATCAAATATCTATGCATATTCAATTAAATATCTTATTTGCTTTATTCAATACCTCATTAACAATATTCAACAGTTTAAAGACTAAACATAAAAATGAAGTCAGAATAAGACTATCGAATATGTCAAGAAATCATGCAGTTTTTCTGTTAATGACCAAAAATACCGTTTTTTTAATTTGTCTGCCTTAATTTTCAGAAAATGCACCAATCACACATGTCCGACATGAACATAATGACATAGATTGTCGTTTGATATTTGAAATTTATGAAAAAAAATCTCAATGAAATAACAAATGGCGTCTTTGAAATACACTGTTTTTGTCAGTTACCATGGTGATTTGTGGAATACGGCATTGTTAAATATTTATAAACACTTCTGTTTCTTAAGATTCAATTGAATCATCCTTTATTATTATGTTTACAGACATCATATGAATTTAAAATGATATTGAAATCATTTCAGGGTCTCAAGGTCAAGGTCATCTAAAAATTGAGCTTTTTTTAAATAAAAAGAAATCAAATTTAAAGTGACTTTGAGATCACCACAAGTGACCTTGAAAGTTTTCTGAACATAATAAAGGTAATAACAAAACTACCGAACTTGAATGACCAATCTCACTGTCCAGAGAAAACGACAAAAACGAATCAGTCATACCGGAGAATTGGTGGATCGCAATGGTCTTGACTTGGTACAGGCATTTCAAACGAAATGGTGGGTTAAACCAGGTTTTATGGCGCCAAACCTCCCTCTTCCATTGCGATCTTAGGATCCGGTAATGACCATAGAACACAACATAGTTGTGAGACACAATAGGGATATTGAGGTGATCATCTCAGTACAAAAGACCAGTCAAACACTAATTAAAACAATTAACTACCATATCTTTTAACTAAATTTTGAACTTTTCTACTAGTGGCTGATAACGAAGAAAGAATTTTTTCAGGGATCGTATGATACGTATTTTCTTAAAGCCCTGCTCCAAAAGTCTGTCACGAAGAAATCGGTGTCTGATCAAAAAAATATGTGAAATGTGTGCAAGCTCTGGCATATCGAATAAGTTGTGAAATATAAACACCGTATGCAGGAGAAGTAGGTATATTGCTCTGTAGATTAGGAAAATTAATAATTTGAAAATTAAAATCGTCTCGCTTATAGTAAATTTTTGTACTAAGATGACCACCTGGGTCAAATTCGAGGTGCAAATCCAAGAAAGACGTGAAGCAATTTGATTCGGTGGTCTCTTTAATCTCCAATGCCGGAGGATATATTGAAGGAATCCATCTACCAAATGAAGTGTTATTGACAGAAAGGACATCATCATATCAATATATTAAATAATTACATATGATGACAACAACTGATACTGTTCATGTCAGAAGTCTGGTCATACATATATTAAAAAATCGGAAAATAACCGTTTTTGTCTTATTACCATGGTAATCATCAACGCTTTAAATTATCTGTTTAAATTTCAAAATTGTCTAAACCCTAAGGTTCTTCCTATCCCATGATCATCTTAGTAATAATTTGGTTACCCAGTTTGATATTTTTGGTTTTACTGTTCTATGCTCTTCATAATCATATAGTGTTTGGCATTTTCAATATTTTTGGTAGAGCGCCTCTGATGAGTCTTAAATAGACGAGACGCGCGTCAGGCGTAGAAAAATTTATTGTCTGGAACTTTGTTGTCATTTGTATTTTGAACATCCGTAAAGGTTAGCACTGCTGGTGGAGTTTTAATTCCCCGAGGTTAGCCCGCTCCGGCACATACAATTTTGTGTTGGAGAAAACATCAAAGCTTTAAATTATCCGTTTAAATTTCAAAAGTGTCTAAACCCTAAGGTTCTTCCTATCCCAGACATAGGTTGATCATCTTAGTAATAATTTGGTTCCCCAGTTTGATATTTTTGGTTTTACTGTTCTATGCTCTTCATAATCATATAGTGTTTGGCATTTTCAATATTTTTGGTAGAGCGCCTCTGATGAGTCTTAAATAGACGAAACGCGCATCAGGCGTGGAAAAATTTATTGTCTTGAACTTTGTTGTCATTTGTACTTTAACAGTGTTTTCTTAAAACATTTTTTGTTACCCTATTGAGATTTTTATAATTTTGTCATAGTGTTTTGTTTTGTCTTCCTTTACGGGATTTTACACACCGAATAGACTATTGGCAACGCGACGGGTGTGCTATAGAAAGCAGGAACTGCTTACTCTTCCGGAGCACCTGAGTTCACTCTTGTTTCGACTGGAGTTCGCGTTGTTGATTGACATTCAGTTATTTTGTGTTTCCATGTTTTACATGTCTGTTTTTGTCCCGTTCTTGTTGGTGTTTACTGGTTTTGTCTCTGCCCTTTCGGACTTTTGACATTCGGATACCCCATTGGTACCTCTGCTTCTTTAAACCCTAATTTTGGGTTTTTCACTAACCCGAACCCTAATTGTAAGATCTAATATTACTCCTCAACCTATTTGTGTGTTTTAAACTAACATTAACCCTAATTATATTTGTACTAACCCTAACCTCAATTGTACGTTTTACACTCTCCCTAACCATAAATGTTAGCTTTTATTCTAACCCAAACCCTAATTGTGTGTCACACTGACCCTCACCGAAAGCATTGTTTTTCACTTACACTAATTGTATGTTTTATACTAACCCTAATTGTATGGTTTTGTAGTAACCCTAACCATATTTTTTTCTTTTTATACTAACCTCTAACCCAAATTTTGTGTTTTACACTTACCCTAACCCTAATTGTATTTGTACAAACCCCTAACCCTAATTGTACGAATTACACTCTCCCTAACAATAAATGTTAGTTTTTATACTTATCCAAACCCTTATTGTGTGTCACACTATTTTAACCCTAATTATATGTCAGACTAACCCTAAACCAAATGATTGTTTTTGTAGTAAACCTAACCATAAATGTATCTTTTATACTAACCCTTAACCCATATTGTGTGTTTTTGTACTAACCCCTAACCCTATTTTTGTGTTTTCACCGACCCGAACCCTAATTGTATAATATTATACTAACCCTAACACTAATTGTAATTTTATTTGCTAACCCCTAACCCTAACTGTGCTTTTATACTAACCCCTAATCCTAAATGTATGTTTTACACTAACCCAAACCCTAATTGTAAGTTTTACACTATAATAAACCTAATTGTATGATTTTGTCAGAACTAAACCCTAATTGTTTGGTTTTTTTTCTAACCCAAATTGTATCGTTTAATGCTGTCCTTAACCCTAATTTACATTAAAGAACAAAGGGATGAAAGAGGAAAGGTCATTTAATCTTACATTCAGATATATTGATGATGTCCTTTCTGTCAATAACACTTCATTTGGTAGATGGATTCCTTCAATATATCCTCCAGAATTGGAGATTAAAGAGACCACCGAATCAAATTGCTTCACGTCTTTCTTGGATTTGCACCTCGAATTCGACCTAGGTGGTCATCTCAGTACAAAAATTTACGATAAAAGAGACGACTATAATTTTCAAATTATTAATTTTCCTAATCTACAGAGCAATATACCTACTTCCCCTGCATACGGTGTTTATATTTCACAACTTATTCGATATGCCAGAGCTTGCACACATTTCACATATTTTTTTGATCAGACACCGATTTCTTCGTGACAGACTTTTGGAGCAGGGCTTTAAGAAAATACGTATCATACGATCCCTGAAAAAATTCTTTCTTCGTTATCAGCCACTAGTAGAAAAGTTCAAAATTTAGTTAAAAGATATGGTAGTTAATTGTTTTAATTAGTGTTTGACTGATCTGCTGTACTGAGATGATCACCTCAATATCCCTATTGTGTCTCACAACTATGTTGTGTTCTATGGTCATTACCGGATCCTAAGATCGCAATGGAAAAGGGAGGTTTGGCGCCATAAAACCTGGTTAAACCCACCATTTCGTTTGAAATGCCTGTACCAAGTCAGGACCACTGCGATCCACCAATTCTCCGGTATGACTGATTCGTTTTTGTCATTTTCTCTGGACTATGAGATTGATCGTTCAAGTTCGGTAGTTTTGTTATTACCTTTATTTGAAAAAAATGATCATAAATTTACATAATTACATTTATGATGAGCATTTGTGATTGGTGCATTTTTGAAAATGGAGTCAGAAAAGTGTTAAAAATGGTAATACTTTTGTCCAAAAATTGGTCAAAGACAGAAATGGCCGGATTTTGTTAAACAGGAAGTAGATGAGCGACAGACCTGAAATCGAAGGTTTAACGTCAACTACAACTAACAAAGCCTTATTTCCAATGACATGCGCATTACCACTAATGAATATTCATCGTCCCAGAGACACGTGCCATATACAGATTCTAAATATAGCAATAATAAAAACATGGTTAAACTGAAAGTAGATTGATTACTAAAAAATATAGATAACTGACTAACATTGGCAGGCATTGTTGTTGGTTTATGTGTTTGTGTGACTTTAGCCTTTAAATATTAAAGCTGGGTTTAACAAGCTGTCTGTTACGCCTTTGCGCCGAAGAGTAGTTATCAGCCATATGATGGGTAGATGTTAACTATATATATGTTCCTTTCAGACATGTCAGACTTTTAACATTTGATCTTTTTTCTCTGGTATAACGCATATAACATAAAAAGTTCAAAAGCCAGAGCCCAGATCTATTGGATTTAGGGACGGACCATTTAACTTGAAAAGGGGGGGGGCTTAGTTTTTTTGTTTTGATCAGATTTTTTTTTTCGCGCAGAGCACGGACAAAATATTTATTTTTCAAAGGCGTCGCGACAGAATATTTTTTTTCATTAACAGCATATTTTTTTTTGCAGAAATCCTTCTTCAGAATATTTCTTTTTCTTACCCTCAGCTGCCAAAATATTTTTTTCGTCAAAAATAATTTTCAGAATATTTTTTAGGAAAAAGCAAGCCCCCCCCCTTCAAGTTCAATGGTCGGTCCCTTAGGAATATGACTGGAAAGTTGAAGTATATGTCTGTGGGTAGGAATCTTCCTTCTTTTGTTGTATTTGAAGACATGAAAACTAGTAATTAAAGTCATGCTATATGTCTGTGGGTAAGACTCTTCCTTCATTGGTTGTATCATAAGACATGACAACTAGTAGAGTCATGTTATATATATGTCTGGATAAGAAATCTTGCTTCATTAGTTGTATTTGAAGACATGACAACTAGTAAAGTCATGCTATATGTCTGTGGGTAGGAATCTTACTTCATTAGTTGTATTTTAAGACATGACAACTAGTAGAGTCATGTTATATATGTCTGGATAAGAAATCTTGCTTCATTAGTTGTATTTGAAGACATGACAACTAGTAAAGTCATGCTATATGTCTGTGGGTAGGAATCTTACTTCATTAGTTGTATTTTAAGACATGACAACTAGTAAAGTCATGTTATATATGGATAAGAAATCTTGCTTCATTAGTTGTATTTGAAGGCATGACAACTAGTGAAGTCATGCTATATGTGTGTGGGTAGGAATCTTACTTCATTAGTTGTATTTTAAGACAGGACAACTAGTAAAGTCATAGTATATGTCTGTGGGTAAGACTCTTCCTTCATTGGTTGTATTATAAGACATGACAACTTGTAAAGTCAAGCTATATTTTGTGGGAAGGAATCTTCTTTCACTAGTTGTATTTTAAGACATGACAACTAGTAAAGTCATACTATATCTGTGTGGGTAGGAATGTTCCTTCATTAGTTGTATTATAAGACACGATGGCTAGTAAAGTCATACTATATGTGTGTGGTTAGGAATCGTCCTTCATTAGTTGTATTTTAAGACACGACAACTAGTAAAGTCATAGTATATGTCTGTGGGTAAGAATCTTACTTCTTTAGTTGTATTTGAAGGCATGACAACTAGTAAAGCCATGCTATATGTCTGTGGGTAGGAATCTTCCTTCATTAGTTGTATTTTAAGACATGACAACTAGTAAAGTCATACTATGTGACTGCTGGTAAGAAATCGTCCTTCATTGGTTGTATTGTAAGACATGACAACTAGTAAAGTCATACTATATGTGTGTGGATAGGAATATTACTTCATTAGTTGTATTTTAAGACATGACAACTAGTAAAGTCATACTATGTGACTGTGGGTAAGAAATCGTCCTTCATTGGTTGTATTGTAAGACATGACAACTAGTAAAGTCATGTTATATATGTCTGGATAAGAATTTCTTCATTAGTTGTATTTGACGACATAACAACTAGTAAAGTCATATTATATGTCTGTGGTTAGAAATCTTTTCACTACCACAACCAGCAAACATCAAGAGAGGGACGGAACGAACGTTCAATTTTAAAGGGGGGGCTTAGGAGATTTTGGAAATGAATAATCAAGCCGGCAAAATATATACTAGTAATCTGGTGCCGACCCCCTAGAAAATAATTTATCTGTACATAGGAAGCCCAGATTCTGCAGAATGAACAAACGAAAACGAATAATTTATTTCGCAGGGTAAATTTTGAAAACAATCTTGCCCGACAAAATCTTCCAAGCCACCCCTCCACACTCCTTCAAATTCCCTAAAAAGGTTTCATAACCATATATATATGCATCAGTGCGGGAAACTCCGAAATCGACAACTGTAAAATCTCAGAAAATTAAGAATATCTGGTGAGTGCAACGTTTTGGGGGATGTAACTTTCACTCTTTAGTACGGATGTATGGTCCTGTAAGGGCTTTCACTCGAATTTTAATAAAAGTAGCCAGACTTTGATTTGTTGCATGTTTCTATTCTATGTGGTGCCCTTTTCAGAAAAAAGCAAAAAAATCTGACCCACTACGTATGGTTTCAGCAGGGGCAGGCTCTGAAAACGCAAAAAAAAAATGTTTTTTGTAATCAGCGTCGGCCAACTTTATGATCCAATATTTTGACCCCGGACCCCCCTAGATTCATTTTTTGTATGATCTTGTTCAGTAATTTATTCTCGTTTAGACAATACAAATTTCATATCTGTAAGTTCAATATTATTCAAAAAGTTGCAAAATCACATGTATACGGTTACCGCGGCCATGGTGGCAAAAGTGAATGTCGGTCTTCTGAGATAAAACTTGAAGAAAAAAAAGAAAAAGAATTTCTGTATAAAATATCAAGCAAGTGTATTACTTCTATGCTTTTTTGTCGGGCAAGATTGGTTTCAAAATTTACCCTGCGAAATAAATTATTCGTTTTCGTTTGTTCATTCTGCAGAATCTGGGCTTGCTATGTACATATAAATTATTTTCTAGGGGGTCGGCGCCAGATTACTAGTTTATATTTTTCCGGCTTGATTATTCATTTCCAAAATCTCCTAAGCCCCCCTTTAAAATTGAACGTTCGTTCCGTCCCTCTCTTGATGTTTGCTGGTTGTGGTAGTGAAAAGATTTCTAACCACAGACATATAATATGACTTTACTAGTTGTTATGTCGTCAAATACAACTAATGAAGCAAGATTTCTTATCCAGACATATATAACATGAATTTACTAGTTGTCATGTCTTACAATACAACCAATGAAGGACGATTTCTTACCAGCAGTCACATAGTATGACTTTACTAGTTGTCATGTCTTAAAATACAACTAATGAAGGAAGATTCGTACCCACAGACATAAAGCATGGCTTTACTAGTTGTCATGCCTTCAAATACAACTAAAGAAGTTACAAGATTCTTACCCACAGACATATACTATGACTTTACTAGTTGTCGTGTCTTATAATACAACTAATGAAGGACGATTCCTACCCACACAGATATAGTATGACTTTACTAGTTGTCATGTCTTAAAATACAACTAATGAAAGAAGATTCCTACCCACACACATATAGCATGAATTCACTAGTTGTCATGCCTTCAAATACAACTAATGAAGCAAGATTTCTTATCCATATATAACATGACTTTACTAGTTGTCATGTCTTAAAATACAACTAATGAAGTAAGATTCCTACCCACAGACATATAGTATGACTTTACTAGTTGTCATGTCTTCAAATACAACTAATGAAGCAAGATTTCTTATCCAAACATATATAACATGACTCTACTAGTTGTCATGTCTTATAATACAACCAATGAAGGAAGAGTCTTACCCACAGACATATAGCATGACTTTAATTACTAGTTTTCATGTCTTCAAATACAACAAAAGAAGGAAGATTCCTACCCACAGACATATACTTCAACTTTCCAGTCATATTCCTAAGGGACTGACCATTGAACTTGAAGGGGGGGGGCTTGTTTTTTCCTAAAAAAATATTCTGAAAATTATTTTTGACGAAAAAAATATTTTGGCAGCTGAGGGTAAGAAAAAAAAATATTCTGAAGAAGGATTTCTGCCAAAAAAAAATATGCTGTTAATAAAAAAAAATATTCTGTCGCGACGCCTTTGAAAAATAAATATTTTGTCCGTGCTCTGCGCGAAAAAAAATCTGATCAAAATAAAAAACTTAGCCCCCCCCCTTTTCAAGTTAAATGGTCCGTCCATAAATCCAATAGCTCTGGGCTCTGGCTTTTGAATTTTTTATGTTATATGCGTTATACCAGAGAAAAAAGATCAAATGTTAAAAGTCTGAAAGGAACATACCTAGTTAACATCTACCCATTATATGGCTGATAACTACATTGAACTACTCTTCGGCCCAGAGGCGTAACAGACAGCTTGTTATACCCAGCTTTAATATTTAAAGGCCAAAGTCACACAAACACATAAACCAACAACAATGCCTGCCAATGTTAGTCAGTTATCTATATTTTTTAGTAATCAATCTACTTTCAGTTTAACCATGTTTTTATTATTGCTATATTTAGAATCTGTATATGGCATGTGTCTCTGGGACGATGAATATTCATTAGTGGTAATGCGCATGTCATTGGAAATAAGGCTTTGTTAGTTGTAGTTAACGTTAAACCGAAATCGAATCCCACTTTATGGTATCCCACCCTGATGCTGTATACCAAATATCAAACGGCTGTGATTAGTAGTTGCCGAGAAAACTGTAACGAAAGTTTTTTTCCCGCCTGCCGTCCACCCGCGCACACGCCCGACATTCATCATTCTATAACACGGATTTTCACTAGCGAAATCCGGCCAAAAATGATTACGGATACTACAAAATTTCTTGACATGATCAATAGCCTCATTCTCACTACAAAAATGCATAAAGTGTTGAACCTGTTTTGATTATTGTCAATGGGGTATTGAATTCAAACTGGGTTTGAATACTGCCTTATTCGGCAGATTTGAATCGATTAAAATGGCGGCAACGGCTACCATGGTAATCGTGGTCAATCATAGCAAACATTTATCATTTTCGGATCCAATGGTGAATTTTAACTTATAAAAAATTAAAATTAGCAAAATCTGAGACATTTCATGTCTCACCGTACATGTATATTGAAATCCTTTGATTCTTACAGATAGTGTTGAAATTATAATGTCAATGACTGTATCAGATCCACATTCAGATTAACAATGCCTATTTAGCAAATAACGAAACAGAAAAATCTATAAAAAAAAGTTCTATGGCTTTAATATTATTAAAATAATACAAGATTAAAATTATATATTTCCTGTTCTCATCATCTTTATCAATTCCAATCCTCCTGTGAAGGATAAACTTTTAGACTATGAAATGCGTGTAGAAGTATCTAGACTACCTTGTGTGGAGAATTATATTTGTATCGGAGGAGTAGATCGTAATAACCAACTAAAAGCTTAAACAGCAGTTGAGAAGCCAGAGATGGCAAAAGAACGAAGCTTGGTTCCTAGATTAGGAAGAAGAATTCAAAAGGACATATCATTCAGATAACCCATTTACGAAAAACCAATCCCAAATAAAACATACGCTGAAGTAGTACAGCAAACAATCAGAACTACAACATCAGATCTCCAGAAAATCAAAACCAATGGATAAACAGTGTTCCCAACTACAGGCAGCAACAAAACAACCAACGATATGAATGCGCAATCGCCCTCGAAGGGTCAATAATCGTAGAAACGATAACTTCCGATCCAATAATGAAAATCCAGGAAATGCCTTTCACAGCTCTAGAACAACAAACAACAATGATCGTAACAACGGAAACTTAAGATAATCATACGATCGCTTCAATGAAATTAAAATATATGAACAGTCACAACAAATATTTGGGGAATTTTTCAATAACTTTCTAAAAGAAAATTGGAAACTATATTTTGATTACTGTTTTATTTTATGGGAAAATAACATCAAAACAGAAGAAGATTTAAGACAATGATCAACAATATACATGTAAAGCCCAACATACAATTTACCATGAAATATTGTACCAATTATTTACCGTTTCTGGACATTCTTGTAATTAAGGAAGATGATACATTACAAACAGACATATATCTTAAACCTACCAATTCAAAACAATATTTATTATTTAACATCTGTCATCAAAAACATACCCGAACAAATATTCCATATAATCTACCAGACGAATTAGTGCCATTGTTTCGAATCCAGAATAAGGGGATGGACAGCTAAACGAACTAAGAGAGTTACTTATTCAGAGAAAATATCCATTGGAACTAAAACATAATGGAATGGAAAAGGCGAACAAATAGGAATGAGGAATGAAGAACCACACGACGACAGGAAGAGAAAAAACACTTATACCGTACGTTACAACACACAACCCTAGAAACACAGAACTTTTTGGACAGATTTTTCAAAATACTCCTATCCTCGAACGGGATCCTAAAATGAAAAGAGTTCTAGAAACCTTACAAAATATTATAAAAAGTAAAAGACCACCAAGATCGTAAAAAGGGTTTGAACCTGTGCAAAACTCCCATCTGGAACACATAATGAGGCAACAGTAAGAAAATGCAGACGTTCAAATTGTGCTGTTTGTGATTACCTAATGAAAGATAACCAAATTACATTAAAAAACGAAACAATATTTAAAGATAAGGGGGTGCATGACAGTGACCATATGACGAGCCAAAATTAAAATTCAAAATACCTTATTACTTGGTTTAACAAGGTTTCTTAAATTATAAATATTTTCACAAATTTTCTTAACTACATGCTTAAGACTTTTAGTTTGATTTGAAAATTATCTAAAAAATTTCTTTTAGTAAATTTTGGTTTTATTTAGATAATAACTATCATTAAACCAAGACAAAATCGTCTTTTCTGCATTTTTGCAAAGGGCGATAATTTGTGTCAAAGTATGCCATTTTGGATCACTTTTTGGCATACTTTTCCCTTTACCAAACAAAAAAAAAACAAATAGGAAGCACCCTTTTTTCGTTTCATTTTTCTAATGCATTATACAAGCCCTATATAATATCGAAAAATTACGAAAATTCATTGACAAAATTTTTATACAGACACGATATTCCTTTGAAATTGGTAACTTTCTTTAACATTTCAATGAAAATCAACCCAACTTTGGAGTCATTTATATCAAAAACCAAGTGGGTAGCATATCCTTTTCAAATTAAATTTTCAAAGAGCATGTCATAGTGCATCCATCAACAAATTTTAAATAAAATTTATTGACAGGAAAAAATTGATGCATGTGGCATGTACATCCTTAAAAGTAATTTCAACTGTATATCTGTCAATCTTAATTATGTTATAACTTACCGTGGATGTCAAGAAAATTACATAGGACGAACAGGAATGACATTACGTAGAAAAAGGACGGTCCACCGCCAACAAATCAGAACGCTATATACCAGGAAAAAAACGCTAAGTGAACATATCGACCGATGCGTCGGATCTGACTTACCGAACTTTTACATTTTCCCGATGTATCAATGTTCAGAAAATACAAAGGAACAACATCTTTTAACCTGAAATCTAGTGTACTTGTCAACAGCCTAGAAGAGAAACTGTATTTCGCTGATACTTTTGCGACATACAGGCTTCAAAGCATATCACAGAAAAAAATATTTGCTCTTTCATTATATCTCAAAATTGACACACTAGGAAGCGTTTTCACAAAGCTCTATGACAAACTTGATGACTTTAACTTTCCCTTTTTCGCGTAGCAACATTCCGTTAGCTCAAAAATTTGGAGTTAAGGTATCACAGCTGGTTCTATATTCCAGGTCTTGTGGAAAGTATTTAAACTTCCGTGATAGAGCGTCACGTCTTAAAGCATAAAAGCAACTTGTTAACACAAGGTTACGTTGACCCTAGGTTAATATCGTCACTCAAATTTTGCGGAAGACACCATAAGCCTGTACACAACTACGGGACTTTTATCACTCAGATAGGCGTTGGCTTTGGGCAAAGCATTGTCATCCTTACCGGATTTGTCCTACACTTAATTGGTCGTTGGCAACTTGACGGATATGCTATCGCAAGTAGGAACTGCTTACTCACCGGAGCACCTGAGTATTCTCTCGTTTAGACTTGACTGATACCTATATGTCTACCTTTTTTGTTCTCCACATTTCGAATTAATGATATTGGATTGCCCCTTTGGTACACCTTCGCTTCTTAGCCATTATATAATTGAAAATATTGCTTTTGAATTGTAACCTTTAGTTTTCGTTTAATGTCTAATTGTAAAAACTTTTTTTTACCAGTCTTCATTCAAAAATTCATACATCAGAAATACAAGTTCAATGTGCTAAATATTTTGCAGCGGTTTCCAAAAGAATCGCGTGTTTGTGTGTAAGTTTTTATCACCTTTTTGTTTGGACATAGGCAATACGGGATGAAAGTTTGAATGACAGACAAACCGTCAATAATGGACAGGTAATGGACAATCCTAATTACATTTTCGCGTGTAAATCCTGATTTTTTTGTACTTACAAACATGACTCGATCCAACCCCTGATCATGAGGTACTTGACTAGTGATCAAAAATGTGGTATTTAATACAGTGCCTTAGTCCACTCAGCCACCCAGGATCTTTTGCTAGTTTTACCATCCTAAATGCCTACCAACACTTTCAAAGCAACCCCAAAAAACCTTATGTGAATTGAACAAGGTAAAAAATGTCTATGACTGTTTTTAAGCGTTTTATAAAAATTGAGTAAAAAGTACGGAAAATGCACTTTGTTGTTATCATGGAAATTTTTATAAATGTATGTTAAAACAATGATTTCATTTTACCATCCCTAAAATTTGATTGGTTTTTCTTTCTCAGTGCATAATTTTAAATTAAAAGCTTAAGAGTATAAGATTTTTATAGTTTTTTAATGAACATATTTAGCACCTGCGTAGCTATTGCAAAAATATTTTTCACGCGTTTCATGGTTTGAAATCTCAAATCATATATCTATCTAGACATCCGCTTTATATTTTAAGTCTACTATTTCAGAAACAGTTTTTATTGTATAAAAAAGTCCAATGTCAATAAGGAAAACTTATTAGGAATTTATATTGAGGAGGTTTATATGAGAATATTAAATTAGTAATCGTCCTCCTCCATAGTATGGCATTTTGGGATTAAGATGTACGTATAGAGAGACCGCAAAAAAAATCACCTTTTAATTAAAAAAATGTAAAATGAATTGAGTATCGATAAATTAGTAAAATGTTAATCTAATTGATATTAAGGAGGTTGGTCTTGTCTCTTAAATATTTTTTTTACTTAAACATCTATCAAAATGAAAATTAGATATACTTTACCAAGAACGAATATTAATCGAGAACGGTCATAATGTGTGTTTTTACTTCAAAAAGGAAATACGATTAAAAGTTTTAATAAAAAAAAACCAACGTGATGACTTCAACTTTCAAATGGTTTACATTTTTGGTAGAGCGCCTCTGATGAGTCTTGAATAGACGAAACGCGCGTCAGGCGTAGCAAAATTTATTGTCTGGAACTTTGTTGTCATTTGTATTTCCCTTATTGTGTAGCAACATTCTGTCTGCTCCAGTATATGGAGTTTACGTATTAGAATTGATTCGTTATTCCAGAGCATGTGGGGAGTACAACGACTTCCTTGATAGAGCTACACAACTGACAAGCAAATTGTTAACACAGGGGTACGTTGCTCCCAGGTTGTTGTAATCACTCAAGAAATTTTACGGAAGACATCATATGCTTGTATACAAATACGGGATTTCTATCTCGCAGAAGAGCACAGATGTTGCTTTGACATAGAGTTTGGTGATGTCATCCTTTCCGGATTTGACAAACACTAAATCGATCTTTTGCAACGGGACGGGTGTGATATAGCAAGCAGGAACTGCTTACTCTTCCGGAGCACCTGAGTTCACTCTCGTTTCGATTGGAGTTCATGTTGCTGAATGCGGTTTTGTTGTCATGTGTGTTTGTATGTTTTATGTTGTTGTGTGGTTTGTTTCGTTGTGATGATTTTTTGTCTACCGGTTTTGTCTTTGTCTTTGCGGTTTTATTATGTTGATTACCCCTTTGATACACCTTTGCTTCTTCTATTATTGGCGCCACTTCATTCATGAACAAATTAACAACCAATTTACAGACACGTTCGTTTTAGCTGTGTCTAAGGCTCATGTTTCCAATCAAATTTTAATCATCATACTCCTCTCTGGGTAGGCTTTTTAAAAAATTAAGATGTAAGCATTAAACACTGTACATAATTATATTATTTTTTCGAAGATTGTTAAATAAATTGTGCATCATCCACTGATAGAAAATTTAAAATCATGTCACGACACATGAAATAAATTGTGATGTCTTCAATCAGTTTTTGGTCATTTGTTGTAATAGACGATTATCTTTTGTTGTATTTTGTGTAACCAGACACTAACATTGCAATGGAAAATGGACGTTTAACGCATTAAAACCTGGTTTAACCCACCATTTCTTTTGAAATTGCCAGTACTAAGCCAGTTTTATGGATATACGGGACTTATCGTCCAAATTCGGTAGTTTTGTTGTTACCTTAATAGTCGATTTGCTAATAAGTTTTGGATTTTATTCCTAATTCGATTTAATTTTCATTTGTGCTATTGCTACGAAAAATGCAATTGTTTCCGTATGGCAAACAAAAGGCTTTATCGTTTATGACTATGTAAATCTACCATAAAAATCTGAAAAACTTACAGGCATTAAAATGTTTTTTTAAACCGTATTCTAAAACTTTACACTAAACTGTTTTACAAGACCTAAGTAAAAAAAAGATAATAGGTATCCAATAATCGTTACGATCGCAGTAGATTATCATAGGGCTGTTCCAGCAAAACATACATGGGACGGGGGGAAGACAATTTAATTTGCTGGTATGGTTGGGTGTTAGAAACTTGTATTAAGTTCAAAGAAAATAAGGAAAGGTTAATAATTTGCTTCTATGGGTGGTACCCCTGTAGAAAAAGTGCCTTCCCCTGGTCCCATGTATGTTTTGCTGGAACAGCCCATAGTCATAAAGGATACAGTCCGAGGCTTGTCCGTCTTGTTCACAATTCGGAAACAAATGCAGTTTGTGCTAATTGGCAAATGGATTATTGTACAGTGTCCAATCTCTTACTTGCAAAATAAGTCGGTCTTGTCTCCAAGATATATCTTTATAAACATATAGTATAGTTTAACCTAAATGAATACTTGATCCAGAATATAAAAAATCTATTCAATCAACAAATATTAATCAATAACACTTTGTCTTTAACATTACCTACCTGTGGTTTTCTTGGGGACAGCTTTTCCTATAAAACGGAAACACAACTATTTATATTATTTATAAGACATGGAGATACTAATCATTCGAATATGTTTTCAAATACGTTAAGGAATATTAAAAAAAACTACAAAATATTTAACAGCTCTGAGAGAAATGGAGAAAATCATAAGATTTCATGATATTTATACATTTTTGGTAATTGTTACATTTACTAAGGGGTACTATATCTCTTAATTGAACAGTGCATGCATCGATGATAACAATTCTAGTTAAAATGCGTAGTTAAGACAAACGAGTAGATGGACAAAAAAACTCTCGAAAAATGCAATTCTACACTATTTCAAAACAAAACTATAATAAACCTTTAAAAACGAAGCAAAGTGAATACTTTCCGATCTTTGAGTGTTTTTATGACGTCCTAATATCATGCATTTTGTCGTCTGCATGTGAAATCGATCAAATGTGTAAAAATTGTGTGGCAAGAAAAATTACCATTCCACATAGTGTTACTGTTGAGTTTTCCTACAGAAATGATCACAGTTACTGGGTTTAAGGGGACGACCATTTGGTTCTGAGGGGGGGGGGGGGTTGGCAGTTTCGGTGGAGACAGATTATTTATTTTCAAAATTTTGCAGGCCAGAACGAAAGTGGAAAAAATCTCAATTGACAGTAGATCATGAAACTTACAGAAGTCAATGTGCGTATGTCAATAAACTGCTCAAACAAACACGTATTAACTTTTATTCAGAAAAGATAGAGTCCTGTGGTCGCGACCAAAAAACTCTATTCAAAGTGACAAAGAATCTTCTTGGAAGAACCGACGATGTTGTTTTACCAGTTTCTTCATCATCATCAGACCTAGCTCAAGAGTCCAGTGACTTTTTTGTCGATAAGATTGACAGGATACGTGACAAGATTCGATCAGAGACAAACATTCAATCTGTACAAGTCGAAACCCAAGAGTGTATAAATAGTAAAATAAATAAATTTACACCTGTAACCGAAAATGAACTTAGAAAAGTTATATCAAAATCACAAAGTAAATCTTGTGAACTGGATGTGATACCGACATGGCTGTTAAAAGAATGCTTGGACGAATTGATCCCATCATTGACAAGACTGATTAACTATTCATTAGATCTCTCATATGTTCCAAAATCATTCAAAAGTTCCCTGATCAGACCACCATCAAGAAGCCAGATTTAGATCCCAATATTCTAAAGAATTACAGACCTGTTTCGAATCTGCCATACGTGTCTAAAATCCATGTGAAAATAGTTGACTCTCGTCTGGAAGGATATTTAACAGCAAACGAGCTCCATGATCCCCATCAATCTGCTTATAGAAAATTTCATTCAACTGAAACAGCACTTATAAAAGTTCAAAATGATATATTGAATTCTCTAGACAACAATGATGTTACCATGTTAGTTATGCTGGACTTATCAGCCGCATTTGATACAATCGACCACACTACACTACTTATGCGTCTAAACACCAACTTTGGTATATCTGGAAAACCGTTGGAATGGATACGTTCATATCTATTTGATCGACATCAGACTGTTACAATAAATGGTGACCCCTCAAACCCAGTCAAATTGAGCTATAGCGTGCCTCAAGGATCCGTTCTAGGACCTAAGTTCTTTACTATGTACACTAAACCTGTTGGTGCAATATGTAAGAAACATGGATTGGATTACCATTATTATGCAGACGATGGACATCTTTACCTTTCCTTTAAACCGACGTGCCCAGTATCAAAGAATGACTCTTTAGATCGAGTTCAAAACTGTCTCGCTGAAATAGTGTCATGGATGAACAATAATATGTTAAAAATCAATGCTGACAAGACTGAGGTAATTATATTTACATCTCAGAGAAACCAAAAGCATGTTGAGACCATAACTGTGACTATCGGAGATGAAAGTATAAAACCATCAAGTAATGTAAGAAATCTTGGTGCTGTACTGGACAACAACATGACCATGGAAAAGCACATAAACTCCGTTTGCAGATCTTGTTATGGACAACTACGCCAGATTGGTCATATAAGGAAGTACTTGAATACAGATGCAACAAAATCTTTAGTGAATTCCTTAGTCACCTCACGCATGGACTATTGTAATGCACTCTTATATGGTGTACCAAAAACAACATAATAAACTACAGCATCTTCAAAACACAGCTGCCCGCATCATCACAAGATCATCTAGATTTGAACATATAACTCCAGTATTAAAGAACCTACACTGGATTCCTGTTATTTACCGAGTGAACTTTAAGATCCTTGTACAAACTTACAAAGCTCTACATGACCAGTCACCAATTTACCTAAATCATTTACTGGAACTATATCAACCAACAAGAAACTTAAGATCAAAGAACTCTTCAAAGCAACTTGTTGTTCCAAAAAGTAGGACTGTAAGATATGGTGAACGCAGTTTCTCTTCAGTGGCACCAAAACTGTGGAATGACCTTCCAGATAGCATCAGAGACTCAAAAACAGTAGAAGTGTTCAAGAAATCTTTAAAAACGCATTTTTTCTTGAAAATTTATAGTAACTAACTGTGCTGTGCTTGTCAATGTGAATTGTTGTGCTGTATTTCAATATTTTATCAAGGTTTAAGATCTAAGTAGTTTTATTTTCTTTTTTCTTTTTTACTTATTATTTTTTTTTAATAGTTTTAAACTCTCTTTATAACTTATTTTCGAGACTTTTTAAATTATCCTTTATGCACATATTTTTATTTTTATCTATAGTTGACTGAGTTTTGGATTTTAAGATTCATAATGGGCTAGTTTATATTACACATGTAATATATGTGTTATTCATGTTTTCATGTTTTTATCATCATTATTTTATTTGTTTTTAAAATCATTGTAATTGTTTATGATCTCATTGTAAAGCGCCTTTGAACATTTTATTTTTGAGAAGGGCGCTATAAAAATGTGGTAATTATTATTATCTTTTGCCACTACGCGGGAAGAATATTTATTTTCTGCATATAATAGCTTAATTTGGCAAGGATCTTGAAACAGATTATCTATTTTCTTGCAAACGGAGGCCAGATTATTGATTTCCGACTTTTTCCAGGCCAGAATTTTTATTTACAAAAATGGTCAGCCCTCTCCATCCCTCAAAATCAAATGGTCGTCCCCAAACTTGTAAAACATTATTATTTTAGTATGAATTTGTTCCTATCAATTTTACCACCAAGAAACTGACACGTTTTCAAACTGTGTCTCCCACGTTGTTTTAATCAAAATTTAATGATCATCCTTCTATATAGAAAGGCTTTTTGAGATACATGTACAAAATGCTGTAAAACAAAGAATATAACTTTTTATTTTCATCAAGAAAGTGAATTAAAATATTTAGTTGCAGTACAAGTTTGTCTTAATTGTCTCTAACAAATTATTTTCTTTGAGAAACAAGAACATATTTATGTGCGGTGGTATAAACCACTTAGAGTTCATAGAACAAATTTTATTGTATAATATTCCCCAGGTCACACTCAATGACCACGACAGTGAGATCACTTTGATTTGTTTCTTTAAAATGCTTAATTGTGTGTACTTGTAGTATATACTGTATGTCTGATATTTTATGTATACTTTATTCATACACTTAATCATAAATGTTTATTATTTCATTGATGGTATCCTCAGTTTATGGGGTGAATAAAATTATCTGTATCTGTATTTTTATATGTTTTTCTTTTTCACAATAGTTGTACAAAAGATACATTATCGAGAGGTTTAAATAAAATATTCTACTCAATGAACACATGTTAACACTAACAGAAGAAGAGGTATCAAAGGGGTATCAGAATGTCAAAAGTCCAAAAGGTCAGAGACAAAACCAGTAAACACCAACAAGAACGGGACAAAAATAGACAACATGTAAAACATGGAAACACAAAATAACTGAATATCAATCAACAACGCGAACTCCAGTCGTAACAAGAGTGAACTCAGGTGCTCTGGAAGAGTAAGCAGGCCAATAGTCCATTCAGCGTGTCAAATCCGGTAAAGGAAGACAAAGCAAAAACCTATGACAAACCAACATCTGCACTCATCTGAGAGATCAAAATCCCATATTTGTCTATAAATGCATGATGTATTCCGTAAAATTTCTTGAGTGAAGACAGCAACCGAGGAGCAACATAACCCTAATGTTAACAAATATGTTAACATTATTTAACTTTTGTTTTCCTAAGGACAGCTTTTCCTACAAAATTTTCACACAACTATCGCTTTTGATTTTAAATCAGATACTATTTTTTTCACCAATTTACAAATAGGTAACAGACCTGTCATTTTAAACATGGTCTAACGCTCATGTTGTCTTCAATCAAAATCTAATTCTTGTCTTTCTCTAAAGTAACGCATTGAGGTATATGAATAAAAAAATACCGTAAAACAAACATTAAAACTTTTTAATCAAGAATATAAAATGAATTGTGTATCGCTAAATTTGTAAATCGTTTAATCTTTTTATTGAAGAACAGGTTGGTCTTGTCTTTCACAACATTTTTTTGTATACACATTTGATAGTTTGACCCAAAGTTCTACTTTTTGTAGGGGTTTATGACAAATGCTCAACAACACAAATAGTTTTCAACATACTTTACCTTTGATCTTCTTGGGGACAGCTTTTCCTACAAAGTAAACTCAATTATTGGTTTTGTTTATAAAAGCGAACACTATTTTTTTGCACTACGGTATTAACAAATAATTTTACAACTAAGTTACAAACACGTCAATTTAAACTATGTCTTTGGCTCCTGTTGTCTTTAACATGTTCAATCAAGATTGAATCATCGTCCTGCTCTATAGTAAGACTTTTATCGGAGATTGAGATGTATGCATTACAACATCGTTTAACGAACAATATATTTATAAAATAAATCGTGCATCAATAAATTTGTGTATGTCAAATCGTGTATTCAATGACTACATATAAATCAAAAACAAATATTTCCACATAATGTTCCTTTAATTTTCTTGGAAACAGCTTTTCCTACAAAGTAAAATGCAATCATTTGTTTTGATTTATAAAGGATATTATATTTTTGCACTACGGTATTCACAAACAACTTTACAGCCTAGTTACAGACACGTCAATTAAAACTATGTCTGTGACTCCTGTTGCCTTCAATGAAGATTTAATTCGTACTTTTCTCCAGTAAAAATTCATCAGAGATTGAGATGTATGCATAAAAATACCGTAAAACAACCAATGTCACTTTTTAATCAAGAATGTAAAATAAATTGTGCATCGATAAATTAGTAAAGTTTTTTATTACAATCTCCTAATTGCAGTACAAGTTGGTCTTTTCTCCTATGAATTATTTTTTAAACACATTTAATCGTTTTATCAAAAGATGTATTTTATCTTTTGCACTTCCGTTTTAATCGAATGGACTATTCAATGGACACATGCATATAATTAGCTTTCCCAACAAATATAAAACACATCTATTAGTTTTAATTTATCAAGCAGATACTATCTAAGGAACAAACTACTTCACGAACAAATTATAGCCAAAGTTACAGACACCTTATTTTAAGATGTCTAAGATTCATGGTGTCTTCAAACAAAACTTATCATTAAAGTTGTTTTCCAAATTTATAACTTAAAACTAATCTACAATAAAAATGAACAAGCATATAGGGAGATTCCATGTCTGTTTTATTTTCTTCAGAAGCTGTAACATTTTTTTTATAAAAAAATAGGATGTACACATCAAAAAGGAGATTTCATCTATGTCAAATATTACCTGAACTAAAGACCCTGACTTCAGCGAGCTGTAAATATCCAGTTCCAGTTTGGCTGATATACACGAATTGGCCTTGTTTGTTGCAGTTGATTGAAATCAGTTGTCCTCCTTTTCCAGGTCCTTTGAAGAACCCACACTTGATTTTTCGTTTAGCATTACCAACATGCACGGCTAGATTTCTCATCCGATTTCCTTGAAAATCATTGAATTTATCGATTAAATTTGTCTCTACAGCAGTATTGTTGCATTAACCATAGAAATAAAACAAACATGCTTATTCTTTAGCATTTAAACTAAATTGTTTTATTTTCAATATTAACAAATTATTGCAAAATTAGCAATAATACTTCGTCAAATTAATTATTACTTTTTTAAATGAAAATTGTTTGGTTTGACATAGTTATAAATTTAATCAGTTAAACATTTTTAACTACAAAAAATCAGAGTACGAATAATTTTTGAAACGATATAAAGTGTAGGAACATGAGACTATAACACATATGTTAATTCCAACTGAAATTGATTTATATGAGCTGTTGGGCCATTTCTGAATATTCCTCATCAGCAGCACTAAAACCCAAACATAGGAAATTAACTATTTCAAAAGATGTTTAAATTGCAAAAAACCAAAGGTAATCCAAATGAATATAGCTAATGGTAAAATTTCGATGGAGGGGGTTAATTCTAAGGTTCTATAATTTACATAAATTATGATAATGGTTAACAAAGAAGTCTACACATGATAAGTAATCTCATGTAGAAGTAGACCATTTCTAAAAAAAAATAAGGAGCATACATCTAAAAACACGAAGTCACTTACCAGTTCGACCTTTTCTATTGTAGATCTCGACACGATTGATTGGATAAGTCTTGCCTAAATCTACTTTCCAAGATGGATTTCTTTGACGTTTGCTGTGACTGAAAGTGTTGACATTTCCATCAACAGCTTTTCGTGACGAATATTTAGATGACCATGTTGAACTCATCCAGGTGGCCTTCCCAAATGCTAGATTAGATTTTGTACCTGAAAATGATTTTTTTCTCCTCAAATAATTTAATTACTTAACAAATTTCTAACATAACCACCAAAATAGGATGCCTAATCTTTTGTGTCAAATGTAGAAAATTAATTATCCTAGCATACCCGTAGTCGGAATTGTGTAGGGGTGTTCAATTTAGGCTTCGATTTTCAAAATATTCCTTTTTAATAGTGCTTAACCAAATTTCAGCTTGTTTTTACCTATATTTTCATTTTTTGTTTCACCCAAGGGGAGTTAGTCGAGGGGATTCGTCCAAACCCTCGAACACCCCCACCCCCTTGGCTACGGGTATGCCTAGACTTGAAAGCAACATACGTACCTTACTTACACATGGTGTGTATTTCTCAACATATTCGATATGCCAATGTTAGTGCATTTTTTTTCAAATTTTGATTTACCAAACATCGCGCTTTCCATGACCTACTATAACAGGTCGAAGAATCTACCATTTAAGGAAAGTGTTTACATTAAACTTTTGACCAATGGTAAATAACTACGATCACCAACACGTGCTTTTTGAGAAATAATTCAACAAAAACTGAACAAATTTTAAAAATGAGCGATGAAAAAATTAGTTGGTCTATTTGTATCAAGATCAGATGAAAAGTTATAGTATAAAGGACACCAATTTGTCCCCGAGGAGCATTGACCAGTAAGAAGATTTTAGTGCTATTTTTAACTTTGTTATTCGTCCGTTGACCAATGAACCAAATGGAATAGAAATCAAAATGTGGAACATAACATTACTTTATAAGGAGAATGTACGCGTGCCAAATAAAATAACATTTAAAACCAAAACTTTTAGGTATAGACAAAATTTGAGCCAGGAAGTTTAAGAAAATATGTTTATGTTGAGAACTTTCGTATAAAAATTTCGAAAATGTTTTACTATTTTTTCCCATTTCAAAGGTCATAATTTTCAATTGATGATTGATTGATAGGACAAATAAAATCTAGATGACTCGACCTGTATAAGAATTATATAAAAATCGATATCTGCCACTGGTGGAAAAAATAAAAAATATGCTAGATGAAATTATTAATTAGTGTTTTGATTAGTATTTGGGTGTTTGTTGTATGATCCCTTCAAAATACGTTTTAGGTCTTATAACCGTGATGTGTTTTGTGTTAAGCACCTAAGTGGACAGTTTGGCGCCATAATACCGGGTTTATCTCATCATGCCTGTACCAGGTCAGGACCTCTGCAATCTTCAATTTTTCCTATGTGTCATTACATTTTGTTACTAAAATTTCTGCTTTATATATCAAATTGTGTATCTTTAAAATGCACAATTGTGTGTACTTGTAACATATACTGTATGTCTGATATTTTATGTGCACTTTATTCATACACTTAATCATAAATGTTTATTATTTCATTGATGGTATCCTCAGTTTATGGGGTGAATAAAATTATCTGTATCTGTATTTTTATATGTTTTTCTTTTTCACAATAGTTGTACAAAAGATACATTATCGAGAGGTTTAAATAAAATATTCTACTCAATGAACACATGTTAACACTAACAGAAGAAGAGGTATCAAAGGGGTATCAGAATGTCAAAAGTCCAAAAGGTCAGAGACAAAACCAGTAAACACCAACAAGAACGGGACAAAAATAGACAACATGTAAAACATGGAAACACAAAATAACTGAATATCAATCAACAACGCGAACTCCAGTCGTAACAAGAGTGAACTCAGGTGCTCTGGAAGAGTAAGCAGGCCAATAGTCCATTCAGCGTGTCAAATCCGGTAAAGGAAGACAAAACAAAAACAAGGACAGCTTTTCCTACAAAATTTTCACACAACTATCGCATTTGATTTTAAATCAGATACTATTTTTCACCAATTTACAAATAGGTAACAGACCTGTCATTTTAAACATGGTCTAACGCTCATGTTGTCTTCAATCAAAATCTAATTCTTGTCTTTCTCTAAAGTAACGCATTGAGGTATATGAATAAAAAAATACCGTAAAACAAACATTAAAACTTTTTAATCAAGAATATAAAATGAATTGTGTATCGCTAAATTTGTAAATCGTTTAATCTTTTTATTGAAGAACAGGTTGGTCTTGTCTTTCACAACATTTTTTTGTATACACATTTGATAGTTTGACCCAAAGTTCTACTTTTTGTAGGGGTTTATGACAAATGCTCAACAACACAAATAGTTTTCAACATACTTTACCTTTGATCTTCTTGGGGACAGCTTTTCCTACAAAGTAAACTCAATTATTGGTTTTGTTTATAAAAGCGAACACTATTTTTTTGCACTACGGTATTAACAAATAATTTTACAACTAAGTTACAAACACGTCAATTTAAACTATGTCTTTGGCTCCTGTTGTCTTTAACATGTTCAATCAAGATTGAATCATCGTCCTGCTCTATAGTAAGACTTTTATCGGAGATTGAGATGTATGCATTACAACATCGTTTAACGAACAATATATTTATAAAATAAATCGTGCATCAATAAATTTGTGTATGTCAAATCGTGTATTCAATGACTACATATAAATCAAAAACAAATATTTCCACATAATGTTCCTTTAATTTTCTTGGAAACAGCTTTTCCTACAAAGTAAAATGCAATCATTTGTTTTGATTTATAAAGGATATTATATTTTTGCACTACGGTATTCACAAACAACTTTACAGCCTAGTTACAGACACGTCAATTAAAACTATGTCTGTGACTCCTGTTGCCTTCAATGAAGATTTAATTCGTACTTTTCTCCAGTAAAAATTCATCAGAGATTGAGATGTATGCATAAAAATACCGTAAAACAACCAATGTCACTTTTTAATCAAGAATGTAAAATAAATTGTGCATCGATAAATTAGTAAAGTTTTTTATTACAATCTCCTAATTGCAGTACAAGTTGGTCTTTTCTCCTATGAATTATTTTTTAAACACATTTAATCGTTTTATCAAAAGATGTATTTTATCTTTTGCACTTCCGTTTTAATCGAATGGACTATTCAATGGACACATGCATATAATTAGCTTTCCCAACAAATATAAAACACATCTATTAGTTTTAATTTATCAAGCAGATACTATCTAAGGAACAAACTACTTCACGAACAAATTATAGCCAAAGTTACAGACACCTTATTTTAAAATGTCTAAGATTCATGGTGTCTTCAAACAAAACTTATCATTAAAGTTGTTTTCCAAATTTATAACTTAAAACTAATCTACAATAAAAATGAACAAGCATATAGGGAGATTCCATGTCTGTTTTATTTTCTTCAGAAGCTGTAACATTTTTTTTATAAAAAAATAGGATGTACACATCAAAAAGGAGATTTCATCTATGTCAAATATTACCTGAACTAAAGACCCTGACTTCAGCGAGCTGTAAATATCCAGTTCCAGTTTGGCTGATATACACGAATTGGCCTTGTTTGTTGCAGTCGATTGAAATCAGTTGTCCTCCTTTTCCAGGTCCTTTGAAGAACCCACACTTGATTTTTCGTTTAGCATTACCAACATGCACGGCTAGATTTCTCATCCGATTTCCTTGAAAATCATTGAATTTATCGATTAAATTTGTCTCTACAGCAGGATTGTTGCATTAACCATAGAAATAAAACAAACATGCTTATTCTTTAGTATTTAAACTAAATTGTTTTATTTTCAATATTAACAAATTATTGCAAAATTAGCAATAAAACTTCGTCAAATTAATTATTACTTTTTTAAATGAAAATTGTTTGGTTTGACATAGTTATAAATTTAATCAGTTAAACATTTTTAACTACAAAAAATCAGAGTACGAATAATTTTTGAAACGATATAAAGTGTAGGAACATGAGACTATAACACATATGTTAATTCCAACTGAAATTGATTTATATGAGCTGTTGGGCCATTTCTGAATATTCCTCATCAGCAGCACTAAAACCCAAACATAGGAAATTAACTATTTCAAAAGATGTTTAAATTGCAAAAAACCAAAGGTAATCCAAATAAATATAGCTAATGGTAAAATTTCGATGGAGGGAGTTAATTCTAAGGTTCTATAATTTACATAAATTATGATAATGGTTAACAAAGAAGTCTACACATGATAAGTAATCTCATGTAGAAGTAGACCATTTCTAAAAAAAATAAGGAGCATACATCTAAAAACACGAAGTCACTTACCAGTTCGACCTTTTCTATTGTAGATCTCGACACGATTGATTGGATAAGTCTTGCCTAAATCTACTTTCCAAGATGGATTTCTTTGACGTTTGCTGTGACTGAAAGTGTTGACATTTCCATCAACAGCTTTTCGTGACGAATATTTAGATGACCATGTTGAACTCATCCAGGTGGCCTTCCCAAATGCTAGATTAGATTTTGTACCTGAAAATGATTTTTTTCTCCTCAAATAATTTAATTACTTAACAAATTTCTAACATAACCACCAAAATAGGATGCCTAATCTTTTGTGTCAAATGTAGAAAATTAATTATCCTAGCATACCCGTAGTCGGAATTGTGTAGGGGTGTTCAATTTAGGCTTCGATTTTCAAAATATTCCTTTTTAATAGTGCTTAACCAAATTTCAGCTTGTTTTTACCTATATTTTCATTTTTTGTTTCACCCAAGGGGAGTTAGTCGAGGGGATTCGTCCAAACCCTCGAACACCCCCACCCCCTTGGCTACGGGTATGCCTAGACTTGAAAGCAACATACGTACCTTACTTACACATGGTGTGTATTTCTCAACATATTCGATATGCCAATGTTAGTGCATTTTTTTTCAAATTTTGATTTACCAAACATCGCGCTTTCCATGACCTACTATAACAGGTCGAAGAATCTACCATTTAAGGAAAGTGTTTACATTAAACTTTTGACCAATGGTAAATAACTACGATCACCAACACGTGCTTTTTGAGAAATAATTCAACAAAAACTGAACAAATTTTAAAAATGAGCGATGAAAAAATTAGTTGGTCTATTTGTATCAAGATCAGATGAAAAGTTATAGTATAAAGGACACCAATTTGTCCCCGAGGAGCATTGACCAGTAAGAAGATTTTAGTGCTATTTTTAACTTTGTTATTCGTCCGTTGACCAATGAACCAAATGGAATAGAAATCAAAATGTGGAACATAACATTACTTTATAAGGAGAATGTACGCGTGCCAAATAAAATAACATTTAAAACCAAAACTTTTAGGTATAGACAAAATTTGAGCCAGGAAGTTTAAGAAAATATGTTTATGTTGAGAACTTTCGTATAAAAATTTCGAAAATGTTTTACTATTTTTTCCCATTTCAAAGGTCATAATTTTCAATTGATGATTGATTGATAGGACAAATAAAATCTAGATGACTCGACCTGTATAAGAATTATATAAAAATCGATATCTGCCACTGGTGGAAAAAATAAAAAATATGCTAGATGAAATTATTAATTAGTGTTTTGATTAGTATTTGGGTGTTTGTTGTATGATCCCTTCAAAATACGTTTTAGGTCTTATAACCGTGATGTGTTTTGTGTTAAGCACCTAAGTGGACAGTTTGGCGCCATAATACCGGGTTTATCTCATCATGCCTGTACCAGGTCAGGACCTCTGCAATCTTCAATTTTTCCTATGTGTCATTACATTTTGTTACTAAAATTTCTGCTTTATATATCAAATTGTGTATCTTTAAAATGCACAAATGTGTGTACTTGTAACATATACTGTATGTCTGATATTTTATGTGCACTTTATTCTAACACTTAATCATATATGTTTATTATTTCATTGATTTATAAAGCGGATACTATTTTTTGCACTACGGTCATGACAGTATAAACACATAATTTTACAACTAAGTTACAAACACGTCAATTTAAACTATGTCTTCGGCTCATGTCGTCTTTAACATGTTCAATCAAGATTGAATCATCGTCCTGCTCTATAGTAAGACTTTAATCGGAGATTTAGATGTATGCATTACAACATCGTTAAACGAACAATAAATTTATAAAATAAATCGTGCATCAATAAATTCGTTTATGTCAAATCGTGTATTCAATGACCACATATAAATCAAAAACAAATATTTTCACACAATGTACCTTTAATTTTCTTGGAAACAGCTTTTCCTACAAAGTAAAATGTAATCATTTGTTTTGATTTATAAAGCAGATATTATTTTTTTACACTGCGGTTTTCACAAACAACTTTACAGCCAAGTTACAGACACGTCAATTAAAACTATGTCTGTGACTCCTGTTGCCTTCAATGAAGATTTAATTCGTACTTTCCTCCAGTAAAAATTCCTCAGAGATTGAGATGTATGCATAAAAATACCGTAAAACAAACACATTTAATCGTTTTACCAAAAGATGTTTTTTATCTTTGCACTACCGTTTTAATCAAATGGATTATTCAATGGACACGTGCACATAAATAGCTTTCCCAACAAATATAAAACACATTTACTAGTTTTAATTTATCAAGCAGATACTATTTTTGAAACAAACTACTTCACAAACAAATGTTAAACAAAGGTACAGACACCTTATTTTAAAATGTGTAAGATTTAGGTGTCTTCAAACAAAACTTATCAGAAAAGTTGTGTACTGATATGATCCCTTCAAAATACGTATTTAAGTCTTATAACCGGGTTGTGTTTTGTTTTAAGGACCTAAAATCACTAAAAAAGTGGAAAGTTTGACGCCATAATACCAGATTTATCTCATCATACCTGTACCAAGTCAGGACCTCTGCAAACTTCAGTTTTTCCTATGTGTCATTACATTTTGTTACTAGAATTTCTGCTTTATATATCAAATGGTGTAATAAATGAACACATATTAAGCAAGAAAAATGTGAATTCAACATATTGTCCCAGATGTTTTCTTTGGGACAGCTTTTTTCTACAGAAGTGATCACAGTAGTTACATGTATCGGTTATAACTTGCAAGACAGTTATTATTTTAGCACAACCTCATTCATAACACTTTTACCATCAAGTAGCTGATACGTTATTTCAACTGTGTCTCATATCATGTTGTTTTTAATCAAAATTTAATTATCGACTTTCTATATAGTTAGGCTTATTGAAAATATGCATCGATAATAACAAATTAAGTAAAAATGCGTACTTTTGACAGGAAAGTAGATGAGCAAAAAATGTTCTCGAATAATGCAATTTTACACTATTTCAAAATAACAAAATTACTTTCCGAGCTTTGAATATATTTATGACGTTCTAATATCATCTATTTTGCCGTATTCATGTGAAATCGATCAAATATGTAAAAAAAAATTGTGTGGCAAGAAAAATATGCATTCAATATGATGGTGGTCATGTTGTGTTCTTGAGGACAGCTTTTACTACAGAATTTATGGGCTGTTTAAAAAAAAATGACGCAAAAGTGTGACATAGGTGGTAAAAAATCAAATAAGTTAAAAGTCGTCCAGCTATACATGCTAAGGACCCAATTATATGCAATTTTTGAAATTTAATAAGCATTTGCAAAGAAAATACATCAGAAAAAAATATCAGCATTTTTATGTCAGCTTTTTGGGCTATTTTTTTTGATAAAATACAGGATTTTCAGGAGCCAATTTGAAAAAAGTGGTTTGATTTTGGTTTAATTCTCCATCATTTTGTATTTCACTAATACTCAAAAACGAAAAAATCATTGATTTTTAATGCAAAATGTTACCATTGAAATAAAAAACCCATTTTTCCTCCATTTTTAGTGGTTTTTATTTTACCTTTACCTAGACAAGTTTTCATATTTTCTAAAATACTTAAATTTGAGCACTGAAACATGCTTTAAAGGAAACCTCTGGGTTGCTCCTTCGTCCACAGAAAATTTCATAGAAATATATCTTTCTAATTTTTAGTTCTTAATGGACAAAGTAGCAATCAATTTTCAATATATAGCATGTTACACTCCTGACATAGCAAATATTTAGCTTGAAACAATACATATTATGATAGTATATCACTTTTTGACTTGAGGTTTTTTGCCAAAGCTCAAAGACTTCAATTAACATAACTTATTTCATAAATTTGTATGAAATATTTAAAATTTGTAGCTCAAAAGTGGTGTTACACTCCTGACATCCCCAAAACAACATGTGTACCATATATTGTAATACATAGGTGTATAGATCATCATCTAACAGTTGTATATTGCTTTAAGGAACAATTTGATCATTATTTGATTATAAATTAGTAGTATACAAGTTATTTTCAAATAAGTCAGGAGTGTAACATTTTTATTTGGACGGTATAAAGGTCTTGTAATGAATTTATAAGCAGAGAATAGATTGTTGCTGCATAAACTTGGACTATCTCATTTCATGTAGTTTTTTTATGATCAACCATGTGAAAAAATTGTATATTTTTTAAAAATATGAATTGCTATAGCTCACACATTGCAACATCCATTCAGAAGTCAGTCTGAGTGGCAAAAAGCAAGTTATGGACTACAATTTAATCTAAAACAAACATAATTTATCATGAAAGATATCTAGTTTTGGTTAAAAGTCAACAAAAAGTGTTAATTATATTTTAAATGCAAGTTATTCAACAAATTAAAGTGTTACACTCCTGACATTTTCAAAAGTGTTACACTCCTGACATTTTCAAAAGTGTTACACTCCTGACACCACTTATTCAAATATTTCATATAAATAGTGTACATGAAATTGCCACTTGGGGGGATTTTTAACTAAGGACAGCTAGCTGAATAAATTAAACCCAAAATTGACATGTAGAACATCATCATATTGGAACAGCACCCTCTTAAAGATGAGTGTTACACTCCTGACATGCTCATAAAAGTTAACTTTCAGAGCTAATAAAATTTAAATGAAGCAGCTAACAGACATTATGGTGCTTCTTATTTCAGCCCAAATATCCACTTGATCAGCTGGTATTTTCTTCAGATGATAGACAATCTTTCTATTAAAAAAATGTTTAGTCTAATGCAGCTTGGTGACAATTTTTTATGCATTTATTTTTGGGTTCAAGCTACTTGAAACTATCTGTCTAATTTTTACTATTAAACATAAATAAACCAATCATATACCAACAGTTTGCTGAGGTTTGCAATTTTATGATACAATACACATTATTTGTATTGAATAAGTGGTTTTCTTAAAGTGTCATATGGAAGTAAAGAGTATTTTCTAAATGTCACACTAAAAGTGTTACACTCCTGACAATTTTGACTAACTAAGCACCATTTTTGAACGAATAAAGATAGAGTAATGAAATTTTGCATGAAGTTTCTGTACATAGAAATACATACTTAGGAACATAAAGTCTTTATCTAAAATGATAAATATGAAAATTAAGGAGTGAAAAAGGAATTGCGTCATTTTTTTTGAAACAGCCCTTATATATTCATCACATATTTATATATAAACCACTTAGATTTCATAGGAATAATTTTTTTGTATAAAATTCTCCAGGTAACAGTGAGAATTCTTTGATTTTTTTTTTCTTTAAGATGCATAATTGTGTGTACTTGTAATGTATACTGTATGTCTGATATTTTATGTGTACTATATTCTAGCACTTAATTATATATGTTTATTATTTCATTGATTGTACCGCTCAGTTTATGGCACCATAATTAGTAAACTTAATTATCTTTATCTGTATCTTTATCTATTTTCATATAATAGTTGTACAAAAAACATACAGAGGTTTGAATAAAATATTCTACTTAATGAACACATGTTAACAGTAACAAATATGTTTTAACACATTTTACCTTTTGTTTTCTTAACGACAGCCTTTCCTACAAAATTTTTACACAATTACTGCTTTTGATTTTAAATCAGATATTTTTTTCATATTTACAACAAAGTAACAGACTTGTCATTTCAAACTGTGTCTAAGGCTCAAGTTGTCTTCAATCAAAATAATAATAATTGTCCTTCTCTTAAGTATAAACGCATTGATCTGTATGAATAAAAAATACCGTAAAACAAACATTAAACTTTTAATCAAGAATATAAAATTAAATGTTTCACTAAATTTGTAAATCGTTCAATCTCTTTATGGCAGAACAGGTTGGTCTTGTATTTCACAACATTTTTTTTTATACACATTTGATAGTTTGACCAAAAGTTATACTTTATGCCAAAATGGTCTGCTGAAATGAACTACTAATGTTTCAACATAATGTACCTTTTGTCTTCCTGTGGACAGCTTTTCCTACAAAGTAAAACTCAATTATTTGTTTTGATTTATAAAGCAGATACTAGTTTTTTTGCAAATCGGTATTAACAAACAATTTTACAACTAAGTCAAACACGTCAATTTAAACTATGTCTTCGGCTCATGTCGTCTTCAACATGTTCAATTAAGATTTAATCATCGTCCTGCTCTATAGTAAGGCTTTTATCGGAGATTGAGATGTATGCATAACAACATCTTTAAACGAACAATACAATTGTTAAATAAATTGTGCATCACTTAATTTGTTTATTTCAAATCGTGTATTTCAATGTATATATAATGTACCTTTAATTTTCTTGGAAACAGTTTTTCCTACAAAGTAAAATGCAATCATTTGTTTTGATTTATAAAGCAGATATTATATTTTTGCACTACGGTATTCACAAACAACTTTACAGCCAAGTTACAGACACGTCAATTAAAACTATGTCTGTGACTCCTGTTGCCTTCAATGAAGATTTAATTCGTACTTTTCTCTAGTAAAAATTCATCAGAGATTGAGATGTATGCATAAAAATACCGTAAAACAAACAATGTCACTTTTTAATCAAGAATGTAAAATAAATTGTGCATCGATAAATTAGTAAAGTTTTTTATTACAATCTCCTAATTGCAGTACAAGTTGGTCTTTTCTCTTATGAATTATTTTTTAAACACATTTAATCGTTTTATCAAAAGATGTATTATTTTATCTTTTGCACTTCCGTTTTAATCGAATGGACTATTCAATGGACACATGCACATAATTAGCTTTCCCAACAAATATAAAACACATCTATTAGTTTTAATTTATCAAGCAGATACTATTTAAGGAACAAACTACTTCGCGAACAAATGATAGCCAAAGTTACAGACACCTTATTTTAAAATGTCTAAGATTCATGGTGTCTTCAAACAAAACTTATCATTAAAGTTATTTTCCAAATTTGTAACTTAAAACTAATCGACAATAAAAATGAACAAGCATATAGGGAGATTCCATGTCTGTTTTATTTTCTTCAGAAGCTGTAACATTTATTTTATAAAAAAAATAGGATGTACACATCAAAAAGGAGATTTCATCTATGTCAAATATTACCTGAACTAAAGACCCTGACTTCAGCGAGCTGTAAATATCCAGTTCCAGTTTGGCTGATATACACGAATTGGCCTTGTTTGTTGCAGTTGATTGAAATCAGTTGTCCTCCTTTTCCAGGTCCTTTGAAGAACCCACACTTGATTTTTCGTTTAGCATTACCAACATGCACGGCTAGATTTCTCATCCGATTTCCTTGAAAATCATTGAATTTATCGATTAAATTTGTCTCTACAGCAGTATTGTTGCATTAACCATAGAAATAAAACAAACATGCTTATTCTTTAGTATTTAAACTAAATTGTTTTATTTTCAATATTAACAAATTATTGCAAAATTAGCAATAATACCTCATCAAATTAATTATTACTTTTTTAAATGAAAATTGTTTGGTTTGACATAGTTATAAATTTAATCAGTTAAACATTTTTAACTACAAAAAATCAGAGTACGAATAATTTTTTGAAACGATATAAAGTGTAGGAACATGAGACTATAACACATATGTTAATTCCAACTGAAATTGATTTATATGAGCTGTTGGGCCATTTCTGAATATTCCTCATCAGCAGCACTAAAACCTTAACATAGGAAATTCACTATTTCAAAAGATTTTAATTGCATAAAACCAAAGGCAATCCAAATAAATATAGCTAATGGTAAAACTTCGATGGAGGGAGTTAATTCTAAGGTTTTATAATTTACATAAATTAAGATAATGGTTAACAAAGAAGTCTTCACATGATAAGTAATCTCATGTAGAAGTAGACCATTTCTAAAAAAAATAAGGAGCATACATCTAAAAACACGAAGTCACTTACCAGTTCGACCTTTTCTATTGTAGATCTCGACACGATTGATTGGATAAGTCTTGCCTAAATCTACTTTCCAAGATGGATTTCTTTGACGTTTGCTGTGACTGAAAGTGTTGATATTTCCATCAACAGCTTTTCGTGACGAATATTTAGATGACCATGTTGAACTCATCCAGGTGGCCTTCCCAAATGCTAGATTAGATTTTGTACCTGAAAATGATTTTTTTCTCCTCAAATAATTGAATTACTTAACAAATTTCTAACATAACCACCAAAATAGGATGACTAATCTTTTGTGTCAAATGTCGAAAATTAATTATCCTAGCATACCCGTAGTCGGAATTGTGTAGGGGTGTTCAAGTTAGGCTTCGATTTTCAAAATATTCCTTTTTAATAGTCCTTAACCAAATTTCACCTTGTTTTTACCTATATTTTCATTTTTTGTTTCGCCCAAGGGGAGTTAGTCGAGGGGATTCGTCCAAACCCTCGAACACCCCCACCCCCTTGGCTACGGGAATGCCTAGACTTGAAAGCAACATACGTACCTTACTTACACATGGTGTGTATTTCTCAACATACTCGATATGCCAATGTTAGTGCATTTTTTTCAAATTTTGATTTAACAAACATCGCGCTTTCCATGACCTACTATAACAGGTCGAGGAATCTACCATTTAAGGAAAGTGTTTACATTAAACTTTTGACCAATGGTAAATAACTACGATCACCAACACGTGCTTTTTGAGAAATAATTCAACAAAAACTGAACAAATTTTAAAAATGAGCGATGAAAAAAAATAGTTGGTCTATTTGTATCAAGATCAGATGAAAAGTTATAATATAAAGGACACCAATTTGTCCCCGAGGAGCATTGACCAGTATGAAGATTTTAGTGTTATTTTTAACTTTGTTATTCGTCCGTTTGCCAATGAACCAAAATGAAATAGAAATCAAAATGTGGAACATAACATTACTTTATAAGGAGAATTTACGCGTGCCAAATAAAATAACATTTATAACCAAAACTTTTCGGTATAGACAAAATATGAGCCAGGAAGTTTAAGAAAATATGTTTATGTTGAGAACTTTCGTATAAAAATTTCGAAAATGTTTTACTATTTTTTCCCATTTCAAAGGTCATTATTATCAATTGATGATTGATTGATAGGACAAATAAAATCTAGATGACTCGACCTGTATAAGAATTATATAAAAATCGATATCTGCCACTGGTGGAAAAAATAAAAAATATGCTAGATGAAATAATTAATTAGTGTTTTGATTAGTATTTGGGTGTTTGTTGTATGATCCCTTCAAAATACGTTTTAAGTCTTATAACCGTGATGTGTTTTGTGTTAAGCACCTAAGATCGCGAAAGAAGTGGACAGTTTGGCGCCATAATACCGGGTTTATCTCATCATGCCTGTACCAGGTCAGGACCTCTGCAATCTTCAATTTTTCCTATGTGTCATTACATTTTGTTACTAAAATTTCTGCTTTATATATCAAATTGTGTATCTTTAAAATGCACAATTGTGTGTACTTGTAACATATACTGTATGTCTGATATTTTATGTGCACTTTATTCTAACACTTAATCATATATGTTTATTATTTCATTGATTAATAAAGCGGTTACTATTTTTTGCACTACGGTCATGACAGTATAAACACATAATTTTACAACTAAGTTACAAACACGTCAATTTAAACTATGTCTTCGGCTCATGTCGTCTTTAACATGTTCAATCAAGATTGAATCATCGTCCTGCTCTATAGTAAGACTTTAATCGGAGATTTAGATGTATGCATTACAACATCGTTAAACGAACAATCAATTTATAAAATAAATCGTGCATCAATAAATTCGTTATGTCAAATCGTGTATTCAATGACCACATATAAATCAAAAACAAATATTTTCACACAATGTACCTTTAATTTTCTTGGAAACAGCTTTTCCTACAAAGTAAAATGTAATCATTTGTTTTGATTTATAAAGCAGATATTATTTTTTTTACACTACGGTTTTCACAAACAACTTTACAGCCAAGTTACAGACACGTCAATTAAAACTATGTCTGTGACTCCTGTTGCCTTCAATGAAGATTTAATTCGTACTTTTCTCCAGTAAAAATTCATCAGAGATTGAGATGTATGCATAAAATACCGTAAAACAAACACATTTAATCGTTTTACCAAAAGATGTTTTTTATTTTTGCACTACCGTTTTAATCAAATGGATTATTCAATGGACACATGCACATAAATAGCTTTCCCAACAAATATAAAACACATTTACTAGTTTTAATTTATCAAGCAGATACTATTTTTGAAACAAACTACTTCACAAACAAATGTTAAACAAAGGTACAGACACCTTATTTTAAAATGTCTAAGATTTAGGTGTCTTCAAACAAAACTTATCAGAAAAGTTGTGTACTGATATGATCCCTTCAAAATACGTATTTAAGTCTTATAACCGGGTTGTGTTTTGGTTTAAGGACCTAAAATCACTAAAAAAAGTGGAAAGTTTGACGCCATAATACCAGATTTATCTCATCATACCTGTACCAAGTCAGGACCTCTGCAAAATTCAGTTTTTCCTATGTGTCATTACATTTTGTTACTAGAATTTCTGCTTTATATATCAAATGGTGTAATAAATGAACACATATTAAGCAAGAAAAAATGTGCATTCAACATATTGTCCCAGATGTGTTCTTTGGGACAGTTTTTTTCTACAGAAGTGATCACAGTAGTTACATGTATCGGTTTTAACTTGTAAGACAGTTATTATTTTAGCACAACCTCATTCATAACACTTTTACCATCAAGTAACTGACACGTTATTTAAACTGTGTCTCATATCATGTTGTTTTTAATCAAAATTTAATCATCGATTTTCTATATAGTAAGGCTTATTGAAAATATGCATCGATAATAACAAATTAATAGAAAAGAAAGAGATGTGGAATAAGTGTACGCGACACAGCCCACAATTAAACGGCAATTTAGAAAAACCACAATGGACAAAGTAAAAATGCGTACTTTTGACAGGAAAGTAGATGAGCAAAAAATGTTCTCGAATAATGCAATTTTACACTATTTTAAAGTAACAAAATTACTTTCCGAGCTTTGAATATATTTATGACGTTCTAATATCATCTATTTTGCCGTATTCATGTGAAATCGATCAAATATGTAAAAAAAATTGTGTGGCAAGAAAAATATGCATTCAACATGATGGTGTTTGAATAAAATATTCTACTCAATGAACACATGTTAACAGTAACAAATATGTTTTAACACATTTTACCTTTTGTTTTCTTAACGACAGCTTTTCCTACAAAATTTTTACACAATTACTGCTTTTGATTTTAAATCAGATATTTTTAAAGTAACAGACTTGTCATTTCAAACTGTGTCTAAGGCTCAAGTTGTCTTCAATCAAAATAATAATAATTGTCCTTCTCTTAAGTATAAACGCATTGATCTGTATGAATAAAAAATACAGTAAAACAAACATTAAACTTTTAATCAAGAATATAAAATTAATTGTTTCACTAAATTTGTAAATCGTTCAATCTCTTTATGGCAGAACAGGTTGGTCTTGTATTTCACAACATTTTTTTTGTATACACATTCACTCAAAAAAAAATTCTACTTAAAACCCTACAAATGTTACTTATTTTAAGTATTTCCATTAGTAGGGAAAGTTGTCAGACGGTTAAGTAATACTTAGTAACTTGTTAGTAGTTGATATTACTTGTTACTATAAGTAAAACTTGTACTTTAAGTATTACTATTTGTAAAATACAATAATTACTTGAAGTAGAATAGCAATTTTGATTTAGTAATTGAGCTACTACTTAATGTTTTACTTTAAGCGTTACTTGAAGTTATGTTATCACTCAGATTACCATTACTTGCAGTAGTTGCATTGCTTATAACGATGTCATTACTTGCAGTAGTTGCATTGCTTATAACGACGTCATTACTTGCAGTAGCTGCATTGCTAAAATTAATGTACAGCTTTTCTATTTGATATATTGTTATGCTTTTGTTTATCAGCTCAATGAAAACCACAATATTCAAGGTTTATATCTTGGGTATTTATAATTATAATGTTTTAAAAAGTTATTACTTAAAGTTAATCATTTCAATTCTGGATAACATAATAATAAGTTTTGCAGATTTAAATTTTTTATTCAAAATTGAAACAAAATTAGTTTCATTTTTCTAATTTACTAAATTTCAAGGGAGATAATTGAAAAATTCCAAAAAAGAGAGAATTTGAGACAATTTAACAGTGAAAAAAAACTGATTTGTTTATAATTTCACTAAAACTATGAAGTGATTAACACTTTATTTCCAAAAAAGGATCATTTTATGTCAAGTTTAATTAAAATAATTACTTAATTTTCAATTTTTACTATTTCATGATATTATTGTTGATATGTAACTCACTTTAATAATTTTAATTCCAAATCTAATTCAAGCCTCACCTTTATAATTTGCCTGTTAATATTTTGATAACTTTGTAATAATTTTGACTAATTTATATAGAATAGCCTTCTTTAAATGAAATATATGATGTTTTTTTTATATTTCTCATTATATTGCTTATAAATAGGTATTTCCTCATACGGACTTGCAGGACATAATGTGTTCTTAACTGCCCTTGCATCTTTAGTTATTAGAAAAAGTAAAATTACAATTATACGTGTAAATGTATACTTCTATTATACAAGCTCCCTTTCAACATTAATATAAATATATAGACAAGGCAAATTTAAGTTTATTGAATTTGCTTTAAGAAATGATCTGCAATACTGCAACTGAGTACTGAAAGTAATCATGTTGTAGCTTTAAGTAACGAAATACTACTTCAAGTATTTTCGTTCTTTAAACGGTTACTGAAATTAAAATCTTACTTAAAATAAGTAACATTGTGTAAATAAGTAATATGTATGAATTTTATTACTAAAAGTAAGTAATCATAAGTAATGCATAAGTAGTTCATTACTAAAATCACTACTTGAAATAAGTAACTAGTAACTACTAAGTAGCGTATTTTTTTGAGTGTTTGATAGTTTGACCAAAGGTTATACTTTATGCAGAAGTTTATGCCAAAATTGTCTGCTGAATGAACACAAATTAATCAAATACAAATGTTTCAACATAATGTACCTTTTGTCTTCCTGAGGACAGCTTTTCCTACAAAGTAAAACTCAATTATTTGTTTTGATTTATAAAGCGGATACTATTTTTTTGGACTACGGTATTAACAACTTTACAACTAACTTAAAAACACGTCAATTTAAACTATGTCTTCGGCTCATGTCGTCTTCAACATGTTCAATTAAAATTTAATAATCGTCCTGCTCTATAGTAAGGCTTTTATCGGAGATTGAGATGTATACAAAACAACATCTTTAAACGAACAATACAATTGTTAAATAAATTGTGCATCACTTAATTTGTTTATTTCAAATCGTGTATTTCAATGTATATATAATGTACCTTTAATTTTCTTGGAAACAGTTTTTCCTACAAAGTAAAATGCAATCATTTGTTTTGATTTATAAAGCAGATATTATATTTTTGCACTACGGTATTCACAAACAACTTTACAGCCAAGTTACAGACACGTCAATTTCCAAATTTGTAGCTTAAAACTAATCGACAATAAAAATGAACAAGCATATAGGGAGATTCCATGTCTGTTTTATTTTCTTCAGAAGCTGTAACATTTATTTTATAACAAAAAAAGGATGTACACATCAAAAAGGAGATTTCATCTATGTCAAATATTACCTGAACTAAAGACCCTGACTTCAGCGAGCTGTAAATATCCAGTTCCAGTTTGACTGATATACACGAATTGGCCTTGTTTGTTGCAGTTGATTGAAATCAGTTGTCCTCCTTTTCCAGGTCCTTTGAAGAACCCACACTTGATTTTTCGTTTAGCATTACCAACATGCACGGCTAGATTTCTCATCCGATTTCCTTGAAAATCATTGAATTTATCGATTAAATTTGTCTCTACAGCAGTATTGTTGCATTAACCATAGAAATAAAACAAACATGCTTATTCTTTAGTATTTAAACTAAATTGTTTTATTTTCAATATTAACAAATTATTGCAAAATTAGCAATAATACCTCATCAAATTAATTATTACTTTTTTAAATGAAAATTGTTTGGTTTGACATAGTTATAAATTTAATCAGTTAAACATTTTTAACTACAAAAAATCAGAGTACGAATAATTTTTGAAACGATATAAAGTGTAGGAACATGAGACTATAACACATATGTTAATTCCAACTGAAATTGATTTATATGAGCTGTTGGGCCATTTCTGAATATTCCTCATCAGCAGCACTAAAACCCAAACATAGGAAATTCACTATTTCAAAAGATGTTTAAATTGCATAAAACCAAAGGCAATCCAAATAAATATAGCTAATGGTAAAACTTCGATGGAGGGAGTTAATTCTAAGGTTTTATAATTTACATAAATTAAGATAATGGTTAACAAAGAAGTCTTCATATGATAAGTAATCTCATGTAGAAGTAGACCATTTCTAAAAAAAATTAGGAGCATACATCTAAAAACACGAAGTCACTTACCAGTTCGACCTTTTCTATTGTAGATCTCGACACGATTGATTGGATAAGTCTTGCCTAAATCTACTTTCCAAGATGGATTTCTTTGACGTTTGCTGTGACTGAAAGTGTTGACATTTCCATCAACAGCTTTTCGTGACGAATATTTAGATGACCATGTTGAACTCATCCAGGTGGCCTTCCCAAATGCTAAATTAGATTTTGTACCTGAAAATAATTTTTTTCTCCTCAAATAATTGAATTACTTAACAAATTTCTAACATAACCACCAAAATAGGATGACTAATCTTTTGTGTCAAATGTCGAAAATTAATTATCCTAGCATACCCGTAGTCGGAATTGTGTAGGGGTGTTCAATTTAGGCTTCGATTTTCAAAATATTCCTTTTTAATAGTGCTTAACCAAATTTCAGCTTGTTTTTACCTATATTTTCATTTTTTGTTTCGCCCAAGGGGAGTTAGTCGAGGGGATTCGTCCAAACCCTCGAACACCCCCACCCCCTTTGCTACGGGTATGCCTAGACTTGAAAGCAACATACGTACCTTACTTACACATGGTGTGTATTTCTCAACATATTCGATATGCCAATGTTAGTGCATTTTTTTTCAAATTTTGATTTACCAAACATCGCGCTTTCCATGACCTACTATAACAGGTCGAAGAATCTACCATTTAAGGAAAGTGTTTACATTAAACTTTTGACCAATGGTAAATAACTACGATCACCAACACGTGCTTTTTGAGAAATAATTCAACAAAAACTGAACAAATTTTTAAAATGAGCGATGAAAAAATTAGTTGGTCTATTTGTATCAAGATCAGATGAAAAGTTATAGTATAAAGGACACCAATTTGTCCCCGAGGAGCATTGACCAGTAAGAAGATTTTAGTGTTATTTTTAACTTTGTTATTCGTCCGTTGACCAATGAACCAAATGAAATAGAAATCAAAATGTGGAACATAACATTACTTTATAAGGAGAATGTACGCGTGCCAAATAAAATAACATTTAAAACCAAAACTTTTCGGTATAGACAAAATATGAGCCAGGAAGTTTAAGAAAATATGTTTATGTTGAGAACTTTCGTATAAAAATTTCGAAATTGTTTTACTATTTTTTCCCATTTCAAAGGTCATAATTTTCAATTGATGATTGATTGATAGGACAAATAAAATCTAGATGACTCGACCTGTATAAGAATTATATAAAAATCGATATCTGCCACTGGTGGAAAAAATAAAAAATATGCTAGATGAAATAATTAATTAGTGTTTTGATTAGTATTTGGGTGTTTGTTGTATGATCCCTTCAAAATACGTTTTAGGTCTTATAACCGTGATGTGTTTTGTGTTAAGCACCTAAGATCGCAAAAGAAGTGGACAGTTTGGCGCCATAATACCGGGTTTATCTCATCATGCCTGTACCAGGTCAGGACCTCTGCAATCTTCAATTTTTCCTATGTGTCATTACATTTTGTTACTAAAATTTCTGCTTTATATATCAAATTGTGTATCTTTAAAATGCACAATTGTGTGTACTTGTAACATATATTGTATGTCTGATATTTTATGTGCACTTTATTCTAACACTTAATCATATATGTTTATTATTTCATTGATTTATAAAGCGGATACTATTTTTTGCACTACGGTCATGACAGTATAAACACATAATTTTACAACTAAGTTACAAACACGTCAATTTAAACTATGTCTTCGGCTCATGTCGTCTTTAACATGCTCTATAGTAAGACTTTAATCGGAGAATTAGATGTATGCATTACAACATCGTTAAACGAACAATAAATTTATAAAATAAATCGTGCATCAATAAATTCGTTTATGTCAAATCGTGTATTCAATGACCACATATAAATCAAAAACAAATATTTTCACACAACAGTCCAGGCACTTACTATTTATTGTAATATTACAAAGTAAAGTAATATTACAGTAGACAATAATTTAACTATATTACATGATTTTGTAAAATAAGGCAATAATTGAGTAGTTTCCCTTTGTCCAGACGATTTTTCTTTTGTAAAAAAACTAAAGGGACACAACCTCATATATTTTCATGAAAAATGAGAAAACAAATGAAAACAGATTATCTTTCTTTACTACAAAAATCGCGTAATCGTATGTAGGAGAAAATACTAGTATATTTAATAAGGCCAGGAAAAGTTTTATATGTTTTAAAAGCAGATTTTATAATATACCATGTATGTTATAAGTACTAATTAGGTAGGTACAACAAAGTATGGCCGTGCGACTTCGTCCGTGGGGGCAAACTGAATTTAGTTATATTTTCATGCACAAAATATCAAATTTAATGCACAAAACATCAAATAAATCGCAGATGCTTTATTAACCTTTGAAAATAGTCTTTTTGTTTATCTTTAATTGTCCTTAATATGTGTCTTAATTACAATTTGAAAGCATTTAAGAGGCTGGCCATGTAGAAATCAGGCAAAAGCATACAAAACCTTGCACATGAAAAATTTTATCCCAGCAAATTTGTTTTAATGTATTGTTGGACTCATATGTAAAACAAAAATCACCAGGATTCGTTCGAAAGCAACATGGATGACACGTAATTCAGCCTTAATGTTCATGAACAAAGCAACCAAATTTTGCAAATATGCAAGAGTTATCTCCCTTTTTCTGCATAATTTCAATGCATTCTATATAAATTTTATCTAAGTTATCACTTCAATAAACCAAAAATCTGCATTTGTTTTGGGGAATGGATGTTAACCTGATGTGAAATGAATGAAAATTTTTGAAAAACAAAATTTGTCATGTGCCAGCTATTGCCTGGGTTTTACTTGGACAGCCTCTTAAATGGTCGTCATGGATCCGTCAATATTTGAAAAAATAAATCATGTGAAGCAACTTTGGGTTTTGCCAATTAAACAAGAGCACTGAAAAATGCACTATCTCTGTTTTAGCATTTATTTTTCAAAGTGTCCAGCCGATCTTTTTTCCGGAAGGGCGGGGATAGGGGGATAGCTTCTAAAAACAAGTATTCAAGATAACAAACATTATTCATATAGAATTTTTCTTAGTTCTAATTATGAATTGGAACTTACGGGAGTGTAAACTTTTTTTTCAAACGCACGATGTCAGACGTACGACCTACCTTTCTTAATCTTTCCTGAAAGGACCAGAAATAAACACATTTGGAAAGAAAAGTTTCATTGAAATTGTTTAAATCCACCAAATGCAATCAATGAATAGACGTTACCCTGTCAACATTGTATTGTACGATATTTAAAAATGACAAATCATTATCTATGTAAAAAAGTTGTGCACCTAAATAAAAGAAAAACGATCTTGAATTCATGGAACCGGTCTCAATGCACTCAAGAGAAGGAGATTGAGTATGCGTAATTCCGTTTTTATAGATGTTGCAAAAAAGCGAATTTATAACAGGTTTAAAAAAACTATTACGGTTCAAGTCACAGAGTCCAACGCACCTCACTGAAAGTTAAGGACGACCCTAGCATCGTAGGCTCTATTTCATACGAAAAATTATTTCACTCGACGATAATGCAGTTGTGTTATAAGAAAAGTATTTAGTACAAGTAAAAATTATTGCAATCGGTACGCGTGTTGAATTTTTCAGAGATATTTTTCAAGTATTTTTTCAGTTGTTTATAAGACACTCTAGCCACAGTCATAAACGTGATCCACGTGTGTTGTTTGTGGTCATTCAACCTAAAGAATTTTTAGAATCAAGATCAGTCGGTTTACCAGATACATTTTTCTCAAAAGCAGACATGAACAGAGTGACCTTTCCTATTTACTGTCTGATAATTAGTGCACATGTTATAATAATCACAATTATGTCTAAAAGAAATGCTAGCTAGGTGATAAATAAAACATAGCTATTAGTAGATTTTTATAGAGGAGGGGCTATTGAATCTTTTTCAACCTTTCTTTTTAAAATTTTTTGACAAATCGTACGTAGCGTGGCATTTTCATAAGTTTATTTTATTATTGTCTGTGCAACCTGAAGTAAGATTTATATTGATCTATAAAATAATGCTCTTAAAAATACATTACATAAACAAAAACAACAAAAAATCAAAGCGCCCCTCTTATCGGAAAGAAATGTTGCATGCAACGTTAATGCAAGAGCATAAAGTACTAATACTTTGTCACGATCGCAAATTATATTAACATTATCAAAACTAATTCAGCCTTATTATATTGCTGACATTATCGTATATATTTTTTTTGAAATACCATATTTTACAGTATATCATAAGTATATGAGTGCATGGGGTCAACAACCGGTTGAGAATTGCTCTGGCTATTACAAGCGCGAACATTCATATCACAAAGTTATCACAGAAGTACATTGCTTTTCGAAAAAGAATTTTCTTATTCAGTGCTATGATTTAAAAAGTTAACGAGATTACGAAATATAATTTGATACATGTATATTGCCGCAGTCAAAAAACAATATAGACAATGCTTCTTGTTGATAGGGGAATATTTTCCAAAATTTTTATTTAAATTAATGAAATAAGGTAACGTTGTCCTTTATGAAATATCAATAGAAAAATCTTGGTTAGAAAATATCATTCATTCTCTGTCTATCATATCTTCAAGAGTTGATTGAAACGCATTTGAACTATCCAGGTTTCTGGCAGGGGTATGATTGCCGGTAAAAGTCTACAATAAAGAGCGGCCAGAAAACTGATATCGAGTAAGGCCGATTGCAAACAAAACGACTACTGATTGAATGCCGGAGTTTTCAGACAAAATCATAGCGGCCCGAAGTGGGAATACATTCACGTTTCTCGCAAATGAAAAAAGACTGAGGCTCAGGTAAGCCTTGGTAAAATTGACCCTTAGGATCACCATATACGCATGCTAGCGGCCTTATTGATAGATCCTGTCCTTCTTATTTTCAAACGGCAGCGAAAAACCTTCCCCGAAAGTCCGTATGTCCTTATATCCTCCACTTCGTCATCATTTCATATGAAAACTTAAACACTTCATGTTTACTTTATAGCCCTTTTTATGTTCATCTCCCTGATTTACATGTACATGTAGCCGAATTTGTGCTGCTAACTTGAGATTAAAAGACTACCTAGTATGTAATGTTTGTACATATTATAGTTTTTGTCTTGCCTGCGAAGCAGAGCGGGACATAGGTGTTACTTTACCGACGGCGGCGTTAACTTTTTGGAAAAGTTTTATGAGCACCTCCATATCTCAAGAACTGTAAGTCCTAGGTTGATTAAACTTGGTATGCATATGCCCCAGTAGTAGCTTAGCACAGTTGCATCCCCATCTTATGACCTAGACTTTGATTTTCAGGTTGAGCGACTTTGACAATTTTCAATACATATAATAGCAATTGAAAAGTTTTACGAGCACCTCCATATCTCAAGAACTATAGGTCCTAGGTTGATAAAACTTGGTATGCATATGCCCCAGTAGTAGCTTAGCACAGTTGCATCCCCATCTTTTGACCTTGACCTTTATTTTCCGGTTGAGTGACTTTGACAATTTTCAATACATATAATAGCAATGGAAAAGTTTTGCGAGCACCTCCATATCTCAAAAACTATAAGTCCTAGGTTGATGAAACTTGGTATGCATTATATGCCCCAGTAGTAGCTTAGCACAGTTGCATCCCCATCTTTTGACCTTGACCTTGGTTTTCCGGCTGAGTGACTTTGATTATTTTTATTGCATATATGTGCAATGTTTAAGTTCTATAAACATCTTATGATCTCAGAAACTGAAAATCCATGTAAATCCAAAATATAGTGGAAGTAAGAAAGAATAATTGTTTCTGATGGTGCCGGCAGGCGAGACATACTTTAGTGTTAACTCTTGTTTAATATAAAATGGCATTTAATTGTGGGCTGTGTCGCGTACACTTATTCCACATCTCTTTATTTTCTATTTAATACTCGGTCTGGTATGGTATAAAAATGTAACGGCCTCGAGAGGGTTTCAGTAATCCAAATATTAGGACCGCTTTAGTGCTAAGTTTTTATGAGCGACTATTATTCCGGGTCTCTAGACAGATCGCCTTGTGCACCTTTGTACACATAGTGACTGTAAAATGCACCCGAGGGATTAAATGGAGAAATCCTGTAAACAAGCATCCTGGGTTCGTCAGGCAACCATATGAGATATGGCACGCCATATTTATATTTATTCCTCTTTAAAGATATCTCATAAAATTTATAAGATATCTCGTATACTTTATAAGATATTTTATTAAATATATAAGATATCTCATATAAATGGTAGTTTATAAGATATCTTATAAAACATATGAGATATCTTATAAAACAAATAAGATATCTTATAAAACATATAAGATATCCCATAAAGTTTATAAGATATCTTATAAAGATTATTAGATATCTCATATAAAATAATTTATAAGATATCTTATAAAACTTACAAGATATCTTATAAAACTAATAAGATATCTTATAAAGTTTATAAGATATCTCATAAAGTTTATTAGATATCTTATATATTTTATGAGATATCTTATAAGTTATTTTTTTATAAGATATCTCATAAAGTTTACGAGATATCTTACAAACTTTATAAGATATCTTATAACTTTTATTAGATATCTTATAAATTATTTTATATAAGATATCTCATAATCTTTATAAGATATCTAATAAACTTTATGAGATATCTTATATGTTTTATAAGATATCTTATATGTTTTATGAGATAATATATGTTTTATAAGATATCTTATAAACTCCCATTTATATGAGATATCTTATATATTTAATAAGATATCTTATAAAGTATATGAGATATCTTATAAACTTTATAAGATATCTTATATTTTTATAAGGCCTCTTTAAAGATATCTCATAAAATTTATAAGATATCTCATATACTTTATGAGATATCTCATAAAGTTTATAAGATATCTGATAAACTTTATAAGATATCTTATAAACTTTATAAGATATCTTATAAAAAATAATTTATAAGATATCTCATATACTTTATAAGATATCCTATAAACATTATGAGATATCTTATAAACTTTATCAGATATCTTATAAACATTGTGTTTAGTAGATATCTCATTTTCTTTTAAAGATATCTTATATAGTAAATAAGATATCTTATAAAATTTATAAGATATCTCATAAAGTTTATAAGATATCTTATAAAGTATATGAGATATCTTATAAATTATTTTTTATAAGATATCTCATAAAGTTTATAAGATATCTTATAAAGTTTATAAGATATCTTATAAACTTTATGAGATATCTTATAAAGTATATGAGATATCTTATAAAGTTTATGAGATATCTATAAAGAGGAATAAATGTAAAAACGGCTTGCCATAATGAGAGGTGCACTTTTATGGACAAAAGGTCATGTTCCTCGCATGTTAAAAGTTTCGATAAAATGTGTAGCTTTTGCTTCTCTACAGTTGGCTAATTGTCCAACCTAAACCGGTTAAAAGAGGCAATCAAAAATAGATGGTTTCTATGGCCTTATGTGTCAATATACCATTGCTTATATATTCATCATTTCATGGTCATTGTATCAGCCTTAGTCAACAATAAAAAAAGAACAAACACACACATACACCACCACCCCCCCCCCAAAAAAAAAAAAAAACACAAAAAACAAAACAAAACAAACAAAAAAAAAACATCGGGATTTGCACATTTGTATATACATTGTACATGTATGTAACTAGGTCTTGTATTTTCTTTTAATGTTCGAAGTCCAAGAGCCATAACTTCGATTAAAATTAACTGACGGGGCCTATGACTTATCACGATAAACTTTCATTCCAAAATACCAATTCAATATGTGCAAGCATGTGGAAAAAAGTCCGAAAACAGCTTTTTTATGACATTTTTTACATGTTCACTGTAAGTCTCAGGGCTATAATTTCGGTCAAAGGTTAGACAATACACTCTAACTTATAGTTTGAAATATTTTGAAATAATTTGTACTTTGAAAATAAGACCACAATTAAAGAAACCTCTTGTAAATCAAAACTGTCGTTACATTTGTGTAGTAGAATTAATGATTAACACAATGAAAAAATAATGATCAAAAACCAATTTAAAATAAACATTAATTCTACAGAACATTCATTTGGCCTCTTAAAATTTTGCATTTTTTCAACAACAAAAAAACCCAAACAAACAAACAAACAAAAAACACTAACCCAAAATGCGAGACATAGCTTTTTAGTGAAACAAACACCATATTAAAACTTTATTAAAGTTGGTTGGCCCACTACAAGTAAAGTTTACTTTGTTATTTTTGAGCATTTTAGCCGCTGCTGTATTGTAACGGTGCAAGATACATCAAAGAAGCAAAGAGGCAAAAATGGGACATTCGAGTGTCAAAACAACAAAACCGGTAAACACGAACGGTATCCCCATTCAACCACCTGCGCCACATATCAAAGTCGCTTTTTGGGCAATGCGGCCTGACCAATGTCAGGTTTCTAACCGCTCTCAAATGGACTTTAGCGCTTCTGTGTAGAATCGTCACCCGGAACCTGTGCGACACAAAATTTAAAGAAGTTTTCTAGCGCGGATGTTGGTTGGCCATAGAGTTTTTGAATTGTCTCCCTATACATAAATTTGTGTCGGTGTGTTTCATACCTTTCTTTTCTCACGTGAGCATGCATTATTATACCCTCTCTTTAAAGAAGGTCTAGAGGGGGTATACTGTTTTACCCTTGTCCGTTCGTTCATCCGTCTATTCGATCGTTTGTTCGTCCGTACGTCTTTACCATAATTTCCGTCACAGTTTTTCTAGTTATATGCGCAATTACATAGCCCAGAGATCCAATATTTTACATATACACGTAGCTTTATTCTATAGTACTGTATGTTGTATACCGATTTAATGCTCCTATGTAATCTATTTCCTGATTATTGAAGACTATGGCATTTATACATAGTGTACATGAATGCAAAATTCCCGTCACTGTTTCCTTAGCAACTACATGACATAGAGGTCTGGTATTTTGAATATAGCTTTAAGCTTTGTCCTATAGTACCATATAGTTTATACCTATTTTATGCTCCTGGGTCATCTACTTCTTGTTTACCGAATACTTAGGATTTTACACATAGTTTACATACATTCAACATTTCCGTCACAGTTTTCTAAGCAAATACATGACTCGGAGATCTGAAATTTTACATGTAGGCAAGCTTTTTCCTATAGTACCATATGATGTATCTTTCTGATTGCGGACTTCTTAGGTTTTTATTCATGGTATATCTTTGGGAGTGGGGTTATCACTAGTGAGCTTAAGCTCACAGATTTACTTGTTTTACATATAAAGTCATATATAGTGTGTCGACTAGATATTTTATTAAAATAACATTAAAATTGTAATTAGCACTAGTTTTTGTACTAAGATGTTCACCCCTGTATCCCAATGTGTTGTGTTTTTTGTTACCGGAATGGAAAAGGGGGTTTGTCGGCATAAAACCTATTTCAACCCACCATTTCTTTAGAAATGCCTGTACCAAGTCAGGACCATTGCGATCTTCAATTTCTCTGGTATGTCTTTGCCTTGTTTTGCCTTTTCTTCTTAGATGTATGAGATTGAACATCCCAGTTCGGTAATTTTGTTGTTACTGCTTTTTTATCATGAAATAATATTTAGATGTTCAATAAGCATGATAATTAAGCTGACGCATTAAAATATGCTTTCGATGCTTTCGATTTCTATCCCGCCCCATGCATGACCTGGGAGGCGAATAGTCCCTCAGCAGAGCTTAGCTTGTCGTAAGAGGCGACTAAGGGTCTGGGGATTCTGAAATCGGGTCAGTGCTCAGACCACAGAGCGACCCAGATGTGTACCCTAGATGGAAGAATAGGGTGGCCCTCGTCCGCGGGAATAAACTGAGGATTTAAGCAAGCAACAGCTTTTCTCTATCTGAAACAGTTTTCATTCTATATGCCAAAAAACATGAAACAAATGCTATTCAACAACTTTAAAGGGTCATAACCCCTATAAGGGATCATCTGACAACCTCGACCCAATGGAGACTTTTGTAAAGCTCCAGGATCTAAAGGTTTAAGCAAGCAACAGCTTTAATTTCTCTATCTGCTATAGTTTTCATTCAATAGGCCAAATACATGACAAAACGCTATTTTCATCTTTAAAGCGCAGTACGTAACCCCTATAAGGGGTCATCCGGCAACCTCGACCAAATGGGGACTTTAGTAAAGCTCAATGAGCTGAACAGTTAAGCAAGCAACAGCTTTTCTCTATCTGCATTAGTTTTCATTCTATAGGGGGGAAAGCGCTATATTGTTGATCTGTTAAGGGCTATAACCCTTATAAGGGGTCATCTGACAACTTTGACCGAATGGAAATTTTTATAGAGCTTGATGAGCTGAACATTTAAGCAAACAACAGCTTTTCTCTATCTGTAATAGTTTTCATTTCTACATGAATAAAACGCTATTTCTGACCTTAAAGGGCCATAACCCCTATTAGGGGGTCTTCTGACAACTTCGACTCAATGGAGACTTTTGTAGAGCTTTTGATCGTTGCTTCAGATTTTCTCGATCTGTTATAGTTTTTGATTTATAGGCCAAAAACTAGAGTCTGGGTTCTAGTGCTGCTGATGAGGAATAATTTTCCGAAATGGCCATACAGCTCATAAAAATTAGTTGCCGTTGGAGTTAACATATGTGTTGTGGTCTCATGTTTATCTTGTTGACCTCCCTAACGGCAGCCAAGTGTTTTTGGCCGGCAGTCATAATTTGTGTAATCTTTGTAGAGATCATCCCATAGATGAAGTGTGCAAAGTTTCAAAGCAATCCATTCAGTAGTTTAAGAGGAGAAGATTTTCAAAGGAGAGTTAACGACGACGGACGACGACGACGGACGCCAAGTGAAGGCAATAACTTACATGACCCTTCGGGTCAGGTGAGCTAAAAACCAAGCCCCCCTTTTCAAGTTAAATGGTCCGGTCTTTAAAACATTTGCATCAAAAGTCCAAAACTTTATTTCATCTTACTGAAATAAAGTTACATGTTTAATGGTTTTTATTGTCAAACAAAACATTTTTACGTACGACAAAATTGTTTTCTTCCTTTGTACAAAATAGCGGGAAAAGCTGAAAAAACTTTCAGTGCAGATTCATTTACATGTGTTTGTGGAAAAACATTGAACTAGATGAATGTTGATTAGGTTGACTATAGTCATAAATCTATCATGAGGAGTTCCCTGACCCTGAAAAAAACATAATCCCAAGGTTTCTGCCTATTTTACGTGATTATAAAGATGAAATATGTGGTTTATTTTACAGATGGTTTTTGTTCTGAATGACAAAATTTTCTCGCGTTTGAAGCATACATGTTTGTTGCAAATCACTTTGTCGTCAAAAATGAAACAGAAATTGAAAAAAGAAACGAATAAAATAGATTATTTTGTGTCGAAAAAATTATATCAGTATAGATAAACATATGTAATCAATAATTTAAATCATTAACAAATGTACTGAAATTTTGTAGTGAAAACAGAATTACTACATCCAATCTGTCTTGAAAGAACCGATTTTTATAATTAATATTTGTCTTTATGTACACTTATGCAAACGATTTGTTTTAGTTTGCTTGCTAATGCGCGCATTTTGTTTAATTTACTCCTTTTAATTCAGTCAAAATGCACTATTCTGCCTGATATCTGGAATCCTGCTTTTTTATGCCCGCCGACATGTCGTCAGGGTCATTAAGTTTAACTTATGTCCATCCGTCCGTACGAATTTCCGTCAAACTTTAGAATGATTTAAAACTTTGTAGGATTGCTCAGTATGACAAACTGTACGTCATAAGCGACTTTCCGACCTGCTGGATTTTTACTTCCTGTCTGGGAGTGGGTCGAGATGAAAATTTACGTGAAAATTTCCTTCAAGCTTTTGCCAAAACTCTACATTAGAATGATTTAAAGCGTGGTAGGGTACGCTGTTTCAATATGACAGGTCCTTTACGACTTTATCACCTGTCAGACTTCAACATCTTGTTTGGGGTACGGACAAACCGACATAAATGTCTGTACGAATTTTCTTCAAGCTTTTATCAGAAACCGTAAACGAGAATGATTTGAATCCTTGTATGATGTTCAGTATGACAAACTGTACGCCCTAAGCGACTTTCTGACCTATAAGACTTCTTTCTGATTGGGGTACGGACGAACAGACATATTTTCGTATGTTTGTACGAATTTCGGTCAAGCCTTTATCAGAAACCGTACATGAGAACGACTTGATACTTGGTAGGATGGTTCAGTGTGACGCACTGTACGTCCAAAGCGACTTTCGGATTTGTCAGACTTTTACTTGAACTTCCTGTGTGGGGCCGGCGGGGGCACCGGTGTCCCATGAACACATTCCTTACATCGGGTCAGGTCGCTTTGCCCACAAAGCGGCTTGGATATGTGCCCTATGTGGTTGAATGGGGAAGCCCTGCCAAAGTGGATACCGGGGTCGTCATGTTATAATGCGGAGAACCAGATGGCAAGCCATCGTGGTGCGCCGTCTTTGGAAATTGTTGCGTCCCTCGCAATAGTGATCAAATTAGAAGCGGCATCATTTCAATTATATGGGACGATTTCGGTTTTAATGTTTTACTGTACAATTGAATCAAATTGTATGAAAATGTAACAACTGATCGCAGCCGTTTGAAATGTTTCAAATGTAAACCAGATTGATCGAACGATATAGAAATGCTAGTTTTAATGCCAGTTAAAGGAACATTTTGGTCAAGATTAAATGACAGGAAATGCAAATGCTGCAAGGGATGTAGATGTTGTTTAACAAGGGTTGATTTATTGAGTGTCGTTCGTTTTATGCCCAGTCGACAGCATTTCAGTCTTAATCAGGAAAAGACAACAACAAATTGAATTGTGTAGACCCACCCAATTAAGACACAGAACTCATAAATGTATATCACCCAAATCGGACCAATGTACGACCACTAACCAGAGAGAAAATGAACCAACTCACAAAACAGGCCAATGTACCGTCAATGAACCATAAACCAATGTACTCGGAAAGTGACAAAACCCTCGGCTTAAACTTCACACATTCTGGAATCCTTACCTATGGTGATTGACAATGAAAAACCCTTACACAAGAGTATAAACACTTACTTTAGTGCGGATTCCGGGCGGCGAATAGGCCCGCAGCAGCACTACGCTTGTCGGTAAAAGACCGCTAAAGAGCGCTCAGAAACCTGACATTGGGTCAGGCCGCTTTGCCCTTAAAGCGACTGGGATGTGTGTCCAAGGTGGTGGAATGGGGCAGGCCTGTCATATTGAATGCCGGGGTCGTCAGCCTATAATGCGGAAAACCTGACCGCAAACCATAGTGGTGCATCGTGTTGGTAAAATGTCACGTTCCTCGCACGTTAAAGAACCCTCCAGCAGGTCTCGGTAAGAGTAGGACCCGTAGGATCCCCATGCAGGAGGCTAAATTTCCCGTCCCTACCCATCACTCCTTTTTCCAGTGGCAGTCAAAACTCTTCTACCCGATTGGCTTTGTGTCCCCATTTCCTCCACTTTATCATCATTTCATGTTCATTGTATCACCACTTTCATGTTCATCGCCCGGATATAGTCGAAATCGTGCTGCTTGGGAGTAAAGAAATAACGAACTAACTAACTAAGAGTAGGACCCGTAGGATCCCCATGCAGGAGGCTAATATAAATTTCCCGTCCCTACCAATCTCTTCTTTTTCAAGTTGCAGTCAAAACTCTCCTACCTGATTGGCCTGTGTCCCCATTAGCAATAACTAACTAACTATTACCAACCCTTATCCAGTTTACATAAACGACCCCTTTTCCGTGTCAAATACAATGCTGGTTGAGCATACACAGACTGGGAGTTTAAAAATTGGGTTGGTTGGGAAACAAAGGAACTGCACATTTCTAAGACTACGGAAAAAGGGGAGAGGTGAGTAGGGGCGGACAATTAAGCCCATGTGGTGCACTAATTCGCGATCCACAAGGGGATCATTTACGTGCATGAAGTGTGGCACTCTCCATACACGTTCGTTCACTATGGTTTGCTGTCAGGTTTTCCGCATTATAACCGAACGACCAAAAGGGAAGGAGGGTGGTTATTTAATAGGGATGAAAAAAAAATGAAAAAAGGAGAGGTGCCAATGTGCAAAGACAAATTCAGTTAAAATAACGAGAACATCATGAAACAGCAAATTGCATAAAAGCACGAAAAAACCAACTCTACAATAATCAACAACTGAGGTCATAACGAGGGTGAACTTGCATTGTGTGCCTCAGAATGATGTTTGCTTGTTGCCACACACTCGTAGCGTTGCTGCTATTTCAGCATGTCAAATACTGTGGATTGGGTACAAATTTTCGTGGTTTGATGAAAGGTATTAATTCGTGGATTCTTAAATTCGTGGTTTTGAAAAATGTCCACAGCATACAGATCAATGTTAACTTTCTTTTCATAGGGCATCAATTCTCGTGGGTAAAGCCCACTCATGAAAACCACGAAAAATGAAACCCCCACGAATAATAATGAAACCACAGTATGGTAAAGAAGGATCGAAAATTAAAACAAGATAAAAAGAAAGGTCTGGCTTGTACGTATACTGATTACTGTCTTGTATTGGTAACTTAAGTATTAATCCCATATTTGTCTACGAGCGCATGGTGTAGCTTTCATCAGAGTACTTTATTTTGCCAAATGGGAATCGGGTTTCTTACAACCATATTGTTAGCCAGCATCAAAGGGCTTTTAGTATATAATGTAAGAAAGACGAGAAAAAAGTTGGCCTAGTAGGTTACTATTATTTTATTACATTTTGGAATTTCCTTTTTATACCTCGCCACACAAAGTGGCAGGGTATTATGTTATACCCTCATTTTTTTTTCGGTGTCCGTCCGTCCGTTCGTCCGTCCCCGAAGGTTTCCGACCAATAACTTGAAAACGCGTCAAAGGATTTAAATGTTATTTTGCACAGCTGTTTAGTACAATAAAATACAGGTCAAGTTAGATTTCCAGCATGATCCAAAAAACAGTTTTTCAGATAGGCCACTTTGAAAAATCAAATTTCATGAAATTTTGAGTTTCCGACTAATAACTTAAAACGCGTCAAGGGATTTGAAAGATATTTTGCACAGCTGTTTAGTACAATTAAATATAAAGGTAAAGATCAATTTCCAGCATGATCTGAAAAAACAGTTTTTGAGATTGGCCACTTTGAAAAATCAAATTTTATGAACTTTTGATATTAAATCGTGGCTGGGTATCATTTAATGTCCCATTACATGCCCTATTTTTAAATAAATGGTATGGCATTTATAGACGTCTCACGTCTAAAAGACAAAGGAAAAGGTTTCCTATTTTGCATAAAGACAAGCAATTGCGAAGACAAATATAAAAGCTTTGGGTAGGAGTAACCTTTGGGTTTATGTGATGATAGTCTCTGATGCGTTCGAGGTTTAAAGGTTCCAGTAGAAACCCCTTTACCAGATCATTTAATTTGTAAGAACTTTGAGAGATAAGCCGATGCAACATATGAACAACTGATGTGTCAATGGCTTACGTCTGTAAGTGGCTTTAAGAAATCCCCATAAACACCAAAAATTAAATAGTATGCGCAAATATATGTTGTTTAAGAAAGAATCTCAAAAATATAAAAAAATATTCATCACGCGTTTGGATGGAGTAGTATACAAAACGTTTGACGGACGGAATAATCAGGAAGTACGGTCGGACGGACGGACGGACGGCAAAAAGGAAGGATGCAAGGACAGACGAACGGACAAATAAGGACGGGAAAAAAGACAGATGTACTGTACGGACAGAACAAACCCTAACCCTAACCCTAACCTATAGCACACGTCAATGGTTTTAAATTGAAAAGAAAATAATCATTTGGTCTGACAAGCCTGACATCGACAGTATGATATTGAAAATGCTTTTTTAATTTTTTTTATTCATCCGCATAAAACTAATTCGTGTATATGTAAAGAAGTTGCAACAAGCAGGAATTGCCTACCCTCCCGGGGCACTCATAACGAGTTCGCGTTGTTGGTTGCTATTTAGTTCGTATTGTATGTGTTTTATACCTCGCCACACGAAATGGCGAGGTATTATGTTATACTCTCCGTTTCGTTCGGTTTCTGTCTGTCGAAAAGATGAACAAACATACCAAGATTCACATTACCTTCGGTTTTAGAAGGCATTTACAAAGATAATGCTTTGTCCGGGAAAAATTAATAAACAAGTAAAGATTCGGTTTTATTAGTTTATAGTTTAAATAATCGTATCGAACACAAAAATAATTATTTTAGTAAAGAGTACAAAAAGTATGAGGGAATTGAGGGAGGAAGGCAAGAAGGACGGACAAACGGACCGACGAAACAAACCAAATACCTCGGGTATTAAAATGAAAAAAAAAACCCGATAATTTGACCTGGCCGACCTAAGGGTCCGACGATTTAACCAGAAGGGAGAGGCCTTGGTTTTTCTTTCTAAAATGTTCTTGATCTGATTTTTTATGAAAAAATATTTTGGCAGCAATGAAGAAGAAAAAAATTCTGTAGAAGGATTTCTGTCATATAAATAAAAATGCTAATATTGGAGAAATAAATCTTGTCGCGACACCTTTGAAAAAAATCTGGACAAAAATAATTAATTGTAACGCCATCTATAGGTTCATGTTACACGTTATGGTAGTGACAAAATGCAACTTTATTTCGGCATGTTTTTGTAAATAATTAATAATTTGTTACCATTACTGTGAAATTGTATTATTAAGTAACATAGAACACTGTTTTATAAGTCTTAATCTTAGCACACCGTTTTTTGAGTATTTTCTTACGTGCATGTCTCAGAGAAAAACCATGCAGTTTTGTACAGATCCAATACTGCAGTTGTTGCAAATCAACAAAACACTTGTATTTAACTTTAAATTTTGTCCAAGGCAGGGCTCTTGAATGAAATTCTCTCTAATATTAAAAACTTAAACGCTTACAAGGTGAACATGTTAAACCTGCAACCATATGGAACATCTAACTTCGATACAACATGTACAAGCCTGTGAAATGAGTTGGTTTTAATTTTTGTAGTTTACAACTTTTGTAAACACTCTAAAGTGTTTAATTTTAAACAGTGAATGAGTGAGTGAGTGAGTGGGTTGGTGTTTTACGCCCTTTCAACGCTATATAAGTTATTTAAACGCGATAAACATGAAAAGGGATGATAAAATGAACATGAAATGATGGGAATGGGGTGGGAAACAAAGAACAGTAAATTTGGAAGAACCACAGGAAACGGGAGAGATGGGTAGAGACAGAAAATTTAGCCTATGTGGTGCACTACTTGGCGGTCCACAAAGGGATCTTTAAGTGCAAGAAGCGTGGCATTCTTCACACACGTTGGCCCACTATGGTCGACGATCAGCACCCTATATAACCGCGATACAGTCGCATCCGGAAGTCAACGCGTTTTATACCCTCTAAACAGGAAAAAAATTGATACGCACTACAAGAAAAGGTCATTACTAGTTAATACAGTATTACTGATTTCTAACAATGCTTTAATCATCTAATAACTAAATGCATATTCAAAAATATGCAAACGATCTCTTATAGAAAAAAGAAAGCAAAAAACGCACTGACAGGGGTCCAATTGATAGCCATTTCCTATGTTAAAATATGACAGAAAATTTCACTTATGTCCGTAACTAGAATTTTATTTTTTGTGAATATGATTTCTATAAGAAACAGGAAAAAAGCGATCATTTGTATAGGTTGGAATCTTTCAAAAAACTAATCATAAATGTAAATATATGATCGTTCGACTGTACACCCCGTTGACATTCACCAGTACACTACGTTGTGCGTTCATGGAAAACCACTGTACTCTTCGTTGACAGGTTTCATTCATGTATATCTTTCCCATGGTCTCCTGGATTGCAACAGCAACATTATTTATCTTCTTATACTTCAATTTTTCAACAACTGAGTTTAGGAATGATAGATTATTAGCATTATTTATTATTCCAACAAAAAATGTAGATGTCAAATCCAACGAAAAATAGACGGACAAAAAAAACCTGGCAGTTTGCGCAGCAATTGACGATGTGCATGTTGTAAACTAAATACTAAAACTTCATTTTAAAATTCGGTTGAGAAGTTTCCGGGGACTTAAGCTGAATATCTGGGTGGCGGTATGACGCTTTTAAATTATAAAAAGCGGCCTCAGTCATAGGTATCTCTTTCAAGGACTATGAATCTAAAAGTCATCAATTGCAAACTTAGCCTGAATATTAGTAAAGACTTTTGAAGAGCTGGATGAGCTGAAAGTTCAAGCAAGCAACACGTTTTGAGTAACTTGGTCAAAACATAAATCAAATCAATACTAGGGCAATACCTTGTATGAGAGGCCACCTACTATTTTTGATCAAACGGAGACTTAGATAGCTCTCAATTCATTTTATAAGCAAAACAAAAACAAAAAACAAAAACCCCGTTTTTCGTCACTTTAGGACCATGAACTCTGTCAACTTAAATCCTGTGTAGGCTTAAGTAGAGCTCAATGAGCTAGTTAGCAAGCGACAGCCTCTCTCTATCTGCAGTATTTTTCATTCTATTCAAAATGATCAAATACAGCTAAAAGACAAAGTTTTTATTCACAAGACGCTTTTCACCCTTTGTTGGAATGTTAACTCTATTAGGCGACTCATATACTATAAATGAAACTTTTGACATAATAAAGTAGAATTGCCTTTAAAGGACCTATCTTTGGGAGCGCGGTGGCTTTAAGCACTGGTCTTTCAATCTCAGGTCGAGCCCCACACGTGATAAGGTTTCTAGGCACCTACCGTTGCTTGTTGTTTTCACCGAATGTTCAGCTTAGAATATCGGGCGTTCCTCCTACACAAGCCTGGCAACCATTCAAGGGCCTCAAATAAGCCAACGGCCGTTAATCTTGCCGTCGGTCAAAAGCTCTTCAGAGCCTATGTTAATTGTTTGACTGTGTACACATCACTCATCTTTCAAATGTATGCTAAAATCTTAAAAATCCAACAAAAATTGTCTCAGCTCCCTAGCTAAAACATGTAAAAATGTCTGTATATGTGTATTAACAATAGTTTTTGGTTGTTTATTCTATGCTATTTTAATTACAATGCATGACCTGGCGGTCTTAGCAGGAACGTCCTTTGTGCACATTTAAGGTCCTTAGTGCACTAAGGAGTCCTCTGTGGTGTTTAGACGTACCCCCAAAACACCGCCTGAGAGATGATCGGCTAGTGATCGATATTGTGCACCAGCGCTTTAGACCTCTCGGCCACCTAGGCCCGAGTCTGAATATGGCTTAACATTCAACAGCTGCACATATTATCACCTTCAAACGTGTACAAATGCATATACAAGATGGCATTGCTATTTTTTAGACGCATCAAAGGAGTGACGAAGTGTACAGATATATACAGGATATGCCGCAACGAAAGAATACCAGTTGTGACCATATATATTTAAAAGATATTAGAATTCTCAAACAGCTTACGTATAATCCTTAAAACAGGGTCTCGAATAAACTTGCAAAATTTCAATGATCAATAGCTGTCTAGATCTGAAGTTCAGAACAAAAAAAAACCAAAGTAAAGTAAAACTGACTTAGCGTCTAACAGCACGGATGAGGAACGAAATGATACAGAGCCGGATCGTTTCCATAGCTGATCCGGCTTTAAATCCCTGAATGAGTGACTAGGGCATAATGGAAAATTTCTTAAGATGAAATAAATATGTTAACTACATGCAACAAAACTAATATGACATTGTTAAGAAATAAGCATTAAATACATGAAATAGCCGGTTAATAAATGTGTAGTTAACCTCAATGTATTATCGCAATAATTAAAATTCTCTTCACAACAAAAGTATATTACCATCTGGTACAATACTTTATATCACTGAAGTTTGTAACTGTAGCGGCGTGAGAATGATTGTCTGACAGATAGAAAAAACACAGACTGGACGAGATGCAAATGATATATGTATATTATGCAATAAAGTATTATATTTTTATCAACAGATTTTTTTTACAAAATATGCAAATCAGCGATTTTCAGTTATCTCATGAACGTAATAAAACGACGTGATAATCGCGGATTTTAAAGTTCAGCGGAATGCATTTACTAGTGATTGTGCGATTCTTACTACATTAAAGATATTTGTCCAGACTTGATTCGAATTCATAAGGGGGTCTTGGTCTATTTTTTATATTGATAATTAAATATAATTATATATTGATGATTAGATAAGGTTATTCTTCTCTATTTGTAATTAAGGGATTTGCGTTATTCAAACAGATATATAAGTGTTTTATATTTATAGATTATAACATGCCATTTTTCATATCAGACCTATTATCAGCCCCAGGTCATGATATCAGCCCGAGAGCCATAGGCTCGAGGGATGATAACGACCGCGGGCTGATTTTGGTCTGATATGAAAAATGACATGTTATGATCTTTTTATCATATACTTCAATATCAGTGTGAAATATATATGGTATTTTGAAATGGCATTTGGATACAGAATCTGATTAAATTTTGTATTTTGTCAATGAAAACAAACAAAACAAATGTATCTCGTAATATCGTGGTACGTAGCTACGTGGAAACGGTGACGTCACAGTTAAATATTTATATACCATCGAGAAATGAAACCCACGGAGAAGTGATCAGAAGTGGGAAAGGGGTATAATTCACACAAAAATTGCACTCTTTTAGATGCATCTGTGTCGTCTGCCATAAGTTTTGAAAATGTCTATAACTTTAATCGACTACGGTCAAGTCTGTTATACAATTCCGATTTTGGCGTTTGATAATAAAACGGAAGTAGTTGATAATAATCTGAACCAGTTGATAATGAAAGTGATTATCACACGGTGAAGGTGTTTTTGGAAAAAAATCAAATTCTCTATAAAAATTACTCTATTATCATGTTGTTTAATTTAAGCATTATTATGTCTAAGTATATGATAATTAAGAATACACATGCAAAGTCATTTAAAAAGCCCTCATAAATGTATACATATCAACGTCGTTTTTAGGCCTGGGATTTTTTTTGAAAAAAAATTCCTGGCCCGGATTTCACTGAAAAAAATAATTTTGCCCAAACCTGGGCTGAAAAAAATAATCTGACCTTGATTTTGGCCTATCGAAAAAAAAATAAACTTCCCCACAATTTTTTTTTTGCTCAGCATGTATTTGAAGAAAATAATCCGGCCCGCAAAGCGGGTAAAAAAAATTTCCGGCTCGAGGAAAAGTCCCAGCCCCCCCCCTCGAAAATCAAATGGTTCGTGCCTGATACGAATATATTTAAAAAGGATTACAGAAATGCAAAAATGGGGTGTGTGAACGAGAAACAAAGACAAAATTAAAAACATTATATCATTATATTAGATCTGTCACAAATATATACTAAGGGCTTCAATGCGACAATTATTAAAAAAACGGGTGCAGTGATAGCCCTTTTTTATTCAATCGAGAAAAAAAAACCACAGGAACAGTATGTTTTTTGTAAACATGTTTTATTCATCAATGTTAATTTTCTTTTAGTTAACAAATTAATTACAAATCCATTGTCTATTGCAAATTGCCAATAAATGAAGTTAGATAACTACCATGTGGAAAATTAGGGCGATTTATATTATACCGCCATTGTGACCTTTTCAAGTGCATATCTCCTGACATGCCTGACCCGCCTTACCGTTTTGTTTTCTATCTACAGAAAATGAATTATAGGTATTTCATAATAATATGAATAGAAACATTGGCGTTTTAGCGGACAGACAGACGGGCACTGTGAAAACAATTGGGCTTCCGCGTCCTCGATGCAGGGTGGAATATTTTTTATTCCATTGAAGTTACTATCCTGTTAAATGGCACACTTTTTGCCGATCGCAACCTGCTGAGGTTTTTGATGCGTGAAAAATGAGTACAGCCAAAACTGTATATAAGTTTGATTTATAGTAATTGTTTTAGACTTGCTGCAAGTCCCTTTCTTTTTTAAACATATTATTTTTAATTATTTCTCAATTAAAAATAATTGTTGTAGCAAGAACAAATTTACTGATTGCTGCAGGAGTTAGAATGTGTTTCAGTCAGGTTAATTACATGAATTAAGAGAATAAATAATACAGAGGGACTTGTAACTTGTAGTTAGTAACCAAAAAATTAATGTAATAAATTAATTTTCTTATTTTTATGACTCTCAGTTTTCGTTGATCTCTTTCTTGTTTTGCATTTTTCCCGTACATGTGCGGCAAATTATAATAGTAGTAAAAGTAGAATTTTGGCTAAATCATGTCAATATTATAGTTAGTAGTTTTATGTTCCATTGTATTTTATCAATATTATCAGAACATAAGTAATCTTCCCTTTTTCTTCTGTGCAGTATACATATGGTATAGAAGCCCCATATTTGGTGGTATTGAATTGAAAATATATTCGGCTCGGCAATCAGCCAAAAACGGTTAACAAAACATTCTACGCTGAAAAACTTTGCTAATTTTATTACATTTATATCATCCAATATACCAATAAATTTTAATACTTTTTTTGTCGTTGAAATGTCCGATTGTAAAATTCAGAAATTTTAAAATACTGGGTTTCTTTCCTTGTACGTTGTACTGCACATGGTCGATATCATCGATGCTGGATTTGGCTTTTCTGTTCGAACGATCATTTTGGGGTTTGTGTACTTTTCGTTCAATACTTTTTGTTTTTGACCTTTCAATATTTTGATTCAAACGCTGGGTTATTCCTTGAAATATGTATATGCAGCCTAACCAAATTACCCGGTCTATACCGCATTATGTAACAATACATATAGTTAACATCATCCTTTTTCATGCATTAATGTTTTTCTGCACATGGTTTAATACAATTTATCTGTAGCATAAAATAACCACATATTCCAAAATTTATTGTTTTATTATTAAGTTATTGAGTATATAACATGGTTGACTTTTGAAGTCAAACATGATGAATAGATCAACTTTTTTAAATGTGGGTACATATGATAAAGCCATTTCCCATGTACTTTATGCATGTCATGATCGCGTGTCGACCGTCATTGATACTATTTAAAAAAACAGTAATATAAATAATAAAAGTAATTTTTTTAACAGAAAATGTCTTCATTTGTTTAACTGTTTCTGTGCACAGAAATTATATTGAGAAAAAAAAATCGAATCATTCAACGTATAACATAGGGGAGATAACCGATTTTTATCATTCAAGACAACAATGTTTGTCTCCCCTCAATGGACACACCACTTAGTGTTAAAGTAATTTTCATGAAAACGTGGTGATATGTACAATGATATGTTATACTTTTTTAGAAAGATAAATGATTAATAGTTCGTCGAAGCTTAGCCCGAAGGGCCACAAACAATTTAAAAAGAAATAGTTTGAGGTTAAAGACAGAAATTGTGATATTTCACCATGTATTCGAAAATTTTTGTGTGTTCCTTTAAAATGAAAATTTTCTCTTGCTGGTAGTATTGTTAAACACACTTGAGTCTTTAAAAATTTCTTAAAACAGTCATTTAAAAAGAGGTCGAAGATTGATTTTAGCAAAGATTTCCTTATATTATTGTATACTGTAATTTACCAACCCTATATTACAAAACACAATAATATAAAAAATTACAAAATATTGTAATTTAAGCCTTATATTATTCCCTGCAATAATATTATCATTTGTTGTAATATTACGTGCTGCAGTAATATTACAACAAATAGTAAGTGCCTGGACTGCACAATGTACCTTTAATTTTCTTGGAAACAGCTTTTCCTACAAAGTAAAATGTAATCATTTGTTTTGATTTATAAAGCAGATATTATTTTTTTTACACTACGGTTTTCACAAACAACTTTACAGCCAAGTTACAGACACGTCAATTAAAACTATGTCTGTGACTCCTGTTGCCTTCAATGAAGATTTAATTCGTACTTTTCTCCAGTAAAAATTCATCAGAGATTGAGATGTATGCATAAAAATACCGTAAAACAAACACATTTAATCGTTTTACATAAAGATGTTTTTTTATCTTTGCACTACCGTTTTAATCAAATGGATTATTCAATGGACACATGCACATAAATAGCTTTCCCAACAAATATAAAACACATTTACTAGTTTTAATTTATCAAGCAGATACTATTTTTGAAACAAACTACTTCACAAACAAATGTTAAACAAAGGTACAGACACCTTATTTTAAAATGTCTAAAATTTAGGTGTCTTCAAACAAAACTTATCAGAAAAGTTGTGTACTGATATGATCCCTTCAAAATACGTATTTAAGTCTTATAACCACCGGGTTGTGTTTTGTTTTAAGGACCTAAAATCACTAAAAAAAAGTGGAAAGTTTGACGCCATAATACCAGATTTATCTCATCATACCTGTACCAAGTCAGGACCTCTGCAAACTTCAATTTTTCCTATGTGTCATTACATTTTGTTACTAGAATTTCTGCTTTTTATATCAAATGGTGTAATAAATGAACACATATTAAGCAAGAAAAATGTGCATTCAACATATTGTTCCAGATGTGTTCTTTGGGGCAGTTTTTTTTCTACAGAAGTGATCACAGTTATATGTATCGATTTTAACTTGTAAGACAGTTATTATTTTAGCAAACCTCATTCATAACACTTTTACCATCAAGTAACTGACACGTTATTTAAACTGTGTCTCATATCATGTTGTTTTTAATCAAAATTTAATCATCGACTTTCTATATAGTAAGGCTTATTGAAAATATGCATCGATAATAATAAATTAATAGAAAATAAAGAGATGTGGAATAAGTGTACGCGACACAGCCCACAATTAAACGGCAATTTAGAAAAACCACAAAGGACAAAGTAAAAATGCGTACTTTTGACAGGAAAGTCGATGAGCAAAAAATGTTCTCGAATAATGCAATTTTACACTATTTCAAAGTAACAAAATTACTTTCCGAGCTTTGAATATATCTATGACGTTATAATATCATCTATTTTGCCGTTTTCATGTGAAATCGATCAAATATGTAAAAAAAAAAATTGTGTGGCAAGAAAAATATGCATTCAACATGATGGTGTTCATGTTGTGTTCTTGAGGACAGCTTTTACTACAGATTTTATATAATTTATCACATATTTATATATAAACCACTTAGATTTCATAGGAATAATTTTTTTGTATAAAATTCTCCAGGTCACAGTGAGAATTCTTTGATTTTTTTTCTTCAAGATGCATAATTGTGTGTACTTGTAATGTATACTGTATGTCTGATATTTTATGTGTACTATATTCTAGCACTTAATTATATATGTTTATTATTTCATTGATTGTACCGCTCAGTTTATGGCACCATAATTAGTAAATTTAATTATCTTTATCTGTATCTTTATCTATTTTCATATAATAGTTGTACAAAAAAACATACAGAGGTTTGAATAAAATATTCTACTCAATGAACACATGTTAACAGTAACAAATATGTTTTAACACATTTTACCTTTTGTTTTCTTAACGACAGCCTTTCCTACAAAATTTTTACACAATTACCGCTTTTGATTTTAAATCAGATATTTTTTTCATATTTACAACAAAGTAACAGACTTGTCATTTCAAACTGTGTCTAAGGCTCAAGTTGTCTTCAATCAAAATAATAATAATTGTCCTTCTCTTAAGTATAAACGCATTGATATGTATGAATAAAAAATACCGTAAAACAAACATTAAACTTTTAATCAAGAATATAAAATTAATTGTTTCACTAAATTTGTAAATCGTTCAATCTCTTTATGGCAGAACAGGTTGGTCTTGTATTTCACAACATTTATTTTTTTTGTATACACATTTGATAGTTTGACCAAAAGTTATACTTTATGCCAAAATGGTCTGCTGCATGAACTACAAATGTTTCAACATAATGTACCTTTTGTCTTCCTGAGGACAGCTTTTCCTACAAAGTAAAACTCAATTATTTGTTTTGATTTATAAAGCATATACTAGTTTTTTTTGCACATCGGTATTAACAAACAATATTACAACTAAGTTACAAACACGTCAATTTAAACTATGTCTTCGGCTCATGTCGTCTTCAACATGTTCAATTAAGATTTAATCATCGTCCTGCTCTATAGTAAGGCTTTTATCGGAGATTGAGATGTATGCAAAACAACATCTTTAAACGAACAATACAATTGTTAAATAAATTGTGCATCACTTAATTTGTTTATTTCAAATCGTGTATTTCAATGTATATATAATGTACCTTTAAATTTCTTGGAAACAGTTTTTCCTACAAAGTAAAATGCAATCATTTGTTTTGATTTATAAAGCAGATATTATATTTTTGCACTACGGTATTCACAAACAACTTTACAGCCAAGTTACAGACACGTCAATTAAAACTATGTCTGTGACTCCTGTTGCCTTCAATGAAGATTTAATTCGTACTTTTCTCCAGTAAAAATTCATCAGAGATTGAGATGTATGCATAAAAATACCGTAAAACAAACAATGTCACTTTTTAATCAAGAATGTAAAATAAATTGTGCATCGATAAATTAGTAAAGTTTTTTATTACAATCTCCTAATTGCAGTACAAGTTGGTCTTTTCTCTTATGAATTATTTTTTAAACACATTTAATCGTTTTATCAAAAGATGTATTTTATCTTTTGCACTTCCGTTTTAATCGAATGGACTATTCAATGGACATATGCACATAATTAGCTTTCCCAACAAATATAAAACACATCTATCAGTTTTAATTTATCAAGCAGATACTATTTAAGGAACAAACTACTTTGCGAACAAATGATAGCCAAAGTTACAGACACCTTATTTTAAAATGTCTAAGATTCATGGTGTCTTCAAACAAAACTTATCATTAAAGTTATTTTCCAAATTTGTAACTTAAAACTAATCGACAATAAAAATGAACAAGCATATAGGGAGATTCCATGTCTGTTTTATTTTCTTCAGAAGCTGTAACATTTATTTTATAAAAAAAAATAGGATGTACACATCAAAAAGGAGATTTCATCTATGTCAAATATTACCTGAACTAAAGACCCTGACTTCAGCGAGCTGTAAATATCCAGTTCCAGTTTGGCTGATATACACGAATTGGCCTTGTTTGTTGCAGTGAATTGAAATCAGTTGTCCTCCTTTTCCAGGTCCTTTGAAGAACCCACACTTGATTTTTCGTTTAGCATTACCAACATGCACGGCTAGATTTCTCATCCGATTTCCTTGAAAATCATTGAATTTATCGATTAAATTTGTCTCTACAGCAGTATTGTTGCATTAACCATAGAAATAAAACAAACATGCTTATTCTTTAGTATTTAAACTAAATTGTTTTATTTTCAATATTAACAAATTATTGCAAAATTAGCAATAATACCTCATCAAATTAATTATTACTTTTTTAAATGAAAATTGTTTGGTTTGACATAGTTATAAATTTAATCAGTTAAACATTTTTAACTACAAAAAATCAGAGTACGAATAATTTTTTGAAACGATATAAAGTGTAGGAACATGAGACTATAACACATATGTTAATTCCAACTGAAATTGATTTATATGAGCTGTTGGGCCATTTCTGAATATTCCTCATCAGCAGCACTAAAACCCAAACATAGGAAATTCACTATTTCAAAAGATTTTAATTGAATAAAACCAAAGGCAATCCAAATAAATATAGCTAATGGTAAAACTTCGATGGAGGGAGTTAATTCTAATGTTTAATAATTTACATAAATTAAGATAATGGTTAACAAAGAAGTCTTCACATGATAAGTAATCTCATGTAGAAGTAGACCATTTCTAAAAAAAAATAAGGAGCATACATCTAAAAACACGAAGTCACTTACCAGTTCGACCTTTTCTATTGTAGATCTCGACACGATTGATTGGATAAGTCTTGCCTAAATCTACTTTCCAAGATGGATTTCTTTGACGTTTGCTGTGACTGAAAGTGTTGATATTTCCATCAACAGCTTTTCGTGACGAATATTTAGATGACCATGTTGAACTCATCCAGGTGGCCTTCCCAAATGCTAGATTAGATTTTGTACCTGAAAATGATTTTTTTCTCCTCAAATAATTGAATTACTTAACAAATTTCTAACATAACCACAAAAATAGGATGACTAATCTTTTGTGTCAAATGTCGAAAATTAATTATCCTAGCATACCCGTAGTCGGAATTGTGTAGGGGTGTTCAATTTAGGCTTCGATTTTCAAAATATTCCTTTTTAATAGTCCTTAACCAAATTTCAGCCTGTTTTTACCTATATTTTCATTTTTTGTTTCGCCCAAGGGGAGTTAGTCGAGGGGATTCGTCCAAACCCTCGAACACCCCCACCCCCTTTGCTACGGGTATGCCTAGACTTGAAAGCAACATACGTACCTTACTTACACATGGTGTGTATTTCTCAACATACTCGATATGCCAATGTTAGTGCATTTTTTTTCAAATTTTTGATTTAACAAACATCGCGCTTTCCATGACCTACTATAACAGGTCGAAGAATCTACCATTTAAGGAAAGTGTTTACATTAAACTTTTGACCAATGGTAAATAACTACGATCACCAACACGTGCTTTTTGAGAAATAATTCAACAAAAACTGAACAAATTTTAAAAATGAGCGATGAAAAAATTAGTTGGTCTATTTGTATCAAGATCAGATGAAAAGTTATAGTATAAAGGACACCAATTTGTCCCCGAGGAGCATTGACCAGTAAGAAGATTTTAGTGTTATTTTTAACTTTGTTATTCGTCCGTTGACTAATGAACCAAATGAAATAGAAATCAAAATGTGGAACATAACATTACTTTATAAGGAGAATTTACGCGTGCCAAATAAAATAACATTTATAACCAAAACTTTTCGGTATAGACAAAATATGAGCCAGGAAGTTTAAGAAAATATGTTTATGTTGAGAACTTTCGTATAAAAATTTCGAAAATGTTTTACTATTTTTTCCCATTTCAAAGGTCATTATTATCAATTGATGATTGATTGATAGGACAAATAAAATCTAGATGACTCGACCTGTATAAGAATTATATAAAAATCGATATCTGCCACTGGTGAAAAAAATAAAAAATATGCTAGATGAAATAATTAATTAGTGTTTTGATTAGTATTTGGGTGTTTGTTGTATGATCCCTTCAAAATACGTTTTAAGTCTTATAACCGTGATGTGTTTTGTGTTAAGCACCTAAGATCGCAAAAGAAGTGGACAGTTTGGCGCCATAATACCGGGTTTATCTCATCATGCCTGTACCAGGTCAGGACCTCTGCAATCTTCAATTTTTCCTATGTGTCATTACATTTTGTTACTAAAATTTCTGCTTTATATATCAAATTGTGTATCTTTAAAATGCACAATTGTGTGTACTTGTAACATAATTACTGTATGTCTGATATTTTATGTGCACTTTATTCTAACACTTAATCATATATGTTTATTATTTCATTGATTTATAAAGCGGTTACTATTTTTTGCACTACGGTCATGACAGTATAAACACATAATTTTACAACTAAGTTACAAACACGTCAATTTAAACTATGTCTTCGGCTCATGTCGTCTTTAACATGTTCAATCAAGATTGAATCATCGTCCTGCTCTATAGTAAGACTTTAATCGGAGATTTAGATGTATGCATTACAACATCGTTAAACGAACAATCAATTTATAAAATAAATCGTGCATCAATAAATTCGTTATGTCAAATCGTGTATTCAATGACCACATATAAATCAAAAACAAATATTTTCACAATGTACCTTTAATTTTCTTGGAAACAGCTTTTCCTACAAAGTAAAATGTAATCATTTGTTTTGATTTATAAAGCAGATATTATTTTTTTTACACTACGGTTTTCACAAACAACTTTACAGCCAAGTTACAGACACGTCAATTAAAACTATGTCTGTGACTCCTGTTGCCTTCAATGAAGATTTAATTCGTACTTTTCTCCAGTAAAAATTCATCAGAGATTGAGATGTATGCATAAAATACCGTAAAACAAACACATTTAATCGTTTTACCAAAAGATGTTTTTTTATTTTTGCACTACCGTTTTAATCAAATGGATTATTCAATGGACACATGCACATAAATAGCTTTCCCAACAAATATAAAACACATTTACTAGTTTTAATTTATCAAGCAGATACTATTTTTGAAACAAACTACTTCACAAACAAATGTTAAACAAAGGTACAGACACCTTATTTTAAAATGTCTAAGATTTAGGTGTCTTCAAACAAAACTTATCAGAAAAGTTGTGTACTGATATGATCCCTTCAAAATACGTATTTAAGTCTTATAACCGGGTTGTGTTTTGGTTTAAGGACCTAAAATCACTAAAAAAAGTGGAAAGTTTGACGCCATAATACCAGATTTATCTCATCATACCTGTACCAAGTCAGGACCTCTGCAAAATTCAGTTTTTCCTATGTGTCATTACATTTTGTTACTAGAATTTCTGCTTTATATATCAAATGGTGTAATAAATGAACACATATTAAGCAAGAAAAATGTGCATTCAACATATTGTCCCAGATGTGTTCTTTGGGACAGTTTTTTTCTACAGAAGTGATCACAGTAGTTACATGTATCGGTTTTAACTTGTAAGACAGTTATTATTTTAGCACAACCTCATTCATAACACTTTTACCATCAAGTAACTGACACGTTATTTAAACTGTGTCTCATATCATGTTGTTTTTAATCAAAATTTAATCATCGACTTTCTATATAGTAAGGCTTATTGAAAATATGCATCGATAATAAAAAATTAATAGAAAATAAAGAGATGTGGAATAAGTGTACGCGACACAGCCCACAATTAAACGGCAATTTAGAAAAACCACAATGGACAAAGTAAAAATGCGTACTTTTGACAGGAAAGTAGATGAGCAAAAAATGTTCTCGAATAATGCAATTTTACACTATTTCAAAGTAACAAAATTACTTTCCGAGCTTTGAATATATTTATGACGTTCTAATATCATCTATTTTGCCGTATTCATGTGAAATCGATCAAATATGTAAAAAAAAATTGTGTGGCAAGAAAAATATGCATTCAACATGATGGTGTTTGAATAAAATATTCTACTCAATGAACACATGTTAACAGTAACAAATATGTTTTAACACATTTTACCTTTTGTTTTCTTAACGACAGCTTTTCCTACAAAATTTTTACACAATTACCGCTTTTGATTTTAAATCAGATATTTTTAAAGTAACAGACTTGTCATTTCAAACTGTGTCTAAGGCTCAAGTTGTCTTCAATCAAAATAATAATAATTGTCCTTCTCTTAAGTATAAACGCATTGATCTGTATGAATAAAAAATACCGTAAAACAAACATTAAACTTTTAATCAAGAATATAAAATTAATTGTTTCACTAAATTTGTAAATCGTTCAATCTCTTTATGGCAGAACAGGTTGGTCTTGTATTTCACAACATTTTTTTTGTATACACATTTGATAGTTTGACCAAAGGTTATACTTTATGCAGAAGTTTATGCCAAAATTGTCTGCTGAATGAACACAAATTAATCAAATACAAATGTTTCAACATAATGTACCTTTTGTCTTCCTGAGGACAGCTTTTCCTACAAAGTAAAACTCAATTATTTGTTTTGATTTATAAAGCGGATACTATTTTTTTGGACTACGGTATTAACAACTTTACAACTAACTTAAAAACACGTCAATTTAAACTATGTCTTCGGCTCATGTCGTCTTCAACATGTTCAATTAAAATTTAATAATCGTCCTGCTCTATAGTAAGGCTTTTATCGGAGATTGAGATGTATGCAAAACAACATCTTTAAACGAACAATACAATTGTTAAATAAATTGTGCATCACTTAATTTGTTTATTTCAAATCGTGTATTTCAATGTATATATAATGTACCTTTAATTTTCTTGGAAACAGTTTTTCCTACAAAGTAAAATGCAATCATTTGTTTTGATTTATAAAGCAGATATTATATTTTTGCACTACGGTATTCACAAACAACTTTACAGCAAAGTTACAGACACGTCAATTTCCAAATTTGTAACTTAAAACTAATCGACAATAAAAATGAACAAGCATATAGGGAGATTCCATGTCTGTTTTATTTTCTTCAGAAGCTGTAACATTTATTTTATAACAAAAAAAGGATGTACACATCAAAAAGGAGATTTCATCTATGTCAAATATTACCTGAACTAAAGACCCTGACTTCAGCGAGCTGTAAATATCCAGTTCCAGTTTGGCTGATATACACGAATTGGCCTTGTTTGTTGCAGTTGATTGAAATCAGTTGTCCTCCTTTTCCAGGTCCTTTGAAGAACCCACACTTGATTTTTCGTTTAGCATTACCAACATGCACGGCTAGATTTCTCATCCGATTTCCTTGAAAATCATTGAATTTATCGATTAAATTTGTCTCTACAGCAGTATTGTTGCATTAACCATAGAAATAAAACAAACATGCTTATTCTTTAGTATTTAAACTAAATTGTTTTATTTTCAATATTAACAAATTATTGTAAAATTAGCAATAATACCTCATCAAATTAATTATTACTTTTTTAAATGAAAATTGTTTGGTTTGACATAGTTATAAATTTAATCAGTTAAACATTTTTAACTACAAAAAATCAGAGTACGAATTATTTTTGAAACGATATATAGTGTAGGAACATGAGACTATAACACATATGTTAATTCCAACTGAAATTGATTTATATGAGCTGTTGGGCCATTTCTGAATATTCCTCATCAGCAGCACTAAAACCCAAACATAGAAAATTCACTATTTCAAAAGATTTTAATTGCATAAAACCAAAGGCAATCCAAATAAATATAGCTAATGGTAAAACTTCGATGGAGGGAGTTAATTCTAAGGTTTTATAATTTACATAAATTAAGATAATGGTTAACAAAGAAGTCTACACATGATAAGTAATCTCATGTAGAAGTAGACCATTTCTAAAAAAAAATAAGGAGCATACATCTAAAAACACGAAGTCACTTACCAGTTCGACCTTTTCTATTGTAGATCTCGACACGATTGATTGGATAAGTCTTGCCTAAATCTACTTTCCAATATGGATTTCTTTGACGTTTGCTGTGACTGAAAGTGTTGACATTTCCATCAACAGCTTTTCGTGACGAATATTTAGATGACCATGTTGAACTCATCCAGGTGGCCTTCCCAAATGCTAGATTAGATTTTGTACCTGAAAATGATTTTTTTCTCCTCAAATAGTTGAATTACTTTAACATGACTAATCTTTTGTGTCAAATGTCGAAAATTAATTATCCTAGCATACCCGTAGCCGGAATTTTGTAGGGGTGTTCAATTTAGGCTTCGATTTTCAAAATATTCCTTTTTAACCAAATTTCAGCTTGTCTTTACCTATATTTTTCTTTTTTTTCGCCCAAGGGGAGTAAGTCGAGGGGATTCGTCCAAACCCTCGAACACCCCCCCCCCCCGCCCCACCTTGGCTACGGGTATGCCTGGACTTGAAAGCAACATACGTACCTTACTTACACATGGTGAGTATTTCTCAACATACTCGATATGCCAATGTTAGTGCATTTTTTTTCAAATTTTGATTTACCAAACATCGCGCTTTCCATGACCTACTATAACAGATCGAAGAATCTACCTTTTAAGGAAAGTGTTTACATTAAACTTTTGACCAATGGTAAATAACTACGATCACCAACACGTGCTTTTTGAGAAATAATTCAACAAAAACTGAACAAATTTGAAAAAATGAGCGGTGAAAAAATTAGTTGGTCTATTTGTATCAAGATCAGATGAAAAGTTATAGTATAAAGGACACCAATTTGTCCCCAAGGATTATTGACCAGTAAGAAGATTTTTGGTGTTATTTCTAACTTTGTTATTCGTCCGTTGACCAATGTACCAAATGTACAACTATTATATGAAAATAGATAAAGATACAGATAAAGATAATTAAATTAACTAAATATGGTGCCATAAACTGAGCGGTACAATCAATGAAATAATAAACATATATAATTAAGTGCTAGAATATAGTACACATAAAATATCAGACATACAGTATACATTACAAGTACACACAATTATGCATCTTAAAGAAAAAAAAATCAAAGAATTCTCACTGTGACCTGGAGAATTTTATACAAAAAAAATTTTCCTATGAAATCTAAGTGGTTTATATATAAATATGTGATGAAGATATAAATTCTGTAGTAAAAGCTGTCCTCAATTACTTTATAAGGAGAATGTACGCGTGCCAAATAAAATAACATTTAAAACCAAAACTTTTCGGTATAGACAAAATATGAGCCACCAAGTTTAAGAAAATATGTTTATGTTGAGAACTTTCGTATAAAAATTTCGAAAATGTTTTACTATTTTTTCCCCATTTCAAAGGTCATTATTTTCAATTTATGATTGATTGATAGAACAAATAAAATCTAGATGACTCGACCTGTATAAGAATTATATAAAAATCGATATCTGCCACTGGTGGAAAAAATTAAAAATATGCTAGATGAAATAATTAATTAGGGCTGTTTCAAAAAAAATTACTCCAAAGTGTGACATAGGTGGTAAAAATTCAAATAAGTTAAAAGTCGTCCAACTTTACATGCTTAGTACCCAAATATATTCAATTTTTGAAATTTATTAAGCATTTGCAAAGACAATACATCAGAAAAAAATATCAGCATTTTATGACAGCTTCTTGGGCTCATTTTTTGGATAAAATACAGGATTTTCAGGAGCCAATTTAGAAAAAAATGGTTTGATTTTGGTTTAATTCTTCGTCATTTTGTATTTTACTAATACCCAAAAACGAAAAAATCATCGATTTTTAAGGCAAAATGTTACCATTGAAATAACAAACCCATTTTTCCTCCATTTTTAGTGGTTTTTATTTTACCTTTAACTAGACAAGTTTTCATATTTTCTAAAATACTTAAATTTGAGCACTGAAACATGCTTTAAAGGAAACCTCTGGGTTGCTCCTTCGTCCACAGAAAATTTCGTAGAAATAAATCTTTCTAATTTTTAGTTCATAATGGACAAAGTAGCAATCAATTTTCAATATACAGCATGTTACACTCCTGACATAGCAAATATTTAGCTTGAAACAATACATATTATGATCAGTATATCACTTTTTGACTTGAGGTTTTTTGCCAAAGCACAAAAACTTCAATTAACATAACTTATTTCATAAATTTGTATGAAATATTTAAAATTTGTAGCTCAAAAATGTTACACTCCTGACATCCCCAAAACAACAATTGTACCATATATTGTAATACATAGGTGTATAGATCATGATCTAACAGTTGTATATTGCTTTAAGGAACAATTTGATCATTATTTGATTAAAAATTAGTAGTATACAAGTTATTTTCAAATATGTCAGGAGTGTAACATTATTATTTGGACGGTATATAGGTCTTGTAATGAATTTATAAGCAGAGAATAGATTGTTGCTGCATAAACATTGACTATTTCATTTCATGTAGTTTTTTTATGATCAACCATATGAAAAAATTGTATATTTTTTAAATATATGAATTGCTATAGCTCACACATTGCAACATCCATTTAGAAGTCAGTCTGAGTGGCAAAAAGCAAGTTATGGACTGCAAATTAATCTAAAACAAACATAATTTATCATGAAAGATCTTTAGTTTTGGTTAATTAAAAAAAAGTGTTAATTATATTTTAAATGCAAGTTATCCATCAAATTAAAGTGTTACACTCCTGACATTTTCAAAAGTGTTACACTCCTGACACCACTTATTCAAATATTTCATATAAATAGTGTACATGAAATTGCCACTTGGGAGAATTTTTATCTAAGGACAGCTAGCTGAATAAATTAAACCCAAAATTGACATGTAGAACATCATCATATTGGAACAGCACCATCTTAAAGATGAGTGTTACACTCCTGACATGCTCATAAAAGTGAACTTTCAGAGCTAATAAAATTTAAATGAAGCAGCTAACAGACATTATGGTGCTTCTTATTTTAGCCCAAGTATCCACTTGATCAGCTGGTATTTTCTTCAGATGATAGACAATCTTTCTATTAAATTTTATTTTAGTCTAATGCAGCTTGGTGACAATTTTTAATGCATTTATTATTGCGTTCAAGCTACTTGCAACTTTCCGACTACGTTTTACTATTAAACATAAATAAACCAATCATATACCAACAGTTTGCTGAGGTTTGCAATTTTATGATACAATACACTTTATTTGTATTGAATAAGTGGTTTTCTTAAAGTGTCATATGGAAGTAAAGAGTATTTTCTAAATGTCAAAACACTAAAAGTGTTACACTCCTGACAATTTTGACTACATAATTAAGCACCATTTTTGACTGAATAAAGATAGAGTAATGAAATTTTGCATGAAGTTTCTGTACATAGAAATACATACTTAGGAACAAAAAGAATTTATTTTAAATGATAACAAGTAAATCTGTAAGCTAATGCTCACTAGTGATACCCCCGCTCCCCAAACTAAGCCATGCATACAAGTTTAAATACTCTGTAAACAGTAAGTAGTTGACCTAGGAACATAAAATCACTATACAACATATGGGATTATAGGATAAAGTTGTATACAAAATATCAGAACTCTATCTCATGTAGTTGCTTGGGAAACTGTGACGGAAATTTTGAATTTATGTCTATTATGTGTTAAAACCTAAGTATTCGGTAAACAGGAAGTAGACAACATAGGAGCATAAAATCGATATACACTATATGGTACTTTAGGATAAAGCTGTATACAAAATATCAGACCTCTATCTCATGTAGTTGCTTGGGAAACTGTGACGAAAATTTTGCATTTATGTCTATTATGTGTTAAAACCTAAGTATTCGGTAAACAGGAAGTAGACTACGTAGGAACATAAAATCGGTATACACCATATGGGACTATAAGATAAAGCTGTATACAAAATATCAGACCTCTATCTCATGTAGTTGCTTGGGAAACTGTGACGAAAATTTTGCATTTATGTCTATTATGTGTTAAAACCGAAGCATTCGGTAAATAGGAAGTAGACTATCTAGGAACATAAAATCGGTATACACCATATGGGACTATATGATAAAGCTGTATACAAAATATCAGAACTTTATTTCATATAGTTGCTTAGAAAACTGTGACAGAAGTTTTGTTACGGACGGACGGACGAACGAAGGGACGGACGGACGGACGGACAAGGGTAAAACAGTATACCCCCTCTTCTTCGAAGCGGGAGTATAAATATGAAAATTAAGGAGTGAAAAAGGAATTGCGTCATATTTTTTGAAACAGCCCATTAGTGTTTTGATTAGTATTTGGGTGTTTGTTGTATGATCCCTCCAAAAGACGTTTTAAGTCTTAAAACCATGATGTGTTTTGTGTTAAGCACCTAAGATCGCAAAAGAAGTGGGCAGTTTGGCGCCATAATACCGGGTTTATCTCATCATGCCTGTACCAGGTCAGGACCTCTGCAATCTTCAATTTTTCCTATGTGTCATTACATTTTGTTACTAAAATTTCTGCTTTATATATCAAATTGTGTATCTTTAAAATGCACAATTGTGTGTACTTGTAATATATACTGTATGTCTGATATTTTATGTGCACTTTATTCTAACACTTAATCTTATATGTTTATTATTTCATTGATTTATAAAGCGGATACTATTTTTTGCACTACGGTCATGACAGTATAAACACATAATTTTACAACTAAGTTACAAACACGTCAATTTAAACTATGTCTTCGGCTCATGTCGTCTTTAACATGTTCAATCAAGATTGAATCATCGTCCTGCTCTATAGTAAGACTTTAATCGGAGATTTAGATGTATGAATTACAACATCGTTAAACGAACAATAAATTTATAAAATAAATCGTGCATCAATAAATTTGTTAATATCAAATCGTGTATTCAATGACCACATAATTATAAATCAAAAACAAAAATTTTCACACAATGTACCTTTAATTTTCTTAGAAACAGCTTTTCCTACAAAGTAAAATGTAATCATTTGTTTTGATTTATAAAGCAGATATTACTTTTTTTACACTACGGTTTTCACAAACAACTTTACAGCCAAGTTACAGACACGTCAATTAAAACTATGTCTGTGACTCCTGTTGCCTTCAATGAAGATTTAATTCGTACTTTTCTCCAGTAAATATTCATCAGAGATTGAGATGTATGCATAAAAATACCGTAAAACAAACACATTTAATCGTTTTACCGAAAGATGTATTATGTATTTGCACTAACGTTTTAATCGAATAGATTATTCGATGGACACGTGCACATAAATAGCTTTCCCAACAAATATAAAACACATTTACTAGTTTTAATTTATCAAGCAGATACTATTTTTGGAACAAACTACTTCACAAACAAATGTTAAACAAATGTAGAGACACCTTATTTTAAAATGTCTAAGATTTAGGTGTTTTCAAACAAAACTTATCAGAAAAGTTGTGTACTGATATGATCCCTTCAAAATACGTATTTAAGTCTTATAACCGGGTTGTGTTTTGTTTTAAGGACCTAAGATCACTAAAAAAAGTGGAAAGTTTGACGCCATAATACCAGATTTATCTCATCATACCTGTACCAAGTCAGGACCTCTGCAAACTTCAGTTTTTCCTATGTGTCATTACATTTTGTTACTAGAATTTCTGCTTTATATATCAAATGGTGTAATAAATGAACACATATTAAGCAAGAAAAATGTGCATTCAACATATTGTTCCAGATGTGTTCTTTGGGACAGTTTTTTCTACAGAAGTGATCACAGTAGTTACATGTATCGGTTTTAACTTGTAAGACAGTTATTATTTTAGCACAACCTCATTCATAACACTTTTATCATCAAGTAACTGACACGTTATTTAAACTGTGTCTCATATCATGTTGTTTTTAATCAAAATTTAATCATCGACTTTCTATATAGTAAGGCTTATTGAAAATATGCATCGATAATAACAAATTAATAGAAAATAAAGAGATGTGGAATAAGTGTACGCGACACAGCCCACAATTAAACGGCAATTTAGAAAAACCACAATGGACAAAGTAAAAATGCGTACTTTTGACAGGAAAGTAGATGAGCAAAAAATGTTCTCGAATAATGCAATTTTACACTATTTTAAAGTAACAAAATTACTTTCCGAGCTTTGAATATATTTATGACGTTCTAATATCATCTATTTTGCCGTTTTCATGTGAAATCGATCAAATATGTAAAAAAAAAATGTGTGGCAAGAAAAATATGCATTCAACATGATGGTGTTCATGTTGTGTTCTTGAGGACAGCTTTTACAACAGAATATATATATTCATCACATATTTATATATAAACCACTTAGATTTCATAGGAATAATTTTTTTGTATAAAATTCTCCAGGTCACAGTGAGAATTCTTTGATCTTTTTTCTTTAAGATGCATAATTGTGTGTACTTGTAATGTATACTGTATGTCTGATATTTTATGTGTACTATATTCTAGCACTTAATTATATATGTTTAGTATTTCATTGATTGTACCGCTCAGTTTATGGCACCATAATTAGTAAATTTAATTATCTTGATCTGTATCTTTTCATATAATAGTTGTACAAAAAAACATACAGAGGTTTGAATAAAATATTCTACTCAATGAACACATGTTAACAGTAACAAATATGTTTTAACACATTTTACCTTTTGTTTTCTTAACGACAGCCTTTCCTACAAAATTTTTACACAATTACCGCTTTTGATTTTAAATCAGATATTTTTTTCATATTTACAACAAAGTAACAGACTTGTCATTTCAAACTGTGTCTAAGGCTCAAGTTGTCTTCAATCAAAATAATAATAATTGTCCTCCTCTTAAGTATAAACGCATTGATATGTATGAATAAAAAATACCGTAAAACAAACATTAAACTTTTAATCAAGAATATAAAATTAATTGTTTCACTAAATTTGTAAATCGTTCAATCTCTTTATGGCAGAACAGGTTGGTCTTGTATTTCACAACATTTATTTTTTTTGTATACACATTTGATAGTTTGACCAAAAGTTATACTTTATGCCAAAATGGTCTGCTGCATGAACTACAAATGTTTCAACATAATGTACCTTTTGTCTTCCTGAGGACAGCTTTTCCTACAAAGTAAAACTCAATTATTTGTTTTGATTTATAAAGTGGATACTAGTTTTTTTGCACATCGGTATTAACAAACAATTTTACAACTAAGTTAAAACACGTCAATTTAAACTAAGTCTTCGGCTCATGTCGTCTTCAACATGTTCAATTAAGATTTAATCATCTAGTAAGGCTTTTATCGGAGATTGAGATGTATGCATAACAACATATTTAAACGAACAATACAATTGTTAAATAAATTGTGCATCATTTAATTTGTTTATTTCAAATCGTGTATTTCAATGTATATATAATGTACCTTTAATTTTCTTGGAAACAGTTTTTCCTACAAAGTAAAATGCAATCATTTGTTTTGATTTATAAAGCAGATATTATATTTTTGCACTACGGTATTCACAAACAACTTTACAGCCAAGTTACAGACACGTCAATTAAAACTATGTCTGTGACTCCTGTTGCCTTCAATGAAGATTTAATTCGTACTTTTCTCCAGTAAAAATTCATCAGAGATTGAGATGTATGCATCAAAATACCGTAAAACAAACAATGTCACTTTTTAATCAAGAATGTAAAATAAATTGTGCATCGATTTTTATTACAATCTCCTAATTGCAGTACAAGTTGGTCTTTTCTCTTATGAATTATTTTTTAAACACATTTAATCGTTTTATCAAAAGATGTATTTTATCTTTTGCACTACCGTTTTAATCGAATGGACTATTCAATGGACACATATTTAATTTATCAAGCAGATACTATTTAAGGAACAAACTACTTCGCGAACAAATGATAGCCCAAGTTACAGACACCTTATTTTAAAATGTCTAAGATTCATGGTGTCTTCAAACAAAACTTATCATTAAAGTTATTGTCCAAATTTGTAACTTAAAACTAATCGACAATAAAAATGAACAAGCATATAGGGAGATTCCATGTCTGTTTTATTTTCTTCAGAAGCTGTAACATTTATTTTATAAAAAAAAATAGGATGTACACATCAAAAAGGAGATTTCATCTATGTCAAATATTACCTGAACTAAAGACCCTGACTTCAGCGAGCTGTAAATATCCAGTTCCAGTTTGGCTGATATACACGAATTGGCCTTGTTTGTTGCAGTTGATTGAAATCAGTTGTCCTCCTTTTCCAGGTCCTTTGAAGAACCCACACTTGATTTTTCGTTTAGCATTACCAACATGCACGGCTAGATTTCTCATCCGATTTCCTTGAAAATCATTGAATTTATCGATTAAATTTGTCCCTACAGCAGTATTGTTGCATTAACCATAGAAATAAAACAAACATGCTTACTCTTTAGTATTTAAACTAAATTGTTTTATTTTCAATATTAACAAATTATTGCAAAATTAGCAATAATACCTCATCAAATTAATTATTACTTTTTTAAATGAAAATTGTTTGGTTTGACATAGTTATAAATTTAATCAGTTAAACATTTTTAACTACAAAAAATCAGAGTACGAATAATTTTTGAAACGATATAAAGTGTAGGAACATAAGACTATAACACATATGTTAATTCCAACTGAAATTGATTTATATGAGCTGTTGGGCCATTTCTGAATATTCCTCATCAGCAGCACTAAAACCCAAACATAGAAAATTCACTATTTCAAAAGATGTTTAAATTGCATAAAACCAAAGGCAATCCAAATAAATATAGCTAATGGTAAAACTTCGATGGAGGGAGTTAATTCTAAGGTTTTATAATTTACATAAATTAAGATAATGGTTAACAAAGAAGTCTACACATGATAAGTAATCTCATGTAGAAGTAGACCATTTAAAAAAAAAATAAGGAGCATACATCTAAAAACACGAAGTCACTTACCAGTTCGACCTTTTCTATTGTAGATCTCGACACGATTGATTGGATAAGTCTTGCCTAAATCTACTTTCCAAGATGGATTTCTTTGACGTTTGCTGTGACTGAAAGTGTTGACATTTCCATCAACAGCTTTTCGTGACGAATATTTAGATGACCATGTTGAACTCATCCAGGTGGCCTTCCCAAATGCTAGATTAGATTTTGTACCTGAAAATGATTTTTTTCTCCTCAAATAATTGAATTACTTAACAAATTTTTAACATAACCACCAAAATAGGATGACTAATTTTTTGTGTCAAATGTCGAAAATTAATTATCCTAGCATACCCGTAGTCGGAATTGTGTAGGGGTGTTCAATTTAGGCTTCGATTTTCGAAATATTCCTTTTTAATAGTGCTTAATCAAATTTCAGCTTGTTTTTTATGGAGGGGATACATGGTCAAAACGTTTTACATGTAGATAATGAAATGTTAATGTCAAAAACTACATTTTTAATAAAAGTATATTGAAAAAAGATATTAATATTACAAAAAACACGAACACGCATTTATTTTTAAGTTGACATATTTAAAAAAAGTATTCCAGATTTTCAAATTTAAATAAAATATAAGTTTTGTACATAATAAAAATACATCAATAATTTTTACAATAAAAAAATCCTTTTCTATTTTACAACAAAACAATTCAAACATTTACATTTCTACATTTACATTTCTAGACCGTGAAATCGTTGCTAGGTAGCGTGATTGACGTGCTCAATGGGCGTGGTTTACTGCTTAACGAAATAAGTTCTCCCTCAAGCCGGAAATTTCGCAAGGGAGATAATTGATAATTAACGAGGGGAAGTTAGAGAGGGAAGAACTCCTAAGGAGGACAGACTTTTTCATAATGTTAGTGGAATAGACAATGACATAGGTGTAATGGTTAAAGAAGAGAAAGTATTTAAAAAAATCAAATTTCATAATTTCAAAGGCACGTTGTTGATATTGATTATTGTATTACTCGTGTACACAAGCACTTGGAGAATTGATTTCATATATGACCCCCTTTTTTCTCTAAACTCCTAACAAAATAAAATTTCGATAAAAATGATTTAATTAGTCTTTTCTTGTCATTCCTAAACATATTATATTATGTCAAAATATTGCTGTTTTATACTATCCAAAATGCTTACCCACTGGTATACATAAAGCGAACAGGTATGCAACTCAACATTTTGAAATTTTGAAAAAATTGCTCACCACTCGGGGAAAATTCTCGTCTGTATGGGAATCTGGGGTCTTGTCGCCGGAAAATTGGACGTAAACATGTCCTAAATAGACATATTGTACCGGCGATGCACCGTTTGCAACAACATTCAGCCGTTACGTGGAATAATATATAAACGTGTTCGGCTTAGAGTCGTGTGTTTCATGTCAAAATACATAAAATTGCATATTATGAATGAAATAATCACATAAACAGCTAATGCAATGCTATTCGGGTAAAATTATATTTTCACAGAAACTAGTGCTTACTGCCATCTGTACTCTGAGATAATAAAGCTGAATTAGTTTTTAATTTTTCTCAGCTGTACTTGTATCCCAAGGGATGGGACTTACTAGTAGATTAGACAAACGCCTTTCAGGTTCTACAGCTTTTGGTTTGTTTGGGTTTTTTTTATTAGTATTATTTCTTATCTTAAATTTGTTGTTATTATTTTTTTTGTGCTTTATAGGGTATACTTTGGGTCTAGATTGGGTTATACTCACAGGATTGTCAACCTTCCCAATTATCAGGTTTTCATTTTTTATAAAGAATCAAGTTAAACATGACATATATCAGAGGAATTATCAAAACCCGTTTTTTTAATTTCCAAACTTTTGCAGCCTTAACTTGAACTTATTACTTTAGATTTTTGAATGGGGGTCTGGTTTTGTATACTTTCAAATTATTTATTTTAAATATATGATATGGAATGTTAACAAACTTCAACAAGATCTCTTTTTTAATATGAAGACTATTCAAAACAATTTATGATTAATATCACGGCAGGACCGCAAGTTACAGTATAAAACAGCGGAGGTCCAAGGCATCATGTATACCCCGAAATTAATATAAGAGCTCCGATTTTAATCATATCCATGCAATATTTTCGTTGCCCATTTAGATGATGCTAAGCAAAGAAAGGTAGGTGAAAGTGCCTACCATTAATCCGCTTTATATTATACTTTGATTAGTGGATAATCCATTCGCTGAATTCAAACTCATTAAGCTTAACTGACTTAAAACAAACAAGAAAAGACACAAATATGTTTGTAAAAAAACTATATCACAGTTTTTACAAAGATGGTTATTTTATCCGTAGCTTAGTACAAGCCAGAAAGCAATAGAAACTAATGAATAGTATGCATTCCATGGTGGATGTGCTTAATTTATTTTTCAAAAAATATGTCTTGAGGTGTAAATAGACCAACATTCAATTACAAGGAAACCTGCATGTTATATGATTTTAGATTTATCATTTTGATGATAAATACTTACATCGCAAAATTTCAATAGGACACATCGTGGCATCATAAAGACGTTAAAAATTGAAAAAAAAATAAAGACCTGAATTTAGAAAGATTCAGACAGATGAAAGACGGTCCAACCTGCGTGAATCTGTATAATGGACCTCGATGTTGCTTGCAAAGATTTATAGGTTCTTACATAAGTTCTTGGAAAAGACCGGCTGATCTTTCATGAGTGATAGAATTTTTCAGTCTTTTTGCGAGTGGAGCGCAGCGGAACGAGTCAAAAGACCTAAAAAATTCTATCACGAGTGAAAGATCATTGCCGGTTGTCCAAGAACGCGTGTAAGTACCTATTTCTTCCGTAAAAATGTATTTTTTATATTCTGAAACCTTAGGTGACTTCATTCTAAAAACCGAAAGTTTATAATAACATTGCATTTTATTGGTCGACATCATCGATCAATATCAGTACCGGCGGTTATTATTGGTTAATTGACCAGTGTGAGATCGCTGCACGTGCTCGCATCTCAACCTGGTCATCTCACACTGAAACGAGTCATTTACGGAAGAATTACCTCACTGGCAGTATAAAAAGTACTGAACAAGACATACAATTTGTACACTGATCGACCGACAGACATTTGTTTGCAGATTCAAGAAATACTTTGATTACAGCGCCATTGAGCGATAAATACAGATAACAAATTTATACCAATAAGCAATTGCTTTTTAACATTATTTAAGGTTAATGCAGACAGGTGTCACATGACTTTTGTACCTTTAAAAATGCAAAATTTAAGACCAGTGTCTATAAAGTCAATAATAAAAAATAGAATATTTGAATTTATTGAAATGAGTAATAAATATTCAATTGTTTATAACAATTGCATCAATCATTTCTTGAATAACGCAATTTTTGACAAAAGCAAGGGAGATTACTCACTACAAAATTTCCCTAAATTTACAATGGAATTGAATAGTAGACAAAAATCTAACCTGGTGACCCCCTGTTTTCTATGTTTTATTTAAACATATAGGTAAAAATATAACTTTCGACAAAATAAAAACAAGATCGGGATCATCCTATTGTAAGGATTTTTTCTGAGACATGATTTTATGCCTAAATTTTGGCCTTTCCTATATAATCTATTGTAATTCAGGCATACTTTAACCACTTATATTGCAAAAACGAGCATGGTGACCTATCCTTATTTTTATTTTAAATAAAGGATATTAATAACCTGTTTCATTTTAGACCATAAAATCAAATGTTTAATGACAGAATTTTTTTCAGTATAGGTGTCCACATTAACCTTAATGTTTATTAAATTTGTAAATAATTCATAAATAAAGTACATTCAGTGTGCATTTTAGTTCTGATTTTATGATGTGCAAAAAAACAAACAAAAAAACCGACTAATACAAAGTTCATGTCACCAACAATTAAAGCATGCCACCAAGCCATGGGTTAATTTCGTCAGATAGGACGGGTTCACACTTAAGCCACATGAAAGATTATAACAAACTTTTGAAACAACAGTAATTCACCTACAGTTATTCACTGAGATCAAGTGTCTGTATTTACCAGTTCTCACTGCATGCATCTATGTCTTTTATAATATTAGCCTGAAAAGACATAAACTCTTTCTTATTCTAGTTTTTCTTTCTGCATATATTCTTTTGGTGTTTAATTTGGAAAAGCTGGTAAACCTGCCTTTGCAATTATCAGAGTATTAGGGTACAACTTGTATACACGTATTCGGATAATGGTATATAAATTTATACGTTTACATAAACGTTTTCTGGAAAGGGACTGCAAATCTATGTGAAAACAGCTGAAAATAGACAGGTTCAAAAGCTGCTTGGAACCCCCTCCAAATCTTACTTGGTCATTCATATGAACTTAAACCTGTGGTAAAATGACATGAAATAAGGGCATTGAGAAATCTTTATTATGTTTACTTGAACTTTTTAAAATTGGCCGGGTTGATTAAACTCCACAACAAAAACATTATAATCGCCTTACCATTTAAAATGATCAAATCACTGCATGATTAAACTATTGAACATTGTCGATTGATTAATTTTTATCTAAAATTTCATTTTTCAGCTTATTCATCATTACTAATATAACAGAAAATTATCGCAATTTTCGGATTTTTTCCTATACCTTTCAAGTAAACCATTCGGAAGTTACTCATTTTTAACTCTACTACCGTCTTAGGTCATGTATATTGACATTAAACACACCACTCTAAGCCGAACACGCTTATATTATACCGCGTAACGGCTAAATGTTGTTGCAAACGGTGCATCGCCGGTACAATAAGTCTATTTAGGACATGTTTACCTCCAATTTTCCGGCGACAAGACCCCAGATTCCCATACAGACGGGGATTTTCCCCGACTGGTGAGCAAATTTTTCAAAATTTCAAAATGTCGAGTTGCATACCTGTTCGCTTTATGTATACCAATAGGTAAGCATTTTGGATAGTATAAAACAGCAATATTTTGACATAATATAATATGTTTAGAAATGACAAGAAAAAACTAATTAAATCATTTTTATCGAAATTTTATTTTGTTAGGAGTTAAGAGAAAAAAGGGGGTCATATATGAAATCCATTCTCCAAGTGCCTGTGTACACGAGTAATATATACAATAATCAATATCAACAACGTGCCTTTGAAATTATGACATTTGATTTTTTTTAATACTTTCTCTTCTTTAACCATTACACCTATGTCATTGTCTATTCCACTAACATTATGAAAAGCCTGTCCTCCTTAGGAGTTCTTCTCTCTCTAACTTCCCCGCGTTAATTATCAATTATCTCCCTTGCGAAATTTCCAGCTTGAGGGAGAACTTATTTCGTTAAGCAGTAAACCACGCCCATTGAGCACGTCAATCACGCTACCTAGCAACGATTTCTCGGTCTAGAAATGTAAATGTAGAAATGTAAATGTTTGAATTGTTTTGTTGTAAAATAGAAAAGGAATTTTTATTGTGAAAATTATTGATGTATTTTTATTATGTACAAAACATATATTTTATTTAAATTTGAAAATCTGGAATACTTTTTTTAAATATGTCAACTTAAAAATCAATGCGTGTTGGTGTTTTTTGTAATATTAATATCTTTTTTCAATATACTTTTATTAAAAATGTAGTTTTTGACGTTAACATTTCATTATCTACATGTAAAACGTTTTGACCATGTATCCCCTCCATAGTTTTTACCTATATTTTCATTTTTTTGTTTCGCCCAAGGGGAGTTAGTCGAGGGGATTCGTCCAAACCCTCGAACACCCCCACCCCCGCCCCCCTTGGCTATGGGTATGCCTAGACTTTAGTCCTTACTTACACATGGTGTGTATTTCTCAACATACTCGATATGCCAATGTTAGTGCATTTTTTTTCAAATTTTGATTTACCAAACATCGCTCTTTCCATGACCTACTATAACAGGTCGAAGAATCTACCATTTGAGGAAAGTGTTTACATTAAACTTTTGACCAATGGTAAATAACTACGATCACCAACACGTGCTTTTTGAGAAATAATTCAACAAAAACTGAACAAATTTTTAAAATGAGCGATGAAAAAATTAGTTGGTCTATTTGTATCAAGATCAGATGAAAAGTTATAGTATAAAGGACACCAATTTGTCCCCGAAGAGCATTGACCAGTAAGAAGATTTTAGTGTTATTTGTAACTTTGTTATTCGTCCGTTGACCAATGAACCAAATGAAATAGAAATCAAAATGTGGAACATAACATTACTTTATAAGGAGAATTTACGCGTGCCAAATAAAAAAACATTTAAAACCAAAACTTTTCGGTATAGACAAAATATGAGCCATGAAGTTTAAGAAAATATGTTTATGTTGAGAACTTTCGTATAAAAATTTCGAAAATGTTTTACTATTTTTTCCCATTTCAAAGGTCATTATTTTCAATTGATGATTGATTGATAGAACAAATAAAATCTAGATGACTCGACCTGTATAAGAATTATATAAAAATCGATATCTGCCACTGGTGGAAAAAATAAAAAATATGCTAGATGAAATAATTATTTAGTGTTTTGATTAGTATTTGGGTGTTTGTTGTATGATCCCTTCAAAATACGTTTTAGGTCTTATAACCGTGATGTGTTTTGTGTTAAGCACCTAAGATCGCAAAAGAAGTGGACAGTTTGGCGCCATAATACCGGGTTTATCTCATCATGCCTGTACCAGGTCAGGACCTCTGCAATCTTCAATTTTTCCTATGTGTCATTACATTTTGTTACTAAAATTTCTGCTTTATGTATCAAATTGTGTATCTTTAAAATGCACAATTGTGTGTACTTGTAACATATACTGTATGTCTGATATTTTATGTGCACTTTATTCTAACACTTAATCATATATGTTTATTATTTCATTGATTTATAAAGCGGATACTATTTTTTGCACTACGGTCATGACAGTATAAACACATAATTTTACAACTAAGTTACAAACACGTCAATTTAAACTATGTCTTCGGCTCATGTCGTCTTTAACATGTTCAATCAAGATTGAATCATCGTCCTGCTCTATAGTAAGACTTTAATCGGAGATTTAGATGTATGCATTACAACATCGTTAAACGAACAATAAATTTATAAAATAAATCGTGCATCAATAAATTTGTTTATGTCAAATCGTGTATTCAATGACCACATATAAATCAAAAACTAATATTTTCACACAATGTACCTTTAATTTTCTTGGAAAAAGCTTTTCCTACAAAGTAAAATGTAATCATTTGTTTTGATTTATAAAGCAGATATTATTTTTTTTACACTACGATTTTCACAAACAACTTTACAGCCAAGTTACAAACACGTTAATTAAAACTATGTCTGTGACTCCTGTTGCCTTCAATGAAGATTTAATTCGTACTTTTCTCCAGTAAAAATTCATCAGAGATTGAGATGTATGCATAAAAATACCGTAAAACAAACACATTTAATCGTATAACCAAAAGATGTATTTTATCTTTGCACTACCGTTTTAATCAAATGGATTATTCAATGGACACATGCACATAAATAGCTTTCCCAACAAATATAAAACACATTTACTAGTTTTAATTTATCAAGCAGATACTATTTTTGAAACAAACTACTTCACAAACAAATGTTAAACAAAGGTACAGACACCTTATTTTAAAATGTCTAAGATTTAGGTATCTTCAACAAAACTTATCAGAAAAGTTGTGTACTGATATGATCCCTTCAAAATACGTATTTAAGTCTTATAACCGGGTTGTGTTTTGTTTTAAGGACCTAAAATCACTAAAAAAAAGTGGAAACTTTTGACACCATAATACCAGATTTATCTCATCATACCTGTACCAAGTCAGGACCTCTGCAAACTTCAGTTTCTCCTATGTGTCATTACATTTTGTTACTAGAATTTCTGCTTTATATATCAAATGGTGTAATAAATGAACACATATTAAGCAAGAAAAATGTGCATTCAACATATTGTTCCAGATGTGTTCTTTGGGACAGTTTTTTTTCTACAGAAGTGATCGCAGTAGTTACATGTATCGGTTTGAACTTGTAAGACAGTTATTATTTTAGCACAACCTCATTCATAACACTTTTACCATCAAGTAACTGACACGTTATTTAAACTGTGTCTCATATCATGTTGTTTTTAATCAAAATTTAATCATCGACTTTCTATATAGTAAGGCTTATTGAAAATATGCATCGATAATAACAAATTAATAGAAAATAAAGAGATGTGGAATAAGTGTACGCGACACAGCCCACAATTAAACGGCAATTTAGAAAAACCACAATGAACAAAGTAAAAATGCGTACTTTTGACAGGAAAGTAGATGAGCAAAAAATGTTTTACACTATTTCAAAGTAACAAAATTACTTTCCGAGCTTTGAATATATTTATGACGTTCTAATATCATCTATTTTGCCGTTTTCATGTGAAATCGATCAAATATGTAAAAAAAAAATTGTGTGGCAAGAAAAATATGCATTCAACATGATGGTGTTCATGTTGTGTTCTTGAGGACAGCTTTTACTACAGAATTTATATATTCATCACATATTTATATATAAACCACTTAGATTTCATAGGAATAATTTTTTTTGTATAAAATTCTCCAGGTCACAGTGAGAATTCTTTGATTTTTTTTCTTTAAGATGCATAATTGTGTGTACTTGTAATGTATACTGTATGTCTGATATTTTATGTGTACTATATTCTAGCACTTAATTATATATGTTTATTATTTCATTGATTGTACCGCTCAGTTTATGGCACCATAATTAGTAAATTTAATTATCTTTATCTGTATCTTTATCTATTTTCATATAATAGTTGTACAAAAAAACATACAGAGGTTTGAATAAAATATTCTACTCAATGAACACATGTTAACAGTAACAAATATGTTTTAACACATTTTACCTTTTGTTTTCTTAACGACAGCTTTTCCTACAAAATTTTTACACAATTACCGCGTTTGATTTTAAATCAGATATTTTTTTTCATATTTACAACAAAGTAACAGACTTGTCATTTCAAACTGTGTCTAAGGCTCAAGTTGTCTTCAATCAAAATAATAATAATTGTCCTTCTCTTAAGTATAAACGCATTGATCTGTATGAATAAAAAATACCGTAAAACAAACATTAAACTTTTAATCAAGAATATAAAATTAATTGTTTCACTAAAGGACAAGATAGGATAAGAAGAAGAATTTGGCCCCCTAAATTGGTCAAATTTTCCAAAATCGGAATATTGAATTAAAACGGTGTGATTTTGTGATTCAGAAGTTGTATTTTTTGGAACAAGCACAATTTTATTGAAAATTTAACATATGGCGTAATTACGCATGTGCACAAAATGATAGAACTATGAAATGTAGCAAAATTGGCTTAAAATTGTTAAAATGACAATGGCTTTTGTGAAATTTAAATATGAGCGGACCCTCGGCCCACAAAGATAATTTCTGGAAAAATTAGTTTTTGTATGCCAATTCCACAGTTAGAATATTTTTGTGGGCCGCTTGTCCGCTCATAGTTTTTTTAGCCAAAAATATACAAAAATATACCAAATTTTGAGTATTTGTGAGAAAAAGTAACTTTTTCGTCAAGTTTGATCGAATACTAAAATCAGATTGGATCTATAATTTGTTTAAAACATTCGAATTTATTAAGTTTCATTACTTAATATCATATCAATCAATTTTTGAGCATAAAATTTCACTTTTGAAAAAGGAGCCAAAAACAGCCCTTATCATACCTTGTCCTTTGTAAATCGTTCAATCTCTTTATGGCAGAACAGGTCGGTCTTGTATTTCACAACATTTTTTTTTTGTATACACATTTGATAGTTTGACCAAAAGTTATACTTTATGCCAAAATGGTCTGCTGAATGAACTACAAATGTTTCAACATAATGTACCTTTTGTCTTCCTGAGGACAGCTTTTCCTACAAAGTAAAACTCAATTATTTGTTTTGATTCATAAAGCGGATACTAGTTTTTTTGCATATCGGTATTAACAAACAATTTTACGAAATCGTGCTGCTTGGGAGTAGGGTGGTAGCTGACTGACTAACATTTAATCTTACATTCAGATATATTGATGATGTCCTTTCTGTCAAAAACACTTCATTTGGTAGATGGATTCCTTCAATATATCCTCCGGAATTTGAGATTAAAGAGACCACCGAATCAAATTGCTTCACGTCTTTCTTGGATTTGCACCTCGAATTTGACCCAGGTGGTCATCTCAGTACAAAAATTTACGATAAACGAGACGATTTTAATTTTCAAATTATTAATTTTCCTAATCTACAGAGCAATATACCTACTTCTCCTGCATACGGTGTTTATATTTCACAACTTATTCGATATGCCAGAGCTTGCACACATTTCACAGATTTTTTGATCAGACACCGATTTCTTCGTGACCGACTTTTGGAGCAGGGCTATAAGAAAATACGTCTCATACGATCACTAAAAAAATTCTTTCTTCGTTATCAGCCACTAGTAGAAAAGTTCAAAATTGAGTTAAAAGATATGGTAGTTAATTGTTTTAATTAGTGTTTGACTGGTCTTTTGTACTGAGATGATCACCTCAATATCCCTATTGTGTCTCACAACAATGTTGTGTTCTATGGTCATTACCGGATCCTTAGATCGCAATGGAAGAGGGAGGTTTGGCGCCATAAAACCTGGTTTAACCCACCACTTCGTTTGAAATGCCTGTACCAAGTCAGGAAAATTGCGTTCCACCAATTCTCCGGTATGACTGATTCGTTTTTGTCATTTTCTCTGGACTATAAGATTGACCATTCAAGTTCGGTAGTTTTGTTATTACCTTTATTTAAAACACGTCAATTTAAACTATGTCTTCGGCTCATGTCGTCTTCAACATGTTCAATTAAGATTTAATCATCGTCCTGCTCTATAGTAAGGCTTTTATCGGAGATTGAGATGTATGCATAACAACATCTTTAAACGAACAATACATTTTTTAAATAAATTGTGCATCACTTAATTTGTTTATTTCAAATCGTGTATTTCAATGTATATATAATGTACCTTTAATTTTCTTGGAAACAGTTTTTCCTACAAAGTAAAATGCAATCATTTGTTTTGATTTATAAAGCAGATATTATATTTTTGCACTACGGTATTCACAAACAACTTTACAGCCAAGTTACAGACATGTCAATTAAAACTATGTCTATGACTCCTGTTGCCTTCAATGAAGATTTAATTCGTACTTTTCTCCAGTAAAAATTCATCAGAGATTGAGATGTATGCATAAAAATACCGTAAAACAAACAATGTCACTTTTTAATCAAGAATGTAAAATAAATTGTGCATCGATAAATTAGTAAAGATTTTTATTACAATCTCCTAATTGCAGTACAAGTTGGTCTTTTCTCTTATGAATTATTTTTTAAACACATTTAATCGTTTTATCAAAAGATGTATTTTATCTTTTGCACTTCCGTTTTAATCGAATGGACTATTCAATGGACACATGCACATAATTAGCTTTCCCAACAAATATAAAACACATCTATTAGTTTTAATTTATCAAGCACATACTATTTAAGGAACAAACTACTTCGCGAACAAATGATAGCCAAAGTTACAGACACCTTATTTTAAAATGTCTAAGATTCATGGTGTCTTCAAACAAAACTTATCATTACAGTTGTTTACCAAATTTGTAACGCCAAACTAATCGACAATAAAAATGAACAAGCATATAGGGAGATTCCATGTCTGTTTTATTTTCTTCAGAAGCTGTAACATTTATTTTATAAAAAAAAAATTGGATGTACACATCAAAAAAGAGATTTCATCTATGTCAAATATTACCTGAACTAAAGACCCTGACTTCAGCGAGCTGTAAATATCCAGTTCCAGTTTGGCTGATAAACACGAATTGGCCTTGTTTGTTGCAGTTGATTGAAATCAGTTGTCCTCCTTTTCCAGGTCCTTTGAAGAACCCACACTTGATTTTTCGTTTAGCATTACCAACATGCACGGCTAGATTTCTCATCCGATTTCCTTGAAAATCATTGAATTTATCGATCAAATTTGTCTCTATAGCAGTATTGTTGCATTAACCATAGATGTAAAACAAACATGCTTATTCTTTAGTATTTAAACTAAATTGTTTTATTTTCAATATTAACAAATTATTGCAAAATTAGCAATAATACCTCATCAAATTAATTATTACTTTTTTAAATGAAAATTGTTTGGTTTGACATAGTTATAAATTTAATCAGTTAAACATTTTTAACTACAAAAAATCAGAGTACAAATAATTTTTGAAACGATATAAAGTGTAGGAACATGAGACTATAACATATATGTTAATTCCAACTGAAATTGATTTATATGAGCTGTTGGGCCATTTCTGAATATTCCTCATCAGCAGCACTAAAACCCAAACATAGGAAATTCACTATTTCAAAAGATGTTTAAATTGCATAAAACCAAAGGTAATCCAAATAAATATAGCTAATGGTAAAACTTCGATGGAGGGAGTTAATTCTAAGGTTTTATAATTTACATAAATTAAGATAATGGTTAACAAAGAAGTCTACACATGATAAGTAATCTCATGTAGAAGTAGACCATTTCTAAAAAAAATAAGGAGCATACATCTAAAAACACGACTTACCAGTTCGACCTTTTCTATTGTAGATCTCGACACGATTGATTGGATAAGTCTTGCCTAAATCTACTTTCCAAGATGGATTTCTTTGACGTTTGCTGTGACTGAAAGTGTTGACATTTCCATCAACAGCTTTTCGTGACGAATATTTAGATGACCATGTTGAACTCATCCAGGTGGCCTTCCCAAATGCTAGATTAGATTTTGTACCTGAAAATGATTTTTTTCTCCTCAAATAATTGAATTACTTAACAAATGTTTAACATTACCACCACAATAGGATGACTAATCTTTTGTGTCAAATGTCGAAAATTAATTATCCTAGCATACCCGTAGTCGGAAATTTGTAGGGGTGTTCAATTAAGACTTCGATTTTCAAAATATTCCTTTTTAATAATCCTTAACCAAATTTCAGCTTGTTTTTACCTTTATTTTTCTTTTTTTTTCGCCCAAGGGAAGTTAGTCGAGGGGATTCGTCCAAACCCTCGAACACCCCCCCCTTTTGGCTTCGGGTATGCCTAGACTTGAAAGCAACATACGTACCTTACTTACACATGGTGTGTATTTCTCAACATACTCAATATGCCAATGTTATTTTAGTGCATTTTTTTTCAAATTTTGATTTACCAAACATCGCGCTTTCTATGACCTACTATAACAGGTCGAAGAATCTACCTTTTAAGGAAGTGTTAACATTAAACTTTTGACCAATGGTAAATAACTACGATCACCAACGCGTGCTTTTTGAGAAATAATTCAACAAAAACTGAACAAATTTTAAAAATGAGCGGTGAAAAAATTTGTATCAAGATCAGATGAAAAGTTATAGTATAAAGGACACCAATTTGTCCCCGAGGAGCATTGACCAGTAAGAAGATTTTAGTGTTATTTTTAACTTTGTTTTTCGTCCGTTGACCAATGAACCAAATGAAATAGAAATCAAAATGTGGAACATAACATTACTTTATAAGGAGAATTTACGCGTGCAAAATAAAATAACATTTAAAACCAAAACTTTTCGGTATAGACAAAATATGAGCCAGGAAGTTTAAGAAAATATGTTTATGTTGAGAACTTTCGTATAAAAAATTCGAAAATGTTTACTATTTTTTCCCATTTCAAAGGTCATTATTTTCAATTGATGATTGATTGATAGGACAAATAAAATCTAGATGACTCGACCTGTATAAGAATTATATAAAAATCGATATCTGCCACTGGTGGAAAAAATAAAAAATATCCTAGATGAAATAATTAATTAGTGTTTTGATTAGTATTTGGGTGTTTGTTGTATGATCCCTTCAAAGTACGTTTTTACACTTTACACTTCTATTCCACATTTACAACTGAAATCACGATTGGCACAGCTAACTAAACGCAACTTTTTCAAAAAGAATGGAAAACGCAGGTACAAATTTCTTGTAGTCGATTATACCAAGACTTACTTTGTCATCAATGAGTCTAAGAAAAAGAACAAATTTACAGAAGACCAAATAATCGACATGCTCAACTTTCTTATTGACAACATATTTGTTCAGTTTGGTGGACGTGTTTTTCAGCAAACAATAGGGATTCCAATGGGCACAAATTGTGCACCTTTGCTTGCTGATTTGTTTCTTCATTCATATGAAGCAGACTTCTTACAATCAACAAGTGTTTGGCATTTTCAATATTTTTGGTAGAGCGCCTCTGATGAGTCTTAAATAGACGAAACGCGCGTCAGGCGTAGCAAAATTTTTTGTCTGGATCTTTGTTGTCATTTGTATTTCGAACACACGTGAAGGTTAGCACTGCTGGTGGAGTTTAAATTCCCCGAGGTTAGCCCGCTCCGGCACCAACACTTTTGAGTTGGAGAATACATCAAAGCTTTAAATTATCCGTCTACATTTCAAAATTGTCTAAACCCTAAGGTTCTTCCTACCCCAGACATAGGTTGAATATCTAAGTAATAATTTGGTTCCCCAGTTTGGTATTTTTGGTTATACTGTTCTATGCTCTTCATATTCATACAGTGTTTGGCATTTTCAATATTTATTGTAGAGCGCCTCTGATGAGTCTTAAATAGACGAAACGCGCGTCAGGCGTAGCAAAATTTTTTGTGTGGATCTTTGTTGTCATTTGATTTTCGAACACACGTGAAGGTTAGCACTGCTGGTGGAGTTTAAATTCCCCGAGGTTAGCCCGCACCGGCACCAACACTTTTGAGTTGGAGAATACATCAAAGCTTTAAATTATCCGTCTAAATTTCAAAATTGTCTAAACCCTAAAGTTCTTCCTACCCCAGACACAGGTTGAATATCTAAGTAATAATTTGGTTCCCCAGTTTGGTATTTTTGGTTATACTGTTCTATGCTCTTCATATTCATACAGTGTTTGGCATTTTCAATATTTTTGGTAGAGCGCCTCTGATGAGTCTTAAATAGACGAAACGCGCGTCAGGCGTAGAAAAATTTTTTGTCTGGATCTTTGTTGTCATTTGTATCTCTTCTAGACAAAAAAGACCGTAGACTAGCTCTCTCTTTCAACCTCACGTTCCGTTATATTGATGATGTCCTTTCACTAAACAATTCTCGATTTGGTGACTTTCTCCATCTCATATATCCCCAGGAGCTTGAGATAAAGGACACAACGGATTCTAGGAAGACTGCTTCATATTTAGATCTACATCTAGAAATTGACTCACAAGGAAGACTTTCAACAAGGCTCTATGACAAACGTGATGACTTCAACTTTCCAATCGTCAACTTTCCCTTCTTGTGTAGCAACATTCCGTCCGCTCCAGCTTATGGAGTTTACGTATCTCAATTGATTCGTTACTCCAGAGCGTGCGGGACTTACATCGATTTCCTTAGCAGAGCGACACGTCTGACGCAAAAATTGTTCACACAGGGTTATGTTGCTCCTCGGTTGCTGTCTTTACTCAAGAAATTTTACGGTAGACATCATGCACTTATAGACAAATATGGGATTTCGATCTCTAAGATGAGTGCAGATGTTGGTTTGTCATAAGGTGTTGTTTTGTCTTCCTTTACCGGATTTGACACGCTGAATGGACTATTGGCAATGCGACGAGTGTGCTATAGCAAGCAGGAACTGCTTACTCTTCCGGAGCACCTGAGTTCACTCTTGTTTCGACTGGAGTTCGCGTTGTTGATTGATATTCAGTTATTTTGTGTTTCCATGTTTTACATGTTGTCTGTTTTTGTCCCGTTCCTGTTGGTGTTTACTGGTTTTGTCTCTGCCCTTTCGGACTTTTGATATTCGGATACCCCATTGGTACCTCTGCTTCTTTTAAGTCTTATAACCGTGATGTTTTTTGTGTTAAGCACCTAAGATCGCAAAAGAGGTGGACAGTTTGGCGCCATAATACCGGGTTTATCTCATCATGCCTGTACCAGGTCAGGACCTCTGCAATCTTCAATTTTTCCTATGTGTCATACCATTTAGTTACTAAAATGTCTGCTTTATATATCAAATTGTGTATTAAATGAACATATATTAAGCAAGAAAAATGTGCATTCAACATATTGTTCCAGATGTGTTCTTTGGGACAGCTTTTAGTAAAGAAGTGATCACAGTTATCGGTTTTAACTTGTTGTAAGACAGTTATTATTTTAGCACAAATTTTACCATCAAGTAACTGACACGTTATTTAAACTGTGTCTCATATCATGTTGTTTTTAATCAAAATTTAATCATCGACTTTCTACGTAGAAAGGCTTTTTGGAAATTGAGTAAAAAGAACGGAAAAGAGTGCATGCATCGATAATAACAAATTAAGTAAAAATGCGTAGTTTTTACAGGCAAGTAGATAAGCTAATAATGTTCTCGAATAATGCAATTACATGAACAACTCAAGTCACGATTGGCACAGCTGATTAAACGCAGCTTTTTCAAAAAGAATGGAAAACGCAGGTACAAATATCTGGTAGTCGGTTATAATAAGACTTACTTCGCCATCAATGAGTCTAAAAGTAAGAACAAATTTACAGAAGATCAAATAATCGACATGCTCAACTTTCTTATAGACAACATATTTGTTCAGTTTGGTGGACGTGTTTTTCAGCAAACAATAGGGATTCCAATGGGCACCAATTGTGCACCTTTGCTTGCTGATTTGTTTCTTCATTCATATGAAGCAGACTTCTTACAATCTCTTCTAGACAAAAAAGATCGTAGACTAGCTCTCTCTTTTAACCTCACGTTCCGTTATATTGATGATGTCCTTTCACTGAACAATTCTCGATTTGGTGACTTTCTCCATCTCATATATCCCCCGGAACTTGAGATAAAGGACACAACGGATTCTAGGAAGTCTGCTTCATATTTAGATCTACATCTCGAAATAGACTCTCAAGGAAAACTATCAACAAAGCTCTATGACAAACGTGATGACTTCAACTTCCCAATCGTCAACTTTCCCTTCGTGTGTAGCAACATTCCGTCCGCTCCAGCTTATGGAGTTTACGTATCACAATTGATTCGTTACTCCAGAGCTTGTGGGAGTTACATCGATTTCCTTGGCAGAGCGTCACGTTTGACACAGAAATTGCTAACACAGGGTTATGTTGCTCCTCGGTTGCTGTCTTCACTCAAGAAATTTTACGGTAGACACCATGTACTCATAGATAAATATGGGATTTCTATCTCTCAGATGAGTGCAGATGTCGGTTTGTCATAGGGTTTTGTTTTGTCTTCCTTTACCGGATTTGACACACTGAATTGGAAATTGGCAGCGCGGCGGGTGTGCTATAGCAGGCAGGAACCGCTTACTCTTCCGGAGCATCCGAGTTCACTCTTGTTACGACTTGAGTTCGCGTTGTTGATTTCTGTTCGGTTGTTTTTATGTTTTGTGTTTCCTTGTGCTGTTCTTGTTCATGTTTACCGGTTTTGTCGTTGCCTTTTCGGACTTTTGACACTCGAATGCCCCTTTGGTGCCTCTGCTTATTACACTATTTCAAAGTAAAACAAATGAAACAAAATTACTTTTCGAGCTTTGAATATATTTATGACGTTCTAATATCATGTATTTTGCCGTCTGCATGTGAAATCGATCAAATAGGCAAAAACTTGTGTGGCAAGAAAAATATGCATTCAACATTCCTGTTGTGTTCTTGAAGACAGCTTCTACTACAGAAGTGATCACAGTTAGTGATCTTAACTTGTAAGACAGTTATTAATTTAGCATGACTTCGTTCCTATCAATTTTACCATCAAGTAACTGGCACGTTATTTAAACTGTGTCTTATATGTTGTATTTAATTAAAACTTAATTATCGTCCTTTTATGTATAGTAAGGCTTTTTGCGATTGAGATACATGTACGAACATGATGTTATACGAAGAATATGTATATTTTTTTTTCATCAAGGAACTTAATTGAAATACTTGGTTGCAGAACAAATTTTTCTCCAACAAATTATTTGTTTAGAGTAACACATACATATTTATATATTTACCACTTAGAGTTCATAAGAATAATTTTATTGTATAATATTTTCCAGGTCACAGTGAGATCTCTTTGATTTGTTCTTTAAAATGCACAAAAGTGTGTACTTGTTATATATACTGTATGTCTGATATTTTATGTGCACTTTATTCTAACACTTAATCATATATGTTTATAAATTATCATTTCATTGATTTATAAAGCGGATACTATTTTTTGCACTACGGTCATGACAGTAAAACCATATAATTTTACAACTAAGTTATAAAAAACGTCAATTTAAACTATGTCTTCGGCTCATGTCGTCAAATCGTGTATTCAATGACCACATATAAATCAAAAACAAATATTTTCACACAATGTACCTTTAATTTTCTTGGAAACAGCTTTTCCTACAAAGTAAAATGTAATCATTTGTTTTGATTTATAAAGCAGATATTATTTTTTTTGCACTACGGTTTTCACAAACAACTTTACAGCCAAGTTACAGACACGTCAATTAAATTTATGTCTGTGACTCCTGTTGTCTTCAATGAAGATCTAATTCGTACTTTTCTTCAGTAAAAATTCATCAGAGATTGAGATGTTTGCATAAAAATATCGTAAAACAAACACATTTAATCGTTTTACCAAAAGATGTATTTTATCTTTTGCACTACCGTTTTAATCGAATCGATTATTCAATGGACACATGCACATTAAACGCTTTCCCAACAAATATAAAGCACATTTACTATTTTCTATTTATCAAGTAGATACTATTTTTGGAACAAACTACTTCACAAAGACTACTTCACAAACAAATGTTAAACAAAGGTACAGACACCTTATTTTAAAATGTCTAAGATTTAAGTATCTTCAAACAAAACTTATCAGAAAAGTTGTGTACTGATATGATCCCTTCAAAATACGTATTTAAGTCTTATAACCAGGTTGTATTTTGTTTTAAGACCTAAGATCACTAAAACAAGTGGAAAGTTTGACGCCATAATACCAGATTTATCTCATCATACCTGTACCAAGTCAGGACCTCTGCAAACTTCAATTTTTCCTATGTGTCATTACATTTTGTAACTAGAATTTCTGCTTTAAATATCAAATGGTGTAATAAATGAACACATATTGAGCAAGAAAAATGTGCATTCAACATATTGTTCCAGTTGTGTTCTTTGGAACAGTTTTTTTCTACAGAAGTGATCGCAGTAGTTACATGTATCGGTTTGAACTTGTAAGACAGTTATTATTTTAGCACAACCTCATTCATAACACTTTTACCATCAAGTAACTGACACGTTATTTAAACTGTGTCTCATATCATGTTGTTTTTAATCAAAATTTAATCATCGACTTTCTATATAGTAAGGCTTATTGAAAATATGCATCGATAATAACAAATTAAGTAAAATGCGTACTTTTGACAGGAAAGTAGATGAGCAAAAAACGTTCTCGAATAATGCAATTTTACACTATTTTAAAGTAACAAAATGAAACAAAATTACTTTCCGAGCTTTGAATATATTTATGACGTTCTAATATCATCTATTTTGCCGTTTCCATGTGAAATCGATCAAATATGTAAAAAAAAATGTGTGGCAAGAAATATATGCATTCAACATGATGGTGTTCATGTTGTGTTCTTGAAGACAGCTTTTACTACAGAATTTATATATTCATCACATATTTATATATAAACCACTTAGAATTCATAGGAATATTTTTTTTTGTAAAATATTCTCCAGGTCACAGTGAGAATTCTTTGACTTTTTTCTCTTTAAAATGCATAATTGTGTGTAATTGTAATATATACTGTATGTCTGATATTTTATGTGTACTATATTCTAACACTTAATTATATATGTTTATTATTTCATTGATTTTACAGTTCAGTTTATGGCACCATAATTAATAAATTAAATGATCTTTATCTGTATCTTTATCTATTTACATATAATAGTTGTACAAAAAAACGTACTTAAAATTATTTTAATTTTATATTCAAATAATTTGGTTATATTTAATCATTGTGTTTTAGCTGTCCCGTATCAATATTGATTTTCTGTTATATATGGGGAATTGAGTTGTCCTCCTTTGCATATACTCATGTTTTCTGATAGGCGGCGTACGTCCTACTATAAAAGAAAATACAGGAAACGGGATGGTCTCTCTCCTCGTGCACGACCGACAGAACAACAAGGATTTATTTTAAACAATTCTCGATTTGGTGACTTTCTCCATCTCATATATCCCCCGGAACTTGAGATTAAGGACACAACGGATTCTAGGAAGTCTGCTTCATAGATAGATCTACATCTCGAAATAGACTCTCAAGGAAAACTATCAACAAAACTCTATGACAAACGTGATGACTTCAACTTCCCAATCGTCAACTTTCCCTTCGTGTGTAGCAACATTCCGTCCGCTCCAGCTTATGGAGTTTACGTATCACAATTGATTCGTTACTCCAGAGCTTGTGGGAGTTACATCGATTTCCTTGGCAGAGCGTCACGTTTGACACAGAAATTGCTAACACAGGGTTATGTTGCTCCTCGGTTGCTGTCTTCACTCAAGAAATTTTACGGTAGACACCATGTACTCATAGATAAATATGGGATTTCTATCTCTCAGATGAGTGCAGATGTCGGTTTGTCATGGGGTTTTGTTTTGTCTTCCTTTACCGGATTTGACACACTGAATTGGAAATTGGCAGCGCGGCGGGTGTGCTATAGCAGGCAGGAACCGCTTACTCTTCCGGAGCACCCGAGTTCACTCTTGTTACGACTTGAGTTCGCGTTGTTGATTTCTGTTCGATTGTTTTTATGTTTTGTGTTTCCTTGTGCTGTTCTTGTTCATGTTTACCGGATTTGTCGTTGCCTTTTCGGACTTTTGACACTAAAATGCCCCTTTGGTGCCTCTGCTTATTTAAAGTTATATCATTATCTAGAAGTTGTTCTTAAATTTATATTTTGACAATGCCGCGAACAAATAAGAACAAGGGGAGTCCGGCCAGGGCAGTGGGACAAAGGAAACGAAAAGCAACATATAAAGCAGCCAAAGAGAGCCCAAAGAAAAAGTCGGCGAAGAAGGCCCATCTGCCTAAGGGGAATATTGGAACAGAGGAAACCGGTAATTCCGGTTCAGAATCAGGTAGTGAAATAGGGGACACCCCTATGCATGAATTTACACATACAGCATGTAACGAAATCGAACAAACAAATGTTGCTGTTGACGTAGAGGATTATACCCCCGCCCGGGACATAAGTTTTTTAGATAATGTGGGAGCTAATGTCCCCCTCAAAATTAAGGAGAAAATTTGGGCAGGGAAGTTTGTTGATTTTTCAACACTCCTGAAACCAGAGCGGGATGCATTAAATGACATAGAATCTGGGGATCTTAAAATTAAAAATCAAAAGATTGTATGTGAACCCTCCAAACCCAGATCATTTCTCGATATTGAAGAGTGGACTTCGGCCTACATTGTTTTCATGAGCGTCATGCTCGAAAAATACAGAACTAAGGCTCAAGAGATGTTGAAGTATTTTAGGGATATACGACTGGCATCTAAAAGGTCACCTCGTTTTGGGTGGGGTTCTTATGATGAACAGTATCGCCTTAGGAAGGAAAGGGATCCTAACTCATCCTGGGGCGTTATTAATCAGGAACTGTGGCTTCTTTACGTTAACAGCAATACTAGACACGAAACACACAATTATCAAGGTCAATCCTCGTACACTAGTAGATTTAATAACTGGCAAATCAATAACCATAACAACGGAACAATTAACACTCAAACAAATACAGAGTCAGTAAATAGGCCATCAAAACGAGACATTTCGCACGGACAATTACCAAAGAACAAATCAAATGGTATTCTTTACTGTCGTTTTTACAATCAAGGTACTGATTGTCATTTTTACCCTCGTTGTAGGTACCTACACCAATGTGAAATCTGTGGTGGCAAACACCGCAGGGTGCAGTGTAGGTCAAGCCAACAAGGCCGTTAATCGCTATGCCTTAGGTTATTCCCCTATCAAAGTTTTTAAACTCAAAGAATTACTGTCTAAACATCCTGTAGTCTCAATGAGATCATTTTTATATCACGGTTTTAAATTTGGTTTTTCTCTGGAGTATTCAGGTCCACGCCAACCTAGGCTTTGTACGAATTTACGAAGTGCCTTAGATAACCCTTTTATAGTAGCAAAGAAATTGCACAAGGAAATACAAGCGGGAAGGGTCGCTGGGCCATTTACTGAAACCCCATTCTATGCCCTCCAAGTATCACCACTTGGTTTAGTTCCCAAAAAGGACGGGGACTGGCGACTTATTCACCATTTGTCTTACCCTGATAATAACTCCATAAATGACTTTATTGACAAATCATTATGCACTGTCCACTATAGCACGATAGACGATGCAGCCAAAATGATTCATACATTGGGTAAGGGGACTAAACTGAGCTCTAGTGATATCAAGTCAGCTTTTAGGCTTTTACCTATAGCACCTTGTGATTTTGAATTGCTGGGCATGACTTTTGAAGGTAAGCTCTATTACGATAAAATGGTTCCTTTTGGTTCATCTATAAGCTGCTCATTATTTAATAAATTTTCAACTTTTCTTAAATGGGCTACTCAACATAGTAGTGGAAATGAAAATATCCTCCATTATCTGGATGATTTTTTGTTTATGGAACCAGCTTTAACAAACTGCCCAGGTCTTACCCTACGAAAATTTCAACAAACCTGTAAAGAATTGGGTGTCCCCTTGTCCGAGGAAAAAACAGTGGCCCCAACAACAAAATTGATTTACTTGGGGGTAGAATTCGATACACAAGATATGCTCATGAGGTTACCTGTAGGCAAGTTAAACGACCTGAGGTCAAAGGTGATCGAAGTTATGAACAAGAAAAAAGTGTCACTTGTTGGACTTCAAAGCCTTTTAGGATTACTCAATTTTGCATGCAGTGTAATTGCACCTGGTAGAGCATTTTGTCGAAGGCTGATTAATGCTACAATTGGTGTGAAAAAACCCCATTTTAAAATAAGGGTGTCGAAAGCAATGATAGCTGATCTAGATATTTGGTTGTCTTTTTTAAATTTTTATAATGGGGTCACTGTTCTTCAAGAGGACAAGTGGATTTCCGATCATGACATGGAGCTTTACACGGACAGTTCAGGTGGATCTGGGGGATTTGGTATCTTTTTTGGAGGTGAATGGGCCCATGGCACATGGCCTCATTGTTGGGTAGAAGCGGGTGTTACAAGGGACCTTACATTTCTGGAACTTTTCCCTGTTGTTGCGGCCTTGTTGACTTGGGAGACACGTTTTAAGAACAAAAAACTACTTTTCCATATTGACAATCAATCCGTCATTCAGATAATCAATACAAAAACAAGTAAATCAGAAAGGGTCATGCAACTTGTTAGGAAAATGGTACTCATGAATTTGAACAATAACACACAAATTAAGGCAGTCTGGGTACCATCAAAACTGAACAGAAAGGCAGATTTCATATCTCGTTCACAGTGGGGACTATTCCGAAAAGAGGCACCCGAAGCAAACTGGTGGCCGACCAAAATAAACTCAACAATCTGGGACATCTGCAAGTTATAGCATCTCACTTGGTTCAAAGTGGCATATCCAAAAATACCAGGAATAACTATGATACGGCACTACAGAAATTATCTACATTCAGGTTAAAATATGGTTTACAACATATTTGGCCAATTCCTGTTCAAGATCTGTTAAATTTTGTCGCTTACTTAGCATCTGAGAATTTGTCACCATCAACAGTGACATCTTATCTGTCTGGAATATCATATTATCATAAAATTAATAGCTTTGAGGACACAACAAAATCTTTTATTATTAGTAAGGCAGTAGAAGGTTTAAAACGCAATAAAGGTCCTCAAATAGATAAGAGAGAGGCACTGTCAATACTAACACTTGAACAGTTGATCAAACATTCGCCAAGTTATTGTTCATCTACGTATGAATCAACGCTTTTCTCAGCTGCATTTTCATTAGCCTTTTTTGCATTACTGCGAGTAAGCGAATTTACAAAAAAACAACTCCACTAATTCATTAGGTGTTGCGAAACAATTACAGCTCAGCCATGTTTCTATTAGTAAAGGCAGTATAAAACTCAATTTTTTTTATTCAAAGACTCAGCAAAGGGGTAAGCCAGCAAATATTGTAATTAACGAGAATAGGGAAGTTTATTGCCCAGTCGCAAACTTAGAAAAATATCTGCGTGTAAGACCAATTTGCACAAATGGTGATCTTTTCATACATATGAACCATAAATCGTTAACAACATACCAGTTTAATTCAGTTTTAAAGAAAGCTTTGACTTTCTTAGGCTTACAAAACAATCATATTCGTTCACATAGCTCCAGAATAGGAGGCACAACTTATCTTAAAAACAAAAATCTTCCAGATGAGAAAATCATGCGACTGGGGAGATGGAAATCAAACACATACCAACGCTATATAAGATGTTCAAATGATTAGTCGTTTCAAGTTACTCCTAATTAACAAAACACAAGTCATTTCAGGACACAAGATCATTTGGATTATTGGTTCTTCTATTATACATTGGGCAGAGCTCGAGGCAAGCCGTTCTCCAGGTGGAAGAAAATTACATCTCGAAGGAACCACTATATTTTGGATTGGACAAAGGGGTCTTAAATTTCACCATACAGGTCTTGATGAACTTGTGGATTCAAAACGGCAGTCTTTACCTCATCCTGATTACATTATAATACACTGTGGTGCAAATGACATAACGGAACAGGTTGAAGATGAAAATCTAAAAAGTCACGATTGCAAACCTCTCAAAAAACCAATATCGGGCTTGCAACTCGTTGATGTTATAAAAACTTCTCTACTCAGATACAATGCACTTTTTAAAAACACGACGTTAATTTGGTCAACTATGTTGCAAAGAAGATACTGGCATTTTGCCTCTTTAGGCGACGGTCCAAAAATTGATAAGAAAAGAAAGGATGTTAACAGAATGGTTAAAAACTTTGTATTAAAAGACATCAACGGGGCAACTATTTTGCATGATCAAAACATTTCAGCTCAGGATATGCAACTGTTCAGAAACGATGGTACTCACTTGTCTAAATTGGGGAACAAAGTATTTTTGAATAATTTGAAAGGGGGTATTGAAGCTATAATTCAGGGAAAAGGAAAAATATATCCTTGCAGTCAGGCAGATAATTAGTTTTTGTTGGCGAGAACAATTTTTGTGAGTCCAGAATAATTGGACTCTGGGAATTGTTCTATGGCGTCGGGGAAGACTGGTTAGTGGTTGGGGATAAGTTCATCGGCCATTTCTCCGGGCCTGACAAATATCATATTTGCAGGTATTTTGGTTAAACGTGTGCAAAATGTGGGGTATACAGCTGGGTATCGCTGGTACTCCCTCCACCTCTTTGAGGGGAGGTCTACTCCTTTATAGGAGGGGCACTTTGTTCTGGGGGGTGGCATCAATACGGGTGGACCCCCAAGCACTACCCCCATGGTCGTGGAATGTCCAGGGGTCAGATACTATGTGGATCATAGGTCACTGGTCGCCAGTGTGTTTTAGGTAACCAGCAGTCTCCCCTGAGGCCCATCAAAATATATCTGCTGCCAGTTCTTGCCAAACCTGTAAACATATTTACAACTGACAATATTGTTATATAAAGTTATTAACCTTATTTTGTTTTGTTTTACGATCAATATTTAAGATAGGGAATAAATGTACGTTGACACATATACTTTAATGAGATAAAATCAGTGGAAAACTATGCAGTCATCAATCAAACATACAATTAGTACTACATGAACCTGTGGTGATATTTAAACAAAATGACATTTGGAAAAACAATTAGAGGTTTGGCAGTGGAGTAATGTTTTTGTAATGACAAAAGTATAAAGCCAGCTGTTGTGTAAATAAGTTGGCCAAATGATCGAGCTCCACCTTGTCTGGCTGTCTGTCTGGCTGTCTGTCTGTCTGACTGTAGTTAGTGAATTAGTATAAGGTATTACAATTAAAGAGGTTTGAATAAAATATTCTACTCAATGAACACATGTTAACAGTAACAAATATCCTAGCAAACTCCTAGCGTGTCTGATGAAGGTTAATCCAGAAAAGCGCTTCACACGCAGTGAAATTTTGCTTTTGTACATTTATTAAAATCATTTCAATATGTGGATCGTGTCTTTTTGGCACATATTCCATATTCTCATGATTCTTTCGTTTTTAATTTTAACACATTTTACCTTTTGTTTTCTTAACGACAGCTTTTCCTACAAAATTTTTACACAATTATCGCTTTTGTTTTTAAATCAGATATTTTTTTTTCATATTTACAACCAAGTAACAGACTTTTCATTTCAAACTGTGTCTAAGGCTCAAGTTGTCTTCAATCAAAATATTAATAAGTGTACTTCTCTTAAGTAACGCATTGATCTGTATGAATAAAAAATACCGTAAAACAAACATTAAGCATTTAATCAAGAATATAAAATTAATTGCTGCACTAAATTTGTAAATCGTTCAATCTCTTTATGGCAGAACAGGTTGGTGTTGTATTTCACAACACTTTTTTTTGTATACACATTTGATAGTTTGACCAAAAGTTATACTTTATGCAGACGTTTATGCCAAAATGGTCTGCTGAATGAACGCAAATTAATCAAATACAAATGTTTCAACGTAATGTACCTTTTGTCTTCCTGAGGACAGCTTTTCCTACAAAGTAAAACTCAATTATTTGTTTTGATTAATAAAGCGGATACTATCTTTTTCGCTACGGTATTAACAAAAGATTTTACAACTAAGTTAAAAACACGTCAATTCAAAGTATGTCTTCGGCTCATGTCGTCTTCAACATGTTCAATTAAGATTTAATCATCGTCCTGCTCTATAGTAAGGCTTTTATCGGAGATTGAGATGTATACATAACAACATCTTCAAACGAACAATACAATTGTTAAATAAATTGTGCATCACTAAATTTCTTTATGTCAAATCGTGTATTTCAATGTATATATAATGTACCTTTAATTTTCTTGGAAACAGCTTTTCCTACAAAGTAAAATATAATCATTTGTTTTGATTTATAAAGCAGATATTATTTTTTTTTGCACTACGGTTTTCACAAACAACTTTACAGCCAAGTTACAGACACGTCAATTAAAACTATGTCTGTGACTCCTGTTGCCTTCAATGAAGATCTAATTCGTACTTTTCTCCAGTAAAAATTCATCAGAGATTAGAGATGTATGCATAAAAATACCGTAATACAAACAATGTCACTTTTTTATCAAGAATGTAAAATTAATTGTGCATCGATAAATTAGTAAAGTTTACAATCTCCTAAATGCAGTACAAGTTGGTCTTTTCTCTTATGAATTATTTTTTAAACACATTTAATCGTTTTACCAAAAGATGTATTTTATCTTTTGCACTGCCGTTTTAATCAAATGGACTATTCAGTTGACACATGCACATAATTAGCTTTCCCAACAAATACAAAACACATTTATTGGTTTTAATCTATCAAGCAGATACTATTTTCGGAACAAACTACTTCACAAACAAATGTAAACCAAAGTTACAGACACCTTATTTTAAAATGTCTAAGATTCATGGTGTCTTCAAACAAAACTTATCAGAAAAGTTGTTTTCAAAATTTGTAACGTCAAACTAATCGACAATATAAAAATAAACAAGCATATAGAGAGATTCTATATCCGTTTTATTTTCTTCAGAAGCTGGAATATTCAATTTATCAAAAATAAGATGTACACATCAACTAGAGGCTCCCAGGAGCCTAAATCGCTCACACCTTGTATTCAAAGATACTTATAAGCTGAATATTTTAGCAAAGGACTGCTACTCTGTGGAATTATCAATTTTAATGTTCTAAAGGAAACAATTTTTACCCCTTACATAATTTTAAGATCTTTATGTGCTTAATCATATGCAATTTAGATTTTTTCAAATATCTTGTATAGTTTTCAAGATATTGGTCTAAAAAGAGCAAAATGTTTACAAAAACAAGAAAAAGGGCAATAACTTCTACAACCATTTTCAGATCATCTTATAAACTTCAGGGCAGGTAAATCTTGATGTGCTGATCACTATTACCTAAACAGAATTTAATATTTTCTTTGCTATTGCGATGCATTTATGAAAATACCGTAAACCGAAGAATATTACTTTTAATTGTTATTAAGAATGTATAATGAAATAGCTGGACAAGTCTTTTTTTATACACATTTAATAGTTTGACCAATAAGTATATTTAATTCAGATATGTCGAATGGACTATCTTATGAACACTTATTGATAAATAACAAATGTTTTAAACATGATATACCTGTGGTTTTCTTGGGGACAGTTTTTCCTACAAAAGTAAAGCATAATTATTCAGCAGATACTTGATTGCATACGGTTTTAATGACTGTGATCTAACCAATGTAAGACTCCATATTTCAAGTTATTAAGTAGCTAGCCTTTAATAGTCTATTTATAGAAATCATCTATAGTTTTATCATTTTAAGCAAGATTATAAGAAATTCCGAACAATTTTAATTTTCCACAATGATTCCATAGAATTGGCTTGTCTTGGAGGTTCACATGACCACAGCTCTTCCTAGATTCTATATAAACACCTTGATTTTATCTAAATCAGCTTTTAGTTCAGCACACTCAGAGAACTTATCTAAAAGAAATATTTGCTTGAGAGACAAAGATGAGTTGTAAGCGTACTGTCTAGCAAGATATTCCAAACCGTTAAATCTTATGCCATTTATATCCGGATCCGACTTGTTTATTTCACTAAATAGCTCAATAATCCTAAAAATAGGTAATGATAAAATGGATCACCCCGACGGACGTCCCACGCCAGAGAGAAAAATTCTGAGCAATGACCATTATTTATAATACAGCTTATAAGCTCAATATACAGCGCTTTAATCCAAGTAAAGATGGATTCCCAAAAGCCCCCCAAAAAACAATAAAGTGTTCTTTTAATAGGATCAACAGACCAGGAATATTTTCTTCAGCTCTAGAAATAATGTCTAGTATAGATCTAAAATATTTTCCTATGCGACATTTAAAATTGAATTTTTAAACATGTTTTACTACACAGTCGCCTTTGTTCCTCAAATCAACTTCATAAACTTTTGTGTTCGATACTTACATAAAAAATCTTATAAAGGACAAGATATGATAAGTGCTAAATTTGGCCCCCTAATTTACCATTTTTTAAAAATGATTGAACTAAGGTTGAATTATTCTAAATCAGTTCTTAGATTAACAAGGTATAGTAAAACAACATTAATTTTAACTAAATCTTGTTTATTACGTCACAGTGACGTCATCAAATTATGTGAAAAAGACATTTTTGTGAAAAAGTGTTAAAATCATGCAAATTTTGAGTAGTTTTTGGTAAATATAACTATGAGCCACACCGAGTACCACAAAGATATTTGTGTGCTTTCTTTCTATATTAAAAATGATTATCTACATAAATTATTGTAGTGGTACTCTGTGTGGCTCATAGTTACATTTGCTGAAAACCACATCAAAATTGCAGGTTTTTCGCAGTTTTTCATCAAATCACGATTTTAAAGCCACTTTGGGTAACTATTTTAACATCATAATGGATCACTTTAAACAAAATAATGCTGATATAGTAAAGTTAAACTAATCTAAAGTATACATCACATACTTTTAGCTCATTTTAATAATTTCAAAATTGGGGGGCAAAATTGGGCTCTTATCATATCTTGTCCTTTAGTTGTTTTATCTTCTTCATTCATTTTACTTAATAAATAACAAAGGGACTTTTCTTTTGATCAGTTTTCTATTTTTTAGTCTAAGAGGGGGCCAAATACGGGCCTTACCGTACCTTGTCCGTTGCGAAGGGTATAATGTTTTTGACTGGTCCGTCCGTCTGTAATCAAAATTTGTGATCGCAACTCCTCTTAAACTACTGAACAGAATTTTACAAAACTTGGTATGCAAGAAGTACACCATATGTAGTTGTGCATATTACCAGGAATTATTGATCCGCAAATTTTTGTGGGAGTTATGGCCTTTTAGACTTAGAGATTTGCACAAAATCATGATTACAGTTTGTGAACGCAGCTCCTCTTAAACTACTGACCAGAATTTAACAAATCTTAGTATGCAAGAAGTACACCAAATGTAGTTGTGCATATTACCAGGAATTTTGTTTCCGCAAATTTTTGTGGGAGTTATGGCCCTTTGGACTTTTGATATAACTTTGTTATGATATTCAAATACTTGCACATTCACTTTTACAATCATTCAATATTATTGATTCTTGTAGCTTAATACTTATTCCTCAAGGATAACATTGATAGTCCAAAAGCGGAAGGCGTAGGGTATGTGAGCCTTCTCACTAAGGTTCTTTCATTTTCTTTAACATTTCACATCCAATATTACTGCACATGAAAAAGTAATACATTTTGTAGAATAAGTTAATAATTTCAGCTGCACATGCATATACTAAAAATATATGAATAAGCAAATTTGAAGGAAAGATACGCTTTTAACATTTACTTTTAACTGATAAGCTTACAACAATTTAATTACCTGATCTAAAAACTTGAACTTCAACGAGCTGTAAATATCCAGTACCAGCCTGACTGACATACACAAATTGGCCTTTTTTATTGTAACAGCTGATTGATATCCTCTGCCCACTTCTTCCAGGGCCTCTAAAGAACCCACACTTGACTTTCCTTTGTTTATCACCAATGTGCACGACAAGATTTCTCATACGATTTGCTTATAAAAATAAATATTAAAATCGAATAAATAAAATTTACGAGACTTAATCCCAGGCGTTTGGGTCTAGGATTCTAAATGTTATTTATTGAGTAAATATAAAAAGTCTGACCCTTGCTATCTAGCTATTTCCACAACGTTCCTGTGCACTTAATAAATAAAATTCAAATAGCATCAGGGAAAAAATATATATATTTATTTATTTATTTGGCACAAATTGTAAATATGTTGTCACAATGATCTGAGATTTTTAATAAAGTTCTAAATTAAACATTTTTGCCCACGCATGCAACTGCTAACTGTTAGTGATCATCAACTTGTGATGGATAACAGTATACCTAAAGAAGAAGAAGAGGGTGCAAAAGCCAGGTTGTTTAAGTCCAAGATATATACATATCTATAAAGGCTCTTCTCCAAATATGACCAAATTTGTAACATATAAAGACATACATGTATTAGGGATTCCCCAAAAAAAATGTGCAAAAGGTTTTTTTCGCACAAACAAACTCTATACATTTTCTTACATTTTCCCGCCATTGTCACTTTGACCTTTGAACCAATTTTCCCCAAAGAAATAAGGTCCCTTCTTACCTAGGTATTACTCTATTGTATTCACAAGGTTGGGCGGAGCTTAAGTTTCTCGGTCTGTTATGTAAGATTTAACTGAAGTCCGAATTTATCATGTTTATTGACCCATGACCAACCCGGTCAATAAAATAGAGTAATACCTATCAATCCACTAATTTGATACGGTTGAAAAAAGTTGAAAACTTTTTTGAGTTCTTGTCTATTAACGTAAATGGTGTAAATAATACCTAGGGATTTCAATGCTTGAAACAAAGTTCTTACACGTATATCCTGTATAATTTACCACAGTCTACTACAAAAATAACACATAAACATGTATAAATCTCGTTTCATTTCGGCTCCTACTAAGTGTTCTCTAACCAATATATTTTTATCCTTCTTGCTTTGATTAGTATGAAGGAATTCATTATTTGATCCTGCGAGAGGGTAGTGGGATAAATCATTTAAGGAGTGTTAAGAATTTGCATGACGTTTTGACCTTCGTGGTTTTGATAACACTTTTCAGTCTGTTGATGGCTACAATTTTCTACATTGTATACTAATCTACCTCATAATCTTTACAAAAAAAAGTTATAATACTTGGTTAAATGGTGTTTTGATAAACCTGAAAGTGACTGTCTTTGTTTCGGTATTTGTTTTTAGTATTGAGACACATAAAAGCTGTGCGAATTGGACTGATGCAGAAATGATTACTATACTATTACAAGTTGTTTTTGGGTTAACATTTATATATATTTCGAAAACAAAGGACAAGATATGATAAATGCTAAATTTGGCAAATTTCAAAAATTATTAACATAAGGTGAAACTACTATAGATCAGTTCTAAAATGAACAAGGTATAGGAAAATAACTGTACCTTTGAACAAAATCTTATTTATTACGTCACAGTTACGTCATCAAATTCTGCGAAAATGGTATTTCTGTGTTAAAAATTGTTAAAATCATGCAAATTTTTATTAGTTTTTGGCAAATTTGACTATGAGCCAAACAGATTACCACAAAAGATTTTTTTTTGGGGGGGGGGGATTTATTATACGTTGTCCTTTATTTCCAAGGTATGGAAACTAGTTGTGCGCCACTTATAGTTTTTATATATTTTTATGAATATGGCAAAACCACAACCTTATTGAAATTTTTAATAATACTGGCAGATACTTAAACGACATTATTGTAATAACAATCTCGCATTTTCTAATTTTACTGGTGTCCATGTGCGTGTACTTTGAGACGTACATGTAATGTTTCATTAAGATAAGCGCAAGCTACCTGTAAGTGTACTAGAATGGATAGGTAGTATGTTGACCTTATGCTTGTCAAGCTTGAGTTAATATTTTGCAACAAGACAAGACTTTAAATAAATTACTTAAGGCTGAAGTATGAATCAAATACTTAGGACTATCAAACGTGCAATGTTGGTTATGCGATTAAGGGCGTTGGTAAAACAAACCATACAAGTTAGCACATACGTGTAGCAACAACGTTACAAATTTCAGCTACGTTTAGAATTCACTGAACGTCAAAAACCGAGGACGTAATGCACCGTAAAGTAAAGGATTATTCTTCTTCAAATACCCGTTCTCATACACGAATCTTTGCTTCATCTCCCCTATTACGGTAATGGTAAATTATACACCAAAATATATGAATAACGTGATTACTTTTCATTCCCTATTGTAAATTTTCATTTTCTGAAAGATAGACCACTGGCATCATTTTACGGAGATTATATTTCACAATAAAGTATGCTGGATTTTAAAGGTCTGTAGAAGTGTTTCTGATTTTGAATGATAAAAACCGTTTCAATAAAGAACAAGGAAATGTGTCAAGATGACGCTGATGCCCCGCTGGCAAAAAAAATAAAACTGTTATTTTTACAAAATTTGTTCAAGGTTCAAGGGCCGTAATTTAGTTCAAAATCAGAATAGACTCACAAACCAAAAATCTTTTTAATATATGGAAGGATGTCGAAAAACGTGCGAAAACTCTTATTTTTACAAAAAGACAAGGTACGGTAAGGCCCGAATTTGGCCCCCTCTTAGACAGAAAAGTTGAAAACTGGTCTAGAGAAAAGTCCTTTTGTTATTTATTAAGTCAAATGAATGAAGAAGATAAAACAACTAATTTTGTAAGAATTTTTTATCTTATTTATTTGAAATTGCGTGTCAAAACATGGTGAATATGTATGATTTCTTTCTAATTCGTGGAAAATTGACAATATTTGGGTAATATTTTTAATTTTTAGATGCCAGCGACTACTTAGACCACAGTTATTGTTTATGAACTTAAATTTGCACTATAAAATGAGTATAAATCAGTTGAGAAATCCATGGTCTATGTTGTCGCTGATCATAAAAAATAACAAAATAAGCATGAAAAATGCCTTTTTTTAGATGATTTTGTTACTTTTTTTACTACTTTAGGTCTCTATAAAATTAAAATTACAGTAGAAAATGGAAAATGTTTATCATTGTCAAAAAGTTTAATTATCTAACTTGAAACCTTAATGATATTTAAATCAGTTACTTAGGATTTGTTTATCTTTAGATTAGGGGGACCAAATATGGCCCTTTCTGTACCTTGTCATTTGCTTAGTTCAAGAGCCGTTATTTCGGTCAAAATCAGTGGGACGGAACGAAACTCAAACTTGACATGTAACTCATGATGGTAGACTCACATACCAAAAATCTTTTGCATATATGCAAGGATGTTGAAAAAAAGTGCGGAAAACTTATTTTTACAAAATTTGCTAAGTTAAAAGGCCGTAATTTAGGTCAGATTCAGTGGACCGGAACGAAACTCAAATTTAACCTGAAACTCATCATGGTAGACTCACATACCAAAATCTTTTGAATACATGCGAGGATGTCGAAAAAAGTGTGGAAATCTAAAGTGTGACGGACGAAATGACGGATGGAAGGATAAACGGACTGAAAAACTATTTGCCCCCAACTTTGTTGGCAGAGCATAAAAATTGCTAAAACAAAGCAATCGGTATCACAAACTAGTGAAATCTTTCACATATTCTTCCATAAACAAGGGGTTTCACTAGGTCGTGCCATTCACCCCCACTCGACCATTCAGAAACATGAGGTAGATGACCGACTGACCTAAAAAGGGAAGGCACGATAAATCTCATCATGCTGAAGCTGTGTACCAAATTTGAAAAATAAATCCCTTTTGTAGAAGCCATTAAATCAGTTCATATTTTTTGGAGTTACCCTTAAAGAAGTCTTAATTTGCTCAAAAAACAGGAAGTAGATAGCAGCTGACCTGGAAAGGGGAGGCAAAATACATATCATCGTACTGTGTATTAAATTTAAAGTCAATTCCTGTAGCAGAAGCCGAGAACTCTGTTACGAATATTTTTCCATTTTTTACCCTTAAAAAGATTAAGTCTGCTCGGAAAACAGGAAGTAGATTAACGACTGATCTGGAAAGGAGAGGCGCTGTACATTATATCATGCTATAGATGTCTACCAAATTGAAATCAATCCTTTCAGTAGAAGCTGAGAAATTCAACCAGACGGACAGACGGACGGACGAAGTGAATGCAATATAGCCCCCTCTCTTACGCTTGGGGATAATATTGAAATCTCATGAAAAATTTAACTATTTTTATCGTAAGAAGTATCTCCAATCCTCATTTCTAATTTTATAGAAATTAATGTTGTTTATAAAGAAAACGAATTCAAAAATGAAAAAACTTACTTAAAAATTTGTTAGGTAGATGATATAAGTATCATTTTGGTTTAAGGTTAGTGAGGACACCTAACCCCAAAAATAATGCCGAATTTAAAATGTGAATTTTTTGATATATTAATATCAGGTAAATACTTTATCTTGCGTAAAAATATTGCACCCCATACGCGTCAGGCGTAGCAAAATTTATTGTCTGATTTTTGTAATTTTTATTTCGAATACCCGTGAAGGTTAGCACTGCTGGTGGAGTTTTAATTCCCCGAGGTTAGCCCGCTCCGGCACCAACACTTTCGTGATGGAGAACACATCAAGACTTTAAATTATCCGTTTAAATCTAAAAATTGTCTAAACCCTAAGGTTCTTCCTACCCCAGACATGGGTTGATCATCTTAGTAATAATTTGGCTCCCCAGTTTGATATTTTTGGTTTTATTATTTTTTGCTCTTCATAATCATATAGGTTTGGTATTTTCAGTATTTTTGGTAGAGCGTCTCTGATGAGTCTTGAATAGACGAAACGCGCGTCAGGCGTAGCATAATTTATTGTCTGGAACTTTGTTGTAATTTTTATTTCCAGGCTCGTTTTCCCACAATCTAGGCTCAAAGTATTCACTAATTACTATAGATTATATAGCAAAGGCCAAATAATTAGCATAAAATCTTAACGCAGAAAAAATCCACGAATTTAAATTTTATTTTTATTTAATAAAAATCAATGAAATACAATATATTTTGAAATAAAACAAGAAAAACTGGGGGTCACCAGGGTTTTTTTTGTCTACAACACAAATCTTTGTATTTTTTTGGTCATTTTTCAAGTGGATTATCTCCCTTGTTTTATTTAAAAAAATTATTTATGAAGGAATGGTTGTTTTATTTGTGTTAAAATTTATTTATTTTGATTAAGTTTTATTAAATGAAACTATTTAACACAAGTTTCAGGGTATTTGTGACATTTGCTCTTGTTTTTTGCATTTTTAGCTGTTTTTGGTCACATGACAGGTGTCCTCACTAACCTTAATCTTTGAATTTAGTCTTTTTTGGTAGAAATATTGATCGTTTGATACTCACTTAATTGTCTTTTTATACTGGAGTCATTATTGAACATTACAGCTTGTGTGTCTGTTTTGTTTGAAGACACTTCAATCATTACTTGTTCGATGCATTGTCTAATTTAAATCGATATATTTGATTTTCTTACATCAGTCGATAGTTGCTTCCAAGTTGGCTGTTAGTAACAGCATATGTTCTAAAGAGCGCCCCTCTTTTCCCCGTGTGTCTTGTTGTCTTTATATTTCATATTCTCTTGTTTGAATTAAAATTTTATCGATTTGATTTTGCTGTCCTTTACTTTGTGCCTTATTAGAAGTTATCAATAGGGGAAACGTTGGGTCCAAAAAACTAGTTTAACCCCGTTTTATATGTGCCTGTCCTAAGCCAGGAATAGCTGTCAAATCTAAAACTTGTCGTCGTCTTTGTGCTAAGTGTTCTATGTCCAGAAGGTGGTCTTGAATTGGTTTTGAATCGTATGTATTATATTTTTGTATCTTCAGCCACTGGATAATAACCACTCAGGCACTGGTCACAATCAAGACTTCTTTGTGGATTTTTAAATTACCGTTACGGTTTAAATATGAAGATTGTGTCGTGTACACTTATCTTACATCGCATTATCTTCTATTTATCTGGGTCTAGTAATCTTTTTGAAAACATGTGGATACTAAAAAGGTAAGAATTCGTTAGATTAACCAATTCTATACCAATAGATGTATGATCTGCAAATAATTTACACAAACCTATCATGTCATCAGCAACATCAGTAACATATACAGGAAATATTAATAAACCATTGTTCACTTGGTATACTCAGACTTCAACAGACCTCTATCTCTATTGTTGAAAATTAACTTAGTCGGAAAACAATAAGAATATACCCGACAGACCTTATTTGTCTAAACCCTAAGGTTCTTCCTACCCCAGACATAGGTTGAATATCTTAGTAATAATTTGGTTCCCCAGTTTGGTATTTTTGGTTATACTGTTCTATGCTCTTCATATTCATACAGTGTTTGGCATTTTCAATATTTTTGGTAGAGCGCCTCTGATGAGTCTTGAATAGACGAAACGCGCGTCAGGCGTAGCAAAATTTAATGTCTGGAACTTTGTTGTCATTTGTATTTCGAACACACGTGAAGGTTAGCACTGCTGGTGGAGTTTAAATTCCCCGAGGTTAGCCCGCTCCGGCACCAACACTTTTGAGTTGGAGAATACATCAAAGCTTTAAATTATCCGTCTAAATTTCAATATTGTCTAAACCCTAAGGTTCTTCCTACCCCAGACATAGGTTGAATATCTTAGTAATAATTTGGTTCCCCAGTTTGGTATTTTTGGTTATACTGTTCTATGCTCTTCATATTCATACAGTGTTTGGCATTTTCAATATTTTTGGTAGAGCGCCTCTGATGAGTCTTGAATAGACGAAACGCGCGTCAGGCGTAGCAAAATTTAATGTCTGGAACTTTGTTGTAATTTGTATTTTGTACTTCCAATAAAGGACCTCATACTGAAGTCACATACCAAATTGCTAGTCACTGTGATTTGAAGTTGCTGAGAAAACGGTTACGAAAGTTTTTAAGCAAACCAGTATATCCCCCGTTTCTTCCATGCGGGGTTGATATAGATAGGGCCCTTAATTTTGGCCTATGGGACATTCTCTGTAAAATGACTTTTTACTTTCTTCAAGACTACATCTAAATTATGACTCATTTTTTTCTAACATTGTTCTACGCCTGTTGGTGTACACTGACTTAGTACACAGTGAAAATTTACTTCAATGTCTTTTTTCTTGTTGATGGTCCCATTCATTTAAAGTGGAAGATAAAAGTAAATTTTCAAACAGGGATTTCCAAGAAGAAACGACAATATAAAACACAAACATTAAAAACTATTGCATGGTCTAATTCTACGTCACCTAACATAACACTTACAATAGCGACCTCTTCTATTAAAGATCTCAACCCGGCTAATTCTATAAGTTCTGCCTAAGTCTACTTTCCAAGATGGATTTCTTTGCCGTTTGCTATGACTAAAGGTGTTGAAATTTCCATCAACAGCTCTTTGTGACGAATATTTAGATGACCATGTTGAGCTCATCCAAGTTCTCTTTCCAAATGCTAGATTTTTTACTATTAAGTATAACATATATTTAGATAAGGACAATAATAAAAAGTCATTTTAAACCAAAGTAAAACAAAATTAGAGTATATAGTAAATGTCTGAAATATAATTTTCTTGTTTATTCTTCATATTATTATGAATTTATAAACTATTATGAAACATTAAATCTTAACTCTAACATTTCCAAAAATACCGAAAGTCATTGTTCAAGCCAATGACAATGTCAAAAGATGAGGATGAAGCTGTGACAGTCTGGCTCTAATGCAAAACATATCATGTTTCATCAACCTAAGAATTATAGTAAAGAAATGATTAACTCTTAAAACTTTTAATATTGATATAAAACGTCGTCGTTACCGCACGTAAAATAACACCTATGGGCACATTAAGGTAGATGGGATGCCTTAGCATTTTTTTGCACATCTATCAAAACTTTGATTTCTATTATGCTTGCTAGCATAAATGTTTTCTGTTGGACTTGGTAAACATTAAAATTTATAATTACAACAATTATTTGAAATAAATGCACCAGATTTTCGAATTTCAATATTTTCCCGGACCTTTTAAGGGGAGATAATTTGTATAAAAATAATAGGGAAAAATCAATATTTTTCACTTTTTCCAAAAAATGTTATGGTGAACCTCATTTTTTATTTAATAAACTAAAAAGTTTCTGAACAACAAAGATTGTTACAATTTTTCAGAAAAATCTATGGATTAGATTTTTTTAAATAGAAGAAAATATGAATTCTTCCTATTGATTTTATATCAAAAGTACAAATGGCATGGATTTTTCAAAGTCAATTCTGCAAAAACTCTGATAGTGAACTATTGATTTTATTATTGAGATTTAAAGTACCATTTTGTGTCTAACTGTCATTAAAAATTAAGAAAATTCTATGGAAAAAAGAATTTAGACACCCCATCTACCTTGAGTGGTTAGTGGAGTAGATTAAAACTTCTATGATGAGTTTGTGTAACCAGTTGTTAAAGTCACCTTGTCCTGAACATATATATTTTTAATGAACTGGGTTATGTTATGCCTCTTCATAATACTATCTAATTCCTGTAAGAATGTAGTTCATCATAAACTATAGTGTTACCTTTGCGAATCTTGTAAATCTTTGTCAAGGGACTTATCACTGAAAAATATTAAACCATGTATCAATGTATTGAAGGTGCGCTGTGGAAGACGGTTGATAACGTTGACTGCTGTTATTACAATGAATTGTAGGGAGAATTTTTGTTTTTACAAAATGCTAAGAATAACTGTTTCTTTGTAAATAATCAAACACACACAATTCATTACCCAAAAGTATGAAAATTCATAAAAAAGGGAAATTTACGAGTCTTCAAATAAAAAGTTTTAATTCAAGCAAAATACGTTCACCATTTATCTCTACATCAGAAATAAAAATATAGTTATTATATTTCAACATTCAGTTTTACATGGTGTACGGCTCAAACAGTGCATATGTACAAATCAGCTTGCACTTATGTACAACTCAACTATTGTGTACCTTTAAAAAAATGTACTATAACAGGTGGAAAATAACATACCTTGGCAAAGCGATCTGTATGAATTTGAATAAGATAATTTCGACCTTATTCTTTTATGTTTTTAAAGGCAATTGTTCAATGTGATATATGTATATGTTACCTACCTTGTTTCGTTAGCAGTATCAGAACAATTAGTGTGTGTTTTATGGAATTCTCTAATAAGATTCATCAATTTTACCAAAATTCTCGATTTCACTTGATTTCAATATAAGAAGCATGTCATTTAATTGGAAAATGCAATGTATGGAAACTTATAGAAACATCTGCATTAAGATAAAATATTGGCTTGATTTATTTTTTGGCAAAACAGAAATAAAGTTCGCGTTGTTGATTGATATTCAGTTATTTTGTGTTTCCATGTTTTACATCTTGTCTGTTTTTGTCCTGTTCTTGTTGGTGTTTACTGGTTTTGTCTCTGCCTTTTCGGACTTTTGACATTTGGATGCCCCATTGGTACCTCTGCTTCTTTGCAGACAGTTTCTAAAAGCACCACTTTTTTATATCGTATCTACTACTCAACAGTTTTTGCACAGCACACCTTCTATACATTGTGTTTGCTTGCTTTAAATTTCATGATTTCACATTACATAAAATGTTTATTTGACCTAATTTCCTAGCCTTTATACAGCTAAAACTACATATAAAATTCTTAAAAGAAGGTAAAGCAGCGTCCTGATATAAAATTTGAAGATCATTTAATAGCAAACATCGCAAATGCGAGCCCTACGGCATTATGCTTGTTTGAGATGTCCCAGAAAAAAAATGACGATAAAACCGGAACACGTCAATTTTTGCGACGAAAATAATATAATAGGCACGGAGCAAGTAAAACAAGCAACCCTCTAGATTACACATCACCATATCTTCTGCCAAAAATAATATAAGATAGAAATGCAAAAATACCTCTTTCGTTCACTTTTTAAAACATTTCTATTTTTTTACATTACTCGGCCTTTTTCACTAAAAACAATTTTCCGGAAATTATCGAGTTAGCATTGGGCAATTAGTTGAAAATGTCCCTTTGAAATGTCGCCACTAAACGCAATAGCATGTTTGTGATACTGGCCAAGCTTTGTTAAATTCAAAGTAAGATTAGGAAAATACACAAATTAAGTGTATAACATCTACTTACAACCGTGGACTGACAACGACTAATTATAATGAATAAATAAAAGGGTCTTGTCTGACATAAAGCCTGAAGGTAACAAGAACAGATTTCCTGGATTTCCGTCGAGCGGCAAAAAATATAAGTCAACCCGCTTAACAGGAAGTAGATAAGCGACAGACCTAGAAACGCATCCCTACCATAAGCTGCATACCAAATATCAAAAGCCTACAAATAGTAATAGCTAGGAAATCTGTTTCGATTTTTTTTCCATTTTTGACCCTTACAAAATTCTAAGTCGGCTCGTTTAACAGGAAGTAGGTAAGCGACATACCTGGGAACGCATCCTATCATATGGGACTCACACCTTAAGCTGCATATATAATATCAAAAGCTTACGAACAGTTATAGCTGTGAAATCTGTCACGAACTTCTTTTCGATTTTTGACCCTAAAAAAATCTAAGTCGGCTCGTTAAACAGGAAGTAGGTAAGGAACAGACTTGGAAACGCATCCCCCCATATCGGACCCATACCTTAAGGTAGATGGGGTGTCTATCACTGAGCATCTTTTTTGCACATCTATCATTACTTTAAATTTTATGATGCTAGTTATTCTAATTGATTATTTTTGGGCTAGGTAAACGTCAAAACTAATAATTACAACAAAAATTTGAATAAAATACACCTTCTTTGTGAATTTTAATAATTTCCCGTACTTTTTAAGGGGAGATAATTTGTATAGAAATAATAAAGAAAAAAACATTTTTTTCACTTTTGTCAAAAAAATTGACGGTGAACTTTATTATTTATTTAGTATATTTAAAAATCAATACAAAACAAAGATTTTCACAAATTTTAAGAAAAATCTATGGAGCAGATTTTCTTAAATGAAGACAATTTGAATTTTCCCTATTGATCCTATAGTAAAAGTACTAAAATCCTGCAATTTTCAAAGTCGATTCTACAAAAATTCCTCTGGTGAACTTTTGATTTTATAATTGAAATTTAAAGTACCATTATAGAGCTAACTGTGGCAAAAATTTAAGAAAGTTCTATGGATAAATTTTTAGACACTCCATTTACCTTAAGCTGCATACCAAATATCAAAAGCCTATGAATAGTAAAAGATGAGAAATCTGTTACCATTTTTTTCCATTTTTGACCCTTAAAAAATCTAAGTCTGTTCGTTTATCATGAAGTAGGTAAGCATCACGACCTGGAAACCCATCCCACTATATGAAACCCCTACTTGAAGCTGCATACTAAATATCAAAAGCATACAAATTACAATAAATAGTTTCTGAGAAATCTGTTACGACAAAGTGGAACGGACAGACACCGGCATTTCTATGTCCACGCTTCACGTTGCGAAGGGGTACAAAAAGAGCGCTCGTGATCCTACGAGTTTCCTTAATCTTGCATGTTATTTTAATCATTCGTGTTTTTTTTTCAGCCAGGTTTCTAAAACAACCGTCTGTTAAGTGTTACCAATAGTAAAAATTAAGCACTGATATTCAGAAAATTTCCCAAAACCTGACAGAATCTTCATCTTTTTTGTCACCTTGTGTGTTTTGGTCTGATGAAGATGTGCAAAATTTTGTGACAGGGAAATGACGTCACGGATTCCATAAAGGGATAATTTCGTGCCCGCCAAAAATTGATCCGAAATATTTTGCTGATTTTTGTCATTTTTTAGAATGTTACAATGGTATTATTGCGCGTCAGGCGTAGCAAAATTTATTGTCTGGAACTTTGTTGTCATTTGTATTTTGAACAAATCGTTGAATTTTTTATGAAACAATTATCGATCCAAGATATTTTAACAACAATTTTCTCAAATAGCAAATGATTTGGGAGGGGGATGGACAGACTTCAATTTTATTCATTTTTCTCCCTCATTGTCGAGCACATTTAGATAAAATGAAATTTTTGGGGCTCGCTTAGAAAGGCGGGGCCTTTATCATAATATTTCGTATTAAAAAATTAACAAGGGGTTGCACTAATAGACGATAAGGGCTGTTTCAAAAAAAATGACGCAAAAGTGTGACATAGGTGGTAAAAAATCAAATAAGTTAAAAGTCGTCCAACTATACATGCTAAGGACTCAAATATATTCAATTTTTGAAATTCATTAAGCATTTGCAAAGAAAATACATCAGAAAAAAAAATATCAGCATTTTAATGACAGCTTTTTGGGCTCATTTTTTGATAAAATACAGGATTTTCAGGAGCCAATTTGAAAAAAGTGGTTTGATTTTGGTTTAATTCTCTGTCATTTTGTATTTCACTAATACTCAAAAACGAAAAAATCATTGATTTTTAATGCAAAATGTAACCATTAAAATAAAAAACCCATTTTTCCTCCATTTTAAGTGGTTTTTATTTTACCTTTACCTAGACAAGTTTTCATATTTTCTAAAATACTTAAATTTGAGCACTGAAACATGCTTTAAAGGAAACCTCTGGGTTGCTCCTTTGTCCACAGAAAATTTCATAGAAATATATCTTTATAATTTTTAGTTCTTAATGGACAAAGTAGCAATCAATTTTCAATATATAACATGTTACACTCCTGACATAGCAATTATTTAGCTTGAAACAATACATATTATGATCAGTATATCACTTTTTGACTTGAGGTTTTTTGCCAAAGCACAAAAACTTCAATTAACATAACTTATTTCATAAATTTGTATGAAATATTTAAAATTTGTAGCTCAAAAGTGGTGTTACACTCCTGACATCCCCAAAACAACAATTGTACCATATATTAGGTGTATAGATCATGATCTAACAGTTGTATATTGCTTTAAGGAACAATTTGATCATTATTTGATTAAAAATTAGTAGTATACAAGTTATTTTCAAATATGTCAGGAGTGTAACATTTTTATTTGGATGGTATAAAGGTCTTGTAATGAATTTATAAGCAGAAATAGATTGTTGCTGCATAAACTTGGACTATTTCATTTCATGTAGTTTTTTTATGATCAACCATATGAAAAAATTGTATATTTTTTTAAAAATATGAATTGCTATAGCTCACACATTGCAACATCCATTCAGAAGCCAGTCTGAGTGGCAAAAAGCAAGTTATGGACTGCAAATTAATCTAAAACAAACATAATTTATCATGAAAGATATCTAGTTTTGGTTAAAAGTCAACAAAAAGTGTTAATTATATTTTAAATGCAAGTTATCCAACAAATTAAAGTGTTACACTCCTGACATTTTCAAAAGTGTTACACTCCTAACACCACTTATTCAAATATTTCATATAAATAGTGTACATGAAATTGCCACTTGGTGGAATTTTTAACTAAGGACAGCTAGCTGAATAAATTAAACCCAAAATTGACATGCAGAACATCATCATATTGGAACAGCACCCTCTTAAAGATGAGTGTTACACTCCTGACATGCTCATAAAAGTGAACTTTCAGAGCTAATAAAATTTAAATGAAGCAGCTAACAGACATTATGGTGCTTCTTATTTCAGCCCAAATATCCACTTGATCAGCTGGTATTTTCTTCAGATGATAGACAATCTTTCTATTAAAAAAAAATTTAGTCTAATGCAGCTTGGTGACAATTTTTTATGCATTTATTTTTGGGTCCAAGCTACTTGACACTATCCGTCTACGTTTTACTATTAAACATAAATAAACCAATCATATACCAACAGTTTGCTGAGGTTTGCAATTTTATGATACAATACACTTTATTTGTATTGAATAAGTGGTTTTCTAAAAGTGTCATATGGAAGTAAAGAGTATTTTCTAAATGTCACACTAAAAGTCTTACACTCCTGACAATTTTGACTACATAACTAAGCACCATTTTTGAATGAATAAAGATAGAGTAATGAAATTTTGCATGAAGTTTCTGTACATAGAAATACATACTTAGGACCAAAAAGTCTTTATTTAAAATGATAAATATGAAAATTAAGGAGTGAAAAAGGAATTGCGTCATTTTTTTTAAACAGCCCATAAAAGAAATGTGGAATAAGATTTAGTGTATGCGACACATTTAACATAAAAAAACGGCAATTAAAAAAATCACAATGGAAAACAGGCAGCAGTTTTCAATATGACCAGAGCAGAGGTCGCTAATGCGTCGTGATAAGCATGTCCCCACTCAACAATTCAGAAAACATGAAGTAGATGTGTTGAAGCTGTGTACCAAATTTGAGTACAATCCCTTCAAGAACAAACATGAACAATTCAAATCACAATTGGCAAAGGAGATCATTTAACTCAATTTTTTTTCAAAACAAAAAATGGAAAAGGCAGTACATGGAAATTTTGGAACAAACAGTAAGACTGCACTTTGTCATCATTGAGTCTAAGAAATTGATCATTGGCAGCACGACGGGTATGCTTTAGCAAGCAGGAACTGCTTACTCTTCTGGAGCAACTGAGTTCACTCTCGTTACGACTTGAGTTCGTATTGTTGATTGCTGTTTAGTTGTTATTGTGTTTTTTATGATTTATGTGTTCTTGTTACTGTTCTCTTCCGTGTTTACTGATTTTGTCTTTTTCCCTTCGGACTTCCACATTGGTACCTCTTTGCTTCCTTCAGTAGAAGCTGAAAATATGCTACGAAAGTTTGAACCAGACGGACGGACAGACAGACGGACATCGTGATTGCAATATAGCTTCCTCTCTAACAAGTTGGGGTATACTTTTGTAGTTTTCTCTTTTAATTTGCATTTTAATTCCTTACCGATATTGACTTACTGCTAATGGGAGGGCATATTGATGAAAAGCATGAAAAGCAGGAGCTGCTCTCACGAATCAGTTGAGTACATTTTGAAATAAGCCTGTGGTACTAGCTGCTGCTTAGCTGTGTTGTCCATGATATCTACATTTTATGAATTGGGTATGTTTAGTGGGGGGGGTTGTTTGTTTTTGTTTTTTTGATTTTTTTTTTCGTTTTTTTTTGGGGGGGGGGTAATTAATTCCTTTGTTACTCTTTTGGTTTATATTTACACTGTTAAACATAATATTTCTTAAATGGAATTTCTTGCAACAACTTTTAGTGGTTCTTTTTACATAATCAAAACTTTCTTTCTAAGGACAAGGTATAAGAACCGAATTTGGCCCCCAACTTTTATATCAATATAATAAATTGATATTATACTTTGAATTAGATGAAACTTACTATATCAGCATATGACTTTCTATAAAGCTGTCCATTGTAATGTTAAAATAATTACTTAAATGGCTTAAATTGTGATTTGGTAAAAAATTGTGAAAAAAAATCCGCAAATTTTGAGTGGTTTTTGTCAAATTTTACAATGAGCATCACCAAGTTCTACTATTCATCATATTGCAGAAACTAACCACAACAGTATTTTTGTGGTACACTGCGTGGCTCAGAGATGAATTTGCAGGAAAAAAAACGCTCAAAATCTGCAGACTTTTTTTAACAGTTGCACGATTTTAACACTTTTTTTACAAAAATGTCATGGTTGCAGAATTAGATGACGTCATTGGGATGTAATGAATGAGATTTTAATAAAAAAAAATACAGTTATTTTTCTTCTTCCTTGTTCGCCTAAGAACTGATCTAGAATAATTTCACATCATTTTAATATTTTCTTAAATATGCTGAATAAGGGGACCAAATTTATCATATCTTGTCCTTTAATTATCAAAATTAAGGGACTACCGAAACAGCTGAAAGGGAGGTCATCCGTGGTCATCCTCTTACATTATTCAATCAAGTTGGTTCAAGTTCTAATAAAGTGACACTTACATTTTAATATTTTTTTCTTTTTTGTAGCCTTCTTCATTTTTTCCTGAAATTAAATATGCACTAGATAATATTGATAGAACTCAAAATGAACTATATCTATTATAACCAGATCATACCGGGGAGGGTTATTTAAGGGCTATTTTGGGAATTTTAGGGGGGTCAGTCATCCATTCAGAAATCAAAATAAGGGGTAAAGTTGAAATTTTTGGCGAAATCTGCAGTATTTTCAAGAAAAAAAATTCATTGGGAAAGGGTCATTTTAATGGACCCTGAAGGTTTTAAAAATTCATTAATTTTCACATTGTAGAAGTTGTAACATTTTATTATATTAATAAAAAATTTATAAATATAAATACATAAGATAAGATATACATAATACAGATGAAGATTTTTATTACTCAAGGACTTCCAAAGTTAAGTAATCAATTTAGGGAAAATCCATCCGCGTTTTTTCCCTTTTAACCTTGTGCATTCGCTTTTCCGGTAGAAGTGTATTGTCATTTGTATTTCGAACACACGTGAAGGTTAGCACTGCTGGTGGAGTTTAAATTCCCCAAGGTTAGCCAGCTCCGGCACCAACACTTTTCAGTTGGAGAATACATCAAAGCTTTAAATTATCCGTCTAAATTTCAAAATTGTCTAAACCCTAAGGTTCTTCCTACCCCAGACATAGGTTGAATATCTTAGTAATAATTTGATTCCCCAGTTTGGTATTCTTGGTTATACTGTTCTATTCTCTTCATATTCATACAGTGTTTGGCATTTTCGGTATTTTTGGTGGAGCGCCTCTGATGAGTCTTGAATAGACGAAACGCGCGTCAGGCGTGGCAAAATTTATTGTCTGGAACTTTGTTGTCATTTGTATTTGGTAAACGAGCTTTCTAAAGAGCCCCTACAGATTACCTGATGTGTTTTTATATTTCAATTTAAATGATTATATAGCATTTTCGATATTTTGCATAACGTTTTTAGAACTATTTCGTGTGATCACAGGCGGAAGTATAGGACGTCGGGGCCTCTAGTGCATCATGGGACTGAAATAGTTTTCCATGACATGTTTACCAATCTACGCGTTCGCATTTGATTCGATTTTAGAGAAATCAATATAACCCATCGTGAAATAGTAATCACAAAATCGCCGCTCTTACTTCAGGCCATATAACCTTATCCGGTGGATTTTTTCGGCGCAATAGTATTTGATTTGTTCTCTGTAAGAATCAGGCAAAAATTAAAAACTTTGAATCATGATTTTAATAACACACGGTTTTGACAATAAATTGTCATTCAAAATAGTCTTCTAATGAAGAAACAAACATTAGTTGTTGTCTCGAGTGTCAGAGGATGGAGAAAAATTTCTGTTAAAATGATAGGAATTAAGTGTGACTTGACAAAGTTATCTCCCTTAGATTCAAATTTTATATGCATTTCAACCAAAATATATCTCAAATTACTGACTTTTAAAAAAAAGTGCCAATGCATTTCTTGTTACTTTTTAAGCATTTTGAACAGTATTTTGAAGTCAAACTCGTGTGATTTTTTAATCATGATTCACCCATTGCCTGATTCTTACAGAAAATGGCACTTAAAAGTCAATAAGTATTCTGAATAAATCTTAAGATAAAATGCATGTCATTAATATAAAGTGATGCGTTGAAATGTTCGATATTTTCGATAATTTTTACACAACTTTATCGTCGGAGTAAGAATATCGATTCCTGTTGCGTTTAAAGGCGGGATTTTTGAAAACTTTAATAATCAATCTATTCACAAATTCAGTAAATTCTACAAAGTTTGGTAAGAAATCTTTTAGGTATGCTGCCCCTGTACTTTGGAAATCACTACCAGAAAAATTTCGGAAAATCACCAACTTCAATCAGTTTAAAAGTCAGCTATCCTTTTGGAATTGAAAAGGCTGTGCTTGTTTGGCCTGTCAAAATTATGCTTAATTTTCATATTTTCTGGTGCAGCATACCCCATTAAAATTTAAGTCTGCTTTATTCTATTTCTGTATAGTTCTGCTTCATTCTAAGTGTTTGCTTAAATATTTTGCTAGCATGCTGTTTAGTGCTTTTTTAGGGCTGCTTTATTTTATAGCTCTGCTTTAGTGCATTTATTTTGCTCTTATTTATTTTACTTTATTATACTGTTCTCATTTAATGTCAATTTTGTGCTGCTGTATCCATACAGGTTTCACAACTACTAGTGATGAGATACGGATTTTTATCACATCGAGTTAAATATTTGTCAAATTAGGAAACGAGCATTTGCGAATTTCCTTTGACAAATATCTAACGAGTGTGATAAAAATTCGTATCTCATCACTTGTAGTTGTGAAACCTTTTTCTCTAACTGTCTAATGTGAAAGTATAGGCCAAAAATTACTTATTTAATGAAAAGTTCAAAACTCATAGGAAATCATATTTGTATATTGTTTAGCAAACATGTGAAAAGAGTAGTCAAATAAAAAAGTACCACCTTTTTATAATTAATTTAAATTAAAAGTAGACTTCTCATTATTTTGTATTTATATTTAGAAAAAGTTAAAGTGCATTTTTTGGATATATTTTGTTTGTCCTTTTATTCAGGTGTTCAAACAAAAGTAAGCACGCTTTTCACGAGATGCGTATCTTACTGTGGTGTCTCGCGCAGACAGCCAATCAAATTTCTTGAAATTGAATATCACATCGTGCGGAGTGTGATACGCAAAATAGTCTCATCTCGCGAGAACTAGATAATATTGTACAACAGTTAGAGAAATATTATTACAGCTTTTGCATGCATGTTTGATTGTTGTATATTGTTTGTCTATGTGTTCTTAAAATAGTGATGTGTATATATGTTTGTCGGTTCAAAGTCTCATGAGAGCCTATGTTATTTGTTATCTGTCTTGTCGACTTTAGATAAAGATTATCTAATCTTATCTTACACCGAATAAGAAGAATTCATTATCGGTAGAATTAGCGTTTGCTTTGAATAAAATATAGATTGTGTTCAGTTTTGCATTCAGAGTTATTTTTAGATATTCTTTTAATTTTCTTTTTTTTTTTTTTCAAAGTTGATTCTAATTATAAATTTGATTCCGCGGCCGGTCCATGCTCAATTGATTACAATTTTCCTTTGTCCACTTGCATCAGAATGGTTTATTTCTTCTGTAACTTTGTTGATTTTTTTTATTTCTTACGTAACTTGCAAGTACTCGGTACCAACGGTACTTTGATTTATCATGACCTGAATGTCAGAATGATTTACAAAGTAGGCGTAGCTATACATAGTAGGAAGTCACGTAGTCTATCGATTCAGTATATAATAAAACATTTGATAACTGGTTACATTTTTAACAATTAGAATCATCTGCCCGCAGAGTAAAATGGTTAGTACCCCGGGGAAACAAATGTGCTATTATCTGAGAGGCCAGTAAACAAATGTATCTTATTGTCATATGCAGGCATTTGTCATTAAGATTATTAGTAGGAATCAGAGAACTGTTTCTGTTTCTCTTTTTCTCAGGTAGATTCCTCCGTTTGTCGGAGCACTCCGGTTGCGGATATAAGTTATGCTTTGCACACACACAGTAGTTTCATTAACATTAGTTTCATCCAGGATGTTGTTTTGAATTGATTAAAACGATCGGTTTAAAATTTATTTCTTTTGTTAAAAGTATTTTCACATAATAGCTATAGTCGATCGGTTAAAAGTCATATGGTTGTAAAATCTAAAAGTACAGTAGCCATGAGGGAGTCATGGTGTGTTCATCTAAAATTAAATAATTGTTGCATGGACCGTTAAAAACACATATATAACGTTTTAAAAGTCATTTCACATGTTAAATGGCGCTAACATCATTATTAGTATAATCCAACACGGAATATTCAACGTTTAGCAATATCTATAGTTTAACAGTTTCGTGTTACGGGTTAGTGTTATACGCACAATATTACGTTATAGGTTATCCACAATATTAACGTTTTAGTTCCAAATGTTATCCTTTGTACATATCATGCCTATGTACATTAATAGTTTAAAATTTTTAAAAAGCACACAGCAGTTTAAAATCTAAAAAGCGCACTACACAGTCTAAAATCTAAAAAGCGCACTACACAGTATAAAATCTAAAAACGCAACATGAGGAAGAAGTGTTTATTGTGGCTCAAGTAGGTTGAGCATGATGTTGGTGCGTTTTCTATGCAGTTCAAAACACAGTTTTTGCGACAACCTTTCCAGAATGATTAGGGCTTTCTGATCTAAATTTAGCAGAGTTTTTACTGCGGTTGCAGAACAATCTAAGATTGTTTGCAGTAACATTTTGTTACTTAGCAATAGTTCTGCACCATCCCCCTTTATGCCTTCAACTGCCTCTATTAAAGACTTTAGATTTGGTTCTCTACTACTATGCAATGCTTTGCATTCCAGTATAAAGTGCTTCATGTCTTCTATATTTTCTTGGCACATCTTACATTGACCTGCATTGCCGTTTGGTCTAAATTTGTCAGAATGGTACTGTAGCATGTAGGTGTCTGTTACAAGTCTGGCCTTTACTTCTGCCATCTGTATCTCGTGTTTGCGGTCTTTTGTCACCTTCCATATGTTGTGTGGCGTACCTATGGGTTCCTGTTGAATTTCAAAGTGACGGAGACATGATTTTGACATTTTCTCTTGACTAAACTTTTCATACCAGTGCTTATTGATTGCTCTTTTAACAGTTGTTTTCCATATACTTTTCTTTGGCGGGTTATGCAGGATCTCCCATGGGTTTGGTAGCTGGTATTTCTTCAACACCTGAGTAACAGTGTTGATGAAAAGGTTGTCTTGTTCTTTGTTTTCCATTTCCCATAGAAGTATTTGTTTTTCTACTGATGTGTCTAGCCTGGCTATTCCTACTAGTAGGTTAATGCATAGTTTGTCGTATGTGGCTTCTATAGGTTCAGCTCCTATAAGGGTATAGACTGCTCTTGATGCTGTACGGTCTGGTAGGCATTGGAAGTGTTTAAACATGGATCGTTGCATTATTTCTAATTTATCTAGGTCAGCTTTTGTTGGTTTTTGGACTTCAATTCCGTACATAAATCTTGGTACTACATAGGTGTTCCATATCTTTAGTTGTACCACTGGCGAAAGACCTGATCTTGCATGGAGTCCTGATCCCAGTAGTGCATAGATTGTTTTTCGTCCAAGCTTTACTCTATCATCAATGTTAACTTTGTTGTTTTCTTGGTGAGTTATACCGAAGTGTTTAAGGGTTTTGACTTTTTTGACTTCTTGTCCCTCTAAGTAGTAATCTGTTTCTTTTCTTTGTTTTGATCTCGACATGTGGATGACTTCAGTTTTGGATGGGTTTAGTTTTACCAGATCCCTTGTTGTGTTGTAATGTACCAGGTCGATCATGGTACTGTGCTGGACCCAAGTAGGACGATGTCATCTGCGCAGGCGGGTGAAGCTACATTGATGTCTCCTACTTTTGCTCCGAGGTTGCTTGCCGTTATACTGTTGAGTATGGTATTGTTGTAGCGTTTGTAAAGGAGAGTGGATAGTTTTGCTCCTTGTCGAATTCCTTGATTGATATTGATGTCTTCAGTTACATTGCCTTCCCATTTAACCTTAAAGTTCATGTTCCTATACATATTGGATATCAGGGTCCACATATCTCCCATAATGCCATCATGATAAAGTTTATTCAGAAGGATGTCGTGGTTGACTGTGTCGAAGGCCTTCTCTGCGTCTAAAGCAAGGACTTCCAGGTCTTTACCATAGTTTCTGTATATAGATATGGTTTCACACATGATAAAGGCCGTAAATTTACTTGAAGACTTCTCTGTGAAACCTCTTTGGAGTGGATTTTGCGTCGTTTGAAGTTGGTCTTCTAAACGGTCTTTCAGAATGGATTCAAGTATTTTAGAGAAGGTGTTGGTGACCACTATCCCTCGGTAGTTTCCTGGAATGGTTTTATCTTTGCCTTGTTTTAAGATGGGTGTTAATACGCCACTTTTCATGCTTTCCGGGACATCTAGTTATTTAAATATTTGGTTAATGATGTCGCTTATGGTTGAATCGAGTTGGTGTTTGGTGTTTCTGTAGTGTTCAGCCTGTATACCATTGCTGTCCGCTGCTTTTCCAGTGTTTAGTTTTTCGATCGCTTTGATCACTTCTCTGTTACTTGTTGGTGGTATAGGTAATGAGTCTTCTGTCGTACTTGTTAGGAGCTGATTTTGTAGTTGACATAGGACCTGTCTTTCATCTTCAAAATTTTCCTTCAATGTAGGAGTTGCTAGCCTTTCAAAATGCATTTTCCATGCTACCATCATTTCTTCTCCTAAGAATTCTTGGTTATCTATGACTAGATGGTCTGTGACTATGGCCTTGTTTGAGCGTTGGTTTCTTATGAGTTTATGAAAGGTTTTCGAGTCGCTTTCTGAGGCTTTCATAATTTCCTCGATTAAAGTGTCTTTCTTTGAGGCATGAGCTTGTCTCTGACATTGCCGTAGTTCCCTTTTCTTTCTTACGACTGCCTGTCTTTCTAATTCTGAGTTTTGTCCAGAGTTCTTCTTGTTTTTGTATGCCCAGTATGCATCCTTTGACTCCTTTGATTTTCTACTAATTTTGCTGTTCCATATCCCCTTTCCCACGGTTTTTAGTGATTTGAGCTTTCTGTATCTTGGTATTGACTTGGTTCCAGCCTTATGAAGGGTCTTTTCTAGGTGTTGTATTCTATCTTTTGTGGATTGGTGATTATTATCGACCTTGTCCAGTTCTTCTATTATGGTTTGTTTATACTCTTCTACGCTACATTTTTCCCATCTAGGTTTTGTCATCACTTTAGTCTTTTTTCTAGTGGTTGTCTTTATTTCCATGCCAATCTTTAGTAGAATCAGTGTGTGATCTGAAGTATTTATTGCATCAAAGTCATGGATAAGTACTTCACAGGTTGTGTCTTTATAGGTTTTTATCAGGAAGTAGTCGATTTGTGATACATTTTCCATTATGATGCCTGAAGGTATTCTTTATGGGGTAGTTACCGGGCAAACTTAATCCAGCCTCTATTTGGAAGGTTTTGAAAGTGGAATCTCGTCGTCTGTTGTCTCTGTGTAGTGATGCGTTCATGTCGCCGCATAGGATAATTTGGTGTGAGCATTCATATTTCTGAATAATTTCGTTCAACTGTTGGATATTGTCTTTGTATTCTTCATCTCCATCTTTCTTGTCCGATGGCATGTAGGCATTTATTAGACAGCAAGGCATCGGTATACTCTCAATTGTTACTACTTGGATTCGACAGTTTCCATCCGGCATGATGTTTATTGCTTGATCAATGTCTTTTCTCCACAGAATAGCCACTCCTCCATTTCCTCGCCATGACTTGTAATCAAATTTAACATTATCATCATCTACAGCTTTAATAAAAGCAGTAAAATTTTCATCAAAATCATTTAAGGTTTTCTTTTCTAATGAATGCAGCCAGTGTTCCTGGATACATAAAATGTCACACATATTAAAACCTTCTTTTAGATATATAGAATTTCCTTTGATGTTTTGTACATTTAGTGATCCAATTCTTGTGTTGGAGATGTTACCCGCCATGTTACTGTAGTGACCCGGCCTGCTCCTAAAAAAGGCTGGTTTTGATTGTAGTTTGATTTCCCATTTGTTGTTCTTTCCATTGGTCTTTGACAATTTCTTTGTTGTAGGTAAAGTGTTCTATATTCTCCATTTCTTCTACGTATTTGGTTGTTCTGTTTGTTCCTATCTCTCATGTTGTTGGGGCTTGTTGGTTTTGGTACCGAGATTTGGTAATTGATTACGTTATTCTGTCGCTTATTGCTATATCTGTTATGTATGTGTACTGGTATTGGTAATGGCTCTTGCTCATTTGGCCTTTGTTGTTTTGGTTCTGGTATTGAAATTGTCTCTAGTTCCTGTTGATTTTGAGTTGATCTTGGAGTCTGTTCCATATGATTTTGCAGTTTTGGTGGATTGGCTTCTTTTGTTGGGGATGCATAGCAGTCTTGTCCTCTCGTTATATGCGACTCTGTATCCATGTGTTCCTGGTTTTTGTAGTTCACCGGAGTTGGCAATTTTATTTCTTTCTTTGGGGTTGTGTGGCTGTTTTGTGCTCCCATTGCATCAGGTTCCTGATTTTTGTAGCTCCCCTGAAAAAGTTCGTTCTCTTGTCTCCAACATACTGATCTTTATTTTCATATCTGTCATTTCCATAAGGTGTTTCATTTGGATATCTCTCATCTCTCATTTATATTCCATTTCCTTTTTCATGGCGTCTATCTTTCTGCATATCTTGTATTCTAGCTCTCCTTATTTATTTTGCATTGACATAAGCTGGCTATTCTAATTTTCAGTATGGTGTTCATTTAGTCTCATGCCCATCTTTGTTGTTAAGATTCTTATCGTGTTTTGATAGTCTTTGTTGGTTTCCTCTAACATTGTAATTCTTGCCTTACATTCAGCTAGTTCGATTTCCATAGCTAGGGTACGGTCTGATATTGTTGGTTCCCTTTTCTTTGTCTTTTTCATCTTTGTTTTTGCTGGAGTAGCGATTTGGAATACCTGAGCATCTTCTCCATTACTTTGCTTCATGGGTGTAGCAGGCTTTGGGGCGTTTTGGATCTTTGTCTCGTTACCAAGGTGGTTCTCATTTCTGTTTGCCATTTCTTTCTCAATGAAGTACTTTGGATTTGTTTCTTGCCCTATGTAATCTTCAGCATCTTGTTTGATTATTGGGGTCCTTGTTATGGTTGGTATTTTTTGTGTTTCCATTTCCACTATATAACATGGTTCTATTCCATCATCTCTACGTGTAGTTGATATATCTATTTCTGCATCTTTGTTTATATTTGTGGATGTATTGTTACAGTATCGAGCAGTTTCGTCCAGAGCTGTGCACATTGGGCATATGTAGTCATCATCTTCTTGAGGAGGGCTGGTACATGTTGCATGATACCATGATGTACATATGTGGCATTCATTAGCTATTTCGTTTCCTTCTATAGCTTCTTTGCACTGTCTACAGATTAATTCATATGAACTCACGAGTACCTCGTCTCTGTCGTATAAGTCTACATTATCATCTCTTTCGTCTGTTGTTTGGATCATATTGTACTTCATTATAGTATTGTTACTATCTTCTAGTGCTTTAAGCCTGTTCTCTATTCTTTGGTCTGGCGTGCTGTGATAGGTCGTACTCCTGTTTGCAGGTGACTTTTCATTTGCCGCCTGGTTCGTTGGTGACTTGTCTACTACATCTTGAACATATTTGTGTGATATTTTGTTCATCGGTTTCGTCTTCTCAGGTAGGCTACCCATTGTTTTTCTGCATATCTCTGCTATCTTTGTATTCAATGCGTTAAAGTCTACCATATCTTTGATCTTGTTGCATATTTGTTGCAGATGGTTGTGGATGAACTCTTCAAGTTTGTATCCGTTAGCATCTATTCTGCTAGATGTGTTGAACATATTAATTCTATATAGCTGTCTGCTGGTTCGTCCTTGTTTGTTCTTTACCGAGATGGATTCTTCTACTATTGCTGGTGTTGCTCTCGTCTCTTGATTGTCTAGTTTTGCTGCTTTTGTACTGATGGTAATTACTTTGTCGTGTAGCCCATTGTAGTGGTCGTATATTGCCTGCTTCAGAACCTCATACGCTGCCGCTGAGCATGTTATGACTATTGTGCCAGATTTGTATTGGATTTCACAGTCTAGTCTTCTTTCTGATGCATCAATCTTCTTTTGTAGAGTTTTCTTTGTATTTAATTTATAGCTCATATTTGTATTACTCTTGTTGTCTCTGCTAGGTGTGTATATCTGTGGTGGATTTCTCTGCCTATTACTTGATCTTGTAGCAAGCGCCATGTCTTCTGACAGATGGTTCTTCGGCTGTTTTGTATTCTGGTCAGAGTGTTGTGTTGTGTTGGGTAGAAGGATTTTTCAGTTAGCCAGTTCAGTTAGCTTGGAATTCCATGCAGACTGCCCTGTCCAACTTAGAATCCTACCAACACTCCTTTGAAACTCTGTTTCCAATTTCTCTCAGCCAGGCCCTTGCTAAGAAAAGTCCAGGGTGTATTCCGTCTGTATAAAGATTAAAGTTGTAGTAGTGCTTTGTATCCCTTCTTGATCGATTTCTGTGTCTAGTTCTTGCCTTGAGGAACCTAGAAAAGTCAGGAGAGTTGGTTTCCAGCTGAAAATTTAATGCCCTGATCTCCTCGTTTACCTGTATAACTTGTGCTTGTAGTATTTGGTCCTGTACCTTGAAGATGGATGAATCTGGATGGTTGCAGTGTTTATTCCATTCGACGATGGAGTAGACTGGAATCTCCAGGAAGGTTGTTTCCACTTGGTTGAAGTTGGCAGTATAGTCCTTTATTTCTTTCAAAGTCGCTATTACATTTTCTACAGCTGACTGGTTATGGGATGCAAGGTTGATGTATCGAGTTTCCGTCCCTTTTGATGTGAGGTTACATGTACCCAGCCAGATATATAGTCTTATTGGTCCAAGGTATCTTAACTTATGACGCAGGTTTCTTTTTAGCCAGGCTAGACTCTGTTCTGCTGTAGATCCGCCTTTACACCACCATACTAATTCCCTGTCAAATTGGTGCAGGATAACGTCTTTTAAATGGTTCCCTTTGCTGTCAGATAGAATAACCGGGGTGTGATGTTTCGGTCCGATGGGATACTCCACTTGGGCCTTGTCAAGATAGTTGATGAGTTTTTGTTCTGACATAGATAACTAGATGAGTATCTGGGTGGGTTGGAGGGGCTCGGTATCGTTGGGTTGCCGATATGTGGTTTGTGGGGGGGGGGTGGTGCTACACTAAAACAGACAGTTATGAAAAGCCCTAGTTTAATAATATATGTGTTTCAGTTTCATGAAGAGGCGTCTTAGATACTTTCAATAATATCGAATAAAACTGACTTCAGAGTTTTCAGCACGAAAAAGTTTTTGTATTTCAGATGAAAATGGCGGGTTGACGGTGTGTAACACAAAATTCAGGAAAAAGCACTATTTTCCTACATCTCGATCAATTGTTCATATCAAAACATCATGCTATTGATTTTTTATTGTTATTTAGTATGATATATATGAGAAAGGTTGGTGTATACAAGTTTCTAGAAATGTTTGTAAAAATTCAAAATGGCGGGTTGCCGGCGTGTCTGGGACAACGACAAAATCTCGTAAATCTCTAGAATTCTACATTTTTGTCTATGAAACGTTATCGGAATATGAAATCAATGTTGTTTGATGTTGAATAGCAGAGTTTATCCACAGAATATGTTTGTTTTTGTGTGCAAAGCCCTGAATTTTTCTTGCTCCGAAAAACACATCCACTTCTTCGCAGTCACAATTTAACTATTGCTGTTCGACTGAATGGAGCGATTTGTAGAGGTTTTGGTGATAAAAGGAAGGTTACTCATACTTAAGTTAAGGTCTAACCTGAGTTCTATCTTAGCAAAAGTTGCCATGCTAGTTGGTCAGCGGGAATAACTTTTACAAACTAATAAGAGGAAAGCCTAAAGATAATTGTTAATAAGAAATTTCCAAAAGTTAATGGTTTGTATTTTTTTCGAAACGGATGTGTCGAGTGCGCGCAATCATCTGTAGATCAAGATTCTATGGTCTTCTCAATGGAATAATGAACTATCGATTCTTTAGTGAACAGTTCCCATATATGAAAAAGTAAATGGGTTTTATTATATCAATATAAGAAATATCATTTTAAATTTTGTGAATCGTTTATAAACAGTTGTAAATTTAATGTTGAGGTTTATTTAATTGGCCATTAAATGTATTTTTGGTCTAAGACCTGTCAGATTCTTGAATTCTAAGAACAAGTAAGTTTTCTAAACCAAGGAATAACCAATTAAACCAAATTATTTAGTGTAATGATAAATATTGTGTGGCGTCTGACACACAAAATTGTTAACATAAGGTTACGTTGCTCCTCGGTTCACTGACTTTTGAACTCTTGACATATGGATGCCCCATTGGTTTCTCTGCTTCTCCCATCATAGGTTGCAACCTTTTTCATATTCTATTTTTTTTAACCGATGAAAAAATATCGATTTTTAAACCGATGAAAAAATGTTTTGTTTTTTTTTTTTACTTTGACACTACTTCTGATCCTAAATAGGGAAAATCAACAAATCAGATTCATTTGCTACCATTTCTATGATTTTTTTTAACATTCCAGATAAAGAAAGGATATGGCCAGGATACATGGAGGCCCTCGCTAGGCCAAAAACTAGGAATCTGACAAGTGTGAAAGTTGCTAAGGATGTACTGTTCGTCATACTGAGCCATCCTACAAAGTTTCAAATTATTCTCATATACACTTTCCGGGAAGAGCTTAACAGAAATTTTCACGTAAATTTTCGTAACGACCCAGTCCCACTGACAGGTCTTAATTTCGCTCAGAACATACAGTTTTACATACTGAACCACCCTGTCAAATTTAAATCATTCTCATGTACGGTTTTTGAGAAAAAGCTTGACGGAAACGCTAAGGGTAGATTGTGTGTTTATAAATGCACATATTTTTGTTAATATTCGCATTTTTCTAAGCTTACTTGTGCAATTGATTTCTATTGAACTAAGTAAAAATTTAAATAGATTATGGCAACTTATTAAAATTTATTACATTTTTTAAGCCTTCAATATTTTCCCGGGTTATTTGAAAGAAATGATACATTACTTTTTCCAAAAAAAATATTGCTAATTCCTATTTTTATAAAGCATGTTCCAATCTTCAGAATTTTCTCATTTTTTTAGAAAATTTTAAAAATAGATTGATTTTAATACATTTTTAAATTGATTCTATGAATTTATCAGCCATTTTTAGGTCAATTTTTTAAAAATACTTTTTGAGAACTTTTTATGTTACTATCAAACTTGAGGATCCCCCAAAGATGTAGATGATACACAACAATGTTTAAGAGTTGTTTTTCTTTTCTGAACTATTAAATTTTCTGACAAACGGTAAACCCAATACTCAACTTTGTTCCGTACGTGTCCTTTGGTAGATGATGAATCTTAAATTCAAACTTTAATTTTGTATCATTATCAATTTTTATAACAATGGTAATAATTCATTTTTGTTATTGTACAGCTAGTTTAATTGTGAAAAAAATTGAACTATCAAAAAATGTCATTTTAATGTTACAAAGCACCAAATGTCTATGTAAATAATTTCGCATTTAAAGGAGTATGTTCACAAAGGCCTATAATTGGCCCTGTAATTTGGCTGATTTTTGATTTTCAAGAAATCTTAATGAATGCTTTGAAAACAGCTCACAGAATACCTATATTTAAAAAATACAATTGTTTCCTGGTGATAGAATTGTGCTGTTTCCTTCGATGGCACCCTAAATATGAGCAAAATCAGGAAAATCTTCATTTTTGCTCTGACCAACATAGATTTTTGTTTATTGATTTATTACTTAAAAGTGAATATTTTAACAAAAAAATAATTTTGGTCATTTTTTTACCGAAAAAAGGCTAAATATGTCAAAAACAGCGATTTTTAAAAAGTTCACTAACTTTAAATGTGTCTGTTGTTCACGAAAGTAAACAATTCATGCACAATTTATGACATTTTATAAACTATAGAGTCTTACGACCATTCTAGCAGCATTTTTTCGTAGCTGGCTCGAATTTGAAATTTAGGGCCGTTTTTGGCCCTTTCCGAACATACTCCTTTAGAAATATTTGTCATTACTGTAAAAGACAAACATTTTTATATTTTACGGTAGATGGGGTGTCTAATAGTTATACACAGAATTTTCTTAAATTTTGGCCATACTTAGCCCTAGACTGATACTTTAAATCTTCATAATAAAATTAAAAGTTCACCATAACAATCTTTGTAGAAACGACTTTGAAAAATGCATGATTTTAATAATTTTTATAAGGGACGTAAGTCCCTTTTACCGGTAGTGACTTCTTCAGATCAATACTGGCAGTCAAATTGATTTCACTTTTATAAAACTATTTCATTCTTATTTCTAAAAATGACCGATTATTTTTAATATTTTTAACTATTTTCCATATGCTAAACAATTGCAATAAAAACTTTGATACAAGTTCTTTGTCAAACACTCACGTGACCAAAACAAATATGACAGACGACAAGAATCACTGGAAAGCAACTCTTACTATGCATAGGTGTTTGCTTAGCTAGACAAAGTGGGTTAGATACAAAATGTTATTCAACCGCAATGAAACTAGACTGGGGTTGTAAACAAACACACTGCCATTTGAGTGACTCGCCAGATATGCAGACGGGCACTTAACGGCCGGGTACGATGAGATCATCACCAGAGGTCAGCGACATAGAAAAAAGGGGGAGCGGAGTGAGAGATGTAATTTTAATTCTAATATGACGTGTTACTTTCCTTATGTAAACAAAAGTGTGATCTAAATAGCACAATTATTTTTAGCACATGCGCATAGTTTTTCATCGCCGTATCGGTGTTTCCCCATCATTTCATCTGTTTACACGATTAAAATCATTTCAGAAACTTACAAAATATGAATTATAGTTATTTTAATAATTTAAACACCTTTCTAACAGAACTCTGGGGCCGTAGATCAATTCAATCACAAATCAAGAAGTCGGTCAAATGACGTCATTTATGGCTGTTCTGTCAATATTGCAAGCCCATTAAAAATATAGAAAATTACCGTATTTGTCCAATTGTGAAATTTTTTAATTCGCAAAAATGATTAATTAAAATTCAAATACTTTTTGGTTTTTTCTACTGGGGGTGTTTTTTGGTTCAGTGAATTTCACGCCTCGGTGATATTTCTTCGTAGGTATATGTTATACAACTTAATTAATTAATTTTGGTTGGTTGATATTTGTGATTTGTATTCATTAAAGTTTCTTTTCGTTTCGATTAATTTTTAAGTCATTCTTACTCAGATTTTTCATTGAGCAGGTCGTATAAATTTTCTTTATTTTTCCCTAAGTTGAAGCGTCGATCAACTTATGTTTGTAAATTTTTTGAAATTTTTTGTTCCTTTTATGAATTTTAGTTTCTTATTATGCATAGTTCGCGTCCTAGAAGAAATATTCCGCGGGTGAATTATAAAGAGTTTAATGAGTTTGGCCGTTCTAAATTGGATGTTAGTATTTTTCAGAGTGATAGAATGGTGGACCAAAGGGATGAAACCTTGGATTTATCTTTAAACGCGGAAGACGATTTTGATGGTTTAGACTTAGAAGGAGATGTTCCACAGGGGGCTGCATTTGTTTCGACAGAGGGGGAATCGGTGGCTGAAGGAGAGTCTCCGAGGGAGGTGGTAGCTGGTCCGTCGGAGACAAATCTAGAGAGTGATGAAGATCTGGAGTTAAGATTGCAGTTACTGAAGAATAAAAGAGACGTTTTAAAGAAGCAAAGAATGAAGAAAGAAATTGCTCAGTTGGAAAAGGAGGTTGAGGAGCTTTCTAAAGAACAAGCTCAGAAGATAAAGCCAAAGAAGAAATCGGGTGAGAATGTTACTATAGAAGATTTAAGAAAATCAAAAAGTCTTTGTTCGTCTGTTAACGTACAAATGTCAGCTTTAGGTCTTGATGCTCCCCTGAAAAAAGCTAAATCTAAATCTTCTAAGGTTAATAGGAGTAAAAATAAAAATAAGAATAAAGAGGGAACGTATGTACATTTTGATCCTGCTGGTAATTCTGATTCTGGGTCTGTCTCAGATTCTGGATTAGCCGCTGGTCTTGATGCTCCCCTGAAAAAAGCTAAATCTAAATCTTCTAAGGTTAATAGGAGTAAAAATAAAAATAAGAATAAAGAGGGAACGTATGTACATTTTGATCCTGCTGGTAATTCTGATTCTGGGTCTGTCTCAGATTCTGGATTAGCCGCTGGTGAAGTTAATTTACTCAACAAGAGAGTGATTTCTCAAGAAATTTTAAAAAAAAAGGAGAAAATAAGAAAGGGAGAAGGAGTTTTAATCGAGATCGGGGTTTTAGTACAGACTCTGATTCTGATTCTTCTAGTAAGAATTCTGATTCTGGGTCTGACTCTTCTGAATGTCAGTTTAACAATTCTCGAAGAAAGACTTGTAAATCCGGGATAAGAATTAAATCTTCTGATAAGGTTAGGAATCCGCAATGTGAGTGAGAGATGTAATTTTAATTCTAATATGACGTGTTACTTTCCTTATGTAAACAAAAGTGTGATCTAAATAGCACAATTATTTTTAGCACATGCGCATAGTTTTTCATCGCCGTATCGGTGTTTCCCCATCATTTCATCTGTTTACACGATTAAAATCATTTCAGAAACTTACAAAATATGAATTATAGTTATTTTAATAATTTAAACACCTTTCTAACAGAACTCTGGGGCCGTAGATCAATTCAATCACAAATCAAGAAGTCGGTCAAATGACGTCATTTATGGCTGTTCTGTCAATATTGCAAGCCCATTAAAAATATAGAAAATTACCGTATTTGTCCAATTAGAATAGAAATAGTTTTCCGTTGTCATGTTTTATGTGAATTAGAACATGGGAATGCATTATATTTGTCTTCATTTTATACCTCGCTAACGCTCGGTATAAAACTTTGACAAATATAATGCCTCCCTTTGTTCTAATTCACATAAAACATGACAACGGAAAACTATTTCTTAATTAGATTGTGGTATGGCAAAATACGACTTACGTCCCTCAAACAGGTGTGTCTGTTTCATATTACAGGATCAAATTCCATACAAAGCAAAGATTTTCACAATTTTAAGAAAAATAAATAGAGTAGATTTTTCCCATAAATCATGCATTTTTCAAAGTCGTTTCTACCAAAATTCTTATGGTGAACTTTTAGTTTTATTATCGAGATCTAAAGTACCAGTGTAGGGCTAACTGTCGCCCAAATTTAAGAAAATTCTATGGGTAACTTTTTAGACACTCCATCTTCCTTAAATGCGAAATTAAACGATTTTTCATCATTATGCTGTACAATTATGTGTGTCAATAAAGTTTATATAGATGTATTTGTTTAATGAGTGACATTTGCCAAATGGTAAACACTGAAGGCTGTTTCAAATTAAATTAGTTGAAATTATTTGATGCAGATTTGCCAAGAAATCAATACTTCACATTTGACAAAGATTGTGCTTAAGTTTCAGGAAAATCAATACACAGGTGAAGAGTTATAAAACTAGAGGCTCCCAGGAGCCTGAATCACTCACCTTGTATTCGATGATACTTATAAGCTGGATAGTTTAACAAAGGACTGCTACTCTGTGGAATTATCAATTTTAACTTTCTAAGGGAAACAACTCCTATCAAGAAAGGTCTTACAACTTCGACCCCATTACATAATTTTTAGATCTTTATGTGCTTAACCATATGCAATTTAAATTTTTCAAATATCTTGTATAGTTTTCAAGATATTAGTCTAAAAAAAGCAAAATTTGAAAGAAAAAAAAAGAAAAAGGGCAATAACTCCTACAACCATTGTCAAATCTTCTTCAGGGCAGGTAGATCTTGATGTGCTGATCATTATTAACTTAACAGAATTTTAATATCTGTTACCATTTTTGAGTAATTTGCAAAAAAATGCAATTTAGCCTTATGTTCTATTTTTAGCCATGGTGGCCATGTTTTTTGTTGAATCAAAATTTCGAATGATAACTTTGTAGACCACATACTACAGAACAACCCTATCAGGTTTCATTGCATTTGGCCAAGCAGTTTCAGAGAAGAAGATTTTTGAAAAGTTGAACAACAAGAGGCTCCAAGGAGCCTGAATCGCTCACCTGACATATGTACCTGAAGTAAAGGTTATTAGGCAATATCTATTTGACGTTGAAAGGGTCATAAGATTAGTAAGGGGGTCATCTGACAATATGGTGGATCTTAAGGTGCTGATCACTTTTGTTCTCAATCAAAATATAAAAATCTCAGTGTCACCCTTTTTTAGTTATGAGCAAAAAAATGCAGTTTAACCTAATGGTCTATTTTTCGCCACAGCGGCCATGTTTTACAACCAATCAAAAATCCCCACGTGACATCAGTTCTATACACCTAATGCTAATAAACAACAATATTAAGTTTGGTTCCAATTGGTCTTAAAGTGTCAGAGGAGTTAACGTTTTCAATGTAATGAGAAAATGCTTCTTAAATGCTCAATTTTTACGTTCTAAGGGCAATAACTCCTCAAAGGAATGGTCCTATAACGTTGACCCTATACATATTTTTTAGATCTTGATGTGCCTAACAATTTGCAATTAAAATTTCTCAAATATCTTGTATAGTTTTCAAGGTATTCAGCTAAACAGGTGAAAAATTTGCAAAAAAATCCACAAAAAGGGCAATAACTCCTACATGTATGGGTTGTTGGATTTTCTTCAAAATTTCAGAGCTGGTATATCTTGAGGTGCTGATCACTTTTGTTCCAATCAAAATTTTAATATCTGTCACCGTTTTTGAGTTATTGGCAAAAAACTGCCATTTACCCATATGTTCTATTTTTAGCCACAGCGGCCATGTTTTACGACCAATCGAAAATCCCAACATCAGTTCTATACACCTAATGCTAATAAACAATTATACCAAGTTTGGTTCTTATTGGACTTAAAGTGTCTGAGAAGTTAACGTTTTCAATGTAATGAGGAAATGCTGTTAAAATGCTCAATTTTGACATTCTAAGGGCAATAACTCCTAAAAGGAAAGGTCCTACAACGTTGACCCTATACATATTTGGTAGATCTTGATGTTCTTAAAAATATGCAATTTAAATTTCTCAAATATCTAGTAAAGTGTTCAATATATTAAGCTAAACAGGTGCAAAATTTGCAAAAAATCCACAAAAAGGGCAATAACTCCTACATGGTTTGTTGGATTTTCTTCAAATTTTCAGGGTAGGTAGATCTTGAAGTGCTGATTACCTTTACTTTGCCAGAATTTCGATATCTGCGGTTTTTGAGTTATTGGCAAAAAACTGCATTTTACCCCTATGTTCTATTTTTAGCCATGGCGGCCATTTTTTACGACGAATCAAAAATCCCCACATCAGTTCTAAGCACCGAATGCTAATGAACAACCATACCAAGTTTGGTTGCAATTCGACTTATGGTGTCAGAGGAGTAAACGTTTTAAAAAGTTAACGGACGGACGACGGACGCCAAGTGATGACAATACCTCACATGACCCTTCGGGTCAGGTGAAATAAAAAGCTGTGAAAATGGTCAATTTTTATGATCCAAGGGGTATAACTCCTAGTGGAACGATCCTACAACATTGACTCTGTTACAACTTTTGTAGATCTTGATGTGCTTAGTCAATATAAATGTTTGAAATATCTTGTATAGTTTTCAAGATATAGGGCATGTAGGGGTAAATAAGTAAAATTGTTGAACAAATCCAGAAAAAGGGCAGTAACTCCTACATAGGATGTTGAATCTTCTTGAAAATTTCTGAGCAGGTAGATCTTGAGGTGCTGATCACTTTTACCCTGCCCGAATTTTGATATCTGTTACGGTTTTTTAGTAATTTGCAAAAAACTGCAATTTACCCCTATGTTCTATTTTTAGCCATGGTGGCCATGTTTTTTGTCGAATCAAAATTTTGAACAATAATTTGTAGAGGACATACTACAAAAGGACTCTACCAAGTTTCATTACATTTGACTCAGCAGTTTCAAAGAAGAAGATTTTTGAAAAGTTGAACTACGGACGACGGACGACAGACGACGGACGCCAAGTGATGGCAAAAGCTCACATTGCTTCGGCAAGGTGAGCTAAAAAGACATACATGACATGGGTGAGCGGACACTCCCGCCACAATAATAGACCCCTCGTTTTCGAATTAGCATATAAAATTAAATGAGTTGAAAAATAGGTATCATTCTAAAATTCTATAGACTCACCATTAATCTTTTGTTGAACTTGCTTAACAATGAATTCTTTTTGACAATGGCTTTCAGCTGTTTTTCCTTTTTGTTATTTTTTTCTACTTCTTTTCTTATCTTCTTCATTACTCTATCAAAATCATAGAATTTTTTCTTTTGCCGTTTTTCCTCTTTTATGACCTTATCTATTCGTCTAAATATCAATTTCTTATCGCCTCTGAGTTGAGCTAAGATTCTGTTAGAATACACCTACAATACAAAGTTAACGTAATCTAAGGTAAGAAAAAAATTAAAAAAACAATCTCTTTTCTCTTTTGTCAAAGCCGGCTAATACCTCTTTCTTCTAAACTGGTTCTTCTTTTGTCGAAGTCAGCTCAAACCTCTTTTGTCTATGCTAGCTCCAAGGACCCTTAATCGCAACCAGTCGGGTGACCTGGCCCGGCGTAAAAAAAAACTTATAAAAATATTGAAGTCGGAGAATATTCTCAACTCATTGAGTTTACTTTGGGACCTGAGAATATTCTCAAACTTGACAGTTTTATTGATTTGTGGCATTGGGGCCTGAGTTCAATGCGGTCAGTCTGCGAAATTAGCACTGGCTCGCTTGCCCCTGGCCAGTAAAAATCCTTCCGGGCAAGTGAAATTGAGAGGAAATTTATATTAGATTAATAGAACAAAACCAAAAATCAAGGATTCGGGCAAGTGATTCTCAAATGCTAATTTCCTGGACTGTGCGGCATACCTAAAATTTAAGGCTTTAAGGCAACTTTTAAACATTAAGGTTTTCAAAACAAAGTCAAAGTCTAAAATGGAAAATTTCGACGATTAAGGGAAATAACTCCTAAGGACTAGTCCCACAACTTCGACTCAATGAAGAGCTTCGAAGAGCTTTTAATGCTGCAAAGGGAAGGTTGCTTCGAATTTTCTGTACCTTTCATACTTTTCGATCTACAGTCATGTGCCAAAAGCATTCGCTGATTTTTATTTTTCCCATTAGTTTCTATGTATAATCATGAATTTTCAAAAATAAATATTGAAGCTGTTTCTGAGCGAATTTTAATACTTATTTTTTTTCTGAAATTTGAGAAATATTTGAATTTTATTTTAGTTATTGAACATAATTTTTACATGTGTTGTTTCAAAATGACAATGATTTTAATTCAAGTAAAATAATATGACGTCATAATTAATTTCCTTATGGCCCTGTCACACTATAACGTTTTAGCCAACGTATGTCGAACGTTCAAATAATGTTCTAATACGTTGGAACACGTTGGCATTCGCTGTAAAAAGTTTCAAAAAATATCTCGGTGAACGACCACAAAGCGTCAGAATAACTACCTGCAACGCACGACAAACTTATTCAAAACTTATCTACAGCGTTTGTCCGGCGTATTTGACGTTTGCCTAGCGCATGTGTGACAACTGCAGAACGCATTCATAGCGTTAGTCTAACTTATGATTTTTTCTCTCGGTGGGGAGACCTAGTATTTCTGTTCTTTTCTTTAGTATTATTTCACAATGGCCCAAATAGATCTATTATCTGGCTTAAATGTATTGCTGGATTAATTAAGGGGATACGTTACTTTGGTCGACCATCTTACTTTTAAAAACAAATTTGCATAATTAATGTTAATACCATGACACATTGAAATATTCATTTGAAATATGGGGTCATGGGTCGATTTTTCAAGTTATTTCACTTTGAAATTATCGGTTTTGGCGGGAAATTTATATAGAAGTAATGGGAAAAGATCCAATATTTTCTAAATTTTGTAATTCTCCATTGATTAAAACAAAATTTTTTCATTACATTTCAACTAAAAACTAACACAAGAAAGTCCAAATCTTTCTCTAAACAACGATATATATTTTGTCGTAGGTCATGGACCATCTTTTTTCAAGAATTTACATCAAAGATAAACAATAGCATTAAGTTTAACGCTGTTCAAGTAAAACTGACGTTGCCTTTGAAATCGAAAATGGGCGTTTTTCTGTTTCACGGGTAAATTTTATCGATAACGTTGTTTTTAACGTAACGTATCCCCTTAATAATTATAGATACATCATGTAAATTTAGTTTCGTTATAAAAATATTGGTTTTCAGCGTTCTGGTACATATCAAAATATAAAATCAACACTATATTTTATTATTTTACACTGAGTGCAATAAATCATCACTATTGGTTAAAAAAACGGCTTTAGAATAATTATACATTCATATAACCATAACGCTGAAAACCAATATTTTTATAACGAAACTTGTTAACAAACTCTCAAAATCTCAAATGAGTATATACATGTAAGAAATACCGGTCTGTAGAGTTTGCCTAGCATCCTTTTTTATAGCACTAGTTTGACTAATCCTAAATGATCGCAGACAGCATGACGGATGTTCTTAATAGAGAAAAACGCGTGTGCTTATTAGATATTAAAAACACACGTTATTTCAAATGAGTATTGAAGTAAGACTGTCGTTACTCGTTGTATTTGACTATTTTTCTACCAAAAAAAGTCCACCGAAAACACGACAGTCAGGTGTATTACAATTTGCAAGAATTACTTTCAATTCCAGACCGTCTAAGTTATCCTTGTTAAATTCAAGATTTGTTTGGCTTTGTTCATTGTTTTTGTGTAAAAAGATTTTTTTTTCAGGTTAAAATTAGTGACCATTAGTATTTGAAGCTTTTGAAATTCAATCTAACTTATAAAATTCTGGGGTTGATACGCTACTCGTTCGTTACACTGACGCTCTTTGCGCTCTGTACACGTTTAAAACACGTTGAATAGGTGTTTTGGTCGTTAGACTGACGCTAGACGTGCGCTGCATTATCGCTAGACACGTTCGTTTCCATTTAGCTTAGCGTTCGTCAAACGCATTTCAACGTGCGCACAACGACCGCATAGCGTACGTACATCAACGCGTGTTTAACGTCCTTCTAACTTATGCCTAGCGTTCGAATAATTTATTTCTAACACGTTGTCGAACGTCGGAAATTTTAAGCATTTTGAAAAAATTACGACTCACTCGACGTTCACCAACGCACGCTGACGTCGGTTCGCTGACGTGTTTGTAGCGTGTTCATAACGTATACAAAACTTACGCAACGCACACCAGCGTGTTGAAAATATATTCTAAAACGTCGGCACACGTTGACTTAAACGTTATAGTGTGACAGGGCCATTATATGGGCAACTAAAAATTTTGATGTATAATTTTTACTCTGTGATTTAAATTATATCATTGAAAAATGAATAACCTTCAAATTATGTAAAAATAAACAGACAAAATTGAAATATTTTACAAATTTATAGTGAAAAAATCAACAAAATCCGCCAAAAGATTATTTCAGAATAAATTTTTGAAATTTTGTGATTTAACATAGAAAGTAATAGGGAAAATGAAAAATAGCGAATACTTTTGGCACGAGACTGTACAACACAAAAACTATGGTCTGACTTCATCCCCTGTTCTATTTTAGGTAAGGATTTAAAAAGTCTATAATTTTCTGGTCAGGTAAGCTTATAATGACAATAACTCCTACTTGGGTTGTAGGATCTTAGAAAATTCAGCGAAGCCGGAAGGTAGATCTTAAATTGCGCGAGGACTATGCCCTATTTCACACGCTTTCTCTCCTTTATGAGAAATGGTCAAATTAGGCAAAAATACACTATGCAAAAAGGCAAAACATTAAAAATGCTGTAAAAATTCTATTTTTCATCCAGAGGTTTTGAAACTTAGTTCAGCTGTTGACTGGGCCAAGGTCTATCGAAACAGGTCTCAACTGGTTGCTTCGGTAACCAAGAGTGGCCATGAAAGATAAAAAAAATATGTTTTCATCAATTGACAACCAATTTTAAGCCTTTAACCCTTTCCTTGAAAAATGGTAAAAATTAGCCAAAAATGCACTATGCAATAAGGGGAAAAATGAAAATGCTGTATAAATGTTATTTTTCATCCAAAGGTTTTGAAACTTGGTTGGGCTGTTCACTGCTCCAGGCTCTATTGATACAGGTCTCAACTGCCATTTTCATAGTTGCTATGGTTACCAAGGTTGGCCATTAAAGATAAAAAAAGGCCTTTTTTCACCATTTGACAACCAATTTTTCCATTTTTTTTTAAATATCAAATGTTCAGTGGTTCTTTGACTTTGTAAAATATGGCGTTTGAAGTAATTTTTGGAGCAATTGCCGCAGTCCTGGGGATTAATAAATTTTCGTGGTGGCGGGGGGCATTGCTGCCCCCTCCACCCCCTGACCAAAGGGGGGAATTCCCCAAGGGGCCCCAAAAGGGTGGGGGTCATCAAAATGACAGAGGCATCCAAAGGCGTCTATATAAAGGAAAGGGTTAATAAAAAAATGAACTTTGCCATTAATTGGCTAAAATGCGTTTTCCCATCATTTTCATCATATTATGGTGATTGTTCATCAAATATCCGGAAGAAATTGAAAATTTTAATATTCGGTAGGTTGTGCCGCGTACACTTATTCCAAATCTCATTATCTTCTATCATAAATAGCCAAAAATGCACTATGCAATAAGGCAAAAAAATGAAAATGCTGTAAACCTTTTATTTGAAACTTGGTTGGGCTGTTAACTGGGCCAGTCTCTATTGATACAGGTGATACTTGGTAACCAAGGTTGGCCATAAATAGTAAAAAAAAGCTTTTTTTCACCATTCGACAACCAATTTTTGCCCTTTAGATTTTTTTTTAATTATCAACATGTCCAGTGGTTCTCTGACTTTGAATTTTCAAAATATGGCGTTTGAAGTAATTTTGGGAGCAATTGCCGAAGTCCTTGGTGTTAATTTTTTTCTTGGCGGCGGGGGGCATTGCTGCCCCTCGATCCCCTGACCAAAGGGGGAAACCTTTAGGAAACCCCCCTAGACCATCTTTTTAGTCCCCAACCGCACGAAAAAGTGACATTTTTAGGTAGCAAATCTATTTGCTAAAGTAGCCTTAAACATACATGCTAAAACAGGGGGGTTCAGAGTCTTTAGGGGCCCCAAAAGGGGGAGCACCAAAATTACAGAGAGGCGTCCATAGGCGTCTATATAAAGGAAAAGGTTAAATTTTATTAAAAAAATATCAGCTAGTCCAGAGATTCTCTGAATTATTAAAAATATGGCATTTGAAGTAACTTTGGGAGCTATTGTCACAGTCCTGTGTGTCAAACAATTATCCTGGCGATGCTCCCTCGACCTTCTGACCAAAGGGGGAAGTCCTCCTTTAGGAACCCCTGAAACGTCTTTTTATTCCACAGCTGCGCAAAAAAGTGACCTCTTTTAGATAGGAATTTTATTAGCTAAAATAGCCCCAAGCATGCTGATATATAGGGTGGTTCACAGGCTTCATGGGAGGGCAAAAAGGGGGAGGGGTCACAATAATGACAGATAGAAAAAAAAGAAAGGGTTAACGACGGCCATGTTTTAAGAAATCAAAAATAACAATAACCACTTGTGCATATACGCAATTATACTGACTGTAGGAAAAACTTTATAAACTAGTATGTATAGTTTGAAGTCTATCATACATTTTCCCGCAAAATATTGAATTTCGAGAAAAATTATTTTGGAACATTTGTCTGATATATGTTTTCTGAAAAAATGTTCTCATTAATACATAAACAGTCTTAAAATTTATAAGATGCCCCATGAATATGTTTGATCCGCCGAAAAGACAAGTAAATGAACGACGGATACAGGCACCAAGTAAGGACAGAAGGGCTGAACAAAAACAATATAATTTGACATGCTCAATTTTATTTAAATGATTTGGCGTAACCAAATTTTCTCGGTCTTTTTGGAAAGATTTTAACGAAGATGCCCGAAATAATTGACCCGTCACAAATCCGGTCAATAAAACATAGGCAATAATAAATCACCTTTTCGTGAATGTTTGCCCCCTTATAAACTATCTTAAATACCAAATACTTTAGAATAAATATATTAAATCACATTAAAAATACTATACTGTTACCTTTGGGATAGTCTTTTCCATTTGTTGTACCTTTTTTACCAGCTTCATTTGTCTCATATACAACTGTCGAAGAATTTGTCTATTACCTTTAGAGATCTTAAATGGAAGGGGAGAAAAAACATTATGTGCAAGAAAAACGTTAGTCCTTGACGTTTACAACATTTCTTAATATATATTCAAACAACGGTCGTCATAACAATGTCAAAACCAGAGAGCGAAAGGGCCAAATCTATCTTGAATGTTTAAATCTTTAAAGTAGAAAATCTATCTTGCATGTGTAAACCTTTACATGAAAAAATCTATCTTGAATGTGTAAACTTTTATAGGAGCCAAATCTATCATGAATATGTAAACTGAATTTAGCATAATTTTGCATTCGATTGTACACAGTGAAACCTTTAAAGAATCTTGAATGTCTAAACCTTTAAAACAGAAAATATATCTTTAATGTCTAAAATGTCTTAACCTTTAAAGGAAAAATCTATCTTGAGTGTCTAAACCTTTAAAGTAGAAAATCTATCTTGAATGTGTAAACCTTGACATGAGAAAATCTATCTTAAATGTGTAAACCTATACATGAGAAAATCTATCTTGAATGTCTAAACCTTTAAAGTAGAAAATCTATCTTGAATGTGTAAACCTTGACATGAGAAAATCTATCTTAAATGTGTACACCTATACATGAGAAAATCTATCTTGAATGTCTAAACCTTTAAAAGGGAACATCTATCTTGAATGTGTAAAACCTTTAAAGGGAAAAAATCTACCTTGAATGTGTAAACCCTAAAAGGAGGACATCTATTTTGAATACCTAAAACTTTAAAGGAGAATATCTATCTTGAATGTGTAAAGCAAAATCTATCTTGAATGTGTAAACCATTAAAACAGAAAATCTATCTTAAATGTCTGTAATGTCTAAACCTTTAAAGGAAAAATCTATCTTGAATGTCAAAACCTTTAAAGGAGGACATGATCTATGTTGAATATGTAAATCTTTAAACGAAAAAATCTATGTTGAAAGTGTGAACTTTTAAAGGAGAAAATCTATCTTGAATGTGTAAAACTTTAAAGGAGCAACTCTATTTTGAAAGCGTTAATCTTTAAAGGAGAAAATCTATCTTGAATGTGTAAACTTTTAAAGGAGCAAATCTATCTTCAATGTGTAAACCTTTAAAGGAGATAATGTATCTTGAAAGTGTAAACTTTTAAAGTAGAAAATCTATCTAGAAAGTGTAAACCTTTAAAGGAAATAAAGAAGGAATGTGTCCATGGGACACGGATGCCCCCGCTAGACCCCAAAAAGGAAATAGATGTCCCTGGAAGATAATGTATCTTGAAAGTGTAAACTTTTAAAGTAGAAAATCTATCTAGAAAGTGTAAACCTTTAAAGGAAATAAAGAAGGAATGTGTCCATGGGACACGGATGCCCCCGCTAGACCCCAAAAAGGAAATAGATGTCCCTGGAAGTTGCTTAGGACATACAGTTTGTCGTAATGAACCATCCTACCAAGTTTCAAATCATACCCATGTACAATTTCTGAGAAAAGTTTGACGGAAATTTTCAAGTTGATTTTTATATAAGATGTCCGTCAGGTCTCAAAATCGCGTATAGTTTTCATACTGAACAATCCCACAAAGTATCTTATCATTCTCATGTACGGTTCCTGAGAAAAGCTTGACGTAAATTTTCAGTCATGTTCACATATTTTCACATTGGCCTAAGTCCTAAACGGGAAGCAGATGTCCGACAGGTCTCAATATTACTTAGGACGTATAGTTTGTTATGCTGAACGATCCTGCCTAGTTTCAAATCAGTCTCGTGTATGGTTCCTGAGAAAAGCTTGACAGAAATTTTCAGTCATGTTCACATATTTTCACATCGACCTAAGTCCCAAACAGGAAGTGAATGTCCGACAGGTCTCAAAATCGCTTAGGACGTATAGTTTGTCATATTGAACAATCCTACTAAGTTTCAAATCATTCTCGTTTATGATTCCTGAGAAAAGCTTGACGGAAATTTTCATAGTCATGTTCACATATTTTCACATTGGCATAACTTCAAAACAGGAAGAAGATGTCCGACAGGTCTCAAAATGGCTTAGGACGTTAAGTTTGTCATACTGGACCATCCTACCAAGTTTCAAATCATTTTCATGTACGGTTCCTGAGAAAAGCTTGACGGAAATTCGTACGTACGGACGTACGGACATGAGTAAAACTTAATGCCCCCGACATGTCGTCACGGGGGCATAAAAATCTATGTTAAAAGTGTTAACCTTTAAAGGAGAAAATCTATCTTGAATGTGTAAAACTTTAAAGGAGCAAATCTATCTTGAATGTGTAAACCTTTAAAGGAGATAATCTATCTTGAATGTGTAAACCTTTAAAGGAGATAATCTATCTTGAATGTGTAGATTTTTAAAGGAGAAATCTATCTTGAATGTGAAATCCTTTAAAGGAGCAAATCTGTCTTGAATGTGTAAAACTTTAAAGGAGAAAATCTATCTTTAATGTGGAAACCTTTAAAGGAGCAACTCTATTTGAAATTGTAAACCTTTAAAGGAGATAATGTATCTTGAAAGTGTAAATCTTTAAAGGAGAAAAATCTATCTTGAATGTGTTAACCTTCAAAGGAAATAATCTATCTTGAATGTGTAAACCTTTAAAGGAGCAAATCTATCTTGAATGTGTAAACCTTTAAATGAGAAATCTATCTTGAATGTGTAAACCTTTAAAGGAGAAAATCTATCTTGAATGTGTAAACCTTTAAAGGAGCAAATCTATCTTGAATGTGTAAACCTTTAAAGGAGCAAATCTATCTTGAATGTGTAAACCTTTAAAGGAGAAAATCTATCTTTAATGTGGAAACCTTTAAAGGAGCAACTCTATTTGAAATTGTAAACCTTTAAAGGAGATAATGTATCTTGAAAGTGTAAATCTTTAAAGGAGAAAAATCTATCTTGAATGTGTTAACCTTCAAAGGAAATAATCTATCTTGAATGTGTAAACCTTTAAATGAGAAATCTATCTTGAATGTGTAAACCTTTAAAGGAGCAAATCTGTCTTGAATGTGTAAACCTTTAAAGGAGCAAATCTATCTTGAATGTGTAAACCTTTAAAGGAGCAAATCTATCTTGAATGTGTAAACCTTTAAAGGAGAAAATCTATCTAGAAAATGTAAACCTTTAAAGGAGAAAATCTATCTAGAAAATGTAAACCTTTAAAGGAGAAAATCTATCTTGAATGAGTAATCCTTTAAAGGAGAAAAGATATCTTGAAAGTGTAAACCTTTCCAGGAGAAAATCTTGAATGTGTTAACCTTTCCAGGAGAAAATCTTGCATGTAAACTTTTAAAGGAGAATATGATGAACATCTATCTTGAATGTGTAAACCTTTAAAGGAGAACATCTATCTTGAATCTGTAATACTTTAAAGGAGAAAATCTATCTAATGAATGTGTAAACCTTTAAAGGAGATAATCTTTATCGGTAATTAGTGGTTTTTCCCTTTGATCTCATCTGCCTGATTTTTTTAGCATCACGGACAATCCGTGATACAAGAAAATATCAGGTGGGATCACTTGATAAATGTGTCGTCATGCGATCAAATGTGACATAATTTGTGACGTCATGTGACGTTATTGTTCTGAAAACTTGTAAAAAGTGTGTTTTTAATTTCCGATTAATAGAATATTATATTCTTTCCTTTTTGAAACTTTCTACATCTAGTCTCGTATCAGACTCATTCTGCCGGACTCGTCTGAAACTCACCTAGATATAGATAGTAACAAAAAGGAAAGTACATTATATTCTATGTATGTGGGTGGTAAAGGGTTTTTTTCGTGCATCGTGTTGAGCAATTTTTATTTCCCGTTCAGCCGTGCATGGAGGTTCATCGTGCATCGTGTTCCTCTATTTTATTTTTCGTTCATCGTGATTATCATTTTTTTATTGGCCGTTCATCGTGATTATCATTTTTTATTGGTCGTTCATCCGTGCATGTACCCCCTCTTTACCACCCCCATGTATCGGTAATTCGCGGCTTTTTCCTTTGATGTCATCTGCCTGGTATTTTTTAGTATCATGAACAGTCCGTGATACAAGAAAATATCAGGTTGGAGCACTTGATAAAGATGACGTCATGTGATGAAATGTGACGTCAATTGTAACGTTATTGTATTAAAAACTTGTTAAATGTGTATGTTTTTTTAATCACCGATAAAAAGAGTATTAGATACTTTCCACATTTTGATAAATGATACTATATACATCTAGTATCTATCAGACTCGTCCTACCGGACTCGTCTGATACTCACATAGATATAGATAGTATCAAAATATTCTATATATCTTCAATGAGTATTTTTTAGAGGAGCAATATCTATCGTCAATGTGTTAACCTTGAGAGGGACCAAATCTATCTAAACAAGAGCGTGTCTAAGAGAAAACCAGGCAAAATCCAATTATTTGTCCAGATGCAATAATTTCACACTTACAAAAGAGATACATGTAGTGTAATTAAAACCAATGGCAATCCCTTCAAAATTTTTTTTTTTTGAAAAATTCAAGATGTCCAACCTACCGGCTTAATCAGTAAATCTGGGTTTCTTGGTAAAATAAGCAACACTGAACAGTGCTGAATAGAAAAATCTAACTTTTTGATTGTTTAGTTTTCCTGTTTTTTTTCATAATTCAGCTTCTTAATTCCACAAAAATCTTTAAAATCATAATTTCCATTACGTAGTACCAGTAGGGGGAATATTGGTCATTTTCCAAATTCTTCAATAACATCAAAATGCTCCATTTTTACTAATGTTTTGTCTTTTCTCTTGGACATTGAGATTGATCCTCCAAGATTGGTAATTTTGTTATTACCTTTATTTAACATTACTTGTTTATCAAAAATAACATTTTAAAATCAAATCTTCTAATCTATGCAAAAAATGTATGCTTTAAAGAACAAAATGGCAAAAGAAAATGCTTTGCAAATGAATTTTGGCATCTACTACAAGTCCACGAACCATGCCCCAGCTTTGGTAAGAAAATCTCATATCTTCAACATCTTTGGTTAGGATAGGAATATATTTTCTTCCAAACAAGAACCCTCTTTGACAAGTACAATGGCAGTTGCCTTGGTTACAACAGAAATAACTGAGGTGGATCCCAAAGAATTTGAGATAACTGATGAAGATTCATTACCGCGGGCAAAATTTCCCGGATTATTGCCCTGCAATATGCCTTAAATAACTGCATATGCATAGCAGAATATTTTGCTAAGGTATCAAAAACCCTAACGTGTTCTTATTCCAGAAGCTTGGACTATAGACCACTATTGCCCTGAAATATGCATGAAATACCTCTTTATCATCTTAAAAACAAATTTCATGAGTTAATATATCGTGCGGGCAATATTTCACGCGACATTTATTTATTTTCTGTTCTGCATTGATTTATTTCACATCCAACAGTTCGTTAAACTAAAAAATGGGCATTATTGTCAGATTGTAAAAAAATCTTGTTCATTGCTTTTTCCGATGGGGAATTTATCTTATATGGTAATAAATATAAAACCTAATTATTGACCTTATATTGCTCCTTATCTTTGTCTTTGTCTGAATAGATATGTTGCTTTAATAACTCGTTGGTCTTCTGTAACGCCTTCATCTTCTTGCCTGTATATTTGGACATTCTGTGTTCATATCGTATAGCATTCCATGCTCTCTGCATTTGAGATTCAAATTTCTTGGACAGTTCTTCAAATCGTTTGGCGTTTCTGTGAACTTTTACTATCTCTTTGATTATTCGTATCTGATTGTTACGAAACTTTTTGATTGATTCATTATTTTCCTAAAAAGAAAATATCAAGCATAAGTGTAAATATCAAGCATAAGTGTAAATATCAAGCATAAGTGTAACACCTTATAAACCCAAGCAGCCTGCAGTCTACAGATTGAGTTATTATTCACGAAACATATTTGCATTGGCACAATGTATGAAGTTAAAAAAGGTTTAAATTAATTACAATCCTACCGCTGCTCTTTCGGACTTGGCTCCTCAGAAACAGATGACTGTAACTTAAAGAGAAATAAAATATTATAAAACTAAAAAGTTAAAACGAAAGGAAATTAAATGAATTCTATTTCCATCAATTTTTTTCTAAATTTAGATAATCAAACATGTTTTGACAAGGGCAAAAATATAAAACATGTAGAAGCATACAGATGATATAAACGATTAAAATAATAAAGCTACAGTGACGTGCCAAGTCACTAACAAATCAACCAAATTACATTTTGAAGTCATCCGACTTCTCAGTCTATGAAATAAGCTAGACAAATGCTAGATTTCTTATCTCTGATCACTTAAATTTAGTAATAAATATATCAACACCCAGTTGAGTTCCTTGACCACAAACCCTATGGTGCACATATCATGTTACAGAATTTTTTTTGCAAAAATGAAAATATTTTACATGATTTCAAACATCACTTTGAAGTTGACAGTGTACATTTAATTGAAACCAATGTAATGTTTAACTTTCACTGTCTTTATGGCTATCATGCTGAGAGGTTACTGATTTAGCTGATGAAGATTGAGATAAGGAGGCTGATGAAAATCATCAGCTTTTCTCAGCTTGTTTCACAGACTGTTCTATGAAATTTGTTTCTATAGATTTGAATTTATTAGGGTTTTGCTCCGATTGCTGTTTTGTAGCTTAAGAATAGACACGGATTGAAAACAAAAAGATTTTTTTAAATATTTTTGACATCGAAGTTTTATTTTTTATTTGTAGAATGATTTTTCTTTGTGAAGGACATAGAAAAACTTTTCTTTATAAACAAATAAAATTCAAAATATCTTCTTATTTTATATTAATATGAAATCGATTGAGAAATGAAGTCGCAATATTTTTTTTAAAAAAAATCGAATTCGGTCGATATGTTAGGGAATTTTTTAGATGTTGCAATACTTTTGCAATTTGGTACGTCACTGTATCACTCCAAGGAACACGCGTATCGAGTCAGGTAATCTTTACTAACACTTTATATAGGCGAATAGAGTAAATATTTTTACTAGCATGTTAAGGATTTTTAATAACCCTTATTTATGTCGTATGGAAAGCCGTAGTGGATCTCCGCATTAACAATTTATTTACTATTGGTGTCAATTGGGAAATGTTTAAGTTCCATGCATGACTTGAGTTCGACATTCAATAATTTGACGAATCGAACGAGCGAAGCCTTAATGATTTTTTAAGAAAAGTTATTTCATTCGATTTGCTTTGATATTAGTATAAAGTTAATGCAATTGACTATAAGAGAAATCTTTTGCGGAGTTTAGTAAAAATTACCTGGATCGATTCGCGTGTTCCTAGGAGTGTGTATAATTCATTTTATTTTATTTATCATATCAAAGTTCACAATAAACCATATTGGTTATAGTTATTTCATGAACAGACATGAAAAGAAAAACATTAAAAAAAAACATGTAAAGTAAGTTAATTTTGAAATTGTTAGTGTGGTACACCAAAACCGAAGAAAATTGATGAAAACTTTTCTGAGATGTGTACTTACCGTGGTCTGCTGTATTCCTGCTCTTATTATATCCACTTTTGTCTTGATTTTTTCTGACGTTGATGTAAGTTCAGATACTTTGTCCTTTAGTGACAGTTCGAATGCTTTTAGATTTTTGAGTTCAGATTTCAGTTTTTTCGATGATGTTTTGAAGTACTTTGGGAAAGAACTCAAGCTCTTGTATGAATGGTTGATTTTATCTACAATTCTTGAAAACTTTTCTTGGTCTTTTAATGAATCACTTATTGTCTTTTGATTTTCTTTTATTTTCTTGAAGGCCTTTATTAGAAACTTCTTGAGGGTTAATATTTTTACGTTTGCTTTGTTATCAACTGATGCTAAATAAAACATGGCCTGTTTTACTTCCATCAACGATGAAAACAGCTTTTCAATCTTCATCTTTGCTTCCTGAAAAAAGTATGACAGTGTAAACTTCAAATGTTACAATACATATCTTATATCATGATCAGAAGTATAATCATAATATTCTGAATTAAGCTAATCCAAAGGACAAGGTAAAGGTACGGTAAGGGCCATATTTGGCCCCCTATTTTATAAAAAAAATTGTTTATGGAAATGCACTTCATATATTGAGTACAATGTTTCACATTTATGAGTATGCTTTCGATTTCCAATAGTATTCTCGATTGTTCAATTTTGTAGACATCCAAAACAGGGCAAAATCAACAAAACCGTGAAAAATGTTGATTTTTAGAGCTTAAATTGTTATTTTCAAAGGCCTCCTGCTACATGACCCAGGGATCTCTTAACTGATCTAGACTATAATTTAAGTGAATTAAAGAATTCAGTAACAAACTTTCTTGGTCAAGAAGGCGGACGCATCTTGAAATTGAAAAAAATGACCCAAAATGTGTCCAATTAGCCAATTTGACAAAAATCTACACATTTTGTTTGTTTTAGCACCCTGTTTTTCATCAATGAATGTCAGATAATATTTTTAAAAAAATATATTAGATCAGGTTTGTACATTCACTTGAACTTCTAAATAGCATAAGAAAATTTTTTCCATAACAATTTTGATTTTTTTAGTCATATGGGCCTTACTGTACCTTGTTCTTGAGATGGATGTTGATCGAGGCTTTTTACATATGAATTTAATCAGTACATCTATCATAATCATTATAAATTAATAATGCTTATGCTTCCTTTTTCCCCCCCTCTAGATAGAGGAACGTAACACAGAAAACCATTTTTTAAAATTTATCCTGTTTTTTTCATCTAGTTATAATTTGATGAGAATCCATTCCCTGGCAGTCCGTATGTCTGTTTTGAGTAACTGAACCTTGCCATTTTTTTTTTGTTGCTACCTAACTTAACACATTCGTTGGGAACTTACGTGAACGGTGGTACATTCGCTAAACAGTACTTTTTAAGTCAAGAATCCTATTCCATTGGTGTCTGGGTCTGTGTCAAACTATTATTGACTTGTTACTTGAAACCATTAACTTAAAATATTATGCTCCCCTTTGGTTTTAAATGCAGTGCAACGATAACCCTATAACAAACATTATTTTGGTTATATGCATGTATCCTAGTCCTGACATATTTTTTGATTGATTGATTGATTGATTGATTGATTAATTGATTGATGTCCCGTCGGCGATATTTCAGCCATAATCGGGACATTCCTGAAATGACAAATGAATAAAGATTATCATAATACAAAATACCAAAGCGGGTATAAAACGATGAGTGAATGAGTGAGCAAGTGTGTTGGTCTGCCCTATCAACACTATATAGGCTTATTAAAGGTATTAAACGATGAGTGAAGGAGTAAGCAAGTGTGTTGGTCTGCCCTAGCAACACTAAATAGGCTTTCCTAATTTTTCCACAAGTATCGATCTCTTATTGAAAAATTTAATTGTACACGTCGTTTTCTTATAGTGAAAGGAATATCATCACATCCTGAATTTTATGGTAATGTTTTTTATAAAGCTCACAAATTTAAAAGCAATCCAATAGAAATGAAAAATTGGCTTCAAAATTTATTACGGAAAGGATATGAATTGAATATTTTGGTTAAATCTTGAAATTTAGTGTTTTTTGGCAGAAATATTGATAACTTGATACTTGCTTTAATCGGTTTTGTGTGATGACACTTCACTAAATCATTATTGTTTGAAGTGTTGTGTCGGATTTAAAATCGATACGTTTGATTTTTTTACATCAGTCGATTGATGATTCTCAGCTAGCTGTCAGTAACAGCGAGTGTTCTATAGAGGTTTCCTTTACCGTCCTTTTGTTTGTTCTGGTTTTTGTCTTGGGTTCTCTCTAGTGGAATTAATCTTTGATCGATTTGATTTTTATTGTGTGTTTAGTTTTTGTGCTTTGTCTAAGAATATTGATAGGGGGAAGGTTGGGCCCAAAAAACTAGTTTAACCCCGCCACATATTACATGTGCCTGTCCTAAGCCAGGAATCATTGACAAAGCTTTCGTTTGTACTTGTCTATTTGATGTTTTCTGTTCCTTGTTTAAGAAGGGGGTCTATCCGTGACTATTTCAGGGCTGGATTTGAATTATATGCATTTTATTTAGACCATGGGCCAATTGCAGAACCGCGAGCAGTGCCAAATGGCCTCGTTGAAGGCTGCTGGTGGTTGTCCATTGTGATTTTTCTAAATTGCCGTTTATTTGTGGGCTGTGTCGCGTACACTTATTCTACATCTCATTATCTATTATTAAAGGTATAAAACGGTGAGTAAATGAGTGAGCAAGTGTGTTGGTCTGCCCTGTGAATGAGTGAGCAAGTGTGTTGGTCTGCCCTGTGAATGAGTTAGCAAGTGTGTTGGTCTGCCCTAGCAATACTATATATAGGCTTATCAAAGGTATAAAACGGCGCGTGAACGAGTGAGCAAGTGTGTTGGTCTGCCCTGTGAATGAGTGAGCAAGTGTGTTGGTTTGCCATGTGAATGAGTGAGCAAGTGTGTTTGTCTGCCCTTGCAACACTATATAGGCTTATCAAAGGTATAAAACGGTGTGTGAATGAGTGAGCAACTGTGTTGGTCTGCCCTGTGAATGAATGACCAAGTGTGTTGGTCTGCCCTAGCAACAATATATAGGCTTATTAAAGGCAATGTACATGAGGATAATGATAAAATGAACATGAAATAATGGTGAGAAATATGGGGGTGGGTGGTAAACCAAGGAAAAGTTAAAGACCAATGGGAAATGAAGGAAGTTGGGTACGGGCGGAAATTTAGCCTTCGTGGTGCACTACTTGTCAGTCCAAAAATCGCTTTTTGTGTGCATGAGGCGTGGCACAAGTTGGACCTGTATCATCAACGGTCAAGCTTTTCATGTTTTGGACCTTATAACTCCACAGAAGAGGACTGTCAATCTATTAACCAAGTGGTTTCAAAATACAAAAAAAAAATGAATCAAGACTGGTAAATAAAGATTCTATAGATGAACCAGATTGATCAGATTCTACAATTCAATACAAAACTTTTAATAAAAGCACCTGTGTTGTAGTCAGTGTTAGTCCCAATTGTTGTTCAGTTTACATGTTTATATTGATTTCCCATAAAAATTGTTTATAATTCAAAACTAGAAGGTGTCAGAGTGTCATTATGGGACAGTTTTTATCATTGCTATGGGAATACAAGAACAAAAGTCATGGCTTCCTCGCAGAACGCAAAATAAGTTGGTTTGTAAACAGGAAGCAGATAAGCGGCGGACAATAAATGGACTTTTGGTTCAAAATGAATGTGTGGGGATCATATAAAAATTTATTGGAGCTAGGGGGTGTATTTACTCATAGAGTTCGAGTTCGAGTAACAGTAAGAGTTCGAGTTACGATTCGAGTTCGACTTAAAGTTCGAGGTAGAGTTAGAGTTACGACTCGAGTTAAATTTGAGCTTACTCAAAACAGTGACTTTCATGGAAAAAAAACGAGTTACGACTCTCGAGTTTGATTTAGAGTTCGATTTACAAATCGAGTTCGAGTTAAGAGTTCAAACATTACTTTTAATCTTTTTTCAGATTGTCGGCAAATATTGTAAACATAGTATTTTCCACGATAAAAAAATTCCGACTTCTATATTGTTGCGATGTGGTAAATAACTTGCAAATGCATATGTTCAATAATTTGAAATTATTTAAAAGGTTAAAAAATAACAAGGTTCAACCAAAACATAACATTAAAATGTAAAAGTCAAAACTTTTAAAAGGCTTTATAACACCCAAGGACGGGAACAGACAATACTTTGAAATACTTTTGAGTCAATGTGCGGTACCGTACGAAAAAAAAAACCTTTAACAAAATGTTGATAAAGGGGAGCAAGTCTCTGTGCATTATTGAAAATGGCCTGTGTAAACGTGTTATGAGCATATTAATATGCGTCTTTTCTCACACAGTTTGATAAAACGGGAATTAAAAAAAATAAAAATAAAAGATAATGATCCAGTCCCACTATTACAAATGTATTAGAAACAAGTGACGGGCGTGTTCAAGGTTTTGCAACGCACTCTCTGACGATATTAGTGTGGCAGGTCCATAAAGTACACAAAACAAAACCCTTTCATAAACTAACATCTGTAATCATCTTAGATATGGAAATCAACATATTTATACGTTACCTGTTTTACCCTTGTCTACCCGTCCGTTCTTTCGTTCGTTCTCCCGTTATGTTCAATGCAATTATATGGTGTCAGAATCCATGTCAGACTTTGTTTAAGAAGAAAAATTGACATGTAAATATTTTTCCATTGTACAGAAGTGACATGTCGGTTTTTTTCTGTAACCGCATTATTAATATGCATCAGTACCTTAGTGTTTCAAACGCCGACGGGACATTAAACAACTAACAATCAATCAATCAATCAATCAATCAATCAATCAATCAAACTAGATTGTTGGTGACATGCAGCAGTGTTCCGAATCTAAATGATAAAGAAATTGCGCTTAAATAAGTATCCAACGCGTTTTGTAACTCGAACTCTTACTCGAACTCTAACTCGAACTCGAGTCGTAACTCAATTATTGACATGAAAATCAATGTTTCGTGTTAGCTGAAAATTTTTACTCGAATTTGATGATTACCTACACCTGAAGCTAGGTAGCCGAGTGGTTAACCTCACACAAGGGACACGGTTTCCAGGTACCAACCCAAGCTCGGTGGTTTATCGGACTTTCCTCCTCATAAGCTTGCGATCATGCGAGGATATATATAAATGCTCTTTGTAAACACATCATAGAAAGCGACACGTTCTTGGGACCAGACAACGCAGAGTACAAGGGCAAGGTATACATTAACTGTAAGATGGCAAATGTTATTTGTGCAATTAGATGCATGAAATGTCAAAAAACACTTTATGTCGGACAAACCTGGTTATAGATTATATCAACGCATGCTGCTCAATTTCTCGATGATTAGAACAAGGAATGTAGGGACCGACTGTTGCAGAACATTTTTATACCCCCACTCGTAAGAGAGGGGGCTATATTGCAATCACCTTGTCCGTCCGTCTGTCCGTCCGTAACAAACTTTCGTAACAGATTTCTCGGCTTCTACAAAAGGGATTGATTTCAAATTAGGTATACAGCTTTATCAAGATGAGTTGTGTCGTGCCTCTCCTTTCCAGGTCAGTCGCGCATCCGCTTCCTGTTTTCTGAGCCGACTTAGACTTTTTAAAGGGTAAAATATAGACAATTTTTCGTAACAGATTTCTCGGCTTCTACAAAAGGGATTGATTTCAAATTAGGTATACAGCTTTATCATGATGAGTTGTGTCGTGCCTCTCCTTTCCAGGTCAGTTGCACATCCACTTCCTGTTTTCTGAGCCGACTTAGACTTTTTTAAGGGTCAAAAATAGAAAAATTTTCTAAACAGATTTCTAGGCTTCTACAAACGGGATTGATTTCAAATTTGGTATACAGCTTTATCATGAAGAGTTGTATCGTGCCTTCCCTTTCCAGGTCAGTCGCACATCCACTTCCTGTTTTCTGAGCCGACTTAGACTTTTTTAGGGTCAAAAATAGAAAAATTTTCTAAACAGATTTCTTGGCTTCTACAAAAGGGATTGATTTCAAATTTGGTATACAGCTTTATCATGATGAGTTGTATCGTGCCTTCCCTTTTCGAGTCAGTCCCTCATCTACCTCCTGATTTCTGAGTGGCTGAGTGGGGGTATCCTTAGCAACCCCTTGTTATAGCCAGAATCACACGGTTGAAGACTTCACAGTGATATATAGAGATAGAGAAGATCTTTGGAGATGAAACGAACAGAAAAGTCAGGGTATCGTTTGGATAAAAAAATTAAAAACATTTCATCCGTCTGGATTAAATTTCGATTAATTTAATATTATGGTAAAACTCGAAGTTTGAGATCTTCACTTAACTAGATAGCTCCGATAGCTCTAATTTATTCCAATTCGTTCATATTGTAACTTTTTTTCTTCTTATAACGTTGTCACACGCCTTTACCTTTACCTTTACCTTTCCTTTGAAATTTCTTACCTTTAGCTTGTGCACATGGTCTCGGATTCGTTCTGCATGCGATCGTAGACCCGCCAGGAGTTTCTCGTTTTCTAATCTATACTGCAAACTTTGTATCTTTTCTAAATCTAGTTTTGAAGGTCTTATTCTGCTACCATGTTTTTCTAAAAAAAAATATACCATAAATTTAAACATTTCATTGAGGCAGTGTCGATTCGTTCGGCATGACGAACAAATAACCATAACAGTTTGATATGAATCATGTATCCATGCTATGTATATATAAGCAAGATATTATAATACTTTAATTATGTACAACATTAATATAGCTGACGCAGCTTCGGATAAAGCTTTTTGCGTTCATTTAGTATCTCAGTTGGAAATTGCTGGCTTATACCGAACGGGGTTCCTCTGAGTCTATGTGCATTCTGAAGTACCAGTTCTAGGTTTCCGTAGTAGAAGCGGGCAACAATCAGTCTAGCGTTGTTTCTTCCGCGACGTCCGAATCTGTGCACATTGCAGAATTCTATAAAGTGCTCGAGTCCTAGTTCCTTACTCTTCCAGAACACCTGAGTTCACCTTCGTTACGACTAGAGTTCGCGTTGTTAATTGATATTTAGTAGTTTTTGTGTTTCCGTGTTTTATATGTTGTCTGGGTTTTTTTTGCCTGTTCTTGTTGGTGTTTACTGGTTTTGTCTCTGCCTTTTCAGACCTTTGACATTCGGATGCCCCATTGGTACCTCTGCTTCTTGATAAAGGAAGCCTATTATACTGTTTTCGCAGTTTTCATTGGGCGTGTGACAGATCTATACCCGAAAATATAAGATTGTATTTCATACTTCTGTACTGCAAGTCTACTACTATGTCTTGTTACTCGCCTCCAACTGCTTAATCATAAAATGGTGTATCATAATTCGCGTATTTTTTAATTTACTTTTCGGCACCATCAAACATTTTGCTTAGGCCCTGGCAAGTACAAATTCTTTACAGTCTGAAATTTTTGTCGTATATTTCTGTTGTTTTGTCTTCTAATGAATGACACTGTTGGAAACGAGTAAAAAGTCTTGTCTCATATCATCAAGAAGCTTTCCCTTGTTTGTTTCTAGGTTTATTGTCATCATTTCTAATTCGCATTCAGGCCTATTCAGGTTTTCTAGGACTCATGATATGTGAGACATAGATATTGACCTGTGATTGGCTCAAGAGACAGGTCAAAGGTTATGATATATGTGACTTCATAGAAATGGTGATTGGCTAAAGAGACAGGTCAAAGGTTCAATTACAAATATACTACCATTCCCATTGACCAGATCGTGAGCTGATTTCAAGATGAAGTTTTCTAATAATCCAGGGTGTACAGGCCTGGCCTCGATGAATTAACTGTCTTAACTTTTTACAAAAAAAATATATTATATTAACGAAAATGGGCGATAGGACAAACTTTCCAGAATACAATAATTACAGTAAGAAGAACAGTTAAATACAACATAGAATTTACGTTTTTAACGAATCTTTTTAAAGTCCATCGTCCCAAAATATGTTTAACGACCGAATAGAAGTGCCTGTTGTTTTCTTTCAGTAACTTTCTAGTTTTGGGCTTTTTCAATATTTTAGGTAGAGCGCCTCTGATGAGTCTTGAATAGACGAAACGCGCGTCAGGTGTAGCAAAAACTTGATGTCTGGAACTTTGTTGTCATTTTAATTTCTAATACCCGTGAAGGTTGGCGCTGCTGGTGAAGTTTTAATTCCCCGAGGTTAGCCCGCTCCAGCACCAACACTTTTGTGTTGGAGAACACATCCCAGCTTTAAATTATCCGTTTAAATTTCAAAATTGTCTAAACCCTTAGGTTCTTCCTAACCCAGACATAGGTTGACCATCTTAGTTATAATTTGGTTCCCCATTTCGGTATTGTTGGTTTCATTGTTCTATGCTCTTCATAATCATATAGATTTTGGCTTTTTCAATATTTTTGGTAGAGCGCCTCTGATGAGTCTTGAATAGATGTCAGGCGTAGCAAAACTTAATGTCTGGAACTTTGTTGTCATTTTAATTTCTAATACCCGTGAAGGATAGCGCTGGTGGTGGAGTTTTCATGTAAGTGGCTTTTGTTTATTTTTACATAAAATAAAAACAAAAACAAACGAACCATAAGAAATGAAAATTTATATATTTCTGTAATCAGATGAAGATATTATCCAATTTTATAGCAGAAATCCTTCTTAAGAATTTTTTCCTAACTTATTCTGCCAAAATATGTTTACACCTAAAACCAATAACAAAAAAAAACAAGCCCCTCCCATTTCCAAGTTGAATGTAAGGGTCCTTAACACAGAATATTTTCGTGTTGAAGATTCTAATGAAATAACTTTATCCATTGCTTCCGATGGCTTGAACATCTTTAAGTACCACTTTTTATAATAACCATGCAAAAAGCGATTCATGGGTGGAAAGCCTACACCACTTTATTTTTGATATGTTACTCCTACTAGCACCCTGATTCGATATTTTTACTCATTTTCCATACAAGCGTTGGTCCTGAGAGAAAAAAAAATATACAGAATGCATTGGAAATTTGTAAGAAAGGGAGATAACTCTTAAAACTGTCAATAATATTGTAACAAAAAGGCAAGATTTCTCCCAGGACCAGACAGTTATGAGCAAATTGTTATTTATTTCTTATTTTGTATACTTTGTACTTTCTTTTGATAAAAATAAACCACTGTAGCCTTTTTATCGATGAATCACTTTTCTTCAATTTTGCATGATTCTTAGGTGGAGTACTACTTAACTTGTAAATGTTTGTCTTGTTTTAGGGATGGTGTATAGCCTTACCTGGTTTTGGTGTGTTCTTGACCTTAGTTGGTTGTTCTGCTGATGACCTGTCAGTTTTTGATAAGTAACAACTTTTGGTGGTGTTGACATATTTGAAAAATTGACATTTGATTGATTTCTCTGCTAGACACGCTTTAGCACAGCCTTCTACACTGGTTGCCTCCCTTCTTATGACACCGGGAATCACATTCAAATGAACATTTCCAGTAATCACATTGCTTGTAGAATAACTGTTTGTTCCTGAAACAAAAAAAAAACGAGAGACTGCTATCAACTACACTGAGCAATGAACTTAAGGGGGTACTTGCACCAAACACCAAAATTTTCCCGTCAATAGATTTTCTCAAAAATTTGTAAAACGATACATCAAGTGATACACTTTGAAAATTCAATTCGAAAAAGGCATGCTTCTGAGTTAGTTTTCGAGATAACTGATTCCGAAGGTTGACCTTTTTACATTGAAATGTTAAAGAAAGTTCAAAATTTTAAAGGAAAATTCTGATTTTACAAAAATCTTATCAATAGAATTTTGTAATTTTTTGATATTATATTGGGCTGTTATATTGCTTAAACTGATAAGAAGAAAAAGGGGAGCTTCTGAGTTAGTTTTTCAGATAAACACAAAAATATGTCAAAAAGTGGTCAAAATTTGCAAATTTACTAATAAATTATCTCCCTATGTCAAAATGCAGAAATATGAGATTCCGTAAGGTTTGAAAAATACTTTATAAAACAAAATTAACAAAATCAGGACAAAAATAGTGGTAAATTTTTTATTTCAAAAAATTGTTAATTCTTTGCTCAGATGATTAATCTTATCCTTTAATCTCAGCTACCTGTTTTACACTTCATTGATTTTTAAATTTCAATCTAGCTCGTGCGTAAATTTGCCGCCGGTTATCACTTCACTATTGGTTTTCATATGGTTTAGACGTGTAATTATTTACCCTCCCACCCACCCATTTTTTTTTCTTAATTTTATAATTTGGTAATAATCAGAATTTAGTCTTTTTCAGAATGTGTGTTATATTGATGATGTTGACTGTATGATATTGATGGATATTTATTTTCTTTGGACAGTTTATTTTGAAATATTTATGAACTTTAATTAATCAATTTGTATATATTTATTATTAATGTTGAATTTATTATTTTGCCAAAATATGATTATCAAATTGAATTTGTTTGTTTTTGTTTCCGGCCAATTTATTCACAAGCATGAGAATTTATAATGTTTTAAATCAAAACAAAGTTAAAAATACATCACTATAATTTTTTTTCATATAATTTTAAAATCTTGAACACCTTTTAGTATTAATTAAATGGTAGGTTTAAATTTATTTTTGACTGGTCATGTGATCACCTGCAAGTTCCCCCTTAATATTACCCAAACCATCTGTTCAGTTCTAATCCGTCACATTTTTCAAACTTTATTCCTCTTGCAAACTCCAAACATCTTCAAAGTAGGCTATCCTTCCAAATGAAAGAAGGTCCGGATATCCCACTGCCGGACACTTCCCAATGAAGGAAGGTCCAGATATCCCACTGCCGGACACTTCCCAATGAAAAAGGTCTGGATATCCCACTGCCGGACACTTCCCAATGAAAAAAGTCCGGATATCCCACTGCCGGACACTTCCCAATGAAAAAAGTCCGGATATCCCACTGCCGGACACTTCCCAATGAAAGAAGGTCCGGATATCCCACTGCCGGACATTGAAAAAAGTCCGGATATCCCACTGCCGGACACTTCCCAATGAAAAAAGTCCGGATATCCCACTGCCGGACACTTCCCAATGAAAAAAGTCCGGATATCCCACTGCCGGACACTTTCCAATGAAAGAAGGTCCAGATATCCCACTGCCGGACACTTCCCAATGAAAGAAGGTCCGGATATCCCGCTGCCGGACACTTCCCAATGAAGGAAGGTCCGGAAATCCCACTGCCGGACACTTCCCAATGAAAGAAGGTCCGGATATCCCACTGCCGGACCGCCCGGACAATTCCCAATGAAAGAAAGTCCAGATATCCCACTGCCAGACACTTTCCAATGAAAGAAGGTCCGGATATCCCACCGGAGGACACTTTTTTAGTTTCATGAATTCCATCAAGATTCTTGACGAAGTTTTGAATTTCAATGAATTATCAAAAGTTGGGGAAAATTGGTCATAAAAATATAAAAAAATGTCATATTTTTTTCTAAGAATAGTTGTCAAACCGGTTCTAGTAAATGCGCACTATTTAAAAGCGAAGGTGATCATGGTGATTGGTGATGTTTAGGCTAAAGAATAAAGAAGCATTAACATTAAGGTATATATGTGAATACTTTTCAATTTGTTTTATCTTAAAGAGCAGGGATCAAATAATAATATAATTATTATAATACTTTATTCCAAAAGCAATACAGCTTATAGGCTAATAAACATACAGTATGATATCTTCTATAGTATAATAATTATAAATATTAATACAAATTCATAGATATATATGGAGTATGAACCTTCTCAGCTAACAACAAATATTTACCTTAATGTAATATGAGACCCGTGCGGGTACCGGGTGGCGAATAGGCCCGCAGCAGCGCTAAGCTTGTCGGTAAAAGTCCACTAAAGAGCGCTCAGAAACCTGACATCGGGTCAGGCCGCTTTGCCCACAAAGCGACTGGGATGTGTGCCCAAGGTGGTTGAATGGGGCAGCCCTGACATCGAGAGATGCGGGGTCGTCAGGCGATAATGCTGAAAACCTGACCGCAAACCATAGTGATGCACCGTGTTGGGAAAAATGCCACGTTCCTCGCACGTTAAAGAACCTTGCTGCAGGTCTCGGTAAGAGTAGGACCCGTAGGATCCCCATGCAGGAGGCTAAATTGCCCGTCCCTACCCATCACTCCTTTTTCCAGTGGCAGTCAAAACTCTCCTACCCGATTGGCCTTGTGTCCCCATTTCTTCCACTTCATCATCATTTCATGTTCATTGTATCACCACTTTCATGTTCATCTCCCTGATATAGCCGAAATCGTGCTGCTTGGGAGTAAAGCAATAACTAACTAACTAACTAACTAATATGAGAAAGGCAGTGCCTAAATACGAGCACAGCACATGCAGCATAAATATAAGTTGATCAGTTTTGTTTACAAACCTTTCGAGTTGAAAAAGGCTTCCCCCCTACTCGAGCCCCATACAACATGAAACAGGCAGCACAGACGGATCCTCTTTTTTGCCTCATCAGACGGAGTTCTGCGTCTCAATTGAGGAATAAAATCGTTTAAAATTCAAAATACCCCATTCCCGAAAAGACGTGGACACTCAAAGTGTGGACACTTTTGATATCATGCAAGATATCTTCTAAAACTCGAGCTATGTGAGGTTCCCTAGCGGTTCCGAGTCACCCGAATGAAATGTTTTGTTTGAATCTTAATTATTTTGACACATAGTTTTGAATATTAAGCGTCTTTGTCTTGTAATAACATAGGTTTTGAATCGAAGTTGTAAAATAAGTTATTTTTATTTTGATCACTTCATTTTCTAGAACGTTCAGTTTGGGACAAGGTGCTTAGGGCGAATGAGCGTTAAAAAGAAAATGTAAAAAAATATTGTTTACTTAAAAAAAATGTAGTAACTCATCGTCATCAGAATAATTTTCTCCTTGTTCTTTATTTACATTGATGATTTTTGGAAGGCGACTAGCCAAATTAGAAATTATTTTCAAATTCACACCGGACCTGTATAAACTGTGAGAAGCATATCCGGACAAAAAAAATCAATATCAGCATTAGGCAAATTTTTCGCGGGAACTTCGGTTGCTGTGCTCGCTATTAAGTTCTTTAATATATTGACAAAAAGTAATTGATATTCATCTTCAATAGAGTTTATACAGTTGCACATCGTGTAGCATTTCTGTCGATATTATAAAATCGACCAGTTTCTATACATAAATTATGAGCATGTATACGATACTTGGTAATTAAATGCTTACCCAATCCAGGATAAATAAATATGTTTAAACTAAAGGCTTATCTATAATAATAATTTACAGGTTTATCTAAATGAAATGAATTAAACGACACTTTGGTGAATTATCAAAAATGAAACAGCTTCACAAACAAACTCTACACGTTCTAAATTCATTGATTAAAACGTCAATATTTTCTACATTAACTAGACATATTGAAAACCATATTTACATAGAATGTCTCTGATATGGCAACACCCTTAATTACACAAAAATCCTCACAAATCTCGTTTCATATCTTCTTCAAGTAAGTGTTCTCTCACTAATATTTCTAAAGTCCTATCTCTTCTTTGACTACTATGAAAGAGTTTATTATTCGATACTGCGAAAAGATATTTGAAAACAGTGTATAAATCATTTTTGGAGTGTAAAAATATCGCTCGATGTTTTAGATAAACTTCGTGCGTTTGAAGGTACTTGCCATACAGTTGAAAGCTACGATTTTTCTACTTTGTACACAAACCTGTCACTATCTTATTGAAAAACAATTTGAATATCTGGTTAAATGGTGTTTCGATAAACTTAAAAGTGACTATATCTGCTCTAAAGCAGTCATGTAAATTAGCACAGTACCGACAGCCCAAGGCCTGTAAAAACTCATTCGGTCTGGTGTTTTTTGTGACTTTCATCGTGTTGTCAGTTGTGATCGTGTTTATGAGTTGCAAGCAGCAAGAAATTATGCAGCTAAAACATCATAAACTTGCCTTAGGATACGGGGTAACAAAGCGGGAACCTTTAAATTAAGCCCACAGAGCTTTTTTTCGCAGTCCGTGAGTAGATATTAGGCCAGACAGGCGGACACCAACTAGTATTATTTATCAAATTTTATTTCTAACTGACTTTATTGTAGTGATAAAGAGTGAGTCACTCCCTTTTTGGCTGAAGTAATTATTTTTGTTTAAACTGTGGCCAACACAATCCATCTTGTTTAGCTGTTTATAAATTAAAACGTTTCATTTAATATTCAATATAATAAAGACCTGAAAATCGGGGAAAAAACATTAAAAGACGAGAAGAATGGCAGCCCTGCCAGTGCATTTGTTGCTTGCGTCCTATGAAATGTTGTCCCATATGTACCATTAGTTTTTGTTTGTGACAAAAATGTGTTATAATTAATATGCAGTTTTAAACGATTGAAAAATAAATGAGTAACATGTACCACTAATGTATGGAAAGTTTGTACTAACTAAAGCATTTATATTTTTGCAAATTAGTTTTTCTTATGATATAAAATGGAATCGAAACCAGACCATGAAGGAATATGAAGTAGACTATAATGAGTCCATGACCAGTGCTCGATAACTACCAGTGCTTGATAATTTAGTTTAAATCAAACATTTTTGACACTATTGCAATATTTTTGTTTGTTTAGTTGGAAATACATAAAATCTACACAAATGACAGAAAAAAGCACCAGAAAAGTTCCATCCGGTCGTACAATGGACGTTCATAATATTTAAACATGGAAATACTGTGAAATTCTACAATTTTGTCGGTAGGGTAGTTCGCAACCCTGAACCTCGGAAGCAGTTGGTCCTAATGATTATTTCTTGCCATTTTACAACAAAGAAAAGTAAAAATTCTAACACAAGTGATTGAAAAGTTTGCATATTTCAAATTGACCCTGGTAGGGTAACATAGCAATTTCGGCTTTTTGGCGAATAGACTTCCAAAAGGGGCCATGTTAGAACAAATAAACATTTTGAAAATTCTTCTGTGCTCATGATTTTGTAACAAAAATGACTGACAAAGAGGTATAAAACAGGCTTCCATGGAAAGCTTTTGCATAAATTAGAAATTTCCGGAAATGTTATAAAAATTATCGAGCACTGGTCAGGTGAGTCTATATAAATTATCATAAAACAAAGAAGCATAGATGTACATATACCAAATATTAATAAATGGGGCAATCAAATAATTGTTTGTTTTGTTGTGGTGATTTCATTATTAAATCATCAGAATATTTACCTTTTAAATACCATACTAAAGAATCTTGGGGCAGTTTTTTTTTTTTATTTATTTTCTTGGATGTAAATGCCAGATTATTTATTTCAAACTTTTTCCAGGCAAGAATATTTAATTTTTAAAAACTGCCAGGCTACTTGGAATCAATGGTCGTCCCCTAACAGGAAAAAATATCCAGGAGTCCGAGTTGTCTGTTGCGAGATATATTAGCGGCCGTGCAAGATGAGCAATGGTAGACATGTCAAAAATGATTTACGATCTGTCTGACCGAATGTATTTTTTTTTTTTTGGCTTTTCTCTCTTTATGTTCAACAAAAATTTTCCTAATTTTCTGTCTGACCGAATCACATTTTGTCAGTTCGGTCAAACAGTGACAGACACATTTCGCCATCATGTCTGCAATGGCTTAAAATACTGATCATTGGTATAAATTAGATTATATATGTTGATTTTAATTTACCTATACTTCCCAAAATACACAACAAAAGCTGTATCACAACCATTTTTGTTCTCTTATTTCATTTTCCATAAACGTCCATTTTGTATCACGCAAATGACGTCACGTGTACCGGATTCAACAAAATATCGAGACGATAATCGGTTTACTCTGAATGTTTTTCCGGATTTCAAATTAGTTTTTAGTATAAATAATATTGAAAAAATATGTAAAAGAGGGTGGTAGAGAGAAGCAGAGGTACCAATGGGGTATCCGAATATCAAAAGTCCGAAAGGGCAGAGACAAAACCAGTAAACACCAACAGGTACGAGACAAAAACAGACAACATGTAAAACATGGAAACACAAAATAACTGAATATCAATCAACAACGCAAACTCCAGTCGAAACAAGAGTGAACTCAGGTGCTCCGCAAGAGTAAGCAGTTCCTGCTTGCTATAGCACACCCGTAGGATTATTTTCGTGTAACGTTTTCAACGTTTTTATTTGCCGTGTTTTCGTGAATTTGTTTTTATTTCTCATGTTTTCGTGTTGACATGGTTGTACTTGCTCCGTTTTTGCCTGTATTTTATACCCGTGTTTCGTGTTGGGACAACCTATTTATCGTGCGTGATCACCTTTTCTTGTTTCAATAACTGGAACATGCTGAAATCGGTTGATATTCATAAAAACTTTAAATAATCAAAAGAATTTGATTGAATTTCACAATTATTCAAATTCATTTTACTGTGTTTCGTGATTGGCGATTTTTAATAACTCGTGCTTCCTTGTCGGCATTTTTAAGCACATGTGTTGGCATCCCAGTAATCTCTAAGTTCAGTATACCACTTTTGAATAAATTAGAAAAAACCACAATGGACAACCGCCAGCAGCCTTCAACGAGGCCATTTGGCACTGCTCGCGGTTCTGCAATTGGCCCATGGTCATCATGGCTTCAAGACAGCAATTCTGTCTAACATTTAAAAGTGAGTTTGTGGTGGAACCATATTTGTTACGTCTTAACTTGACTCAACGATCATATATTACAAAGCTTAGATTATCAAATGTTAAATTCCCTATATAGACAGAATGTTAGAGAAATATCCCAAGAGGCAATCGAATACGTAATAAATGTATTTCCGGAGAGATTGGCAATGAGTTTCATTATCTGTTTGTTTGTCAATCCCCTCATATACTTGAAATAAGGTTGAAGCATATTCCTCGATATTATGTCAACAATCCCTGTGAAACAAAAATGATTGGTTTTGTACCGACTTATGGTCAGCTAGTGTAACCAAGTTATGGACGTAATCAAGAACGAGTACCAGCAGGTGTATATGTGTCTTTAATTTCCCAGTAACTATGGTGAAAAACTGAAACAAATAAGATAACAATATTTACCCATGCTGGATTTCCCGGTATCAACGGCTTTAAAAAAGATGATTTTCATCACTGTTGGCACACGGACACCCCTTCTAACTTTGCAGCTCACCATATCCATTCTATATTATATCAATTACTTTAAAGACTGTACGCAACACCAATTATCATATATATACTTATATTACTATACCAGTTGCGACCCATTCTCTATCTTTCTCTCCCTACCCACCTAATGTTCATCGTGTACTGTGTTACAACCTTAGATTGTCTACGAGGAGGCTTAACTAGGCAACCGAAAACTAAATTTTTTTATCTAGCCTAGGTGGTCTAGTGGTCTAGGGCGCTGGACACAGTGCAGGCGAAGTTGTCATAGATGACAGAGTATGGGTTCGATTCCAGCTTACATATTTTTGATGAGGCCATAAAATTTTCCACCAAGTTTGTTTCTAAGTTGCTTAGTAAAAAGAGCTTTTCTTGCAACACTGTCAAAAAGCCTTGCGAAAAATTATTACCATACAAATATTTGTTTATTAAAGTTTTCAAAATAAAGATATGATCACTATTCCTATATCCCGATTTGAAAACACCTTGATTGGGACTTACTAAGTTATGTTCTTCGAGAAACAAAGACGACAACTGGATATATACACATATGCCTCTGTAAATAATAGAATTTATGGATTGTTTTTGTTGTTGTTGTTGTTGTTGTTGTTATACTCATACTAAATGAAGAATTCAACAAGTTTCGCAGTCCCCTCATTTCTATCGTGCCCTCCCCTTCAATGTAAACCCATATTATCCTCGCTGTAATTTGAATATATTGACAGTTTCCCTATCAATACGATAGATCCGCCCACATGTACAGTAATCACTTCCTTCCTTGAAGGGTTGAAGTCAGGAGAGTTTTACATCAGATCAGAAATGGCTCGCTTAGCTGACAAACAATCCGTGTTCGAAGCGTATGAAGACGTTCGGAACGACGAAACCCAGACCAACTGGTAAGTTACTCCTTTTTGTGTTTAATTAAGCTGAAAATTGAAAGAATCTGGAATTTTAAAAGGTATTTTGACCTTTGACTTCAGATAATCACATGACATTTTTTTATCTTTTATGTTTTTTATTTTATTTTACTTTTGTAGGTTGGTTCTAAGTTTTGATGAGAACAATGATATTGTGTTAAATTCTACTGGCGTCGAGTTTGAAGAATTTCAGGCCAAATTTACAGGTATTTTTAAAAATCATTGAAAAAGGGCATGCAAATTAAACTAATGAAAAAATATTTTTAAAAAAGAGAATTCAAAATTTTATTATTCTCACCATCGGTTGTTTTTCAAGTAAAATTTCAAATTGGAAAGATGAAATTTATATAATATTATTATTTGATCATAGGTTTAAAATCTCATTTGAGGTAGATAATTTCTGTCTGAATCATTGTCCATTTATAGATAACTATTATCATAACCTGTAGGGTAAATCGGGGTTACGTTTACATTAATTAAGAGCTTTAATAGCCGGGTCATTATCCATGGCGTTTTGCTTGGCTGTGCTTTTAATTTCCGCCTTGTGTAAAATACTATCCTTATATGGTATGGTATAAAATTTATCTTTAATAACAAATAGAATAATAATACAAGGTTACAAGTAAGAAAGGGGATGTTTCATTTAAATATTTATGATTTCAATGTCCATTTAGCCGACTATCATGTCGTTTCTAGCAATTTTATTTTGTATATGAAGAGGTCCGGGCTACCCCCATCCCCGGCGCTCCTAACGTACGCAGTTTTTCTTGTCACCTTTCTTTAATCCGGCCAAAAGTGGCTTGATCCAAATCTGTGACGAAGTAAAAACATACACAAAAATGTTCCAAATTTAAATTACAACCTAGTATAGTTTCAGATCATCAAGTAACTGCAAGAAAAATTTCCCTGGTGCAAATTTTTTAAATATATTATTAAAAGCCTGTGTATATGCAATATACAATAACCAACTCGTATAAAACACGCGTAAATCCTAAGGGTTTCCGCCTTTTATAAGTACATCCTTTTTGTCATCCGTTCTACAATGATAATCAAACTTTGTAATCAGATTCAAGATTTAAATTGTCGGCATTTTTATAACAAGTTTTAGCCTCCGTGTAGGTACGAATGCTGTTAACCCTTGAAACAACAATGTAGATTAAAGTCTCCACTTACCATCACAAGTTCCCCTATGCATTCATATTTTTTTATTCATGGTCACCATTTGAACTTTTCTTGTAACTTTGAGAATCTCCCATCTTACCGACTAGTCTATAAGTTGGTAGTACGAGACTGAGACTCTCCCATCTCACCGACTAATCTATAAGTTGGTATACACATGCCATAGTACGAGACTGAGACTCTCCCATCTCACCGACTAATCTATAAGTTGGTATACACATGCCATAGTACGAGACTGAGACTCTCTCATCTCTGACTAGTCTATAAGTAGGAATACACATGCCATAGTACGAGACTGAGACTCTCCCATCTCGGCGGCTAGTCTATAAGTTGGTATACACATGCCATAGTACGAGACTGACACTCTCCCATCTCGGCGGATAGTCTATAAGTTGGTATACACATGTCATAGTCTCCCATCTCGGCGGATAGTCTATAAGTTGGTATACACATGCCCATCTCGGCGGCTAGTCTATAAGTTGGTATACACATGCCATAGTACGAGACTGAGACTCTCCCATCTCGGCGGCTAGTCTATAAGTTGGTATACACATGCCATAGTACGAGACTGACACTCTCCCATCTCGGCGGCTAGTCTATAAGCTGGTATACACATGTCATAGTACGAGACTGACACTCTCCCATCTCGCCGGCTAGTCTATAAGTTGGTATACACATGCCATAGTACGAGACTGACACTCTCCCATCTCGGCGGCTAGTCTATAAGTTGGTATACACATGCCATAGTACGAGACTGAGACTCTCCCATCTCGGCGGCTAGTCTATAAGTTGGTATACACATGCCATAGTACGAGACTGAGACTCTCCCATCTCGGTGGCTAGTCTATAAGTTGGTATACACATGCCATAGTACGAGACTGAGACTCTCCCATCTCGGCGGCTAGTCTATAAGTTGGTATACACATGCCATAGTACGAGACTGACACTCTCCCATCTCGGCGGCTAGTCTATAAGTTGGTATACACATGCCATAGTACGAGACTGAGACTCTCCCATCTCGGCGGCTAGTCTATAAGTTGGTATACACATGCCATAGTACGAGACTGAGACTCTCCCATCTCGGCGGCTAGTCTATAAGTTGGTATACACATGCCATAGTACAAGACTGAGACTCTCCCATCTCGGCGGCTAGTCTATAAGTTGGTATACACATGCCATAGAACGAGACTGAGACTCTCCCATCTCGGCGGCTAGTCTATAAGTTGGTATACACATGCCATAGTACGAGACTGGCACTCTCCCATCTCGGCGGCTAGTCTATGAGTTGGTATACACATGCCATAGTACGAGACTGACACTCTCCCATCTCGGCGGCTAGTCTATAAGTTGGTATACACATGCCATAGTACGAGACTGAGACTCTCCCATCTCGGCGGCTAGTCTATAAGTTGGTATACACATGCCATAGTACGAGACTGACACTCTCCCATCCTACCGACTAGTCTATAAGTATGAATACACATGCCATAGTACGAGACTGAGACTCTCCCATCTCGGCGGTTAGTCTATAAGTTGGTATACACATGTCATAGTACGAGACTGAGACTCTCACATCTTGGCGGCTAGTCTATAAGTTGGTATACACATGTCATAGTACGAGACTGAGACATTCCCATCTCGGTGGCTAGTCTATAAGTTGGTATACACATGCCATAGTACGAGACTGACACTCTCCCATCTAGGCGGCTAGTCTATAAGTTGGTATACACATGTCATAGTACGAGACTGAGACTCTCACATCTCGGCGGCTAGTCTATAAGTTGGTATACACATGTCATAGTACGAGACTGACACTCTCCCATCTCGGCGGCTAGTCTATAAGTTGGTATACACATGCCATAGTACGAGACTGAAACTCTCCCATCTCGGCGGCTAGTCTATAAGTTGGTATACACATGCCATAGTACGAGACTGAGACTCTCCCATCTCGGCGGCTAGTCTATAAGTTGGTATACACATGCCATAGTATACGAGACTGAGACTCTCCCATCTTGGCGGCTAGTCTATAAGTAGGAATACACATGCCATAGTACGAGACTGAGACTCTCCCACCTCACCGACTAGTCTACGTAATTTGGAATGAAGTATGTAGATAGATATGACACAAAATCACATGATAGCTACTGAAATTATAGAAACCACATCCCAACATTGTATATTAACTCCGCTGTCGGTAAAGCAATTCCTGTAATCACGCTCGGCTCCACATGCGATACAAAAGCTGAAGAGCTAACAATTGCAGCTAATTATAATAAAAATAAGTTTATTTACCAAATCAAGGGCCCTGGAAGCTTAAGAGGCATACAAAACATAAATTACAAAGAAAGATTGTGGTTTTGGCTCTTTTTCTTTCTACTATTATGTTCTAACCTATTTATCATAAAAGAGTTAAAACTTAATCTCTTGATTTAAGCTTCTTGTTATTTAAAGAAGCCGGATTTTTTAATTGCTACCTTCGAGGTGGAAGACAGGCACTGTTCAAGCGAACCGGTCCTCTGGAGCAGTTAACACTGGTGGTGGTTTGAGATGAGCTTGACGACTCATGGCACATAGCGAATCTTTTGAATAAAAATAAAATTCGCTGCAGAGGGGCGTTCCCCTATAGTCACGATGCCCATTTTTTTTGAACAATTCAGTAGTCTATAATGCAAGTGAGGTATTGCGAAGGTCTGGGGTGTTTTTTTATTTGTATGTTTGTAACATGTCATGAGGTACACATACAGCAGCATCAATTTATGCAGCATTAAATGTTTTACAGTTTGGAGACATTCAAAGTTAAATCATAAAGTGTATTGAGGCATTGGATTGATATTCAACACGTTCAGCAGTGGACAGCAGTTGATGAAATCACATTTAGTGTTAATATTACAGCATCTTATTCCAATGCAGCTTACATAATTCCGATAAATGATCTTGGTCGTCTTTGAAAACAAACAATTTTACCTTTATTCGAGAAAGTACTAGATGAAGAGTTCGCCTTTTAATGATACCATTTTGTCCTTTTCAGATGAAGAGCGCATGTTTGGATACCTGAGGATCATAAGCGGGGATGAGATGAGTAAAAGAGCCAAATTTGTGTTCCTAGCATGGATAGGATCTAAAGTGTCAGTCCTCAAGAAAGCAAAGATGGCGACGGATAAAGCTGTAGTCAAGGAAGTTATAAGAGTAAGTCTCTAACCTAGTCGGTTACGTATACCCTATCCAGATTCCTGAAATTCTCTTTACCCAGATATTCAAACTATCTTACGAATTTTCATTATTTACAAAATGCATGTTTCTAACACTTAAAGCATAAAGTTTAGGACCTAAGTTATGACAGTATTACATATATATGTTACAGGTCATCTTGGAATCCTGGGCTGTTCTGAATCGTCTTAGGTCATTTTGGCAATCGTCCTAAACTAAAGGGGTAATTTGGAATCATACCAAAGAAATCAATCAGGGGAATCTGGAATCGCCCTGAATATTGGCAAATGAAAAAGGCTTTACTATAAACAAAGAAATGTCTATATCTTAATTTATATCCGCCCTGGTAATATCTGTATCTGAATCTATATTCGCCCAGTGTAAGTTGGAATTCTGCTTTGTCTTAGGAGGATATGGAATTCCAAAATGCCCTGGATTCCAAGGTCACCTGTAACCCATACACGAAGAAGTATAAAGCAAGTCTCAGTACTTACAAGAGTACTAACAATTACATGTATGCAGCACACATTTGATACATTCTCTTTGAAAGAGGCTGACAAGCAGCTAGCAAAATTATTTTTATTTGACAGTTTCGTGTCTAAGACAAATCGTATATGGGTCATATATTATTAAGACAAATCATTTTTTTTCCTTATTTCTTTTTTCAGAGTTTTGCTGTAGAACAATTAGTTACCGATAAAAATGAAATTAGGGAGCCCGCCTTACGATCAGCTGTAGCTAAAGCTGGTGGTGCTAATTACGGAACCGGAAGTCGATAATATTTGCATATCTTGTCAACGGGCATGTTGGTGTCGCTTGTAGCATTCGCTTTAAAATGCGACTTAGTTCAATCGGATAAAGGAGAACACTCTTGATCATAATTACATTCGACATCTTAAACGACAGTGACTTGTCTCATTCCATATTTATATATTTTATAAATTTATACACTTTATTTATTTTACATAAATAATTGAAAAGCACGTTTCAGTTTTGTCAGGACCAACATGGAACATGCATTTTATTGATTGCCTGTTCTCTTTAATGATAACATGTCCCATTATCCCACTCCATCGTTTGTTTTCCCTCTTTAAAGACCTATCCATTATTAAAGGTAGATCGCCAAAAGCAATGGTATACCTTAAATGATACACCAAACACCGCAGCGGCAAACTAAATCAACCTAGTAAATGTCACTTCATGATCAACTATAATCCTTAGAAATACGCCTAAAACAGCAGCAGCTAGCAAAAATCAACCAAGTAAATGTCCTAAAAACACTTCAACTTAAATCCTTAGAAATACGCCTCAAATATAAGCAGCTAGCTAACATGATTTCATATCAACCTAGTAAATGTCCTCAAAACACTTCAACTTAAATCCTAAGAAATACGCTTAAAACAGCAGAAACTAGCAAATATCAACCAAGTAAATGTCTCCAAAAACACGTCAAGTATAATCTTTAGAAATACGCCTAAAACAGCAGCAGCTAGCTAACATCGATCTAGTAAATGTCACCAAAACACTTCAACTATAATACTTAGAAATACGTTTAACACAACAGCAACAGCAACAACTGCGACAGCGCAGCAACCATAAACATTTGAATAGAAAATAATGAGATGTGTATACGCGACACAGCCAACAATCAAGCGACATTTCAGAGAAGCGCCACAATGGACAATCGCCAGCAGCCTCCAACGAGGCCAGTAGGTGCTGCCCGCGGTTCTGCAATTGGACCATGGTCTAAATAAAATGCATATAATTCAAATCCAGTCCTGAAATAGTCATAGATAGACGTCTGACCCCTTTCTTAAACAAGGAACAGAAAACATCAAAAAGACAAGTGCAAACGAAAGCTTTGTCAAAGATTATTGGCTTAGGACAGGCACATAATACGCCAAAATCAAACCCAGGAAATGCGCCTAAATATACACAACAATCGAAAACCTTACAAATCGAAATACGCCCAAAACATCAGCAATCATATGAAACTAGGAAATACGCTTGCAGGTTCAGCAACCATATGAAAATATCGAAATTTCTTTACTTAGCTTTTCGAGTGAAAAAGAGAATGGTATTGTTTGATAGATCTTCAGGTAACAGAGGTGCACCACCTTAGATCTTCAGGTAACAGAGGTGCACCACCTTAGATCTTCAGGTAACAGAGGTGCACCACCGTGAGAGGCTTAACCTGTCTTAGAAGATAATGAGATGTGGAATGAGTGTACGCGACACAACCTACAGTATTAACGATAATTTAAAAAAAAACACAACGGAAAACAGCCAGCAGCCTTCAATGTGACCTGCAGTCGCTGCTCGCTGTTTTGCAATTGGCCCTAGATTGAAAATAAACTACAAAGGATAATTTGTGCAACATCATTACGTTTATATAAACAATCAAAATATTAGATAGATTGTAGATCAACTGGTAAGAATATTGCCTCACCAGAAAATTGACTATTTACTGTCTAGACTGAATGACCCAGCAAAATGAACAAAAATCTTAATACTGCCTAAAAATCACCTTTTAAATTTGGTTTCAAAGTATTTTGATAATAACATTTTAGATCATAAAGGTTTGATTGTATTAAAGCCCAAGTGCGAGTTCTCCGTCAAAATACCGAAGGTTTATAAAAGAACAGAACAGATGACGTCACATCTTTAATGCTTGCGTCACACTATCCCGATTTAGACCCCGATGGAAACACGATTGTGGATATTTTCACAATCGGGACTGATCGTAACCAGATCGCGCTATTCGTATTGCCATCTTTAACTGTCGTTATTGCCATCTTTAACTGTCGTAGCACCTTCTGTGGAAATGTTCTGACATCGGGGTAAACTTCGTAGTGCCTCCGAAATTTTTTAACATGTTAAAAACTGCCGAAGGTTCGTGCGAAGGTCCTTGTTCGTGTTGTGTTCGTTATTCCATCCTTTCTATCGTAATGCCTTCGTGAAGGCATCTTATGATTTCGCGTTGCCTTCAGAGTGTCGTCGGTTTCATTTATCTTACGATGGCGAAACGAATGAAACAAAAACTTTCTAATGGTGGCGCGAAGGAAATACGATGTCGCGAAGACTTCGCTCTGTATTCGTATATCCATCGTTATTAGTGTAATGGCATAGAGTAGTGATATTGAGATGGAAACACGGCACTGGTCAAAGCAGTACGATTTCTTGGGTAAAAAATATTAAACCTGTCAAAAGTGCCTTATTGACAATTTATTTATCAATTTTAGTTGGGCTTTAGTTCATGTATGGCATATGTTACAGTGAATTGTTGAGAAAATTTAACAATTATTTATTGTTTGGCTTCATGCTTTAAAAATTTTTGTTTGGTTTCGTTTCTGGTTCGTTTTTTGTTTACATGGACACTTCAAGCTTCAGAAAAACCGGGATTGAAATATTCAAATAAATTTGATGAATATTTATAAGTCATGTGCAAAAAAGGTGCGCACAATTTTGAGTGCGTATTTTTCAGTTTTGAGTGCGTAGTTTTCATTTTTTAGTATGAAAATTAAAATTTTGAGTGTGTTATTTCGATTCACTTTTTTGAGTGCGAAATTTAAAATTTTGAGTGCGACATTTAAAATTTTGAGTGTATATTTTAACTTTGAGTGTGTAATTTGTGATGATATTTTAAATCATACTTTTGACGAGAACGGCGTGCCATACTCTCGCGTAACTTTCGTAGACTTTGGCAGAGCATCATTTTTCTTTGCTGCGTGGATATTCATTCTTTGGATATAATATACTTGTTCTGATCGACAACAGGAACATGCAGCGTCGGTATACCTAGATATCCATAGTTTTATTTTCATATATACAAATAATAAACAGCTTAGACAAATTGTAGACTGAACTATAATATTAAAAACGAAAGAATAATTCAATTTCAAAAGGCGTTACGTTTTTGTAACACTTTTTACATTTCACAATTTATTGCAAAACTGGTTTTAATATTTAACGCGATGCATGATTTGCTGTAATTTTTCTACATAGTTACAACATATACTTGCTGTTTTCAGATTATATGTACTTCGGTCAACTCACACAAGACACGAATAAGAACAAGATGAAGGCTCAAGCATTCTTCACTGGTTTCAAACTTAGAGATATATTTTTTAGCCGATGTGACATGTCGGACTTTAAGCTATTGATACCAAAATTCTATATGCAAGTTTTAGACTCGTGGAAAAAGGTAAAATCATGCTTTGTTCTGGACAACATCTTTGATATAAGGAAAGAATTTTTATGGTTCAATATCAAAATAAACAAAAAAAGCATTTTTTACAAATCGTGGTATAAGAGTGGTATTAAGTTCATTTAATGACATAGTTAATGAAAACGGTGAATTTTTGTCTCATTCAGACATATAGAGAAAGTATGGCGTTAAGGCATCCTTTCTAGACATTGTCTCCTTGAGAGAAGCCATTCCAAAGCCATAGAAAACCAAACTCTTATCGCAGAAATCTTCTATATTAAGCAAGTCTTTCAAAATTGTATTCAAAGTCAATGGGAAACTACTACCCATAAAATGCATGACATCAAATGATGTTCGATTACTTCTATTATCAAATAACAAACCTAAACCGCCATTTCATGAGAAATGGGAAGAAAGATTTAACATTGAAATCAGTGAAGAAAATCGGAGCAAATTTATCTTTTGCCTTATAGGTGCTCTATTGAAAGCAGATTACAAGCTTTTCAATATAAAATCATTTCTAGAATCGTGTCATTATTTGCTAGAAAAATTTGATATAACAAAACTCCAACACATGTCCAAAATGTAACGAAGTTGAAACTATTGAACATAAATTTTTTGAGTGTCAATTCATCAATACTTTGGAAAGAATTTTCAATTTGGTGGAACTCTATTTTTAACCATAGATTAAATCTGGCTTTAGATAGCATCATTTTTGGTTTTCTTAATTCTAAAAATGAATCACTAAATTATTGTATCCTTTTAGGCAAATACTTTATCTCCTATAAACATACAGAAGGAGTTATTCATAATATTAACATACATAATTATTTGTTATTTTTAAAGAAAAGATTAGTGGCACTCGAATTTATTTATTTACAGAAATACAAATTTGATGAATATAATAATGTTTGGGGTAGAATTACTGATTTTCTCAGAAATATGTAGATTTTTTGTCTCTCAAAATCTAAATGATTTACATTTTTAAATGTAGTTCATACTAATTTTTGTTATTGTAAAACTGAATGATGTACTTTTACATGTTATGGTTTAATGTATAACTAATACAAATGATATATTAAGGAAGATTGTATATGTAGAGAAAGCTTGTAATTGAACACAAAAATATAATAATAAAAAAAACAAGATGAAGTAAAATCATCTTTTTCTGTTCTATCTTAAAAGTCTCTACATAAATGTCTCATCTTCTCTTACTGGTCGACATCGGAAATAGCAGGGGAAACTTGGAAAGCCTTCATTTAACTCGTTATCCATACATACTAATCAGAAGCAGCTACGGACAATTTGTATAGACTAAACTTTATATAATCTTTATAATATACTCTTCGAAAAAAGTTACGCGTGGATGGGAAATTCCCCGCACGTTTAATGCAAATCCAAACAATTTCAAAATAATATTGCCGAGCTGTTCTGCAACCGATTTTCATGAAATTAAATCTAGTAAAACGAGAACGAAATAGAGATTGTTTGATGAATTAAGACCAAAATCCTAACTGACATTATGTAAAACAGGACCAATGTTTTTTACGAAACATTTTGGATTGATTTAAACGGGAAATTGATGCGTAAAATGTACACTTGAGTTCTACTTGCAATATCTTAGTAAGCAGCGAAGTTACGATATAACTCAAATCAAACAAATAAAATTCATTTATTTTTATTTTTATTGGTTTTTATTTTTCATGAAAATCGGCCTATGGACGGTTTTGAAATGGTGTGTGTTTGTATTAAACATATAGGAAATTTTCTACCTATGCGTAAATTTTTTTGAAGAGTACGTATACCCATCGGGATGCATCGTAAACCCATCGTTTGCCTTCTCATGGGGTTTTTGATTACATGATTCCCGTGCCATTTTAAAGGTGATTACTTGATTACAAGAGCAAATATTTAATGATTATTAGATTACCAAGGTTGAATTTTTGATTACTTGATTCCTATTGGGAAAAAGTTTTTGATTACATTTCTAAAACAATATATGATTATTTGATTACATTGGCAAAAAAATGCTGATTACTTGATTCCTGGTACCCCCCATGAGGAGCCCCCATCGTATGCTAAGCACAGCCACGTACAGCCATCGTATAACTTCGTTTCTCCTTCGGATCTATCTTGGTATGTGCTCCTTTTCTAATCGTTTAGTCATCGGTTCTAATCATATACCCTTCGGTTTTTATTTTGATTTTGGTAAGTTCGGGACTAACTTCGCACGAAGTTGCAATTTTCACATTCGCGTGTCCATCGTATGTCAAAATCGGGACAGTGTGACGCCAGCATTAAAATAAACACATATGGATAACTGACATGAAAACAAAGTTAATGATTGCACTATTACCTCATTACATGAATTAGTGAGGACCAAGAAAAGGCACTTTTTTATCGTTTCCGGGTTGTAAATTTGAAATTATTTCGGCACAAGTCAAGTTATTTAGTAGACACGTTGCTAATAAATGCAATTTTGGAAAGTTAAAAAATATACGAGATTTTCAACATGACCAACATATCACCCAGAAAGTCCACACGGAAGAAAAGTCATAGGAAAAAAGTCACAAGAAAAAAATCACCGAAAATGTCGGAAATAAAGTCAAAACCTTTGCACTAGAATTTTACTTAAAAAATGATTATCGTCAAAGGTTATTTTGCATTATTTTTACTAGGATAGCAAAACAATATTTATACATGGTAACATGGATTAAATAACTTATAAAAAAATGAAAAAACACAGTCGATTTCAGGCATACAATAAGCATTTACCTATGTTAATTTAATTTTAATCTACCATTTTAAGCATAAACATGGTTAAAAGACTTCAGTTTAACAGTATTCAAAGAAGCAAAGCTTATCTGATTTTAGTCATATTGAATTAGTCATGAAAGCCTATTGAAGCCTATTAAAGTATGCAAGATATTTAGCTTAAAACATCGAAAGCAACTAAATTCAGTTAAATCTAGAGTATAGAAGAAAATGAGATGTGGAATAAGTGTACGTGACACAACCTATATACAATATAAACGTAAATTTAAAACATCCACAATGGAAAACAGCCAGTAGCCTTCAATGTGACTAGCGGTCGCTGCTCGCTGTTTTTCAATTGGCCCCTGGATTGAAAATATAAACTACATCTGATTCAAACCAAATCCTAAAGTGCAATGAATTTTTAAAGACCCCCTTCTTGACAAAAAAAACAATTAACATAAATTCGACTAAATACAAACGTAAGCATTGATAAAGATTCCAGGCTTAGGACAGGCATATTAAAAATGTGGCGGGGTTAAACTAGTTTTTTTTTTTGCGCCAACCGGCTTCCCCCTATTGATAATCAATAACAAAGCACAAACTACAAACTAACACACAGTAAAAATCAAATCGATAGAAGTTCAATTCAACAAGAGGGTACCTGGGACAAAAGGACAACAAGTAATTAACGGGACGTAGAGATACTCTCTTTAGAACACTCGAAGTAACTGACAGCTAGCTAAGATGCATCTATCGACTGATGTAAAAAAATCAAGTAAGTCGATTTTTAATCCGACACAACACGTCAAACAATTCATGATTTGATGATGAATCATCACACAAAACCGACACAGTTGGCCGCTGTAAAGGTAATTTATTGTTTTTATCATTAATGGCTTAATTAAGATCAAGAGATTTTTTTATGCTTGTTAATGTAGCAGTGACCGACAATACCTGCGGGTTTTCATTACTTAAAATGGAAATTAAACGATATAGTGCGGTGACCAACTTCAATAAAGTCGATTATTAAGAGAGTTTAATTTCACTTCATAACATACAGCTGAAATTTTGCCCATTTGTAGAAAAATGATTTTTTTTTTAATTTAGCTTGGTCGTCAAAAAGTCGTACGGTGCATTTTTTTGCAAAAGTAAGTTTTTTGAGGAAAAAAGGAAAAATAATTCTACAAAAGTCGCTTTCAAAAAGTGTCTTTTTCCGATTGAAAATGTCAAAAATTCTCTGTTTTTAGAACATTTTTTACAAAAACCTTCATTGTTTTACATAAAAACATAAACCTATGGAGTATAAACTCTCTGACAAAAGCAATTTTGGATTCAAAACTCATAAATTCTGCATAAAAATCAGCAAACACCTACTTCCGTATTTCATTTATCAGAGATGCTACGATATTTTTGAAATTATGTATGCCGAAAACAGTATTTTAAGGCAAGAGCCTTAAAATCAAGGTGTAAAATTTCAAAATGCTCTTGTATTTATAAAGTATTCATTCATTTTCAAACATGACATGGATAGAAAAGATATGTCTATTTCACGGAAATTTCCGTTAATCCGACATGTTTTAGATACTAATCACCTTCTCAATAAAAAAAACATGTCGAGTGCACCCAAAACTCGATTACTTGCTTATGTATTTTGTTGATTTATTTGAAAATTCAGCTTTTTATCAGGTTAATAATTGTACATTAATGATAAAATACATTTTTCTAAATGGTCTGTCATTTATTATTTCAAAATAATATGTAAATAAAGTTTTAAATATCACATAATTTTAAAACAAAACCAAAAACGGCGAATGTATGATTTTTATTTGTGAAAAAGAAATTTCTCTGATTTTTACAAAAAAAAACTTGTTCTTAATAACGCCTATTGAATGTGAACAGTACCATAAGTTTTTGTCAACAATTGTTTTAATATTTAACTATGCGAACTGGTCTTTTACAGGCGTTAAAAGTTGTCACAAACAGAAAGTAATCAGTTTGTGTATATTGAAGAAGCTATCACTGCATAAACATACGTCCGAATGCAAGAGTTCAATTTAAGTACTTCTCTTTGTTGAGAAATTCACGTAGTTTTCGTCTCTTCCGTATTGTACTGTGTGTCTTCTTGATTTTGTTGCCTGGTTACTAGGATTTTTATATCCTTTCGTATTACTATATGTGATGGACACAACCATTAAATCTCAACGAGGACCCGCGTTTTGGTATTTGTAAATTAGGAAGTGATCTCATGTTATTTAAAGTCTTAGAAAAGTGTCTCGTTACCCACTGATACATGTAAACTTGTTCGTGTTGTCAGTGTTTTGTCAGTAACTGCGAGTGTTCTCAAGAGAGTTTCTTTACGTTTCGTTGTTCTCGTATAGTACTCTTATCTAAGGTTCTTTCCTGGTGAATTGAACTTTTATCTATTTGATTTTTAAAGTGTGTTATTTTTTGTGCTTTGTACAAGATAAACAATAGGGGGAAGGTTGAGCCTTCAAAACTGGTTTAACCCCGTCACATTTTATTTGTGCCTGTCCTAAGCCTAGAATCCTTGTCAAAGCTTTTGTTTGTTCTTGTCAACTATCTGTCTGGTTTTTTTTTATGTCCAGAAATGGGTCTTTCGTTGATAATCTAGGGATTTGTTTGAATCTTATGTATTCTATTTTCAGTCTTGGGCCAATGCAAGACAGCAAGCAGTGACCTCTGGTCATGATGAAGACTGCTGGCTGTTTTCCATTGTTTTGTTTTTTAATTGCCGTTTCTTTAATGTTGGTTGTGTCGCGTACACTTATTCCAGATCTCTTTATCGTCTATTTTTTTTCTTAAATGTCAGGCCGAATGTACATTTGGTGTTTGCAATTGTCTGCACCAATCCTAAATATCATGCAAGCCAAATTAACTGTCACAATACATGTTTTTAAATGCGTTTCCTTTCTTTAGTCATGGCACATACGTTCCAATTTAAAGCTAATATTTGCAAATATAGTAAGTCTGAAACGCCATAAATCTTAACTAGAATGATCAGTTCACATTTGTCTTTACTTGGTACAGGCATTGCAGTAGGTAGGTTAAACCTGGTCATCACAGAAAACAAGTTTGAAAAGTTAATGGCAAAAAAGCTTCTTGTAGTTGAGTATTCCAGTGCAAATACAGGATTCAAAATTAATCATCATAGGAGCAATGCCTTGAAGATCCAATTTAAAAATCAATCTTGGAAATTTGCATTAATACTCCTTAATGTCAAAGAAAAAAGACATACATACAAGCAGGCAAATGTTTTCATTGTCTACATATTCTTCCAGGGCCTTTGTATAGGTCAAAGTGTACTTTTGAAAACCAAAAAAAGCAGTTTATTTTTTATGACTGAAGTCAAGTTTTTTTACATATAAAATTAGTTTCCATTTTCCTTCAAATTTTTTTTCCTTTTTTTTAAATTCTGCAACTATAGTCAAATAATTAAAAACACTTTCAACACTAAGTGATAAGTATAAGTAAAGTTTGTTGTTTCATTATATTACTTGTATGATACATTGTACTTCATTTTTACTGACGCTGCTATTAACTAAGGGAGCAACCATTAGATTTTTATGGGGGTAGGCATGGATTTTTCTTCATCTTGCCTTTTTATTTTCGGAAAATGTACACTTTTTGTGGATAGAAATAATATGGTTGCTCCATAATACCACACTAGCTTTTCCATCATTTATGTTAAGTCTTTGAGATATTGAAAAACTTGAAAAAGCATTAAAACTGGCTATTTCAAGAAATGATTAATACACGTGACGTCGATGTGAAATACTGTCGTCCAAATGGCCTATGGAAATGTGTTATGTATATGTTTCAAATCTGCTTCAGAATTTAAACAACTGCCCCTTTCTGGATCGATCTAGAACATAAATGGCAAAAGAGCAAAAATAATATTTGAAAAAGATTGGTGGCTAAGAAAAAGCATAAATGAAATGCTTTTTGTTCGACAGAAACGAAAAAGCCAAATGTGTGTATTCTTTTCAATGCATGTACAAATGCGTTAGTGATTGTAAATTTTACACTGTAATTATTAAAAATCAATGTAAAAATTTTTTCATATGTAATATTTTAAACAAAGGTATTTTACTTTTACTTACATAAACCACCAGCGTGATATACTTTTTTGATAGAGTTATGATCATATATATCTGATGACCCTCCCCCTTTTTTTCTAAATAAACCTCTATGTTAGTGATTAACAAATCCGATAATTTCATGTTAAATGATGTATTTGAAAAATGTCTACTTCTAGTTTAAGATTATGCAAAAATTTAATAGTAAAATTGCAATAGTTCTGAACTTTTGTAAAAACAATTTTTTTTTGTAATTCACAAAGTTGTTTGGGGTACATGTCATTTTGTCCAAATTTTACGCTTTATGTTTAGTTTATGCTGATTTCCTTTTAAATGTTAAAAAAGGTGTGATATTTCTTGCACATTTTATCAAATTTAACATTTAAAAGTTCATGAAATTTTCTAGATAAAAAACTTTTAGGTGTCAAAATGACACAAAAACCCTCCCCCTTTTCAAAGGTATATATAATCGAGAAAGTTTATCTTTTACTTCGAATTGGCATGAAAATCGATACAAATATAGTCAAATATCAAGTCTAATTGGTTTGGTCGGTTTTGGTACCTCAAATATCTCTTCAATCGTAAGAAAATTGTGTTGATGCAAAAAGTTCAAAAATCACATGTTGACCTTTGACCTTGTTTTATGAAAATTTGCACCAATTTAGGTTTTGACGACCAATCTTATTTTGAAGAAGAGACAATAAGAAATCGAAAGAGGTATGATATAGCTGTATGTTATTCATGACGATTAAACTTTTTGAAATGTGGTCTTGGTCACCAGCCTAATAATCATCATCAAAATTGCCAAAATTTGGATTTTTTTAGTTACAAGCTCAAATAAGTTGATCCGATTAGTATTATGTTTTGTACATCTGCACAAAAAATGAACTTCATTTTCGACTTCATTTAATGAATATTTTCTACAATATCTCTCTGAATATTTTGGTACCGTCCTAATTCAGTTTGTAATCTATGGACAGAAATTCTAAATTTACAAAAAGCTTTTCCTTGGTTAGTATTACCAATGCATTTCAGTTAATTTTCAAACCCCAAAATGATCATTTACTTTGAGATTCACTTTCAATATTCTTAAATCTTTTTCAAGTAGTTTTTCTCTGAGAAATTTTTCAATATATTTATTAAATTTGTACTTCATCTGATCTTACTCCTAAATAATTTCTTAATTTGTCAGCAAATGTACACCAAGAAATGTGATTGTTACTGTATGTAAATATTTGCTACATTCATAAGCATCTTTCAATAATGAAAAAGCAGATGGCAGGTTTTCTAGTCTGTATACCAGTATCTTAAAAGATAGATTAGATTTAACAAAATCATACATAATGGAAACCTTCCTAGTTCGGACAGTACACCAAAATTCACACTTTGTTTATGAACACATAGTAAACATTCTTACATCCCAGCTCTTTTGATCTGTGCCGGACCATCCCTCTGAATTTATAGGTTCTTACATAAGTTCTTGGAAAAGACCGGCTGATCTTTCACGAGTGATAGAATTTTTAAGTCTTTTTGTGAGTGGATCGCAGCGGAACGAGCCAAAAGACCACAAAAATTCTATCACGAGTGAAAGATCATTGCCGTTTTCCAAGAACGCGTGTAAGTACCTATTTCTTCCATAATAATTATTTTTTTATATTCTGAAACCTTAGGTGGCGTCATTCTAAAAACCGAAAGTTTTAAATAAAATTGCATTTCATTGGTCAACATCATCGATCAATATCAGTACCGGCGGCTATTATTGGGTAATTGACCAGTGTGAGATCGCTGCACGTGCTCGCATCTCAACCTGGTCATCTCACACTGAAAAGAATCATTTACGGAAGAATAATAGGTTCTTACACGAGTCTTTATTGAAGATCAGGGATTTCTTCCACGAGTGTAAGAAATTCCGTCTTTTCACGAGTGGAGCGCAGCGGAACGAGTCAAAAGACGAAGAATTATTACACAAGTGGAAGAAATTCCCGATCTTCAATAAATAACGAGTGTAAGAACATATTTCTTCCTTTTTAACAGTGAAAAAAAAAATAATTTCATGAATGAATATAACGAGGTCAAAATCCAATTTGCATAGATTGAATTAATGTGCAAAAATTAAATTTGTATATATTTAGTTAGTGCGCGACCAATAAAACCGACAAATATAATCAATTTATTCATTGACCTTTCAACTTTTACGAATTACTTTTTTTTAAAGGTTTTTGATTGGTTGATTTCTCTATGACAGAAACAGTCACATGATCCTGTCTGTCATGGGCTGTCTGTCATAGAAAATAAACAAAAACGGAAGAAACCCTGTTCTTCTTTTTCAACTCTGTCATTCTGTTTCTTTTGTTTTTCAAAGCAATTTTTCTGAGAAATGTTCACTAAGTTCAACATAGGAAAATTGTAAAATCAACAACAAAATACATTTGAAGATTGAAAAATACATAATTCCCACTGGGGTTTGAACGAGGATTCTCGTCGTTCCAAGTCCACGTTCATATCCACTAGACCACGAAACCGATGCAGCCATTGTGTTAAAAATTTGTACATAAAGAATATTGAAGGGGCCCATTAGGGATTCTCTATATTATATAGTAAAAAAATGTTTTTATATTTGATTCTAAATGCACAGAATGTATTCTTATGTTTGTATTTATATTTAACATGACATACTTTTAAGGCTTGGATGTAAAATAGTTATTACATTTGGACTTGATGTGTCAGTAAGATCACCCCCATCCGGCCTCCGGCCGTCGGGTTGATCTGTTACTGACACACCGCGTCCTCATGTAATAACTATTACTGATTTAACCCCTTCCTTTATGAAAAGTACTATAGGATTGGGTTTGAATCATAGTGTAGTTTTATTTTCAATCCAGTTCCAATCCAATCCACTGGTCACATTGAAGGCGTCTGGCTGTTTTCCATTGTGGATTTTTTAAATTTTATATTCGGTAGGTTGTGCCGCGTACACTTATTCCAAATCTCATTATCTTCTATCATAAATAGCCAAAAATGCACTATGCAATAAGGCAAAAAAATGAAAATGCTGCAAAAATTTTATTGTTCATCCAAAGGTTTTAAAACTTGGTTGGGCTGTACACTGGGCCAGGCTCTATTGATACAGGTGGGGGTGGAAAGGGGGGACGGTGATACGGTGGCTGAAGGGGCGGGGAGCGGTGGCTGAAGGGGCGGGGAGCGGTGTTAAAATAGACGGGGGACGGTGGTGGAACAGGCGGTGGTAATCTAGCATGGTAGATGGTGTAGCCGTTTTTTAGATTTTTGTACATGCTTCATAATTGTGTCATTATTGATCATTATTGTATGTTCTTAATCTATTATGATACAATCTGCTTGCCAAAAGTAACATTAAGTGATGTTTTAATGCGCATTTTTTTATTCCCGATTTTTTATACGGACTGGCTACTATTACTCGCTACGAGTAACAATAAGATTTTTTTATTGTTACTCGCGTGACTTAAACGGGAGCGGTTTCCGGATACGGCACCTTTTCACTCCGGAATCTCACGAGTAACAATAAAAATTAAGATGAGGAACACTCGCCTTATTGTTACTCGCAAAAGGAAAGAAATAATACATGTACATGTAATGTCACAAAAATAAAAGCATTATAAATTGTTGATATTGTACATTTTATGAACAGACAATACACAGAAACTATTATCAAAAAGCTGCATTTTATCAAAAAGGTATTATTTTCCTTGTGCATTTCAATTTTTGCCGTAGGTTATAATAAGATCTATATACTATCACGGGCTCTGGCTCAAGAGTTAGTATTCATGCAGTGACTACTTTTCACAAAAGATCAATAAACTGATCTGCAATTGTGTGTGACGGATGCCTGGAATGGCACCATTTAAAGTGTCTGGGACTTAAGGCACCACCAAAAACAACCTATTGGCTGTGCCGAAAATGTCACAAAACAGCATGAATTGAATAAAAATGAAATAATTAATAATGTACATGTACAATAATGTCAGTCTATTCGTTTTGGTTACTTAAATGTCTAAACATTATCAAAAATAAACTCAATCATAGTTCTGTGATGTTTTTAATTTATTTCCTTTTGTGAGTAACAATAAGGCGAGTAATCCTAATTTTATTTTTTATTGTTACTCGTGAGATTCCGGACTGAAAAGGTACCGTATCCGAAAACCGTTCCCGTTTTAGTCACGCGAGTAACAATAAAAAAATCTTATTGTTACTCGTAGCGAGTAATCTTAGCTTCGGCATTTTTTTATAATATCGGAATCGCAAGCTACCAGACGATCACATCAAGGCACTTTTATGCTTTAGGGAACAACTCGGAAAGGGTGTTAGGCATAGAAGTGTAAGGTCATAAATTGTGATTCATAAACATTTTAATTTTGTGAACACTTTAAGTACAAAATGTTTACGTATTTTCACAGTGAAGAGGTAGGTTTTATGCCATAAAACTTGGTTCAACCCAACGTTTCCTTTGAATGCCTTTTCCAAGTCAGGACCATTGCGATCCTCCATTTCTTCGGTGTGCTTGCCTTGATTTGTCTTTTCCAATGGACATTTAAGCAAGCAACAGCTTCTCTCTATCTGCAATAGTTTTCATTCAATAGGCCAAAAACATGAAAAAACATTATTTCAGGGGCCGTAACCCTATAAGGGGTCATCTGACAACTTCGACCCTATGGAGACTTTTGTAGAGCTAAATAAGCTGAACATTTAAGCAAGCAATAGCTTTTCTCTATCTGCAATAGTTATCATACTATAGGGCAAAAACATGAAAAAACGCTATTTTTCACCTTTAAGGGGCTGTAACCTCTATAAGGGGTCATCTGACAATTTGGACCAAATGGAGACTTTTGTAGAACTTTTGATGCTGAAGCAGTAAGGTGGCATCAGATTTCATATATCTCTTATACTTTTTGATTTACAAGCCAAAAACAGTAGTCTGACCCCCTGGTCAATTTTTTACAACGGCGGCCATGTTTTTCGACGGATCAAAAATCCTCACGCAAGTGTTGTGCAGGATACCCTAAATTACCACCAGACCAAATTTGGTTTGAATCTGTTCAGTAGTTTCAGAGGAGAAGAAGTTTGAAAAAGTTTACAGACGACGACGACGACGACAGACGACGACGACGACTACGGACGCCAAGTGATGGCAATAGCTCACATGGACCAGGTGAGCTAAAAAGTGACATCAAAGCCCGAACACACAGTCGCATAAAGAAATATACATGTATGTCTGCGATATGTGGGTTAAATTTTGACATGTTTTACGAAATTATGAATATTAAATAGTGGATACATGTTGAAATAGAACAAACAACATTTCTTTAATAAACTGGTTTTTAGGCAAGCGCCAGCGAAGCCTTATGGAGTCTATAGAGTAGTGATGATTTTCGCGTTTTTTTTCAGTCTAGACGGAGTGATTTTCCTGCATCCAGTCTGGAATAAAATGCTTTATTTTGTATATTACTTTTCAATATGTGTTAACATGATATACACTTCTATAAATCTCCCATTTTTATTGGAATTTTATATGACCGGCACAAGTTTTATTTATTACTTTGCATCTTACATGTGGGACTATTTAGTTAATGGCGATATAATATACATTATGTATTCATCTATTACTTGATTTGTTCGTATAAATATTTCTGTTATTTGATTGGTTAATGCAAGGAAAATATCTTCTCCATTCATAAATTCACTATACAATACACATCTTTGGGACGAGTGCATTTTAATCGAAGGGGTGTTTCAATCGATACCGTTTTTACACGATACCTGTCGTGTTCATTAATTTAAATTTGAGGGCATCTGCATGACGATCCTTTCTTTTAATACTCACCAAAATTTATATTTCGCAAACATTTTGAACAATATACTTTAACAGAGAATAAATCTATTATACATGTTATAGTTCTTATATATTTCGCTTGCCTTTAAACGCTTTAGCGCTTTGATTTATGTATATCGTGGGCATTGTGTGCATTTTTGATACGCACAATCACTCCATATACATCCTTCTTTTTTCTAACGGTTTAAATTGATAAAGAAAAAGAAATCCGTTGTTATGAAATCTGATGGTTTATCTATAAGCTCTAAGGTTTTTCCTAGCCCAAACATAGTTTGATCTTAGTCATAATTTCTTTTCACGTTCGGCATTTTCGGTTTTATTGTTATATTACGCTCTTTACATTCGTATAGTGTTCGGAATTTTCAATATGGATTTTTTGGTAGAGTGCCTTTGCACGATGAGCCTTGAATAGACGAAACACGCGTCAGACGTATTGTCTGGATCTTTGCTGTAATTTTTATTTATTTTTACTATAATCAACTGCAACCATTTAACTAAAGTCATTAATTTACCGAAAATGGCTAGCGCATATTAAGGCAGTCTTGGTTGATAGACTGTCTAATATGGGTATCCTTGAAAATAGTGGCAGGTTACAGCGTAGTTTTCGGTCAAAGGTCATGATCATCTAGAGAATACCGTTCGGGGTAGATCGAGACTTGAGGCATTCGCTTGGAACATGATAACTATTTGTGGCAGATATTTGCGGCAAGTATCTGCCACAAATAGTTATCATGTTCCAAGCGTTTTTATCATGTTTTAGGGACCTTTATATAAAGTCTTATAAGGCTATGTTGTGAAAATAACTGACCACGGGTGAAATTATAGGGACGAGGTGCGGGGAGAAACTTCAAAGGGGGCGGGGAGCGGTGAGATAGGGGGCGGTGAGCGGGGAGATAGGGGGCGGGGAAGGGGGGAAAGGAGGCGGGGAGCGGGGATTCAATACCCCCCTTTCCACCCCCCCATACAGGTTTCAGCTGCCATGTTCATAGTTGCTATGGTAACAAAGGTTGACCATAAAAGGTCCAAAAATGGCCTTTTTCACCATTTGACAACCAAATTTTGCGCTTTGATCAAAAAATTATCAGCAAGTCCAGTGGTCCTCTGACTTAATTTTTTTTTTAATATGGCATTTGAAGTAATTTTGGGAGCAATTGCCGCAGTCCTAGGGGTTAAAACATTTTCCTGACGGCCGGGTTGGGGGGGGGGCATTACAACCCCCTCGACCCCTGACCAAAGGGGTCAGTCCCCCCTTTAGGAACATCTGAAATTCTTTATAGTCCCCAACCGCGCAAAAAGGTGCATGACAAATTTTTAGGCAGTGTAGTGGTTGTGGGTTCGGACTGGGAACCAGATCCGGCCGGAACCGGAAGCAGCCTCTTTGGTGAATGACAATATGATGAACAGACTTACAAATATATCTCAGAGAGCAATCCAACCCATCTTTAACTATCTACGCGTGCGGTAAGTTCGTATTGTCAGTAGGGTCAATCAGGGTGATTCACTTAACTGGCGCTGCGACTAAAACACGGGGAAAACACTCGGGTTTAGGTGTTTGATCCGACTGAGGCGGAGGGGTAACGTGTGGGCTTCAGTGAGACTGGGAGCCCAACTACCCAGGATTTTGAGCAAGGAGGAGATAGGGGTAGCTTCTGAGAGGAGCTGCCTTTATTGTTAGAGGCTTGGAATCTCGCTGGGAGTTTGATTCCAAGACTGAGGCGAAGTTGGACAATTTTTGTCGACTGGTTCCTAGTTGTTGGACGAGTGGAGTCAACTGGCAACCAGTCGGCAAACCGGAAGTACCAAAAACCAAAAGGTAAACAAGACAGTACCACGTACCCCTTTAGCGGTTTTCGGTAAGGGGGTAAGGGTAGTGTTACCCATCACACACCTTGACCCTCTCCAACGTGTTTACCCTTTGGGGCCCAGTCTTCGTGACAGACAGGGCCCGGATTTATTGTTGCTGCTCTTGGCTATCCAAGCAAACGTGCGGTATATTTGTTTTACAGATCCCACTCCATCGGTACAGATTGTGTGAATAAATAAAATTGATATTAGCTTGAGTTTTGAATATACCTGATTGTTGTGTGGAAATAAAATAAAAGTAAACAGTTGCCACCCACCCCTGTGTTTATTTACTGTGTATCAGTGTTACATCATGAACAGGGTCAACATCAACACCTGTTCAAGGTCTGATTTGATGAAGTTGCCAGGGGTTGGTCCAGTCATTGCCCGGCACATTATGAATTTGAGAAAAGAGGTGGGGTCCCTTCAGCCAGACGATTTATCCATGATCCCTGGGTTTCCATTCTTTCCAGGTATGTGGGACCTCATTAACTTCTCCCATCCAGGCCAGGTACAGGGGCCCTCAGCAAGGGACCTGTGGGGCCCAGGACATCCAGGGCCCCAGTATAGTGAAAACATCAACAGTGGGCATCACAACTATTTATTGGGCCCAGGCCATGCAGGGCCCATGGTTGTTAACAAGAATGGGGTAAATGCAGGTGAAGAGGTCATGCATGTGGGCCTGGGGCAACCGGGGCCCATTGGCATGGACCAAGAGGTAAGTTTAGGTGATATAGGTCGAGAGAGGGGCCCAGGTCATCCAGGGCCCTGCAGTGAAGAGTACATGAGCAACATGCTGTGCCCAGGTGGTAGTGGAAGACAGATGGGCCCCTGGTCCCATGATTCAGGATACAGTGACAGGTCCCCTTCAAGCGACCATCAGAGGTGGGGACCCGGTTCTGACCCTCAGGTGGGTCAGGGCCAAAGCAGACGAATTGAGATGTATGATGCTCCAACAGGGGGAGATTCACAACAGCTCCTTTTACAGCAAGTTCAGGATTATGGTCTTAACTTCCAATGTTATGGTCAGAGTGGTGCTGGCCCATCACACCACTGGGGCCAGAGCCAAAGATTTCAGCAGACGACAGCAACACCAGTGTCAAGGCAGGGCCAACAACGAGGGTGGTACTCTAGGGCTTCTACCATCCCAGTTGCGCAGCAGGATTGGAGGTCACCAACTCCAGCGTATGATGACCGGGCACATCCCCCTTTTATGAGACAAAGAGGGGGAGGAGACAGGGATGTGGAGGCACCCAGATTTCAGGAAATACCCAGGCGTACGCCAGGGAGGTCGACGAGGGTGCCCCCTATAGGATACTTCTCGGATGACAAGGTTGAAGAGGATTCAGGTTTGGGTTCCATCCTCGAGAACCTGAGATACAGTGGGAATGGCAGCTGGCAAGCTTTCTACATCAAGTTTGCCAGGTGTGCCGAGATTTGCAGCTGGGATGAAGACCGGTGTGTGGACCAGCTTTGTCTTTGTTTGGAGGGCAAGGCCTCAGATTACTTTGCCCTACTCATTGACAGCAAGGAGATGAGCTACAGCGAGCTGGTACAGAAGATGGACAGACGGTTTGGTTGCAGGGAGCTCCCCGAGGCTGCCCAGATGAGGTTTCAGAGTGCTCATCAAGCCCCTGACGAGTCTTTGGAAGGCTGGGCTGATCGGGTGTTAACCATGGCCACCAGGGCATTCAGGGAGCTACCTGATGACCACATGTACCAGCAAGCTGTTCTCCGCTTGTGCCAGGGCTTGGCAGACAAAGAAGTGGGAGTTGCTGCCTCTAATGACAGACCGGCCAGCATAGAACAAGCCCTTGACCAGATCAAATGGCACAAGCATAACCGCCAAGCCATCTACGGGAAGACTCCAAGGAGGGAAGTACCACAGATTAGGCAGCTTGGGTCCCCTACTATTAGGGACCCACCACAGAGATCTAGTACGGATGTCCAAGACGGCTTTGTGTGTCGAGTGCTACCCACAGCATCACACTCTAGAGCAGACTGCGACAGTCCCTCTCCCAGATGTTCATCTCCAAGAAAACGTGCTGAACCCTTGGAGGTTCCTGTAGTCAAAGTGCTATACCAGAAGCAGGGCCTGGAACCGTTAAACTACAACGGGCTCGCCCAGAAGGCCAGAGCGAGCCCAAACAGATACATCCAGGCCTAAACCCCACTCCAGATGTAGTTTGTTCAGTGTGGGATGAGGATCTAGACCTTTCCCAGCTTTTTGAGGACCAGTCGGATGGCAGAAGTTTGCAGGAGACACTGAGCTCAGACCCTTTTAACAGTGACTTGGCTAGGTCTCCTCCCATGAAGATGTCATCCGATGCTGCAGCAGTACCCTTGGGGGACTACCTCCAGGACAACCCCATGCTGAACTCGGAGTTTAGTTTTGTGGCCGCCCTGGATAGTGTGTACTCTCTGGTTTGTACCAGTCAGCGTGAGCCTGTGCAAGATGTCCATTCCAATTTCCACAACATAGGCTTGCAGCTAGAATCACCAACCGCTGGACACAGGCCCTTGTGGACTGTTCCTCCGATCTCCATCCAGTTGCCCGCCACCAGTAGCCCACAGTTCTATTGGCTGATCAGGACGAGCAACAGATTTAAGTCTGTCATTTCTGACATCATGCTAGGTCCTGGGGAGCTCATCCATCCCGAGAATCCAGAGTTCGGTTGGCTTGTTAGGGACAGTAGTAGATTTAAGGCGTATGGTACGGAGACCTCACTAGGGTCTCTGTGTCTAAGTGCGTTTGGTTTATGTGGGGCCCTCTCCAGGGCCCTGCCTACTGATGAATTATACACTGAAGAGATGACAGGGAATGTGACCCTTGCAGGGGCCCGTCATTTTGGTGGTGCAGATCCTGCTATCTGGATGTCTGTACAGTCTGGTGCACCTCAACCCAGGGGAAACAAGGAAGTTGATGGTTTCCCCTTGCTCCTAAAGGTGCAGACGGACGTCAGGTTTCTGTGGCTAGTCATGAGGTCTAGTCGTTTCAAGGTGCAACCCAACAGTAAGGGATACAGGCCCTGTTTAGGGCCTGACCCACCCAGGTCGTTGTAGTGTGATCAGCACAGAACCCTTTGTATATACGTTATTGTTTGCAGTTTGTTATCGATGTTTTTTAGTTTTTTTTTTTTCTTTTTCTGTATGTTTGATGTCCGAATGTCCGGCTGTTTAGGTGGTGCCCCTCCCCCTTTTCCAAAATTCAATAGAGGGGGAGGAGAGGATAGTGGGTAGTCTCCACTGAGCTTTGACGTCCAGGATGATGACGAGGAGATGCCATACCAGGGAGCTGTGACCGATGACCAGGAGACCCCAGTCCGAATTTTTGGAAATCCAGCTCACTCCCCCACCCAGGAGGAAGGCCAACCATAAACCAGGGCCTTTCAAAGAAAACTGGGGGGAGTGTAGTGATTGTGGGTTCGGACTGGGAACCAGATCCAGCCGGAAACGGAAACAGCCTCTTTGGTGAATGACAATATGATGAACAGACATACAATATATCTCAGAGAGCAATCCAACCCATCACGGCATATACAACGCGCGCGGTAAGTTCGTAACGTCAGTAAGTCAATCAGGGCGATTCACTTTAGCAGCATCTCTATTAGCTAAAGTGGCCTCAAACATGCTACATGTGTAATACTGGGGGATTCAGGGCTTTAGAGGCCCTCAAAGGGCGAGGGGGTCACCAAAATGACAGACAGGCGTCCAAAGGCGTCTATATAAAGGAAAGGGTTAACATGAAGTTTTTCACATGGTATGATTTTGTATATGCTTTCAGGATTAAGAAATGTGATTAAAGACCATTTTTGGATTTGATTATTATTTAATGAATATCAAAGTCTTTGAACAAAGAAAAGTTCTATATAAACTTATAATTTCGGTACATAAGCTACAAATTGAAATAGGGTGTTATTCAAAAACATTAAGAACCGCGGATAGCTTTTTGTGAAAATTGCATGTAGTTGTAACTCGAATGATCCAAGCCCTATCCGTCTTCGCATACTTCGGCGGGACAGTAAGAAGCGAAATATAACGACTGTATTATTCGGGTTAATGTAGTTGAGGATGAAACACATTTTTCATGTGTTTGTCCAAAATTCGAATCTAAAAGAAAATCTGTATTTGATCTGACAACAAGAAATTTCCTTATTTCTCTCATTTAAATAATGATAAAAAAAAATGTTTCTGTTTGTTTTTCTGCCTGACTGATGACCATAAATGTTATGTAGAATAATATTAGGCGAGAGTTTTTTTATTAGTCTCGGGACGCGTACAGGTTTGATATTTGATATTTTAGCAACACCAATCGGGATCGTTTGGGCGTTTTTACAAAAAAGTGCGTCGACATTGTTGTCAAATTATTTCTCTAAACAGATTAACTTGCATAAAAGTCTTAGGATGACTCAATATATTCAAGTAAGCGAGGACGAACAGGATGAGCCGATCGAGATACCAAGTGAAGAAAATGGCACCCTTCTGCTGTCAACATTGGCTGCTCAGTACCCAGGAGCATGTGGCCTAAAATACAGAAATCCATCAACTGGAAACTTTCGTGGTGTTAGATTACTGGATGGACTTCTCTACCCACCAGATAATAATTGGGGCGAACATATTTACGTAGTAGTATTTCCCAAAGGTAGCACTACAGAAATTTATCTTATCTTTATATTTATCTTTATACAGATTTAAAACACAAGACAAGTGACACATGTCATGCATGTACACATAAAAAATTAAAAGATATGTTTATATGATAATGTTATGTACAGTCAGGGGCATTAACTTAAAGTCACAGGATACGGTTACGGCAAATTTGGACAAAACCATAACAATAAGAAATTCTTAATGCTACGGCAAAGACGAAAATCGGAAACGGATGACGGGACGGAGACCGAATCATTTACGACCGTAACAACTGAGAAAATCATATCGAAGAGAATCGAATCATTCTATTAAACATATGAAATGGCTGAAAATAACAGTGTCGTTCTTTTGAAGATCTAGGATCCTCTCGATTAAACTTTGGTGTTTCTACATTATATTCAAATATAAAAGTATCTTTAGATAGCTGAATTTCTCGTACATTGTTTAATATTATTAGCTCACCTGGACCGAAGGTCCATGTGAGCTATTACCATCACTTGGCGTCCGTCGTCGTCGTCCGTTAACAATTTTTAAAAAATCTTCTTCTCTGAAACTGCTGAACAGAATTTCTTCAAACTTGATATGATTGATCCTTAGGGTGTCCTGCACAAAAATTGTGTTCGGTATTTTGATCCGTCAAAAAACATGGCCGCTGTTGCTAAAAATAGACCAGTGGGGTCAGACTACTGTTTTCGGCTTATAAATCAAAAAGTATAAGAGATAGATGAAATCTGATGCCACGCTACTGCTTCAGCATCAAAAGCTCTACAAAAGTCTCTATTGAGTCGAAGTTGTCAGATGACCCCTTATGGGAGTTACGGCCCCTTAAAGGTGAAAAATAGCATTTTTTCATGTTTTTGGCCTATGGAATGAAAACTATTGCAGATAGAGAGAAGCTGTTGCTTGCTTAAATGTTCAGCTCATTTAGCTCTACAAAAGTCTCCAAAAGGTCAAAGTTGTCAGATGACCCTTTATAGGGGTAATGGCCCCTTAAAGGCAAAAAATAGAGTTTTTGGCCTATAAAATGAAAACTATTGCAGATAGAGAAAAGCTGTTGCTTGCTTAAATGTTCAGCTCGTTTAGCTCTACACAAGCCTCCATAGGGTCGAAGTTGTCAGATGACCCGTTATAGGGGTTACGGCCCCTTAAAGGCAAAAAATGGTGTTTTTGGCCTATAGAATGAAAACTATTGCAGATAGAGAAAAGCTGTTGCTTGCTTAAATGTTCAGCTCATTTAGCTCTACAAAAGTCTTCATAGGGTCAAAGTTGTCAGATGACCCTTTATAGGGGTTATGGCCCCTTAAAGGCAAAAAATAGAGTTTTTGGCCTATAGAACGAAAACTATTGCAGATAGAGACAAGCTGTTGCTTGCTTAAATGTTCAGCTCATTTAGCTCTACAAAAGTCTCCTATGGTCGAAGTTTTCAGATGACCCCCTATAGGGGTTACAGCCCCTTAAAGGCAAAAAATAGTGTTTTTGGCCTATGGAATGAAAACTATTGCAGATAGAGAAAAGTTGTTGCTTGCTTAAATGTTCAGCTCATTTAGCTCTACAAAAGTTTCCATAGGGTCAAAGTTGCCAGATGACCCCTTATAGTGGTTACGGCCCCTTAAAGGCAAAAATAGTGTTTTTGGCCTAAAGAAAGAAAACTTTTGCAGATAGAGAAAAGATGTTGCTTGCTTAAATGTTCAGCTTAATTAGCTCTACAAAAGTCTTTTTAGGGTCGAAGTTGTCAGATGACCCCTTTAAGGGGTTATGGCCCTTTAAAGGTGAAAAATAGTGTTTTTTGCTTTGGAATGAAAACTTGCAGATAGAGAAAAGCTTTTTATTGCTTAAACATTCAGCTCATTTAGCGATACAAAAGTCTTCAAAGGGTTAACATTAAGACCAGGTAAGCGATTCAGGCTCCTGGGAGCCTCTTGTTTTCGAAGCGTTTTATTTATTATTTTGTTTGTAATTTAATAAAATCTGAAGGATAGTGAAAAATAAAAAATCAAACACCACGCGAACAGACTGATTAAACAAATTTCCTTATCGAGAGTTATCGGACAGCGGGCGTCCTGTTAAAACAGGAAATTGACCAATTTCAAACTGTTAATTAGTTGACCTGAATTTATCAAATTACCTTCAAATTTCACCTGAATATTCTCGAATCATTTTGCTATTTAACAGTACTAAATAAGATACTATAAGGTAAGATTTGATATGAAATGTATTAGATTTCCAAGAAGTCTTTTTCTAAGTTTGAATTTGCAAAAAAATGTACGATTGACTTTAAACTGTTCCTTTGGAAAAATCTGTGATAAAAATGAAAAGAAAAATAGACTAAACAAAGCAGCAAAATATACTCTTTCTAACGGTGTATATATTTCATATGTACGATTCATTATGGAAAAGTTTACTAGCTTGTAATGCAAGTGCCTATTTCAACAAGCCGAATCTGAATTTACAAATTAGCGCGGAGACGCTGTTATTTTGGAATTATCGTGGAGACATATCTCTTTAATTATTGTCTCAGGTAACAATAAGAAATTTCTTATTGTTACGGCACTTATTATTGAGGCAAATAGATATACAGTACACCAAGAGACATACCGTGACTAAACACTGTGATAGTGGTACACCACTCTTAGAGACATAACAAATATCTTTTTTTGTGGTAAAAGATTTAAAAAAAAAAATTTTGGAAATTGTTCTGTATATCCATTCCCTCTAAATGTAAAAAGAATTTTTTTTAAATCTTTAACCACAAAAAAGATATTTGTTATGTCTCTAAGAGTGGTGTACCACTAACACGATGTTTAGTCACGGTATGTCTCTTGGTGTACTGTAGGTCCATATAACGACGATATGAAATAAAGAGTTTATTAATTTATGCAATCCAAGCAGGCAAAAAATTCTAATAATATAAATTTAACTCAAAGTTATTTTTATAACTTATTGCACATGGAACACAACCAATAAGTGGTTTTCGGGTTTTGTATTTCTGGTGAAACCATTCAAGGCATCCATCACAGATGGTAACGATTTATAACAAGTTGTATGTCTACATCCATGACATCTATCTAGAGTTTTAAAGCATATGGTCTATGACTTAATTTTTTTCCCAAAACCGGAAATTTTGATCCGGTCCGTCCATTGTTTACAATCTTAAAGTGTTGAATAATTTTTTAGAACATAGCAGTGTCGGGACACTCACTATGGCAAACAATTTTATTCAACAAAGAGAGGAGCCCGAAGAATGTTTTCCAATACCAACTACCGATGAGCTGAATTTATTATTTTATTGTTACTTGATTAAATTATTATCAATAATAGCGAAAGAAGTTAACTATAAAATATCTTAACTATGGTAAATATCTTATGCCAATTTTATTGTCCATGCTGTAAGAATAAGTGCCGTAATAATAAGAATATTCTTATTGTTATGGTCATAAATGATTCAGTGTCCGTCCCGTCATCCGTTCCCGATATTCGTCTTTGCCGTAACAATAAGAATTTCTTATTGTAACTCTTACTATAACAAAATTGTTTAATAAAATATTAAATACAGGTAAATTCCCAAAGATTTGGAATATATCTCTATTGACATCTATATACAAATCGGGTGACCCAACAGACTGCGGTAATTATAGAGGAATTAGCATTTCAAGTTGTCTTGGTAAATTGTTTACTTCTCTTCTACAAAAAAGGATTTGTGAATATCTGGATGTTAATAACCTTTTAAGTATGAATCAGGGGGGATTTAAGAAAAACTATAGAACTGTTGATCATATCTTTATTTTAAGAACTATTGTTAATAAGTATATCCATAATTGTAAAAAGAAAGTTTATGCATGCTTCATAGACTTTAAGAAAGCGTTTGACAGCGTTTGGAGATCAGCTCTTTTCTTGAAACTGAAATCTAAAGGTATAAATGGGAAAGTGTATAATATAATTCATGATCTATACTCGAACACTATGTACAGCTGCAAAAATTCTTTTAAGTATAGCATGCCTTTTTTAGCCAACCAAGGGGTAAAACAAGGGGATAGCTTGAGCCCCACATTATTTAACTTATTTATTGATGATATTGGCAAATATTTTCATAGCGATTTATCTAATCCAATAAAAATAGGTGATATATGGCTTAATCATATGTTATATGCTGATGATCTTCTTTTGATATCTGAAACTCCTACTGGTCTCCAACACTGTATAGACTCTATTCAACGATACTGTTGTGATTGGAAGCTCACTGTAAACCTTAATAAAACAAAAGTGATGATATTCTCTAAAAGGAAAACAGATAAGAACACTTTACATTTTTACTATGGTCCTACAGTACACTCAGAGAGGATTGATTCTCATACTCTGATTTCAGTGTCCAGTGATTCACAGAGTTTCACAGAGTCAACTCTTAAAATTCTCCAAGTAATTTCTCCCACCTGGGAGAAATTTATTACCTTTTTCAGAGTATTTTGGAGTTGTTTATTACCTTGTGTATTTTAATCATTTTCACCTGACAAGAAAGACAGGAAATAGGTGCTACTTCAAAAGGTTTTCAAGGCCATAAAAAACTCCAAGCTCGGAGTAATTTATGACCCTTTGGAGGGAGTGCTCCTAAAACCCTCCTAGATTTTTATGGCTTTTCTTGGAGTTTCCTGGAGTCATTAAAAAATTTCCCTCCAAAATCAGAGTATAAGAATCAATCCTCTCTGAGTGTACTGTAACTCAGTTGAAATAGTTGACTACTATAAATATCTTGGAGTCTTATTTTGTTTTAATGGAAAGTTTAAAGATTCAGTATCTAGCCTATCTGATAAGGCAAGAAAAGCATATTTTGCTCTAAAATCTAAGCTACCTTTTTCCAATCACTTGTCAGTAAATTCCTGGCTAAAACTGTATAACTCTATGATAGCTCCAATATTAACCTATGGTTCAGAGGTGTGGATATCTGACTTTAAAATCAATTTTGAATTTCTTGAAAAAACTCATTTTGAGAAGACACAGAATACCATTATGAAAAATATTCTAGGGGTTCATGGTAAGTCTTCCAACACAGCAGTGAGATGTGAATTAGGCATGTTTCCATTATATATCAAATGCTATTCTTTAATGTATGGCTATTACTTAAGACTATGTAATATAGAAAGACAGTCTGGTGGTCCTTTAAATATACTTCAAGCTGCTTTTGAAACAGATAAAACCTTCACTGATAGTTCTTGGACACAGTGTTTGACTAAAATTTGTAAACATATAAATATTGACTCCATGGAGATCTCAAAACCTGTGTTTAAAACCAAAATACAAGAATTTTTTAAATCCAAAATATTAGCCGAATTTGCTAAGATAAAGAATGAATCTTCAGGTAAACTTTTATTTTATAGCAAAATTTTTACAGAATTTAAATTACAGGATTATTTGAAATTTAATGTCCCTACAGAAATGAGAAACAAATTAACAAAATTAAGAATTAGTGCCCATTCTTTGGCCATAGAATCAGGCAGATATTCAAAACCCAAAACCCCAAGACATGAAAGATATTGTAAATTTTGTAAAAACCAAGTGGAAGACGAAACACACTTCTTATTACTATGCCCTCAATATAAAACTTTGAGACTAAAACATACCTGTTTTAATCATGATACTAATAACAAAAGTGTCTCGGAAGAATTAATTTTAGATATATTGAATCCTAAATCTTTAAATAAATTAAAAAGTTTATGTCACTTTATAAGAGAAGCTTTTGAACAAAGGGACCATCCGACTGTCATAACAATCTAACTTTACAATAAACTATTATATATACGTACATATGTCATTTGGTAACAATTCTTGTTCTAGCGTTATGTATATCTTGTCTATTTGTAATCTTATTTGTATATGTTTCTTGGATCACGCCTCTATTGTGCTCTTTCCAATAAAATTATTGATTGATTGATTGTTACGGTTTTGCCCTAATCGTATCCTGTGCCTTACTTAAATGAGTGATCTTAAAATCACTTATTCAAATTCAAGTAGCATTTCAAAATGCTAAAGATATTTATAAAAATCTAAATTTACAAAAGATTTATTAAGCTTCCTTTAAATAATTTACAATATTATACATGTACATGTAGATAAAAGGCCCTAGATAAAATTAAGATAAGTTTTAATGCTAATGAATGGAAATTATTATTTGTACATTTTAAGAACACAACTTCATGTGTTCTTTATATTGGAGAGTGTTGTTCGCACCCCTAGTGTTCGTGTTGTTTGAGCGGTGTTCCTGTTACCTGGGAATACATTCGTTCTCTCAAGAACGACAGTCTCGACATTCCATTATCTAGATGGGGGGTGTGTTCTACCTTAAGTTGTACAATAAGACTCAAACTTCTCTCCATAACATTTTAATGAAGAACATTTTAATAAAATCACTGTTATAAGTGATTTATTTGTACTACTTGAACAAGTGATTTTGAAAGAGAGTAAACTCTAGCTTTTTAGGCAAAATAACTAAATATTACTTAAACAAGTAATTTAAAAATCACTAATTTAATTGAGGCCCCTGACTGATGTATACATTTTCAAAATACATATTGTACATTTACATACATGTATATTCTTTTTTGGTACATGAAGATATTTGGTATATACAGACAGTTGAGGTTATGGTCTACACAACTGACCCCATTTTCACGCTCCAGTGACTCTGTAAACTTAGGTCTTTTTCTAGTATAGGCAATTAACTTTTAAATAAAGGTAAAGGGCGTTAAACACCAACACACAAAAACACACCCTTTATAAATACTAGTTAAATTTTAGTACATGTTGTATGGACTCTCTATGTACAATTTATGCATAAATTTCTAATTTAAGACAATAAAAGAAAGGGTGAAGAACAGACAGAAAATCCTTCTGCTAAGACGAAGAAATTGGATAAGAAATGCAGCGATCTAATAGTATTAGGGTTACCATATAAGAGCACAGAAGAAGATTTAAAGTCCTACTTTTCAAAGTTTGGAGATCTTGTTTTAGCACAGGTAAGATTTAAATACAGTCCCTGCCACCACACTTGAAATTGTGTCCTACGTAAGTATAATTTCCCAAATCTTCCATTTTAACTTATAACCTTATTATAGGATTTGTTTAAAGAAGCTTATGTTTATATGTACATGTAATAGTAATTACATGAGGACATGATGCGTCAGTAAAGGATCGCCTGACGCCAATGACACACCAAGTGCAAGTTTAAATGTAATAACTGTTTTACATTAGACATGTTAGAATACATGTACATATCACCCTATTGGGCGACTTCAATAATTCTTTATGTACAATTTTTTTGCATAGAGTTTCCATCAGTTTTGTTCTCTTGTGGATTTGAAGGTAGACTTGGAATGGTGACCACCCTCGTTCAAATCCGAATGGGAACTGTGTTATTTTTCAATCTTCAAAAAAACTTTGTTGTCGCTTAGTGACGGTACACTTATTCCACATCTCTTTATCATCCATTTATAATTTTCCTTTGTCCAACTTAGTGAACATTTCTAAAAAAAAATGTTCTTTGAAAAACAAATTAAAATTAAAGGAACAAAAGAGTTGAAAAAGAAGAACAAGGTATTCCAAGGGATGATCGGGCTCAGATCCCCCTGTTAGAACAAAGGGGTTAATTATACCCCATGTAACTAGTTGTGAAAGGTACAAATGTATTATTTTTGCTCTCATCTGTCCATCCATTTTACCAGACATAATCATTTATCCTTTACTGAATTTTACAGTAGTCACAGCCCTTTGACTGAAAATGTCATTGAAATGACAGTTTTCTGAACTTTTTTCTACATGTTCTAAATGGTAATACAGATATTATGCTGTCAAATTACGGTATGGAAGTCTACTCAGATGGCCGAGTTTCCTTCTGTTTCAATTAATTTTACTGTAGTTATGGCCCTTGGACTAATTTCATTAAAAAATACAGTTTTGAGACTTTCCTTAAATGCTTAGAGATATTTTGCTGACTTTCAGGTTATATGACTCTATATAAAACAAATTGTGGAATTAACATTTAATATATCACCACTGCAAACAACCTGTAGAATAAACATTTGATAGGTCATCACTGCAAACAACTTGTGGAATAAACATTTGATAGATCACCACTGCAAACAACTTGTAGAATAAACATTTGATAGATCACCACTGCAAACAACTTGTAGAATAAACATTTGATAGATCATCACTGCAAACAACTTGTAGAATAAACATTTGATAGGTCATCACTGCAAACAACTTGTGGAATAAACATTTGATAGATCACCACTGCAAACAACTTGTAGAATAAACATTTGATAGATCATCACTGCAAACAACTTGTAGAACAAACATTTGATAGGTCATCACTACAAACAACTTGTAGAATAAACATTTGATAGATCACCACTGCAAACAACTTGTAGAATAAACATTAGATAGATCACCACTGCAAACAACTTGTGGAATAAACATTTGATAGATCACCACTGCAAACAACTTGTGGAATAAACATTTGATAGATCACCACTGCAAACAACTTGTGGAATAAACATTTGATAGATCATCACTGCAAACAACTTGTAGAATAAACATTTGATAGATCACCACTGCAAACAACTTGTGGAATAAACATTTGATAGATCACCACTGCAAACAACTTTTAGAAATAAACATTTGATAGATCACCACTGCAAACAACTTGTGGAATAAACATTAGATAGATCACCACTGCAAACAACTTGTGGAATAAACATTTGATAGATCACCACTGCAAACAACTTGTGGAATAAACATTTGATAGATCACCACTGCAAACAACTTGTGGAATAAACATTTGATAGATCACCACTGCAAACAACTTGTAGAATAAACATTTGATAGATCACCACTGCAAACAACTTGTAGAATAAACATTTGATAGATCATCACTGCAAACAACTTGTAGAACAAACATTTGATAGATCACCATTGCAAACAACATAGAATAAACATTTGATAGATCATCACTGCAAACAACTTGTGGAATAAACATTTGATAGATCATCACTGCAAACAACTTGTAAAATAAACATTTAATAGATCACCACTGCAAACAACTTGTGGAATAAACATTTGATAGATCACCACTGCAAACAACTTGTAGAATAAACATTTGATAGATCATCACTGCAAACAATTTGTAGAATAAACATTTGATAGATCACCATTGCAAACAACTTGTGGAATAAACATTTGATAGATCATCACTGCAAACAACTTGTAGAACAAACATTTGATAGATCACCACTGCAAACAACTTGTGGAATAAACATTTGATAGATCACCACTGCAAACAACTTTTAGAAATAAACATTTGATAGATCACCACTGCAAACAACTTTTAGAATAAACATTTGATAGGTCACCACTGCAAACAACTTGTGGAATAAACATTTGATAGATCACCACTGCAAACAACTTGTAGAACAAACATTTGATAGATCATCACTGCAAACAACTTGTAGAACAAACATTTGATAGATCACCACTGCAAACAACTTGTGGAATAAACATTTGATAGATCACCACTGCAAACAACTTGTGGAATAAACATTTGATAGATCATCACTGCAAACAACTTGTAGAATAAACATTTGATAGATCATCACTGCAAACAACTTGTAGAGTAACCATTAGATAGATCACCACTACAAACAACTTGTGGAATAAACATTAGATAGATCATCACTGCAAACAACTTTTCGAATAAACATTTGATACATCACAACTGCAAACAACTTGTGGAATAAACATTTGATAGGTCATCACTGCAAACAACTTTTAGAATAAACATTTGATAGATCACAACTGCAAACAATTTGTAGAATAAACATTTGATAGATCACCATAGCAAACAACTTGTAGAATAAACATTTGATAGATCACCACTGCAAACAACTTGTAGAATAAACATTTGATAGATCACCATAGCAAACAACTTGTAGAATAAACATTTGATAGATCACAACTGCAAACAATTTGTAGAATAAACATTTGATAGATCACCATAGCAAACAACTTGTAGAATAAACATTTGATAGATCATCACTGCAAACAACTTTTAGAAATAAACATTTGATAGATCATCACTGCAAACAACTTTTAGAATAAACATTTGATAGATCATCACTGCAAACAACTTTTAGAAATAAACATTTGATAGATCACAACTGCAAACAACTTTTAGAATAAACATTTGATAGATCATCACTGCAAACAACTTGTAGAATAAACATTTGATAGATCACCACTGCAAACAACTTGTGGAATAAACATTTGATAGATCACCACTGCAAACAACTTGTGGAATAAACATTTGATAGATCACCACTGCAAACAACTTGTAGAATAAACATTTGATAGATCACCACTGCAAACAACTTGTAGAATAAACATTTGATAGATCACCATTGCAAACAACATAGAATAAACATTTGATAGATCATCACTGCAAACAACTTGTAGAATAAACATTTGATAGATCACCATTGCAAACAACATAGAATAAACATTTGATAGATCACCACTGCAAACAACTTTTAGAAAAAAAACATTTGATAGATCATCACTGCAAACAACTTGTAGAATAAACATTTGATAGATCACCATTGCAAACAACATAGAATAAACATTTGATAGATCACCACTGCAAACAACTTGTAGAATAAACATTTGATAGATCACCACTGCAAACAACTTGTAGAATAAACATTTGATAGATCATCACTGCAAACAACTTTTAGAATAAACATTTGATAGATCACCACTGCAAACAACTTGTGGAATAAACATTTGATAGATCACCACTGCAAACAACTTGTAGAATAAACATTTGATAGATCACCACTGCAAACAACTTGTAGAATAAACATTTGATAGATCACCATTGCAAACAACATAGAATAAACATTTGATAGATCATCACTGCAAACAACTTGTAGAATAAACATTTGATAGATCACCATTGCAAACAACATAGAATAAACATTTGATAGATCACCACTGCAAGCAACTTTTAGAAAAAAAACATTTGATAGATCATCACTGCAAACAACTTGTACAATAAACATTTGATAGATCACCATTGCAAACAACATAGAATAAACATTTGATAGATCACCACTGCAAACAACTTGTAGAATAAACATTTGATAGATCACCACTGCAAACAACTTGTAGAATAAACATTTGATAGATCATCACTGCAAACAACTTTTAGAATAAACATTTGATAGATCACCACTGCAAACAACTTTTAGAATAAACATTTGATAGATCATCACTGCAAACAACTTGTAGAATAAACATTTGATAGATCACCACTGCAAACAACTTGTGGAATAAACATTTGATAGATCACCACTGCAAACAACTTGTGGAATAAACATTTGATAGATCACCACTGCAAACAACTTGTAGAATAAACATTTGATAGATCACCACTGCAAACAACTTGTAGAATAAACATTTGATAGATCACCACTGCAAACAACTTGTAGAATAAACATTTGATAGATCATCACTGCAAACAACTTGTAGAATAAACATTTGATAGATCATCACTGCAAACAACTTGTGGAATAAACATTTGATAGATCACCACTGCAAACAACTTGTGGAATAAACATTTGATAGATCACCACTGCAAACAACTTGTAGAATAAACATTTGATAGATCATCACTGCAAACAACTTGTGGAATAAACATTTGATAGATCACCACTGCAAACAACTTGTGGAATAAACATTTGATAGATCACCACTGCAAACAACTTGTAGAATAAACATTTGATAGATCACCACTGCAAACAACTTGTAGAATAAACATTAGATAGATCACCACTGCAAACAACTTGTAGAATAAACATTTGATAGATCACCACTGCAAACAACTTGTGGAATAAACATTTGATAGATCATCACTGCAAACAACTTGTGGAATAAACATTTGATAGATCACCACTGCAAACAACTTGTGGAATAAACATTTGATAGATCACCATTGCAAACAACATAGAATAAACATTTGATAGATCACCACTGCAAACAACTTGTGGAATAAACATTTCATAGATCACCATTGCCAAAATCTTGTGGAATAAACATTTGATAGATCATCACTGCAAACAACTTGTGGAATAAACATTTGATAGGTCATCACTGCAAACAACTTGTGGAATAAACATTTGATAGATCACCACTGCAAACAACTTGTAGAATAAACATTTGATAGATCATCACTGCAAACAACTTGTAGAATAAACATTTGATAGGTCATCACTGCAAACAACTTGTAGAACAAACATTTGATATATCACCATTGCAAACAACATAGAATAAACATTTGATAGATCACCACTGCAAACAACTTGTGGAATAAACATTAGATAGGTCATCACTGCAAACAACTTGTAGAATAAACATTTGATAGATCACCACTGCAAACAACATAGAATAAACATTTGATAGATCATCACTGCAAACAACTTTTAGAATAAACATTTGATAGATCACCACTGCAAACAACTTGTGGAATAAACATTTGATAGGTCATCACTGCAAACAACTTGTAGAATAAATATTTGATAGATCATCACTGCAAACAACTTGTAGAATAAACATTTGATAGGTCACCACTGCAAACAACTTTTAGAATAAACATTTGATAGATCACCACTGCAAACAACTTTTAGAATAAACATTTGATAGATCATCACTGCAAACAACTTGTAGAATAAACATTTGATAGGTCATCACTGCAAACAACTTGTAGAACAAACATTTGATAGATCATCACTGCAAACAACTTGTGGAATAAACATTTGATAGATCATCACTGCAAACAACTTGTAGAATAAACATTTGATAGATCACCACTGCAAACAACTTGTGGAATAAACATTTGATAGGTCATCACTGCAAACAACTTGTAGAATAAACATTTGATAGATCATCACTGCAAACAACTTGTAGAATAAACATTTGATAGATCATCACTGCAAACAACTTGTAGAACAAACATTTGATAGATCACCATTGCAAACAACATAGAATAAACATTTGATAGATCATCACTGCAAACAACTTGTGGAATAAACATTTGATAGATCATCACTGCAAACAACTTGTGGAATAAACATTTGATAGATCACCACTGCAAACAACTTGTAGAATAAACATTTGATAGATCACCACTGCAAACAACTTTTAGAATAAAACATTTGATAGATCATCACTGCAAACAACTTGTGGAATAAACATTTGATAGATCATCACTGCAAACAACATAGAATAAACATTTGATAGATCACCACTGCAAACAACTTTTAGAAATAAACATTTGATAGATCACCACTGCAAACAACTTGTGGAATAAACATTTGATAGATCACCACTGCAAACAACTTGTAGACCACTGCAAACAACTTGTAGAATAAACATTTGATAGATCACCACTGCAAACAACTTTTAGAAAAAAACATTTGATAGATCATCACTGCAAACAACTTGTAGAACAAATATTTGATAGATCATCACTGCAAACAACTTTTAGAATAAACATTTGATAGATCACCACTGCAAACAACTTTTAGAAAAAAAACATTTGATAGATCATCACTGCAAACAACTTTTAGAATAAACATTTGATAGATCACCACTGCAAACAACTTTTAGAATAAACATTTGATAGATCACCACTGCAAACAACTTGTGGAATAAACATTTGATAGATCATCACTGCAAACAACTTGTGGAATAAACATTTGATAGGTCATCACTGCAAACAACTTGTGGAATAAACATTTGATAGATCACCATTGCAAACAACATAGAATAAACATTTGATAGATCATCACTGCAAACAACTTGTAGAATAAACATTTGATAGATCACCATTGCAAACAACATAGAATAAACATTTGATAGATCATCACTGCAAACAACTTGTAGAATAAACATTTGATAGATCACCATTGCAAACAACATAGAATAAACATGTGATAGATCACCACTGCAAACAACTTTTAGAAAAAAAACATTTGATAGATCATCACTGCAAACAACTTGTAGAATAAACATTTGATAGATCACCATTGCAAACAACATAGAATAAACATTTGATAGATCACCACTGCAAACAACTTGTAGAATAAACATTTGATAGATCACCACTGCAAACAACTTGTAGAATAAACATTTGATAGATCATCACTGCAAACAACTTTTAGAATAAACATTTGATAGATCACCACTGCAAACAACTTTTAGAATAAACATTTGATAGATCATCACTGCAAACAACTTGTAGAATAAACATTTGATAGATCACCACTGCAAACAACTTGTGGAATAAACATTTGATAGATCACCACTGCAAACAACTTGTGGAATAAACATTTGATAGATCACCACTGCAAACAACTTGTAGAATAAACATTTGATAGATCACCACTGCAAACAACTTGTAGAATAAACATTTGATAGATCATCACTGCAAACAACTTGTAGAATAAACATTTGATAGATCATCACTGCAAACAACTTGTGGAATAAACATTTGATAGATCACCACTGCAAACAACTTGTGGAATAAACATTTGATAGATCACCACTGCAAACAACTTGTAGAATAAACATTTGATAGATCATCACTGCAAACAACTTGTGGAATAAACATTTGATAGATCACCACTGCAAACAACTTGTGGAATAAACATTTGATAGATCACCACTGCAAACAACTTGTAGAATAAACATTTGATAGATCACCACTGCAAACAACTTGTAGAATAAACATTAGATAGATCACCACTGCAAACAACTTGTAGAATAAACATTTGATAGATCACCACTGCAAACAACTTGTGGAATAAACATTTGATAGATCATCACTGCAAACAACTTGTGGAATAAACATTTGATAGATCACCACTGCAAACAACTTGTGGAATAAACATTTGATAGATCACCATTGCAAACAACATAGAATAAACATTTGATAGATCACCACTGCAAACAACTTGTGGAATAAACATTTCATAGATCACCATTGCCAAAATCTTGTGGAATAAACATTTGATAGATCATCACTGCAAACAACTTGTGGAATAAACATTTGATAGGTCATCACTGCAAACAACTTGTGGAATAAACATTTGATAGATCACCACTGCAAACAACTTGTAGAATAAACATTTGATAGATCATCACTGCAAACAACTTGTAGAATAAACATTTGATAGGTCATCACTGCAAACAACTTGTAGAACAAACATTTGATAGATCACCATTGCAAACAACATAGAATAAACATTTGATAGATCACCACTGCAAACAACTTGTGGAATAAACATTAGATAGGTCATCACTGCAAACAACTTGTAGAATAAACATTTGATAGATCACCACTGCAAACAACATAGAATAAACATTTGATAGATCATCACTGCAAACAACTTTTAGAATAAACATTTGATAGATCACCACTGCAAACAACTTGTGGAATAAACATTTGATAGGTCATCACTGCAAACAACTTGTAGAATAAATATTTGATAGATCATCACTGCAAACAACTTGTAGAATAAACATTTGATAGGTCACCACTGCAAACAACTTTTAGAATAAACATTTGATAGATCACCACTGCAAGCAACTTTTAGAATAAACATTTGATAGATCATCACTGCAAACAACTTGTAGAATAAACATTTGATAGGTCATCACTGCAAACAACTTGTAGAACAAACATTTGATAGATCATCACTGCAAACAACTTGTGGAATAAACATTTGATAGATCATCACTGCAAACAACTTGTAGAATAAACATTTGATAGATCACCACTGCAAACAACTTGTGGAATAAACATTTGATAGGTCATCACTGCAAACAACTTGTAGAATAAACATTTGATAGATCATCACTGCAAACAACTTGTAGAATAAACATTTGATAGATCATCACTGCAAACAACTTGTAGAACAAACATTTGATAGATCACCATTGCAAACAACATAGAATAAACATTTGATAGATCATCACTGCAAACAACTTGTGGAATAAACATTTGATAGATCATCACTGCAAACAACTTGTGGAATAAACATTTGATAGATCACCACTGCAAACAACTTGTAGAATAAACATTTGATAGATCATCACTGCAAACAACTTGTAGAATAAACATTTGGTAGATCATCACTGCAAACAACTTGTGGAATAAACATTTGATAGATCATCACTGCAAACAACTTTTAGAATAAACATTTGATAGATCACCACTGCAAACAACTTGTGGAATAAACATTTGATAGATCACCACTGCAAACAACTTGTAGAATAAACATTTGATAGATCATCACTGCAAACAACTTGTAGAATAAACATTTGATAGATCATCACTGCAAACAACTTTTAGAATAAACATTTGATAGGTCATCACTGCAAACAACTTGTAGAACAAACATTTGATAGGTCACCACTGCAAACAACTTTTAGAATAAACATTTGATAGATCATCACTGCAAACAACTTGTGGAATAAACATTTGATAGATCACCACTGCAAACAACTTGTGGAATAAACATTTGGTAGATCACCACTGCAAACAACTTGTGGAATAAACATTTGATAGATCATCACTGCAAACAACTTGTAGAATAAACATTTGATAGATCACCACTGCAAACAACTTGTGGAATAAACATTTGATAGATCACCACTGCAAACAACTTGTGGAATAAACATTTGATAGATCAATCATCACTGCAAACAACTTGTAGAATAAACATTTGATAGATCACCACTGCAAACAACTTGTGGAATAAACATTTGATAGATCATCACTGCAAACAACTTGTAGAATAAACATTTGATAGATCATCACTGCAAACAACTTTTAGAATAAACATTTGATAGATCATCACTGCAAACAACTTGTGGAATAAACATTTGATAGATCACCACTGCAAACAACTTGTGGAATAAACATTTGGTAGATCACCACTGCAAACAACTTGTGGAATAAACATTTGATAGATCATCACTGCAAACAACTTGTGGAATAAACATTTGATAGGTCATCACTGCAAACAACTTGTGGAATAAACATTTGATAGATCACCACTGCAAACAACTTGTGGAATAAACATTTGATAGGTCACCACTGCAAACAACTTTTAGAAATAAACATTTGATAGATCACAACTGCAAACAACTTGTAGAATAAACATTTGATAGATCACCACTGCAAACAACTTGTGGAATAAACATTTGATAGATCATCACTGCAAACAACTTGTGGAATAAACATTTGATAGATCACCACTGCAAACAACTTGTAGAATAAACATTAGATAGATCACCACTGCAAACAACTTGTGGAATAAACATTTGATAGATCACCACTGCAAACAACTTGTAGAATAAACATTTGATAGATCACCACTGCAAACAACTTGTAGATCAAACATTTGATAGATCATCACTGCAAACAACTTGTAGAACAAACATTTGATAGATCACCATTGCAAACAAAAACAACTTGTGGAATAAACATTTGATAGGTCATCACAGCAAACAACTTGTGGAATAAACATTTGATAGATCACCACTGCAAACAACTTGTAGAATAAACATTTGATAGATCACCACTGCAAACAACGTAGAATAAACATTTAATAGATCACCATAGTAAACAACTTGTGGAATAAACATTTGTTAGATCACCACTGCAAACAACTTGTAGAATAAACATTTGATAGGTCATCACAGCAAACAACTTGTTGAATAAACATTTGATAGATCACCACTGCAAACAACTTGTAGAATAAACATTTGATAGGTCATCACAGCAAACAACTTGTGGTAAACATTTGATAGGTCATCACTACAAACAACTTGTAGAATAAACATTTGATAGGTCATCACAGCAAACAACTTGTGGAATAAACATTTGATAGATCACCACTGCAAACAACTTGTGGAATAAACATTTGATAGATCACCACTGCAAACAACTTGTAGAATAAACATTTGATAGATCACCACTGCAAACAACTTGTGGAATAAACATTTGATAGATCACCACTGCAAACAACTTGTAGAATAAACATTTGATAGGTCATCACAGCAAACAACTTGTGGTAAACATTTGATAGGTCATCACAGCAAATAACTTGTAGAATAAACATTTGATAGATCACCACTGCAAACAACTTGTGGAATAAACATTTGATAGATCATCACTGCAAACAACTTGTAGAATAAACATTTGATAGGTCACCACTGCATAAACATTTAATAGATCACCACTGCAAACAACTTGTAGAATAAACATTTGATAGATCACCACTGCAAACAACTTGTGGAATAAACCTTTGATAGATCACCACTGCAAACAACTTGTAGAATAAACATTTGATAGATCACCACTGCAAACAACTTGTAGAATAAACATTTGATAGGTCATCACAGCAAACAACTTGTGGTAAACATTTGATAGGTCATCACAGCAAATAACTTGTAGAATAAACATTTGATAGATCACCACTGCAAACAACTTGTGGAATAAACATTTGATAGATCACCACTGCAAACAACTTGTAGAATAAACATTTGATAGGTCACCACTGTATAACATTTAATAGATCACCACTGCAAACAACTTGTAGAATAAACATTTGATAGATCACCACTGCAAACAACTTTTAGAATAAACATTTGATAGATCACCACTGCAAACAACTTGTGGAATAAACATTTGATAGATCACCACTGCAAACAACTTGTGGAATAAACATTTGATAGATCACCACTGCAAACAACTTGTAGAATAAACATTTGATAGATCACCACTGCAAACAACTTGTGGAATAAACATTTGATAGATCACCACTGCAAACAACTTTTAGAATAAACATTTGATAGATCACCACTGCAAACAACTTGTAGAATAAACATTTGATAGGTCATCACTGCAAACAACTTGTGGAATAAACATTTGATAGGTCACCACTGCAAACAATTTGTGGAATAAATATTTGATAGATCACCACTGCAAACAATTTGTGGAATAAACATTTGATAGATCACCACTGCAAACAACTTGTGGAATAAACATTTGATAGATCACCACTGCAAACAACTTGTAGAATAAACATTTGATAGATCACCACTGCAAACAACTTGTAGAATAAACATTTGATAGATCACCACTGCAAACAACTTGTGGAATAAACATTTGATAGATCACCACTGCAAACAACTTGTAGAATAAACATTAGATAGATCACCACTGCAAACAACTTGTAGAATAAACATTTGATAGATCACCACTGCAAACAACTTGTGGAATAAACATTTGATAGATCACCACTGCAAACAACTTGTAGAATAAACATTTGATAGATCACCACTGCAAACAACTTGTAGAATAAACATTTGATAGATCACCACTGCAAACAACTTGTGGAATAAACATTTGATAGATCACCATTGCAAACAACTTGTGGAATAAACATTTGATAGATCACCACTGCAAACAACTTGTAGAATAAACATTTGATAGATCACCACTGCAAACAACTTGTGGTAAACATTTGATAGATCACCACTGCAAACAACTTGTGGAATAAACATTTGATAGATCACCACTGCAAACAACTTGTGGAATAAACATTTGATAGATCACCACAGCACTTTCTTTGTTGAATATAAGTTTCATAGGCCAGGGTTCACCACAGGCTATTCAAGGGCGGTGCTCCCCCCTTCTTGAATTTGTTTCCCCCACCCTTGAATTTTGAGCTCCACCCTAAAGTTTGGCTTTATGCCTATAAACAATAGTTGTTATACCCCATGCAACGAAGTTGCGAAGGGTATAATGTTTTTGACTGGTCCATCCGTCCGTCCGTCTGTCCGTGATCAAAATTTTCGTAACAGATATATCAGCTATTATTAATCCTAGGCTTTTGATATTTGGTATGTAGAGACAGGTTGGGGTCCCATGTGGTTGGATGCGTTTTCAGGTCTGTTGATCATCTACTTCCTGTTTAACGAGCCGACTTACACTTTTTAGCTCACCTGACCCGAAGGGTCATGTGAGCTATTGGCGTCACTTGGCGTCCGTCGTCCGTCCATAAACTTTTTCAAACGTTAACTCCTCTGACACCATAGTCCAATTGCAACCAAACTTGGTATGGTTGTTCTTTAGCATTCGGTGCTTAGAACTGATGTGGGAATTTTTGATTCGTCGTAAAACATGGCCGCCATGGCTAAAAATAGAACATAGGAGTAGAATGCAGTTTTTTGCAAATAACTCAAAAACAGCTACAGATATCAAAATTCTGGCTTAGGGTAAAAGTGATCAGCACCTCAAGATCTACCTACCCTGAAATTTTGAAGAAAATCCAACAACCCATGTAGGAGTTATTGCCCTTTTTGTGGATTTTTTGCAAATTTTGCACCTGTTTAGCTCAATATCTTGAAAACTATACTAGATATTATAGAAATTTAAATTGCATATTGTTAAGCCCATCAAGATCTACAAAATATGTAATAGGGTCAACGTTGTAGGACCATTCCTTTTAGGAGTTATTGCCCTTAGAACGTCAAAATTTAGCATTTTAACAGCATTTCCTCATTATATTGAAAATGTTAACTTTTCTGACACTTTAAGTCCAATCAGAACCAAACTTGGTATTATTGTTTATTATTATTAGGTGTATAAAACTATTGTGGGGATTTTTGATTGGTTGTAAAACATGGCCGCTGTGGCTAAAAATAGAACATTATGTTAAACTGCATTTTTTTGCAAATAACTCAAAAAGGGTGACAGATTTTTAGATTTTGATTGAGAACAAAAGTGATCAGCACCTTTAGATCCACCATATTGTCAGATGTGTCCCTTATTAATCTTATGACCCTTTCAACGTTAAATAGATTTTGCCTTATAACCTTTACTTCAGGCACATATGTCAGGTGAGCGATTCAGGCTCCTGGGAGCCTCTTGTTGGTATATAGCTTCGGGTAGGTGTCCCATATGGTGGGATTCATTTTCAGGTCTGTCGATCATCTACTTCCTGTTTAAAAAGCCGACTTAGATTTTTTTCACTTAATTTTCAGGGTGCATTGTATGTGAGCTTGCTCACTAAAGCAAATGTTCTGCATCAAGAATGTCATCAAAAATATAAAAGCCTTAATATTGCAATAAGATTTATATGACTTTTGCCATAGTTAAGAATGAACCACTTGGAAGAATAGGTGGGTACTGAAAACCAACTTATTTTCATGAGCCACTTTACCAATTACTGTACAGTATAGTCTGGTTAACCTCTGTGCATTCCAGCATAACTTTCTTAACAGTTTTCTTAGCAAACACTTATCACAGTGACTTGAAATTTGGTATACATGTACATGTATGATTTCAGTATGAGGTCCTTTATCCAGAGTACCGAAATTAGGTCAGACGGATATCTTCTTCCTGTTTACCTACTTAGTCAAACTTCAACATTAATGCTCAATTATTGAAAAGTTTCGCAACTTTCTCTGCATTTACTCATCAGAGGGAATTGATATTTGGTATATGACTTCAGTATGAGGTCCTTAATTATGGGGAAATTATTTTTGTAGATTATTTTAAAATATCTTCAGTTTTTCTGGGTTAAAAAATTAAGTTTTTCCTGAACTATGCAGATGATATCTAGAACCTCTATAATAGGTCCACAGATTCTTCTTGGTGGTTAGATTTCATTCTGTCACCCGCCTTTAGTGTCATAATCTCAAAGGACTAAATAGACATTTAATGAGTTTGACAGTGGTGTGTGCTGATATAGACTTTTAGTGGCCACACTTGTTATGTTTTATAATTTTCTTGCAGGTGAAGATTGACCCATGGACACAGAAATCAAAAGGTTTTGGATTTATAAGGTTTAATGACATAGAAGCCCAGCTCAGCTGCTTGGCTCAACAAAGACACATGATTGATGGTAGATGGTGCGAAGTCAACATCCCCAACTCAAATGTAAGGCTTATCTATACATGTAGTTATTAAGATAGCCAAACATATACATTTTGTAAATTATATTTATAGAATCTAGAAAATGCATATGCCACAGGTTCCTTTGGTGGTCAAGCACCAGCTGATGAATATTGACCAACATCAAATTTTGTCTTAGTTTATACAGTCATATTTAAATGTTTTTACCGGAGAATTTTTTTTTCTAGATATGTATTTTTCTCTGTTTGTCATTTGTGAGCTAAAGGTCCAGGACAGTGCTAATTTGAACTCCTGTTGTCAAACTGTTCTTCAAACAATGACTAATATAGAACTCTGCTTCATATAATACTCCACTTGTAAGGAATAAGCAATCACCTTGTCTAGATCTGGCTGTCTGTCATAATATATTTTCGACAACAGTTGATGTAAAATAAAGTAATGACACTTGTCTTGAATTTCTTGATATAAATAGAAAAGATGAACATTGTTACAACATACATGTAGTTTAGAGGAGAGCTGGTGTACATGTATATAAGAATAAATCTGTCAGTCTGGCCTTGGATCTTGTAAACACAACTAAACTGCTTGATCGATTTTAATGGAACTCTACACAAAGTAAACATGTGCATGAAGAAATTTCATAGCTCTTGGATAGAAAATAATTAGATGTGGAATAAATGTACGCGACATTCAGAGGAGATAATTATATTTTTGCTTGGTATAATGTTTAACATGTTTCTGTTTGTAGTTCCACAGTTTCATTTTGGCTTTTTGTTTACTCATAACTCATCTATTATTAGTCCTAGGTTAATCTTATTTGGTTTTATATGGACATGATACATATATTGATATAGTGGGATCATGTTTTCAGGTCTATAAGGTCAATCGGATGTTTTCTTTCTGGATTTGAAAAACTTTTTAGTTTTTTCTGTCACACTAAAAATCTGTCCCACTAAAAGCATGAGCTCACAGATTTTTGTTGGACTTTCAGTTTTTGTCTCGCCTGCGAAGCAGAGTAGGACATAGGTGTTACTTTATCGTCGGCAGCATTAACTTTTTGAAAAGTTTAATGAGCACCTCCATATCTTAAGAACTATAGGTCCTGGGTTGATGAAACTTGGTATGCATATGCCCCAGTAGTAGCTTAGCACAGTTGCATCCCCATTTTTTTTTACCTTGACCTTGATTTTCCTGTTGAGTGACTTTGACAATTTTCAATACCGGTACATATAATAGCAATGGAAAAGTTTTGCAAGCACCTCCATATCTCAAGAACTATAAGTCCTAGGTTGATGAAACTTGGTATGCATATGCCCCAGTAGTAGCTTAGCACAGTTATCTGACCGAGGCGTTGAGCATGGTTATGGAATTTGATGTCATTGTCTCATTGCCTGGGACAGACACGCACTGTGGGTGTTGAGTGCGTGGGGGAATAAGCTCTACTTGGAAATGTTCATCTTTAAACAGCATATAAAGTCTATTCCAACAATAACAATATATTTAATATTTACAAATAAGTCATGATCAACAGTAACAAACATTCATCTTAAAGCAGGATATCCATTACATGTATATCAGAAATAATAAGTCCATGAAAGTTGAATTATATGAAAATAAGAAAGAGAACATTTTTTTAACACATCTGTCTAGTTCAAGCATAAATATCTAACTGTCTCTAACAAATCCAAATTCCCAACTTAAGATTAACAATAAAAACATAATACAAAATATATCCTTAACAACCAAATACTTAGATAAAAGAGAATAATTAATCAGTCTAGTAAATAAGAATTTTAGTGACAATAGCTTAATTTTAGCAGTTTACAACTGTTATATCCTTAATGGTATTTCACACTTATTACAACAATAAAAGATTAAAATAGAATTAATGTCAAAAATGAATAGAACTTGATTGAGTCCTTTATCTCAGAATTTTACACTAATCCATAAGAATTTGTCTGTCTGTGGGAAAATAATTTAAAAGTAAAATAATTGACTAAATTAAAAATATTTAAAAGTGAAATAATTAATTTTAATGAAATTAATGTAAAAACATTCAAAAATATATATTGAAACTAATAAAATAAAAGGGAGAGATTTAATACTGAAATTATTTAATTTTCCAGTGCACAATGCCTTGTGCACTGGTCATACATTCTCCCGAAAATTAAATAATTTCAGTATTAAATCTCTCCCTTTTATTTTATTAGTTTCAATATATATTTTTTACAATTTGTACCCTCAACATTTGACCCTGAATTCAAAAGGCTTCTTTATTAACTCCTAAGTTTAATGTGTGAAAGTTTAATAAAATACCATAAAATCATTCAAAAGTTACATGTTTGCTTCAAAAACTGATTTCAGTCGTATATTTCTGAGTTTATCCCTTGTGATTTTGACCTTTGACTTTAAATTACCCAGGTATTGACCCTGACATTCATAATCTTTAATGTATGAAAGTGTCATTTTAATTCTATCATGATTTTCAAAATGTATGCTTTGGGAACAGCTAGATGCTCTTTAAGAATGACAGACAGATAATAGATTAAAATTCTCACAAGCACTTGGTTCATAAAAGACATCCCCAGTGTCTGAAGTAGAGGAATGAATAAAATATGAAAAATTAAATGGGACTTCGGAATTTGTTTAGTTTGATGCGAGATTCGGTTCTATCAAAGTTTAATTGGTTTGGACAATTTCACAGTACAAAGAAAGTGAAATTGTGTGTGTTGCGTCCAATATGTCAATAATGAGGGTTTCGTGTATTTGTTCTTCATATCTATTAGTCTTAAAATAACCATAGACCTGTTTATTAGATTCTAATCTGACTTATAGATCAATGTACAGGTCTAAGAACATGATGAACTGATGAAATAACAAATAGTATCATCAAAGGTCCTATTTTGATGCACTCGATCCAGAAATGACGCATCCTTAGATGAATTGCATTTCTGAATTATCTTCAAAACAGATTATTTAAAAGAAATTGTTATACACAAAGTCACAGGTCTCAGCAGCCGATCCACTTTCTCCAATAGATTAGAATTATCAAACATATAGTGATCTTCAAAATTTTCTAACTGACATAAAAATTATTAATTTTTAATAAAATTAATTGTTCCTGTGATAAAGTGGCCGCAATGTCTGACCGAGGCGTTGAGCATGGTTATGGAATTTGATGTCATTGTCTCATTGCCTGGGACAGACACGCACTGTGGGTGTTGAGTGCGTGGGGGAATAAGCTCTACTTGGAAATGTTCATCTTTAAACAGCATATAAAGTCTATTCCAACAATAACAATATATTTAATATTTACAAATAAGTCATGATCAACAGTAACAAACATTCATCTTAAAGCAGGATATCCATTACATGTATATCAGAAATAATAAGTCCATGAAAGTTGAATTATATGAAAATAAGAAAGAGAACATTTTTTTAACACATCTGTCTAGTTCAAGCATAAATATCTAACTGTCTCTAACAAATCCAAATTCCCAACTTAAGATTAACAATAAAAACATAATACAAAATATATCCTTAACAACCAAATACTTAGATAAAAGAGAATAATTAATCAGTCTAGTAAATAAGAATTTTAGTGACAATAGCTTAATTTTAGCAGTTTACAACTGTTATATCCTTAATGGTATTTCACACTTATTACAACAATAAAAGATTAAAATAGAATTAATGTCAAAAATGAATAGAACTTGATTGAGTCCTTTATCTCAGAATTTTACACTAATCCATAAGAATTTGTCTGTCTGTGGGAAAATAATTTAAAAGTAAAATAATTGACTAAATTAAAAATATTTAAAAGTGAAATAATTAATTTTAATGAAATTAATGTAAAAACATTCAAAAATATATATTGAAACTAATAAAATAAAAGGGAGAGATTTAATACTGAAATTATTTAATTTTCCAGTGCACAATGCCTTGTGCACTGGTCATACAACTGTTATATCCTTAATGGTATTTCACACTTATTACAACAATAAAAGATTAAAATAGAATTAATGTCAAAAATGAATAGAACTTGATTGAGTCCTTTATCTCAGAATTTTACACTAATCCATAAGAATTTGTCTGTCTGTGGGAAAATAATTTAAAAGTAAAATAATTGACTAAATTAAAAATATTTAAAAGTGAAATAATTAATTTTAATGAAATTAATGTAAAAACATTCAAAAATATATATTGAAACTAATAAAATAAAAGGGAGAGATTTAATACTGAAATTATTTAATTTTCCAGTGCACAATGCCTTGTGCACTGGTCATAGTTACATCCCCATCTCTTGACCTTGATTTTCTGGTTGAGTGACTGACAATTTTCAATACATATACATGTTATAGCAATGTTAATGTTTTGCAAAAACCCCCATATCTCAAGTATTATTAGTCCTAGGTTGATGAAACTTGGTATGCAAGCACAGTTCCATATATTCTATAAACATCTTTAGAACTCAGAAACTGAAAATCCATGTATTTTAAATTCAAAATATAGTGGAATTAGAAAGAATAATTGTTTCTTATGGTGCAGGCAGGCAAGACATACTTTAGTGTTAACTCTAGTTATTTTTATTTTTTTGCAATATAGAGTTTAATGTGAACTGGATGTAGTTTTTGTGAGCTACATGTAGATTACACTATTCTTTGTTGATTATGGTATGAAAAGATTGACTGTCCTTGAATGGAATTAATGAAATTTAAGCATTGTGAAAACTCATCAGAAATGCTTACACAATATAAAAAAAAAAGATGATTTTTCTACATGTATGAAAAACCATATAACAAAATGATAAACACATGGATTTCTTTATGGTACAAATCAATGACATCAGAATTGTATTGAATTATATTGATTATTGTTTATTGTAGGAAGCTGGTCAACAGACTCAGTCAAGGAAGATTTTTGTTGCCCGTCTCTCTGATTCCATCACTACTGATGATTTACATCAGTATTTCTCCAAGTTTGGTCCTGTAATTGATACCTTCATTCCTAAGCCATTCAGAGCATTCGGTTTTGTTACGTTTGGGGAATCAGATATTGCTAATAATTTGTGTGGAGAAGATCATATCATTCAGGGGTGTAGTGTGCATGTCAGCATTGCTGATCCGAAACCATCGTCAAAAGATCGGGAGAGGGAAAAAGATGACCACAGGCGTGACAGAGACCATCGTGACCGAGGTCGAGATTATAGACGGGATGATAGAGATAGAGATCGTGAGAGATATGACAGGAGGGATCGAGACGGGAGGAGTAGGAAGGGGGGTCGAGAGGAGCATAGAGATCAGCCTATGACAGGCATCAATGAGTCAATGGGAATGAATGGAATGAACTTTTTGAACTCTGCAATGCTAGCAGCAGCCCAGGCGGTGTTGTCTGGACAAGCCCAGGGGGCCTGGGGAGGTATGCCCTCACAGACAACAGGTGCAGCAGACTTAGGACCAGGATACGGGGGAACTCTAGGCTCCAAGTCTGATAGCAATAGGTCTTATAGTGGCTGGGGCTCAGGCTATGACCAAGGAGGATACAGCTCTAGCCAGGGAGGGGGTTACAGTGGATTGGGGGGTAGTAGTCGTAGTAGTTCAGGTTGGAATTAGGATCATTTTCTTCCATTATTTTACCCTTCATCGAAATAATTTAATTTTTCTTTTAAAATTCAAAACAAATTCTTTTTTTTTAAATCAGATCATGAGTTTAAATTTATTTAGTCAGAAAACATTTAAAAATACAAATCCATAATGATTTAGCTATACTTTGTTCATGTTTATTTTCAATATTTGCTAAGCATTGACAAAATTATTATTATTATTTTTTAATGATACAATTATGTAACAAAATACATATCTGTTTATGTGTATATATGATAGGATGAACATGTACCACATGTAGGTCTAGGAAATACTAACCCTAACCCTGTACATGGCATTTATTTCATATGTTTTTATCTAAACTCAATACAACAAATGATAGGAATAAAAAAAGTATATAAAACAGGCACTGTGTATCATAGTCAAAGGAAACTAGAGTGAGCAACAATTAACATCTCAAGTGAATGCTGCTAAAAGAAAAGTATGGACTGAAGTGATGTACTTTGGAGGTGAGAGAAATGAACCATGTTTCAACTCTGACCTCATATAAAATGGCCTTATTTTCAACAACTTTTTGACTGAAGTGATATGTGTACTTACGAGATGAGAGAAATGATCTGTGTTTCAAATCTCACCAGAAATCACATGTGAGAACTGGTACATTTTGCAAGAACCAGATGTGTGTTAATTGATGTTGTATAAAACTATCTGTTACATGTATGTTAGAGAATATTAAAGAATTATTTGTTGTAGTGTTGAGAATGTTACTAAAGCTGGGTGCTTAGAAGTTCTTAGAGTGTTGTAGAGCTGTCAAGCTGTACAAGGGTAGAGAGGCTTAGATTTTTCTTAGAGTGATGAAGAGCTGTCAAACTGTTCAAGGGTAGAGAGGCTTAGATTTTTCTTAGAGTGATGTAGAGCTGTCAAACTGTTCAAGGGTAGAGAGGCTTAGATTTGAGTTTCTTAGAGTGATGTAGAGCTGTCAAACTGTTCAAGGATAGAGAGGCTTAGATTTGAGTTTATTAGAGTGATGTAGAGCTGTCAAACTGTTCTAGGGTAGAGAGGCTTAGATTTGAGTTTCTTAGAGTGATGTAGAGTTGTCAAACTGTTCAAGGGTAGAGAGGCTTAGATTTGAGTTTCTTAGAGTGATGTAGAGCTGTCAACAATCTAATTAAAATAAGATCACCCGCCTCCCCCTTTTTAGCTCACCTGGCCAAAGGCCATGTGAGCTATTGCCATCACTTGGCGTCCGTCGTCGTCGTCCGTCGTCGTCGTTAACTTTTCTTCAAACTTCTTTTCCTCTGAAACGGCTGCACAGATTCAAACCAAATTTGGTCTGGTGGTACTTTAGGGTATCCCCCACAGAACTGATGTGGGGATTTTTGATTCGTCAAAAAACATGGCCGCCGTTGCTAAAAATAGACCAGGGGGGTCAGACTACTGTTTTTGGCTTGTAAATCAAAAAGTATAAGAGATAGATGAAATCTGATGCCACGCTACTGCTTCAGCATCAAAAGTTCTACAAAAGTCTCCATTCAGTCGAAGTTGTCAGATGACCCCTTATGGGAGTTACGGCCCCTAAAAGGTGAAAAATAGCATTTTTTCATGTTTTTGGCCTATGGAATGAAAACTATTGCAGATAGAGAGAAGTTGTTGCTTGCTTAAGTGTTCAGCTCATTTAGCTCTACAAAAGTCTCCATAAGGTCAAAGTTGTCAGATGACTCTTTATAGGGGTTATGGCCCCTTAAAGGCAAAAAATAGAGTTTTTGGCCTATAGAATGAAAACTATTGCAGATAGAGAAAAGCTGTTGCTTGTTTAAATGTTCAGCTCGTTTAGCTCTACACAAGCCTCCATAGGGTCGAAGTTGTCAGATGACCCCTTATAGGGGTTACGGCCCCTTAAAGGCAAAAAATAGTGTTTTTGGCCTATAGAATGAAAACTATTGCAGATAGAGAAAAGCTGTTGCTTGCTTAAATGTTCAGCTCATTTAGCTCTACAAATGTCTCCATAGGGTCGAAGTTGTCAGATGACCCCCTATAGGGGTTACGGCCCCTTAAAGGCAAAAAATAGTGTTTTTGGCCTATGGAATGAAAACTATTGCAGATAGAGAAAAGTTGTTGCTTGCTTAAATGTTCAGCTCATTTAGCTCTACAAAAGTTTCCTTAGGGTCAAATTTGCCAGATGACCCCTTATAGTGGTTACGGCCCCTTAAAGACAAAAAATAGTGTTTTTGGCCTAAAGAAAGAAAACTTTTTTAGAGAAAAGATGTTGCTTGCTTAAATGTTCAGCTTAATTAGCTCTACAAAAGTCTTTTTAGGGTCGAAGTTGTCAGATGACCCCTTTAAGGGGTTATGGCCCTTTAAAGGTGAAAAATAGTGTTTTTTGCTTTGAAATGAAAACTATTGCAGATAGAGAAAAGCTTTTTATTGCTTAAACATTCAGCTCATTTAGCTATACAAAAGTCTTCAAAGGGTTGACATTAAGACCAGGTGAGCGATTCAGGCTCCTGGGAGCCTCTTGTTTCTATTGTCGGCTGAGGCGGGTGATCTTATTTTAATTAGATTGAGCTGTCAAACTGTTCTAGGGTAGAGAAGCTTAGATTTGAGTTTCTTAAAGTGATGTAGAGCTGTCAAACTGTTCAAGGGTAGAGAGGCTTAGATTTGAGTTTCTTAGAGTGATGTAGAGCTGTCAAACTGTTCTAGGGTAGAGATGCTTAGATTTGAGTTTCTTAGAGTGATGTAGAGCTGTCAAACTGTTCCAGGGTAGAGATGCTTAGATTTGAGTTTCTTAGAGTGATGTAGAGCTGTCAAACTGTTCTAGGGTAGAGAGGCTTAGATTTGAGTTTCTTAGAGTGATGTAGAGCTGTCAAACTGTTCAAGGGTAGAGAAGCTTAGATTTGAGTTTCTTAGAGTGATGTAGAGCTGTCAAACTGTTCTAGGGTAGAGATGCTTAGATTTGAATTTCTTAAAGTGATGTAGAGCTGTCAAACTGTTCTAGGGTAGAGAAGCTTAGATTTGAGTTTCTTAGAGTGATGTAGAGCTGTCAAACTGTTCAAGGGTAGAGAGGCTTAGATTTGAGTTTCTTAAAGTGATGTAGAGCTGTCAAACTGTTCAAGGGTAGAGAGTCTTAGATTTGAGTTTCTTAGAGTGATGTAGAGCTGTCAAACTGTTCTAGGGTAGAGAAGCTTAGATTTGAGTTTCTTAGAGTGATGTAGAGCTGTCAAACTGTTCTAGGGTAGAGATGCTTAGATTTGAATTTCTTAAAGTGATGTAGAGCTGTCAAACTGTTCTAGGGTAGAGAAGCTTAGATTTGAGTTTCTTAGAGTGATGTAGAGCTGTCAAACTGTTCAAGGGTAGAGAGGCTTAGATTTGAGTTTCTTAGAGTGATGTAGAGCTGTCAAACTGTTCAAGGGTAGAGAGGCTTAGATTTGAGTTTCTTAGAGTGATGTAGAGCTGTCAAACTGTTCAAGGGTAGAGAGGTTTAGATTTGAGTTTCTTAGAGTGATGTAGAGCTGTCAAACTGTTCAAGGGTAGAGAGGTTTAGATTTGAGTTTCTTAGAGTGATGTAGAGCTGTCAAACTGTTCTAGGGTAGAGAGGCTTAGATTTGAGTTTCTTAGAGTGATGTAGAGCTGTCAAACTGTTCAAGGGTAGAGAGGCTTAGATTTGAGTTTCTTAGAGTGATGTAGAGCTGTCAAACTGTTCAAGGGTAGAGAGGTTTAGATTTGAGTTTCTTAGAGTGATGTAGAGCTGTCAAACTGTTCTAGGGTAGAGAGGCTTAGATTTGAGTTTCTTAGAGTGATGTAGAGCTGTCAAACTGTTCAAGGGTAGAGAGGCTTAGATTTGAGTTTCTTAGAGTGATGTAGAGCTGTCAAACTGTTCAAGGGTAGAGAGGCTTAGATTTGAGTTTCTTAGAGTGATGTAGAGCTGTCAAACTGTTCAAGGGTAGAGAGGCTTAGATTTGAGTTTCTTAGAGTGATGTAGAGCTGTCAAACTGTTCAAGGGTAGAGAGGCTTAGATTTGAGTTTCTTAGAGTGATGTAAAGCTGTCAAACTGTTCAAGGGTAAAGAGGCTTAGATTTGAGTTTCTTAAAGTGATGTAGAGCTGTCAAACTGTTCAAGGGTAGAGAAGCTTAGATTTGAGTTTCTTAGAGTGATGTAGAGCTGTCAAACTGTGCAAGGGCAGACAAGCCCAGATTTGAGTTTCCCGGAGTGATGTAGAGCTGTCAAACTGTGCAAGGGCAGACAAGCCCAGATTTGAGTTTCCCGGAGTGATGTAGAGCTGTCAAACTGTTCCAGGGTAGAGAATGCAGGGTTATAGAGATTAGAGAGGAGACAAGAGGATTCACATTGTAGAGTTTAATGGAGGAGTTTTAACATATGAAACACAAAAAACTTGATCTTTTGAAATAGTGTCAGGTGTGTCTTAGTAGAGAAGTGAAGGGCAATTTAATGGTTGGGTCAGTAAGCAGCGACAAAAATTGCAAAAGAGTGGGTTTTCTTAGTATAAAGTTAGTCGGTCGGGTGCAAAGGAATAATCTTTCAAAAGAGTGACATGTATATCTTCTCAGTTTGATATAAGAGTGACATGTGTGTCTTCTCAGTTTAATATTTTGGTAAATAATTGATCTTTTCAAAAGAGTGTGTTGAATATATCGGCATAAGGAATAAGAATATCAAAAGAAGGAGTGTGTCTTAGTAAGACCTTTATTGGTAGAGTTATAAAAGCGTGGTATTGAGGGTAACCTAGTCATCACTGTCTGACACAAGATTTTTAAGGTGTTCTTCAGTTGAAAGCATGTGTAGTAGATCAGTGATTTAGATGGGATGAGATCTTGAGATGTTTGTTGGGTGTGGTGTTATTTTGAAAAAGTGTTTTTAAATGTCTTTCAGACTTTGACATCCGATTTTTATGAAGAGAGTTGTGCTTTTCGTTTGTGTTGGAAGATGGCTTATACTTAACAATAGAAGTGCGAGACTTAATAATAGAAGTGTGATCTTGAATTATACTGAGCAGCACTGGGGAAAAAAGTTGTATTATTGAAACCAACCTTTAAGAGGATAAGAGTTTCTATGGTTATGTATAACTCTCTTCTGAATTGAAGATCTTAATGATCCTGACTTGGAGCGGCAATTTGTGACTTAACACTAAGTTTTATGACGCCAAACCCCCCTCTTCCATTGTCTTAAAGCCGACAGGATTTAAACACAAAACGTAACTTATTAAGCCATGATAGAATTTTACAATTTTAGTCACTTTCAAGTTTTAAGCCCATCGATGTGGGGTCAATAGTTATAGGTCACAAGTTTTGAAAAGTAGCAATTTTGAGGATTGAAGTTGGTTTCCGAAGCGTATATATATATTAGTGCTGCTGATGAGGAATAAAATTCCAAAATGACCATACAGCTCATAAAATTAATAACAGTTGGCGTATACCTTTGTTTTATAGTCTCATGTTCGTTTGCTTGAGCCTTCATATCCTTTTAAAACATGTTTTAGACGCCTTGGTATAAATTCCCGCAACTTGTACACATTATAGCTCAGAGGTTATACGGCAATTTTAGGGGGTTTGAAGTTCAAGGTAACGAGTTCAATCAGGCTGGGGAGCTTGAGCAATGTTTTTATGCCCCCGCGACGACATGTCGGGGGAGGGGGGGGGCATTCAGTTTTACTCATGTCCGTCCGTACGAATTTCCGTCAAGCTTTTCTCAGGAACCATATATGAGAATGATTTTAAACTTTGTAGGATGGTTTAGTATGACAAACTTTTTGTCCAAAGCGATTTTGAGAACTGTCGGACATCTACTTCCTGTTTGGGACTTAGGCCAATTTTGAAATATGTGAACATGACTGAAAATTTCCGTCAAGCTTTTCTCAGGAACCGTACAAAAGAATGATTTGAAACATGGTAGGATGGTCCAGTATGACAAACATTACGTCTTAAGCGATTTTTAGACCTGTCGGACATCTACTTCCTGTTTGGGACTTAGGCTGATAAGAAAATATGTGAACATGATATGAAAATTTCCGTCAAGCTTTTCTCAGGAACTGTATACCAGAATGTTTGAAACTTGGTAGGATGGATCAGTAAGACAAACTGTATGTCCTAAGGGATTTTCAGACCTGATAGAAATCTACTTCCTTTTAGGGCCAGCGGGGGCATCCGTGTCCCATGGACACATTCTTTCTTTATTTTTTATCGAACCGCATTGACTTCGAGAATTTCTTGGAATGATAGCTATATAGTTAATATGGTGGAGACCGTTACTCATCGTACAGGACGATTCAGGCAAGTAATAGTGTACATTTTTTGGGAAATAAAATTGAATATACATCTATTTCGTTCTTTTTTTCATTTTATGGACTATGCTGCATCTTGCACTGCAGATGGTCAATATCTTCTGGGCTGGATTTGGCATCCTTTTTTTAGCTCACCTGGACCGAAGGTCCATGTGAGCTTTTACCATCACTTGGCGTCCGTCGTCGTCGTCGTCGTCGTCGTCTGTCGGCGTCTGTCGTCGTCTGTAAACTATTTTTCAAATGTTAACTTGTCCGACACCATAAGTCCAATTGCAACCAAACTTGGTATAGTTGTTAAGTGGCATTATGTGTACAAAACTATCGTTCGGATTTTTGATTCGTAAAAAAACATGGCCGCCATGGCTAAAAATAGAACAGGGGGGTCAAATACAGTTTTTTGCAAATAACTCAAAAACGGTAACAGATATCAAAATTCTGGCAAGGGTAAAAGTGATCAGCACCTCAAGATCTACCTGCCCAGAAATTTTCAAGAAGATCCAACAACCATTGTAGGAGTTATTGCCCTTTTTCTGGATTTTTTCAAAATTTTGCACTTATTTAGCCCTATATCTTGAAAACTATACAAGATATTTTAAAAATTCAAAATGCAGATGATTGAGCACATCAAGATCTACATTTCATGTAATTAGGTCATAGCTGTAGAACCATTCGTTTAGGAGTTATGGCCCTTAAAGTGTCAAAATTTACCGTTTTTCATTACTTTTTCCCTGAATTTCAAAGATTAACTTGTCCGACACCATATATCCAACTTCAACCAAACTTGGCACAGTTGTTTAATAGCACATATGCTACAATTCTATCGTTCAGATTTTTGATTCGTCAAAAAATATGGCCGCCATGGCTAAAAATAGAACATAGGTGTAAATTGCAGTTTTTTGCTAATAACTCAAAAATGGTTACAGATATCAAAATTCTGATGGGAGACAAAAGTGATCAGCATCTCAAGATCTACCTGCTATGGAAGTTTCAAGAAGATCCAACAACTGATGTTGGAGTTATTGCCCTTTTTCTGGATTTTTTTTCAAAATTTTTCACTTGTTTAGCCATATATCTTGAAAACTATACAAGATATTTCAAGAATTTGAATTGCATATGATTAAGCACATCAAGATCTACATTTCATGTATTTAGATCAAAGCTGTAGGATCATTTCTTTTAGGAGTTATTGTCCTTAAAACAACAAAATTTACCATTTTTCATTACTTTTTCCCTGAATTTCATAGATTAACTTGTCTGACACCGTAAGACCAACTGCATTTTAACTTGGCACACTTGTTTAATAGCTTATATGCTACAACTCTATTGTTCAGATTTTTGATTCGTCAAAAAACATGGCTGCCCATGGCTAAAAATAGAACATAGGGGTAAATTTCATTTTTTTGCTAATAACTCAAAAATGGTTTCAGATATCAAAATTGTGCAAGAATCAAAAGTGATCAGCATATTAAGATCTACCTGTCCTGAAATTTCAGAAAATATATGACTGCTGATGTGGGAGCCCTTTTTCGTAATTTTTGCTAAATTTTGCACTTTATTAAGCCCAATATCTTGAAAACTAACCAAGTTATTTCAGAAAAATTTAAATGGCATATGGTTAAGCACAATAATATCTACAAAATATTTGTATCTGTGTAGTTCAGGTGAGCGATTCAGGCTCCTGGGAGCCTCTTGTTTTCTCAAACTTTTGGTTCCGAGAACTGTAGGGTTTTCGAGGGCCCAATGTTTTAAGTTAATTCAATTGGTGCTGATGAGAGGTTACTCCTCGAGATATAAAGAGTAGATACAACATTACCAAATTGTTAATGTCGGCTTTGGTACTTTGCATTTGTAGAAACTTATTGATAGTTGACATGTACAGTGACGGCTTAATGAAACTTTTTATGCCAATGAACAGTCTTGCCACCAAATAATTACTTTTGGGATAAATGTTGTGTTCTTTCTTTACTTGCGTCGCCGAAGGCGAAAGCAGGCCTCGTAGTCGGGTCACTCCGTCCGTCCGTCGCGCTATGGGGTGCCTGTCTTGTGTAATCTGAATCTCAAAAACCTAACACTAGATCTTTCTGAAATTTTACACAGTGATTAAAGATATATTGAAGATGTGCACCTCCCCTTTTGGAATCATTTTATAATTTCGTTTAGAAATTAGGGGCCAAAAAGGCGACTTTTTTATTTGTTTCCACAATAACTTTTGTTGTTCTGGTTGACCAAATGCCATGAAACTACAGTAATGTTACTTACTACAAAAGGAAGGGATGGGATGAATTTAGGGTGTCCCCTCTTTTTCCGTTTAGAAATTAGGGGCCAGAAAAAAGCGACTTTTATATTTGTCTCCAAAATAACTTTTGTTCAGGTTGACCAAAGGCCATGAAACTTTACAGGTATGTTACTTGACATAAAAGGAAGTATGGGCTTGATTTTGGGTGTTCCCTCTTTTTATGGCCCAACCACGTATGTGGATCGGACATATAGTTTTACCCTTGTCCGTACGTACGTCCGTACGTCATCCGTAACACTTTTGTTAAGTTCTTGGTTAAGGTCCATTACTCGGATACTAGATGTTGGGGGTCAACGATATTTCACCACGAGATGGGTCTTGGGTAGGGCTACACCACCCACTAGAAATTAGGTCACTGTGACCTATATATTATGCATGAACGACTTCGGTTAAGTTCTTGGTTAAGGTCCATAACTTGAATACTAGATATTGGGGTCAATGATATTTCACTAATAGATGTGTCTTAGGTAAGGTGACACCACCCACTAGAAATTAGGTCACTGTGACCTATATTTTACGCATGAATGACTTCGGTTAAGGTCCATAACTTGGATACTAGATGTTGGGGGTCAATGATATTTCACTACTAGATGTGTCTTAGGTAAGGTGACACCACCCACTAGAAATTAGGTCACTGTGACCTATATTTTACGCATGAATGAACTTGGTTAAGGTCCATATCTCAGATACTACATGTTGATGGTCAATGGTATTTCACCACTAGATGTGTCTTGGGTAACATGACACCACCCAATAAAAATTAGGTCACTGTGATCTATATTTTATGCATGAACGACTTCGGTTAAGTTCTTGGTTAAGGTCCATAACTTGGATACTAGATGTTGGGGGTCAATGATATTTCACCACTAGATGTGTCTTGGGTAAAGTGACACCATCCACTAGAAATGAGGTCACTGTGACCTATATTTTACGCATGAATGACTTTGGTTAAGTTCTTGGTTAAGGTCCATATCTTGAATACTACATGTTAGGGGTCAATAATATTTCACTTCTCGATGAGTTTTGGTACATGGCACCACCCATCAGAAATAAGGTCACAGCGACCTATATTTTACACATGAACACTTTTGAAAGGTCCATATCCCAGGTAATACACATTGAGGGTCAATGATATTTCAAGAACGGGAGGGCCATCCTGTGGCTCATAGACACATTATCTAGTTTTGTTTAGAAATGAGGGGCAAAAAAAACCACGACTTTTATATTTGTTTTTACAATAACTTTTGTTCAGGTCGACCAAATGCCATGAAACTTACTTACCAGAAAAAGGAAGGATTTGGTTGATTTTTGGGTGTCCCCTCTTTTTTCGTTTAAAAAAAAAGGACCGAAAATGATACTTTGATTTGTTTTCCACAATAACTTTAGTTCTTGCTTTATATTCTTGTTAGATATAAGGATCTTAAATATTTTTTTCTAAATATTCATTGTCAGTCTATAAATTAGGTTGCATGTTACAAATATGTTTTGTCAGTCCACCATAGGATGCAAGTGTCAAAAACTATTACTGTCCATATTGGGCCTAAAACATACAGGGTTCAACGTTTTGCCGTGCGACGCAGGGCCAGACATTGATTGGTCTTGTTAGGTTTTGGTGCAGGTGAGCTAGGTGCCATCACTTGCGTCTGTTGTCGTCTCTTTCCGTTTTTGTTTTTCAGAAACTAGTCGACTGAACCGAATTTTATGAAACTTAGTATGTTTGATACTAATGGGCACAAAATTATTTCGATTTTTGATTCGGCAAAAACGTAGTCGCTGTAAAATAAAACATGATAGAATCACTTTATTGGCTAGCTCATTAAACTCGGCAGATCGAAGTTATTGGATTAAGCTCCTACTTAAGTTTATAAGGCCACTCCAAATCTATTTCTCGTTCGTCGGACATTTTCGCAAAAACAGGATGCGAGCTCGTGTCGAAGATGTCAGATGACACCTTGAATGGGTGATAGCCCTTAATTGCCAAAAATGGCGTTCTAGCTAGCTGTCAGTAGCAGCAAGTGTACTCGAAATAGTTCCTCTATGTCTCATTTTTATGTCCCATATGTTCGGGTCCTTTAGTCATTCCGTCCCACCGGATTACCTATCTTTATCATACAGGAAGTATGGTATCATCATGAACATGATGAACCTTTATACCCATTATGTGTCATGAATGGCCTCGTTGAAGGCTGCTGGCGGTTGTCCATTGTGGTTTTTCTAAATTGCCGTTTAATTGTGGGCTGTGTCGCGTACACTTATTCCACATCTCTTTATTTTCTATTATCCCGTTGAATTGAACTTTTATAGATTTGATTTTTTATGCCTCATCAACTCCATTATTAATAGATATCAGAAAAAGGGTGGCTGTTATTCTTCGGTTTACTGTTTACAAGTTGAAATTATTTTACCATGAAGGTACATGTAGTGTGGTACCATCATGAAACTTTTTACACGTAAATGCATCTGGATATGGGCAAACAAAAATCACCATTTAATTGCACATTTTTCATCAACTTCATGGTTGATTGATTTCAGAAAAAAAGGGGGTGCTATACTTGGGTTTACCTACAGGTTGAAGTTACTTTACCATGGAGGAAGTATGGAATCATGAAACTTTATACTCGTATATATACATCAAGATATTTACAATCAATAGTCATCGTGGAATTTTACCTGTTTTGTAAACTTAATTGTTAAACTCTGGTAATTTGGAGAAAATATATGTTACGAGATGGGGCATTATGTTTTTTTTTTTTTAAATATGTCTTGTCTTTATGTCTCAGTTTAGTTTTTGTGCTTTGTATAGGAATATTGATAGGTAGAAGGTTGGGCCCAAAAAACTAGTTTAACCCCGCCACATATTACATGTGCCTGTCCTAAGCCAGGAATCTTTGACAAAGCTTTCGTTTGTACTTGTCTTTTTGATGTTTTATGTTCCTTGTTTAAGAAGGGGATCTATCTGTGACTATTTCAGGACTGGATTTGAATTACATGCATCTTATTTAGACCATGGGCCAATTGCAGAACCGCGAGCAGTGCCAAATGGCCTCGTTGAAGGCTGCTGGTGGTTGTCCATTGTGGTTTTTAGCTCACCTGACCCGAAGGGTCAAGTGAGCTATTGTCATCGCCATCCGTCCGTCGTCCGTCCGTCGTCTGTCGTCCGTCGTCCGTCGTCCGTCCGTTACTTTTTCAAAAATCTTCTTCTCTGAAACCACTGAATGGAATTTTTCAAAACTTGGTCCAAGTATTAATTAGGGCACGATGTTTAAAAATTGTGTTCGGCTTTATGATTTGATAACAAACATGGCCGCTGTTACTAAAAATAGAAAATAGGGTAAAATCACATTCAAAGACTTATAACTTGAAAACTAGAACAGATAGAAAAAATCTGAAGGATCTTAGGCTCTTCAGAATCAAAAGCTCTACAAAAGTCTCCATTGGGTCGAAGTTGTCAGATGACCCCTAATAGGGGTTATGGACTTTTATAGGTCAAAAATAGCGTTTTTTCATGTTTTTGCCCTATAGAATGAAAACTATTGCAGATAGAGAAAAGCTGTTGCCTGCTTAAATGTTCAGCTCATTAAGCTCTACAAAAGTCTCCATTGGGTCAAAGTTGTCAGATGACCCCTAATTGGGGTTATGGCCCTTTTAAGGTCAAAAATAGCGTTTTTTCATGTTTTTGCCCTATAGAAAGAAAATTATTGCAGATAGAGAAAAGCTGTTGCCTGCTTAAATGTTCAGCTCATTAAGCTCTACAAAAGTCTCCATTGGGTCCAAGTTGTCTGATGACCCCTAATAGGGGTTATGGCCCTATTGAGGTCAAAAATAGCGTTTTTTCATGTTTTTGCCCTTAAGAATAAAAAACTATTGCAGATAGAGAAAAGGTGTTGCTTGCTCAAATGTTTAACTCATTAAGCTCTACTAAAGTCTCCATTGGTTCGAAGCTGTCAGATAACCCCTAATAGGGGTTATGGCCCTTTTAAGGTCAAAAATAGCGTTTTTTCATGTTTTTGCCCTATAGAATGAAAACTATTGCAGATAGAGAAAAGCTGTTGTTGCTTAAATGTTTAGCTCATTAAGCTTTACAAAAGTCTCAATAGGGACGAAGTTGTCAGATAAGCCCTGATAGGATTAATGGCCCTTTTAAGGTCAAAAATAGCATTTTTTCATGTTTTTTGGCCTATTGAATGAAAACTATTGCAGATAGAGAAAAGGTGGGGCTTGCTTTAATGATCAGCTCATTTAGCCTCAGGAAAGTCTCCGTTGTATCTAAGTTGGAACTTGACCCATTAAAGAAGAGACCATTATGCCTTAAGGACCAGGTGAGCGATTCAGGCTCCTGGGAGCCTCTAGTTCTAAATTGCCGTTTAATTGTGGGCTGTGTCGCGTACACTTATTCCACATCTCTTTATTTTCTATTGTCCCGTTGAATTGAACTTTTATAGATTTGATTTTTACTGTCTGTTACTTTGTGTTCTGCTAGAGATTATTAATACGGGGAAGGTTGGGCCCACAAAACTAATTCAACCCACCACATGTAATACGAGCTGTCCTAAGCTAGGAATCTTTGACAAATCTAATTTATTTTTATACGACCGCAAATAAATTGCGAACGCATAATGGTATGATGCTGTTGTTGTTGTCGTTGTCCGCGGCGTCTGTTAACTTAAGTGTTACCACAATAACTTTAGTTTAAGTTATCCGATTGCTATGAAATTTGATAATAATGTTCCTTACCATAAAAGAATGAATTGGATTGATTTTTGGGGTCCCCCTTTTTTCGTTTCAAAATTGAGGCTTAAAGGGGCAAAAAAATCAAATATTGTATTATAACTTTAATCCTGGTTGGCCTATTGCTGTGAAATTTGTCAAGAATTTTTCTTACAATAAAAGATTTGACCTGATGAATTTTTGCACCCCCTTTTTTCCCAGTTATGTAATTTGGGGTCAAAAGGGGCCAAAATCGAAACTTTTTTATTTGTGGTCCGATTTTGAAATTTTTTTTGCATGTTTGTTCTTGTCAAATAGTGGATCCAAAATTAAGAATTACTTTTTGCGCCCCCCCCCCCTTTTTCCCCCTATTTCGTAATTAGGGGCCAAAATCGAAACTTTTGTATTCGTGGTACGATTTTTGACATTTTTTAGCATGTTTGTTCTTTTCAAATAGCGGATACAAAATTGAGAAATAATTTATAATTTTTGCGTCCCCCCCTTTTTCCACTATTACATAATTAGGGGCTAAAAGGGGCCAAAATCGATACTTTTTTATTTGTGGTCCGATTTTGAAAATTTATTTTGCATGTTTGTTCTTGTCAAATAGCAGATCCAAAATTAAGAATTACTTTTTGCGACCCCCTTTTCCCCTATCACGTAATTAGGGGCCAAAATCGAAACTTCTTTATTTGTTGTACGATTTTAAACATTTTTTTTGCATGTTTGTTCTTTTCAAATAGCGGATACAAAATTGAGAAATAATTTTTGCGATCCCCCTTTTTTCCCCTATTACGTAATTAGGGGCCAAAATCAAAACTTTTTTATTTGTGGTCTGATTTTGAAAATTTGTTTTGCATGTTTGATCTTGTCAAATAGCGGATACAAAATTGAGAATTTTTTTGTGACCCCTTTTTTCTCACCTACTATGTAATACGGGGCCAACATTGAAATTTGTTTACTCGTTCAAACCTCACCAAAAAATTCCATTTATCAAAACTATTCAATCCACAATAGGCTTTTAAAATGTGATTGGAAAGTCCACCAAAACCTGTATGTGTCAAAAACCTTTGTCAGTCCACTATGGGCTGCATGTGTCCAAAACAATTGACTATCCATGTTGGGCATTAAACGTACAGGGTTCAACATGTTGTGGTCGTATCATGCTGCGCTCGGCGAAGCTTTTTATTTCTTTTCGTTGTTGTTTATTTTCTAAAAACGGGGTCTTTCTCTTATTATAGAACTGAATTTAAATTGTATACTTTTTTTTTAACCTTGGGTCAGTTGCAAAACAGCGAGCAGCGTTCAATGGTATAATGGCTTAAAAATCCGCAACTGTAACAGAAAAAATACGAGCTCTACAAAAGTCTCCATTTGGTCGAAGTTGTTGCAGGACCCCTTATTCTGTTTTTCTTTTTTTTGCCCTATAGAATGAAAACGATTGCAGATGGAGAAAAGCTGTTGTTTGCTTATACCTTCATCTCCAGTCTTCATTGGGTCGACGATGTCAGATGACCCCTTTTTGCTCTTTATAGGATATTGCTCATGGAGGAACGGGCAACCAGAAAATAATGAATTAAAAAGTTGGTATAATTAGTTGAAGACTTTGGGTTACTTGAGTTATTGATTACTTGGTGTCCATTGTCCATCCATCCATCATTTTCAAAAACGTTTCAATCATCAACTCTTGTCAACATGAAAATCCAAGATGTTGCAGTGTCATGCTATGTGTACCCTCACTCGACCACTTTTATGACCATTCCTTATAATAACGCTGTAAGCATAGTCTCAGAGAATTAATCCCTACTTTTAAACATAGACAAGCAGACTGATAACATGGTCAGTGATGTCTCTGTTGATTTTCCTGTGACTTATGTCAGAACAGCACTGGAAAAATCCATGGTATCGAAGCAATCTTTTGAGTGACAATGCTTTAGGTCAGCCTTCAGGATATTAATGTTGAAATCTCCATAGAGAAAAGTCATTATTGATTCAGTTGGAAGTTGACACAGAAGGCTATCTAATGCCTTCAAAAAGTCCACAGAAGTGTTCCCTGGTTAATTGTAGATTGTGAACAAAAGAGGTCTAAATGAGTACACGCGGTGCTCTAAAAGAACTGCAGAGCATTCAAAGAATGTGTCAGTCTTGTACTCCTTTACTACAGAAAACGTAATTGGCAACACCACCTCCAGTTTGATTTAGTCGTTGATGCCATAATGGTAAGTGTTATTTCTAGTTGACAGACAAGTTTACGTTAAGGCAATCACGTGTGTCATTTGTCAGCCATGTATCCATCAGAAGACATCCAAAATCGAATCTAGTTAGCTGATATTTAACAGTTATAACTTGGGTACATCATGTTGGGAAGATGCAATGTTTTGGGTGGTGTAAAACTAAACTTAGTCAACAAGATCGTCCTCTCCATTTCTTTCTTTGCTCTTGAGTCACATTTGATTTTCTTTGGAACAAAGCCACCAATCAAGAAGATGCCACAAAGGGTCACGACTTCATGCTGTGTACATGTGACCATTTTGAAAGCGACCATTAGAGCTGACCACTAACAGTTTTCCCTTGAGCTCTGTGTATAGTTACCCAAGACTAATGGAAACGGTCTCCTGGTTCCTGTTACAACACCTTTTCTTATTGATGCTTCATGTCTCTATTGGTGTAGACAGTATATCTGGTGCTATGCCAGCAAACTTGCTTCTGGTGACAGCAACCAACACGTTCTACATCAAATTTGACCCAAATGTATTTTGGTTCATAATTGTCAGTGTCCTGATCAGGAAAAGGTGGAGTAAAGGGGGTTACTGTTCCTGATGCAATATTGACCAGTCCACCAATAACATTGATGTTGCTGGGCATCATTACTCTTGCTCCAATATAATTTCTAAGTGTTTTCATTAAGCCACCTTCTTTTTCTTTTACAGCTATGTTTGAGATGTGACCTGTCTCTTTATCCTTTTTGTGTCTTCAGCTAAAACAGTGATATGATAATGGTTTGTCCTAGTTCTTCAATGATTTTTATTATCATGAGCATCAACGTCACCATTTTGAGTAAAAATATGTTAGGCGCATGACGATATTCTAGTATCATGTGTTGTACATCGACTCTTATAGCCAAGAAAATGTTTAATTACCCAAGCTGAACAGGGACTCATCAAAGTACTTCGGAGTACCCATACTTTATCCTCCTATTGAATGTGTTACAATGGAAGTTGATCTCTCTGATCAGTTTAAACTCATATCTATGGAGAGGAGATTATCTTGTTGAATGAAGGAAAAATTTTCCTAGTAGAAATGACTTACCTGTTGAAAATTTCACATTGTCAAAATAGCTCAAAAATGGTAATATACAAAAGAAAATGTGCAAAATAAATGTGAAAGAGTTGTTTAAAACATTAAATTCATAAAAGAAAATTATTTAGTCACAAAATCATAGATATAAGCAATTTCTCTCAGAGATAGGAGTTTTTTTTCCTTCAGGTAAAAATCATCTACCTATGAGTAGGTGCGATTTAAACTGATCAAAAAGATTAGCTTCTATTATTACAAAATTCTATAGATAGATTAAGCACCAGTACTCATAAGTACCTTGATGAGTTCCCGTTCAGCTTTGGGGAATGAATCATTTAATTCGCTATGATAAGAGCTACTAGTATATCGTCCCTCTTTGTAATCATTAGTTCTGATGTTATTTAGAGTGTTTGCAAACTTTTCATCATCCTTTTTCGCATGATTTGCACAAGCTGTAGAACTTGAAAGTGCTTTGTCCATAATGAACCATGAAATCTGAGACGGGGTCAAATCACTAGCTGCGTGTGGAGCACCTTTCTGTCAGGCACCTTTGTATAAGGCCCCTAGATAAAATGGTCAAAGAGAGATAACTAAAATCTATACTTCGATAAATTCCAATATTTGCTCGACTTGTTAAATTGAAAATTCAAAGCAGTATTTTTTTTTTTATTTGAGTAATGCTTGAAATAAAAAAAGAAACCGATTATTTATAGTTTATCTAAAACTTACAATTATCTTATAAAACTACAAGTGTATTTTTAGGTAACTGAATCGAAATTTGAGTTAATACACATCAACCCGTTTGAGTTCATGTGAACGGTAAAAGCACGATCTGGGTTGATAGGAAGGAAATATTTAAATTTAAAAAAATAATTGTACAAAACAAGCATTGTTATAAACGTTAATTTTTTCTATGAATATCAATTATTGCAATATGTATGCTTAGATGAAACAAAACAATTTTAAATTAAACGTATTTATTTTATTTATCCTGGATTGGGTAACAAAACAATTTTGATGCATTTAAACGATTTTGGATAAAATCAAACTACCTGCAAATGTAGATTTATACTTGATGAAGTAATCTAGAAAGTAAATTAATAAGTTTGTTTATTTTGATTACAGCTTTAATGTTTCATCTAATTAAACATTTGTTGCCACCCAACTTTTAAAATTAAAATTTTCTCTAAATGACATTCATTTATTTTCCATTTGAATCTAAATATCCAAGTTTTTTTCCATCCTTAACCTTTAATATTTTCAAAATACAATACCAAAACGGTCCGTGTAACACTTAACAATTTAAAATTCTAAATTTTTAAAGCATTTTTAATGTTTGAATTTTTAAATAAAAAGTTAAAATTTCAAATTTCTAAAATGTTAATATTTTGAAAACTTATCCAAAAAACCAAATTTTCAAAAATTCAAAACTAGTTACAACGTTAATCTTTTTACCAAATTTTCAAAAATAATGAATGTTTGAATATTTCGGATTTTGAAAGTTTGAAATTTTGAATTTTTTACTAAAATTAGGAATGAAATTCATAATCTTGGTCAGTATGAAGCTTAGACACACAAAATGTCTGCCATTTTACACCATAAATCTGTTACAGAACATACCCCTTCTTATTTCAAAGACAAAAGTGTCATTTCTTATTCTTATACTTCCACCATTGCACCTAAGGTATTTAACTACAAACAAGTTTGCGGGATAACCAAATCAACGACCTCAAGACTAAACCACCAGACTGCTCTTGTGACAAATCCTCATTCAAATATAGTCCTTCTGGTCACATCATTATTGGGGACCTCAACATCGTGGAAAATGACCAACTCCGCGATATTTTGACCAAAGGACCAAAATATCGTGATCCTAGAGCAATCAACTGGAACCATAATTTCAAAACAATTATGGATTCAGTTGAAGACTATGCCAGAAAATGGGCCAAAAAAGAACATGGAAAAGAAAGCGATGTTCTTTCTGAGTGGGTAAAGTCTGTGAGGTCGTTGGTTTGAAAAGGATTAACTCTTTGAAAGGCTCGATGAGCACCAAGGCAACATTAAAAAATGATAAATTTATCTGTTTGGTCATTGTTGTAATATTTTTTGGCATTTTTGTAATCAAATCTAAAATTCTACCGGTTTTCAAAGTTTTCTACTCCTATAGCGTGTCTGATGAAGGTTAATCCAGAAAAGCGCTTCACACGCAGTGAAATTTTGCTTTTGTACAGTTATTAAAATCATTTCAATATGTGGATCATGTCTTTTTGGCACATATTCCATATTCTTTCGTTTGTAATCTATTTTCAACAATCCTGATGTTGTAAAGACATTGTCCACCTTACATGAAAAATATGTTGTCGTACCTGCTGATAAAGCGCCTAACAACATCATTTTCGTTTGCAAAAGACACTATATTGATTGTTTAACAGCTGAATAAGGGGTTGGTTATACTAGCAAAAGCACCACAAATACAGCAACAACACTGTCAAAGGAGGAAATAATCAACAATCATAATTCTGTCATTTCTTCCTTTGGCATTTCTGTTGACATAAAAAAAAAGTTCCATCCTTGTATTTGATTCCAAAGTTACATAAAACGCCATACAAGCAACGATTTATTGCTGGGTCATTCAAATGTGCAACTAAACCTCTTTCAGTTTTGTTAACATTAATATTGACGGCAATAAAATCAAGCCTTCAAAAGTATTTCGAGTGTTGTTACTTTAAAAATGGCGTCAATCAAATGTGGATTCTCAAAATTTCTAAAGAACTGATGGAAAGTCTCCATTCTAAGTCATTTTCATTATGTAGTAGCATTAAACCTTTGACTTTGATTTCTCTACATTATATACTTCATTTCCACATTCACAATTAAAATCTCGTTTTAAACGTAGCTTTATCAAAAAGAACGGAAAACACAGGTACAATTATTTGGAAGTCGGTTATAAAAAGACTTTTTTTGTCATCCAAGAGTCTAGCAAGAAAAAACAAATTTATAAAAGATCAATTTATAAAAACGTTCAACTTTCTGATCGACAACATATTTGTACAGTTTGGTGGACGTGTTTTTCAGCAGACAATAGGTATCCCAATGGGCACAAATTGTGCACCATTGCTTGCCGATTTGTTTCTTCATTTATATGAAGCGGACTTCTTACAATCACTACTAGACAAACAGGACAGCAAACTTGCTTTATCCTTCAATCTCACATTTCGTTATATTGATGATGTCCTTTCACTAAACAATCCTCGATTTGGTGACTATTTACATCTCAAATATCCGAAGGAACTTGAGATAAATGACACTACAGATTCTAGGAGGTCCGCTTCATATTTGGATATTTTTCTCAAAATTGACACACTAGGAAAGCTCTATGACAAACGTGATGACTTCAACTTTCCAATAGCTAACTTTCCCTTTATGTGTAGCAACATTCCGTCCGCTCCATCATATGGAGTTTACGTATCACAATTGATTCGTTATTCCAGAGCATGTGGGGAGTACAACGACTACCTTGATGGAGCTACACGATGACAAGCAAATTGTTAACACAGGGTACGTTGCTCCCATGTTGTTGTATCACTCAAGAAATTTTACGGAAGACATGATGTGCTTGTATACAAATACGGGATTTCTATCTCTCACATGAACATAGATGTTGGTTTGACATAGAGTTTGGTAATGTCATCCTTTCCAGATTTGACCAACACTAAATCGATCTATGGCAACGTGACGGGTGTGCTATAGCAAGCAGGAATTGCTTTCTCTTCCGGGGCACCTGAGTTCACTCTCGTTTCGACTTGAGTTCACGTCGCTGAATGCGGTTTTGTTGTTATGTGTGTGTGTGTGTGTGTTTTATGTTGTTGTGTGATTGGTTTCGTTATGATGATTTTTTGTCTACCGGTTTTGTATTTGTCTTAACGGTTTTATGATGTTGATTGTCCCTTTGATACACCTTTGCTTCTAGAAACCACGAAGATGCAATTCGGTTAATGGTTGAGGAGCATGGCCCGGTATACTTGTGCAGAGGTATCCCGTGCATTGAAGACGTCTTTCAACGTAACACAAGAGGCTCCCAGGAGCCTGAATCGCTCACCTGGTCTTGATGTCAACCCTATGAAGACTTTTGTATAGCTAAATGAGCTGAATGTTTTAGCAGGAAAAGCTTTTCTCTATCTGCAATAGTTTCCATATAACACTATTATTCAACTTTTAAGGGGCTGACAACTTCATCCTATAAAGTGTTTTGTAGAGCTAAACGAGCTGAACATTTAAGCAAGTGATAGCTTTTCTCTATCTGCAATAGTTTTCATTCTATAGGCCAAAAACATGAAAAAACACTATGTTTCACCTTAAAGGGGCTGTAACCCCTATAAGGGGTCATCTGACAACTTCGACCGTATGAAGACTTTTGTAGAGCTAAATAAGCTGAACATTTAGGCAAGCAACAGCTTTTTTCTATCCGCAATAGTTTTCATTCTATATTCCAAAAACACTATTCTTCGCCTTTAAGGGACTGTAACCCCTATAAAGGGTCATCTGACAACTTCGACCTTATGGAGACTTTTGTAGAGCTTAATGATCTGATCATTTAAGCAAGCAACAGCTTTTCTCTATCTGCAATAGTTTTCATTCTATAGGCCAAAAACATGAAAAACTGTTAAGGGCCTTAACCCCTATTAAGCGTCATCTGACAACTTCGACCCAATGGTGACTTTGGTAGAGCTTTTGATTCTGAAGAGCCCAAATTCCTTCGGATTTTTTCTATCTGTAATGGTTGCTGAGTTTTTGAGGATCGTTTGTTGCCAACATGTCATATATACTCACTCAAAAAAGAAACGCAACATGCAAAAATTTTAAAATTACATCGCATACTAAAGTCGAGTTTTATATCATTGATTGTTGAAATATCATTATGAAATTTGACTTGGCAATTGTAGAGGGGCCACTTTTTCTTTAATTGCTAATTTTTTTATAAAATGTCTACAAATTGAGTGCGCATGCCAATCAGAATTATGTCATGCAGTTTGTTTGCAAGACAGTACTCAAACTGCCACCCCCATATTCAAAAGAACGTTCCGCACAAGATTTCAATATCGGATTCTCATCACCCAAAAGTTTGTGCTTTCTTTCCGTGGTTTTTGATTGCACAACTAGGCGTTGGCGCATGCGCAGATCCGATTTAATCAGTAGATGCACGATTTTTCATAACATAAAAATTTTCAGAAGGTCTTTAAAAAGCAAAATTGTCTTGTGTTTTACGTTTGTTATGTTATTGGTAAGGATTCTCATGTTCCCATTTGACTCTTGGTGCACTACACTCCACCCAATTTTTCAAAATCTTTGAACCTTCCTTCTCATATTGTTTGCCATTTGTTAGAATGTTTAGCAGAAGCTTTCTTTGTAAAAATTGGTATTTTAGTTTACGACAATGTTTTGGTGCTGATATCATTCTGGATGAATAATCCAAGGAGAATTCCCTTGTTCAAAACTCCTTCAACCGATATGTCGTGTTCAGGGGAAATTCACGCCTCATGTTGAGCCTGATTTTAACCACCTAAGACGGGATTATCGTTATGATAATGATGGTATCAAAGAAAGGAAGATTTTCGCATGGTTATGGAAACAAAAAAGTTACCGTTTCACATATTGGTTACCAGAATTAGTGGATGTTAGATAAGACTATCTATTTCTATGATTTTTCAAAGTTGGATCAGCGCAAGCGCTAGCGCCACCCGATGTTTTTTAAAAACGTGGGGTATGGGAGCAAAGGCTTCAATATGTGTGAAAATGGGGGCCAGAAGATCGTATGCAGCGTTTTTTTAGAAACAGAGAGAACACAAGTGAAGTCGTGATTTTATCATTTAGTCGGAATAACTTCAGTTGGCGCTGCGCCTTTGTTGGCTGGTAAATTTGAATTTTGTTTATATCACACGTAAGATTAACCATTTCTTAATGATTCAGCAAAATTTCACATTCGTGCGCAATTTTTAGTTGAAATTCATTAGTTTTTATTTCAATAGTATTTTAAGTATCTTTATATGTTGCGTTTCTTTTTTGAGAGAGTATATTATTCCTGCAAAGTTTCAGTTAAATTGGTTCAGTGGTTTCAGAGAAGAATTTTTTTTAAATTGTTAACGGACGACGGACGACAGACGACGGACGCATAGTGATGGCATAAGCTCACATGGCCTTTGGCTAGGTGAGCTAAAAAGGTATGTTTAAAGATCGGCTCAGTATTTGACAAAGTTTAATCATTTCTATGGGAAAATAAAAAAGACCGCCCAAATGTCAAACGCAAAACTGATATAGATTCCCAGGTTTCACATATTTATTTTTAGTCAAATATTCGAATTTCCAACGTTCAAAATTGGAAATATTGAAAATCGAATCGAATTCATTATTTTTGAAAATTTGGTTAAAAGATTAACGTTGTTACTAGTTTTGAATTTTTGAAAATTTGATTTTTTGGATAAGCTTTCAAAATATTAACATTTTAGAAATTTGAAATTTTAACTTTTTATTTAAAAATTCAAACATTAAAATGCTTTAAAAATTTAGAATTTTAAATTGTTAAGTGTTACACGGACCCAAAACGGGTATACAACTGTTAATTCGGTTATGCTGTATATCGATATTTTAGGGAGTAACCTCTCATCAGCAGCATTTGAATCAAAACATTGGAAGGTCAAAAACAAAAAGCATTGAATGAAAAGTACTAAAAACCAAAAACGTCGAACAGAAAAGCCAAAACCAGCACCGATGATATCGACCATGTGCAGTACAAGGAAAGAAACCTGGTGTTAACAACATTTTTGAATTTAATAATCGGGAATTTGAATGACAAAAATAATAGACATTTATTAGTAAAATCGTGTCAGACAAGTCTGACGACCAGCCTAGTGATTACCCTCGGGGACCTCTGGTCCACCAGCAGTGTTTATCGATCCAGTGGTTTCAAAATGCAACACCAAAACGGATAAACAACTTATTTAATAAATCGTTTTTTAGCAACGAGACTCATAAAGGTTACGTCAATTGGACTGATGCAGAAATGATAACTGCTCTAAATTATCTTTTGGACAACATTTATATTCGTTTTGGGAGAACAATTTATCGCCAAGTCATTGGTATCCCTATGGGAACTAATTGTGCCCCACTTATTGCTGACCTTTTTTTGTATTGTTATGAATCCCAATTTATGGCAAAACTTCAAAAAGACCCCAACAGACAACATCTCATTGAAACTTTTAATTATACATACAGATATTTAGACGACATTCTTTCACTAAACAATCCGAAATTTTCTAATTTTATTACTGAAATTTATCCCAAGGAATTAACTTTGAATAAATCTAACCTTACTGGTGATAGATGCCCATTTTTAGATCTAGATTTAAGTATAATCAATGGAAAATTACACACTAAAATATATGATAAACGGGATGACTTTTCATTTCCTATTGTGAATTTTCCTTTTCTAGAGGGAGATGTACCACTTGCTCCGTCATACGGAGTATATATTTCACAGTTGGTAAGATATGCTTGGATCTGCAGTGGTGTGTCTGATTTTAATGATAAAAACCGGTGTATTACAAAAAAATTACTAAAACAAGGATATCGTTACCACAAATTAGTGAAGTCGTTTACTAAGTTTTATCATAAATATCTATACCTTATTGGAAAATTTAACTGTACACGACGACTTTTGATTGTAAAGGGAATATCCCATCCAGATTTCTACGGTAATGTTGTTTATAAAGCAAATAAATTCAAAAACAATCCCCTGGGAATGCAAAATTGGCTTAAAACTTTATTAAATAAAGGTTATGAAATGGATATTTTAGTAAAATCTTTGAATTTAGTCTTCTTTGGTAAAAATATTGATAATTTGATACTTACTTAAAAATGTTAATTGCCTTTTTATACTTATGTCATTTTTGAGCATTACAGCGGTCAAGTGTGTCGGTTTTGTGTGATGATGCATCATCAAATCAAGTGTTTGACGTGTTGTGTCGGATTTAAAATCGACATACTTGATTTTTTTACATCAGTCGATGGATGCTTCTTAGCTAGCTGTCAGTAACTTCGAGTGTTCTCAAGAGAGTATCTTTACGTCCCGTTAATTACCTGTTGTCCTTTTGTCTCAGATACTCTCTTGTTGAATTGAACTTCTATCGATTTGATTTTTACTGTATGTTAGTTTGTGCTTTGTTATTGATTATCATTAGGGGGAAGGTTGGCGCCAAAAAACTAGTTTAACCCCGCCACATTTTAATGTGCCTGTCCTAAGCCAGGAATCTTTATCAAAGCTTATGTTTGTATTTAGTCGAATTTTTGTTAATTGTTTTTTTGTCAAGAAGAGGGTCTTTCAATGCACTTTGGGATTGGGCTTGAATCATATGTATTTTATTTTCAATCCAGGGGCCAATTGAAAAACAGCGAGCAGCGACCGCTGGTCACATTGAAGGCTGCTGGCTGTTTTCCATTGTGGATATTTAAAATATACGTTCATAATGTAGGTTGTGTCGCGTACACTTATTCCACATCTCATTTTCTTCTAAACAACTGTAAATTTGGTTATGCTGTATACCGATATTTCAAGGAGTAACCTCTCATCAGCATCATTCGAATCAAAACATACGAAAGAATTGAATCAAAAGTAATCAAAGCCCCTTTGAAGATCTCGGAGACAGATTTTAGAGCATCATTTTAGACTTGACCAAAATCAATATTATGTTTCTATTTTACCATAAATTTGCAAATATATCTAATTTTGGACATAATGATATTTTTATTTGGATTAAACGTTTTGTACGCGACGCAGTGACAATTAAAACAATCAACAGTGGAAAACAGCCAGCAATCCATATCGTCGTTTTGCAATCAGTATACAATGACTAAAGATACGGCAGGTAAAACCAGATTACAAAGTAAAAATAAAAAGTTTAAAGTTTGTCAAAAAAATAAATAAATAAATAAAAGATTCCAAAATATTGGGATAGATGGTCCTTTTTCAGATTTAATGATGTCCTTCAGTCCAAATAAAGAAACTGTCTTCTTGCTATCAATATCATTGGTTTATAGCAACCTGGAATTTATCGAACTCACACCGAACCAGTCTTTGACTCATAAAAGATCAGTCGGTCTTTTCCCAGAACAAATAAATCATATGGAAGACATTATGAAAGTATCTAAAAAATCAAATCCTTCCCAGAAGAAAAAAAATCACAATGAATTTGGATTAATTAAATATAACTGGAATGAAAGAGGGCCACGCAGTATTTTGTGCCCCCCCCTCTAAGTCCAATATTTCTCGATTATTCCTTTGATATTCTTCATAGCTACTGTGTTGTTAATGCGTTAAACATCCAATAAACTCACCGCTCATCTTCATTTACTTAATCAAATTTAGATTTTTTAGATTAGATTATTCAGATTTGTTGATATACAGAACCATTTAGTGCATAAAAATTAAGGAAGGGGGGAATTCTAATATTATGGCAAAAACCAGGTAAGTACTCAACCACTTTTAATATTTAGGGGGATTAATATATACTCATTTTCCCGGGGGGGGGATGGAAGAAATCTCAATATGTATTAATTTTCCGGGGTATGAGTAGGTGGAAAAACTAGTATGTACAGCCGTAACTCCGGCATGACACAAAAGTTTTATGGTCAAAAACTGCAAGTTACAGTACGTGTACATGCACCTAAAGACAGTATATAGCAGGGGTACCTCACACACAGGTACTGAGATATAGGTCAGATAATTCATGAAATACACCCAAAGACAGCATAAAGCAGAGGTACCTCACACACAGGTACTGAGATATAGGTCAAATAAGTCATGAAATACACCCATAGACAGTATAAAGCAGAGATACCTCACACACAGGTACTGAGATATAGGTCAGATAATTCATGAAATACACCCATAGACAGTAAATAGCAGAGGTACCTCACACACAGGTTTTTAGACATAGGTCAGATAAGTCATGAAATACACCCATAGATAGTATATAGCAGAGGTACCTCACACACAGGTACTGAGATATAGGTCAGATAAGTCATGAAATACACCCATAGCCAGCATAAAGCAGAGGTACCTCACACACAAGTACTGAGATATAGGTCAGATAAGTCATGAAATACACCCATAGACAGTATATACTTAAGGTACCTAACACACATGTACTTAGATATAGGTCAGATAAGTCATGAAATACACCTATAGACAGTATATAGCAGAGGTACCTCACACACAGGTACTGAGATATAGGTAAGATACGTCATGAAATACACCCATAGACAGTATAAATCAGAGGTACCTCACACACAGGTACTTAGATATAGGTCAGATAATTCATGAAATACACCCATAGACAGTATATAGCAGAGGTACCTCACAAACAGGTACTGAGATATAGGTGAGATAATTCATGAAATACACCCATAGACAGTATATAGCAGAGGTACCTCACAAACAGGTACTGAGATATAGGTCAGATAAGTCATGAAATACACATATAGACAGTATATAGCACAGGTACCTTACACACAGGTACTGAGATATAGGTCAGATAAGTCATGAAATACACCCATAGATAGTATATACTTAAGGTACCTCACACACAGGTACTGAGATATAGGTCAGATAAGTCATGAAATACACCTATATACATTATATCCTTACGGTACCTCACACACAGGTACTGAGATATAGGTCAGATAAGTCATGAAATACACCCATAGACAGTATATTGCAGAGGTACCTCACTCACAGGTACTGAGATATAAGTCAGATAAGTCATGAAATACATCCATTGACAGTATATAGCAGAGGTACCTCACACACAGGTACTGAGTTTAGGTCAGATAAGTCATGAAATACACCTATAGACAGTATATACCTAAGGTACCTCACTCACAGGTACTGAGATATAGGTCAGATAAGTCATGAAATACACCCATAGACAGCATAAAGCAGAGGTACCTCACACACAGGTACTGAGATATAGGTCAGATAAGTCATGAAATACACCCATAGTCAGCATGAAGCAGAGGTACCTCACACACAGGTACTGAGATATAGATCAGATAAGTCATGAAATACACCCATTGACAGTATATAGCAGAGGTACCTCACACACAGGTACTGAGATATAGGTCAGAAAAGTCATGAAATACACCTATAGACAGTATATACCTAAGGTACCTCACATACAGGTACTGAGATATAGGTCAAATAAGTCATGAAATACACCTATATACATTATATCCTTACGGTACCTCACACACAGGTACTGAGATATAGGTCAGATAAGTCATGAAATACACCCATTGACAGTATATAGCAGAGGTACCTCACACACAGGTACTGAGTTTAGGTCAAATAAGTCGTGAAATACACATATAGACAGTATATACCTAAAGTACCTCACACACAGGTACTGAGATATAGGTCAGATAAGTCATGAAATACACCCATAGACAGCATAAAGCAGAGGTACTTCACACACAGGTACTGAGATATAGGTCAGATAAGTCATGAAATACACCCATTGACAGTATATAGCAGAGGTACCTCACACACAGGTACTGAGATATAGGTCAGATAAGTCATGAAATACACCTATAGACAGTATATATCTAAGGTACCTCACACACAGGTACTGAGATATAGGTCAGATAAGTCATGAAGTACACCTATAGACAGTATATACCTAAGGTACCTCACACACAGGTACTGAGATATAGGTCAGATAAGTCATGAAATACACCCAAAGACAGTATATAGCAGAGGTGCCTCACACACAGGTACTGAGTTATGGGTCAGATATGTCATGAAATACATCCAAAGCAAGTATATAGCAGAGGTACCTTACACACAGGTACTGAGATATAGCTCAGATAAGTCATGAAATACACCCATAGACAGCATAAAGCAGAGGTACCTCACACACAGGTACTGAGATATAGCTCAGATAAGTCATGAAATACACCCATAGTCAATATAAAGCAGAGGTACCTCACACACAGGTACTGTGATATAGGTCAGATAAGTCATGAAAACACCTATAGACAGTATAAAGCAGAGATACCTAACACACATGTACTTAGATATAGGTCAGATAAGTCATGAAATACACCCATTGACAGTATATAGCAGAGGTACCTCACACACAGGTACTGAGATATAGGTCAGATAAGTCATGAAATACACCTATAGACAGTATATATCTAAGGTACCTCACATACAGGTACTGAGATATAGGTCAGATAAGTCATGAAATACACCCATTGACAGAATATAGCAGAGGTACCTCACACATAGGTACTGAGATATAGGTCAGATAAGTCATGAAATACACCCATTGACAGTATATAGCAGAGGTACCTCACACACAGGTACTGAGATATAGGTCAGATAAGTCATGAAATACACCTATAGACAGTATATATCTAAGGTACCTCACATACAGGTACTGAGATATAGGTCAGATAAGTCATGAAATACACCTATAGACAGTATATATCTAAGGTGCCTCACACACAGGTACTGAGATATGGGTCAGATAATTCATGAAATACATCCAAAGACAGTATATAGCAGAGGTACCTTACGCACAGGTACTGAGATATAGGTCAGATAAGTCATGAAATACACCCATAGACAGCATAAAGCAGAGGTACCTCACACACAGGTACTGAGATATAGCTCAGATAAGTCATGAAATACACCCATAGTCAATATAAAGCAGAGGTACCTCACACACAGGTACTGAGATATAGGTCAGATAAGTCATGAAATACACCCATAGACAGTATATTGCAGAGGTACCTCACTCACAGGTACTGAGATATAAGTCAGATAAGTCATGAAATACACCCATTGACAGTAAATAGCAGAGGTACCTCACTCACAGGTACTGAGATATAAGTCAGATAAGTCATGAAATTCACCCATTGACAGTATATAGCAGAGGTACCTCACACACAGGTACTGAGATATAGGTCAGATAAGTTATGAAATACACCTATAGACAGTATATAGCAGAGGTACCTCACACACAGGTACTGAGATATAGGTCAGATAAGTCATGAAATACACCAATAGACAGTATATAGCAGAGGTACCTCACAAACAGGTATTGTGATATAGGTCAGATAAGTCATGAAATACACCCATAGACAGTATATACTTAAGGTACCTCACAAATATTAAATAGACAGATAGACAGTATATAGAAGAGGTACTGAGATATAAGTCAGATTAAACATGAAATAGACCGATAGACAATATTTAGCAAAATATTGTTAGAACCACAAAACAATTTTTGAATTTGAATATAATAAAATTTCAAACAAGTTTGAATTACATTCTAAATATACTTACCAGCTCAGGCAGCTATTATGACAAAAAAGACTTAACAGACTGATTACAAATGTAATACTGTTATGTGAATTTAACAATTATATGGAATTCTATCCTGGATAGTGAAACATGACCTCCAATAATGAAAATAAACTGAATATTTATTTGAGAAAAAGAGAAAATGAGGTAAAGGGTGCAGAGATGGGATTTTGTTATTTTTTAAATAATTATTAATATTTACTTTTTAACGCTTATTCGCCCAAGAACATCGTCCCAAATTGAACGTTCTAGAAAATGAACTGATCAAAATAAAAAATAACAACGAGGACGATCAGATCTTATTTGACTACCTCGATTCAAAATCAAACTGGGGGTGTCACAGTCCCCGCCCCTGGAATACCAAATACCGTTTAGAAAAGGACAGAATATCGTAAAAAAAAGACTGGAATACCGAATACTCTAAAGATCACGGCGTACGCGTACCAAAAGCCTAAAAATTCGGAACATCGCGTACCGCGTACCACACCTTGGCGTACCGAATACCCTTTAAAAAGCACGGAATACCGCGTACCAAAAGGGCTGTAACACCCTCCAAACTGTTTATTTGGTCATAAAAAGACTATGTTAACAAGACAAAGACGCTTGATATTTTAGACATTGTGTCTTCAGCTCCAAATAATTATCAATAATCAATCAAAACATTTCAATCGGGTGACTCGGAAACGCACATCGCTCGTTTTTTAGGAAGAGGTCACAACGGTTAACATTTCCATGAAAAGTGTCCGTGTCTTTCCGGGAATGGGGTCTTTATATTCTAAATTTTTAACAATTTTATTCCTCAATTGAGACGCGGAACTCCGTCACATGAGGGCAAAAAAAGAGTATCCTATTCCATCTGTGCTGTTTCATGTTGTATGGGGGAAGCCTTTTTCAACTAAAAGGGTATTCGAGATACAAAACTGATCAACTTATATATATTTATGTTGCATGTGCTGTGCTCGCATTTAGGCAATGCTTATCTCATATTATGCATTATAACGCCTAATCTTCCTTTATAAGGAGACCATTCTTATTTTTTGCCGTTTTCCAAATCCGCACCGACCGCACCGTACAAACAGATTAATTCATTTTGGTGAAGTGCATTGTGACACAATAAAATGAGTTAACTTTTCGCTGTACATGTAGCTAAGTTGCTTCAATTAAAGACGCTTTAGAATATACATGAAAGTGATTATATAAAATCATTTCAATTACATTTTTAAATTAAGTCTGGTAATTAAAGGAAAACTGCCGTTTTTTTGTGCAAAATAATCGTTTTCTTCTGTTATATGGCGATTTTTACAATATCCTATAAAAAGAAGCAGAGGTACCAATATGGTATCCGAATGTCAAAAGTCCGAAAGGGCAGAGACAAAACCAGTAAACACCAACAAGAACGGGACAAAAACAGACAACATGTAAAACATGGAAACACAAAATAACTGAATATCAATCAACAACGCGAACTCCAGTCGAAACAAGAGTGAAGCCAGGTGCTCCAGAAGAGTAAGCAGTTCCTGATTGCTATAGCACACCCGTCGCGTTGTCACATCCGTGTAAAGGAAGACAAAACAAAACCCTATGACAAACCAACATCTGCACTCATCTGAGAGATCGAAATCCCATATTTGTCTATAAGTGCATGATGTCTTCCGTTAAATTTCTTGAGTGAAGACAGCAACCGAGGAGCAACATAACCATGTGTGAGCATTTTTTGCATCAGACGTGTCGCTCTGCTAAGGAAATCGATGTAAGTCCCGCACGATCGTACTGGAGTAACGAATTAATTGAGATAAGTAAACTCCATAAGCTGGAGCGGACGGAATGTTGCTACACAAGAAGGGAAAGTTGACGATTGGAAAGTTGAAGTCATCACGTTAGTCATAGAGCCTTGTTGAAAGTCTTCCTTGAGAGTCAATTTCGAGATGTAGATCTAAATATGAAGCAGACTTCCTAGAATGCGTTGTGTCCTTTATCTGTATCTTTATATTCTTGTTCAACAATTTTTTTCTATCTTTAGGACATTCATTTTTCTAAATTCCTTTGCCTCAATCTCCTCTTACAATGTCGATTAAAACAAGTTTGGATCCTTTTTGAATATGTAGTACCTGAAAAAGTGACACAGTCTATGAAATGCATTTCCTTTGTTTATTATGTCATGATGAAGTCAAGTTCATTAACACTATGAAATGCAACAATGAAAAATCGTTTTACATGATCATTTTACTTTCAAATTAGTTGTTAAAGTATTTTTTCTGTCATTTTCTGTAAGATGATTGTTATGGATTATTATTTCTTTCGTCTTTGTCGAAAACAGCAATTCAAAAACACATTTTATATAATGTAGACCAGTGTTTTTCTTGATACACTGGCTATAATTCTGTAAATAAAGATATATATTTTTTTTAGAAGTAGAATGTTATATTTTTATCAGTATTTTTTTTGTATTTTATTTTGTTCAAACACAAAAGTTTTTAATTAGAAACATCTTTTGATAGACCGCACAATATGCATGTGTTTTATAACTTGATTAATAAGCTCATGAAAATATTATTCACTAAGAAAATACTTTTTACTCTTCTTTTAGATGTATACAGATGTATGCTCCAGACCAATGTAACTTTTGTTCTTTGCATACTACAAACAGCAATTTTGAGATACTGATAACACGGTAGGTCCGGTGTCCGGCGACAGGATTGTTTTTTCGAGAGGGTTGTACAATTTTTTTTCAAGAGAATAATCAATAAAAATGTTATCTTTGGTGATATTAAGTGATTTTTTACTGAAAGCGAAGAAGTGCTACCAACGGGGTAGGCATATTTTAGTTTTATAATTTTGTATAACAACACAAATTCCTATAAAAAATGTGATTCCTTAATTAAAATGTCCAGCTATTTTTTGAGTTTTTACCTTTTTGCATTTTTCATCCCTTATAAGACAAATATATTGAACAAGATTGCTAACCATTATTAGTGATCATCAATGTTATATTATGGCATCCTGAATATTGATGCCAAAAAGTTGCGTCTTAAATATTTTTGAATTAGAATAAAATACCTGTCCAGGCTTTTTCAAGAGGCGTCCAGGTTTTTGCAAGAGAGATCCAGGTTTTTTCATTTTTTAGATAGACAGTCTGTGCGTGTTGTTTATCTCTCAAGTCATATTTTAAAAGACATTGTATGTTGTTAAAAAAAAAGAATATGGTACTATCATTTCAATGCTTTTAGACAAGAATACGTCAGTTAAAGCCAAGAATTCAACCTTATATAGCATATATAAACAGGCAGTCACTACAACCATAACCCATTAATCTATTGTTTAAGCATAACTACCAATTGTTATACAATTGAAAATAGCCTCCTGGAATTATTGGCTGGAAACAAAATGTTGCGATTAGCAGAAAATGCTTAAAGTCCCTGGGTTTCCAAGTTACCTTCTTTTTACTTGACTTTTAGTTGTTGCGTGGGTGTATTTGTTTGTATCATAGAGTCGTCTTCTTTCATGTCTGCTGTTTTATCCAGGATTATAGGACTCAAATGCCCTTTTAGTACTTCTTAATTTTTTACACATATGTATTTTGTATTGTATATATTATAGTTTCATAGAAAAACTTCATAAGAGTATGCTCCCGTGCGGGACCCGGGAGGCGAATAGGCTAGCAGTAGCGCTTAGCTTGTGTGTAAAAGTCCACTAAAGAGCGCTCAGAAACATGTCATCTTGCCAGGCCGCTTAGCCCAGAACGACTGGGATGTGTGCCGCAGGTTGTTGAATGGGGCAGCCCTGTCATAATGAATGCCGGTTCGTCAGGCGGAAAACCTGACCGCAAACCATATTGGGCCAACGTGTGCGAAGAGTGCCAAGTTTCATGCACGTAAAAGATCCCTTTGTGCATCGCCAAGTAGTGCACCACATTTGCTAAATTTACCACACCTACACACCTCTTCCCTTTTCCAGTGGTCTTCAAGATTAACAGTTGCTTTGTTTCCCATCCCAACCCCGCTTCTCTCTCTCAGTGTGTATAGGTTCAACCAGGATTCAGCATTGTATTTTCGACAGATAAAGGATGCTTGTGTGAAACTGGGTAAGGGTTGGCTATATCCCACACAGGTAATTGTTGCAACTAGTATGACCTCATTTCAGGTAAGGGTTCTTCATTGTCAGTCACCATAGGTAAGGGTTCCAGATTGTGCGAAACTTTTTTGTCGATGCATTGGCCTATGGTGGGTTGAGGGCACATTGGCCTGTCTTGTGAGTTGGTTTGTTTTACTTCTGGATTGTGGCCATCCATTGGCCCTTCGAATGACATACATGGGTCTGTGTCCTGGGTGGGTCTACACAATTCAATTTGTTGTTTCAATAAGTTCTTGTCCTGCATGATAATGACTGAAATATTGTTGACTGGACATAAAACAAACAACAACAAACATAAGAGTATGAGATTCAAATGTCATTTTAGTTTCTGCATCTTTACATACATGTGTATACGTTTAGGGGGTTCCAATATCCCATATTCCTTAATGTTTTATTGGTCTTTATTAAATATCCCGTCACCAGAATAGAGTTTTTTTTATATAATATATCCCTGTAAATAGAATAGATTTAAAATTCCCTATCCCAGTTTGTTTTGCCTCAAATATCCCGTATCCCATGAATAAAACATGTGAATATCCCTTATTCCAAAACACCCTTAAACTCTTGAAATAACAGAATGCACCAGTGGAATATGCTCTTTTTGTATTTCTTTGTTTCTGACATACATATAGATTTCATAGTTTCAAAGACTTGAAAAGGCACAAAAAACAAGATTGTAACTTACCTTTCAAAATTTTGCCCACCGTAACAATCGGTCTTCTCGAAACTAGTATAATTTATCAAAACACATTAAGAAAGTCACAAATGTACAAATGTACTATAAAACTAATTTTGTCAAAATACTAATGTAGTCTTCGAAGAAAATGCATGAAACATGTCATCTTGCTCATCTTGCTCGTTTTCAGCTCATCTTGCTCTTTCCTTGCTCATCTTTCTCTTTTCCAGCTCATCTTGCGTTTTTGGTCGCTCATCTTGCTCTTTTGCAGCTCATCTTGCTCTTTTCATTGCTCATCTTGCTCTTTTGCAGCTCATCTGGCTCTTTTGCTGCTTTTGGGGTCTTAAGCTTACTTCTGTTTGAAAGTTAGTAATTAACTTAATATTTTGCATGTAATGTGTTCAAATGTATGTTTATTCAGTGGGAGGGGTATTAGTTTTCATTTAAGTCGTATATTTCTACAAAACCCAAGGCCATTTAAGTCGTATATTTTCTACAAAACCCAAGGCCATTCTTCAGTCAAAATTTTCAAAAAACCAGGACACCTCTCGAAAAAACCGGACAAGTTGTTGTGCCTCTCGAAAAAACAGATGAATTTTAATAAATCATTAACTAATGCTTTTTTACGGACATTTTTGAAAGAATTGTAATGATTTGAATTTTTTGATAACTTTTAATCCTTTTTTTGTTTTGTTTAACTTACAATTTAAGAGAGAATTTAAGCATTTTTTTGTAAAGGGACAGGCGAAAAAACCTGGAAAACTGGACAATTCCTCTCGAAAAAACAATCCTGTCGCCGGACACGGGACCTACCGTGGATAACTTGAAAAAGATTCGAAATGGGCAGATATTTGCAATGTGAAAACAAATATTGACGAAAACAGATTTGAAAACATGTACTTATTGAGCTCCCACAAGGGAGAAGAATCCATTTGCGCCAATTACATAATTTAGGAGATATCAACTGCGCCATAAATATGTTTTAGAGGTTTAATATGCGCCAGATTTAGGTAGTTATTTGCGCCTATTAATCTGTAGAGGTAGTTTACAAATAACGGTATTATAAACCGATAAAGATTTTTTTTCGTGTTGTTAGAAAATATCTTATAACAAAATGAAATATTACTGAATAAAAGAACTCAGAAGTATAGGATATTAAAATTACATAGGTAAGTCAATTTTATACAAATATCTGTATATTGTATTTTTAAGTCAGTATTTGTCTTGTTCTCATTGACGATGAATGTCGCAATTAAGAACTTAGAGTCTAACAAAGGAAATACTGCAATTTTAATCGTAGACAACAAATCAAGACAAGCTTCTGTGAAAAAGAATGGTGTGAGTGAGTGAGTTGGTGTTTTACGCCCGTGCAACACTATATAGGTTATTTACAGGCGATGAACATGAAAAGGATGATAAAATGAACATGAAATGGTGATGATAAATGAAATATGGAGATGGGGTGGGAAATAAAGGACCGGTAAATTTTGAAGAACCACAGGAAAAAGGGGAGAGGTGGGTAGGGGCGGAAATAAATTGAGATGGAGATGTAAAGTAAAACATGTGCAGCAACGGTTAATATAGTTATCGGTGGGTCTTTGAAACATGTCCATGAAACAAATGTTAGAAAGCTAGAAACTAAGGAAGGCAACTTTAAAGAGCAGCCCGCAAATTTACTTGCTTTAATTTTATGCATTTACGTTGAACTGAATGTGAGTGGCGCAAATTAGTTTATGAAATATTGGCGCAAATGAGCTTGGCCTTACAAAAAAATATGTTGGCGCAAATGATATATTGTTGCAATTACGTTGCGGCATAAAGGACGTCAAATTGGCGCAAACGAAATATCTTCCCCACAGGGTCAAAATCGATCTGTGACCTAAATACTCAAAAAGCGACTTACGATCTTTGAAAAAAAATGCCTACATTGAAATTCATTGAAACGAGCTATGACATTAAAGCATTTTAAAAGCGACCATTCCACTTGAGGAGAGGAGCTGCGTGAGTCCCATTAATATACGCTTCTTGACCTGTAAAAAACACTAGCTTTTGAACAAATATATCGATGCTTTGAAGGGGTATTTGCAAGAAAGTACTCTTTTTCCATTGAGAAGAAGCAAAAGTGCCCCCAAGAGTTAATCATGCAAATCTCGTTAAAAAGCATGAAAAATCGTTTTATTACACCGAATATCAAATACAACATATCTATCAGTCGGACCTTAAGAAGGTAACTGACAAACCTTATTAGACACAGGTGCAATGGAAACAAAAGTCTTAGCGGAAACATGTGGTCTCGTATTAAATGACATTGGACATCGCTTAATCTCAATATCTGAAGGGACGAAAAACTTAGATTCAAAAATTTTAATCATTGTGGAATGAATGAAGATATATAACGGCTTCATAGCATGTATTCATAAAGCAGTACAAACAAGGGGTATATGTTTAAAAAGAATCAATCAAATTTGAACCAAAATCTATTTCCAATTATTTAAAATCTTAAACACAACATTGATGTATTGGCATAATAATTAGCTTTTGAGTTGACAAAACAGTTAGATTCAGAAGGAACTTACACATGGTATTCATATGCCAAAACTTTAACTAAAGATATTCATATGGACATAGAAGATTTTACTAATTGTACTAATTCTAAAATTCTTAGTAAACTTACAAATAATATTAAAAATAATGTAAATAAATTTTGTAAAGATATCACACTTGATAAGATAAATAAATTTGATGAAAATAATAAGGCCTATTTATATAAATACTTCAAAACTGAGGATGAGGAGGAATATTATCTCTACCATCCTAATTTCAAATACAGACAAACTTTCACAACATTTAGAATATGTGACCACAACCTTCAAATTGAAGTTGGAAGGTATAATAAGATACCAAGAGATAAAAGATTATGCACTTTATGTAATAAAATAGAAGATGAGAATCATTTCTTTTTTCATTGTCAAAAAAACCAGGCGCTTCGAAATATAATGTTTGAAAAATTGAAAATAATAGATTATAATTTTGAATCTTTAAATGAAATAAATAAATTGAAATGGCTCTTAAATCCATCAACACCGGATCAAATCTCCATAGTTTATTCTTTTATTATACAGTCATTAGAACTGGGGAGAGAGGATGCTCTATAGATAATTTACTATATTTTCTGTTGTTGTTCGTGTTGTACATTGTATGTTTCAACTCTGTATTCGTGTTTGTATTGTAAATGTATGCTGTTATCCCTAATTGGGACATGTTTGCATTAATAAACATAATCTTAATCATGATAATTTACATATGAAACTTTTTAATTTCAAATCTAAGGCATTCATTTCACAGTGTCTTCCATTGTATCTCTTCAGCCTATCATTGTCATAGGATTGCATCACAGCGTGTCAAATTTTCCGGCTTTGGCCATACCGTTTTGTTTGAATAAAACGTTAAACAAACTAAAGATTGATGTTTTTATTTGACACACACCGACAGCTTAATGAATGAAGTATACAACAAAGCAGCTAATTTAACAAATGCGTTCGTCATAAAACGTTGTTCGAGCATTTTGCGTGCAAATGTTTGTGGCTTATTTTAGGTTGTTGTTTTTTTAATAAAAACAACATATGGAAAGAATTTTTTCCCAATATAGACGTTGTTTACTTCAAAACAAATTGTTCGGTAACAGAATCCATACAAAATAGCTTATTTGAAACATGAAATTTGAACAAAACTTAAATATCCAACGCGTGGTCCAACTTGTGGTCCAACTTGTTATCAGCTCACTTCATCGTGTCTTAATGCACTTCACCAAAATGAATTAATCCGGTTGTACGGTGTGAAATCGGACATTCCTGATGCAGTTTATAAATTTTGTGAGCAACCATATAAAGGAGTAAATGATAGATAATCCTAAAGTACTGAATTTTTATTTGACCGTGCTATGAGCATAATTTATAAGGCTTATTGCTCAGAAATAAGCGAAAATCGATTTCTGATCGGCTATAGGCCTTTGAAATCTCTATTTCCACAAAACAGTAAACTTTATATTAGAATTGATTTGTTAAGCCTGAGTCCCATAAACGAAAGTTAATTTCATTATATTTTCAGAATGTTGGTCATTTCGTGATAAATAAATTTGAGAAAATTATTAGTTGCATTATATTTTCAGAATGTTGGTCATTTCGTGATAAATAAATTTGAGAAAATTATTAGTTGCATTTAAGGATGTTCGCTACTATTATTGAAAATAAATAGGTTTCAAATTTGATGCCTTAAATAAAAAGATAATGGTAATAGGTATATAATAAGAAAAAAAATAAGGTTCGTGACCTCGTTTTCAAGATACTTTGCGTTAAAGTTTTGGCGGGAAAAGGCTTTCTCTGACTTTTTCATAGGTTAAGCATTACCACGTTTTAGTTGTTAAAACCCATGACAGAATAAATAGGATTTGATAAAACTTGGTTTATATGCTCTTTATGACATATTAAAGACATTGATAACAAGAAAATAGGGGGTTCGTGCGCAAAAAAAACCATTTTGATGGTAAAAACCAGAGGATTCCGAAAATATGACAGAAATCCCAAAACAAGACTAGCGAGCAGTTTTAATGGTGCAAATTTTACATAATCCAATGTGCACCATGAAAAATTAGTTTATAGTTCAATAAACAAAAAAATAATTACAGTTAATTCTTAATGAAACTCGTTTATAAAAGACATTAAAAAATATCGAAGACTTTAAATAATTCGCTATATCACGTATTATAATAAAATAATTATATATTTTGTAGATTCATAATAAAACGTAGGTAATCCATTGATTACGAAGCTCACCTTGTTACGCATTATCATCACTTCAATTAGCGGGAATTGACTTAAAGTTTTCAAAATTTTAAGTGCTCATCCATGCAGAAAAAGAAGGTCACAGACTCACAGCTAGCATCTGAACTATGCATAGATCTCTCTACGTGCACTAACCATAACAATATGGTTGGTGTGGCATTTGTCAGTAAGCAGGAATGGACTTTAACTATTCCTCTGTAAGTGGTCATTCATGCGGAAAATGTAGGTCACATACAGCATCAGAAGCATGCATTGAGCTTTCCATCTCTAGGTGCATTTACCATACGGATGTGGTTGATGTGGCATTTGACATTAATAGCGTACACTAATTACTTAATTCTTCAGTAAGTGGATGTAGACGCCGACGCCGACGCTCAGGGTATCACAGAAACCCCCTCACTTTCGTGAGGTGAGCTAATAAAAACTGTTTTGAGTCTTATAATAAGAATGATTGTTTTTATCTCGGTTATAATCAGGCAAAAATGCCCCCGATGTATAAAGACAAAGAGAGTATTTTTCATAACGGCACTAGTTTTATCAATAAGAGGACTAAGCCAAAATTTGACTGCCGCTCATTCTAAAAAAATCAGTTTTAGTCGCTGCGTGCATAAAAAAAGCCTAAGAACCAATATTATGATCAAAATATGTGTCAAAATTGTGAAAAACTGGATATGTTCTACGTTGTTTCCATTAATGCCAAAGGAAATTGTTTTTGGAAAATGCATGCTTTTCTTTTGCCTTGATGTTTTTAATCCGGATAAAATAATGTTGCTGAGATTTCATAGATTTCTTCTTCAAATATTGTTTAACCCGAAAATAAAATTAACAGTGGAATAAAAACTTTTTCTTTTTTTAAAGTAATTCCCTGGGGGGAGGTACTCTGGTGTTTTATGACGGGGGTGTGCATTTTGTAGATTGAAATTGGTACCCGAATCTATGTCAGAAAATTTTTAGAGCCTTATAAAATAAATTACAAGTCTCTTTCTTACTTAAAATGATATCTTAACTTCGTTAAGTATCCCCAAAACACAGAAGACCCAAGTCTATGGCACCTTTTCTGTTTTGACTCTCATGCCTATGTAAGACATCGACAAAAATGGGTACCAAATCTATTTGTACTGCTTAAAAAAAGATACCAAAATCTATGTAAAAAAATGTGAAAAAATGGACCCATTATAAATGCACATCCCGTATATTGGAATATAGGGAGTAACCCCCCCCCGCCCCGGAGTAATTCATATTTCATGTGTGTCTAAAAACAAACTTTAAACATATCGTGAACTTAATTAAATTCAAGTACAAATTTACATTATACCGTTATTGCATGCTTCTTTTACATATACTAAGGGGAAAAAAACTGTGCATCACTTTGAAAAATCACAAATTCAAAATATTATTTAGTATTTGATACGTTTTAACACAAAAGTATTGCAAAATCATTTTTCTCAAGATCTTGACAAAAAATTTCATTTTTAGACCCCTAACAGATGTTTTGTTTGCAGTTTGAAATCAGGTAGTGTCAATTTGAAATTCACAAAATCACACTTTGGAAACAATGCAAATTTTTTAAATTAAGTTTTCTTAGCTGATTTTCACCAAAAACGTTACTCCTTTTAGTGGTTGAAAGTTAACAGGTTAAGTTTTGAGTGAAAATTTTGATTTTTCATTTTTGGGTTAAAAAAGTGTTGTTTTTTTTAATCTCAGAAACTGGAATTAATTTTTTTTCGGAGTTTTACTCAAAAATGATTTGCATGGTCAACTCAACATGCAGTGAAAATTTCAACTCGATAACTGTATTTTTTACGATTTTCTGATTAAGAGAAAACTAGGTACAATTGATTTCCAATAGACATGCACAGTCTCTTTTTCCCATGATTATCTAAAGATTTTACTATTAAATAAGTAACGAGCTACCTTCTGTAAGACAAACAAGGCCCCACTTATTATACAATATTATGTATTCGGATTTAAACATTTGCATCGCTTGAAATTGTGCTGAGGAACTTTCTTACATTTCTTTTCTGCTGAGTCATATAGAAAAGTATATAATCATTTACCTAAAATGAGCTGTCGTGACATTCTTTAAATAAAACGTTCTCCATGTTTTTTTCAGATATTGACATGATTGATACAAGTAATATTCAATAGATACATATATACACGCAAAAACAGAATGTGAAGTAAGTCGTACTACAGCAATGAAATCCATTGATGATATATAACAAGATCGCAACGACTCCCACTAGGTCAGACCTGTCACTAGACAGACAGATTTATTAGATTGTGCTTATTAACAGATACTTACTAGATAATAATTTACTATTTATAACAAGAAACGTGGTCAAAATAAACACTGCATGTGAAAGAAGCCCTCGATCTATACAAACGAGCATGCATCGATGGAGGTTGCAATTGTATATTTTTCAATACAAATTGATAGACAAATGATCTTAAAACCATCTTTATACTGTAATTATCAAAAATGAAATAACTATAAAAAGTGATTAAATGACAATAGAAATGCTTTGCTTTTTTTCTAAGATTCCAAGAAACTCAATATTAGTTGCCAAACGTAAACTCCGTTCTGATAGTTTGAACAAAGAGGAGCGGCCCCGGCCTTGAATTTCATCTTAAATAGAAGCGGCATATTGACAGAATTCAACCCCCCCCCCCCCAAAAAAAAAAGAAAATTAAAAATCAGCAAAACCCTTTTTACGAATACGCGTTAAATATATGCATATTGAAAGTCTCATATTGCCGAAACAGACAAATCTTAATAATTTTCGTTATATAATTTTCCGTGATATTTCAATGAACACATTTCAAATGTTTAGCGCTTTAAAACAAACATATTAAAACTTATATTTCGTTTATTACTATAGATTATTGAATTTAACACCACATATATGTACATCTATTCCAGTCCCGTGCGGGGCCTGGGTGGCAAAAAGGTCCACAGCAGAGCCTAGCTTGTCGTAAGTGGCGACTAAGGGTCTTGGGTTAGTACTCAGCGCACAGAGCGACAAAGTGTGTACCCTAGGTGCCTGAATAAGGTGGCCCTCGTCCGTGAGGTTTGTAGGCCTAGGTCTATAATTCGGAAAGCCTGGCCGCTGACAATAGTGGGTCAACGTCTGTGGAGAGTGCCGCGCTTCATGCAAATAAAATAATCCCTAAAAGTTGTGGAGCGCTCCCTACTTACCTCTCCCCCTTTCCAGTGGTCTCAGTTAAATTTAATTGTGCCTTGGTTTCCTACCCAATCTCCAATATTACATCTGTAACTATGGGCGCATTTCAATTGAGTGAATTTGGAAATGACCCCTGTTTTCTTTTAAGCGATTTTTTCTTTTTCAATTGAGCGAATAGTTTTTCCAGGTAAAAAACAGGTAATTATAGGTAAATGACTATAAAATATCTACAAAAAGGACTTAAGCTACGCACGATATTGCGTCTATGTATAATTACCGCATGTTCCTGTCGAAAAATTTGTCTTTTACAGGCTTTAATACAATAAATATATTAAACCTGCATATTGTTATAAACGTGAAAGCATAACTTTTTAAAGTATAACCTGTGCAATATTCTTTTGCATAAAGCAGCTACGTCACATATGATTTATGATGTCATTCTTAAAATAGCGTTTAAAAAGAGTAAAAAGTGATTTTCAAGAAAAATGTAATGCGTCGTTTGGGGCAGATTTCTCATAGTCATGAGTTAATAAATTTCAGGAGGTTATTTGAGAGTTTAGTAAAATATTTCTTCCGTTATTGTCGACATCAAGTAAAAGTTCATTTATTCAACAAGTTTACTGTGGAATCACAAACACTTTGCATTTAAAACAATAACATTACATAGTATCAAATTTGAAAAAGTCCCACAGTTTGTCCAAACCCATTTTTTAGCTGTTTTGAAAGAAAACATGAGAATTATAAAGTAATTTCAGAAAGAACAATTATTCAATTTGTAAAACGAAGTTATTTTTGGATAGTTCCAATATTTCAGATAAAAACTTATCAAAATGAACTGCTTAGAAAAGTTGGAAATCTAAGCAAAAGCAAAAGTCCCACGATTTGTCCAATCCGTCATTTTTTTACGTTACGTACGCTATACGTTATAAACATGATTTATATAGGCGATCCATGAAGCATACACCAAGACTGAGAAAATCATATCTTGTCCTCGAAGTAATGAATGTATAAATACTTACTTAACTTAAATATTTTTAGACCAACTAAATTTGTCAAATCCACCAAAAAGGGCAAAATACGGCAAAGAGTTAAAAAGTTAAAATGGAGAGAAATAAAGAAAAAAAGTTAAGAAAAATATGCAAACACGATCAGTGAAAAAGAAGAAATCAAAAACATGAGGAGCGAATTGTATAATAGGGTTCAACGCAAAAAAAAGAGAAACTAACACAGTATTTATTTAAAAGCAAATACCAACAAAAAGTTTTAAAAAACTAAGGCGCAAAGGTTATGATGTAGACCAGGTTAATGCTGAGGACCTTGTTACAAATGGAACGTCAAAATACAGAGCTTTGAAAAAAATTTATAACGCATTACAGTCCACGGTAGAAACAAGGCCAATCGATGTCTGGCCCTGCGTCGCATGGCAAAACGTTGAACCATGTACATTCTAGGCCCAATATGGACAGTCAATAATTTTTCACACTTACATCCTATGGTGGACTTACAAAGCATATTTGTCACATGCAACCCAATATTAAAAATATATATAAAAAAATAAAATTTCTATTTTCCCCTTAACTTGTAAAGAAAAAATTCTAAATTGCACCGTAAATTAAAAAAAGTAACATTTTTGCCCCTTTTGGGCCCCTCGTTCCTAAAGAAAAAAAGAGGGGACACCCTAAATCAGCCCCATCCTTCCTTTTATGGTAAGTAACATTACTGTAAAGTTTCAAAGCATTTGGTCAACCAGAACAAACGTTATTGTGGAAACAAATAACAAAGTCGCTTTTTTTGCCCCTTTTGGGCCCCTAGTTTCTTAACGAAAATAGTGGGGACACCCAAAATCAGCCATGCCCTTTTTTTATGGTAAGTAACATTACTGTAAAGTTTCATAGCATTTGGTCAACCAGAACAAAAGTTATTGTGGAAACAAATAAAAAAGTCGCTTGTTTGGCCCCTTTTGGGCAAGACAGGCACCCCACCCCATAGCGCGACGGACGGAGTGACCCGACTACTAGACCTGCTTTTGCCTTCGGCGACGCAGTTAAAAACCGTTATTCTTGAACAATACATAGGCAGCAAAGCTAAAATAAAAGAATGGGCGCATTTCAATTGAGCGAATTTGAAAATGACCCCACCTTTCATTTGAGCGAATTTTTCTATTTCAATTGCGCGAATATTTTTTCCAGGTAAATACAGGTAAATAAAGGAAAATGGCTATAAAAATTATACAAAAAATAAGACAGACTATTAATAAAACTTCAATTTTGTAGCCATAGACGGAATACAGATATATTTTTAAAAAATCATAACTGAAAATAAAACTTTACATAAAACATATCAAAATCAGCTGTAGTGGTTGCGAAACAAACAATCGATTTACAACAAAACAATCGATTTACAGGTTCAAAACCTTGATTTCTTTTTATTCTTTATTATACTTGAAAAGAGTTCACTACTTGTCGTTCTTATATACATGTACCCGTATTCAAAGACATGAAAAAGATTGAACATGGATTTGAAGCTGACAGAAACCAATAAAGGAAAAAAGTGTCTTTTATTTGATGGTTATTCCTTTAGATTGGAATTGACTTTGAAATCTGGAGATATTAGCTGGAGATGCACCGTAAACAATTGCAAAGCAAGACTTAGGACGGACAGTGAAAATGTTTCAATCCTATCATCAAAAAATGAACACAATCATGCTAACAGTCCTCATCCGTCCATATTTATTTTCGTTGATGTGCTGAAAGAACTACAAACCACAACCTACATAAAGATCAGGGCACTGGATAACAAAGCTGTGGTTAGGCGAAGTGAAAAGGAAAAAGATGGACTTCTTGATGGACACTTATCAGAAGTACCTTGGCGATCAAATTACAAGATTCGAATTTATAAAGCTACTAGGATACAAATTTGGTGTTAGGGTTGACATGTAAAGCGCAAATCATTAGATGTTTTTAATTACACAGTGCTCATATTTTTATGTTTTATCCCTGAACTTTTATTTCAGTTGGTGTCTGACAATGTTTTATTCTTTTTTAGCATGTGAAATATTATTTTAATAAACATATTGCTTGCATATTTGTTCTATCGATGTATGAATAACTTTATGGTACAAAAGAAAATAATCTTAATAATTACCTGTAAAAACAAGATTTACCTGTTATTTACCTGTAAAAAAATCGCTCAAATGAATTTTTTTTTTCGCTCAAATGAAACTTTTTTTTCGCTCAATTGAAATGCCAATTCGCTCAAATGAAGTGCACCGAAAAGAATTAAAATAAAACGTCGAAATCTGTCGTTACCGTAAAGGACGCAATAACATATACATTTTACCCGTAAAAGCAATATTTACCTTTAATTTACCTGTAAAAAATCGCTCAAATGATTTTTTTTCGCTCAAATGAATATAATGTTGCTAGGGCGTTAAACTCAAAGTAACTCGCTCGATTTCCGAAATTTGAAAAATACAAACGGAATCAACAGCTTGTGTTCGTGTTCTCTAGTTTTGTTCTTTTTTTTTGTTCATTTTTTGAAATATTTTTTTTTAAATTTCCTTTTCGCGGAGTTTCAATTTTCGTGGATAAAGGTCACCCACGAAAACCACGAAAATTGATACCCCACGAATAATAATGAAACCACAGTGTTTGATATTTTTATCATTTATTAGATTTCATAACCTTTGGATTATTTCTGTAGAAAAGAACTTGATATTTGGTGGTTGCATAAAAAGTCGGTTACACTCTATATCTCACCCTCATTGCTACAACTAATATTATTTATTATTTATAAATAGTTCATTGTACTTACATTTTATGTTTCTTTTAAACATCGAAATTTAGTACAATTTAAAGTTATATGCCTTATTATTTGGTCAATTACATAAAAATAATCAGAATTTAGAATACACTGTTTACCAAATTATCTAATTACATGTATATTTCGTCGGAGATCTCAAAATCATTGTTTACCATTTTTGTTTAATTTATGTATAAAATAAGAATAAGTTCTTGGCGTGTCATGTTTAGTAATAAAAAAATCCCGTTTAATGATGTAAGTGACCGCTGTAAGCGAGATAACTTTAGAAGTCAATGAATTGCTATCAGTTATCATTAGGGGCGCCAGAGAAAGGTGCTTCACACAAAGGTGACTTACACCCAGCTAGTGATTTGACCCTTACTGTGAAATCTGGCAAGATTTTCATAAGAAAGTTGGCGTTGGCATACTGGGGGGCAGTTGAAAGAGACCCCCAACAGCTAATACTGATACTCCTCCAAAAGGTTCATTTGAGCCCATCAAATCAGATACAGATACAGATAGATACAGATATTTTATTGGAAAATCAATAAATTTGACATCTTCCACACAATGAACAGATATTAAAACAATAGTACATAACATATAATATGCATAAAACATTAGAAGTAATATCTGAACAGAGCCATCAACAAAGAGCATACATATATAGTTTAAACAGTTTATAATTAGTTAACATAAATTTCAAAAGCCTTTTCAATAAAGGTACATATATTTTTTAGATCAATCTTACTTGATGGGTTCATAATTTTGTTTAAAGTTTGAGATTTCTTTTCAGTTGTTTGTAGTTGAGAGGGGTCTATGTTTAGGTTTTTAAAAAGTTCTTCTCTTAAATCTGAAAATTTTTTACAATATAGTATAAAATGTTGTTCGTCATCAATTACATTGCATTTTTGACACTTTCTATCATTACGTGGTATTTTTGGCCTATGGTATCTGCCTTTTTCAATTAAAAGTGGATGAGCACTAGTTCTTAATTTAGCTAAGTTTTTATATACATACTTTGGAAGGTTAAATTCTAGATAGTTTTGGATAGAAAAATCTGAGTAACAAAACGAGAAAAAATTTAGTTTTGAGTCAGAATTTACTGAAGAAAAACTTTTAAGTTGATTTTTTATATTTTCAATGCGGTTAACTCTAATTTTCTCTTTTAAATTTTTACTTTCCAGGTTATTTATGTCTAAATTATTTTGTTTACAACTATAATCAATAGATGAATACCATGACTTTGACCCCTCTCTGAAAAGTTCTCTATCTAGTTTATAAGCTTCAGCTAAAATTCTATCAGATGGAAGCTGTTCTAGTCTTATAAAATATTTCAAAGATAAGTATCTAATGAAATCTATAATAGGTTGTCTGCCCAGTTCACATCTCGATGCAAAATTTGAGGCTTTTTTATGTACTCCTAAGATATATTTGCAAAATCTGTTATGATTTTTTTCAAATGGTAAATTATCTTTTGCCAACTCTTTATTGGTGAAATCTGAAATCCAAATTTCTGAACCATATGTTGTTATTGGTTTGATGAGTACATCAAATAATTTTAACTTTAACTTGATATTTGAATAATTGTAGTCTAAAATATTAAGTTTTAAACTAAATATTGCCTTCAGGGCTTTGCTATATAAATGATTTGCAGCATGTTTTAGATTGCCATTGTAATTTAGCAAGATTCCTAAATATTTATATTTTTCAACAGTCTCTATGATTTGGCCATTAACACTAAAATTGACTTTTGGCTTCATCTTTCCCTTACTGAAAATCAAGATTTTTGTTTTGTTTACATTAATGTTCAGCTTCCATCTGTTACAATAAGCCCCCAGACTGTCTAGGCAAGTCTGCAACCCCTCTTCACTTTCTGACAATAGTATCAAATCATCTGCATATTGTAAACAATTTAGTCTTGTTGCAATTAATGAAACTGGAGATGTTTTAGAAAAATCAAATATGTTTGGTAAATCATTTGTATAAATGTTAAACAATAAAGGGCTTAACCCATCTCCTTGCCGAACTCCTTTTTCTGCTTTATTTGCTTCTGATATAAGACAATCTTTTTTTACAGCAAATTTGGAATTCGAATACATATGTTTAATCAACTTATAAAAATTTCCTCCAATTTTTAGTTCTAATAACTTTTTGAAGAGTCCTGAATGCCAAACTGAATCAAATGCCTTTGAAAGGTCTACAAAGCATGTAAAAATTGGTTTTTTAAGTTTATGTAGATACTTATTAATCAAAGTTTTTATTAAGTATATATGATCTGTGGTTCTATAATCTGGTCTAAATCCTGCTTGTAGAGGATTATACAAATCATTATCTTCCATATATTTATGCAATCTTTTTTGTAGCAAAGAGGTGAAGAGCTTGCCCAAACAGCTGGTTAGACTAATACATCTATAATTATCACAGTTATTTATGTCACCATTTTTGTGTAAGAAGGAAACACAAGATAAATTCCACATTTCAGGAAATATTCCACTATTTAAAACTCTATTAAACAAATTGACAATTGGTAATAATAAAAAGTCTTTTCCATATAAAATAAATTCATTATAGATCAGGTCGATGCCTGGTTGTTTGTTTTTCTTTAACTTTTTGATACCATCCCTTACTTCTTTACAATTAAATGCATAATCTAAGTCTTTGTTGTTTATATTATCAAATTCTAATTGATCGATATTCAAAACTTCACTATTTTCTTTATACAGCTTCTTTAAATACTCTGACATTTCAGACAGAGGAATTGGGACTTCTTCTTTCTCCTTATTTTTTCTCAAATTATCCAAGTTTTCCAGAATAATTTAGGATTTTCTTCATGTAAAGAATCTAATTTATCCACAATGTCTTTATAAAATTTTTGTTTTGTAGTTTTTATTAATTTCTTGTATTCCTTTCTTAAGTTATGAAATGATGTTCTTAGATCATAATTGTTGGGATGTTGTTGTAATCTATTTCCCAAATTGTTAAGTTCTCTTTTAAAAATTTTACAATCTCCATTAAACCATTTTTGCTTGTACTTTCTTTTCTTTTTCTTGATTTTAAAAGGTCTAAAAGTAAAGGCCTTATTAGCTGAATTTAGGATGATATTACTTAAATTTTCGGATAATGTATTAATATCCATATCAGGATTGTTAACATTTAATAAAAATGTATCGATCATATGTTTGGAATCCTGTAAATGTTCCATATACACTTCTTTTGAACCTGTTTCTAAATTATATTTCCCTGGAAAAATTTTTCCATTTTCATTTATATTTAAATTAACTACAGATGTGTTTTTTAACCCTGACCATATTAAGCTATGGTCTGATAGCTCATTTGGTGGAACGACGTGCAAAAATAGAAATTCTTTAAAAATATCTTCAGAAACTAAAAAATAATCAATTGAGCTACTACCTCTCTGGCAATAGTATGTATGGTACCCAAGGGAGTCACCGTCTATCCTGCCATTAAGTATTCTAAGCTTTGTTTCTATGCAAAAATCTATCAAACATCTACCTTGTTCGTTAATTTCAAGGTCTAAGTTATTTCTTGTTGGTAGTACTATATCTGCTGTATAATTTGGTGGTAAATATAAATCTCCTTCAACGTTTGGTGTCTCATCTAATTCTACATAATCTAGTAATTTACCTGTTCTACTGTTATAGTCCCCCATTAGTATAACTTTACCTATTTCTGAATATTTATTCACAAGACTGGTTAATGACTCAAAAATTTTATCGTTTTCTGGGCATACAGACTTTGTTCTTGGATTAATATATATGCATCCCAAATAAATATCATGTTGAAAACCACATTTGTTTTTATCTATTTTTACAAAAATGAAGTTTTTTTCTTGTGCTATTTTAACAATAGCCTTGTTTTTTTGTATATCGTTCTTTAAATATAAAATAATTCCTCCTGACCTTCGTCCTCTTTTACCTTTCTTTTTAATTCCAGGTTGGTGTAGACTTGTATAACCTGGGAGGGATATAGGTGACTCGCCATGGGTCCAAGTTTCAACTACCCCTAAAATGTCAAATTTTTCATAATTTATACTTTTTAGCTTTTGACTTGAAAAACCATTTATATTCCAACATCCTAACTGGATCATATTTTAAATATTTTAACCTTACCACAATACTAATTTGTGAAAGAACAAAGTTATATATTCTCAATATATTGACTAGAAAAATTCTGTATATCATGTATATATGAATAATAAACAGTAATATTGAACTACACTAATTTGGCATAAACATTTAACTAACATCACTTTTGGATATATACAATAAACAATAATATTGAATTACCCTTATTAGGCATTAACATATATAACTAAAATCTCTATTTGATAGAAAATCGTATTACCATAAATGCATATATATAATTTTTACTAGACCACTTATGAGTTTTTATTAATAGTTAATATTATCTTTTGTTAAATTTTGTTCTTACATTTTCCATTTTTTCATTTACTTAAATTTCTAATTGAACTTTAATCTAAACCATAAAAATCTATGAAATAGTTGGGGAAAAAAAAAAAAAAAAAAAAAAAAAAAAAAAAAAAAAAAAAAAAAAAAAAAAAAAAAAATCTATGAATAAGTGTACATGTACATGTACTTTAGCAAAATTGTGTATATAGTTTGATACTCTAGCATTGACATGGATTTTTTACTTTGAGAGTTTGTTTTTTTCTATACTCTGAGGCTATGTGCCTTTTACACTACATATTTAATAGACGTAATAAGATGTTTCTCTCATTCGGACTTGAGGCGGTTGTGAATTTTAGGAAGCAATATTACCTCAACAAAAGATATTTCATCTATAACCAAATGGTGAGTTTTCCTAGTTTTTCTCTCATGTTTGCAAGTTCATTGAAAGCGTTGTGTAATCTGCATAATTATGGCCTGATCATGTATGTGGATCGGTCATATAGTTTTACCCTTGTCCGTCCGTCCGTCCGCACGTCCGTCCGTAACACTTTGGTAAAGTTCTTGGTTAAGGTCCATTACTCGGATACTAGATGTTGGGGTTCAATGATATTTCACCACCAGATGGGTTTTGGGTAGGGCTACACCACCCACTAGAAATTAGGTCACTGTGACCTATATTTTATGTAGAACGACTTCGGTTAAGTTCTTGGTTAAGGTCCATAACTTGGATACTAGATGTTGGGGGTCAATGATATTTCCACTACTAGATGTGTGTTAGGTCACTGTGACCTATATTTTACGCATGAATGACTTTGGTTAAGGTCCATATCTCAGATACTACATGTTAATGGTCAATGGCATTTCACCACTAGATGTTTCTTGGGTAACATGACACCACCCAATAAAAATTAGGTCACTATGATCTATATTTTATGCATGAACGACTTCGGTTAAGTTCTTGGTTAAGGTCCATAACTTGGATACATGTACTAGATGTTGGGGGTCAATGATATTTTACCACTAGATGTGTCTTGGGTAAGGTCACACCATCCACTAGAAATGAGGTCACTTTGACCTATATTTTACGCATGAATGACTTTGATTAAGTTCTGAAAAAACTGCGACGGAAATTTTGCTACGGACGGACAAATGAACGGAACAAGCTGCAAACCTAAGGTTTATACAGTAAGGGTTATTTAGACTAAATAGATTTATTATTAATATTTTTTGGTCCACGAAATTAACAAAATTATCTAGCACATCATATATTCTCACTATTTTCACTATAAAACAGAGACCAATTAATCAACAATCTGGAAAATGTTATATCCAAGCTTATAAAAAACAGAGACCTCTGAAAAAACTAAGTCCATTTAAATCCGGTCGAATAGCCAATGCAATATGGAAAGGCTAGTCAGCCGGACCCGGTCGAATAGTCTCACAAGCTATTCGACCGGATCCGGTTGAATAGCCTTTCCATACTGGATTTGCTATTCAACCGGGTCCGGTCGAATAGCCACGGCCTTACGAAAAATTTTACATTTTACATTTTTTACCCAAAATAGTCTAAGTCTGCTTGGAAATCATGAAATATCTGACCGACAGACATGGAAAAGGTGGGCATCGTACAACTCGTCATACTGAAGCTGTGTACTTAATTTGAAACCAATCCACCAAATAGAAGCTGAGAAATTGAACCCAACGGACGGACAACAACTGATACCAAGTGATAGCAATAGCTCACATGGACGAAGGTCCAGGTGAACTATATAATTTATTGTCTGGAACTTTGTTGTAATTTTTATTTAGGGGAGACCCCAAAAATCATTCCAATACAACATTTTTAGGTAAGAAACATAATTATAAAATTTCATAGCAAATCGGTCAACCAAAATTTGAGTTACTGTGGAAAACAACAAAAAAGTTTCATTTTAAGCCCCTTTAGGGTCCTTAATTTCTGAACGAAACAAGAGGGAAGATCCAAAATCAATTATAATTTATTCTTTTATGGTCACAAAAACTACTGTAGAGTTTCAAAGCATTTCGTCAACCAGATCATTTATTGTGGAAACAAAGAAAAAGTCCCTTTTGGGCACCTAATTTCCAAATGGAATTATAAAATGATCCCAAAAGGGAAGGTGCACATCTTCAATATATTCGCTGTGTAAAATTTCAGAAAGATCTAGTGCTTGGTTTTTGAGATTCAGATTACACAAGACAAGCACACCTATAGTGTTAGACTGACAGATGGACAAGACCTGCTTTTGCCACCAGTCAGGACAACTTCCATCCAATGGACACTTTTGTAGAGCTTAATGAGCTGAAAGTTTGTTTGAACAAGCAACAGCTTTTCTCTATCTTCAATAGTTTTCATAGGGGAAAACGTGAAAAAAATGTTATTTTCAAGGGCCATAACCCCTATAATGGCATCTGACAACTTCGACCAAATGGATCTTTTGTAGAGCCTAATGAGCTGAAAGTTTAAGCAAGCAACAGTTTTTTTCTACCTTAATAGTTTTCATTCTTTATAGCAAAAAAAAAAAAAGAGGAAAAAATGCTACTTTTGACCTTCAAACCATAACCCCTATAATGGGTCATCTGCCGACATCAACCCACTGAAGACTTTTTTTGTGTGCTGAAGGTTTATGCAAGCAGCAGTGTTTCTTTATCTTCAATAGTTTCCATTCTGTGAGGCAAAAACATGAAAAAAAAACATTTTTTTTTACTTTTTAAGGGTCATCTGACAATATCCAACCAATGGAGACTTTTGTAGAGCTTAATGAGCATCTCAAATAGTTTTCATTTTAAGGGCAAACACATCAATCAACAATGTGGAAAATGTTATATCCAAGCTTATAAAAAACAGAGACCTCTGAAAAAACTAAGTTCATTTAAATCCGGTTGAATAGCCAATGCAATATGGAAAGGCTATTTAACCGGACCCGGTCGAATAGTCTCACAAGCTATTCGACCGGATCCGGTTGAATAGCCTTTCCATACTGGATTTGCTATTCAACCGGGTTCGGTCGAATAGCCACGTTTCCATTTTACATTTTTTACTCAAAATAGTCTAAGTCTGCTTGGAAATCATGAAATATCTGACCGACAGACATGGAAAAGGTGGGCATCGTACAACTCGTCATACAAAAACACTATTTTTCGCCTTTAAGGGGCCATAACCCCTAAAAGGGGTCATCTGACAACTTCGACCCTATGTAGAATTGTGTAGAGCTAAACGAGCTGAGCATTTAAGCAGGCAACAGCTTTTCTCTATCTGCAATAGTTTTCATTTTATTGGCAAAAAAACACTATTTTTCGCCTTTAAGAGACTGTAACCCCTATAAGGGGTCATCTGACAACTTCAACCCTATGACGACTTTTGTAGAGCTAAATAAGCTGATCATTTAAGCAAGCAACAGCTTTTCTCTATCTGCAATAGCTTTCATTGTATAGGCCAAAAACACTATTTTTCGCCTTTAAGGAGCTGTAACCCCTATAAGGGGTCATCTGACAACTTTGACCCTATGAAGACTTTTGTAGAGCTAAATGAGCTGAACATTTAAGCAAGCAACAGCTTTTCTTTATCTGCAATAGTTTTCATTCTATAGGCCAAAAACAATATGTTTCGCCTTTAAGGGGCTGTGACCCCTATAAGGGGTCATCTGACAACTTCAACCCTATGACGACTTTTGTAGAGGTAAATGAGCTGAACATTTAGGCAAGCAACAGCTATTCTCTATCTGCAATAGTTTTCATTCTATAGGCCAAAAACCCTATTTTTGCTTTACGGGGCTGTTACCCCTATAAGGGGTCATCTGACAACTTCGACCCAATGGAGACTTTTGTAGAGCTAAATGAACTGAACATTTAAGCAAGCAACAGCTTTTCTTTATCTGCAATAGTTTTCATTCTATAGGCCAAAAACACTATTTTTCGCCTTTAAGGGGCTGTAACCCCTTTAAAGGGTCATCTGACAATTTCAACCCTATGCAGACTTTTGTAGAGCTAAATAATCTGAACATTTAAGTTAGCAACAGCTTTTCTCTATCTGCAATAGTTTTCATTCTATAGGGAAAAAAACATGAAACAAGAGACTCCCAGGAGCCTGAATCTCTCACCTGGTCTTGATGTCAACCCTATGAAGAACTTTGTAGAGCTGAATAAGCTGAATATTTAAGCTTAGCAAGCAACAGCTTTCCTAGTTCAGAATTAGTTTTAATTCTGTAAGCCAAAAACGTGCAAAATGTTATTTTAAGGGCTGTCTGAACACTTTGACTCTAAAGAGACTTTGTTAAGAGCTTAATGAACTGAACATTTAAGCAAGCAACCAATTGTCTTTATCTGCTATAGTTTAAATTATAGAAGCCCAAAACATGAAAACATGTTTATTTAGGGGCTGTTATCCCTATAAGGGGTCATCTGACAACTTCGACCCTATGAAGACTTTTGTAGAGGTAAATGAGCTGAACATTTAGGCAAGCAACAGCTATTCTCTATCTGCAATAGTTTTCATTCTATAGGCCAAAAACACTATTTTTTGCCTTTAAGGGGCTGTAACCCCTATAAGGGGTCATCTGATAACTTCGACCCTATGAAGACTTTAGTAGAGCTGATTGAGCAGAAGGTTTAAGCAAGCAACAGCTTTTCTCTATCTGCAATAGTTTTCATTCTAAAGGCCAAAAAAACACTATTTTTCGCCTTTAAGGGGCATCTGATAACTTCGACCCTATGACAACTTTGGTAAAGCTAATTGAGCTGAACATTTAAGCAAGCAACAGCTTTTCTTTATCTGCAATAGTTTTCATTCCATAGGGCAATAAAAAGCTACGCCGAGCGCAGCATGATACGACCGCATCAAATTAAACCCTGTACGTTGGAGGCCCAATATGGATAGTCTATTGCTTTGGTCACATGCAGCCCATGGTGGACTTACAAAGCTTTTTGACACATGCATCCTGTGGTGGTCTTTAAAATGCATATTTGACACATTAATATACATGTATATCTACATCAACATCAAATTGAAAAAGTCTTGTTTATTCATTAATTGATATGTTTGGCTCTCTGACCCCTAATTTCTCTAAATCTGTAAGAGATATTGCAAATCTGACTGAAAAATACAGGCAGGGATTTGCACAAGAATTCCAATTAAAAAAGATTTTGAAAATCAGACCAAAAATAAAAAGTTGAGTTTAAGGTAGTGGCCCATCTTTGCCCCCCCCCCTGTAGCAATTCAACGGTGAAATTTGTACCAAAACCATTGACACATTTAGGTGACAGAATTCAATTAGCAATTTAACAAAAGAAGAATTTTCAAAATTGAATGAATAATAAACATTCTACAATAGTTTTGTCGATACACCTGTTTTAGCCCCTTTTGACCCTTTTTTCTAAAATCGTAGGGGCCAAAAACCCTAAATACAATACCAACCTTTTTTTCTGGATATAATCATCATCATGATCATATTGAAACTTAACAATTGGCTGGCCCACTAGAACAAATTTATTTGTGTAAAACTATTTGCTGTAACAAACTTTAAAGTAAGGACGTTTTTTGGCCCCTTCGACCCCTAATTTCTCAAAAACGGTAAGAGATATTGCAAATCTGATTGAAAAACGCAGGCAGGGATTTTCACAAGGATTCCAATGAAAAAAAAAATTTGAAAATCGGACCACAAACTAGAGGCTCCCAGGAGCCTGAATCGCTCACCTGATCTCTTATGCCAAAGTTTGAATAAATTTCACAAACTTTCAAGTATACAAAGTGCAAAACAATCCTTTTAGTGGTTTCAGAGAAGATTTTTGGAAATCAGTTTAAATTAATAGAAAAAAACAGCTAAAGGGCAATAACTACTGTAAGGACCTTTTGATGCTGAACAAGAGAATTTGCTTCCGATTTTCTTTATCTCTTTTACTGTTTGAGTTATAAGCCAAAAACAATGGTTTGACCCCCCTGTTCTATTTTTAGGGGTGAAAATCACTTTTGTAGATCTCAATGAGCTAAACAATTCTGTTATGCTAACTTTTCCTCTAGCTCTATTGGTTTTCAAGATATTGTCCAAAAACTGCAAAAATGGTCAATTTTGATGATTAAAGGGCAATAACTCCTATAAGGAGTTGTTTCACAACTTCGACTCAACAAAGAGATTTGTAGAGCTTTTGATGCTGAACAAGGAAGGTTGCTTCGGATTTTCTCTATCTCTTATACTTTTTGAGTTATAAGCCAAAAACAATGGTCTGACCCCCCTGTTCTATTTTTAGCAACGGCGGCCATGTTGGTTGGTCAACATGTATATAATTCACAAACTTGGTAGAGGACATCCTAAAGATCATGTATACCAAGTATCAATGCAATCCCTTCAGTAGTTTTAGAGAAGAAGATTTTTGAAAATCAGTGTAAATTAATGGAAAAAACAGTTAAAGGGGAATAACTCTTAAACGGCTGATCTGACAATTTAGACCCTGAAATCATTTTTGTAGATCTCAATGAGCTAAACAATTCTGCAATGCTAACTTTTCCTCTAGCTCTAACGGTTTTCAAGATATTGCCCAAAAACTGCAAAAATGGTCAAATTTGATGATTAAAGGGCAATAACTCCTATAAGGAGTCGTTTCACAACTTCGACTCAATGGAGAGATTCGTAGAGCTTTTGATGCTGAACAAGGTAGGTTGCTTCGGATTTTCTCTATCTCTTATACTTTTTGAGTTATAAGCCAAAAACAATGGTCTGACCCCCCTGTTCTATTTTTAGCAATGGCGGCCATGTTGGTTGGTCGACATGTATATAATTCACAAACTTGGTAGAGGACATCCTACAGATCATGTATACCAAGTATCAATGCAATCCCTTCAGTGGTTTCAGAGAAGAAGATCTTTGAAGAAAAGTTAACGGACGGACGGACGGACGACGGACGGACGGACGACGGACGACGGACGCTTAACGATGACAATAGCTCACATGACCCTTCGGGTCAGGTGAGCTAATAAAAAAAGTCGATTTTTGGGGTGTGGCCCCTTTTTGACCCTCTGTAGCAATGTAACGGTGCAATAAATATCAAAATCATTGACACATTTAGTTGACAGAATTTAATTAGGAATTCATTGAAAAAAGAATTTTCAAAATCGAATGAACAACAAACATATTACAACAGTTTTGTCAATACACCCGTTTTAGCCCCTTTTGGCCCTTTTTTCTAAAACGGTAGGGGCTACAAACCCCAAATACAATACCAACCTTCCTTTTGTGGCTACAAACATCCTATCAAAATTTCAAAAGAATTGGTCAACATTTACTCAAGATATCGCACGAAAACCAAATGTTCCCAGACGACAACGACAACGACGCCATAACATTATACGATCGCAAAATTTTGCGGTCGTATAAAAACATGAAAAAGGCTATTTTTGACCTTTAAAGGGCCATAACCCCTATAAGGGGTCATCTGACAACTTCGACCCAATGGAGACTTTTGAAGAGCTTTTGATTCTGAAGAGTCTAAGATTCTTCGGATTTTTTCTATCTGTTATGGTTGCTGAGTTATAAGCCAATTTAAGTGGTTTTACCCTATGTTCTATTTTTAGTAACAGCAGCCATGTTTTTTATTGAATCATTTTAAAATGAAGATCGTTTGTTGCCAACATGTCATATATCATTTCTGCAAAGTTTCACTTAAATTCGTTCAGTGGTTTCAGAGAAGAAGATTTTTGAAATTGTTAACGGACGACGGACGCATACTGAAAGCATAAGCTCACATGGCCTTTGGCCAGGTGAGCTAAAAAGCCTATTTTTGACCTTTAAAGGGCCATAACCCCTATAAGGATTCATCTGACAACTTCGACCCAATGGAGACTTTTGTAGAGCTTTTGATTCTGAAGAGCCTAAGATCCTTTGGATTTTTTCTATCTGTTATGGTTGCTGAGTTATAAGCCATTTTAAGTGGTTTTACCCTATGTTCTTTTTTTAGTAACAGCAGCCATGTTTTTTATCGAATCATTTTAAAATGAGGATTGTTTGTTGCCAACATGTCATATACCATTCCTGCAAAGTTTCAGTTAAATTATTATAGTGGTTTTAGAGGAGAAGATTTTTTAAATTGTTAATGGACGACGACGGACAACGGCGGAGGCATAGTGATGGCATAAGCTCACATGGCCATTGGCCAGGTGAGCTAAAAACACAGGGCATACAAGTGAAACTTAAATACTACAGTAAGGATAACAATCTGGTTGCATGTATTTAATAATAAATTTTTATTTATTCTTCTATAACAATAACATTTTAATCAAAATTAGTACAATAATATTACTACTGATCTGAAAGGTCTGTTATCAACAAGACAGAACTGTAGTATATACATGTATAACATCACCATGTGTTGTGGCATTAATCAATGTCAATAGTACAGCTGTATATGGTATGCAGAATCCGTAATGACTATAATCATAAGAACATTATCTGTCAGAAACCTGGTCCTTCATGCATGTAAGATATTGATATTACACTGTGTATCACATTTGCCTTTGGTAACTGTGAGAGGTCCATTTTATCACACACACATATGTATGGTAGCCATGTGTTTATCACACATATGTATGGTTGCCAGCTCTAGGGGCCTGTAAACTTGGTTCTGATTCTGATCTTGTCACTGTGTTACTACAAAATATATCACCTCATTGAGATTTATAAGACAAACAAAATTAATGTTGGCTCAATATTGAATTTCAAGGAAAAGTTATTTTATGAGAAGGTTTTTAGTTGCATCATCTCTTTTATAGAAATATAAATCTTGGTTTTGAACAAAATTGTAAGTTTTTTTCATGAACAAGCTCTTAAAAGATTAATTTCAGATGATTCACAACAAAATGTAGATTGTTTGAGGTTTGTTACTGACCTGTGGAACACTCCGTCATCACTGTTTATACTGTCTTTACTAGAATGAGCCCCATTGTGTTTCCTGGACCGTTTATAGTAGGATGAAGGGGGTGGCATTCTCTCTCTGTCTGTATACTAAAATAAAAATAACAAAGATAACAAGAGGCTCCTAGGAAACTGAATCAATTAAGCCTATAAGGGGTCATCTGACATTTTCCACCCAATGGAGACTTTTGTAGAGCTAAATGAGCTGAAGGTTTAAGAAAGCAACAGCTTTTCTCTATCTGCACTAGTTTTTATTCTACAGGCAAAATAAATGGAAAGGCAACATTTTTTACCTTTTAAGGGCCATAACCCCTATAAGATTTGAAAGCTTTTCTCTATCTGCATTATATAGTTTTCATTCTATAATAAAAAGCTACGCCTAGTGCAGCATGATACAACCGCAACATGTTGAACCCTGTGCGTTCTGGGCCCAAAATGGATGGTCACTTGCTCTGGACACATGTTGGGCATTTGCAGCCTTTGGTGGATTTTGCTTCCACATTTCACAAGGAATTCATTTATTTTTCAAAAGCAGACCAAAAATAAATTACAGTTTTACAAAAATATTACCCCTTTAAGGATATCTGCTACCTTTAACTTTTGCCCCTTTTGACCCTCAACAGCAATAAGGTGGGGCAGAGTGCCACAGAATTGAATTTTGTAAATTCACTATTTGACAAGAATTATAATAAGCAACAACAACAAAATTTACATGTACTTCGGACAATAAATAAATAAGTTTAGAATTTGGCCCCTTTTGGCCCTTAATTTTATAACAGGAAAAGGGGGGGGATTGCAAAAATCAATCCCTTATTTTGTATCCACTACTTGACAAAACTTAAGCTGCAAAAAAAAAATTCAAAAACTGACCAGAAATTAAAAAAATGCATTTTTTGCCCCCTTTTGGCCCCTATTTCCTAATAAAAAATAGGGCATGTAATGGGACATTAAATGATACCCCGCCACGTCATAATATCAAAAGTTCATAAAATTTGATTTCAAAGTGGCCTATCTCAAAAACAGTTTTTTGGATCATGCTGGAAATTGAACTTGACCTGTATTTTATTGTACTCAATAGCTGTACAAAATATCAATTGAATCCCATGACGCGTTTTCAAGTTATTGGTCGGAAACTCAAAATTTCATAAAATTTGATTTTTCAAAGTGGCCTATCTTGAAAACTATTTTTTGGATCAAGCTGGAAATTAAACTTGACCTGTATTTTATTGTACTAAACAGCTGTGCAAAATATCATTTAAATCCTTTGACACGTTTTCAAGTTATTGGTCGGAAACTCAAAATTTCATGAAATTTGATTTTTCAAAGTGGCCTATCTCGAAAACTATTTTTTGGATCATGCTGAAAATCGAACTTGACCTGTATTTTATTGTACTTAACAGCTGTGTAAAATATCATTCAAATCCTTTGACGCGTTTTCAAGTTATTGGTCGGAAACCTTCGGGGGACGGACAGACAGACGGACAGACAGACGGACGGACAGACGGACGGACGGACAGACACCGAAAAAAACTGAGGGTATAACATAATACCCTGCCACTTCGTGTGGCGGGGTATAAAAAGGGGGGACCCTAAAATAGATCCAATGTTTGGATTAATGGTAAGTCATATCATTATATCATTGTCAAATTTCATATCAATTGTCCAACCAGAACCAAAGTTATTGTTGGGCCCCTTATTTCTTCTATACAAAAAAAGGGGGGACCCCAAAAATCAATACCATTCATCCTTTCATAGTATAAAACATTACAGTAAAACTAAACATCATTTTGTTAACCAGAACAAACGTTATTGTGGGAACAACAAAAAAAGCAGCATTTTAGGCTCTTTTTTGGCCCCTCATTTCTAAACGAAACAAGAGGCTCCCAGGAGCCTGAATCGCTCACCTGACTTCAGTGCTTTTTTTGACATTAAAAAGGGCTGTAAGTTTAAGGGGTCATCTGACAACATTGATTAACTTAATGCATTAAAGTTTAGGTTCAATTAGTTTAACACTGTAGCAATCAAAAGCTGTTTATTTCAACAGTTTGACAGCTATAAGGCTTAAACAGTTATTGTGACAATTGATGGACCATAACTTCTATAAAGGGTCAATAAAAAATGCCCATCATTTTGAATTTTGAAGGGCTTGACTAGCTAAACAGTATTGTAGCTTAAAGTTTTTTCTCTAGCTTAAACAGTTTACATTACAATAGGGAAAAGTTGTGAAAATGGACAATTTTGACTACATGTATATAAGGGGAATAACTCCTAAAAGTCCTAGAACTTTGATCCTATTACAGATTTTGTTGATCTTTATGTGCTTGACAACGTGCAATTCAAATTTCTCACATATCTTTAATAGTTTTTGGGATATTAAGTTAAATAATTTTAAAAAATTTAAAAATCAAGAAAAAGGACAACAACTCCTACCTGGGAAGTTACATCTTCTCCAAAATTTCAGGGCAGGTAGACCCTGAGGTGCTAAACACATTTTGCAACCCATCACAATTTTGATATCTGTCACCATTTTTTAGTTAGTTGCAAAAAACTGCAATTTCCCCCTATGTTCTATGGCCATGTTATTTTACAAATCAAAAATCCAACCGATAAGATTTATTGCACCCATGCCAAGGAACAACTATACTTAGTTTGGTTGCTATTAAACTTATGGTGTTAGAGGAGTTAATGATTTTAATACAATGAATAAAGACTGCAACAAGTGTGGCCACTAAAAGTATGTCTCGCCTGCCGGCACCATCACTAAAATCAACTACCTAAGCTTTCATTTCTTGATATAAACACAAAAAGTGTATGTATACCTAATAACAGATGCCTAGTTATTATACTATTCAAGCAATCCATTGTCCACACAAGAATTACAAAAAGTTTTCTGTTCACAGAGTCACTGGAGCCTAAAAATGGGGTCATGGTCACATGGCATGGTGACAGTTGCATTGTCCATAACCGCAACTGTCTGTTTACCCAATATCAGATGCCTAGCTATTATAACTTTCCAGCAATTCATCATCCACAAAAGTCTTACAAAAAAGTTTTTCAGCCTGAAAAAGACCTAAGTTCACAGAGTCACTAGAGCGTGAAAATGGGGTCAGGGTCACGCAGCATGGTAACAGTTGCGTAGACCATAACCTAAACTGTCTGTATACCTAATATCAGATGCCTAGCTAATATACTTTTCCAGCAATTCATCGTCCACAAAAGTCTTACAAAAAAGTTTAAGGCCTGAAAAAAGAGTTAAGTTCACAAAGTCACTGGAGCGTGAAAATGGGTTCAGGGTCACATGGCATGGTGACAGTTGCGTAGACCATAACCTGAACTGTCTGTATACTAAATATCAGATGCCTAGCTAATATACTTTTCCAGCAATTCATCGTCCACAAAAGTCTTACAAAAAAGTTTACGGCCTGAAAAAAGACCAAGTTCACAGAGTCACTGGAGCGTGAAAATGGGGTCAGGGTCACACAGCAGTGTGACAGTTGCGTAGACCATAACCTGAACTGTCTGTATACCAAATATCAGATGCCTAGCTATTATACTTTTCCAGCAATTCATCGTCCACAAAAGTCTTACAAAAAAGTTTACGGCCTGAAAAAAGACCTAAGTTCACAGAGTCACTGGAGCGTGAAAATGGGGTCAGGGTCACACGGCAGTGTGACAGTTGCGTAGACCATAACCTGAACTGTCTGTATACCAAATATCAGATGCCTAGCTATTATACTTTTCAAGCAATTTATTGTCCACAAAAGTCTTACAAAAAAGTTTACGACGCCGCCGTCGCCGCCGCCGGAAAGTAATACCTATGTCTCGCCTTCCGCGACTATTCGTCGCAGGCGACACAAAAATGGTTAATTTTGACATTATAAGGGGAATAACTCCTAAAAGGAACAAGCCTAGAACTTCGATCCTGTTACAGAATTTGTAGATCTTTATGTTCTTAACAATATGCATTTAAAGTTTGTTTTTGCCTACAAAAACGATGTCTCCCCCGGTTCCCCCAAAAAGTTCTAAGTTCAAAAGGCCATTACTCCAATATTAATTTGAGGATCAAAATTTGCTGTCAATATGCACAACAAAATATGATGTCCTTCCTATATACCAAGATTCATTGAATTTGGTTCAGTAGTTTTAGATGAGTTGCGCTGACAAGATGATAAATGAGGATTTTCAGCAAATTTCAAAGTTCAAAGGGCCATAACTCCCACAACAATTTGAGGATAAAAATTTCCTGGTAATATGCACAACTACATATGGTGTCCTTCCAATATACCAATTGATGAATTCGGTTTAGTAGTTTCAGAGGAGTTGCGCTGACAAACTTTGTGACGGACAGACGTACGGACGGTTACGACAAAAACAATATGTCCCCCACAATAGTGGGGAGAAACATAATTTAAATTTCTCAAATATCTTTTATAGTTTTCAAGATATTGAGCTTAATAAGTCAAAAATTTGGAAAAAAATCCAGAAACAAGAGGCTCCCAGGAGCCTGCATCGCTCACCTGGTCTTGATGTCAACCCTATGAAGAACTTTGAAAAGCTAAATAAGCTGAACATTTAAGCAAGCAACAGCTTTCCTCTTTCAGCAAAAGTTTTTTCATTCTGTAGGCCAAAAACATGCAAAATGTTATTTGAAGGGCCGTCTGAACACTTTGACTCTATAGCGACTTTAGTTAAGAGCTTAATGTACTGAACATTTCAGCAAGCAACCGCTTCTTTTTATCTGCTATAGTTTTCATTATATAAGTCAAAAACATGAAAAAAATGTTAATTTAGGGGCTGTAATCCCTATAAGGGGTCATCTGACAACTTCAACTGTATGAATGCATTTTGTAGAGTTAAATGAGCTGAACATTTAAGCAAGCAACAGCTTTTCTCTATCTGCAAAAGTTTTCATTCTATAGGCCAAAAACACTATTTTTTTGCCATTGAGGGGCTGTAACCCCTATAAGGGGTCATCTGACAACTTCGACCCTATGATGACTTTTGTAGAGCTTAATGACCTGCACATTTAAGCAAGCAACAGCTTTTCTCTATTTGCTAGTTTTCATTCTATAGGCCAAAAACACTATTTTTCGTCTTTAAGGGGCTGTAACCCCTATAAAGGGTCATCTGACAACTTCAACCATATGAAGACTTTTGTAGAGCTTAATGAGCTGAACATTTAAGCAAGCAACAGCTTTTCAATATCTGCAATAGTTTTCATTCTGTAGGCCAAAAACACTATTTTTCGCCTTTAAGGGGCTGTAACCCCTATAAGGGGTCATCTGACAACTTCCACCCTATGATGACTTTTGTAGAGCTTAATGAGCTGAACATTTAAGCAAGCAACAGCTTTTCAATATTTGCAATAGTTTTCATTCTATAGGCCAAAAACACTATTTTTCGCCTTTAAGGGGCTGTAACCTCTATAAGGGGTCATCTGACAACTTCAACCCTATGAAAACTTTTGTAGAGCTTAATGAGCTGAACATTTCAGCAAGCAACAGCTTTTCTCTATCTGCAATAATTTTCATTCTAAAGGCCAAAAACACTATTTTTTGCCTTTACGGGGCTGTAACCCCCATTAGGGGTCATCTGACAACTTCAACCCTACGGAGACTTTTGTAGTGCTTATTGAGCTGAACATTTAAGCAAGCAACAGCTTTTCTCTATCTGCAATTGTTTTCATTCTATAAGGCAAAAACATTAAAAAAATGCTATTTTTCACCTTTAAGGGGCTGTAACCCCTATAAGGGATCATCTGACAACTTTGACCAAATGGAGACTTTTGTAGAACTCTTGATGCTGAAGCAGTAGCTATAGGGTGGCATCAGATTTCATCTATCTCTTATACTTTTTGATTTACAAGGCAAAAACAGTAGTCTGACCCCCCTGGTCTATTTTTAGTAACGGTGGCCATGTTTTTTGACGGATCAAAAATCGAAACAAAAGTTTGGTACAGGACACCCTAAGGATCATTCATACAAAGTTTCATTAAATTCTGTTCAGTAGTTTCAGAGGAGAAGATTTTTGAAAAATTGTTAACGGACGACAGACGACGACGACGACGACGACGGACGCCAAGTGATGGTAATAGCTCACATGGACCTTCGGTCCAGGTGAGCTAAAAAGGCAATTACTCCTACAAGAAATATTGGATCTTTTTCAAAATTTCAGGGCAGGTAGATCTTGATCACTTTTCACCCTAAGCCAAAATTTTGATATCTGTAACTGTTTTTGAGTTACATGTATTTGCAAAAAACTGCAATTTACCCCCTATGTTCTATTTTTAGCTAAACGGCCATGTTTTTATAGGAATCAAAAATCCAATCAATAGTTTTCAAGCACCCATGCCAATAAACAACTGTACCAAGTTAAGTTGCAATTGGACTTATGGTGTCAGAGGAGTTAACGTTTGAAAAAGTTAACAAATGACAGACAGATGACGGACGCCAAGTGATGGAAATGACTCACATGACCCTTTGGGTCAGGTGAGCTAACAAGAGGCTCCCAGGAGCCTAACTCGCTCACCTGGTCTTGATGTCAACCCTATATTTTGTAGAGCTAAATGAGCTGAACATTTAAGCAAGCAACATCTTTTCTCTATCTGCTATAGTTTTCATTCTGACAACTTCGATCCTATTGAGACTTTTGTAGAGCTAAATAAACTGAACATTTAAGCAAGCAACAGCTTTTCTCTATCTGCTATAGTTTCCTTTCTATAGGCCAAAAACATGAAAAACCGTTATTTTAGGGGCCGTAACCCCTATAAAGGATCATTTGACAACTTCGACCCTATGGAGACTTGTGTAGATCGAACTTTATGCGCTGAACATTTAAGCTAGCAACAGCTTTTCTCTATCTGCTATAGTTTTCATTCTAAAGGCCAAAAACATGAAAAAGGTTATTTTTAGGGGCCATAACCCCTATTAAGGGTCATCTGACAACTTCGATCCTATTGAGACTTTTGTAGAGCTAAATGAACTGAACATTTAAGCAAGCAACAGCTTCTCTCTATCTGCAATAGTTTTATTTCTATAGGCCAAAAACATGAAAAAACATTATTTCAGGGGCCGTAACCCATATAAGGGGTCATCTGACAACTTCGACCCTATACAGACTTTTGTAGAGCTAAATGAGCTGAACATTTAAGCAAGCAACAGCTTTTCTCTATCTGCAATAATTTTCATACTATAGGGCAAAATCATGAAAAAACGCTATTTTTCACCTTTAAGGGGCTGTAACCCCTATAAAGGGTCATCTGACAACTTGGACCAAATGGAGACTTTTGTAAAACTTTTGATGCTGAAGCAGTGAGGTGGCATCAGATTTCATCTATCTTTTATACTTTTTGATTTACAAGCCAAAAACAGTAGTCTGACCCTCCTGGTCTATTTTTAGCAACGGCAGCCATGTTTTTCCACGAATCAAAAATCCCCACATCAGTTCTGTGGGGGATACCCTGAAGTACCACCAGACCAAATTCGGTTTGAATATGTGCAGCCGTTTCAGAGAAGAAGAAGTTTGAAATTAACGACGACGACGACGGACGCCAAGTGATGGCAAAAGCTCACATGGCCTTTGGCCAGGTGAGCTAAGAAGGGGGACCCCCAAAATCAATCCCATCCATTCTCTTGTGGTAAGGACCAATCATTGTCAAATTTCATAGCAATCAGATAACTAGAACTTAAGTTATGGTGGTTACACTAAAGATAACAGACAACACAGATGATGATAGCGCCAACAACGACTATAACAAGGACGACAACAACAACAGGTTTATACCATTACACGTCCACAATTTTTCCCCCTGTAAGGAGTTATCTGGCAACTTGAACCCAATGGCAACTTTTCTAGAACCTTAAATGCTGAGAAAGTAGGTTGCATCAGATTTTCTCTATCTCTTAATATAATTTTTTATTCACAAGCCAAAAACAGTAGTTTTTGACCCCCTTATCTATTTTAGCAGCAATAACCATGTTTTTGACGGATCAAAAATCAAAACACAACTTTTGTACACGACAACCTAAGTATCAATCACACCAAGTTTCATTGAATTTTGTTGGGTAGTTTCAGAGAAGAAGATTTTTGAAAAATTGTTAACAAAAGACTACAGACTACAATGATGGATGCAAAGTGATGGTAATAGCACACCAAAAATGAACTTAATAGTAAATAACCAATTAATGTAATTGTTTTAACAAAAATTAGATAATAAACTGATTACATGTATTAACATATCCAGGAGTACATGTAATACAAAGTCCACCATACTATACATTAATATCACTACAACAATACATATACCATAGATACATTGTACACAAATGTTACAAGTATAGTGGTAATCTAGCTTGTATTCAATGAGGTAGACAAAAAAGCTTAAAAGAAAGTGATAAAATTTTGATATGACTGATAAATGAGTCGAGTAAAAATTGTACTGAAAAAATCCAAACTCCTATCAACAGTTAATTATTTAAATGCTATATGTACTCATTTTTAATACTTTTACACCCTTAAACTTTGAAAAACAAAACTTTAAAGAATTATAACATCAATATGGTTAGATACTGTAACTGAATCAAGAATACTTGTAGATTATCACCAGTAAAGCAATACTTTTCCCATTACAGTAAAACAAGTCAATCTATCCCTCAACCAAGAAGCACCATATATATCTATATATCTATCCCTCCATTTTATACTTGCCTCTCTCTGACCACTATCACTCCCATGCTTTTTTTGAGCTTTCTATAATTAATATATAAACATGGCAACATAATTCCTTCAGTACTTATACATTTAATTTCCTAAAAGTTTAATTTTTTGGGGGTTCTCAGTCAAAATGACATTACTTGTGAATTCAATCTAAATCTAAATGACTGATCGGCAAAGGGAAATACTTTAAAATTAAAGATCATACAACATCTATTCATATAATTAAAAGGTTTATCATGACATGAAGGTGACTTAGAACTTGTTCGTACACAAAAGAGATGGTTAATCATATGAACCTTACCGACTGTCTACGGAAGATACTGGGTGATGCATTAGGAGGAGTAGGACTTCTAGACCTGAAGTCTTCAATCTGGTCTGCTGACCCACCCCACGTTGATCTCATCGCATTCTTCATCCCTGTTGTCTTGGACATAATTAAGCTACTTAAAGCCCTCGCTCTGTTACTCTTCCTGAATGATGCCGTACGTGTGAAGGAATCATCAAGAGATCGCCCAGATACTGTAAAACAAAATAATCAGGTAAAAGATATATCTCAGAATTGTTAAACTACAGTCATGAGTGTAAAGGCTATAGTCATTGTGTTGCTGTACCTTTAAAGAAATACCTGATGTATTAGAAATAGAAACATACTGTGGTTTCATTATTATTCTTGGGGTACCAATTTTGGTGATTTTCATTTATGGTCTTGAGCGCCTAATTTTATACCCCCAAAAAAGTAATTTTTTTTTAACATTGATCTGTATGCTAAAAACTTCAGAACCACAAATTTATCATATTTCATCAAACCATGAAAATTGGTACCCATGAAAATAAATGAATCCACAGTAGATATATTCACATGGCCCATCCTAATACATACCTTAAATGTTTAAACTGACTTGACAGTGTAATTAACTTCCCTTTAAAAGACACAGACAGACAGACAGAAAAGTTATAGGTTCTAACATCAGTTTTTGGAAAAGACCAGCTGACCTTACACAAGCGATAGAATTCTCAGTTTGTTTGCAAGAGGAGCCAAGCAGAAAAAGCCAGAAGACCCCAAAATTCTATAACAAGTGAAACAAGGGGTTGCACTAAGTCGTGCTAAGCATACCCCCACTCGGCCATTCAGAAAACAGGAAGTTAATGACCAACTGACCTGGAAAGGGGAGGCACGGTACAACTTATCATGCTAAAGCTGTATACCAAATTTGAAATCTTTCCCTTCTCTAGAAGCTGAGAAATCTGTTACGAAAAATTGTCTATTTTTGACCCATAAAAAGTCTAAGTCAGCTCGGAAAACAGGAAGTAGATGATGGACTGACCTGGAAAGGGGAGGCACGGTATAACTCATCATGCTGAAGCTGTGTACCAAATTTGAAACCAATCCATCCAGTAGAAGCTGAGGAATCGGTTACGAAAAATTTCACTTTTCAAATTTTTTACCCTTAAAAGTCTAAGTCCGCTTGAAAAACAGGAAGTAGATGATGGACTGACCTGGAAAGGGGAGGCACAGTATAACTCATCATGCTGAAGCTGTATACCAAATTTGAAACCAATCCATCCAGTAGAAGCCGAGAAATCTGTTACAAAAAATTTCACATTTCAAATTTTTTTTCCCTAAAAAAGTCTAAGTCGGCTTGGAAAACTGGAAGTAGATGATGGACTGACCTGGAAAGGGGAGGCACACTATAACTCATCATGCTGAAGCTGTATACCAAATTTGAAACCAATCCATCCAGTAGAAGCCGAGAAATCTGTTACGAAAAATTTCACATTTCAAATTTTTTTTTCCCTAAAAAAGTCTAAGTCGGCTTGGAAAACTGGAAGTAAATGATGGACTGACCTGGAAAGGGTAGGCATAGTATAACTCATCATGCTGAAGCTGTGTACCAAATTTGAAACCAATCCATCCAGTAGAAGCAGAGAAATTGAACCGGACGGACAGACGGACAGACGGACGGACAAGGTGATTGCAATATAGCCCCCTCTCTTACGAGTGGGGGTATAATATCTTTTTTTTTTAAGAAGGCGTGTAAGTACCTAGTATTTCTTCTGTATTAAACATAGTCCATGTTATGTTCTCCTTGAGACTTGCCATGTTGGCATTGCTAGTTTTACTGTGACATTGCATTTCCTTAGAAATATTTTATTTTGACATTATGCTTCTTTGTAAACATTTTATTGTGACATTCAAAAACGTGTTAAACTGCTTTATTTGTGACGTCCCTGTAAACGAGTCATATAATTTGAGGACTAGCGAGTCGTGATGAGGTCATGTGAATGCATCTCACACCAATCATCTCAACTCCAAAACACAAATTACAGAAGAATATAGGAACTTCACATCCTAAATGTTGATTATTAAATATGAAGATGCTTAATTCTTCCGTAAATGACTCTTGTCAGTGTGAGATGACCAGGTTGAGATGCCAGCACGTGCAGTGATCTCACACTAGTCAATTAACCAATAATAATTGCGGTACTGATATTGATCAATGATGTCAACCAATGAAATGCAATGGTATTTAAAACTTTCCGTTGAATGAAGCCAGCTAAGGTTTCAGAATATAGAAAATTAATTTTTGCGGAAGAAATAGGTACTTACACACGTTCTTCAAAAACCAGCAATAATCTTTCAATCGTGATAGAATTTTTTGGGTCTTTTGGCTTGTTCTGCTGCAATCCACTCGCAAAAAGACTGCAAAATTCAATCACTCGTGAAAGATCAGCCGGTCTTTCCCAAGAACTTATGAGAGAACCTATAATTTATTGAGTCCCAAGATTTTCAGCATGACCTTCATTGATATACCACTTATAGAAATATATACATAATGCAGGACCATATTGTAAACTAGTTTGTTAACTAAATATGCTATCCTGTTGAAATAAAGGAATTTATTATTATTATTATTATACACAAGTAGTTTATACCTCTGAACATTAAAGATTAAATTTTGAACTTGAAGACACAATATATAGAACTAAGCAATATCAGTACCGGTATTTTAAAATTACTTACCTTTAGCAGATGGAGTACTGAGTCTACTTGTCAACAGCAACTCTGAAAAAGAAATGAATTCTTACTAAAAGACTTTATACTGTGTACAAATAAAAGGTTTTTTTTATCAATAATAAAAATATAAATATACAGAATTATTTAACAGTACTGGTATTATTAATCTATCATAAAATTCTAATGAATTTAAATTGTTACTTTCTATTTAATTTGCAAAATACTATATACGAGGGCTGTCCGTAAAGTTCGTGGACAGTTGATATAAAATAAATAGTGTTTATTGGATTTTCTTAAAACTTTGTTATAATAGAATGTGTAGTCTTATGAAAAGATGTACCAAATTTTAGAATAAACAAACAACTACAAGTTGATTCTTTTTCATTTAGAAAATAAATCGTATTGATAACCCGGCGCAAGACGTTCATATTTTTCGACGTCAAATTAAACAATTTCTCTTCCATATGGTCATATTGAATGCAATATTTTAAAAACTTTTATGAGTTTTGAACATTATATTTTGTCAGATACATCTTAATTCATATTTATGCATGTATTGTTTCATTTCTGTAAACATTTGATTCACAAATTGCATGAAATTCAAGTTCTTAACATCAACAATACAACTCCAAGCAAAGTCTATTGGTGGGGACAGTACTATATAGAAAATATGGCTATATCTTCATACCACAAAACATGCCATTCGGTTATTTTCTATTTCCATCTGAAATGCACATGCCATCGGAAGTATCTTAGTAAGCTTTTTCCACAATTTAAAGAATCTGTGTATATCTGTTGATATTTTTCAGACCCTAAATTACAATTTAATGAACGTCCATTGCTCCACCTCTTCGCAAAACGTTACGTTTTCTACGTCGCTGAAACTGATATCAATTCCCAAAATACCGATTTCTCGATAAATCAAAATTATGAACCCTTCAAATTTGGTATGTGCATCATCCTAACTATTGGCAACACTGTAGTACAAATTTTATTGCGTGACAAGATATTGCATATGCATAGCGAGATCTTGTTTTAAGCATTCTGAATATTTCCGAAAAATTTCTTACATTGCTCCGACCCACCATACAGCGAGTCATATAATTAAAAATGTAGCACTATTTATGTCGAACATTTGCAAAACAATAAACCAGAAATAAAGGAAAATGTTAAAAATTATTATTATGAAAAGAACAAATCCCTAGTACGTCGTATTGGTTCTAATCTTTGCTTGTCCACGAACTTTACGGACAGCCCTCGTAAAAGACAAATGTGCAAATTGATTTGAACTGTTTCGTGCAAGACATTTAAAAGGAATTGTGCAATAGAAAAAAGGCGAAATAAAACAAAAGATTTTAAGGTTATAGAGAGAAAACATTTGTACAATATGAAACAAAAAAGTATCTGTGAACATAAAAGCCATATCTTTTTTGAACAAGGTATAATTTAAGATGGGAATTATTTATGTTTTCTGAAAAAAAATAAAACTAACCCATCTAAGGAGGGTAAGTCCAAGGTCTAACCTTAGGAAAGTTACAATTCATGATTTATACAAAGCAATAGTTTTTCTTGAAAGTGAAAAGTGTTTTTTTTTAAATAAAAAATAATTCCAAGATTGAATTATACATTGTTTTTGTTACAATTATAAATGGCAACAATAACCAATGCAGTCTGGTAATGACAAACATATTTTGTTCCTTCCTTTGTAAAAAGCTACAATTCTAAATACATAACCTTTACTTTTTTATAAATTTGTTTTAACTGTAACAACACATAAGACATCATTGTAGTAAACACTCTATTGATAAATTTAAAAAAAAGGATGCTATTAACACAGCTATCAAGTTTGAGAATTAACACAGCTATCATGTTTGAGTATTAACACAGCTATCAGGTTTGAGTATTAACACAGCTATCACATTTGAGTATTAACACAGCTATCACGTTTGAGTATTAACACAGCTATCATGTGTGAGTATTAACACAGCTATCACGTTTGAGTATTAACACTGCTATCACGTTTGAGTATTAACACAGCTATCATGTGTGAGTAAAAGAGAGGGCAAGGTAGCAAGGACACAAACGGACCAACCATTTAACTTTAAAAGGGGGGGTGCTTGGAATTTTTTTTTTAAAGTGCTATCACAGAAATATTTTTTTTTTATTATTTTTAACATTATTCTATATGGCAGAAATCCTTCTTCAGAATATTTTTTTCATAAACCTTCTGTTGCCAGAATACTCTTCTACAAATCAGACTAAGAGTATTTCTTTCAGAAAAAAATAAGGCCGACTTTGCAAGTTAAATGGATGGTCCCTAAGCACATCTAAGTATAAAATCTTTACTTACTTCAATATTATCCCATTCATGCAGCAATTCAGATTAGTGTATAATCAAAAAATTGTAAAATGGCATTTTGTAAAACAAAATGGTTTATTTTTCAAATCAGTTTTAAAGATACATCAATACATGAATAAATATACACATTGAAAAAAAAACAATTAAGGGAGTTGGGGTGTCTAAAACGAAGCATCTTTTCAGTCATCTTGCAAATTTTTTGCCTATATTTCAATTTAAATAACTTTTTATTGCTTAAATGGTGTGAAATTTAATTCTTTATTCAATTTATTAATGAAAAAATACAAGATATACAATTAAAAAGATATTAAGTTTTTTTTCTTCAAAAATCTCATTTCAAGGAAGATAATTGGTGAAAAATGTGCGAATAATTTTGATTAAGAAATATATAGGAAATCTAGTTTTTCTTAAATATCTTGAAAAGAAGTACCGTAACCCTATGTTTTATTACAGAAATCAAATATATATCCTATTATTCTTATTTGACACAAATTTGTACAAAATTCTATTTAAAGTTTTAAAAAATACATAAATTTGGAGGATTTTTCTATATAATCTATACAAATTTCTTAAAAATTTCTATGATTAGCACCATAACCTATTGTTTTTATTGTATATTTTCAAAGCTTATAAAATAAAATTAAAAAATTTACTCTTGGGGCTTCTGCAGGGTACCCTCCTCGGGTCGCAAGGTCCCTTTTAAAAGACATATTTAGGCTGAGGTCGCAGGTCGTTTTTTGGCATAGGTCGATTTTATGAAGTGTAGGTGGAAGTCCCCCTTAAAAGCCCTCAGCCACACTCATTCTAAATCTTAGCCTATTCAAATTTTCCAACATTTTTTTGACTGTTGTTTTAACATTGTGATATTACTGATAGAAGTTTATTGTCAATTAAAGAATCAAAGGTCAAAATATCACAGGCAGAAGCCTCTTTCTCACTCACCTGAGAATGGTTAAATTAGAAATCTTATCTTTCTCACTAACCTGAGAATTGTTAAATTAGAAATCTTATCTTTCTAACTAATATGAGAATGGTTAAATTAGAAATCTTATAAGAAAAAAATAATCATTTCTTGCTAAAAAAGAAGAAAAAGTTTTAAATTTTATTAGATATAAATAAATAATTTCTTTGTATATGGTATAAAATTATTTGATAAAAGTTGGCAAAGCAAAATAGAAATGTCCATAGTAAGGTCTGGCTGCAAGCTTCATGCACTAGGCATTAAATGTTCCTCAGTCATCCCAAGGTTTAATGTATAAAGAAAGACCTCACAAGTATTGTGTCTCATAGAGCCTCGCCTAAACTCCTCTACAAGAAAATAACAGGAAAACATTGAAAAAGTACATCACTCATATTCTAGTGGGTAGAGTCTCCTCTAACAGGTTAATACTGGAAACAACATTCAATCTCATTAAAATCAGAAACCTCACTAAACACTACATCATGAACATAGCATAAAGCATGAGCTATCTTAACTAAGGAGACAGATGGAATATTTTGACTAGAATATTGACAGCTAATTAATATAGCATGAAATGTTAGGTTTTATCTATAAAATAATGATACAAAATTTGAAGGGCATTGTAACCAAATGTATATTGATCGAAGATAAAAAAAATCAGTAACTGAAGTTTTCAATCTTAAAAAGAATTTAACCATGTGCCTTGATGTAAGTTGTCCAAAGATTGAACCACAACATCATCCATCCATACAGTTGGTATTCTCTTATCATTAAGCAAAGACTGCAGAAAAATTGGCAACTAACAAGCATATGTCTCATGCAATAATTTATTATACAAGGAGAAAACACATATCTGTTAAAATGATACAAAATGTCATGCTATAGATGAGGTCAATAAAGACGTGCATAAATAGTAAAATTGATGCTTCAAGATGAAATATGAGATTTTGTCATGTACACTTATTCCATATCTCATCATCTTATATAGTAATTTTTAGAAGAAGTAGGATATAAATCGCACACAATGCAAGCACCAGAAAAGAAGAAACCAGGTAAATATTCAGACTCTATAGAAGGCCAGAGAATCACTTGAGCTGCTTGTACAATGAAAGAACCTTAGTGAGCATGCTCACATACCCAACACGTCCACATTATGGACAGAGATTATCTATTTAGAGTTAGGAATAAAAAAAGTCAAGAGATATTGTCTTTTTAGCTCGTTAAACAGGAAGTAGATGATCGACAGACCTGAAAATGAAACCCACCATATGAGATCCATACCAAATATCAAAAGCCTATGAATAATAGTTGCTGAGAAATCTGTTACAAAAATTTTCAACCTTGAAAATTAAGTGAAAAAGTCAAAGTTGGCTTGTTAAACAGGAAGTAGATGACCGACAGACCTGAAAATGAATCACACCATATGAGACCACTACCTGAAGCTACATACCAAATATCAAAAGCCTATGATTCATAGCTACTGAGAAATCTGTAACAAAAATTTCCGACCCTGAAATTTTATTGAAAAAAGTCTAAGTCAGCTAGTTAAACAGGAAGTAGATGACTGATAGACCTGAAAATAAATCCCACCATAAGGGACTCCTACCTGAAGCTACATACCAGATATCAAAAGTCAGTGACTAATAGTTGCTGAGAAATCTGTTACAAAATTTTTATCACAGACAGACTCTCTGATGGACCAATGGACCAGTCAAAAACATTATACCCTTCACAACTTTGTTGCATGGGGTATAATAAATATTAACAAAGATATGAAAGAAGCAAAGAGGCACTAATAGGGCATTTGAGTGTCAAAAGTCCAAAAAGGCAATGACAAAACAGGTAAACATGAACAAGAACTGCACAAAAAACAAAAAATCAACCGAACGGAAATCAACAATGCAAACTCAAGTCGTAACATGAGTGAACTCAGGTGCTCCGGAAGAGACTGGGGGAGAGAAGTAGATAATTTTTTAAGCTTACAAGATTCTCAGATTAGTAAAATAAGGTTAACTTACATTCCTTAGAGACTAGTAATAAATATCTACATGTACTTGTTACAAACATTCATGTTCAAATTGTATAAATAAAACTTTATAAAACTAAAACTGTAAATAAATCACATATCACAAGATTTGGAGTTTGAAGTAGACATGTAGAAATATAACATAAAATTCTGACAGTTATAAAATATATACATTAAAAGCATGTTTGTAAAGATATTAATGTAGAATAATTATAAAATAATTCTGATTAGTAATTAGCAAAAGCAATCTTTTGTAGAAATGTGTTAGTATTAACATAAAAACAGTATAAAATTTAATTCAATTTAGGGAAAAATATACAATTAAATTTAAAACAAAGAAATGACATACACAGGGACAAACATATACATTGAATATTATCATCATACAAAATGAAAGATTTGGTCTAGTCACTGTGGCCTGATAAGTAAAATAAATTAACTTCCCAAATAAACTTGAATATCTGAACAGATTTGAGTTTAAGAACCACTTAACCTTCCCCTGTAAACAGACCCATATATATCTTGTGTTGCTAAATTCTATATACTGTAAAACAAAACTAACAAGGCCTAAAGACATGAGGATTTTACAACCCAAGGCAATTACAACTGAACAAAATGAAAGCCCCTTTCAATCACGACAGACTAGTTTCTATATTTGATTCCTGTAAACACAGATGTTGTATAGTGACGGAACTCCTAGACCGCCTCTCTGGAGGAGGTTCTGGCCTAACAGAGCTCCTTAGCTGTACTTTAGTGTTCGGTGGTAACTCAGGACCAGCGATAGTTATACTGCCCATGTCAACAGATTCTGACATGACAGAGGTCGAAAGGTCAAAGTTCTTACGTTGAGCTTTGGTCGAGGCCGAGTTTCTTAGATACTGTTTAGCTTTCTTTCCACTAAAGTCTCTGATGTTTGAGTCAGCTTCTGAAAGAGAAATGATTCTTTTAAATGTGTGATCTTCAACAATGAAGGGCTATGAACTGCCAAAACAGTGAATAAGACAAAAACTTAGAGAAAAAAAGGTGTTCTCTAGTTGCTTTATCTTTAAAAATGAAAAAAAAAATGCCAAACAAGTATTTTCATGAAAAGGGTAATAACTCTTTAGGGACTCAAATCAATTTGATTTCTATAATAAGGGAAATAACTCTAACAAAAAATTGTCAAGGGACTCAGGTTGATTTGATTTATATAATCTAAGGGGAAAAGTTCTAACAGGAATTTTATGGGGATTCAAGTTGATTTCATTTTTATAATTACATGTAAAGGGAATAAATCATTAGGATTCAAGTTAATGGAATTCCTATGACAGGAAATTAAATGCATCTGGTCTAAACTTCTCAACAATTTACATAACTTATGTTTGGACTAGAAGTTCTATGATGTGTTCATGACTTACTGTATGTTTGGACTAGAAGTTCTATGATGTGTTCATGACTTACTGTATGTTTGGACTAGAAGTTCTATGATATGTTCATGAATTAATGTAATTTTGGACTAGAAGTTCTATGATGTGTTCATGACTTACTGTATGTTTGGACTAGAAGTTCTATGATGTGTTCATGACTTACTGTATGTTTGGACTAGAAGTTCTATGATATGTTCATGAATTAATGTAATTTTGGACTAGAAGTTCTATGATGTGTTCATGACTTACTGTATGTTTGGACTAGAAGTTCTATGATGTGTTCATGACTTACTGTATGTATGGACTAGAAGTTCTATGATATGTTCATGAATTAATGTAATTTTGGACTAGAAGTTCTATGATGTGTTCATGACTTACTGTATGTTTGGACTAGAAGTTCTATGATGTGTTCATGACTTACTGTCTGTTTGGACTAGAAGTTCTATGATGTGTTCATGACTTACTGTATGTTAGGACTAGAAGTTCTATGATATGTTCATGAATTAATGTAATTTTGGACTAGAAGTTCTATGATGTGTTCATGACTTACTGTCTGTTTGGACTAGAAGTTCTATGATGTGTTCATGACTTACTGTATGTATGGACTAGAAGTTCTATGATATGTTCATGAATTAATGTAATTTTGGACTAGAAGTTCTATGATGTGTTCATGACTTACTGTCTGTTTGGACTAGAAGTTCTATGATGTGTTCATGACTTACTGTATGTTTGGACTAGAAGTTCTGTTCATGACTTACTGTATGTTTGGACTAGAAGTTCTATGATGTGTTCATGACTTACTGTATGTTTGGACTAGAAGTTCTATGATGTGTTCATGACTTACTGTATGTTTGGACTAGAAGTTCTATGATGTGTTCATGACTTATTGTCTGTTTAGACTAGAAGTTCTATGATGTGTTCATGACTTACTGTATGCTTGGACTAGAGGGTTCTATGATGTGTTAATGACTTACTGTATGTTTGGACTAGAAGTTCTATGATGTGTTCACGACTTACTGTATGTTTGGACTAGAAGTAATATGATGTGTTCATGACTTACTGTATGTTTGGACTAGAAGTTCTATGATGTGTTCATGACTTACTGTATGTTTGGACTAGAAGTTCCATGATGTGTTCGTGACTTACTAGAAGTTCTATGATGTGTTAACTTACTATATGTTTGGACTAAAAGTTCTATGATGTGTTCATGACTTACTGTATGTTTGGACTAGAAGTTCTATGATGTGTTCATGACTTACTGTCTGTTTGGACTAGAAGTTCTATGATGTGTTCGTGACTTACTGAATGTAAGGACTAGAAGTTCTATGATGTGTTTTTGACTTACTGTATGTTTGGACTAGAAGTTCTATGATGTGTTCATGACTTACTGTATGTTTGGACTAGAAGTTCTATGATGTGTTCATGACTTACTGTATGCTTGGACTAGAAGTTCTATGATGTGTTCATGACTTACTGTCTGTTTGGACTAGAAGTTCTATGATGTGTTCGTGACTTACTAGAAGTTCTATGATGTGTTAACTTACTATATGTTTGGACTAAAAGTTCTATGATGTGTTCGTGACTTACTGTATGTAAGGACTAGAAGTTCTATGATGTGTTCGTGACTTACTAGAAGTTCTATGACGTGTTAACTTACTATATGTTTGGACTAGAAGTTCTATGATATGTTCATGACTTACTGTATGTTTGGACTAGAAGTTCTATGATGTGTTCATGACTTACTGTCTGTTTGGACTAGAAGTTCTATGATATGTTCATGAATTAATGTAATTTTGGACTAGAAGTTCTATGATGTGTTCATGACTTACTGTATGTTTGGACTAGAAGTTCTATGATGTGTTCATGACTTACTGTCTGTTTGGACTAGAAGTTCTATGATGTGTTCATGACTTACTGTATGTTAGGACTAGAAGTTCTATGATGTGTTCATGACTTACTGTATGTTTGGACTAGAAGTTCTATGATGTGTTCATGACTTACTGTATGTTTGGACTAGAAGTTCTATGATGTGTTCATGACTTACTGTATGCTTGGACTAGAAGTTCTATGATGTGTTCATGACTTACTGTATGTTTGGACTAGAAGTTCTATGATGTGTTCATGACTTACTGTATGTTTGGACTAGAAGTTCTATGATGTGTTCATGACTTATTGTCTGTTTAGACTAGAAGTTCTATGATGTGTTCATGACTTACTGTATGCTTGGACTAGAGGGTTCTATGATGTGTTCATGACTTACTGTATGTTTGGACTAGAAGTTCTATGATGTGTTCATGACTTACTGTATGTTTGGACTAGAAGTTATATGATGTGTTCATGACTTACTGTATGTTTGGACTAGAAGTTCTATGATGTGTTCATGACTTACTGTATGTTTGGACTAGAAGTTCCATGATGTGTTCGTGACTTACTAGAAGTTCTATGATGTGTTAACTTACTATATGTTTGGACTAAAAGTTCTATGATGTGTTCATGACTTACTGTATGTTTGGACTAGAAGTTCTATGATGTGTTCATGACTTACTGTCTGTTTGGACTAGAAGTTCTATGATGTGTTCGTGACTTACTGAATGTAAGGACTAGAAGTTCTATGATGTGTTTTTGACTTACTGTATGTTTGGACTAGAAGTTCTATGATGTGTTCATGACTTACTGTATGTTTGGACTAGAAGTTCTATGATGTGTTCATGACTTACTGTATGCTTGGACTAGAAGTTCTATGAGGTGTTCATGACTTACTGTCTGTTTGGACTAGAAGTTCTATGATGTGTTCGTGACTTACTAGAAGTTCTATGATGTGTTAACTTACTATATGTTTGGACTAAAAGTTCTATGATGTGTTTGTGACTTACTGTATGTAAGGACTAGAAGTTCTATGATGTGTGCATGACTTACTAGAAGTTCTATGATGTGTTAACTTACTATATGTTTGGACTAGAAGTTCTATGATATGTTCATGACTTACTGTATGTTTGGACTAGAAGTTCTATGATGTGTTCATGACTTACTGTCTGTTTGGACTAGAAGTTCTATGATGTGTTCATGACTTACTGTATGTTTGGACTAGAAGTTCTATGATGTGTTCATGACTTACTGTCTGTTTGGACTAGAAGTTCTATGATGTGTTCAGGACTTACTGTATGTTTGGACTAGAAGTTCTATGATATGTTCATGACTTACTAGAAGTTCTATAATGTGTTCATGACTTACTGTCTGTTTGGACTAGAAGTTCTATGATGTGTTTATGACTTACTAGAAGTTCTATGATGTGTTAACTTACTATATGTTTGGACTAAAAGTTCTATGATGTGTTCAGGACTTACTGTATGTTTGGACTAGAAGTTCTATGATGTGTTCATGACTTACTAGAAGTTCTATGATGTGTTCATGACTTACTAGAAGTTCTATGATGTGTTCATGACTTACTGTCTGTTTGGACTAGAAGTTCTATGATATGTTCATGACTTTCTAGAAGTTCTATGATGTGTTCATGACTTACTGTCTGTTTGGACTATAAGTTCTATGATGTGTTCGTGACTTACTAGAAGTTCTATGATGTGTTCATGACTTACTGTATGTTTGGACTAGAAGTTCTATGATGTGTTCATGACTTACTGTATGTTTGGACTAGAAGTTCTATGATGTGTTCATGACCTACTGTATGCTTGGACTAGAAGTTCTATGATGTGTTCATGACTTACTGTATGTTTGGACTAGAAGTTCTATGATGTGTTCGTGACTTACTAGAAGTTCTATGATATGTTAACTTACTATATGTTTGGACTAGAAGTTCTATGATGTTTTCATGACTTACTGTATGTTTGGACTAGAAGTTCTATGATGTGTTCATGACCTACTGTATGCTTGGACTAGAAGTTCTATGAAGTGTTCGTGACTTACTAGAAGTTCTATGATGTGTTCATGACTTACTGTCTGTTTGGACTAGAAGTTCTATGATGTGTTCATGACTTACTGTATGCTTGGACTAGAAGTTCTATGATGTGTTCATGACTTACTGTATGTTTGGACTAGAAGTTCTATGATGTGTTCATGACTTACTGTATGTTTGGACTAGAAGTTCTATGATGTGTTCATGACTTACTATATGTTTGGACTAGAAGTTCTATGAAGTGTTCATGACTTACTGTATGTTTGGACTAGAAGTTCTATGATGTGTTCTTGACTTACTAGAAGTTCTATGATATGTTAACTAACTATATGTTTGGACTAGAAGTTCTATGATGTGTTCATGACTTACTGTATGTTTGGACTAGAAGTTCTATGATGTGTTCATGACTTACTGTATGTTTGGACTAGAAGTTCTATGATGTGTTCGTGACTTACTAGAAGTTCTATGATATGTTAACTTACTATATGTTTGGACTAGAAGTTCTATGATGTGTTCATGACTTACTGTCTGTTTGGACTAGAAGTTCTTAGATGTGTTCATGACTTACTGTATGTTTGGACTAGAAGTTCTATGATGTGTTCATGACTTACTGTATGTTTGGACTAGAAGTTCTATGATGTGTTCATGACTTACTGTATGTTTGGACTAGAAGTTCTATGATGTGTTCATGACTTACTGTATGTTTGGACTAGAAGTTCTATGATGTGTTCATGACTTACTGTATGTTTGGACTAGAAGTTCTATGATGTGTTCATGACATACTGTATGTTAAGACAAGAAGTTCTATGATGTGTTCATGACTTACTGTATGTTTGGACTAGAAGTTCTATGATGTGTTCATGACATACTGTATGTTTGGACTAGAAGTTCTATGATGTGTTCATGACTAACTGTATGTTTGGACTAGAAGTTCCATGATGTGTTCGTGACTTACTAGAAGTTCTATGATGTGTTAACTTACTATATGTTTGGACTAGAAGTTCTATGATGTGTTCATGACTTACTGTATGTTTGGACTAGAAGTTCTATGATGTGTTCATGACTTACTGTATGTTTGGACTAGAAGTTCTATGATGTGTTCATGACTTACTGTATGTTTGGACTAGAAGCTTATGATGTGTTTTTGACTTACTGTATGTTTGGACTAGAAGTTCTATGATGTGTTCAGGACTTACTGTATGTTTGGACTAGAAGTTCTATGATGTGTTCATGACTTACTAGAAGTTCTATGATGTGTTCATGACTTACTAGAAGTTCTATGATGTGTTCATGACTTACTGTCTGTTTGGACTAGAAGTTCTATGATATGTTCATGACTTTCTAGAAGTTCTATGATGTGTTCATGACTTACTGTCTGTTTGGACTATAAGTTCTATGATGTGTTCGTGACTTACTAGAAGTTCTATGATGTGTTCATGACTTACTGTATGTTTGGACTAGAAGTTCTATGATGTGTTCATGACTTACTGTATGTTTGGACTAGAAGTTCTATGATGTGTTCATGACCTACTGTATGCTTGGACTAGAAGTTCTATGATGTGTTCATGACTTACTGTATGTTTGGACTAGAAGTTCTATGATGTGTTCGTGACTTACTAGAAGTTCTATGATATGTTAACTTACTATATGTTTGGACTAGAAGTTCTATGATGTTTTCATGACTTACTGTATGTTTGGACTAGAAGTTCTATGATGTGTTCATGACCTACTGTATGCTTGGACTAGAAGTTCTATGAAGTGTTCGTGACTTACTAGAAGTTCTATGATGTGTTCATGACTTACTGTCTGTTTGGACTAGAAGTTCTATGATGTGTTCATGACTTACTGTATGCTTGGACTAGAAGTTCTATGATGTGTTCATGACTTACTGTATGTTTGGACTAGAAGTTCTATGATGTGTTCATGACTTACTGTATGTTTGGACTAGAAGTTCTATGATGTGTTCATGACTTACTATATGTTTGGACTAGAAGTTCTATGAAGTGTTCATGACTTACTGTATGTTTGGACTAGAAGTTCTATGATGTGTTCTTGACTTACTAGAAGTTCTATGATATGTTAACTAACTATATGTTTGGACTAGAAGTTCTATGATGTGTTCATGACTTACTGTATGTTTGGACTAGAAGTTCTATGATGTGTTCATGACTTACTGTATGTTTGGACTAGAAGTTCTATGATGTGTTCGTGACTTACTAGAAGTTCTATGATATGTTAACTTACTATATGTTTGGACTAGAAGTTCTATGATGTGTTCATGACTTACTGTCTGTTTGGACTAGAAGTTCTTAGATGTGTTCATGACTTACTGTATGTTTGGACTAGAAGTTCTATGATGTGTTCATGACTTACTGTATGTTTGGACTAGAAGTTCTATGATGTGTTCATGACTTACTGTATGTTTGGACTAGAAGTTCTATGATGTGTTCATGACTTACTGTATGTTTGGACTAGAAGTTCTATGATGTGTTCATGACTTACTGTATGTTTGGACTAGAAGTTCTATGATGTGTTCATGACATACTGTATGTTAAGACAAGAAGTTCTATGATGTGTTCATGACTTACTGTATGTTTGGACTAGAAGTTCTATGATGTGTTCATGACATACTGTATGTTTGGACTAGAAGTTCTATGATGTGTTCATGACTAACTGTATGTTTGGACTAGAAGTTCCATGATGTGTTCGTGACTTACTAGAAGTTCTATGATGTGTTAACTTACTATATGTTTGGACTAGAAGTTCTATGATGTGTTCATGACTTACTATATGTTTGGACTAGAAGTTCTATGAAGTGTTCATGACTTACTGTATGTTTGGACTAGAAGTTCTATGATGTGTTCTTGACTTACTAGAAGTTCTATGATATGTTAACTAACTATATGTTTGGACTAGAAGTTCTATGATGTGTTCATGACTTACTGTATGTTTGGACTAGAAGTTCTATGATGTGTTCATGACTTACTGTATGTTTGGACTAGAAGTTCTATGATGTGTTCGTGACTTACTAGAAGTTCTATGATATGTTAACTTACTATATGTTTGGACTAGAAGTTCTATGATGTGTTCATGACTTACTGTCTGTTTGGACTAGAAGTTCTTAGATGTGTTCATGACTTACTGTATGTTTGGACTAGAAGTTCTATGATGTGTTCATGACTTACTGTATGTTTGGACTAGAAGTTCTATGATGTGTTCATGACTTACTGTATGTTTGGACTAGAAGTTCTATGATGTGTTCATGACTTACTGTATGTTTGGACTAGAAGTTCTATGATGTGTTCATGACTTACTGTATGTTTGGACTAGAAGTTCTATGATGTGTTCATGACATACTGTATGTTAAGACAAGAAGTTCTATGATGTGTTCATGACTTACTGTATGTTTGGACTAGAAGTTCTATGATGTGTTCATGACATACTGTATGTTTGGACTAGAAGTTCTATGATGTGTTCATGACTAACTGTATGTTTGGACTAGAAGTTCCATGATGTGTTCGTGACTTACTAGAAGTTCTATGATGTGTTAACTTACTGTATGTTTGGACTAGAAGTTCTATGATATGTTCATGACTTACTGTATGTTTGGACTAGAGGGTTCTATGATGTGTTCATGACTTACTGTATGTTTGGACTAGAAGTTCTATGATGTGTTCATGACTTAATGTAGTTTTGGACTACAAGTTCAATGATGTGTTCATGACTTACTGTCTGTTTGGACTAGAAGTTCTATGATGTGTTCATGACTTACTATATGTTTGGATTAGAAGTTCTATGATGTGTTCATGACTTATTGTCTGTTTAGACTAGAAGTTATATGATGTGTTCATGACTTACTGTAGTTTTGGACTACAAGTTCTATGATGTGTTCATGACTAACTGTATGTTTGGACTAGAAGTTCTATGATGTGTTCATGACTTATTGTCTGTTTAGACTAGAAGTTCTATGATGTGTTCATGACTTACTATATGTTTGGATTAGAAGTTCTATGATGTGTTCATGACTTACTGTATGTTTGGACTAGAAGTTCTATGATGTGTTCATGACGTACTATATGTTTGGACTAGAAGTTCTATGATGTGTTCATGACTTACTGTATGTTTGGACTAGAAGTTCTATGATGTGTTCATGACTTACTATATTTTTGGACTAGAAGTTCTATGATGTGTTCATGACTTACTGTATGTTTGGACTAGAAGTTCTATGATGTGTTCATGACCATGCATGGCAGCTAAATGTAATGGTGTGTAGCCCTGAAAAAGAAATATTATCATAATATACTCTTCAATCATCTTATTAACTTATACCTTCCAAATCAAATTCATGCATCACTGATGTTAAGAAAAGTGCATGTTTTGATGCAGGGTAGCATGTCTTTATTTACAAATTCTTGGTTTTTTACATAAAATGTTATAGCAGAAACTAGAATGGTGGTCTTTCCATGGAAGACATATGTCACCTGTGTCTTAAAACGTTGGGTAAACAACGTTTCGGGCATAAAATTGCTTAATACCTTATAGTACTACGAGATGAATCGACATTCCAAATATCAAGAGGCTGTGACATGTAGTTGCCCAGAAAACTGTGAGGAAAATTTGGCATATATATGGTCATAATACATAAGAAACTTAAGTATTCGGTAAACAGAAAGTAGCAATGATTCAGGCATAAAATCGCTTTACACCTTAAAGTACTATGAGATGAAGCTACATGGCAAATATCAAGAAGCTGTTGCACGTAGTTACCAAGAAAACTGCGAAGAAATTCTGCATATAAATGGTCATAATACATAAAAACATAAGTATTTGGTAAACTGGAAGTAGTGATTTTTCAGGCATAAAATCTCCAGACACCTTATAGTTCTATAACATCATAAGCTGTGGCATGTAGTTGCCTCGAAAACTGTGACGGAATTTTTTGTGACACCGCAGGACGACGACTTCGCCACTGGACTACGACGACACAAGATGACGGATGGTGCCAAAGTAACCCATATATATCGCTTCTGCAACACATTGCAGGCGACATAATAAATATAAACATGAAAGGTATCTATCTGATTAGTTACATTTCATGACTAAATCTGATATACTTACTCCCTATTGACAGTGTTGTTAACCACAGCACAGGATAATATGAAAGAGAAAAGCAGAAACATTACCATTTGTACTTAAACTTCCATCAAATTCAATCTATTGTTTTGTTTCGTTTATAAGAGACCAAGATCAATGTATTTGTCTATCAACTGACATCAGTACCATGACAAAAGTTGATTCATATTATATCCTATAGCTGGCTGTTTTTAATTTACCACTTGTTTATGTACCATGCAGTTATTCCACATCTCATTATTTTGTATTGTAATTGTAAGTTATGTCCAAACTTTCAAAGATTTTTCAGAACTATAGTAAGTTAAGACAAACTAGACATGTTTACTAAGTTTTGTGTGATTTAATATCAATTTGTTTTGACAAGTGTCTTACAGATGTTAAGCAATAATTTCAGGCAATGTAAGGCATAGGGTATCAACAAAATCTAACCATACTTACATTCTGTTAACATGAAAAAAAAATAATAAAGTTATCAGTCGGTGCAATGTTTCTAAAAGTAAGTAAACATCTCATTAACTAACTCAAGTTTGTCATAGCTTGATGTGGAGGCATAAACTAAATTTTGTTCACATCCAGTACACTTGAGCATGTTTATTACAGATCAGCATTGAAAAAAAAATATTTGCAGAAAAATCATATGTAAGCAATTAAAGATACTACATGTAGTTAATGTTTATGTTGGCTGAGCCTGACCCACATTAATGAATTATTGGCAACATGACAGGTGTCCTATAGCAAGCGGGAACTATAACCTATCCAGTGCACCTGAGTTCACTCTTGATTTGACTTCAGTTCACCTTGCTGATTGTGGTATGGCTGTGACATGTGTTTGTGTGTTTTGCTGTTTGTTTATGTGATGGTTTTATTACATGTGACATTTGATTACCCCATGGATACATCTGTAAAAAACCTTTTCTGTTATACATGTATATATAAAATTATTCTATAATTAAAATTGTTTCCTATGTAATGCTGTTTGTTTTTGTGATGGTTTTATTACTTATGATATTTGGATACATCTGTGCTTCTATGATAAATAACTGTCACAAAAGTGAACACATAAAAAACCTTTTTAAAATATATAATATATAAAATTATTCTAAAATCTAATTGTCTCCTATGTAATGATATAAATCTAATGAATCTGTAAACAATCTTCAAATTTGAGATCTAGTCAACTTCATCACCATGCCATGATAATAATTTACAGATTTCACACAAAGACTTACTGATCTCTTGTCGACTTCAACACCCGGTCTGGACAGTAATAATTTACAGATATCATACAAAGACTTACTGATCTCTTGTCGACTTCAACACCGGGTCTGGACAGTAATAATTTACAGATATCATACAAAGACTTACTGATCTCTTGTCGACTTCAACACCCGGTCTGGACAGTAATAATTTACAGATTTCACACAAAGACTTACTGATCTCTTGTCGACTTCAACACCCGGTCTGGACAGTAATAATTTACAGATATCATACAAAGACTTACTGATCTCTTGTTCACTTCAACACCCGGTCTGGACAGTAATAATTTACAGATTTCACACAAAGACTTACTGATCTCTTGTCGACTTCAACACCCGGTCTGGACAGTAATAATTTACAGATATCATACAAAGACTTACTGATCTCTTGTCGACTTCAACACCCGGTCTGGACAGTAATAATTTACAGATTTCATACAAAGACTTACTGATCTCTTGTCGACTTCAACACCCGGTCTGGACAGTAATAATTTACAGATTTCATACAAAGACTTACTGATCTCTTGTCGACTTCAACACCTGGTCTGGACAGTAATAATTTACAGATATCATACAAAGACTTACTGATCTCTTGTCGACTTCAACACCCGGTCTGGACAGTAATAATTTACAGATATCATACAAAGACTTACTGATCTCTTGTCGACTTCAACACCCGGTCTGGACAGTAATAATTTACAGATATCATACAAAGACTTACTGATCTCTTGTCGACTTTAACACCCGGTCTGGACAGTAATAATTTACAGATATCATACAAAGACTTACTGATCTCTTGTCGACTTCAACACCCGGTCTGGACAGTAATAATTTACAGATATCATACAAAGACTTACTGATCTCTTGTCGACTTCAACACCCGGTCTGGACAGTAATAATTTACAGATATCATACAAAGACTTACCGATCTCTTGTCGACCTCAACACCCGGTCTGGACAGTAACAATTTACAGATATAATACAAAGACTTACTGATCTCATGTCGACTTCAACACCCGGTCTGGACAGTAATAATTTACAGATATCATACAAAGACTTACTGATCTCTTGTCCACTTCAACACCCGGTCTGGACAGTAATAATTTACAGATATCATACAAAGACTTACTGATCTCTTGTCGACTTCAACACCCGGTCTGGACAGTAATAATTTACAGATATCATACAAAGACTTACTGATCTCATGTCGACTTCAACACCCGGTCTGGACAGTAATAATTTACAGATATCATACAAAGACTTACTGATCTCTTGTCCACTTCAACACCCGGTCTGGACAGTAATAATTTACAGATATCATACAAAGACTTACTGATCTCTTGTCCACTTCAACACCTGGTCTGGACAGTAATAATTTACAGATATCATACAAAGACTTACTGATCTCTTGTCCACTTCAACACCCGGTCTGGACAGTAATAATTTACAGATATCAATACAAAGACTTACTGATCTCTTGTCGACTTCAACACCCGGTCTGGACAGTAATAATTTACAGATATCAATACAAAGACTTACTGATCTCTTGTCGACTTCAACACCCGGTCTGGACAGTAATAATTTACAGATATCAATACAAAGACTTACTGATCTCTTGTCGACTTCAACACCAGGTCTGGACAGTAACAATTTACAGATATCATACAAAGACTTACTGATCTCTTGTCCACTTCAACACCTGGTCTGGACAGTAATAATTTACAGATATCAATACAAAGACTTACTGATCTCTTGTCGACTTCAACACCCGGTCTGGACAGTAATAATTTACAGATAGCATACAAAGACTTACTGATCTCTTGTCGACTTCAACACCCAGTCTGGACAGTAATAATTTACAGATATCATACAAAGACTTACTGATCTCTTGTCGACTTCAACACCCGGTCTGGACAGTAATAATTTACAGATTTCATACAAAGACTTACTGATCTCTTGTCGACTTCAACACCCGGTCTGGACAGTAATAATTTACAGATTTCACACAAAGACTTACTGATCTCTTGTCGACTTCAACACCCAGTCTGGACAGTAATAATTTACAGATTTCATACAAAGACTTACTGATCTCTTGTCGACTTCAACACCCAGTCTGGACAGTAATAATTTACAGATTTCACACAAAGACTTACTGATCTCTTGTTGACTTCAACACCCAGTCTGGACAGTAATAATTTACAGATATAATACAAAGACTTACTGATCTCTTGTCCACTTCAACACCCGGTCTGGACAGTAATAATTTACAGATAGCATACAAAGACTTACTGATCTCTTGTCGACTTCAACACCCAGTCTGGACAGTAATAATTTACAGATATAATACAAAGACTTACTGATCTCTTGTCCACTTCAACACCCGGTCTGGACAGTAATAATTTACAGATATCATACAAAGACTTACTGATCTCTTGTCGACTTCAACACCCGGTCTGGACAGTAATAATTTACAGATATCATACAAAGACTTACTGATCTCTTGTCGACTTCAACACCCGGTCTGGACAGTAATAATTTACAGATATCATACAAAGACTTACTGATCTCCTGTCGACTTCAACACCCGGTCTGGACAGTAATAATTTACAGATATCATACAAAGACTTACTGATCTCCTGTCGACTTCAACACCCGGTCTGGACAGTAATAATTTACAGATATCATACAAAGACTTACTGATCTCCTGTCGACTTCAACACCCGGTCTGGACAGTAATAATTTACAGATATCATACAAAGACTTACTGATCTCTTGTCGACTTCAACACCCGGTCTGGACAGTAACAATTTACAGATATCATACAAAGACTTACTGATCTCCTGTCGACTTCAACACCCGGTCTGGACAGTAATAATTTACAGATATCATACAAAGACTTACTGATCTCCTGTCGACTTCAACACCCGGTCTGGACAGTAATAATTTACAGATATCAGGATTTCCATGTTTAGCAGCCCAATGTAAAGCAGTCTAAAAGTAAAGAATTTAAAATCGTCTGAGTTAAACATTTAAACAATCCTTTTATAAAATTAAGAGTTTGTGTCATACTCCTTTATCTCAGAAGGTTCATGTCCTATAGATGTCTTGTTCAGAGAATCTACAGACTGAAGGCAATGAAAAAGTCTATTATTAAAGGTTATGTGATGCAAAAGTGTAGAACATGCAAAATATCAATGAAGTTTTTTTATACAGGTGTCAATCTCAGGTGGAATATCTAGATTTTTTACATACAGTATCAAAGTCATCTGACAAAAAATACAGTCTGAGATCAAGGTATTAACAAAACATTGTCTTAGTATAATACTGTTTTCCAAAAAAACTTGTGACTAATGTTGCCATTGCCTGAAACAAGTTACTGTCTAGGCTTTAATAATGTATTTCTTAGGATGGATAATTCAGCCTTCAAAACCTTTTTGTTTGATAAAACCATGTGATTTTTATTGATCAGGATATTTTATGACACACATAGTATTGATAAATACTTACATACTAAATACAGGATACCAACATCCAGGGCAAAGAATTATGAAAGAAAATAATGAAAAACATGTTAAAACTTTCAGTAAAAACATGCTTAACATAGGCAGCTTATATAAGCAATGAACTGTCTGCTGTCTTTTTTGAGTGCTGACAATGAAATAATAATGCATATAAAACAGAAATTTTACTGGTGGCAATTTTTTTGTCTTTAAATAATAAGCTTAGATTGTGTGTTTGTCTAGATTTTGAGCAACAATAATTTAATACATAAAACTTCATTTACTTATAAAAACATTGTAGTGATGAACTCTGAAGGGTACTTAGAGTGTATGGGAATTGCAATGAGGCCAAGCACCCTAGTATTTTTGGCTTTGTGTAGATTTTATCTTGAGATGTCAATGATCCTCCGATTTTACATTTCAGAGGTATGAGATACATCTTTTTATCACTTAACTATACATACTTACACCCTGTACATCCAACAGTCAATGAAATATGAAAAAGAAATCAAAATAAAATGTTAACATGAAAAGTAAGATGTATTTCTATTTAGGGGATGTATCATATATATAAAATCTTTTCTCTGTATGGTGAATTAAAAGTAAGACACTACATGTAACTTCTTTTTTATTATAGAATTCTTGAAGGAGAATTTTTTTTTCAAATTCCTTGAATTGGTTTTTGATAAAAATGCTGATGGTGATATTAAAATATGCATTTACATATAAAATGTCATATACAATGGTTTTTTTTCTTATTTCCATCATGATTTTAAAACTGTATCAATGTGTAGGTTATTCCATTTCAATACATGTATTGAATTGATTAAAAACAGAAATGGTCTGATTTCTTGAACGGAAAGTTGGTGAGCAATAGAAATTAAATTCCACAATATAAGACCCCATGCTGATGCTGCATACCAGATATCAATAAGTTATGATAAATAGTAACTAAGAAAATTATTATGAAAACATTTTTGCCACCCTCTGGCCGCCTGCCCATCTACATAGTATCCAGACCATTTCAAAACTGTGATTTTCACTTTGTGAAATCTAGCCATTTAACTTCTCTGACATTTCTTACTTACACTTGTAAAGTCCTGAAAAAAAAGAAAATATTAATTTTATCGAAATGTTTACCTTAAGAACTTTAATAAAGACAAAAAGATACATTAAAAGTAACACATTTTTAGCCACCTAGAAACCAAACATTTGATTGCAATTAGGACAATGTTTTTTCTGTGTTTGTAAAAATCTTGTGTGTGGTTTTAATACTTTTTTCACAGATATATTGCATATTTCATGTAATTTATTATTTTTCCTGGAGCAGAGAAAACAAACGTACTCCTACACAAATAGTCACAGTATTTTCATATGTTAATAAAATGTCTGAAGAGATTCCTTTTTTAAGTATTAGTATCAATAAAACACAAGTGTGGCCACTAAAAGTATGTCTCGCCTGCCGGCACCATCACTAAAATCAACTACCTAAGCTTTCATTTCTTGATATAAACACAAAAAGTGTCTGTATACCTAATAACAGATGCCTAGTTATTATACTATTCAAGCAAACCATTGTCCACAAAAGTATTTAAAAAGTTTTCTGTCTAAAAAAAAAAGACCTAAGTTCACAGTCACTGGAGCGTAAAAATGGGGTCATGGTCACATGGCATGGTGACAGTTGCGTTGCCCATAACCCCAACTGTCTGTTTACCCAATATCAGATGCCTAGCTATTATACTTTTCCAGCAATTCATTGTCCACAAAAGTCTTACAAAAAAGTTTTTCAGCCTGAAAAAGACCTAAGTTCACAGAGTCACTAGAGCGTGAAAATGGGGTCAGGGTCACGCAACATGGTAACAGTTGCGTAGAACTTAACCTTAACTGTCTGTATACCTAATATCAGATGCCTTGCTAATATACTTTTCCAGCAATTCATCATCCACAAAAGTCTTACAAAAAAGTTTACGGCCTGAAAAAAGACCTAAGTTCACAGAGTCACTGGAGCGTGAAAATGGGGTCAGGGTCACATGGCATGGTGACAGTTGCATAGACCATAATCTGAACTGTCTGTATACCAAATATCAGATGCCTAGCTAATATACTTTTCCAGCAATTCATCGTCCACAAAAGTCTTACAAAAAAGTTTACGGCCTGAAAAAAGACCTAAGTTCACAGAGTCACTAGAGCGTGAAAATGGGGTCAGGGTCACATGACATGGTGACAGTTGCGTAAACCATTACCTGAACTGTCTGTATACCAAATATCAGATGCCTAGCTAATATACTTTTCCAGCAATTCATCGTCCACAAAAGTCTTACAAAAAAGTTTACGGCCTGAAAAAAGACCTAAGTTCAAAGAGTCACTGGAGCGTGAAAATGGGGTCAGGGTCACACGGCATGGTGACAGTTGCGTATACCATAACCTGAACTGTCTGTATACCAAATATCAGATGCCTAGCTATTATACTTTTCAAGCAATTCATTGTCCACAAAAGTCTTACAAAAAAGTTTACGACGCCGCCGCCGCCGGAAAGTAATACCTATGTCTCGCCTTCCGCGACTATTCGTCGCAGGCGAGACAAAAATTTTAACAATCCATGTTGAATTTTCTTCAATCTTTTTTAAGTCTAAATTTTTAATATAAAAAATTTCTTCTCTAATATCCAATAGCTTTATCTGTTATAAAAGGCCATCACTTAATGTTGTAAAACACAATAAAACAATCATGTTTATTAATTATTTATGCAGAAAACATTTTATCAGTATCACCTGAGTTATGCCCCATTAATAATCTATGTCCTCTGTTTCTAGAGATTTTAAACCTTCACTAAGAAGAACAATCAATATTGGACAGTCTAAGGTTAGTTATAGCATTAGAATTTCTTGTCTTACTAAAAGGCCAAGAGTAAAAGTTTCTTTCAATCACCTGTTGCCAATTTATCTAAGTTAACTTTTCAACTTTTGATGTTATTCTTATAAAAGCCAACAAACATCATACGTATATTTACATTCTAAGACAATTCAAAGGTTCAAAAGCCAGTGGTGAGCAGGTAATGTGTCTTTAAAAAATATGAGAGAGTTGGTACACACTTTTTATTTTTTTTTGTGGTTGGTGTCTTTTTTAGCAAATCTGATATTTAAATCGCTCTGTTAAAATAATATATAATTGGTTAGGTATAAAAAATCACATTTCAACACCACCACCATCCAAACCAATAGCCAGTCCTTATAGAACGACAAAACATTGGGATTATTAAGTATAGACTTACTCTTGTTTTAGCTATAAATGGATGCTTGGTTAGCATCCTGTGTATTTCATGGTAATCGCCTGATGAACATGTAACTAACCACTCCTTCTGATCAGGGGTATACTGAAAATACATACACATCAGTAGTTAAATGTTTAAAATGTACATTAGTGAGAGCAAAATAATTGTTTGGTTTTTAGTTAACCACCTATGGCCCACCCAGACATTTTGATCAGTGTGGTCCCTTTAAAAGACCTAGAGTCTGCCTGGATCTACTCAAACATTGTCTATACACACACATTCAAGCTATATATGTTTTCCTGTTAAAGAAAGGGACAGCCTTGACCTCCTTGGATCTACCTTTGCTGACAAATGTACATTTGTACATTCATAAAATTGAAGAATTATCTGGTTCAAAGCTTCATGGAGAAATGCTTTTTAATAGAATTATATAGACATTTATATTTAAACCACTATACTTTGTAGCAAAACCAGTTTAAAGTGGTTTTAATTGCAAAATTTTGCACTTAAAATAGTTTTTTAACTTTATTTACACAGTATTTTATGTCTTGATGTTAAGATAAGCTGCAAAATCTTACCGAGGTGTAGCCTAGCCCTGACGTGTGCGAGTCATCGTCTCCTCCGTCATTCTCTTTGTCTCTTGTGTCCCTTGTCTGAAATCATAAATACAAGTTGTTATGTGAGGGAAAAATACAATGAATTGAAGAGTATTTTTATGCTTTCTTGATCATTATCATGAGTGGAAAGGATGATCTTCCCGTCACACTTCATAATAGCCCCTCCTCAGCCATAAAACATTTTTCCAAACTTTTGTTTGTACTTTTCATCTCTGGTAGTTGTTCTATGCCCAGAGCAGTCTTCTTTTCTTTGGATTCTTGGATTACTTTTAAATCAATTGCATTACATTTATCTGTATACCATCTGCTAAACGTCAAGCAGCAACCACTGGTCAGATTGAAGGGTGCTAATTGTAAATCATTGCAGATTGTAAAATATATTGTAGTTTATGGACTATTGTGTCACCTTCACATGTTCAGCATCTGATTTTTTTTTCTTTTGAATAAGTAATTTTTTCACCAAATAGCAATACAAATGGAAGACAGAGGAACATCAGAAGAAAAGGTTTATATTTATTCGTCAGTTTTACATGTGTATTGTATGTTTCACTTCATTCAATTTCTAATACAAATTGCTTAATAACTGTAAATTTCTACCCAGTAAGCCTGGGAAGAACCAAGGTTATGATATACTAGAAAATGTGATTGGAGTAAACACAAAAATAAATGTTTAACAATAAAAATACGGACTAGCTAAAACTAAATTATATATGATCAAAAACCAAAATACTGTAACTGTAAACTTGATTTATTAAGTCTATCACATGCCATATACACACCATGCTCTAGCACTGCACTAGTCAAAATAAAATATACTAGCAAAACAAAATTCTACAAAAGGATGTGGTAACCAGTTAATTATCTTCATTTGTGGAAACCATTTAATCATCTTCAATTTGATTTGATTCTTAAAACACCTATAAGTATCCAATAAAAATAAATGCTATTTATAAATTGGTCTCAAATAACACTTGGGGGTCTTAAAGCCCCCCTCTCCCCCCCTCACTCAGGTTATGGGGTGCTTTTAACACATTTATATTTAGCTTTTAAGACACATTTTGACTGATACTGCAGGACCATTGTGATCATCAATTTCTCTTTTATGTCTTCCTAGTTTTGTCTTTTCTCTGACATTTAAGATTGATCCTCCAATTTAAGTGATTTTGTTATTAACTTCATCATTTTTTTATATTAATTTTCAACCAAACGGAGATTGGAGGTCTTCAGGTCATAGGTCAGTTTTTACTCTGTATGAGACTAACACTTTAATACATTTGTGGTACATTTAACTGAATATGTAAGAACTTAATGTAAACCCAGTGTTACAATCATACCCAAAATAAAAAAAAAGTCTCCCAAAATTTGAAAGTAATAAAGATATTTTTTTAAATATTCTTTAGAAAGTATTATTTAAAACTCCAAAAGACATGATCTTCCATCATGATGTGTTAGAGAGAAAATGATAAAGCTGAAAGTAAAAGCCAATAGCTCAACAGAAGAGAAATATATAGCTTTATGAAGCCTCTACAGATATAAATATCTAATTGTATTATAAGATCTGATGTCTGCCGAAGCATTTATATAAAGAAGTCTGAAGTCTACGAAAGCTTTCTATTTAGTTATGTTTACATGTCTGAAGTCTTTGCGCCTGAGGTTGGAATCACTCTGTTGTTTGATCAGCTCACTCTCAGACTGCATTCTGTTGAGGTGTTTAGCTCTGTCCTTGACACTGATGACAGAGGCATTCACCTCCTCCTCCATCTTGTCTGAGGAATTCTGGGAAGCCTAGAAATAACAATGGTTAGTACACAATAACACAACCATGCTATAACAAACATATTGTTACTCAATATCACATGCAAAACGAAACAAACTTTAACCAAACTACTGTTCAAACACAGTCTTTTATTGTGACTACATGGATATAGGAGAAAACAAGATACTGACTAAAACTTGTAACATGTGTGATGGAGAAGACCCTACATGTAAAGCACATATTTTCAATTTTAGTGTCACAATATGACGTCATTGCAACATCATAATTCCAGAAAACTTTAAAATTGGTTGTTTTGAAACAAGCAATTATTTTAGACTAATTAGCCACTATAGTTTTATCTGAAAAATGGATTTGAAAATATGACCTGATTTAGGGCCACAAGAGGCAGTTTGTGAACCTACTCCTTTATTATTTTTCTTCCTAGCAAATTTCTTCACTTAAAAAGATTCATGCCCTTTTTAAATACCTGAAAAAGCTGAACAGAACATAATTTCTTCGGTACTACTTACTTTTAAGCAGTCTTTTACTCTAGATGCCAATGTTTGCCACATTTTTATTACTTTAGATTACAAATTAATGAAGATCCAGTGACACATGTTACAATGAGGACACCAGATGTCACATAACAATATAAATAGGATACCATTGAAGCTTATTGATCTGATTTACACATATGGTGATAAAAATGTCACAAACATAAGTTTAAAAAAAATTGTCACCTAAGGTTTTATTGAAAGTGATTTTAATTAGGAATTAAAACTTGCATCAAGGTAATGCCTTTTTATAACATGCTATGTACAATGTACATGTACACAGTTTATTAGCTATAGATTAATAGTAATTGTGAGATTTACAAATGTAAATCTACCTACACAGGATCAAGGTGCAACATTTTAACAAATAAACAATTGGTATAAATCTTATTGACTTTAAAATATAAAAAAATCAAACATTTTGTAACTTTTAAAATATAACAATAAATTGTAATATAAACAAGGTCTACAAGCACACGAAAGAAATATGATCAGAAAGGGCCAAAAAACAGCCAAAAATTTCAACTTAGAGACAGCTTCAAAATAATCAATGATAATGCTGCTGAAAATATATTAAGACTCTATACCAAATATAAAATGCCATAAATATACATACATGCATGAATTTGTGAAACTTAATACATATAAGCATGATTGAATATAGGTATTCTGTGAATTATTTTGAAAGCACCAAATCAGCATGAAACATCAGCAAATTTTAAGTGCCATTAATAAGCCTTTGTGAACCTTATGTTTTTTAAGAATAAGCCTATACTATGATATATCCTTTTCTTTTGATGAAGAACTATTTTTTGTTTAAATTCTCTGGCTGCTTTTCTTGCCTGTCATTCACTTTAGATAATTATATTGACAGAACCATATTGTATAAAATTTAATCAAACTTACTGTAGAATTGATAGATAAAGTATCGACACTTCCTTGTAAGGAGGAGGTTTCTGAAAGGTTGTCTTTGGAACTTAGTTGAGTTTCACTTTTGACCTTTGACATTCCACCTCCATCAAGGTCATCTCCTTTAGGTTTATCTGGTGGTTCAGAAGTTGCCCTCTCATTGAAAACATCATTTTCTGGTCTGTATTTTTTCTTTAACATCAAAACTTTCTCCCCCTTCTTAAAAGAAATGCACAGTTACATGATTATATTTAACAGCAACAAAATCCATGACAAGATAATATACACATAAGCATAATCAACACACACATCTTTTGCCTGTAAAATGTTTTCTGAATTTATGAATTATTGGTAGCTTAAAGTTCTTGTTGATAATTCTACAAACATAACACAACATACATGTACTCAATTTTATAGATTGTTTCTATCCAGTGTTATGAACAGTATTATAGGCTTTTAGACAGGACGGATGCTAAACTTTTTTCTCTATTGCTACGATTGCTGTAGGTTCATACATTTCTACATGTACACATTGTAGTTCTTGTGTTACTTATCTATATAGATTTAATCCTTTGTGCCCTATAAAGCATCTGGTAATCCAAAGCTGTAACTTGTATATGTTACAGGGAATGTGTGTAATTAGGGATTACCTGTAATCCCTAAAGAAATTGGGGATTTCATGTATTAAATCACTGGACAATTAGGGAATACAGTCAGGTATTTCCTAAAATTTCTAGGGATAATAGGTAATTCCTGAATTTTTTGAAATTTTTACAAGATATCCATGAATGTAAAATTGAATATAAATAAGATGTATGTACCGCTGTTTCTGAAGGTTAAAAACTTGATGACTATAGGAGTTATTTATCTAAACAGCCCAAAAAGGCAATTCTTTAATATGGAACTTCGGTTAATATAATAATATTTCATTTTACACATTTTACAAAAGATTATATCATGAATCTGGAATATAACTTTTCAATTGGCCTTATCAATTTATTTTGTTTTTGTTGTAATTTTCGTTTGCTTCATTGATGGAAATTACAGCACTATTGCTGTTATTCATGTTATTAGCACATTTCTTCAAGTTGAGGGAAAAGCAGTTTGGTGAAATTTTTCCTTTTTGTTCTGTTAACCTATTTAGATGAATCAAGTTAAATTAGGTGAGCATTGTTTCTGTCTTCTTAGGGACCCACCATCTAACTTGAAAAGGGAGGCATGTTTTTTTTTATCTGATTAGAAAATGTTTTTCCATGCAAAGATATGGAAAATCATTTATTTTTTAACTGTGTCATGACAAAAAAAATCCAATAATATATCACTTTATTATACTATACATGTAGCTGTGATCAATTACATCGCCTGCTACAGCCATGGCAAAATTTTCATTATGTCAGAATATTTTATTCATCACAAAATCAGCTTTAGATTTTTCAAAGAAAACAACAAGAGCCCCTTCCAGTTAAAAGGTGGATCCCTATAATAATGAATTTGAATTTGTAATCTCTGCATATATATTGCATATATTAGGAGTTTTTTAAGTATAAGAAACAAAAACGACATAGCTTTATCTTGGGATCCCACAATATCCTGTCTGACTTTTTTTTTCATCAGCATGATCAGGCCTCATAATTTTAAGGACATTTTGGAGATTTTTTTCCCTTATGTTTTATTATTATTAAAGGTACCCTTTTCCATTTAACAATATTGTTTTGAGTTTTTATTTATTTATTAATTTTTTGTAAAAATTCTTTGTTCTTGTCCAAGACTTTAAAAAAAAAACATTTGGTTCACAGTACCACTGAATCAAATCTAACTTTCTCTGCTACCCAGGATCTAAAGTTAACCTGAAATACGCTTACAAAATCATTAAGAAGCAGAGTGGATCTAATTAAACTCGTGTGCTAATTTTAATGCAAGCAGGTCTGAGAATATTGATCATAAGGTTTTCACACTTGAACCCTGATTTTTTTCTTAAGACAATGGAGAATTTATGTGATCAAAATAAATAAGAAAATTCCCAAATGAACAGATAATGAGAATGAAAACCATCATTTTTTTTTTTTTGACTTGCTATAAAAAGTAAATACATGTACATTAACTAAAAATATCAACAGTCATAGATTTGTCAGAAACCTACACATGTTCTTCAAGTCAGATTTGCCTGATCAAGGAAAACCAGAAAACCTTATCCAATGATATACATATAGTAACATTATTTTTACATCTTTAATGTAGTATCACCAGGATATTGTGTGACAATCTTTTATTTTTCTAAATTCTTTAAAATTCAAAGTGACTTTATTTAATTGGTTTTCTAATTTGGATTATTTATTGATAAAACATATATTTTAGTAATAGGGATTAACTTGTCATACTTGAGTTTGACAATAAGTGCTAATGGACAATTAAGTAGATTAATTGATTATGTAATTTACCTTTTGATGTTTCATGCCTTAAGACTTTTCTGTATTGTTAAATATCTATATCTTTTAATACTTTCTTTTAAATTGTGATAGCTAAAAGTATATATTGTAAAAAGTTTTAGTTTGTTAAGAGAGTTGGAAGCCAGAGACGTGCTGGCAACATCCACTACTTGTATTTAAATTGTTCAGCAGAAGCCATAATAAATATATATTTGTTAAAAGTGGAATTTATCTTCGATTGATTGTATAGGAACAATTGTGGGCGTCCTCGAGTCTAATAAGTCCCAAAGACTGGTTGTGAATGACTTTTGGGAAGTTGACCCCTTCCAGTGTTATCCTTAGTCTCCAACCTGGTCTTAGTTGGTGGAGAACCCGGGCAATCCCTTGTGCCTAAGATTGCAGCAGCGAGTGTTCCCCATGTAAACAAACTTTATGGACTTAACCTGCAGAATGGAGTATTCATTTAGACCACAATGGAGACGGTGGAATTATATCAACCCTGTTCAAATACCAGTATGTGGACTTTGTGGAAATGTTCATCCGTACAAAATATGTTGGGCTAATCAAAAGACATGCTACAAGTGCAAAACAACTGGACATTATGCAAGAATGTGTTTTAGAAGCAGAAAATGTAATTTAAATTCTATTCACCACGTTGAGGAAAATACTAAAATAGAACATTCCAATAAGAAGAAATCATCAAAACAGAGAACTAGAGACAAAATTCGAATGGAAGCGTACTTGGAAAAGAGGAATTCAATGCGTGTTATGCCATTTGCCAACATTAAGGACAGTACTTTTAGAAATTTACTTGAGCCTAAGGTAGCTGTTGTGAAAGTAGAACTCAGTTCATTTAAAAAGAAGTTCGAGGAAAGTAAGGAAATTATTAAAACATTAGAGGAGGAAAAAATGAAAGACAAGTACGAAATTATAAATTTGATTACATCCAATGCACAACTAGAAACAGAAATGGCCCAGTTATACGACAAGTTAACAGATATTCAAGAATATAATGGAATATTATTTAAAGAATTAAGAGAACTTCAAGAACTTCCAAGTTTTGGTATCCCCAGTGAAATAATAGAATCTGATGAAAATGATGAAAGAAACAATACTGGCAACACAAACAACAGTGTATATTCCTTAATAGACCAACAAAATGCAAAGAGGCAAAATCAGATGAACAATCAATCCCAAAACACCAAGAGCAAGAAAAAGAAGCGAAAGAGCAAAACATGAGGACATGTTTTATTGAACCAGGGAGAGAGTTATCACCAGGATATTGTGTGACAATCTTTTATTTTTCTAAATTCTTTAAAATTCAAAGTGACTTTATTTAATTGGTTTTCTAATTTGGATTATTTATTGATAAAACATATATTTTAGTAATAGGGATTAACTTGTCATACTTGAGTTTGACAATAAGTGCTAATGGACAATTAAGTAGATTAATTGATTATGTAATTTACCTTTTGATGTTTCATGCCTTAAGACTTTTCTGTATTGTTAAATATCTATATCTTTTAATACTTTCTTTTAAATTGTGATAGCTAAAAGTATATATTGTAAAAAGTTTTAGTTTGTTAAGAGAGTTGGAAGCCAGAGACGTGCTGGCAACATCCACTACTTGTATTTAAATTGTTCAGCAGAAGCCATAATAAATATATATTTGTTAAAAGTGGAATTTATCTTCGATTGATTGTATAGGAACAATTGTGGGCGTCCTCGAGTCTAATAAGTCCCAAAGACTGGTTGTGAATGACTTTTGGGAAGTTGACCCCTTCCAGTGTTATCCTTAGTCTCCAACCTGGTCTTAGTAGCTTTAACATTAACATTCTTACATCTTACCTCATCCACTTTGATTGTTGCTAGAGTATTTACATAGTCCTTAAACTTGTCTCTGTTTTGTACTACAAGTAAAGAAGGAATTTAAGAATATTGAATGTTTTCATAATACATTTGTATCTACATGTTGTGTACATGTATATATGTGGCAATTTTTTTTATTTTCACTTATATTGTATATGTTAGGATAATCGTATAGTGGTAATTGATAATCAAATCCTTCAGAGGAAGACAGAGACGATAAAGAAATAATAAATTCTCTTTTAAAATGCTCATCACTATCCGAGATTTTGAGCAAGGATGTCATAAAGCTCTTAAATTGATTCTTCGATTTGGTCACCTTTTGCAATCATAATTGCAAAACACTGCATGGCTGTTAGCCATGCTTAACTCCACGAAACAAAAAAATTCTGGAAAATCAAGTTTGGGAAGTCGATAAAATGTTTAAGGGTTGGCACCCAAACAGGAGGTACACATGGTAGGTCCAGAAACCGGAAACCCACACAAAAGTCAATTAATCTATTTTGGCCTTAGCAAGCTTAAAGGCCGATGACTTACTCATGTTTAAGGGTGAATGACAATGTATTACCGTTTGTTGATATGTGTATACCATTGTGAACTGAAAAAGGATCTCTGTGTATCATTTACATGATTTTAAAAAATGTAAACAAAGAGACAGGGGGCAGATTTGAGTCAACTATGAGCTTTAGGGACACCTCGTCCATACTATGACTTCGGCTACGGACACATCGTCCATAGACACGTCGGCCCTAGTATAGTTCGGCCATACTGTATTAGGACACTTCGGCCATGGTTTTAAAAATTGGACTCGTACATGATGTTTATGGGCTGAGAGTTATAATTTTCTTAGTTAGGGGTTATTATTATGAATATTTTGACAAATTGATTTTCTACTATTGGCATCTAGACCTGTATTACAAATACCAAAACACGGGTATAAACGGTTAGTTTGGATATTAGATAATTTTACTAGTTACAGGTCTGTGATACATTTGTATTTGTAAGTGTTTTAAGATGAAACGTACTTAGTTCTTCTTCCAAAAATGAAAAAGTTCGCATGGAAAATAATATAAAATGAATTAAATGACATTAATATCGATGACTGTAGATCATCAAATAATTCTTGTTAAATAACCGTGTCGAGTTCGAGTAAATGACCATACTAATTGTTTTAATCTTGAAATTCAATCAAGTGTTAGCGTGTGTCACAAACAACATGGCTTCGATAATCATCTAAAACAACAGTCAAGCCGAATATAATAATTCAATTAAGAAATAATTAGCCAAAAGATAATAATACTAAAGAGAATATTTTCCCGATTTTATTTTACGCTGATAAAAAAAGGGAGATGCAAATCTAGTCTAAACTGAAAATTGTGTCTAAAACCTATCAACTGTGCATAGGCATGTAAAAGTTCCCTAAATAATTGTTCAAATTAATAAAAATAATTATCATATTAATATGTCCTAGGCCGCAGTATCATGAGTATGCTTTTTACATCGGCACAAGCTCCTGTTACGTCCAATTACGTAACTTTAAGGCGAAAATTTATCTATGCTCCTGTTACGTTCCTTCCGGGACATAATAAATTCCGGACCCATTACGGATGGGGGGAACGAATCAAATACGGATTTATCAACGTAACTCAGGGATGTCTAAATCAGTTTTATTTAATCCCTGCGTAACTGTAGAATTTTAACACTTCACATGCTGAAGTTGCGTGAGAAAAATAATAATTTTCTTAGATTGTGAATTATATGATTATTGTTTTAATAAAATACTAAACATAATAAATATTCGTTCACCTATTGAGATCGAAGTCTGTATGCCCAAGGCCTTTGATCTCGATCCTTGATCTATGCATAGACCTGTAATATTATATTATATTATATTAGACCTGTTATATTACAGGTCTATGACCTATGTTGACCTGGTTGGCTGAGTAAAAATCTAGCTCAGTGAGCGCTGTCTGTTTATTCTCAATGTAAAAAGGGTGATCAACCATTTTTGAAGTTGGAAAACTTTATAGAAAATATGCCGATCTCGAAAATGATATCGATACGTACCAAAGAAAATTTTGTACAACTGTGTACTTAATTAATAACTTGACATGCTCATATAATGCTATATACTATTTTTTAATTGTGTTTTGATAAAGTATAATATTGATATTTATTATTATTATTTACAATAACGATGTATATTCATAATTAAAAATACTTACCCTAAACTTTATTAAAAATATTTTTTCACGTAACTTTAAGGTTTAAATTCTACAGTTACGTTGATAAATCTGTATTTGATTCGTTCCCCCCATCCGTTATGGGTCCGGAATTTATTATGTTCCGGAAGGAACGTAACAGGAGCATAGATAAATTTTCGCCTTAAAGTTACGTAATTGGACGTAACAGGAGCTTATGCCTTTTACATCTGCCTTTTTTACTTTTTTCAGTTTTCATTTGAAAGATTTTTTGTGTTTATCATATAATCTGTCAGTTAAGACAATTCGATTTATGCTAAGTCCCTATATATACATCTGAGATTTATATAGTATGGCCGAAACATGTATGGCCGAAGTGTCTTCGGCCGAGGAGTCATATGGCCGAGACTTCCTATGGACGAAATAAAGTGTGGCCGAGGTGTCCAAATACCAACTATGAATGATCAAGTGTGTTCCAATGGATTTAATCTTATTATGTTACCTTTCATAGCAGGGTCATTTAAGTATGATTTAAACTTAGTAACAAGCTCATGGTTCGTCACTTTGCAGCCGTTCTTTATGATAAATTCTTTGACAGCTTCTTCTGTGAACCCAGAAGACATTTCTAAATTCTAAAATCGAGTACAAATCCGGATTTCCCCCAAACGGAATACATTTTCTCACATAAAAAATAGTCAATTTTCAACTTTATTTAGTTACTTAAACAATTTCAACAAGTAATATTTATACACAAGTTTTCAACATTTATAACTTAAAATGTAAATTGCAAAAAGATTGTGTATACAAAGCTGAAAAGGGAAAAAAATACAAAATTTCAATTAGTGTTTACCAAAGGGAGATAATGGGTGTTACTAAAACGCGGAAACGGAACGCGGAACGGAAACGGAATACGGAATGGAAAACGGAAAATTGTTTTTTTTGCAATAAGCAACGGCTAAAAATAAAGCTATTTCGACCTTATCAAGCATGACTGCCTTCGTTGAGCGTGTTCTAGATCCACTAGGTAACGCTACACCTCAGCTATTAGGGGACACCCAGTTGAACGATATACTACTATATGGTTTTATTCTAGCACACCATACGGCGAGCGCACTTGAAAATTCATTTATGGCATTGCGGTCCGATAAAAATAAAGTGAAAAAAGATAGCGTGTGGTCTTAAGCGCTACGTGTTTCGTTATGGTGTACTAGGTAGCGCCACATAAAGGTATGTGAAATTACTTGTCACTTTAATAAAACTGCTAAATGTAGCAATTATCAAAACACGTTTGGTGCCATGTTTTTCCTCGCGTTAACGATATGCATGTTCAGTTTTACTTCTAGGATTGCATGATGATTGAGTAAGCATATTCTATTCTATTTATATTGAGTTTTTTTGTTTATTTTTTGCTTTGTTAGTTTTTGTTTTTGTTTTTTTGTTTTGTTTTGTTTTGTTTTTTTTTGTTTTTTTTTGTTTGTTTCTGTTTTTATTTTATTTTATGCAAACTTAACTTTAACATGCTCCGTTTTTGCCTACAACTTTGACCTATATGTATTGATACCGAAATCAAAAGTTACGATTCTGAAACCAAATTCTATACATCTCATTCAAGCAGAAATAGTGCTTTGCTACTCTGGCGAAGGACAGTAATGATTTTTTTTGGGGGGGGATTTTTGGGGTATTTTTTACACCAATACATTATTGTCATGATACCAAATCATTTTTGAACACTTCATACTAATCAGTAATAATTTTCAAGTTATGTGCGTTCACAGACTGACGAAAAGACGGACGAACGGACAGAAAGACAAACATATAAAGTCAAGGACAATGACTTACATTTTAAACTTGTCTTAGAATTAATGTGTACTTTGTATAATTAATATACCAAGTACTTACTATAACCATTTGATAGCAGCCAATTAGATTAATTTTTAGACAGAATGATACACTACCACCATTCATGGTCAGGTAAGGATTCAGTCGGGGGCGTACCCGGCGCCCGCCCCCCCATAAAATGTGACAAAAAATGATTTTTTACCATGATATCAATAAAAAAGGCCAAAAATTTTCGAATATTTAATACCCACGCCCCCTCTAATAGAAAATCCTGCATCCGAACCTGATGGTAAAGGTTAAAGCAACTAGTATTGGAATGTATCACATCATACGTTAAATGTTTTCTCTCACCCCAAACAGTGTTGATCATTTACTTTGGAAAAAAAAACAATGGAAGCAATAAACTAGAAATCTGTGAGCTCCTGCTCACTCAGTAAACCCCCTTTACTCACAAAATTTACTATACTCGCGATATATAGGACCTCATACTGAAGCCATACACCAAATTGCAAGTCACTGTGATAATGTAGTTGCTGAAAATAAATAATTGTTACTGAAATTTTCAACAATTGACCAGTAATGTTGAAAATTGACTAAGTTGGTAAACAGGAAGTAGATATCCGACAGACCTTATTTCGATACTCGCGATAAAGGACCTCATAATAAAGCCATGTACCAAATTTCAAGTCAATGTGATATGTAGTCCTGATAAAAATGTTACAAAAATTGACCAGTTATATTAAAAATTAACCAAGTCGGTAAACAGGAAGTAGATATTTGACAGACCTAATTTCGGTAGTCTCAAAATAGAACCTCATACTGAACTCATATACTAGATTGCAAGTCATTGTGATATGTAGTTGCTGAGATAACTGTTACAAAAGTAATGTTGCAGACGGATGGACGGGAGGATGGACGGAGAGAGGTAAGCCAGTATATCCCCCTCTTCTCCTAATTATTAGAAACCGGGTGAAGACAGCAAAGAAACACACAAAACACATGAAGAATAATTGTGATCCACAACGCACTCATTTCAAATTAGGAATGCTAATGGTAACGTCTGCCTTGGCATAATTTCTTTGTGAAATAGGTAATGAAATTAAAAACTCCTTAAAGCGGGAGATAGATTGGTATCAATTTCTATGACAATAACAATTATTGGTACGTGGATTTTGTTGATTTACTTTCATACGCTTCGTATTTTGGCAAAATTGGCTGGTTTTCATTATCAAAGACTTAATTTAGTTTGTAATTTCCATGTTCAGAAAGAAAAATTCTTATCTACCAAGCTTTTATACTTCCATGAAAATAGGCTAATAAAACTATAAAACTACTGTTTTGGACACGTTTTGCATTATCAAAACACATATAGAAAAGGCCAACTTTTCAACGAACTATGCGCGGTCACAATAAATTAAGAACATACATGTATGAAAGAGACTTTAAATCATAACTTGAGCTTTAAAAGTTTTTGTTGCTGAATACTTAAATATCAGTGTAGATTAAAACTTAAGGCAGTTATCTCCTTATAAAGTGAGTGAGTTGGTGTTTTACGCCCGTGCAACGCTATATATAGGTTATTTACAGGCGATGAACATCAAAAGGATGATACAATGAACATGAAACAATGATGATAAATGAAATACGGGGGTGGGGTGGGATACAAAGGTCCGGTGAATCCGAGCAGTGCCAAATGGCCTCGTTGAAGGCTGCTGGCGGTTGTCCATTGTGGTTTTTCTAAATTGCCGTTTAATTGTGGGCTGTGTCGCGTACACTTATTCCACATCTCATTATTTTCTATTTGAAGAACCACAGGAAAAGGAGAGAGGTTGGTAGGGGCGGAAAATTTAGCCTATGTGGTGCACTACTTGGCGATCCACACAGAAGTCTTTTACGTGCATGAAGCGTGACACTCTCCACACACGTTGGCCCACTATGGTCGGTGGTTAGGGTTTCCGTATTATAGACCTGACAACCCCCGCGAACGAGGGCTATCCTATTCAGCCACCTAGGGTACAAACTTCGTCGCTCTGTGGGCTGAGCACTGACCCTACCTCAGAATCCCAAGACCCTTAGTCGCCTCCTTATAAAGAAACGAATCTTCCATGGAAAACGTATGTCGCCTACGTCTTAAAATATTCGGTTAACAGGAAGTATAGATGAATTACGGGCATAATATCGCTATCCGCCAGTACAATAGGAGTGATAGGAGGAAGCTACATGCATTAGTCTTTCGCACTTTTGGCTGTGGTGCACCCTGTCGCCAGAAAAAGTTTTTCATCTTATTTTATTAAATACTTAAGAATGAATGTATATCAAGTAAAAAATTCTTCACCTCAAAATCCTTAAAACACTATGTCAAATTTGGTGAATTTTGAGGATTTTCAACAAATTGTGCTCTATGACTACTTTTGTGATCACATAGAACAATACATTAATGTTTTTTAAAGGACATAGATATTCAAAATATAATTATTTAAGATCATACATGTCATATTTATCATAAAGCTGTTCAAGTAAACCAAATTTTTAATTTTTGACGAATTTAGGGCAAAATATCGAGACGACCAAATATTTCCTTTCAAGAGGCTGACATGTTGTTTCCCGGAAAAATGCGACGAAAATTTTAGTGACGCCGCAAGACAACAGATAGTGTCAAAGTAACCCTATATGTGGCTTTAATTTGCAACACGTTGCAGGCGACATCATAAATCATGTCAAAAGTTTGCAATTGATTGTCTCAGGTTTGATTATGAATTTCATTTTGTAATAGATTTTTGTATTTAAACTACATTTTGTAAATACTGTTGGTTCAAAACGTGATAGAAATATATCTGATACATGTATATAGTGCCGTGACTTCAACAAGTTAAACTTCATCTTCTCTAATTACTTTGATATCATGGAGATCCGAATAAAATGAATTTTTATTATATACCCCCGTGTCGAATAAGAGGGGATATACTTTTTAACCCTGTCCGCTCTTTCGTTCGTTCGTCCGTTCTTTCGTCTGTCCGAAACAAATTTTCGTCACAGTTTTGTTAGCAACTGCTTGACATAGATTTACCTATAGTGCCATATGGTGCATAACAATTTCATGTCTCTTGACCATCTACTTTCTGTTTTAATAACCGAATATTCAGTTTTTATACACACAGCGAATATAGATGCAAAATGTACATCATAGTTCATCTTCGCTAGCCAAGGGTGACGATCCGCTATCTCTCATCATGAGAGGTAGCGGATCGTAACCTTGGCTAGCGAAGATGATCATAGTTCTAAGCAACTACATAGCATATATGTAGAAGAAAAGGTAATAAAAAGCTTTCTCCAGCGCAGCATAATACGACCTCAACATGTTGAAATCTCACGGTATGTTTTAGGCCCAATATGGATAGTCAATTTGCTTTGGGTGCATGCACATCAATGAGACCAATATTTGGTTTAGAGTTCAATTTCATAAGGTATGATAAAACTGTACGGATAATTTGTAAAATAAAAGCAAGTACACTTATGTACCTTACAATTTTTATGCCACATCGTCAAGGCTGATCATGAGTGAAGTTAAATACTGGTGATCAATAGGGAGTTTATAGTCGTGGATATAGGCTAGAAGCCTTTACAGCTACTGTTAAACTAGACATGCAATGTGCCATGGGTCGCCCTGACCAGCCCATGGCACACCAACATTAGGCTGCTATAGTTGAATCGGAGACAAGAGTCGTCTCCCACCACGTGTAGTTCGGGAGACGAATTAAAACTGGTGTCAGAGCTATAGCTTTATATACCAAAAGCTAATCTAACACGTCATAAATCTTAATTTAACTTTGCTATATTTGCTGAAAGATTATTTGGATTGAGCTTTGGTTAAATCGTACTTAACTGACAAATCTGAGTATCTCAAACTTTTAAAAATTAATTGTCTTCTTCATTATCTTCATGCAAGGTAGCTGCGAAGCCATTGATTGAACATATTTTTTTTATCATTTTATAACAGACCTCCGCTTCTGAGTTGAGGTTTTCTTCCAAATTTCCATGTTTTACACAATTTCTACCAGTGTAATATAGTTGGTGTGAAGCGGGATGACCAGAGGTAAGGAAATTGGAAAAGGGAGAGGAGGCGATGGTTAACTATTGCGGCAAATCTACAAGATTACTACAAAGGACAAGGCTTGATAATTTTAAGCCAAATTTGGCCTGATAGGAACATAGAAATGTTACGGTGCTTAAGCAAAAATGGCAATAAAAATGTTAAGGTAGGCATGAAAAAATAGGTTGGGTCGGTAACCTGAAACACGCATATGTTTTAAAAATTCATATAAAAATATGTAGGGCAAATAAAACACTTATTCCGCTTCCCGTTCCGTTTTCCGTTTCCGTTCCGCATTCCGTTTCCGCGTTTTAGTAACACCCGGGAGATAATATATCTGAATTATGTATCCATAAATGTATCCTAACATAATTTAATTTGATAAATGATGATAGTTGATATTTAATCATAAATGAATAAGCAATCAATGAAGTGTCTATGGGTGAAGGTAAGATTTATTGGACTAGGAATGCACACATTCATCACTCAGGGCTGAGAAAATCATATCGAAGAGAATCGAATCATCCTATTAAACATATGAAATGGCTGAAAATAACAGTGTCGTTCTTGTGAAGATCTACGATCTTCTCGATTAAACTTTGGTGTTTCTACAGCGCATATTCAAATATAAAAGTATCTTTAGATAGCTGAATTTCTCGTACATTGTTCGATATTATTTTCGAAGCGTTTTATTTATTATTCTGTTTGTAATTGGATGAAATCTGAAGGATGGTGAAAAATAAAATCAAACACCACGCGAACAGACTGATATTTGTCACAATAAACAAATTTCCTTATCGAGAGTTATCGGCCAGCGGGCGTCCTGTTAAAACAGGAAATTGACCAATTTCAAACTGTTAATTAGTTGACCTGAATTTATCAAATTACCTTCAAATTTCACCTGAATATTCTCGAATCATTTTGCTATTTAACAGTACTAAATAAGATACTATAAGGTAAAATTTGATATGAAATGTATTAGATTTCCAAGAGGTCTATTTCTTAGTTTGAATTTGGAAAAAAATGTACGATTGACTTTAAACTGTTCCTTTGGAAAAATGTGTGATAAAAATGAAAAGAAAAATAGTCTAAACAAAGCAGCAAAGTATACTCTTTCCAATGATGTATATATTTCATATGTATGATTTGTTGTGAAAAAGTTTACTCGCTTGTAATGCAAGTGCCTATGTAAACAGACCGAATCTGAATTTACAAATTAGAGCGGAGACACTGTTATTTTGGTATTATCGTGGAGACATATCTCTTTAATTATTGTCTCAGCTCAGGGCTGTCAAGTTTTTATGAGCTGCATGCGTGAGATTTTATGAAAAATTGAAAGTTCAAAGGAAAAAAATTAAAAGATCAAAGAAATTTGCTGCCAAATTGCCGGCTAGATGCGTGAGTCTCACGCAAGTTGTGTGACACTTGACAGGTCTGATCACTCTAACTTTCTGAATGTCAAGAAATGGAAATAAGGAAACGACACCATCGAAGAAGTTGAAGAAACCACCCATATTGGCATAAATAGGCACTGCAAAAACAAGAATGATGTTGACAACAGAAAACAGAAAGGAAAGGGAACACTTTTATATTCCCTACTTGGGAAAGATGGAATATGTCCATCTGTCAGCCACAAGATATCATATATACCACCTTTAGCAAAGCCAGAACATCTACATCTATACTATTGATCTGCAGTGGTAATCCATAAAGCAGATACAGCAAACGTCAACCTGGGTGTACGGTATTTACAAGTGCAATTAAAAACTGGATAAAAACAGGTGGTTTACTGCTTACAGTTTCTGGATGATCTCCTTGAAGCCTTCTGGTGAGGTGGCCCTGTAGGCTTCAGGAGTGAGACTGTTCCAGTCAATAATGGTACGAGGCAGGAAACTGTACTTTTATGCATCTGTTGAGGTTCTAAGTTGAGTGAATCTGTCTGGGTGGTATTGTCTTGTAGATGTAGAGGGTTTTCTTGTATATGATGGAATAGTGATGGCTGCTTTATCATGTGTCACCTTACAGAAGAGAGTAAGTCTATTGATTCTTCGTCTAGATTCTAAAGATGGCCAGTTTAGCTTTTTCATGATTTTACTGACTGTTCCGGGCTCTCGACTGTATGTTGACGTAGCAAATCTTGCAGCTTTTCTCTGGACCATTTCGACAGAGTCTACATTATGTTGTCTGTAGGGGTCCCAGACGGCTGATGCGTATTCAAGATGTGGTCAAACTAAAGTGAGAAATGCCTTTTCCTTGATGTCTTGAGGGCACTTACTGATGTTTCTCCTCAGAAAGCCAAGTACTCTATTTGCCTTTGATGTTGCTTTACATATATGAGGATCCCAGCTTAGATTGTCAGATAGCTCCACTCCTAGGTATGAGTATTGGTGTACTGTTGTTAATACATGTCCCATCATTTCATAATTCTTTTTTATTGGTGTTTTCTTTCTGGTGGCTCTTTATATGTAGCATTTGGCCGGGTGGAATGTCATTTGTCATTTATCTGCCCACTGGGTTAGGGTTGTCAGGTCTTTCTGTAGCTGTTCGCTATCATTCTCTGAACTGATGGCTCGATATACATGTAGGATTACATATGGATTGGAGGCTGTCACATTGCTACAGATGGAGAAAGACAAACTGGGAAAAATTAAAAGAAAATTTCTTAAACAGATTCAAGGACTGCCTTCAACAAATGTGTAACTATAGCAGCATATGCCTCACTAGGAACCATCCCAATTACTGCCCATATAGAGAAAAACCTACTCACCACATTTGTGAACATTGCCAGACACCAGACTGTGTCGAAAATGAACTAGCTCCTCACAAGGCTGTCAAGTTTTTATGAACTGATTGCATGAGATTTGACGAAAAATTGAAAGATCAAAGGAAAAAATTAAAAGATTGAAGAAATTTGCCGCCAAATTGCCGACTAGATGCGTGAGTCTCACGGGGTTTGAGTGAGACTTGACAGGCCTTTCGTTACCATCTAAAACAAGTCGAGCCACAGCTGGTTTATCTATGTAAGGTTCCTACTCCAGAAGTACCAACTACCAACTGCGTTCGAAATAATGGACCATCCACCAAATAAGAGCAGAGGGAAGACCTTACTGAACAAAGCCTTCAACTAACGGTACTACTGGTCAGCCAAATGGGCCATAGACAAGGAGCTCCTTAAAGTATCTCACATTGAAAAATGATGCTGCTTCACACCCACATAACATCTGGAAGTACACAAAAAACAACACTAGGTACATTATGAAGGCTACAGTTAAAGCAGGCATCATTACAGGCACTTAATTAAAAACACTTAGTACAGTCACATAGACACAAATACAACCAACATCAAGTATCTGACACATGCATACTTTCATGACTTTGCCAAACTCACTCCGACGACACCACACACTTCATACTCAAGTGAAACGCATTAAAAACAATACGCAAAAAACACTTGCAAACCCAGTGGCAGATCTTAGAAAAGCAGAAGATTTTGTTGTAAACTTCCTTGTAAGACCTTTGTAGATAGTGAGTTACTTGAAAAGTATTCCATTAGAATCTGATATTAAGTTTGCAGACACTGGGTGGTTGTGCACTAAAGGCTTAGATTGTGAATTAGTTTCACAGTAGTGCAACAGGCGAAACATACTTTTAGTGGCCACACTTGTTAATTGTATGTAATATTTTTATCTTGGGCCAATTGCAAAACCCTGTGGATGACCACTAATCACATTGAAGGCTTCTAGCTGTTTTTCACTATAGATTCTAAAATTACCGTTTGTATATGCAAGTTGTGTAGCGTACACTTATTCCACGTCTCATTACCTTCTATGCATACCAGGTAAGATAACTATATAATTTGTGTCAGTGTACACAGTCTCCGACCTGATTTATCATGTTATCTGTTAATTATCTCTATTAATTCTCACTCTTCTGCTCTTTCAGTGCTTCAGGCTCTTTTTTCTCATAATTTCTTATAACATATACACATTCAAAATTCATATTTTTCTGAATATTTCTAGATAGATGACCATTGATGACCTACAAGATAGTAAACTTACAAAACTGGGCGAGGCAGTATGTATTGGATCCCCAGTCACAGGGAAGGGGAAATAACTGTGCCGTTCCTACAGCTGGCGGGAATGCCAACAATTATGATGAAGTTTATCCTGGTTTATTCTTAGGAGACAGGTAGTCTTTTATATATTAAAAACGAAAGAATATGGAATATGTGCCAGAAAGACACAATCCACATATTGAAATGGTTTTGATAAATGTACAACATTATATATAAACTACTAATGATAATTTGGAGCCATAAAAAGTGGTCTTATCCACTATAATATGTATTTCTACTTCAGGACAGTATTTTAACTGCAGATGCATTCAGTCTTTTTTTACCACAAGCCTGACAATTTTGTATTAATTAAGAGTACATTTTGTTTGCAAATTATTATTGGTTTGTATGATTTTAGGAAATATCATAAGCCCAACACTGGCAACAGTAATTTTAATGGTCAAAATCATGTTTGTGGATAAGTTAAATGACTGAGCAGTGCATTGAATAGTTTCATCTCTTGAGTGTTTGAAACTGATCTTTGCAAAATTTTGGTAGTTTATGTGTTAAATTTAGTTTTACATTTACATGTTTATCACACAAACACAGCTAAACTGCAATCTGTAATGTGAACTCCTGTTAAGGTGAAAGGTCTGATGCTCTAGAAGTTCAAGCAGTTCTTAAATACAATATCATGTCCACTACATTTTGTTTAATAAAAATTAGGGATCTAACACATACTTTAAAAGATCTTGAGGCCGGGCCAATATTAATACATTTACATCTAGCATTATATTAGTGTATTCTGCATTATGCATTATATACTATTGTTTTACATCATCATCTATAATTGTTATTTTAAATGTGAACATGTTATAAGAAGAGAAGGCTAACCACATGAAGTTCATCTTACAGGAAAACTGCCACAGATAAGGAATGCTTAAAAGAACTTGGAATCACTTTGGTTATAAACTGTGCTCAGGGTCAGAGGTCAATATTTGTCAATACCGATGCCAAGTACTACAAAGATATGGACATCAAGTTTTATGGAATCAAAGCTACGGACACCGAATCCTTTGACATCTCCAAGTATTTCAGACCCACAGCTAACCTGATACATGCAACTTTGGAAAAAGGAGGTTTGTTCATTGTCTCTAGTTCAGATATCATTTGGAACTCTCATTAAGAAGGATAGAGGTACATGTACCAATCGGGCATTCAAATGTCAAAAGTTCTAAATGGCACAGACAATATCAGTGATATTTGACATTTCTCAGACAAGATCAACAACTGAATAGCAATCAATAATGTGAATTCGTCGTAACAAGAGTGAACTCAACAACAAAAAAATAAAAGCATACATGTACATGTATTAGATTGAGTGGTTATATTGTTACACAGAACCATTTGACATTTCTTAGCTAATCTAATACCTACATCTTGAGAAAGAAGTGACAAGTTCTGTATTGTTTCAGAAATCATCCATAATTCTTATATAGATTTTAAATGTGTTAACCAGACCTGGGGTCAATTACATACAAATGTAATTAATTACAATTCAATTACATGTAATTTGTTCTAAGCTAAATTACACATTACATTACCAAAAATTTGAAAAGTAATTAATTACATTACAATTACTTTGGCAATGTAATTAATTACTTTTGAATTACTTTTATGGGAAATATTAAAACAAATTATGCAAATAAGTTTTGTTTTTTTCAATATTTAAATGATTTTTCATCGTATGAATTTTCATGAAGCTTACAATTTAAAAATTACTCTATTACAGCGAGCATTTGTTTCCGCGAGAAATTTGCTAATGCTGATTTAGATTTTTTATGGTCCGGAAAGGGTTATTATTTTTACAGGGCTGGAGTGAATGTTAAAATAATTTATAAGAAAAGAAATAATGCTTTTGAAAAAATAATAAATTGCGCTTTTTAAAGAAAATAATATTCTTAAAATAATAAATACCCATAAGCTGCTCGTTTCGTCTTGGTTATATGCACGTACGAAACTAACGTGTCTCGAAGCTTAATCGCCCCATACCATCTCGCCTCAAAATAAGCAAATGGAAATATTGGAAATTGAATGATAGCGATAGCCCTGAATGTCGACATTTAGAACAAAAACGTAGTCCCTTTTAGCTATGCTCGCATTTAGGCAATGCCTACTCCATATTAATTATTTAACCTGACTGGTTACAGGCAACCATTTCATACATCTTTTTTCATAACTAACCCCTAAATAAAAATAGAAAATCCGAACCCATCTAGCAAGGTTTTAAAATATGCATGTCATATATGCATTAAATGGCAACTCAAACATAGCTTACAATTTCCTTCCAGGGCGAACAAGTAATATTTTTAGTATTTGTTTTATAAGTTTACATGCTCTATTTTACTAATATTCAGCTATTTTATTTTCAAATTTTCTAATTGTGATAAGTTCTAAATTATTTCAGTATGTATTAAGCTTGAAACACTCTACTTCTTCATGACACAAATTAAGAAAAAACAACCCAAAAAGTTTTCTTTTTGGAAGCCATATTACAAAAAGATATTTGACATTCACCGGACACAAGAAATCAGTTTGTTGTTTTTGCTGATTAATGTCTTATGATCAAAATTAGTGCACAGGGCTTGGGATTATGTTGTTTTAGTGGTTAAATGGCTTGGGTGTTATTTAGATAACTGTTTGTTTAAATGAAAAATATTTATTCACATAAAAAAAATCATTCTATTGTTTAGTCTAATACAATCATTTCTTTCACAGAATAAACAAATAATTTATGTTTATTACCCAAAAGGTTAATTGCATGTAAATATATTGTATTTTAAAAGGATGACCAATGAAAAAAAATACATGAATCATTTTTCTATAATCATGATACTCCTTTTTGATCTAGTGTCAAAATTCATTTTTTCAAATATTTAGAACAAGCATTATGATATGTAATTGAAATGTAATTTGGCATTACAGGCAAAATATGCAAAGTAATGCATTACTTTCAATTACAAGTAATTAAAATTTGCCTCAATTACACATTCCTTTCAATTATATGGAAAACATGTAATTAATTACGGCTAATTACAATTACATTTTTAATTACCCCAGGTCTGGTGTTAACGAATTATGAAGGTGGACAAGGCATATTTAAGCATATTAACCCAAATAATATTTTCAATACAAACAAAAGGTATTGTGAAATTGCTCAACCTGAACATTTATAGTTGGATCATTTTGTAAAAAAGTTGTGTTTTGCAGACATCTCACCATTGTGTTACATGTATACAATTTTCATTTCAGGTCGCGTGTTAGTCCATTGCATCATTGGTGTCAGTCTTCTCATTTGATTTCAGGTCGTGTGTTAGTCCATTGTGTCAGTGGTGTCAGTCTTTTCATTTGATTTCAGGTCGTGTGTTAGTCCATTGTGTCAGTGGTGTCAGTCTTTTTATTTTATTTCAGGTCGTGTGTTAGTCCATTGTGTCAGTGGTGTCAGTCTTTTCATTTGACTTCAGGTCGTGTGTTAGTCCGTTGTGTCAGTGGTGTCAGTCTTTTTATTTCATTTCAGGTCGTGTGTTAGTCCATTGTGTCAGTGGTGTCAGTCTTTTCATTTGACTTCAGGTCGTGTGTTAGTCCATTGTGTCAGTGGTGTCAGTCTTTTCATTTGATTTCAGGTCGTGTGTTAGTCCATTGTGTCAGTGGTGTCAGTCTTTTCATTTCATTTCAGGTTGCGTGTTAGTCCATTGTGTCAGTGGTGTCAGTCTTTTTATTTCATTTCAGGTCGTGTGTTAGTCCATTGTGTCAGTGGTGTCAGTCTTTTCATTTGATTTCAGGTCGTTTGTTAGTCCATTGTGTCAGTGGTGTCAGTCTTTTTATTTCATTGCAGGTCGTGTGTTAGTCCATTGTGTCAGTGGTGTCAGTCTTTTTATTTCATTTCAGGTCGTGTGTTAGTCCATTGTGTCAGTGGTGTCAGTCTTTTTATTTCATTTCAGGTCGTGTGTTAGTCCATTGTGTCAGTGGTGTCAGTCTTTTCATTTCATTTCAGGTCGTGTGTTAGTCCATTGTGTCAGTGGTGTCAGTCTTTTTATTTCATTTCAGGTCGTGTGTTAGTCCATTGTGTCAGTGGTGTCAGTCTTTTCATTTGATTTCAGGTCGTTTGTTAGTCCATTGTGTCAGTGGTGTCAGTCTTTTTATTTCATTTCAGGTCGTGTGTTAGTCCATTGTGTCAGTGGTGTCAGTCTTTTTATTTCATTTCAGGTCGTGTGTTAGTCCATTGTGTCAGTGGTGTCAGTCTTTTCATTTGATTTCAGGTCGTTTGTTAGTCCATTGTGTCAGTGGTGTCAGTCTTTTTATTTCATTTCAGGTCGTGTGTTAGTCCATTGTGTCAGTGGTGTCAGTCTTTTTATTTCATTTCAGGTCGTGTGTTAGTCCATTGTGTCAGTGGTGTCAGTCTTTTCATTTGATTTCAGGTCATGTGTTAGTCCATTGTGTCAGTGGTGTCAGTCTTTTCATTTCATTTCAGGTCGTGTGTTAGTCCATTGTGTCAGTGGTGTCAGTCTTTTCATTTGATTTCAGGTCATGTGTTAGTCCATTGTGTCAGTGGTGTCAGTCTTTTCATTTCATTTCAGGTCGTGTGTTAGTCCATTGTGTCAGTGGTGTCAGTCTTTTCATTTGATTTCAGGTCATGTGTTAGTCCATTGTGTCAGTGGTGTCAGTCTTTTCATTTCATTTCAGGTCGTGTGTTAGTCCATTGTGTCAGTGGTGTCAGTAGATCTGCTGCTATAGTCATTGCCTTTCTGATGTTAAAACGACGAATGACATTTAAAGAAGCCATCAAATCTGTTAGAGAGAAGCGCTGCATCTGTCCTAACGATGGCTTCATGACTCAACTATGTGTCTTACACCATGAACTTCACGGGGTCCAAGAACTTCCTAGCAGGAGGTCCCATAAATGTGTCATTTTGTGATGTGTATCCCATGTATAGCTCATTAATGTGTCATTTTGTGATGTGTATCCCATGTATAGCTCATTAATGTGTCATTTTGTGATGTGTATCCCATGTATAGCTCATTAATGTGTCATTTTGTGATGTTTATCCCATGTATAGCTCATTAATGTGTCATTTTTTATGTGTATCCCATTTAAGCTCATTAATGTGTCATTTTGTGATGAGTATCCCATGTATAGCTCATTAATGTGTCATTTTGTGATGTGTATCCCATGTATAGCTCATTAATGTGTCATTTTGTGATGTGTATCCCATGTACATCTCATAAATGTGTTTTACTGTGCAATGTTAAAGATATCAAGTAGAATAACATACATGTACATCAAATAGTGCTCTTATAAAAAGTCAGCAATGTTGGCAAACCATAAATGTTACATTGCCTACTTTTAAAAGTCAGAAAAAAAACAGTTTAAAGCTTCATAATTACGAAAATAACATAACATCAAACATTGGTCAGCAGTATTTTTGTTAGTGGAGATGATTTTGTTAAAACACTTATGACCCTTGATGCATAAAAAGTACCAATCACTTTTAAGTAAAACTGCACAAAAACAATGTTAACTGAAAAAAACCTTTATGAGAACACAAATTTGTATAATTCATGGAGTCTATGAATTTGAAAACCAAGTGACTCAATCTGAAACTTTACTTTCTTCAAAATGATTGTTTGAGCCATAGTGGTCAGATATAATGCATTCATTTCTCCAGTGTCTTCCTTAAAACTTATCTTCCTCTTTTTAGTCAATAAAGGTGTTAAAACCTAATATACATTAATGTACCGGTACTTGTAAATTTAGATTATTTAATGTAGTACAGTGGTATAACACTGAGCATCTATTCTGAGCATGTTACTAAAATTTAGCAAATGCAAAAACATTGCTATTTAACTGTTCAAAAATTGTTGCTATGATAAACTATGAGAAAAAAAATAAGTTTGAAACAAAACCTAACTATTATATTCATTTATAACATTTCCCATACTTTTTTCAAGGGAGATAATTTATTTGAAATGTATAGGAAAAATTCAGTTTTTCGAATTTATTTTTAGAAAATGAACGGTGACCCCATGATTTTATAACTTTATAAAAATTGAATTCAGTTCTTTATTTTTTATCCAATTTGTTTGGTTGTGAAGACATAATGATTACACAAGCCATGGTTTTCTTTTTGTCATTTGAGAAAGTGTACAATTATTTATTATTTCCTATCATAAATCATAAAATCTTTGAATAAAAAGTTTAGGATTGACCATCCTTAAAAAGTTTTAGATTGTACTACAGATCCAATTAACTGTTGTGTATAGAGTTAAAAAAGGTCAATATATTGAATCAAACCATACTGTTTATCAATACTTAATGTGCAATGTAGATCTTTTTATATTGTAGAGTTACCTTAATGACTCTTTTGCTGGATGTATAAAGTTAGCTGTATAATGTCTGCTTGCTATGTAGGAAAGCTTTTGATATGATGTATACATGTTGTACTCAGTACTATAAATTATTGTACCTTTATTGTATTTATGTACAAATGTAATCATTACATGTTATAATATATGAGAAAAAAAGGTATTCAAATTTTAAGTTGTAGGGATTTCATTTAAAGAATTAAATTTATATTCCAGTCATATACAGCTAGACTTCCAGCTTGTTATACAAAATGAGCTCTAATGTTTTTATAAGTGCAATATCATTTAATGTTACATTTTTTTTGCCTCCATATAAATTTATATTTAGGGTGATACCAGCATTATAAACTTATAATTGATAATTTTTGGTGTAAAAACACTATTCCTTGTGACCTACACGACCTTCATTTAGGATATCAGAACATGTGGGGGAAAATTAACTGTTGATGTGTTTTGCCTTCCATAATAAGATATATTGCTAGTTAACAGTATTATTTTGATTGATCGTGTGAAACAAAACAGTAAATGGCTGGTAGTTTACAGTAAAACACAAACCACAAACTGATTTTCCATATAAAAAAAAATTAAGCAGAGTTTATATTAACTTTTTGGCACTCCAATTCATTTTAGACACAATATCGATATTTGATAGTGTATAATAATAGTGTTGTTTGTTGATAGAACTTTTTTGAGAGTAATTCTCAATGTTTTTACATCCATATACAGATTTAATTATATACTGGTGTTTTTGTTATGTTGTTTTCTGATATACATGTGTACCTATACATATTGTTAGATATTTATTATTTCCTGTGATATTTTGTTTTAAATAAATGTTCAGTTCTATGAAAGTTTATTATATTTATGAAAAGTTCCACTGCAAGATAGACCACTATTAATGGAATATTTCATTTAAGAAATAATCCATGCCCGCCCGTGGTTTATACATGTAGTAGATTTTAACATGGTAATCCATTGTTTTCGTTTAACCCAGTGCATATTGGAAATTTACACACACCTTGTTGTCTTTTATTTGTGGGCATGGTCTATATACGAATCAAATTATAACACAGACCTTTTTACCATGTCAGAGGTTTGTCTATGGTTATAAAGTATGGGCCAGCTTATTGATTGATCATAAGAAAAAAAAGAAATTGAGAATTCGATCATGGCAGCTTATCCTCTTGCCTGTTACATTAAAATTTAAGTCAAGGTGACCTAAATATGAAATGGATGTTGGTAACTATCCAATATATACTCACTGACCAAATATCATTCCTCTACCACTATCAATTGTTATACCCAGCCACACTAAGTGGCGAGGTATTATGCTATACCCTCAGTTTCTTTTGATGTCTGTCCGTCCGTCTGTCGGTCAGTCCATCAGTCCATACCCCAAAGTTTTCCGAACAATAACTTGAGAATGCGTCAATGGATTTGAATTATATTTTGCACAGCTGTTTAGTACAATAAAATACATGTCAAATTTACAGGTTAAATTTCCAGCATGATCTGAAAAAATAGTTTTTGAGATTGGCCACTTTGAAAAATCAAATTTCATGAATTTTTGAGTTTCCGACTGATAACTTAAAAATGCATCAAGGGATTTGAATGATATTTTGCACAGCTGTTTAGTACAGTACAATAGAATACAGGTCAAGTTAAATTTCAAGCATGATCTGAAAAATAGTTTTTGAGATTGGCCACTTTGAAAAATCAAATTTTATGAACTTTTGATATTATATCATGGGGGTATCATTTAATGTCCCATTAGATGCCCTATTTTTGGGATATGTGCCTTAGCAAAAACTTGAACTTAAGGAGGCTCCTCGGTCTAAATTAGCGCATAATTTTTGCGCATCGGTATTTTATTGGTAAATCCCTCCAATGTCTGTAGCACTGTCACTGATTACATTAAAAAACGCACCTTCTGTGTAAATTCGAATAATCTATTGTTAAGTTCTTTCTGTATGCCATGTTTTACGTTGAATTCCAATTTTTTATATTTTGTAGAAAAATTGACAAAATTCCAACAGTTTTTTAATTTCATGATTTTATTTGCACGGTGACCCCCTCTTTTTATTAATTCAAGTTAAAAATGCATTAAAACACACATTCTTTGCAAATTTGAAGAAATTCTCTTGTTTAGATTTTTTCTATGTCATTTTTAAGCTTTAAATTATAATTTTTAAATAATCTATATGAATAGATGGAAATTAGCCTATTTTTAGAACCCTAATAGCAGGCTTAAATGAACGGTGACCCCCATTTTTTATTGCATATTTTATATCCATACTGATACATTTTAGGATTATAAGTGTGCAAAATTACAGAAAAATCTATAATTTCAAAGACCCTCATGCCCCCTTAAGTCATTCATACAAATATGTAGGTCAATGTGACCTTTTTCTGGTATGAACAATGATCTATACACTGACCCAATGTCATTCCTCTACCACTTGCAGTTGCTGAGATATGGACCTTAACTAAACTTTAAAATGAGTCATTCATGTGGAAACTTTGGGTAAAGGTGACCTAATTTTGGTATGGATGCTGGTTACTATCAAAGATGTACCCACTGACCCAATGTCATCTCTCTACTACTTGCAGCTGCAGAGATATGGACCTAACCTGAGTCATTCATGTGGAAAATGTAGGTCAAATGTGATCTATGTTTGGTATGGATGTGGGTTACTATCCAAGATGTACCCACTGACCCAATACATCTCTACTGCTTGCAGTTGCTGAGATATGGACCTAAACATAAACTTTTACTTAAGTCAGTTAGAAAATATTGTTGGTCAAAGGTGGCCTTATTTTGGTATCGAATGCTGGTTATTATCCAAGTTGTACACATTGACGCAATATCATCTATCCAACACTTGCAGTTGCTGAGATTTGGACCTAAAACTTTAACCTGACGGTCATTCTTTCGGGAAATGTAGGTCAAGACGACCTAATTTTGGTGTGGATGCTGGTTACTTTCCAAGATGTACCCACTGACCGAATATTATCTGTCTACCACTTGTAGTTGCTGACATGTGAACCTTAACCAAAACTATAGCCTGAAGGTCATTCGTGCGGAAAATGTAGATCAACATGACCTTATTTTTGTATGGATGCTGGTTATTATCCAAGATGTACACACTGACCCAATATCATCTCTCTTCCACTTGCAGTTGCTGAGATATGGACCCTAACCAAAACTTCAACCTAAATATTTCATACGGAACATGTAGATGAAGGTGACCTATTCTAGTATGGATACTGTTTACTAACCGGGATCTATACACTGACCCAATGTCATCCCTCTAACAGTTGCAGTTGCTGAGAACTTCTATATGGACCTTACTCAAAACTTCAACTTGAGTCATTGATGAAACTGTATGTAAAGTTGACCTAATTTTGGTAGGGATTGAGGTTACTATTCATGATGTACCCACTGACGCAAAATAATCTCTCTACCACTTGGAGTTGCTGAGATATGAACCTTGACCAAAACTTTAACATGAGTCATCCATGTGGTAAATGAAGGTCAATGTGGCCTTATATTGGTACGTATGCTGGACCATATGTTCCCGTAGACTAAATACAACCGCTCTATAATGTGTAATTTCTATGACAAAAACAATAACCATTATGTTCGTCCATATTTATAGCTAAGGACAGGCACAAATAAAATGTGGCCAGTTTAACTAGTTTTAAGACATAACCTTACCCCTATTGAAAATCTCTAGCAAAACACAAAATAATCAAAGTCAATTCGATATAAGTTCAATTTAAGATGAGAGAAACTGAGACAACAAGGAAAAAAACAAGACATAGGGAGTTCTCTTGAGGTATCAATAGGTAAGGATACTCTATTCTTTATTCTTTCAATTTGTAGCCCTTGTCTGTTCTAGATTTGTTTTGTAATTTTCTCCATTTTACATTTTTTATCGTTTTTGTCTCGCCTGCGAAGCAGAGCGGGACATAGGTGTTACTTTACCGGCGGCGGCGTCGACGGCGGCGTTAACTTTTTGGAAAAGTTTTATGAGCACCTCCATATCTCAAGAACTATAAGTCCTAGGTTGATGAAACTTGGTATGCATATGCCCCAGTAGTAGCTTAGCACAGTTGCATCCCCATCTTTTGACCTTGACCTTGATTTTCCGTTTGAGTGACATTGACAATTTTCAATACATATAATAGCAATGGAAAAGTTTTGCGAGCACCTCCATATCTCAAGAACTATAGGTCCTAGGTTGATGAAACTTGGTATACATATGCCCCAGTAGTAGCTTAGCACAGTTGCATCCCCATCTTTTGACTTTGACCTTGATTTTCCGGTTGAGTGACTTTGACAATTTTCAATACATATAATAGCAATGGAAAAGTTTTGCGAGCACCTCCATATCTCGAGAACTATAGGTCCTAGGTTGATGAAACTTGGTATGCATATCCCCCAGTAGTAGCTTAGCACAGTTACATCCTCATCTTTTGACCTTGACCTTGATTTTCTGGTTGAGTGACTTTGATTATTTTTATTGCATATATTTGCAATGTTCAAGTTCTATAAACATTTTTTGATCTCAGAAACTGAAAATCCATGTAAATTCAAAATATAGTGGAAGTAAGAAAGAATTATTGTTTCTGATGGTGCCGGCAGGCGAGACATACTTTAGTGTTAACTCTTGTTCGTATTTATAACAATCCACATTTTACATTGGCTCAGTCACATGCAAGGGAAACCTCTTAGCATTATGAATTTTATTCAACAGTTGCTACAAGAATTCATAAAGACCAATGAGTTGTAAAAGTGAGACTGTTAAAATATATCAGATCTTCTCTATCTGCTAAAGTTTTTATTGTATGGGGAAAATATGAAAAAGTGGGTTTTTTACCTTACAGTATCATAACCACTAGTCTACAAGGAGTCATCTGACAACTTTGACCCATCGAAGATTTTTATGGGACTCAATAAGCTAAAGGTTTTAGGAAGTAATAGCTTTTATCTATCTGCAATAGCCATTCTAGTGGCCAAAAACTTGGAAACAAAATCTCATCACCTAAATTAAGTCTCCATAATGTAGAACTTTCAGTGGCTGGAACTATACATTGTCTATCTCCTTGTAGATCTCCTCGTGGGAAAAATAGTCGTAAGGGACTGTTCAATATTTATCAAAATACTGGGCCGGTGCATTTGTATACTGGGCACATAGTTTTTTGGCACTTTACAAATGCTGGGCGAATAGATTTTTGTAAAAATATTTCCGCTGGGCGACTACTTTTTTAGGGTGATAAAATGTAAAAAAAATGCTGGCATTGTAAATCATATAACGATAAAGTAGAAGATGAAGTTCATTTTCGATTTTTTTACTCTTTTTAATAAAGATACATATCCCCATGAAATTTCAATTCATTCAGTCAATTGCCTCCTGAACCTTTGTTCTATACAAAATTTAAAATCATTTGTTTATATCTCAAACAGCGGCTAATTTTTTTAAAATACGTAGGATTTAAATAAGTATTTATTTATATATATATATAAAAAATGATAATGAAATTGTTGCATTTTTTTATGTGATGACTCGCATTCATCACAGGCGTTTGGGTCCAGGATTTTATTGTATTATAAATAACGTGTATATAAAAATTTTCATCTCGTCTATATACTATTTCCACAAGGCAAGAATGTTTGAAAGTTCTAAAAATAGTACTGACGGAAACCCCCTTTTTTCTTGTAGAAGTATTTTTTACCATAAACAACTAAAACATTCTATAACTCCTTTCAGCTTTAACTCTCTTTAGGAGGCAAAAGTAAAGCATGTCAGTATGTATAAATCTCACATCGGGTCTTTTTTTCCTACGAAGCGAAACAAAAGATCACCACGGACGGAAGTGGCCAAAGATTTTCAAGGGAAACAATATTCCGCCAAATAAAAGGACTTCCGAGTGACACTACAGTAAGGTAAAATCTGGGCGAGTTCGAACAAATCATTTGGCGGAAAATGTGGACTCAATTCTATTTGAAATATTTTTACTGGTAGTATAATAAAACGTACATACAAACTACGACTCGATGGGTGTTCCATAAATTTTTAAAAAGACGTTCAAGGATAATAAATACGTGGTTATTTCATTTCAATGATAAAATTTGAAAAAGTAAAAGAATATTGTCTCCCTTTAAACTTTTAAACTACTTCCGTCCGTGGTGGTTTGTTTGGCCCGCTTCAGTGGCAAAAAAAATTAGATTCAAAGTCATTGCGAATTGTTTCACGATAAATGTGTTCCCAATTGTGAGATTAAACTGAAAGGGTTTAGAGAATCACCAATATTTTATGTAAAACATTTGATTCTATGAGAAAATATGGGGGTTTTCCGCGAGTAAATTTTGTTCTATTTTTAGAACTTTCAAACATTCTAGCCTTGTGGAAATAGTATATAGACGAGATGAAAATTTTTATATACACGTTATTTATAATACAATAAAATCCTGGACCCAAACGCCTGTGGCATTCATATATTTTATCATATTTATGTACAAGTACATTTTTGTACATGATGATTTAGCTGTATTTGGTTACACAATGTATGACATTATGTAACTGTTTTCATGACTTGAATATGCTTTATCCAATAAAATATTTGAATTTGAAAAGGCTCTTGATAGGCTATTTAGCTATTATTTTTTGTTATTAAAATATGGTAAGAATATTGCTGGGCAACAAGATTTTTTTACTGTTAAGTGACTGGGTCTATACTTTTTTCTTGATTAGGCTTTGCTGGGCAAATAGAAATTTTGACGATGAAAAGAAATTTGCACCGGCCCAGTATTTTGATAAATATTGAACAGTCCCTAAGTCTGTGGTTTTAAAGTCCAAGACTAAATATTACATCCATATACCATTTCATCAGGAAACTTGGATTGTTAGGAATTTTACCACTCTGTCATGTAGCAGCCAAAATTTATTAAAATATCCCCATAACTTTTTTTTGCTAATTTTAAGGGCATGAAAGGTAAGGGATGTAAACTAGTGAACATTTAATAATCTATGAAACACCACAGGAGGAAGTTAACAGACAGAAGCAGAAGACGACTAACAAAACATGTTTTCAAGTCAACTGGAATTTGTTGAGATTACTAACAAAATACCAAAATTTTACATTTCAGAAACAGAATACAAATATGTAAATCATAGAATGTCTTATCTCCCACCCCGAAGAATGAACAAATTTGTATACATTCCGTCCACCTTTACCTGCTCTGTTTTGTTTTGGAGGAGGCAAAGACAGAGAGGGGCACTTAAATCTTTATGTTATAACTAACAAAGGTCACGAATGACCCGGCTGCCCAGTATACAATGTTTAAAGTAATCGACTTATTCATCACCCACTTCAAACTACGGTTAGCTATATTGTTTGTGTATATGATACTCCCGCAATGTTTGGAAAAATCAATCCAAAAATCAAGGGAACAAGTCGAGCAAACTGTAACTTTCATAAAATTTTATAAGTCCAAGGGCCATAATTTCGTGAAAATCAACGGACCGGAACGAAATGCGAACTCGATATGTAATCCATTATGGTAGCCTCGCATACCAAAACATCAGCTCAATATCTGCAATCAGTCATGTAGAAATAAAGTCACGTAAAACTAATGCGGAACGGACGGACCGACGGACAAAGTAAAACAATATACTCCCCAACTGGAAGCTGCGGGGGCATAAAACGGCAACACCTACAAACAACACTAGATACGAAACGACGGAGTCAGCGAGGAGATGTAGCGTTGGGTGCCTCGTTCGTTCCTATGTTTGTACTCGGAGCCGCTCTAACAAAAGTTGAAAGGCCAAACTCTTCATGCATGAATATGAAGAGCATAAAACAGTAATACATAAAATGCCGAACTAGAAACCAATTACAATGTATGACTAAGACCAACCTATGTCTGGCGTAGGACGAACCTTAGGGTTTTGACAATTTTGAAATCTAAACGGATAATATACAGCTTATAAAGGTGATATAAACATGATATAGGAACCAGAGTAGCCCCTTTTCAACGTATAAGACTTTATTTACACATATAACACAGGTTCTTACAATTAGCTTTGATAAAGGTATTTTGGACCTAACCTTCAAGAAAAATAAGCATAGGCTAATTCAGTCGGGGTGTTTTTGATGGTGAAGCATTTTTAAATATGCCAAATACATTTGCACTTACAAGATTCGAGTTCTTTTGGCTCTTTAACTGTTTAAAAGGTTACTGAGTAAGGGGCCAATATAAGGTATTGCTATTTTAAACTTAGTATAAAACTGTAAGATAGCTTAGTTGGATTGTATCTCTTCAATTTTAAAATTGCAAACTATACGTCTTGGGTGAATAGACATGATTCACACAACAAATGTATCTCAAAAAAGATAATGAGTATGTGTATTGGATACCTGAATATTTTGTCTAACTGAATAAATTTCTGAAATGGAAAAAAAATATGTTAAAAGACAGCGAAAATTTTGAACGATAACCGAAATGTGGAATTTGATTGACTGAATGTTACTAATTAATAATTTATGCAACACTAATATCTATTTAAAAGATCTCTTAAATATCTGTCATGTTAAGGCCATTGGGTTTTATTCACAGTTTGTATAAAAATAACAAACGACAATTGAGAAAATATTCTATTGACTTATGAAAATGGATTGTAGCTAATTACAATGTTTAGGGCGTGATAAATTATAGGTCCAACTAAAAATCTCATAACAAATCTCTGCCTTGACACCAAAATAAGATACAAAAGTAAGAAATCATTATATATTGAAGATAGACATGCTTAGTCTGTGGATAAAATTTTAAAAGTTTTCAGATAAAACATTCTAAGACAATGAGCACCTATGTGAGTATGACTTCATGTGTAACTCTTTACTAGTATATCACTTAACTTTTTTTTGCATGTATATTTCCTTGAATTGTTTGTTGCATACGATTTTTGTAAGTTTGAACTAACAGACGATGGCAATATCTCACTCTATTTTAAAACCTGCTTGTCTTTTCGTCCTTGCTCATGTTTTGTCTGCATTTAACTATTAGTCAGTATATTCTTCATTCAGAGAAGAAAAGTGAAATTCGAGTGTCAAAAGTCCAAAAGAGCAACGACAAAACCCGTAAACATGAACGAGAACATTACGAAGAAAAACAAAACATAAAAAATCAAACAAAATCAACCGATCAGAAATCGAGAGTGAACTCAGATGCTCCGGAAGAATAAGCAGTTCCTACTTTCTATAGCACGCCCGTCTCGCTGCCAATTGTCAATTCATTGTGTCAAATCCTGTAAAGCAAATGCCTGAAAAAAAGTTTAATTATCTAAGGACAAACTAACATCTGCACTCATCAAAGAGATAGAAATCCAATATTTGTCTACGAGCTCATATCTTCCGTATAATTTCTTGAGTGAAAACAGCAATCAAGGAGCAACATAACCTTGTGTTACAATTTTGCGTCAGACTCTGCCAAGGAAATCGACGTTTACAAGTCCCTCAAGCTCTGGAATAACGAATCAATTGCGATACGTAAACTCCATAAGCTGGAGAGGACGGAATGTTGCTACACAAGAAGGGGAGGTTGACGACTGGAAAATTGAAGCCGTCACGTTTGTCAAAAAGCTTGATTTTAAGTCTTTCTTGAGAGTTTATTTCGAGATGTATAGATCTGAATATGAAGAAGATTTCCTAGAATCCGTTGTATCCTTTATCTTTAGTTCCTGGGGATTTAAGAGATAGAGAAAGTCTGAGAGGTGGAAAGATGTAGAGAGTTTTTGAGGTTACTTGTATACGAATATATACTTCTTAAAATAGTAGTACTTAGGATCTTCATATTTATATGATCTTATATGGTGCCCAGAGGGGGGAGTCCCTGTATATGGTGTTTGTCATCAAACCTTTTGAAAGAAGCATTAGGTGTACAAAACATGCCAAAGGGGTAATCAAACATCAAAGACAAAATATGTAGACAAAATCATCAAAACGAAACAAACCATACAACAACAACAACAACAACCCCCCCAAAAAAAAAAACAAAACCCCAAAAACCCACACACAGAACAACAAAACCGCATTCAGCACCGTGAATGTGAACGAAACGAGAGTGAACTCAGGTGCTCCGGAAGAGTAAGCAGTTCCTGCTTGGAATAGCATACCCGTCACATTGCCAGATTTGAGTATTGGAACTTTGTTGTAACTTTTAATTTTCAATTGACAATTACATGTTCAAACGACTTATAGGGACGGACCATTTAACTTGAAAGGGGGGCCTTGGTTTTTTGTTTTGATCAGAACAATTTTTTCCGCGCAGAGCGCCGACAAAATATTTATTTTTCGAAGACGTCGCGACAGAATATTTTTTTCATTATCAACATTATTTTTTATAGCATAAGTCCTTCTTCAGAATATTTTTTTTTTCTTACCCTCAGCTCCCAATATATTTCTTTCATCAAAAATAATTTTCAGAATATTTTTATAGGAAAAAACCAAGGCCCCCCTTCATTCACACACAATTTTGGATATTATATTTATTTTGATATGTTATATGTTATATATTTATATTTTGACCGTGAATGCACACGGGCAAAATCTAGACATACATCTGACGTAGTGCGTCTTGGGTAGGGTATAAACGTACGTTAAACATATGTTTCTAACCGCCGTACAGTAAACGTACGTCAAATAAATGTCAAAACATATGTCAGACGTACGTTTTTTTTAATGTGCGTCAAACATACGATTACCATACGTCAGACTATAGTTTCCTAAAATGATTGAAATTAATGATTTATTTATTTAGTGTGTTTTATCACAGGCAAAATCCTGGACCCAAACGCCTGTGTGTTTTATGAATTTTTACAGAATTTAAATTACAGGATTATTTGAAATTTAATGTCCCTACAGAAATGAGAAACAAATTAACAAAATTAAGAATTAGTGCCCATTCTTTGGCCATAGAATCAGGCAGATATTCAAAACCCAAAACCCCAAGAACTTGTGACCGGGGAACTGGCGGGGTCACAACAGGAAACAGGAACAATAAGAAAAACGAATACACAAATAAATACAATGACTGCAGACTGCCTCTGCGACTGAACACTGCCGAATTCCTCGACTAAACAATGACTACGGCTGACTAATAGGACACTGTGTGGCGACTCTGGATACAAACAGCAGACGGCTTTAACAATTTATTCCTTTTTAACAATGAAAACAGTTTACAAACATTTAGTGAAAATGTCAGATATAATATTCTGGCTCACTTTAGACAATGATAAGGTCAATACGATTGACTCAAAGTCTTTAACTTAATTGAAACTAAAACTATACTCTATACTCTATGTCGTTTTACTGCTCTTCACTTAACTTAACCCCCGAATATAAAAATGTCCCTAACATATATACCCCTAATAATTTGACAGATTAATATTACTTAATTTGAGTGAAAATACAGTAATTTGACATAAAAGAATATTTAAATTTTGAACACAATAGAAATCTTAATTAAAGCAAGAAATGACATGTGACAGAGTTAATCCTATCTATTTAATTACTTATGGAATGTTAAACAAAAATACTTAATAAAAATAAAGTCCTTATAAAATTGATAAAAAATACTATTCTATAAACAACAAAAATAAAATGAAAATAATGAATAAAATTACAAATGAAAATTATTGAATGTCCAAAAACAAAATTGTCAATTTTAGCTCTGTCACATTTGCCTCCTCCTCCGAGAAAACTCGTCCTCGAGTTTTGATCATCTGAAATATCCTCTTGGTCCATAGTTGTAAGGCTGGTATGGTTGATGCACATTGTAGTTGAAGTTTTGGTTCTGTTGTTGCGACTTCAGTCGTTGGATTTCTTGCAATGAATTATTCAACTTAGATGAAAGTTCTTGATGTGATTCAATTAGACTGCTTTTGGAAGACTTCAGCATCTTATTTTCCAATTCAAGTATTTGTTTTTCCCTTTCGAATTCGTCATATTTTTGGTGATAACACTTATTTTGATCCAAGAGAGTTGTTGAAAATGTTTTGGCAGATTTTTCCAATGAATCAATTTTAGTTTGTAATCCCTTGCACTCACTACAGCTCTGCTGGACCTTTTCTACTGATGACCGGAGCTCACGCAGAGCTGATTTCAATGTTGCGTTTTCCTTTTGTAAATCCTTTATTATCTGGTCCTTAACTGATATTGTAGCCTGAAGTTTTTCCTTTACCGAGTTAAGCTCTGTTTTTAGTGCACTTGAAATGTCCAAAACGTTGAGAAAGGCGGTGTTTCGTAAGTTGTGAAACGGAAGACTTCTAAGGCTGTTCTTTTTCTCGTGATATGTCTGAAGACGCGCGATGTTTCTTTCCCTTTGTTTTGATGACTCCTTGGGTGGATGAATAACGGGTCTCGGCAATGTATTTGGTCTAAACCTTGTAAAACACATTCTTGCAAAGTGTCCTAACTTCCCACATTGGTAGCACTTCTGACTTGACGCTACGCACTGACCGACAAAATGAAATAGTCCGCACTTACGGCAAGAAGGTCTTTGTTGCATCACGTTGTTCTGTATTCTCCATTGCCATTGTGGTCTAAAACTGTAATCCATTGTTGAATTCTGCTGTTGTATTTGTCCCTTTCTGAAGAATATAATCAGCTCACACAGGTACTCGAAATCGTACGTCAACTAAGAAGCTGACGTGCCGCGGGTTAACTCCACCAACTTGTGACCGGGGAACTGGCGGGGTCACAACAGGAAACAGGAACAATAAGAAAAACGAATACACAAATAAATACAATGACTGCAGACTGCCTCTGCGACTGAACACTGCCGAATTCCTCGACTAAACAATGACTACGGCTGACTAATAGGACACTGTGTGGCGACTCTGGATACAAACAGCAGACGGCTTTAACAATTTATTCCTTTTTAACAATGAAAACAGTTTACAAACATTTAGTGAAAATGTCAGATATAATATTCTGGCTCACTTTAGACAATGATAAGGTCAATACGATTGACTCAAAGTCTTTAACTTAATTGAAACTAAAACTATACTCTATACTCTATGTCGTTTTACTGCTCTTCACTTAACTTAACCCCCGAATATAAAAATGTCCCTAACATATATACCCCTAATAATTTGACAGATTAATATTACTTAATTTGAGTGAAAATACAGTAATTTGACATAAAAGAATATTTAAATTTTGAACACAATAGAAATCTTAATTAAAGCAAGAAATGACATGTGACAGAGTTAATCCTATCTATTTAATTACTTATGGAATGTTAAACAAAAATACTTAATAAAAATAAAGTCCTTATAAAATTGATAAAAAATACTATTCTATAAACAACAAAAATAAAATGAAAATAATGAATAAAATTACAAATGAAAATTATTGAATGTCCAAAAACAAAATTGTCAATTTTAGCTCTGTCACACATGAAAGATATTGTAAATTTTGTAAAAACCAAGTGGAAGACGAAACACACTTCTTATTACTATGCCCTCAATATAAAACTTTGAGACTAAAACATACCTGTTTTAATCATTATACTAATAACAAAAGTGTCTCGGAAGAATTAGTTTTAGATATATTGAATCCTAAATCTTTAAATAAATTAAAAAGTTTATGTCACTTTATAAGAGAAGCTTTTGAACAAAGGGACCATCCGACTGTCATAACAATCTAACTTTACAATAAACTATTATATATACATATGTCATTTGGTAACAATTCTTGTTCTAGCGTTATGTATATCTTGTCTATTTGTAATCTTATTTGTATATGTTTCTTGGATCACGCCTCTATTGTGCTCTTTCCAATAAAAATTATTGATTATTATTATGAAATAACAATATTGCCAAGATTTTTTAACGTGCGGCAAACGTACGCGGTTAGAAACGCCAATTTAGTATGCATCAGATGACATGCGTTTAACGTACGCCAGACGCACGTTAAACGCAGTCCACATTTTGCCTGTGTATCATGAGGAAAATTGTGATGGCACATCAAGAGAAGATAACTCCTGGCGATAGGCATAGATTACTCCCGCCATTTTTAATAAGTCACATGATTTCAAAATGTCAGCCTCCGCAGAGGCAGACACAGAAACAGATTTTAGAAAGATAGTTTGTCAATTGTATATTTCCGGTTATTGATTTTAGAGTTTGATACACACAATTAAATACAAGTGTAATGGTCGACAGTTTTGAAAGAGATGTGTGAAAGTCGGTACATATACAGAACATAAAACCACAGGCACTTGTTTCTATCAATAATGGGGGGTAGAGTATGTATAAAAAATAATCCTTATTTTATACATACTCTACCCCCTATTATTGATAGAAACAAGTGCCTGTGCATAAAACACAAGCTCTTATGAGCTTTGTTTTGTTTTGTTATGTTATGTTTCTTTTTTTTTGGGGGGGGGGGTGGGTTGAGGGGGGTTATTGTAAGATTGTAATTTTTATACTAGATCATTATACTATTATTAAAAGCGAAAGAATATGGAATATACAGACACCATCCACATATTGAAATGATTTTGATAAATGTACATAAGCAAAATTTCACTGTGTGTGAAGCGCTTTTCTGGATTTACCTTCATCAGACCATATCTCCATGATCAGACACGCTAGGAGTAGAAAACTTGGAAAACCGTTAGAATATTAAATTTGATAAAACAAACACAGAAGCCAAAAAATATTACAACAATGACCAAACAGATAAATTTAACAATCAAGCCATTTCTTACTATTAAAGGAAGCATTAATAATAAAGATATAAGTGGGTGGTAAAGGGTTTTTTTCGTGCATCGTGTTGAGCAATTTTTATTTCCCGTTCAGCCGTGCATGGAGGTTCATCGTGCATCGTGTCTCTCTATTTCATTTTTCGTTCATCGTGATTATCATTTTTTTATTGGCCGTTCATCGTGATTGTCATTTTTTATTGGCCGTTCATCCGTGCACGTACCCCCCCTTTACCACCCCCATATAATACTGGAGGAAGATAATAAAATCATAAATGATCAAAGTGAAGTTGCTACAACTTTTAATAACTTTTTTATTAATGTTGCCAAAGATATTGGTTCAAAAGAAACTTATAGTGATAATTACCATCCAAGTATTATTAAAATTAAAGAAAACAAAACTGAAATTGAAGAACTGAAATTTAAAGAAATAGATGAAAACTTTGTAGCTAAACAAATAAATTTCGCTAATGTAAAAAAGTCAACAGGAAAAGATGGTATATCAGCTAAACTGCTAAAAATAGCAAAACCAGCAATAACAAAGCCTATAACAATGCTAATAAACAAAAGTATAAGATCCTCTGTATTTCCTGAAAAATTAAAGGAAGCACAAGTTGTACCAATACACAAGAAAACTAATGCTTTGGATAAAAGTAATCATAGACCAGTAAGCATTTTACCATATATCTCAAAAATTTTTGAACGTGCAATTTATTACCAATTAACTTCATATTTTGATAATATTTTTCACCTATATCTTTTGGCTTTCCGCTCTGGCTATGGCTGTCAAACAGCTCTTTTGAAAATTATAGATCTAGAGGACGGGAAAAAGGCCCTTGATGAAAATAAATTCCTTGCAGCTATACTTATGGATCTATCCAAAGCATTCGACTGCCTCCCACATAACCTCCTTAATAAATTAAAATCTTATGGTCTATCAGACAATGCTCTTAAACTTCTCCAAGACTACCTTTCTCATAGGAAACAGTGTGTCAAATTGGGAAATTCATTTAGTAACTGGGATAAAATCTATAAGGGGGTACCACAAGGAACAACCAAATCAAATGTGAAGATGAAGTAAAGCTTTTAGGAATCACTATTGATTACCAACTTAAATTTAATACTCATGTAGCAAACTTATGTAAAAAGGCCTCAAGACAACTAAATGTGCTAAAAAGAGTAGGAAAATACCTGAACAGGCTGGGCAGATTAACTATATACCACTCTTTCATCCGATCAAATTTTAATTACTGCCCAGTTACCTGGCACTTTTGCAGTGAGTCAAATTGTAAAAAGATGGAAAAAATACAAGAAAGGGCGCTAAGATTTATATATGAAGATACAAATAGCTCATATGAAGAACTACTAGTGAAATCCAAACTGCCATCTTTAGAAATAAGAAGAATACGAGCTATAGCCACTGAAACTTTTAAAATAATAAATAAACAAAGCCCAGTATATCTGCATGACCTCATAGAAATTAAACAACATAAATACTCTTTCAGATACCAAAATACAGCTACCCTACCAAGTGTTCGAACAACAAGGTATGGCATAAATTCATTTAGACATTTTGCTGCTAAAACCTGGAATGATCTGCCTGACCACTATAGGAAAGAAACCTCTTTTTCACAGTTTAAAAACCTAATAAATTGCTGGATCATGCCATTGCTCATCCTGCTCATCATAACTACCTGCTTTTTATCAATAGCTGCTGTTCTAAATCTTTTTAACTTTTATCATGTTTTTTTAATTTACTTTTGCATGAGTTAGTACAGCTTTTTGCAAACTAGATTTTGAGAAGCTTGCTTTTGCTTAATGTGCATTTACTGTCTGCTTGCATGCAATTTATTATTTGTGTAGTGCTATATATGTGTGATTTCCCAAGCTTATGATTATGTGCTTATGCATGCTTTGTGTTATGAATGTTTTATTGTGTCTTATGTAATGTGTATGTCTTGTTTATATGTAATGTCGGCATAAAAGCTTATCAGAGCTTGTGTTTGTACTGTTATGCTTAACCGACTTTAAATAAAGCTTTTTGACTTTTGTCTTTTGAACAAATTTTAAAGAAATAGCCAAAGGATGAGGGGCAATAAGACCCATAATTGGCCCAAGAAAATGTAGTTTGTTACATTATTATATTTTTAAGAAATATCAACTTATATGTAGTTACAAAGAAAATACACCAAAGCGAATTTCGTTCATTGTGATGTAGTAATGACATCACATTTAGAGGTCTTATTTGACAAAATAGAAAAAATCTGCAATTTTGAATGGTTTCAGTTCATATTTTCCTTTAAAAAACATTGGGCGCATGAAAACAATAACTTCAAACTTTCAGAAATGATGGTTTTCGTCATCATTTGACACACTTTATCGAAGTATGAAGTTGTTGTTTAGATGTGCCCACCTTTTTCAAAACCAAAAAGTGTGTGAAAATCAGCAAAATCCAATGAAATTAGCACAATTTCTTTAATTTATAGCATTTTAAGTTAATGAATGGGCATTACAACTAAACTGATATGGCAGATGTTTATCATTTTCTTTAAGCCTAATATTTGACCAATGATTCAGCAACTTAAGACATCTGTTTGCCCATGCAGTTATAATTTCATGGTAAATTTTGGGCCAAAAATGGGTCTTATTGCCACTCATACTTTGGGAAATATGTAAACTGTGTCTTTCCAACACATATTCCAGTACTCGAAAATATATAAGAGCATACAACTATAGCACAGGAAAGCTTTTTACGACCTCCACACGGCACTAAAGCCAAACTCTGAAATAATATATTGTAATGTTGTAAATATCACATGTAACTTTTAATAAGACAATGTTCAAATTCCTTCTTGCTATGTTGGAGATTAGTGATAGAGATACTTTAACAGTGCTTAATGGCAAATGCTCAAAACAACTTAAGGGTAGGGGTTAAAAATTAGGTAGAGTCGGGTGACAGTAAACTCACCTACTTTTTTTCAGCCCTTCCAAAATAATGTTCCTTTAGAAAATACCTTGATCTTGCAATTGCTAGAGCTCTGCCTTAAGCATAATTTTTTTTTCTTTAGTGAAAAAGTGGTTGAGCCCCTACATATTTGTTTCAAGTTTGCAAAAAAAAGATGGAGAAAGGAGGACAATGATTTATTAGTACCCAAAATCTTCTATTTTCTGCATACAACTTGGCGTTAATCTGGAAAATGTACAAGACACAGCATCCATTGAACAATTATTTGCATACATGTAGAATAAAACTTATACTATAAACAGTAAAAAAATCCCTAAATTTTTGCACATATTGATGATATTTTTATTCCTCATTTACCAGTAATTTTCAACTTAGGAAAATATCTTTTTAATACTGTGCATATTTATAATTTTTTTTAGTTATGTAAATCAGCCCCCAAAAAGACTGTTTATAAAAGAAGACTGTCCTCGGCTGGAAGAAGGAAAAGTCTGCATATAAACTCTGATAGTGGTGAAGATCATCCGAGCCATAAAGATAATGTGGGGTAGGTAATGATCATATAAAGATAATGTGGGGTAGGTAATGATCATATAAAGATAACGTGGGGTAGGTAATGATCATATAAAGATAATGTGGGGTAGGTAATGATCATATAAAGATAACGTGGGGTAGGTAATGATCATATAAAGATAACGTGGGGTAGGTAATGATCATATAAAGATAATGTGGGGTAGGTAATTATCATTTAAAGATAATGTGGGGTAGGTAATGATCATATAAAGATAATGTGGGGTAGGTAATGATCCTATAAAGATAATGTGGGGTAGGTAATGATCATATAAAGATAACGTGGGGTAGGTAATGATCCTATAAAGATAACGTGGGGTAGGTAATGATCATATAAAGATAATGTGGGGTAGGTAATGATCATATAAAGATAATGTGGGGTAGGTAATGATCATATAAAGATAATGTGGGGTAGGTAATGATCATATAAAGATAACGTGGGGTAGGTAATGATCATATAAAGATAACGTGGGGTAGGTAATGATCATATAAAGATAATGTGGGGTAGGTAATGATCATATAAAGATAACGTGGGGTAGGTAATGATCATATAAAGATAACGTGGGGTAGGTAATGATCATATAAAGATAACGTGGGGTAGGTAATGATCCTATAAAAATAATGTGGGGTAGGTAATGATCCTATAAAGATAACGTGGGGTAGGTAATGATCCTATAAAGATAACGTGGGGTAGGTAATGATCCTATAAAGATAATGTGGGGTAGGTAATGATCATATAAAGATAACGTGGGGTAGGTAATGATCATATAAAGATAACGTGGGGTAGGTAATGATCATATAAAGATAATGTGGGGTAGGTAATGATCATATAAAGATAATGTGGGGTAGGTAATGATCATATAAAGATAATGTGGGGTAGGTAACGATCATATAAAGATAATGTGGGGTAGGTAATGATCATATAAAGATAACGTGGGGTAGGTAATGATCCTATAAAGATAACGTGGGGTAGGTAATAATCATATAAAGATAATGTGGGGTAGGTAATGATCCTATAAAGATAACGTGGGGTAGGTAATGATCATATAAAGATAATGTGGGGTAGGTAATGATCCTATAAAGATAATGTGGGGTAGGTAATGATCATATAAAGATAATGTGGGGTAGGTAATGATCATATAAAGATAACGTGGGGTAGGTAATGATCATATAAAGATAATGTGGGGTAGGTAATGATCATATAAAGATAATGTAATGATCATATAAAAATAATGTGGGGTAGGTAATGATCATATAAAGATAATGTGGGGTAGGTAATGATCCTATAAAGATAATGTGGGGTAGGTAATGATCCTATAAAGATAATGTGGGGTAGGTAATGATCATATAAAGATAATGTGGGGTAGGTAATGATCATATAAAGATAACGTGGGGTAGGTAATGATCATATAAAGATAACGTGGGGTAGGTAATGATCATATAAAGATAATGTGGGGTAGGTAATGATCATATAAAGATAACGTGGGGTAGGTAATGATCCTATAAAGATAATGTGGGGTAGGTAATGATCCTATAAAGATAACGTGGGGTAGGTAATGATCCTATAAAGATAATGTGGGGTAGGTAATGATCCTATAAAGATAATGTGGGGTAGGTAATGATCATATAAAGATAACGTGGGGTAGGTAATGATCATATAAAGATAATGTGGGGTAGGTAATGATCCTATAAAGATAACGTGGGGTAGGTAATGATCATATAAAGATAACGTGGGGTAGGTAATGATCCTATAAAGATAATGTGGGGTAGGTAATGATCATATAAAGATAATGTGGGGTAGGTAATGATCATATAAAGATAATGTGGGGTAGGTAATGATCATATAAAGATAATGTTGGGTAGGTAATGATCATATAAAGATAATGTGGGGTAGGTAATGATCATATTATTTCATACATTGCTAAACACAAAAAAGATGTCTAGAAACTCTTAAAGTTTACTCACTTTCCTTCGCTTGACAAATACACAATTTGTTAATATGAAAATATGCCTGCATTGTCAATTATTTAAGAATACTTTATGATAAATTTCAACAAATGCACTGCTTATTTATTGGTTTCTTTTCTTTTCAATTTTTAGCCCATAAAGATCTGTTTGAGATCATATTTTTAGATTAAAAATAAATCATTTGAATAAATCATAGCTTTATCTTTAAAATGGTCGTTTTTGCATGGATTTATTGGAGGAGCAATTGTTTTACATTTGTTGAAAAAAGAAATATGGAATTCAATGATTTTGTTTCTAGAAGTCATGGAAGTGCATGTGTTTAAAATTATTTTTTACTTCGACAAACATAGATACATGCTTGCATTGATATGACTCCATTTGTCAACATATTTTTAGTCTCTTTTGAGTGTTGGTTTAAACTTTGTATTAAACATAAAACCTACAATATCTTTATTGTAAATGTTTTAATATATTTAAACAAATATAATGATACAATCTCTGGCAAGATCTTTTATTACTTTTTAAGAGTGAAAACGATTAAGTGAAGAAATTCTAATTTAAATGTCAGAACTGTTGTTTGACTTTTACTGTTGTACAATAAGGTAAAAGTCAAACTTGAGCTTGTGGCATTGAGGTCTTAACATGAATGCCACAGTCAGATTTAATCTGTAGAAAAGGAAACATTGATTTATAATGAGAAATAATTATATAGCTCCATAAGTCAAAGACCAAATATTTGGAAATTAAACAATAATGATAAAAGAATCCTTAGTTATTCTCAGCCAACACAATAAAGGACCGTCAACAAGACGGAAAAATGAAGTAGTTTGTTCCATTCAACGTTTTGTTTAATTATTTACACATTCACCTTTTTCAATAATTAGAACTCGGTGTGAATTGTTTGCTAAACAAATAAAATGTCTAATCAAATTTTGGCCTTTAATGTTAATATTTGAATTACAGTATGTTCTTGCATGTTCCTTAGCAATAGTCATATTTATATAAGAATTTTCCCTTTCTTTACGTTTGCTCGTCATCGTATTATAATTGTAGAGGATTTAGATTGATGGTTTTAAATCACGGTAATCAGATCGGCCACGATATGATCTGTCATCATAGAATATGTATTGATCAATAATCAAAATTAGACAACTTTTTATTTAAAGTGGAGTTTTTATAATGTGTCAATAAGTTTAAATAGAAAGGAAGTTTTTATCATTTTGTGGTGAGAAAACACGGACTTGAGATAATTCATTATTTTACGTCCAAATGATGGAAGATGAGGAGTCTGTTTTGACACCTGAGGAGATTTGGTAAGGAACTTTTGTAAGATTAATTTCTTTTTTTTCTACTTTTTATAACAGGCTATTGAAATATAGAGTAATACAAAATGATAGAACATATATGACTGACCTGCTTGAACATTTTCATTCATAAAATGTTGTAAATTTTTCTTGGTACTTGTTTAAGGTTTGTTTTAGTTTTGTTCTCCTTAACTGTATTCTTCAACATAAAAAGTGACTAGTTGGTGCTTTGAAAAGTTTTTTTCATCATTTTGTTTGTATTTTGATTGGACAGGTATTTGCTTGAATATGGATGGAACCCCTTAAAATATAAAGACATTTTAAGAGATATTAGTTGATAAATAGCACTTGCTTGAGCAAATTGTAAAAATGGGGATACTAATAAATTGTCTAGGATTTAGAAAAGCTATTTAGTGCAAAATCTTGAAGATGATTACAAAAATGGAACACATTATTCAAATACAATGTAAGTGAATTTGCACCCAGTCTGCAAAATTACCACTGGCCAGTAAAAATCTGTTTGGGCAAGTGAAATTTGTAGGAAGTTTTATATTGTATAAATAGAGCAAAAACTAAAAATGAAGAGTTCAAACAAATGAATCTCAAATTCTAATTCTTAGACTGCAGACACATCACCTTGGAATCGAAGATAGATTTATAGGTCCAGTCATTGCACTTCATTTTTCCCCCACAGCAATGTGATGGAGGGACCTAGTAATGGTCTTCGTATATCAGTGTGGCCATCACACATTTGTGGGCACAACTCCTCTGAGACTCCTCAATAGATTTTGATGAAATTATGTAAGATGTGTAGTTGATAAAATCACAATGCAAGTTTGATTCGACAAACATTATAGGAGTTATGGGACTTTATTTGACTTTGTTAATGTAGGTCATAGGAACACATTGCAAAGGCAACCCCTCTGAGACATCTCAATGGGTTTTAATGAAATGGTGTAGGTTTGTTTGTCATGATATTTAGTTGATCATATCGCAATACGACAAATTTTATTGGAGTTATGAGACTTTTATTGACTTTGTTCATTTTGGGTGATAGAAACACTCTGTTGGCACACCTCCTCTGCGACAGTGAGCTCAGTGGATTTTGCTTAAATTTGGTAGGGTTGTTATTCATTGTTTTTAGTTGATCACATTGCAACATCATTTTGATTGGACAAATGTTATAGGAGTAATGTAACTTTATCCACTAAGTGTATGGTAGGTCTTAGGGACTCCTTGTGGCCTACTCTGAGGCTGCTGAACAGGTTTTGCCGAAGTTTTATTGATTTGAATATGTAGTTTTATCTTTTTTATACTAAAAAAGTTTTTGAGTTTGACATATTCTACATGAATAAGGAGACTATAATGTCAAAGTAAATTTTCAACTTTAATGCGGCTACGTGTAGCAATCTTGTTGCTTACTTTGTAACAATGCACATAAAATGTAGTTGATTTTGCTCATTTCAATGAGAACACGTATTGAATGTACTTTACCATATAGTAGTTTTAATAATATTAAAAAACCCTTCAAATTTCTATCAAGTTCTGTTTATGTACGATCTAGTTTATCTACTATGGAGAACACAATGCTTCCTTTCAGTCGACTCTGAATGGATGAAAGGAAAACTCAATACTTGATGTGGAAATTAATTTATAATATTAATTTAATTGTATTGGAGGCTAATAGCATCCTTTGAACATAGCCCTGTATAGCACTCAGAATTGATATTCTCTAATAGAAAAATCATTATTTACACCTAGAGCTTTGATCGTGTCCCTTGCTTACAGTAGAGATGTAATTTAAGACGTTGTATCTTTGATTCACACACTCTAGGTTTTAAATAAGGTATAGAAGTAGAACATCTTAAAATAGAATAAATTAAGAAAAAAGATAAAAAGTTTTTTTGTAAGGCATGTCAGTTTAAAAAAGAATGTTTCAATGTTGATTAAGATTGGAACCCCTTGAAGAAATGATCTATTCATACTTGTATTGCCAGGCACGCTTTAATAAAGAGGTTTAGCTAATACCCGAGGAATAGGTCTGGGACCTCATCACACGTCTAGTAGATTTGATATAAAAACTGATCAGACCTGTCAATATCCTTAATCTTAATGCATTCTTTATGATCTTAATGTGGTTTCTTATCTCACCTTGTACAAATTACAACACTCTAGGAATCCTGTCCCTTAGATTTACAGTGAAACAATATAGATAGATTTACATAAAGTGTTTAAATTGGTATTACTAAATGGAAGAGTGAACCAATGTCTGCTTTCTTCTGTCTTCCTTAACCAGATTCGACACACTGAATTGACAATGGCAGGGCAATCGGTGTGCTATAACAGGCAGGAACAACTTCCAGAGTTCAATCTCGTTTCGACTTAAGTTTACCCTGTCATGCCTGTTGATTTCTGTTGTTTTTTGTGTTTTTTCCTGCTGTTCTCATTTGTGTTTACTGGTTTTGTCGTTGCTCTCTGGACTTTTGATACTAAAATGCCAATTGGTGCCTTCTTTGCTTTTTAGCTCACCTGGACCGAAGGTCCATGTGAGCTATTGCCATCACTTGGCGTCCGTCGTCGTCGTCGTCCGTCGTCGTCGTCTGTCGTCGTCCGTCGTCGTCGTTAACTTTTCTTTGAAAATCTTCTTCTCCAAAACGATTGAAGGGATTGCTTTGAAACTCTGCACACTTCATCTATGGGATGTCCTCTACCAAGATTGCACAAATGGTGACCGCCGTCCAAACAACATGGCCGCCGTTACTAAAAATAGACTAGGGGGGTCAGACAACTGTTTTTGGCTTGTAAATCAAAAAGTATAAGAGATAGATGAAATCTGATGCCACGCTACTGCTTCAGCATCAAAAGCTCTACAAAAGTCTCCATAGAGTCGAAGTTGTCAGATGACCCCTTATGGGAGTTACGGCCCCTTAAAGGTGAAAAATAGCATTTTTTCATGTTTTTGGCCTATAGAATGAAAACTATTGCAGATAGAGAGATGCTGTTGCTTGCTTAAATGTTCAGCTCATTTAGCTCTACAAAAGTCTCTAAAAGGTCAAAGTTGTCAGATGACCCCTTATAGGGGTTATGGCCCCTTAAAGGCAAAAAATAGAGTTTTTGGCCTATAGAATGAAAACTATTGCAGATAGAGAAAAGCTGTTGCTTGCTTAAATGTTCAGCTCGTTTAGCTCTACACAAGCCTCCATAGGGTCAAAGTTGTCAGATGACCCCTTATAGGGGTTACGGCCCCTTAAAGGCAAAAAATAGTGTTTTTGGCCTATAGAATGAAAACTATTGCAGATAGAGAAAAGCTGTTGCTTGCTTAAATGTTCAGCTCATTTAGCTCTACAAAAGTCTCCATAGGGTCAAAGTTGTCAGATGACCCCTTATAGGGGTTATTTGCCCTTAAAGGCAAAAAATAGAGTTTTTGGCCTATAGAATGCAAACTATTGCAGATAGAGAAAAGCTGTTGCTTGCTTAAATGTTCAGCTCATTTAGCTCTACACAAGTCTCCATATGGTCGAAGTTGTCAGATGACCCCTTATAGGGGTAACAGCCCCTTAAAGGCAAAAAATAGTGTTTTTGGCCTATGGAATGAAATTTATTGCAGATAGAGAAAAGTTGTTGCTTGCTTAAATGTTCAGCTCATTTAGCTCTACAAAAGTTTCCATAGGGTCAAAGTTGCCAGATGACCCCTTATAGTGGTTAAGGCCCTTTAAGGCAAAAAATAGTGTTTTTGGCCTAAAGAAAGAAAACTTTTGCAGATAGAGAAAAGATGTTGCTTGCTTAAATGTTCAGCTTAATTAGCTCTACAAAAGTCTTTTTAGGGTTGAAGTGGTCAGATGACCCCTTTAAGGGGTTATGGCCCTTTAAAGGTGAAAAATAGTGTTTTTTGATTTGGAATGAAAACTATTGCAGATAGAGAAAAGCTTTTTATTGCTTAAACATTCAGCTCATTTAGCTATACAAAAGTCTTCAAAGGGTTGACATTAAGACCAGGTGAGCGATTCAGGCTCCTGGGAGCCTCTTGTTTATTTGCAGTTGTCTCCTCAGAAATCCAGAGGAAAGTCTAGATGGTACTGTGTAAATTTGTGTAATGTTTTTTTGCTGAAAAAAGACACACCAACCAAATTATTCAACAGATTCAGTGCATAGCAAAAATATCTCGACTTTTTAGCTCACCTGACCCGAAGGGTCATGTGAGCTATTGTCATCGTTAGGCGTCCGTCGTCCGTCGTCCGTCGTCCGTCGTCCGTCGTTAACTTTTCTTCAAAGATCTTCTTCTCTGAATCCACTGATGGGATTGCTTTGAAACTTTGTACACTTGATCTTTAGGATGTCCTCTACCAAGTTTGTGAATTATATACAGGTCGACCAACCAACATGGCCGCCGTTGCTAAAAATAGAACAGGGGGGTCAGACAATTGTTTTTGGCTTATAACTCGAAAAGTATAAGAGATAGAAAAAATCCGAAGCAACCTTTCATGTTCAGCATCAAAAGCTCTACAAATCTCTCCATTGAGTCGAAGTTGTAAAACGACTCCTTATAGGAGTTATTGCCCTTTAATCATCAAAATTGACCATTTTAGCAGTTTTTGGACTATATCTTGAAAACCGTTAGAGCTAGAAGAAAAGTTAGTATTGCAAAATTGTTAGGCTCGTTGAGATCTACAAAAATCATATCAGGGTCAAAATTGTCAGATCAGCCGTTTAAGAGTTATTCCCCTTTAGCTGTTTTTTCCATTAATTTTAACTGATTTTCAAAAATCTTCTTCTCTGAAACCACTGAAGGGATTGCATAGATACTTGGTATACTTGATCTTTAGCATGTCCTCTACCAAGTTTGTGAATTATATACACGTTGACCAACCAACATGGCCGCCGTTGCTAAAAATAGAACAGGGGGGGTCAGACCATTGTTTTTGGCTTATAACTCGAAAAGTATAAGAGATAGAAAAAATCCGAAGCAACTTTCCATGTTCAGCATCAAAAGCTCTACAAATCTCTCCATTGAGTCGAAGTTGTAAAACGACTCCTTATAGGAGTTATTGCCCTTTAATCATCAAAATTGACCATTTTAGCAGTTTTTGGATTATATCTTAAAAACCGTTAGAGCTAGAGGAAAAGTTAGCATTGCAGAATTGTTAAGCTCATTGAAATCTACAAAAATTATTTCAGGGTCTAAATTGTCAGATCAGGCGTTTAAGAGTTATTCCCCTTTAACTGTTTTTTCCATCAATTTTAACTGATTTTCAAAAATCTTCTCCTCTGAAACCACTGAAGGGATTGCATAGATACTTGGTATACTTAATCTTTAGGATGTCCTCTACCAAGTTTGTGAATTATATACAGGTCGACCAACCAACATGGCTGCCGTTGCTAAAAATAGAACAGGGGGGTCAGACCATTGTTTTTGGCTTATAACTCGAAAAGTATAAGAGATAGAAAAAATCCGAAGCAACCTTCCATGTTCAGCATCAAAAGCTCTACAAATCTCTCCATTGAGTCGAAGTTGTAAAACGACTCCTTATAGGAGTTATTGCCCTTTAATCATCAAAATTGACCATTTTAGCAGTTTTTGGACTATATCTTGAAAACTGTTAGAGCTAGAGGAAAAGTTAGTATTGCAAAATTGTTAGGCTTGTTGAGATCTACAAAAATCATTTCAGGGTCAAAATTGTCAGATCAGCCGTTTAAGAGTTATTCCCCTTTAACTGTTTTTTCCATTAATTTTAACTGATTTTCAAAAATCTTCTTCTCTGAAACCACTGAAGGGATTGCATAGATACTTGGTATACTTGATCTTTAGCATGTCCTCTACCAAGTTTGTGAATTATATACACGTTGACCAACCAACATGGCCGCCGTTTCTAAAAATAGAATAGGGGGGTCAGACCATTGTTTTTGGCTTATAACTCGAAAAGTATAAGAGATAGAAAAAATCCGAAGCAACCTTTTATGTTCAGCATCAAAAGCTCTACAAATCTCTCTATTGAGTCGAAGTTGTAAAACGACTCCTTATAGGAGTTATTGCCCGTTAATCATCAAAATTGACCATTTTAGCAGTTTTTGGATTATATCTTAAAAACCGTTAGAGCTAGAGGAAAAGTTAGCATTGCAGAATTGTTAAGCTCATTGAAATCTACAAAAATTATTTCAGGGTCTAAATTGTCAGATCAGGCGTTTAAGAGTTATTCCCCTTTAACTGTTTTTTCCATCAATTTTAACTGATTTTCAAAAATCTTTTCCTCTGAAACCACTGAAGGGATTGCATAGATACTTGGTATACTTAATCTTTAGCATGTCCTCTACCAAGTTTGTGAATTATATACAGGTCGACCAACCAACATGGCTGCTGTTGCTAAAAATAGAACAGGGGGGTCAGACCATTGTTTTTGGCTTATAACTCGAAAAGTATAAGAGATAGAAAAAATCCGAAGCAACCTTTTATGTTCAGCATCAAAAGCTCTACAAATCTCTCCATTGAGTCGAAGTTGTAAAACGACTCCTTATAGGAGTTATTGCCCTTTAATCATCAAAATTGACCATTTTAGCAGTTTTTGAATTATATCTTAAAAACTGTTAGAGCTAGAGGAAAAGTTAGCATCGCAGAATTGTTAAGCTCATTGAGATCTACAAAAATTATTCAGGGTCAAAATTGTCAGATCAGGCGTTTAAGAGTAATTCCCCTTTAACTGGTTTTCATTAATATTAACTCATTTTCAAAAATCTTCTTCTCTGAAACCACTGAAGGGATTGCATTGATACTTGGTATACTTGATCTTTAGGATGTCCTCTACCAAGTTTGTGAATTATATACATGTCGATCAACCAACATGGCCGCTGTTGCTAAAAATAGAACAGGGGTGTCAGACCATTGTTTTTTGCTTATTACTCGAAAAGTATAAGAGATAGAGAAAAACCGAAGCAACTATTCTTATTCAGCATCAAAAGGTCCTTATATGAGTTATTGCCCTTGAACTGTTTTTTCTATTAATTTAAACTGATTTTCAAAAATTTTCTCTGAAACCACTGAAGGGATTGTTTGCAACTTTGTATACTTGAAAGTTTGTGAAATTTATTCAAACTTTGGCATAAGAGATCAGGTGAGCGATTCAGGCTCCTGGGAGCCTCTAGTTTGTTTTGTTGTCACTCTGGTCTCTTATCAAAGTTGCTGACACCCAGGTCTTTTATGAAAGTTGTTGTCACCCAGGTCTTTTATCAAAGCAGTTGTCACCCAGGTTTTTTATCAAAGTTTTAGTCACCCAGGTCTTATATCAAAGTTTTAGTCACCCAGGTCTTTTATCAAAGTTGTTGTCACCCAGGTCTTTTATCAAAGCTGTTGTCACACAGGTCTTTTATCAAAGCTGTTGTCACCCAGGTCTTTTATCAAAGCTGTTGTCACCCAGGTCTTTTATCAAAGCTGTTGTCACCCAGGTCTTTTATCAAAGTTGTTGTCACACAAGTTTTTTATCAAAGTTGTTGTCAATCAGGTTTTTGATCAAAGCTGTTGTCACCCAGGTCTTTTATCAAAGTTGTTGTCACCCAGGTCTTTTATCAAAGTTGTTGTCACCCAGGTCTTTTATCAAAGTTGTTGTCACACAGGTCTTTTATCAAAGTTGTTGTCACACAAGTATCCAGGTCTTTTATCAAAGTTGTTGTCACACAGGTCTTTTATCAAAGTTGTTGTCACACAAGTATCCAGGTCTTTTATCAAAGTTGTTGCCACCCAGGTATCCAGGTTTTTTATCAAAGTTGTTGTCACCCAGGTCTTTTATCAAAGTTGTTGTCACACTGGTCTTTTATCAAATTATTTTTGCTGTATCAAGGGCCTGTTTGCCTGATTATTCTTAAAAATCTGTCAAATTTAAAAATGGCCAAATTTGATTAAACAAGGAGTAAGCAATAGACTTGAAAGTGAATAACACAATAGGAAGCCTTATGCTGAGGCTGCATACCAAATATCAAAAGGTTGTAATGTGCAGTTGCTGAGATAACTGGCTAATTTTCATGAGACACTCACCATTTTATGACCCAGATTTCACTTTGTGAATTCCAGCCAAACATTAAAAAAACACTTTATATTCAATAAAACTCATCTAAGCTCATATAAACATGTAATTAAATATGTCATATTTTGAAAAATGCCTCATTTCTTCTGAATTGTTTTCTTTGGATATAGATTTATAGCTTTTAACTTTTTATTTTATATTAAATGTTATAATATAAAGACCCACTTTCAATTCTCCCCTAAAGGTGACTTAATGGTTTTAGAATTCTCCATTTTAGAATCAATTAAAATTTGTACAATGTATTGATATAAGAATATTTAAATGCATGATTGTTCAAAACATTATTTATATAAACATCCTTAAAAAGGTTGATTTATGGTAGAATATTGATAAAATGACTTTATTTGAAGTACTTGATTTTCTTATAAAAGTACTTGCTGTTTTGTGTGATGATGATTTTAAAAAATCAATTTATTGAAAGTTACACAAGCATCTAGTAAATATTAGTTTTTTGTCTCGCCTGTGAGGCAGAGCGGGATATAGGTCTTAATTTACCGGCGGCAGAGGCATTATTTTAATAAGCAGCTCCATATCTCAAGAACTATAGGTCCTAGGTTGACAAAACTTGGTATGCATATGCCCCAGTAGTAGCTAAACCCAGTTGCATCCCCATCTTTTGACATTGACCTTGATTTTCTGGTGGAGTGACTATGACAATTTTCTATACATATGATAGCAATGTTAAGGTTTTGAGAGCACCTCCATATCTCAAGAACTATAAGCCCTAGGTTGATGAGACTTGGTATTCATATGCCCCAGGAGTATCATAGCACAGTTGCATCCCCATCTTTTGACCTTGACATTGATTTTCCTGTTGAGTGACTGACAATTTTCAATACATATAATAGCAATGTTTAGGTTTTGGCCAGCATGTCCATATCTCAAGATCTATCAATCCTAGGTTGATGAAACTTGGTATGCATAAGTACCAGAAGTAGCTTAGCACAGTTGCATCCCAATCTTTTGACCTTGACCTTGATTTCCCAATTGAGTGTCTGACAATTTTCATTACACATAATAGCAGTGTTAGGTTATATGAGCACCTCCATATCTCAAGTACTATTGGTCTTAGGTTGATGAAACTTGGTATGCATATGCCCTAGTAATAGCTTAGCACAGTTGCATCCCCATCTTTGACCTTGACCATGATTCTCTGGTTGAGTGACTTTGATAACTTTTATTTCATATATTTGCAATGTTTAAGTTCTATAAACACCTTTTGATCTCAGAAACTCCTTATAAATTAAGAAAAAATCCATGGCTGCCCATGGTTAATTGGAGATTTTAACATGGATTGCCATTGTTTTTGTTATTATTTTACCCTGAGTGGAGCGCAGCGGAGCTAGGGGTAAAATAAATGAAAACAATGTATACCCGTGTTAAAATCGACAATAAACACAGGGGGCCATGGATTATTTCTTTTCTAGTAAGCAATTTTTGTGTTTTCCGTTGACCTATAGTGCAAGACAAAATGTTTGCCATTTTTGTTGTTTTTGTGCACAAAGTATATTATGATGTCATTGATTTAAGCTATAAAGTAACTGTGACATCGACCAGGTGTTTATTTTACATGAAGCTTGTCGTCATGGTTTCCTTTGTTCAAGGGTGTGGTCCATATTAGAATGCTAAATATAGTGGAAGTAAGAAAGAATTATTGTTTCTGATGGTGCCAGCAGGCCAGACATACTTTAGTGTTAACTCTTGTCTTTTGAGGACTCACTTAGTTTAGATTATATTAAATTTGATTGGATTCAGTGGAAATGATATACAATGCTGACAATGTACCTGTTGCAGGAATTTTTATGTGGGATATACTTATGTTGCTGCTAAATTTAATTTATCTCAAGTTTGTTTTAACAAAAAAAAAGACTGATGTAATGATTTGAAGAATTTAATCTTAAAATGAAGAGCTATTCTATCCAGGTCAATTTTACTTTATTAACTGGGTGGATATTTCTCGTGTCACATTTGGCACATCCTCTGCTTGAAGTAAACACAGTTCTTAATCTTACTTAAAACATACAGCTTTCTTAAGTATTTTAAATGGGAATAGATTTGATATAGAATGTTATTTATATGTACAGAGCTCTCCAATGTAATATCTCTGTTTACATAGACACGGATAGGTATTACGTAAATCTTATACGACGTTGACAGATCCGGCCGTACTTTGTTACTGACTGTCACTTTGTAGGTTTAACTTGATCATGTACTTTACAGGATTCTTTACAACGATCCTCTTCATTACCTTTAATATTGCCCATTATAAATGCTTTTAAGGGGTTTCCTAGCTACTTGTGAATTTTAATGGTAAATAAAATCATCATTTTAATTTAGTCTATTAATTGGGAGGATCTCCAACGTACAACTTGCTACACTGCATTCAAGCTGTCCAGGAATGGTCTATGAAATACATCTTCAGATATGAGTCCAGACATTCAGGCCTTCTTTCTTTTATTTTACCCTCCCATAGAATTTAGGAGTATATAGGTGTCCCCCTGAATGTTATCTGTCTACAAATCTTGTAACTCCTAAACTGCTTGATGGACTTTGATGAAATTTTACATTATTGAAGTGCACCAAATGGAGATGTGTATCAAATACTTTTTTTGCTCTTTGATAACAGCGCAGGTTATTTAACTCAGGTTTCATTCGCATACACATTTCAATATAAAGCAGGGTATCCTTTTATGAGCTTGCTGACAGTATTCCTATATTTTTAAAATTCAATCTCACTCTTCCGGATCACCTGAGTTCACTCTCATCAGTTCGCATTGTTAATTATTTTTTAGTAGTTTTGGTGTTTCCATGTTTGATATGTCTGTTTTTGTCCCATTCTTGTTTGTGTTTACTGGTTTTGTCTCTGTTCCTTTGACTTTCGACATTCTGATGCCCAATTCTTGCAAGCCATTAGCACAACTCATATAAACAAACCCCATTATAAGTTTTTATGAAACTTTTAAAAGTATGGTATGTCACTTGCCCATAATTATGCATTGAGAAACTTGATCACTCTCAGATATGATTCAGGGGAGAAAATTTGACTTAAGATTTCCCTATATTGAGCCAGGTGGGGGTATCCTGTTGTTAGCTTCCTCACAGTACTCCTAGGTTATGTTGTTTAATGAAGCAACTATGTGGGTGTGACTTCATCGTCCTGTATCAATACTTTATAGAGTTAAATAGGGCAAAGACTGTTGACAGTACAGTTCTGAAATTTTGAACAGTTCCTATGCTGCATGTGTGCATATCTAAATTCATGTAAATATTTTATAAAACATTTATATTTCCTACCCTTTCTAACTTTGTCAGTATTCTAGTTGATTTTAAGCCCATAAAATCCACTTCTTGTAAAATTCTGAATACTTTGACTTGTACCTTTTTGTATAGGCAATTTTATCTTTTGGGTTTTCTTTTCATTGCCAAAATTTAAGTTTTGATAAAAAGAAACAGGGAGAGAGTATTATAGCTCTTGTATTTAAGGTTTTCCATGCATTCCATGTTATGTTATTTGTCTTTTTCTGGTCTATCTAGAAGAAATGATTCCAATTACTTAATAAGAAAATGAAGCGAACATGTGTTGCACCAGTGGTAAACAAAAGAAGGCAATTTATTTGTTTATCAAAAACATTTTAAATTTTGCCTTGCATGTTGAATTAGTCGCTGAAGGCGAGACATAGGTATTACTTTGCGGCAGCAACGGCGTATACTTTTTTGTAAGACCTTTGTGGAAAAACAATTACAAGAAAAGTGTAATAGCTAGGCATCTGATATTTGGTATACAGACAACTGGGGTTATGGTCTATGCAACTGTCACCATGCCGTTTGACCCTGACCCCAATTTCATGGTTCAGCGACTCTGTGAACTTAGATGTTTTTTTGGGCCAAAAAAAAACCTTTGTAAGACTTTTGTGGAAAATGAATTAAGTGAAAAGTATAATAGCTAGGCATCTCATATCTGGTATAGAGACACTTTGGGTTATGCTCTATGCAACTGGCCCCGAACCCATTTTCATGGTTCAGAGACTCTGTGAACCTAGATTAATTTAGGGACCAAAAACATCTTTGAAAGACTTTTGTGGAAAACGAATTAAGTGAAAAGTATAATAGCTAGACATCTGATATTTGGTATACAGACAGTTGGGGTTATGGTCTATGCAACTGTCACCATGCTGTTTGACCCTGACCCCAATTTATGATTCAGCAACTCTGTGAACTTAGATGTTTTTTGGGCCAAAAAACCCCTTTGTAAGACTTTTGTGGAAAATGAATTAAGTGAAAAGTATAATAGCTAGGCATCTCATATCTGGTATATATACATTTTGGGTTATGCTCTATGCAACTGGCACCATGCCGTTTGACCCAGAACCCATTTTCATGGTTCAGAAACTCTGTGAACCTCGATCAATTTAGGGGCCAAAAAACATCTTTGTAAGACTTTGGTGGAAAATGAATTAAGTGAAAAGTATGATAGCTAGGTATCTGATATCTGGTAAACAGACACCTGGATGTATGGTCTATGCAACTGACACCATGTCCTGTGACCTTGACACAATTTGCATGGTTCAGTGACTCTGTGGACTTAGATTATTTTTGGGACAATTAAAACTTTTGTGGAAAATAAATTAAGTTAAAAGTATAATAGCTAGGCATCTGATATTTGGTATACAGTCATTTGGGGTTTTGGTCTACACAACTGACACCATGTTGTGTGACCCTGACCCCATTTTCACAGTTCAGTGACTTTGTGAACTTATAGAACACACTTCAGACATTTTTGTGATTGTTAAATGGAATTCTGTCACCTGTTACATGACCTTGACATTAACTTTTCTGAAGGCTCAGCTAGACCTTCAATGAGTTCTGTGAATGATGGTGCCGACAGGTGAGACATACTTTAATGTCAACTCTAGTTAATTTTAATTTGGTAATAAAAGGATGATAAGATTTACATACATGTAGATTTAATGCATACATTCAAATATGAAAGAAAATTTTACATACATGCATAAAGTGTTATTATAAACATCATAGAATTAAGTAAATATCTTTTCTTTATGTATTTCCAATACATTCAGGTATTGGCCAGTGGTGTACATGTGAATGAATTTACTTTACCTTAGAACTTTACTAGGTCTACTTTTATCACTAATAGTTCCTGGCATTAGCATGAACAGATCACTGACACAGCTTAAAGAGGGATAACTCTAGTATAATTTTTAGTTCAAAGCAATTTCAATAACATGTTGATTGAATAAAAAAAATTTAATATCACAGATTTATGAATAACATTTAAATTTTCATTTATTGAAGCCATATAAATTTGTTTTCATCAGATAGATGGCTAGAGTTATTCTTCTTATGTTGTATTCACTAAAACTTCTTACAAGAAAAAATAACAGAAACAGTTTTTCTGATTAATTTGAAATTAGCCTACTGATAAGTATAAATACAATTGAAATAACAATTTAATGGTTGAAATATCTTATTTTAGTATTGATCTTATTAAAATTTCACACCTGAAAGAGTTTTAAGATTAAAAAAAAATAACTAAGTGCCTCATAGCTACTGCTTTTAATGGTTTGTTTTGTTTTAAGAATCCCATTTTCTTGATTATGAAGATTACATTATGTTTGCTTATCCCTCATTTGACGTCAAGAAGAATTCCCCTGTTTAAGTTAAGTCAACTCAAAACTTTAAATTGTAGAGTAAAAACTTTTTGCTTTTACCAAATTCTATCAAAATTGAAACAAGCTTAAAATGACAGAAAAGTAAATTTATATGTAAAGTGTGTTTTGTGATAAAAACAGGTACACAAAACTTTTAAAGAACTTAAAAGAAAAAAAAACGACAAGTATTTTGCTCTTTTTATATTTTTGATATATTCACAGTGCCGCACTCCTCAAAAACATTCTACTAAATTATCACTTTCACTTTACTAAGAGGGGACATGGCCTGGCTCAATGATTTCCTTTGTTCTCAACCTTTTTTAGTTCCCCCTTTTGATTGACTGAGTGTGATGCTAATTGCAAAAGAAAACATCCAGATAGACCATTGGTTCTGGAGCACCATATCATGCTGGTGTTACACCTCCTTCTTAACATTATTTGGAATCTCACATCAAAATGATTACTTATCATATACTTTATGCTTGGTAGGGTATAAAAAGCAAACTATTAGGACACTGGGGTTTAATGTTTAAATTTTATAGGATCTAATAAATTTTGAATTTTAATTCGATCATTGCATGTCTTGTGAATGATACCCTCATCTAAATTTACTTATTTTAATTGAAAGTTTTTTATGTTGATTAAATTTAAATGTGAAATCAATTTCATGTTAATCTGTTTGATAGAATTAAGCAACCTGAAGTTAGTTGGTATATATAGAAATCCTTTTAAGAAGTTTTTTTTTAACTTAAGTGGATGAAACATTTTAATAAGTTTATAAAGTAGTAATCCTGCTGTTTATCTGATAGAAAGTCTTGATTTCCTCCTGATATTTAATGAGACATGATAAACTCAGACATACAATGATGCCTGGCAACCAGAGAATACCTTACAGTCTGTCTGCAGGGGGTATCCACGATCATCCTAATCCTATATATGTCTATCTGACCAAGTTTTATGAGAAAAGGTTATTTTCATTAAATTGAGCTTTTATTGTCCCTTCCTTTTTATTATTGCATGATGGCTAACAGTAAAAGACTTTATTTGGTCGTTCCCTGCTTCTAATTGGTCCTTTGTAAACGTTTGCTCGAACTGATTGAAAAATCTGATATTGATCATGAACAAATAGTGTTTGATAAAGAAAGTTACTGTACATTTATTTAATTTATAAAATGGATATAATGCTATAATTGACATTTGTCGGAAGTTGAACGTAATTATTAGCTATGGATGGAGGTATCAGTAGTGTTGTTCAATCTATCCACGCCAAACATAAATGGCTCAACTATTATAACTCTTCAAAGTAAGTCACTATATTATTTGTTCACTATTTGAGGCCCTTTAAGAATTACATTTATCTGAAGATTGTCAGATGACCCCCTCATTGGAGTTATGGCCCCAATTTTGCTCATTCAATGATGACTTGTACATGTAATAGGACTTTTGGGACTATGTAAAATATAGGTCATAGAACCATTGTGGGTGCAGTTCCACTTGGGATGGCTACACAAACTTTATTGAATTTGTATATTGTTTGTCACCATATGAAGTTGATAACATTGCAAGGCCATTATGATTTGAATTTTTTTTTAAAGGAGTTATGGAACTTTACGGATTTGCATTTTAGGTAATACAAACATTCTCTGATACTTCTGAGCAGATTTTGCTAAAATTTTGTTGATGATCATATTGCAAGGCCATTTTGATACAAAGTATTTTAAAATGCTGATATTAATAATGTTTTCCAGCATTTTGTTATTACTATTTCTGTGTATTCTCTTTCAATTTGTTGTCATTATTTACTACTGATTATCAGAAGTTTGGCTATTTAGAATAAAACATATGATTATTATACAAAACAGATTATGTTGTTATCTGAATTGTACAACATCCAAAGTTTATCGGTAGTGGACTTTACAGCATGATCCGTGACGGAATGTAAAAAGAAGAAAATACAATTAGTTCTGTTTTGAAATCAAAATATTTATTTAATCTTTTTTGAAAATGAATTGAATGTCAATTCAAAGTCAATAATTGAAATGTTTTTAATATTTTGTTCATCTATTGAAACTGTATCAGTTTAACTGTAACACTGTTTCCACTTGTACAAATAGTTGTATCACCAGCTTTATATTCAGATTTCATGTATAAAGTTAATTAACCCTGTATCTCTAAAGGTTTATTTCAATTTAGAATTCATACCTTGAAAATACCAATTTAATATCTTAATTAAAAGTTTTGACACTTTGTACTAAGACGTATGAGTTGCCTCCTGTTCATGACTTTTTGTAAGTTTCTCTGACATGATTGAAAACCTTATGATAAATATTAATACAGTGAATAGTTAATAAGTGGCTTAGATGGTCACCCGTTATACCCTGATAAAAGAAGACTTAATATTTGTATATCCTTGGGGTCTTAGATCCATTTTTGTCAACATTGATCAGAAAATTAGGATCATGAAATGTCGAGCGGTAATTGGTATCTTATAAAAAGGTAAGAAATTCTAATAACAAATTAATATCTTAAATGGAAGCCAACAGATTCAACTGTGATTTAAGGTAATTTGGTTATGACTCGTTTACAATTTTATGCCTAATTGTCTTGTTTTTTGTTTTCAGAAGGTCTTCTCTTTGAAAATGGCATAAATGAGTTTAAAAAATTCTTCTGAAGTATTGCATGCAAAATATAAGCTTTCTTTAATTATGGATGTGCTCTGGTCAGGAGCCAAAATTTTAAAGTATGTAATTTTATTTATCACTCAATTTTTGCAATGTTCTGAGACTACAAAAGCAATATTTGAAGAAAAATTCATAGGTTGCTGTGCAATTTTCTTTGCTGCATACATTGGAAGAAGGACATTTTTCACGATTTTGTTCATTTTTTCCCATTTTTGACTATTTTCATGAAATATTTTTATTTTTGAGTATTAAACTTTTTTGAATACTTTCTAAAAAATTATATCTAATAAAAATGAAGGTACCAAAGTAAAAAAATATATAGTTATGTGTTGATATAAGGAAGTTTTGTCCCATTTTCATGCGCTTTAGGGGCATTTTTGGCCATTTCAAATTTTCTTTAAAATACAGATTTTCCCAATTTTCTTCCATCTGATGGTTTAAACAACATATTTTCTGCCTTCTCTTATTAAAAAACATCTTATTCAATGTTTTAAAAAAGCAAAGATGAATGATAAATACTTTTTTTATGGGCTGACCTTTTCTACCCCAATCTCTGTTTTTGGAAAATCTTACCTGAAATCATCCTAGGGCATAAAATTTTAAATTGAAATAACTTTAAAACTACTTAATAAAGATTCATAATCTTTTGGTATACTTTAATGATAAACATATAGTTTAAAAAAAAAAATAATACCATTTTTCAAACATTTTGTTTATTTTAAAAGTTATTCCCAAATGCAATTTCAATGAGACTGAAACATGAACAGAATCCTTAACAAATACTATTTTTATTTTGTTAAAAACAAATCCAGTTACATGTATTAAAGCTTATCATAATTTGATGCAAAACGAAATGTAGTTAGAACTTTGGATATTACTAGTCAAGCTTATATTTTGTATATATACAATGTGACGTCAAATGTATTTCATGCTTAACTCTTTTCCCTTTATTATACCCCCCACTTCAAAAGTGGGGGGTATATAGTGATAGGGGTGTCCGTCCGTCCGTCCGTCCGTCCGTCCGTCCGTCCTTCCGTTACACTTCAGGGTACCCATCTCTTATCCGCAACTCCTCCTAAACCCCTTGATGGATTTTCCTGAAACTTACACACAATCTTTGTGACATTATGTAGATGTGCACCTACTATTTTAAGATTTGATCAGAATGATTTTTGGGGTTTCCCATAGCAAAACATGGACTTAGCCATTCGACACATGGGGGTACCAATCTCTTATCCGCAACTCCTCCTAAACCCCTTGATGGATTTTCATGAAACTTACATACAATCTTTGTGACATAATGTAGATGTGCACCTACTATTTTAAAATTTGATCAGAACGATTTTTGGGGTTTCCCATAGCAAAACATGGACTTAGCCATTTGACTACATGGGGGTACCCATCTCTTATCTGCAACTCCTCCTAAACCCTTTGAAGGATTTTCATGAAACTTACACACAATCTTTGTGACATAATGTAGATGTGCATCTCCTTTTTTAAAATTTTATCCGATTAATTTTTTTGGGGGATGGGGGTATTTATTTGTGAGCTGCGGCTCACAGTTTTTCTAGTTTCTTATATATAAAGTAGTATTTTAGACAAAAATTATTCCCAGGCCATATTTTCACGTAATAAAAACCAAAAACATGCAGAATGTACATGATGTAAAGCTTGAAATACTTTTGACATCACACTGTATGTAAGTCAAGTTTTCCAGATAATTGACATCTTCATCTACAGCAGTCTTTGACTCATCACACAAAGGAATTAATTTTTTTTTACATGTTAGAAGTAAACATAAGGTCCATCTACAATGTTAAGGACTGTTCTAAGTGGTTCTGTGTTAGGACAAGGCTTACTTATAGGGTATTATTTCTTTACTTCAGTTTAAAGATAGAAAGAAAATATTTATAGAAGAGCTATCATGCAGGTGCCAATTTAGCAACATAAGGTCAATTTATTAGACTTTTAACTAGGTGGCTAGGTCTTGTTTGAATTGATAAATTCTTCCCATTGGAAAAAGATAAACCTGTGGAATCTGTAGAGCAGCAGACTGTCAATCAGGTGATGGTCTGTTCTATTGTTATATACTTCAAAGTATATGTAAGCCTTCATAATTAACCATTTTGGGTACAAGTAAACATATTAGTATGGTGCATTATCAATAGTTTTTGGCCAGGTGGCTTACCAGTTGATAAAAAGACAATAAGCAGATGTGTGTAGGCGTATTTTGATGTATTTTCTAGCAACAAATAGCCCCCTTTTTTTTCAATTTTGTATGCAGCATCATTATGTGGTCCATTATTGTGGCATAAGAATAGTCTTTTGCTTATATATACAGTCAAACCTGTCTTAAGGTTAGTGAGGACACCTGTCATGTGACCAAAAACAGCTAAAAATGCAAAAAAAACAACTGCAGACGTCACAAATACCTTGTAACTTGTGTTAAAATGTTTAATTTAATAAAACTTAATCAAATTAAATTAATTTTAATACAAATAAAACATTCATTCCTTCATATATAAATTTTTCAAATAAAACAAGGGAGATAATCCACTTGAAAAATGACCCAAAAATTACAAAGATTTGTGTAGTAGAGAGAAAAGTAAGCTGGTGACCCCCAGTTTTTATTGCTTTATTTCAAAATATATTGTATTTCATTGATTTTTAACAAATAAAAATAAAATTTAAATTCGTGGATTTTTTCTGCGACAGGATTTTATGCTAATTATTTGGCCTTTCCTATATAATCTATAGTAATTTGGGACAACTTTGAGCCTAAATATTGGAAAAACAAGCCTGAAAAGGGGGTCCAATATTTTTACACAAGATAAAGAATATACCTAATATATCAAAAAAATTGGACATTTTAAATTCGGAATTATTTTTGGGGTCAGGTGTCCTCACTAACCTTAAGCAGTCACCTAAGGGGAAAACTAAAAGTGACCTTTATAGACAGGTGACCTCTTAATTGAGGTTTCATATATGGGATCTATTTTAAAGATATTAGACTAGACACATGTAGTATATAAATCCATGCATATTGTAGTAAGCAAGTGTATGTATACTGATATTGTTTTTATTTGTATTATTCATTCAAAAGTTTTAAAAAATAAGATATTTATTACCAATTGAAATCAATGAAATACATTGTAAATACATATACATATATGTCAATAATACTTTTTAAAATACAGTACATTGTTTTTTCACTGTTGTTTATACACATATAAGTAAACTAGATAGCCCCAAAAAAGTCACTTATTCTAGACTGTTTCTGGGTTCCCATCATAAAGTCATTAGTGAATTGATCCTCTAATTCCATCACGGTTTCAAGCATTTGTGTTTTTCCATTTTGTTTGGTAAACAGTTTGGCTTTTTCCAAAATTTCTAGGAATTCAGGTTCATTATCCTGAACAGGGTTCTAGTCGGCATCACTTTTGCATGTATCATCTGCTGTTTCCTTCAAAATTTGAGTAGCTGGCAAGTCCCAATCAGTCATTTCACTTGAACATACCTTAAGATTTTCATCAAGAGATACCAGGTCTTGAAATTCACAGCCGAATATCGCTCAAGACATCTGAACTACACGAAGCGGTATTTCGTCGTCGTCATCATCACTATCACTGCTTTCAGGTCAAAATGGCCATTATGAGGGGATGAAAATCAAAATTCGGCGAAAAAGGGTGACTGCTGACCGCGTTAGACAGGTGTTCGCTAAATCGAGTTAAAACATATAGGAAAAACGGTCGGGCGGGTTTTGAAATGACCGTTTTGTGCAGGTGACCGTTTATTAAAGGTGTCCGCTCGAGCAGGTTTGACTGTACTTCCAGTTTAAGCCAACTAAGTTCAACTAATATGACACAACCATTTCTGTCTTTGATCAAACTTTATAAATATTTAAAGCATGCAAAATTTTGTCTATAATACCTAGATGTTCGGTAGTTATTGCCCATAATGGCCATTTAATATCACTCCAATGTGGTTGCAGTGAAATCTGCCACAAAACCTCAGGCTGCAGATTATGGTTAGAAGATTAAAAACAAATGTTATAGCGAGCACAGCTCGTAGCGGAGAGCTCTACGGCAAGTTTCCGCGATAAATTTGCCTAATGCTGATATTGATTTTTTTTCCATCCGTGTATGCTTCTCAAAATTACAGTTCCGCCGTGAATATATTTATAATGATAATAATAATATCACTTCTAAAAATATCTTTTGTGTTTTAAAACATATGGAAGAAAGTTTGAAAAATAAGTGGGGCAAATATTTACTAGTAACATAATTTATTTGCCTTTTTTGTTAATTTTTTAACATTGAATATATCAATGATGTAAATATTATCAACTTCATTATTCAAAATTTGGAGCGAAACGTCACGCGCTCATAGGCGCCTTTACAGAATCAACCAAAGAATTCACAGCGTTGTTTGCTAAAATTTAAATTTGCTAAGAAGAGTATTTGAAAGAAGTTTTTATGATTCATTTCTTCTTTTCTTTTCTTTCAATTGAAGAAAATTGAAATAATTTTGCTGTGCTCGCACCTAGACAATGCCTAAATCATTTTAGATATATTGGACCTATGAATCACTAAGTTTGATAGAGTAACATCATCAATCTAGTTTATGATTCTATCAGTTTAAAAATAATATCGATGACTGGTAAATGGGATGACTTCAGGGCCTGGATTTTGACCCGTGTTGTTATATGATACAGTATCCTTTTTACACAACTTTAGCAACTGTATGTATAATATCTTCCCCTCTTTGTCTCCAAAAAACATGTTATTACATGTTCTATCAAGCTCTGCAAAGGAATGCAATTTGTTTTTATGCCCCCGCGACGACATGTCGGGGGGGCATTAAGTTTTACTCATGTCTGTCCGTACGTCCGTCTGTACGAAATTTCCATCAAGCTTTTCTTCGGAACTGTAAATGAGAATGATTTGAAACTTGGTAGGATTGTTCAGTATGACAAACTGTACGTCCTAAGCAATTTTCAGACCTGTCGGACATCTACTTCCTGTTTGGGACTTAGGCAAATGTGAAAATAAGTGACCATGACTATGAAAATTTTTGTCAAGCTTTTCTCAGGAACTATACATGATAATGATTTGAAACCTGGTATGATGGTTTAGTATGACAAACTATATGTCCTAAGCGATTTTCAGACCTGTCGGCCATCTACTTCCTGTTTGGACTTAGGCTGATGTGAAAATGTGTGAACATGACTTTAAAATTTTTGTCAAGCTTTTCTCAGGAACTGTACTTGACAATGATTTGAAACTTGGTAGGATTGTTCAGTATCACAAACTGATATGTCCTCAGCGACTTTGATGTCTGTCAGACATCAACTTCCTGTTTGGTGCCTAGCGGGGGCATCTGTGTCCCATGGACACATTCCTTCTTTATTTTAATTTCTGCCACCACCTTCAATTTAATAGTACCAGAAGAGATCGTTTCAGACTTAAGGGAGACAATTGTTTGTTTTCTGTCAACTTCAACACCTCATAAAGTTTTTTTTGTGATAATTGGAAGTCAAAGACATGCCCCAATCAATGTTGTCTTTGTTAAAGTTTACACTTTCTGACAGTCTTATATAATGTTTCTCAAAAGATTACAAATTATACGACCCATTATGGAATAAATTTGTGAATTTTATAAGATCTTTGGAAGTTAAAGTCTGAATTTAATTGATGGGAGGGATTTGAAATTGAATTCTAAGTTGGTAAATTGAAGAGTGGTTTAAATCTAATTTCAAAAATTAAATTTCAAAATTGTTTTTCTTAGACGCTGTAAATGGAGTTATTTGTCTGTTAAATCCTTGAGATTATTATCCCTGTCGGGCCCTAAAGATCGTCAGAAATCTGCCTAATACCTAGATCTTTGTCAATATTTGATTTGTATTATGTATGCCAGAAGTCCCTCTTGCCTGGTGAGGACAATGTCAGTACTCGGTAAATCTGAGAAAATTCAGAAAATCTGTTTGTCTAGTTTCTAATGGAATGAACATTGATTAAGATGATGATTTCATACACATGTACATTGTATTTGATTTACTGTGAATTATGTTGGATAGTGGTTTAGATATATATGTTCAGATAACTTTGTCTTTGATGGTCAGTTTAAATTGACAACAAGATGTTAATAACAACGACATTACAGGGCTTTTACCTAAAAATTGAAGTCGTAAGTTGACATTATAAACACTAGGGACTTTGAATTAGAGACTGGATTTAATATTGTGTGGGTTAGCAGAGATAGGTCGCTTTCAAAAGCAAAATCCACGTCATAAATCGTCAAATTTATTTGTGCCCGCTGAGAATCTACAAACTTATGGGATCAGTTAATCTTACCCAGTCTATTTATACAGCTTTATACGGAGGAATAGCTTTAAGATTGGACTTTTGATTTTTTAACTGTAAAAAATAATACTTAATATCAATGATTACTTACTCTTATGAAGGTTTAAATGGATATACGATACATTTATGGTTTATGAATTTTTAATTTGGATTGGAAGTTTAGTTTATATAGTTCTCAATTAAATTAAGGAGTTTTATGAACTTTCTTTGTGGAGTTTTTAATAGATTTGAATTTTTGAAAGAAATTTTCAAAAGAACCTTTTTAATGGAAAACACTGTAGACATTTTGTTTGAAATATTTTGCTTGATTTGCTGTGCGCTGTTCTGTAATAAATATTGCAAGATGGAGAAATAAAAAAGAAACTGATGAATGATTGGAAAACATTCAGATTTCTCCATACAATCTGAACAAATTAGTGAAAAATGGATATAGATGACAATCAATGCATCATCAAATTCTATACATGCCATAATTTCCCTGGAGGATTTTAGAAATATTATTTTTATTAATTGGAGATCAGATATATATCTGTTTGACCCAACATTTAGTGTCTTTTCAAAAAATCTTTGGTGGTTTAGAGATTTTTACTGACATTTGTTCAAAATGAGTGAACGTGAAATGTGCAGAAGTGATTCTCAATCGAGCATTAAGGCTCCGGCAAAAAAGTTCAATATAGCTAGCATAGCTAGGACTTTGATGGACCAGAAAAGAAAAGAGGATAAACAAACTCTTGAAGAAAGGTACAGTATGTTGTTTGCTGAAATTTGTTTATCAGATTAAAACTGGCAAAGATTTTTTACCTATATTATTTGATTTACATAATTATACAATATTTCATAAATCTAGACTCTTATTGTCGGCCATTGTAGTTTTCATTCCATCAATTCAATGCAGAATGGTATAGAGTTTGTCCACTTGTTCATTTATCATTGCATTACATTATGTATTGGAATTTGATAACCAGATCAATTTTTATAGGTCTACGTGAAACTTTAATTCCTGAAGTAAAAAAAAAAGAACAGTAGTATTATATACCATGATGTAATGTTATAGAAAATTATCCCATCAGGGATTTATATTGGAAAGTTTTAAAAAGTGTGCATAACTATAATTTTGTTTACGAATGAATACAAAATCAGTACTGACCAGCAAGGATTATTTTTTCACAGTCAGCATTTCTCATTCCCCTCCCCGCCACACTCTGCCTTGGTGATTATCGTTTTATGGCAGGGATATTTGATTTTACAAGGACTCGACAAGATCTACTTGGACAGATATTTTGTCAATCTTAAGACTCATTTATCATCTCAATGATTTATTTGATAACGTCTTCAATAATCTTAACAGAATTATTGGGTTAATCATAAATATTTAAAAGCCTCATTTTCTAATTCTAAGCAGCTCATAAACTAGTACCATCAATACTAAAAATGGACAATTATACTTATTTATGCAGCATGAAATGACCTCTTTACAAAAGTTGGTATTATAATGCAAGTAAACCTTATTGCATGCAAAGAATTTTAATCCTGCATCTGCAACTGTACATCTGCACAGCTCTGTCATGAATTGTTTAGATTGAAGTTAAAAAGTTCTTATAAGAGCTGGACATGGTATTAGTCTTTTCTGGGCTATTATGATAAAAGTTTCGTGAAAGTCCTGACTCTTGTGGATACAGCAGCATGTTATTATAAGGATGTTTATTAGATGTATATGCATTGAAATATTAATATTTTTGTTTTTAACTTTTTAAGAGAAGTGTGTCGTAGACAAGTTATGCATAATATTGTATGGGACACTTTTTGTGTGGTATGAGAATATTTTGAGTATTTTTATAAGTTTTGTTTACATTTTTAATGTCATTTTATCATTACAGTGATCCATGGTAAGAAAATGGTTTAAACTTGTAGAAAATAATGAAACTAATTCTCTATTTGACAAAGATCTATCTTCAGGGGTTGCAAACTTTGAGATTGAATTGCTTAGTAAGGTCCTATATTAGTGGATCACCTTGCATTTTTGTGTGTGTTTAATAGTAGCTTTGCCATCTAGAGTTACTAAAAACTTGTCATTTTGATAACTTTAATGCTTGTAGTATTTTTTAAATTATTTAAAAGCACTAAGATTAAATACAACTAGTTTTTAGCTCACCTGACCCAAAGGGTCATGTGAGCTATTGTCATCACTTGGCATCCGTCGTCTGTCCGTCCATTGTCCATAAACTTTTTAAAACGTTAACTCCTCTGACACCATAAGTCCAATTGCAACCAAACTTGGTATGGTTGTTCATTAGCATTTGGTGCTTAGAATTGATGTGGGGATTATTGATACGTCGTAAAACATGGCCGCCATGGCTAAAAATAGAACATAGGGGTAAAATGCAGTTTTTTGCAAATAAATCAAAAACCGCTACAGATATCAAAATTCTTGTAAGGGTAAAAGTGATCAGCACCTCAAGATCTACCTACCCTGAAATTTTGAAGAAAATCCAACAACCCATATAGAAGTTATTGCCCTTTTTGTGGATATTTTGCAAATTTTGCACCTGTTTAGCTCAATATCTTGAAAACTATACTAGATATTTGAGAAATTTTAATTGCATGTTGTTAAGCACATCAAGATCTATAAAATATGTAATAGGGTCAATGTTGAAGGACCTTTCTTTTTAGGAGTTATTGCCCTTAGAACGTTAAAATTGAGCATTTTAACAGCATTTCCTCATTACATTGAAATGTTAACTCCTCTGACACTTTAAGTCCAAATGGAACCAAACTTGATATAGTTGTTTATTTGCATTAGGTGTATAGAACTGATGTTGGTTGTAAAGCATGGTCGCTGTGGCTAAAAATAGAACATAGGGGTAAATGGCAGTTTTTTGCAAATAACTCAAAAAGGGTGACAGATTTTTAGATTTTGATTGAGAAGAAAAGTGATCAGCATCTTAAGATCCACCATATTGTCAGATGACCCCCTTATTAATCTTATGACCCTTTCAACGTCAAATAGATTTTGCCTAATAACCTTTACTTCAGGCACATATGTCAGGTGAGCGATTCAGGCTCCTGGGAGCCTCTTGTTAAAGCTTCTATCTATTCTTTTAAATGTTTTCACACATACCTAATTATACCCTGGCTTCCAAGCAAAGGGAGAAATACTGTTTTAACATTGTTTGTAATTCACCTGCCTGTTTGTCTGTCTGCATTATAACAACAATTTCTGTTTTTCAACATCAAAATATAAATGGAGGAACCTTATTTTCTATTATCTCCATCCTATAGTATAGCAATTTAATGCTCCAATGTCATCCACTTACTGTATACCAAGTACGAGTGTAAACACATGCAAAATTTCTCTCCCAGTTTCTTATCAACCAGTACATCATGCTGAATCCTAGTATTTTGCATATTACTTTATCCTATGATACCAATGATCTAAGGGGAGCTTGCTAATTTTTTTACCCAAGACATTATTGTGTTAGTGGAGGGATCACTCATATCCATAGGCAGAAATTTTTTAGGGGAGGTTCGGTTCGATTTTTCAAATATTCCTTTTTGTCCACCGCCACAATGCGACGTAAGGACCTAGGAATGGTCTTTGTCCGTTCATATGTCCCTGCGTCCGTCACACTTTTGTGAGCCCAACTCCTCTCTAAGAACGCTCAATGGATTTTGATGAAACTTTATAGGATTGTTTGTCATGATTTGTAGTTGATCATATCCTACCGCCATTTTGATTTGACAAATTTTACAGGAGATATGGAACTTTATCGACTTTGTTCATTTTAAGTCATAGGAACACTTTGTGAGCGCAGATTCTGATGAAAGGAGTAAGTTCAGTAATAGTCAAAAGCGGCCCTAAATTTCAACTTAGAGTAAACTTCGTAAAATTAGTGGGAAATATGTTTTGAAATCTTGTATTTTTAAGGATGTTTGAGGTTCTGTTTACACCTTTTGATCCCAGAAACTGAAAATCCTTATAAATTCAAAATATAGTGGAAGTATTAGAAAGAGTTATTGTTTCTGATGGTGCTGGCAGGCAAGACATAATTTAGTGTTACCTCTTGTTATGCCTATATTACCATATTTGAGGGGCACACTTAAGTTGATTCTTGTCTGTTTATCTGTAAGTCCTAGCATGAATCAATGGGTAATGTAATATACCTGCTAATCTAGGTTATGTTTGTTTGTGACCATTTTCTTTGACTATATCTATGTGAACAAAGTTCTCAAGTAATTATGATTTACCTACCAGTACTGTAATTGAAAACTTTCAACCTCTGCATAAACTGTCCATCTCAAGCTTGTCTCACCACTTAAGTACCAGTCTTTCTAAAAATCATGCAGAGGGTGATTTATGGTAAAAAATACCACATGTGTTTGAACATGGTTTCTAATACAGAATGGTCACCTATTGACAAAAACAACAGCTATTTGTTTCTTTGATGTTGGTCATGAGAGATAAAAATTACCTAGATTGCATTATAAATACTGTAAACAAGGGAGATAACTCTTTTCTTGCTATGCATTTCATTACAATTCTAAACACCGATTTCTCCTATGACCAAGAACTTTATGGAAAACAGACCTGATTTTCAACAATAACACTATATCTTGATTCAGAAAATGTAAAGAAACCCATGTGTAATTTTTTACCATAAATCACCATTATGATAAACCCTGCATGATTCTTAGAAAAACAAATACTTAATAAAAATATACTAGTATTTGTTTTTTTGTCAACTATATATACAAAGCAGGGATTAAATAAAACTGATTTTGGACATCCCTGTACAAAGTCACTACTGCAGCAGGAACAGACCTTGGTTTTATAAAACATCTCAAATTAAGTATTTCTTGATAAGACAAAGTGATTTGAAGTTGAGGAAGTTCTTGAATTATGAGATGTTTTATGAGACCAGAACATATAGAAAATAATGAGATGTTCAATAAGTGTATGCGACACAGCTCGTATAACAAGCGGTAATTTAGAAAAACCACCAGTTCTGCAAATGGCTCATGGTCTAAATAAAATGCATATATTTCAAATTCAAAGAACCCAGAAAAAAAGACAGATTTAATTTGTGCTTCGAGAAAAAAAAAATTGTATACGGGTAGTGTTAGATGGTCAGCAATAATATTTCTATGGACTTTTGTCTTTTTTTCTTGAAAAGGTTCCATCAAGTATGGTACTTTATATTCTGTTTATAGAATCAATTATCTATAATTGGTGACCAAAAAAGGTCAATCAGAGTTTAAGATGACATCAAGAGGCTTTTATCTCAGTAGGAAAAACCAAGATACAGACCACTGTAGAATTCTTCCTTAGAATATTTAAAACATTTAGGGAAAGACATAGGTACATGACTTGAATATTAAATACAACCTGCATATAAGGCATTAGTTATAGGTGCATGTTCAATCATTGAAAGTAACTAAGGCTTAGGAAAATATGTTTGATGATTTTTTAAGGTGAAATGATGTCAAAAGATTTGCTACTTGTGTTAGAAATATTGAAGTGATATGAACTTATGACATTCAAACTAAGGGCTAGATTTTTTTAAAGATAAAGACTATAATCAAACACTTATGTAAAATATATATACTTTATAAATCCCTGATCTAGATGTTTGTATTAAGCATTTAAAAGTAGCTATTTGCCATGACATTGAATCTTTATGTTCAATTACCCACATAAAAAGCAGGATAACTTAAAGTATTAGCTTTTTTTAATGTTTTGATTTTAATTGAGGAATGTCTTAAATTACCCCCCTCTTTTCCCGTTTTTCCTCTTTTGAAACAATAACCAGGGGAGATAACTCAATTTTTTTTCATTTTTGTTTCTTTTCATTATTTATTTCATTTTTTATGATCTATGACTGTTTTTATAAACAATTTTGTCAAGAGCCACATGTATATCTGATTGAGTCAGTCATACTATTGAGAATCATTTCTTCTAAATATTTATAAAAACAACCCACAAAAATAGGTTATGAATGATAAATATTGATATATAGAATTTACAATGTAAATATACAACATTTAAGCATTAACGGTAAAATTGGGTCAATTTTAACCCTTTATTTTTTTCACCAAATTTAAGATTTGTTGGTTTTTTACCTGAATTAATTATAACAATATTATTGTGAATTAACAAAGTTGGATGACTGAACAAAAAAAAGACATTTTCTATAAAAGTTGGAAAAGAATGAAGTGAAAAGTCAGTCATTTAACAAAATTGACTTTCAGCTGAAATCTTTTTAATAAGCTGAATTTTGAAATTGTATAATTATTCCCCTTTACTATTAAATATATATTTTTTATCAAATGTGGTCATTCCACTTGGATGTTCTGAAATTTGCAAGTTTCTTTTGGAATTTCATGTCTTTCAGAAAAATCCTGATTTTATTTCAAAAATTAAAACTTTGATATTTGGTATAAGACTTCAGTATGAGCTCCTTTATCCCAAGTACCAAAATTAGGTATGGCATATTTCAACTTCCTGTTTACCAACTTAGTTCATATGGGGGTAGCCGGGGTATACTGAGTGAGCAGTGGCTGACAAATTCCTTGTTACAGGAAGTAGAAAATTTGACCTGATGTGATAGAACTTGGTTGTAAGGTCTTTACAATGGGGGGTGGAAGGGGCATTGGGAGAGGGAGAGTTTAACACAAAGCTTCTGATTTGAATAAGACTTTTGGGTGTTCATATGATCAAATGGGAACAATGTTTGCTGACCTTAATCAAATAGGTTGAGATTTTTGCTTTGATTTGATATTAAAATCTTTTTGATGTTTAGCAGTTGTTTTCTGGACCGAGTCCATTAGATATATAGGTATTGTGTAAATTGTTTGACCACCATCAGGTCATAATCATGCAGCACCTATTAAGTTATTGCTTTAAATTAATAACTGAGATCAATTCAATCATAAATATTTATCCAATTTGCTTTTTAATAATCATGAATTTAGAACTCAATTTTGCTTCAAAATATGTTTACTTATCTGATTGCTGCTGAAATCAATTGCCACACAAACTGAATATAACTGATTATTGAAGCAATAGTAAGTATACAAAGAATATATGGTCATTAAAATACAAAGACCTCCCGATCAATTTCCATTCATCACCTAATCACCTGAAACTCTACCCTTTAATCATCATAATTGATGAATTTCCTAACAACTGAACAATTAATATAAGAACATTCATAGTACTAACAGGATTTTTTTCTACTCTAAACTGTGGCTTTGATCTCATTGTCAGCGCTGCATTGATTTATGAATTTCATTAATAAGACACTTGTTGCTTAAAAGTTATGATCAATTAACATTTGAGGTGGGTTATGTTTCTTCCAAAACAGGAATTACTCATAAATGTCCATATCTATAGAGAAAGTGAAATTGATACATTAACCATTCAAAATCGTTGGCTCAGTTCGCTTATTTCTATTAATTTAAAGTTTAAGATTTTACAAATGTCAATCCGTGCATTTTTCACCTTAATTTGATCATTCAAGATTTTTTTATTTATTGGAAATTGTCAAACAAATTGATGTTAGGAAGCAGAGCTATTAGAATGACATTTGGAACGTTTATGGAATATTGAGCCAAATCTATAATCAGTGTAATTACCTCTGTAAGGTATTGATCAGGAATTCCTGTAGACTTTAACAGGTGTTACCGATGGCCAGGACCGAGTTGTCCTCCACAGTCACATACAGGATTAGTTACATCAACTTTGATAGATTGAATTTTGAACGATTTGTGTGACAAAATCTCCGATTGTCGTTCACTGAATATCAATAGGGAGCATAAATCTTAGGAGAGAATTTATTATAACGGATTCAAAGGTGTCAATTGATAAAACAAAATCACTGTATAAATATTCTAAGGATGGAATCTGAGCATTTAGTACATGATACACCTGATTTAGAATGTGAAAGTAAGGACCGTGTTGGTAGTCCGTCGTTTCTGTGTCGTAGTCCGTCTCTCGACTCCTCAGTCTCTAGCGAACATCTTGGAGATAATCATGGCAAACGGAATTCTATATCTAAAGCTCCAAATGAGTTTATAAGGAGAGGGAGCACTGCTATTAATCTAAATCTTAAGATGGATTTGAAAGCTAGGTAATCTTTTAACATTGGAAGTATTGAGAATATCATCTAATATCTAAAGGTTTGTAATGTCACATGAGTAAAAGGCAAGATACTATATATGTTGGTGAACACTTCACACAATGGGGTACAAAAATGAAACTTATGTGGTAAAATAAAAATGTGTTATTGTATATTGTAGGGAGAGAGAGAAGAATGAATTGAAGGTCAAGGTTGAAGAGCTCGAGGGATTCAGGACCAAATATGAGGAACAGAAGGAAGAAAACAAGGTTAATACAAATTTACTTCTATGTAGAGGACACATTTACCCCATATCCTTTCATAAACTATACAGTAATGTCAATATCTTTGGCAATTATTTACTTCCATTAAGCCATTACATTTTATTCAGAAATGCCTGATATTTTCCCTAATTTTTTCTTGTAGAGATTGTATTTTAGCTAGGTTCTATATGGTCTAGTGTTTACTTTTTGCAAGCTATAAGAAATATACATTTCTTTGAAGAGGCCATATTTAATTATCAAAAGAAGTGTTGTATATTAACTCTTATTAAGTAACTTGGATCATTTGAAGCGTTCCCCTTTAATTTCTTATAGACTTAATGTTCTGACTTAATGTCATAAATTAAGTAATTGAAGATAGCTTTATAACAAAATTGCTCAATTAAGTCAACAACTCAAACTTAAAATTGCTTTCATGATTGACTCTTAAACATTAAATTTAAACTTTTTTCTTATCCTTAAGACATTTAAGCAAGTTAATTGACTATGCAATTCAAAATGTATCCATGATCTACATGTATAAGAGTTAACCCAGTTACTTCTCTATCTAACTAAACTATGTGTATGTACATGTATGTTACGTCTTGCTGCCTTGACATTTTAGACAGCTGGCAGGCCCATAGATGATATTCTTAAATTCAAATCAAGAACAAGATGACAATCAATGATGCCTGTTATCAAAGATTGTCTGGACAAAGAACATGCTTTACTTATTATGCCTCATCTACAAAAGCAGGGGGCATTTAGTGTTCAAGTCTGTCTGTCTGTCCATCCATCTGTTCCAAATGTTGCGAAATGGAGCATTATGCCTTTTGGACATATTCTTGTGCAAATCGATTTAAACATGAATATAAATTACTCAAATTGGGTTTGTTCCTGTAAAATCCAATAAACCCTCCACAATACTGTGTTATCGTGGTTACACTAAAGTTAACAGACAAGGCAGACGCAGATGACGAAAGCATCATACCATTATACGTCCACAATTTTTTTGTGGTGGTATAAAAATTGATTATTTGCTTGTTACTACTTATGTATTTCACAAAATCCAAAATGACAATTATGTAGGAAAAAATATTTTATTTGTATAAACGAAAAGCTTTCAAGGCAAAAAATAATTCAACAATATTGTCATCGGTCTTTATGTAGAATTAGGATATTGAATAGATTTGTACTTGAATATCGAACAAAATCCTAAATACATTTGAAAGTTTTGAGAGGGATTTAATTGTGAAGTGCAATATTTTGTGAAATAATGACTTTTGTCAATACTCCTGAAATTAGCCATGAAACAACCTTTTTAGAATTGTATTACGGATTAGAGAAATGGTGTCAAGTAGGGGTGAAAAAAGGAAGATTCCATTTCAAAAAAGAAATTTGATTCTATTGTTGTGACTTAAAGTTTTAAATGTTAATTGAATCTTAGTCTACTGATATGGGACAAAATATTGAAAAAGTAAATAATTCCCTGAAGTTAAATCGGCTAAAATTGACAAAACCAACAAATGTTATTAAGTGATTGCAAACCATAGATGCATTTGTTACACAACCAGAGTTAATCAACCTCTATCATGCAATATTGTCATTTCTGTGTTAATCAACCGATTTTCTATCAAGACATGATCAAGGTTAGAGTAATTGCTCTTTATATCAAGAAATACTATGGAAACAACATGTCCTTATTCATTGAAGCTATAATTGTCCTGCACTTAAATCTGCCTGTTAGTTAAAGAATAGTTTTTATGCCCCATCTACGAAAGTAGAGGGGCATATAGTGTTCGGGTCTGTTCGTCCGTCCGTCCGTCCGTTCGTCCGTCCGTCCATTCGTCCGTCCGTTCGGATGTCCGTCCCAAATCCCATATTTCCAAATTTGCACTTACTGACAAATGCCACATCAATCATATTGGTATGGTAGGTGCATCTAGTGATGATAAGAACATTGCATGCTTCGGATGCTGGATGTGACCTATATTTTGTGCATGAATGATCATGTACAGAAAAATGGTTAAAGTCTATTCCCTCTAACTGACAAGTGCTACATCAACCATATTGGTATGGTATGCGCACCTAGTGATGCTAAGCACAATGCATGCTTCGGATGCTGGCAGTGACCTATATTTTCCGCATGAATGACCACTTATAGAAGAATGGTTAAAGTCCATTCCTTCTTACTGACAAATGCCATAGTAACCAAATTGGTATGGTAGGTGCACCGAGTGATGCTTAGCACAATGCATGCGTCGGATGCTGGATGTGACCCATATTTTCCGCACGAAAGACCACTTAAAGAAGAATGGTTCAAGTCCATTCCTCCTTACTGACAAGTGCCATACAAACCAAATAGGTATGGTAGGTGCACATAGTGATGCTTAGCACAATGCATGCTTCGGATGCTGGATGTGACCTATATTTTCCGCATGGATGGCCTCTTAAAGAAGACTGGTTACAGTCCATTCCCACTTACTGACATGTGCCACATCTACTCTATTGTTATGATAGGTGCACCTAGTGATGCTAAGCACAATGCATGCTTCGGATGCTGGCTATGACCTATATTTTCCGCATGAATGAACACTTAAAGAAGAATGGATAAAGACCATTCTTTTTTTACTGACATGTGCCACATCAACTATTTTGGTATTGTAGGTGCACCTAGTGATGCTTAGCACAATGCATGCTTCGGATGCTGGCAGTGACCTATATTTTCCGCATGAATGCGAGATGGGGCATTATGTCTTTTGGACATATTCTTGTTTATTTCTATACCCCCACTTTTGAAGAAGATTTGGCTTTAATTATTTATCTGTCTGTCTGTCTGTCTGTCCACAACATGCTTTATAACAGTCTTCCCAACACAGGCACTTAAGATATTATACCCCCACTCGTAAGAGAGGGGGCTATATTGCAATCACCTTGTCCGTCCGTCTGTCTGTCCGTCCTGTTCAATTTCTCTGCTTCTACTGGATGGTTTGGTTTCAAATTTGGTACACAGCTTCAGCATGATGAGTTACACCTTGCATCCCCTTTCCAGGTCAGTCCATCATCTACTTCCTGTTTTCCGAGCCGACTTAGACTTTTTTAGGGTAAAAAATTTGAAATGTGAAATTTTTCGTAACAGATTTCTTGGCTTCTACTGGATGGATTGGTTTCAAATTTGGTTCACAGCTTCAGCATGATGAGTTATACCGTGCCTCCCCTTTCAAGGTCAGTCCGTCATCTTCTTCCTGTTTTCCGAGCCGACTTAGACTTTTTTAGGGTAAAAAATTTTAAATGTGAAATTTTTCGTAACAGATTTCTTGTCTTCTACTGGATGGATTGGTTTCAAATTTGGTACACAGCTTCAACATGATGAGTTATACCGTGCCTACCCTTTCCAGGTCAATCTATCATCTACTTCCTGTTTTCCGAGCTGACTTAGACTTTTTAGGGTAAAAAATTTGTAAAGTGAAATTTTTTGTAACAGATTTCTCGGCTTCTACTGGATGGATTGGTTTCAAATTCAGTACACAGCTTCAGCATGATGAGTTATACCGTGCCTCCCCTTTCCAGGTCAGTCCATCATCTACTTCCTGTTTTCCGAGCTGACTTAGACTTTTTAGGGTAAAAAATTTGTAAAGTGAAATTTTTTGTAACAGATTTCTCGGCTTCTACTGGATGGATTGGTTTCAAATTCAGTACACAGCTTCAGCATGATGAGTTATACCGTGCCTCCTCTTTCCAGGTCAGTCCATCATCTACTTCCTGTTTTCCGAGCCAACTTAGACTTTTAATGGGTCAAAAATAGACAATTTTTCGTAACAGATTTCTCGGCTTCTACAAAAGGGATTGATTTCAAATTTGGTATACAGCTTTAGCATGATGAGTTGTATCTTGCCTCCCCTTTCCAGGTCAGTCGGTCATCTACTTTCTGTTGTCTGAATGGTCGAGTGGGGGTATGCTTAGCACGACTTAGTGCAACCCCTTGTGTTTTATAATAACGAACGAAGGATGTGTTACTGGAGACAATAGCAAAGTAAAAATAATGTAAAACAGCAATCAGAAGAGCAAACTCAATCTGTCAACAACAGATGATATCAGGTGCTCTGGAATCGTAAAACAGATTCTACTGATTGTAGTCGTACTGCCAATGAGAACTGTAAGATTGATCTTTATGAAACATCTCCTGCCCCCCTCTTTTGTCAAGAAATAAAGTGGTTGGATAAATAGGATATCATTGAAGCATGACCAGAATTGGGCCCCATCTTTGAAATTTCTGGTTCTGTCAATGCATCAGGTATGAATTTTTAACACTTAGAAGGAGTTCTGACAGATATTAAAAGGAAAGCAAGACATCTCTATCCTAAAAAAAATCCTTGTTATATTTTTATTTAGAAACTGGAAAGAAAGGTTGAGCAGATGTCACTGGGACAGAGTGATACAACCAAAAAACTGTTGAGAACACAGGAGCTGTATGAAAAGGTCTCTCAAGATAATAAGAAGAAGTCCGACCAGATAGAGAAGTTCCAGCGAGACGTCAAATATATGGAGGATAGGATCAGAAATCTGGAAATCAGAGGTAAATACCAGTAAACAGGAGCAAGTGGACAACGGTGAAGTAATGATCAAAGGTAACAACAAAATGACCAAACAGGATTAAGTCTCCATAAAGTCCATCTAGAAGTGGATTGCACATAAAAAATATAGGAATGTCTGATATATATGTTTTACAAGTTACAAAATATCATTGATTAACCAACATATTTATAGTACAATAGAACTTCTGAAACTCCAGTTTAGTTTTGCAAACAAAATCTTTAATTATTAGAATTAAAAAGTTTTGTACAACATGCACCCTAAGAACAATATAGCCAATAGCATGTACTAATAAAAAAGAATGCATGAACTATACTGGTAATAAGCACACTATTTTGAACTAATCCTTCAATACATACTTCTAATTTTGGGTGTTTGTTTTGACAGCTTCTGAAGTAGAGAAAGCAGAACTAATCCTTGAGACGACAAAAGGTACCTTGGAATCCACACAGTAAGTTAGAAGTACAAACCAACAGTTCCCCTATAACATTTTATATACACATTCTTACAGCTGGTGTTTGCATTGAGATTTTGTTAAAGAGCAAGCCTTGTTGTCCTAGGGCTTGATTATCATGTCAATGGGGATTTAATTTTGATTTAAAAACTGCCAATTTATACAACTTATTGATGAAAACCTTCGGTATTTTGTATATAAAGTACACAAGTTCCACTCTTGGTTTCCCAATATAAACCTCTAACTCAAACTTTAAGAAAATGTTATGTAATGAAGATTTGCACCTAGTATGTTATATACTTGAATTGATTTAATATTTTCAACTTGTTTAAGGATAAGTTCAAAAATCATTAATTGAAAAAGTTTGATTTGGATGTTAAATGTACTTTATAGTAAGCACAAGGTGCTATAACATGTATTTTATACTACATGTACTATGATCTTTATTTTTCAAATTTAAAACTAATATCTCTTTTTTGTGTCTTCAAAAATATACATGTTTCGAAAAATAAGATATCCTGTGAAGCAGAAATTGCATGTTGACAAATGGATTGAAATGGAAAATAACAAATTAAAGCATTTTGATGTTGACCCACCACCTTTTCCGCCAAAAAATTGTCAGATAGAAAATACAATCGTGTCAAACTTAGATAGAAAATACATCGTGTCAAACTAAATAGAAAGAAAATACATCGTGTCAAACTTAGATAGAAAATACATCGTGTCAAAACTTAGATAGAAAATACATTGTGTCAAACTTAGATAGAAAATACATTGTGTCAAACTTAGATAGAAAATACATCATGTCAAACTTAGATAGAAAATACATCGTGTCAAAACTTAGATAGAAAATACATTGTGTCAAACTTAGATAGAAAATACATTGTGTCAAACTTAGATAGAAAATACATTGTGTCAAACTTAGATAGAAAATACATCGTGTCAAACTTAGATAGAAAATACATCGTGTCAAAACTTAGATAGAAAATACATTGTGTCAAACTTAGATAGAAAATACATTGTGTCAAACTTAGATAGAAAATACATCATGTCAAACTTAGATAGAAAATACATCGTGTCAAAACTTAGATAGAAAATACATTGTGTCAAACTTAGATAGAAAATACATTGTGTCAAACTTAGATAGAAAATACATTGTGTCAAACTTAGATAGAAAATACATCGTGTCAAACCTAGATAGAAAATACATTGTGTCAAATTAGATAGAAAATACATTGTGTCAAACTTAGATAGAAAATACATCCTGTCAAACTTAGATAGAAAATACATTATGTCAAACTCAGATTCAGTATATTTAGAAACTCCCTGATCAAAGTAACCAAAATGACTAATTAAGTAAAAGTTGACAACAACATTTTTCAAGATGCATAGTCCAATTTATTTGATCAACTATATTTTCCGTAATTACCTAGTTGAATCAAATGAAATGATTTTGCATCCTGAGAAGAGTTGTTGTCAACTTTTACTTATTCTACCCTTAATAGGACAGCCCTGCATGCCTATAGGTATCCACTTCAAGTGAGAATTACCTACAGATCAACATAAACAGTGCTGATTCACCTACCCTTCTACAAAATGCCTAATAATGAAACTTACCGAAAAAAACAACCCTTACAGAATTTAATATAAAATAGTAGGGAGTTCTTTACGTTGATAATTAATATTCTAAATAGAAATACAATGTTTGTCTTACTTGTCCAGTGAATGATGATGTTTCTTTCTAGTTCTAAATTAGTCTAATAAACATTTCATTACAAATAAAAATATGAACCTTTAAATTTCACTTGCATAAAAAAATTAAGCCATTGTTGAACTTTTCAAAATGACAAACTATAATTGCATTGGAATACAAAAGAAAAATAATTATTCAAAATATTGCTGTGCTTTGGATATTTCAAAATTGTTTTCTCAACGCCAAAGTTATTAACCGGAAATTCAATGATGGAAGGAAATACAGGCGAGTTTCAGTGAGTTCACATATTTTGCATTATGTGTTTAGATTTAACCTTTTTTATGCTTACTGATATGGATACCATTTAGGTGTATTAGGTCTAAGTTATCTAAGTTAGGGTTTAACTTTAAAAAAGTTCACAGGTAAAAACCTCTATTTGAGAAGGTTTTCTTTTCAACCAGGTTTAAGGTACCGGTAATAAATCTTTTAAGCTCATTTAGCATATATAGGGGCTGGACAGAGTGGTCAGGGATAAAGGGCTGGTGGGGGGGGGTGTTGATCAAAGAGATGGGGAGTGAGGGCCAAGGGAACAATATGGAAGTGCTTATTTAAATAGGACAAAGTGTGAGAAGTGGGGATTAAGAGGGCTGATAAGGGGTCAGTGAGAGCGTCAAGGAGTGGGTGTTGAAGCTTCCCATTTTGTCAAAAATGTAACCAAATTCATTTTCATGCACTCTGCAGTTGATTTAAGATCAAATTACCTACTTTGTGTTATACAAGTTAACTGTACATAAGCCATGTTCAATTTAGATGTGTGATACTTTCTATTTTAAGGATAGAGGTACGACACAGGGAGGCCGATGTTAGAAGGATGACCAACAAGTATGAAGACACACTCAAACAACTTCAGGTAATTCTAGACAGATACTCAGGTACTGCACCTATATTTTTAAAAAAATACGCAGAGAATCATCTATCAGCATTTTTGGCAGGATTTTGTGGAGTGAAAAATTTAGGTTATTAAAATGTAAATGTTGGCAGACAGAAAAGAAATTTTTGAAACAGTTTTCTTAGCATAACTTTTAATGACAGCCACATGATATTTAGTATACAGCATCAGTGGGCTCCCATAACTGGAATTCAATTTCAGGTGTATTACTCACCTTCTTCCTGTTTTTGACTATGGTGGATCTTTTTTAATAATTGAGGGGTTTGCTGGTAAATAGGATACACATATTAGGGATTTGTGTATGCTATTAACTACATTGGTATTTATAGTTCAGACTGTAAATTAGTAATCTGCTACAATGGTCTGTTAGTCATAGAACAAGTGATTTACTCACATTTGTATTACTTGTTCATTTCTCATCATTTTGAGGTTCTAGTCAGAATTAGGTAGGGATGTGAATGTAGGCTGTATGAATCTTATGAAATACACAACTAACTTGCGGTAACTTAATATTTGGACAGGATTACAGTACACATGCTAAAAAGCAAAGTGCCAACAGGTCATTATGTATTGTAATAGGTCTGAAAAGGCAAACAGAAAACAATGAAACATACATAATAAGACACAAGACATAATTTATGTCCAATTAAGGTTCCTCAAGGGGCAGGATCATTACAATGATTAAATGATAGAATTAAACTGCAGTCAACATTAGAGCATCAATGGTCTTTTTCATATTTTTCAGGCTGCAAACAACAAAATAAAAGAGATGGGAGAGAAATTATCAGATCTGAAATACCAAGTCCGTCACGAGCTGATGAGGAATGAAAACATTGAAAAGGTAGGTCATAGGTCAATTTAAAGGTCAGATCTGAAATACCAAGTCTGTTACGAGTTGATGAGGGTAGACCATAGAAAAGGTTGGTCATAGGTCAATCTAAAGGTCATATCTGAAATACCAAGTCCGTCACGAGCTGATGAGGAATAATTCCATGGAAAAGGTAGGTCATAGGTCCATCACGAGCTGATGAGGATAGAACATAGAAAAGGTAGGTCATAGGTCAATCTAAAGGTCAGATCTGAAATACCAAGTCAGGCATGGCCTGATGAGGAATGAGAACATAGAAAAGGTACGTCATAGGTCAATCTTAAGATCAGATCTGAAATACTAAGTCTGTCACGAGCTGATGAGGATAAAACATAGAAAAGGTAGGTCATAGGTCAATCTAAAGGTCAGATCTGAAATACCAAGTCAGGCATGAGCTGATGAGGAATGAAAACATTCAAAAGGTATGTCAAAGGTCAATCTAAAGGTCAGATCTGAAATACTAAGTCTGCCATGAGCTAATGAGGAATGAAAACATTGAAAAGGTAGGTCATAGGTCAATCTAAAGGTCAGATCTGAAATACCAAGTCAGGCATGAGCTGATGAGGAATGAAAACATTCAAAAGGTATGTCAAAGGTCAATCTAAAGGTCAGATCTGAAATACTAAGTCTGCCATGAGCTAATGAGGAATGAAAACATTGAAAAGGTAGGTCATAGGTCAATCTAAAGGTCAGATCTGAAATACCAAGTCAGGCATGAGCTGATGAGGAATGAAAACATTCAAAAGGTATGTCAAAGGTCAATCTAAAGGTCAGATCTGAAATACTAAGTCTGCCATGAGCTAATGAGGAATGAAAACATTGAAAAGGTAGGTCATAGGTCAATCTAAAGGTCAGATCTGAAATGCCAAGCCAGGCACGGCCTGATGAGGAATGAGAACATAGAAACGGAAGGTCATAGGTCAATCTAAAGGTCAGATCTAAAATACCAAGCCAGACAAGGCCTGATGAGGAATGAGAACATAGAAAAGGTAGGTCATAGGTCAATCTGAAGGTCAGATCTGAAATACCAAGTCAGGCACGGCCTGATGAGGAATGAGAACATAGAAACGGAAGGTCATAGGTCAATCTAAAGGTCAGATCTAAAATACCAAGCCAGACAAGGCCTGATGAGGAATGAGAACATAGAAAAGGTAGGTCATAGGTCAATCTAAAGGTCAGATCTGAAATACCAAGTCCATCACGAGCTGATGAGGATAGAACATAGAAAAGGTAGGTCATAGGTCAATCTAAAGGTCAGATCTGAAATACCAAGTCAGGCATGGCCTGATGAGGAATGAGAACATAGAAAAGGTAGGTCATAGGTCAATCTTAAGATCAGATCTGAAATACTAAGTCTGTCACGAGCTGATGAGGATAGAACATAGAAAAGGTAGGTCATAGGTCAATCTAAAGGTCAGATCTGAAATTCCAAGTCAGGCACGGCCTGATGAGGAATGAGAACATAGAAAAGGTAAGGCCTGGACGCCACAAAACATGAAAATTACTTAAGTCTGAGAATATTATCAACTCATTGTGACGTCATCAAATTAGAAAGTTTTGATTGGAGTCGCCATGGAAATTAAGAATATTCTCAGACTTAAGTATTTTGTAAGTTTTAATTAGAACATAGAAAAGGTATGTCATAGGTCAATCTATAGCTCAGTTCTGAAATACCAAGCCAGGCATGAGCTGATGAGGAAAAATGACATAGAAAAGGTAGGTCATAGGTCAATCTAAAGGACAAAGTGCACGAGATGATAAGTGAAATTTTAAAAAGGTAAAATTTCAAGTTTTTTTTATGCCACTTAATAGATTGTAAAAATTCAAAATGGCGATGACTCTATCTGTACCCAATTTTCGCACAATGTTGGCATATGTTTACTTAGAGGACATCTGTGGAGCACTGGCTAACTAAAGGTTATAGGCCGTACTATTTTGTTAAAATTTTGAAGAGAAAAATGCACATATTCAACTTTTAGTTCACAAAAATCAGTTTTACGTCTAGAGATGACTGTATGCATGCAAATGGATCTGATTTACACATATCACAGATTTTATACACTGTAAAAGAAAATAAGCAGTTTCCTTATGATATTAATAACTTTATGATATTCTGTTTGTATTCCACTCTAATGACCAAATGAAAAGAATAAATATAAAAATAATTTTATGATTGAAAATAAAGGAATGACAAACGATTAAATTAAATAGCAATGAAACCATTCAATAATATGAGGATGAATATGATTTATATGGTCCTTGAATAGAATTATAGATTTGATTGATAATCTATTAAATTCTTTGAAGAAGTTTATGACATCTTCACTGATTTAGAACAGATTTTGATTTATATGGTCCTTGAATAGAATTATAGATTTGATTGATAATCTATTAAATTCTTTGAAGAAGTTTATGACATCTTCACTGATTTAGAACAGATTTTGGAATAAATATAATGTTAGAATTGATGCCCTTATGAATTAGGCACTAAATTGATTTTTGATGGCTTTAGGCTATTATATCAGTCTTAGGAGGGGGTTACCTTATTGATTTATTAAATGATCAAGAAAAAACACACACTGAAATAAATGTGATCTTTCTGCATACATTAACCATATGTGACTTCCATGATGTTTGAGTATCAGGTGCTTCATTTAGCACATTTTGCATTATGAATTTAGGGCACAGCAGCCTACATTTTCTTCTTCATTAACTTACATCAGTTCATATCTTTATAACAACTACCTAGACATAGTTTGATCATCTAAAAATGTGATATATGGATACAATATTGGTTGTAGGTCTGCATCAAGATTAGATTAGGTCACTCCTTCTAGCACAGGCAATTTGTCTTAATGTTAAATCAACGTTATGCGTGATTATTCCTGAGTCCAACGGAGTTGGGGAGGGGATATAGTGTTTGGTGTGTTCGTTCGTATGTACATAATGGTTTTTGTTTTGTCAATAACTTGGAAACTAAACATCATAGAAGGTTGATATTTGGTCAGTGGGCACATCTTTGATGATAGTCAGCATCAGTACCAAAATTAAGTGACCTTGACCTATATTTTCCGCATGAATGACTCAGGTTAAAGTTTTGGTTAAGGTCCATATCTCAGCATTTTTACTGCAAGTGACAGAGAGATGATATTGGGTCAGTGGGTACATCTTGGATAGTAACCAGCATCCATACCAAAATAAGGTCACCTTAACCTACATTTTCCGCATGGATGACTTGGGTTAAAGTTGTGGTTAAAGTCCATATCTCAGCAACTGCAAGTGATAGAGAGATGATATTGGGTCAGTGCGTACATCGTGGATGGTAACCAGCATCTGTACCAAAATTAAGTGACCTTGACCTATATTTTCTGCATGAATGACTCAGGTTAAAGTTTTAGTTAAGGTCCATATCTTAGCAACTGCAAGTGATAGAGAGATGATATTGGGTCAGTGGGTACATTGTGGATAGCCAGCATTTAGTCATTGGTACATTTACAAACTCCAGAAAAGTACAGAAATATGCATGGTGGCTGCTTCGACTAGTTTAAGTTGAGTCTCTAACATCACTTGCAGAAATACCTTGCAGAAAACAACTAAATAAACACAACAATACTTACAATCATTGAAGGGCGAGGGGATTACCGGTAGCTGTCTTGTGTGACTGCTCCATTTCTTAATTATATAACACTAATTTAATGTTAATGTAACACTAGTGTAACATTAAATTAATGTTAGTTTACTGTTAAAGTTTTTAACTTTGATTTAGTGTTGGACATTAACATTAAACTTTTAAATGTTAATTTAAATGTCATACTTTAATGTCAAATTCTTAATCGAAGCTCAATAAACACTAATTCAACCTAAAATTATAATGTTAAATTAACGTTAACAAAATTTCCTGTGTACATTTCATTTTCTGCTTAAAATGTTTTACAAGCTCTCAACAATAGACAAGGTATAACAAGGGCAGAAATTCAGCAATAAATCTGAGTTATATGACCTTTATTTGACTTCAAATGTTGCATTAAACATATTGATTTAGAGAGAGTGTGAGCTGTTGCTCCATTTTTTGGTTGTTTTTTTTTAATGTGTTTATTACTTTTTTTTTCTCAGAATCTGGAAACCATACCTAAAATGAAAGAAGAAATCAAAGACTTAAAGCAAGAAATAGAATCCTTGAAGCAAGAATCAAATGAGAAAACAGCACTTCTTGTGGCTGCTAGGAAGGCTGTCGGAGAGTACAAAGACAAACTCAGGGTATGATTCAGATTGTTTAGGCCGTTGTGAGACAATTTGTAACAAAGTGCCAGGAATTGTTACCAAGAGTCTTACATATGTTTTCTCTATTTAAGACCCGTGGAAATAAATCAAATAACATCTGACAGTAAAAGTCTCATCAGGGATGCACTAGTCAAAAGTTGAAAGGTCAGAAGTAAAGGAGGCTTTGTAGTAAACAGTAATCAGACTTTACATGAAGTACTCAGCTGATATTTCTGATAACTTTATTGTAGGACGTAGAACAAGATGTGGAACAGACAGACAGACTGAAGGAAGAGCTAGTCATCTCCCACAATGAGTATGTAGCCCTGAAGAGAATAATGACAGGAAAAGATAATTTACTGGTCCAGAAATCCAAGGCTTTAGACTTAGCTAAGGTTTGTCTCAAATTCTTTACTTGCTTTCACCTCCCCCTTTTATTAAAGAATGACAGGAAGAGATTATAATATGGTTCAGAAATCCAAAGCTTTAGACTTAATAGCTAAAGTTTGCATGTTTTTTTAATTTTTTTATTTTATACTGATCAAAGATTTTAAAGATTTACAATATTCTTAGTTGAAAAAAATATATACTTGCAATACATTATTTCTTGACAAATTTGTGATTATTTTAGGAGGTGATAGCCAATATGAAGAATTCTAAGGAACGTGACAAGTTAGATCAAATTGTTGGACTACTCAAAAGATTGTGTGCATCTAATGGAACAACCAGGTATTCATATTCACCTTAGCTTTTGATTGACAATTAATATTGTGGATATCATATTGTGAGAATATTGTGGTTTTGCCATGTTCTATTTCAATTAAATAAGTTAGTCTAGAAAAAATAATTAGTTAGCTTGATATTTATAAGATAATTATACCCCCACTCGTAAGAGAGGGGGCTATATTGCAATCACCTTGTCCATCCGTCCGTCCTTAACAAACTTTCGTAACAGATTTCTCAGCTTCTACTGAAGTGATTCATTTCAAATTTGGTATACAGCTTTAGCAGGATGAGTTGTATAGTGCTTCCCCTTTTCAGGTCAGTCGTGCATCCACATCCTGTTTTCTGAGTCGACTTAATCTATTTTTAAGAGCAAAAATAGACAATTTTTCGTAACAGATTTCTCGGCTTCTACAGAAGGGATTGATTTAAAATTTGGTATACAGCTTTAGCATGATGAGTTGTATTGTACTTTCCTTTCCAGGTCAGTCACGCATCTACTTCCTGTTTTCTGAGCCAAATTAGACTTTTTTAAGGGTAAAAAATAGACAATTTTTCGTAACAGATTTCTCTGCTTCTACGGAAAGGATTGATTTCAAATTTATTATACAGCTTTATCATGATGAGTTGTATCGTGTCTCTCCTTTCCAGGTCAGTCGCGCATCTACTTCCTGTTTCCTGAGTGGTCGAGTGGGGGTATCCTTAGCATGACTTAGTGCAACCCCTTGTTGATTGAGTCTCATGACATGCCTGAAAACCCAAAATATGATCACAAGTGTTGGTAGCGATATCTGATGTAATGAGTGTGCAGAACTTGTTCTTTGCACAAGTTAAATCAGAGTTCCTTTCCTGCACATGTGATTATATTTCTGTTATTCATGAGACCCAATAAATTATCATATTTATTATGTAGACAACATACTGCATGTCTTTTTATTTTATTGAATTTTAACAAATTTATAAATGGCATAAGAATTTAACCAACAGCAGTAAGGCCAACAATGCAACACAGTTCACAAAGTCATAATTGGCAGTTTATTAGGAAGTGACACAAGAGAGTGATTTTGTTGTTATTGTCACACTGTGAATTTTCGAGATTCTTTCACTAATCAGAAAAAATTGGTATTGTATGCATCTATATAATAATATCAAAGTGCTAATTAAACCTTGTTAAAAACAACATAATCAAACCAGGGACACACAAGGGATCAACATACCACATCTCCTCACAACCCCAAAAAAATCACCAAACAAAAACAAAAGATTAATAAAATGTACAGAAGCCATTACATAAGTCACTCGTTCTACTTTACAGTGATCCTTGTACTGAAGACTCAGAGAGCCAGATAAGTAGATCTATAGCAGCAGTGCATCATAGAAATAAACCGCTGTCTTCCCACGTAAGTATGATAAAGCATTAATGTTCTAGAGACAAAATATCAAAGTAAATAGCACCTGAACTTAACTTCCCACGTAAGTCTCTAGAACACTTTCATAACAGGGCCAACTAGATGTGTGAAGTTTCAATATCCTCTCTTTCTTTGTAATCCATTTCTGAAGCATTTCAATGGAACTTAGTACTGTATAGCAGGCAATTTTTGCAGTGATTTAATTATCGCAGATCACCCTAAATTGCAAAAATACTCATCTAACACAAATCTTGTGTTAAAATTAAAATCCCCAAAAAGCAGTTGAAATAACACAGTTTTAAAAACGCAGTTTCTCCTTTGAAAAACTTTAGAAAAAAAAAGAGAGAAATAAATGATTTGTGTAAACATAATGTAGAATAATTGACTTTTCCACTTTTATTTTTAGTTTACCTTGTAGATTATTGTCAGAACCAGCAATTGATAATATATTTTAATTTTCAGTCAAAAGAGATCCATATAAATACCACCCCTACAGTCTATGAGAACAGAGTGACAGGAAGGCCAGTTTCCCAGAATTCCATATTAGAACAGGTGATGTGTGATGGTAGCGGTAGTTGTGAGGACTTACGTCCTAAGACAGCTATAGTACATCCAAATGTACGAAGGACTTCATCTTTCAAAGAACCTCCGACATATTTACAAAAGTCAGGGAGTAAAACTCCAAATAGTGAATCATTTTATATCAAAAGACAAACCCCACAATCTCCTAGACCTCCATCTGACAGGAAAATCAGTTCTAAGTTACAAGTATCTTCAGACTATAAGATTCAGACCAATCAGGACTCCGGTTTCTTGGACAGAGATTCCTCTCGCTCGTCTTCAGCGTGGGTACGGAACTCGTACAGTGACAATGTAGAATCAGGGTCAGATTCAGAAGATTTAGACGATATTCCATTGTTCAGGTCTAAGATGCCGGGAAAAGAAAAAGATGAGATATTGAAGCAATATATTAAGTTAGGAAGTCGTATAGTAGTGACAGTTCCACAGAAACCTCCTAAATATGGCAGGAAAATAAGTAAGTTGTTATATCTAAAGCATTAAACCCTTACCAACTCTATTATAATATCCGAATCTAACACACATAATAAATTACAACTTTTTGCCATGCTTCTGAAAAGCTGAACTGGATAATAAACTCTCAATTATTGTATTAAAATCAACTCATTTTTGCAACTTCTTTATTTTGCATAAATGTGTTGCAGGACAATTTTGCACCTACTAATTTTTGCAAATCTGTGTTTTAATGTACCACGGTAAATAAAATTATATGAATCAAGACCATTTTTATGCCCCCGCGACGACATGTCGGGGGGCATTAAGTTTTACTCATGTCCGTCCATACGTCCGTCTGTACGAAATTTCCGTCAAGCTTTTCTCAGGAACCGTAAATGAGAATGATTTGAAACTTGGTAGCATTGTTCAGTAGGACAAACTGTACGTCCTAAGCAATTTGCAGACCTGTTGGACATCTACTTCCTGTTTGGGACTTAGGCTGATGTGAAAATGTGTGAACATGACTTTGAAAATTTCCGTCAAGCTTTTCTCAGGAACCGTACATGAGAATGTTTTGAAACTTGGTAGGATGGTTTATTATCACAAACTGTGTGTCCTTAGCGACTTTCAGGTCTGTAAGACATCAACTTCCTGTTTGGGGCCTAGCGGGGGCATCTGTGTCCCATGGACACATTCCTTCTTTATTTATTCCTCACAAAATTAGAGAAAATAAATTGCCTGGGAATGTTTGTTTAGGTTATTTAAAAAAAATTAAAGATATATCACAAATTATTGCATAGATGAAATACAGATTTTTCCCAGTGAAATAAAATCTGGTTAAGGTAGTACAATAGTAAAAAATCGGTAGGATAGATTTTTTTCAAATTTTGTCATAAGACGTATCTATGTACATATGTTTGAAAAATGAAATAAAAAAAATAGGTCACCATGCTTAATTTTTGTAGAAAATTGATCAAAGACAGTTCAAATTTGGCTATTTTCATATAGATTATATAGGGAAAATGGTTTAAATTATTTTTTTTCAAAATTCACAGGATAGATTTTTGTTATATTTTGTCAAAACATAAATTTTTGTTAGTTCTTTGAAAATAAGGTATAAAATCATGGGGTCACCGTTAATTTTCTGAAAATAAATTGGAAAAACTGAATTTTCCCTACACATTTCATACAAATTATCTCCCTTGAAAAAAGTACTGGAAATGTTATAAAATGAATATAACAGTTAGGTTTTGTTTCAAACTTATTTTTTCTTTAATAATTAAGCATAATAACAATCTTCATACAATTTTAAAATAGCATTTTTTTTGCCTTTGCTTAAATTTGGTAACATGCTCAGAAAAGATGCTCAGTGTTATACCACTGTACTACCTTAATTCAGTGTGAAATAACATAAATATTTTCACTCTTGTGTCCTTTCCCGCCAAACTCAATTATGATGTCTTGAATGGTATTGCGTTGTCGGCATGACTGCTGGGGTCTAAATTCATACCCCATTCAAATCAATTTGTTGAAAAACGATTAAATAGTGGCATTTTATCTATGTAATAAATACGATAATCAATTAGGTCTCATGAATAACAAAAATATGATCACTCGTGCAGGAACGCATTCAGAATAAACTTTTGCACGGAACACTTGTTAAATCATAATGCGTTCACAGACTCATGGTCATATTTTAGTTATTCATTCGACCCAATTGATTATCCTACAATTATTCAGGGGAGATAATTTGACTTAAGGAGTGTTGTATAATATACTTGGCACAAAAGGAAATAATAATGTATACATTTCTTAGTGTACTAAATGCTTAACTGTGACCAATATTGATGAAATCATGGTATGACTGACATGATCATGTTTCTATGTTCAAACATTATAGGATTATACCTTGAAAGTATTATGCTATATATCAATTATAATTCTTATGGACACATTCTATCTTCCAGCTCCCAAACCAAAGATATACACAGGGATTGTGAAGTATGTAGGGGTGTTAGACAGACAGGACTATTCCAGGAGAGTATATGTGGGGGTTAGACTGGATGCTCCAGGTATAAACATGTAGTAAATCTCTGATTGATGTTATAATTAAAATACAAAAGATATAACCAATGATGCTCAAGATATGAGAATAATCATCAGGGTTTTACACAGATTCTTTGAGTTTGATTTTTAATGGGAGAAGTTTGTAAAACATTTACCAGGTATTTCTTTAGATTTTGAGAATAAATCTAAAAATGTCTACTTTTCTTAAGGGCTTTTATTTTCAAGTTTTCAAGAACCTTACACTCTACACTCATACACTCATACATCATGGCATCAACCGAAAGATTGAGTCTAGACTGTTTAGTTAAAAAAAAACCTGCTGTTCAACCTTCTAGTATAAGGGGGATAACTCAAAGTTTGAAATATAACTTATGACTATTACTCTATTTTATTCACAAGGTTGGGCGGAGCTTAAGTTTCTCATTCTTTTAGGTAAGATTTAAAGGAACTAGTCCCAAATAATTGACCCGTGACCAGCCCGGTCAATAAAATAGAATAATATTAAAATTGGAAAAATTAGTGTTAAAGGGGAGATAATTCAAAGTATTTAAAAATATTAATTTTTTATTGACAGCTGGTAATACAGATGGGATGTACAATGGAAAGAGATATATGTACACACCTCCAGACCTCGGCAAGTTCTTCAGATTAGTTGATGTCACGTCTGTCCTTCATGTACAGGTAAAGTATTGAACATTTTACTGTTTCTTTTGATTGCTTCATTAAGTTTTTTTTTTAATTTAAAGAACTAGTTCATACAGCTAAATATCTGTAAGATGAAATGTACCATCCCATCATTCTGTAAGATTACCAGAAACAATATCAAACAAAGAGTTGACAATCTGATGCAATGAAGCATAGAATATTTTAAATCTAAGAATGGTAAAAGTGCCTTCGATAGCTGTATCAATGGCAATTAATAACATTCTCAGATGTAAGAAAAAACAGTGTAACAGGAATATAACAAAGGAACAAACATCTTATGATAAACAATACCAAAAAACCTGACAAGTCGTTCAATACTGATGACCTTTATATGCCTGTTTTGTTGATCCCCTATTTGATTTATGAAACTACAATTAGTCGAGGTTTATGTAATAGTAATTTGAAGACGGTTGGACTACTTCAGAAAGTAAAAAAAAAAAAACATTTTAAAGATTTTAAGAATTTACATTTTGTCATTTCAGAAAGGTCATTATGTGATGGTGGATGCTATCCTATCTAAACATTTAAGTCAACTGAGAGCCTCGTCAGCAAGGAGAGCACAGAGTGTGAGTTAGGACATTGAAGGACACATAAAAGCGACCTCACATAGACTAATGGATTAGGTTTATGCTGCCAGATTGATTCAGTGAAAAAATAACGGAAATTTCCACTCCCTTATGAACAAAGATCAGAGGCATAATTTCATTGCCTTTTTATATATCTTTACTTTTTAGTAACTAAGATCACTACATTGTAATGTGATTGAATTTGTACAAGTGTATTTTCACCCATTGTACATGAGACAATGTTGGTTCATCATGTCCCCCTCTAACTTTGCATAATGAATGTCTTTCATGTTTGTGTATGCTCGGTTTGTGTATAGATAAGTAAAATATATTACTTCAATCAAGGTGCTTAACTGGTATTCATTGTGAATGTATTCAAATCATCACTTCAAGTGTTTTCTTTAATGAAGGAAAAAGAACATATGTTTTGTCCCCCGCCGCAACACGGAGCAGGGACTTAAAAATGTCGTTGTACTTTTGTGTGTGCATGCCTGCGTCCTTCCGTGTGTCCATCCATCACACTTTTTTCGTAACAGATTTCTCAGCTATTACTATTTGTAGGCTTTTGATATTTGGTATGCAGATTAAGGTAGGGGTTTCATATGGTGAGATGGGTTTTCTGGTCTGTCTGTTGCTTATCTACTTCCTGTTAAGGGGGCTGACTTAGAAGTTTTGCACTTGGCGGGGGACCCAGGAATTCCATTCTTGTTTATAATTAATGATTTAAATTTGATACAGGTTGTATCTGAAGTTTTATTCTATTTTAGAAAAGTAAAAATTTAGATATCTTTGTAGACATGTAAATTATTAAATTTCAATCAAATATAAATCTTCCATGACCACACAAGTACATATCAAATGCTTATAACAGAGAATTATTAAAATTTAGAGTTTGTCAAAATTAATAGAGTTTGTTATTAGTTGGAGAATTGATTAAATTATTAAAAAAATTTGGTTGATGCTGAAATGAGTGTTCTTGACGGATCACATCCTTGTGGCAGTGGTTATTGTTTATTGTGATCATCCGACCAAGTGTGATAGTAATGTAACACCAATGCATATTTCATGTTTATATGTGACCATTCTTGAATGGTGTGACAGTGTGACCATGTTTCAGGTACTGTATATATGACCATTCTTGAATGGTAACACCTGAGTAGGACTGTTTGATGTATGTGACCATTCTTGAATGGTGTGACAGTGTGACCATGTTTCATGTACTGTATATATGACCATTCTTGAATGGTAACACCTGAGTAGGACTGTTTAATGTATGTGACCATTCTTGAATGGTAACACCCAAGTGTGACAGTGTGACCATGTTTCATGTATATGTGACCATTCTTGAATGGTTACACCTGAGTAGGACTGTTTGATGTATGTGACCATTCTTGAATGGTAACACCCAAGTGTGACAGTGTGACCATGTTTCATGTATATGTGACCATTCTTGAATGGTTACACCTGAGTAGGATTGTTTGATGTATGTGACCATTCTTGAATGGTAACACCCAAGTGTGACAGTGTGACCATGTTTCATGTATATGTGACCATTCTTGAATGGTTACACCTGAGAAGGACTGTTTGATGTATGTGACCATTCTTGAATGGTAACACCCAAGTGTGACAGTGTGACCATGTTTCATTTATATGTTACCATTCTTGAATGGTAACACCTGAGTAGGATTGTTTGATGTATGTGACCATTCTTGAATGGTAACACCCGAGTGTGACAGTGTGACCATGTTTCATGTATATGTTACCATTCTTGAATGGTAACACCTGAGTAGGATTGTTTGATGTATGTGACCATTCTTGAATGGTAACACCCGAGTGTGACAGTGTGACCATGTTTCATGTATATGTTACCATTCTTGAATGGTAACACCCAAATGTGATCATGTGACCATGTTTGATAGTAATGTGACCATTCTTGAATGGTAACACCCAACTGTGAAGACCATTTTTCATGTGTATGCTTGAATGGTAACATCCGAGTGTGACAATGTGCTTAATAAATATGTTATATGTTAATATACATAATATGTTAATTTGTGTGATCATTCTTGAAAGGTTACAATTGAATCTGACTGATTGATATATCCATGACCAGTTGTAAAAGAAAACATGCAAAGGTATGAAAATGTGATATTTTACAGGTTTGTCAGCAGATTCTAGATGAAAATATACCCACATATTCAGTGACAAGGATGTCACCTTGTGATATGAATATTCACATGTAACTGCAGTGGTATTGACACGGTACAAGCTTTTGTGTAATCATGAAACCTTGATTGACTACCACAAGAAATGATTATACTGGTATTCTAATTTGATGATCACAATAAACAATAACCACTGCCACAAGGATGTGATCCGTCAAGAACACTCATCTCAGCATCAACCAAATTTTTTTAATAATTTAATCAATTCTCCAACTAATAACAAACTCTATTTATTTTGACAAACTCTAAATTTTAATAATTCTCTGTTTTATAAATAGTATGACGTTGGCCTGTTGTTGTATGTTTGTCAGTTTAGTTATTTCTAGTCAATAATTTAAACTTTGATAATCAGACTGTGATATTTGTATAGAAGTTTGAAATGGGACAAAAGTTTTATTTAAATTGCATAATACATGTACATGGTTTTTTTTTACTATGATACTGTTTTATAAATGTTTTCTTTATTGTCAAATGTAACTATTTATGAATTCGCTTTTTTTAACTTGTCAAAAATTTATCTAACATCTATATTCATATTAGAATCATTATAACTTATTCTTGACTACTGTATTTCGATATGAAGAAGAAGATTTTTGTTTATTTGTTTTTCCTCTGTTTGCATTATCTTCTTTTTTCAAAGAGAATTCTCCTGATTAGACACCAGACTTTTCACTTGCATTTTAATCTATGTATGTATAACAACTGTCATTATACTGCAATAGTTGTATAAATATGTCTGCAATTAAGATGCATGTGTAAGATTGTTGTGTTAAGAGCTGTGTAGTTGTTGTACAATATTCTGTTCAATAAAATGTCTTCCCTTACTATACAGTAGGTTTATGTTCCAAACATGTCTTGGAAGGAGTGAAAAGTTTCTTTGCAACTTGTTTTCCTTACTTTTTACCCATTGTTTTATGTCAAGCCTTATTTTTGAAGGAGTTACGTCTCTACTTCTTTGGTCTGAAGTCATAGTTTTAACCTGTCCTTTCATCCATCTGTCAGTGGCACAGATATTCCGCTTAACTCCTCTAAACTAATGAACAGTATTTAACAAGACTTGGTGTGTAGCATGAACACTCTTTGTAGTTACTGTGGATTCATTTATTTTCGTGGGTATCAATTTTCGTGGTTTGTTGAAAATAGATCAGTTCGTGGATTCTTAATTTCGTGGTTCTGATGTCTCCAACATACAGATCAATGTTAAATTTCCTATTCGTTGGGTATCAAATTTCGTGGATGAATGCTACCCACGAAAACCACGAAAATTGATACCCCACAAATAATAATGAAACCACAGTATTCATATCACCATCAAATTGATGCTCATATTTTAGTGAGAGTTGTGGCACTTTGAATTTTTCAGAGAATTAAAATACATTGGTTTTAGTGAACTTTCCTGAACTACTGGACAGAATTCATTGAAACTTTTCATATAGTGAGAACAACATATATAGTTGTGCATACAACTAGGGGCTGTTGATTTTTTATAGGAGCAGGAGAGACATCAAACAGAACTACATGTTTAAGTTACAACAGAGAGTGTGTCAAGTAATGTATGATTGAAAGTATTGCATAGGACTTTTTGTAAAATGTCTTCTGTTGTTTTAGAAAAGTAATGTCAAATTGAAAGTTTCAAAGCAAAGGAATGACCAGGGCTTGAATTGCAGTTCTTCATCCTAAAGTAATTTTAGGGTACAGATGTGGGGCCCAGAAATTTTATACCCACCCCATTCATATATATGCCTGCTCAAAAAAGCCACCCATTCATATATTTTCAATGCCTTTAAAATTGCAATGAATATGCTTAAACTTGACATATTTTGGAGATATTCTATTAAAATCAAAGTTTGAATGATAAAAGTTATCCAATGCATGTACAGTTAGGGTAACAAGGATGCAAAATGTTGATGCTGGGCTACTCTTGTTCATTTGATATATGACATTTGTGCAAAGTACACCTTATCATATATGCAGCATCTGAAATTTCCACCCTTTTCACATATTGAGCACCCCAAAAAGTAGACCCTTTTGTGCTGCACATATGTACCTACCTTTATAATGAAAGTACCCCCCCCTGTGGTTTTTCTATTACAAAATATTAAATCAAAAACTACAAAAAGAAATTAAAATCCCAATGGTCCTGACTAAAATAACATAGAAGAAATGAAAACCCCAATGGCCCTGGCTTTAACAACACAGGAAAAATGAATATCCAAATGTTCCTGATGTTAAAATGAATAACACAGAAAAAAATGAAAACCACAATGGTCCTGATTTAAACAACATAGAAGAAATGAAAATCCTTATGGTCATGACTTAGCAACATGGAAGAGATGAAAAAAAAATCCCAATAGTCCTGACGTAAACAACATAGAAGAAATGAAAATCTGTATGGCCATTACTTAGCAACATAGAAGGAATGAAAAAAAATCCCAATGGTCCTGACGTAAAAACAACACAGGGGAATGAAGATCCCAATGGTCCTGACTTAAACAAAACAGAAGAAATGAAAATCCCAATGGTCCTGACTTAAACAAAACAGAAGAAACGAAAATCCCAATGGTCCTGACGTAAACAACGGGCGCATTACATTTTGGCCAAAAATATAGAAATACAGATTTTCATTTGGGCTAATAGCACTCGACGTTTGGGCTAATTAGATTTTTACCTGAACAGGTAAATAAAGGCTCATTTCTATAAAAGTCTTATTAGATCATCTATATATGGATGATAAACTTTTTCCTATTTTACCCCCAAAAAAAGAACTTTAATACAATAAATATTGAAATACAAAATAATTGTGTATGACATTTTTTTTTCAATCCTTGTTTATGCTTCTATCACTGTATAAAATAAATTTACAAATCACCTGATCTTCATGCTAACATTTTGCATGTTTGATAGTATTAAGTTAAAGGTTACTGAGATGATGAATTTTCTTTCCGGATAAATGTGACTTTAAAGAACAGGGATCTGTTTGAATTGCATAACCTCAAAATCCGAAGCTTCAATAAGGACCAGCAGTAAATGCTCCATGATAATAAAGTCATACTTGACCCGCAATCACGAATAAATCATTCGAAAAACTATCCTTCTAAAGCACAGGCTTTATTTTTTCTGTAAAATGCTTAAAAATATATAGAATTGAATCATATTTACTTGTATTTTACCTGTATTTACCTGTTACGTCGACTGCTAGTAGCCCAAACGTAATCTTTTTTTTTGGCCAAATTGTATTGCCAATTAGCCCAAATGTGGATCCCCCTAAACAACACAGAATAAATGATGATCTCAATGGTCCTTTCTTAAACACCACAGAATATATGAAAATCCCAATGGTCCTGACTTAAACAACAACAAAAAAGAAATGAAAATTCCAATCGTCCTGATTTAAACATCACAGAAGAAAATATTTTTTATGATTTTGGCTTAATAAAACAGAAGAAAGGAACATACAAGATGTCCCTGGCTTTATAAGTCAACACAAATAACTGCCTCGCATTCATGTCTATGATTAAACTTTCATGTAATGTAAATGACTGTACAATTTTGAGGACATGTAATTCATGGGTATCGATTATTGATCATGATATACTACAGGCATTAAGTTTTAAGCATAGATGCTATTTTTAAAACAAATGGCAAAATTAGATGACAAGAGAACGTGTTGCTTATTTCAGACAGTGTACATAACCCATTTCTCAATGAATAGCTGACTAAACGCATGTGGTCAAGTTACTGGTTCCATTTCCCGGGATTTTTGACCACTTTTTAGCTCACCTGGCCAAAGGCCATGTGAGCTATTGCCATCAATTGGCGTCCGTCGTCGTCGTTGTCGTCCGTCGTCGTTAACTTTTCTTCAAACTTCTTCTCCTCTGAAACGGCTGCACAGATTCAAACCAAATTTGGTCTGGTGGTACTTTAGGGTATCCTCCACAGAACTGATGTGGGGATTTTTGATTCGTCGAAAAACATGGCCGCCGTTGCTAAAAATAGACCAGGGGGTCAGACTACTGTTTTTGGCTTGTAAATCAAAAAGTATAAGAGATAGATGAAATCTGATGCCACCCTACAGCTTCAGCATCAAAAGTTCTACAAAAGTCTTCATTTGGTCCAAGTTTTCAGATGACCCCTTATAGAAGTTACAGCCCCTTAAAGGTGAAAAATAGCGTTTTTTCATGTTTTTACCCTATAGTATGAAAACTATTGCAGATAGAGAAAAGCTGTTGCTTGCTTAAATGTTCAGCTCATTTAGCTCTACAAAAGTCTCAATAGGGTCGAAGTTGTCAGATGACCCCTTATACGGGTTACGGCCCCTTAAAGGTGAAAAATAGCGTTTTTTCATGTTTTTGCCCTATGGTATGAAAACTATTGCAGATAGAGAAAAGCTGTTGCTTGCTTAAATGTTCAGTTCATTTAGCTCTACAAAAGTCTCCATAGGGGCGAAGTTGTCAGATGACCCCTTATAGGGGTTACAGCCCCTGAAATAATGTTTTTTCATGATTTTGGCCTATGGAATTAAAACTATTACAGATAGAGAAAAGCTGTTGCTTGCTTAAATGTTCAGCTCATTAAGCTCTACAAAAGTCTCCATAGGGCCGAAGTTGTCAGATAACCCTTAATAGGGGTTACGGCCCTTAAAATGACGTTTTTCATGTTTTTGGCCTATAGAATGAAAATTATAGCAGATTGAGAAAAGCTGTTGCTTGCTTAAATGTTCAATTTATTTAGCTCTACAAAAGTCTTAATAGGATCGAATTTGTCAGAAGATCCTTAATAGGGGTTACGGCCCCTACAATAACCCTTTTCATGTTTTTGGCCTTTAGAATGAAAACTATAGCAGATAGAGAAAAGCTGTTGCTTGCTAAAATGTTCAGCACATAAAGCTCTACAAAAGTCTCCATAGGGCCGAAGTTTTCAGATGACCCCTTATAGGGGTCAAGGCCCCTAAAATAACGATTTTTTGTGTTTTTGGCCTATAGAAAGAAAACTATAGTAGATAAAAAAAAACTGTTGCTTGCTTAAATGTTCAGCTCATTTAGCTCTACAAAATATAGGGTTGACATCAAGACCAGGTGAGCGATTTAGGCTCCAGGGAGCCTCTTGTTTTAAGATCTTTAGACCGGATTGATTAATGCACGAGAAATGCATTGATGCAATTTTTTTTTTATTAAACTGGATATGCATTTCAATACGATATGGAATTCAGTGGCGTAACTAGCTTATAAAAAGTGGAAGTGGAGTTATAATCCGTGGTGTAAAGTTTGGTGTTCGCCGAGCGAATTTTTTTAGGTGTTTTTTTTACGTGAATTTTGTTAAAAAAAAGATTTTTGACAGGTTTAGGGTGGACGTGCGACCGTTACGCATTTCCTTGAATCCAGGCCTGGGTCCAGAGGAACATTGCCCCCACCCCTCCCCTGGAAGCTCATGAAAGCTGGAGAAAAAGCACGTCAAAATCGCTCTAAAAATCTCAAGGTTTGAGATCTAAGTCGGGAAAAAAGTTGCCTTCAGAGACATTCAAATAATGTAAAATTAAACAAAACATTAAAATCTATTGTGCGGGTTTTGACCACAGGCGTTTGGGTCCATGATTTTATTTTATTATAAATAACATGCATATAAAAATTTTCATTTCGTCTCTATACTGACCCCTCTATACTATTTCCACATTATAGCGAGGGTAAGATTTTTTAAATTTAAACACAATAAATAAAAATAAAATCCTGGACACAAACGCCTGTGGTTTTGACCCCTTTGCAAAAGACTGACAGGACTGTCTACAGCATCAAGTTGGTGTGTGAGTCGACTTAGTCAGAACGTCCACTTATTGTCCAACTTGTCACTAGCCAGGGATTAAATAAAATAAAACTGATTGTTTTGGACATCCCTGTCACTATTTCATGTTCATTTTATCTTTTTTTTTGTGTTTATCTCCTTGATCATATAGCAGAAACCGCGATGCTTTGGAATGAAACAATATTCAAACATATTTCAGCTATTTTTTTTTCTTAATTGCTTTTCCGAAGAACGATTTTACATTTTTTTTTCAAAAGAATTGTATTTTCTTGTTCTCATCAGCAGCACAGAAGCAACTAACAGACACTAGACATTTTTAAAAAAAACATCGGTATAAATTTAATGTTCAATCCCGGCAAGGATAATAGGCAATCGCGCACCCTTAATGGTTAACAAATGCTGTCGATTGCGTATTCTTTTGGTGTGACATTATGGTTGGAAATTTTATCAATTTAATTTTATGCATGTATGTTTTGTGCCTTGGGCCAAGATGTGCAAACATGTTGGCACAAGGCTAACCTTGTAAAAAGTTTGACCTATGATTATGAAATTAGGAAGTTGTAAATGTATATAAACGCGAGAAATTGTATTTCAAGGAGGAAGGCTAGTTCCAAACCGTTGCTGTAAATTGTCAAATAAATTGGATTTTAGAAACCATAATACCTTGTTATATATAGGTAAGGCACACATCCAAATGAATGGTTGGAGTTTATGCTAAAAAAATATTAGTTAATGTTAAAACTACCAAAAATTAACAGAGATGAACTCCAAAGGGGTGATAAAATGAAATAATGCAGTAAGAAGTGTGATGGAGACAAAGGCCAACTTGAGAACCAGTGAAGTACGAATAGTTTTTAATATTTTCATGTCGGGAACATTATTGAATTATTTTTATTTTTTTTCATTTTTTTTTTGCGGAATCAAAATGGAAGCATTTGCTTCCACTGCTTACATTGTATTACGCCACTGGAATTCAATATCCAGTTTGTTAAAATGCAATAATCAAATCAAAGATTTTTTTTCATAATACTGAAAACCCGGAATTTCACCAACTGCTCTCTAAAACTAGTTTAGATACTTCCGGTGTCTTTATTTATTATGGAATGCACGAACAGCTGATTATTTGGCTAGTTTATTTAAAAACAAAGTGGTTTTGATGGCATGGGATAGTATTGTGAACTTTAGTATAACATAGTCAATAAAAACTTCTACCTGTTTTTAGCTGTCGCCAATCAGAACAAGGATGGAAGATTCAGAAGCTGAGGGTCTGCACGGGGGTCTGCAAAAAGGCCCAGAAGTTAAAATAGAAACAATCAAAATGAAGAAATCAATAACTCTTTTGCACTGCACAGCTATATTGGTAGCAGTCACTGGTCATGTATCAATTTTTATATCTCCAACCATGATTTTAGGCAGCGCTGGTTCGATTGGATTGACACTAATCATGTGGATCATTGGAGGATTTATAAATCTTTGTTTAGCTCTGTGTTTTACAGAACTCGGGACAATGTTCCCATTTGCAGGAGGACCTTACATGTATGTTCTACATGTATTTGGCCCCTTACCAGCCTTCATGATGCTATGGGGATATTATCTTCTCATTCATGGACCATTTTGGGCATTTGTTTCTTATGGTGCCTCAGTATATATTCTTCAACCATTTTTTCCATCATGTAAACCTCCTGAATCTGGTGTCAAACTCTTAGCAGGATGGATCTTGTGTAAGTTTCTTTTTACATCTCTTATGTTGACAATTAAGGTAATGTGCCATATTTGCCAAATCGATTACAGTCTTATAACTTTGCCTTTCTCTGAATCTACTACATGATACATATACATGATCATACATGTACATGTACATGTAGGTATGAAAACTCTTATTAAATTACTTTTAGTATTTTCTTGTTTTATATGCAAGAAATATTTATATGCCAAACACTTGATTTCATACAGTAATACAATGTATCATGCATCTTTAATTTCTGTATTTTGTTTGTCAATTTATATTTTTAGTAACATTTGTGGCTGTGAATTGTGTGTATATGAAGTATGTTACCAAGGTACAGACATTACTATCATCTACTAAAATCATTGGACTGCTTATCATCATAGTTGGTGGAATGATAAAATTAGGTCAAGGTAAGGATTTATGTAGGTCAAGGTTAAACTTATCATTTAGATGGTGTAAAATTTATGACAACAATCATGACAATGTGTATTAGTTATGATAAAACAATAAGTAAGAAAGCAATTCTGCTAGATTTTATTTTGTAAAAGACGATAATAAGTGTACATGGTGTAATGAGACACAACTAGCATGAATCAGTGTGATCAGTGGCAATGGAAAATAAGCATAGAAATTATGGTCTATGTCAGCACTTTAAAGTTTCAAATTTTTGGAAGGTTAAACAAATTTTCATGTAAACAATGGTAATTGATTGAAATAACAAGATTTTTGATTTTTTGCTTCTCCTGAAATCTAAAATTAATTAATTTATTTATGGAGGTTTTGTAAGATACACATTTCAAAATTATATGTCAGTCATGTCAGCAGAAAGAATCATCTTGATGAATCATTTATAGAAAGTCATCAAACACATGGAATATAATACTAATAGTTTCTGAGTTTTTCAATTGTTTGTTTTATTTATCCAGGAGAGACAGAAAACTTTGACGATATTATGGCAGAAAGTAAGACAGATATTGGAAGTATATCGTTCGCTGTATTTTTCTGTACATTTTCTTAATTTTTCCAGGAGAGACAGAAAACTTTGACGATATTATGGCAGTAAGTAAGACAGATTTTGGAAGTATATCGTTCGCTGTATAATTTTTCTGTACATTTTCTTAATTTTTCCAGGAGAGACAGAAAACTTTGACGATATTATGGCAGTAAGTAAGACAGATTTTGGAAGTATATCGTTCGCTGTATAATTTTTCTGTACATTTTCTTATTTTATTTTTCCAGGAGAGACAGAAAACTTTGACGATATTATGGCAGTAAGTAAGACAGATTTTGGAAGTATATCGTTTGCTGTATAATTTTTCTGTACATTTTCTTAATTTTTCCAGGAGAGACAGAAAACTTTGACGATATTATGGCAGAAAGTAAGACAATTATTGGAAGTATATCGTTCGCTGTACTTTTCTGTACATTTTCTTAATTTTTCCAGGAGAGACAGAAAACTTTGACGATATTATGGCAGAAAGTAAGACAGATATTGGAAGTATATCGTTCGCTGTACTTTTCTGTACATTTTCTTAATTTTTCCAGGAGAGACAGAAAACTTTGACGATATTATGGCAGAAAGTAAGACAGATATTGGAAGTATCTCCTTTGCTGTATTTTTCTGTACATTTTCATATGGAGGTTGGTTAGTATTATGTCCTCATTTGTCTGGATGTACTTTACCACTTTACCATCTTATTCCTATATGTGATCTTCTCACTCTTAAAGTAAAATCAAAATACCAGTACATGTAAAGGCAAAGAAATTTTTATAACGATTTCTCAGCAACTACTTATCACACCCACTTGATATTTTGTATACAGCTTTAGGTTTGGGTCCCATAATGTGGGATTTGATTTCAGGTTTGTCGCTCACCTACTTCCAGTTGCACCAAATCCGGCCATTTTTGACTAACAGATTTTTTTATTCATTAAAATAAGATTTTTTTTAAAAACTGTGTATCCTCATGGCATGATATATGAACTAAGATATGACAGTCTGCGTCTTTAGCCACTAGCCCGAAGCCTGTGTCTAGTAAAAATCCATTCGGGCAGGTGAAAAATTAGTAAATTTTTGTTTGAACATATAGTAAAATTTTACAAAAACAAAAGAATTTCATGGTTCGGGCTAGTTGCTGAAAAAGTTTTCGACACAGCCTGTATGATACCTGTATTTTTTCATTAACAGGCAGATTATCAGTAGCCTAATGGAAGAAGCAAAGGATCCTGCCAGGTTAGTCGAATTTATGTAAATTGTTTTTTGTCAAGAAGAGGGTCTTTTAGGATTGGGCTTGAATCATATGTAATTTATTTTTAATCCAGGGGCCAATTGAAAAACAGCGAGCAGCAACCACTGGTCACATTGAAGGCTGCTGGCTGTTTTCCATTGTGGATGATTTAAATTTACGTTTATATTGTAGGTTGTGTCGCGTACACTTATTACACATCTCATTTTCTTCTATAGTATCTAAAGGTCATGAAGGTGGGAGTTATAAAATAAATGTAAAAATAGAATGTCAATCGTGATATAAAATTACTTTCATCTAGTAACTTTTGTCTGGCCTGCAATGCATGTACTTGTCAATGTGGCATTAATTTTCAATGTTAAAGTTTTATACCTCCATATCTCAAGATCTATATTCCAAAGTTGATGAAACTTGGTATGCATATGCCCCAGTAGTAGCTTAGCATATTTAGTTTAAACATATTTATTTATCCTGGATTGGAAAACAAGCTTAATGCTCTCCAGCTAGCAATTTGCCAGTTAGGCCTTTGTAGCAGCCCCTATTGAGCTTACTCTTATCAAACTCTACAAAGGGGTCTTTAACGTGCATGGTGTATTGCTTGCCACATTCACTGAACAACCTTTTTTCGCCCCTTCTGAAGGATTAGCATCAATCCTTGAGACCATCCTCATAAATGGTGTCAAAAGAGAGTCAGAAAATTGGTTCATGAAATTTTCACCCCTGGCGAGGATCGAACCACAAACCTTGGTGTTTGTAGCCCAATATATTTACTACTACACCATCTGCATCACCATCTTTTGACCTTTACCTTGATTTTCCAGTTGAGTGGCTTTGACAATTTTCAATACATATAATAGCTATGTAAAAGTTTTATGAGCACCTCCATATCCCAAGAACTTTTATTATTCACATTTGATTTCTTGTATACATACAATACTCAAAGCACTGTATATAAAACCATAAAATTATGCAAACAAACTCAATGGGTATAAAAATAAAAATGTACCATAAGTCTTAGGTTGATGAAACTTATTATGCATATGCCCCTGTAGTAGCTTAGCACAGCTTCATCCTCATCTTTTGACCTTGACCTTTGATTTTTTGTTTGAGTCACTTGGAAATTTGTTTTTCAATCCATAACAATAGTTATGTTTTTTATGAGCAAGCACATTAAGGCATAGGTTTATTAAACTTTGTCAGTGCTGAGATTCTTACAGCAGCATCCTCATCTTTTGACCTTGATCTTTGATTTCCAGTTGATTAACTTTGCTAATTTTCATTGATATATTGTGGGAATATTAGTTTAGATTTGTATTATTTTACTCAACATTTAATAAATTATGAAATTAGAGTGAAATAACTAGGTATTCAGGTGGTACAAACAGGTAAGACATACTTTAGTGTGTACTCTTACATGTCCTATGTTTTTAAAAGAAAGATAAGAGAGCTGGTGGTGTAGTGGTCAATGCAACTATCTACCACCAAGGTTCATGGTTCTATCCTCATCTGGTGTGAAAATTTCATGAACCAATGTTCCAACTCTCTCTCTACACCAATTGCTATAATGGTCTTGAGGAATAGTGATGGTCCTTTTGAACGGTAAATACAGTCTGTCCCATGTATAAGGAGGGCAATAATCTGTGCATGTTAAAAGCCCCTTTGAGGAGTTTGATAATTGTAGGCTGGATAGGGGTTTACATAAGCAATAAGCTTTTTTTTCCAATCAATGATAAATAAATAAGTTTTAAATACAAGAAAGATAATCAGTGCAACTTGCCATGCTTGTTAGAAAGTTTTATTTCCAATCATGGTTCTTAATTTAGGAAAATGATATTACTAATTTAAGGTGAAGTCAGGATGGTATATAAAAGGAATCATTCTTTTTCTATGTTTATATATTAAAATAAATTTGTTTCATTACAGAGATCTGCCGAGGGCAGTGTTTATGTCCTTTGCCATAGTGATGGTAGTGTATATCATGACCAATGTGGCCTTCTTCACAGTATTACGACCTACACAACTTCTACAATCCAGTGCAGTAGCAGTGGTAAGTGAAAATAGAATTTCCAGTCGTAGTCCTGTTAAAGCTTGACAGCAGATGGAGAAGTGAGTATTTTCCCATAGGAGCAGAAAGCACAGCCATGAAACTAATTGTTATTTTTCTTAGTAATACCAGTATATATTTTTTTCAAATAAAATTCTTTGGTAATAATTTAGGGGAGATAACTTTCTTTATTTTTCTTTAAATTGATTTTGTAAAATATAAAAGACTGTCTAGATTTAGTGCCAGGAAATTGTATCTTTATTTTTGCAAAATCATATCCCTTGAAAGCATATAAACAGATATAAACACAAAAAATCACAAAAATATATGAAAAGCTTGGTAAAAACAGCATTTAATTGATAAAAAGAATAAAACAATAATATAGAGTTGTTTTGGCGCACCTTAAAACCTGGTTTAACCCACTATTTTTTTAAATGCCAGAACCAAGTCAGGACCATTGCAATTTTCAATTTTTCCGGTATGTCTTCCTTGTTTTGTCTTGTCTATGGACATTTGAGATTGATTCTCCAAGTTGGGTGATTTTGTTATTACCTTTATATAACCCATAAGTCACTGTAGGTCTTGCAGTTATGCACTTTTTTTGCTGTTTTATGATTTTGTATTCCAATAGTTTGCATGTTGTGATTGACTAATGTTTGCTGATTTCACTGCTGTCTGTAGACTCTTTGGTTTTTATACGACCGCAAAATTTTTGCGATTGTATTATGTTATGGCGATGTCGTTGTCGTCATCGTTGTCGTCGTCGTCTGTAGACACTTTGGTTTCCGTGCGATAACTTAAGTTGTAGATAACCAATTGTTATAAAATTTTGATATGATGTTTATAACCACTAAAGGAAGGTTGGTATTGCATTTGGGGTTTCTGGTCCCTACCGTTTAAGAAAAAAGGGCCAAAAGAGGCAAAAATGTGTATATTGACAAAACGTCTGTAGAACGTTTAATTTTCATCCAATTTTGATCATTCTTTTTTTATTGTATTTCTCAATAAATTCTGTCAACAAAATGTATCAACAGCTTTGATGTATCTTGTACAGTTACATTGCTACTGGGGGTCAAAAAGGGGCCACACCCAAAAAATTGACTTTTTTATTTGTGGTCTGATTTTTAAAATCTTTTTTTCATTGGAATCCTTGTGAAAATCCCTGCGTGCATTTTTCAATCAGATTTGCAATATCTCTTACCGTTTTTGAGAATTTAGGGGTCAAAGGGGCCAAAAAGGCCGTTTTTAAAAGTTTGTCATTTAAACCAAAAATTAAGTTGCAGTTGGCCTGCCAATTGTTATGAAGTTTTAATATGATGATTATATCCACTAAAGGAATGTTGGTTTTGTATTTGGGGTTTGTGGCCCCTTCTGTTTTAGAAAAAAGGGCCAAAAAGGACTAAAACGGGTGTATTGACAAACCTGTTAACTCATTCGATTTTGAAAATTCTTTTTTTATTGAATTCATCATTAAATTATATTTACCTAATGTGTCAATGATTTTGATATGTATTTCACCATTACATTGCTACAGGGGGGCTAAAGACAGGCCATGCCCATAAAATCAACTTTTTTATTTTTAATCAATGATTTCAGTTGTAATTATCAGATTTTTGTATTCCCTACCTTTTCAGAAAAAGGGACCTAAAGGGACAAAATGAGTCTGGTTTGAATGCTTTATTTATCATCTGATTTTATTATTTTTCAGTTATTCATGCAGAACCTGTATGGGCCTCTGACACCAGTGATGACTATATTAGTGGGACTATGTTGTATTGGTGTCCTAAATGCTTCAATCATGGGTCATTCCAGGTAGGTTACTTTGGGACTATAAAAGGGGCCTCTGACACCAGTGATGACTATATTAGTGGGACTATGTTGTATTGGTGTCCTCAATGCTTCAATCATGGGCCATTCCAGGTAGTACTTTTAAATGGGCCTCTTATAACGACAATTGTATCTTTTGTTATTTTGACATACTTTTACAACCCATCTACAAAGTAGGGACATAAAGTGTTTGGGTCAGTTTGTCTGTCCGTCCCTAATGTTGCCAGATGGGACATTATGTCTTTTGGACATATTATTTTGTAGTTTTGTTACTGACTTTAATTTTTTATTTCATAACTTTTATTATTTTGACATATTTTTATACATCACAACATTTTTTCGTATAATGTTATGGCAATGTTGTTGTTGTCATCGTTGTCGTCTGGGGACATTTGGTTTCCATGCGATAACTTGAGTGAATATTGACCATTTGTTATGAATTTGATATCATGTTTCAATAAAGGAAGGTTGGAATTGTATTTTTTAATCATCATGATCATTGTGAGAACAATTTAATTCTGTTGTCAGAAATACATGGCAAATATGTATTCCTTTCAACAAGTGTGTGATATTGTAAAAAGACATTTTGAAATATTTTCATTTAGCATTAATTTTTATTTTTATTTTTTACTTCAGAGTGTTATTTTCTGGAGGAAGAAATGGTCATTTTCCGTCCATATTTGGGACTTTACAAACAGAATTCCTGACTCCATGGGCTTCTATACTAGCAATTGTAAGTTGTCTTATCCCAAATCTGCTTAAGTGTATCCATGCATTAAATGCATCCTGTTCTTTTGGGAGCATCCTTAATATTCATATCTTACTTCAAACCTCAGAAACCTTTAAAAGGAAAATGGTGGATCATGTTATTTGGACATTATTCATCCTAAAGGCATAATGACCTGTCTTGCTTTTTTATGCCCATTTACAAAAATAGAGGGGCATACAGTGTTCAGATGCATCCGTCAATCCATCCCTCCATTCTTCTGTTCTAAGTCAGGTTTACCTACAGGTTTTAGTTACTTTACTATGAAGAAACTCAAAGTATGCTATAATCAGGAAACTTTATACACATATACATCATAGTATGAACAATTGATGATAGAAAAGGAGGTCTTATACTCAGGTTTACCTTCATCGATCAGGTTTAAGTTATTTGTTTACCTTCATCGATCAGGTTTAAGTTATTTAACCATGGCATAAAGAAGTATGGTATTATATGAAACTTACTACACATCCCCTGGCATCGAATTTACGCAAAAAAAAGAATGATGTTATCTTTAATGAAATTAATGCTTATTGTAAAAAATAACTGGGATTTTATTTATACTCTCAGACATTGTTATCCATGGTTCTACTGTATACTGGTGGATTAGTTCTATTTATAGAATATATTCAGGTGTTCTCCATTATAATGACAATAATGGTTCTGTCAGCTCTGCTGTACCTGAGGAAGTTTGAGGCAGATATTCCCCGTCCATATAAAGTAAGTGATCAAGGTTGCTGCTTGCATTTGTCTTTTTCACATTGTATTATTTCAAAATTTTGTAATAATAAGATCAGACATTAAAGAAGCTAATGAGATGTAGAATAAGTGTACATGACACAGCCTACAAATAAATGACAATTTAAAAAATCTGCGATGGAAAACAGCCACCAGCCTTCTATGTGACCAGTGGTCACTGCTCATTGTTTTGCAATTGGCTCTAGATTGAAAATACCATGTGAATGATTCAAAACAATCATATAATGTTTTAAATCATATAATTTTAACCTAGATTGTGTTAGGATTTGCTTGGTATTTGTATTATAAAACATTTAGACATGCAATAAGTGTACATGACACAGTGTTATAAACAAATAGAAATCAGCTATCAAACAGCTGGGAGTATCAACTTAAACAATGACAATCACTATCCCTCCAAAGTGTAAAATCATTCCTGTCATAAAACATTGAGCAGGAATGTACTTCTTTTATTGGTGATCATGTAAGCCTGAATAACAATTATCATTTAATGAATAAGAAAATTAATTGTAAATTATCTTATAAACAACTTTCAAAAACCTCTTGTTTTTGTGAACTAAAGTGATGAACTCAAAGATGATTTTATAAGTTCTTTTTATGCCCCATTTACGAAAGTATGGGCGGGCAGTATGAGTGGGTGAGTAAGAAGATTCAAATAACAGTTTTCTCAGCACCACCTACTTCCTGTTTTAATGAAATCTGACCATTTTTGACTTCGATAGATTTTTCATAAGAAAATTGTCAACTGGTAAGAAAATCTTATGTTTGTGTCAGAGGTATATTTACATCTCAATCTAGGACTAGTATTGTTTTGATCTACTTCAGGTTGCTACAGTGATTCCTGTGATAATGTTAATAATCAACGTCTTAATGTTGGTGATCTGTATTATTACGGCTCCGTCCAGAACAGGCATGGCCCTCATCTTGTACCTTACTGGTATCCCAGTGTATGCTATTGCAATCGCATGGAAATCCAAACCTAAGTTTATCCATAGATATGTTTGTAAGTCAAATATTCTAAATCTTAGTCTTAACATATAAATGAATTTATTTCAAACATGGAAATTTTGGAGTGGACCTTATTATCTTTTCACTTGCAAAAAGGAAATTTTGTATGAAAACATCCCCCAGTCGAATGATTTATTCTTTAATAAAAAGCTACGCCGAGCGCATCATGATACACCGCAACATGTTGAACCCTGTACATTTGCAGCCCAATATTGATTGTCAAATACTTTTGACACATGCAGCCCATGGTGGACTCACAAAGCTTTTTAGCTCACCTGACCCGAAGGGTCATGGGAGCTATTGTCATCACTTGGCGTCCGTCGTCCGTCCGTCGTTCGTCCGTAAACTTTTTAAAACGTTAACTCCTCTGACACCATAAGTCCAATTGAAACCAAACTTGGTATGGTTGTTCATTAGCATTCGGTGCTTAGAACTGATGTGGGGATTTTTGATATGTCATAAAACATGGCCGACGTGGCTAAAAATAGAACATAGGGGTAAAATGCAGTTTTTTGCAAATAACTCAAAAACGGCTACAGATATCAAAATTCAGGCTGGGTAAAAGTGATCAGCACCTCAAGATCTACCTACCCTGAAATTTTGAAGAAAATCCAACAACCCATGTAGGAGTTATTGCCCTTTTTGTGGATTTTTTGTAAATTTTGCACCTGTTTAGCTCAATATCTTGAAAACTATACAAGATATTTGAGAAATTTAAATTGCATATTGTTAAGCACATCAAGATCTACAAAATATGTAATAGGGTCAACGTTGTAGAACCTTTCCTTTGAGGAGTTATTGCCCTTAGGGTGCAAGACATAGTTATTCAAAATGACGTCATTGGACAAAAGCAATGTCACTTCCATTCAAGGAAGAAAATCTGGATATCACTTGTACTATGGACAATTATATATCAATAAAAAGATAAAACTACCCTCTTTCTGGTGTTCCTGATCTTATAAACATATTTAACACAGATATTGTTTAAAAAAGTGCCAAAATCTGACAAAGAGGGGGCTATTCTAATGAAAAATTCATAGGTGCCATCTCATTTCTAAGACCTGAATTTGATCATTTCTATAAATATGCCAAAACCTGAACACAGAATATCTAAAAGAGCATGTCTCATAGTTTTAACTGTGAAAATATTGGGGTACATTATGTTGCATTTTTCAGAAATATTTTTGTTTGCATAAAATGTGGCAGTTTGTCACATGGAAAAAATTGTGCTTTTTGTAGTTATCCCCCTTCATACAAATATCAACATAAAAATAATTTATTTTGCAAAAGCAGACCTGATTTAAAGTTTTCTATGCAGAGAGGCATGTAAACATTCACAAGAGTGCAAAATAAATGGTCATTCTTACTTCCGGTATAAAAATAGACAGGATTCCCGCCACTCATTGGTCAATATATTGGGCTACCACCACTAGTATTTTATACGAAACTGTGTATGGCATCGTTTAAGACAAATAAGTTGTAAAATATATACCTTTTTCTTATTTTTTCTTGTTCGCTATCTAATTGCGAACAAAATGGTACCTTATTTTTGTCATTTGCTTTAAAAATAGTGAAAACATTGCGATTCTTATACAAGACCTTGCAATAGTTTTTTGGCCCTTTTTGCCTATGTTGGTATCCTTTAACCAGATTCTTTGATTTTGGTACTTTTCAATGGTTTTCCTATACTTTTACATTATTTTCATCATTTTTGCAGTACTTTTATTGCAATATTATGGTAAATCCTTCTTTCCTTAAGGTAAATTTTTGGTTTTACTCTCTGATTTTCCTATAATATGGCCATATCTGAGTCTTTTAAGTAACAGTTTTAACAGAAGACATATAATTGTATGTAAAGAACATTTATATTTAGCTTTTAATTAAACTTTGTTTTAATGTATGAAGATGAAAAAAAAAATTACACCGAGCCAATTGATATTTTCCAATTTCATGTACTACATTTGGTTTCGAAACCACATGACTTCACAATAAGAAGGCGAAAACAATGGAACGTCACAAATGACGTCAAATAAAGCATACTGACTTTGCATACTTAATTGGTTGCTATGGTGTTTTTGCATAGAATATGAATCTCAGAAAGTCATAAATGGACCATTACATTGGTATTGTGTGTATAAACAAATTCACAATTGAATGCAAGACTAAAATGAAGTGTGCTGGGATTGATAAAGCATACAAAATTTAAATATATGCTTTTAAAGGGTGCAAGACATAGTTATTCAAAATGACGTCATTGGACAAAAGCAATGTCACTTCCATTCAAGGAAGAAAATCTGGATATCACTTGTACTATGGACAATTATATATCAATAAAAAGATAAAACTACCCTCTTTCTGGTGTTCCTGATCTTATAAACATATTTAACACAGATATTGTTTAAAAAAGTGCCAAAATCTGACAAAGAGGGGGCTATTCTAATGAAAAATTCATAGGTGCCATCTCATTTCTAAGACCTGAATTTGATCATTTCTATAAATATGCCAAAACCTGAACACAGAATATCTAAAAGAGCATGTCTCATAGTTTTAACTGTGAAAATATTGGGGTACATTATGTTGCATTTTTCAGAAATATTTTTGTTTGCATAAAATGTGGCAGTTTGTCACATGGAAAAAATTGTGCTTTTTTTAGTTATCCCCCTTCATACAAATATCAACATAAAAATAATTTATTTTGCAAAAGCAGACCTGATTTAAAGTTTTCTATGCAGAGAGGCATGTAAACATTCACAAGAGTGCAAAATAAATGGTCATTCTTACTTCCGGTATAAAAATAGACAGGATTCCCGCCACTCATTGGTCAATATATTGGGCTACCACCACTAGTATTTTATACGAAACTGTGTATGGCATCGTTTAAGACAAATAAGTTGTAAAATATATACCTTTTTCTTATTTTTTCTTGTTCGCTATCTAATTGCGAACAAAATGGTACCTTATTTTTGTCATTTGCTTTAAAAATAGTGAAAACATTGCGATTCTTATACAAGACCTTGCAATAGTTTTTTGGCCCTTTTTGCCTATGTTGGTATCCTTTAACCAGATTCTTTGATTTTGGTACTTTTCAATGGTTTTCCTATACTTTTACATTATTTTCATCATTTTTGCAGTACTTTTATTGCAATATTATGGTAAATCCTTCTTTCCTTAAGGTAAATTTTTGGTTTTACTCTCTGATTTTCCTATAATATGGCCATATCTGAGTCTTTTAAGTAACAGTTTTAACAGAAGACATATAATTGTATGTAAAGAACATTTATATTTAGCTTTTAATTAAACTTTGTTTTAATGTATGAAGATGAAAAAAAAAATTACACCGAGCCAATTGATATTTTCCAATTTCATGTACTACATTTGGTTTCGAAACCACATGACTTCACAATAAGAAGGCGAAAACAATGGAACGTCACAAATGACGTCAAATAAAGCATACTGACTTTGCATACTTAATTGGTTGCTATGGTGTTTTTGCATAGAATATGAATCTCAGAAAGTCATAAATGGACCATTACATTGGTATTGTGTGTATAAACAAATTCACAATTGAATGCAAGACTAAAATGAAGTGTGCTGGGATTGATAAAGCATACAAAATTTAAATATATGCTTTTAAAGGGTGCAAGACATAGTTATTCAAAATGACGTCATTGGACAAAAGCAATGTCACTTCCATTCAAGGAAGAAAATCTGGATATCACTTGTACTATGGACAATTATATATCAATAAAAAGATAAAACTACCCTCTTTCTGGTGTTCCTGATCTTATAAACATATTTAACACAGATATTGTTTAAAAAAGTGCCAAAATCTGACAAAGAGGGGGCTATTCTAATGAAAAATTCATAGGTGCCATCTCATTTCTAAGACCTGAATTTGATCATTTCTATAAATATGCCAAAACCTGAACACAGAATATCTAAAAGAGCATGTCTCATAGTTTTAACTGTGAAAATATTGGGGTACATTATATTGCATTTTTCAGAAATATTTTTGTTTGCATAAAATGTGGCAGTTTGTCACATGGAAAAAATTGTGCTTTTTGTAGTTATCCCCCTTCATACAAATATCAACATAAAAATAATTTATTTTGCAAAAGCAGACCTGATTTAAAGTTTTCTATGCAGAGAGGCATGTAAACATTCACAAGAGTGCAAAATAAATGGTCATTCTTACTTCCGGTATAAAAATAGACAGGATTCCCGCCACTCATTGGTCAATATATTGGGCTACCACCACTAGTATTTTATACGAAACTGTGTATGGCATCGTTAGAACGTCAAAATTGAGCTTTTAAAAAGCATTTCCTCATTACATTGAAAATGTTAACTCCTCTGACACTTAAAGTCAAGTTGGAACCAAACTTGGTATTGTTGTTTATTAGCATAAGGTGTATAGAACTGATATGGGGATTTTTGATTGGTTGTAAAACATGGCGGCTGTGGCTAAAAATAGAACATTGTGTTAAACTGCATTTTTTTGCTAATGACAGATTTTTGAATTTTAATTGAAATAAAAGTGATCAGCACCTTAAGATCCACCATATTGTCAGATGACCCCCTTATTAAACTTATAACCCTTTCAATGTCAAATAGATTTAGCCTAATAGCCTTTACTTCAGGCAGAAGCAAAGGTGTACCAAAGGGGCAATCAGTATCATAAAACCGTGAAGACAAAGACAAAACCGGCAGACAAAAAATCATCACAACAAAACAAACCACATAACAACATAAAACACACACACATAACAACAAAACCGCATTCAGCAACGCGAACTCAAGTCGAAACGAGAGTGAACTCAGGTGCTCCGGAAGAGTAAGCAGTTCCTGCTTGCTATAGCACACCCGTCACGTTGCCAAAGATCGATTAAGTGTTGGTCAAATCCGGAAAGGATGACATTACAAAACTCTATGTCAAACCAACATCTGTGCTCATCTGAGAGATAGAAATCCCGTATTTGCATACAAGCACATGATGTCGTCCGTAAAATTTCTTGAGTGATGACAACAACCTGGGAGCAACGTACCCCTGTGTTAACAATTTGCTTGTCAACCGTGTAGCTCTATCAAGGAAGTCGTTTTACTCCCCACATGCTCTGGAATAACGAATCAATTGTGATACGTAAACTCCATATGCTGGAGCGGACGGAATGTTGCTACACAGAAAGGGAAAGTTAACTATTGGAAAGTTGAAGTCATCACATATGTCAGGTGAGCGATTCAGGCTCCTGGGAGCCTCTTGTTGACACATGCATTCTTTGGGGGACTTTGAATTGCATATTTGAATTTTCTTTACACATTTATGTAGTCTATCTATACCAACCTTCAAGGAAAACTTATAATGCGCTTTTATCCCTTTGATCCCTAATTTACCCAAATTGGTAAGGTATATTGCAAACCTGAATGGAAAATGATGGCAGGGATTTTACAAGGATTCTAATGAAAAAAAAGATTTTCAAAATTGGACCACAAATAAAAAAGTCGATTTTTTTGGGAGTGGCCCCTTTTTGACCCCTGATAGCAATGTAACGGTATATGATACTTCAAAACTATCGTTACATTTTCCTGACAGAATTTATTGAGGATTACAATGAAAAAAATTGACAAATTGTATGACAGATGGTGTTCTACAGAAGTTTTGTCTTAACATCTGGTTCCCCCCTTTTTTTCAAACACTTCATTAAAGATTGTCATATATGATGGGGCTAAATGTTATAATAAATCATCATTGATACATATAGAGATGTAGTTAATTATTCTCCCACAAACTTGTACAAAATCTCATCAATGTTGAAATGAAAACAAAGCAAAGACAATGTTCCTGCTGTTCTTCATTCTGAAGTAAAAGGGAGGGCATCCAATGTGTAGTCCTTTTATGGTCATGTAAAGATTGACACCTAGCACCAGTTTAAGTGGAACTCTCTGCTTCATGTCAATAATGCACTGTCTACCTGTCTGTCAGTGCACATATATTATAAGCATAATTCCTACACTGAATGATGGATTTCAATGAAACTTAACATGGAGAAGTGAAATTATATTTAAATTGTATATAGTCAGATTTGAAAATGAGGGTTTTTTCAATGAGGATGTGCATGAAAGAGTTTTTTTTGTGTATACATTTCCAGTTAATAAAATGAATATTTTACAGATAGAATAACAGTTACACTACAGAAGGCATTCTTGTTGGGGAAATCAGAATAAAGACATCACAAGAAGAAGATGGAGAGATACTGAGAGGGTTTAACATACAACCTACTGTCAAAGTTCATCTTATATTTGATTGTTATCCTAAATATATTTTTGTATGCAATTATCATCATCTGCCATTTGTATCGTTCTAAACAATTAAGAACTATCAAGTTTTCATCATCTTTCTATACAAAAATCTATGTCAACAGTGTTTTGCTCAAGATTGTTTACATTTTTATGAAAGCTAGTTGTTACATCTCAGTTTTTATATTGTAATATAACATATCATATAAAATTTTATAATACTATTTTTCCATACTTTGGACTATGCTAAGATCCTTATCTCTACCTTTGTAATTTTGTTATACTTTTTTTACAAAAATATTTTGAAATTTGAAACATGTATACAAGAAAAGAACATGTCATCTTTAGACAGGCTTGACAAAAGTAGTTTAACACAATGTATGAAACTTCCCATTATAAGGTTGGTTGGTTTTCTTTATTAAATCTTTCAAACCTCCCCCCCCACACTTTGGTCAATAAACATATACTATAATCAGGAAATTTACGCTGCAGTTTAATTTTCCTGATTTTCACTTTGGCACTGCTAGCGTGTAAATTAAATGTTGTGAATATATTTGTTTTCAATTGTATTCTATTGGCAATAGCATTACAGCCAAAATTCAAATCTACTTGAACTAAATTGCAGTCGTTCTACTGCAAAAAAAAAGATGACACAAAAAATTTCCCTGTTAAGAGTAGTATTTTTCTGGTCTGTCTGTCCGTCTATCTGTTAGTCACTTATTAAGTTATTCTACTTAACTACTCTTCAACTAAATTTACAGAAACTTGGTACATGTATGAAGCTAGAACACCATAATGTAGTTGAGCACCTCTCTCTCTCAGAAATTTTGATCCTCAAAGTTTTGTGGGAGTTATGGCCCTTTGAGCTTAGAATTTTTTGAAACATGGAATGGGTTTAAGGATCGGGAGACAATGTTTTTGTCTGCAGTATCTTTTTGTTATAGAATGGCAACTTTGTAAGAAGATATTTTTTGTCTTGATTTGGAACTCAACTTTCTGTACAGCTTGTAGAACCTTTATTTCCTGTTTGATTTAGCATTACATGACATCAGTTTTATAAACATGACATGAATTCATTATTGTTTACTAAATTTTGTGCCAAAGGTGTATTTGTTTTTTTAGATATACAGATAGTCCTATTTTCAATTTCATTTCATGTTTAACATGAGCAATATGTTAAAATCAAACAAAACAATAAACAGCATTTACATGTACTTATTTATATGAAATTTCAATCAATTTTCATTGGCTACAACTAGTGGGGCTCTTCAAAGATATTAGCATTATTATTACAAAGAGTTTAAAATGTTTGAATGAATATGGCAAGTCAGTTAATTATATCATTGTTGTTTGTCAGAATTGATTTAATATTATTTTGTAACAGTTTTGTTGTGTTTAGATTTGTTTTGGATTGTTAAAATTGTTTTTAGTTAAATACTCACTGTATATATGGTACATGTATATGTATATATGATATTTTTTCCTTTCATTTATTTTTCAATCTGTTATATTAATCTTTGTTAGTATCTATAGGATGTTAATTATTTCATCAAAACCTTTTTATTGTATAATGTTACATGTATTTATTAAATTTATTGGTTTTTGTCTCACCTATGAAGCAGAGCTATACATAGCTATCACTTTACTTCAAACAGTTTTATTAAACTGTCCATGTCAAAGTTTTATAACAACACCATATCTCAAGAACTATAAGTCCTCGTTTGATGAAACTCCATTACAATACCAATGTTACAGTTATATGAACACATTTATATGCATCAGTGCAGTTGCATCCTCATCCTCTGACATGGACATTAGAATTTTCAGTTGAGTTACTGTTTGTTTTTAGATGAACTTATAGAAAGGTTGGAGTTCAAGTTTAAGTTAAGAATGTTAAGGGCAAATGTATAAGACAAACTTTATTGTTAACTCTTTTTAAAAGCAATGACTCCTGTTCATAAAATGTTATGATATGTTTTTTATCATCTTCGCTAGCCAAAGGTTACGATCCGCTATCTCTCATCTTCACCCTTGGCAGATCTAGAAGGTTTTTTGTAATTTCAACATATTAAATATCTCCCTTGAAACAATATTTATTCCGAGGAAAGAATTTTATTTTTCTTCAGATAGTTGCACAAATAGAAGATAATTCATTCCATTAACGACATATAGTTCTCTAAAGATAAAATAAAGGTAGTTTTTGTAAGATTTGATAAAAAGTGCTAATATTTTTTGCAAAAATAATAATTATTTATCACCTTTGTAAACCCAAATGTTTGTTAACACATTTTGTAAAAATGATATCAAAGCAATGTGATTAGATGCAGCTAAATTTCACTGCATCCAATCAGATGAAAGAATGTATGACCACAAAAACCTTAGAGATAGCGGATCGTAACCCTTGGCTAGCGAAGATGGTTTTTTATATGACTGCTAAGTTTTTGTTGTGTTATAAACTCTTCAAAGACATTTTCAGCCCTGTATGGGTATTGATGTAGCATGGATACATTCTGTATATTTCTTTTTTAAGTCAAGATTTGTTTAGTTTTATTAAGTCTTACAATGAATTGTTTTTGTGCAATGTTAGTTATTGTGCCATGTTTCAAAATGTTTTCAGAGTAAACCATTTCAATTCATTTTAGAATAAGCTTATATATTTTTATGCTATAACTATATTTTTAATATATACTAAAAAAAAAATATTCATGCAATTGTTTTTTTTTTCATGTTTATACCCTTTTTATATCTTTTAAATCTATTTTAATTATACAAAGATTACTTGTTTTGTTTGGGTTCTAGTGCTGCTGATGAGGAATAATTTTCCGAAATGGCCATACAGCTCATAAAAATTAATTGCAGTTGGAGCTAACATATGTGTTGTAGTCTCATGTTCATTTTCTCCATATCCTTTTTAAAATTATTTGTACCCTTAAAACTTGTTATTCTGCTCGGTTGTTACCCAAAGGGCAAAAATTACAAATTGTCATTTGCAAGCGAGTTAAAACTTTGATCCATTTACTGTTAAAACCCTCTAGTCTGTACACAGTGGCCATAATTTATGTAAGATGTTCCTAATTTAATGTTTTGTTGAAAGTATTGAATAATTTTGCATTAAAAAGTCTTTAAGAATTTAAGTTTTTTTTTTCTTCATAAGAATTTACCATAAGTAAATAATCCAGACTTTTTTGTTATGTCTTCACAGGAGAGAACATTTAAGAATCACTTAATTAAGCTGTCTGGTGTTATAATTGTTTTTCTGTCACACTTTGCATTTACATGTATTTGATATTCATCTTGTTTTACCGAATGGATTTCATGGAACTTTCTAGTAAGAACCTTTGTCAAATATTTTACCTGTGCTCCTATTATTGCATGTTGATATGTGCTTTTTTTTGGAAAAACATGGACTAGCCACTGGCATTTTAAGGTTGTCCACATAATTTTTATCACTATACTCCTTCTAGATTACTTGATGGTTATTCATGAAACTTGTAGATATGCACCTCATGGTTCTCTTCATAAAACATAAACAAAGTCATTCAATTTTCAGGGAATTCACACCATTTATCTGCTACTACTCCTAAGTTATGAGACAAAACTTTCACAGATAGATGAAAATGGATGTGGAATAAGTATAATATAGAAAATAATGAGATTATAATGAGTGGAATAAGTATAAGACACAATCTATAAAATAAACAGCAATTATTTTTTTTGGTGTACACCTCCCATGTAAGTTTCCTCAGATTCATGTTGCTTAGTAAGGCATTTGTAGTGCTTACTCATATCAAGATGTACACATGAGTCTACAATTGCAAGGATTATTGCTCTCAAAATCCATACAACAACTTTTTATCACTCCTTCAGAAAAGCCTTTTATCCTTTCTCAAGTCGATATTGGTGCTTATGTATCATGAAGACTAGCACATCAAAATTTTAAGACAGATCTTTTTGTCGGTTATCATTACATTTTTCCTTTGACGTGTGCCGCTGATACACCTTGTAGTATGAAAGTCCAGAAGTCCATCAATCTTGCCAAATTTCTCTTAAGTGGAACTACACCTAAACTGCTTGATGGATTTTGGTGAAACTTAAGTAGGAGATATGCATAAAGAAACATTGCTCTCACATATCATTCAGGAAAGATATTTTTTTTTTAATTAGTACAATATGAAGCAGGGGTATCCTTTTATAAGCCTGCTCACAGTACATGTACTCCTTGTTTATATAAAACAGATAAATTTAATTTTACTTTTCATAGACTGTTGTCTTATGGAATTTTTAAATTTGCTTTCATAAAAGTGTGCAGTAACACAAATAGCTTCATTCCATTAAATATATATTTATTATCTACCAGTCCTTCAGTTTTCAGCTAGTAATTTAGATTTAATGTACCATCCCTGTTTCAAAGCATCACTACAAACAAGATGAGTCCATGTGATGAGTCCACGTCTGGTACTTTAAGAAAGGTGTGCTGGTTATACCCATTATTTCCTCTAAAATCACTGTTCCATTGCCATTTCATCCTGTTTTTTTCTGCACTTCTAGAATATTTGAGGCTGATTGTTCGTGTTGAGTCATATTGTCAACTTATATTACAAATGTACCACCTTGGTGTTCTCAGGGCTTCCAGGCCTTCTTGTTCAAACATGGCAACTTATTTAAGTGTTTCTTCATTGTGTTGTCCTAAGGGTTTCCTTTTTTTTTTTTATACGACCGCAAAATTTTGCGATGGTATTATGTTATGGCGATGTCGATAACGTCGTCTGTAGACACTTTGGTTTCCGTGCCATAACTTTAGTTGTAGTAAACCAATTGTTATAAAACTTTGATATGATGTTTATAACCACTAAACAAGGAAGGTTGGTATTGTATTTAGGGTATGTGGCCCCTACCGTTTTAGAAAAAAGGGCCAAAAAGGGCTTAAATAGGTGTATTGACAAAACTGTTGTAGAATGTTTGTTATTCATTCGATTTTGAAAATGCTTTTTTTATTGAATTCCTCATTAAATTATGTAATCTTACTGTGTCAATGATTTTGATATTTATTGTACCGTTACATTGGTACAAGGGGTCAAAAAGGGGCCACACCCCAAAAATCGACTTTTTACTTGTGGTCCGATTTTCAAAAAAAATTTTTCATTGGAATCCTTGTGAAAATCCCTGCCTGCGTTTTTCAATCAGATTTCCAATATCTCTTACCATTTTTGAGAAGTTAGGGGTCGAAGGGGCAAAAAACGTAATTATTTAAAAGATTGTTATACACAAAAAAAAAAAATTCTAGTGGGCCAGCCAATTGTTATGATGTTTCAATATGAGGATTATATCCAGAAAAAAAGTTGGTATTGTATTTAGGGTTTTTGGCCCCTACGATTTTAGAAAAAAAAGTCAAAAGGGGCTTAAATGGGTGTATCAACAAAACTATTGTAGTATGTTTATTATTCATTCAATTTTGAATTTTTTTTTTTGAATTGCTCATTAAATTCTGTCAACTAGATGTGTCAATGGTTTTGATATTATATTTCACGGTTAAATTGCTACAGGGGGGCAAAGACAGGCCACGGCCATAAACTCATAAAATCCTATGAAATCCCTGCCTGTATTTTTCAGTCAGATTTGCAATATCTCTTACTGTTTTAGAGAAATTAGGGGTCAGAGGGCCAAACATATCAATTAATATATTAACAATTTCAATTTGATGTTGATATAGATATATATGAATGTGTCAAATATGCATTTTAAAGTCCACCACAGGATGCATGTGTCAAAAAGCTTTATAAGTCCACCATGGGCTGCATGTGACCAAAGCAATAGACTATCCATATTGGGCCTCCAACGTACAGGGTTTAATTTGTTGCGGTCGTATCATGCTGCGCTTGGCGTAGCTTTTTATTGTGTATTTGTTTTTTTTGTGGTAGAATAAAGCTTCAGTTTATATTTTTTTTTGCTTCTCTTAAATGTATACATGCGTTTCAGTATTTTGTTAACTTTTGGTACTCCCATGTTCCTGATGGGTTTGGAGTTTGAGCTTCTGATACTTAGACAATGCATAAGTTATACCTGAGGTAGATATTGAGTGTGTACAAAACCAGCATGATATCTACCATGTAGAAGTAGCATTTAAATGAACAAGAACAGAATTCCTGGGTCTCCCAAAAAGTGGCAAAAAAGTTGGCTTGTTTAACAAACCAGAGACCTGAAAATGCATCCTACCCTATGAGACCCTTACCTGAAGCTGCATACCAAATATCAAGAGCCAACAAATAATAGTACCAGAGAAATCTGTTACGACAAGAACAGAATTCCTGGGTCCCCCGCCGAGCGGCAAAAATTCCAAGTCTGCTTGCTAAGCAGGAAATAGGTAAGAGACATGCAGAGCTGGAAATGCATCCCACCATATGGGACCCTACCTGAAGCTGCATACTAAATATCAACAGCCTTGGATTAATAGTAGCTGAGAGATCTGTTGCGAAACAAGGTCTGTGTCTTTTTTTATGGTCAAAGTCCTATAACTCTTACAAAAATTATTGAAAAGTGATGATTTTCAAACTTGACCAAGGTATTAGTGATATAAACATTAAGTATAAATTTCATGAAAATCTGTCAGCATCTGTAAGGATAAGAGAGCTTTCAAGGTCTGTTCTACCAAAAAACAGTCTTTTTTATGGTTTAAGTCCCATAACTCCTAAAAAAATTATCGAAAAATGCTGATTTTCGAACTTAACCGAAGTGTAAGTGATATAAACATTTAGTATATATTTCATGAAAATCCATCAACATCTGTTAGGATGAGAGCGCTTGCAAGGTCTGTTTTACCAAAAAACAGTCTTTTTAGCTCACCTGGCCAAAGGCCATGTGAGCTTATGCCATCACTATGCGTCCGTCGGCATCCGTCGTCGTCCGTCGTCTGTCGTTGTCCGTTAACAATTTCAAAAATCTTCTCCTCTGAAACCACCATACCAATTTAACTGAAACTTTGCAGGAATGGTATATGATATGTTGGCAACAAACGATCCTCATTTTAAAATGATTCGATAAAAAACATGGCCACTGTTACTAAAAATAGAACATAGGGTAAAACCACTTAAAATGGCTTATAACTCAGCAACCGTAACAGATAGAAAAAATCTGAAGGATCTTAATCTCTTCAGAATCAAAAGCTCTACAAAAGTCTCCATTGGGTCAAAGTTGTCAGATGAATCCTTACAGGGGTTATGGCCATTTAAAGGTCAAAAGTAGCCTTTTTTTCATGTTTTTGCCCTATAGAATGAAAACTATTGCAGATAGAGAAAAGCTGTTGCTTGCTTAAATGTTCAGCTCATTTAGCTCTACAAAAGTCTCCATAGGGTCAAAGTTGTCAGATGACCCCTTAAAGGGGTTATAGCCCCTTAAAGGGGAAAAATAGTGTTTTTGGCCTATAGAATGAAAACTATTGCAGATAGAGAAAAGCTGTTGCTTGCTTAAATGTTCAGCTCATTAAGCTCTACAAAATTCTCCATAGGGTCAAAGTTGTCAGATGACCCCTTATAGGTGTTACAGCCCCTTAAAAGCAAAAAATAGTGTTTTTGGCCTATAGAATGAAAACTATTGCAGATAGAGAAAAGTTGTTGCTTGCCTAAATGTTCAGCTCATTTAGCTCTACAAAAGTTGTCATAGGGTTGAAGTTGTCAGATGACCCCTAATAGGGGTTACTGCCCCTTAAATGCGAAAAATAGTGTTTTTGTCCTATAGAATGAAAACTATTGCAGATAGAGAAAAGCTGTTGCTTGCTTAAATGTTCAGCTCATTTAGCTCTACAAAAGTCTTTTATAGGGTCAAAGTTGTCAGATGACCCCTTAGAGGGGTTACAGCCCCTTAAAGGCAAAAAATAGTGGTTTTTGGCTAAAGTATGAAAACTATTGCAGATATCGAAAAGCTGTTGCTTGCTTAAATGTTCAGCTCATTTAGCTGTACTAAAGCTCATATGGTCATAGCTGTCAGATGACCCCTTATAGGGATAACAGCCCCTAAATAAACATCTTTTCATTTTTTTGCTTATATAATGAAAACTATATCAGATAAAGAAAAGTGGTTGCTACCTTTAATGTTCACTTAGTACAAGTCTCTACAGAGTCAAACTGTTCAGACGGCCCTTAAAATAACATTTTGCACGTTTTTGGCCTACAGAATGAAAACTATTGCTGTAAGAGAACAGCTGTTGCTTGCATAAATGTTCAGCTTATTCAGCTCTAGGAAGTTCTTCATAGGGTTGACATCAAGGCCAGGTAAGAGATTCAGGCTCCTGGGAGCCTCTTGTTTATGGTCAAAGTCCCATGAACTCCTACAAAAATTATCAAAAAATGCTGATTTTCGAACTTGACCAAGGTATTAGTGATATAAACATTTGGTATAAATTTCATGAAAATCTGACAAATTTGTAGCCTTGAGAGCATTTACAAAAAGTGTGACGGACGGACGCCCGGCATTTCTATGTCCTCCCTGCCGGCTGTTGCGGCGGGGGACAAAAAGTGTGATGCTTGACAGACAGTAGCATGCACCCACACACACATGGACCGAGACCTGCGTTTCTGTGAGAAATAAAGAAACAATGACATCTAGCTGAACCTTAGTTTATTCATTTCCTGTTCTTGGAATACAACAAGTATTTACAGATTCTATCACATTGAACTAACAATTCATATACTGACTTAGATCATTAATAGATTTTTTGCAATGATTATCTTCAATAATAAAAATTTGACATACATTTACATACATGTGACATTTATGAACAAAACATACTTCACAGAAATATCATAAATTTAAAGTACTCCACAGAAACATATTGAAGAGATTTCAAATAATTGGGAATCCCTGTAAAAAATTCTGCAACAAACAGCGTTGAGCTTATGTTTTGTAATTTTTTCTTAACCCTGTATTGAAACAAATATTTCTGATCTTTTCATGTCTAAATGTATAGTTTTTTTATCAATGCAACCTTTTATAATGTACCTTCTATTTGACAAAGATTGTAGATTTAAGTAATACACTTGACAACAATGACTAAGACATACCTATGGTGTACATGATTCTTTCCAGAAGTCATGATGAATTAGAATAATATATATTATCAATTAGTTATGCAAGGACTGGTTTCTGTTCTTATATTTATGAAGTCAAGAAAATTATTTATTCCTTATTTCATCAGTAAACCATATGAATAACATTGAAATAATAAATAATGATTTTTGGAATGCTTAATAAAACTAGAATGGTGGTCTTCCATGGAAGATGTAGACGTATGTCACCTGCGTCTTAAAATATTTGGTAAACAGGAAGTAGATAAATTACAGGCATAAAATCGCTTCACACCATATAGTACTATAAAAAGGAAAGTTCATGTCATGCCAAATATCAAGAGGTTGTGACATGTGGTTGTCTGGAAAATGTGACCAAAATGTTTATGATGCTGCAGAACAACAATGACGCAGGACGACTCAAGACAATGAATAGTGTCAAATTAACCCCTATATGTCGCTTTGCAACATGTTGCAGGGGATATAATCAATCTCTAAATACAAGATAAATCATGCTTAACAGTTTGCATAATTAGTGATTTTTTTAAAATAGGAAATGCATAACTAAAAATTTGTTATCTACAAAACAAATCTGAATAAACAATCAACAACTTTTTACTTAGGTCAGTTATTAATATAAAGGAAATATATTAAAAAATTGAAATGTTTTTCATAAATATGTATAGACCTAAGTGATTCATTAATTGTGTTTTAACAAGAGATATCAATATTTTAATAGGTACATTTTCTCCTAAATGGCATTAAATATGGTAATAATTTATGCAAGTTATCTTAAACTAGCAAAGTTAACTAGTTTCCTTATTTTAAATTTATCCATGCAGTATTCCACTGCCATTTATACATGTAAAATAATCCATTTTACCCTAGCACTTCTATTGCTACTGTATTAAATAAATTTCTCCAATCAAACATTTTAAGTTGAAAAGTTTAAACAGATAACAGTTTGACTCTATATTTGTCCAACATTTATGATTCTGGTCATGTATCTTCTAGTCCCCCAAGGATGTATTGCAGCAGATCTGTCTAGAATATAGGTATATAGCTGTCTATTTTGGCTCTGTGTTGCTGGGCCACACATTCTGCTATCCAGATGATGTTACGGTTCTCCTGTTCTTTTAGTTTTACATAGGAATAAAACACACCGAAATGGAACTGCTGCATGAATGCATTTTTCATCAGCTTGACCTGAAATAAAATGTAATCAATTATTAACATGAACATATTCTAGGTCCCCTGCCTGTTGAGTGGGAAAATCTAAGTCAGTTCTTTAAACAGGAATTAGGTGAAAGACAGGTCTGAAAACGCATCCCATCATATGGGACCCCCTATCTGAAGCTGCATACCAAATATCAAAATCGTACAATGAATAGTTGGTGAGAAAACTGTTACGAAACAAGAGGCTCCCAGGAGCCTGAATCGCTCACCTTACATATGTGCCTGAAGTAAAGGTTATAAGGCAAAATCTATTTAACGTTGAAAGGGTCATAAGATTAATAAGGGGGTCATCTGACAAATTGGTGGATCTAAAGGTGCTGATCACTTTTGTTCTCAATCAAAATCTAAAAATCTGTCACCCTTTTTGAGTTATTTGCAAAAAAATGCAGTTTAACCTTACCGGGGTATGTTCTATTTTTAGCCACAGCGGCCATGTTTTACAACCAATCAAAAATCCCCACAACAGTTCTATACACCTAATAATAATAACAATAATACCAAGTCTGGTTCCATTTGGACTTGGGGTGTCAGAGGAGTTAACATTTTCAATATAAGGAAATGCAGTTAAAATGCTCAATTTTGACGTTCCAAGGGCAATAACTCCTCAAAGGAAAGGTCCTACAACGTTGACCCTGTTACAAATTTTGTAGATCTTGATGCGCTTAACAATATGCAATTTAAATTTCTCAAATATCTTGTATAGTTTTCAAGATATTGAGCTAAACAGGTGCAAAATTTGCAAAAAATCCACAAAAAGGGCAATAACTCCTACATGGGTTGTTGGATTTTCCTCAAAATTTCAGAGCTGGTAGATCTTGAGGTGCTGATCACTTTTGTTACCAACCAAATTTTGAAATCTGTCACCGTTTTAGAGTTATTTGCAAAAAACTGCCATTTACCCCTATGTTCTATTTTTAGCCACAGCGGCCATGTTTTACGACCAATCAAAAATCCCCACATCAGTTCTATACACCTAATGCTAATAAACAACTATACCAAGTTTGGTTCCATTTGGACTTAAAGTGTCAGAGGAGTTAACGTTTTCAATGTAATGAGGAAATGCTGTTAAAATGCTAAATTTTGACGTTCTAAGGGCAATAACTCCTAAAAGGAAAGGTCCTACAACGTTGACCCTATTACATATTTTGTAGATCTTGATGTGCTTAACAATATGCAATTTAAATTTCTCAAATATCTAGTATAGTTTTCAAGATATTGAGCTAAACAGGTGCAAAATTTGCAAAAAATCCACACAAGAGGCTCCCAAGAGCCTGAATCGCTCACCTGAACTACACAGATACATATATTTGTAGATATTATTGTGCTTAACCATATGTGATTTGAATTTATGAAATATCTTGGTTAGTTTTCGAGATATTGGGCTTAATAAGTGCAAATTTGGCAAACATTAGGAAAAAGAACAATAACTCCCACATCAGCAGACACATCTTTTCAGAAATTTCAGGACAGGTAGATCTTAATATGCTGATCACTTTTGATTCCTGCACAATTTTGATATCTGAAACCAGTTTTGAGTTATTAGCAAAAAAATGAAATTTGCCCCTATGTTCTATTTTTAGCCATCTTGGCCATGTTTTTTTACGAATCAAAAATCTGAACAATAGAGTTGTAGCATATAAGCTATCAAACAGTGTGCCATGTTAAGATGCAGTTGGTCTTACCGTTTCAGACAAGTCAGGGGAAAAGTAATGAACAATGGTAAATATTGACGCTTTAAGGGCCATAACTCCTAAAAGAAATGGTTCTACAGCTTTGACCTAATTACATGAATTGTAGATCTTGATGTGCTTAATCATATGCAATTTGAATTTTTGAAATATCTTGTATAGTTTTCAAGATATATGGCTAAATAAGTGAAAAATTTTGAAAAAATCCAGAAAAAGGGCAATAACTCCAATGTCGTTTGTTGGATCTTCTTGAAAATTTCAGAGCAGGTAGATCTTGAGATGCTGATCACTTTTGTCTTCCATCAGAAATTTGATATCTATTACCGTTTTTGAGTTATTTGCAAAAAAATTTAATTTGACCCCTATGTTCTATTTTAAGCAATGAAGGCCATATTTTTTGACGAATCAAAAATCCGAACAATAGAATTGTAGCATTAATGCTATTAAACAACTGTGCCAAGTTTGGTTGAAGTTGGATGTATGGTGTCAGACAAGTTAATCTTTGAAATTCAGGGTAAAAGTAATGAAAAATGGTAAATTTTGACGCTTTAAGGGCCATAACTCCTAAAAGAAATGGTTTTACAGCTTTGACCTAATTACATGAAATGTAGATCTTGATGTGCTTAATCATATGCAATTTGAATTTTTAAAATATCTTGTATAGTTTTCAAGATAGAGGGCTAAATAAGTGCAAAATTTTGAAAAAATCCAGAAAAAGGGCAATAACTCCTACATCGGTTGTTGGATCTTTTTGAAAATTTCTGAGCAGGTAGATCTTGAGGTGCTGATCACTTTTACCCTATGCAAGAATTTTGATATCTGTTACCGTTTTTGAGTTATTTGCAAAAAACTGTAATTTGACCCCTATGTTCTATTTTTAGCCATGGCGGCCATGTTTTTTTTCGAATCAAAAATCCGAACGAGAGTTTTGTACACATAATGCCACTAAACAACTATACCAAGTTTGGTTGCAATTGGACTAATGGTGTTGGACAAGTTAACCTTTGAAAAATTGTTTACAGACGACGACGACAGACGACGACGACGACGACGACGACGGACGCCAAGTGATGGTAAAAGCTCACATGGACCTTCGGTCCAGGTGAGCTAAAAATAGTGCGACCGACGGACGCCCGGCATTTTCTGTCCCCGCTCCGCGTTGCGGCTGGATACAACAAAAGTTCAGAGAAAAATTAGCTGGATTTCTTTAAAAGGAAGTAGGTGAGTGACAAATCTGAATTTGAGTTCCACAATATGGTTCCTCTTCTAATGTTGCATACCAAATATTGAGAGGCTGTGATAAGTAGTTGCTGAGAAAAATGTTACAATAATATTTTCACTGTCCCACTCATGGTAGTATAGGCTTTTAAAATTGTGTATTTTACAATAGGTAGGTCTCTGTTCCTTTCTACATTTTGTATAAAGAAAAACAATGAGAAGATTTAATTAAGATTCATTTTAGAATGCAAACATTGAAGGGAAGTCGGATGCTTATACTCAAATTCAGAATAGTGGTACCTTTATCGTGACACCAACAGGTTTGACAATTTGTCATAAGAGAAGAAAGAGGTTTAATATTAGGTCAGTGAAGTTGGTCAGCCATGAAACACCTGTTGAAGCATAACTCATAAAAAGAATATCAATTCAGGTAGAAATTTAAATGGATCTAACTGACCATTTGATCAGTAATTATTGGACAGGTGAGACCATTTAAATTTCTACCTGAATTGATATGCTTCATAATTTAATACTAACAACAGGTGCTTCATGGCTCACCAACTTCACTGACCTAATATTAAACCTCTTTTTTCTCTTAAGACACCTAATTGGCAAACCTGTTGGTGTCATTTAAATTCAATTGAAAAAGGTACCACTATTCTGAATTTGAGTATAATTACCAGAGGAAGAAGAAAAAGAAAAGGTCCTGTTTTACTATTTAATATCCAATATTTACCACAGTTCTGTGTTTATCTCAATATAAATGAGTTAGATTTTTGTAGGAACAACAGAAGATAAAAAAAAAATAAAGTATAGTCTGAGACTCACTCTGGTAAGTCAGGTAATTTCTGTGTATCGTTTACTCTATTTGGTTTTTAACATCTTTATCATACTGTAATCACTAGATTTATTCATCCATCCTTCTATCCATTGTGTCCAACTTTTTGGCAGTAATCATTTGACTAATCTCCTTATTTTAAATCAAAAGTGGCTAAAAATAGCTTGTCTAGGAGATTTACTATGGAAAATCTGCCATTTTTTACATTGGTAAAGGCCACAAAATCGTTGCATATGGCATTCAAATAAGGGAACAAATCTGAGGAGTTTAAAAAATCTTAGATACCAAGATGGCAGATTTCCAATGGGAAATCTCCTTAAGGATTTTATTTTCAGAAAATAACACAGTAAAACACGGTAATTAGTCGAATTATTGCCGCCAAAAAAGTTAAAACAAAATGATCTAAGAAAGGAGAAATAACTCAGGTGATTATTCATGTAGTAAGCAGTTAAAAAATAAATATAGTAAACAATTTGCAGAAATAACCTGACTTATACAGTAAAACCAGTGCATACAGAAGAATCGACCAACTGAAAACCTGTCTAAGCCAAATTTGTTTCTCTGTCCCATTTTTAAAAGGAATTTTTATAAAATTTGCTGTAAATCTACCTCATGTTCAAAGAATCTGTCCTCCAATGTTTTATCTCCTGGGTTGGTTCCTGCTCCCTCAAATAACTCTTTGTATTCCTGCAACGAAAATTATTTCTCATTAAGATTTTCAATAAAATAAGTTCACATGTTAAATATGTTATTAACTGTTATTCCTTTATAAACAAGCATTCTGAGAGTATTGCAAAACAATACATAGTCCCCTACCGGCCTCATATTTCAGTCACTGGTAACAATTTGTCAAACAAATGAATACCTTAACTTGATCAGTTTATTATCTACAAGGAACAATAAAAAAGTGTAGAAAATAAAATTGCAATGGATTTTCTAACTTCAAAGTGCCATAACTCCCATAAAAATTTGTGGACCGGCAGGAAACTCTAATTTTATCTGTAACTCATCATGGAAAACTCACATACCAAAAATCAGTTCATTATCTATAAGTGTTAGAAAAAAGTGCTGAAAACTGATATTTTATTGAATTTTCAAAGTTCAAAGGGCCATAACTCCCATAAAAATTTGTGGACCGGCATGAAACTCAAACTTGATCTGTAACTCATCAAGGTAAACTCACATACCAAAAATCAGTTCATTATCTATAAGCGTTTAGAAAAAAAGTGCGGAAAACTGAAATTTTAGTGAATTTTCAAAGTTCAAAGGGCCATAACTCCCATAAAAATTTGCGGACCGGCACGAAACTCAAACTTGATCTGTAACTCATCAAGGTAAACTCACATACCAAAAATCAGTTCATTATCTATAAGCGTTTAGAAAAAAAGTGCGGAAAACTGAAATTTTAGTGAATTTTCAAAGTTCAAAGGGCCATAACTCCCATAAAAATTTGCGGACCGGCACGAAACTCAAACTTGATCTGTAACTCATCAAGGTAAACTCACATACCAAAAATCAGTTCATTATCTATAAGCGTTTAGAAAAAAAGTGTGGAAAACTGAGGCGTGACAGACGGACAGACAGACGGACAGACAGACAGACGGACAGAGCGCAAACCTATAGTCCCCTTCGGCTTTCGCCGGTAGGGGACTAAAAATTGAAAGTGATAAAGCATAAAAAATTCTATAAAAGAAAAAGAAATATATTTCTTGAATACCAGCTTTATATAAAAAGGGAAATAACTCTTGTAAATAAATTTTGTAAATGTAATACAAATATTTTAAAATCATAAATAATCTTTCATATTCCTCAAATATATAAAAAGGTTTTTATTGGCATGTCAAAAAGAACCTGAAACCAAAACCAAGTTTCTTTTATTTACACAAGGTGAATAACCTACATCATATATTCAGATCCAAAGAATTTTATACGGGTAGTTTACATTAAATATTTTATACAGAAACGATACAAGAGCCAGACATGTTTCATGCTCCGAATAAATCGACCTGGTTTGACATGCAGTTTTCATTTGAAAGATAATTATTTAAACTGTTTATTGCCACCATTTTGTGGCTTTTGTTTTTGGATAGAACTTACAGCATAATAGTCAGCTACGGCTCTGACTTGGTTGTAATCGTCAGCCTGAGCTAGACTGGCCAGTCCTGCTGGGTATAGTTTACCACAGTGGGGGTATACTTACAGCATAACAGTCAGCTACAGCTCTGACTTGGTCGTAATCGTCAGCCTGAGCTAGTCTGGCCAGTCCTGCTGGGTATAGTTTACCACAGTGGGGGTATACTTACAGCATAACAGTCAGCTACGGCTCTGACTTGGTCGTAATCGTCAGCCTGAGCTAGTCTGGCCAGTCCTGCTGGGTATAGTTTACCACAGTGGGGGTATACTTACAGCATAACAGTCAGCTACGGCTCTGACTTGGTCGTAATCGTCAGCCTGAGCTAGTCTGGCCAGTCCTGCTGGGTATAGTTTACCACAGTGGAGGTATACTTACAGCATAACAGTCAGCTACAGCTCTGACTTGGTCGTAATCGTCAGCCTGAGCTAGTCTGGCCAGTCCTGCTGGGTATAGTTTACCACAGTGGGGGTATACTTACAGCATAACAGTCAGCTACAGCTCTGACTTGGTTGTAATCGTCAGCCTGAGCTAGTCTGGCCAGTCCTGCTGGGTATAGTTTACCACAGTGGGGGTATACTTACAGCATAACAGTCAGCTACAGCTCTGACTTGGTCGTAATCATCAGCCTGAGCTAGTCTGGCCAGTCCTGCTGGGTATAGTTTACCACAGTGGGGGTATACTTACAGCATAACAGTCAGCTACAGCTCTGACTTGGTCGTAATCGTCAGCCTGAGCTAGTCTGGCCAGTCCTGCTGGGTATAGTTTACCACAGTGGGGGTATACTTACAGCATAACAGTCAGCTACAGCTCTGACTTGGTCGTAATCGTCAGCCTGAGCTAGTCTGGCCAGTCCTGCTGGGTATAGTTTACCACAGTGGGGGTATACTTACAGCATAACAGTCAGCTACAGCTCTGACTTGGTCGAAATCGTCAGCCTGAGCTAGTCTGGCCAGTCCTGCTGGGTATAGTTTACCACAGTGGGGGTATACTTACAGCATAACAGTCAGCTACAGCTCTGACTTGGTCGTAATCATCAGCCTGAGCTAGTCTGACCAGTCCTGCTGGGTATAGTTTACCACAGTGGGCGTATACTTACAGCATAACAGTCAGCTACAGCTCTGACTTGGTCGTAATCGTCAGCCTGAGCTAGTCTGGCCAGTCCTGCTGGGTATAGTTTACCACAGTGGGCGTATACTTACAGCATAACAGTCAGCTACAGCTCTGACTTGGTTGTAATCGTCAGCCTGAGCTAGTCTGGCCAGTCCTGCTGGGTATAGTTTACCACAGTGGGGGTATACTTACAGCATAACAGTCAGCTACAGCTCTGACTTGGTCGTAATCGTCAGCCTGAGCTAGTCTGGCCAGTCCTGCTGGGTATAGTTTACCACAGTGGGGGTATACTTACAGCATAACAGTCAGCTACAGCTCTGACTTGGTCATAATCGTCAGCCTGAGCTAGTCTGGCCAGTCCTGCTGGGTATAGTTTACCACAGTGGGGGTATACTTACAGCATAACAGTCAGCTACAGCTCTGACTTGGTCGTAATCGTCAGCCTGAGCTAGTCTGGCCAGTCCTGCTGGGTATAGTTTACCACAGTGGGGGTATACTTACAGCATAACAGTCAGCTACAGCTCTGACTTGGTCATAATCGTCAGCCTGAGCTAGACTGGCCAGTCCTGCTGGGTATAGTTTACCACAGTGGGGGTATACTTACAGCATAACAGTCAGCTACAGCTCTGACTTGGTCGTAATCGTCAGCCTGAGCTAGTCTGGCCAGTCCTGCTGGGTATAGTTTACCACAGTGAGGGTATACTTACAGCATAACAGTCAGCTACAGCTCTGACTTGGTCGTAATCGTCAGCCTGAGCTAGTCTGGCCAGTCCTGCTGGGTATAGTTTACCACAGTGGGGATATAACTTTGATCTGTCATCCTTTGTCAGTTCAGTTCCAAAAGAGTTGATCGTTATAATGAAGGCTCGTCTGTCAGCTTCGAACTGTCAAAATAAAACAAGATTATTTCATTTACATATAGTAACAAAACTTTGTCAATGCAAATAGTAATATCAACTTTATTAAAAAACAAACATTCAATAAACATTTCAAAAGTAATCTGAATACCATTAATTTTTAAAGCAAATAACTTTTTTAGGGTTTTTAGATCATATTTGGAAAAACAGATTAACACTATGGTTCACTAAGAATTAACTCGCACCTCAAATTATTTCCCTTTTCTATTACCAGAGCACAGTTTTATTGCTGTTAAAGAATTACTCAAAATCTATAGCTTCTTGCCAACCTCATAATATCATATCCCAACATTTTATTCAACTCAAATTTGCTGAAAAATTTTGAGTTATTGTATGGAAACTGACATATTGGTGCCCGCCAGCCCAAAGCAACATAACTTTGTTCCAACTTAGCTAAAAATTAGAACAACTACTTGAATTAGATTTGACTTAATTGCAATGAAAATTTTTGCCCAGGGAGAACTTACTGCTAAAGCTTCACACATGACTTCCATTGTTGCTCCTCCTGTTTCCTGACAAAAAGCATAGAAATCTTCCAGGTATGCCTGTAAATATAAACATAGAGATACCAACAAAAATGACCTGACAAAAGGCATAGAAATCTTCCAGGTATGCCTGTAAATATAAAGATAGAGATACCAACAAAAATGACCTGACAAAAGGCATAGAAATCTTCCAGGTATGCCTGTAAATATAAACATAGAGATACCAACAAAAATGACCTGACAAAAGGCATAGAAATCTTCCAGGTATGCCTGTAAATATAAACATAGAGATACCAATAAAGATGACCTGACAAAAGGCATAGAAATCCTCCAGGTATGCCTGTAAATATAAACATAGAGATACCAACAAAAATGACCTGACAAAAGGCATAGAAATCTTCCAGGTATGCCTGTAAATATAAACATAGAGATACCAACAAAGATGACCTGACAAAAGGCATAGAAATCTTCCAGGTATGCCTGTAAATATAAACATAGAGATACCAACAAAGATGACCTGACAAAAGGCATAGAAATCTTCCAGGTATGCCTGTAAATATAAACATAGAGATACCAATAAAGATGACCTGACAAAAGGCATAGAAATCTTCCAGGTATGCCTGTAAATATAAACATAGAGATACCAACAAAAATGACCTGACAAAAGGCATAGAAATCCTCCAGGTATGCCTGTAAATATAAACATAGAGATACCAATAAAGATGACCTGACAAAAGGCATAGAAATCCTCCAGGTATGCCTGTAAATATAAACATAGAGATACCAACAAAAATGACCTGAAAAAAGGCATAGAAATCTTCCAGGTATGCCTGTAAATATAAACATAGAGATACCAATAAAGATGACCTGACAAAAGGCATAGAAATCTTCCAGGTATGCCTGTAAATATAATCATAGAGATACCAACAAAAATGACCTGACAAAAGGCATAGAAATCTTCCAGGTATGCCTGTAAATATAAACATAGAGATACCAATAAAATGACCTGAAAAAAGGCATAGAAATCTTCCAGGTATGCCTGTAAATATAAACATAGAGATACCAATAAAAATGACCTGACAAAAGGCATAGAAATCCTCCAGGTATGCCTGTAAATATAAAGATAGAGATACCAACAAAAATGACCTGACAAAAGGCATAGAAATCTTCCAGGTATGCCTGTAAATATAAACATAGAGATACCAACAAAAATGACCTGACAAAAGGCATAGAAATCTTCCAGGTATGCCTGTAAATATAAACATAGAGATACCAATAAAGATGACCTGACAAAAGGCATAGAAATCCTCCAGGTATGCCTGTAAATATAAACATAGAGATACCAACAAAAATGACCTGACAAAAGGCATAGAAATCTTCCAGGTATGCCTGTAAATATAAACATAGAGATACCAACAAAGATGACCTGACAAAAGGCATAGAAATCTTCCAGGTATGCCTGTAAATATAAACATAGAGATACCAACAAAGATGACCTGACAAAAGGCATAGAAATCTTCCAGGTATGCCTGTAAATATAAACATAGAGATACCAATAAAGATGACCTGACAAAAGGCATAGAAATCTTCCAGGTATGCCTGTAAATATAAACATAGAGATACCAACAAAAATGACCTGACAAAAGGCATAGAAATCCTCCAGGTATGCCTGTAAATATAAACATAGAGATACCAATAAAGATGACCTGACAAAAGGCATAGAAATCCTCCAGGTATGCCTGTAAATATAAACATAGAGATACCAACAAAAATGACCTGAAAAAAGGCATAGAAATCTTCCAGGTATGCCTGTAAATATAAACATAGAGATACCAATAAAGATGACCTGACAAAAGGCATAGAAATCTTCCAGGTATGCCTGTAAATATAATCATAGAGATACCAACAAAAATGACCTGACAAAAGGCATAGAAATCTTCCAGGTATGCCTGTAAATATAAACATAGAGATACCAATAAAATGACCTGAAAAAAGGCATAGAAATCTTCCAGGTATGCCTGTAAATATAAACATAGAGATACCAATAAAAATGACCTGACAAAAGGCATAGAAATCCTCCAGGTATGCCTGTAAATATAAACATAGAGATACCAATACAAGAGGCTCCCAGGAGCCTGAATCGCTCACCTGGTCTTGATGTTGACCCTATACTTTTGTAGAGCTAAATGAGCTGAACATTTAAGCAAGCAACAGCTTTTCTCTACCTGCAATAGTTTTCATTCTATAGGCCAAAAACACCATTTTTCACCTATAACCCCTATAAGGAGTCATCTGACAACTTCGACCCTATGGAGACTTTTGTAGAGCTAAATGAGCTGAACATTTAAGCAAGCAACAGCTAATCTCTATGTGCAATAGTTTTCATTCTGTAGGCCAAAAACATGAAAAAATGCCATTTTTCAGGGGCCGTAACCCCTATAAGGGGTTATCTGACAACTTCGATCCTATGGAGACTTTCGTAGAGCTAAATGAGCTAAACATTTAAGCAAGCAACAGCTAATCTCTATCTGCAATAGTTTTCATTCTGTAGGCCAAAAACATGAAAAATGGCTTTTTCACCTTTAAGGGGCTGTAACCCCTATAAGGGGTCATCTGACAACTTCGACCCTATGGAGACTTTTGTAGAGTTAAATGAGCTGAACATTTAAGCAAGCAACAGCTAATCTCTATCTGCAATAGTTTTCATTCTGTAGGCCAAAAACATGAAAAATTGCTATTTTTCAGGGGCCGTAACCCCTATAAGGAGTCATCTGACAACTTCGACTCTATGGAAAATTTTGTAGAGCTAAATGAGCTGAACATTTAAGCAAGCAACAGCTAATCTCTATCTGCAATAGTTTTCATTCTGTAGGACAAAAACATGAAAAATGGCTTTTTCACCTTTAAGGGGCTGTAACCCCTATAAGGGGTCATCTGACAACTTCGACCCTATGGAGACTTTTGTAGAGTTAAATGAGCTGAACATTAAAGCAAGCAACAGCTAATCTCTATCTGCAATAGTTTTCATTCTGTAGGCCAAAAACATGAAAAATTGCTATTTTTCAGGGGCCGTAACCCCTATAAGGAGTCATCTGACAACTTCGACTCTATGGAAAATTTTGTAGAGCTAAATGAGCTGAACATTTAAGCAAGCAACAGCTAATCTCTATCTGCAATAGTTTTCATTCTGTAGGACAAAAACATGAAAAATCGCTATTTTTCAGGGGCCGTAACCCCTATAAGGGGTCATCTGACAACTTCGACCCTATGGAGAATTTTGTAGAGCTCAATGAGCTGAACATTTAAGCAAGCAACAGCTAATCTCTATGTGCAATAGTTTTCATTCTGTAGGCCAAAAACATGAAAAAATGCCATTTTTCAGGGGCCGTAACCCCTATAAGGGGTTATCTGACAACTTCGATCCTATGGAGACTTTCGTAGAGCTAAATGAGCTTAACCTTTAAGCAAGCAACAGCTAATCTCTATCTGCAATAGTTTTCATTCTGTAGGCCAAAAACATGAAAAATGGCTATTTTTCACCTTTAAGGGGCTGTAACCCCTATAAGGGGTCATCTGACAACTTCGACCCTATGGAGACTTTTGTAGAGTTAAATGAGCTGAACATTTAAGCAAGCAACAGCTAATCTCTATCTGCAATAGTTTTCATTCTGTAGGCCAAAAACATGAAAAAATGCTATTTTTCACCTTCAAGGGGCCGTAACCCCTATAAGGGGTCATCTGACAACTTTGACCAAATGGAGACTTTTGTAGAGCTTTTGATGCTGAATCAGTAGCGTGGCCTCAGATTTCCTCTATCTCTTATACTTTTTGATTTATAAGCCAAAAACAGTAGTCTGACCCCCCTAGTCTATTTTTAGTAACGGCGGCCATGTTTTTTAACGGATTAAAAATCAAAACACAAGTTTGGTGCAGGACACCCTAAGGATCATTCATACCAAGTTTCATTAAATTCTGTTTGGTAGTTTCAGAGGAGAAGATTTTTGAAAAATTGTTAACAGACGACGACGACAGACGACGACGACGACGACGGACGCCAAGTGATGGTAATAGCTCACCTGGACCTTCGGTCCAGGTGAGCTAAAAAATGACCTGACAAAAGGCATAGAAATCTTCCAGGTATGCCTGTAAATATAAACATAGAGATACCAACAAAAATGACCTGACAAAAGGCATAGAAATCTTCCAGGTATGCCTGTAAATATAAACATAGATACCAACAAAAATGACCTGACAAAAGGCATAGAAATCTTCCAGGTATGCCTGTAAATATAAACATAGAGATACCAATAAAAATGACCTGACAAAAGGCATAGAAATCCTCCAGGTATGCCTGTAAATATAAACATAGAGATACCAATAAAAATGACCTGACAAAAGGCATAGAAATCTTCCAGGTATGCCTGTAAATATAAACATAGAGATACCAACAAAAATGACCTGACAAAAGGCATAGAAATCTTCCAGGTATGCCTGTAAATATAAACATAGAGATACCAACAAAAATGACCTGACAAAAGGCATAGAAATCTTCCAGGTATGCCTGTAAATATAAACATAGAGATACCAACAAAAATGACCTGACCAAAGGCATAGAAATCTTCCAGGTATGCCTGTAAATATAAACATGCAGATACTAATAGAAATGACCTGACAAAAGGCATAGAAATCCTCCAGGTATGCCTGTAAATATAAACATAAAGATACCAAAAAAGATGACCTGACAAAAGGCATAGAAATCCTCCAGGTATGCCTGTAAATATAAACATATAGATACCAACAAAGATGACCTGACAAAAGGCATAGAAATCTTCCAGGTATGCCTGTAAATATAAACATAGAGATACCAATAAAGATGACCTGACAAAAGGCATAGAAATCTTCCAGGTATGCCTGTAAATATAAACATTCAGATACCGACAAAGATGACCTGACAAAAAGCATAGAAATCCTCCAGGTATGCCTGTAAATATAAACATAGAGATACCAACAAAGATGACCTGACAAAAGGCATAGAAATCCTCCAGGTATGCCTGTAAATATAAACATAGAGATACCAACAAAGATGACTTGACAAAAGGCATAGAAATCTTCCAGGTATGCCTGTAAATATAAAGATAGAGATACCAATAAAAATGACCCGACAAAAGGCATAGAAATCCTCCAGGTATGCCTGTAAATATAAACATAGAGATACCAATAAAAATGACCTGACAAAAGGCATAGAAATCTTCCAGGTATGCCTGTAAATATAAACATAGAGATACCAATAAAAATGACCTGACAAAAGGCATAGAAATCTTCCAGGTATGCCTGTAAATATAAACATAGAGATACCAATAAAGATGACCTGACAAAAGGCATAGAAATCCTCCAGGTATGCCTGTAAATATAAACATAGAGATACCAATAAAGATGACCTGACAAAAGGCATAGAAATCCTCCAGGTATGCCTGTAAATATAAACATAGAGATACCAATAAAAAATGACCTGACAAAAGGCATAGAAATCCTCCAGGTATGCCTGTAAATATAAACATAGAGATACCAATAAAGATGACCTGACAAAAGGCATAGAAATCCTCCAGGTATGCCTGTAAATATAAAGATAGAGATACCAATAAAAATGACCTGACAAAAGGCATAGAAATCCTCCAGGTATGCCTGTAAATATAAACATAAAGATACCAAAAAAGATGACCTGACAAAAGGCATAGAAATCCTCCAGGTATGCCTGTAAATATAAACATATAGATACCAACAAAGATGACCTGACAAAAGGCATAGAAATCTTCCAGGTATGCCTGTAAATATAAACATAGAGATACCAATAAAGATGACCTGACAAAAGGCATAGAAATCTTCCAGGTATGCCTGTAAATATAAACATTCAGATATTGACAAAGATGACCTGACAAAAAGCATAGAAATCCTCCAGGTATGCCTGTAAATATAAACATAGAGATACCAACAAAGATGACCTGACAAAAGGCATAGAAATCCTCCAGGTATGCCTGTAAATATAAACATAGAGATACCAACAAAGATGACTTGACAAAAGGCATAGAAATCTTCCAGGTATGCCTGTAAATATAAAGATAGAGATACCAATAAAAATGACCTGACAAAAGGCATAGAAATCCTCCAGGTATGCCTGTAAATATAAACATAGAGATACCAATAAAAATGACCTGACAAAAGGCATAGAAATCCTCCAGGTATGCCTGTAAATATAAACATAGAGATACCAACAAAGATGACTTGACAAAAGGCATAGAAATCTTCCAGATATGCCTGTAAATATAAAGATAGAGATACCAATAAAAATGACCTGACAAAAGGCATAGAAATCTACCAGGTATGCCTGTAAATATAAACATAGAGATACCAATAAAAATGACCTGACAAAAGGCATAGAAATCTTCCAGGTATGCCTGTAAATATAAACATAGAGATACCAATAAAGATGACCTGACAAAAGGCATAGAAATCTTCCAGGTATGCCTGTAAATATAAACATAGAGATACCAATAAAGATGACCTGACAAAAGGCATAGAAATCTTCCAGGTATGCCTGTAAATATAAACATAGAGATACCAATAAAAAATGACCTGACAAAAGGCATAGAAATCCTCCAGGTATGCCTATAAATATAAACATAGAGATACCAATAAAAAATGACCTGACAAAAGGCATAGAAATCCTCCAGGTATGCCTGTAAATATAAACATAAAGATACCAAAAAAGATGACCTGACAAAAGGCATAGAAATCCTCCAGGTATGCCTGTAAATATAAACATAGAGATACCAACAAAGATGACCTGACAAAAGGCATAGAAATCTTCCAGGTATGCCTGTAAATATAAACATAGAGATACCAATAAAGATGACCTGACAAAAGGCATAGAAATCTTCCAGGTATGCCTGTAAATATAAACATTCAGATACCGACAAAGATGACCTGACAAAAAGCTTAGAAATCCTCCAGGTATGCCTGTAAATATAAACATAGAGATACCAACAAAGATGACCTGACAAAAGGCATAGAAATCCTCCAGGTATGCCTGTAAATATAAACATAGAGATACCAACAAAGATGACTTGACAAAAGGCATAGAAATCTTCCAGGTATGCCTGTAAATATAAAGATAGAGATACCAATAAAAATGACCTGACAAAAGGCATAGAAATCCTCCAGGTATGCCTGTAAATATAAACATAGAGATACCAATAAAAATGACCTGACAAAAGGCATAGAAATCCTCCAGGTATGCCTGTAAATATAAACATAGAGATACCAATAAAGATGAACTGACAAAAGGCATAGAAATCTTCCAGGTATGCCTGTAAATATAAACATAGAGATACCAACAAGAGGCTCCCAAGAGCCTGAATCGCTCACCTGAACTACACAGATACATATATTTGTAGATATTATTGTGTATGACCATATGTGATTTAAATTTATGAAATATCTTGGTTAGTTTTCAAGATATTGGGCTTAATAAGTGCAAATTTGGCAAAAATTAGGAAAAAGAACAATAACTCCCACATCAGCAGTCAGATCTTTTCCGAAATATCAGGACAGGTAGATCTTAATATGCTGATCACTTTTGATTCTTGCACAATTTTGATATCTGAAACTAGTTTTGAGTTATTAGCAAAAAAATGAAATGTGTCCCTATGTTCTATTTTTAGCCATGGTGGCCATGTTTTGTTAGTAATCAAAAATATGAAAGATAGAGTTGTAGCATATAAGCTATCAAACAGTGTGTCATGTTAAGATGCAGTTGGTCTTACCGTTTCAGACAAGTCAGGGGAAAAGTAATGAACAATGGTGAATATTGATGCTTTAAGGGCCATAACTCCTAAAAGAAATGGTTCTACAGCTTTGACCTAATTACATGAAATGTAGATCTTGATGTGCTTAATCATATGCAATTTGAATTTTTAAAATATCTTGTATAGTTTTCAAGATATAGGGCTAAATAAGTGCAAAATTTTGAAAGAATCCAGAAAAAGGGCAATAACTCCTATATCGTTTGTTGGATCTTCTTGAAAATTTCAGAGCACATAGATCTTGAGATGCTTATCACTTTTGTCTCCCATCAGAATTTTGATATCTGTTACCGTTTTTGAGTTATTTGCAAAAAACTGTAATTTGACCCCTATGTTCTATTTTAAGCCATGGAGGCCATATTTTTTGACGAATCAAAAATCCGAACAATAAAATTGTAGCATTAATGCTATTAAACAACTGTGCCAAGTTTGGTTGAAGTTGGATGTATGGTGTCAGACAAGTTAATCTTTGAAATTCAGGGTAAAAGTAATGAAAAATGGTAAATTTTGACGCTTTAAGGGCCATAACTCCTAAAAGAAATGGTTCTACAGCTTTGACCTAATTACATGAAATGTAGATCTTGATGTGCTTAATCATATGCAATTTGAATTTTTAAAATATCTTGTATAGTTTTCAAGATATAGGGCTAAATAAGTGCAAAATTTTGAAAAAATCCAGAAAAAGGGCAATAACTCCTACATTGGTTGTTGGATCTTTTTGAAAATTTCTGGGCAGGTAGATCTTGAGGTGCTGATCACTTTTACCCATGCCAGAATATTGATATCTGTGACTGTTTTTGAGTTATTTGCAAAAAAACTGTATTTGACCCCCCTGTTCTATTTTTAGCCATGGCGGCCATGTTTTTTTACGAATCAAAAATCCGAACGATAGTTTTGTACACATAATGCCACTAAACAACTATACTAAGTTTGGTTGCAATTGGACTTATGGTGTTGGACAAGTTAACGTTTGAAATATTGTTTACAGACGACGACAGACGCCGACAGACGACGACGACGACGACGACGGACGCCAAGTGATGGTAAAAGCTCACATGGACCTTCGGTCCAGGTGAGCTAATAAAAATGACCAGACAAAAGGCATAGAAATCCTCCAGGTATGCCTGTAAATATAAACAGAGATACCAATAAAAAATGACCTGACAAAAGGCATAGAAATCCTCCAGGTATGCCTGTAAATATAAACATAGAGATACCAATAGAAATGATCTGACAAAAGGCATAGAAATCTTACAGGTATGCCTGTAAATATAAACATAGAGATACCAATAAAAATGACCTGACAAAAGGCATAGAAATCTTACAGGTATGCCTGTAAATATAACATTCAGACGAAAATAAGGATGTTCATTCTGTAATGTTACTTAAAGTAAGGATAGTTTTAGTATAACATAACTAAAGAAGGATTCCAAAATTGGGAAATATTCAACCATTAACAAAATTACCAATAATTCAAAACTGGGGTTACAATAATATAATATTGTCCATATTAGTTAAATATACATGTATTATCATTACATAGATGAAACCACAATTATGGTCTCATTAATGACTGAATAAATACTGTAATTTTTTACAGTTACATTTTTTTTCTAATAGGCACAATTTTGTTCAACTTCATAGACATATGAGTTAATGTGAATATTTATGTTCACTTGGAAATCTTTCTTTTCACCACTCAAGGATTTGAATTAAATCATCCTTTATCAAATGTCCCAACCCTAAAATAATCATTGGTATCAAAACCAAAGTGTACCAACACACATGAACTGCTTACCACTTCAAAGTACCTAAGTTCACACTTTGTTTTACACATAGCAGAGTAGGCAATTTTTTGTAGTAACATAGAAGGCCTTTTTTGGGGCATTTCCAGAATATCAAAATACTTATGTTTATGGTAATTCAACAATTTCTGAAACAATTTTGAAGACTCACTTTATACAGTGTGTTTTTAATGATTTCTGTGTTCATATCACATGCTTTATACAACTTGTTTCTCATTATTTCAGTTTTAATATCAATACTCACTTTATACAGTGTGTTTCTGATGATTTCTGTGTTCATTTCATCTAAATCCTGTTCCAGTATACAGTCAATAAAATATGGAGCTGAAATTATACAATTATAAATCTCATTTTTTATTCCTTGATAAACAGAAACAAGAGGCTCCCAGGAGCCTGAATCGCTCACCTGGTCTTGATGTTGACCCTATACTTTTGTAGAGCTAAATGAGCTGAACATTTAAGCAAGCAACAGCTTTTCTCTACCTGCAATAGTTTTCATTTTATAGGCCAAAAACACCATTTTTCACCTATAAGGGGCCATAACCCCTATAAGGAGTTACTGACAACTTCGACCCTATGGAGACTTTTGAAGAGTTAAATGAGCTGAACATGATTTAAGCAAGCAACAGCTAATCTCTATCTGCAATAGTTTTCATTCTGTAGGCCAAAAACATGAAAAATCGCTTTTTTCAAAGGCTGTAACCCCTGTAAGGGGTCACCTGACAACTTCTACCCTATGGAGAATTTTGTAGAGCTAAATGAGCTGAACATTTAAGCAAGCAACAGCTAATCTCTATCTGCAATAGTTTTCATTCTGTAGGCTAAAAACATGAGAAATCGCTATTTTTCAGGGGCCGTAACCCCTATAAGGGGTCATCTGACAACTTCAACCCTATGGACAATTTTGTAGAGCTAAATGAGCTGAACATTTAAGCAAGCAACAGCTAATCTCTATCTGCAATAGTTTTCATTTTATAAGACAAAAACAAGAAAAATCGCTATTTTTCAGGGGCCGTAATCCCTATAAGGGGTCATCTGACAACTTCGACCCTATGGAGAATTTTGTAAAGCTAAATGCGCTGAACATTTAAGCAAGCAACAGCTAATCTCTATCTGCAATAGTTTTCATTCTGTAGGCCAAAAACATGAAAAATCGCTATTTTTCAGGGGCCGTAACCCCTATAAGGGATCATCTGACAACTTCGACCCTATGGAAAATTTTGTAGAGCTAAATGAGCTGAACATCTAAGCAAGCAACAGCTAATCTCTATCTGCAATAGTTTTCATTCTGTAGGACAAAAACATGAAAAAACGCTATTTTTCAGGGGCCGTAACCCCTATAAGGGGTTATCTGACAACTTCGACCCTATGGAGACTTTTGTAGAGCTAAATGAGCTAAACATTTAAGCAAGCAACAGCTAATCTCTATCTGCAATAGTTTTCATTCTGTAGGCCAAAAACATGAAAAATGGCTATTTTTTACCTTTAAGGGGCCGTAACCCCTATAAGGGGTCATCTGACAACTTCAACCCTATGGAGAATTTTGTAGAGTTAAATGAGCTGAACATTTAAGCAAGCAACAGCTAATCTCTATCTGCAATAGTTTTCATTCTGTAGGCCAAAAACATGAAAAAATGCTATTTTTCACCTTCAAGGGGCCGTAACCCCTATAAGGGGTCATCTGACAACTTTGACCAAATGGAGACTTTTGTAGAGCTTTTGATGCTGAATCAGTAGCGTGGCCTCAGATTTCCTCTATCTCTTATACTTTTTGATTTATAAGCCAAAAACAGTAGTCTGACCCCCCTAGTCTATTTTTAGTAACGGCGGCCATGTTTTTTAACAGATCAAAAATCAAAACACAAGTTTGGTGCAGGACACCCTAAGGATCATTCATACCAAGTTTCATTAAATTCTGTTTGGTAGTTTCAGAGGAGAAGATTTTTGAAAAATTGTTAACAGACGACGACGACGACAGACGACGACAGACGACGACGGACGCCAAGTGATGGTAATAGCTCACATGGACCTTCGGTCCAGGTGAGCTAAAAAGACATCATACAAGACTGAACCAAGGCTTGTTAAACAGTTAACCCTTGCCATGCTGAGCCCGGATATATCCGGGATCCACCCTCCAATTGCTCAGTGCTGAGCCCGGATATATCCGGGCTTGTACTAAAAATAGAACATGGTCACGAAAGTTCTGGATTTTGAAGGAAAGACATGTCTTGTTGAAATTTAATCCATATAGGAATAAAGAACATTATTATTACTTGACTTTTCAGTGAAATTTTTTGAAACAATGTGAGAAATAAACAAAATATATAATTGTCTTTTTATAAATATTTTTATGTCACGTGGTGTTGGAAATTCCCTAGATCTAAAAATTAATACCCGAGGTTCGTAATTGAAAATCCCCATTGATTTAAAACAATCGGATCAACCGATTCGATATTTTACTGAAATATATTTATGAAAATCTTTTCATTCTTGGTAAAATTTAGAAAAGTGTCAAATTAAACAGAGATCAGTCCCCAAATCGAGAAAAAATCTACTTTCGATTTTGCGCCGGCAATCTATATTTACGCTTCACCAATCTTCAGAAAATTGGCTAATTTACGCGGTCTAGAAAAAATCTTTATACCCATTTACAAAACGAATAAATAATTTAAATAAATAGTTGTTAGATTTGAGTAAAAAATAATTCTAATACTTAAATTTGAATGAAATTCGGCAGAACAAAATACGGAAAATAGATGGCGCTGTTTCATACTTTACATTGGAAACAACATGGCTGCCGAAGTAAATTATCTCGAAGGATACACGGATTTCTTTGAATTGTTTAATGATAATGATACCGAGGAAGAATTTGAAAGGTTCGAAGTTAAACAAAGTAAACAATGATAACGATGAGATTGTTGAAAATGACGTCGAGGAAGATCAGGAGTGGCAATTAGGAGACCTGGAACACCCTTCTTTACCACGTGTTTTCAACACTGAACTGAAGCTCGGATGCTGAAAGATGTAAATGATCGGAACTCATCCATGGATTATATCAAGCTCTTTATTGATGAATCCACCTATGAGAAAATATCAGTTGAAACATAAAGATACGCAGAGCAGTAATCCTGTAGACGGTCAATTATCTTTGAAGTCAAGATTTAGAAAATGGGTTAACACAACTTTAAAATGAAATAAGAGTTTTCATTGTCCTGATTCTAGCTATGGGACTGGTTTCCCAGATTGACGTCACAGACAATTGGTATCCTATCACAAGTACACCATTCTTTGGATACTGTATTGCAAGAGATAGATTTTTACTGATTTTAACTTTCCTTCATCTAAATGACAACACCTTCTATATACCCCGTGGACTTGCCAATTATAACCCATTGTTCAAACTTGGAGACATCTTTAAGCAAATTGTGTCAAGTTTCGGACATGCCTATTACCCATATCATCAGCTGGCACTGGATGAAGGAATGGTACCATGGAGAGGCAACTAACCTTTTGAGTTTACAACCATGACAGGCTTATATGATTTGTGATGCAACGAATGGCTACTGTTCTAGCTTTCGACTTTATACTGGGAAATCTTCCACACCACCAAGTCAAAATAGATCAACTTATGACCTAACCATGGACTTACTAAGAGGCTTTTATGGACGAGGACATATCCTGTATTTGAAAACTATTACACATCTCCTCAGCTATTTCAAGACTTATGGGAACTAGGTGTTGGTGCAACTGGAACTGTTCGATCTTACCAGAAAGGCATTCCTCAACTTATAAAAGATGCTGCTGTACCTCGCAAAGGAGACTTCAGTTGTTGCAAACTCTGGAATTCTTAGTGTAAACTAAATACCATGATAGCAAAGTTGTTATGGTGCTTACCACAGTCTCTTAATCTGAATTTATTGGTTAGTAAAATTCATATTTTGACGTACATTTTTTTCATAAATCTTTTTAAAAAAACAGTACATGTACATGTTTGTAAGTGTAACTATTTAAACTGTGATAACTTCTGATAAAAAAAATACATACACACACAAATTCATGTACCATATACATTTGTACATTAACGTAGTATATTCTTATTCGTACATGTACATAGTACGATGCTTATATTTCTGTCTCAGGAATTCAAGATTTAAACACATATAAGCTACTTTATTCTGAGTTGACCAAGTTATAACACGGTTACAATTTATAAAAAAACAATTGTACCATGAATTTGCCGGCAATTTCACTTCTACACTAGACTTTTTAAAAAAATACTTTAAGATTGCCTTTAACATTTCAGGTATTGGTAAACGTGATCCAACCATTGGGGAAGAGATTTATCATCCAAAACTTGTCACAGAGTACAATAAGCTGAAAGGAGGTGTTGACATGTTAGTTTTTCAGTCTTTGCATAAATGTAACTATATGCATCACATGTAGGTTAAGTTTGTCACTTCATCATTAAACTTTCTACATGATGTACATTTATTTAAGCTTTCCATTCTCAATAATAACACATTCTATTAATTCTAAGGTGTTTTTATTCAATAAAAGCTCAAAATGACTTTATTGGTTGGTAATTATATATTTTTACAAAGACATATTCATATGTTCAAAATACCTGCTTATACTACATGTACTAAAGAACATGGATTATTGTGTTATTTGTTGATTCATCAATATATCAAGCAGCATGTGTGCATTACGATGCGTCTGATTTTTGACACTTATTTCTTTGACATGTTTTTTGTTTATATAATGAAAGTATTTGATTTTCTTATTTTCTGTATCCAGGACTGATCAAATGGTATCTTATGCCAGGGTGTTGATAAAAACACTCAAGTGGTGAAAGAAAGTATTTTTTCACGTTTGCAGCCTTGCAACATTGCTTTACAAGGAAAATGTTAACGAAGGAACACCGTTGCTCCAAAGAATTTTGCGAAGAAAACTTATCAGTCAGTTGATTGAGTGACATAAATAGAAAAGTGGCTGAATGCATGATCCTCTCTTCTACTTTAAAGACTTTCTGGAAGGCATTTTCCCCATAAAATATCACCAAATAGACGCACTGTTTCGAGACAATGTGTTGTGTGTAACCCTGCTGAACGAGAAATTTAGTCTGCAGTAGAACAAAAGCGTAAAAGTCCTGGACATGAGAGTGCATATCAATGTGGCCAATGTGAAGTAATATCATGCATTGTTCCTTGTTATGTTTTGAACTGTACCACACAAAACAGGAATATATCCAGGCATACACGCGCTGGAAATAGCAAATGAAGAAGAATGATTTCTGTACTATGTACCTTCTTGTATCAACTGCAATATTTGTTTTGATGTTATATCAACAGAAATGATATATACATGTATGTTTACAACTGTTATTTAATTGAAAATGTACTTACATGTTTCAAGTATTGTTCACATTAGTTTAAGTCAGGTGTCCAAAGCTCACTTCATATATTTATTTGTTTAAAAAATTGTCATTTTTAACAAAATAATAGTATCCTTTATACAATGTATAATTTTTATATTAAAGGCTTATTAGTAAATATTTTGAGAGAAATTGGTTCATTTGACACTTTTTATTCCTAAATTATCAAATCATTTCATTTATTCTACAATTTATTTGTTTAAAAAAACAATAAATGAAAGAAACGCTACAAAAAATGTTTTTTACGGGAAAACATGAATGACTTGGTTACCATGGAAACCACATTGTGTTGTTGATTATATAATTTTGAAGCTTTGTCATAAATGTACTTCCATATAAATAATCAAAGTTATTTGTTGTTTGGTTTTATTTCTACAACTGTTTGAAGTTATATAGTGGTAATTTGTTGTTTTTAACCAAAACAATGCAGCAGTGAGCACTTGAACCAAGTAAAACAACACAGCACGGCAAGGGTTAATACAGAAAGTGTTAATTGGATTCCCACATGGGTACCCATCCAATAAAAAAGTAGCTAAAATCATGAGATTAATCTTTGAGCAATAATGACAAGATGTAATCCGATCTTTCTTCTCTGTGTGTATGTTTGTATCTGTGTCCTTTGTATGTACATATAACATCTGGTCAATTTGCTTTTGGTAAAATTAAGAGCTATTCCAGAATTGCAGGGCTGGGTGAAGGCACTTTTTTACCCCTCTTTTATGTATAGTTTTTAATTTTTTTTCCCCCTGATGTTTCATTGCTAAAATATCTGATAAAAATACCAGCACCACAGCATTTTAACTATAGTGCCGTTTGACACCCCATACAATTCTAGAATTTAAATGTGTATTAAAAATACTAGAACTATTGTTTTCTACAATAATTGTATTGACATGTTATTATCACTAAAAGCTATTACTGGTACTATTTTCATAGCCTGCAAGGGCAGCATGATTATCAAAGTATTTGTTAGTCTAACCTAATGGTGTGTCCACCAGTACAGCATTATAAAGCTCAGCAGGAGTGGACGCTATATGGATTGCTTCCATCTGTTCAAAACTTCCCAGCGGGTGACACTTAGGAATGAGTTCACTCAGAGGTCTCTGATGTAAAGTTCCAGTGATCAGCAGGATGATGTTATCTATCATGTAACTATACCTGTACAAAGATAAGTAAAATAAGGTTCCAGTGATCAGCAGGATGATGTTATCTATCATGTAACTATATCTGTACAAAGATAAGTAAAATAAAGTTCCAGTGATCGTCAGGATGATGTTATCTATCATGTAACTATATCTGTACAAAGATAAGTAAAATAAAGTTCCAGTGATCAGCAGGATGATGTTATCTATCATGTAACTATACCTGTACAAAGATAAGTAAAATAAGGTTCCAGTGATCAGCAGGATGATGTTATCTATCATGTAACTATACCTGTACAAAGATAAGTAAAATAAAGTTCCAGTGATCAGCAGGATGATGTTATCTATCATGTAACTATACCTGTACAAAGATAAGTAAAATAAAGTTCCAGTGATCAGCAGGATGATGTTATCTATCATGTAACTATACCTGTACAAAGATAAGTAAAATAAGGTTCCAGTGATCAGCAGGATGGTGTTATCTATCATGTAACTATATCTGTACAAAGATAAGTAAAATAAAGTTCCAGTGATCAGCAGGATGATGTTATCTATCATGTAACTATATCTGTACAAAGATAAGTAAAATAAGGTTCCAGTGATCAGCAGGATGGTGTTATCTATCATGTAACTATATCTGTACAAAGATAAGTAAAATAAAGTTCCAGTGATCAGCAGGATGATGTTATCTATCATGTAACTATACCTGTACAAAGATAAGTAAAATAAAGTTCCAGTGATCAGCAGGATGATGTTATCTATCATGTAACTATATCTGTACAAAGATAAGTAAAATAAAGTTCCAGTGATCGGCAGGATGATGTTATCTATCATGTAACTATACCTGTACAAAGATAAGTAAAATAAGGTTCCAGTGATCAGCAGGATGATGTTATCTATCATGTAACTATACCTGTACAAAGATAAGTAAAATAAAGTTCCAGTGATCAGCAGGATGATGTTATCTATCATGTAACTATATCTGTACAAAGATAAGTAAAGTAAAGTTCCAGTGATCAGCAGGATGATGTTATCTATCATGTAACTATATCTAAACAAAGATAAGTAAAATAAAGTTCCAGTGATCAGCAGGATGATGTTATCTATCATGTAACTATACCTGTACAAAGATAAGTAAAATAAAGTTCCTGTGATCAGCAGGATGATGTTATCTATCATGTAACTATACCTGTACAAAGATAAGTAAAATAAAGTTCCAGTGATCGTCAGGATGATGTTATCTATCATGTAACTATATCTGTACAAAGATAAGTAAAATAAGGTTCCAGTGATCAGCAGGATGGTGTTATCTATCATGTAACTATATCTGTACAAAGATAAGTAAAATAAAGTTCCAGTGATCAGCAGGATGATGTTATCTATCATGTAACTATATCTGTACAAAGATAAGTAAAATAAGGTTCCAGTGATCGGCAGGATGATGTTATCTATCATGTAACTATATCTGTACAAAGATAAGTAAAATAAGGTTCCAGTGATCAGCAGGATGATGTTATCTATCATGTAACTATATCTGTACAAAGATAAGTAAAATAAGGTTCCAGTGATCAGCAGGATGATGTTATCTATCATGTAACTATACCTGTACAAAGATAAGTAAAATAAAGTTCCAGTGATCAGCAGGATGATGTTATCTATCATGTAACTATATCTAAACAAAGATAAGTAAAATAAGGTTCCAGTGATCAGCAGGATGATGTTATCTATCATGTAACTATATCTGTACAAAGATAAGTAAAATAAGGTTCCAGTGATCAGCAGGATGATGTTATCTATCATGTAACTATACCTGTACAAAGATAAGTAAAATAAGGTTCCAGTGATCAGCAGGATGATGTTATCTATCATGTAACTATACCTGTACAAAGATAAGTAAAATAAGGTTCCAGTGATCAGCAGGATGATGTTATCTATCATGTAACTATACCTGTACAAAGATAAGTAAAATAAAGTTCCAGTGATCGGCAGGATGATGTTATCTATCATGTAACTATATCTGTACAAAGATAAGTAAAATAAGGTTCCAGTGATCAGCAGGATGATGTTATCTATCATGTAACTATATCTGTACAAAGATAAGTAAAATAAAGTTCCAGTGATCAGCAGGATGATGTTATCTATCATGTAACTATATCTGTACAAAGATAAGTAAAATAAAGTTCCAGTGATCAGCAGGATGATGTTATCTATCATGTAACTATATCTGTACAAAGATAAGTAAAATAAAGTTCCAGTGATCAGCAGGATGATGTTATCTATCATGTAACTATATCTGTACAAAGATAAGTAAAATAAAGTTCCAGTGATCAGCAGGATGATGTTATCTATCATGTAACTATACCTGTACAAAGATAAGTAAAATAAGGTTCCAGTGATCAGCAGGATGATGTTATCTATCATGTAACTATACCTGTACAAAGATAAGTAAAATAAAGTTCCAGTGATCAGCAGGATGATGTTATCTATCATGTAACTATACCTATACAAAGATAAGTAAAATAAAGTTCCAGTGATCAGCAGGATGATGTTATCTATCATGTAACTATACCTGTACAAAGATAAGTAAAATAAAGTTCCAGTGATCAGCAGGATGATGTTATCTATCATGTAACTATACCTGTACAAAGATAAGTAAAATAAGGTCCCAGTGATCAGCAGGATGATGTTATCTATCATGTAACTATACCTGTACAAAGATAAGTAAAATAAGGTTCCAGTGATCAGCAGGATGATGTTATCTATCATGTAACTATATCTGTACAAAGATAAGTAAAATAAGGTTCCAGTGATCGGCAGGATGATGTTATCTATCATGTAACTATACCTGTACAAAGATAAGTAAAATAATGTTCCAGTGATCAGCAGGATGATGTTATCTATCATGTAACTATATCTGTACAAAGATAAGTAAAATAAAGTTCCAGTGATCAGCAGGATGATGTTATCTATCATGTAACTATACCTAAACAAAGATAAGTAAAATAAGGTCCCAGTGATCAGCAGGATGATGTTATCTATCATGTAACTATACCTAAACAAAGATAAGTAAAATAAGGTCCCAGTGATCAGCAGGATGATGTTATCTATCATGTAACTATATCTAAACAAAGATAAGTAAAATAAAGTTCCAGTGATCAGCAGGATGATGTTATCTATCATGTAACTATACCTGTACAAAGATAAGTAAAATAAAGTTCCAGTGATCAGCAGGATGATGTTATCTATCATGTAACTATATCTGTACAAAGATAAGTAAAATAAGGTCCCAGTGATCAGCAGGATGATGTTATCTATCATGTAACTATACCTGTACAAAGATAAGTAAAATAAGGTTCCAGTGATCAGCAGGATGATGTTATCTATCATGTAACTATATCTGTACAAAGATAAGTAAAATAAGGTTCCAGTGATCAGCAGGATGATGTTATCTATCATGTAACTATATCTGTACAAAGATAAGTAAAATAAAGTTCCAGTGATCAGCAGGATGATGTTATCTATCATGTAACTATATCTAAACAAAGATAAGTAAAATAAAGTTCCAGTGATCAGCAGGATGGTGTTATCTATCATGTAACTATATCTGTACAAAGATAAGTAAAATAAAGTTCCAGTGATCAGCAGGATGATGTTATCTATCATGTAACTATACCTGTACAAAGATAAGTAAAATAAAGTTCCAGTGATCAGCAGGATGATGTTATCTATCATGTAACTATATCTGTACAAAGATAAGTAAAATAAAGTTCCAGTGATCAGCAGGATGGTGTTATCTATCATGTAACTATACCTGTACAAAGATAAGTAAAATAAAGTTCCAGTGATCAGCAGGATGATGTTATCTATCATGTAACTATACCTGTACAAAGATAAGTAAAATAAGGTTCCAGTGATCAGCAGGATGATGTTATCTATCATGTAACTATATCTGTACAAAGATAAGTAAAATAAAGTTCCAGTGATCAGCAGGATGATGTTATCTATCATGTAACTATACCTGTACAAAGATAAGTAAAATAAGGTTCCAGTGATCAGCAGGATGGTGTTATCTATCATGTAACTATATCTGTACAAAGATAAGTAAAATAAAGTTCCAGTGATCAGCAGGATGGTGTTATCTATCATGTAACTATATCTGTACAAAGATAAGTAAAATAAGGTTCCAGTGATCAGCAGGATGATGTTATCTATCATGTAACTATACCTGTACAAAGATAAGTAAAATAAGGTTCCAGTGATCAGCAGGATGATGTTATCTATCATGTAACTATATCTAAACAAAGATAAGTAAAATAAAGTTCCAGTGATCAGCAGGATGATGTTATCTATCATGTAACTATACCTGTACAAAGATAAGTAAAATAAAGTTCCAGTGATCAGCAGGATGATGTTATCTATCATGTAACTATATCTGTACAAAGATAAGTAAAATAAAGTTCCAGTGATCAGCAGGATGATGTTATCTATCATGTAACTATACCTGTACAAAGATAAGTAAAATAAGGTTCCAGTGATCGGCAGGATGATGTTATCTATCATGTAACTATACCTGTACAAAGATAAGTAAAATAAAGTTCCAGTGATCAGCAGGATGATGTTATCTATCATGTAACTATATCTGTACAAAGATAAGTAAAATAAGGTTCCAGTGATCAGCAGGATGATGTTATCTATCATGTAACTATATCTGTACAAAGATAAGTAAAATAAAGTTCCAGTGATCGTCAGGATGATGTTATCTATCATGTAACTATATCTGTACAAAGATAAGTAAAATAAGGTTCCAGTGATCAGCAGGATGATGTTATCTATCATGTAACTATACCTGTACAAAGATAAGTAAAATAAAGTTCCAGTGATCAGCAGGATGATGTTATCTATCATGTAACTATACCTGTACAAAGATAAGTAAAATAAAGTTCCAGTGATCAGCAGGATGATGTTATCTATCATGTAACTATATCTGTACAAAGATAAGTAAAATAAAGTTCCAGTGATCAGCAGGATGATGTTATCTATCATGTAACTATATCTGTACAAAGATAAGTAAAATAAAGTTCCAGTGATCAGCAGGATGATGTTATCTATCATGTAACTATATCTGTACAAAGATAAGTAAAATAAAGTTCCAGTGATCAGCAGGATGATGTTATCTATCATGTAACTATACCTGTACAAAGATAAGTAAAATAAAGTTCCAGTGATCAGCAGGATGATGTTATCTATCATGTAACTATATCTGTACAAAGATAAGTAAAATAAGGTTCCAGTGATCAGCAGGGTGATGTTATCTATCATGTAACTATACCTGTACAAAGATAAGTAAAATAAAGTTCCAGTGATCAGCAGGATGATGTTATCTATCATGTAACTATACCTGTACAAAGATAAGTAAAATAAAGTTCCAGTGATCAGCAGGATGATGTTATCTATCATGTAACTATATCTGTACAAAGATAAGTAAAATAAAGTTCCAGTGATCGTCAGGATGATGTTATCTATCATGTAACTATATCTGTACAAAGATAAGTAAAATAAAGTTCCAGTGATCAGCAGGATGATGTTATCTATCATGTAACTATACCTGTACAAAGATAAGTAAAATAAAGTTCCAGTGATCGTCAGGATGATGTTATCTATCATGTAACTATATCTGTACAAAGATAAGTAAAATAAAGTTCCAGTGATCAGCAGGATGATGTTATCTATCATGTAACTATATCTGTACAAAGATAAGTAAAATAAGGTTCCAGTGATCAGCAGGATGATGTTATCTATCATGTAACTATATCTGTACAAAGATAAGTAAAATAAAGTTCCAGTGATCAGCAGGATGATGTTATCTATCATGTAACTATACCTGTACAAAGATAAGTAAAATAAAGTTCCAGTGATCGTCAGGATGATGTTATCTATCATGTAACTATACCTGTACAAAGATAAGTAAAATAAAGTTCCAGTGATCAGCAGGATGGTGTTATCTATCATGTAACTATATCTGTACAAAGATAAGTAAAATAAAGTTCCAGTGATCAGCAGGATGGTGTTATCTATCATGTAACTATACCTGTACAAAGATAAGTAAAATAAAGTTCCAGTGATCAGCAGGATGATGTTATCTATCATGTAACTATATCTGTACAAAGATAAGTAAAATAAGGTTCCAGTGATCAGCAGGATGATGTTATCTATCATGTAACTATATCTGTACAAAGATAAGTAAAATAAGGTTCCAGTGATCAGCAGGATGATGTTATCTATCATGTAACTATACCTGTACAAAGATAAGTAAAATAAAGTTCCAGTGATCAGCAGGATGATGTTATCTATCATGTAACTATATCTAAACAAAGATAAGTAAAATAAGGTTCCAGTGATCAGCAGGATGATGTTATCTATCATGTAACTATATCTGTACAAAGATAAGTAAAATAAAGTTCCAGTGATCGGCAGGATGATGTTATCTATCATGTAACTATATCTGTACAAAGATAAGTAAAATAAAGTTCCAGTGATCAGCAGGATGATGTTATCTATCATGTAACTATATCTGTACAAAGATAAGTAAAATAAGGTTCCAGTGATCAGCAGGATGATGTTATCTATCATGTAACTATACCTGTACAAAGATAAGTAAAATAAAGTTCCAGTGATCAGCAGGATGATGTTATCTATCATGTAACTATACCTGTACAAAGATAAGTAAAATAAAGTTCCAGTGATCAGCAGGATGATGTTATCTATCATGTAACTATACCTGTACAAAGATAAGTAAAATAAAGTTCCAGTGATCAGCAGGATGATGTTATCTATCATGTAACTATACCTGTACAAAGATAAGTAAAATAAAGTTCCAGTGATCAGCAGGATGATGTTATCTATCATGTAACTATATCTGTACAAAGATAAGTAAAATAAGGTTCCAGTGATCAGCAGGATGATGTTATCTATCATGTAACTATACCTGTACAAAGATAAGTAAAATAAGGTTCCAGTGATCAGCAGGATGATGTTATCTATCATGTAACTATATCTGTACAAAGATAAGTAAAATAAGGTTCCAGTGATCAGCAGGATGATGTTATCTATCATGTAACTATATCTGTACAAAGATAAGTAAAATAAGGTTCCAGTGATCAGCAGGATGATGTTATCTATCATGTAACTATACCTGTACAAAGATAAGTAAAATAAGGTTCCAGTGATCAGCAGGATGGTGTTATCTATCATGTAACTATATCTGTACAAAGATAAGTAAAATAAAGTTCCAGTGATCAGCAGGATGATGTTATCTATCATGTAACTATATCTGTACAAAGATAAGTAAAATAAAGTTCCAGTGATCAGCAGGATGATGTTATCTATCATGTAACTATACCTGTACAAAGATAAGTAAAATAAGGTTCCAGTGATCAGCAGGATGATGTTATCTATCATGTAACTATATCTGTACAAAGATAAGTAAAGTAAAGTTCCAGTGATCATCAGGATGATGTTATCTATCATGTAACTATATCTGTACAAAGATAAGTAAAACATAGTAATGAACATCACGTTTGACACAAAAAATTGTTGTTCTTCTGTTGCTGTTGTCACTCAAATATTTTTACAGTAAACTTCATGCACTCATAGATAAATATGGGATTTCTTTCTCTCAGATGAGTGCAGATATTGGTTTGTCATAGGGTTTTGTTTTGTCTTCCTTTACCTGATTTGACACACTGAATTGGAAATTTACAGCCCAAGGGGTGTGCTATAGCAGGCAGAAACTACTCTCTCTTCCGGAGCACCTGAGTTCACTCTTGTTATGACTAGAGTTCACATTGTGTATTGATATTCAGAAGCTTTTTTGTTTCTGTGTTTTATCAGTTGTCTTTTTTGTCCTGTGCTTGTTTGTGTTGACTGGTTTCAGACTTTTGACATTCAGATATCCCATTGGTACCTCTGCTTCTTTCACTCAGTGGTCTCTGTGATCAGCAGAATGATGTTCTCTATCATGTAACTTAACTTTACCTGTTACACATAGAGAAAACAAATACATGTTTGTAAAATTATAGCCTCGAAAACATACATGTACCTACAATACAATCAAGTCACATTAAAAGGATTAGATAAAAATTGCGACCTTGGTACATGTACATGTATTTATACAAAAATGCCATAAATTGACTATAATGTACCAAGAATTTTCAGGAAAATGTCATTAAACCAATAATTTACTAGCAAGTTAGTATTTAAGTCTGCTCAAAGATAAAATATCATTATTTGAAATATTACCATCCTTTATAATACATATATATATGTTAGTTTAATTTGTATAAAAAGAATTGTACATGAAAACATAAATAATACATTGATTTTTGTAAAAATTATGGTCATGTGCTACAATATACAAGAACAAGTTACACAAGAAAATTCATAATTCACATGATAATTTGTCCACTTACGTAATAAAATCTAAAAATGTAGCCAAAGGTTCTAGACAATGATTCCTAAGATGCTGGAATTCCACAACCAATTTTTCCTTAAGCTTATCATCAATTACAGAGACAGTTAATGGGCTTGGTTCATTGGCAAGAAAGTTTCCATAATCTGTACTTTGTAGGTGCAGCTTTAAATCTAGAAAAAAAATTACACATTATTTGTTGTCAAATGATAAAGAAACAGTTATTACATCAGGTAAATGGGTGGTTCAAAATGCATAATCTTTAATTTCGTCTAAAAAAAATGAAAATCTAAAAATACTTTTGAATCATGTAAATATGTAAAACATAATTCTCATACATGTAAGTATCATTATAATATTGCATTATAGTGTGTCTGTGTAACATTGACCTTTGGCATTACCGGTAGATATAATTTAGACTTTATTTAAGGTCAAGTTGAAGTAAGTCAACGCCATCTAGCGTCACTTGTTTACAAATCCGTCGGACACGCCCTTTTTCTATTGACGACGTCGTCATCTTTTATGACGTTCAACGTCCGAGTGGAATGGACCTTATCATTGTAAAGTTCTGCACATAGGGGAGGCGTAAAAAATATTGTTGTTGTTTTTCGCCAGGCGAAGCGAGGCGCTAAATTTTTTTTTGTTTGTTTTGTTTACGTGAAAAAACAACAACATATATTTGTCGGTTTTAGAGGGGGTGTACACCCTATACGCCTCTCCTTGGATCAGCGCCTGATATATTTATTGACAGAAATCTGTAACATGTATAGGCAGACAAAACTATGAATTCGGGTGACACAATCGATACCACAAGGGGTCTTTTGTCATAATTGTACTTCAAAAGCTGAAAAGAACAATTTCTTCTGGGGTGCATCGCAGCCTGCATGTTCATTATCATTTTGGCGAGAATGGGTTATTTTAACATAAACAAACGAATTTGTAAAAAAAATTTTTAAAATTCAACCAACTGAAATCAGTCCAAATAACACAAACTTTGATTAACAGACAGACGAACGAACGGAATCAATCCGATGACCATTCTTTGTCAGTTCGTTCGGCAGAAAAAAATGCAAATATCTTAAAAGGACGACATTTTTATCCTTATCTTGGTATAAAATGAATATTTTGGTTGTAAAATAGTCGGACGGCGGGCAGGGAAAAATTCGTAACTGTTTTTTTTCAGCAACAACTTATTATAGCTTCTTGATATTTGGTATGCAGCATTAACATAAGGTCCCATGTCGTAGGATTCATTTCAGGCCTGTTGCTCATCTACTTTCCGTTTAACGAAATGCTACCATTTCTATATATAATAAAAGAAGGTAAATATCTTTGTTAAATTATGCATAGTCCAAATTGACACTAAGTCAATTGGCCTTACTTATATACTATTAACCATCACAACAAGAAGAAATATCCTTATTTTTTAGGTCGGCCAAGCGTCGTTAAGAAATGCCTTATTTCCGTTTTAGTCTTGGTCGTTAGAAGTCAAATATAACAAATTTGTATTTTACGATTTTCCCGTAATCATATTTTTTTTACTTTTCAAAAAATACAATTAGAAATTCAAAGTTTGTATTCTTATTCAAAGTTGAATTTAAATAAAGACGCTATCATTCCATTATGGAACGGCTACTCAACCAGATCCGATCAATAGGCTCCACTGGCCGGAATAAGATGTTTAGAGTAAAAGATTTCTTCATCGCGGCCACCATTTAAACTACATGTAGCTATGTTGTTTGATTGTAAGACACATATGATGCCCCTGCGATGTTTGAAAAAAAAATTATAGAAAAAACGTCCGCAAAACTGCTATTTTCGTAACATTTTCCAAGACCATCGGCATCGATATGTAAATCATCATGATAGACTCTCATACATGATATTCAAGAAATTTGCTCAATATCTTTAAGCATGTGGAAAAAAATAAAAAAGCCCGGAAAACGTGAGTGACGGACGACCGGACACCTGTTTAACAATATACTTATACCTGCGGGGCATAAAAACAAAACAAACAAACACTTAGGAAAAAACCCAAATATTAACATGTTTTCTTAAGTCTTCTGTCCTCTATTCTAATGACTGAAAAAAAAATGATTGAAGTAATGATATATCCGTAATGATACATATATAGCAACCTGACTAATGGTCGATAGAACAATTTAAAGAATCCTTGAATTTTTCATCATGCAAATTTACTCCATGCATTCATATACAACATATCAACAAGGGAATAAAGTCCGACAAAAAATAACCCATTATTTGCAATTATCCAAAATTGTTTATAAAACAAACGATGCTATATGCAGTACTTCGGAAGCGACAAAAAGGGTTGTCCCAAGTATGCGGAGAGCAATATTCTATGCACGTAAGACCTCTTAGCAGAGTTCGGTAAAATTAGCCTCGACATGGGTCTGAAAATGTATATCTAAAACGATAGTCTCAACCACGACTCAATCCCGGGTCTGACGGTCATTTGCAACTGGTAAGAACTGCTAAACCTTCCAAGCACCTAAGTTAACTCTCTATTTTTTTAGTCCCCGATGATGGGAAACGCCGGGCGTCCGGGGTTGGTCCCTCACACTTTTCCGTAACAGATTTCTTAGCTATTATTAGTCTTAGGCCTTCCATGTTTAGTATTTAGCTCCATTGCGGTGGGTCCAAAAATTTTCAAACGGGAGTGTGGTGGTGCCTCTTGTTTCATAGAGTTCATAATCAAATTTTTCTGTCAAACAGGAGGGCGCGCATACTTCCTGATTAACGAGCAGACTTAAATTTTTTGCCGCTCAACGGGGGTTCTGTTCTTGCTTGTTACAGTGCCTTAATGTTAAACATTTAAATGTTAGAATCTTACTCAATGCAGCAAAAATGTAAGAAACGCAGGGGAAAAATCGAGCTTCAGTTTTAAAGCCAAATTAGTACTATTCTTGTACATAACATAGGATAACAGACTACAGCCCGGTAATACTGCCTGTATAAAAAAAAATCAAACGTCTAATTGGTGTATTTCATATAAAAGATTCAAATATATGTAACTAAACATAAACTGTGAAGAGAAAGATTTTTTTTAGGAAGCTGCATCTTTCAAATTTTCTAACACACTTGTAGGCAAAAAAAATATAAAAATAGAATCAACAGCATAAACTGCGCATTCTCGAAAAGTGTTATGTTTTATTAGCAATCTAGAAAAAATTAAAGTCGCATTTTATTGAAAAAGACGCTAGATCTAAATAACGTCGACGTCAAGAAAGACGTCGTAGAAAAAACAAAACGTATTTTTTTCAACATTATGTCACACTCGGATGAAAATAGAGACAAAACGAAATCGGTCACCCATATTTTTCTATACATGGTTGTAAAGCTCAAAATCATAGCTACAACATATCTGTTTTTGAAAAAATTTCATGGTGAGGAATTTGTTTTTTCAGTAATATTTTGTCCGACTACGGACTTATTTTACGGAATTCCCTATATATTCTATAATAATTTTGGTAGAAAGAAACCCGACTTTAAAGTTAAATAGTGGAAAAACAAAATCGGTGACCCCCATTTTTATTTAGATATTTAGAATCAAGCTTACATGCCCGACAATATATGTCAATATAAAAAAAAATTCATGGTGTCACTCCTTTCTTCGACTTGACCTTAACATCATTACAGCGACTCCTTATGGGAAGATGATGATTGTTTTGCTACGTTACTTATACTATTTGTTGTGTTCAACTAAATTTGTACTATAAGGTCTGTCACCATCTTCGGTGGAAACTTAGTGACCAAATTGTTGAGATACTGGACTTCAAATTATTAGGTTGTTATCACTACTGATTAATACCAGATTATAACAGTTTGTTAAGAAGTGATACTAGCTTAGTAGCTAGATTGGCACTTCCTGTCTCGTGAGTGGTTTATAAACCTAGTGATTGAATGTATTTTGACATGGATGAAGGGCAGACACAAAATACATGTAACATATTAGAAACATAGCAACTTTGATGAATGACTAAGTTTACCTAAAACAGCAAGTCACTCCTTTACATGTACTTTTCCTTTTTCCCTTTCTTAAGTGATTTTACTTTCATTTTTTTTAAGCATCCATACACTAGACTAATGAGGAAGGCAGGACAGGCAAATATAAAATATTGAAGGGTAACAAATTATTTTTGGTCCAGTCACCATCACATAATGCAAAATATCGTTGGATTGAAAGATTTTGCTCAAACAGGGCATATCAGAAACAGGGGTCAGACCTTGGCATATAATAATTGCCTAAGTCTGTCATTCATCAATTTGGCAGTGCCTGTCTCATATCAAAAGTTCACATAGAGATTATGCTGTCTGTCAAATATTGTACAAGTCGAGTACTGAAGCATTTTTACTTTCTGTTGTTCAATAAATCTTACATTTAATTTTCTTTCTAACTGTCAATAGTTTTTACTTTTTTTTACAGAAAATAAAAAAAAAACAATGACATTTGAAAATGATGATTTTTATGACTTTAAAACATGTAAAACAAGCATTTAGCATTGCAAAGAAAACTTCATACAAGGTCATTAAAATCCATGATCTTTCAAATCACTTTTTGTGAGAGAAATCCATGGTTTGAAAATGTTATAGAGTCATGGAATTTCCGGGGGAATTTCATGACAAATAATGTCAAAAATAAAGATATGATCCTACAACATTGTACATATTTTTTGTCTCATGAAAAACTGTGACAAAACAGTTTTACATGAAAGACACCTTGGTAGAAAATGGTGCAATCATTAAAATTGTGAGCTTTAGACATTCTTGATTTTCTATGACTTTTTGCTATATTTTTCAAGAAAAAAAGTGACAGGCCTTTACAAAAACAAAAATATTCACAGGTTGGGTGCAAAAGCTCATTTGCGCTATATAGCTCATTTGATGGTATTTAGTATCAAATGAACTATAAATTTCATGAAGTAAAAAAAAAAAAGTTATAGATTTGAATTTTTTGTTGCATTGTCGCATGTCCATGTTATGGGCAACACTTTTTGTAAAAGACGATGGTCTGAAATATTTATGGTTTTCCTGATTGATGCTACAAAAATTTGCAAATTTCCCTGACAATGTCCAAGAAAAACCATTTGAAATAACTACCATGTTTCTTTACAAAAAATGATCAGCAATATATACATTTATGCGACAATCAAACAAAAAATTGAAATTCTAAAATTATTTTTTTTACTTCATGAGAAAAATAGTCCATTTGATACCCCGACCGGGCCCTGAAAAAGAAATACCAGTCACCTTCAACTAGAAGGCGCCTAGCTATAGGCACAATGCTTTAAGAAAGCAGAAGTTAAAGGAGACAAGGACAGCCAGTGCTGCTGCAGATGTCAAGAATGATACAGCAAGTACACAGACCACAGAGACACAAAAGATAGATGTACACACGACAATACCAGACCGACAAACGTTGAAACTACTAACGCCAACTAAATACATGTACAGGATTCCTGACGATGATTATGCCAAAGCCACCGGAAAAACACTGATTAAGCTAAAGGTGTATTTTGTAACAAGACAACTTTCAGTGATGGTACCATCCACCATTTACAAGTTCTCAAATTAAAAGATAGAGACAAGTGGCCAGAACCGTTTGATCTGACAATGATAGATTACGACAGTCCACCAGAGCCGTCAACTGATCTGTCCCCCAGACCGTCAACCCCCTCCTCAAATCTAGACACAGCAAGACGGAAATTAATAGCAACAAAGAAACTGCCGAAGCAGAATTAAAGACAACGCCTGCAATACCCAAGAGGGTAGCCGGGCCATAAACACCCAATACCACCACTGTCATGAAAATGATCATTTACATTGGTCATGGTTTTCCATGGGATATCTGACTGGACATGAAGTAGACCCAAATACAGACTCTTTTAGAAAACAATATATATGATAATGTGTATGTAAGGGATTGTTTATAAAAATATTTGCATTGGAATACTCTACCATCTAAAGTTTCACATTGAACTAAATTAAGATAGTCAGTCTGAGTCAGTATTCCAGCTTTAAACCCACGAACTAAGCCTTCCAGATAGCCATGATCAATATTAAATGTCAATTCTGGCATAGAATACATATTTACGAATGTTGAAATCTTAGAAAAAAATATTATTATGATCCGGAAGTCACATGAGACATTCAGGATACCTTTTGACTTTTCAAAAAGAAAATGGGCTAGGGAAATTGAAGATCAACTCAGAATCATTGATATTCTGAATTAGCCCAATTAAGGATGTATTCTTCTGATGGGTCAAAATTTTCCTTAATCAAGTTTTTTCCCAAACCTACATTTTTGAAATGCTAAGACCCTGAGAAAATCAAATTACTAAGAAAATAATATGTCCGTGTGCATTTTAGTTTGCTACAGCCATTTGAAAAGGGCCTATTTTGACAATTTTCCCAAAATTTCATCATTTCTGGCCTATTTTGAGGTAATTTTCTTTAAAATATCAAGTTTCAAAATCAAATTATCTCTCAAAGTTTCCATATTGATAGATGCCATGATTCTGAACAAATTTAACTTATAAAAAGTATATGTCCGTGATGATATAAGAAAGTTTAGTCCCGAAAATGTGCCTTTTTAGGTCATTTTCAAGACACCTTAAAATCGGTAAAAATCAAGATTTTTCAAATTTTCTATCATACCAAAACCTCAAAACTCTCCATTTTCGTTTGAAATAATTGGACAAATATATCTTTTTGAATTTAGAAAAAGAAATTATATGAATTGCATGAATATTTTGTTGGAAAAATGAATTTTACTACCCCTACCCTAAAATTGGCTAAATTCAGATTGAGATCAATGGTCAAATTTGGTCAAAAATTAAAATGTTGCATATCTCAAAAACTACTAATCATATCTTCATACTTTTTTGACAAAATTTAGATGGATCATCATTTGATATATATCCACCAAAAGTTTTCAATTATAAGGCAAGGTTTAAAAAATATTCACAAACGAGATTTCAACGAGACTGAAACCTCCGAAGAATACCCCTTAAAGGGGTCCATTGAGGGCATATAAATCAAGACATGTAGACAAACAAGATACATTTAACAATGATTATGTTGACTGGACATTAATACATATATATACATTTTTAAAAAAAATGCGAAAGTCAGTCAGGACTCAGGACAAAGATGGATAACTCTATCCTAAATTAATAATCCATATAAATATATAACTTTTTTTATTAATGGATTTTAATGCAGTGTATTTCATATATAAATTTGAAAGAACATTTTTTCTATGGAAATCATATAATGGACATTCCAGGGTAAAAGAAATTGATGGTTTAAAGAAAATTTTGTCAATACATGTATGTGAAGAACATGACATTATTTTTAATGCTAAATTTATAATGCACAAAAGTTTTAGTTGAGTGGAAATCTTTTAGAATTTGTTTATGAGTTTAAGTAGCCGTCTCTGTAAGAATCATGCAAAACGCAAAAATAGTGGCAGATGCATATTTTTGAAAACTGGTTCTTTTTATCGGAATTTGATCTTTATGATGAGAAATGAATGTAAATTAAATTTTAGTCCAATCGATTCATTAGTTCTCGTTTAATACACAATACAAATTTGGTTACATTGTGTATGAAAATAAGTACGGGAAAAAGTCCCGCCAATTTTTTTTCTAAACAAACCAACCAAAAATATCACTTTAAGTATCCGACTTCAACTAGAATGGCCTACTTTTTCAGAAAATATCAACAATTTTTACAGACCCTTCCGAACTTTTGGTTAAAAAGGCCAAGAAAATTGGTTGGGTTGTGTATGAAAAAAGTTCTGGAAATTTTCCCGCCAAAATTTTTAATGTTTTTTTAATGTCAATTTGCAGATAGTCTAATGGACCTTCACTTAAATTGATATTTTTCGCTAAAGTGGTCCAAGATGAATAACTAGCCAAAAAAAAATGTTAAAACCTAAGATAATAATCACCTTTTGCATGATTTTTACTGAGACAGGCTCTTTTATAAAAATATTAAGGGACCGACCATTTAACTTGAAGGTGGGGGCCTTGGTTTTTTCCAAAAAAAATATTCTGAAAATTATTTTTGATGAAAAAAATATTTTGGCAGCTGAGGGTAAGAAAAAAAATATTCTGAAGAAGGATTTCTGCTATAAAAAATAATGCTGATAATGAAAAAAATATTCTGTCTTATCTAATAAAAAAAATTTCTGATCAAAACAAAAAACCAAGGCCCCCCCCTTCAAGTTAAATGGTCCGTCCCTAAGGAGAAGAAGAAGAACTCTGTTGGCATATGATTTATATATAATGACTTTAATGATGATTGTGACATTAAAAGGTAATATCAAAGTATATGCAGAACCAGGGATGTACAAAACAATCAGTTTTATTTAATCCCTGGCAGAACGGTTAGCATGTTGAAACGATAATTTTACAAATGTTCATTTGATGTTAAAATTCAGTTATACTGTATGAATTTATATTGTGTTTCATTGCGGTCAACCTACCTTTTTTCTTCATTGAAAAACAATGGAGTTATACGTATAATTAGGCTTTTAGAATTATAATGGGTTATGAATACATTTGTAGTGCTTCTAATATGTTTGTTACAAATAGGGTCTTATCTTTTAAAGAATGTATAAGGAAATCTGTTTATAGTTTGTTTAAAAGGTTGAAATGTTCTGATGATAGTTTAGTTATTGCAATACCGAATAGTGATTTATTGTTGAATTCACTTGAAGTTATTGCAAAGCTAGTATACCGAATTATATATGTATTAAACTTATAATTTTTATTTCATTTTTGTGAGACTCATATAATATCAATTATAAGATAGATTTATGTTATGTAAATATATATGGACCTATATAAAGGTATGCATTTCTAATACTACTGTGGGACACAGTGGGACGTTACGGTAAAAACGACGTTACCGATAGATTTTACCTGTACACTGAAAAATCCGTCTGAAACGTCGTTTCGGAGACTGTTATAAACTTTTCTGTCAGTTAGTCACTGTCGTTCTATTTTTTTTTTACTGACTGTTGGTAGATTCGGTTTCCGTTTTACTCTAATGTCATGACTTTGTGAACTTTTGTGCAATGTTGTTATCGGTCTTATAATTTACTTAAGATTTTAGATTTTGAATCACACCAGTTCTTCTTTCATGTTTGTCAGTCTGTGCATATAAGATGTTAAAAAAGGCAATGAAAACAGTCCTTATGTATGTTAAACCTGTATGTAAACAGGCTCAAGATTAATGGTCTTAGTACCACCGAATGGTGGGTCTTGTTTTAAACAGCTTAGTTTTTAGTTTCCTTCTCGTTTGTATGTTTAAAGTAATAAAAGCTTGATGCTTATGACTTTTGCAATTAAAACTTAGGAAAAGTATATAAAATAGATAGAATTCAGCGCCTTTCCGTTTATATTTTTTATAACCATTATCTAAATTAATATTGAAAATGGTATGCAGGATTTGCAAGAACGCTGGATTTGTACATAAAGGTGTTTGTGACACATGACAAGCGGTAATTTAGAAAAAAAAAACACAATGATAAACCGCCAGCAGCCTTCAACGAGGCCATGCAGTAGGCCCGAGACAATTATAAACCCATGTTAAGATATTTTCAGAGAAGGCTTTGCTCGCTGTTCTGCAATCGACCCAAAGGTCCAAATAAAATGAATTTAATTCAAATCCAGTCCTGAAATATTCGATAGACCCCCTTGAAGTCCATCCATCAATCTTTTTTCCATTAATTGCCAGCTCTTCAATGTCTTCTTGTAATTATTGACAGTCAGCAGGTGTTTTAATTTCTTTATAAATTATGCGGTCATCAGCGAATTATCTTCATATATTCTGCGAGATCGCTGATATAGATTAAAAATACAATGGTCGTAACAGGAATAATTTCAGATATTGTTCCCCAAAGGACTACATTTTGATTTCTGTTTGTTAAAAAGTCTTTTATCAAGCTGTATGCATGAAAAAAGCAAAGACGCACTTATGGGGCATTCGAGTGTCAAAAATTTAAAAAGGCAACGACGAAATCGGTAAACACGAAGAAAAGCAGCACGATTTATGTTATGTTAAAGATGAATTTCGATTGTCCACAGAACAGAACTTGAAAATCAAGACGAGACCGTCTGGGTAGAAGTTAGAGATAAAGGTCAATTGATTCTCCTATGTAATACTTATCCCGGGTACTTATCGTCTTGAATGGACAGACAACGAATATTGGGCATGATTAAAACTGGCATATCAGGTCAATCAAATTACACAACAATAAACTTGTTGATCTGATGAATGTCTTTAATTTTAAAAATGTAATAAATCAAGCCACTAGAATAACTTACCATAGTGCTACACTTTTAAATCCAATTATTAAAAGTGATACACCTAATTATATTTATTCCGATGAGTACACTATACCATGAAACGTCAATTGTATTTCTGAAGAGCCCAAATATTAAACCTGTTTCAGTTCAACGCGAAATATGGCTCTATGAAAGAGTAGATAAAGAAAGGTTTGCAAATGACCTTGATTCTTTTAACTGGGAGTTTCTTCTTTCCAATTTTGAAGATGTGGATCAAATGTGTAACGAATTCACCAAAATATTTCTACAGTTAGCCCGAACATGTAAGAGAATGATTTAGATGGCCCAGAAAAGGCAATAGAAAGTAATGCATGGTTCTCATATTTTAAAGCTCTTAACATGAATACCGACCAACACAAACAACGTTTAAATGAGATTCTGGAAGAAACTATAAAGCTTGAAAAACATCCATTCTTCGGAGAAATGGATTTCAAAATTACATTAGAGGAGGTGCATAAGGCTATAAAAAACCTCAAGAACAACAAAGCAGTAGGATTAGATGGTATACCCAATGAAATCTTTAAAGCTGGTGCAAGCATCTTAGCACCAGTTCTTCAAAAACTTTTCAATTCTATATACTGTTCTGGAATATATCCCAGGAAATGGGCTTTATCTTATTTATGCCCAGTTTTTAAATCTGGCTGTCCTTCAAATCCTAAAAAATTACAGAGGAATTAATAAATTCCTCCATTAGCAAGATTTTTAATAGCATACTTAACATAAGACTTGATACTCATCTGGAAAAAAATAAAATTATTCACCCATGTCAAATAGGATTTTCTAAAAAAAGCAGGACATCTGACCATATGTTTGTTTTAAAGACAATATTGGACAAATATACCAACAGAAAAGGAGGAAAAATTTATGCTTGTTTTGTTGATTTTAAAAAAGCTTTCGATAGAGTTATTCACTATGGTATTAGATATAAAATGTTGAAAAATAATATTTCAGGAAAATTTTATAATATTCTAAAAGATATGTATGTGAAAAACCATATTTCAGTAAAAGTTGAAAACAAACTCACTCCTGCTTTTAAGTCACATATTGGAGTAAGACAAGGAGATGTACTAAGACCTAACCTATTTAAGCTTTTTATTCATGATTTACCTTTAAAACTAGAAGCAGGTTCAGAAGCAGTTGAAATAAATGGTAGAAATATAAATTGTTTAATGTATGCTGATGATATTGTTCTATTATCTACTAGCAAAAATGGTTTACAAAGTAGACTTGATATTTTAAATGAATACTGTAAAGACTGGTGTCTAGATGTAAATCTCTCAAAAACAAAAGTTTTGATTTTTAACAATTCTGGAAAATTTTTGAAAGAGTATATACATTTAAATAATGAAGAAGTAGAATGTGTTAATCAGTATAAATATTTAGGAATTACTTTCACCTCAAGTGGACTTTTTAATCTTGGAAAAGAAGAATTATATAAAAAATCTCTAAAAGCAATATTTAAGCTACAAAAATCTCTGTCATCTTGCAGTCCAAGTATAGCTACATCGATTCATCTGTATGATCACACAATAAAACCAATTTTATTATATTGTTGCGAAATAAGTGGTATATTCAAAGTAAATTCTGCAGCTTGTAAAAAACAGAATGATTATTTTTTTGAAAAGATATATAATAATGACTTTTCTGAGAGGTCACATATAAGATTTCTTAAATATATTTTAGGGGTAAATGAAAAGGCCTCTAACTTAGCTGTTTTATCAGAGGTAGAAAGATTTCCTCTATATTTCTCTATAGTTTTATCTATTGTTAAATATGCACATAGACTTGAAACATTACAGGAGGGCTTATTATATGATGCTTATTTATGTAATAAACAACTAGATATAAATAATATTGACTGCTGGTTCTCATCAGTAAGATATATATTACAGTCTTTAAATATAGACACTCTAAAGATTAATTTAGGTAAACTTGTCAGGATAGTCAAATCAAAATTGAGTGACAGCTTTAAGACTTTTTGGCAAAATAAAAGGACAGAAATTTTATCACAGGGAAACAGTAAATTAGAAAACCTTTATAGTCCATATAGTCTTAAAACTGATTTTATCCCAGAGGCTTATTTATCAATTAAAGATTTTAGAATTAGAAGAGCAATTTGTAGAATAAGAATAAGTGCTCATGATTTTAGAATAGAAAAAGATAGATATAGTAAAAATTATATTGAGAGATCTCAAAGACTATGTCACTATTGTTTGAGTAAAGACATCCATGCGGTTGATAATGAATCACATTTTATAGTAACATGTCCTTTATATGAACAGGAGCGTAGCATATTTTTTTGACAAAATAAATAAATGCTGTGAAAATTTCCAATCATTATCCCCAGAGCTTAAGTATTTCTGGCTATTTACTAATGAGAACCTAGAAGCATTAAACTATTTAGGCAATTTTATTCTTGAATGTTTTGAGAAAAGATCTGAATGGAAACAAAAGAAATAATAAAAAGTTACTAATTGTTAACACACTAATTGTATTATGGTCCATGTTTATAATCTATTCTTTTATTTTTTATCTTTATTTTTGATATATTACAATGTATACATCGCACTTCAATGGCTCTGATCCTGTGTCTCATTGATTTTTTTTATTGTTGTGGTTTTTTTTTCATATCATCTGTCCAATCATTTAACTGTTTGTTACATTATGCCCTTCGTGGGTTCTTGATTAGCTAATAAAAATTCTTATTCTTATTCTTATACCTACAAAAGTCGTTACTATAACAAAAGAACGACAAGCCATGGTTCACGAACGAAATAAGAAAACGCGATCGATTACGGCATAAATCTCTGCAAACAAAACAACCTATAGATATTCATAAATTTAAATCAAAGCGCTAAAGCGTTTAAAGGCAAGCGAAATATATAAGAACTATAATAGATTTATTCTCTGTTAAAGTATATTGTTCAAAATGTTTGCGAATTATTAATTTTGGTGAGTGAAGAAAGGATCGTCATGCAGATGCCCTCAAATTTAAAGTTAATGAACACAATTGCACACACAAGACAGGTATCGTGTAAAAACGGTATCGATTGAAACACCCCTTCGATTAAAATGCAGTCGTCCCAATGATGTGTATTTTGTGATATGATTACCTCCCTTGCGAGTAAAGACGTCTATATTATATCAGTCCGAAAAAAGTATCTGTTTTTCGTAGTTGTAGCCTTTATTTCGCTAATTTGGAGTAATAGTGTATAAGGATATTTATACTGCTTTCGTTCCTGTGAGTTTTTTTGACTTTTTATGATATTTCTGCTTTTGACAATATGTAAACTCTACGCAAAACACAACCGATTGAAAACTATTCACTAAGTGCTCACTTGTGTATTATTTACTAACGGATCGTCCGTACAAGTCAGATTGGACTTTGGACCCTGTATTACAGAGGGCAAATCTCACAACATACAATGGATATATACAGTTTTCCTGGTGATATAAAGACTGTGTTCTTTGAAGCAGAAAATCGTATTCGAGAAACTTACTTAGAAAAGATCAAAATGTTGTCTACGGATGAGTTGAAATCTTTCAATAAAGCCAAATACCGAGACATGATGATAAAGGAACTAGCGGAAAGTGTCGACAAATCAATTTCAGAAGAAATTATTAAGAATCACTGTCATTACATGTCTAACGCACTGAATAACGAATGCGAGAGTCAGCTGGCAAAGAGAAAACACAGCGAAAAAAGTGAAGTCACGAACTCGCCGATGAAAACTAGAAGACAAGCAGCAAAACACCCAGAAGTGAACAAATCGCTAACTAGTCATCAAGAAGTCCACGAAATATCTGATTCTTTTAGCGAACTTTTCATAAGCCAATCTGAACCACTGAATCATGAACCCGACGACGAATCGCATGACGATAGTATTACCGTAGTGAAAAAGACGCTCGTAAGCGAAAATTCGGAAGAAAGCTGCGAGAGTGGAAACTGTATGTCCAATGACAATAATGGAGCCAGTAACCAGTCAAAACAAAAGGAAAGCAAAAAGTCACAAAAGAAGCCCACTCATACAGTCGCTTCCAAGATGTGTATCTGTAATTCGGAAAAAGCGGGAGAACAAATAAGATGCAATCTCTGCCAAGTATGGTTCCACACACGCTGCGTTGGAGACGATTGCAATAGTGAGACCGGGTTTTGGGTATGCTCGGACTGTAGACAGATCTCATCACGTTTGAAGAATATCGAGACAGTTCTTTCTAACTTTATAATTAAGTACGAACAAGTTGAGTCTAAACTCTCAGAAAAAACAGCCGAGTTGGTTCATCTTAAAGAAGAAAACGGTAGACTGCGTGACCGACTTCTAACATGTACCGTGTCGCCATCAGGTCATTCAGAAAGTGTCACCGACAGCCTTGAGCAACCACCACTCAATATTAATCCAAAAGAAAAAGAACGAAAAGGTACATTGTTAGCCGGAAGTTCTATAATCCGGGATATCACTCCACCGACGTACAACTGTGATGTTAGTCCGATCTGCGTCAGAGGCGGACAAATTTGTGATATAACCGCAAAACTTCTGGACATTCCTGAGAATGATTCCTTTGAGAATATAATCCCCCAAGTGGGCAGCAATGACTGTACAAGTGATCGTTTCAACACCGAAACCTTTACAGAAGACTACAACCTTCTTGTGTCTACGGCGAAGTCAAAGTGCGACAATGTGGTTGTATCATCTATTTGTCCTCGTTTAGATGACAGGCATGGAAACATTACTAAAGGTAACAGTGTTCTTAGTCAAATTGCCAATGATGAGAATTGTTTATTTGTAGACAATGAAGATAGTTTCCGGCTGAAAAGTGGTGCTGTGAACTTTGAACTTTATAATAAAGACGGGATACACTTGAATGGTAAAGGGACAGTCAAATTAGCTGAAAACTTAGGTATAGAATGTACTATTAAATTTCAGCAAAATGTAACTGGTGTAAATGGTCATGAAGGTACCAGACCGACAAACAGACATTTCGGACGGGGAAATAGACAGAAAAATCGGGAATCGCGGGCCAAAAGAAATGACCGTCATGACCATTCCCATCAGAGAGTAAGAGGGAATGCGAAGAATGAGAGGAAGGTACGATCTGGTGGCAAGAAAGGGTATGACAATAGAGGCGATAGAGATAGTAAGGGGGTGCATGGATATACTGAGAGGAGGAACGAAAGTAGTTATGATACTATTGGAAGATTGGATAGAAGTGTTAGAGCTGATGATAGCGTTGAGAAAGTTGGTTGTTGGTTCTGTGGTGAACATAATCATGTTACTCGTAATTGTCGCCACGGCGATTATTTAATGTGTCATAGATGTAAAGAACTTGGCCACAAAGAACGCTATTGTAATTTTTAGGTAGTTGGCCAAGATGATTGTGCCGATTTAGGCAACAGTTCTGTCCCACCTTTCCCAAGTGACTCGTCACCTAGCAAACAATATACGCGTCGCCACCGAAGGGGTGGCATAAAAAAGAATAAGCATAAAAATGGTCTTATTAATGTTAACTTTTTAAATGTAAGAGGTATGCGTAGTAAGATACATGAATTAAACAAGCATCTCGAGGACAATTCTCCTGAAATTTTCTGTATAGCAGAAACATTCCTCAAGACTGATGATAAACCTAACCATCTACATAAGTCCTATAATTGGGTTGGAAAATGTAGAAAGCTTAATAAAGGCAAAGGCGGCATTGGTATTTGTATTAAATCAGATTTCCCAATAATTGATGAAAACCTAAACGGGAGTAAGGAGGATAAATTTGAGCGTCTTTGGGTCTTAGGTCGAATAAATGGGTTAAAGGCTGCGATAGGCGTAGCTTACTTCCCTAATGATGGTACTGATAAGACTATGACTGATAGTCTGTTCTATGAGTTATTAGAGAATTGTGCCTCTTTCTCTTCCCAAGGATATGAAATATGCCTTTCGGGTGATTTTAATGGCCGTTGTCTTAAACAGTGCGACATTTCTCGTAAGACTATTATCTTTGACAATAACCATAGTTATAACGGTCACCGATTAAAGCAATTTACCGAAGCTGCCGATTTGACTATCGCTAACGCTGTAGATCCATGTGAAGGTTTTCATACGAGAATTTTAAACAACCAACGATCGGCAATTGATTACATTTTATTATCAAACAAACTTGCTGAAATTATCAGGCAAGTGTATATCGACGAAGAAGGCCAATACGACTTGCATAGCGATCATGTTATCCTAAGCGTCTCCTTGACTCAATCCAAATTGAAAAAGCGAACAAAAGTTCGGGTTGAGAATGATATTTCCTTCTGGAAAATCAATGATAGCACAAACTGGGACTCTTTCCAACAGTTGCTGGTCTCAGCTTTTCCTGACTCTTGGATCCAATCTTCTAATGATATAAATGAAGTTTGGAACATCTGGAAAGGAAAAGTAAACAAGGCCGCAGAACAAACGATACCAAAAGCGTCAAGGGTTAAAAATTATCGTAACTTCTGGGACAAAGATCTGGCTAATATGTTGAAAGCGCGTCAAGACGCAAATAAGTTGCAACGCAGACATAACAAAAAACACCCATCTGACAGCGAATTGGGTAAATCTATATCCTCCTTGTACCGTAAGCGTAAGGAAACTCTACATAACGCTATCAAACAAAAAGAAATACAGGGTAAGATAAAGTTTTTCGAGAAAAATAAAGGTTCCCAGAAAAATAGCAAGGCCTTCTGGAATCTCCTTAAAGGCCCTAGGGAAAAGCGAACTGTTAGTCAAATTATTGACCCTATGCGAAACAATAACCTGGTCGAAGATGAAGATGAGTTAAGTGAATGTCTTATCAAACACTTCGACTCTATTGGTAAAGACACAACAATCACTACCGAATATAGAGAAAAAGTCTGTAATTTTATAAGCGAAAAACAGCATGCGCATTTTTCCGATGAAAATACTATGTCATTGCTGTTCACTAAAGAGTCCATTCTAAATTCCATCAAGAAACTTAAATCTGGGAAGGCGCCTGGTATAGACGGTATACCAAACGAGTTTTTGGAATATGGGGGCGAGGCCATTACACGAACTTTGGTAGATATGTTTACTCTAATGACGGACCTAGAGGTAATTCCCGACGAATGGCATAAAGGTATTATAAAACCCCTTCATAAATCGGGCTCGGTGTACAACCTAAATAATTATAGAGGAATAACGTTATCCTCGAATGTCTATAAGCTCTTTTCAAGAACGATTGAAAGTAAAATCGTTGAACACCTCGAGAATTCAAATATGTTAGGTGAATCCCAAGGGGCTTTCAGGAAAGATCGCAGAATCGAGGACCACATATTTACTTTACAGGGTATTTGCTCCCTTGCCAAATCATCTAAGAAACCCCTTTATATTGCATTCTTAGACCTGTCTTAAGCATTCGACAGAGTCTGGCGTGAAGGACTTTTATTTAAACTGTGGGAAAGTGGAATCCAGGGTAAAACCTGGCGTTTGATAAAAGAGATCTATAGAAATGTTCAAAATAAGGTTCTATTTGGCGATATTGAGTCTGATTTTTTCGAGCAAGAATATGGGGTCAAGCAGGGTTGCATTTTATCCCCTACGCTTTTTTCTGTTCTTATGAATGACCTTGTTCAGATGTTGAACGATAGCAATATCGGCGTAAACTTAGCATCTCAAGTGATTAATTGTCTTCTGTTTGCTGATGACGTGGTTTTATTTTCTAAATCACCTAAAGAGTTGCAAACACTATTACAAATCTCCCACGAGTTTTCTAAAAAATGGAACTTAAAATTCAATGCAAGCAAATCTAAGGTGATGGCAATCGGTAAAAGAATAAACCCGAACGCAAACTGGAAACTGGGTGATGAGTCTCTTGAAGAAGTAACTGAGTATAAATATCTTGGTTACTATTTCAATAATTCCCTACGTTCAAATTATCATGTTAACAAATACCTCAAGGAAAAGGGTGAAAATCAGATAAATAATATGATTCGTGTCCTTGAAGAGCATGGTGATTTTAACCGTTTTAATTTTGGCGATGCCTTATGGAATTCTGTCGTGATGCCCTCGCTTACGCATGCATCTGCAGTTTGGATGCCTTTGTCTAACTCGAGTAAAGATATATTAGAACGACTACAGTATAAAGCTGCTAAAGTTATCATACGAACCAAACTAAATGTACCCAAGGTAGCTATCTTACTTGAGATGGGATGGGAACCTATAACAGCTTTTATAGATCGACAAAGGGTCACCTACTTTAAGCGCTTTTTAGAACTTCCAGATCACCGATTATGTAAAATAGTATTTAATGAAATGAATGAATCGAATGAATCTTTTTGGGGATATGAAAGTAAGATCTTGCAAACTATTTCCAATGTAAATAACACCAATGTCCCTATTGAAAGCCTAAATAAGAGGCACCTTACTGGTCTCATTGGATCTTATACCAGGGAAAAACTCTTTGAAGAAGTACAATCTAAGAGTAGTCTAGATAACTATAGACAGTTCCATATTATAAAAGGAAGACAAGCGTATTTAAATGAAGGGAATTTCCGCGAATCTCGCCTTAAACTTCTTGCGCGAACGAAAACGCTGCCTATAAATGAATATCTCCATAGGATGAATATGTCACAGCATAATACTTGCGATCTATGTACTGAAAACGTAAGCGAGGACCTCTCACATGTTTTATTTGATTGTCCAATCTATGACTATATTCGTAATGAATACTCAGAACTTTTAGAATCCAATATTGACTTCCCATATCATACTGGAGAAAACTCAACTGTCTATTTCACAGAACTGTTGCCTAATACAAAGTTACAATTTTTAATTGGTGATATTGGATATGTTTTTAGCAATGATGTAGGACAATTTTATGATTGTTTAGGTAGAATGTTTCTAAGTGAATGTTTTAATTTAAGGTCCAAGCTTTTACAGGAAAACTGAATAGACTTTTAATTGAAAGACATTTTATCTTTGTCAATATCATATTTTAAAATTTCAATATTGTTGTTGTTGTTGTTGTTGTTTTATAGGCTGAAAGAATGCATTTTATGTTTATAGTGTATATTTCAACTTGTATAGAATATTTATAGACGCGCCACTTTTATACCCTGGAAGTAGGCGCCCCCGCTGTAAAGGGGTAGATCTAAATAAAATATATATATATTGTACTGATTTTATGAATGGTGAAGCTAAAATCTGAATCCATGCATTGACCAATCAAATGAGAGAAATATTTATACGAACCAATCAAGTAATAGATGAATACATAATGTATATTCTATCGCCTTTAACTAAAAAGTTCGTCATGTAAGATGCAAAGGAATAAATAAAACTTGTGCCGGTCATATAAAATGCCAATAAAAATTGAGATTTATAGAAGTGTATATCATGTTAACAAATATTGAAAAGTAATATAGAAAATAAAGCATTTTATTCCAGACTGGATGCAGGAAAATCACTCCGTCTAGACAGAAAAAAAAACCGCGAAAATCATCACTACTCTATAGACTCCATAAGGCTTTGCTGGCGCTTGCCTAAAAACAACGCAACAAAGTAAACAACCTCAAGAAAATAGCTAAGGAAAACTCTGAAAAAACCTTGACACAATAATATTAGAAAATGCCTCAAATCCTAAAATGTATTGGAAATTGATGAAAAGTCTCGTAAAATCTCAAAAAGCATCATATATTATCCCCCCTCTACAAAATGTACTCAGTGATCAGAATTTCGAGGATATAGTATATGACGATGACAAGAAGTGTACCGACTTATGATCGGCAAGTGTAACCAGTTATGGGCGTGTAAAGAACGAGAACCAGCAGGTGTAATGTGTCTTTAATCCCAATAACATATGGTGAAAAACTGAAAGAAACAAATAACAATAATAAGTACAAAATACACAAATACACGAATTATCTGAAAGAATTAAAGTCAATATAGCGATAAACAATGAAAGGTTATTGCCGATTAATTAATATAAACCAGTTAAATAAGCAGGCCCAGCCGGGAAATGTTCAAATATGACGGTATCGTGAATCGGAATTTGTCACAGTCGAAATATCAAAAATATAAACGTTAATTCACAAGAAAAACAGATAATTTGTTGAATCGAGTCACTATTAATATGTTTCCATAGATATTTTGTGGATATTCGCCAAACTTACGTGGTGGTATGCCGCGAATCGTGTCCAAATTAATTCCTTGCAGGATATAAAAATGGCTACCTATTTACTACCTGTATGTGTAATTCTAGTACTCGACAGTACAGTACGCACGTCGATCGCTTGACCCAAGACTGGTTTCGGCACAGGTAGCGGCGATTTGAATTTAATCACGATAAGGAAGTTTAAATCTATATTTAAAAATAAACAATGAAAGTTGTGACAGTACACTCCCCGTCTGGTATCCTCGGGATATCACTATGTTTAGACGATAAAGTCGTTGAAACACAAGATGTTGAGATCAGATTCAACGATGAAGGCGAACAATATAAATCCAATATTATAAGAATAAAATAAATACGAATAATAACACAAAATCAACAGTTCAAAGAACGAATCCGGCAGGATGATCTTCGCATGGATGAATGTAGACGCGATCCTGGTGATCCAACGTTGTATGGCATCCAGCGTTGCCCAATGGGAAAAGTAGTTGATCTGCTGATCCAACGTTGCCACGCACGGCGTGGGAAGGAACGACCTGTTCCTAAAAGTCTAACCAAAAATATATTTATATATCTACATCTGCTGTCCCTGGTGTGGGTTTAAGCCTCGCCATTTTCCTGGAGGAGTATCAACTCTGTTATGGGGCGGGTATATACGGTAGGTTTACCGTCAACTTGGACTTGTACTTCGGCTGAACGAACATGTCCATCGGCTCCCTTAATTGGATGAACGATAATGCCAACGGGCCACTGTGTCCGACACAAAGCGTTGTCCTTCAGAAGAACCGTATCTCCTTCTTCGAGGTCTCGATGTCCTTCGGTCCACTTTTGTCGTGTCATCAATGTGGGAAGGTATTCCTTCTTCCATCTTGTCCAGAACATGTTGGCCAATGCTTGGACTCGTTTCCACTCGTCAAGACAGAGATTTCTTTTGTCTGAAAGTTCGGGATGTTCTACAGAGAAGACATAGTCGGTCTTCTGTGTCAGTAACATATTTGGTGTGAGTACCAAAGGGTTTTCCGGGTCGGATGATACAGGAACTAGAGGCCTAGAGTTGATAATTGCTGTGGCCTCTGCCATAAATGTGTTGAGGACATCATGAGTGAGCGTCTTTCCTTCGTTCCCTAGAAGCATGGAATCCAGTATTCTCCTTGTGACGCCGATCATTCGCTCCCAGACGCCACCCATATGAGATGAGTGTGGCGGGTTGAAGATCCACACTGTATCAGACTCCCTCAAAAACCTCTGGACGGGCTCGTCTTCCACGTTGATAGCTTCAACATGTTCAATGCCTAGTTCCTTGACTGCACCTATGAAATTGGTTCCTCTGTCCGACCGGAAGATCTTTACTTTGCCTCTGATAGAAGTGAAGCGTTTCAAAGCGTTGATGAAGGCAGATGAGCTCATCTCTTCTACGAGTTCTATGTGAACAGCTCTGGTTACCAAGCATGTAAAAAGGATTGCCCAGCGTTTAGAGTTGGCACTGCCGCCACGTGTCCTGCGGGTCACTATAGTCCATGGCCCAAAGGCGTCGACACCCACATTGGTGAAAGGAGGTGTTGGTTCCAGACGGTCCCTCGGGAGTGATGACATTATCTGGCTTTCAAACTTGCCGCGGAGCTTCCTACACTCGACACATTTGTGAATAATAGATGATATCAACCGCCTTGCTCCGGTTATCCATAGTCCAGCCGCTCTGATGGCGCCTTCAGTGAAGTGACGACCCTGATGTTTGACGTCTTCGTGATGGTGTTTCACGAGCAGTGTTGCCAGGTAATGGCGTCCTGGAATGATGAGAGGCCTTTTCTCCATTAGACTCAAGTCCGATTTGTCTATACGTCCGCCGACTCTTAATAGGCCACGTTCGTCGATAAACGGGTTGAGGTCGCGTATAGGACTCTTCTTCGGAAGTGCTTCCTCCCTGTGAATGCAGTCTAATTCCACACTATAAAATTCAGCCTGCATGTTTCTGAATAGACATGTTTTGGCATCGTCGTAGTGCTCTACTGATAGGTTTGTCTCTACGTTCCCGTGTACACGGGATTGTTTTTGCGTAGCAACTTGTTCCACTAGCGAGTTCCAGGTTTCAAATTGCTCGAAATCGTTTATGTCAACCTCTTCTTTGGTATGTGTTTTAAACACTTGGACTGACCGGATCTCCTTGTCGCACTCCGGGTCAACAAGCTCAAACGTGTCATTTGTTTTGTCGCTGGAGTTTGACTCCAGAAATGACTTTGGTCCCTGCAGCCAGTCGCTAGATTGAAGTTCTGAAGCGAGAATGGATCTCGTAGCTGCGTCCGCGGGATTCTTATCTGTCTGACATGGTTTCTCGGTTGTTGAAGGCAGTCCATTCTGGGTAATGCACGTCCTTTTTACGTTAACCTCCGGTGCGATGTGTTGCCTATCTTGGCAAACTTCGCCGATCACGACCCAGCCTAAGCTAAGTTTCTGTGCGAATGGGGCGTTAGTTGACCTCATTGGTAATCTTTGATCAATCACGTGATGCACTGCTGGCACACTTCTTCCAATAAGCAGAAGAATATCTGCACTGTCGTCCAAAGGAGGGATGAGACCAGCTAGATCCTTTAGATGTGAATGATAGGCTGCTACTTCCGGTGTTGGAATTTCGTTCCGGTTGTGTGGAATGGAATCACATTCTATGAGCTTAGGTAGATTAAACTGTGTGTTGTCGTGTACAGATTTAATCACAAAGTCATGTGCTACTCTTCCAGACGTTTGAACTTTGTCTGAGCATGTTGTCAGGGTGTAGTGCTCCGATGGGCCTCCAATATTGAACACGTTGAAGAATTCTGACGCTGCCAGACACCTATTACTTTGGTCATCGATGATGGCATACATTCGATGAACGTTTGAAGGATTGCCTTTCCGGAAGACATCCACTGGCAAGATTTTGGCACAGGACTTGCCGCCGCTGTATGGGTCTCCACATATGTCAGTGCATGTGGAATTCACGTTTTGGCCAGTGTTAGTCCTGCCGGAGTTCCCTGGCTCCCCGCCGTCCTGTTGGAAGGGTCTGCGGGATGGTCCCGTATGACTGTACTGGTCAATGTGCAGTGCTGTTGCGTGGTATTTGCTGTTGCAATCACTGCATGGAGTGGCATCTTGGCAATCACGACTTATGTGGCTGTTGGAGCGACAACACTTGTAGCATATGTTGTTCTCCTTGAGAATCTTCTTCCGTTCGTCAATTGGTTTGGCCTTGAATTTGCGACATTCATTCAAGGTGTGCTTAGACTTGTGAAGAATGCAGCGTTCATTAGGGTCTATTGACTTCTCTGGCTGCTGACTTGTGCTGTCTGTTTCCTCAGTGTCTGTCTTGTGGACGCTGACTGTTCGCTTAGTTTGAACGTGTCGCTTTGATACGGAGCTAAGAGCCCCAGTATGAGACGACTCAAACATTAGGCCTGGGTTGTTCTTGATCTTGCTGATATCTTTGATGAACTGCAAGAACACCGAGAAGGGTGGGTACGTGACCCCATACTGCTTCATGTGGTTGGCAGCTGTAGATACCCATTTCTCTTGTAGTCCGTAGGGTAGTTTGCTTACTATGGGTTTAATTCCCGATGATGTATCAAAGTAACCCAAGAGCGTGTGGTATTCAGGGTTCTCCTTGATGAACTGGATTTCAGACAGAAGGTCGGAGAGTTCATATAACTTTCTGTTGTCCTTGTTGGAAAGATTTGGGAAGTTTCCAAGTTTTTGCTTGATGGACTCTTCAACCATTTCCGGTGCACCATACCGCTCGTCCAAGCGTTCCCAAAGACTTCGTAGTCCTTCTGAAGGGTTGGCAATGCTTGAAGCTTGAATGCTGACGGCATAACGTGCTGACTCGTTGCCTAACCATTTGACAAGCAAGTCCAGTTCTTCTGAGTCCGAGACTTCAAGCTCGTTGACGACACACTTGAATTTGTTTTTCCAGGCCTGGTATGACTCGGCCTTGTCGTTGAAGGTAGATAGGCGTGAGAACAAGAGGTCCTTCCTTAGAAGGAACTTTGTGATGTCAGACGCCGTGTTTGGTTCCTTGGCTGGAGCTGCCCCTGTTGTTGATCTATGTTGTGTTGGAACATACTCTGGAGCATGGCAATTCAATGAAGGAATCGATCCGGTTTTGTAACCGCTGGATGTTTGAGGAAATGACACCGTCATGGCAGGCTTTCTATAGTCATCTGACTTAAGCAGTGTCCCTTTTGACGTGGACACGTTTGTTGTAGCAGGTACAGGTCGTGGACGTGAATCTTGAATATCCTTATATCCCACGTGTCTTGGAGACTCTGCTGGTTTTGTTACGTTGAAATGAGCCGTTACCTTAGGTTTCACTACGGGTTCAGACCCGATGATTGTCTCTACTTTGACTGGTTGTGGGTTTTCCAGTTTTGGAATCTGCTGTGTCACATAAGTCTGGACTATATCCAGTGGGTCCATCTTAGGCAATGAAGAAAGGTCGTCCAAATTCTGGCTTTTGGAGTCGTCTTCGCCTGCTGCTAGAACATTCGCTTCTGCCATGGCTACTGCGGCGTCTTGTTCGGTTTGCAGAAGTTGGATTTCTGCCTTGACCTTAGCCTTTTTGTGAGCCGCTTCTGCTGCTATCAACTCCATTTCAGCCTTTTGTTGGCTAGCTTTTTGTTCCATTTCTGCCTTTTGTTGGCTAGCTTTTTGTTCCATTTCTGCCTTTTGTTGAATGGCCGTTTGTTCCATTTCGGCTTTATGCATAGCCGTTTTTCTTTGAACCTCCTGGTCGATGTCAGCTTCTTGCATTTGCAACATGGCTCCTTTTTTAGCAAACTCAACTTTAGCCAATGCGGCTTCAGCTGCTGCACGCTTCATTTGTATCGTGCTGACTGAACCAGATGACCCTTGGCTGTTGCTTTTCCCGGTTTTACGGGATTTTCTGGATGATCTCTCCGAAACTACAGATCCAGTCTCAAGCAGTGATGATAGCATCGACTTAACCGTGTCAATGGTTGCCTCCGCTATTATGCAGTATGCCGATGACGTTGTGATGAACAGGTTGAGGTCCTTCATGCTTTCGTTCGTTCTCTGTGACGTCAGAAATTCGACGTAGCAGTCCCTCTGTCGGCAATACCTCTGGTAGGCAGTGATAATCCGCTCATTGAGTGTAGCTAGTGCGTTTTCGTCCTTAGGAGTGCTCTGGACGTCTTGAATGACGGCGTAGAGCCTGTTCCAGAGGTCCTCTGCCTGCTCGGCGTGTTTACGGCTCTGGCTCTCATAGAGTTCTTTGCCCTTTTCGTTTAGAGTGCGAATGCGCTGCTCCTTGTCTGACTCAGTTTCTTGAGTAGCCTCTGTGTTTGGCGGTTTTGCCTCCATATCTTGGCCTTGGTCCATGTTGACTTCTAAATTTTCAGTTGTTTTTGAGTCAGCTGACATTATTTCAACAAAGGTGTGCCCGTTACTGTTTAAACGTGAGAGCAGAGTGCCCCATACAATTTAAACGCAAGGGCAAGTGATCCTGATGGCCTATTTCAACCTTGGATGGGATCCTGTCAGGCTGTCTAGATGTAGGACTGGCGTGTCAAAATACCTGTCCCGATGTGGTTTAGAAATCCGGTTGGAAAACCAAAGGGCTGTGCTACTTCAGTTGTTTGAGGTTGTGTCCAATGCTGGAACGATCCTCCTCCCGAGAAGTGATGACCCTTTTGTGTCCACTATACTACTACTTGCTGGAAAGTTTTGGCTGAGACCGGCGATCTGTCACTTTTTCACTGTACCGACTTATGATCGGCAAGTGTAACCAGTTATGGGCGTGTAAAGAACGAGAACCAGCAGGTGTAATGTGTCTTTAATCCCAATAACATATGGTGAAAAACTGAAAGAAACAAATAACAATAATAAGTACAAAATACACAAATACACGAATTATCTGAAAGAATTAAAGTCAATATAGCGATAAACAATGAAAGGTTATTGCCGATTAATTAATATAAACCAGTTAAATAAGCAGGCCCAGCCGGGAAATGTTCAAATATGACGGTATCGTGAATCGGAATTTGTCACAGTCGAAATATCAAAAATATAAACGTTAATTCACAAGAAAAACAGATAATTTGTTGAATCGAGTCACTATTAATATGTTTCCATAGATATTTTGTGGATATTCGCCAAACTTACGTGGTGGTATGCCGCGAATCGTGTCCAAATTAATTCCTTGCAGGATATAAAAATGGCTACCTATTTACTACCTGTATGTGTAATTCTAGTACTCGACAGTACAGTACGCACGTCGATCGCTTGACCCAAGACTGGTTTCGGCACAGGTAGCGGCGATTTGAATTTAATCACGATAAGGAAGTTTAAATCTATATTTAAAAATAAACAATGAAAGTTGTGACAGTACAAGAAGTGTGCACTGCTTATAATGATTACTTTACTTCAATCTCAACAATTGATGATTTAAATGTTCCACTTCCCTTTTTTGAAGAGAAATCCCATAACAAGAAATAACTAATCAAGATATACTGGATTTCCTTAAAGTTCTTGACCCAAATAAAGCTACGGGACCCGACTTTATAAGTCATCGTATGTTAAAAATCTGTTCGGAAAAGGTTGCCGTTCCCCAACGTATTATTTTTAATAAAAGCTTACAACAATGTAAAGTCCCACATGAATGGAAAGTTTCAAATGTAAATGCCATATTCAAAAAAGGGGACAATTCTCTTCCGAGCAACTACAGGCCAATTTCCGTGATAAGTTGCATGGGAAAGGTAATGGAACGGATAATTTATAAAAAAAAAATATTTATAATCACATGCATCAAAATAAGCTAATTTATGATTACCAGTCCGGTTTTCTTCCCAAAAATTCAACTGTACACCAACTTTTAGAAATATAATAGTATTATAGATTCCATGGAACAAAAGAAATCTAACTGCTTTGTTTTTTTTGGTGATTTTTCTAAAGCTTTCGAAGTTTGGCACAAAGGACTACTACATAAAATGCAATCATATAGAATCACAGGAAATATTTTGAGGTGGTTTCATAGTTATCTGAATGATCGAAAGCAGAGAGTAGTAACAAACAATGCTAAATCTGAGCTAACAACTGTAACAGCTGGTGTGCCACAAGGATCAGTACTTGGGCCTTTACTTTTTATAATCTATATAAACGATATAGCAGACAAATTAAAATCCCTTTCTAGACTATTAGCTGATGATACTTCTTTTAACAATTCCAGCGACGACCAAGACAAAATACAAACTGTTATTGAACATGATATTAAACAGCTTTCAAAATGGTCTAACGAATGGCTGATGTCATTTAACCCTGATAAAACTGAAATTATGATTATTCTTTCTAACACACATGCTCCAATGTTGGACTTTATTTTTAATGATCAGCAAATTCCACTAACAGAGACTCATAAACATCTAGGTGTAACCTTTCAAAGCGGTGGAAAGTGGAATAAACATGTAGATAATATTGTATCGTCTGCGATGAAACATTTAAATATTTTGAGAAAACTTAAATTCAAACTAAGTCGAACTGACTTAGAAAAAGACACTATACATTTTTAAAAATATACATTGTATTTATAAGACCCTTACTCGAATATGCAAGCGAGGTTTGGGATAACTGTGGTCCTTAATGCTTGTACTGTCACAACTTTCATTGTTTATTTTTTAGTATAGATTTAAACTTCCTTGTTGTGATTAAATTTAAATCGCCGCTACCTGTGCCGAAACCAGTCTTGGGTCAAGCGATCGACGTGCGCACTGCACTGTCGAGTACTAGAATTACACATACAGGTAGTAAATAGGTAGCCATTTGTATATCTTGCAAGGAATCAATTTGGACACGATTCGCGGCATACCACCACGTAAGTTTGGCGAATATCCACAAAATATATATGGAAACATTATAACAGTGACTCGATTCAACTTATTATCTGTTTTTCTTGTGAATTAACGTTTATATTTTTGATATTTCGGCTTGGACAAATTCTAAAGAAACCGTCAACTTTGAACAATTCCCGGCTGGGCTTTCCTGATTTTAATTGACTTTAACATGTTTAATTTATATAAACTAAGCAATAACATTTTATAATTGATCGCTACACTGGCTTAATTTTTACAGGATATTCATGTATCTCTCGTATTTTGTACTTATTATTGTTATTTGTTTCTTTCAGTTTTTCACCAATTGTTCTTGGAATAAAGACACATTACACCCGCTGGTTATCGTTCTTTACGTCCATAACATGGTTACACTTGCCGATCATAAGTCGGTACAGTGAAAAAGTGACAGATCGCCGGTCTTAGCCAAAACTTTCCAGCAAGTAGTAGTATAGTGGACACACCAGGGTCATCACTACTCAGGAGGAGGATCGTTCCAGCATTGGACACAACCTCAAACAACTGAAGTACCACAACCCTCTGGTGTTCCAACCGGATTCAAAACCACACTAGGACGATACTTGATCCAGACAGCCTGACAGGTTCCCATCCAAGGTTGAAATAGGCCACCAGGATAACCTGCCCTTGCATTTAAATTGTATGGGGCACTCTGCTCTTACTTTTAAACAGTACGGGGCATACCATTGTTGAAATAATGTCAGCTGACTCAATAACAACTGAAAGAAGCAAAGGTGTACCAAAGGGGTAATCAGAATCATAAAACCATGAAGACAAAGACAAAACCGGCAGACAAAAAATCATCACAACAAAACAAACCACATAACAACATAAAACACACACACATAACAACAAAACCGCATTCAGCAACGCGAACTCAAGTCGAAACGAGAGTGAACTCAGGTGCTCCGGAAGAGTAAGCAGTTCCTGCTTGCTATAGCACACCCGTCACGTTGCCAAAGATCGATTAAGTGTTGGTCAAATCCGGAAAGGATGGCATTACAAAACTCTATGTCAAACCAACATCTGTGCTCATCTGAGAGATAGAAATCCCGTATTTGCATACAAGCACATGATGTCGCCCGTAAAATTTCTTGAGTGATGACAACAACCTGGGAGCAACGTACCCCTGTGTTAACAATTTGCTTGTCAGCCGTGTAGCTCTATCAAGGAAGTCGTTGTACTCCCCACATGCTCTGGAATAACGAAGTCAATTTAGAAGTCAATATGGACCAAGGCCAAGATATGGAGGCAAAACCACCAAACACAGAGGCTACTCAAGAAACTGAGTCAGACAAGGAGCAGCGCATTCGCACTCTAAACGAAAAGGGCAAAGAACTCTATGAGAGCCAGAGCCGTAAACACGCCGAGCAGGCAGAGGACCTCTGGAACAGGCTCTACGCCGTCATTCAAGACGTCCAGAGCACTCCTAAGGACGAAAACGCACTGGCTACACTCAATGAGCGAATTATCACTGCCTACGAGAAGTATCGCCGACAAAAGGACTGCTACGTCGAATTTCTGACGTCACAGAGAACAGCCGAAAGCATGAAAGACCTTGAACTGTTTAACAAAACATCATCGGCCTACTGCATAATAGCGGAAGCAGCCATCGACACAGTCAAGTCGATGCTATCCTCGCTTATGGAGACTGGATCCGTGGTTTCGGAGAGATCGTCCCGAAAATCCCGTAAAACCGGGAAAAGCAACAGCCAAGGGTCATCTGGTTCAGTCAGCACAATACAAATGAAGCGTGCAGCAGCTGAAGCCGCATTGGCTAAAGTTGAGTTTGCTAAAAAAGAAGCCATGTTACAAATGCAAGAAGCCGACATCGACCAGGAGGTTCTAAGGAAAACGGCTATGCATAAAGCCGAAATGGAACAAAAAGCTAGCCAACAAAAGGCTGAGATGGAGTTGATAGCAGCAGAAGCGGCTCACAAAAAGGCCAAGGTCAAGGCTGAAATCCAACTTCTGCAAACTGAACAAGACGCCGCAGTTGCCATGGCAGAAGTGAATGCTTTAGCAGAATACGATGAAGACTCCAAAAGCCAAAATTTGGATGACATACCATCACTGCCTAAGATGGACCCACTCGACATTGTTCAGAAATATGTAAGACAGCAAGTCCCAAAACTAGAAAATCCAGAACCAATCAAAGTGGAGACAAATATCGGGTCTGAACCCGTAGTTAAACCTAAGGTACCGGCTCATTTCAACGCTGCTAAGCCAGATGAGTCTTCCAGACATGTGGGATACCATGATATTCCCGCATCATACCCCCGAACCACACCTGTTACAACAAACGTGTCCACGTCAAAAAGGACACTGCTCACGTCAGATGACTACAGGAAGCCTGCCACGTCACTTCCTCAAACATCCAGCGGTTACAAAACCGGATTGATGTCTTCATTGAATCGCCATGCTCCAGAATATGTTCCAACACAACATACTAGTAGATCAACGACATGGGCAGCTCCAGCCAAGGAACCAAACACGGCGTCTGACATCACAAAGTTCCTACTAAGGAAGGACCTCTTGTTCTCACGCTTATCTACTTTCAACGACAAGGCCGAGTCATACCAGGCCTGGAAAAACAAATTCAAGTGTGTCGTCAACGAGCTTGAAGTCTCGGACTCAGAAGAACTGGACTTGCTTGTCAAATGGTTAGGCAACGAGTCAGCACGTTATGCCGTCAGCATTCAGGCATCAAGCATTGCCAACCCTTCAGAAGGACTAAGAAGTCTTTGGGAACGTTTGGACGAGCGGTATGGTGCACCGGAAATGGTTGAAGAATCCATCAAGCAAAAACTTGGAAACTTCCCAAATCTTTCCAACAAGGACAACAGAAAGTTATATGAACTCTCCGACCTTCTGTCTGAAATCCAGTTCATCAAGGAGAACCCTGAATACCACACGCTCTTGGGTTACTTTGATACATCATCGGGAATTAAACCCATAGTAAGCAAACTACCCTACGGACTACAAGAGAAATGGGTATCTACAGCTGCCAACCACATGAAGCAGTATGGAGTCACGTACCCACCCTTTTCAGTGTTCTTGCAGTTCATCAAAGATATCAGCAAGATCAAGAACAACCCAGGCCTAATGTTTGAATCGTCTCATACTGGGGCTCCTAGCTCCGTATCAAAGCGACACGTTCAAACTAAGCGAACAGTCAGCGTCCACAAGACAGACACAGAGGAAACGGACGGCTCAAGTCAGCAGTCAGGGAAGTCAATAGACCCTAATGAACGCTGCATTCTTCACAAGTCTAAGCACACCTTGAATGAATGTCGCAAATTCAAGGCCAAGCCAATTGACGAACGGAAGAAGATTCTCAAGGAGAACAACATATGCTACAAGTGTTGTCGCTCCAACGGCCATATAAGTCGTGATTGCCAAGATGCCACTCCATGCAGTGATTGCAACAGCAAATACCACGCAACAGCACTACACATTGACCAGTACAGTCATACGGGACCATCCCGCAGACCCTTCCAACAGAACGGCGGGGAGCCAGGGACCACCGGCAGGACTAACACTGGCCAAAACGTGAATTCCACATGCACTGACATATGTGGATACCCATACAGCGGCGGCAAGTCCTGTGCCAAAATCTTGCCAGTAGATGTCTTCCAGAAAGGCAATCCTTCAAACGTTCATCGGATGTACGCCATCATCGATGACCAAAGTAATAGGTGTCTGGCTGCGTCAGAATTCTTCGATGTGTTCAACATTGATGGTCCATCAGAGCACTACACCCTGACAACATGCTCAGGCAAAGTCCAAGCGTCTGGAAGAGTAGCTCATGACTTTGTGATTAAATCTGTACATGATAACACGCAGTTTAACCTACCAAAGCTCATCGAATGTAATTCCATTCCACACAATCGGAACGAAATTCCAACACCGGAAGCAGCGGCCTATCATACACATCTAAAGGATCTAGCTGGTCTCATCCCTCCTTTGGACGACAATGCAGATATTCTTCTGCTTATTGGAAGAAGTGTGCCAGCAGTGCATCACGTGATTGATCAAAGATTACCAATGAGGTCAACTAACGCCCCATTCGCACAGAAACTTAGCTTAGGCTGGGTCGTGATCGGCGAAGTTTGCCAAGATAGGCAACACATCACACCGGAGGTTAACGTTAAAAGGACCTGTATTATCCAGAATGGACTTCCTTCAACAATCGAGAAACCATGTTCAACAGATAAAAATCCTGCTGACGCAACTACGAGATCCATTCTCGCATCAGAACTTCAATCTAGCGACTGGCTGCAGGGACCAAAGTCATTCCTGGAGTCAAACTCCAGCGACAAAACAAATGACACGTTTGAGCTAGTTAACCCGGAGTGCGACAAGGTGATCCGGCCAGTCCAAGTGTTTAAAACGCAAACCAAAGAAGAGCTAGAAATCAACAATTTCGAACAATTTGAAACCTGGAACTCGCTAGTGGAACAAGTTGCTACACAAAAACAATCCCGTTTACACGGGAACGTAGAGACAAACCTAACAGTCGAGCACTACGACGATGCCAAAACATCTCTGTTCAGACAAATGCAGGCTGAAATTTATAGTGAGGAATTAGACTGCATTCACAGGGAGGAAGCACTTCCGAAGAGGAGTCCTATACGCGACCTCAACCCGTTTATCGACAAACGTGGCCTATTAAGAGTCGGCGGACGTATAGACAAATCAGACTTGAGTCTAATGGAGAAAAGGCCTTTCATCATTCCAGGACGCCATAACCTGGCAACACTGCTCGTTAAACACCATCACGAAGACGTCAAACATCAGGGTCGTCACTTCACTGAAGGAGCCATCAGAGCGGCAGGACTATGAATAACTGGAGCAAGGCGCTTGATATCATCTATTATTCACAAATGTGTCGAGTGTAGGAAGCTCCGCGGCAAGTTTGAAAGCCAGATAATGTCATCACTCCCGAGGGACCGTCTGGAACCAACACCTCCTTTCACTAATGTGGGTGTCGACGCCTTTGGGCCATGGACTATAGTGACCCGCAGGACACGTGGTGGCAGTGCCAACTCTAAGCGCTGGGCAATTCTATTTACATGCTTGGTAACCAGAGCGGTTCACATAGAACTTGTAGAAGAGATGAGCTCATCTGCCTTCATCAACGCTTTGAAACGCTTCACTGCTATCAGAGGCAAAGTAAAGATCTTCCGGTCGGACAGAGGAACCAATTTCATAGGTGCCGTCAAGGAACTAGGCATTGAAGCTATCAACGTGGAAGACGAGCCCGTCCAAAAGTTTTTGAGGGAATCCGATACCGTGTGGATCTTTAACCCGCCACACTCATCTCATATGGGCGGTGTCTGGGAGCGAATGATCGGCGTCACAAGGAGAATACTAGATTCCATGCTTCTAGGGAACGATGGAAAGACGCTCACTCATGATGTCCTCAACACATTTATGGCAGAGGCCACAGCAATTATCAACTCAAGGCCTCTAGTTCCTGTTTCATGCGACCCGGAAAACCCTTTGGTACTCACACCAAATATGTTACTGACACAGAAGACCGACTATGTCTTCTCTGTAGAACATCCCGAACTTTCAGACAAAAGAAATCTCTGTCTTGACGAGTGGAAACGAGTCCAAGCATTGGCCAACATGTTCTGGACAAGATGGAAGAAGGAATACCTTCCAACATTGATGACACGACAAAAGTGGACCGAAGAACATCGAGACCTCGAAGAAGGAGATACGGTTCTGCTGAAGGACAACGCTTTGTGTCGGACACAGTGGCCCGTTGGCATTATCGTTCATCCAATCAAGGGAGCTGATGGACATGTTCGTTCAGCTGAAGTACAAGTCCAAGTTGACGGTAAACCTACCGTATATACTCGCCCCATAACAGAGTTGATACTCCTCCAGGAAAACTGCGAGGCTTAAACCCACACCAGGGACAGCAGATGTAGATACTAGTATATAGATATATTTTTGGTTCGACTTTAAGGAACAGGTCGTTCCTTCCCACGCCGTGCGTGGCAACGTTGGATCAGCAGATCAACTACTTTTCCCATTGGGCAACGCTGGATGCCATACAACGTTGGATCACCAGGATCACGTCTACATTCATCCATGCGAAGATCATCCTGCCGGATTCGTTCTTTGAACTGTTGATTTTGTGTTATCATTCGTAATCATTCTATCTCATTAATATTGGATTTATACATTCGCCTTCATCGTTGAATCTGTTCTCAACATCTTGTGTTTCAACGATTTTATTGTCTAATTATAGTGATATCCCGAGGATACCAGACGGGGAGTGTACTGTCACAACTTTCATTGTTTATTTTTTAGTATAGATTTAAACTTCCTTGTTGTGATTAAATTTAAATCGCCGCTACCTGTGCCGAAACCAGTCTTGGGTCAAGCGATCGACGTGCGTACTGCACTGTCGAGTACTAGAATTACACATACAGGTAGTAAATAGGTAGCCATTTGTATATCTTGCAAGGAATCAATTTGGACACGATTCGCGGCATACCACCACGTAAGTTTGGCGAATATCCACAAAATATATATGGAAACATTATAACAGTGACTCGATTCAACTTATTATCTGTTTTTCTTGTGAATTAACGTTTATATTTTTGATATTTCGGCTTGGACAAATTCTAAAGAAACCGTCAACTTTGAACAATTCCCGGCTGGGCTTTCCTGATTTTAATTGACTTTAACATGTTTAATTTATATAAACTAAGCAATAACATTTTATAATTGATCGCTACACTGGCTTAATTTTTACAGGATATTCATGTATCTCTCGTATTTTGTACTTATTATTGTTATTTGTTTCTTTCAGTTTTTCACCAATTGTTCTTGGAATAAAGACACATTACACCCGCTGGTTATCGTTCTTTACGTCCATAACATGGTTACACTTGCCGATCATAAGTCGGTACAATGCTTCTAAGATTGAACATGTTCAGTTGGAGGCAGTAAGGATTGTTACAGGTCTTCCGGTCTTCGCTTCAACGGAAAAAAAATCTATAAAGAGCTTGGAGGGAAAATCTTAAATCCAGACGTGAAATGCGAAAACTCAATATGTTTTACAACATTCAGATAGAAAAGGTGCCCGAATATCTGTACAATCTCATAAACCCCCCAAGATTCAAACAACTACATGGTACCCGCTCCGCAATGGAAATGATCTGATCATTCCATTTTGTAGATTATCTATATCATCAAATTCTTACATCCCGTCAACCACAAAACTTTGGAATAATCTTGATTTAGAAATAAGGCAATCAGACTCTTTAGCCAAATTTAAAAATGGAATAAAAGACTTATATGTCTTTAAGTCACCTCCAAAATATTTTTCTTACGGATCGAGAAAACTGAATGTTATTCTCACCCAACTTAGATGCTCAGCATCATTTCTTAGCTATGATTTATTTATAATTAATGTAATTTCAGATCCCTCCTATCGGTGTAGTGCTCCCATAGAAAACACGTTTCACTATTTTTTTGAATGTCCACTTTATAGAGACGAAAGGGCAATACTTGTTCAAAATCTACCCTGGCTTCCAAATGGCTGCAACATAGATCTTAACTTATTGTTATCTGGGACAGAACAGCTTTCTATAGATGAAAATGAAGTTGTACTTAATAGTGTCTTTTCATTCATAAGTATTAACTGTAATAATTTTTTAGTTTATAAAAGCCATTAACTTAATTTTTAATGGTGAACATTTTACACAATTCGTGATTGTTCAATAAACCAAAAAAATATTACAGTTAATTCTTAAATAACTTGACAATATATGCATTTTAGAGAAATTGGCATATAAATGATTGGACTATTTTTGTCGCCCTTTCTTAATGCTGGACAAACACTTCCATGTCGCAAGTCAATTGGGATTTTGCCCGTGTCATAGACCTGTATATTTAATATACAGGTCGATGCCCGTGTCAAGTAATTTAAAAAAAAAATGTATTGACTGCATTGTTTTCAGATGCATCAATGAATTTGGTCTGGTCCAGCTGCTTAACCGGAGACAATTATTAAATTCGATATTTATATTATTGAGGAGTTTTGTAATTACCAGCATCTGTAATTTGTAGGTCTGATATTTGTGGATATATATATATGATGCCCTTTATCTGGAATAGGGTCATCTGTTAAGGAGTGAAAGCATTCTGAAACTGTAAATTAAGTGCATTTGATTGAGGTCAGAAGTAAGTTAGAGGGTGAATATTCGAGCAAGGAGTGATGGGTAGGATTGGGCAATTAAACCTTCTGTACTTAAAGGAGATCAAGCAGATCCTACTTTTATCAAGACCTGCAGCAGGGTTCTTTAATGATCAAGGACAACACGATGCTCTTCGGGCTTTCCGCATTAAAGCCCAACGGCCCCAGTATTCATTATGACAGGACTACCCTATTCTACCACTCGGTCACACACACACATTCAGGTCGCTATGCAGACGACAAAACGGGCACATACACATCAGAGTTAAATGGGGGCTAGTTAGGCCTTTTCTGGAATGAGAAAGTTATGTTTCCCTCAGTTATTAAACATTAATGAAATCTTTATCAAAGCTTATGTTTGTATTTTGTCGAATTTATGTTAATTGTTTGGGTTTTTATGGTCAAGAAGAGGGTCCTTCATTGCACTTTCGGATTGGGCTTGAATCATATGTAGTTTATTTTCAATCCAGGGCCAATTTTCAAACAGCGAGCAGCGACTACCGGTCACATGATGGTTTCTGGCTGTTTTCCATTGAGGATTTTTTTAATTGTCGTTTATATTGTAGGTTGTGTCGAGTACACTTATTACATATTTCATTATCTTCTGAGTTGCTACATAAATGTTATCGTCCATAAAATTCTAATACTCTAAAAACAGAATATTAGCATACATAAGGCGAAAAGAAAAAAAAAACATCAATCCAAATATACTGAAATTTATACAGTTTTGTCATTTTTATATCATGGAAGTGCTGTAACAGTTCTGCATTGTAATGTTATGTAATTTGGTGATTGTTATTAGTGCTCTTATACAGGGCCCTATGATTGGAATATAAAGAATTATCTTATCTGTGTACCTTTCTTCATTGAAAGATGTGGCTTTTATACAAATTATACGATTTACGATAATTATGCTATAATTGTAAACATGGATTTTTAATGTTAATTAATTTATAATACATCATATAATCTTCATCAACTATACTTAAAAAGTCTGTTCACAAGTGTTATTATATAAGGGTATGACATATTTATTTAGCAACCAAGCTTTAAATGATGAAAGTGTGCCAGGGACATTATACTTGAGGACCTCAAGGGGTGTTACATGCTTGGAGTGACATTTTTGATGATCAATACCTTTTCTCTCACATAATTGTGGCTCCCGCAGGGTTGAAAACGACCTGTGACCTGAGGGCTTTTAAGGGCGACTTCCGACCTACACCTCATAAAATGGACCTATGCCAAAAAAACGACCTGCGACCTCCGCCAAAATATGTCTTTTAAAGCGACCTCAGGCCCCTTTTAAAAGCGACCTTGCGACCTGAGGGGGGTACCCTGTGGGAGCCCCATAATTGCTCATCAAGTCATTGTATCATATACATGTAGTTTAAGGTTGCAGATAAATAATGAAATTCTCAAACGAATTTAAGCTTTATTATCCAATAATAAAAAAATAGCTAAAGGGAAAAGAAGAAAAAACTAACATGCAATAATTAACAAATAGTTATATCAAGGTATCACAATTCAATACACAGTAACAATTTTTTACAACTGAAGGTGTTCTTTTCTTAGATGGTTAAATTAAAATAAAATAAGTGGAAGGTTCAATTATTTTGACAGATAAATGACCTTTTCTTGAAAAAAAAAGAACTTTTAATAAACAAAAGAGTAAAATCTTTAATTATAAAATCAATATCAACACTATTTGGGAAGTACTTTTCAGTGATATACAGAGAATTTGGTAAATAACCTGAACATAATGTAAAGAGATATACAAGTATATGTTTTTAGCATTACACTAAATTACAGACCTGCACCCTAATTTAATATTTTCAAACATCTATATTACTAGCAATGTCTCAAAGTTCTATTGTTTTAGTACAAACGTAGAGATTGATACAGGGGAGTCAACATAAACAGACAAATCTAAGGGACAAGATATCACAAGGAATAACCACCATTCAGAGTATAAAACAGAAACAATAACAAAGTATAAAGGAACGTCGCTGCAGACCTATATCTAGGTTAAACTCCCCAGTCAGTCAAGTATAAAGGTCAACTATTACTTGGCAGAAAGGTGAACTATTTATACTTGGCAGTGTAAATATTAAATGCTCAATTGCACATTCACCTAAACGGATTAAGACTTTTGAATAATGAAAAAAATATCTCAAACTAAACGGAAAATATATTTACATAAAAAATCTTGTATCAACCAATAAACACCTGTCTATGGTATTTTTCACATGCATGAGATAAAAAAAATCATATAAAAGAGACAGCTAAAATCACCAGGATTTCATCTTAAAATCAGTACATGTAGTAAATTAAAAGAAATACTTAAAGGTCATAGGGCTACTCCAAAATTAATTGCAAAAAGGTGTTTGATATAGAAGCCTTTGTTATTTTACCTTATTAAGCACAATTTGTTAAATGTGATTTTTGTTTATGTTGCATTAGAAAAATATCTAAAAATACCCCCACCGATAAAAAAGTGCCTTTCAACACCATCATATAATTAATTCTGGAATAGTCCTTAATACATTGAAATCAACGATATGAAGCCACCAGGCTCTTTGTGTAAAAGCTTAATACATTAATACTTGAAGCAACATAAAATAAAAAATAATACATTTTACATTAATACTTAAAGCAATATAAAATATGCTAAAAAATAATTAAAAACAAGTGTGGCCACTAAAAGTATGTCTCGCCTGCCGGCACCATCACTAAAATCAACTACCTAAGCTTTCATTTCTTGATATAAACACAAAAAGTGTCAGTATACCTAATAACAGATGCCTAGTTATTATACTATTCAAGCAATCCATTATCCACACAAGTATTACAAAAAGTTTTCTGTCTGAAAAAAGACCTAAGTTCACAGAGTCACTGGAGCATAAAAATGGGGTCATGGTCACATGGCATGGTGACAGTTGCGTTGTCCTTAACTGCAACTGTCTGTTTACCCAATATCAGATGCCTAGCTATTATACTTTTCAAGCAATTCATCTTCCATAAAAGTCTTACAAAAAAGTTTTTTGGCCTGAAAAACACCTAAGTTCACAGAGTCACTGGAGCGTGAAAATGGGGTCAGGGTCACACAGCATGGTGACAGTTGCATGGACCATAACCTAAACTGTCTGTATACTAAATATCAGATGCCTAGCTATTATACTTTTCAAGCAATTCATCGTCCACAAAAGTCTTACAAAAAAGTTTATGGCCTGAAAAAAGACCTAAGTTCACAGAGTCACTGGAGCGTGAAAATGGGGTCAGGGTCAAACGGCATGGGGACAGTTGCGTAGACCATAACCTGAACTGTCTGTATTCGAAATATCAGATGCCTAGCTATTATACTTTTCAAGCAATTCATCGTCCATAAAAGTCTTACAAAAAAGTTTACGGCCTGAAAAAAGACCTAAGTTCACAGAGTCACTGGAGCGTGAAAATGGGGTCAGGGTCAAACGGCATGGTGACAGTTGCATAGACCATAACCTGAACTGTCTGTATACCAAATATCAGATGCCTAGCTATTATACTTTTCAAGCAATTCATCGTCCACAAAAGTCTTACAAAAAAGTTTACGGCCTGAAAAAAAACCTAAGTTTACAGAGTCACTGGAGCGTGAAAATGGGGTCAGGGTCAAACGGCATGGTGACAGTTGCGTAGACCATAACCTGAACTGTCTGTATACCAAATATCAGATGCCTAGCTATTATACTTTTCAAGCAATTCATTGTCCACAAAAGTCTTACAAAAAAGTTTACGCCGCCGCCGTCGCCGCCGTCGCCGGAAAGTAATACCTATGTCTCGCCTTCCGCGACTATTCGTCGCAGGCGAGACAAAAAAATGAAATGATATGGCATAATTAATTTGGGATTTCAGTTGATCAACAATGATATGATCCTTCAAATAAAGTCTTAATATAATCAAAATATGCATTTTATGATTCTATGTAAAACAAGAACAGATATCCCGGGTCCCCTTACAAGCTACCAAAAATTCTAAGTTGGCTCAGTAAACAAGGAGATAAGCGACAGACTTGAATGAAAGAAACTAAGTCAGCATGTGCATATACCCCACAGATCCAAATTTTGTACACAGATTTGAATCAAAAGTCAGAGCTGTTGTCTTACTTACCTCACCCTGAAAATTTTGGCTCACTTAACAGGAAGTAGATGAGCAATAGACCTATAATGCATCCAAACCCTAACTGAAACTGCTTGCCAAATATGGAAAACTAACGATTAATAGTTGCTGAGAAATCTATCCCACTATGGCCTAAAGCTACTACCAAATATGGAAACACTAGGAATCTGTTACAGAAATTTTGTTCACAGACAGACAGATGGATGGATAAACCAGTCAAAACATAATTTCCTTCACAACTATAAATAAAAGGTGTGGGACACGGACATAAAAGAAAAACATAGAATAACACAATGAAACTTGTAAACTCAAGTCAACTAAGTATATTTCTATAAATAAGAGCACTCTCCAAAGCACTTGTATGATGTTTAATAAAAATATTTTTCTTTTTTAAAAGTGGATCAAGCTTTATAGTTTTTAATGCTTTGTAAACATATGTTCCATCAATAGTAGCTCATCATGAATAGAAAAAAATATTTTTCATACACATTCTTTTTAAAAATTTATCATACTTCTCCCCAAATTATCTTCCCAGAAAAAGGGATTTTTAGGAAAAAGCTGAATTTCTTTTTAAGAACTAGAATGGCAATCCTCCATGTTTATATATGTTTCCTGCCTCTAAAAATAGACCTTCAACAAAAAGTAGATGAGTTAAGGGCATATAAACACTAAACAAAAATACAATGTATATACAATACTATTGGAGGAAGCTACATGCCAAATATCAAGAGGCTGAAGCATGTTATTGCACTAAAAACTTAACAAAGATTTTTTGTGACAATGCTGGATGCTGCAAGATGAGGAATAATGCAAAAATGACTCCTATATGTTGCTATGCAACACCTTGCATGCCTCCTAAAAAGCTTTTTTTTTTTTCCTTTGGATCCTTGATAAGTATTTATATAAAATAAAATTATTTGTATCCTTAATTAGTAGTATTTTAACATAAGAAATTTTAAGACTATAAAACTTGCAAGAAACCTGAACAAGATGCTCAGTGTAATAGATTCAATCCACTTTAACACTTTTTTACCAATAAAACACTAGCTTCAATTATGTATTTTTTTTATATTCAGAAAATTTTATCAAACCTTCATCTTAATGGATTTTGTGAAAAAGAAGTCTTGCCAAAGATGAATTCTGATATGTGTAATATTGAACAGAAAACATGAAACAGAGCACCTATGAACTTTGGTGAAATCATAAATTTATGAAAATAGTACCCATAAAAATAAGTGTGTTTACCGTATAACAAATAAAAAATAACACATACTTAAATTATTTATAAAATGATTGGACTAAAAAAAGCATAAAATTTTAATTATGTATAAATGATTTAACTAAGTATAATTGATCAAACTAATCAATAAGTATAATTGCACTTATTAAAAAATGATAAAAATTAATATTTATAAATAAAAAATCCAAGACAAACAAGGCAGTATAATACTTTATGAAATATGTATGAAATTTTCCAAAACGTCTTTAAAATAAACAAGCTTCATAACCAATCTGAGACATGAACAAACTAAAAATATCTCCAACAACATCTATCAAAATCTTACATTCTGTCTTAAACTATAACAGTATGGATTTCAAGTAGATAGCAAACCTCCAAAATGTCTTTAACGAAATAATTATGTGAAATTCCTTACTGACTTACCATTCTTACAAGTAACCAATTTTACAGGAGGTAAACAAATATTGCAACTAAAAACTAAATTTAAAGGTTTTTTACAGCACATTTCTGTTCTGTTGTACAATAACAAGTCCATACACAAGCTATAATTACAGAAACTGTAGGAAGTTAATTTCCTCATTTTAGCTGGTTATCCACTGTATTTTGTATCACATCAAGATCAATATCATCAAGTCACATTCCAGCTGTCTTTTCACTTATGTCCTCATTCAAATGACAGTCTCTGTTTAAACTTGCCAGCAGAAACTGGGGTTGATTTCTGGTGCTGTGTTGGTTTATCTGGTGTGGTTAGATCATTCTTATCTGGGGTCAGGGAATCCTGTTTCTATAAGTAAAACAAAACATTAAAGAAGTCAGTGGCCAGTGAGCCACTCATTTGCAAAATGCTATAAAGGCAGTATATAATTGTAATCAATTCCTTAAAACAAAGCCACTGCTGAAGCATCTGACAATGCAAGTTCTTGTATGGTTGATAAAAAATGTATCACATGCAGTTTACTAATACAGCTATAAATGAACCTTTGCTAAGCTACTAACTGGCACATATGCATACCAAGTTTCATCAACCTAGGACCTATAGTTCTTGAGATATGGTTAGTTAGTTAGTTATTGCTTTACTCCCAAGCAGCGCGATTTCGGCTATATCCGGGAGATGGACATGAAAGTGGTGATACAATGAACATGAAATGATGATGAAGTGGAGGAAATGGGGACACAAGGCCAATCGGGTAGGAGAGTTTTGACTGCCACTTGAAAAAGGAGTGATGGGTAGGGACGGGAAATTTTGCCTCCTGCATGGGGATCCTATGGGTCCTACTCTTACCGAGACCTGCAGCAGGGTTCTTTAACGTGCGAGGAACATCTTGAGATATGTCTTGAGATATGGAGGTGCTCAATAACTTTTCCATTGCTTTTATATGTATTGAAAATTATCAAAGTCACTTAACCGGAAAATCAAGGTCAAGGTCAAAGATGGGGATGCAACTGTGCTAAGATACTACTGGGGCATATGCATACCAAGTTTCATCAACCTAGGACCTATAGTTCTTGAGATATGGAAGTGCTCATAAAACTTTTCCAAAAAGTTAAAGCCGCCGCCAGTAAAGTAACACCTATGTGCCACTCTGCTTCGCAGGCGAGACAAAAAACCATAAGGCTTCCACATTCAAAAAACATATAACATAAAACAAAAATAAAATCATAACAACAATTAAAAAAAAATCAATAACAAACAGAAAACATAAACAGATTAAAATTACCCAAAATTGTTTTAGTGGAGTCTGACTCGGAAGCTGGAAATAAATTAAACAGCACAAATTAAAAAGAAATAAAAAGTCCAATATTAATAAGGCAAACATAAAAATATATCCTAGATTCTAATCCCTTCCTGCCCCCTTTTTTTTCAGCACCCTGAAAAAAAATTAATTTGATTTTTTGGTATAAAATTATGTTCATTTTTGTTCAATTTCCTTTAAATTTTCAAACCATTTCATAAAATTGGATAAAGCAATAAAAAAAAATATTACTCAAAATTTAATATACAGTTCTGTGCCATAATTTACCATCAACATCCAACATGGCAGCGCTCAAGCGTAACGAGGTCACAAAGATTTACAATGTTATTTAGTTATCGGAGGAATTTTTGGCATCTATTTTAAAGTCATTTTTATTTTTAAAATTATCCCGGATATACAGCTGTCGTCTGTTTTTTGGTACAAAAAAGTAATTATTTCAAGATGGCTGGAAAACTTAAACAATTGTCAAATGATGTGAAAAATGTGATTGTGGATATGCGTTAACAAGGTAAAAAACTACAGGAGATAGCTGACATTCTAAGCATTCCAAGGGGAACGGTTTCCGATGTTATTGTTTGTTTTAGGTGGAGAGGAAGCGTTGAAAACAAACCCCAAACAGGACGTCCTCGTTTGCCTGACGCAAGAGACAGCAGGGAGCTTGTAAGGCAAGTTCGCGGTGACCAGAAGACTCCGTTGAAGGATGTTACATTAACTTTTAATGAACATCATGAAGTTCACGTATCCAAAAGGACAGTCCAGCGTTCTTTGTACAGGGAAGGCTATAACAGACGAGTTGTAAAGAAGAAAGTGAGAATTGGTGAGGTCAACAGGAAGAAACGTGTGAAGGAAAGGAAAGGCTTTGTTGGTCAGTGGAACGACATTGGAAGAAAGTAATTTTTTCGGACGAGAGTCAGGTGGTTATCGGAAGTTACAATCCTGTTTATATTTGGCGTAGAAAGAACGAGGCCGAGTCTAGAGACTGCGTTTGTCCCCCGGCCCAGAGGAAACTTTCAGTCATGATTTAGGGATGCATCACATACTTTGGTGTGGAAACAATTACGAAGGTGAAAGGCACGATAAACAGACATAAATTTATAGAGATTCTCCAGAAAAAATTATGGCCGGTTATCGCCAGACATTTTCCTGAGCAGGACTGTTTATTTCAAGATGACAACGCAACCATACATTGGGCACAGGACGTGAAAGACTACATGGAGGAAAACCAAATAAATGGACTCAAATGGCCAGCACAGTCACCCGACTTGAATGTTATTGAAAATGTGTGGTTGAAAGTGAAATTACGTTTGCAACAACGGGTTGAAGTGATAAAGACAGTAGATGAGTTGTCAGCGGCCATTAGGAACGTCTGGGAAAATCTAAGTGTGGAGAACATTCAAGGACTTTATCTGTCCATTCCTAAGAGACTGAAGAAAGTTGTTAGAATGAAGGGCGTAATGACAAAATATTGAATAAAGGTAGAGCTTATTTTTGTATTTTTATTCAATTTATTCTCTCCTTAAAACAATGGAAAAGCACCAGGACCAGATCAAATTCGACCCGAGGTCATGAAAATCAACCCTGAGGTCACCAGTCAAATCCTTAAAGATCTGTTTGACAACATCTGGGAAACAGAAGAGATACCAAAGGATTGGAGTTTAGGCTACATCATTAAACTCCCAAAGAAAGGGGACCTAGGAAACTGCCAGAACTGGAGAGGAATTCAGCTGCTCTCTTTACCAAGTAAAGTCCTAGCCAGAGTGGTCCTAGAACGAATCAAAGAGGCAATAGACGACAACCTCCGTGATGAGCAAGCAGGCTTTCGCTGTGGACAATCATGTACTGACCAAATTGCTACACTACGCATCATCATTGAGCAGTCACTGGAATGGCAATCACCCCTATATATCAACTTCGTGGACTTCAAAAAGGCCTTTGACATGGTAGATCGAGACACACTATGGAAGGTTCTACGTCATTACGGCATACCAGACAAACTTGTAAAGATCATCCAAGGGCTCTACTACAACAACAAGTAATCCACAACTCCACACTCTCACCATCCTTTAGTGTACACACAGGAGTACGTCAGGGTTGTCTACTGTCACCTCTCATCTTCTCGGTTGTCATAGACTGGATTATGAGAACCTCCATGACACCACCTAGAGGCATCCAATGGTCACTTACTGCCAAGCTTGAAGACCTTGACTTTGCAGATGATGTGAGTCTACTGTCCCACCAATTCCAGCAGATCCAACTGAAAAAAGCAGCTCTCTATAATACAGCAAAGTCAACAGGCCTAGAAATCAACACCTCTAAAACAAAGTCATTAAGAATAAACGCCCAGAACAATTCTGCCATCACACTAGACGGTCAATCCATTTTAAGACGTCAACAAGTTTACATATCTTGGAAGTATTGTCTCTAAGAGTGGGGGAGCCGACGAAGACATAAAGTCGAGATTGGGTAAAGCCAGGCATGCCTTTGTGACCTTAAGACCCATATGGAAGAACAAGAACATCAGCCAAAAGACCAAACTGAGAATCTTTGAGACCAATGTCAAATCAAATCAGTTCTTTTGTAGGGATCGGAAACCTGGAAACAAACAAAGAAAAATGAGCACGACCTGCAGGTTTTCCTCAACAAATGCCTCCGACAGATCCTACAAATCAGATGGCCAGAAAAGATCAGAAACATAGAACTATGGGATAGAACAGGCCAGTCATTCATCATAAACACCATCAAGAAACGTAAATGGCATTGGATAGGACATATACTGAGGCGACCCCATAGCAACATCACAAGGCAAACACTGGATTGGAATCCTCAAGGCAAAAGGAGAAGAGGTCCACCAACAACCACCTGGCGACGAACCATAGATGCTGAGCTGAAGACTTGTAACATCACCTGGGCAGAAGCAAAACGAGTTGCAATGGACCGACCCAGATGGAGAGCTGTTGTGGATGCACTTTGCCCCACAAGGGGATAACAGGATTAGGTCAGGTAGGTCAGTAAAACATTTGGTAAAAGTCCGCCATCTTGGATTTTGCCGGTAAATTATGGCAAAACACTGTATTTGTGTATGTTTTTGGCTAAATAACTATGAGGGGACAAGCTGCCCACAAAAATATTTTAGCTGTGGATTTGGCATACAAGTACTAATATTTCCAGAGATTATCTTTGTGGGCTGCAGGTCTGCTCATAGTTAATCTCATAAAAACTGTTATCAATTTAACAATTTCAAGCCAATTTTGCTACATTTTATAGTTAAATCATTTTGTGCACATGGTAATTACACCATATGTCAAATTTTTAATAAATTTTTGCCTGTTCCTAAAAATATAACTTCTGAATCACAAAATAACACCGTTATAATTCAATTTTCGAATTTGGAAAATTTGTCCAATTTAAGGGGCCAATTTGCGCTCTTATCCTATATGTTGTCCTTTAGAAGATAATCTAGGAAATATTTTATCATGACCTAACTATTAACTTTAGAAATAAATTGTTAAATCACTCTTCCTAGATAAAACAAGTTGGACTTACATGGAAGTAAGTGTGGATGACTTCTGAAATAAGCAGGTGTAAAGATAAGTTATTTTAAATCTGTGAACTTATGCTGACTAGTGATACCCCTGCTCCCAAAATTATGCCTTGCACAAATACTAAGTTTTCTGCAAACAGAATGACCAAGGAGCATAAAATGGGTATACACCATATGGTACTATTGGATAAAGCTGTATCTCTTTTTCATGTAGCAACTTAGAAAACTGAGACAGAAATTTTGCACGCATGTGCATTATGTGTAAAAACAACCTTAGTATTCGGTAAACAGGAAGTAGATGACCTAGGAGCGTAAAATTAGTGTGTGTGTGTTGGTGTTTTACATCCTTTATCAACGCACCTGGGTCATGAAGGGGGGGGGGGCAGATTTAATGGTGGAGGAAACTTGAGTACCCAGAGGAAACCACCAACCATGGGCACATAACTGACAAACCTAATCACATACAGGTGAGGAAGTCCCTATTAAGAAAATTACAAATGGAAGCATAAAATCGGTATACACTCTATGGTACTATAGGTTAATGTTGTATTAAAAACAAGTGTGGCCACTAAAAGTATGTCTCGCCTGCCGGCACCATCGCTAAAATCAACTACCTAAGCTTTCATTTCTTGATATAAACACAAAAAGTGTCAGTATACCTTATAACAGATGCCTAGTTATTATACTATTCAAGCAATCCATTGTCCACACAAGTATTACAAAAAGTTTTCTGTCTGAAAAAAAGACCTAAGTTCACAGAGTCACTGGAGTGTAAAAATGGGGTCATGGTCACATGGCATGGTGACAGTTGCGTTGTCCATAGCCGCAACTGTCTGTTTACCCAATATCAGATGCCTAGCTATTATAACTTTCCAGCAATTCATCGTCCATAAAAGTCTTACAAAAAAGTTTTTCGGCCTGAAAAAGACCTAAGTTCACAGATTCACTGAAGCGTGAAAATGAGGTCAGGGTCACACGGCATGGTGCCAGTTGCATAGACCATAACCTGAACTGTCTGTATACTAAATATCAGATGCCTAGCTATTATACTTTTCAAGCAATTCATTGTCCACAAAAGTCTTACAAAAAAGTTTACAGCCTGAAAAAAGACCTAAGTCCACAGAGTCACTGGAGCGTGAAAATGAGGTCAGGGTCACACAGCATGGTGACAGTTGTGTAGACCATAACCTGAACTGTCTGTATACCAAATATCAGATGCCTAGCTATTATACTTTTCAAGCAATTCATCGTCCACAAAAGTCTTACAAAAAAGTTTACGGCCTGAAAAAAGACCTAAGTTCACAGAGTCACTGGAGCGTGAAAATGGGGTCAGGGTCAAACGGCATGGTGACAGTTGCGTAGACCATAACCTGAACTATCTGTATACCAAATATCAGATGCCTAGCTATTATACTTTTCAAGCAATTCATTGTCCACAAAAGTCTTACAAAAAAGTTTACGCCGCCGCCGTCGCCGCCGCCGCCGTCGCCGCCGGAAAGTAATACCTATGTCTCGCCTTCCGCGACTATTCGTCGCAGGCGAGACAAAAAATCATATATCTATCTCATGTAGTTGCTTAGAAAAATGTGGCAGAAATTAATTTACGGACAAAAGAACAAACAAACAGACAGACAAGGGTAAAACAGTATACTCCCTCTTCTTCGAAGCGGGGGTATAATTAAACTTCCTACATTAAACATTTTTGTGCAATGGATACATACTGCCAGTAATCCAATATCATCACACCATTTCTGGAAGCAGTTGGTAGCAAGCTTCAAACTTTCATCATCTGTCTTCTTACAATACAGACGGATTAACTGTTCAGCAAATACCTTGGGTAACATAAGAGACACCTGAAAGAAACCAAACTAATGTACAGTTTGAGTTGATATAATGCTTTAAAGAAGTTAGACAAATCTGAATACATAGTATAACAAAGTTGGATGATATGAAAACCATCAAAAGACTTGCAATGGAAAGGGAAATGTACATAGGTCATAATCTCATTTCATATGGGTGGTGACCCAACTACATGTACCATGCAGCTGGGTACCTTGTCACGGTTATAAAATCTACTTACATGATGTTCATCCAGGCTGATAGCTTTTTTCACGTCATTCTTGTTATAAAATCTGACGTTCTTTATTGGGTTTTCTTTCTTCATTCCATAATCAAGGTACACTAACTAAAAAAGCCATCAAATAGTTAAATATACACAGCTCTTATGATAAGAAAGAGTATCTTATGTCATGGAAATTAATTATCAAAGATTAGTCTTTCAAACAATAAGGGTTGTTGAAATTTATATTAATTGTGTCCTGAAATTGAAAACACAGAACCAAAGGAGTATGTGCACAAAGGCCTATTATTGGCTCTGTTATTAGGCTGATTTTTCATGTTCAAGCAATCTAAATGAATTCTTTTAAATTAACTCACAGAATGCCTATATTTAAAATACTTAACAGTTTTCTAGTGATAAAATTGTGTTGTTGCCTTCAGTGACACCCTTAATATGGGAATAATATATCTTCATTTTTGTCGATTTTTCACCCCTTTTCACTACTATTGTGCCAAAATCAAAAGTGGCTGCATGCTCTGACCAACCTAGATTTTTGTTTATTAATCTATAACTTAAAACATCTTAAAGAAAAAATAATTTTGGTCAGAATATGTGGCCAACATTATATTCATCATTTTATACCGAAAAAGTGGCTAAATGTGTCCAAAATAATGAGTTTTTAAGAAGTTCACTAACTTAAAAGGTCTCTGCTGTTTACCAAAGTAAACAATTCATGCACAATTTATGACATTTTTTAAAGTATAGAAACTGATGACCATTCTAAAAGCATTATTTTTAGCTGCCTCAAATTTAAAATTTAGGGCCATTTTTGGCCCTTTCCGAACATACTCCTTTTGTCTAGAGATGTTATCCATTTTTAGCAACTTTGCAAGATGTTAACAAATGTTACTAAAGTGTACAAAATTATTTTCAAGAAAGCCCAAGAATCTTAAACATACTTTTCCACAGCAATTTTTGTGTTTGTTTACATATCTGGTAACAATGAAATAAAATGCGAATTCAAAATAAAAGTTTTCTCCCAATATTCATTTAAAAGCAATTGGCATTTACAATTCTTATAACAGCATCTTTTGGTTTTAAGTTATAGCATCACATACCATATAAAACATATTGATTTCTGTCAGATAGCATCACATAGCAAAGATACTAAATGTTTATCATGGTTGAGTGTACAAGTGAATGTTAACATGGTTAAGAGCTTTGTTTCTCATGAAATAGTAATCATACATTAAAGGAAATGACACCAATATTTGAAGTCTATTAAACATACATGAACAACTAAGTCCTGCTCTTTGAGTGATTCTTTGTTTTCAACTGGAATCTTGGAAACAATACCTCTTTTAATCTCAGCAATATCATCCTAGTTTAAAAAACAAAACATAGCATTAAAATACATGTATAACAAACAAACAAACAAAATATTTTATTGTCAATCAAAGACGCCCGTTAAGGCAGAATAATTAACATTAATTTCATACATTGATTACATTGATTGAAATGATTAATAAAATAATTTGACAAATACATGAAAATATGAACTCAAACAGACAAAATTATGTTTATTTATCTAACAAGCACAGGATACAGGACTTCAAAAAATTTATTATTGTTATTATTTATTATGATATATATATATATATTTTTTTTTTTTATAGTTTTTGCTATTGAACAATCTTCAAATATAATAAAGTCTCAAGAATTACTATCTGTACCGCCACAGAGAATTTCTTGTCTTAAAGTATTCATTTTGCTTATTAGCAAATAAAGTTGATCAAGTACAAATTCGTCTTCTGCAGAAAGAAGCCATAAGAATTTGGCACCCGTATCAAGAGATTTAATGTTTTGAAACCGGTTTTCTATCTGATCTAATATATTCTGTCTAATAGTGTCTAATTTAGGACATGTTAATAGAAAATGTTGCTCATCTTCTATTTCATTTAGATTGCAAAGTTTGCAGATTCTCTGAGATGCTGCTATATCTTTATAGCGTCCACGCTCTATTTCTAATTGATGCGAGCTAATTCTAAAATTTATAATCGTACGCCTCTTTTCATAATTCGTCCCGTGCGGGGCCCGGGTGGCGAATAGGCCCGCAGCAGAGCCTAGCTTGTCGTAAGAGGCGACTAAGGGTCTTGGGATTCTGACATCGGGTCAGTGCTCAGCCCACAGAGCGACCAAGTGTGTACCCTAGGTGGCTGAATAGGGTGGCCCTCGTCCGCGGGGGTTGTCAGGTCTATAATACGGAAACCCTGACCGCCGACCATAGTGGGCCAACGTGTGTGGAGAGTGCCACGCTTCATGCACGTAAAAGTCCCCTTTGTGGACCGCCAAGTAGTGCACCACATAGGCTAAATTTTCCGCCCCTACCCACCTCTCCCCTTTTCCTGTGGTTCTTCAAAATTTACTGGTCCTTTGTGTCCCATCCCACCCCATATTTCATTTATCATCATCATTTCATGTTCATTTTATCACCCTTTCATGTTCATCGCCTGTAAATAACCTATACAGTAGTCCCCCCTTTATAAGGCCACCCATATTGCCAGAGAAAAGTGGCCTTATAATGGAGGTGGCCTTATATGGGAGGATGTAAATTTTGAATGTGAGAGGTTTTAAGTTTCAGTTTATGAACAATCAGTGGTCAGTTAAAGCTGATGCTGTATAATGTTGTTACATTTTGTACATGCACATGTAAAACTATGTTTTTTTTTATCCAATAATAAAGTGTATAATAATTTTTGTTGTTGATATTTCAAATCATTCAAAGAGTTACAACACATATCAGTTTATTTTCAAACTTACTGCAATCATCATGGTAACAATGACATAAATAAAAGTTACAACATACATTGTACAATCTTAAAAATAAATTAAATTAATCATTACATTCATTTAAAATTCACTTTATACTTTAAAACAAGTAAAATGCATGTAATTATTTAAAACCATAATCAATAAATCACAGACTGAGTCACACTAAACATGCTAAAAGTACATTCAAATTAAAACCTTTAAAGAATTCACAACTTTTAAAAAAATGATGAGATATCACCCTGTTTCCTCTCTGACACTTTTTTCCATTCTTGTCTCTTCAAAATGTCTTTGGCCTTTGACATACATTCAAACAGTTCAATAATGTTTGTGTCAAGTGCATATTCACTCACACCCTCACACATATCATAAGCCTCTCTCAACGTCACACTCACAGTTGGTTTTACAGCATCTATCTCGGTATCAGAGTCACTATCACTGTCTTCTAGTGTAAATTCGTCTCTAGGCTTGGTAAATTCTAACAGTTCATTATGCGTAATTATCTCCATATTTTCAGTGGCCACATTTTGGTCAATTTCTACAAAGTTTCTAAGATTTGTTCCGCTTGGTAAAAGTGGCATGAGGTCCTCCTCATCCCAGTCCTCATCATCTGTGATGTCATTGGCAGCTAGAAAAAAAATGTTTAATTTCAATTTCACAAATTTACAATTCTTGTCAAAAATAAAGCAAGACAAAGACCTGTAATCAAATCTGTTTATGTTAATTTGCTTGTGTTTTTTTGTTTTTGTTTTTAGGGTTTTTTGTTGTTGATGTTGTTGTTTTGTTTTTTTTTTTTTGGGGGGGGGCTTTGTGCAATCAAAATATCTTATGCATTTAAAACTTAGTTAATCTAATTGAAATATCAACATACCTAAATTATCAGGATGTTAATCTAATTGAAATATCAACATACCTAAATTATCAGGATAGAAGCCACATTTCATAAAGCATTTAGTGATGGTTTCTGTCTGCAGGTTGTTCCATGATGAAGTCAGCCACTGTATGGCATTAAGGACGGTTACATTCTTGGCTATTTCTGATGCACTGTTGACTTCATCCATCAAGAAAAGGCAATGTCGGAGAAGTTTTTTACGATACAGCATTTTAACGTTCTGAATAATACCGGCGTCCATGGGCTGAAGTTTTGATGTTGTGTTTTTAGGCAGAAACTTGACATTAATGTTTGAAAGTTCAATTTCTGGGTGTGACGAGCAGTTATCTACAAACATAAGAATCTTTCTGTCTTGTATCCTAAAAAAGTTGTTCAGCCTCTTGAGATATTTTACAAAGATGTCCCTAGTCATCCATGCCTTTTTATTTGCTTCGTAGTGAACTCCCAGTGCATGATCAGGAACTGATCGGAAACTTCGTGGTTTCTTGCTTTTTCCTATAACCAACGGTTTTATTTTTTCTCCAGTGGCTGACGCACACAATAATACAGTGATACGCTCTTTGGACTTCTTGCCTCCATTACATGTGTCACCTTTTTCCACAAGTGATTTTCCTGGTAAAAGTCTAAAAAACAGTCCTGTCTCGTCACAATTAAAGATGTTCTCCAAATTATATCCAACACAAATATCTTTAAGTCTATTTGTCCAGTCCTTGACGACTTCTGGGTCAACTTCAGCTGACTCGCCACTTAAGGAGGAACACTTTATATTGTGTCTCTGTTGAAATTTATACAGCCAGCCATTACTAGCAGTAAAATCATCAAGTCCCATCTCCATAGATATGATAATTGCCTTTTTCCTGAATCATTTTACCACTGATTGGGATATTTTTTCACCTTGCTGTTTGAAACCACTCATAAATTGCATCATTTATATCGGGGTAGAGACATCTTTTTGCTTTTACGATTTTCCGATCCCCATTCATTCCATTCTCCCAAAGATTTAAGATGTTTTCTTTGTCCTTAATCAAACTGTTTATTTGGGTTTTGCCAACATCGAACGAAGCTGCTATTTTACGGGAACTATCACCCTTCTCGCTGAGTCTGATTGCCTTTACTTTTTCTTGCAAAGTTAGAATTTTTCGTTTTCGATTAGAAGCCATTTTTTCTTTGTTTATCGAAGCAACGCGGTCATTTCCGGTTGGGGTCAAATTTAAATTTACAAATTTTATCAATATTTACTTTTAGGAACCTTTAAAAAATGTTTTCAATGTTTTCAATTTATTAACAAAAAAAAAGATATTTAAAAAAAATGTTTGGATAAGCATTGTTTTCAAATTTTGTCAAAAGTTATTTTTAGATCGTTCTACTTAAATTGTGAGGCACCGTTGGGGTATTTAAAAGTCTGACCGGAAGAAGTGTTTTTGTCCGTAAATAGAGGGATTTTTTCCATTTTTAACAGGGTATTGCTGGCCGCTGGCCGCAGCAGCGGAGTGGCCGGCCACAGGGGGTACTTTAGTGTTAAAAACCGTTCTAGCCAAGGAAAACTGTCCGTATATTGGGGGTGGCCGTCCCAGGGAGGGGCCGTTAGATGGGGGGACTACTGTATAGCGTTGCACGGGCGTAAAACACCAACTCACTAACTCACTCACTTTTCATAATTCCCCCAGTTTAAATAATTTTCAAATGTAAAGTTATTCTTGAAAATCCTATATGTTCTCGGTTTGTTTAGCCTTTCTGGATTTTTATTGTCGTTAAATATATTTTCTCTCCATAATTTTTTATATTTAAGATGTATATGTTTATATACATATTTTATATGTATATGTTAAGGAGGTACTTGCCATACACACAATTTTTTTCTTTTCAATAGATTCTGTTTAAAATGTATAAATAGATGCATCAAAAGATATGTTTTGAGAATTATTTTGAAAAATACATACTTTTGGGTTAATTTTCAAGATAACTGATTCCAATGGTTGGCATGCTTAATTATCATCCATGAATTCAATCAATGCCTATTTTTTTGTTTTTGCTTTTATACAACAAAATAATCAAATGAAAAAAAAACGCAAATTTATTCCCTATGCAAAAGGTTTACTTAACTAAAACAGGTAATATCACTCCACAAAAAATTCCACATTTACAAAAAAGCAGCAATAGCAAAATATTGTCAAGACAAACCCTTCTGTAAGAGATTGTCCCATAACTTCATCTCTTATCTTGAAACATTTTCCTTATTTTTTCTAATAAGCAAAATTAGCATTTTTAAGGCAACACTGGCAATTGTGTTTAGTTGGCAGCCATTAGTTTGAAAATCTGTGTATATATTTTAAATCTGAAAACTTCCATTGGATTCTCTATATAAGTAATGTGTAAATGGAAGATTTCTAAGGAAATCAACAAACATATCTTTTAAGAATGTTTGTTGGTCAGCTTGAAAATTATAAGTATCTAAATTGGTATATTAGGTCATAGGTTGCCAAACTCGTTTGAGATAATAAGAATTCAAAATCTTGCGGGAAAGGCTTTCTCAGACTTTTTCATAGGTTTAGCATTAAATCTGCTAGTGTAAAAACCTATGAAAAATAACAAGAATTTTATAAGAACTTTGTGAATTTCCTCTTAATGTAGCACAATACAAAAGTGCTTCAATTTTATCAAATTTTTTATTTATACCTTTTTAAATACTACTAACTACTCCTTTTCAAATGGTGCAAAAACATTTTCAGTACATCTTATCACTAATTATCTGTAAGGATCAAAGGATTTCAATATAGGGAGAGACATGACATGTTTCAGATTTTGATGATTTTCATTTTATAAGTTGAAAATTACCATTGGATCACAAAAATAATGAATGTTTGTTATAATTGACCGCGGTTTCCATGGTTACGGTGGCGGCCATTTTGGGTCGATTTAAATCTGCTGAAAAGGGTAATATTTAAACCCCAATTTTACAAGGAAAAGCAGTTGGTATTCAACATAACTTTTTTATTTGCATAATTCAATACCCCATTGACAATATTTAAAACAGTTTTAATAGCGAGCATAAAGTGCCCGCTCGAGCGGAGAGCTCTACGGTATTTGTTTCCGCGAGAAATTTGCTAATGCTGATTTAGATTTTTTATGGTCCGGAAAGGGTTATTATTTTTACAGGTCCGGAGTGAATGTTAAAATAATTTATAAGAAAAGAAATAATGCTTAAAAAATAATAAATTGCGTTTTTTTACAAGAAAATAATATTCTTAAAATAATAAATACACATAAGCTGCTCGTTTGGTCTTGGTTATATGCACGTACAAAACTAACGTGTCTCGAAGCTTAATCGCCCCATACCATCTCGCCCCAAAATAAGCAAATGGAAATATTGGAAATTAAATGATAGCGATATCCCAGAATGTCGACATTTAGAACAAAAAAACGTAGTCCCGTTTAGCTATGCTCGCATTTAGGCAATGCCTACTCCATATTACTTTAATTATTTATGTAGCCAGAACGTCGGCTACTGAAGATGTAAAGAAATGGTGTATTATTCTCGATAAATATTTGACAAAAATATTACCATTTTTGCCACTTTTCTGACTTCATTTTCAGAAAATGCACCAATCACAAATACTCATCATGAATGTTATTATGTAAATCAATGATTGATTTTTTAAAAATATAAAAATCTCAATGGGGTAACAAAAAATGTCTTAATAAAACACTCTTAAAGTTGGTTACCATGGAAATTAGACAAAAACGGTACATTTTCGATATTTTGATATAGGTATGACCATACTTTCAATATGAACCAAGATAACAGTTATTGTCATCATGTGTTCCTGAAAGGGTCTTTTTAACATATTATGTCTTTAGAAAACTTTCAAGGTCACTTGTGATGATCTCAAGGTCACTTGAAATTTAATTTTTTTTGAAATTTTCATATCAGAAATCTCAAACTCTAGATGACCTTGACCTTGAGATACTGTACTCTGGAATGATTTCAATGTCATTTTCAGTTTATATGATGTCTGTTAAAAATAATACTTAAAGATTGTTCAATTGAACCTTAAGAAACAGAAGTTTCATAAAAATATTGAACAATACAGAAATGGCCATTTTTCACAAATTACCATGGTAACCAACTTTAACGTTGTTTTTTAAAGACACCTTTTGTTACACCATTGAGATTTTTATAAGTTTTTAATATCAATCATCAGTCTATGTAATTATGTTCATATTGAGTATATGTGATTGGTGCATTTTCTGAAAATTCAGGCAGTAAAGTGGCAAAAATGGTAATTTTTTGGTCACAAAAATTACAAAAAAATGCACGATTTCATGACATATTCGATCGCCTTGTTCTGACTTCACCTTTATAAATAGTCTTCAAACTGTTTTGAATATTTTCAATGAGTTATTGAATTAAGCAAATAAAAAGTTCCATTGAACTGGGATTGATTTTGTTTAATAAATTGGGATTTGAATATAGGCTATTTTGAGGTATGAGAAATGGTCAAAAATGGCCGCCACGGTTACCATGGCAACCGTGACCAATCATTACAAACAGTCATTATTTCTGTGACCCAGTGGTCAATATCAACTTATGAAATGAAAATCACCAAAATCTGAGACATGTCATGTCCCAGTTATTTTGATGCTTAGGGATAATTGGTCTTATAATTAATGAGCTATGGCGATAATTAAATAATCAAAACAAAAGCACATTTAATTTAAGCTGTCAATAAACCATGAAGGTAGAGCTTATCTATAACAGCTGGAAAGTTTTATGACTGTTGACCAGTCATCTGAAGAGAAATCATAAGATTGACAATCAATAGAGGAACCATCTGGTTAGTAAAGGAGAAGTCTTGCCCATTAAAGAAAACAACTGACCTGAGATAAGGTCAATATGATGTTATACTTCCCTCAAATTCTTAAGTAAGTGTAGGGGGTTATGCATTTTGGGCTATTTTAACGTTTGTGTGGATGGAACTTGGTTTATAAGTCAAATAAATGTTGATTTATGATGATCAAAGAATCCTACAGTGTTCTCATGGTAGAAACATGCTATTTGATCTAGAAAATGGGGTTCAAAGTAGGAAATTGATATTTTTTTTTCCACTTTCATTTTTCATGAGAAAATTAAAGTTTGATCGAATATAGCTCCCAGATGGGTACCCCACTGTGGCTAGTTTTGGGATATGTTATTCAATGGTCTATTATCAACAAAACAGTGTCTAAGATTTTTGATTAAAGCTTTAGAAAATACTTTATGGCACATTCAATATAGTGATCCCTTATGCAATAAAGCCTTGTACACAAAATATGGCTTTATTGGAGAATGGAATGTGATAGGAAAATTATGAGACATAGTTTTAGAGGTCATGCAGTGTTGATTCAGATTATGCTTTAAAAAAATAATTGTAATGCTGGGAGAGCTAATTTTATTTGAGTCAGTTATGTCATTTTTTTTACTTTTTTACAGTTATATCTTTTGTTTTATATTGTAGTTAATTTATGTAGCTATCATCATAAAGGGAAACATTTCTTCTTTACAATGGTGTCTCATTAATTGAATTTGGTGCAAAAATAAGAAAGTTATGTAGGTTTAAAGTGTGATGGTCAGACTAAAAACAACCTTTGTATGGTGCTACCTTAATGACCCAATCAACCCTTTTATTTAAACAAAATAGGTGATTGTTAATAAAAAATATCCCTATTTAAATGGCAAAATCTTGATGATTTGAAAATCTGACAAAAATCTCAAATATTGACCAGCCACCATCCTCAAAGAAACAAATAAAGAATGCCCAGTAATTAAAAACATAGTTAATCTAGTGATTACAAAGCTCAATTAGTTACATAGCATTGTTTTGAAGCAGGAATGGACTTTACCAAAGTAGGTTACAGTCAGTATCCAACGCATGCAAGTGGAACTTTCATACTTTTAATGGTTGATGTGGCACTTGACATTAAGCGGGAATGGACTTTAACTACTCTTCTTTCATTTGACGCTGATGCTTTAATCTATTCTTCTTTTATTAGACGCTGTTGCTGAGATCTTACACAAGCCATTCCTTACTATTCTAGGTGAGCCAAAAATACAGTCTTACTTTGGTTTTGTTTTGTGTAGGGGTGGTCTCTCCAACACATTTATACAGCTGTCTACATTCAACTCTATGTAGTATGTCACGGCTCTCCTGTAGTTCGTCATCTGTAGAAAACAAGAGCAGGTGGAAGATACTGTCATTCAGGTTGGTGAAGGCCACTGGATCATCTATACACTCTGATATCTTTCTCAATGCTCTGAAATATCAACAGTTTTAAATAAAATATATGTGAGCCAATGCTCATTGATGATATTTCACTACAATGCCTTGTGTTAAAAATAAAGTTATCAGCAAACCGAAAGTAAATGTTCAATGGATCCAAAAATGTATGCTACAAAACAGCATATTTTTTATCTAGCTTGCTACCAAATATAAGCAACATATATATAGGAACAAAAGTTGCCATGTCATAAGCAAAGGAAAAGCAGGACAGAAAATTAAAAAGATTTCAGAAAACAATTAGTAGAAGTCCAATAATATTAAAAAAACATATATCCAATAGATTTTGTAAATATCAAGCTTCTTATCAAATATCAGCAAATTAGGAGTAATAGTTACTGAGTTAAAAGCATATGAAAAGTGGGACAGAATTAAAGTGTGACAGAAAAATTTAAAGCTTTCGGTAAACAGAAAGTACATGTAGATGTCCTATGCATCCAAAAAACATATTCCACATTTCATCATGTCCATATTAAGCTTGTTACGAAATATCAACAACCTAGGAAAAATAGTTGCCAAGGAACGGCACTAGGGAACCTCAGAACTACAGTTCGACACAGGTAAAACAGTATAACCCCTTCTTCTTCTGAGCAGGGGTAAAATAAGTAAATCTGTGGACCAAAGATCAACAAAAAAGTGTGACAGAAACGACAGCTTAGAGAACTTTAGATAGACACAGGTAAAACAGTTTATCCCTCTATGGTATAACAAATACATGTACTATAATCAAGTTCACAATAGAATATCTCATGAATAATTTGTGCTTTCTATATCTATTTGGATAAAATTGCAAATGAAGTATCTCTACAAAATTATTTGTCATCAACTATTTTTTCTTCTTTCTAATGATCTTGATATCTGCTATACTTCTTGTACATGTTTAGTTACATCTAATGAAATCCATCAACTAGGTAAGTTGACATACATATATATAGTGATTTTAAATTCCTTAACTTCAATTTTACTAACAACTTTTTTATTTTTGATAAAGAATGTCACCCATCTAAATGGTCTAACTCACCCATCTAATCCAGGGATGAGTGGTTTATTATTTGCCTTGATCAAAGCATCTGTAATCCTAAAAAAAAAATTATTGTGTGAATTACGTTGAAATTAACAGTTTTTGGTTTTGAAACAAGAGGCTCCCAGGAGCCTGAATCGCTCATCTGGTCCTAAAGCAATATGAACTCTTCTATGAACTATTACCCCTATAAGTGATCATCTGACATCATTGACCCAATGGAGACTTTTGAAAAGCTTAATAAGCTGAAGGTTTTAGCAAGCATCAGCTTTTCTCTATTTGCAATGGTTTTCATTCTGTATGACAAAACGTTTATGTACGCTATTTTTTCCTTCTGTAGCAATTGTAATTGTACTAATTCATAAAATAAACTGTTAACACAGAGACATGTCTCGCCTGTCCCAACTGGACACAAAATGAAGTAAAAATCCTCCTTAAACTCATCTTAACTGATGCTTAAGCAGCTGCATATTAAATATAAATGGTGAATCATAACTGCTTTACATAAAACACTCATGACATAAGTAAAAAGTTAAAAAGTGTAAAATCTCAAAGTCAGTAGACCATGACTGCAGGAGCGTACAGATAAAATACTTTTGAATTGATCTGTACTGATGCTAATGCAAGTGCATACCCAATATCAATGATGTACCATAACTGCTTCATGTTAAACAGATGTAAGAAAAGTGTTACATTTCAAAGTCAGTAGACCGTGACCGTAGGAGCATACAGATAAAATGCTTTTGAAATTGATCTGTACTAATGCTAATGCAAGTGCATACCCAATATCAATGGTGAACCATAACTTCTTCATGTTAAAAAGACGCAAGAAAAAAGGTTAACCTCGGCCAAATCAGTGTTAAATTTCAAAGTCAGTAGACCGTGACTGCAGGAGCATACAGATGAAATGCTTTTGAAATTGATCTGTACTAATGCTAATGCAAGTGCATACCCAATATCAACAGTGAACCATAACTGCTTCATGTTAAACAGACTTAAGAAAAAAGGTTAACCTTGGCAAAATCAGTGTAAAATTTCAAAGTCAGTAGACCGTGACTGCAGGAGCATACAGGTGAAATCCTTTTAAAACTGATCTGTACTGATGCTGATGCAACTTCATACCAAATATCAATGGTGTAACATAACTAGTTCACACAAAACAGACTTAAGCAAAAACTTTAACCAATTGTGGACGCCGCCGCCGCCGCCGTCGCCGTCGGAATCACCATACCTAAGTCTCGCCTTTTGCGACATTCGTCTCAGGCGAGACAAAAACTGTTGACATATTTGGTTGACAGATTAAGATTAAGATTGAAGAAAAATATTTTGAAATTACAATGAAACTAGAAAATGTGTCTATGAGCCACAGGATGGCCCTCCCGTTCTTGAAATATCATTGACCCTCAATGTATATTACCTGGGATATGGAACTTTACCAAGAAATTGATCAAAAGTGTTCAAGTGTAAAATATAGATTGCTGTGACCTTATTTCTGGTGGGTGGTGCCATGTTACCAAGACTCATCGAGTAGTGAAATATTATTGACCCCTAACATGTAGTATTCAAGATATGGACCTAAACCAAGAACTTAAGTCATTCATGCATAAATATAGGTCACAGTGACCTCATTTTTAGTGGATGGTGTCACCTTACCCAAGACACATCTAGTGGTGAAATATCATTGACCCCTAACATCTAGTATCCAAGTTATTGACCTTAGCCAAGAACTTAACCGAAGTCATTCATGCATAAAATATAGATCACAATGACCTAATTTTTATTGGGTGGTGTCATGTTACCCAAAACACATCTAGTGGTGAAATACCATTGACCATCAATATGTAGTATCTGAGATATGGACCTTTACCAAGAACTTAACCAAAGTCATTCATGCGTAAGATATAGGTCACAGTGACCTAATATCTAGTGGGTGGTGTCACCTACATAAGACACATCTAGTAGTGAAATATCATTGACCCCAACATCTAGTATCCAAGTTATGGACCTTAACCAAGAACTTAACAGAAGTCGTTCATGCATAAAATATAGGTCACAGTGACCTAATTTCTAGAGGGTAGTGTAGCCCTACCCAAGACCCATCTGGTGGTGAAATATCAATGACCCCCAACATCTAGCATCCGAGTAATGGACCTTAACCAAGAACTTAACCTAAGTGTTACGGACGGATGGACAAGGGTAAAACTATATGTCCGATCCACATACGTGTTCGGGCCATAAAAAGGGCCATTATCCCTATAAGGGGTCATATGACATCTTCGACCCAAGAAAGACTTTTGTAGAGCTCAATTAACTGAAGGTTTAAGCTAACAACAGCTTTTCTCTCTATCTGCAATAGTTTTTAATCTACATTTATAGGCCTAAAACATCAAAAACACTATTTTTGTCAATTTGACCTTCAAAGGGCCATAACCCCTGAAAAGGGGTCATCTGACATCTTTGACCCAATGATACCTTAGTTGAGCTGAAGAATCTGAAGGTTTAAACAATCAACAGCTTTTCTCTATCTGCAAAATTTTTCATTCTATAGGCCAAAAACAAAAAAACGCTATTTTTTACCTTCAAAGGGCCATAACCCCTATTAGAAGTCATCTGACAAATTTGTCCCAATGGAGACTTTTGTAGGGCTTTTGATGCACAAGAAGTGGGGTTGCATCATATTTTCCCTTTCACTTATAACTTTGTAACATTGATTTACAAGCCAAAAGCAGTAGTTTGACCCCCCTGGAGTATTTTTTAGCAATGGCAGCCATGTTTTTTTGACAGATTTAAAATCAAAACACAACATTGTGCAGGACACCCTAAGTATCAATCATACCAAATTTCATTGCAATCTGTTCAGAAGTTTCAGAAAAGATTTTTGAAAAATTGTTAACAGAAGATGACAACAAATGCCAAGTGATTGCAATACCTCACCTGGACCTTTGAGCTTAAAAATGTAAAATCTTTTTACCCATCTACATGATTTTATCAAAGATATCATTACTACTATTATATTCCACTGAAACTATCACAATACAAAACGAAACAATTCATTACCAATCTAAAACTCAAATGAAACTAAATTTTGGAATTATGGCCACAAATAAACAAGTAATTGTACTAATTCTTAAGGGAGTACGAGCCTCAGAAATTGAAGATTTTCGGGATTCTCGGCTTTTATCCATTCACATGCATTAAAAATTTTCCAACATGATTTCCTAATGTTTGTTCATTACTAATTAGAGAAGGACCTAATAAACTCCTTTTGAAATTTTCTACCAATTCTAATTATTAAATCTATGTTAAAACAGAAAAAGAATTTTCAATGTATTTCCTATGAAAAACCCAGAGAAGATTTTTTCCCGCCATATTTTTCAGTGCTTATATCTTAAAAACGGCTCCATGGTTTTGAAAACTTTTTTCATAAAGTCTAGCTATTTTGAGCTATTCTTTCAAAATTTTCTATTTTAAATAACTTTTGATTACAAAAAATCTCAGGCTCGTACTCCCTTAAAAAACTTTAAATTTTTTTTTTTAATTTTTACCGTCGTAGAGAAAGCTAACAAAATAGTTTTCATGGGGGGGGGGGGGGGGGTAGGAGGGGGTATGATCCCAAAGTCCCGGCAAATAACACAAGAAATCCCGGATTCCAGCGAAAATAAATGTGTGATTCCCGCATCCCGAAAAATGAAAATGCCTAAATCCCATTCCCGTTAAGGCTTTGTGTTTCCCGAATTCTTGTTGAAATAAATGGGCTTTCCTACCGGCCCTCTTTCATTAATTCTTTCCAAACATTGCTATAATAAAATACATACATGATTTCTATAGCATTACACACTCTATGTTGATAAGCACGTCGGTGTAATGTTGCACGGATTTGGAACATACTGTACAATGAGTCAGCTTCCTAGAATTAAAATTATAATCTTAAGATATTGATAATAAGTTAAGGAAGATATACATATAAGTCAACAGTAACCTAATACACTTTCTTGATCCTATCTACTCATCAATATATAAAGTCAATCTTGTAATTAATCAAATTAGCTAATTCGCTCCCTAATAGTAGAAATGTCAATACTTAAGATGTACTATGGGCTGAATTTTCCTTCACGTACGGTAAAGCATGCTTGTTTTCCCGAACTTTCAGGGTCATTATAATGCTTTTTGCTTTGTAAATTTCGGACCTTATCAAGCGCACGTGTGACCCACAAAAAAAGCTAGTTTGTTTTTATTTTCAAATATATTTTTTAAGAGGTATCACATTATAAATATTTTCAACAATTATTTTTGCTTGTAAAATACTTTTAGATACGTTTTAACTTCAGGAGGGTCACAGGTTAAAAACCTGCCTCATTTTAATAAAAAGAAAAATGTGTCTCCTAAGATACCGATGGTCCACTCAGCACATATTAAGTGAAATTGCATAATGTTGCTGTAATGTGTTGTTCTTAAGGATTTTGACATGAAGCTTAATACATGTAATAAGAAAATGTAAACCTTAGCTGTAATGGATGAGACAGTCAGAAAACATAACTTTTGTAGGCATTATAGTCATTATACAGTTGACTACAGGTATTTGAAGACTTGTTGTCAAAATCTGCTTTGTAATCAACATAAGGTATATATTTGTCTGAATATTCTTACATGCGGATGTGCTTTAATGAGTACATTTAATGAATTCCTGATATGCTTTAATGAGTACATTTAATGAATTCCATAAAGGCATTCAAGTGATTCAGAAAAGAATTTCAGATGGTGGTAAATGAAAGTAAAGGACAAAACAAGGAACTTGATACCTCTATCATTGACATTTAAAGGAACTTGATAAGTGGTTACCTTATCCCTGGAACATATCTGGAAACTACCATCAACCTCTATCACTCTGGAAAACTTCATAAATCTGTGATGGTCAAAATTGTTCTTGATACCTAAACCATGGCAGTCTCTGGCAAAATAGTCCCACTTGTCTACGTCTATACCGTTCCTTTTGTTGGCCACAATCTGTGAATAATAAGATTATTAAGGGTATAATGGTCAAATACATTGTTGTTAAATCAAACAAGTGACTTGTGCCTGAGGCAGTTGATCCCAACAATCATTATTTTCATGTTTTTCAGCAATTAATCTTGAATCCTACCCCCTTAGTTACTAGTGTCCTGGACTTTATGTGGACCCTTTTTAGATTCCAGATTAGCTGCTGGTGTCATTATTCAAAATCACATCATATTATCACAGCAATATAAAATGAAAATCTCTGACTCAGACTCCATGAGGTAACCTTATCTAGTATGTAATGCATACCCACTAAAGCATGGCTTAGGGAGTCACTGAAGCATCATCATATAGCATGTATGCAATACTAGAATAGGTGCCTTACTGAGTCCTAGAGATTTCAATTAAAAAAAATCTGCTAATTTGCGATATGGGCATTCAAAATCACTACTTTGGTAAATCATATAGCATTAGTAAAAAGAACTTAATATATATAATTTTCAAACCAAATGACTTTATAGTAAGAAGAGTATTACAATCAATATTAAACTAACCTCGTACAAAAAGAGTATTACAATCAATATAAACAAACCTCGTACAAAAATCCCTTCTTCTTGTCTCTCCCATGATACTGCCATTCCTGGAGATAAAAAGTACAACCAATTTAGAAATATCTGACCCCTTTATATGTTAGATATTCTGATGAAATATCGTTCAAAAAGTACAACCAAATTAGAAACATCTGACCCCTTTATATGTTAGATACTCTGATGAAATATCATTCAAAAAGTACAACCAATTTAGAAACATCTGACCCCTTTATATGTTAGATATTCTGATGAAATATCGTTCAAAAAGTACAACCAATTTAGAAATATCTGACCCCTTTATATGTTAGATACTCTGATGAAATATCATTTTAAATAATGTTCATACACCTGAATCAGGCAGTGGTCATCGTACACAATACTATGTAGTTTTACACCTGAATCAGGCAGTGGTCATCGTACACAATACTGTGTAGTTTTACACCTGAATCAGGCAGTGGTCATGGTACACAATACTGTGTAGTTTTACACCTGAATCAGGCAGTGGTCATCGTACACAATACTGTGTAGTTTTACACCTGAATCAGGCAGTGGTCATGGTACACAATACTGTGTAGTTTTACACCTGAATCAGGCAGTGGTCGTCGTACACAATACTGTGTAGTTATACACCTGAATCAGGCAGTGGTCATCGTACACAATACTGTGTAGTTTTACACCTGAATCAGGCAGTGGTCATCGTACATAATACTGTGTAGTTTTACACCTGAATCAGGCAGTGGTCATCGTACACAATACTGTGTAGTTTTACACCTGAATCAGGCAGTGGCCATCGTACACAATACTGTGTAGTTTTACACCTGAATCAGGCAGTGGTCATCGTACACAATACTGTGTAGTTTTACACCTGAATCAGGCAGTGGTCATCGTACACAATACTGTGTAGTTTTACACCTGAATCAGGCAGTGGCCATACACAATACTGTGTAGTTTTACACCTGAATCAGGCAGTGGCCATACACAATACTGTGTAGTTTTACACCTGAATCAGGCAGTGGCCATACACAATACTGTGTAGTTTTACACCTGAATCAGGCAGTGGTCATCATACACAATACTGTGTAGTTATACACCTGAATCAGGCAGTGGTCATCGTACACAAAACTGTGTAGTTTTACACCTGAATCAGGCAGTGGTCATCGTACACAATACTGTGTAGTTTTACACCTGAATCAGGCAGTGGTCATCGTACACAATACTGTGTAGTTTTACACCTGAATCAGGCAGTGGTCATCATACACAATACTGTGTAGTTTTACACCTGAATCAGGCAGTGGTCATCGTACACAATACTGTGTAGTTATACACCTGAATCAGGCAGTGGTCATCGTACACAATACTGTGTAGTTTTACACCTGAATCAGGCAGTGGTCATCGTACACAATACTGTGTAGTTTTACACCTGAATCAGGCAGTGGTCATCGTACACAATACTGTGTAGTTTTACACCTGAATCAGGCAGTGGTCATCGTACATAATACTGTGTAGTTTTACACCTGAATCAGGCAGTGGTCATCGTACACAATACTGTGTAGTTTTACACCTGAATCAGGCAGTAATCATCGTACACAATACTGTGTAGTTATACACCTGAATCAGGCAGTGGTCATCATACACAATACTGTGTAGTTATACACCTGAATCAGGCAGTGGTCATCGTACACAATACTGTGTAGTTTTACACCTGAATCAGGCAGTGGTCATCGTACACAATACTGTGTAGTTTTACACCTGAATCAGGCAGTGGTCATCGTACACAATACTGTGTAGTTTTACACCTGAATCAGGCAGTGGTCATCGTACACAATACTGTGTAGTTATACACCTGAATCAGGCAGTGGCCATCGTACACAATACTGTGTAGTTTTACACCTGAATCAGGCAGTGGTCATCGTACACAATACTGTGTAGTTTTACACCTGAATCAGGCAGTGGTCATCGTACACAAAACTGTGTAGTTTTACACCTGAATCAGGCAGTGGTCATCGTACACAATACTGTGTAGTTTTACACCTGAATCAGGCAGTGGCATCGTACACAATACTGTGTAGTTTTACACCTGAATCAGGCAGTGGTCATCGTACACAATACTGTGTAGTTTTACACCTGAATCAGGCAGTGGCCATACACAATACTGTGTAGTTTTACACCTGAATCAGGCAGTGGCCATACACAATACTGTGTAGTTTTACACCTGAATCAGGCAGTGGCCATACACAATACTGTGTAGTTTTACACCTGAATCAGGCAGTGGTCATCGTACACAATACTGTGTAGTTTTACACCTGAATCAGGCAGTGGTCATCGTACACAATACTGTGTAGTTATACACCTGAATCAGGCAGTGGTCATCGTACACAATACTGTGTAGTTTTACACCTGAATCAGGCAGTGGTCATCGTACACAATACTGTGTAGTTTTACACCTGAATCAGGCAGTGGTCATCGTACACAATACTGTGTAGTTTTACACCTGAATCAGGCAGTGGTCATCGTACACAATACTGTGTAGTTTTACACCTGAATCAGGCAGTGGTCATCGTACACAATACTGTGTAGTTATACACCTGAATCAGGCAGTGGTCATCGTACACAATACTGTGTAGTTTTACCCCTGAATCAGGCAGTGGTCATCGTACACAATACTGTGTAGTTTTACACCTGAATCAGGCAGTGGTCATGGTACACAATACTGTGTAGTTTTACACCTGAATCAGGCAGTGGTCATGGTACACAATACTGTGTAGTTATACACCTGAATCAGGCAGTGGTCATCGTACACAATACTGTGTAGTTTTACACCCGAATCAGGCAGTGGTCATCGTACATAATACTGTGTAGTTTTACACCTGAATCAGGCAGTGGTCATCGTACACAATACTGTGTAGTTTTACACCTGAATCAGGCAGTGGCCATCGTACACAATACTGTGTAGTTTTACACCTGAATCAGGCAGTGGTCATCGTACACAATACTGTGTAGTTTTACACCTGAATCAGGCAGTGGTCATCGTACACAATACTGTGTAGTTTTACACCTGAATCAGGCAGTGGTCATCGTACACAATACTGTGTAGTTTTACACCTGAATCAGGCAGTGGTCATCGTACATAATACTGTGTAGTTTTACACCTGAATCAGGCAGTGGTCATCATACACAATACTGTGTAGTTATGTTCATACACCTGAATCAGGCAGTGGTCATCGTACACAATACTGTGTAGTTTTACACCTGAATCAGGCAGTGGTCATACACCTGAATCAGGCAGTGGTCATCGTACACAATACTGTGTAGTTTTACACCTGAATCAGGCAGTGGCCATACACAATAATGTGTAGTTTTACACCTGAATCAGGCAGTGGTCATACACCTGAATCAGGCAGTGGTCATGGTACACAATACTGTGTAGTTTTACACCTGAATCAGGCAGTGGTCATCGTACACAATACTGTGTAGTTTTACACCTGAATCAGGCAGTGGTCATCGTACACAATACTGTGTAGTTTTACACCTGAATCAGGCAGTGGCCATCGTACACAATACTGTGTAGTTTTACACCTGAATCAGGCAGTGGTCATCATACACAATACTGTGTAGTTATACACCTGAATCAGGCAGTGGTCATCGTACACAATACTGTGTAGTTTTACACCTGAATCAGGCAGTGGTCATGGTACACAATACTGTGTAGTTTTACACCTGAATCAGGCAGTGGTCATCGTACACAATACTGTGTAGTTTTACACCTGAATCAGGCAGTGGTCATCATACACAATACTGTGTAGTTATACACCTGAATCAGGCAGTGGTCATCGTACACAATACTGTGTAGTTTTACACCTGAATCAGGCAGTGGTCATGGTACACAATACTGTGTAGTTTTACACCTGAATCAGGCAGTGGTCATCGTACACAATACTGTGTAGTTTGCAGTAGTCACAGTTTTTGATGAACTCACATCAAAGAGAATGACAATAGTTGACCATAATTTTCTTCTTCTTGGAAGCAGCACAACATGGTTGGTATTCACGTTAACAAGAGGCTCCCAGGAGCCTGAATCGCTCACCTGACATATGTGCCTGAAGTAAAGGTTATAAGGCAAAATCGATTTAACGTTGAAAGGGTCATAAGATTAATAAGGGGGTCATCTGACAATATGGTGGATCTAAAGGTGCTGATCACTTTTGTTCCCAATCAAAATCTAAAAATCTGTCACCCTTTTTGAGTTATTTGCAAAAAAATGCAGTTTAACCTAATGTTCTATTTTTAGCCACAGCAGCCATATTTTACAACCAATCAAAAATCCCCACAACAGTTCTATACACCTAATAATAATAAACAATAATACCAAGTTTGGTTCCATTTGGACTTAAAGTGTCAGAGGAGTTAACATTTTCAGTATAAGGAAATGCAGTTAAAATGCTCAATTTTGACGTTCCAAGGGCAATAACTCCTCAAAGGAAAGGTCCTACAACATTGACCCTGTTACAAATTTTGTAGATCTTGATGCGCTTAACAATATGCAATTTAAATTTCTCAAATATCTTGTACAGTTTTCAAGATATTGAGCTAAACAGGTGCAAAATTTGCAAAAAATCCACAAAAAGGGCAATAACTCCTACATGGGTTGTTGGATTTTCTTCAAAATTTCAGAGCTGGTAGATCTAGAGGTGCTGATCACTTTTGTTCCCAATCAAAATTTTGAAATCTGTCACCGTTTTAGAGTTATTTGCAAAAAACTGCCATTTACCCCTACGCTCTATTTTTAGCCACAGCGGCCATGTTTTACGACCAATCAAAAATCCCCACATCAGTTTTATACACCTAATGCTAATAAACAACTATACCAAGTTTGGTTCCATTTGGACTTAAAGTGTCAGAGGAGTTAACGTTTTTAATGTAATGAGGAATTGCTGTTAAAATGCTAAATTTTGACGTTCTAAGGGCAATAACTCCTCAAAAGAAAGGTTCTACATCTTTGACCCTATTACATATTTTGTAGATCTTGATGTGCTTAACAATATGCAATTTAAATTTCTCAAATATCTTGTATAGTTTTCAAGATATTGAGCTAAACAGGTACAAAATTTGCAAAAAATCCACAAAAAGGGCAATAACTCCTACATGGGTTGTTGGATTTTCTTCAAAATTTCAGGGTAGGTAGATCTTGAGGTGCTGATCACTTTTACCCTATGCCAGAATTTTGATATCTGTAGCCGTTTTTGAGTTATTTGCAAACAAGAGGCTCCCAGGAGCCTGAATCGCTCACCTGACAAATGTGCCTGAAGTAAAGGTTATAAGGCAAAATCGATTTAACGTTGAAAGGGTCATAAGATTAATAAGGGGGTCATCTGACAATATGGTGGATCTAAAGGTGCTGATTACTTTTGTTCTCAATCAAAATCTAAAAATCTGTCACCCTTTTTGAGTTATTTGCAAAAAAATGCAGCTTAACCTAATGTTCTATTTTTAGCCACAGCGGCCATGTTTTACAACCAATCAAAAATCCCCACTACAGTTCTATACACCTAATAATAATAAGCAATAATACCAAGTTTGGTTCCATTTGGACTTAAAGTGTCAGAGGAGTTAATATTTTCAATATATGGAAATGCAGTTAAAATGCTCAATTTTGACGTTCCAAGGGCAATAACTCCTCAAAGGAAAGGTCCTACAACGTTGACCCTGTTACAAATTTTGTAGATCTTGATGAGCTAAACAAAATGCAATTTAAATTTCTCAAATATCTTGTATAGTTTTCAAGATATTGAGCTAAACAGGTGCAAAATTTGCAAAAAATCCACAAAAAGGGCAATAACTCCTACATGGGTTGTTGCATTTTCTTCAAAATTTCAGAGCTGGTAGATCTTGAGGTGCTGATCACTTTTGTTCCCAATCAAAATTTTGAAATCTGTCACCGTTTTCGAGTTATTTGCAAAAAACTGCCATTTACCCCTATGTTCTATTTTTAGCCACAGCGGCCATGTTTTACAACCAATCAAAAATCCCCACATCAGTTCTATACACCTAATGCTTATAAACAACCATACCAAGTTTGGTTCCATTTGGACTTAAAGTGTCAGAGGAGTTAACGTTTTCAATGTAATGAGGAAATGCTGTTAAAATGCTAAATTTTGACGTTCTAAGGGCAATAACTCCTAAAAGGAAAGGTCCTACTACGTTGACCCCATTACATATTTTGTAGATCTTGATGTGCTTAACAATATGCAATTTAAATTTCTCAAATATCTTGTATAGTTTTCAAGATATTGAGCTAAACAGGTGCAAAATTTGCAAAAAATCCACAACAAGAGGCTCCCAGGAGCCTGAATCGCTCACCTGACATATGTGCCTGAAGTAAAGGTTATAAGGCAAAATCTATTTAACGTTGAAAGGGTCATAAGATTAATAAGGGGGTCATCTGACAATATGGTGGATCTAAAGGTGGTGATCACTTTTGTTCTCATTATCAAAATCTAAAAATCTGTCACCCTTTTTGAGTTATTTGCAAAGAAATGCAGTTTAACCTAATGTTCTATTTTAAGCCACAGCGGCCATGTTTTACAACCAATCAAAAATCCCCACAACAGTTCTATACACCTAATAATAATAAACAATAATACCAAGTTTGGTTCCATTTGGACTTAAAGTGTCAGAGGAGTTAACATTTTCAATATTAGGAAATGCAGTTAAAATGCTCAATTTTGACGTTCCAAGGGCAATAACTCCTTAAAGGAAAGGTCCTACAACGTTGACTCTGTTACAAATTTTGTAGATCTTGATGCGCTTAACAATATGCAATTTAAATTTCTCAAATATCTTGTATAGTCTTCAAGATATTGAGCTAAACAGGTGCAAAATTTGCCAAAAATCCACAAAAAGGGCAATAACTCCTACATGGGTTGTTGGATTTTCTTCAAAATTTCAGAGCTGGTAGATCTTGAGGTGCTGATCACTTTTGTTCCCAATCAAAATTTTGAAATCGGTCACCGTTTTAGAGTTATTTGCAAAAAACTGCCATTTACCTCTATGTTCTATTTTTAGCCACAGCGGCCATGTTTTACAACCAATCAAAAATCCCCACATCAGTTCTATACACCTAATGCTAATAAAAAACTATACCAAGTTTGGTTTCATTTGGACTTAAACTGTCAGAGGAGTTAACGTTTTCAATGTAATGAGGAAATGCTGTTAAAATGCTAAATTTTGACGTTCTAAGGGCAATAACTCCTAAAAGGAAAGGTCCTACAACGTTGACCCTATTACATATTTTGTAGATCTTGATGTGCTTAACAGTATGCAATTTAAATTTCTCAAATATCTAGTATAGTTTTCAAGATATTGAGCTAAACAGGTGCAAAATTTGCCAAAAATCCACAAAAAGGGCAATAACTCCTACATGGAATGTTGGATTTTCTTCAAAATTTCAGAGCTGGTAGATCTTGAGGTGCTGATCACTTTTGTTTCCAATCAAAATTTTGAAATCTGTCACCGTTTTAGAGTTATTTGCAAAAAACTGCCATTTACCTCTATGTTCTATTTTTAGCCACAGCGGCCATGTTTTACAACCAATCAAAAATCCCCACATCAGTTCTATACACCTAATGCTAATAAACAACTATACCAAGTTTGGTTCCATTTGGACTTAAAGTGTCAGAGGAGTTAACGTTTTTAATGTAATGAGGAAATGCTGTTAAAATGCTAAATTTTGACGTTCTAAGGGCAATAACTCCTTAAAGGAAAGGTCCTACAACATTGACCCTGTTACATATTTTGTAGATCTTGATGTGCTTAACAATATGCAATTTGAATTTCTCAAATATCTAGTATAGTTTTCAAGATATTGAGCTAAACAAGTGCAAAATTTGCAAAAAATCCACAAAAAGGGCAATAACTCCTACATGGGTTGTTGGATTTTCTTCAAAATTTCAGGGTAAGTAGATCTTGAGGTGCTGATCACTTTTACCCTATGCCAGAATTTTGATATCTGTAGCCGTTTTTGAGTTATTTGCGAAAAACTGCATTTTACCCCTATGTTCTATTTTTAGCCATGGCGGCCATGTTTTACGACGAATCAAAAATCCCCACATCAGTTCTAAGCACCGAATGCTAATGAACAACCATACCAAGTTTGGTTGCAATTGGACTTATGGTGTCAGAGGAGTTAACGTTTTAAAAAGTTTACGGACGACGGACGACGGACGACGGACGACGGACGACAGACGACGGACGACGGACGGACGACGGACGCCAAGTGATGACAATAGCTCACATGACCCTTCGGGTCAGGTGAGCTAAAAAGGGCAATAACTCCTACATGGGTTGTTGCATTTTCTTCAAAATTTCAGAGCTGGTAGATCTTGAGGTGCTGATCACTTTTGTTCCCAATCAAAATTTTGAAATCTGTCACCGTTTTAGAGTTATTTGCAAAAAACTGCCATTTACCCCTATGTTCTATTTTTAGCCACAGCGGCCATGTTTTACAACCAATCAAAAATCCCCACATCAGTTCTACACACCTAATGCTAATAAACAACTATACCAAGTTTGGTTCCATTTGGACTTAAAGTGTCAGAGGAGTTAACGTTTTCAATGTAATGAGGAAATGCTGTTAAAATGCTCAATTTTGACGTTCTAAGGGCAATAACTCCTAAAAGGAAAGGTCCTACAACGTTGACCCTATTACATATTTAGTAGATCTGGATGTGCTTAACAATATGCAATTTAAATTTCTTAAATATCTAGTATAGTTTTCAAGATATTGAGATAAACAGGTGCAAAATTTGCAAAAAATCCACAAAAAGGGCAATAACTCCTACATGGGTCGTTGGATTTTCTTCAAAATTTCAGGGTAGGTAGATCTTGAGGTGCTGATCACTTTTACCCTATGCCAGAATTTTGATATCTGTAGCCGTTTTTGAGTTATTTGCAAAAAACTGCATTTTACCCCTATGTTCTATTTTTAGCCATGGCGGCCATGTTTTACGACGAATCAAAAATCCCCACATCAGTTCTAAGCACCGAATGCTAATGAACAACCATACCAAGTTTTGTTGCAATTGGACTTATGGTGTCAGAGGAGTTAACGTTTTAAAAAGTTTACGGACGACGGACGACGGACGACAGACGACGGACGACGGACGACGGACGGACGACGGACGCCAAGTGATGACAATAGCTCACATGACCCTTCGGGTCAGGTGAGCTAAAAACTGCATTTTACCCCTATGTTCTATTATTAGCCACGGCGGCCATGTTTTACGACGAATCAAAAATCCCCACATCAGTTCTAAGCACCGAATGCTAATGAACAACCATACCAAGTTTGGTTTCAATTGGACTTATGGTGTCAGAGGAGATAATGTTTTAAAAAGTTTACGGATGGACGACGGACGGACGACGGACGCCAAGTGATGACAATAGCTCACATGACCCTTCGGGTCAGGTGAGCTAATAAGTATGTTTTCTAAACAAGATAATGTCACTGTAAGGGAACTTGACCATGCAAGCTAGCTAACTTAATAAGTGAGAACTGCTGGTGTTGTATACTTACTGTAAGTAAATGATTATAGATAGTGTAAGTATAGGAATGCATGAGTTAAAATGAGAATATACAGCAAATCAAAAATAATCTTAAGGAATTAAATTTTGTTTATTTGGTGGATAAAGTAATTAGAAAATTTTAAAAATTCTCAAAATTTAAAGTGGGATGTTCAAAAGAGTATTTCAAAATTCAAAACGTATATCCAATTTTTGTTGGCTCCTAAATGTGAAATTTCATTCAAATAAAATTAAGTTATCATACAGCTAAATAAGTTAAAACTGTCTTGGCTCCTCAACATGCTCAATAATACATGTTGTTTTATACAATATATTTTTTAATAATATTGTCTCTTTCAATATGTATTGTAAGCCATAATTCAAACATACATGTAATTTGAAGATGGTAAAATATTAACATGAAAATATAAACAATCATGAAATTAAGTTAAATAAAAAGTAAAGTCACTCTTTTAATACAAGCTTGCATTAATATACAACAGCTTGACAACAGCTAAGCTAGGTTAACATAATATCTTTCTGAAATATGATATTAACAACACAAACACTCAAATTTAACCGGACATTTTTATTCTACAATCCACTCATTATCACAATGTCACTTCTCCAACGTGAAAACTACAAAACACACATCTTCTTTGAACCCATTTCTAAATAAGCCCTGAATAATGTGTGTACAGTTTTGCAAATGAATAAAAAGCAATGTAAAAGAGAGGTAGAGAGTTTCTGAATTTTAAGCTGAAACTCATACTTACACATTCATCTGACAGAGTCTGAAAGTAGTGGCAATGGCTGATTTTATACATAAACTTACTACATACTTTATCTTTTAATACTAGTATTAGTTTGATGAACAATGACATGTTACATATGGCTATGTCCCCCACTGCCTTAGAATCAAAACCCTCAAAATATAGCTATCGAGATGTGTTGCAGATATGAATTATACACCATTCTATAAAATGTGAACAATACAATGTATATGCCAAGCAATTTCAGGAGTTGATGCCATTATAAAATAAAATGCACAAAGCCGTAAAAGTCCTATAACTCCTATATATCAAAATGCAGCTACAAATTAATAAACTATTGTAACATATTTTGACAAACATTCCTATAAAATTACCAAAAATACATGCTCAGAGGAGTTGTGGTCACAAAGTGTTCCTATGACCTAAACTGAACAAAGCCGAAAGTGTTCAAAGTATCCTATAAACTTTGAAGAATCAAAATGGTGTTGCAATATGATCAACTACATATCATGATTAACAATCCTAATAAATTCAGCAAAATCCATTGAGCGGTCTCAGAGGAGTTGCATCCACAGTGTTCATATGACCCAAAAATGCACAAAGTCCATAAAGTCCCATAACTCCTATAAAATTTGTCAAATGAAAATGGGATATGATCAACTACATATAATGACAAACAATTCTACAAAATTTCAGTAAAATCTGCTGAGTGGTTTCAGAGGAGTTGAGTCCACAAAAGTGTGATGAATGGAGCTACTCCCTAATATTGGGTCCTTCTGTTATATTGGGACAGGAGATAAAAAAAATGCTAATTTGTCATTACTAAAAAAAAAAGACACATATGTTCCTATGCAGGAGTATCCTCCACCCTCCACCCCCATAGAAAAGGGGAAAAATGGGTTTTAACAAGAGGCTCCCAGGAGCCTGAATCGCTCACCTGACATATGTGCCTGAAGTAAAGGTTATAAGGCAAAATCTATTTAACGTTGAAAGGGTCATAAGATTAATAAGGGGGTCATCTGACAATATGGTGGATAAAAGGGGCTGGTCACTTTTGTTCTCAATCAAAATCTAAAAATCTGTCACCCTTTTTGAGTTATTTGCAAAAAAATGCAACCTAATGTTCTATTTTTAGCCACAGCGGCCATGTTTTACAACCAATCAAAAATCCCCACAACAGTTCTATACACCTAATAATAATAAACAATAATACCAAGTTTGGTTCCATTTGGACTTAAAGTGTCAGAGGAGTTAACATTTTCAATATAAGGAAATGCAGTTAAAATGCTCAATTTTGACGTTCCAAGGGCAATAACTCCTCAAAGGAAAGGTCCTACAACGTTGACCCTGTTACAAATTTTGTAGATCTTGATGCGCTAAACAATATGCAATTTAAATTTCTCAAATATCTAGTATAGTTTTCAAGATATTGAGCTAAACAGGTGCAAAATTTGCAAAAAATCCACAAAAAGGGCAATAACTCCTACATGGGTTGTTGGATTTTCTTCAAAATTTCAGAGCTGGTAGATCTTGAGGTGCTGATCACTTTTGATCCAATCAAAATTTTGAAATCTGTCACCGTTTTAGAGTTATTTGCAAAAAACTGCCATTTACCCCTATGTTCTATTTTTAGCCACAGCGGCCATGTTTTATGACCAATCAAAAATCCCCACATCAGTTCTATACACCTAATGCTAATAAACAACTATACCAAGTTTGATTCCATTTCGACTTAAAGTGTCAGAGGAGTTAACGTTTTCAATGTAATGAGGAAATGCTGTAAAAATGCTAAATTTTGACGTTCTAAGGGCAATAACTCCTAAAAGGAAAGGTCCTACAACGTTGACCCTGTTACATATTTTGTAGATCTTGATGTGTTTAACAATATGCAATTTAAATTTCTCAAATATCTAGTATAGTTTTCAAGATATTGAGCTAAACAGGTGCAAAATTTGCAAAAAATCCACAAAAAGGGCAATAACTCCTACATGGGTCGTTGGATTTTCTTCAAAATTTCAGGGTAGGTAGATCTTGAGGTGCTGATCACTTTTACCCTGTGCCAGAATTTTGATATCTGTAGCCGTTTTTGAGTTGTTTGCAAAAAACTGCATTTTACCCCTATGTTCTATTTTTAGCCATGGCGGCCATGTTTTACGACGAATCAAAAATCCCCACATCAGTTCTAAGCACCGAATGCTAATGAACAACCATACCAAGTTTGGTTGCAATTGTACTTATGGTGTCAGAGGAGTTAACGTTTTAAAAAGTTTACGGACGACGGACGACGGACGACAGACGACGGACGACGGACGACGGACGGACGACGGACGGACGACGGACGGACGACGGACGCCAAGTGATGACAATAGCTCACATGACCCTTCGGGTCAGGTGAGCTAAAAAAAAGGCTTTTGACATAATACTTTGTCATTATAAACTACAAAGCTAAATTCAAAATAATAATACCTCTGTTTAATCTAAAGACTTGCTGCATTTTGTACAATAATATTAAAGCTAAATTGATTTACAACATGTACCTCCTTAAGGTTTTATGAGCTCCCTTAATTATCTTTGGCTCCAAATCTCCCTAAGGTGTTACAAACTCCCTTTACTCTGGTGTTGACAATGACTCCAGATCACTCTTATGATTAAGAAACCCCTTATGACCCCAGAACTGATTCAGTTTTCACAACGACTGTCATGGCATGCAAGATAATAAGATAAAACATGAATGCCTCCTTTGTTTACCTTTTGGTCTTGTTTCTGTGGTCCAGCTATCTGTTCTTTGATGAATTCTATATCTCTATCATCCAGACCATATCTTTCAAATTCCTCCCTCAGGTTGTTAGATGTTAAAAGGTGATCAAACATCATAACAGATCCATCTTCATGCTGTACAATAAAATAAGTTGTAAGTAAAGTTGGATTTAATGAGGACTTGAAGAAATTTAACGAATTGAACATTTTCCATTGGTACCTCTTTGTTTCTGTCAAAATAAACTGTTAACACAGAGACATGTCTCGCCTGTCGCAACTGGACACAGTATAAAATGAAGTAAAAATCCTCCTTAAACTGATCTTAACTAATGCTTAAGCAGATGCATACCAAATATAAATGGTGAACCATAACTGCTTTATAAAAAACACTCGTGACATAAGTAAAAAGTTAAAAAGTGTAAAATCTCAAAGTCAGTAGACTGTGACTGCAGGATCATACAGATAAAATGCTTTTGAAATTGATCTGTACTGATGCTTATGCAATTGCATACCCAATATCAATGATGTACCATAACTGCTTCATGTTAAACAGACATAAGAAAAAAGGTTAACCTCGGCCAAATCGGTGTAAAATTTCAGTCAGTAGACTGTGACTGCAGAAGCATACAATTGAAATGCTTTTGAAATTGATCTGTACTAATGCTAATGCAAGTGCATACCCAATATCAATGGTGAACCATAACTGCTTCATGTTAATCAGACTTAAGAAAAAAGGTTAACCTCTGCCAAATCAGTGTAAAATTTCAAAGTCAGTAGACCGTGACTGCAGGAGCATACAGGTGAAATCCTTTTAAAACTGATCTGTACTGATGCTGATGCAACTGCATACCAAATATCAATGGTGTAACATAACTGCTTCATGTTAAACAGACTTAAGAAAAAAGGTTAACCTCGGCCAAATCAGTGTAAAATTTCAAAGTCAGTAGACCGTGACTGCAGGAGCATACAGGTGAAATCCTTTTAAAACTGATCTGTACTGATGCTGATGCAACTGCATACCAAATATCAATGGTGTAACATAACTGCTTCATGTTAAACAGACTTAAGAAAAAAGGTTAACCTCGGCCAAATCAGTGTAAAATTTCAAAGTCAGTAGACCGTGACTGCAGGAGCATACAGGTGAAATCCTTTTAAAACTGATCTGTACTGATGCTGATGCAACTGCATACCAAATATCAATGGTGTAACATTACTGCTTCATGTTAAACAGACTTAAGAAAAAAGGTTAACCTCGGCCAAATCAGTGTAAAATTTCAAAGTCAGTAGACCGTGACTGCAGGAGCATACAGGTGAAATCCTTTTAAAACTGATCTGTACTGATGCTGATGCAACTGCATACCAAATATCAATGGTGTAACATAACTAGTTCACACAAAACAGACTTAAGCAAAAACTTTAACCAATTGTGGACGCCGCCGCCGCCGCCGTCGCCGTCGCCGTCGCCGCCGGAATCACCATACCTAAGTCTCGCCTTTTGCGACATTCGTCGCAGGCGAGACAAAAACTGTTTTTCTTTTCTATATTAGTAGTAAGCAAATGAATGAAACCAACCAACTTCAGTATGGGGTCAGTGCATGTCATATATTTTAAGCATCTTTCTAAGCTTCTGAATGATAACAGTCTCCGGAATCCTTTATTTTCACAACAATCTGCATTTTGGAAGAAGGAGTGTTTGTTTCCCAGACAATTTTAGGAAGCACAAAATACTGTTTTATACATCATATCATACATGTCTAAAAAATATTTCCAGTTTTGTATGGTTTTTCAGGAAATGCTGCTTAAAGAAAATGATCCCTTCCTTTAGTATTATAGATCTGTTTACAACATGTTTTAAAAATTGATTTTTATCTCCAGCATCTGAACAATTGTTTTTAGTAAATTATTATATTACTTTGATAGAAATAACCATAAAACAAGTTAAAATAGTATTTTACTGAAATTATGGGAAGGGGGATAATTTGTACCAAATTATGCAAATTTTGGTCACTTTTTGGAAGACAGTTGCTAAGGATGTACAATTTGTCTTAATGAACCACCTGCCGAACGAAGATTGGCAATATTATCCATTTGGGCCTAAGATTTACCATGAAACTCAAACTGGGCAAACAGAAGTCCTTTGTTGCTGAAAAATTCTACAGATATGGGGCTTTAAGAAAATGATAGGCTTATTCCATACCAGATTAGTTATCATGCCAATCAGTTTGCCCAAATAGCTATATTTTTAGGAAATTGTCCTAATTTCAGTAATTTTTGCTGTTTTCCACACACCTTTCTGTTTCGAAAAATGTGGCAGAATCTGAATAATAAATTCCTAATTTGTAAAAATGTGAAAATTTAATTTAGTGTAATACATCATTTCGAAGTTTGAAGTTGTTGTTTTCATGTGCCCTTTGTTAAATAAAGGAAAATATATTGAAAACATTCAAAATTTCTCATTTTTTCCAAAAAGACAGTGCATTGTGATGTCACTATGAGGTCATAAAGAAAGAAATTTATTTTCTTTGTAGCCACATAAAAGTTAATATTTCCCATAAATATCATATTGTTTTTAGCAACTTCATTTTATTGGGCCAAATATGGGTCTTATTGCCATTCATTCTTTCAAATCATTCTCATGTAAGGTTTCTTTAATTAGAAAAGCTTTACTGACATTTTCAGGCCTCTACAATAACATTTTTTTCAACTTGTCCCTTTGGACAAGTGCTTTCTTGAATCAACTTGTCCGGATGGATTTGACACTTGTCCGACAACTAAGTAATAGTTTCTTATTATATGTATGAAAAATAAAGGTGTCAGGAGGAAACAATCTTTTAAGAGCTGTTTTATTCAGTAGATTATTTTTTACATACATTGTAAATCCAGAACTAGAAATGACCATAGACAAAAAAAAACATACTGCTTTTGAAATAATTTGAAAGTGGCATGAAAGCACATTTATCTGTCAGACAGGACATCAGATAAGATTCAGTCAAGACCAATTGTGAAGGGAGATAAAGCGATAACAAATCATGAAAGGTAACAGGAAGGGTCAGGTAGACTCACAGGCACATGTGTTGCAGTTTCTTTGAATGTGGAGAAAAACTTGAAAGTTACTAGTAAATGAATAATAACTGGATTTACCCCTCAAACTCAAAATTTCAACAAAGTTCCATGCATTAATTTTGCCTGGCTTGACATCATTTAAATTCCCATAGTTTAACAGAAGTTGAATATTTATTAACAATTTTCAACATTGATCAGTTGATTATAGCCATCTAATTAGCAGCATGCTTACATGTATGTATTTTATTGCTATCTCTGAAACCCATTTTTTTATTCCTTTTTGGTTCCAGTTGTAAATTTAAATCTTGTCAGTTACATTTATAAATAAGAATCTCAACTTTGTTTTACAGTTACTCCATTAGTATTTAGAAAGTCATTAAAATCCCATTTATGTGATTCAGAATCCATATGGACGCCACAGCAATCTATGAAAGGAATGCCCAGATTCACTCTTTACCTCATAATAAAGTCCCCATTAAGAGAGTGCTCCTGACATAGGAGGAAATTACTGGCAATCATACATACATACAGTGCGTCTCATTCCCCGGTATTTATTTTCCCCTTGAAAGTGAGATCGAAAATAAAATTTATTAAATGATTGTCATCATGATTTTAATGTTTATTATTAATTCTCATTACCATAGCATGGATTTCAAATTTAACAATGAAGGTTTTCAATTGATATTTTAAATATTTTAGGCCATTGTTATTTTATTTTTAGTTTTACGAAATTTACTGACAAAACCCATGGGTAGGAGGAAGGAATAAAAAAAAAAAAAAATCATAATTTTTAATTTTTTTTTAAGTTTGTTCGTTTTACGTAATTCTTTCAAATTATTTATTGGTCGGAGGAAAAAAAAAAAAAAGTCAATTCTCTATTTGGTGCATGATGCTTTCTTTCATTCGTGTCAGTTGTGTTGGTTTATCATTTCTAAACATGACAGTTGTTTTTTGTTACTATATTAACCAAGACTGCAGACTAATTTTCAATATATTGTTCTGACATGTTTTTGTGTTTTTCATTGACTTTGATTCTATATATGTTGTTTTGACAATACTGTAGTGCATGGTTTTTCTTTTGTGTATTTAATACATCTATTATGTCGAACATGTTTATATTTATATAAAATTAATAATAAAGTGCAAGTTTGAATACTAGTTTTCAAGCTAGTATCGAGTTCAGTGGACGAACGTATGGCCCCTTGTCCTTTTCCAAGTAAATATGAGGCGCTTCCATATGCGCTTTTTATCGGCCTTAAAATTTCAACCTCGTTTGAAATAATCTGGCCAACTGAGGCCTCACTGTCTCCTTTCACGAATTTGTTTTTTTGTAAAGTCAAATCAACATCAAACACGATGATACAAAACCACCGAGACATCGTGGTCATTTAAATTAAGTACTTTTCTAACATGCAGCACATGGTAAAAAATCCGTTTCTTTAAGCGTTTTTCCGATTCAGTTTTTGAAATACAACTAAAAACCAAAAAAAATATTTTTAACGACAAAGCACCGCGGCGGAAGGCAAAAAAAAACAAAAAAAACCGAAGTTTCTGAATTTTATTTTTTTTCCAAATCGGGAAAATTCAGGGTCGGCGGGTTTGTAAAACTAAAAATAAAATAACAATGGCCTTAATGCATTCTGTCAGATTTTTATACTTGTCCCAGTCAGAGTTGCTTGTCCGCCGGGATTTTCAGCTTGTCCCGGACAATCGGACAAACGTTATTGTCGAGCCCTGATTTTCATATCAGTCCAGCCCAACACAAAAAGTGGAAGTCCAACAGGTCTGAAAGTGGCTTATGAACTTTCCTGCCAAATTTAAAATCATTTTTATGTATAGAATCAAAGAAAAGCTCGATGAAAAATTCAAGTCAATTTACATATCAGTCCGGTCCCAAACATGAAACAAAAGGAAAGATACAGTTTATCACTCTGAAATACCCTGCCAACTTTCAAATCATTCTCAGGTACAGTTTCTCAGAAAAACTTTTGAAAAAATTGTAAGAAGAGACATACTTAATTATGTAATGACAGTTGTGAGTAAATCTTTAAGTCCCTTGACATGTTGTCGGGAAGCAGAAAAATCTTAAGCTTAGATACAATGAACTTGATATAGGCAAACATCACTTTAAGATTCCACTCATGAATTGCAGTGACGTTTGAAGTCTTGATACAATTCATCAAAAAAAATTTCTGTAGAAGTACATGAAGTAAGAAAATGCTAATTGCTTCAAAAAATCAAAGGAACATAATCATGATTTAAACATATACCTTGTTTGCCTTTAAAGCTAACTATTTTCATCATGGTGAAATCATAGACTTTTATCAACATCATTGTCATAGCACATAGCAATTGGATAACTAGAGCTAAAGTTGATGTGGGAACACTAAAGTTAACAGACAACGCAGACAACACAGACAACAACAGCATCATACCATTATACATGCGCAATTTGTTTGCGATCATATAAAAATGACTTGTGTCTAATACCTATACTGTAATGTTATGAAAATTAAATGTCTAAATAATGGGATATACCTTCCAATTTGAATTTTTCCTGACTGTAGGTATAAACTTCCCATCAAACATATGTGAGAATGGCCCATGACCTAGAGAGAAAAAAATGTCTATTATACTTGCTATCAATCAAATGCGAGAGAGTGCAGTACTTAAAAAGATCAAAGGGTTGCACTGAGCCATGCTAAGAAACTATATAACCCACTGTTATGAAATTTTCCCTATTTGACTTGAATAATTTAAGTTAGATTAGAAACAAGAGGCTCCCAGGAGCCTGAATCGCTCACCTGGTCTTGATGTCAACCCTATGAAGACTTTTGTAAAGCTAAATGCGCTGAATGTTTAAGCAAGAAAAAGCTTTTCTTTATCTGCAATAGTTTTCATTCTATAGGCCAAAAACATGAAAAAATGCTATTTTTTGCCTTTAAGGGGCTGTAACCCCTATAAGGGATCATCTGACAACTTTGACTAAATGGAGACTTTTGTACAACTTTTGATACTTAAGCAGTAGGGTGGCATCAGATTTCATCTATTCCTTATACTTTTTGATTAACATGCCAAAAATAGTAGTCTGACCCCCCTGGTCTATTTTTAGTAACGGCCGCCATGTTTTTTGACTGATCAAAAATTGAAACACAAGTTTGGTGCAGGATACCCTAAGGATCATTCATACCAAGTTTCATTAAATTCTGTTCAGTAGTTTCATAGGAGAAAATTTTTGAAAAATTGTTAACGGACAAAAGACGCCAGACGACGACGGATGCCAAGTGATGGCAATAGCTCACATTGACCTTCGGTTCAGGTGAGCTAAAAACGAATAAGATGACCCATTAACCTGTGCCAAATTTTAAATCAATTCCTTCAGTGGAAGCCAAGAACCTGTTGCAAAACAAGAGGCTCCCAGGAGCCAGAATCGCTCACCTGGTCTTGATGTCAACCCTATGAAGACTTTTGTATAGCTAAATGAGCTGAATGTTTAAGCAAGAAAAAGCTTTTCTCTATCTGCAATAGTTTTCATTCTATATAATCAAACAAGTGTGGCCACTAAAAGTATGTCTCGCCTGCCGGCACCATCGCTAAAATCAACTACCTAAGCTTTCATTTCTTGATATAAACACAAAAAGTGTCAGTATACCTAATAACAGATGCCTAGTTATTATACTATTCAAGCAATCCATTGTCCACACAAGTATTACAAAAAGTTTTCTGTCTGAAAAAAAAACCTAATTTCACAGAGTCACTGGAGCATAAAAATGGGGTCATGGTCACATGGCATGGTGACAGTTGCGTTGTCCATAACCGCAACTGTCTGTTTACCCAATATCAGATGCCTAGCTATTATAACTTTCCAGCAATTCATCTTCCATAAAAGTCTTACAAAAAAGTTTTTCGGCCTGAAAAAGACCTAAGTTCACAGAGTCACTGGAGCGTGAAAATGGGGTCAGGGTCACACGGCATGGGGACAGTTGCATGGACCATAACCTAAACTGTCTGTATACTAAATATCAGATGCCTAGCTAATATACTTTTCAAGCAATTCATCGTCCACAAAAGTCTTACAAAAAAGTTTACGGCCTGAAAAAAGACCTAAGTTCACAGAGTCACTGGAGCGTGAAAATGGGGTCAGGGTCAAACGGCATGGTGACAGTTGCGTAGACCATAACCTGAACTGTCTGTATACCAAATATCAGATGCCTAGCTATTATACTTTTCAAGCAATTCATCGTCCACAAAAGTCTTACAAAAAAGTTTACGGCCTGAAAAAAGACCTAAGTTCACAGAGTCACTGGAGCGTGAAAATGGGGTCAGGGTCAAACAGCATGGTGACAGTTGCGTAGACCATAACCTGAACTGTCTGTATACCAAATATCAGATGCCTAGCTATTATACTTTTCAAGCAATTCATCGTCCACAAAAGTCTTACAAAAAAGTTTACGGCCTGAAAAAAGACCTAAGTTCACAGAGTCACTGGAGCGTGAAAATGGGGTCAGGGTCAAACGGCATGGTGACAGTTGCGTAGACCATAACCTGAACTGTCTGTATACCAAATATCAGATGCCTAGCTATTATACTTTTCAAGCAATTCATTGTCCACAAAAGTCTTACAAAAAAGTTTACGCCGCCGCCGTCGCCGCCGCCGGAAAGTAATACCTATGTCTCGCCTTCCGCGACTATTCGTCGCAGGCGAGACAAAAACACTATTATTCAACTTTTAAGGGGCTGTAACCCCTATAAGGGGTTTATCAGACAACTTCAACCCTATGGAGACTTTTGTAGAGCTAAATGAGCTGAACATTTTAGCAAGCAACAGCTTTTCTCTATCTGCAATAGTTTTTATTCTATAGGCCAAAAACACTATTTTTCGCCTTTAAAGGGCTGTAAACCCTATAAGGGGTCATCTGATAACTTGGACCCTATGGAGACTTTTGTAGAGATAAATGAGCTGAACTAAGCAAGCAACAGCTTTTCACTATTTAGAATAGTTTTCATTCTATAGGCCAAAAACACTATTTTTCACCTTTTAGGGGCTGTAACCCCTATAAGAGTCATCTGACAACTTTAACCCTATGGAGACTTTTGTAGAGCTAAATGAGCTGAACATTTAAACAAGCAACAGCTTTTCTCTATCTACAATAGTTTTCATTCTATGGGCCAAAAACATGCAAAAACGCTATTTTTCACCTTTAAGGGGCTGTAACCCCTATAAGGGATCATCTGACAACTTCGACCATGTGGAGACTTTTGTAGGGCTAAATGAGCTGAACATTTAAGCAAGCAACAGCTTTTCTCTATCTACAATAGTTTTCATTCTATAGGCCAAAAACATACAAAAACGCTATTTTTCACCTTTAAGGGGCTGTAACCCCTATAAGGGATCATCTGACAACTTCGACCAAATGGAGACTTTTGTAGAATTTTTTATGCTGAAGCAGTAGGGTGGCATCAAATTTCATCTATCTCTTATACTTTTTGATTTACAAGCCAAAAACAGTAGTCTGACCCCCCTGGTCTATTTTTAGTAACGGTGGCCATGTTTTTTGACGGATCAAAAATTGAAACACAAGTTTGGTGCAGGACACCCTAAGGATTATTTATACCAAGTTTCATTAAATTCTGTTCAGTAGTTTCAGAGGAGAAGATTTTTGAAAAATTGTTAACAGACGACGATGATGACAGACGACGACGACGGACGCCAAGTGATGGTAATAGCTCACATGGACCTTCGGTCCAGGTGAGCTAAAAAACCAGATGGGCAGACAGATAGAGGGAAAAGGTGATTCCATATGGCCCTCTATCTTGTGTGTGAAGTCTACAAACTCTGGATGCAGATTTATGTCATTTTAGATGTAATAATCAGGAATGAAACTTTATATATTGAAATTCACTGTTACTTTATACTCTTAAGCTGGGCATGCTACTACTAATCCTGATATAGAACAAGGTGCTATTTACCCAGATCATGACACAGTCCTGCCAACTCTACACACAGTATATCCTTGTTTGTGATGTCTAATTCAGGCTGACGTTTCTTCAGGGATCTCACCAGCTGTCCGGCAAGATGACACACTCTATAAAATAAAGACAAGGTAAATTTTATGTCCAATCTCCAATGAAGACAGAATCTTAATTAAGTAGAGATACAATATATATTTATGTTTTTTAACCTATCAAAATGTTGATATCAATTGTAGATATTACTCAATACATTATTTCTTTTTATTACCCAATACAATGTTCAAATCTGTTATGTGCAGCCCCAGGGTAAACATAGTAACAAGCTCCTAGTTGTTTAAGATATCTCAGCCTCTGAAACTGTGGGGTATCTACCACCTTTACACAGAGAGGGTGGAGTTCTATGTGGCCATGGACGGAATCATTGAAGACTTTTCTCTGGTAAGGTTCTGTCAGTCCTCTGATTATCTTGAGCACTTCTAAACGGTCCCCTAATCTCCTGAAAACATAGGTTAAAGGTTAGATAATGAGATAAGTAATTAGTAAAGGAAATGTAAAGGCCTGGTTTTATAATATCAAATAATACAATATGATAACATATTGGTTTCTACCAGTTTCTATCAGTTCATGAAGCATTATTTTGGGTCCTGTAGGTTATAATCTTATTATATCAAAATATATCTAAGTCAAAAATGGCTGGAGTAAACATAACAGGAAGAAGATGACCTGAAATTGAATCCAACTTTATGGCACCCCACCCTGATGGTGTAGACCAAATATAAAGTGGCTGTGATAAGTAGTTGCTGAGAAAACTGATAAATAAATTTCTCCACTGCCTGCTGGCATTCACCATTTTTATTACCCAGATTTTCATACGAGAGACCTATTCTCGAATATCTATTCTAGATGTATACTTAGATTCACCCTGTTGTCGATTGCATAACGATTCATATGTTGCATAATAGGATGTAAAATAGTTCGTCATGAGGAACGACTTTAATGCCAGTTTGTGAATAAATTAGAGTCTGTGTCAAATTTTATCAATGATCAATTTAAAAAAAAATACCGAAAAGTCACCATTCGGTGCATTATCGTGCTATAATAGCTGTTACTGAAGTTTAATGATTACTGCGCGCGAACTATTTTTATCTCAGCAGCATAATATACACAAACAGATTGAACTTTTCAAGACATGTTAATTTTTTCATCGTTTTATTGTTTTGGCAACTCTTTACTTATGTATTTATGAACCATGCAAACATTTTGCGATCTTAATGATATAATTTCACGTGAAACTGTTTTAAATTATCAATAAGGCATTGAACTCGTGATGTTATTTTATGAAAACAAGATGGCTGGATCGATTCGTTCTTCGTTCCATGTGCATGTACACAACCTGTTAATACTTTGACTTGAGGCTCAACGATATAATTTAACTACTACAAATTTCTGTTGTCCGGAATACCCTACACTACTGACCACGTTTTCAAAGGCGGATCTAGGACCGGCATACCGGGCGTGCCGCCCCCCCACCCCGTTTGACAAAAACTGTATGACACAAAAGGTCCCAGAAAAGATTTTTTTATATATAATTGCGCCCCCCCCCCCCCCCCCCCCCCCCCGTTTGAAAATTTCTGGATCCGTCACAGGTTTGGGGGGGGGGGGGGTGGTAACTCCAAGTATTTTTGTGTGGCCCAGAAGTCTTATACCCACCCTATTCATATATTGGCCTGCTTAAAAAAAGACAACCATTCATATATTTTGATGCATTTGAAATTACACAAAATATGCTTAAACTTTACATGTTTTTTAGATTTTCTATTAAATCAAAGTTTGAATGGTAAAAGTTATCAAATGCCTTTACAGTTAAGGTTACAAGGAGGCAGCCCAGTCACTCTTTTCCTATTGATATATGACATTTGTGTAAAGTATACCTTATCAATTATACTACACTGAAATTTCCAACCTTTTAAAGTAGACCCTTTTGGGCTGCACCTTTATAATTGAAGTTTACCCCCCCCCCCCTGTGCTACAGACAGTTAAAATTTCTCAAAATTAATATTTGAACAACGACTCCTTGAACGAGGATTGTTTTAAGTCCAGATAATAATCCGGTCTTTCTGGGATTTTTGTCATTTGGACTTTTTCAGATCCACAGAGTCGTAGGCAGCCAAAATTATAAAAGGCTTTCAAGACCCTTTTGAGCTTAGCTGGGTGGCCTGTCCTATCAACATTTTGTCAGTTTGCAATGCCAAAAACCAGTAGTAGGTGCACCCAATGATACTAAGCAATCGTATGTTTCGAAATTAACTGTAACCTGTTCTTCCAGACGAATAAATAATGACCATCTACAAAAGAATCATTCCCATATTGTTTTATAACTAGAAAGTGCCATAAAAACATATTGTTACGGTTTGTTCAAATGATGCATATAACAATGAATGAATCCCTTCAACCTTATCTTTCATTCTAGTATCGTAGGTATTACTATGATGATAAATGCATTATGCATGTTTCAGGAGCCTAACTGTGACATATATGTAACTCGAGTACCAATGGATATGGTTTTAACTATATCCCTTCTTGTTTACTCCTTGAAATATCCAGCTAAAATGAAATAAAGCCATAAAAACAAATCATTGAAGCATTTTTAACCTAATTCTTAGAAATATAGCATTCAGGGTATAAAATCCACTATTTAAAATGCTCAATTTTTCCAGATTTTTTGTTTACTTACACAATCCCCATCCCTGACAATGTTTCATCTGTTACCATATCCAGAACTGATCCTGTTATGTTTTCTTCTGCAATAAAATTTACAATGAACAAGAATTCTGAGAGTATTTCAAAACAATATGTACATGATGTAGTCATCTAACAGTCCCATATTTCAATGTTCAAAGGGTACTAATTCAGGTAAAAAAGTGAAGAGAAAAAAAACACCTACATTTGATCTGTAACTCATTATGGTTATCATACCAAAAATCAGTCCATTATCTATAAGCATTCAGAAAATAAGGTGTCCATACTGAAATTTCAGTGAATTTTCAAAGTTCAAAGGGCCTTTAATCCCGTAATATTTGCAAACCAGACTGGAACAAAACCTTATCTTAATCTGTAGCTAAATATGGTAGACTTGCATACAAAAATGCAGTTCAATATCTTCAGGTGTCAAGTGTTTCTCAATGCTTTACCACAAAAAATCCCATTGAATTTATTTCAGTTTATCTGCCTTATACTAACAAATCTTTTCATTTTATCTGCACAACAACAATACACCTCTAAATTTGTCAGCTGCCTCTGACTGTCCAATGATAACAAACCTCTACATTTGTCAGCTGCCTCTGTCTGTCCAATGTTAACAAACCTCTAAATTTGTTAGCTGCCTCTGTCTGTCCAATGTTAACAAACCTATAAATTTGTCAGCTGTCTCTGTCTGTCCAATATTAACCAACCTCTAAATTTGTCAGCTGCCTCTGTCTGTCCAATGTTAACAAACCTCTAAATTTGTCAGCTGCCTCTGTCTGTCCAATGTTAACAAACCTCTAAATTTGTCAGCTGCCTCTGTCTGTCCAATGTTAACAAACCTCTAAATTTGTCAGCTGCCTCTGACTGTCCAATATTAACAAACCTCTAAAGGAGAAGGTTCACGAACACCCTTATTTGGCCTACAATTTGGCAAAAATCTTAACTTAAATATTTCATGTTGTAATTCTTAGTAAGTATAGTCATGTGCTTGGTTTCTCTAATTCTGAACTTCTTTTTGACATATTATAAAATACAAATTCAACCATAGGGGTCAAACCTGGGAAATTTAACGAAAAAACCCAAATTTCACCATATTTTGCTACTTTTTGGTCCTAAATTGGTCAAGAAAAATATGAGCACAATCAAGGGCACCCTTCATATTTTCAGAAAACCTTTAATATGGTCATAATTATAATCTACTTAATTATGAAGGGTGTCCTTGAGTGCGCTCTATATTCCAAAAGCACAAATGTGCATTGAAAAAAGGCAAAATCTAAAGATTTTCAATATTTTTTGCAAAATACCGAAGATTGTGACGTCACTGCGACATAGTTATGTCACAAATCTTTTAAACTTTCAGATGCATATGTCTTACATATAACCATAGTACTATATCTACAACAAATATGACATGATTATCTAATTCTTGAAATTTTAGGGCCAAATATGAAGGTTCACGAACCTACTCCTTTGTCAGCTGCCTCTGTCTGTCCAATGTTAACAAACCTCTAAATTTATCAGCTGCCTCTGTCTGTCCAATGTTAACAAACCTCTAAATTTGCCAGCTGCCTCTGTCTGTCCAATGTTAACAAACCTTTAAATTTGCCAGCTGCCTCTGTCTGTCCAATGTTAAAATACGTCTAAATTTGTCAGCTGCCTCTATCTGTCCAATATTAACAAACCTCTAAATTTGTCAGCTGCCTCTGACTGTCCAATGTTAACAAACCTCTAAATTTGTCAGCTGCCTCTGTCTGCCCAATGTTAACAAACCTCTAAATTTGTCAGCTGCCTCTATCTGTCCAATGTTAACAAACCTCTAAATTTGTCAGCTGCCTCTGTCTGTCCAATGTTAACAAACCTCTAAATTTGTCAGCTGTCTCTGTCTGTCCAATGTTAACAAACCTCTAAATTTGGCAGCTGCCTCTGACTGTCCAATGTTAACAAACCTCTAAATTTGACAGCTGTCTCTGTCTGTCCAATATTAACAAACCTCTAAATTTGGCAGCTGCCTCTGTCTGTCCAATGTTAACAAACCTCTAAATTTGTCAGCTGCCTGTATCTGTCCAATATTAGCAAACCTCTAAATTTGTCAGCTGTCTCCAACTGTCCCATATCAACAAACCTCTAAATTTGTCAGCTGCCTCTGTCTGTCAAATGTTAACAAACCTCTAAATCTGTAAGCTGCCTCTGTCTGTCCAATGTTAACAAACCTCTAAATCTGTCAGCTGCCTCTGTCTGTCCAATGTTAACAAACCTCTAAATTTGTCAGCTGCCTCTGACTGTCCAATGTTAACAAACCTCTAAATTCGTCAACTGCCTCCGTCTGTCCAATGTTAACAAACCTCTAAATTTGTCAACTCCCTATGTCTGTCCAATGTTAACAAACCTCTAAATTTGTCAACTCCCTATGTCTGTCCAATATTAAGATCCTCTAAATTTGTCAGCTGCCTCTGACTGTCCAATGTTAACAAACCTCTAAATTTGTCAGCTGCCTCTGTCTGTCCAATGTTAACAAACCACTAAATTTGTCAGCTGCCTCTGTCTGTCCAATGTTAACAAACCTCTAAATTTGTCACCTGCCTCTGACTGTCCAATGTTAACAAACCTCTAAATTTGACAGCTGTCTCTGTCTGTCCAATATTAACAAACCTCTAAATTTGGCAGCTGCCTCTGTCTGTCCAATGTTAACAAACCTCTTAATTTGTCAGCTGCCTGTATCTGTCCAATATTAACAAACCTCTAAATTTGTCAGCTGTCTCCAACTGTCCCATATTAACAAACCTCTAAATTTGTCAGCTGTCTCCAACTGTCCCATATCAACAAACCTCTAAATTTGTCAGCTGCCTCTGTCTGTCCAATGTTAACAAACCTCTAAATTTGTCAGCTGCCTCTATCTGTCCAATGTTAACAAACCTCTAAATGTGTCAGCTGCCTCTGTCTGTCCAATGTTAACAAACCTCTAAATCTGTCAGCTGCCTCTGTCTGTCCAATGTTAACAAACCTCTAAATTTGTCAGCTGCCTCTGACTGTCCAATGTTAACAAACCTCTAAATTCGTCAAATGCCTCCGTCTGTCCAATGTTAACAAACCTCTAAATTTGTCAACTGCCTCTGTCTGTCCAATGTTAAGAACCTCTAAATTTGTCAGCTGTCTCTGACTGTCCAATGTTTACAAACCTCTAAATTTGTCAGCTGCCTCTGTCTGTCCAATGTTAACAAACCTCTAAATTTGTCAACTGCCTCTGTCTGTCCAATGTTAAGAACCTCTAAATTTGTCAGCTGCCTCTGACTGTCCAATGTTAACAAACCTCTAAATTTGTCAGCTGCCTCTGTCTGTCCAATCTTAACAAACCTCTAAATTTGTCAACTGCCTCTGTCTGTCCAATGTTAAGAACCTCTAAATTTGTCAGCTGCCTCTGACTGTCCAATGTTAACAAACTTCTAAATTTGTCAGCTGCCTCTGTCTGTCCAATCTTAACAAACCTCTAAATTTGTCAACTGCCTCTGTCTGTCCAATGTTAAGAACCTCTAAATTTGTCAGCTGCCTCTGACTGTCCAATGTTAACAAACTTCTAAATTTGTCAGCTGCCTCTGTCTGTCCAATGTTAACAAACCTCTAAATTTGTCAGCTGCCTCTGTCTGTCCAATGTTAACAAACCTCTAAATTTGTCACCTGCCTCTGACTGTCCAATGTTAACAAACCTCTAAATTTGACAGCTGTCTCTGTCTGTCCAATATTAACAAACCTCTAAATTTGGCAGCTGCCTCTGTCTGTCCAATGTTAACAAACCTCTAAATTTGTCAGCTGCCTGTATCTGTCCAATATTAACAAACCTCTAAATTTGTCAGCTGTCTCCAACTGTCCCATATTAACAAACCTCTAAATTTGTCAGCTGTCTCCAACTGTCCCATATCAACAAACCTCTAAATTTGTCAGCTGCCTCTGTCTGTCCAATGTTAACAAACCTCTAAATTTGTCAGCTGCCTCTATCTGTCCAATGTTAACAAACCTCTAAATGTGTCAGCTGCCTCTGTCTGTCCAATGTTAACAAACCTCTAAATCTGTCAGCTGCCTCTGTCTGTCCAATGTTAACAAACCTCTAAATTTGTCAGCTGCCTCTGACTGTCCAATGTTAACAAACCTCTAAATTCGTCAAATGCCTCCATCTGTCCAATGTTAACAAACCTCTAAATTTGTCAACTGCCTCTGTCTGTCCAATGTCAAGAACCTCTAAATTTGTCAGCTGTCTCTGACTGTCCAATGTTAACAAACCTCTAAATTTGTCAGCTGCCTCTGTCTGTCCAATGTTAACAAACCTCTAAATTTGTCAACTGCCTCTGTCTGTCCAATGTTAAGAACCTCTAAATTTGTCAGCTGCCTCTGACTGTCCAATGTTAACAAACCTCTAAATTTGTCAGCTGCCTCTGTCTGTCCAATCTTAACAAACCTCTTAATTTGTCAACTGCCTCTGTCTGTCCAATGTTAAGAACCTCTAAATTTGTCAGCTGCCTCTGACTGTCCAATGTTAACAAACTTCTAAATTTGTCAGCTGCCTCTGTCTGTCCAATCTTAACAAACCTCTAAATTTGTCAACTGCCTCTGTCTGTCCAATGTTAAGAACCTCTAAATTTGTCAGCTGCCTCTGACTGTCCAATGTTAACAAACTTCTAAATTTGTCAGCTGCCTCTGACTGTCCAATGTTAACAAACCTCTAAATTTGTCAGCTGCCTCTGTCTGTCCAATCTTAACAAACCTCTAAATTTGTCAGCTGCCTCTGTCTGACCAGATTCCTCTAATCTATCTGCTATATAATCAGCTGTCCATGGAGACTGTCCAACCTCACTCATAGTGCTTTGTTGTGTAGCTGGCAGGTCATCCATATCTTCATCTTCTAATACTGGCTGACCCCCAGTGACCTCTGATCTGTCATATATGACCTCAGTATCTGACTTTTTAATTTCAGGCTCTCCATTAGTGGATGGTACATTGTCAGTCTTCCTCTTCCTGTTGGCCATCATCACAGAAATCTGATAAGTAAATCTTATCATTCATTTTTTATAATCAACTAATAATGAGTTACAACACTAATGAACCCAAAATGTGCTTAGACTAAGAACATCTACAGACTGAAACTCTTATATGTTTAATATGTCAAAGAAAAACATCATGACCCATCTTGAAACATTTAAGACAAGGACATACATGTATATGGGGCATAATCCAAATACATAGTTACAGCTCAAGGATTCATTGAGTGTTAGGACTGTATGCTCGTTTCCTCACACATAGGCTATATATTAGTTTCGTAGATACCATAGTACCTAGAAGCAGGGTTTGGCAAAGTATTGACCGCCTGGGTTTTCCCACTTGGTTTTTTCGGGCTGGGCAATACCCTTAAAATTTACATGGTGGGCAATTCTGAGTAATAAGACTTTATTCATGAAAAAAAATCCTATTTAATACTTTTTTATGCTTAAAACATTTTCCTCATCTACAAAATATATGAATCATTTATATTAGACAGTAAATATGACATTATGATTCATGTATTATTTCAATCATTTATATATTTGCACTATTTTTTGCATCTTTTCCACTGATTGTCATTGCAGTTTTGACAGGTAGGACAATACACAGTTAAAAGTTTATACTAATTATTGATAAAAACCCCAGGCTTTTAATCAAGACAAATTTGTGAAACCATAAAAAGATTAAATAAGGATTAATAATCAAAACATCCTATATTGTCTAATTATAAGGTAGGGCTTTTGTTGATTACAATGTGGCATACTGTATATACATGTATATACAACAAGAATATGTCCAAAAGACATAATGCCCCATCTTGCAACATTTATTTTTTTCCACAATTACTAAAGCATCAACATGGTTGCTATTAAAGCACTGACAAGCACTTGTCAGTCAGAAGAAATGGACTTTAACTTTACCATTCTTCTATAAGTGGTCATTCATGCGGAAAATATAGGTCACAGTCAGCATCTGAAGCATGCATTGTGCTAAGCATCACTAGGTGCACCAACCATACCAAAATGGTTGATGTAGCACTTGTCAGTTAGAGGAAATAGACTTTAACCATTTTTCTGTACATGATCATTCATGCAGAAAATATAGGTCACATCCAGCATCTGAAACATGCAATGTTCTTATCATCACTATACCAATATGATTGATGTGGCATTTGTCAGTAAGTGCAAATTTGGAAATATGGGATTTGAAACGGACATCCGAAAGACGGACGAACGAACAGACCCGAACACTATATGCCCCTCTACTTTGGTAGATGGGGCATAAAAAATCATTGAACTTATATTAGGCCATATCAATTGCAACTTTATTTATAGACTCCTACCCACAAACACTATGGCATTTCAATACATGTAAATTTTAACATATATTATACTTTTATCATTTCTTTTTTAATTTTCCATTGTAAAAATTTGTTATTTATAGTGTTCTCATTTAGTTTCTACTGAAAAGTGTCCATGCACTTATCAAAACTGATTGTTATGTAGGTTTTCAATAAGAATATCATAGGAAATCAAGTACTTCCCAGAAATGCCCATTAAAACCCAATTAAACCCAGGTTTTTCCAGTATTTCCCATTGGGCTGAGAAATACTCTTAAAGCCTGGGTTTTTGCCAACCCTGCCTGGAAGAAGCCCCAACCTTCAGCTTGGAACTGACATCCCTTATAACATTCAGGACTTGAACACCTTGATAGATTATTGACCAACAATTTAAACCAGAGCATTAACCATTCATCCAACCAAGGCCAATGAGATTCCATTGGAATGTCAAAAATAAATTCTTTAAATAGGGCAAGCTGTATTGTAATGCATTTATTGTGTATGTTATCTTTAAAAATGAAAGAAGAATATTGACTTTCTAGAAATCCCTTTTCTTGATTAATAATTTTCTGAAAATCTACATCTATAGACACTTGTTTGGGTGTGAGAGAATAGTGAGAGAATAGTGTGTGTACAATGATCACAGTATTGGTATTACTAGATAATTATGTTGTCTATCAGTATTGATCATAGTTATACTCTAAGTAAAATTGTACCTGAGTTACCTCTCTTTAACCATTGTTTATCATTGTATAAACACAATGGCTGTTGGTGTACTTATTACTCTATGTATAGTATAATTTTACTACTTCTTCATAAGTATACTGATATTATCCTTTCTCTAATTGTCTATTGTACTTTATAATTTTTGATGTCCAAATTTGGGCTTTCTTTATTAATAAAACTTTGAACTTTGAACTTTGTTTCCCTTCATCATGTTTGTACATGTACATGGATAAAAGGCATATTGTCTACCAAAATCACATTTTTACATCCCCAATTTTTTAATGTCATTTAGACCAAAATGTAACAAGGGGTTGCACTAAGTCGTGCTAAGCATACCCCCACTCGGCCATTCAGAAAACAGGAAGTAGATGATCGACTGGAAAGGGGAGGCATGGTACAACTCATCATGCTAAAGCTGTATACCAAATTTGAAATCAATCCCTTCTCTAGAAGCTGAGAAATTTGTTACGAAAAATTGTCTTTTTTTTTACCCATAAAAAGTCTAATTCAGCTCAGAAAACAGGAAGTAGATGATGGACTGACCTGGAAAGGGGAGGCACGGTATAACTAATCATGCTGAAGCTGTGTACTAAATTTGAAACCAATCCATCCAGTAGAAGCCGAGAAAACTGTTACGAAAAATTTCACTTTTCAAATTTTTTACCCTTAAAAAAGTCTAAGTCAGCTCAGAAAACACGAAGTAGATGATGGACTGACCTGGAAATGGGAGGCACGGTATAACTCATCATGCTGAAGCTGTGTACCAAATTTGAAACCAATCCATCCAGTAGAAGCCGAGAAATCTGTTACGAAAAATTTCACATTTCAAATTTTTTTTCCCTTAAAAAGTCTAAGTCGGCTTGGAAAACAGGAAGTAGATGATGGAATGACCTGGAAAGGGTAGGCATAGTATAACTCATCATGCTGAAGCTGTGTACCAAATTTGAAACCAATCCATCCAGTAGAAGCCGAGAAATCTGTTACGAAAAATTTCACATTTCAAATTTTTTTTTCCCTTAAAAAGTCTAAGTCGGCTTGGAAAACAGGAAGTAGATGATGGAATGACCTGGAAAGGGTAGGCATAGTATAACTCATCATGCTGAAGCTGTGTACCAAATTTGAAACCAATCCATCCAGTAGAAGCAGAGAAATTGAACCGGACGGACAGACGGACAAGGTGATTGCAATATAGCCCCCTCTCTTACGAGTGGGGGTATAATAAAAGAAAACTTTGAGTATCAATTGGTTTCCAAATTTGCTTTAAACTTGGTTTATTTCGATCAAATTATTTGACCATGTGGATTGATTATTTGTTAACTTTCGTGACGACAGATATATTTTTTGTGTATTTAATACTGCCATTATTTATTATATATGAGCCATAAATGTCATTTTCTTTGTTTTGCGACTTTGGCGTTTTTGTTGCCATGAATATTTCTACAGGCAAAAACCTCCAGATACAGTGTACTGGCCGCAATTTTGAACAAGCAAAGCTTATAAACAAAATTAAAAACAGTGTACATGCTTAAAACGGATTAAGCTCATGAATATGAATTTTTGTAAAGCTTTACAAATATGATTTAGTGATTACTGATTTTTGATTTTTAGATTAATTTACAAGCAAAAAATCAATATGCACATGGGTGCAAAAGCCGAGTTGCCGTATTTTATTAACCAAAACTTTCCCTGTCTTCATTTAAAGATTAAACATAATTGGTTATTAGATAGTAGTAACCCCTTCCAATCTCACATGAAAAATTTTGTGAATTTAACCGTCCATCAAAACTTTAATAAAATTGATTGAGAACTTTTCGAATAATTGTCCTGAAACCATGTTTTTCTGCCGCTCTGCCCTTGATCCTTGAACGAAATTACCCCAAAATCATTAGCGTTTCTCCTCTTATAATTGGTAACAACATTACAAAGTTTCATTAGATTCTGTTGACAACTTTTTGAGTAATTGACCAGAAACTGCTTTTTTAAGTAAATTTCAAATGTTTTTCTGTTGCTGTGACCTTGACCTTGTACGGATTTACCCAAAAATCAATAGGATTCCTTCTCTTATGGTATGTAACAATATCCTTAAGTTTCATTAAAATCAGTTGAAAACTTTTTGAGTTATGGTCTGGAAACCACTAATTCAAGAAATTTTCTAACCTTTTTCTGTCACTGTGACCTTGACCTCGAACGGATTTACCCCAAAATCAATAGGGTTCCTCCTCTTATGGTATTTAACAATATCCCAAACTTTCAATAAAATTGGTTGAACACTTTTTGAGTTATGGTCCGGAAACCACTAATTCAAGAAATTTTCTAAGGTTTTTCTGTCACTGTGACCTTGACCTTGAACAGATTTACCCAAAAATCAATAGGGTTCCTCCTCTTATAGTATGTAACAATATCCCAAACTTTCAATAAAATCGGTTGAAAACTTTTTGAGTTATGGTCGGGAAACCACTAATTCAAGAAATTTTCTAAGGTTTTTCTGTCGCTGTGACCTTGACCTTGAAAGGATTTACCCCAAAATCAATAGGGTTTCTCCTCTTATGGTATGTAACAATATCTCAAAGTTTCATTAAAATCGGATCACAACTTTTTAAGTTACGGTCCGGAAACCAATTGTTGACGCCCGCCCGCCCGCACGCCCAGCCGCCCGCCATCATCATCACAATAGCCGAGTTCAACTTTGTTGCAACTCGGCTAAAAATATATGTCTTTTGTGCAGGACGATCTAATGATCAATCATACCAAATTTCATTAAATTCTGTTCAGTAGTTTCAGATGAGAAGATTTTTGAAAAATTGTAAACAGATGACCACAATGACAGACGACCACGATGGAGGCCAAGTGATGGCAATAGCTCACACGGACTTTAAGTGCAAGTGAGCTAAAAAAGCAGACATTTTGCATTATTAAAAACTCAATATGCCTATCTAATTGGTATTTTTTTTATAAAAATTAACTAAAATCAAAGTGCTAAAGCCTTAAAAGGCAAGTGAAATAAGTACTAAAAAGATTGGTTCTCTTTTCAATATTAACATCTGTAATTCAAAATTTCCGCAAAATAATTTTTGTGGGCAATGGAAATGAGGTGTTTATTTTAACAATATACATTGTAATATATATATTAAATAAATGACAGTTATTAAACATGGTATCGTTTCAAACACCCTTCCTTAAATATGAACTGGTCCAATATGACAAAACAGCATGACAGCAACCCATGTATGTACCATGTCCTGAACACATAAAAAAATGTTTGACTTTGACAACAAATATTTTAGAATTAAAACAAAACTAACAAAACAAAACAGATAAATGCAAACCCCCCAAAATCAATCTCATTCATCCTTTGATAAGGAACATATTTGTCAAATTTTATAGCAATCAAATACATTGAAATACCTAAAACTAAAGTTATTGTGGGAACACTATTATAGTTAACTGACAAATGGCAACAACGATGATGACAACAACAACAGCATTATACCATAATGCATATTTGTACATATTCAATTTTTTTTGCTGTCCTATATAAATTTTAACATTTTGAGAAAGAAAAAGAAATACCAATAATTTAGATATTTACCTTTATTATAACTCTCTCTATTACATGTATAATGTAATCTTCTTATACTGACCCAAATGTTAAAGGCTAGGTATTTAAATAAACCAGAGAAAGTGGGAATTTACTGAAAACTGACTTTTTGAAAATATCAAAACAGATATTTCTTACTGGCCTTATTCACGGATTAATAAATTTATAATGCTAATAAATATCAGTAATATTTGCTTTAAATTTAAACAAATGACATCTAATATAAGTTATGCAAGTTAATATGGTTATTTTTTGTTATGTTGTGCGTTTTGTAACCCTAACCCCTTGTGGTTTTTTTTTGTATACTGATTCTGTCCAGGCCTTACCATATTGGAATGTCAGTTAGATTCTCCTCTGCTTCTTTCTTGATGCCAGAGGCCCTAACTGTTAATGGCATGTTAATTGCCCAAAAAGGTTTGTTTTTTCTTTATTCATGGTAATATTTATCATGTTTATATTTTAAATTTGTTTGCATATCTACTTCATTTTCATCTATTCTTTTTTAATCCAAGACTCAGGTAGAGTTAATATGGAGTATAAGAATCTAACACCGTTGTTAGGGCAAGATAAGGAAATCTCTGACACCCTTGGGTAAGATTTCTTTACATTTGCAACTCGACAGAGCCTTGTTGCAGACTTGAAATCTTGCCCTTGGGGTAAAACATTGAATAAGGATTAATAATCAAAACATCCTATATTGTCTAATTATAAGGTAGGGCTTTTGTTGATTACAATGTGGCATACTGTATATACATGTATATAAAACAAGACTATGTCCAAAAGACATAATGCCCCATCTTGCAACATTTATTTTTTTCCACAATCACTAAAGCATCAACATGGCTGCTATTAAAGCACTTGTCAGTCAGAAGGAATGGACTTTAACTTAACCATTCTTCTATAAGTGGTCATTCATGCAGAAAATATAGGTCACTGCCAGCATCTGAAGCATGCATTGTGCTAAGCATCACTAGGTGCACCAACCATACCAATATAGTTGATGTGGCACATGTCAGTAAACTAGAGGCTCCCAGGAGCCTGAATCGCTCACCTTGTATTCGATGATACTTATATGCTGGATATTTTAACAAAGTACTGCTACTCTGTGGAATTATCAATTTTAATGTTCTAAGGGAAACAACTCCTATCAAGAAAGGTCTTACAACTTTGACCCCATTACATAATTTTTAGATCTTTATGTGCTTAACCATATGTAATTTAAATTTTTCAAATATCTTGTATTGTTTTCAAGATATAAGTCTTAAAAGAGCAAAATTTGAAGAAAAAAAACAAGAAAAAGGGCAATAACTCCTACAACCATTGTAAGATCTTCTTCAAAACTTCTGGGCAGGTAGATCTTTATGTGCTGATCATTATTATCCAAATAGAATTTTAATATCTGTTACCATTTTTGAGAAATTTGCAAAACACTGCAACTTACCCTTATGTTCTATGTTTAGCCATGGCGGCCATGTTTTTTGTCGAATTGAAATTTCGAACGATGATTTTGTAGACCACATACTACTGAACAACCCTACCAAGTTTCATTTCATTTGACTAAGCAGTTTCAGAGGAGAAGATTTTTGAAAAGTTGAACAAAAAACTGTGAAAATGGTCAATTTTTACAATCCAAGGGGTATAACTCCTAAAGGAACGATCCTACAACTTTGACTCTGTTACGACTTTTGTAGATCTTGATGTGCTTAGTCATATGCAATTTAAATTTTTGAAATATCTTGTATAGTTTTCAAGATATAGGGCTAAATAAGTAATTTTTTTGAAAAAAATCCAGAAAAAGGGCAGTAACTCCTACATCGGTTGTTGGATCTTCTTGAAAATTTCAGGGCAGGTAGATCTTGAGGTGCTGATCACTTTTACCCTTGCCAGAATTTTGATATCTGTTACGGTTTTTGAGTAATTTGCAAAAAACTGCAATTTACCCCTATGTTCTATTTTTAGCCATGGCAGCCATGTTTTTTGTCGAATCAAAATTTCGAACGATAGTTTTGTAGAGGACATACCACAGAACAACCCTACCAAGTTTCATTACATTTGGCCAAGCGGTTTCAGAGAAGAAGATTTTTGAAAAGTTGAACGACGGACGACAGACGACGGACGACGGACGCCAAGTGATGACAAAAGCTCACATTGCCTTCGGCAAGGTGAGCTAAAAAGGAATGGTCTTTATCCATTCTTCTATAAGTGGTCATTCATGCGGAAAATATAGGTCACAGTCAGCATCCGAAGCATGCATTGTGCTAAGCATCACTAGGTGCACCTATCATAACAATTGAGTAGATGTGGCACATGTCAGTAAGTGGGAATGGACTATAACCAGTCTTCTTTAAAGACCATCCATGTGGAAAATATAGGTCACATCCAGCATCCGAAGCATCACTAGGTGCACCTACCATACCTATTTGGTTGGTATGGCACTTGTCAGTAAGGAGGAATGGATTTGAACCATTCTTCTATAAGTGGTCATTCGTGCGGAAAATATAGGCGACATCCAGCATCAGAAGCATGCATTGTGCTAAGCATCACTAAGTGCACCTACCATACCAATTTGGTTACTATGGCATTTGTCAGTAAGAAGGAATGGACCTTTACCATTCTTCTATAAGTGGTCATTCATGCGGAAAATGTAGGTCACTGCCAGCATCCTAAGCATGCATTGTGCTTAGCATCACTAGGTGCACATACCATACCAAAATGGTTGATGTAGCACTGTCAGTTAGAGGAAATAGACTTTAACCATTTTTCTGTACATGATCATTCATGCAGAAAATATAGGTCACATCCAGCATCTGAAACATGCAATGTTCTTATCATCACTAGATGCACCTACCATACCAATATGATTGATGTGGCATTTGTCAGTAAGTGCAAATTTGGAAATATGGGATTTGGGACGGACATCTGAACGTTCGGATGAACGGAAGGAAGGATGGACAAACAGACCCGAACACTATATGCCCCTCTACTTTGGTAGATGGGGCATAAAAAAACATTGAACTTATATTAGGCCATATCAATTGCAACTTTATTTATAGACTCCTACCCACAAACACTATGGCATTTCAAAACATATAAAAATTTTAACATATATTATACTTTTATCATTTTTTTTAAATTTTCCATTGTTAAAATTTGTTATTTATAGTCAATGATAGTGTTCTCATTTAGTTTCTACTAAAAAGTGTCCATGCACTTATCAAAACTGATATGCCAACCCTGCCTGGAAGAAGCCCCCAACCTTCAGCTTGGAACTGACATCCCTTATAACATTCAGGACTTGAACACCTTGATAGATTATTGACCAGCAATTTAAACCAGAGCATTAACCATTCATCCACCCAAGGCCCATGAGATTTCATTGTAATGTTACAATAAATTCTTTACATAGGGCAAGCTGTATGGAATTGCATTTATTGTGTATGTTATCTTTAAAAATGAAAGAAGAATATTGACTTTCTAGAAATCCCTTTTCTTGATTAATAATTTTCTGAAAATCTACATCTATAGACACTTGATTCCCTTCATAATGTTTGTACATGGATAAAAGGCATATTGTCTACCAAAATCACATTTTTACGTCCCCAATTTTTTAATGTCATTTAGACCAAAATGTAATAAAAGAAAATAAATATGAACTGGTCCAATATGACAAAACAGCATTACAGCAACCCATGTATGTACCATGTCCTGAACACATAAAAAAAATGTTTGACTTTGACAACAAATATTTTAGAATTAAAACAAAACAAACAAAACAAAACAGATAAATGCAAACCCCCCAAAATCAATCCCATTCATCCTTTGATAAGGAACATATTTGTCAAATTTTATAGCAATCAAATACATTGAAATACCTAAAACTAAAGTTATTGTGGGAACACTATTATAGTTAACTGACAAATGGCAACAACGATGATGACAACAACAACAGCATTATACCATAATGCATATTTGTACATATTCAATTTTTTTTGCTGTCCTATATAAATTTTAACATTTTGAGAAAGAAAAAGAAATACCAATAATTTAGATATTTACCTTTATAACTCTCTCTATAACCTTCTTATACTGACCCAAATGTTAAAGGCTAGGTATTTAAATAAACCAGAGAAAGTGGGAATTTACTGAAATTTCTCATGATTTTTTGAAAATATCAAAACAGATATTTCTTACTGGCCTTATTCATGGATTAATAAATCTATAATGCTAATAAATATCAGTAATATTTGCTTTAAATTTAAACAAACGACATCTAATATAAGATACGCAAGTTTCAACATTGGTTGTTAATATGGTTATTTTTTGTTATGTTGTGCGTTTTGTAACCCTAACCCCTTGTGTCTTATTTGTATACTAATTCTGTCTTGGCCTTACCATATTGGAATGTCATTTAGATTCTCCTCTGCTTCTTTCTTGATGCCAGAGGCCTTAACTGTTAATGGCATGTCAATTGCCATAAAAGGTCTGTTTTTTCTTTATTCCTGGTAATATTTATCATGTTTATATTTTAAATTTGTTTGCATATCTACTTCATTTTCATCTATTCTTTTTTAATCCAAGACTCAGGTAGAGTTAATATGGAATATAAGAATGTAACACCGGTGTTAGGGCAAGATAAGGACATCTCTGACACCCCGAGGGTAAGATTTCAAGTCTGCAACGAGGCTCTGCTGAGTTGCAGATGTAAAGAAATTTTACCCAAGGGTGTCGGAGATGTCCTTATCTTGCCCTAATCATCAGTGTTTGATTATTTTTCTCACTAAACCAGTAAATTGTACAACGTGGATTTGTTTACAAAACATAGCGTATGAATATGTGACGTTTGAATGCGACCGTTGCACAGTTGGTGTGTATATTATTGCTCTGTAATAAAGACAATGAAAGTTTGAAACTTTGGCAAAGTATTGTATATACAAAGTAGGTATATATACGGTGTTAAAATAATAATAACACGTTTGAACTTTACTTTTTATTCTGATTGGAAAACTTCATAGCGATAAACGGGAAGCTGCACGAGGCTATCTCACATGGGGTGGTGTGAGACAGAAAAATCTCACACCGCTAAAAATAGGAACTGTCCTGTCCAAAAAGTGAGAATACCTTGAGCAAGCTCACAAAAAGATAATCCAAGGGCCTCCACTTGTTATTATATAATGCTCACTCAAGTCCAGTTATCTTAACCCTAAACAATGAAATTTCTTCATCCACATATCCATATGATGAACTTTCTTAATGTAAAGTTTCATCAAAATCTATCAAGGGGTTTAGAAGGAGTTGTAGTTATGAGAACATAAAGACAGGGTGATTACTAAATACATGTACCCTTAAAAACTTTGCGTGATCAAGTTGTCAACTTGATCAATACATTTAATGTTCATTGTTGACCAGCATCATGCCGTCTTGGGGTAACCTTATTTTATTCTTACTCATTTGCATTTCCACCAACCAACATATAACTAAGAAAACTAGATTTCTTCCCATAAACAAAATAAAAACAAGTGTGGACACTTAAAGTATGTCTCACCTGTGAGCACTAATGCAAGTCTCATTAAACTTAAGGACAAATCATTAGTACTTTGGTGTTTGTGTTTGATTAAATATGATGTAAGAGGAAAATTTATCCATTTAAAATTTAATACATACGTGAAAATGAAGATAAGTATCTCCTTACACACTTAAATAGATCAGGGATTTTTGGAAATCAATATTAAATAGGCTACAAATCCCCCCTATCTAATCTGATTTGACCTATTAAAAATCAAATTTACAAGAAGGTGATGTATTATACTATAAGTATAAGTTAATAAATTAAATTCTTATACATTCAAGTTCCTGACACATGTTTTTGTTGATCATGTGTTGATGCAATTTACATGATTTGAAATAAAGAAAATACCTAAGAAATGTGTGTTTCTGGCTTCCCTACTCATCCTAGCTTATCATGCCGACACTTTTTATTGCCATATCTGCTTAAACACTGTTTAACTTGAAATCTACTCCTTATTAATTTGATAAACAGAAATCAATGTCTACCTACCAGGCATGAAACTAGAAACACACATAGTTTTTTTTTCCTGATTTGCTAAGAAAAATAAACTGTTAACACAGAGACATGTCTCGCCTGTCGCAACTGGACACAGTATAAAATGAAGTAATAATCCTCCTTAAACTGATCTTAACTAATGCTTAAGCAGCTGCATACCAAATATAAATGGTGAACCATAACTGCTTTATAAAAAACACTCGTGACATAAGTAAAAAGTTAAAAAGTGTAAAATCTCAAAGTCAGTAGACTGTGACTGCAGGATCATACAGACAAAATACTTTTGAAATTGATCTGTACTGATGCTAATGCAATTGCATACCCAATATCAATGATGTACCATAACTGCTTCATGTTAAACAGACTTAAGAAAAAAGGTTAACCTCGGCCAAATCAGTGTAAAATTTCAAAGTCAGTAGACCGTGACTGCAGGAGCATACAGGTAAAATCCTTTGAAAACTGATCTGTACTGATGCTGATGCAACTGCATACCAAATATCAATGGTGTAACATAACTGCTTCATGTTAAACAGACTTAAGAAAAAAGGTTAACCTCGGCCAAATCGGTGTACAATTTCAAAGTCAGTAGACCGTGACTGCTGGAGCATACAGGTGAAATCCTTTTAAAACTGATCTGTACTGATGCTGATGCAACTGCATACCAAATATCAATGGTGTAACATAACTGCTTCATGTTAAACAGACTTAAGAAATAAGGTTAACCTCGGCCAAATCAGTGTAAAATTTCAAAGTCAGTAGACCGTGACTGCAGGAGCATACAGGTGAAATCCTTTTAAAACTGATCTGTACTGATGCTGATGCAACTGCATACCAAATATCAATGGTGTAACATTACTAGTTCACATAAAACAGACTTAAGCAAAAACTTTAACCAATTGTGGACGCCGCCGCCGCCGCCGTCGCCGTCGCCGCCGGAATCACCATACCTAAGTCTCGCTTTTTGCGACATTCGTCGCAGGCGAGACAAAAACTCTTGATGTTACATTGCTAAAGATACAAAACCATTGTAAGAATATGGAACTTACAAGGCTTTCTTGTTCATTTAAGTAGAGACAAATTGTTAAGCATTAACCTAGTCACTCACAGATTTTAGGCTTCAATACCAAAATATTCAGCTATAATATAAAATTTTGAAGACTTGAAAAATTGCAGTACATGTAACATTTTATCATATTTATATTTTTATTAATCATATTCTCTGAACCTTTAAATTGAATGTATATATGTAATCAGAGAGCATGAGCCACAACACTGCCAGGTATCAAATCTGACTCTCCCAGTGACAAGCCAGTTAGTTAGCTTACGGTTTGATCCTCTACATGCTCTGGCCGAGTTAATTTTTGGCTTTATATCACCTACTGGAATACAGAAATCTAAACTGTCCTGTAACACTTCCCCTCCCCAAGAGTCCTGTGCTTAACATTATATATTAAACAATTTCTTAACTCCATTTCTTATATCCAAACAATAAAATGTGCATGGATATATAAATGTCATTAATTATCAAAATATTTACTGCTAATTTTACATACTTACAATTCGTCCAATACTCCATCCACACCATCAACTTCTAATGGACCCTGTCATGCCTGTCATCCTAGTCAACCTTCAATAGAACAGAAATATTTATAGCTTCAGAAATAGAACAATGTTTACAAAACAAGACTGAAACAGACTAGGAAATATGACAGGTTTGATAATATGACATTTTTCTATCAATAAGCTAACAAGGCCAATCCATGTCTGGCCCTGAGATGCACTGCAAAATATTGAACCCTGTACAATGATTTTAGGCCCAATATGGACAATAATTAGTTTTGGACACTTGCATACAAGTGTGGTGGACTGACAAAGCATATTTATCACATGAGACCAATTACATGTATAGACTGACAACAAATATTTATAATTAAAATTGCTATATACACCATATATATGGTGCTATAGTGTACGAAACAAGAAAATGTGTCAAACAGACACAGTGCCCGACTTTATATTTATCAAACAGCTAGGTTATCTATCAATTATGAAGCTCACCTTGTTACCCATTATTGTCACCAAACAGGAATAACTTGATCTTTTCAAAATTTTAAGTGCTCATTCACACAGACATGACAGAAAAATAAGGTCACAGCCAGCATCTGAACCATATGTCTTCCTAGTCATCCCTAGCTGCACCTACCATATCACTTTGGTTAAAGTTGTACTTGCCTGTTCATTTTTTTCTTTTGTAAGTGGTCATCCATGTGGAAAATATAAGTCACAACTAGCATCTGAAGCATGCATGGTTCAAAGCATCACTAGGTGCACCTACCATACCAATATGGTTCATGTGGCACTTGCCAGTAAGCAGAAATGGACTTTAACCATTCTTTTGTTAGAGTTCATCCATGCATAAAATACAGGTCAAGTCCTGCATCCAAAGCATGCATTGTGCTTAGCATCACTAGGTGCACCTACCATACCAATAAGGTTGGGGTGGCACTTTTCAGTAAGCGGGAATAGACTTTAACCATTTTTCTGTAAGTGGTCATCATGCACAAAATATAGGTCATATCCAGCATCCGAAGCATGATTGTGCTAAGCATCACTAGGTGCACCTACCATACCAATATGGTAGGTGTGTCACTTTTCAGTAAGTGGGAATGGACTTGAACCATTTTTCTGTAAGTGGTCATCCATGTGAAAAATATAGGTCATATCCAGCATCCGAAGCATGTATTGTGTTTAGCATCATTAGGTGCACCTACCATACCAATATGGTTGATATCAGTAAGTGGGAATTTGGAAATATGAGGATTTGGGACAGACAAACAGACCCCAACACTATATGCTCCTCTACTTTCGTAGGCAGGGCATAAATTTTTTTTAGGTAATGATTTATGATATATCTAACAAGAAATAGAAAAAAATCTCATAACAATTTATTAAGGTTTCTGATGACATGGGGTTTGAAGTGTTCATTGTTATCTGTAATAAAAGGTCATTGTTATTAGAAAACACATAATAACAAACAATTGTTATTACAGTCAAAAGGCATCACTAAAGTCTTGTATCATTGATTTGGTATGGTTCATTATAAATGTGTTTACCTCATTGATTAGCCATTAGTAAATTCTATCAATTAAGTCACTGTGCAAAGAGGTTTAGAGATCTACAGAGTCTAATTCAAACAGAAAATGAAATGGTTGCTTAAAAAAATAACAGCCACATGTTATAAGAGATTAAGAAAATTATACATAATCAAGAGAACACAACTCAAAAAATCTTATTTAAGTTACAGTAACTGTTACTCCCCTGACTGTTAATAGATATATCAATTGTTTGTATGACGTTTAAAAAATCCTTATTGACGTTTTAGATTAGACAAGTTTACAAATATAGCGGATTAATAAGACTTCAATTTTTAATTTTCGATTTTAATTCAAAAGTTCTTCAACTCAAAAACGTGACCTATACAGTATTTAAAAGAACATATTAATAGGATAAGATAGGATCAACTGAAGACGCTGGTTTCTTGAACCACCGTATCCAATTCCTCTTCTAATTGACTATTTAACGTTGTTTCATCACTTCCGGACTTAAGTGGGGTTCTCTTATTTAAGTTGATGTCTGCCTCGTGATTGTACTTTATTTCTTGATCTTCCCAGTGCTTATCTAACTTTATTTCAAATTCCTTCACACTGTTTTCACATTTATTACTTCATTAGGCAGGCTGTTCCAGATGTCTACTATTCTCCTTGTAAAATAATGTTTCCTGATGTCTAATCTACTTTGATGTTTTTTCAGTTTTTAGTCATTTCCCCTTGTTCTGGTGTTCTCATTTAGGTCGAGCAAACCTTCAGTGACCTGGCTATCATAAATACCTTGCAGTATTTTGAATGATTTGATCATGTCCACTCGAAGGCATCTATATTTGAGAGTGGGCATTTTCAGATTTCTTAATCTGTCTGGGTACTCAAGGTGTTACACTTCAGGTATCTGCTTTGTCGCTCTTCTCTGGACATTCTCAATGCTGTCAATGTCACCAACTTTGTGTGGTGACATATTCTAAGTGTGGACGGACAAGAGCTTGGAATAGGTACCTGAGTGATCATGTATTGTCTAGATATGTGAATGTTCTTCTAATGAGTCCCATAATACTGTTGGCCTTATTCACTTGTTGTTGGATGTGTTTGAGAATGTCAGATGTTCATCCACTAGTACTCCTATGTCTTTTTCACCTTCCGACTTTTGTAGTTTTAGCTCATGTTCGTTGTTATTGTATAGATGGTACTCCCTTTCTGGTGTTGAGGGTTTATTTGATACACTGACTACCTTGCATTTGTTTGGATGGAATTTAAGGAGCCAGGTGTTGGACCAATTTTGGAGGCCGTCTTGATTTTCTGGCAGGCTCTTCATATCTCTTTCCAATTTGATCTCTTTGTATACTTTTGTATTGTCTGCAAAAAGGAATGCTGCCGCCTCTTCACACTCTGGCATGTCGTTGATGTAGATAACGAACAGTATTGGTCCAAGTACACTTCCTTGTGGTATGCCACTGGTCACATCATGGCATTTGGACTCTGCTCCATTGACAGTAATCTTCTGTTTTCTGTCAGATAGGAAGTTTTTTACCCACTCTACATTCTTGTCTCCAATGCCATATCTTTCTAATTTCTTTTGTAGCCTAAGATGAGGGACTTTCTTGAAGGCTTTCATGAAATCCATATACACCGAGTCAATGCTCCCTCCATTGTCTAAGACCTCCGTCCATTCGTCGAGTACTTTAAGGAGTTGCAGCGTGGTTGACCTTCCGGATAAATATCCGACTGCTTCTATATTAATCCAAACTGCTTCGGAAATGATACAGTATCATTTACACATAATGATATTTGATTTTTCAACTAACGTTAATGTAAAAGACATACTTTTTGAAACAAATATTGATTTCGAAAGACTGGAGACTTGTACGGAATTAAAACAACTGAAAAACATGAAAAAATTTGTAAAAACTCAAATAAACTCATTCTATGAAAACATTGTAAAAGACAAAATGAATAGTATTGATGATAAACATGATAAAAGTAAACTAAATTTCTATAAAAAGTTAAATCCAGCCTTAAAAATAAAACAATATCTCTCAATTTCAAACTTTGAATTCAGGAAACTGATTACAAAATTAAGAATCAATGACCACAAACTATTAATTGAAAAAGGAAGGCACTTTAAAATTCCTTGAGAAGAAAGATTATGTCTGAAATATCAGGTATTGGACGACAAGAATCATTTTTTTACTAAGATGTACTTATAATGCAAACTTAACAGTAACCTATTTTAACTTTATAGCTAGCATCGCATCTGCGAGCCCTACGGCATTGTGCATGTTTTGAGATGTACCAGAAATATACTGACGATAAAAAAGGAACAGGTGTACTTTTACGGATTGAAAAAATAATAGGCACGAGGCAAGCAAAACAATCAACCCTCTGGGCTTATAAAAAATACATCATAATCTGTTATGCAAAGATATAAAAATTGAAATTCAAAAACAGTGATAAAACACTTATTCATCTACTTGTTTATTTTTACACACAGATTTTATTTACAAAAATGTAACACCATTCGGTCTTTTCTGCTGAAAAACAATTTTCCGGAAATTACCGAGCTAGCTTTTGGCAATGTCGTCCCAATGACTAGTCATACCAATGCACGATACTGACCAAGCTTTGTTAAATTCTAAGGAAGATAAAATAAGATAAAGAAATACATAAATTTGTTGAATAAAACCTACTCATAATAATAATTAAAGGTTCTTACCTGAAAATGAAAGAAGAGTCCCATCCTGTCACATGTGGGGTTTTACTCACTTTCATCTTCTGTTACCAATGCTTCAAATAAAACACTGATACTCAGAAAATCTCACAAAACCTGACAGAATCTGATGATGTTGTTTTGGTCTGCTGAAGAAGTGCGAAATACTCTGACACGGAAATGACGTCATGTAATCCATAAAATAGATAATTTCGTCCCCGCTTAATGTCATCCCAGAATGTTACAGGATTTATTATTTGCACAAATAATTGAATTTTTAATAAGTAGTTATTGATCCCAGATATTTTAACAACAACTTTTGCGTGTGCATATGATTTGGTTTGGGTGGGGTCAGACTTTGCAACTTTTAATTCCTTTTTTAAAAGTATCCTCTTTACGTTAAACTTAGCTGGTCGAGCGTGACATGGATTTATTTTTAAAAGGTATATAGATTTTTGATGCTCGCTAAAAAGGCAGGGCCTTAATCATATTATCTTTAGAACACATATCATTCAATAATCTGAATGATGAAGAAAAAGTTATTTGTTCTTCTTCTTTCTGGTTCTAGCGTTCCTTCAGTAATTGAACCCCTCAACACCATTGCAAGTAAATAAACTAGGATCCTTTCTAAAAAAGGAACTGAGGACAGGGGACCCTTAATTTTTCTTTACTTGTAACTATGTATTATTGTGTGCTTTAGTTAGTTTTATATCTGTGTATGATTGTGTGTCACAAACTGTATAAAAGTTTAATGACAATAAAGATTTGTATTCATTAAAGTTAATTTTGAAATAAACCAAAAGTGTACGACTCCACATCCTGTTCATGGAATCGTACAGGATGTGGAGTTGTACACTTTTCATAAAAAAATCACAATGTAGAGGGTGCCGATGGGTTTATTTCGTTCTCCGTTATTGGCAATTTTTATTATCTGTGAATTGTGATTTGTTGAAATATTTTTCCGTGCATCGTGATTGAATATTGCACTTAAACCGTTCTCAGCAAAGTATTTTTCCGTGATTCGTTTTAGGCATGCTTTACAGTAATACACAGTCAAACTTTTATCCGTGAACAAAAATTTATGCCATAATTCTGTGTTTCGTTATTTGCATTTTTTATTCTTCATTATCAGAACCCCCATTAGAACCCCCCATGTAGAATCACACATTAAAAAGATATTTTTGGGCTAAGACTAAGAAACTTTATTTGAAGTCGGGTTATTACAAACATATAAACGCTCTGTAGCTTTTTGCTCTACCGGGGGTACACTTTCCGTAAGATCCTCGGAGATTAAACTTCAAATGCAACATTAACAAGTGATGCTTAATTATGGCTATATAAGCAAAGTTTATCATGCTAGTAAGTTTATAATAAGTTCAGTTTGAGCAGAGTTTGAAACCTACCGCGAGCTCGGTAGACTGGTTCTCTATCCTATCTAAAGTAACAAGGTCCGAGAACCAGACTACGAGGTGGTGACAAAACAGGTGACTCCCGGGATGGGTCCCGAGCCCGGGCCAATATTATTTCAAAAATGCTCTTATATTTAATCCTAATTTCTGATTATTATGTTATGATTTTTTTATTTAAAGTTCAAATATTTCATATCTTAAATCATTCAATGTAAATTTATTTTACCCGAAAGGGTCCGTAATTGGGGTAACTTCATACAAAGAGGTAGATAAGATAAGATAAATTTATTTGTACTAACACATTTCAATAAATGGTTATGACACAACTAAAGAATTAATAACATAAAACACAAAGAAACAATATGACTTAATAAATGAAAATGGATGGGTATACGTATATGTACGTCTATGTGCCAAAAATATGGGTAGGTTTTTTGGAAAATTTATATTAAAATGGGTATAGTTGTAAGACAATTTTATGTAAAAAAATGGGTATGCTTTTTATTTTTATTGAAAAAAATCTAGTCTCATATAAATATGGGTCATGTTTTGTCCGTTTTTAAATAAATAAATAAATAAATAAATAAATAAATAAATAAATAAATAAATAAATAAATAAATAAATAAATAAATAAATAAATAAATAAATAAATATCTTTATTTCCTAATCATAGGGCCCATCATTGTGCATATAAATCAGTCTACAAACATATATGTCATACAAGTACAGAACAATGATTAAGAATGATTGGAACACAAATAGGCACAATAATTAATAGAGAGAGAGAGAGCCAGCTGGGGTAAGGGGAGTAACTCTATCTAATATTACATCTATAGGGTCTAGAAAATGTACACAACATTACCAATTGATGTTAAATAATTTAAAGATTATAGATATTTCGGACATTCGTATGTCCTTCATCAGTATAATAAACAATTTTCAAAATTGTTTGAAAATTGTTTATTATACTGATGAAGGACATACGAATGTCCGAAATATCTATAATCTTTAAATTATTTAACATCAATTGGTAATGTTGTGTACATTTTCTAGACCCTATTGATTAGTTTTTATACCCCGCCACACGAAGTGGCAGGGTATTATGTTATACCCTCAGTTTTTTTCGGTGTCTGTCCGTCCGTCTGTCTGTCCGTCTGTCTGTCCGTCTGTCTGTCCGTCCCCCGAAGGTTTCCGACCAATAACTTGAAAACGCGTCAAAGGATTTGAATGATATTTTACACAGCTGTTTAGTACAATAAAATACAGGTCAAGTTCGATTTCCAGCATGATCCAAAAAATAGTTTTCGAGATAGGCCACTTTGAAAAATCAAATTTCATGAAATTTTTAGTTTCCGACCAATAACTTGAAAACGCGTCAAAGGATTTGAATGATGTTTTGCACAGCTGTTTAGTACGATAAAATACAGGTCATGTTCGATTTCCAGCATGATCCAAAAAATAGTTTTCGAGATAGGCCACTTTGAAAAATCAAATTTCATGAAATTTTGAGTTTCAGAGCAATAACTTGAAAACGCGTCAAAGGATTTGAATGATATTTTGCACAGCTGTTTAGTACAATAAAATACAGGTCAAGTTCGATTTCCAGCATGATCCAAAAAATAGTTTTCGAGATAGGCCACTTTGAAAAATCAAATTTCATGAAATTTTGAGTTTCGGACCAATAACTTGAAAACGCTTCAAAGGATTTGAATGATATTTTGCACAGCTGTTTAGTACAATAAAATACAGGTCAAGTGTAATTTCTAACATGATCCGAAGAACAGTTTTCGAGATAGGCTACTTTGAAATCAAATTTTATGAACTTTTGATATTATAACGTGGCGGGGTATCATTTAATGTCCCATTACATGCCCTATTTTTTATGTATAGTATCGTTTTAAATACGTTGTAATTATTTACGATCCATTACCGCATTGTGAGAGAAGCGTTGACTATTTTTCAAGATCGTTAATATTACATCTACATATTAATTATGTTACTTGTACAATCTATATCAATTATTTATAGTATTTTGTCTTATATAATAAAGATCTTCTATCAGATTACATAAACCATTAATGAATTCAAGATCTTCATTGATCATAAACCAAGAAAATAATTGTGAGTTGTTTGATTTTTTTAAATTTACATGCTGTTTTAGTAGTTTTTCTATAAAAGGTTTTCTTTTATGCTCATATGCATTGCATTCAAGCAAAAAATGTACTTCGCTTTCAATTGAGATATTATTGCAATATTTGCATATTCTCTCATCCCTTTGCAGAACCTTAAATTTACCATTTTCTAATATTCTTTCATGTCTTCCTGTTTCTATTCTAAGTATATGATTACTAGTCCTGAATTTTGCTAAAGTTTTTCTTTTTTCCATCTTAATAACAAGGTATGGTTCAGGAGTGAAATTGTTTTTAAATGTAAAGTAGGTATCCAGTTTTCCTTCCTTATTAGTTAAATAACCTCTTTTAATCTCTTGCCAAGAATCAAGAAAGTTTATTTTTAAACATTTAAGTAATTGAGATTTGAAACTTCCATGACTTAGCTTCTTACAATATGATAGATCAAGATTTAAAAGTCAAAGGCTAGCAAAAAGCAATATATTGCTGTACCAGGAAGAGCATTGGGGATCATTTTTATATTCTTGTAAAGCACATGTAAGTAGTTCTGAAGGTAAGCTTTCAAGTCTATGCCAATACATAAATATGTTACATAGAATATTTAAATATAAAGGGTATCTACCAAGTTCTGAGAGAACAGCAATATTGGTACACGTTTTGGATACCCCAAGAATATATTTACAAAATTTGATGTTTAGCTTTTCAGGTTCCCAGTCCTTAAAAATATTGTAAAGGGACATTTCTTTTCTTTTAGGTGTGATATTTATGGTTCCCCATATTTCACTTCCATATAAGGCTATTGGTTTTATACAGTGATCAAATATATGAAGAAATGTTTTAATACTAGTAGGATCTGCTGATCGATTTCATATCGTTGTATAGTTTAAAACAAGCTTTTTAGCCTTTTGAAGTTTATACATAATTCCAGTATGAATAACCTTATCAAACGCTTTGCGAAAGTCTACAAAGCAAGTATACAATTTTTTACATCCTTTCTTCAGATATTTTTGTATGATGCATCTTAACACAAATATGTGATCAGAGGTGCGACATTTTTTTGAAAAGCCAATTTGTGCTTTGTGTATAATATTATTATCTTCTAAATAGGTATCAAATCTCATGTTCATAATCATATTGAACAGTTTCCCTATGCTGTTATTGATGGCAATGCCCCTATAATTTTCTGGTTTGTTGGGATCATCAGATTTATAAATAGGTGTGATAAAGCTTTTTGACCAATGTAATGGGTAATTTCCAGATAATAAAACTGCATTAAAAAGTTTAGCAATGCTTGAGCTAATATAACTTTGTGAGGCTTTCAGCATTTCATTACTTATATTGTCCAAACCAGGACTCTTTCCATTTTTTAGCCTCGAGATGGCTTTGTGTACCTCACTTAATGAAATTTTGAAATCTAGAGAGGAAAAACTTTTAGGTCCTGCCTCTAAAGTTTGAAGTTTTGTTTTTAGGTCTTCAATTTTTTTCCTAAAATTATTAGATATAGAAGATAAATTAGTAAAGTAGTTAAACCAGGTTTCTCCATCTATTGTACATTTTTGTTCATCTCCTTTGGTATTTCTTAAATCATTGACCAGCGCCCAGTACTCTTTTGGATTTTCAGATTCAAGTTGGTCTAAGCGATTTAAAATATTTTGCTTAAACTCCCTCTTTTTCCTTTTCCTTAACTTAGCATAAGTTTTATTCATCTTAAAAAAAGAGCCCCTAACTATTGGGTCCTTTGGAAATTGTGACATAGGGTTGGACTTGTCTTGTACAATCTTTTTTATTTTTTCAAGATCATTATCAAACCATTTATTCTTTATAATCTTTCTTTTCTTTTTTTAAATATGTCCCAAGAGACTCTGCATCAGCTATAAGCAGTTAGCTGAGAGAAATAATCTTCATCCCTTATTATATTTAGCAGCAATTAAGAGCTAATATATATATGTATAAGTATTTAATGAAATTAAAGTTTACTGAATATAAATATGGGTCATAGAAATTGTCGATTTTATATAAATATGGGTCATGAATATAGGAAATTTCATATAAATATGGGTATTTGGCTTAAAACTTTATTGAATAAAGGTTATGAAATGGAAATTTTAGTAAAATCTTTGAATTTAGTCTTCTTTGGTAAAAATATTGATAATTTGATACTTACTTTAAAATGTTAATTGCCTTTTTATACTTTTTATACTTATGTCATTTTTTAGCATTACAGCGGTCAAGTGTCTCGGTTTTGTGTAATGATGCATCATCAAATCATGAATTGTTTGACGTGTTGTGTCGGATTTAAAATCGACATACTTGATTTTTTTACATCAGTCGATGGATGCTTCTTAGCTAGCTGTCAGTAACTTCAAGTGTTCTCAAGAGAGTATCTCTACGTCCCGGTAATTACTTGTTGTCCTTTTGTCTCAGATACTCTCTTGTTGAATTGAACGAACTTCTATCGATTTGATTTTTACTGTGCGTTAGTTTGTGCTTTGTTATTGATTATCAATAGGGGGAAGGTTGGCGCAAAAAAAAACTTGTTTAACCCACCACTTCTTTGGAAGTGCCTGTACCAAGTCAGCACCATTGCGATCTTTAATTCTTCTGGTTTTGTGTTGCTCTCAAATAAAAATTACAACAAAGTTCCAGACAAAAGCTTCTGTATTTTGTTCATGATAATTTTCAAATCCTACATGTCCTATTATTTTCGACTTATAAAACCTAATTCCAAGAAAATTTTACAGTATTTATTATGTGTTAAGCAAATTTTACAGTGTCACACTATTCTATGTCACTATATATATTATGGACTTGAAGATCGCAATGGAAGAGGGAAGTTTGGCGACATAAAACCTGGTTTAACCCCGCCACATTTTAATGTGCCTGTCCTAAGCCAGGAATCTTTATCAAAGCTTATGTTTGTATTGAGTCGAATTTATGTTAATTGTTTTTTTTTATTGTCAAGAAGAGGGTCTTTCATTGCACTTTAGAATTGGACTTGAATTATATGTATTTTATTTTCAATCCAGAGGCCAATTGAAAAACAGCGAGCAGCGACCGCTGGTCACATTGAAGGCTGTTGTGTCGCGTACACTTATTCCACATCTCATTTTCTTCTATTGAATCAAAATTAAAAATGGCACATTCCCACTGAAAAAAATATCAAGTTATCCCCACCCCCGGGATCTGGGATGGTAGGGAATTTGCTATTGAATAATTTAAACTGAATTTGTTAGATTATTAATTTTTGTTTTGTATGAGAGTATTTTATTAAGTTTAGCAGTAAAATTATTTCTAATAAATAAAGGTAATAACAAAACTACCGAACTTGAATGATCAATCTCATAGTCCAGAGAAAATGACAAAAACGAATCAGTCATACCGGAGAACTGGTGGATCGCAATGGTCCTGACTTGGTACAGGCATTTCAAACGAAATGGTGGGTTAAACCAGGTTTTATGGCGCCAAACCTCCCTCTTCCATTGCGATCTTAGGATCCGGTAATGTCCATAGAACACAACATAGTTGTGAGACACAATAGGGATATTGAGGTGATCCTAAAGTTATTTCTAATGTCGTCATGTAAATATTGCAATTTAATAAGAAAATGGATTTCATCTTCTATTTCTCCATAAGTGAAAACAGAGACAGACTCTGTTCTGTTTAAGTATATTTTGATATTGACCCCGCTCTATAGCTAATTCATGAGCACTTATTTAGCAAGAGTTGATCTATTTGTTTAAAATTTACAAAGTTCAATATAATAGGGTCTAGTATTAGATAAATGACTGTTAAACAAAGAAGCAAAGGCGTACCAAAGGGGTTATCAAATATCATTAAGGACAAAATCGGTTACAGCAGTAAAAAGAAAGCTTACTGCTGTTTTTAATGTCATTTTATAATTTCCGAACTATCATTGGCTTTTATTCTTGACTTCTTTCAACATTAGTACTGTTTACTTTCAGTAGAGACAGATTATTGAAAATGTATGAAAATCTAAGACTGTTTAAAGAACTTTTCAAATGTTTTACCCAAGACTTTGTTTCTTGTGTTGCTTCATTCATACTATGCACATGGGTAGCATTTGATAATTCTGCTAGGCATCCTGATCCAGCGTTGGACTCAGTTGACTCCAAGTATTTCTTTCAAAAGTTTGATACAGAATCTCCAAATTTCACTCCCATAAAGGCAAATTGGGACAACTAAAGTGTCCAAAAGGTTTTATAGTTAGCTATATTGATTAATTAAGCCGATTAACTTTTGTAATTTAGTAAAGGGCTTTTTAGCACATGCCTTTTCCATTAACATAGTATCAGAAACTTTTAAATTACCTGCTTATTTTTTTTTTAAGTTAAGCCTAAATAACAATATGAGGTAACATGTAGTTTCTAAAATGTTATTATCATATTTTTACCACCAGAAATAAACACAATACTCATTTGACTGCAGAATTTATTTGAAGTTTCGAGTAATTCGAATTAAGTTTTAAAGAATATTCAAAGATTTTTTAAGTTGCTTTTTCGAAACATTCCATTTTTCAAACTAAAAGTCGCCATATGCATTTTTCACATTTTGAATTCTTTATTAATGATAAGCCATACTCTGGCGGGCATCATAACAAACACATAATAATCAAACATGAAACAAAGTTACAAAATACAAAAGAACGAACTTAATTAATAACAAATTTTAAAGCAATTTTCAATTTGTTGGTGACTTAAACGTGTAACCCGACGAAAGTAACAAGAGGCTCCCAGGAGCCTAAATCGCTCACCTGGTCTTGATGTCAACCCTATATATTTTGTAGAGCTAAATGAGCTGAACATGTAAGCAAGCAACAGTTTTTCTTTATCTACTATAGTTTTCATTCTATAGACCAAAAACACGAAAAACCGTTATTTTAGGGGCCGTAACCCCTATAAGGGGTCATCTGACAACTTCAACCCTATGGAGACTTTTGTAGAGCTTTATGCGCTGAACATTTAAGCAAGCAACAGCTTCTCTCTATCTGCTATAGTTTTCATTCTAAAGGCCAAAAACATGAAACAGGTTATTTTAGGGGCTGTTACCCCTATAAAGGGTCATCTGACAACTTCAATCCTATTGAGACTTTTGTAGAGCTAAATGAACTGAACATTTTAGCAAGCAACAGCTTTTCTCTATCTGCTATAGTTTTCATTCTATAGGCCAAAAACATGAAAAAGGTTATTTTAGGGGCCGTAACCCCTATTAAGGGTCATCAGACGACTTCGATCCTATGGAGATTTTAGTAGAGCTAAATGAACTGAACATTTAAGCAAGCAACAGCTTTTCTCTATCTGCTATAGTTTTCTTTCTATAGGCCAAAAACATGAAATCAAAGTACTGAAAGTACTGGTAGCCGGGGTAATCTACAAATTTTGAATTGTGGAGGTGTTACAAAAAATAAAAATAAAAAGCTTCTTTTTTTGTGTACAAGGGATTTTCACAAGGATTCCAATGAAAAAAAGATTTTGAAAATCGAACCAAAATTCAAAAAAAGTTGGTTTTATGGGCTTGGCCTGTGTTTGGTCACCTGTAGCAATGTAACGGTGAAATATATATGAAAACCACTGACATATTAAGTTGATAGAATATAATGAGGAATTCAATAGAAAAAAATGTAAATTGAAAGAATAAAAAAATTCTACAGCCGTTTTGTCAGCCCCGTTTGGACACAAACTCCAAATACAACACCGTTCTTCCTTCAGTGGATATAATCATCAAATTAAAGTTTCATAACAATTGGCTGGCCAACTACAACTTAATTTCTTGTGTAAAACTATATTTGCCTCAACAAACTCTAAAACATGGCGTTTTTGCCCCTTCAATCCTTAATTTCCCAAAAACGTTAAATCTATTGCAAATCTGATTTTAAAAAGTAGGCAAGGATTGTCCACAAGGATTCCAATGAAAAAAAAAGAGTTTGCAAATCGGATTTCAAATAAAAAAGTCGATTTAAGGCGGAAGTCCCCTTTTTGACCCCCTGTTGCAATGTAATTATCCCATTAGGCCAAATAAAAAAAAAAACACGCGTGTTTCTATTATTTTTTTTTGTGTTGAACTATTGGTTCAACTGAATTGATAAATTAATTTTAATTTAAACATATTTATTTATCCTGGATTTGGAAACAAGCTTAATGCTTATGTAAATCCCTCTCCAGCTAGCAGTTTGAGAGTGTGGCCTTTGCAGCGGCCCCCATTGAGCCTACTCTTATCGAACTCTACAAAGGGGTCTTTAACGTGCATGGGGTATTGCTCTCCACATACATGGGACAACCTTTTTTTCGTCCCTCCCGAAGGACTAGCAACGTTCCTTGAGACCATCCTCGCAAATGGTGTCAAGAGGGAGTCGGAAAATTGGTTCATGAAACTTTCACCCCGGACGAGGATAGAACCACGGACCTTGGTGTAAGTAGCCCGACGCGTTAACCACTACACCACCGGCTCTCTGTAGCAAATATGCTGTACAGAATTGATAAATTCTGTACAGCATATTTGCTACAGCTTATCTATATATTTTACAGGCCAACGGACAATCTCCTCTGTAAAGTTTACCCCTTTTTTTCATTGATGAATAAAGCTAAACAATTAAAAAAGCATAAGATTTCTCTCATTCTATAAGAAAACCTTACAAATTAACAAGATTGCTACATGTTACCAATGCCCCCCTCCTCCACATTACAAATTTTACTTTGACAATAATCTCATTATTTATGTAAAATTTTGTTCAACTCGAAACTCAAAATAGTATTATTATACATACATCTGAGATGAATATACAAATCTGTACTGTAACTTCAGTAGAATTTATCAATTTAAAATGACAAACAATCCAAAATTTCATCGAAATCTGTTAAACAGAAGTCACACTTACATTTTTTGTAAAATTGCTTTTGTTCTACAATTTTCAGAAAAAGATCGTTTTTGAAGTGCATTTTGAAAATAAATATATTCATTGGTTCTAAAGATCGAAAATTTGGTTGATTAAAAATTTTCAATGAAAAATTACTTCGTCTAGAAACAATTTTATAGAAAATTTATTCTTAAGGCCTTATTTTCAAAATCAATTATGGTAAATATGAATAAATTCTTTATCAAAGAACCGTTTACAGAACCATTTTCTCTGATCAAATAAAAAAATTATGAGGATTTGAACTTTGGGTAAATTATCCTGTCCATCGATGTTTGTTTATTGCACTTTGCCATAATGAGATGCAAATTAGTGAATATGACTACGCTAATGAGATCAGCGAACATTCCTATGAACAAAATATCAATCCGCATTTGTATTCTTTATAAATCATTTAATACTATCGCATCAGATACAAAATTTGAAAACTAAATAAATAAATTTTATAACATAATTGCGAGTTAAGCGACGAAAAAACAGATCTGGAAAAGGACTATATAGGTTTTTGGTGAACCGCCGGAAAAACCATCACCAAAAGGCTATCGTAGCTAAAGCCGTGGCTAATCGCTATAGCGATTACCCCGGCTAAAAACAACATTTTAGGGGCCGTAACCCCTATAAGGGGTCATCTGACAACTTCGACTCTATGGAGACTTTTGTACAGCTAAATTAGCTGAACATTTAAGCAAGCAACAGCTTCTCTCTATCTGCAATAGTTTTCATTCCATAGGCCAAAAACATGAAAAAACATTATTTCAGGGGCCGTAGCCCCTATAAGGGGTCATCTGACAACTTCGACCCTATGGAGACTTTTGTAGAGCTAAACAAGCTGAACATTTAAGCAAGCAACAGCTTTTCTCTATCTGCAATAGTTTTCATTCCATAGGCCAAAAACATGAAAAAACATTATTTCAGGGGCCGTAGCCCCTATAAGGGGTCATCTGACAACTTGGACCAAATGGAGACTTTTGTAGAGCTTTTAATGCTGAAACAGTAGGGTGCCATCAGATTTCATCTATCTCTTATACTTTTTGATTTACAAGCCAAAAACAGTAGTCTGACCCCCCTGGTCTATTTTTAGCAACGGCGGCCATGTTTTTTGACGAATTAAAAATCCCCACATCAGTTCTGTGGGGGATACCCTAAGGTACCAAATTAGGTTTGAATCTGTTCAGCCGTTTCAGAGGAGAAGAAGTTTGAAGAAAAGTTAACGACGACGACGACGACGACGGACGACGACGACGGTCGCCAAGTGATGGCAATAGCTCACATGGCCTTTGAGCTAAAAAAAGAAACCTCGATTTGTGCACCCAAAACACTTAAAATACGAAAAAGTAGAGTTTAAGTGAAATCTCTGAATTGATAAATGTGGAATAAGTGTACACGACACAACCAACAATAAAGAAACGGCAATTTAAAAATCACAATGGAAAACAGCCAGCAGTCTTCAACATGACCAGAGGTCACTGCTCGCCGTCTTGCATTGGCCCAAGACTAAAAAATTCAATACATAGGAACTGAGAATTGGCTCGAAAATGAATCTATGATTGGGCGACACGTGTGTTCTTATGGCACAGCATGCTTTTGATTTAGACCATGCGCCAGTTGCAGAACCGCGAGTTACTGGCCTTGTTGAAGGCTGGTGGTTGTTGTCAATTGTGGTTTTTCTAAAATGCCTCTTGTCATGTAGGCTGTGTCGCATACACTTATTCCACATCTCGTTACCTTATGGTTGCAACGACAATATTGGAAGTATAGGAAACTTATCAAGTCCAAGATGCAATGATGTGAATGTAATGAATCTTTTTGAGCATCAGGAAAGACGTAAACGCAATCATGGACATCGGAAGTACAATTCACAAAAGGCGTACAAAACGTGTCTATCAAGGACTGCTTTCGTCTATCCAACAACTCGAGATTTATCACATTCTCGAAAATCCAGTGACTGATTTTAAATCCAACCTGTATCGTCTTACAGCTATTGTTCTTGACATTGGATCCAACCGATTATTCAAAACAGTGGATACAACCGATTATTCAAACCAGTCGGTGTTCCACACGAAAGCAACAAGGACAACCGTTCTTTCATTTCTCTTCCGTTTTTGAACAAAGGTTTGGATGCCATGAATTTAGGCTACATATGACACCATAAATCTACTACAGAACATAGCCCTCCTTATTTCAAAGACAAAAGTGTCCCCATCATTTCTTTTTCCTATACTTCCAGTATTGCGCCTAAGGTATTTTACAACGAACTAGTTTGTCGGGATTACCAAATCAAGGACACCAAGGCTAAACCAGTAGACTGTTCTTTTGACAAACCCACTTAAATATAGTCCCTCTAGTCACGTCATTACTGGGGACCTCAACATCGTGAAAATGACCTAATCCGCGATGTTTTTGCCAAGGAACCAAATATCGTGAGCCTAGAACAATCAACTGAAACCATTATTTCAAAACAATTATGGATTCAATTGAAGATTATGACAGGAAATGGACCAGAAAAAAACAAGAAAAAGAATTATGTTCCTTCTGAGTGGATAAAGTCTGTGATGTCGTTGATTTTGAAATGAATTAACTCTTCAAAAGGCTTGAAAACGTCGAACTCAAAAGTTTAATCAAGCAACAATTTTTCTCTGCCTGCAATAGCTCGCAATCCATAGAGCTAAAAAGGACCGAAACATTCTAATTTTACCCATGAACGTGTGTAACTCCTATAAGGAATCAATTGACTTGGACCCAACTTAATTCTAAGGATATATCCTTCAGATTAATTTTTCCTGTCTGTTAAAGTTTTTGAGTTATAAAAGCCATTGATTTTACCCTATTTTAATTCTAAGAAACAGCGGTCATGGTTTTTTATCGAATCAATTTTAGGTTAAGATCGTTTGTTGCAAACATTTCATGTACATGTATCAATCATACAAAGTTTCAATCAAATTATAGCTGAGTGTTCTCTTGGAGAAGATTTTTGTTTTCAGACGACGACGGGCGACTGAAGAGGAGTTCAAGACGGACGACGGAGGAAGATGGACGTAAAATGATGGCATAAGCTCACTTTTGATCAGAGAAAACCAACAGACACTGAAAACACAGTACCTACAATTTGTTTTAGAAAATGATAGTTCCCGCAAAGTAATTCCCGTTATCAGTTATATGCTAGATGATTTATGTTAGACACCGATTTATTTCTTATAGAATTCATTCGTTCTTATTCGGTGTAAAACAATAGAAAAAGAATAGTTCAAAAGAAGCATTTAAATATATATTGAAAATTGTTAAAATTAACATGACAATGCTATTTTTGTCTCATTACGTATATAACATACATGATTGATTTTTTTCTTTGCAAGAAGTTATGATTTTGGTTGTATATTGTAATCCTTTGATAAACTGAGTACGAACAAAACGAAAGCAGGTGAGTAATGAGGGTTTTCTTATGGAATCCCAATTTAATGATATCGCTGACATATTCGGGATTACGTAGTATTCCTAAAATTTTTAACCCGTTTTACCTGAATATCAAAAACGCATTTTACTAATTCAGTATCTATTTTTTTTTATTTAACACAGAAGAATGTAAAATTGTTTAATTGTGACATTATTTTTTGTTTTGTCTGGGACCTTTTAATTTTATAGGGATTTTTATCCATCCTGCCTTTTTTATTTTCTAAACTGATTGGAAGTTTGTATATCTTTTAGGAATGACGCATGCATTTTTTTTTTTCAAAATGTACTATAACTTTTTTAGCTAAAAAAAATCATTTAAAATTCAAAGCACTTTCCTGCATTTTATTTTCCTAATTTTTGTATGGCACGCAACAGTCCGACAAAAACCCCATAAACTGAGTTTATCGACCGTAAACTGTAGTTAGCGGTCGATAAACTGGGTTTATCACTCGCTAACTATAGTTTGCTGATGTTAATGATAATTTCAGTTGTTTGAAATTGATCATTAGCGGTCGATAATGGGGTTTTCAAATGCTAATTAGGGTTTCTCGGTGATAAACTGAATTTATCGATGATCAACCGAGTTTATCGGCGATAAACTGAGTTTATCAACCGCAATTTATAGTTTACGGTTGATAAATGATGTTTTGCGTTGATAAAGTAGAATTTGCGCCGCGCAAACCAAAGTTACCGCTGATAAACTTGGTTTCACGAACGCAAGCTATAGTTACCGAACGAAAAAAGCCAGTTTATTAAATACAAACTATAGTTTACGGTCGATAAATGTAGTTTATCAGGTTTTTGTTATTATTGCGTGCCATACATGCTAGGGATCAATGGTATTTCAACACTAGATGTGTCTTGGGTAGTGCTTCACTACCCACTAGAAATTAGGTCACGATGACCTTCGTAATACGCATGAACGACTAATTGCTTGGTTAAGGTCCAGATATTACATGTTGGGGGGCCATGGTAAATAAACACAAGATGTGTTTGGGTAGTGTTACACCAACCTTTGAAGACCTATATTTTTTTAATGAACAACTTAGTTTTATGTCAATATCCCAGGAAATACATGTAGGGGGTCTGTGATATTGCAAGAAGGGGAGGGCCGTATTGTGGCTCATAGACATATTTTCTAGTTTTTGATATGTTTGGTCTGTTTTTCAAATGCTACTGATGAGAGGTTACTCCTTGAAATGTCGATATAAAGGATATCCAAATTAACCGTTTATACCCGCGGTTTGGTATTTGTAATTTTGAAACCACTGGGCGATAGCCGCTGCTGGTTGACCAGAGGTCCCCGAGGATAATCAAAAGTCTGGTCGTCAGACTTGTCTCACACGATTTACCATAAAATTTCTAATATATTTGTTGCTGAAATTTAATTTCCGATTTTTAAATTCAAAATTGTTTAAAACACCAGGTTTCTTTCCTTGTAATGCACATGTGCACATGGTCGATATCTTTTGTGCTGGATTTGGCTTCTTGTTCGAACGTTTTGGTTTTGAGTACTTTTCGTTTTCAACAGTTTTGGAATTTGACCTTCCAATGTTTTGATTCAAATGCTACTGATGAGAGGAAACTCCTTGAAATATCGATATATATAGCATATCAAAATTAACCGTTTATACCCGCATTTTGGTATTTAAAATTTTGTACTGAGATGATCACCTGAATACCCTATAACCACCGAGTTGGTGTTTTGTGTTACTACCAGACCCTAAGATCGCAATGGCAGTGGAAGGTTTGAGGCTATAAAACCTGGTTTAAGCCACCATTTCTTTTGGAGTGCATGAACCATGTCAGGACCATTGCGACCTTCAATTTTCCGTTATGACTTCCATGTCTTGTCTTCCTTCTTGGATATTTACGAATGATCCTCTAAGTTTGGTTCTTTTGTAATAACCTTAATTTACTCGTCTTGCCTTTATGTATAGAGAATAATCTTTGCTGTCTAGGTTTTTAATATTAAGGAAGTTATTTTCCTTCTTTTCAGTCATCTAAAAAGACATGAAGTTGAAACACATGTTTTTTTTTTTTATTTCAATCCACATGATAAAATCAACATGTTTATAGATGGCAAAATAGTTTGGCTTTAAATTGTTCACTCATATGTCGAAGATGTCCTTTAGAGATAACAGTTACACAACAATAATTTTAAATAATTTAATGATATCAATTATATATCTTCCCTGTTGTGACGAATAAGTATTAATTGGAATATAAGACAAAATTTATCAACAAAAATATCAGTATGTTAAAAAAATTAAAAATCCAAACTAAAGCAAATCATTTTATATTGATAATAAAATGTGGGTGTAGGTAATCATCGAGTTCGAGTTTGAAGTCAGAGTTAGAGTTCGAGTTAGAGTTAGAGTTACATATATATGTATTACCGGTATTCGAGTTTGAGTTAAAATTTTCAGCTAACTCGAAACAGTGATTTTTATGGCAATAATCGAGTTACTTCTCGAGTTCGAGTTAGAGTTCGAGTTACAGATCGAGTTAGAGTTCGATTTACAAAACGAGTTGTATATTTATTTTTTGCACACTTTCTTTATCATTTTTTATATTTGCAACTCTGCTGCATGTAACCAGCAATCTACTTTGAGATACTAACTTAGTAAGGTAATGATTCATATTAATTTTTATTTTATAATTTATTTAATTTATTTTAATATAATAATCTCTTTATTTTCTATAATAATGCGGTTACAGAAAAACCCGACTACAATGGAAATATATTTACATTGGATGATAGGGAGCAACCATTTGATTTGAGGGGGGGGGGGCGGCTAAGATGAATTTGAAATAAAAGGCAGGATGCCAAAAAAAGCAGGAAATTGAAAGGCTGGACGGTGCTCTGAATAAAAAAGGCAGGGAAATGTTTCTGCTTGAAACTTAAAGGATTATGTTAGGTTTAAAAATAGAAATAAAAATAAAAATGCGCGTAAAACAATTCCAGGCTTCGATTTTTCAAAAATAAAAAGGCGGGATGAAGAAAATATCCATAGCCCCCTAAAAATCTAATGTACTTACCTTACTGTTCGATTGTTGTTGTCTTCGATAGAAAACTAGTAAATCTGTGCGCTATTGCTCACAAGCGATAAGCCCGCTCCAAAAATAATGCCATGCGTTAAAAAGTATTCGGTAATGTATAGTAGGAGGTATACATAGTATAAAGTTATATAAAAAAAACCAGACATTTACGTCATACAGTTGCTTCTTGTCCACAGTTTTTTAGACATTACGTAAATATGTACATTTATTGGTTTTTAATCATATCTACACATATATTTATAAATGAGTAAATTGCAAAGTGACAACTTTAAACAGTTCAAAAGAAGCAGAGGTACCAATGGGGTATCCGAATGTCAAAAATCCGAAAGGGCAGAGACAAAACCAGTAAACACCAACAAGTGTTATGTTTGACAACATTCATGTAATTGCGCTAAAGCAAATATCCAACACGAACTGTAACTCTAACTCTAACTCGAACTCGAGTAGTAACTCGATTATTACCATAAAAATCACTGTTTTGAGTTAGTTCAAATTTCAACTCGAACTCGAAAAATAACTCGAACTTTAACTCGAACTCGAGTCGTAACTCGAACTTTTACTCGAACTCTAACTCTGACTCGAACTCTAACTCGATGATTACCTACACCCATAAATTGTGTCCTGTAGGTGATAAATGGAAGGAAATTAAAAAAAACAACATTCTTTCAAATTCCGGTTTCCTCTGGGTACTCTGACTTCCACCACCGTTACAATTGCCGTCCAATATTGGCTATAAACCAAAATCACACATTGAAAATAAAATTAAAAAGCTTACTTAGCTCTTTGCTACATTGACTGTAATCTAATCATCAGGGTATTCATAAATAGGCATATACTTGCATGTAAATCTAACCTTGTAGCTTGTCCAATGTCGGACCTGAACCTACGACAAGAAAGAAACTTTTAACGAGTCCAAATATTAACAACACGATTTTTAAAGACAAATATAAAATGCCAAAGACTTGCCATACATAATATTGTCAACAATGAAGTCATTATTCAACACTAAGGCAGATCAACTTAACGAAGTAGATTGATCGTTTGCTGTTTGTTCAGTCGATAGTATTTCAGTCATAATCAGGACGAGAACACATTGAAACAAACACAATTGGTGCTTTTTTGCTTCGTTACTATTATCCCTGTTGTTATTGCGTTTTTGATCTACCTTGTCTGGAATCTTTTTTTAATTTAACAGGATATTTTAGCCATTGTACTTTATTTTAGAATACTCAGCTAATTCATGTTTCATACTGGTCCTATTTTTTTTATTGAACACCATTTTACGAATGAGCTTTAATAAATTGTAACCTCTTTAAAAGGGGGTATCTACATCTATCACAACCCTCCACTCTAACGTTCATTTAGACCACTCTTACAAAGCCAGACTTAAATAATTCTATAACTTGCATAACTTTTCAAATCCCCTAAAAGGCTCCAAAATGAAAAAAAGTGTAACAGATTAATCAGGGACACTTCTGTAAAATCTACTTTAAGGGGACGACCATTTGATTCTGAGGGGAGGACTGAGAGTTTCGGTCGACACATATTATTATTTTTAAAATTTTGCGGGCCAGAATATTTATTTTTCGCCGCTACGCGACAGGAATTTTCTGCATATAATAGCTTAATTGAGCAAGGATCTTGGGACAGATTATTTATTTTCTTGCAAACAGAAGCCAGATTATCTATTTTTCCAGGCCAGAATATTTATTTACAAAAACTGCCAGGCCCTCCTCGAATTCAAATGGTCGTACCCTAAGCGAACGGAGATATTCTATTCAAACCTCTGAGGATGTTAACTGGCGTACTAACAATTCAACTGATTTGATTATTCGACCGAAGCCTGCATCATCAATATGATGGGTGAACTGGAAGGTTTTGATCTAAAAGAAAATCGGAATATCTGTATCGCTTTCGTCGTTTAAAAAGATCACAGTCTTTTGTATCAACTTTTTGATAAACATAACCATAACATTAAGGGGGTATATGCTACATGCATTAATTTTTTCCCGTCATTGAATTTTCTTAAAATTTGTCAATGTATGTGCCATGAAGTGCACACTTTGAAAATTAAAATTGAAAAGGGCATGCTTTTTGTGTTTTTGCGTTTCTGGTCTACCTTGTCTGTAATCTATTTTTTTATACAGTTCTCTCTTTTGCTTTGACTACTATCATCAATTGACTTTTAGTTGTGAGGTGGTCTCAAATGGCATAAATTAGGACGCCTCAAACTTTGCAAGGTAAGAAAAACATCATTATGAAATTATTGTTTAATAATTCTTATCAGACATGTCAGAGATGCGTTCATTCGTATACTCATTTCTGATTGGCCGAAACGTCATTGCCAGATCCGTTCATACTTTCATGAACGTTTCCAATGTATTACAAATATGGTGGCGATGTCGTCGTCCTAAATAACGAATTGTTTCCGAATTTATTTATTATTTATTATATATTGCTTCACTCACAAACTGTATCATGAATGGCCTTCGGCCATTCATTCAGTTTGTGAGCTCCAAGGTCCGTTCATACATGCATGAACGACCGAAAATAGGTGTTCAATCCTATATAATTTAGTTGCACAGTTCGGGGGCCTGTTGATAAGGCTATATTGCAGTTCATATTTAGATCTACATCTCGAAATTGACTCTCAAGGAAGACTTTCAACAAGGCTCTATGACAAACGTGATGACTTCAACTTTTCAATCGTCAACTTCCCCTTCTTGTGTAGCAACATTCCGTTCGCTCCACTTATGGAGTTTACGTATCTCAATTGATTCGTTACTCCAGAGCGTGCGGGACTTACATCGATTTCCTTAGCAGAGCGACACGTCTGACACAAAAATTGCTCACACAGGGTTATGTTGCTCCTAGATTGCTGTCTTCATTCAAGAAATTTTACGGAAGACATCATGCACTTTTAGACAAATATGGGATTTCGATCTCTCAGATGAGTGCAGATGTTGGTTTGTCATAGGGTGTCGATTTGTCTTCCTTTACCGGATTTGACACGCTGAATGGACTATTGGCAACGCGACGGCGGGTGTGCTATAGCAAGCAGGAACTGCTTACTCTTCCGGAGCACCTGAGTTCACTCTTGTTTCGACTGGAGTTCGCGTTGTTGATTGATATTCAGTTGTTTTGTGTTTCCATGTTTTACATGTTGTCTGTGTTTGTCCTGTTCTTGTTGGTGTTTACTGGTTTTGTCTCTGCTCTTTCGGACTTTTGACATTCGAATACCCCATTGGTACCTCTGCTTCTTTTTCAATTTGGTCCGGTCATTTTATCGTTGGACGTGCTTTAAAAAGATACAAGGGGGTGTCTTGAGGGAAAACATTGCATTTTCTATGTTGTTTTTCAAATAAGGTCGTGTTTTCTTCTTTTATCCACTTTTTTAAGTGCAGTTCTCTGTAAGAATCAGGCAAAATTAAAAAAACTTTGAATCATGATTTTAAAAACACACGGTTTTGACAATAAATTGTCATTCAAAATAGCCTTCGAATGAAGAAACAAACATTAGTTGTTGTCTCGAGTGTCGGAGGATGGAGAAAAAAATCTGTTAAAATGATAGGAATTTAGTGTGACTTGACAGTTTTCTCCCATAGATTCAAATTTTATATGCATTTCAACCAAAATATATCTCAAATTACTGACTTTTAAACAAGAGGCTCCCAGGAGCCTAAATCGCTCACCTGGTCTTGATGTCAACCCTAAATTTTGTAGAGCTAAATGAGCTGAACATTTAAGCAAGCAACAGCTTCTCTCTTTCTGCAATACTTTTCATTCCATAGGCCAAGAACATGAAAAAACATTATTTCAGGAGCCGTAACCCCTATAAGGGGTCATATGACAACTTCGACCCTATGGAGACTTTTGAAGAGCTAAATGAGCTGAACATTTAAGCAAGCAACAGCTTTTCTCTATCTGCAATCGTTTTCATACTATAGGGCAAAAACATGAAAAAAACGCTATTTTTCACCTTTAAGGGGCTGTAACTCCTATAAGGGGTCATCTGACAACTTGAACCAAATGGAGACTTTTGTAGAACTTTTGATGCTGAAGCAGTAATGTGGCATCAGATTTCATCTATCTCTTATACTTTTTTATTTACAAGCCAAAAACAGTAGTCTGACCCCTGGTCTATTTTTAGCAACGGCGGCCATGTTTTTTGACGGATCAAAACGCAAGTTTTGTGCAGGATACCCTAAAGTACCACCAGACCAAATTAGGTTGGAATCTGTTCAGTAGTTTCAGAGGAGTAGAAGTTTGAAAAAGTTTACAGACGACGACGACAACAGACGACGACGACGACGGACGCCAAGTGATGGCAATAGCTCACCAGGTGAGCTAAAAAAGTGCCAATGCATTTTTGCTACATTCTAAGCATTTTGGACAGTATTTTGAAGTCAAACTCGTGTGTTTTTTTATCATGATTCACCCATTGCCTGATTCTTACAGAGAATGGCATTTAAATGTTGCTTTAACAAAATTTAACTTGCTTAAAAATATTTTCGATGCAAAAATAAGGAACACACAATTTGCATATGTGTAGATTAAGAACTAGCATTATCGTTAAGAGGCTGTCTAGTTCCTTTGTTACAATTAGTATAAGACGATTGCGACTTTCGTTCGCGTTCAAGAAGCTTTTCGGATCGACTAAATGGCTTGTTTTTCTGCTACATATATGTGTTAGCGGCAATAAGCAAAATCAGGCATTAAGCCTATTTCCTACGCAAAAAGCTTATGCCAAGTCATTTACTAATTGCCTTTTTAAGGCATTAGGCTTATCTCCTGAATTAATAATGCCCAAATTCTGTGTATATCCTTCGCAATAACAAAATAAAGGAAGACCTTATTTTGAACACTTTAACCCATAGAGAACATCAAATCAGTCTTTTACCGACTATTGAGTTTAGAGTTAATATTTTTGCACTTTTTAGAGATCACTATCTTTATTATAGACTGGTTTAATGGCACCTTATCAAAGATCATTATGAGCTATTGTTACCACTCTGCGTCTGCCATCCGTCTGTTAAAACTTTTAATACATATCTGCTTCAAAAATGTACTAATAAACCACCAAATCAAGTGATACAAAACTTCGTTTAATTTTCGGTAAAGGAGTATTGTTATATTTTTTTTTGGATATTGATTCGACGAAATCATGGCTGCTGTTGCTAAAATTTAATAATGAGCTAAGTGTAAAATATAGTTTGAAGGCTTATAACTTAAAGATAGCTTCGTTGCCTTTTTTAGGTTACGTATTGCGTTTTTATGTTTTTGTCTTTTAAAATGAAAACTTTGCAGATTGAGAAAAAGAATTTCTTTTTCAAGTATTCAGCTTTATGACCTCATAAAAAACCAATGGAATGAAGCTGCCAAATGACTCCATTTAGGGGTTATTATTATATAGTGTTGTTTAATAGTATTCTTTTTTTAGTATTGCATACTGAATGTTGTAGCTTCAAATTCGACAAAATTCGACAGAAGATCTTTTCATATTTAGATTTAAAGTATCAATGAAGACCTCAAATAAACAGGGAGATTAACATTACAATAGGAACTCAGGAGCCTATATGAATCTCTTACTTGGCCCTTTAGCCATACCGTATCTTTTATAAGTGGTTATCTGACAACGACCCAATGAAAACGTTATAAGCGCTTAATGCAAAGTGGGAAATTATGCATCAAAATATATGCTTAACGTGATGGCTGTAAACTTTCTTAAAGAAGTACCCCTAGAATCATCTTATGAAGTAAGCTGTCAGTCACAGCGAGTGTTTCCATGAGAGTTCCTCTGTGTATCTTTTATAAGTGGTTATCTGACAACGACCCAATGAAAACGTTATAAGCGCTTAATGCAAAATGGGAAATTATGCATCAAAATATATGCTCAACGTGATGGCTGTAAACTTTCTTAAAGAAGTACCCCTAGAATCATCTTATGAAGTAAGCTGTCAGTCACAGCGAGTGTTTCCATGAGAGTTCCTCTGTGTATCTTTTTTGTTATTTTGTCTCAGTTTTTCTCTTTTTGAATTGAACTTTTTTCGATTGGATTTTTACTGTGTGTTATTTTGTGCTTTGTTAATGATTATCAAAAGGCGAAGGTTGGTTGAGAATAAGACTAGTTTAACCCCGTCTCTTCTAAGCCAGATTTTCAGTCTCGGACCAACCCATGACGGCGAGCAGCAACCGCTGGTCACATTGAAGACTGCTAGCTGTCTTCTTTTGCGGATTTATTTATATTTCCGTTTGTTTAGGTAGGCTGTGTCACGAACACTTATTCCACATCTCTCCATAGCCTATTTGCAACCTACCCAGCACACAAAATTTATAACACAGACCCGTATTTTGTCATGCAAACAGGGCAAATGCATGTACGAACACAAACCAGAGAAAAAATTAACCTAAGTCGGAAGACAGGCCAATGTACACTCAACATGAAGTAGACACGAAATGATGATGAGTGGAGGAAATGGGAACACAAGGCCCATTTGGACGGAGAAGTTTGATAGATACCGGAAAAAGGAGTGATGTGTAGGAGCAGAAATAGGTATCATACGGATCCTATTCTTATCGACACCTATACATCAGGCTTCCTCAACGTGTAAGGAACGTGCGTGACATATGTCCCAAGTCCGTGCACACCTACTGTTTTTGGTCAGATTTTCCGAAGTAAAGTCTGACGACCGGCCTTCATTTTGACATGATTGTCCCCATTGTACCACCTTGGGCACACATCCCAGTCGCTTTGCGGGTAAAGCGCCCTGTCCCAATGTCAGGTTTCTGAATGCTCTTTAGAAGACTTTTACTGCTGCTAGCCCTCACAGGTTGAACAAAGTAGACTACAACAGAAAAACCTTACTGAAAAAGAATCTAACTGAAAACATATTTGATCACCTACAGTATATACACTATTATAAATATCAAATCACTTGATTCATATTTTTAATATCTTTTAAATCCTTATATTGTTGCACACAAATTTGTCTCAGAGTTAATCTGTGTTTATCTGCCGTGACATATCCGTTGCATGACCACTAAAAGAAAGATATATACCTAAATAGATAACATTATAGTAATAACAATTATTGTTTTATTTTTAAAGACTTCTTTTGAATACATAGATACAAGTTCTTCACAATTTGTGGGGTACATTCCTTCGTACTTTGAGATGCAATTTCTGATTATAATAACAATTGATGCAAATTACGATTTAGTTGACCTTTTTTGTAGATTTAAAGAAAACATATTTTAACGTTCGTTAACATCATGCAATTTTGACATACTATGACACAGAAGCTATAAAAAGAAAGTACGATTAAAGTGCATAGGAAGCTGTTAAATTTAAAGGTTTAATATCAGATGTTATTGAACAATCGGAAGCAGCTGAAAATTTTGAGAAAAAGCAAACTGAGAAAAAGCATAATGTTTATGAAATGGGCAATCGAATGTAAAAATTCTGGGAATACAAAGATCTACAAAGACAAAAATGGAAAACATAAAATCATCACATCAAACCTTATAACAAAAAAAAAACATATTACACCACACCGCAATCTACAACGTGAACTCAATGTCGATATGGATCAAAATCGGGTGCTCCGGAAGAATAAACCAGTTCCTGCTTGCTATTAAGCTTTGTACTGAGATAGGATTCGACAGTCAGAGGCAGACGGTTGTAATTGAAAATATTGGAAAGGCATAAACAGTTTCCAACCATAAGATCTAAGTAAATACCAATTTTTCCAACCAGGAAAAATTTGGTATGTGAAAAGATATACTCACTAAATTGTGAGATAATAGCGAGCATCGCAGATGCGAGCTCTACGGCATTAAGCATGTTTTGAGATGTGCCAGAAATATACTGACGATAAAACCGGAACAGGTTTACTTTTACGGAGTGACAAAAATAACAGGCACGGAGCAAGTAAAACAATCAAACCTCTGGGCTTATAAAAAATACATGATAATCTGTTATGCAAAAAAAAAAAATAAAAACCGAAATTCAAAAACAGTCATTCATCCACTTGTTTATTTTTACACACAGATTTTTATTTAAACACCATTCGGTCTTTTCCGCTAAAAAACGATTTTACGGAAATTACCGAGCTAGCTTTTGGCAACTAGTCATACCAAATGCATGATACTGACCAAGCTTTGTTAAATTCTAAGTAAGATAAAATAAGAAAAGAAATACATAAATTTACTGAATAAAACCTACTCATAATAATGAATAAAAGGTTCTTACCTGAAAATGAAAGAAGAGTCACATCCTGTGGGGTTTCACTCACTTTCCTCAGTCCCGCATGATATTTTTACTTTACCGTCCGTTTTTTTTCCGCCAGGTTTCTTAATGTACCTTCTGTTACCAATGCTTCAAATAAAACACTGGTACTCAGAAAATCTCACAAAACCTGACAGAATCTGAATGTTGTTTTGGTCTGCTGAAGAAGCGCGAAATACTCTGACACGGAAATGACGTCACGTAATCCATAAAATGGACAATTTCGTCCCCGCTTAATGTCGTCCCAGAATGTTATAGGATTTATTATTTGCACAAATAATTGAACTTTTAATAAGTAGTTAATTATTGGTCCCAGATATTTTAACAACAACTTTCTCAAGTGCATATGATTTGGGTTGGGTAGGGTCAGACTTTGCTACTCTTTAATTCCTTTTTTAAAAGTTCCCTCTTTACGTTAAACTAAGCCGTTCGAGCACATGGACTTATTTTTAAAAAAGGTATATAGATTTTCGATGCTCGCTAAAAAGGCAGGGCCTTAATCATATTAGTGTGTTGTATTTTTTTTTTAATTCCATTTTAATAAACATACAACGGAATCCATAAAAGACTAATCAGAAAGTTTATATATGTAATATTTAACTACCACAGTATGGATTTTACAACATGTATTATTATACTTCATAAGATTATTTCCTAACAAATTTTAATTAAACAATTCAATCTATCATATAACTTATTTTAAAAACAAAACCCAGCGGGTGATAATTTTTTATCTATCACCCTCGCGGGTGATATTGTTTTATCTTCACCCTCTCGTGCGCCGAGCTCGTGCATAGCCTCAATTTGACATTCTTAATCAGTTGTAAAATTGATAGTAATTAGATTCAACACTATTTCGTGCAAAGTGCTTTTTTTAACTAACACTCATTTATGCTTTACAAACAAAAAGGTGTTGTCTAAAGTTATTCCAAAGGGCAACATTTTATTTCAGTTTAACCCGGGAAAACAAATCAAAAGATTTGAAAATCCGTGCATAAAAGTACTTAAATGATTTAGTATAATAAATTAAATAACATATATCTGAGAGGGTGATAGAGTAGATTGCTACCCTTCGAAAAGACATTGTCAACCTCGGCTGCGCCTCAGTTGACAATCCTTTTCTCAAGGTATCAATCTACTCTATCACCCTCTCAGCTATATGTTATTTATAAAGTATATAAAGCAGGGTTTTAGATAATCCTATGTCAGAGAGAAGAAAAATCTTTGAGTTTTAAAAAATTAGATGTGTTGACAGAATGTTTTTTTTTCGGAAATAATCAATAAAGGGCTGTCATGTAATGGGAAAAAAGTTAATATCGCTACCCAGAAGGAGGAACAATATTGTTTGTATCCATTTTTCATCGTAGAATTTTAGAAAGGAGGAATCAGTTAAGAAGTATATAGGATTGAATCGGCTCAGGCATTTCTCAGGCCGAGCAGCCCTCTGTGACGTCATATCCACTTCCGCTCCTCCATCTTCAATCTTCCGCGCATGAATATCCTTTTCCGGTCGGCTATCTTGGATCTCGGCGGCCATCTTGGATCTCGGCGGCAATCTTGCTTCCGGTAATTAAGGGGAGATAATTCCGCAAATTAAGGATGTGGTACACAGTTTCGTATAAAATCCAACGGTCTACATATGGCTAAAAAATGAACAGGGGGGCCCCCTTGTTATTTAATGTAGTAATGATTTAAATGTGAATATTTTTTGCATCAATTATAAAATCTGGAATTTATTTTTGAAGATAAAGTAAGTTTTTGTTTGATTTTTATTCAAAAAATAAAATAAGTGAATGTGTACAAAGGGGGATAATCACTGAATTTCCTGTTTACAAAGAGAGGTTAATTTAAGTTTTTTACACGAAGTAAAATGCTGATTTTTAAAAACGGCGATCGTACCCTGAAAGTGGACTTACAAAAGAGAAGACCTTTATCTCTACAAGTTAGCCTTAATTATATAATGTTTTTGTCCATTCTATATTTTTCAGTCCCTCAAATATGCATTGGTTGTTCTTTTTCCCCCATAAAATTGTCATAAAAAGGACAATATTAAATGGATTGTTTATGTTTAATGATTGCTAATTTGTCACAACTGTCTGTATCTTTAGAAAGCTAATAAATTTGGCTTTCTATTGATGTATATATATAATAAATTCAAAATTTGACATCTCACTCAAAGCTTTCCATGTTTGAGGTTCCCACCCCCTTGTGACGTGACGACGGCATAACTATTATCCACATCCTTAATGCACATATACTGAAAGTAAAGAGACTACAAGCATGCTTCGTAATATATTTCATTTTTTTTTTCATAAAAATATTTATTTAGGATGATATCCTGTTTTTGTAATGGGAAACTAGTCTGTATTATTTGTCATATTCAAGAGAACACCGTAGCAACCAAGATGATATTGTAAAGTCATTGCGTCAAATATGACGTCGTTATGTGATTTTGTGACGTTCCATTGTTTTCATTCTATCCGCTCTCTTTTTTGAACCGCTTGCAACATATGGAAGCTGAGAGCATTAGTTTGTTCTGTACAAATATTCCTACAAAGTGTCGCATATTTGATATGAAATGTTTACAAGCATAATCTGCAGTAGATTTGTATGTTCAAGGAAAAGGGACTCTAAATCCTTGTTTTTGATGGAAAGCCTTTCTCATATGCAGATCATGTCACTGTTGTATGGCTGATTTTTATTGGAAAAGGTAGTGTCTATTGCCTTAAAATATGACTTTTATTTAAATATAACCAACTGAAATCTATTAAGACCGTTATTGATAAGAAGTAAAGATATGAAAATCCAGTTTTTGGTACTTTTGTCTTCAGAGTATCCGAATGCATGAAATGGGTTAAAAACTTGTTGTTTTTTTTTTCTTTTTTTTGTTTGATGTGTTTTTGATTTGTGTATGCTTTATATCTGTGACATTGCTCTATTGTAAGCATATGCTCCTTAGTTTTTGTCTATATTACGTCTTTTACGTATTTACAAATGATCATGGTATTTCCTAAAACATATTATTGTATATTCAGTGCTCTTTGTAATGTTTTCACGGTTAAATTAGAGTTAAAAATTGAGAGGTTTGAGCTTGATGATCGAATAGGTGAAATTGCACCGACTCACCGGACAATTTTAGAATTAGCCCTTTAAACTCATTTTGAATATTTGTTGTCCTTAACTTATTTTAAGTTATAAATGAAGATATAAATTAAACTTTTGAAAACAAAATAACAGAATAACGACATTTTTAGATCAACAAGGGAGAAAAAAACTAAAATTTGAAGCTAAAACTCACAGGTGAAGGAAAACTTCATATAGTTGTAATAGTGAAAAATTGTTTTAAAATTTACTTTCGGACTTTTCGGACATTTTTTAGTTTATTTGTTTTTTATTTTAAAATCTTTTTAGTTTTGGACATTAATTTATTGTGTTAAAGTTATACAACATTTCTTTATATATAAATATTTTTGAAGTTGTTTATGTAACATAATTTAGATTTACTAATTTTTGGTTCTCATGCTTAATTTTAATCCATTTATTTATTTGTCAATTAGAGCATTTCAATAGACCTATCCTGTTTTATCATTTTATCTATAAGTAGTAATTGTTGTATTTTGTTATTTGGTTAATTCCATCAAAGTGCTAACTTTTTAATCTGTTTGATGTTGTTTTTACAAATTTCGAGATATATGTCATTTTTGAATTAAGGTAATCCGTTTGTGTCATAAGTACTCTTGTTTTTAATTTTGTTTGTCATATTGGACTTCAGTATTGAACTGTAAGCACCGTCCATGTAAAATTGTATCCAAGAATAAATCATATTTCGCAGTAACAAGTGTTTGTATTTGTTGTAAGAGGTATTTGCCAGATTCCAAGGTTCACATTTATTCAGTTGTTAGTTTATCCGCTGGTGTTGCTCAAGGAGAACACGCAGCATCCTTCGTCACAGGACCGAGTCAGAAGTCGCTGTGATATTATTTATCACCATTTATTCGTTTTGCCGTCCTCCTTTGTCATAACATGAATAAAACTCCTTCAAATAACTTATTTGTTCTATATTTTGATCGTTAATACTATTTAAAGTAACTCTGTGCCTTTTTGTTAGCTCACCTGGACCGAAGGTCTAGGTCCAGGTGAGCTATTACCATCACTTGGCGTCCGTCGTCGTCGTCTGTCGTCGTCGTCTGTCGTCGTCTGTCGTCGTCGTCGTCTGTTAACAATTTTTCAAAAATCTTCTCCTCTGAAACTACTGAACAGAATTTAATGAAACTTGGTATGAATGATCCTTAGGGTGTCCTGCACCAAACTTGTGTTTTGATTTTTAATCCGTTAAAAAACATGGCCGCCGTTACTAAAAATAGACTAGGGGGGTCAGACTACTGTTTTTGGCTTATAAATCAAAAAGTATAAGAGATAGAGGAAATCTGAGGCCACGCTACTGATTCAGCATCAAAAGCTCTACAAAAGTCTCCATATGGTCGAAGTTGTCAGATGACCCCTTATAGGGGTAACGGCCCCTTAAAGGTGAAAAATAGCATTTTTTCATGTTTTTGGCCTACAGAATGAAAACTATTGCAGATAGAGATTAGCTGTTGCTTGCTTAAATGTTCAGCTCATTTAACTCTACAAAAGTCTCCATAGGGTCGAAGTTGTCAGATGACCCCTTATAGGGGTTACAGCCCCTTAAAGGTGAAAAATAGCCATTTTTCATGTTTTTGGCCTACAGAATGAAAACTATTGCAGATAGAGATTAGCTGTTGCTTGCTTAAATGTTTAGCTCATTTAGCTCTACGAAAGTCTCCATAGGATCGAAGTTGTCAGATAACCCCTTATAGGGGTTATGGCCCCTGAAAAATGGCATTTTTTCAGGTTTTTGGCCTACAGAATGAAAACTATTGCACATAGAGATTAGCTGTTGCTTGCTTAAATGTTCAGCTCATTGAGCTCTACAAAATTCTCCATAGAGTCGAAGTTGTCAGATGACCCCTTATAGGGGTTACAGCCCCTGAAAAATAGCGATTTTTCATGTTTTTGTCCTACAGAATGAAAACTATTGCAGATAGAGATTAGCTGTTGCTTGCTTAAATGTTCAGCTCATTTAGCTCTACAAAATTTTCCATAGAGTCGAAGTTGTCAGATGACTCCTTATAGGGGTTACGGCCCCTGAAAAATAGCAATTTTTCATGTTTTTGGCCTACAGAATGAAAACTATTGCAGATAGAGATTAGCTGTTGCTTGCTTAAATGTTCAGCTCATTTAACTCTACAAAATTCTCCATAGGGTCGAAGTTGTCAGATGACTCCTTATAGGGGTTACAGCCCCTTAAAAGTGAAAAATAGCCATTTTTCATGTTTTTGGTCTACAGAATGAAAACTATTGCAGATAGAGATTAGCTGTTGCTTGCTTAAATGTTTCGCTCATTTAGCTCTACGAAAGTCTCCATAGGATCGAAGTTGTCAGATAACCCCTTATAGGGGTTACGGCCCCTGAAAAATGGCATTTTTTCATGTTTTTGGCCTACAGAATGAAAACTATTGCACATAGAGATTAGCTGTTGCTTGCTTAAAGGTTCAGCTCATTGAGCTCTACAAAATTCTCCATAGGGTCGAAGTTGTCAGATGATCCCTTATAGGGGTTACGGCCCCTGAAAAATAGCGATTTTTCATGTTTTTGTCCTACAGAATGAAAACTATTGCAGATAGAGATTAGCTGTTGCTTGCTTAAATGTTCAGCTCATTTAGCTCTACAAAATTCTCCATAGAGTCGAAGTTGTCAGATGACTCCTTATAGGGGTTACGGCCCCTGAAAAATAGCGATTTTTCATGTTTTTGTCCTACAGAATGAAAACTATTGCAGATAGAGATTAGCTGTTGCTTGCTTAAATGTTCAGCTCATTTAGCTTTACAAAATTCTCCATAGGGTTGAAGTTGTCAGATGACCCCCTTATAGGGGTTACGGCCCCTGAAAAATAGCCATTTTTCATGTTTTTGGCCTACAGAATGAAAACTATTGCAGATAGAGATTAGCTGTTGCTTGCTTAAATGTTCAGCTCATTTAGCTCTACAAAAGTCTTCATAGGGTCGAAGTTGTCAGATGACTCCTTAAAGGGGTTATAGGTGAAAAATGGTGTTTTTGGCCTATAGAATGAAAACTATTGCAGGTAGAGAAAAGCTGTTGCTTGCTTAAATGTTCAGCTCATTTAGCTCTACAAAAGTATAGGGTCAACATCAAGACCAGGTGAGCGATTCAGGCTCCTGGGAGCCTCTTGTTAAAGATATATTTTTTCCAAAAAATAGGGAGTGATTTTTGGCCCCTTATATCTAAAAAACGTGTGCATTAAAAATTGTGTACAACCTCTAAAATTGAAAGGTCAATAACAAAATATTGATAAAAGTACATTCCAGCCCCATAATATTGATGCCGATTAAATTAATTTTTTTTCCTGCTCTGGTCGCTGTACTATAAGTGTTAACACAATAACTATAGTTCCAGTTATCCGATTGATCTGAAATTTGAAAATGATGTTCCTTACCATAAAAGAATGGATGGGGTTGATTTTTGGGGCCCCTTATTTCATTTAGAAATCAGGGGCCAAACAGGGACCAAAAACATTATTTTTATGTTTTCCCACAATTACTTGAAATGTTACAATTATGTTTCATACCATTAAAGGATTGATGGGATTGATTTTGGGGGTCCCCCTTTACCCGTTTGGAATCACATCTGACGCAAAAATTGCTCCCACAGGGTTATGTTGCTCCTCGATTGCTGTCTTCACTCAAGAAATTTTACTTAAGACATCATGCACTTATAGACAAATATGGGATTTCGATCTCTCAGATGAGTGCAGATGTTGGTTTGTCATAGGGTTTTCTTTTGTCTTCCTTACACTGAATTGACTGTTGGCAACGCGACGGGTGTGCTATAGCAAGCAGGAACTGCTTTCTCTTCCGAAGCACCTGAGTTCACTTTCGTTTCGACTGGAGTTCGCGTTGTTGATTGATATTCAGCTATTTTTGTGCTTCCATGTTTTACCTGTTGTCTGTTTTTGTCCCGTTCTTGTTGGTGTTTACTGGTGTTGTCTCTGCCTTTCGGACTTTTTACATTCGGGTACCCCAATTGTTCCTCTGCTTCTTTGAAAATTAGGGGTCCACAATGTTTTTCTTTGTTTGCACAATAACTTTGGAATTTGTTGGCCAATTGCTATGAAATTTGACAATGATATGCCTTACCGTTAAACCTTACATGGTATTGATTTGGGGTCGCCCTTTTTATGCCCTCGTGACGACATGTCGGGGGGCATTAAGTTTTACTCATGTCCGTCCGTACGTACGTCCGTACGAATTTCCGTGAAGCTTTTCTGAGGAACAATACATGAGAATGATTTGAAACTTGGTAGAATTGTTGAGTATGACAAACTATACGTCCTAAGTGATTTTGAGACCTGTTTGACATCTACTTCCTGTTTGGGACTTAGGCCTATTTTAAAATATGTGAACATGACATTGAAAATTTCCTTCAAGCTTTTCCAAGAACCGTACATGAGAATGATTTGAAATTTGGTAGGATGGTTCAGTATGACAAACTGTACGTCCTTAGCGATTTTGAGACCTGTCGGACATCTACTTCCTGTTTAGGGCCAGCGGGGGCATCTGTGTCCCATGAACACATTCTTTCTTTATTTCCTGTAGAAAAAAGAGACAAAAAATTCATTCTACTTTTTAATTTCTGGTCCGATTTTGAAAACAAAAATTCAGGTTATGTCTTGTCAATTAGTGGATACAAAATGGGAAATACATTTTTCCCCTCCAACTTATTGTCTTTAGGAGACAAAAGGGGCAAAAATATTAAAGGTAGTAGATATTCTTCATTGGGGGGCAAAAGGGGTAATATTTTGGCAAAATTGTAATTCATTTTTGGTCTGCTATTGAAAAAAGTGAATTCTCTGTGAAATATGTGAGGAAAGCCCACCAAAGGCTACACGTGTCAAATAACTTTGTCAGTCCACCATGGACTGCATGTGTCCAGAGCAATTGACTATCCATATTGGGCCTAAAACGTACAGTGTTCGGCATGTTGCGGTCGTATCATGGTGCGCTCGGCGAAGCTTTTTAATTTTGAATTATCTTTATTTCAAATGGCTGGAAAAATGCTAATTTCATTATTATTAAGTCTAAAATCCAGTCTTTCACACGGTGTACCAACCGGAGCATAAAAATCACATATGCATTACTTTTAACCAAAAAAGGACATTAGGCGAACATGGTAAACAAAAACCCTTATAATACCTTCGTTTAAGGCAATGCCAATGGCTAATTCAATCCAATATTAAATAAAAACAAGCTTACCGAATGACCAAATGTCAATTTTAAAAACAATATTTTACAGAGTGAACATTTTTATTATACAATGTTTTAAAATAAACAAAAAAAAATCACCGGATTTTCCTGTTTTAGAGATTTGGTAGAATAAATATGTCTTGCAATTGTTTATAGAACTTGTCATTATGCTTTCAACCTTTTGTATTTAATTTATTTTGCCTGTTTGTTGACATGAACATCAATGTACTTAGCAATAGGGGTTCTATGTCGGTGAATGTTGTAGCTGAAAAAATATTGTTAACAGCTATTATGTTATAAATTCAATTCATATAGGTAATTTGCTGTGTAACTGGCGCTGCCCTAACGACCTTACCCTTTGGTTTTTTTTTTTTAGAAATTCAAAAGACGAATAAAAATTCTGAAGATAATCAGAGAGATGGCAGAAAAAAACCAGGTTAAAGTCATCAATGATTCCATCCACGGCCACATAGAACTTCATTCTCTCTGTGTAAAGGTGATAGACACACCCCAGTTCCAGAGGCTGAGATATCTTAAACAGCTAGGAGCTACATACTATGTTTACCCTGGGGCTTCTCATAACAGATTTGAGCATTGCATAGGGTAATGTCACTGATCATTTTATATATATACAGTTCGACATCAGTTAAGCACTAGCCTATATATTCTTATCGTTACAATTTTGAAGTAAAATTGCATTAATCAGTAAATGTGCATGTACATGTATGTATGAAAGATGCATCATTAAAACGCATATTTCGATGAAATGTTATCCAAAAGGATATGAGCCAAAGTTGGAATTAGAAATGGAAATGAGAATTTGAACAGAACACGTACGTCTTATGTAAAACAAGATTGGGTTATTTTAACTGTTAAGAGTATATAAGTTGAGCAAGACAATTAAAATAACATTCTTATGTGTACTTATAACATACAAAATAGATCTAGCAATGAAGGTAAATATAACGTATAAAATGTACTAGCAACAACAACAAAAATGCATCAGTAACCTTGATTATTTAAATTTAGATACTTTTCAAATATGTATAATTTAGATTAATATAGATTGTAAATGGTAAGTTAAAGTATAAATTCAATGATTCTCTGGAGTTTCCGTTTATCTAGTTGATTGTTACTTTTACACGTCTTAATCAAGGAAAGAGACGATCAAAGAATTCAACAATGAATTAAAATCTAATATTTCATGTCTTTCTCGAAGTTTTAATTTGTTCCGCACATTCAAAAGGTTCCATTTTAGATAGAAAAGACAATGGTTAATATATCATCGTTGTCATTTCTATAAAACCCAAGTATCATATTTTGTTCTGATATTGCTAAATTTTGGATGCTGTTTGCGGATACTAAGATTTGGGTCAGATTTCAAATGATTCGGGAAAATTCAGAAATACAGTTTCGTTTATCTACAAGACTATTATAATACTTGTTGACATGACAAAAATTATTTTCCGCATCATCCCATATGTCCCTTATATTTCTAAAACCACTTTTATGGAAAGACGGAAAAAGAAGAAAAGTCTTGTTAGCTATGCATGAGGGGAGTACAACGACTTCCTTGATAGAGCTACGCGGCTGACAAGCAAATTGTTAACACAGGGGTACGTTGCTCCCAGGTTGTTGTCATCACTCAAGAAATTTTACGGACGACATCATGTGCTTGCATACAAATACGGGATTTCTATCTCTCAGATGAGCACAGATGTTGGTTTGACATAGAGTTTTGTAATGTCATCCTTTCCGGATTTTGACCAACACTTAATCGATATCTGGCAACGTGACGGGTGTGCTTTAGCAAGCAGGAACTGCTTACTCTTCCGGAGTTCACTCTCGTTTCGACTTGAGTTCGCGTTGCTGAATGCGGTTTTGTTGTTATGTGTGTGTGTGTGTTTTATGTTGTTATGTGGTTTGTTTTGTTGTGATGATTTTTTGTCTGCCAGTTTTGTCTTTGTCTTTACGGTTTTAAATAATGATACTGATTACCCTTTTGGTACACCTTTGCTTCTCCTAAGCTGAAAGACACCACCGATAAAATAATGGTACATTATTTGGGGACGCGTTTTTTAGGTTTGAAAGTCTACAAAAAAATAAATGTTCGTAAAATTTCATATCAAGTTTACGAAAGTAGAACTTTCCAATGGCATTCTAGCTACATATTGGTTTGTATATCAAGTTATATAATGTTTTTATTTGATAGCACTCAATTATAGAATCGAGTGTTGTCATACCTATACCCCCTTCGTATTCATTTAGACAACAAGTGTTCCTATTAACTTGATTTACACCCCCATCCCATATGAAATCTCAAATTAAAGTGTTGATTTCTTTGTTGACCCCTTCTGGTACACACCGGACTTGAATGTTGTACGAGCAAAGTGACAAAATCCATGTTTTACTACCAAAGTCTTTCCAGTAAAGGTTAGTTTGCGGCTCTTTTCAATACATGGATACAGTTTTTTATCTTTTCAATTATGCTTGTCCATGTTTAAAGGTCGTCAACATTGAATCCGTGATGGATTCCCATGGTTTTAACATTTGTCCTTATTCAACTGATCTAAATATGAGATAACATTGTCTAAACGCGAGTAAATCACATGCAGCAGAAATATGTGTCCATCCTCTTTCTTGCCTTCATATTACAGAGTTCCGCGTCTCTGTTGAGGAATTAAATCGATCTTAAGGACCCCATTCCCCAAAAGACGTAAGCGCTTTAGATGCAAATGTTAACCGTTGTGATCTCTCCCTCAAACATGAGCGATGTGCATTTTCGTTTAATAAAATTCTAGTCACCCGAATGAAATGTTTTGATTGATTATTGATCACTATTTTGAACTGAAGACACAATGTCTTAACTTATAAGTCATGATATAATAAGCGTCTTTGTTTTTTGCTAAAATAGTTTTTCATGAACGAATAAAAAGTTTGATCGAAGTAGTCAGTCATCGTAGTAATTTTCATTTTCTAGAACGTTCAGTTTGGGACTGTGGGTGCTTGGGGCGAATGAGCGTTAAAAAGAAAATGTAAAAAAATGGATCAAATTTGTTTATGCAAAGAATTTAAGTAATATTTTTCTCATTGATCTGTATTTACATAGATAATTTTTGAAAGGCGACTAGCAAAATTGGTAATTATTTTCAAATTCACACCGGACCTTTATAAACCGTGAGAACCATATCCGGACGAAAAAAATCAATATCAGCATTAGGCAAATTTATTTGCTGTAGAGCTCTATGCTCGCTGTGCTCGCTATTAAATTTTGGACGCTTACGTTTAGATGAACCTATGTCTAATCCTTTTGTTTTATCATAGTTGATTTTAGAACCCGATGCTTCTTCGTATGTATTCAGTATGTTGAATGCATTTTCAACCGATATTTCATCTTTATTTAAAAGTTTAGTTTCTATGAATTCACCTTCTAATTCGCCACGTAGTTTAATGCCTTTTATGTCATTGTAATATGTATAATAATGGTGCAATCGGGCACCCTTGCCTTGCTGATCTTGTGATTTTGAAAAATATCTATTTGTTTTAATACACGTAATCGCATTCTGAAAGAGCATTTTAATCCACCCACTGAAATTAATACCGAAATTAAACTTTTGAAGAACAAAATCTAACCAACCCCATTCGACCCTATCAAACGCTTTTTGTTGATCTAAAATTATACCAATTCCTTCTTCGTCTTGATTGTCTATATACTCAATTATATCTTGAATCATTCTGTTGGCTTCGTAAATATTTCGACCCTTCACGAAACCTTTCTGATTTGAATGTATAATTTTAGGTAATATCGGCTTTATTCTCTCAGCTGATATTTTTGCTATTATTTTGTAGTCGTTATTTAATATAGTTAGGGGTCTCCAGGTACGAAGGTTTTCTCTTTCTCCCCCTTTATGTAGAAGAGTAAGTACCCCTCTATATTGTGAATGACACATGGTGTTTTCATTAAATATTTCTTGTATAACTTAATAGAGACTACAAAATTTAATGTTGAAGTAATGTTTGTGAGCAATGCTGTTTGTTCTTTGTCCAAAACGCGACTTTTCTGTAAATCTATTTTTTTTCTGTAAAAGATAATTCTTTAACGAAAATGTTATTGTTATTTCATATAAGTGCTATGAGAACACAATTTGAACGTTAGAAAATACTTTTGTTAGCAGTTTAAGCTCATTTTAAAGGTTTACGAAAAATGAACATTTTCTGAAAATCCATGACAAACTGCAAAACACATTGGCGGCACATCATTTTTTTTTTAATTTCAGTAATTTTTGGCTCAGATGTATTCATTTTGATACAAAAACAAATTCCAACATGATTAACTTTTAAATGGATTTTAATTTTTTTGATATTTTTTGACTGGTTATATAGAGAGAATATTTGAAGTAAAACTTCCCGCCATTTTCACAGTACAATTCAACTAAAATTCGTATGAACACATCTTAAAAATGCAAGAAAATTCAGACCATTTACAAATTAATTTGATGTTATTAAGGGTAGTTCAATCAAATTTCATGATCAAAATAAAGGTAATAACAAAACTACCGAACTTGAATAATCAATCTCATAGTCCAGAGAAAATGACAAAAACGAATCAGTCATACCGGAGAATTGGTGGATCGCAATGGTCCTGACTTGGTACAGGCATTTCAAACGAAATGGTGGGTTAAACCAGGTTTTATGGCGCCAAACTTCTCTCTTCGATTGCGATCTTAGGATCCGGTAATGACCATAGAACACAACATAGTTGTGAGACACAATAGGGATATTGAGGTGATCATCTCAGTACAGCAGACCAGTCAAACACTAATTAAAACAATTAACTTCCATATCTTTTAACTCAATAAAGGTAATAACAAAACTACCGAACTTGAATGATCAATCTCATAGTCCAGAGAAAATGACAAAAACGAATCAGTCATACCGTAGAACTGGTGGATCGCAATGGTCCTGACTTGGTACAGGCATTTCAAACGAAATGGTGGGTTAAACCAGGTTTTATGGCGCCAAACCTCTCTCTTCCATTGCGATCTTAGGATCCGGTAACGACCATAGAACACAACATAGTTGTGAGACACAATAGGGATATTGAGGTGATCATCTCAGTACAGCAGACCAGTCAAACACTAATTAAAACAATTAACTATCATATCTTTTAACTCAATTTTGAATTTTTCTACTAGTGGCTGATAACGAAGAAAGAATTTTTTTAGTGATCGTATGAGACGTATTTTCTTATAGCCCTGTTTCAAAAGTCGGTCACGAAGAAACCGGTGTCTGATCAAAAAATCTGTGAAATGTGTGCAAGCTCTGGCATATCGAATAAGTTGAGAAATATAAACACCGTATGCAGGAGAAGTAGGTATATTGCTCTGTAGATTAGGAAAATTAATAATTTGAAAATTAAAATCGTCTCGTTTATCGTAAATTTTTGTACTGAGATGACCACCTGGGTCAAATTCGAGGTGCAAATCCAAGAAAGACGTGAAGCAATTAGATTCGGTGGTCTCTTTAATCTCCAATTCCGGAGGATATATTGAAGGAATCCAACTACCAAATGAAGTGTTATTGACAGAAAGGACATCATCAATATATCTGAATGTAAGATTAAATGACCGTGCCTCTTTCATCTTCTTGTTCTTTACGAGTCCCTGAAGAAATTCAGTCTCGTAAGAGTATAAAAACAAATCGGCGAGGAGAGGAGCACAGTTTGTGCCCATTGGAATGCCGATTTGTTGTTGAAAAATCTCTCCTCCGAAGGTGACAAATATGTTGTCAAAAAGGAAATCAAGCATACTGCAAACTTGTTCCAGTGTGTAACAAATTTTATCTTTGAAAGATGTTTTGGAAAAGAATGTAGAATTATAACCCAAAACAACAAAATTCCTTGAGTTTGAAAAGGCTTTTTCGAGAAGTTTTTTCAGGCGACATTTTAGTTTTTCGTGTGGCAAGGTAGTGTATAAAGTTGAAAAATCGAACGTTTTCAAAGAGTGAACCTCAGAAAATGATCTAGATTTAAGATGATCTAACAAATCTTTTGAGTTTTTCAAAATCCACATATGGTTAATTCCACTACGATTATAAATAGTGTCGCAGTATGCAGACAATTTATAACTTTTCTACTAGTGGCTGATAACGAAGAAAGAATTTTTTTAGGGATCGTATGAGACGTATTTTCTTATAGCCCTGCTCCAAAAGTCGGTCACGAAGAAATCGGTGTCTGATTAAAAAATCTGTGAAATGTGTGCAAGCTCTGGCATATCGAATAAGTTGTGAAATATAAACACCGTATGCAGGGGAAGTAGGCATATTGCTCTGTAGATTAGGAAAATTAATAATTTGAAAATTAAAATCGTCTCGTTTATCGTAAATTTTTGTACTGAGATGACCACCTGGGTCAAATTCGAGGTGCAAATCCAAGAAGGACGTGAAGCAATTTGATTCGGTGGTCTCTTTAATCTCCAATTCTGGAGGATATATTGAAGGAAGTTAGCGTTTTTCCATCATCTGCCCACACATCACATCTATCAAATTTGCCTCGTTCTATAAAACGCATCTTCGTCATTTGATGTGATTGACAACGCGACATTCTAAAGAAGTGTCATGCGTAAGATTCTTTGAAAATCACAAATACCAAAAACGCGGGTATAAACGGTTAATTGTAATTGTTTAATTTTTGCACTTTCTTTTACTCTCCAAAACTAGAATTCAGGCTTGAGCCAATCACACAATTTTTAAGAATGTAACTTTTTATTAATTTTTTGTAGGATTCAAATTGTTTTAATGTCCAAAGGTTCTTGCATGCAAAATTAAAGATCAGAATAATAAAATGAGATACCGGTATGAAATAGGATGTCATTTTAAAATATGGTGGTGCGTAACTTTTGGTGGACTGTTATAATTTTAATAATAATGATTAAATCCGATGTATTGTTTTAGAACTATCGACCATAATTGTTTAGGTCATATTTTATATATAGCTTTTTTTTCCACTCTTATTTGATATATTTGCGAGACCTTTGTCGCAAGCTAACTTAATAAACAACCAAAATTAAACCCTCACACAAAAACAATTTTAGATTTGGTCTTTCTCACTAACTAATTAATAACTTTATCATTTTTACATTAATTACAGTGATATGTTGATATTTTTAGAGTATGTTATCTGGCCGGACAGCTCTTGCGAGCCCTGAGGGAACGTCAGCCTGAATTAGACATTACAGACAAGGATATTCTGTGTGTAGAGTTGGCAGGACTGTGTCATGATCTAGGTATGGGGGGGGGGGGGGGTAAAGTTGATATAATTTTATCCCGGAATCCCGAACTTAAATTGTCCAAATCCCGGAACCCCGAGCTTAAATATGGCCATATCGGTGTCCCGAAAAATGTCTTACCCCCCCCTTTCAGGTATATAGCGACGCGATTATCAGAGAAGCAGAGGTACCAATGGGGTATCCGAATGTCAAAAGTCCGAAAGGGCAGAGACTAAACCAGTAAACACAAACAAGAACGGGACAAAAACAGACAACACGTAAAACATGGAAACACAAAACAACTGAATATCAATCAACAACGCGAACTCCAGTCGAAACAAGAGTGAACTCAGGTGCTCCGGAAGAGTAAGCAGTTCCTGCTTGCTATAGCACACCTGTCGCGTTGCCAATAGTCCATTCAGCGTGTCAAATCCGGTAAAGGAAGACAAAACAACACACTATGACAAACCAACATCTGCACTCATCTGAGAGATCGAAATCCCATATTTGTCTATAAGTGCATGATGTCTTCCGTAAAATTTCTTGAGTGAAGACAGCAACCGAGGAGCAACATAACCCTGTGTGAACAATTTTTGCGTCAGACGTGTCGCTCTGCTAAGGAAATCGATGTAAGTCCCGCACGCTCTGGAGTAACGAATCAATTGAGATACGTAAACTCCATAAGCTGGAGCTGACGGAATATTGCTACACAAGAAGGGAAGTTGACGATTGGAAAGTTGAAGTCATCACGTTTGTCATAGAGCCTTGTTGAAAGTCTTCCTTGAGAGTCAATTTCGAGATGTAGATCTAAATATGAAGCAGACTTCCTAGAATCCGTTGTGTCCTTTATCTCAAGCTCCTGTGGATATATGAGATGGAGAAAGTCCCGAGTTAATTTATTCTTTTTACGTGAGAATAGGAGTTAGCAAGCAGGAACTTATTACTCTTCCAGGGCACCTGAGTTCACTCCAGTTACGATTGGAGTTCGAAATGTTAATTGATATTCAGTGAATTTTGTGTTCCCGCAGTTAACATGTTGTCTGTTTCTGTCCCGATCTTGTTGGTGTTGAATGGTTTTGTCTATGCCCTTTCGGACTTTTGACATTGGTAACTCTGCTTCGATCATGTGTGCATTTATACAATCAATATAGTGATGCAAGGGCGTAAAACAGCAGCTCACTCACACTCATTCAGATACTATGATCATTATATTTTCTAGTAACCATTATAGAATAAGCACATTTCAAAGCGAACAGTGACTAAGTAATTTGCATACCTGTATTTAGTTGTGAACATTCATGCACATTTAATAATAATCTAAAATACTTCATTTTACCACTTATCTGAAATTTACTACACCTCAGAGCCAAAATTAACGCCGCGACATGGCCACATTTTTATACAGTAAACATTAATGACATTAAAGTAAAATGTATAAACAAATAAATAGAAAGTAAATGTGCATTAGATTGATTTTCAGTCTGACACTGCGAGACACTGACGATATTTGTATAAATTAGTTTTTATAGACATGATATCTTAATATTTACTAGGTCACGGACCATTCTCACATATGTTTGATGAGCTGTTTATACCTGCTGTAAATTCAGATTGGAAGGTATACCCATTATATTTTATTTTTAAGAAAATAACAAACTATACTTCAGTTGGAAAAACGAATATTTATTATTTATGCGTTAAACACCAAGACTTAGTTTATGAATGAAATAGTCTATCAGCCAAATTTAAAAAGGCCTAGTTTTCGAGATGAATGTCTACCCCGGGGAAAGCAGTTTTTCGGTGGTTTAATATAGTTTAACATCTGAAATTTACCATGTTATACCGGTCAAAAAGTGTCCAAACAGGTTATAACATGCGCCATTTTGAATATATCCTTTTTGACAGTCACAAATCATGTTAAAGGCATTGAATTCATATTGCTGTCAAATTTTTACAATGCGATGGAATATTATTTTGTAAGGTGCTATGTAACCAGTACAATATACTAGTAAATGAAAATATGGCGTATGATATTTTTTGATATGTATCGATGAAGTACCGATATGATGGCTCTTTAAAACACTCTGTAAACGTGGCTTTTTCACTCATATTTTGTCATGTTTTCGTCGCTGTAGCCATATATGCAATGTATGTTTGCTTCCAATGACCATAAATCATTCATTGATATGTATTCTGATCAAAACAATCGATGGCTATTCAGAAAGTTACACCAATGGACAGATAATCAAGCCTCAATACTACCTATGCATATTTGAGCAAAAAACCTCAGTGCAGAAACGATGGATTTGACGTAAGCTAAGGTGTACCAAAGGGGTAATCAACATCATAAAACCGTAAAGACAAAGACAAAACCGGTAGACAAAAAATCATCATAACGAAACAAACCACACAACAACATAAAACACACACACACACACACACACACATAACAACATAACCGCATTCAGCAACGTGAACTAAAGTCGAAACGAGAGTGAACTCAGGTGCTCCGGAAGAGTAAGCAGTTCCTGCTTTCTGTAGCTGCCAACGATCGATTTAGTGTGGGTCAAATCCAGGAAAGGATGGCATTTCCAAACTCTATGTCAGACCAACATCTGTGCTCACCTGAGAGATAGAAATTTTTCAAAGGCGTCGCGACAGAATATTTTTTTCATTATTATCATTATTTTATATGGCAGAATTCTTTCTTCAGAATATTTTTTTTCTTTCTTACCCTCTGCTGCCAAAATATTTTTTTCATCAAAAATAATTTTCAGAATATTTTTTAAGGAAAAAAACCAAGGCCCCCTTTCAAGTTAAATGGTCAGTCCCTAATTACATTGGCAAAAAAGGGGGCTACAATGAACCTAGTAGGATATTGTTCAAAAACTATCTTTTGGGGTAGGTAGAAAAATGCATTCGAATTTAAACCTTCACCAATGATATCATTTAGAACATATGATGCAAATGCGTAAAGTCGCGTATTTGTAGGCCTTGGCATTTCATTTTCAATGGTAAGTAGGATATATGATATATGATATATTGTAACATACATTTCGGCAATTCTAATTAAAAAAATACTGTATACTACAAACAGCCCATCTTGTAAAAATAATCTCCAATGTACTGTTTTGTAGTTGTAAGTTTATGGACTTTTAGGGTTACCTTGCCTTTTATTTAAATTTTAATTATGACTTATATCTAGATTGCTTTTGAGTAAGTATCTAATGAAACAGGTCCACGTCAGCTAATTCTTAATTCTACTTGATTTTTTTCTTTTTATTGTGTTTTATTGACCTTGTATATTCATTTGCTTTCTGGTGGTATTGTTTGACTTGAATGGGTGTAATTTTGCAATAAAGATATGTTTCTAATGAACAGCATTAAAACAGTAGCTATTGAAAGGTTAGTTTTGTTGTTCATGCATAACAGAATCACGATATGATATGTCCATGCATATGAAAATTTTTACATGTTACAGAAAAGGGTCAGCCATACTAGTCAATATAATTAAATTTGACACTTGATGTCATTGCTCCAATGAGCGCCTCTGATGAGTCTTGAATAGACGAAACGCGCGTCAGGCGTAGCAAAATTTATTGTCTGGAACTTTGTTGTAATTTATATTTCCAATGTTAATGACTTTCTCTTCACGTCTCTTACCACATACAACCGATGTGCTGCCTGGGACATCCTTGTAGAAGGTTGTAGCGATACATTTTACTTATTATGCAAGTATTCATCAATGAAATGTCTTTGTATCTTTTGATAAGTTTTGGGAGCGTGATTTTGCTGTCTCTGACAGTAAATGTAAAAAACAATGTATTTCAACTTAATGGGAAGTCTTTAAAAATCCTTTAAAATTCGCAAAATATTGTTCCATTATTTTTGAAAAGGTGCACACCAAATGCAGACACACGTGAACGTCTTGTCGTATACAGACACAGGTTCAAAGACAACAAATTCTACTTTTCAATTACTAGTATACTAAGGGTGGAGAAATATTCTTCGTTAAAACATCTGGGTAGATCCTTCCTCCAGCCAATGAACTGGGACTTTTTATAACTACAGCTAACTCCTATAGTATATAGAATCGCAGTACTGAACTGATCACGAAGATGAACAAAGCATAGAGGTATACATGGCGCATTCGAATATGAAAAGTCCAAAAGGAGAGCGACAAAACCAACGAAAACATCATGAGAAAACAGACAACATAAAAACAACTGAACAGCATTCAACATAGCGAACTCAGGACGTTACGAGATTGAACTTTACATTTTAATTTTGCTAAATCTATTTATTCATAAACCTTTTTAGGATTTCCATATTTTCACCAATATGCAAAAAAATGTATGTATATCTTGATACCGGTTTTGTCTTTGTCTTTACGGTTTTATGATACTGATTATAAAATTTATTGTCTGGAACTTTGTTGTAATTTATATTTCCAATATTAATGACTTTGCTGCGCTCCACTCGTGAAAAGACGGAATTTCTTACACTCGTGGAAGAAATCCCTGATCTTCAATAAAGACTCGTGTAAGAACCTATTAATCGCATGCACGAGTTCAATGTGAACTGCTCTGGTGACCAAGCAGGTAAATAGTATTCCATATCGTTTAGCGTTTGCCAGTCCACCACGTGTCTTACGAGCAACAACTTCCCAGGGGCCAAAGGCGTCTACTCCTACATTGGTGAAAGGGGGCGACGGATCTAGTCGGTCTGACGGTAGATCTGCCATGATTTGGTGATGAGGTTTTCCTCTGAGTTTCCTGCAAGTCACACATCTGTGTATAAAAGAGGAGATAAGGCGTTTAGCACCAACTATCCAATATCCTGCTAATCGAATTGCTCCTTCTGTGAACTGGCGTCCTTGGTGTTCCACTGCAGTGTGATGGTGATCAACAAGAAGCGTAGCAACGTGATGTCGACCAGGGACAATTAGTGGTTTCCGTTCTAAGAGTGGTATGTCTGAGTTGACACCCACTCTAAGAAGTCCAAGTTCGTCTAGGAACGGGTTGAGGTTAACCAAGGGGCTATGGCGACTTATGTTTGCCTGTTTTCTCAAACAATCTATTTCGTCACTGTACAAGTCTAGCTGAGCTTCTCTGAGAATAAACAGCTCAGCCTCTGTATGAAGGTCGATGGACTGCGTCAAGGTGCTGTTCTTAGACCTAAATCGGCAGACGTTCTTCAGCAACGCAATGGCCTTAACTAATCTGGTCCATTTTGAAAAGCGTTGGAATCTATCTATCCATGTACTTGGTGGTTCAGGAGCTGCAACTGTCTTTGAGACATTTACAACTGGCCGTACTTCTTTGTCAGAATTTGGCATCACAAGATTATGAGCGTCTTCTTTGGGTTGTGTTTCCTCGCTGTACAGCTGGTTTGGTCCAGTTAACCATTCACTTTTCATTAGATCCGCAGCTGGGATAGACCTAGTGGCGCAGTCTGCAGGGTTCCTGTTGGTTGGAACATAGTGCCATCGGCTTGGCTCTGAGTGTCTGTGGATCTTCTCCACTCTGTTTGCTACGTAGATGTAGAACTTCCTGGTAGTGTTGTTAATGTAGCCAAGTACGACCTTACTGTCCGTGTAAAATTTGACACTTTCTATTGGAACATCAAGCTGTTCAATAGCAAACTGTGCTATATCCACTGCTAAAACTGCTGCACAAAGCTCCTTTCTTGGGATTGTTGTTCCAGTCTGTGGAGCTACTTTGGCTTTTCCGAGTACAAAACCAACATGGAATGTACCGAGCTGGTCTTTCGTCCGTAGATAGACTACAGCAGCTATGGCATTTTCCGAAGCATCTGAGAAGATGTGGAGTTCTCTCAGTGTAGCTTTGCTCAGCTCTGAAACATATGTCCGGGGTATACTGAGGTCCTCAAGAGGTTTCAAAGAGCTCTTCCAATTTTTCCACAACTTTGTCATGTCTTCGGATATAGGTTGATCCCAGTCTACTGTCTCTGCAACTATATCTCTCAAGAAGAGCTTTCCATAGATAATGACGGGTGAAAGGAAACCTATCGGATCAAAGATGCTGTTGATCATTGATAGTACGCCTCTTCGAGTCACCGGTTTTTGGTCTGGTGATAGTTCGAACAAGAACCTGTCTTTGTTGACGTCCCATGTGAGCCTAAGACTGCGCTGTAATGGCTTGTTGTCTGCATCGAGATCTAAATCTTTAAGGTTGGAGGCCAGATCATCTTGGGGAAAAGCTGCCATCACCTCAGCACTATTTGAAGCAATCTTGTGAAGGCTTAGATTGCCATTCTTTTGGAGGGCATGCTGAGTGTCCTTAATTACTTTAATTGCTTCTTGAGGAAAAGGAACAGATGTTAGCCCATCATCCACGTAGAAGTCTCTGTTGACAAAGCTTGTCACATGGCGTCCATATTCAGGTTCGGCTTCTAGAGCAGCTTTGCGGAGACCTAAGGTGGCCACAGCTGGGGAGGGACTGTTGCCGAATACATGAACACGCATTCGGTATTCTATGAGCTCTTTATTGAGGTCGTTATCTCTGTGCCAGAGGAATCGAAGATAGTTTCGATGATCTTCTCGGACAATAAAACAGTCGAACATGCTTTGAATGTCAGCTGTTACTGCAATCATCTCTCTTCTGAAGCGTAGGAGTACACCAAGGAGGCTGTTTGAAAGGTCTGGTCCGGTTAGAAGTACGTTATTCAACGAGATTCCCTCAAACTGAGCCGATGAGTCAAATACTCTTCTTATCTGGTCTGGCTTCTTGGGGTGGTATACACCAAACAATGGTAAATACCAGAACTCTTCATTGTTATCAAGAATCTTGGACATGAATGCGAGAAAATGTTCTCGTTTTTGTGGGTTCCGCTGTAAACTAAGGTATAAAATTTTGGCACGTTTGAGTGCTTGTGGTCTGTTGTTAGGAAGCAACTGACGTGAAGCTTTGAACGGGAGTGGAGCCTCCCAGTTACCGTCTTGGTTGCAATGAAACTCGTTATCCATGGTTTTTAAGAACATTTTGTCTTCAACCGACATGCCGACCTTGTTGTCATCTTCTGTTCTGTCAAAGACGGAGGAACCAAAGTCTTTCTTGTTAAGCAGGGTGATACCCATCACTGGTTCTTTCACGTGAAACTGATTGTCACATGGTTGCAACTGAGAGGTCGTCCAGATGGAAGGATGAATGTGCGCTTGACATTAACGCTGTTTGGGGCGTGTTGTCTGTCAAGACATGTTTCTCCAATAATAACCCATCCAAGTTTGAGTTGCTGGGCATAGGGTGCCCAAGCTGGTCCAGTTCTCTGGTCTATGATATGGTGTGCCTCTGGCAAGTCTCTACCAATCAGCAACAACATCTCAGCACTACCGTCCATAGGAGGAATACATTCCACTATATCTTGCATATGGGGAAATGTAATGCAACATCTGGTGTTGGAATTTCTTCCCGATTATTCGGGATGTCATCACACTCAATCAGTGTTGGCAGTTCTAGTGAGCAGCTGCCGTCCAGGGATGAAATTACAAATCCAATTCCTCGTCTACCGGATGTATTTATCCGACCGGAGCAGGTAAGGAGTGTGTAGAACTCTGGTTTGGTTTGAATGTCAAACAAATGAAAGAATTCCGGAGTTGCAAGAGATCTGTTGCTCTGGTCATCTATCATAACATACACTTTTCTTGTATCTTGTGGGTGGTCCTTAAGAAATATATTTACAGGCACAATTTTAGCACAAGACTTCCCACTGTAGCCGTTACAGATTTCGGTGCATGATGCCTTTACCGTGTTAACGGTGGGTGTGGCATTATGGGACTCCCCGCCATCCTGTCCTACGGGGGCACTGAAATTCACTTTGTTAATATGGAGGCCAGTACAATGGCGATTGCTTCCACAAACTCTGCATGACACTTGTTTTTGACACTTCTGTCCTGAGTACTTATGCTCACAACATCTGTAACATATCTTGTTTTCCTTTAGGATTTTCTTGCGCTCTTCTAGAGATTTTGCTTGAAAAGAGCGACACTCGTTGAGCTGGTGTTTAGTGTTGTGTATAGGACAACGTTCCAGTGTTCCGGTGTTGGTATCGACCACTGTCCGTCTCTGTTTTGTGACTACTCACTTTAGCTTGGTACTTAAGTGTGAACCTTGTCGCACTCCCTTTCTGGGATGGACCGCTGTCTACGTCATAATTAAGTGCAGGGTTGTTCAAAGCACGACTGCTTTCTCTGATAAATGCAGTGAACTCTGTGAAAAGAGGATGGACCGTGCCATGTCTGGAGTTGTACTTGATAGCACGAGACTTCCATCTTTCTTGGAGACTATGTGGAAGTTTTCCTACTATAGGCTTGACACCGGACGATGAGTCAAAGTATGCCAAAAGACTATGGAAATGAGGTTTATCTTTAAGGAACTCTACTTGGGACAAAATGTCTGTTAGTTCGTAAAGTCGACTGTAGTCTTTAGTTGTGAGCTTTTGAAAGTTGGCAAGCTTTGTTTTGACGGAATTTTCCACCATTTCTGGACATCCATATTTGTCGTCCAATCTTTCCCAGAGCCTCTGAAGACCTAATCCAGGGTTGTCTGGAGTTGACTCCCGAATGCTGAACGCATACTGCGAGGACTCAGTCCCCAGCCACTTAACCAGTAGGTCTAGTTCTTCCGGTTCGGAAATTGCAAGTTCATCAGTCACTGACTTGAATTTTGTTTTCCAGACTTGGTAGGACTCTGGTCTGTCGCTAAACTTGGTTAGCCGTGAAAACAGCAAATCCTTCCTTAGTAGGAACCGTGTCATCACTGTAGTGGGGTCAGAGTCGCATGTCCTGCTGTGTCTGCTATGATCGGACACGTTGTCGTGTAAAGGAATGACTGTCTTTCTTGGCCCTGATGTTGCATGATCTGGGTAAAACGGTTGGGCCGTAGCACTTATATTAGATTGTAATTGGTTGTCACGGAGTGGCAGCTGCTGAGCCGAGGGCCCGTGTAAGCTGTCCTCAGAGACAGAGTCTACTGGAGACATTTCCTGTATGTTGTTTACAGCTCCTACACAGAAAGGTGTTGACGTTGCCGATGGCAGTGCTGTGACAGGCTTTGAGACAGGGTCTTGGTTTACCTTCACTGTCTTGTCAGCACCAACTTTTGACGCATCCACTTCCGGTTTCTGAGTGTTGAGTGGACGGTCAATTAGAATACTATGGGTTTTGACATAGTTTTTTACTCTGGCGATGGGGTCCTCAGTCTGAAGTTGAGGGAGGTCAAAATCATATTGACGACTGTCGTCTTCCTCCTGCTCCAGCACTCTTGCTTCGGCCTCAAGAACTGCTACTTCCTTTTTAGCGTCTAGAAGCGTTATTTCATTCTCTTTATCTGCCAGTCTGGCATTCTCTTCCGCTTCTTCAATTTTTATTCTTGCCTCTCTGTCGGCTTTACGTCTCGCTTCTTCCTCCTCGAACTGTGCCTTCTGGCGAGCAGCTTCTTGTTGCATTCGGGTTTTCTCGTGTATTATTTGTGCCCGTTGTTGAGCAAACCCTAAGGCTGCTTTGGCTGCCTCTGCCTTTGCACGCTTTCTTCGTGCCAGGCTTGAAGATGTTGAAGATGTAGTCTTCTGTGTTGTCGCCACGCTGGGGGCCTTTTCCTGTTGTTTTGATTGTGTGGTCTTGTACAATTGACTTAGCGCAAGATCCACCATCTGTGTCCTCGATGCCATGAGCATGTCGCATGACTTGAGGTCTTCTTCAGACAGGTCGTTTCTTTCCGCTTGTAGAAAGGTCTTGTAGTCTGAAACCAGTCTTTTGTGGTTGGCACTAGTACTGGTTTGCTCAATCTGTTGTTGTAGACTAAGGGCCGACCTAATGTTTTCTGATGGTTTGTCTGTGCTCTCCAGCAGGGAATTGAGCTGAGTCCAGAGGTAGTCGATACCTTGGAGGTGCTTGTCCCTTTTGGTGTTGTAGAGCTCTGTGCCCTTTTCTGTGAGTTTCCTCGTTCTGGTAGAGGCTGTGTCAACTGAGGCGACTGACTTCGTGTCTGCGTTGTTGTCCATGGTGGCGTGTTGTGTCTGCGATGACAAACTGTGCCCTTCAGGATCCAGCAAGTCACATCACTTTTACTATGCTGTTCCGGAGACAGCTAGCTTAACCAATTGGGCAAACGACCAAAGAAATCCAAGTGGAGTTTTAATGACGTTTATTCCACAATGAAGTGTCCCAATAAAAGGTGGTAAAAGTCTGAAAATATAAAGATAACAATAATAAATCTTACTGGAAATTACAACGAAATAATTTAGATAATTAAAGTCATCATTAAGAAAATAATAAATTGACGGAGTTCATTAATCTGTGAAAACTCGAAAAATGGTTAACGGACCATTAAGTGGTTAGCCGGCCAGGTGGTGCTCATTTCATAGGTAAACGGACATTTCCAACGACTAACCAGGCATGGAGTAAATAATCGAGAAGTGTCGATTCATTATTCAAAATAAAGAACGAGTTCATATATAAACACAATGAAACTGATTCTGATGTGATCTGTGGGGCTGATGGTCCAAGGGACGAAAGGTTCAAGATGTAGACGTCGAAAGTGAAAGTAAAATATTTCTGTCACTCGTTTGCAGAAATAAGCTTGTAAACAGTTCAAATAAGTGTAAAAATAGCTTTAAAAGTTCAATAAAATTACGTTTCAATCAATTAAAGTGAACATACGATGTGGTTTGCCCGGATTCCTGAATCCAAACGGAAAATTAATCAGACGTGTGTTGCACGCATGGCGTCCTGGCTGGAAATGAAAGTGAAAGTTGTTCACGGTGAAGTGTTAATTTAATCCGTTAATCTTGTGACGTGATGATTTCAGTGAAGAATCGAATAACATTGAAGAATTATAACTATATCAAATCATAAATAATACGGACATTCAATAATTATATAAACACTGTTGAAAATAAAAACGGGTTCCAGAATACATATGTTTATTGATACTGTTTTACATGTTTGAACCGTTTTGTGCATTTTATGTCGTGTTAAAGAACGAAACGTTGTGATATTAAATATTTTTTTAAACATGTAGCATGTGTAAATTGACCCCTCCCCCTTTCTTACAAAAAAAAAACATTATGAAATGTGGTTCTTGATTAGTATATTGATGTGCGTTTGTATATTATCACACCTTTGATATAAAAATATATTTTTCATCGAATAAATATCATTTAAGAGAATGTCCAATCCATCGATTCTACACTGAGGTTTTAGCTCAAATATGCATATTAGGTAGTATTGAGGCTTGATTATCTGCTAATTGGTGTAACTTTCTGAATAACCATCGATTGTTTTAATCAGAATACATATCAATGAATGATTCATGGTCATTGAAAGCAAACATACATTGCAAATATAACAACAGTGACGAAAAAATCTTTATGTTCTTAAACATATGCAATTGAATTTTTTCAAATATCTTATATATTATTTCAAGATATTGTTCTAAAAAAGAGCAATTTACCCTAGTGTTGCATATTGCTCTTTCTAACTATAAATTGAACACACATATTTATCCTTTAAAACCATTAAGAAACTAAAATGAAATGCTTTAGAAACATAAAACATTGTATGAAAACTATAATTGAACAGAAAGTCAAAATGAACTCCTAAGAAAATGCAATTGGAACACAATTTTATCACTGAATTTCGTGATGAAGAATTGTAATAACAATTCACTTTGCTTATTCAAGGGAAGTTCCGGCCGTTACTTAAATCCGAGGAATAAGCTAGTAAAGCAAAGCCACCACACTGACTGACCGGCTGAATAGCAATCGATAGAGTGTTTATTGTCATGACTATAAGTTAGAATCCCTTCAAAGACTGTTAAACAAGACACACTATATGCCATGGATCGTCCAGTCCCTGACGCACCACCGCCAGAGCAGTGGCGTAGCTTCCATTGAGGCAATGAGGCAGTTGCCTCACTTTTTCGTCAAAAAACACCTTAAACACAAAAAAACAATCTGAACCGAAAAACTCTGAGAGTTGACCGCTTTAGTTAAAGTTGAACCGGACACAGCTTGATGGACACAGGAACCGTCTCCGACCACGTGGAGGTTCTTGACTGCTGGCTGACTGACCTTTATGCTGCATATATATAATACCTGTTTTGGTACTTGATATTTGACGTTTGCCAGGAAGTAGATAGTAGATAATCATTGCATCAAAAATAATAGATGTTCTCTAGTTAAGCACCAGGTTAGATAATTCAGTCCCCTTTACTGTTATGTTTCAGTTTGTAAACAATCCATTTTTGTCACATTAGCAAACAATTTCAGTTAGAAAAACTAACTAATTCATTAAGTTATGCTAATATATTCAATCAATCTATGTTATTATGTACAATTTCTATTATTCAGCATGAGGATGGATCAGTGATGATGTTTGACCACCTTCTCAGTTCTAACAATCTGATGAAAGAATTTGAAAAAGAATGTCTAGATGAAAACGATGTAAAGTTCATCAAAGAACAGATAATTGGACGACCACAGAAACCAGACCAAACGGTAATAAATAAAGGGGGCATTCCCGCTTTAAATAATGCCTTAAAGAAATAGAACCTTTCATTTTTGCAATTATTAAAACATAATGAAATATATAAGAACAATATACTGTTAAACATCTGTAACGTTAGAAACTGTTAATATAGAGTTGCAATTATTTCATTCAACTTGTCATTTTTCCAATATACAAACAATTTATGTATGTATAACATAACTGAAGTGTTTTTGGTAAAGGTAAGGCCATGAAATATTGATAGTTGGTGTCCCCTAAGACGGGCAGCAAATTTTATGGACCTGGCAGGCAGGGATTGATTATTTTTAAATTAAACCAATTATTATACACAATCATGCAACTTGTCTTAACGTGAAATTAATGTTTAGCTCGATTAACACTAATTTAACGCTAATATTACACTAATTTAATGTTAAATTCACGTTTGTTTAACGATAAAATATTTAACATTAATTAGCGTTAATTTTTAACGTTTAATTAACGTTAACAAAATTGCTTGTGTAAACTTTGTGTATTTCATTCGGTTTAATAAAATTGCAAAATTGATAGGTTCCATGTCTAAACTCTTTAATACAAATGTAACTCACGTAAATTAATTGACTATTTAGTTAGCAAAATTAATTGAAGATCAACATACTAAATGATGAAATTCTTTTTTTTGTTCAGCTAATCTAATGTAATTATGGATGTTTACCTCAACTTTTAGAGCTTCAGTAGAATTTTTGAACTTTTCTTCTTTTTACCTTATAATAATGAAAAAAATAGGCACACTTATCCCTACTATTGATAATATTCCTTTAAACACTACATTATACTAGTAATATTTCCTGTTTTATTTTTAACATTCATGGTTTTAAATTCAAAAATCATCACCATGTCAAAGTCATGTTAAGTCCAGAGGAGTTCTTTTTCTTGCCATATTTTCGACCTTGGAAACAATCACACGGGCCTACGTTTCTTTGTAATTTGGTCTAATTCACGTTATTTCCATCACACGTTAAATCTTTAATATAAAAAAATCTTAGGTCAAATACATATTTCAGTTATTTTTTTTAAAGAAATTAAGACGACGATTTTTTTTTAGCTCACCTTGATCGTAGATCCATGTGATCTAATGCCATTACTTGGAGTCCGTCGTTGTCCTCTGTCGTCTGTCGTAGTAGTCTGTTAACATTTTTTTCAAATTTCTTCACCTCTGAAACTACTGAACAGAATTAAATGAATGTGGTAAGTGTCCTGCATATAAGTTGTGTTTGGATTTATGATTTGTCAAAAAACATGACCGTTGCAAAAAATAGATCAGGGGATCAGACTACTGTTTTTACTGTTTTTGGCTTGCTTATCAAAAAATATACATGATATAAGAGATAGAGAAAACCTGACACAATCTACTTTCTTTTGCATCAAAAGATCTACAAAAGTCTTTTTTGTGTCGAAGCTGTCATATGATCTCTGATAGGGATTATGACCCTTTAATTGTAAAAATAGCGTTTTTTCGTGTTTTTGCCTTATAGAATGAAAACTATTGCTGATAGGGAAAAGCTGTTGCTGGCTTAAACCTTCAGCTCATTGTGCTCTAGATCTACAAAACACTTTTAAAATTGTGTCAAAGATGTCAGATGACCCAAGATAGGGTTATTGCCCTTTTAAAGTCAACAATTGTCTTTTCTCATATGATTGCACTATAGAACATGTAGAATGAAAACTATTGCAGATAAAGAAAAGCTGTTGCTTGCTAAAATGATCAGCTCATTGAGCTCTACAAAAAAAAAAAAAAAGAAATGGGTCGAAGATGTCGTATGATCCGTTATAGCTCATTGGAAACAACCTTAAACTCAGGTGAGCGAGTCTTGCCTATTTGTACCTAGATGTTGTGTAATCCCTTAACATTTAAATGTTATGCACTATTTAACAATCAATTCATTAATTGGACATTGGATTTTGTCAAATGTATTATCAATCACTTGTCATTAAACAAAAAATCCCTTATGTCAATTTTTTCGTTTGTATGGGCGTACCTACACAATTCTTCACTGAGCTCTTCTCAGGAAGTGTACACGCGATATTATTTACAAAATAAATATCCTTAGCCGATTTAAAACCTGTTTTACCCCTACAAAGTGCTTGTTTCTTTTGCATTGAAGGGAGGAACTTGTCTAATCATATAGTTTTTGGCATTTCAATATTTTTGGTAGAGTGCCTCTGATGAGTCGTGAATAGACGAAACGCGCGTCAGGCGTAGCAAAATTTATTGTCTGAAACTTTGTTGTCATTTGTACTTTGACCTCTGCTTTTCTTTAAATTTCAAATATGTTTTTTTTTAATCAAGCTGAAAACGGAAAATATTTTGTATAGTTAATGTAAAGCAGTCAATCTCTGTCATGCACATTATATTCAATGTTTGTGTAATGCAGTTATGAATCATATTTTCAGACTGAGTCAGGTGAAATCGGGGCAAGTATAAATTTTAGAAACTTTCTATCTATCTCTGACCAAAATGTAAACATATGACAGGGTAGGTAAAGTCACAGGAAATGAAAATTCGAATTAATAGTCATCTTCGCTAGCCAATGGTTATGATTCGCTATTTTTCATCTTCTTAGCCGTTGACTAGCGAAGATAATCAATAGTAAGCAATAAATAGTTTGTATATGCTAACAAAAAACTTCATAGTATGACTATGAACCTACAACTCAATCCCACCACTGCAAGTACGTGCAACACGTGTAAGGCAAAGCTTCAGTATAAAGCTTGTTACATATATATGTTACTATCTTGCCATTGTAAATAGGATAGTTTCTTTTGAGTAAGGGTGAAAGTGAAATGAATGACAGAATGATAGGAAGTGAAAAAGTTTAATAAACATTTTTTCACCATTAACAAGTTAGAGCTTGATGCTTTCAGCATAAGTTTTGCGCAAACATTCTTACATAAAGACGTTTTATTAATATCTTTTTATAAAAAGTATATATTTGATTTAATATTTCTAGTTTCTGTAGTTTCAATGTTGGTTTAGTATCTTTAAAATACAGTAGTTTAAAAAGCTGTAATACCATACAAGAATTTACTCATTATCAAGAAACAATGGAATAAAATTAGACAAAAATGGCCAAAAATGTCTTTCAAATGTCCAGAAATTACCCGCTATATGTGTCTTCTAGAGAATTACCAGAACAGTCTTCATATATAATATGTCTCTGAAAATATATTATTCTATCACAACTTAGATTTTTACCTTTGCTTCTTATTCGTCTTAGCTATAATGTTTTAAAGCAAATCTGAATGTGTCTTCTGAACAATAATGACAGAATACATCTGCATGATAAATAATAGACGATAAAAAGATGTGGAAAAAGTGTAAGCGACAAAACCAACATTAAAGAAACGGCAATTTAAAAAATTTCAATTAAAACAGTCAGCAGTCTTCAACATGACCAGAGGTCACTGCTCGCTGTCTTGCATTGGCCCAAGACTAAAAATACATTACATAAGATTCAAACAAATCCATAGATTATCAACGAAGGACTCATTTCTGAAAGAACAAAAGGCAGATCGTTGGCAGGGACAAACAAAAGCTTTGACAAGGGTTCCTGGCTTTGGACAGGCACATTTAAAATATGGCGTGGTTAAAATAGTTTTTTTTTGCCCAACCTTCCCCCTATTGTTTATCTTGTACAAAGCACCAAAAATAACACACTTTAAAAATCAAATCGATAAAAGTTCAATTCACCGAGAGAGAATCTGAGACAAGAGTACTTTACAAGAACAACGAGATGTAAAGGAACTCACATGAGAACACTCGCAGTTACTGACAGCTAGCTAAGGAGTATTTACCGACTGGTGTAAATAATCAAACATATCGATTTTTAATCCAACATAACACTTCAAACAGCTAATGATTTAGTATCACACCGGGTATACCGCGGGAGAGTCGCTAAAACGTAGGGGAGAGTCGATATTTGACCTAGATCGGAGCACACCAGGAATGTAAACGATTAAATCATCTATTTTCATTGATGAAATGTTACAAATAAATATTGCACGGAACATTAGAACTATTGAAGAATGTGTACACGCTAAAATTGCCTCCCATAACCTTACATTTCATACCAAACACCTCGAACTTTTCTAAATTTGGTGACATCGCATCTTAAAATCTGATTTTCTCCACAATAAATACATTAAATGACAATCGCATGCACTCGGTATATGCACAAGATTGATATCCAGAAGAGATACTTCCCCGTCACCCTTCACAAAGTCATAATACAATTTTATTCGTTAATTTTTCAACAACAACGTAGGTCCCGTAGGGGAGAGTCGATTCGATTTGTTTTGAAATTACAAATACCAAAACGCGGGAGATGATTGGACGATACAATTTTGAAAAGGCAAAATAAATGAACAATGTTGTCAGTGGCTCGAAAGTATTGGAACAAGATGCACGTAAATGTAATGGATTATCTTCCAAAACTCACAGAAAAGAACATTGAAATGCGGCGAGAGAAAGCCAAAAGATCAGTATTATAAATCGAAACACAATTTAATTGTGCCGTGCATAGACTGCCTGCAAATATTTAAAAAATGGCGTAGATTCAAAGCATTGAAGCTTGCATACAAGAGAAAGAGCTTCGCAGCATTGAGGAATGCATTCTTTGCCTATGTATGGAATAGAAAGAAAGACAATTTAACAAGATCCGATCAAATCCGCACCGGCAATGAGTGTTCTGTTTACAACATGTTATACCATTCAGAAGTAATAGATAAATTTACAAGGACGGAACAAAAATCATCAGATAGAACCCGGCCGTCGAGAAGGAAAGATATACCAGTGCGACGAACGCGGATACACAGGCCAAAAGTTGTTCAATCTACAGAGACACAAAGAGCAGAAGCATCAAAGAAAAATGGAGGAACCGGAATGGTTGAAGGAGGACCCGGAATGGAAAACTGAGGAAGAGGAAGAGGAGGATACGGAATCAGAAAAGAGTGACGACTTGTCTGAAGACGAAAAAACTTAACCCGGAGAACAGTTTGATCCGTGGGGTGGCTTTATTGGACAAGTGATGATCAGCTACAAAGACGAACACGAAAAGAAAGTGGATGAATACACGGAAAAAGGTCACCACGAAAAAGAGGCAATATAAAAGGCTGACATGGATTTGCTCCCGCTCTATAGAGAAGCTCTAAAAATCGCTACGTCAATAACATTATGTGGCAAATGGAAATGGCACGAGATCCACTCCACAAGAAGATCAAACAAACGGCAAAACGACTGAGGGACGATGAAGATTATGAGTATGAAGAGTCTACTGAGAAGAGAAAGTACTTGCTGGATGAGAAAATATAACAGTTCAGGCCTGACGAGGAGAGTGAAGAAGACGAGGATGAAGACTGAAATCTATTACTGTGTTCAAAATAAAGTATCGAAACTTAAAATCTATTTTTTATCCCTAACGCCCTATTAAAAAGATCAAACCAGTACTAAAGCCTACCCCACAAAGCCCGGCAAATTCCTTACAAAACGGTACCAAGTACAAGACTTAAAACACAGTAGAAACCTAGATTTACTTCCCTTAGATTGACACGAAAGAAAGAATATAAAACTAGACCTCACAAGCTTTACATTGACATATTACACGCTTATTATACAACAAGAAGAAAAAGGGATCACCTAATGGTCAAGCCCTGAATGACCACTGACCACTACAGACTCAAACAACTCAAAAATGGCAACTACACCTTGCTACCTTTCCAACGATATACGACAACCCCACCTTTGATAAGAAATAGGAAATGGTCACCTACTGGTCAAGCCTCTAAAGACCACTGAAGACCACTAAGAAAATCATCAAAGAGACATTGTCATACAGTTAAGACAATGCAACAAACCCGAAAGGAATCGGTCAAGGAATAACTTAGTTACAAGCCTTTTACCGACAGTGACTTTGCGGAATTACCTCCCCTTGATAACCGGATGTTGCGTCACCGAAACCGGAAGCAAGATGGCCGACGAGAGCCTAGATGGCCGCCAAGATTCAAGATGGCCGACCGGAAGCAAAATGGCGGAATCGGAAGCGAGATGGCGGACCGGAAGTGGATATGACGTCACAGAGGGCTGCTCGGCCTTGCTCGGCCAGAGAAATAATAAATGATTACCACATCTATACTACTCATAAACCTATGTGGCGAATTAGAAGGTGAATTCAAAGAAACTAAACTTTTAAATAAAGATGAAATATCGGATGAAAATGCATTCAAAATACTAAATACATACGAAGAAGCATCGGGTTCTAAAATCAACTATTATAAAACAAAAGGATTAGACATAGGTTCATCTAAACGTAAGCGTCCAAAATTTAATAACGACCACAGCGAGCATACAGCTCTACAGCAAATAAATTTGCCTAATGCTGATAATGATTTTTTTCGTCCGGATATGCTTCTCACGGTTTATACAGGTCCGGTGTGAATGTGAAAATAATAACCAATTTTGCCAGTCGCCTTTCAAAAATTATCTATGTAAATACAGATCAAGGAGAAAATATTACTTAAATTCTTTACATAAACATATTTTATCCATTTTTTTACATTTTCGTTTTAACGTTCATTTGCCCCAAGCACCCACCGTCCCAAACTGAACGTTCTAGAAAAAGAAAATAACTACGATGACTTCGATTCAAGATCAAACTTTTTATTCGTTCATGAAAAACTATGTTAGCAAAAAACAGAGACGCTTATTATATGTATGACTTATAAGTTAAGACATTGTGTCTTCAGTTCAAAATAGTGATCAATAATCAATCAAAACATTTCATTCGGGTGACTACAAACTTATGAAACGAAAATGCACATCGCTCATGTTTGAGGGAGAGATCACAACGGTTAACATAGTGGGATATCTAGTGGTATTCAATTATCTCCCCTGCGGAAAAAGCTAATGTGTTTTTAAATTTTTAACGATGACAACAACGATGGCGACGGCGTGTAAACAATCTTCAACTTTCATTTATTTCGCATGGACCTGACTACTATTATATACGTTGGACATGTCATGTTATTAAAGAATCTTTTCTGTTGCGTAAACAGTTGTTTATAAGGTTACTGTTATCACTTAACGATCCATTTGAATTCAATGTGAAACTATGAAAAACTTTCAAGGGACACAACCAAGTTCTATCTTTCATTGATAATAAACATGATAAAAATTTTAAAACGGATGACTGAAGATTGAATTGGACATTTAATCCAATACAATGCAAATTCACATGTTGTTGGTCCCAATTTACGGACACCGGTCAAAAAGATAAACATGTTTTATGACGTAATCAAATTCAACATGTAAATCGTGTACTTTTAAGAAGAGGGTTGTCAAGACGGACTAGAAAAAGGGCCTTTTTCATAATTTTATTTTGGCTTAACCTCTTGCAGTACATGTCTGAAAATTTGAAGATGGAAAGATATACATTTCAAGAAATAGTGTATTTTTTTTCTATTTTTTTTTTATAAAAAACGTTAAGGTTGTGCGACCCATTTTAGTTCCACCGTATGCATTTTATTACATGCATTATAAATGTAATTTGTTACATAGGTTGAATATCTTAGTAATAATTTGGTTCCCCAGTTTGGTATTTTTGGTTATACTGTTCTATGCTCTTCATATTCATAAAATGTTTGGCATTTTCAATATTTTTGATAGAGCGCCTCTGATGAGTCTTGAATAGACGAAACGCGCGTAAGGCGTAGCAAAATTTATTGTCTGGAACTTTGTTGTCATTTGTATTTCGAACACACGTGAAGGTTAGCACTGCTGGTGGAGTTTAAATTCCCCGAGGTTAGCCCGCTCCGGCACCAACACTTTTGAGTTGGAGAATACATCAAAGCTTTAAATTATCCGTCTAAATTTCAAAATTGTCTAAACCCTAAGGTTCTTCCTACCTCAGACATAGGTTGAATATCTTAGTAATAATTTGGTTCCCCAGTTTGGTATTTTTGGTTATACTGTTCTATGCTCTTCATATTCATAAAATGTTTGGGATTTTCAATATTTTTGATAGAGCGCCTCTGATGAGTCTTGAATAGACGAAACGCGCGTAAGGCGTAGCAAAATTTATTGTCTGGAACTTTGTTGTCATTTGTATTTATAAAGTCTTTTTAATTCAGAATAGTTTATTTAAACAACATAACTTAAAATGGAATGAACTTTTTTGCTAAAAAGAACTTTTAATTCACTTGACAACCAGGATGAACATTCGAATGGACTTTCCTATCTTTTCCGATGAAGAGCTCTCATTCTATTGTTTAAATACCACCGGTTTTCGGACTGTGATGAGACCGAAGAAGGTTGGTTGAATCAGATTACTTCTATAACTTTACAAGCCAAAACAGTACTCTCCGAGTCTATTTTTAGCAACGGCGGCCATGGGTTTTCGATGGATCAAAAATCAGAACTCAACTTTTGTGCAGCAGGACACCTAAAGAACCAATCATAAAAAATTTCATTAAATTCTGTTCAAAAGTTTAAATGAAAATTTTTTTTTTAATGTTAACGGACGACAACGGACGACGACCAATTGATGGTAAAAGGTCGCAAGGGGGGTCTTTCTATGACTATTTAAGCACTGGATTTGAATTGTATGCATTTTATTAAGACCATGGGCCAATTGCAGAACCGCGAGCAGCATCTACTGACCTCGCTGAAGGCGGCTGGCGGTTGTCCATTCTAAATTGCCACTTGTTATGTGAGCTGTGTCGCGTACACTTATTCCACATCTCTTTTTTTTTTTCTAGTTTGTGGTTCCAGGTGAGAAAAAAAACTGTTCCTACAATTCTGTCTCAAAACTGAACACTGATGAACGACATTAAATAAGTTAATTTATATTTATATAATTTTAATTAAATTTAAACATCTTCGGCACAAAGATACTACTCATCAAACTTCATAAGTCTTTTTGACGGTAGAATTTTTATTTCATCTTTTCCATGGCTTTGTCGAACTGGTAATACAACTGAAAGGTTAAATCGGCTTTGATATACATGTACTTCCAAATTTAATATTCTTCTCCTTCACAGCTGTTTTCTACTTAATCAAACAAATTATTTCTGAAAAATATAAAAAAACCATAACCATAATACTTAATAAAGGTAATAACAAAACTACCGAACTTGAATGATCAATCTCATAGTCCATAGAAAATGACAAAAACGAATCAGTCACACCGGATAACTGGTGGATCGCAATGGTCTTCGAAAAAAATTCATAATGATTTCATATGCTTGATAATACTGGTTGTAATATTTTTCAAGGTTTTGCAACGTTCTTTCCGTACATCTAGGGATCAGGATCAATGAGGGCGTTATATACTAGTACTGCATGAACGACTAAGTGATGGAAGTTTGAGCAAGGGTTTGGAAGTGTGAGTGTTTGATATTAGACCTACATGTGTGCTGTTAACATTGATAATGTAGGTTCAACGTGACGGGTGTGCTATAGCAAGCAGGAACTGCTTACTCTTCCGAGGCACCTGAGTTTACTCTCGTTTCGACTTGAGTTCGCGTTGCTGAATGCGGTTTTGTTGTTATGTGTGTGTTTTTTTTATGTTGTTATATATGTGGTTTGTTTTGTTGTGATGATTTTTTGTCTGCCGGTTTTGTCTTTGTCTTTACAGTTTTATGATACTGATTACCCCTTTGGTACACTGAAGTGTTTGTTGATATCGTTGCCGTCGTTGTAGAAATAAGAAATAAGGAATGTCGTTGTACACATCTATTTATTATACTACTGGCTATATCTAACAAGATACGTTGGTTGTTACATGATGCACGTTGATACGTAAAAACTACAAAGAACAAAGAAAAAATATTTACAATCAAAATTAAGCAAATATAAAGAAGTTAAATGGAAACAAAATGAACCGAACAATAAAAGATCCTTAAATGTAGCAAAATATAAAACATTACTTGAAATAAAGTTAATTAATTACCTCTTTGGCCATTTATAAGCTTTCCGATAATTATGTTCCCCAAACGAAGTGTGGGAACATATTGTTTTTACTCCGTTTCTTATTATTCTTATTATTCTTCTTCTTCTTCTTCCGCACTCTAAAAAACGCTTGTCCGGGTATAGCCGAAGAGATGTGAAGAATGAGCTTTATGAAACTTTCCACGGCGATAGGGCACATATCAGAGGTGTGCACAACGTTTTCGGAATTTTCAAAATGGCCACCGTTTCCGAGTAAACAGCGAAAGTTCATTATATAGGACATTGCTATATCTCGGTAACCTAGGTGGTCAGGACCTTGAAACTCGGTAGGATTATAGAGCTTGATGAGTACTACAAAAATATCAAAAAAAATTTTGAAGCGATATTTACGGTTTTTCCGCAAAATGTGAAAATGTGAAATTTCAAAATCCAAGATGGCCGCCAAAATTTAAAAGTGCTTGGATTTTGATAAAAATTAATGTTCTCGTAGATTTTGATGTTGTGAGTAATGCTCCACATCAGAGGTGTCCATAAGGACTTTGAAATTTTTTAAATGGCCGCTTTTTTTTTTAATAAATAGCAAAAGTTCATTATATAGGACATTGCTATATCTCGGTTACCTAGGTGGTCAGGACTTTGAAACTCGGTAGGATTATAGAGCTTGATGAGTACTACAAAAATATCAAAAAAAATTTTAAGCGATATTTATGGTTTTTCCGCCAAATGCGAAAATGTGAAATTTCAAAATCCAAGATGGCCGCCAAAATTTAAAAGTGCTTGGATTTTGATAAAAATTAATATTCTGGTAGATTTTGATGTTGCGAGTAATGCTCCACATCAGAGGTGTCCATTAGGACTTCGAATTTTTTTAAATGGCCGCTTTTTTTTAATAAATAGCAAAAGTTCATTATATAGGACATTGTCATATCTCAGTAACACAAGTGATGAGCACCTTGAAACTTCGTGGTATTATAGAGCTTGATAAGTATTACAAAAATATTTAAAAAGTTCTAAAGAGATATTTACAGTTTTTCCGTCAAATGCAAAAACGTGAAATCTCTAAATCCAAGATGGGCGCCAAAATTTATCCAAGATGTTATGTTTAAACACATCATTGACAATGTCATGAACATAATATACATATATATTCTTTATTTTTACATCATGTGCACATTCTTTAAAACTGAAAAAAGGCAGTATTTTTGCTGCTTTAAGGTACATCTTGTTCGTTTGGGGAACATCTGTGACGGCTGCCGTCACAATCAGTACTCGTTTTCGTTTGCTATCGTTTATTGTTTTACACGTGCACTAAAAACTTCTACAGTACAGACATCGTGAAACTGTTACATGGCTCCTCAAAATTAAAAAACTTTAATTTTCCCTATAAAAATTATCATAATTCAAAAATTAAGTCACTAAAATATAGCAAAAAAAAACCAAACTTTTAAAAGTAAACAAAAAATCATTTCAAAAATAGAAAACTTAACTTTGAGTAACATTCAAAAATTGTTTAAAAAATATATATATATAAACACAATGCATAAAAATCAATTCATGTCAAAAGTGCAAAAAAATACAATGTCAAATACAATGCATAGTATAAGAGAGTAAAATCTAATACGTAGTCAAATTTCACGTGCTCTAAGGTTCCTCGGTGGGGATTTCCTCGGTCTCCTGAATAAGGACTAGTTTATGAATCGGACGTTCTAATTCGGTCATTGCAACAGTTCTAATGCCTCTGTTGTTGAGTTTTGGGGTACCTATCGCAATTCGTGCCTTTCTGACCAGGCCGTCTTCATCAACGTAAGTTTTTACCAGTCTACCGAGACGCCATTCATTTCTTGTCAAATTCTCATCCTTAATTATGACGACATCACCGGCGCACATATTTCTGTTTTTCGAAATCCATTTTTGTCGAGATTGTAAGTTCGAAAGATATTCTTTTCTCCATCTGTCCCAGAACTGGTTTGCTAAGTACTGAGTACGTCGCCATCGTTTTCTCGAATAAAGATCCCCATGACTAAATTCCCCCGGAGGTGGTATTATAATGTTTGATTTCATAGTTAAAAGGTGGTTAGGTGTTAAAGGTCCATCTGATAATGGATCGTTCAAGTTTTCTTGTGTGAGTGGTCTGCTGTTTACAATAGATGCTGCCTCACATAAAAAAGTTCGGAGTGACTCATCATCTAGCTGACTGCCAAGTTGTACGAGAAGGGTGTTGAGAACGCTTCTGATGGAACGAATTTGTCGCTCCCATACCCCGCCCATGTGGCTCGCGCTAGGGACATTCATTTTACATTCTACATAATCACAATTATTGTCTAATAAGTACTGTGATATACGCTTGGCATCCATCTCGGAGAACGCCTCTTTCATTTCGCGCTTCGCACCTACGAAGTTGCTCCCCTGATCTGATCTCATAAGTCGAACGGGTCCTCGAATAGATATAAATCTCCTAAGAGCGTTGATGTATGAGCTCGTATCTAGTGAGTTTGCAGATTCCAGATGTACGGCGCGAGAGGCGAGGCAGGTGAAGAGAACTCCATATCTCTTTAGCTCTTTTCGACCTTCCTTTATTAGAAACGGTCCGAACAGATCGACGGCGCAGTATGTGAACGGCGGGACAGCTTCCAGTCTGTCACACGGGAGATCTGCCATTTTCTGAACTTGTGTCGTGCCTCTGAGCTTTCTGCAAACGACGCATCTGGTGATGAACTTCGAAACAGCGCTACTACATCCAATTATCCAAAAACCTTGTGACCTTATTTCGTTTATCGTAATTCCGCGTCCTTGGTGTTGTACTGACTTATGGACATAACGTATTACTAGATTGGTCAAATGAGAGTCCCTTGGTAAAATCACTGGATGTTTGAAAGAAGAATCTAGATTGCTGCGTTTGATGCGTCCACCTACACGAATAATACCATTAGAGTCTAAAAACGGATCCAACTTGTACAATGAAGAAGTTTGCTTTAACGTCGCGTTTCTAGATTTCGCAAATTGTCTATCGTCATTATTCTCTTCTGATCTTAGAGAACGCAATTTATCCATTTCAACATTGAACGCTGATTTTTGAACGGATTTCAAAATTTCCATTTCAGCCTCTTTGATATCATCAACCGTAATTTGATTCGATGGCAGCGGTTCGTTCCTAACCTTTTTGCGAAGTATGTCTCTATACTTTAAACATCTTGCCACTGCAATTTTGGCTCGCTTCCAATCGGAGAAGTATTTCAAACGCTCAGCAAGGGTCGCGAAATCAACGGTCGTAAGTTTAGTAGAAAGCACTGTCCCTTTTCTAAGCTCTGGATCATTTTCTGATAGATCGCTTAGATTCTCTGAAGCTTCGCATTCATCTGTTGGAGTAAAATCCCAAAGAAATTCTGGCCCGGTAAACCAATTTGAAGATTTGAATTCTTGCGGTGTTGCACCTCGAGACGCAATGTCAGCTGGGTTTTCTGCAGACGTGACATAATGCCACTGTGATGGTTCACTACTCTGTCGTATTTTCTCTACTCTATTCGCTACAAAGACGTGGAACCGACGAGAGTCGTTTGCGATGTAGCCAAGAACTACCTTACTATCGCACCAAAAGTGTTCTTCAACGTTGTCGTAGTCAAGTTCCTTCCTAAGCATGGAGCTTACTGATATCGAAACAACTGCAGCTGTCAACTCCAGCCGAGGTATAGTTGTTGGTCTCAATGGTGCTACTCGTGCTTTACCCATGAGTAGTGAACAATAAACTCTTTGGTCGTCGTTTACGAGGCGGATGTAAGAACATTGCCCGTAGCCACTACTACTTGCATCAGAAAAGTGGTGAAGTTGGACAGATTTAACGTTTCCAAAATCATCTGGCTTAATACAACGATTGATTGTAATTTCATTCAAGTCAAGTAAGTCTCTCTTCCATTTTTCCCACTTGATGTTAATAATTTCAGGCAAAGGACTATCCCAGTCGGTCTGTTCTTGACACGTTAGCTGAAGTAGCTTCTTTCCCGCAAGTACTATCGGAGAGATGATTCCCAGAGGGTCGTATACGGAATTCAATGTCGACAGCATGCCTCGTCGTGTCAGCGGTTTATTATCAAGAGTGATTCTGAATTTAAATACATCGGATTCTGCGCACCATTCAATTCCTAGGGTTTTGGTAACTGGGAGTTTTCCATCAGATATATCAAGATTAAGTTCTTTTGCTCGATCTTCTTCCGGTATCTTCGCTAAAACGTCCTTCGAGTTTGAAAGAAACTTGTGTAATCGCAATCCACCTTGTCTACACATTTTGATGCCTTTGTCGATCATCTCCAATGCTTCGTCTACAGTAGGTAAAGACTTTAAACCATCGTCCACGTAAAAGTCTCGTCTTACGAAATTGGCAACTTGTGATCCGTACTGCGTTTCGTTATCGTTTGCCATTTGTTTTAGTCCAAAATTAGCGCATCCGGGTGATGAAGTAGCCCCAAACAAATGAACTGTCATGCGGTACTCAACTGGGTGCCGGGTAATATCACTGTTCTCATACCATATAAATCTAAGATAGTTCCGATGTTCGATGTTGACTTTGAACTGATGAAACATCTGCTCAACGTCGCATACAAATGCAATGGGTTCCTTTCTAAAACGACAGAGTACACCAACAAGTGTGTTTGTAAGATCGGGTCCCTGTAGTAAATAATCGTTCAAAGCTTGGCCTTGGTATTTTGCACTGCAATCGAAGACCACTCGAAGTTTTCCCGGTTTGTGTGGATGATAGACTCCGTGGTGGGGTATATACCATTCCTGGCCGTTTTGTTGATTTAGTTCTTCATCGGGAACTCTTTCTGCAAATCCCTTCTGTATCATATCAGTGATAAAGGCAACGTAGTCATCTGCGTATTGTGTATTCTTACGTAGTTTTCGTTCCAGATGACGAAATCGTTGTAATGCTATTTCTTTATTGTTATTCATAGCAGGCAGACCCCTTTTGAATGGTAAGGGCATTTCATAATGTCCGTTGGTGACGTGAATGCCTTCACTAAGAGTTTCTAGAAAACGTTGGTCCTCTCTTGAAATACGCTTGTCATCTTGGTATTTATGCTCTGCGAAATCTAATTCAAACATTCTCGTAAATTCGTGAGGATTGATGACTTCCTTCACTCTCGATCTCATAGAAAAATAAACTTGGTCTGATGATTCATCTACGTTGGAGGGAGTTTCTAATATCATGACTCTGTGTGAAAGTCCAATTTTATCTAAGTCGCTATCAATAGTGGTGTCTACGATTCCTACGATGCTCCAACCCAAATCCGTTTTCAGTCCGTATGGTCCGTTTCCACTACAAGGTATAACTTCTCGAGGAGTAAGAGCTCGTGGGCAATTATATCCAATTAGCAAACCAACCTCGCAATCTTGTATAGGTGGAATTTTCTCTGCGATTGATTCCAGATGTGTCCATCGTTTGGCCATACTTGCAGTTGGTATATGAGACTTATTAGCAGGCATAATGTCTCTCGTAAACGTTGTCGGAAGTTCAATTTTCGTCGATTGATTGAATCCTCGGATTGACAAGTCCTTTATTTTGTAGCTTTCTATCAACTCGTTCTCACGATGCATAGTTGACAGTGATAAGTTCACTTTTGTTCCTTTCAAACCCAATTTTTGGCAAGTATTTTCCAATATGAACGTTGTATCAGATTGCGTGTCCAACAGTGCGTACACTAATTGTTCGTGGTTCGGATTGTCAGAGTGTGACACGTACACAGGAACTATCATGGAACTCTTTGATCCCATATCAAGTGAGTTTAGATGCGCTATTCCCGTCTGAACTTCTCTATTGACAACTTTTTCTTGCGTGCTTACATGCCTATTTGTGGTTGCTGCTTCCTTGGACTGCCAAATTTGATAATCTCCATGAAGTGATGTCGGATGTTGTTTCGAGCAGATTTTACATGTCTTACGATATCTGCATTTTCGAGAAGTGTGATCAGTGCCTAGACATCCAAAGCAAAGTCGATTCTTTTTCGCGAATTCCTTTCTTTCCTCAATAGTTTTAGCATTGAAGTCTTTACAGATGTCTAAGTCGTGCGAAGCGTTGCACAGTTTACAGTTTTTTCGATTTAGATTGTTTGTTGTAGCTAATGTTGTAGTCTTTGGCGTAGTATCAGTAGAGAGAGTTCGTGCTTGAAACCTTGAACCTCTTGGTCCCGTAAATCTGCTTTTAATAGGTGATCTATCGTGGTTGAGCGATTGAACCGACGTCACAGGATCGCATGCAATTTTAGCCTCTTTCTCAATAAAGTCAACAAAAACCTTGAACGATGGGAACTGTTTGTGTTCCTCTTTGTGCTGACTGACTATTCGTGCCCAACGTGTGACTATCCAATCAGGAAGTTTTGCCAGAAGCTTTCGATTTTCTCTATCATCGTTTAAGACGTTCAAAGTTCCTATACTTTGCATAGCAGCGTAGCATTGTTTAGTGAAGTCTGAAAATTTCCGAAGACCAAGACTGTCTCTACCTGCTACCTTTGGCCAATTGTCCAGTTTGTCTCGAAAGGCGTTTGCAATTACAAATGAATCACCGTAACGTTGGTCGAGCAATGACTTTGCTTCATTGTAGGCATTTTCTGATGAAAGCAGAAATAGATTCTCAATAACGTCTCTTACTGATTCAGACAAATATCTTCTGAGATAGTGGATTCTCTCACAAGAGGGGATTTGACGTTGTTCAATGAGCGTGAGAAACGATGCCTTCCAGGCAGGGTACTTTAGCGGGTCTCCGTGAAACACAAACGGTTCAGGTGGAGGTAATCGGCTAAGACTCACTTGTTCGGCAAATGATTTTGCTAAATCTTCTATTTGGAAGTTTTGATCCGTGTAGCGTGGTGAGTTTGAGTTTCGTGGTGTAAAAGTCTTGGCTGAAGGATTCAAAAATGTTGAACTTTCTGTTGGCAGGCTTGAGGACGCAACACTTTCATGGTGTTTCGACGGACCGTAAGCTGATTGGTCGACTGAAGCCACATACGTTTCTTGGCAAGGCTTGGGAACCAATGGTGCAGATTGACGAACATCAGAGTCAAATCTTACATGCACAGGAATCGTTGACTTTGGTTCAGTTGTTTGCCTATCAACTTTAGCAGCAGTGTCATGAACATTATCATTTTCTTTCATCTCAGGGTTCACTTGATTAATAAATCTATCGAGAATATCGGCATCGGGTAATGATCGTTGTAAATCGTCAAGATCAGATTTCTGACACTCTTTATCCAAAACATCTAACTGTGCCTCAGCAGCTTCGAGTTCACGCATAGTTTTTATTTTTTCCAGTTCTAGCTGAGCCTTTGCTTCCATATCGAGAAACTTTAATTTCGTTTTTAGTTCAGCTGCCTTTACAGCCGCTTCAGATCTTATTGATCGGTTACTTCTCTGTGAGTGTCGGGAAGATTTTCCGCAACTACTTTGACCTGAACGTCGTGATGCCCTTTCAGATTTATTATCTTCAAGTTCCGTGAGTCTACGTGAAATTCGCCTCATCATATCTGAGTAAGAAGTTTCGCAAGCTTCGTATCGTTTTGCAATGTCATTTTCAATGTCTTTTGCTAATTCGGCATGTTCTCCGGTCTGACATTCCTTTTCGATTAGCCGTGTCAGTTGCTGATAAACACTCGTGACGTGATCTGCTCGCTCCGTTAAAATGTCACGGTTATTTCTTATGTCTACGCAATCGGTACTGTCGCTAAGTAAAACTTCGATTTTGTTACAGCAAGACTTCCAAGTCGACAATGTCTTTTTTAGGTTCTTCTCAAGTGTATCTAGCTGCCACCAAATACCCTTACTCGTCGGTACAGGCTGGCGAGAGCTTCTTCGAACAGAGCCCTCTTGGTTTTCGTTGTCGGACATCATATGTTTGACCTAATTATTTGCCTCAAAATAATTACATGTACCCTTACAATAAAAGGTTGTATCAGGTTAATTACAATGTACATTTAACATAATATTTCAGAGAAGGATATAAACATTTCAACCTAATATTACAAAATTTCATCTCTTTACAATGATAAAAATGCGTTTCAAACTAAGCAAAAATATGAAATTGACATATCATAACACAAAATGATATTCAAGTATAGCAAAGTAATTTAATGTCTGGTAAGTTCCTTAATTTAAAATCTTCTTAGATCGTCAGGCTGTCGCGGGTCTAACTGGATACAAAGTTCACACTTTAACAGGCAAGCTGTACTTTCATCTATATTACGACTGATCTGTACTGTATTCGTTGAACCATCGACACAGACCCCTGCTGTATTCATGCGCACACGTGTTAAATGTCAATCATGATAAGGGATGGGGTGATATCTGTGTACATTGCCAGTTCACTTACGATTTTAATTTCTTCTGCTCTAACATATGTAAAGTTAATTAAAACCAAAGTTATAATCGCACTTATCTTCCAATGTCAGTTAAATCGTAAATCCAAAATGTTTCTTTTATCTTCCGTCACAAGCGATGGTAAATTATGTCACTGTGCCCTCGTGTCCATGTTCGAATGATCAGCTCACAAATGTTATAGAGTTTTTACTGAAGTGTTTGTTGATATCGTTGCCGTCGAAATAAGAAATAAGGAATGTCGTTGTACACATCTATTTATTATACTACTGGCTATATCTAACAAGATACGTTGGTTGTTACATGATGCACGTTGATACGTAAAAACTACAAAGAACAAAGAAAAAATATTTACAATCAAAATTAAGCAAATATAAAGAAGTTAAATGGAAACAAAATGAACCGAACAATAAAAGATACCTAAATGTAGCAAAATATAAAACATTACTTGAAATAAAGTTAATTAATTACCTCTTTGGCCATTTATAAGCTTTCCGATAATTTTCGTTTGCTATCGTTTATTGTTTTACACGTGCACTAAAAACTTCTACAGTACAGACATCGTGAAACTGTTACATACACCTTTGCTTCTTCTATAGTATCAACACGTACAATAAAACACAACATAATCCTATGAGGATTTTTTTTCAAGATTTTGCACCGTTTGTTGTTATAAATTTTGATAATATAATACAACTCTCTTCTATGTTCACAACAATCCAAATCGACTCTCCCCTACGTTCAAGACAAATCGAATCGACTCTCCCCTACGGCACTTACGTTGTTGTTGAAAAATTAACGAATAGAATTTTATTATGATTTTGTAAAGGGTAACGGGGAAGTATCTCTTCTAGATATCAATCTTGTGCATATACCGAGTGCATGCGATTGTCATATGATGTATGTATTGTGGAGAAAATCAGATTTTAAGATGCGATGTCACCAAATTTACACTGGCCGTCCGGAAAAGTTCAAGGTGTTTGGTATGAAATGTAAGGTTCTGGGAGGCAATTTTAGCGTGTACACATTCTTAAATAATTCTAATGTTCCGTGCAATATTTATTTGTAACATTTGATCAATGAAAATAGATGATTTTATCGTTTACATACCTGGTGTGCTCCGATCTAGGTCAAATATAGACTCTCCCCTACATTCTAAGCGACTCTCCCCTACGTTTTAGCGACTTTCCCGCTGTAACTCTTATTCCCAGTGGTATCATATCATTACACAAAACCGACTTATTTGATCGTTGTAATGGTTTAAAACAATAAAATAGTCAAAAGGTAAAAGATTAACGTTTAAAAGTTACTATCAAATTATCAATATTTCTACTAAAAACACCAAATTTAAAGATTTTACTATAACTTCCAACTTGCATCCTTTCTTTAGTTGGTTTTTAAGCCTTACTTGACTCCAGTAAGGAATAAACATTCAATTTGATAGCTCTTCTGAGAATCTCGATAATAATTAGAAAATTTTGGAAGTTTTTAAGCGATCCAGAAGATTTTGAATTTTACAATTACTTACTTTATCTTACAAATTAACTCATAAGCACAATGTCTGTGCACTCCCTTTTCTCATTTCTGTTGTCTCAAGCTTTATATAATTTGTTTTTATTGTGTAAAACCAAAGTAGTGTAAAAACTAGCTCATCAAAACAGTCCAAGCTTTTTGTAGATTAGATAATGGATATGGTAAGGTACAGCTGCAAACTTGAACGTGTGTTTTGTTTGACAGTATGACTCCAAGTCTTTGTACTGCAAATAACATTGGAAAATCCAACAGGATGTGAGCTGGATTTGAACCCATACCTTCAGGCCGTCGAGGATTCCACACAACCACTGACACCGTTAAAATTAGGTGTTGATAAATCGGTGGACTCGTAGATACACAAGATTTGGTGGTATGTCATGATAGAACATATGGTATATGTATAATAGAGATTATAGAATGTCATGCAGCTTGATAAACATGTGAAATAGCAAATGGATTTGGTAGGGTACCGCTGCAAACTGGAACGTGTGTTATGTTTGACAGTATGACTCCAAGTCTTTGTACTGCATATAACATTGGAAGATCCAACAGGTTTTGAGCTGGATTTGAACCCATACCTCTGCGGCATCTGTCGCCTAGCAGTCTCCAGTCCAGACCACCATATGTACATGATACTTTCATGGCATACCACCATACCTTGTTTATCTTAGAGTCCGCCGAGGAATGATACCGATTTACCAACACCTATTTTTACTTTAGTAATTCAATCTATGAAATGCGTTTCAATTTACAAGGATATACAAAAATTGTTTTTTTTATTGAGTGATAAGAGGAGTGTCAAAAAGATGTATTAGCTTCCATTTTAAGTTATTGATAGTATACCGATACAAAATCTTGTATCATTATATGATAAATGTCAATTTTCCATTACATCATCATCAGCTTCTTTCGGTGACACTAAAATGCATCCAGGATACCCGGGGAGGAAAATGCACCCGGGAATATGAAAATAAATTGGGGGTAATTTGACAATGTGATTTATTCAATTTTATACTTAGTTGGGTTTTATAATAGATAACCTTTTGAAACTATATATATGCAGAGGCAATAGGTATAAATAGACATTAAGCTTACATCCTAGACAATAAGATAAGACCTAGTCATTAGTGTTAATGCCTAAAAACAATCAAGCATTAAGCATAATGCCTAGCATTTAGGTATAATGCCTGATTTTGTCCAATGAAAATTATTGTATATGAATTATAATATATATTTTCGTAAATATGACTTTGTTAATTTAAAATATAAGCAGTGACGAAATAACTTTAAAAAAACAACTGTCGATTTAAAATTACAATATAAATTATTCAGCAAGTACTAAAAAATGTATTTATTGATATTTGGTAATGTTAAAGCATATTTTGTTCCTAATATGGGAAGATTACCCACTCTCAATTTATTCGTTTTCACTTCGAAATTATAAAACAAACATGTCGGACCGGTACGGAAAAGATAGAGCTAAGCCAGTAAATGGAGGTATATAAACCCCAAACACTTGTCAGTATGCTGCAATAACTTGGTGGTAATATGGCCTCACTGGAATGTTTATCACAAACAAGAATAAAACAATACCAATACCAACAATTTATTCCAATTCAGGTTCATCAAAGGGCAAATTTTGTGTTGAAAAAAAATCTTACTGTTGACACGAAAAATACTTTTCTGGTATCACGTTCTGTCGAGTTTGTTATTTGTGAAATATTTGTTTTCAGGAATGGAAGTTTAGCGGAAGAGACAAAAAGAAGGAATTCTTGTATGAGGTCTGTTAAATTTTCATCACAGTACCCTTCTACCGCAAACAGTTTCTAGTTTTAGATTTGGCATTTAATTCCTGTTAGGTACATGGGTAAAGTGATTAATTAAAATTTCCTTCTATTGCATCACAGATAAGATTCATTTGTGAAGTTCATTTTTGCGTCGTCTGAAAAGTTAGGAATATGTAAAGGATAAGTAAAGGCAATAACAAAACTACCGAGCTTGAATGATCAATCTTATAGTACAGAGAAAATGACAAAAACGAATCAGTCATACCGGACAATTGGTGGATCGCAATGGTCCTGACTTGGTACAGGCATTTCAAACGAAATGATGGGTTAAACCAGGTTTTATGGCGCCAAATCTCTCTCTTCCATTGCAATCTTCAAGTCCATAATATATATAGTTACATAGAATAGTGTGACACTATAAAATATGCTTAACCCATAATATATAGTTACGTAAAATAGTGTGACACTGTAAAATGTTCTTGGAATTAGGTTTTATAAGTCGAACATAATAGTTCTTAAGTTAACAAAATCTATAATGTTGATAGATTGGACAGTTTTTATCGTAGATTGTGGCCAATAAAAGGAACGGTATAGATGTAGACAAGTGGGACTATTTTGCCAGAGACTGCCAGGGACTAGGAATGAAAAATCCCTTTGACCATTCAAGATTTATGAAGTTTGCCAGAGTTATAGAGGTGGAAGGAAGTAAGCAGATATGCGTCAGATATAAGGTAACGACTTGTTAAATTCAAATCATCAAGAACATTACTGAATTGGGGAATTTATGTCACAGATCATCTCCAAGGTACCAACATGGAATTAATTACACGGTCAATTTACATTTAAACGGTGATTTTTACTTAAGATTGGTACGGATTACTAAAGTAAATACAGTTTAAAACGGTAACATTCGAATAAATATCAGTTAAATAGAAAATAATGAGATTGGAATAAGTGAACGCAACACAGCCCACAATCAAGCGGCAATTTAGAAAAACCACAATGGACAACCGCCAACAGCCTTCAAAGAGGCCAGTAGGCGCTACACGCGGATCTGCAATTGGCCCATGGTCTAAATAAAATGAATATAATAAAAATCCAGTCCTGAAATAGTCCAGATAGACCCCCTTCTTAAACAAGGAACAGATATCGTCAAAAAGCCAAGTACAAACGAAAGCTTTGTCATAGACTCTTGGCTTAGGGTAGGCACATATAATATGTGGCAGGGCCAAACAAGCTCCCTGGGTCCAACCTTCCCCCTATCAACATTCCTAGACAAAGCACAAAAACTAAACACACAACAAAAATCAAATCAATTAAAGTCCAATTCCTGGTGGAGTTTAAATTCCCCGAGGTTAGCCCTCTCCGGCACCAACACTTTTGAGTTGGAGAATACATCAAAGCTTTAAATTATCCGTCTAAATCTCAAAATTGTCTAAACCCTAAGGTTCTTCCTACCCCAGACATAGGTTGAATATCTTAGTAATAATTTGGTTCCCCAGTTTGGTATTTTTGGTTATACTGTTCTATGCTCTTCATATTCATACAGTGTTTGGCATTTTCAATATTTTTGGTAGAGCGCCTCTGATGAGTCTTGAATAGACGAAACGCGCGTCAGGCGTAGCAAAATTTATTGTCTGGAACTTTGTTGTCATTTGTATTTCGAACACACGTGAAGGTTAGCACTGCTGGTGGAGTTTAAATTCCCCGAGGTTAGCCCTCTCCGGCATCAACACTTTTGAGTTGGAGAATACATCAAAGCTTTAAATTATCCGTCTAAATTTCAAAATTGTCTAAACCCTAAGGTTCTTCCTACCCCAGACATAGGTTGAATATCTTAGTAATAATTTGGTTCCCCAGTTTGGTATTTTTTGTTATACTGTTCTATGCTCTTCATATTCATACAGTGTTTGGCATTTTCAATATTTTTGGTAGAGCGCCTCTGATGAGTCTTGAATAGACGAAACGCGCGTCAGGCGTAGCAAAATTTATTGTCTGGAACTTTGTTGTCATTTGTATTCCACCAGAGAGAATTTTAGACAAAGGACAATAAGAATAAACGAAAGGACGGTAAAGGATTTCTCTATAGAACACTCGCTGTTACTGACAGCTAGCTGAGAATCATACAATATTGTTTTGGAGAAGTGCCACCACACAAAACCGCCACGCCCGACCGCAATAATTCCTAAAAATGACAACAGTAAAAACGCCCATAGAAGTCCAAAAGCAAGCATCAAGCCACCAATACTTCTTACAAAAGACACTTAACTCAAAGATTTAACCAAAACACCCCACCAATATCCCTCCCCCAACAAACCTTGAAGCCAATTTTTCATTTCCAATTGATTTCTTTTAAACTTGTGAGCTTTATAAAAAAATATTACCATAAAATTCAGGATGTGATATTCCTTTCACTATCAGAAACCTACGTGTAAAATTAAATTTTTCAGCAAGAGATCGATACTTGTTGGAGAATTTAGAAATTTTTTTTTTTACTAATTTGTGGTATCAATAACCTTGTTTAAGTAATTTTTCAGTTATAAAACGGTTCTTATTATTAAAATCAGAAACACCACTGCAGATCCGAGCATATCTTACTAACTATGTTATGTAAACTCCGTTTGACGGCGCTAGTGGAACATCTCCTTCAAGAAAAGGCAAATTCATAATAGGGAAGGTAAAGTCGTCACTTTGGTTTGTAATTTTCTGTCAATAATTATAGTATAACTAACGAATGATTCCGAATATGAGGAAATATTCAACGAGTGACCGAACAACCCAATAATTCCCGAGTGCGCCAGGCGCACGAGTGAATTATAAAGGTTTTTCGGTCACAAGTTGAATATTTCCCATATTCGGAATCTTGAGTTTGTTATACTATTTATTACATATATAAATGTTCAATTAAGGCTTTATTTATGGTTGAGTTACGAACATTTTCGGTTGGACTATTTTCATACAGGCGCAATGGTTTTCCACTTCACAGACGAAGTTATAAGTAACGCCAAATAACAGTTAATTAAATGTTCCCGCGTTTTTAGTTATTTCACTCAGTGAGATAAACGATTTCTGTTCATTTGGAAATCTCGATATTTCACTGCTATCTATGTAATAATACTTAGATCTATATCTAAAAACGGACATCTATCACCGGTGATATCACCATAGATATCTTTAATAAAATTAGAAATAAAGGTAATAACAAAACAACCGAACTTTAATGATCAATCTCATTGTCCAGAGAAAATGACAAAAACGAATCAGTCGTACCGGAGAATTGGTGGATCGCAATGGTCCTGACTTGATACATGCATTTCAAACGATATTGTAGGTTAAACCAGGTTTTATGGCGCCAAACCTCCCTCTTCCATTGCGACTTAAGATCCGGTAATGACCATAGAACATAACATAGTTGTGAGACACAATAGGGATATTGGGGTGATATTAGTACAGCAGACCAGTCAAACACTAAATAAAACAATTAATCACCATATCTTTGAACTCAATTTGAACTTTTCTACTAGTGGCTGATAACGAAGAAAGATTTTCTTTAGGGATCGTATGAGACGTATTTTCTTATTGCCCTTCTCAAAAGGTCGGTCACGAAGAAATCGGTGTCTGATAAAAAAAATCTGTGAAATGTGTGCAAGCTCTGGCATATCGAATAAATTATGAAATATGAACACCGTATGCAGGGGAAGTAGGTATATTGCTCTGTAGATTAGGAAAATTAATAATTTGAAAATTAAAATCGTCTCTTTTATCGTAAATTTTTGTACTGAGATGACCACCTGGGTCAAATTCGAGGTGCAAATCCAAGAAAGACGTGAAGCAATTCGATTCGGTGGTCTCTTTAATATCCAATTCTTGAGGATATATTGAAGGAATCCACCAAATGAATTGTTATTGACAGAAAGAACATTATCAATATATCTGAATGTAAGATTTAATTACCTTGCCTCTTTCATCTTTTTGTTCTTTACGAGTCCCTGAAGAAATCCAGTCTCGTAAGAGTATAAAAACAAATCGGCGAGGAGAGGAGCACAGCTTGTGCCTATTGGAATGCCGATTTGTTGTTAAAAAATTCTTCTCCAAATAATGGATTGTTGAGTGCAAAAATGTCGTATAAATATCTAAAAGTATTATCGAAAGTTTCGACTAGGTTCTGTTTGTTGGGGTCTTTTTGTAATTTAGCCATAAATTGTGATTCATTACAGTATAGGAAAAGGTCGGCTATAAGTGGCGCACAATTAGTACCCATAGGAATACTAATAATTTGGCGATAAATTTGTTTACCAAGACGTATGTTAATATTATCTGACAAATAATTTAGAGTAGTAATAGATTCTGTATCAGTCCAGTTAATGTTACTTTTTTTACTCTCGTTACTAAAAAATGATATACCAATTGAGTTTGAAACTCTAGTGTTCGAATTTTTTATTTCGTGCATTAAAACACCAAGTTTATACTTTTGTCATACCACAACAACATTGCTAGCCGCTTTATCGGCGGGAACAAACACGTTTAGCAAAATCACGGTCGTTATACTTGTCCTGCGACAACATGTTTTCTACCGATGTTTCTGCTCGTTTTCTACCGATGTCCTAGATTTCTACCGATGTGGTGATAAAAAAATAAACCTGGCAGACGATTTTTTTTCCAAATTATGATACCCGGCTATTATGGTACTTAAAAACAAATTAATTCAATTTACATCATTTTGTTTTAAGTATGCACATAAAATTACAGTAGGGGATTGTTTATTTTTCCTGCAAGAGAAAATTTCCCTTTTTTCAGATAATCATGAATATCTGTTTTAAATAACAATTCACTGGGCTGAAAATTATGCTCTATGTTCTAAATAGTCGGACATTTTTAAAGACATATCACTTTTCATTACAAATGGCGTATTTTTGATTTTTTGATCATTTTAAAAAAAATATGGTCCTGGTTTTCTAAAGATGTGTCCTGGTTTTCTACCGATGGTCCTGGCATTCTACCGATGTGATAATGTGATATATTAAATGACATTTCATGACAAATTTTAAAACTGTTTATTTTATGAAACACATAATATTGACGATAAAAAGAAAATGAGGTTCATGAGCAAATCATGTTTTGCGCACACCAAGAACACTTTTACAAAATTTAAATAAATGTGTATTTTCTCAAAAGCTGACTTATCAGAAAATGATAGTATATCAACAGTTTTTCCACTTATATTATATTAGATTTGTGAAGTGCTTTATATATAATGGGAAATAATCCTCCATATACCAGATTTCACTGTTATATCTAGAAATGCTGAGGCTGAGACATGAATTTCTCGGGCTGAATTTGATCTGTACATATACAACAGTATGACACGCCATTTTTACCCAAACCATGGTAACTATAGGATACCTCAGATAACTTAGGGTTTACTGGCAGCTATCTGGGGGTTTTCAGGGCGAAACTCTTAATTACATCAGGTATTTAGAGTAATTTCAGGTAACTGAGGGTTTACTATCAGCTATCCCATGGATACCACAAAAACTCCTACTATTAAGAGTTTTCAAAAATAATTTATTGGAAGCTGAGCTTTGTATTAGTTTTTGAGCAATAGATAGTGTTATGCTTTACATTGATAAATTCTGCTTTCAAAGAGTTAAATAGCATGAAGTTACAATATCTGTGAGTGAGTAAGTGAGTGAGTTGGTGTTTTAAGCCCGTGCAACGCTAAATAGGTTATAACATGAAAAGGGTGATAAAATGAACATGAAATAAGGATGATAAATGAAACATGGGGTTGGGGTGGGAAACAAAGGAACTACAAATTTTGAAGAACCACAGAAAAAGGGGAGAGGTGGATAGGGACTGAAAATTTAGCCTATGTGGTGCACTACTTGGCGGCCCACAAAGGGGACGTTTACGTGCATGAAGCGTGGCACTCTCCTCTCACGTTGGCTCACTATGGTCGGCCGTCAGGGTTTCCGTATTATAGACCTAACAATCCCTGCGGACGAGGGCCAAAATATTCAGCCACTTAGGGTACACACTTGGTCGTTCTGTGGGCTGAGCACCCACCCGACGTCAGAATCCCAATACCCTTAGCCGCCTCTTACGACAAGCTAGGCTTTGCTGCGGGCCTATTCGCCACTCGGGCCCCGCACGGGACTACAATATCTGTTGGTAGAAGGGGGTTTACTTAGGTATCTAAATGTGAAAGCTGACAGCAAACCCCAAGTTACCAAGATAACTCTTAATACCTGCTGTAATTGAGAGTTTCGTCCAGAAAACCACCAGATAGCTGCTGTAAACCCCCAGTTATCTGAGGTATCCTATAGACACCAAGGTTTTGGTTAAAATTGCGTTCCATACAACAGTATGATGAAGCTTCACTGTACAACACAAGCATTTACGGTGTATGTATGCCTTTAGAAACAAACAAAATGTGTAGTTATATGAAATTAGATCATCGGTAGAAATCAAGGACTCATCTGTAGAAAACACAGTTAAGAACATACCTAATCGGTAGAAAACCAGGACATATCATATTTCTTAAACATGTTAGTTATATCAAAACGCAAATAGCTCTTTTACAAATAAACGATCATTAATTGCATTTTCTCCCATAGGATGTATTCAAATGTTAAAAATAAGCGTTATTTTTCATATTTCTAAAAAACCAATCGGTAGAAAACAAGGATCATCGGTAGACAACAAGCAGAAAAATCGGTAGAAAACATGTTGTCGCAGGACAAGTATAACGACCGTGAAAATAAGTAAACGGATTTTTGACTTAATTCGATTAAGGTAGGTATTAAGCCTAAAATCTACAAATAAATTTTGAAATTGGCTGATTCTGAGTTGAACAATTGTCATAAATTTATAAATAAAATTTTCTAGAGATTTTGAGTCTTCCTTTTTTTTCTTGATCCAAGATTTGCAATAAGAGACAAGGGAAGTTTTGATACAGTCTAGGCAGGAATTCCAATTAATTTTTGTTGGTGGTCTAACCTTTGGTCCTTTTTTAAAAAAAAATTCATAACCTCTGGGTTATTGACGATTGAAAGGTCTACGGTAACAACATGATCACAAAGAGCATATCTGAAATTAAATTTAGCACAGGTGCATGACAGAGGAATATTCGTGTATAGTTCTTCATTTGTTGTAGTTGTTGTATAGTTAAAAACAATGTTATGTGTAGGTTTCTTATGCTGTGTTTATAAGATACCATGGGCGGTTCGGTATTAGAAAAATAAGGTGGAGATCTTGAATATTAGGGTCCATAAATACACTAGATATATTTATGAAGTCAAGTCCTCTATTAATGTAGGTTGATTTTATAAAATGTCGACTGTGGTCTTCTGGGTTTTCAATTTTGGAAACAGTTTATAGTAAGAAAAAGAAGAGATGGTGAGTGCTCCTTTGTATAATGGACTTGCCTGAGATATAGTTCTACATTTCAAACGGATACTATTTAACTTAGAAAGGGATATTAAAGATCGATTGTAAAACGTTATAACAACGAGTTTCCTCCATACACTACTCCCTTCTGTATGAGACGATAAGGTTGAGATGCGAACATGTTCAGCCATCTCACACAACTTGTCAGTACTGATATTTATTGATCGCGTTGATCAATGAAATCCAAAATTTCTTTAAAACTTGCTTTTTTGGAATGAAGCAATTTAGGATTTTAGTCTATGTTTTTTGCGTATCAAATAAGTATTTACAGGCGTTCTTAGAGATACGGATCGTGTTTGGGGGTCTTTTGGCATGTTTTGCTGCGTTCTACTTGCAAACGACTAATCAAGTATATCGATACCTCAAGTTAGTAAAATCTTTTTCTAAATTTTTCCTCAAGTATCGATATTTTATTTAAAAATTTAATTGTACACGTCGTTTTCTGATAAAAGGAATATCGCATCCTGAATTTTTTGGTAATGTAACTTCCATAAGCTTTTTCACTATTGTCATTTTAAGCATTTTAGCAATAAATCATGTCGGTTTTGTGTGATGGCACTTCACCAATTCATTATTGTTTGAAGTTTTGTGTCGGATTTAAAATCGATGCGTTTGATGCTTTTACATCAGTCGATTGGTGATTCTCAGCTAGGTGTCAGTAACAGCGAGTGTTTTATAGAGAGTTCATTTACCGTCCTTTCGTTTGTTCTTGTTGTATTTTGTCTAAGGTTCTTTCTTGTGAATTGAACTTTGATCGATTTGATTTTTATTGTGTGTTTAGTTTTTGTACTTTGTCTAGGAATGCTGATAGGGGAAATAAAGGTAATAACAAAACTACCGAACTTGAATGATCAATCTCATAGTCCAGAGAAAATGACAAAAACGAATCAGTCATACCGGAGAACTGGTGGATCGCAATGGTCCTGACTTGGTACAGGCATTTCAAACGAAATGGTGGGTTAAACCAGGTTTTATGGCGCCAAACCTCCCTCTTCCATTGCGATCTTAGGATCCGGTAATGACCATAGAACACAACATAGTTGTGAGACACAATAGGGATATTGAGGTGATCATCTCAGTACAGCACACAGTACAGGAAAGGTTAGGCCAAGGTAACTAGTTTGGCCCCGCCACATATAATATGTGCCTGTCCTAAGCCAGGAATCTTTGACAAAGCTTTCGTTTGTATTTGTCTTTTTGATGTTTCCTGTTCCTTGTTTAAGAAGGGGGTCTATCTGTGACTAGTTCAGGACTGGATTTGAATAATTTGTATTTATTTACACAGGCAAAATGTGGACTGCGTTTAACGTGCATCTGACGTATGATAAATGCATGTCATCTGACGTATATTAAATTGGCGTTTCTAACCGAGTACGTTTGACGCACGTTACAAATTTATCTTGGCAATATTTTTATTTCATAATAGAACACACTAAATAATAACTCACTAATTTCTTACATTTTAGGAAACTATACGTCTGACGTATGGTAAACGTATGTTTGACGCACGTTTAAAAAACCTACGTCTGACGTATGTCTTGACAATTATTTGACGTACGTTTACCATATGACGGTTAGAAACATGTTTTACGTACGTTTATACACTACGTAAGACGCATGTTATTGCAAACGTACGTCAGATGTATGTCTAAATTTTGCCTGTGTAGACCATGGGCCAATTGCAAATCGATTCGCGAGCAGCGCCTTTTGGCCTCGTTGAAGGCTGCTGGCGGTTGTCCATTGTGGTTTTTTTCTGAATTGCCGCTTAATTGTTGGCTGTGTCACGTACACTTATTCCTAGTCTCTTTTTTCTATCAAATGTTCATTTTTTTTGGGTCAAAAGTATCAATATTTGCAATGAAAAATATAAATTTTATAAACTCAGAGAAAACTTGAAGTTGATCCAATTGTTTAGGGAGCAACCGTATGACTTTTATGGAAGTGGGACTATGGGGATTTTTTTCGGCCTGCGTTTAATTTTTTTGAAAAAGCCAAGCTGGGATTTTTTGGGGGGAAGGGTGTGGGTTTGCTAGCGGGTGCATTCTTTATTTTAAAGAAACTTAAAATTTGTCAGCCCAAATTACCATCCAGCCTTTATTTATTCAAAAAGGGTCATCCAAATGTAAAACTAAGCCTCTTTCAGTTCTGTTGACTTCAATACTTACGGCAATAAAATCTGGCCTCTAAAAATATTACGATTGTTGTTATTCTAGAAATGGTGTTAATCAATGTGGATCCTGAAGAATTCGAAAGAACTGATGGATATTCTTAACTCTAAATCAGTTTCATCTTGTAACAGCATCAAAACATTCGATTTCTCCACACTTTACACTTCTATTCCAAATCAACAACTGTAATCGCGATTGGCACAGCTGATTAAACGCAGGTACAAATTTCTTGTAGTTGATTATACCAAGACTTACTTTGTCATCAATGAGTCTAAGAAAAAGAACAAATTTACAGAGGACCAAATAATCGACATGCTCAACTTTCTTATTGACAACAAATTTGTTCTGTTTGGTGGACGTGTTTTTCAGCAAACAATAGGAATTCCAATGGGCACTAATTGTGCACATTTGCTTGCTGATTTGTTTCTTCATTCACATGAATAGACGATATTGAGATGTGGAATAAGTGTACGCGACACAACAAACATAAACAAACAGCAATTCAAAAAATCACAATGGAAAACAGCAAGCAGTCTTCAACATGACCATAGGTCACTGCTTACCGTCTTGCATTGGCCATAGACTTATAATACAATACAAAAGTTTCAAAACCAATCCCTAAATCATCAACGAAAGACCCAATTCTTGACATAAAACAATTGACACAGAATGACAAGGACAAACAAAGGCTTTGGCGAAGTTTCCTGGCTTATGACAGGCACATATAAAATGTGGCGGGGTTAAACTAGTTTTTTGGATCCAACCTTCATCCTATTGATAAGCTTGCACAAAGCATACATATAAAACACACTGTTAGCAGACTTCTTACAATCTCTTCTAGACAAAAAAGACCGTAGACTAGCCCTCTCTTTCAACCTCACGTTCCGTTATATTGATGATGTTCTTTCACTAAACAATTCTCGTTTTGGTGACTTTCTCCATCTTATATATCCCCAGGAGCTTGAGATAAAGGACACAACGGATTCTACGAAATCTGCTTCATATTTTATCTACATCTCGAAATTGACTATCAAGGAAGACTTTCAACAAGGCTCTATGACAAACGTGATGACTTCAACTTTCCAATCGTCAACTTTCCCTTCTTGTGCAGCAACATTCCGCCCGCTCCAGCTGATGGAGTTTACGTATCTCAATTGATTCGTTACTCCAAAGCATGTGGGACTTACATCGATTTCTGACGCAAAAATTGCTCACACAGGGTTATCTGTCTTCACTCAAGAAATTTTATGGAAGACATCATGCACTTATAGACACATATGAGATTTCGATCTCTCAGATGAGTGCAGATGTTGGTTTGTCATAGGGTGTTGTTTTGTCTTCCTTTACCGGATTTGACACGCTGAATGGACTATTGGCAACGCGACGGGTGTGCTATAGCAAGCAGGAACTGCTTACTCTTCCGGAGCACCTGAGCTCACTCTTGTTTCGACTGGAGTTCGCGTTGTTGATTGATATTCAGTTATTTTTTGTTTCCATGTTTTACATGTTGTCTGTTTTTTGTCCCGTTCTTGTTGGTGTTTACTGGTTTTGTCTCTGCCCTTTCGGACTTTTGACATTCAGATACCCCATTGGTACCTCTGCTTCTTTCCCACCTTCCCCATAAACATATAAAAATTGAATGGTCGCTCCCTTAATTAAATAAACAGAGAAATTATTCGATACTTATAGACTTATGTTTCAACACACATTTTCGAATTTATCAACCTTTAATTTGTTTGGTTTTTTTTCGACATCTTTATAAAATGTTCACCATAAAGACTTGCCACTGCAAATTTCAGAAATAATGACTTTTTGATTAATTGCTGGTTTATAAAAGAATTGGTTAAGTTTCTAGATTATAAATAAATTTTATGTTAGTTTAACATAGGGTTGTCGATCTTACTTAATCGTCCAACAACTCCTTGAAATAGGCAAATAGGAAAAATGATAGGAATAGCTTCCCTTTATAATCAAACAACTATTTTCAGTCTTTCTACCTTTGGCTGAAGAGTGTTTCATTTAAATAAAATTAAATCTATATGGTGTAACCTTTTTTTCATTGAATAAATGGTGTCAAATCCTATTTTTACCGCTTTTTGAGAGAGCTGTTGATTGCGAGTTCAGCTGGCAGATGTTTACATAAAATTTTCACCCAAAACATTATCCATCCTGGGGAAATTTTTATACATATGTTATTATACTACATCCATTTAAAATCTTGAAAACAAACATTGGTAACCAAGTCTTAATAATATAATCCAATCACAGTCCAGCAAAGTTATGATATCTAGCTTCAAGCTCGGTCACAGTTTGACTTCCGGTTGTGCAATGCTTAATTCATGTAATGTTTCCTTTAGTGTTCGATCTGCATGGCATTTTTTACGTTAACAACTGTTTTCTTGTTTTTTAACTGTTTTTAAGAAGAACGAAAAGTTTTCAAATCTTTATAAAATATTTCTAAAGTCTTGTCTCTTGCTTCGAAAAAAAGTGGAATAAATCATTTTGGAGTGTTAAAAATTCTCTTGATGTTTTAGACAAACTTCGGGCATTTGAAAATACTTTTCAATCCGTAGACTGCTATGACTTTTCCACTTTATATACTAATCTACCTCACAATCTTATCAAACAGAAATTTGAATATTTAATTAAATGGTGCTTTGACAATTCTAAAAGTGAGTACATCTGTTCTAAAGTGTCACAAGTATTTAGTAAATCGTTTTTTAGTAACGAAACCCACAAAGGTTATTTTAATTAGACCGACATAGAAGTTATTACTGCATTAAACGTTCTTTTAGATAATATTTACATCCGGTTCGGTAAACAAATATATCACCAAGTCATTGGTATTCCAATGGGAACCAATTGTGCTCCACTCATAGCTGATCTTTTTTTATATTGTTACGAATCACAGTTTATGGCCAAGCTACAAAAAGACCCAAACAAAAACCAACTTATCGAATCTTTTAACAATACATATGAGGTACTTAGATGACATACTTGCTCTAAACAACCCCACATTCTTAAATTTAATAAATGATATATATCCTAAAGAATTAACCTTAAATAAAGCAAACTCGACCGACAGTAGATGTCCATTTTTATATTTGGACTTAAGCATTATCAATGGTAGATTACACACTAAAGTATATGATAAACGGGATGACTTTTCATTCCCAATAGTTAATTTTCCGTTTCTTGAAGGAGACATACCATTAGCTCCAGCTTTCACAATTAGTCAGGTATGCTTGCATTTGCAGTGATGTGTCTGATTTTAATGATAAAAACCGTTTTATTACAGAAAAATTGCTAAAACAAGGTTACCGTTACCACAAATTAGTCAAATCTTTTACAAAATTTGCACATAAATATGGACATCTCATCGAAAAATCTGATTGTACACGTAGATTTCTGATTGTTAAAGGAATATCTCATCCTGATTTTTATAGCAATGTAGTTTATAAAGCACAAAAATTCAAAAACAACCTTATGGAAATTAAAAACTGGCTTAAAAACCTTTTGAAAAAAGGATAGGAATTCAATGTTTTAGTAAAATCTTTGAATTTAGTATGTTTTGGCAGAAATATTGATAGCTTGATAGGAACTTTAAGGTTCATCTGTACCTTTCTTTAAAACATGGCGTTATTTTTAATCTATTTTCAGGATATGCACAGCCGAAACTGCGCATAAAATTGAAATATAAAGTGTAGCTGGACCTAGATATTAAAATTTCTTACCTTTTCTCAATGAATTCTTCCCGAAAAAATCCTTTATTTTAGAGATCTCTTTTTTCTCCGCTTTTAAAAACACCCGATTTAAGGCTAATATCACTTTCACCTTTTCTTGTGGCCTCAAATTTCATGCAACTTTCAATAAGGGATTTAACTAAAAGTGTTCACTTCGTTTCATGTAAGAGGCACATTAGGGATAGTTTGTCCTTTTTCAATTCAAAATCTGATCAGGAAAAAAAGAGATCTTTATTTTTATGGAACTTAAAATGAAACATTGATAAACATTGAATCAGAAATTACCATATCTAGGTCCAGCTATGCTTTATTTTATTATTTTATTTGTAGTTTTTGTTCTGCATATACTAAAAAATAGGTAGAAAATTTCGCTATTTTTAACGAAAGGTACAGATGAACCTAAAAACGTTAAATTTTCACTTTGTAATCCACTGTATTATTTATAAGCACCACAGCGATCAAGTATGTCGGTTCTGTGTGATGATACAACTCTAAATCATTCATTGTTTTGACGTGGGGTGTCGGATTTAGAACTGATGTATTTGATTCTTTTACATCAATCGATAAATGTTTCTTAGCTAGTTGTCAGTAACTTCGAGTGTTCTCAAGAGAGTTCCTCCTTGTCTTGTTGTTTTCGTACAGTATTCTGTCTTAGGTTCTCTCTTGTTGAATTGAACTTTTGTCGATTGAGTTTTACAATGTGTTTTTTATATGTATGCTTTGTGCAAGCTTATCAATAGGGGGAAGGTTGGATCCAAAAAACTAGTTTAACCCTGCCACATTTTATATGTGCCTGTCCTAAGCCAGGAAACTTTGCCAAAGCCTTTGTTTGTCCTTGTCATTCTGTGTTAACTGTTTTATGTCAAGAATTGGGTCTTTCGTTAATGATTTAGGGATTGGTTTTGATACTTTTGTATTGTATCATACGTCTTGGGCCAATGCAATACGGTAAGCAGTGACCTATGGTCATGTTGAATACTGCTTGCTGTTTTCCGTTGTGATTTTTTGAATTGCTGTTTGTTTATGTTTGTTGTGTCGCGTACACTTATTCCACATCTCAATATCGTGTACCTCTTTTTTGACTTCTTGTGGTGATTTAATAATGTCCACTATTCAACTGCGGCCAACGATGAAAAACCTACAAAATATAACAACATACATGTACAATGTCTAAATACACAAAATTTTAAGCAATGTTTTCTGTTCTTATCTTTTTAGTAGGAAAGATACATAGTATTGCTTTTTATTTTGCACATCGAGTAGTCGAATTGGGATTTGGGACAAGGAATGAAAATTGTGTACCTAGAAAATTTGCCGTTTGAAATATTTAAACTGTCTTGTTGCAATATGTAAATAAAGAGCCTATCTCTTTCTCTGTAACGCATTCATGGCGCTAATGTTTATTCTGGTGCTAAGTCCATAGCTGTTAAAAATAATGAAATCAATGAAAGATTTGTTAAGCTTTGTAAGTGGCGGCTGACAAAATGACTTATTCTGTAAGTACGGATAAGAAGAGGCATGCAGAAGACAAATAATGTGACTGCGGCATAGAATTCCATTGAAATCAATGTGTAATTCAAATTGTGTTTTATTTGAGCAAACAAAAACAGAATATTAAGTGATGGTGTGACTCTGGCCTTCAATCAGACTTAAAATGAGTAAATAAGACCAAAACAAGTGGATATAAAAAGCTTGGGTTACGAAAACACAGAAATATATTAGGGACCATGATGGGAATTGCTTCCCCTTTATAAACAAACAACTATTTTCAGTCTTTCTACCTTTTCCTGAAGAGTGTTTGGTGTGAGTAAAACTAAATGTATATGGTGTAACCTTTTACAATTTTTCTAGTGTTAATGAAAATTCCATCCTTGTTTTAAAAAAAAACAAAATCAAAAAATTATCCATCATGGGGAAAATTTTATTCTTATTTTCTTTTTTCTCATAAAATTTCTAATGTTTTTGTTGCTTAAATTTTCGATTTTTAAATTCAAAATTGTTTAAAACACCAGGTTTCTTTCCTTGTAATGCACATGGTCGATATCCTCGGTGCTGGATTTGGCTTCCTTGTTCGAACGTTTTGGTTTTGAGTACTTTTCGTTTTCAACATTTTTGGATTTGACCTTCCAATGTTTTGATATAAATGCTACTGATGAGAGGTTACTCCTTGAAATATCGATATATAGCATATCCAAATTAACCGTTCATATCCGCGTTTTGGTATTTGTAATTTATTAAACTGCATCCATTAAAAAAGATAATGTTACAAAATCTTTAGTAATTCAACAAAAATTTGACTTATTTTCTTGTTATAGATAATGCAATGTTGATAACTACATTGGTTAAGTAATTATGATATAAAAATGAATTTGCATCTTATTTTCGACATATACTTTTTTAGTAAATAATTCAACTTGAACATAAAAATAAAAATCTAAAGTTTATTACTTTACTACATTTCCAGGAAGCTGACTCATTGTTCAACATGTTCCAGATCAGAGCTACAATTCACCGACGCTCAGTTCAACACAGAGTGCGTGTTGCTATAGAATACATGTACGTATTGTACAAATATACACACATGAAGTTGTAATGCCCACTTGTTGGTCCTAGGTGGTAAAAACGCCAACAGCGGAACCAAACTTGTCGTATAGCTTTAGATTTTGATGTTGGGTCAGTGACTATCCCACATAACGTTTAATACGTGTAGCATAAGTAATCCTAGTTCTTGAGAATTTTCAGTTCAGACAGACCGCTTAACACGTTGGGTCATTTTTTAAGGACAGTGCAACACTGTCAGGCACATAAAAATCATTTTTGTTGACCATCATTATTGTTCCATTAATCTATATTATTTCTAATCGATCCTGTACATTTGGTCGTTTGAACCTTTATAAAAGCTGAGATGGTTGCAAAACGTTACATAAAGATTTTCGCTCTCAACTATCGAAATATGCTATTTTGGGTGCTATGGCTTTTTTGTCAAGACAATAAATATTGTTTTTGTAAAAACAAACGACAACAAAGTTCCAGACAATAAATTTTGCTACGCCTGACGCGCGTTTCGTCTATTCAAGACTCATCAGAGGCGCTCTACAAAAAATATTGAAAATACCAAACGCTATATGATTATGGAGAGCATAGAACAGTAAAACCAAAAATACCAAACTGGGGAACCAAATCATTACTAAGATGATCAACCTATGTCTTGGGTAGGAAAAACCTTAGGGTTTAAAAAATTTGAAATTTAAACGGATAATTTAAAGCTTTGGTGCGTTCTCCAACACAAAAGTGTTGGTGCCGGAGCGGGCTAACCTCGGGGAATTAAAACTCTACCAGCAGTGCTAACCTTCACCTGTGTTCGAAATACAAATGACAACAAAGTTCCAGACAATAAATTTTTTTACGCCTGACGCGCGTTTCGTCTATACAAGAATTATCAGAGGCGCCCATATTTGTCTATAATTGCATGAAGTCTTTCGAAAAATTTCTTGAGTGAAGACAGCAACCGAGGGGCAACATAAACCTGTGTGAGCAATTTTTGCGTCAGACGTGTCGCTCTGCTAAGGAAATCGATGTAAGTCCCGCACGCTCTGGAGTAACGAATCAATTGAGATACGTAAACTCCATAAGCTGGAGCGGACGGAATGTTGCTACACAAGAAGGGGAAGTTGACGATTGGAAAGTTGAAGTCATCACGTTTGTCATAGAACCTTGTTGAAAGCCTTCCTTGAGAGTCTATTTTGAGATGTAAATCTAAATATGAATCAGACTTCCTAGAATTAGTTGTGTCCTTTATCTCAAGCTTCTGGGGATATATGAGATGGAGAAAGTCACCAAATCGAGAATTGTTCAGTGAAATATCATCAATATAACGGAATGTGAGGTTGAAAGAGAGAGCTAGTCTACGGTCTTTTTTGTCTAGAAGAGGTAGGAAGAACCTTAGGGTTAAGACAATTTTGAAATTTAACATGTTTAAACGGATAATTTAAAGCTTTGGTGTGTTCTTCAACACAAAAGTGTTGGGGCCGTAGCGGGCTAACCTCGGGGAATTAAAACTCCACCAGCAGTGCTAACCTTCACGTGTGTTCGAAATACAAATGACAACAAAGTTCCAGACAATAAATTTTGCTACGCCTGACGCGCGTTTCGTCTTTTCAAGACTCATCAAAGGCGCTCTACCAAAAATATTGAAAATGCCAAGCACTATATGATTATGGAAGTAAAACCAAAAATATTAAACTGGGGAACCAAATCATTACTAAGATGATCAACCTATGACTGAGGTAGAAAGAACCTTAGGGAGTAGACAATTTTGAAATTTAAACGGATAATGGTAAAAAATAATGGTAAAAACAATTTTGAACCAAACTTAAGTTTAATAAAATAATTTTAATTCCACCAATTATCACAGGTATTTTTTCGCGTAAAGTGCTGGTTAAATTGTTGAAAAGTGCGTTAATGGTAGTTATGTCATGGTAGTAATATCCAGATAGATTAAATATATCAGGGAAATTCACAACCTGGCTGCACATATATGCTTACACCAACAAATATTCTTAATTAATCTTAAACCATACATATGAACACATATCATACATATATTGACTTCTGAGGTTGACTTCTTTACATTTCATATATTTTCTTCCAGTTATTTGTTTCTTGCAAAATCAAAATTATATCATGACAAACAAAAGTCGTCGAAATCAGACTATTTAAAACAAAAGCACCATGGTTTACCCATTTTACCATAATTCGAGTTTAAACAATACTAAAAACCATAGTGTAATACATGCTCTGAAAGTACATGGACCTGGCTGTTTTTAAAAGTGAAAAAAACATATATCACGACCAGCTCGTTTGGTTTTAATAAATGAATTCGCATTTTTTTACCTTAAAACAAACATTAATAAAAAGGTTCATTAGATCGGTAGGTAACAAAATGACACAAGAGGATAATTGACTCTCAACGTGAAAGTTTTCGAATATTTTAAAACAAATTTAATCAAATTAACATCAAATTAAACATCCTTGAAAGTTCTAAAAGTGTTTTAAGTCATAGCCTACATAAACCAGCTTCACTTTAAAATTCCACAACAGCCTTTATTATAAACAATTGTCCCTGCTCACTTTCTTGCATTTTCCCAAGATAAAAAAACAAACAAAAAACAAATATGTCCAAATATGCATGCCATTAAAACCTACTCTTTAGATATCCAATTGTTAAGACCCTCAAGCACTGAGTTAGAATATAAAGGTAATAACAAAACTACCGGACTTGAATGATCAATCTCATAGTCCAGAGAAAATGACAAAAACGAATCAGTCATACCGGAGAACTGGTGGATCGCAATGGTCCTGACTTGGTACAGGCATTTCAAACGAAATGGTGGGTTAAACCAGGTTTTATGGCGCCAAACCTCCCTCTTCCATTGCGATCTTAGGATCCGGTAATGACAAGAACACAACATAGTTGTGAGACACAATAGGGATATTGAGGTGATCATCTCAATACAGCAGACCAGTCAAACACTAATTAAAACAATTAACTATCATATCTTTTAACTCAATTTTGAACTTTTCTACTAGTGGCTGATAACGAAGAAAGAATTGATTTAGTGATCGTATGAGACGTATTTTCTTATAGCCCTGCTTCAAAAGTCGGTCACGAAGAAACCGGTGTCTGATAAAAAAATCTGTGAAATGTGTGCAAGCTCTGGCATATCGAATAAGTTGAGAAATATAAACACCGTATGCAGGAGAAGTAGGTATATTGCTCTGTAGATTAGGAAAATTAATAATTTGAAAATTAAAATCGTCTCGTTTATCGTAAATTTTTGTACTGAGATCACCACCTGGGTCAAATTCGAGGTGCAAATCCAAGAAAGACGTGAAGCAATTAGATTCGGTGGTCTCTTTAATCTCCAATTCCGGAGGATATATTGAAGGAATCCAACTACCAAATGAAGTGTTATTGACAGAAAGGACATCATCAATATATCTGAATGTAAGATTAAATGACCGTGCTTCTTTCATCTTCTTGTCCTTTACGAGTCCCTGAAGAAATTCAGTCTCGTAAGAGTATAAAAACAAATCGGCGAGGAGAGGAGCACAGTTTGTGCCCATTGGAATGCCGATTTGTTGTTGAAAAATCTCTCCTCCGAAGGTGACAAATATGTTGTCAATGAGGAAATCAAGCATACTGCAAACTTGTTCCAGTGTGTAACAAATTTTATCTTTGAAAGATGTTTTGGAAAAGAATGTAGAATTATAACCCAAAACAACAAAATTCCTTGAGTTTGAAAAGGCTTTTTCGAGAAGTTTTTTCAGGCGACATTTTAGTTTTTCGTGTGGCAAGGTAGTGTATAAAGTTGAAAAATCGAACGTTTTCAAAGAGTGAACCTCAGAAAATGATCTAGATTTAAAATGATCTAACAAATCTTTTGAGTTTTTCAAAATCCACATATGGTTAATTCCACTACGATTATAAATAGTGTCGCAGTATGCTTGTTGACCTTCTTTGACAGCAGACAAGATTTTAGTTAAATGAACGGACAGCTCTGTAGTTGAACATGATGAAGATCCAGCTATATACCTTTCTTTGTACGGATTTTTGTGAAGTTTAGGTATCCAGTACAAATATGGTAACTCTTTATGTTCCTCTTTCATTGGAATATTGAAAGAGGACATAAAAGAGCTATGGTTGGCTATGATTTCATCTTTGTTAAATGTAGTCCGTTTGTATGTAGCACTAGCGGAAGTATTACCATCAATGCCTAGTTCTTTTATTAGACAATTGTAATAATGTGCTTTACATACAAAAACTATATTATTGGAATAAAAAATAGCTTTATTGGATGTGTTTCTTGGCACAATATGATATTAAGTTACATGTGTGTGTGTGTGTGTGTGTGTGTGTGTGTTGTTGATGTTAAACGCCCTTTATTGATGCACCTGGGTCATGTAGGGCGTCCAGTTTTAATAGTAGAGGAAACCAGAGTACCCGGAGGAAACAACCGAAAAATATTCAGTTAAAAAAGACAATTATCGGACTTTTTACATATGTATGCCCACTGGTACCTCTTTGCTTCTTTCAAAATATTTTTCCAACAAAATTTTGATTTGATTTTGAGAAAAGGTGTAAGGGATTTGAGACGACTTTCTATCTATACAACAATAATTTGTAGATTTTTTTAGGATTACAGATGCTATGGTCAAGGCTAATAGGAAACCACTTATTCCTGGGAAAAATGGGTAAGTTAGACATTTATGCATGGTAACTTTAAAATTTCCTAGTCTTTCTCAAAACTAATAATTTAATGAATATCAAAATGTAAAGTAACTAAAGAAAACCTATTTTTGAAGGTATTCAAAAAAAGCTATTTGTTAGCAGTCAGACAGTCGAAAAAAAATAACAAATAGAATGTGAGATATTCTTTGGATTACAATGTTGATACTAGTACAACGAGAATTGAAAGAGATCGCAAACGGTAAACATATTTTTTTCTGAAATAAAATACTGTGGTTTCATTTATTTTTGTGTATACCAATTTTCGTGGTTTTGGGAAACATAATTAGTTCGTGGATTCTTGAATTTGTGGTTCTGAAGTTTGCTCCACAAAAAGCAATGTTAATCTTCGTTTTCGTTGGATATCAAATTTCGTGGGTCAAAGCCACCCACCAAAACCACGAATATTGATACTCAACAAATAATAATTAAACCACAGTATACAATTTCATAAAATGTATATCTTTCCACCAAGGTACAATAAGGGCCATTTTCGACCCCCCTTCCTACTTAAAGAAAAAAACAAATGTAAATAGTAAAAGATTCATAAAAGTTTAAAGTGAGATGGTTGTACTTTGTGTCTATAGCTAGTTTTGTTTATGATATGCTCTGTTTTTCTTTTATTTAAAAAAAGCCTTCAATAAGGCAAAAGAAACCAAATAAGATAAAAATGTTTTTTTTTCATGCTTATTTTGTTATTTTTGATTGTTAGCGGCAACGTAGACCATTGATTGCTCAACTGATTTTAAATCATTTCAGAGTAAAATTTAAAATTCATAAACAATTACTGTGGTCTAAGTAGTCGCTGGTATCCATTCAAAGCGCTTAAGCTTTAAAAGGCAGAGGTAAATATTAATACCAGAGCGAATTTATAGTGAAAGTGAGTTACCAAGACACATATGCCTTTTTTGGTATATTGTAATGCATACACCTATGATGATTTGAACATTTGAAAGACAAATAATCTACAAACATCACCAATTGCCAGTTTCAGAATTATAGCAAAGAAATTGCAATGAAGCATTCGAATGTCATGTCTTATAAGGCAAATAAAATCATAATAAATCACTCGACCATTCGACAAAAACGTTTGTGTTTGAAAGGGATTCTTTTAAAACAAAGTGTAACAGCACTTCGAGTTGCCTCGACATACTATAAGTTACCCACTATGTACTGGATACCTAAATTGCACAAAAATCTATATAAATCTCGTTTTATATTTGCTTCAAGTAAGAGTTCTTTAACCAATATTTCCAAAGCTCTATCCCTTACTTTAACTACTATGAAGGAATTTTTTATTCAATTGTGTGAAAAAGTTGAATTAATCATTTTTGGAGCTTAAAAATTCTCTTGATGTTTTGATCAAGCTTCGTGCATTTGAAAATACTTTCCATACCGTTGATAGTTACGATTTGTCTACTTTATATACCAACCTACCGCATAATCTGATCAAAGTTTTTTGAATAATTGGTTAAATGGTCTTTTAACAAATCAAAAAGTGATTATATCTGTTCTAGAGTTTCAAACTCATTAAGTAAATCATTTTTTAGTAACGAGACTCAGAAGGTTACATTGACTGGACTGATGCAGAAACTATTACTGCTCTAAATTATTTGTTAGATAATATTTACATACGTTTTGGTAAACAAATTTATCGCCAAATTATTGGTTTTCCTTTGAGTACTTATTGTGCGCCACTTATAGCCGACCTTTTCCTATACTGATTTATGACCAAATTACAAAAAGACCCCAACAAACAGAACCTAATCGAAACTTTCAATAATACTTTAAGATATTTAGACGACTTTCTTGCACTCAACAATCCCACCCGGGTTAACCCGAGATCGTGAAATCGGTGGTTATCGTGAACTCGGTTAGGCAAAATGTAAACAAACGAGAATTAACCAATGGGAAAAGAGAAATTACGACTAAAATGTAGTCGTTAACGCGGTTAATGTTATCGTTCAACCCGGTTTGTTCCTTTTTACTGTTATCGTGAACCGCAAAGGACAAGGTACGGTAATGCCCGTATTTGGCCCCCTCTTAGACTGAAAAATAGAAAACTGATCTAGAGAAAAGTTCTTTTGTTATTTATTAAGTCAAATGAATGAAGAAGATATAACAACTAAATTTGTAGGACTTTTTTATGTTATTTATTTGAAATTTTGCTTGTCAAACATGGTGAATATGTATGATTTCGTTCAAATTCGCAGAAAATGGACAATACTTGGGTAATATTTTCAATTTTTAGATGCCAGCGACTACTTAGACCACAGTTATTGTTTATGAACCTTAATTTGCAGTATAAAACGATTACTAGTATAAATCAGACGAGAAATCCATGGTCTACATTGTCGCCGATCATTAAAAATAACAAAATAAGCATGAAAAATGACATTTTTCGATGATTTTGTTACTTTTGCACTACTTTATGCCTCTATAAAATTAAAATTACAGTAGATGATGGAAAATCTTTACCATTGTCAAAAAGTTTAATCATCTAACTTGAAACCTTAATGATATTTAAATCATTTACTAAGGATTTGTTTTTCTTGAAATAAGGGGGCCAAATATGGCCCTTACTGTACCTTGTCCTTTGTATAATGTAATATGTACCAAAAGCTTTTACAGCCGATGTTTGGGAAACTTGGGTTTATACATGCGTCCGATTATTTATTTCTGACCCTGTTAAAGTAATTTATAAAGAATTATCTTACTTTTTTTAATCTAAATTTTTAAGAAAAAAAGGTTAACAAAATCCTTAGACGGACAGACACACGGACAAGAATAGATATCATTAACATAATAAACCAACAGCTTATTCAATATTGGCACTATATACATGTGTAGTACAAATGTACGACCAATCGACTTTGTTTATAAAAAAATAAACCATGTCAACCCATAGCGACCGTCTTTTTGTTATACAGGAAGTAGATCGAGAGTGACAGACCTAATGCTATGGGATTGCATACTTATGCTACATACCAAATATCAAAAGGCTGCGATGAGTAGTTATTGAGTTAATTGATTTTTAACTTCGTGGAATCCAGCAAAAAGAGGGACATTAGCGACCCTTTATCATATTACTGACCTTTATAATTAATTCTCAATCTTATGGCGTCGTTATGTACAGAATATTTAACATGAAAAGGGCTTCACTTGGTTCCGAATCCGTGCGGTGCACGGGAAGCGAATAGGCCCACAAAGGCACTAAGCTTGTCGGAAGAAGTCCACTAAAGAGCGCCATTGGGTCCGTTCGCTTAGCTAAAAAACAACTGGGATATGTGCCTAAGGTAGTTGAATGGGACAGCCCTGTCATAATGAATACCGGAGTCATCATGCTATAATTCGGAAAACCTGACTGCAAACAATAGTGGGTCAAGGTGAGTGGATAGGGCCAGTGGCTGATCCAGAAATTTTGAAAGGGGAGGGCGCGCAATTAAAAAAGTCTTTGGGACTTCTTATTTAATACAGTTCCTAACCAAATTTTCCTGTAAAACGGGAGGGAGCGCGCCCGGCACGCCATTCTTTAACCCACCTTTGATTAGTCATGCTTCTTGCCAGGGATGTCCAAAAGATCACTTTGAAGATCGCAAAGTAATTCATCAAATATAAGCTAAATTTTCTGCCCCTAACCACCTTTGCTCTTTATCCTGTGGTTTGCAAAATTTACAGTTCTTTTGTTTCCCACCCAAACCCTTTTTTCTCGCTCAGTGTGTGTCGGTTCAACAGGATTCAGTATTGTATTTTCGGCAGATAAGGGTTGCCTATGTGAACCTGGTTAAGGGTTGGCTATATCCCACTCTGTTAAGTGTTCAAACTAGTATATGACCTCATTTCAGGTAAAGTTTCTTCATTGTCAGTCACCAATGTTAAAGTTTCAGATCATGCGATTTATTTTTTTTTCTTGGTACATTGGCCTATTGTGCATTGGGGTAACATTAATCTTATGAGTTGGTACATTTCCTTCTCGTTTATGGTCGTACATTAGCCCATTCGCATGGCATACATGACCAAATATTTTTATTGAAAACCTTATGCTTTATATAGCAGAAATCCTTTTCAATGTTTATCTGAAGCTGTGCTGTCAAAACATATTAAAAAAAAGATTTATCATGTTTTTGGTTTTTTTATCGGAAATGATCGGTCACTTAAATACTGTGCAAAAGTATGCTGTTAAAATCGTATACAAATACTTTAAGTGTGTAGGTCTATGATAATGATTTACTGGCAACGCAATAATGTAAAAGTAAAACTGGTTTTAGTTTGTCATCAAAATAATGCTCGTTTGATTCAGTCCAGAAAAGCAAGAGGTGTAGGTTGTACATGGTTTTTTATTTTTTTATTTTAGATTTTTTTTTATTTTGTCACAACAATTTGTATATAGTATGAATCTGCACACTCCGTTTTTAGCTCACCTGACCAAAGGCCATGTGAGCTCATGCCATCACTATGCGTCCGTCGTCGTCTGTCGTCGTCTGTCGTCGTCCGTCGTCGTCCGTTAACAATTTTAAAAATCTTCTCCTCTGAAACTACTGAACCAATTTGCTAGAAACTTTGCAGGAATGATATATGGTATGTTGGCTACAAACGATCCTCATTTTAAATTGATCTGATAAAAAACTTGGCCGCCGTTGCTAAAAATAGACCTGGGGGGTCAAGACTACTGTTTTTGGCTTATAAATTAAAAAGTATAAGAGATAGATGAAATCTGATGCAATGGTACCTCTTCAGCATCTAAAGCTCTACAAAAGTCTCCTTTTCTTCGAAAATGTCAAATGACCACCTTTAGGGGTTTTGGCCGCTTAAAGGTGAAAAATAGACTTTTTTCGTGTTTTTTGCCTACAGAATGAAATCTTGCAGGTAGAGATTAGCTGTTGCTTGCTTAAATTTTCAGCTCATTGAGTTCTACAAAAGTCTCCATAGGGTCGAAGTTGTCAGATGACCCCTTATAGGGGTTATAGCCCCTTAAAGTTGAAAAATAGTTTTTTTGGCCTATCGAATAAAAACTATTGAATATAGAGAAAAGCTGTTGTTTGCTTACCATTCATCTCAGTTAGGCTCTACAAAAGTCTTCATAGGGTCGACATCAAGACCAGGTGAGCGGTTCAGGCTCCTGGGAGCCACTTGTTTATTTTATGGGGTGTTAACAACTAATAAGGAAATACATTTTATGTATTTTTTAATGATCATAGAGAAAATGCTTCATAAATCGTTTGTGCGCAAATCCGGGAATTCCGTTCCAAAACGTTCATTGTAAACTTTTCGTTTTAGTTATCTCAACAGAATAGTGTCATTAAAACATATGCAGTACGTTTTCAAACCAGAAGTTACCGTTGAAGGCATATGTGACCATGTTATGTTGACGATAACTTAAACCGAGTTAAACGATAACAGCTCTGATTTTTAACCGCGTTAACGACTACATTTTAGTCAAAATTTCTCTTTTCCCATTGGTCAATTCTCGTTTGTTTACATTTTGGCTTAACCGAGTTCACGATAACCACCGACTTCACGATCTCGGGTTAACCCGGGTGAATCCTTCATTTTCTAATTTTATTACAGATATCTATCCTTCTAAATTAACCTTGAACAAATACGGTGATATGTGTCTTTTTTTAAATTAGATTAAAGTAATATTGACGGAAAATTACAAACGAAAGTATATGATAAACGTGACGACTTTGCCTTCCCTATTATAAATTTTCCTTTTCTTGAAGGAGATGTTCCACTAGCGCCGTCACACGGGGTTTACATGTTACAGTTAGTAAGATATGATCGGATCTGCAGTTGTGTTTCTGGTTTTAATGATAAAACCCGTTTTATTACTGAAAAATTATTAAAACAAGGTTATCGATACCACAAATTAGTAAAATCTTTTTCTAACTTCTTCCACAGTATCGTTTCTTATTGAAAAATTTAATTGTACACGTCGTTTTCTGATAGTGAAAGGAATATCTCATCCTGAATTTTATGGTAGGGTTAGTACTGTTTTTTTTATAAAGCTCACAAGTTGAAAAACAATCCATTGGAATTGAAACAATGACTTCAAAATTAATTACGTAAAGGAAATGAATTGAATATTATGGTAAAATCTTTGAATTTAGTGTTGTTGTTTTTTACGGGGGCAGACATATTGATTACTTGATACTTACTTCAAAACTTCCATAAGCGGTTTTACTATTGGCATTTTTAAGCATTATAGTGATCAAACATGTCGGTTTTGTGTGATGACACTTCACCAAATTATTATTGTTTGAAGTGTTGTGTCGGATTTAAAATCCATATCTTTGATTTTTTTTACATCAGTCGATTGATGATTGTCAGCTAGCTGTCAGTAACAGCGAGTGTTCTATAGAGAGGTCCTTTGCCGTCCTTTCGTTTGTTCTTGTTTTTTTTTGTCTAAGGTTCTCTTTAGTGAAACTGGACTTTGATCGATTTGATTTTTATTGTGTGTTTAGTTTTTGTGCTTTGTGTAGGAAAATAGATAGGGGGAAGGTTGGGCAAAAAAAAACTAGTTTAACCCCACCACATTTTATATGTGCCTGTCCTAAGCCAGGAATCTTCGACAAAGCTTTCGTTTGTACTTGTCTTTTTGATGTTTTCTGTTCCTTGTTTAAGAAGGCGTGTATATGTGACTATTTCAAGACTGGATTTGAATTATATGCATTTCATTGAGACCATGGGCCAATTGCAGAACCCTGAGCAGCGCCTACTGGCCTCGTTGAAGGCTGCTGGTGGTTGTCCATTGTGGTTTTTCTGAATTGCCGCTTGATTGTTCGCGTACACTTACTCCACATCTCATCATTTGCTATTTAAAAATACAATATTTTGAAATATGAATAAAATACATTATTTTGTATACAAAGGGAGTTCTCAAGTTGTACATTCAAATTCTTTCCATACTCTGCAACTTCATACGTTTACTAGTATTATTATTGATTGGCACCCTTGATATATAATACTGTATCCCATTAATCCATTTCACAATATGAAAAAAAAGTTTTGCACATTAAGTATTATCCGCGTCGCGGATTATACAATGTGCATTTTTTTTTTCATACCCCAATGAAAAAAAATTATGCCAGTCTTTCCTTAAACAGTTCAGTTAAAAATTCTAACACTTCTTCTGCAGATGGTTCAAATGGATCAACTTCCCGTGAATCGCAAAATTGCACCCACTGTCTGAAATAAGTCCCATACTGTTGGCATGTGGACTTTCTCCACGAACACACGATAATATCGATAACGTTTGTTGATAGTCCTCTACATGTGAGTCTATCCCGGATATCACAAAAGCTCCCAATTGCAGATTCTTTTTTTTTTTAATTTTTTCTTTTTTTTTCAAAAAGTACATTTGTTAGTATGAAAAACATCGAATACCGGTACCTTATCCCGGCCCCGTTAATGTTAGTATAATAGTATAATATTTTGAGGTATTGCATTTTGGAGTAGCTAGTGTTAGTACTTGTTAGTAGAAAGGTACACTCCAACTATAAATGTACAATTTGAATATGATGATGATATAATATTGACACATAAAAAGAAAACAACAAACAAACAAAAAAAAAGGAAAAAGAAGAAAAAAGACACAAAACAAAAACAAAATAAAAAAAAAACAAAAAAAAAAACAAAAAAACAAAAATGAAAATGTAAATACCCAAATCAAAACCCCTATAGTACTGCCGGCACATTTGAAAGCTGATCTCATTTGCATTTTGTTACAAGAAAAAACAAGAAAAATTAATGTAAATGGAATAGTAATTTTGCAGATTTCTGTGTATCCACGGTTAAGACATGTAAGAAGTGAGTTGTAAATATTTACTTTGGTCGCAGGTTGTGGAAAGTATAGTAGTATTCCTAAAATAATGCCATCCAGGGGTTCCAGTAATTTAAGAATTTTTGTGGAGGATTATTCTTTTGAAATATTGTTTTCTCAAAGTTAAGATTCTCTTTCAAATAACTTCTAAGTGCTATATTATATTAACTTGATCTTCATTCAGTTTACATCTGTAGATGTAAAACTTTGCCAGTATTATTATTAGGTTCCGAATATAGTTTTTATCGTTTTTTTCTAAAATGCCGAATAAAACTATTTCTAAATTAAGTGGGAGTTCAATTTCTGTTTCCCTATATATCCACAGGTTTAACTCATCCCATACCTCAGAAATCTTCGGACAAGTCCAGGACAAGTGTTCAATAGATTCAGATTCTTCCTTACAGAAAACGCAATCTGGATTTTGTCGCATATTCATCTTTTGAAGTAATTCGTTTGTACCTAAAACTCTATGAATAATTAGGTATTGAAACCATTGTAATTTGGAACTTTTGGTGAAAGAAAATGTCATGGAGTTAATTTTTGCCCATTTATGTGTTTTATTCAAAGAGGTGTCCCATTTCTCTTCATGTTTATTGGTTTCTATTTTTTTTTATCAATACTTCGTACATATCTTTGGAGCCTTGTTGAGATTTTAAAAATATACTTATTCTATTTGGTAGTATTGGTCCCTTTATTTTTTGCAAGGAATGTTATTATACCTTGGTATGTGAGGAAGTTTGTGTTGACATTATATATCTCGCAAAATTGTTGAAAGGACATAAGTTTTCCATCGTTCGTAAGTAAGTCATTTATCGTCCAAATTCCGTCTTTTGTCCTATTCTTGTAGAATATTTTGCGATTGTCAATCTTGATTCGATCGTTGTTCCAAATAGTATCGTTTGATATGTCTACTATGTTACTGGTGTTATTACGTTTGTTTTCTAATTTATTCCAGGCATTTATAATCTCACTCCAAAATGGGTTTGTTGCTCTTTTAATATTACCAGTGTATATAAAATAATTTGGTTCTACGTCCACTTGGGAGAAGAATAATTTTACTAGCTTCGAGTCATTTTTCAATAATCTACGGATCCATGTTAATTTTAGGCCTTTTATATATGCTTCAATATTGATCATTTTTAGCCCACCTAATGTATAGGTTTGACATAAAATATTTCTCTTAATTTTGTCTGGTTTTCCTTCCCATATATATGCATATAATATGTTTGTAAGTTTTTTAGTAAAGTTTTCGCTTGGTCCGGGAATTGCTAAGAAAAGATGATTTAATTTGGAAATCAGTAAGGATTTTATAATTGTGATTTTACCTATAGGAGAAAGGATTTCCTTTGACCATTTTTTAAGAGTATTGTCTATATCTTTTAATTTTTGTTCGTAATTTAGCCGTTCTAATTCAGACAAATCCACCGAGAAATGTATACCCAATAATGTGAATTTACTGGAACCCCATTCCAGGCCATGCTTTATACACATAGTATCAGTGCTATACCTATTTTTTCCTATCCAAATTACTTTGGTCTTTTCAAGATTAACCTTAAGTCCTGATAAATCTGCAAATTTGCTGAGAGTACGGAGAGATGCATCTAATGAAACAGGAGAGCCATCTAATATTAAGGAGGTGTCATCTGCATATTGGGATATCAAATATTCTGTGTCATCAACAGTGATACCCTTAATTTCTCTATTGTTACGTATCATTATACCAAGTATTTCTGCGCATAAAAGGAATACATAAGGTGAAAGAGGATCCCCCTGTCTACACCCTCTTTGTATCTCGAAGAAATCTGATAAATGACAGTTTTGAGTAATCGCGGATTTTATATTTTTGTAGAATGTTTTAACCCAGCGCATGCAGCGTTTGATAGAATCGCCAAAATTGAAGAATGATAATACTTGATTTATAAATGTCCAGGATATAGAGTCAAATGCTTTTTCAAAGTCAATGGGGAGGAAAATGCCTGGTATATCCCTCTCTTCTGTAAGATGAAGGATATCATATATCAAACGTGTATTTTCCCCGATAAACCTGCCAGGAATGAATCCAGTTTGATCAGAATTAATTAAAGTAGATAAAACTGATTTAATTCTTTCTGCTATACAACTGGAGCCTAGTTTATAGACTGTGTTTAAAAGACTTATGGGACGCCAGTTTTTCATAAAATGTCTGGGTTCGTCACCTTTTGGAAGGCAAGTTATAATACCTACTTTTTGTGTAACAGACATTTCACCGATTGAATATCCATAATTCAAAGAGCGTAATACAAAGAATCCAATATCTTTCCAAAAAAATTTAAAAAATTCAGATGTATATCCATCAGACCCTGGACTTTTACCATTCTTTTGTCTCTTTAAGCTAGCGGTTAGTTCCTCATATGAAATTTCCCCTTCCAAAGATTTTTTTGTGAAATTTTTCAATTTTGGAATATTCTGATAAGTAATCTCTTCGTTTAGGTTATTATTTACTAATGTTTCAATTTTTGTATAGAGTTTTTGATAAAAAGACTTGGCTTCATCTAGTATTTGAGATTGTTTTTCAAGTATTCCTTTCTCAGTAACTAGTTTTGGAATCGTTTTGTTAACAAAATTTTTGGTTTCTAAATTCAAAAAATAATTAGTTGGTTTTCCCCCTTCTTCAATATGTTGGACTCTTGATCTAATGTAATTCTCCCTTGTTTTATATTGCCTCAATATTCTCAGTTCAGTTTTTTGGTTTCTATTTCATTCATTTGATACATATTTTCTAAATTTTCTTCTAATTTGTAAATTTCTTCTGTTAACTTTTTCTCTCTCGCAATTCTCTCTTTCTTTTTGAATGATGAGTATGCGATTGTTTTCCCCCTTATTTCCATAAGTAAGGTTTCTAAAAATAGCTGTTCATTAATAGTGAAATGTACCAGTGAAGGATCTAGAGTTTTAATGTAATCTCTGTCATATACAAGAGATCCATATTGTTCTTTACATTTTATTATTACTTCTTTAACAATTTTCACATAGTCAGCATCATATAGCAAAGAGTTGTTAAATTTCCAAAGACCCTTGCCAATTGTAAAATCATTCAATTTTAGCTCTAAAACTATTGGAGAATGATCTGACCTGTAACTATTTAGAACCAGAACATCATGTACATATTGATCAAGACTTTGAGTGACCAAAAAAAAAAGTCTAATCTAGCTTGCTTGAGAGGATTACTTTTGCGCCAAGTATAAAGTTTTCTGTCTGGGTATAATTGTCTAAATGGGTCTACTAAATTGTTAATTTCCATCACTTCTAACAATTTTTCTTTAGCTTTTGGATTGTTAATATTTTTGTAATTGAAAGTATCTAACTGTTGGTTCTGAACTAAGTTGTAATCTCCTACTATGACTACCAACTGATTGTCAAAATTTTGTATAATTTCACTTACTTTAGTATAAAATTGTGGACTATCTACATTTGGGCCATATATGTTCATTAATGTTATTATTTTCCCTTCTATTTTAACTTCTAAACAGAGCATATTACCGTTATCATCTTTGTATACCTTAATTATTTTAAATTCAATATCTTTACTAAACAAAACAGCTACTCCCCTTTGATTTGATGTAAAAGAACTAAAGACACATTCTCCTCCACATTCATTTCTAATTTTGGATTCATCTTGTGGATTGAAATGTGTATCTTGATAAAATTATCTACTGACCTTCTCAAGTTGAAACCGGTGAGTTGGATAAAGGCAAACAAACCTTATTTCTATATAAAACTGGCCCAGTCTAAAACACCTCTATCAAATTTTCAGTAAAAAATAATTAAGCTTTCAAAAGCACCTCTGAAATGTCATGAGAAATTACATGAAGTATCATATATAATTGTAATAACTAATATGCCAAAATTATATTTATGAACTGAATCTTTATGAAACATTGAGCAGTTTTATTATTGTTTAAATTATTCATTTTTTTCCCAATAATTGATATCTGACTTCCATAAGAGTAAAGCCCAACAGGTTTTTCCCCCTCCATGTTCCAATATTCCACGCCTCCTCACTGTTCTCATGTAGACCTATTCCCCACATACAATCATAGGGGCTTGCTTCAACTAATATCTTTGGAAATGTTTGCAATAGTTGTTCCCTTAATATTGGATTCTGTTCAAATTTTGCAATTTTTCCTCTTTTTACTATTTTTAGAAATTCTCTTTCCCATATTTGTGTGTTGAAGCCTTTAACTAATTTACCTAGCATTTTCTGGTTTAATGGTTTAGCCTCTGCCATTATGTATGATGCAATTTTCATATCATTAAATCTAACTGCCTTTTGACATGTTTGAAACATCATGTATTGCTCTGCACAGTTATATATTTTCCCGTCTATCTCAAAATTACATGGATGAAACTTACTAAATGGTGAATCTTTCTTAAAGAAAAACACGAAGTTACCCTTATTTGTAGTTGTGAAATCTAGTGTCTCTGAAATATGATGTAATGCTGTTTTTGCCAGCTCATTTTCTTTTAAGAACTTTTGCAAGCTGGAATCATCTTTAGTCTCTTGTTTCTGACTGCTTTTCTTAAATAGAATTTGAATAAATGAATACAATTCATATGGTGTTTATAGGCTTATAGCAAAGGTGTCGGAAACAAAAAATGATGTGTATCCGGGCTTCAATTAACAGAGACCAAGAGACATACATGCACATGTCTTTATTTTACATATTCCGATTGGCGTGTACATACGTGGGAAAATATATGAGGAAAACATGTACATGCATAATGGTCTTATGATAAGTAAGTGAAAAGGCCTGGAACATTGTAAAACATGTGTAGGCTTTCTATATATAACTTGTATTCTAAATTTTCAGTGTGATTATTAAAATTATTGCTGGTATACTATTCTACAGCACCGAAGCAGACATTTCATAACTAACCATCCTTACTATATGCCGTACCTGATGTGGCTATAATAAAAATATAATCGAAACTTTCTGTATACTCTGTAATGGGATGTCCTATAATTCATAAATTGGATGTATACACATATAATAATAGACTTCAAAGGTTTTCAAATAGTTGCCATTAAAGACCCCTAATTTCTCAGAGCATTACGGCTTCAGTATTGAAAATGTCTGTCTCGGAACCATATTTTATTGTATGCAAACTGCTAATATATTTTGTAACTACTCATAATTAATATAGATGCAAGTCAGACACAAATGATATATAACAGACATATAGCCCCGACTCTCATCCATGTTTTTTTGCATTAATAACATTTTTTTTTAAATATATATATTTCAGAAACAAATTTTAGGATGATGTTAGCAATGCAATTACAAATAAAAGGAGGTCTGTAGATTATCTTTCAAGAGAATAGATGAGAATCTAGGATATTGTTTTTCTGTTTTGTTTTTCTTTTGTCATTCCAAACATACACATAAAAACAAACAACATGATTACGTACCACTCCTGCATCTACATATACTTCAGTTGATTCTTTTTACATGTATTTTTGGCTTAGTAGTGCAGAAGTAGTTCAGGAAATATTATACTTACAAGTAACAAGAGTTAAATTTACCTACAAATACATAGAAAATATTTTGTTAAGTGCAGAGCAAAAAAAATGAAAATAAAAATAAGAAAAAACAAGAAAAAAACAGCAGTACAGATGACCTCATTCATCCTAAAAAATAAAGAACAAGAAATACACAAAAAAGAGAAAAATCAGTATAATCATAAATTTGCATACAACAACCAAAAGACTACTTAGTCCCTTTCTACATGTTCTATGTGTTCTAGGGCTACATTGATTTCTTTCCTTTTTTGCCAATTATATTTGCTGTTTACTCTTGTTTGTAAAAAGACACGTACACCATCCACCTTACTTCTTGTTTGCAACTTTTCGTCTTGCCTAATATGGTATGCCAGATTGGCAAGACTCCCTCTGGCTTCTTTCATCGGCACTGGAAGATCGGCCAGCATACGAATTTTCTTTTTAGCAAGCGTAGGCCCTTGAGACATAATGTATTGTTTGTCTTCGTAATACAGAAAGCGAATAATGATAGGATCTGGACCTTTTGGACCATTTTTAATTGCCCTTGTTGGAACTCTGTGTGCATTTGCTATCGCTAGCTCGTTAGCTTTGTCTTGTGGGACACCCAAGTCTACAACAAAGAATCTATTTAATCGGTCCCTAACACCACCAGTGGCGTCTTCACCACCATCTTTGGACAGACCATAGACGAAAATATTATATTTTCGCTCGTGCTTTTCTAGAAGAAGGTGTTTTTCTTTCAGCTCCGCGATTTTAACCTCAAGATCTTTTCTCATTTTGACCATTTTTTCAAATTCAAGTTCATGTAGTTGATTGTCCATCTCTTGGACACCACGGTCTAAATCCACATAATTTGTACTTATTTCTCTCACCTCTCTTTTTGTAGCTTCTAGCTCTGTTTTCACACCTGCCACGTCCTGCTGTACCACCATGAGAAGCGAAGTAAATTTTTCATCTATCCCATCAATTTTCTTTGACAGCCCCTGAACATTGTTGCTTATGTCTGACATCATAGTTCTCATCTCTTGTAACATCTCATTGACATTTCCGGTCATATTGGACTTTATTTTATTTTATTAATGGTTCTACACTGTTCAGTTTATATAGATTGTAAATATACGAGATCACCCAGCCATAACAAAATATGTAAACATGTATCTTCACTCAGTTGAACATTATGTAACTGTTTAGTTTCTACCCGGCGTGTTGAGCTAATTAATGACTTATAATGTTTGTGATATTTTGCACCATTTTATATCTTTATTTTACTTGGAATTTCGGGTGAATAGAGTTTTTTTCTACACTGGATAAAAATCTGTGGGCGCAGCCATTAAGGGGCAGATAATTCCTACACAGACTTGGTTTCTGCAACTACTGCACATAATTTGTTGTCAGTCCTACGTCCTTTGCAGAAACAGCATTTATCTTCCGCTCGACAAAAATCGAAAGCATCACAAACCGAATCTGCGATTGGGAGCTTTTGTGATATCCTTGACGTAACAACATTTACAACTTGTACAAACATGTATGCTATCAGAATAAACTAGTCATAATTACCATCATTCCTTAAACAGGGAAAAAAACAGCCCCCTCTGCTTAAAATTAATTAGTCGGTCCAAAGGATATCCGCATATGTGTGTCTTTTAAGACCTTTATTTCTTAAACAAAAGTAACAAATTGATCTTTTTTTGCTAAAAAAGGCCATGTACATATACAAGTATAGAAAGTGACGTTTTGTCATGGATAAAAGCTGTGAGGTTATTGGTTTTGAAAATAATCAATTCTTTGAAAGGCTCAATAGGCACTGAGGCAACATCCATTTTCAACGCTGATGTTTCCAAAACGTTCTCATACGGTGCTACATGACAAATGTGATGTTGTACCTTCAGACAAAGCACCAAAATAATATTTTTGTGTGCAAAAAACACTATATTTACTGTTTTACAGCTGAATAAGGATTTGATTGTACAAACAATAGCGCCACATACACAGCTACAACACTGATGTAAAAGGAAATTATTGACAATCACAAATCTGTCATTTTCTCTTTCGGCCTTTCTGTTGGTGACAATAATGATGACATTCCATCCTCGTATTGGATTCCTCAATTACATTACAATCCATGCATACAAACAAAGCTGCATTGAAAAGTCATCCAAATGTACAACTAAACCTCTACGATGAGTGCAGATGTCAGTTTTTATAGGGATTTGTTTTGTCTCCCTTTACCGGATTTGACAAACTGAATTGACTGTTGGCAACGCGAATGGTGTTCTTTAGCAAGCAGAAACTGCTTAATCTTCCGAAGCACATGACTTTACTCTCATTGCGAGTAGAGTTCGCGTTAGTAATTGATATTAAGTTTTTTTGTGTTTCCGTGGCTTTGTTTCTGCCCTTTCGGACTTTTGACATTTGGGTGTCCTATTGGTACTTCTGCATCCTTTCCTCTTCCAGTGATGACTGCAATACTTACAGCAATAAAATCTGGTCTCCAGAATTATTATTCTAGAAATGGTGTCATAGTTTACACTTCTATTCCACATGAACAACTGAAATCGCAATTGACAAAACTGATTTATAACTGGAATAGTATATTGTCCTCAAGAAAACTAACATTATTTTTTGGTTTGGTTCTATCATACAAAATGTTTTATTGTGCAGAAAATGTTCAAATGTTACAAATAAAACAGTTTTCCTTGTACATATTTTTTCACATTTAGGTTTGACTTAGTTATTTTTAGTTGGCTAGAACATTTTTTGTCAAAAGGCCCTGGGAGCCATATTTGACCACCAAGTAGAAAGTGGTCTTTAGTTTGATTTCTATAATATTAGATCAAGTTATATAAATTTGGCCTATAAAGCCTTCTGTTCTGTACATCTTTTTTTTCAAAAAGATGCCACTATTATGCCCCTAAAGCCCATTTTAGCCATGTGCTAAAATGGCCAAATCTCCATTTTTTGGACATTTAAGAGATGACCGAAAGCAAAGTTACAAATATGTTTTTGTACAGACCATATAGCAGTCTTTTAGAAACATATGCCATATTAAAAGTCCAACCCTTCATTCATGAAAAATAGTCCCCTATAGTTGGTCATTTCTGTACATTTCATCAAAATACACAGATATTCCCATCTTTCATCCTTAATCCCCAAGTATATGTCTTTCCCGACCCTAAAATATTACTTGTATTGTGCTTTTTGTTGTATCACATGTTCTAAATGTATTTTGTTTCATAGCAAACACATTCAGATTTTTAAACTGATTCCCTTAAAATTGGATTTTATGTACAATTATCAAATCATGTCATTGTTTCCAAGCGCTGTTGCTAAACCGGAATGTAAAATCCCGCTTGGCTTTTTGATATTACAAATACCAAAACGCAGATATAAATGGTTAATTTGGATATGTTATATATCGATATTTCAAGGAGTAACCTCTCATCAGTAGCATTTAAACCAAAACATTGGAAGGTCAAAATCCAAAACAGTTGAAAGCGAAAAGTACTCAAAACCAAAACGTTCGAACAAGGAAGCCAAATCCAGCACCGAGGATATCGACCATGTGCATTACAAGGAAAGAAACCTGGTGTTTTCATCAATTTTGAATGTAACAATCGGAAATTTCAGCGACAATATATTAGAAATTTTATGGTAATTCGTGTCAGACAAGTCTGACTACCAGGCTTGTGATTACCCTCGGGGCACTCTGGTCCACCAGCAGCGGTTATCGCCCAGTGGTTTCAAAATTACAAATACCAAAACGCAGATATAAACGGTTAATTTGGATATGCTATATATCGATATTTCAAGGAGTAACCTCTCATCAGTAGCATTTAAACCAAAACATTGGAAGGTCAAAATCCAAAACAGTTGAAAGCGAAAAGTACTCAAAACCAAAACGTTCGAACAAGGAAGCCAAATCCAGCACCGAGGATATCGACCATGTGCATTACAAGGAAAGAAACCTGGTGTTTTCATCAATTTTGAATTTAACAATCGGAAATTTCAGCGACAATATATTAAAAATTTTATGGTAATTCGTGTCAGACAAGTCTTACTACCAGGCTTGTGATTACCCTCGGGGACCTCTGGTCCACCAGCAGCGGTTATCGCCCAGTGGTTTCAAAATTACAAATACCAAAACGATATGTTTGTCCTTATATGTTATTGTTTTTGAATTTTTAAAAGATAAGGACGAAAAGTGTTACCTTGAACAATAAGTACACTTTTAAATAACAAATTTCAGCATTTATGAGCAGTCTGGAATATTGCCCAAGTCCTACCTAAGGTTACCAGGGGAACTAAAATCATGAATTACGAAAATTGCACTGTATTTCAAAACATCAATATTTCAAAAAACATTGATACAATTTTTAATTCCATCTACGTAAACTGAAAAAAAAATCACATTGAAAATGTCAAATTTTCAAATAAAATTTGATTGGAATAACCGATAAATCAGATGAAAGCTATAGATAGTTATTGAGGCCTGTAGGGCAGCCATCTTGAATTTTTCGAAAAAATTAATTTGCCTGAATAAGTCCTATAGGATGGTATTTCAGTTGCGATATACTTTTTACATAATTAAAAAACTTGCTACTGGACAAAATTTAGAATTTTGCATGGTTTTCTGATGAACAGGCTCTTAATTGTAATTGGTCAGCTGGCTCACACAATCATTAATTGATATTTTTTTCCTGCAGAAGATATTTTTGAGGTTTACCAACCTGTACAAATCGTTTTGAAGATTAAGGAATGAATTTTATATTCTAGTTAAGCGAATAAGCGTTTATTTCTACTTTTATCAAACTATAGATTTTTTTTAACCTAAGGATGATCACGGACCCATATTGCCCACCTCAACATTTATTTGCTATATATTAGTAAATATTAGTAACAAAACAGCGAAGCGGGTATAAAAATGGTTTACCTGACTACATCGCACATATGCACACCCTAAGGAGCCATGTCATCAACAGCACCGAATCAGAAGAAACTAAAGGTATCAAAAAGAAAAACACTCTTTCGCAAAATAAGGACCAAGCCACGGCAAAATGTAACGTTTGGCAAGTTTTACTTGTGATTAACTGTTCTATAAATTACGTACTGTATCTGCCTGTAGTTTTGTATTCTCAGGTGTTCCGAGTACTTTTCCTAGTAAGCATCGACACAAAGATGAACATAGTAACTTTTTTTAACCTTGTTTCTGTTTCAGTGAAAAGAAAACGATAGCAGAGTGTATAAAAGATCCAGTGGCCTTTACTAACCTGAATGACAGCATCTTCCACCTACTCTTGATGTCTGAAGATGAAGATCTACAAGAAAGCCGTAAAATACTACAGAGAGTAGAACGTCGTGATCTTTATAAATGTGTTGGAGAGTTCACTCCTGAGAAATTAAAAACCAAAGTAGGACTTTCAATGTCAAGAGTCAAAAAGCTTTATTTTTATTCGGTTTAAGTACAGCATACAAACACAAGCTCGAAAAAAGCTTTTATGCCGACGTAAAAGATATTTTAAGTTGAACGTATTGGTTATTGTTTTTTCATGAGTGTTTTGTTGATTGTTGTACTGAGATGATCACCCTTTTATCCCTATTATGCTTTAACAACCGTGTTGCGTTGTGTGTTGCTACCGGTCCCTTATATCGCAATGGAAGAGGGAGGTTTGGCGCACCACAAAACCTGGTTGAATCCACCATTCTATTTGAAATGTCTGTACCAAGTCAGGACCATTTCGATCTATAACTATTCCGGTGTGTCTTCCATGTTTTGTCTTTTCTCTTGGACATTGAGATTGATCCTCCAAGCCAGTTATTTTTTCATTACCTTTATTGTCATCACAAGCCAGATGATAAATGTTTGTTAGTTGTCTGTCTCATCCTTGATATACCTTTTACACTACGGGAAATTCTATAATTCGGCTTCATAGCATTACCGTCGGTCCGAAATTTGTTTTAGGCTCGTCGTACACAGAGATAAGTTTTAAGTTAAGTTAAATGAGGTTTCGCATGGTGATATCGTAGAATTTGAAAAAAGAACACAAATTAAGGTTCATGGTTACACTTCGAATAAAATGGTAGATATTTGACCTATTTTTCTAGTCTATGTACAACTTAAACTACACATAGAAATGAAAAATAAAGTGTAAGAGCGTCTAGATATAAAAATCGCCGATCGTTTTCCCTTCTATTTCACAAGATAAATCTTGTTTTCTCTATTCATTTTCTTTCCGTTCAAATTGTTCCTTAAATTAAGCATGAATTAACCCTTAATAACCTTCCTTAAATCCGATTGTGAGTAGATTTAATAACATCAATAATAGAACTACATGTACCTTGCACGTGGAGGCCATTTGACAGGGCAAGCTTGATATTTGGCTATATTTGGGTGAACTGTAAAACGCAACGAAAATGCTCTGGCAAAACGGATCAAGTTTACACCTACAAAATACTAAAACTTTATGCAAAAAATATTTATCTAGACGCTGCTACACCTTATTAAGCGGTTGTATGTGTAGCTAAGGTTCCACATAGACTAAAAAAAGTCGTGAAATATCAGTCATTTTTTCCAAAGTGTAAAGATGAACCTTAAGGTAGCTTTAAATCATGAATGATTTGTAATGCAGTATTGAAAGTATATATATGTTAAGGAATCTACATAAAAATACTGTAATTTTTGTATTTTGCTATCAGATAGTTGACTTGTCTAATTGTTAAAAAGATTAAATGAGCACCATAGCAACAACTATTTTCAACAATCCTGAGATTGCTAAGATATTGTCCATCTTACTTAACAAATATCACACCTGCAGATAAAGCACAATCAATTTCATTTTTGTTTGCCAAAAAAACCCTATTATATTGACTGTTTAACAGCTGTATGGGGATTATTGGTATCACACACTGTCAAGGAAGAGATAATTGTGTTTCATTTTCTATTGTCGAAAGGAAGGATGACATTGCATACTATATTAAATTTCCATATGACAAAAAACCGTTTTATTGCTCGGGCCTCAAAATGTGCAGCCAAACCTATTTCCGTTTGTTAACATAAATATTCAAGCCAATAAAACCCGGCTTCTAAAAGTATTTGGTTCGTTTTTACGATATATATTATGTCAATTAAGGATTGACTATCATGATTCTTATAAACAAACTTTTTAAACCATAAAAAACATGAAGTCCCCGAGGGTTATCACAAGCCTGTCAGTCAGACTTGTCAGACACGATTTACCATAAAATTTCTAATATTTTTGTCGCTGAAATTTCCGTTTTTAAATTCAAAATTGCTTAAACAGTCCAGGCACTTACTATTTATTGTAATATTACTTTTTTATGTAAAATGACAGTACACAATAATATAAGTATATTACACTAAACCGTAATATAAGGCAATAATTGGATCGTTTCCCTTTGTCCATTCCGTGTGTTTTAGATAATGAGCTTGAAAAAGCTGCAAAGGGGGGCAACCTTATTTATTTTAAGGAAATTATTAAAACGATTCAGCAATGATTATCGTTCTTTTGTGCATTTATCAGGATATTTTCAATTTTTCATTGAAATGGATAAAAAGATAATATATGTATAAAATGACAGGGTTACCATGAACTGTTATAATATATATACAAATATTGATTTTAAAATATTCGTTTCTTTGTCAAATGTTTGTCTAATATATTGAATCTGAGACAATAATTAAATTCTCAGATTGAATTAGTAGCAATATATTGATACTCTTTAATTTCTGTTTAACACGAGAATCCAAAAAGAAGATGAAGCACTGTAAAATGTACGGATTGAGCAGAATCTAATTTTTCTGAAGCATTTTCGTAAGAATCAATTAGGAAGGTTTTATTAATTATCACTTGATATAAATTCTTAATTGGCGAATTCAGAGGGGTTGTCCCTGGAGATGGGATTTTTCTGTGCATATTTTCGGCAAATTTGCCTTAGACTGCGATGTCCCTTTTGTCTCCAGTAAACAAACATCGGAACCCTCCTTTTAAAAGGATCTGCAACTGCAAAATCATAAGCCATATATATATATGCATGTATACAATGAAGTTTTTATTGATATACTTTACACTAACTCCCTGTTTTTTAGGAAAACATTTTCAAGTTGTAAACAAGCCGCTATCATTTTCTAATTGTCTTAATTTTGTTTTCCAATTGAACAGAAGAAAGTTTCAATTTAAAAGAAAAAAATGTTGATACTTTTGTATAGTTTCTCTATAACAAAAGAAACTTACTACTCAAGAAGCTTGAAAAGTTACATGTTACTGTTCTTGTTACCCCTTGAAAAGAAAGAGATATAAATTTCTAGATTGTACCTCATCTTCTTTATCAGTTTCAGTTAATACCTTAAGAACCGACCATTTAACTTTAAGGGGCCATCGATGTTTTTTTTTTGTTCTGGTCAGAAATCTTTTTTAGGCGTCTTGGCAAAATATTTTTTTCCTTTTATTCACATTATTCTATAGCCTCAGAATAATATTTTCATAACCTCTGCCATGTCTGCTGCATTTTTTTTTCACAGCAAAAATCAGATGCAAAATATTTGTAACAAAAAAAGCCTCTTTCAAGTTTAATGGTCGGTCCCTCATACAAATACAACATCTAATGAATTGACAGTTTTTGACAACATGTACATGTATTAATTTGTTCTCGAAAAAATATTTTAAATTTAGAAAATATAATACAAATTTATTAGCATAATTACGTTAATAAGGACCAAAGCAAAATACAAGTAACATACAACACACAAGCTTATTTTCTGGTACCTCTCTATCTATATTATTTATTAAAGATTTTTTATGAAATACACATAACATAATTATACACGTGAATAATGTTGTATATGCATATGCATTGAATGCATGTCTTAAAAAATGTCGAATTTTGTCAGATGATTTACGTTACTTAAATGCATCGATTCATATCGTAGCTCAATGCTGTTTGATAATCTAAGATAACTTTCCAATATACGAACATCTGGGAAAATATATTGATACATTAAAGAATGATAGGTTTATAATGGAAGCTGGCCGTTGACCACTATATCCATATAGTGACAAACGACTAGCGTCCATTACAAAACAATAAAGCATGTATCACATTTGATTATACAAACTAAGAGGACGACCTTGTGGTTCTGTAAAGGGTTGTGGGGAGGGGGCTGGCAGTTTTGTATATATTCTGCAAGAAAAAAAGGAAAATAAATAATCTGACATATCCGCCCAAAAAATATTAATAAACAAACTGCCCCAATATATGGTATATGGTATGCATGTATAAATTAAATATTCTAGCTGGTACATGTACGTAATTAAATTTTCTGACCCATGAAAAAAAATAATTGACTCCAACATGTCCAATGATCGCCCCCTAATTTCTGAAGGCTGTTTTACTTTACTTTCTCTCTAATATATGTAATAACAACAGGCCATTTAAAATATAACATAGATATTTCGATATATAGATAGGGCTTACAAAAATTAGTTCAAATACATGTACGTGAAAATTTTACACTTAAAATGATTGTCTATAATATCTCGTATAAATAGTTTCCTATCAAACTTCAACTAGAAGCTACGGAAGCGCATTCGGGCCACACTCAATTGATTTTTTTTGCGAATAAACGCAAACAATTGCGAATAAACGCAATGATATTTGCGATTAAACGCAAAAGTTTGCAATTAAACGGAATGATGTTTGCGATTAAACGCAAACGTTTGCGAATAAATGCAATACTTGGTTTATTCGCAAAGTATTGCGTTTATTAGCAAAGTATTGCATTTAAACGCAAAGTATTGCGTTTAATCGCAAAATGTTTTGCGTTTAAACACAAAAATTATTGCGTTTAATTGCAAACTTTTAATGACATTGACATAGTTCCTAGCTCTTGATAATATGACTTGTTAACTTGAAAGGGGGCTTTTTTTGTTAGAGAAATTTTTAAAGGCGTCATGACAACATTTTTTTCAATATTCATGTATTTGTTTTTTTTTTATGGCAGACATCCTTGTCGATTCTTTTTTTCTGATGCCAGAATATTTTTTTCATCACAAATCATCTTCTTAATATCCTTTTAGAACCCCCCTCTCAATTTAAAAAGTCGGTCCTTTTTTAGAAAAAGATATTGTAGGTTGATAGACATCGAGACCATTGGTCCAGCTGTACATGTATCACTGAATCTTTCTTAGATTTTTCACAACATTCAAACACACTGAATATGTGCACCTTCTCTTTTGAGACGATTTGAACAATTTAAAAAGTGACATGTTGAACGTTTACGACATGTAATGGGGGCACCTGTTTTTGTGTATTGCGACGACAATTATTCAAATAAAACAAACAGCAATTTAATACAGGTATAGCGTTATCGCATCTAGATCTGGTTTCCCGGTGATCGACTGAGACTAAGCGACCATTTGATTCTTAGGGGGCTAGCAGTTTGGGTCGAGTCAGATTATTTATTTTAAAAATTGTGCGGGTCAGAAAATTTATTTTCCGCAGCTACGCTAACTGCCAGCCCCCCTCTTCAGAATCAAATGATCAAGAAACCTATAATTCTTGCTGACTTATTACCTTACCTGACCTCAAGGGTGAGAAGTGAGCTATTGCCTTCACTTGGCGTCCGTCCTCGTCGTCGTCGTCCGTCGTCGTTAACTTTTCTTTGAAAATCTTCTCCTCTGAAACTACCGAAGGGATTGCTTTGAAACTTTGCACGCTACATCTATGGGATGTCATTTACCAAGATTGCACAAATGGTGACAGCCGATCAAAAAAACATGGCCGCCATTGCTAAAAATAGAACATGGGGGTCAGACCCTTGTTTTTGGCTAATAAATCAAAAAGTATAATAGATAGAGAACATCTGAAGCAACACACCTTCTTAAGAATCAAAAGGTCTACAAAAGTCTCCATTGGGTCGAAATATCAGATGACCCCTTATAGAGGTTATGGTCTTTTTAAGGTAAAGAAATAGCGGTTTTTTCATGTTTTTGCAGATAGAGAAAAGCTGTTGCTTGCTTATATGTTCAGCTCATTAGGCTTTACAAAAGTCTCCATTGGGTCAAAGATGTCAGATGACCCTTATAGGGGTTATGGCCCTTTCCAGGTCAAAAAAAGCGTTTTTTCAACTTTTTATACCCTATAGAATGAAAACAGTTGTAGGTAGAGAAAAGCTTCTGCTTGCTTAAATGTTCAGCTCATTGAGCTTTACAAAAGTCTTCATTAGATCTAAGTTGTCAGATGATCGCTTATAGGGTCCTTTAAAGGTGCTTTATAGCTTTTTGTGTATTTTGCCTATAAAATGAAAAGCTGTTGCTTGCTTAAACCTTCAGTTCATTGAGCTCTTCTAAAGTCTCCATAGGGTCGAAGTTGTCAGATGACCCCTTATAGGGCTTATGGCCCTTCAAAGGTGAAAAATAGCATTTTTTTTACTTTAGAATGAAAACCATAGCAGATAGGAAAAAGATGTTGCTTGCTTAAACCCTCAGTTCATTCAGTTTTTCAAAAATATTCACAAGGCTGAAGCTGGCAGATGACTTCTTATAAGAGTTTTGGTCCAAATTGTTAAGTTTGGGTGTTTGTCTTGCAGATTAAACCTATAAAAGATTAAAAAACGCTTTTGTTTGCTTAAATGTTTGATTATATAAATAAAGTTTCCCCCCTCAGATGTCCAAAAAATATTTTCTTTCCATCAGTAATCAATGCCAGGTGAGCGATTGAGGCTCCTGAGAGCCTCTTGTTTTGCTAGATATTTTCATTATGTATTTGAATGAATAGTTTCTTTTGACATTTTTCTTGTCGCCACCAGTGCAGATTCCGAGTGGCAAAAAGTTCATAGCAACGCCACAGTTAACTAAAAAAGCGCTCAGACACCTGACATCGGATCACGCCGATTTTCCCCTAACGCGACTGGGATACCTCAGGTTATTGAATGGGTAGCCCTGTTACAATGATCACGGGGTCATAAGGTTATACATGTATTGCGGAAAACCTGACCGAAATAATAATAGTTATCGTGTTGGAAAAATTCAGTTTCTCGCACGTTAGATGACGACCATTTGATTCTGATGAGGGGGAGGGTGCTTGCAATTTCGGTCGAGACAGATTATTTATTTTCGAAATTTTGCGGGCCAGAATATTTTTTTCGCCGCTATGCGACAAGAATATTTATTTTCTGCATAAAATAGCTTAATTGAGCAAGGATCTTGGGACATATCATTTATTTTCTTGCAAACAGAGGCCAGATTATCTTTTTTCAACTTTTTTTCAGGCCAGAATATTTATTTTCAAAAACTGACAGCCCCCCCTCTCAAAATCAAATGGTCGTCCCCTTAAAGAATGCCGCTTCAGGTCACGATGTCGGGTCCCTAAGCAAGATGCTACAATTTATTGCCTGATCTTACTATAGAAAATAATGAGATGTGGAATATTTAAGTGTACGCGACACAGCTCACATAACAAGTGGTTATTCAGAAAAATCATAATGGAAACCCACCAACAGTCTTGCTGACCTCTCTAGGGCCCCATTCCCTCCACTTTGAATATCATTACTTCATCTCTCATTTGATCATCTCTATTTAGTTCATAGCCATATTGTGCTGCTTGGGGGTAAAGCAATTGTTACTTTAAATAATTTATTTTGTAAATTTTGTAGTCACTAGTAATTATTTTAAAACTTTATTGCATGCATGCGTCAATGCATTTGTTATACATAATTTGTCACACTATACTTTATCGACATAATGGGACAATTACAAGGTCGTCGGGTCTTCGAAAAAACTTGGGGGATATGATCATCGATTGAAAAGACTTTCCCATATATATCCATGAAGCTTTCATTGACATTCGCCGCATAATTACAAAGGTTATATTTGGATTTAAGAAACAAGCTTTTTTACTTATGTTATCCCATTCCAGCTTTCAGTTTGCTTACGTGGTCGGTGAAGCGGCCCCATTGGAAAGGTAGTCCGATTAGTGTTCATTGAGTATTGCTGACCTAATACACGGAACACCAAATCCGCAAATCTTGTCAAGGAGAAGACAATGCAATCGTCAACCCTGACCTCGGTGTTCGATGTAACCTGTTACATGTTTTCACAATACTTAATGAGCAAAAATTAGTTTTTATTACCGGGGACATTAAAATTAACATACTTTAATTTATGTCTTAAAGCATATCAATTTTATTTGCTTTTTAGAAATCATCAAAGGGTTTGCAAATGTAAAGTCTCTCCTGCACTCAAAATACATAAAATAAAATATTTTACACTATGACTAGGTATCATGAATAACTATCAAATGTATGCAATATTTTTCGCTTGTGATGTAACGTCTAATAATCACTTAAAAATTAGTTAAAATGTTCACGATTTTGCTCCATTACAAAAAGGTTATCGTCCTAGCGAAAACTGAAATCATTAAAAAATCTAAAATAAAAGACTGATAGCGTGGGAGAGTGTTTACTGGTATTTGTTTCATAAGGAAAAGTCATTAGGCATTCTAAATTCAATTTGTTCTTGTATCTGTGGTCATATCATTATGTGATAAAATCTGTTCTTAAACGCGTTTCATTTGTCAGTAAGAGATGATTTGTGACCTTAAATAATGTCGGTACTAAATTACAATCTCAGTTTTTTGTGTGAAATAGTATTTCCATCTTTCGAATGAATTTCTTTATTACATAATGTTTGATATTTCCAATTCTCATTCACAATGAATTAAATGCTAAATATGCGTTATATATGGGTTAGATAGAGCTTTAAGTATAATATTCGGCTTTCTGTCCGTCCGTCAATTCTTATTAATCGGTTACACACATTAAAGCCTATGAGGTCAGGAAGAAGCCCGTTCGGGGAAGAAAGTCACGATATATTTTTCAACTTTATAGGGACAGACTATTTATCTTGAAAGGTGGGACTTGGTTTTTTGTTAAGGCCGGAAAAATTTCGTGTACGGAAAAAAATATAAAATGCTTGAATGCGTCGCAACAAAATTTTAATTTTTTAAGGAAATCTTATATATATATCAGAAATCCTTTTTTAACCCTCTGCTGCCATTTTTTTTCATAAAAATATGATGATTTTCAAAATATATTATTTAGGAAAAACCCTTTAAGTCCTTATATTTTTTTTTTTAATTGAATTAAAAAGAAAATGATTTCAAACTGCATTTTTTGAAAAAAAAAAAGCCGCGTTTGCGTAAAACACGTCACGGAGAAAGAATCAGGAACAGTATATATAAAACGGTGTTTTCATGCAACACAGAATAGAGTCAGTAACAGTTTATATACAAGTGTGGCCACTAAAAGTATGTCTTGCTTGCCGGCACCATCACAAAAATCAACTACCTAAGCTTTTCATCTCTTGATATATGCCCAAAAGTGTCTGTATACCAAATATCAGATGCCTAGCTATTTTACTTTTCAACCAATTCATTGTTCACACAAGTATTACAAAAATGTTTCTGCCTGAAAAAGACCTAAGTTCACAGAGTAACTGGAGCTTAAAAATGGGTCATGGTCACATGGCATGGTAACAGTTGCGTAGACAATAACCTCAACTGCCTGTGTACCCAATATCAGATGCCTAGGTATTATACTTTTCTAGCAATTCTTCGTCCGCAAAGGTCTTACAAAAACGTTTTCGGCCTGAAAAACAGACCTAAGTTCAGCGTCACTGGAGCGTGACAATTGGGTCATGGTCACATGACATGGTGACAGTTGCATAGACCATAACCTGAACTGTCAGTATACCAAATATCAGATGCCTAGCTATGATACTTTTTAAGCAATTCATTGTCCACAACAGTCTTACAAAACAGTTTACGCCGCCGCCGCCGCCACCGCCGCCGCCGGAAAGTAATACTTATGTCCCGCCTTTTGCGACTTTTCGTCGCAGGCGAGACAAAAACGGTGTTTTAATGAAACACAGCTAATAATGAAACACGGGATAGAATCAGGGACAGTATACATGAGACAGAGTTTGAAAGAAACGCTGCGTAGAATCAAGAACCGTATATATAAGACAGGGCTTCCCTGTTCGATTTTTTTTTTTGGTTTTGAGTACTTTTCGTTGTTCGATACTTTTGGTTTTGAACATCCAATGTTTTGATTCAAATTTGCCGCTGATGAGAGATTACTCCTTGAAATATGCATAAACAGAATAACTAAATAACATCGTTTTATAACCGTTTTGGTATGTGTATTTTAATGAAACACGGGGAAGAATCATTAACAGTATATACCCGGTATTGGACAGTGGTTTAAAAAAACACGGGCTAGAATCAGGAACAGTATATACCCGTTATTGGACAGTGCTTTAAAGAAACACAAGGTAGAATCAGGAACAGTATATTTAAGACATTGTTTAAAAGAAACACGGGGTAGAATCAGGAACAGTATATTTAAGACATTTTTTTAAAGAAACACGGGGTAGAATCAGGAACAGTATATTTAAGACATTGTTTTAAAGAAACACGGGGTAGAATCAGGAACAGTATATTTAAGACATTGTTTAAAAGAAACACGGTGTAGAATCAGGAACAGTATATTTAAGACATTTTTTTAAAGAAACACGGGGTAGAATCAGGAACAGTATATTTAAGACATTGTTTTAAAGAAACACGGGCTAGAATCAGGAACAGTATATTTAAGACATTGTTTTAAAGAAACACCGGGTAGAATCAGGAACAGTATATTTAAGACATTGTTTAAAAGAAACACGGGGTAGAATCAGGAACAGTATAGTTAAGACATTGTTTTAAAGAAACACGGGGTAGAATCAGGAACAGTATATTTAAGACATTGTTTTAAAGAAACACGGGGTAGAATCAGGAACAGTATATTTAAGACATTGTTTTAAGGTAGAATCAGGAACAGTATATTTAAGACATTGTTTTAAAGAAACACGGGGTAGAATCAGGAACAGTATATTTAAGACATTGTTTTAAAGAAACACCGGGTAGAATCAGGAACAGTATATTGAAGACATTGTTTAAAAAAAAACACGGGGAGAATCAGGAACAGTATTTATTGGACAGTGTTTAAAGAAACACGAGGTAGATTGAGGAGCAGTATACTAGTAATATTCTATATTCGAAGAAATAATTGTTTATCAGCGTGTAGACTAAACACGCTTCTGAGTCTTGTTTGAGCATTTTAAGGACTCATAAATATGTCATTTACTTTAACCATTTGTCGCTAAAAGTTGACAGTGATTTAAAGAAACATGAATTAGAATCAGGAACAGGTATCTTTAAGGCAATGTTTTAAAGAAACACGGGGTCAAATCAGGAACAGCACTATAGTGGACAGTGTTTTAAAGAAACACGGGGTTGAATCAAGAACAGTACATATTGGACAGTGTTTTAAAGAAACACAGGGTTGAATCAAGAACAGTACATATTGGACAGTGTTTTAAAGAAACACGGGGTAGAATCAGGAACAGTATAGTGGACAGTGTTTTAAAGAAACACGCGGTTGAAACGGGAACAATACAGTGGACAGTGTTATAAAGAAACACGGGGTAGAATCAGGAACACTATATGTAAGACAGTGTTATAATGTAACACGGGATAGAATGACAATCAAAATTTAATAAAATACCTCTAAAAATATAAAAAGCTTTTAACAAGGTTATGTTAATACAATCGTTAGTATTAATAAAAGGGGGATTGTGTGTGGGGGGAGGGGGGATTTAACGTCCTTTTCGATGCAGTTGGGTGGTAAGTTTTTTATGATGGAGGAAGAAACCGGAGTACCCGAAGGCAACCACCGATCGTGGGCAGGTAACTGACAAACCTAATTACATACAGGTGGGGAAGTCCCTTTTTGTAAATAACGGATCGGCTAATGATCAATAGTTTGATAATTAAACCAACGCTTTTGACCAATCAGCCACCCATGCAGGCCCCCGAGTTTATTTGAGTTAAGATTGTCGTTTTTATCGTCGTTTTGATTGTCTTTTATGTCTAGGCTAGCTTTTTTTTCTTTTTTCGGAATTAACCCATTTCTACTTCTCTGCTGCGACTTCGATTACCATTAGGTCTCTTCCTTTCCTCGCAAACTAAGGTATTCATAAGGACACATATATGGACGAAAAGCTTTAATTTTATTCATCCCTGGCATACTCTGTAACAAATGGGGCCACTGATAGTGTATCATACACCACAGGCGTTTGGGTCCATGATTTTATTTTATTATAAATGTATAAATAAAAAAATTTAATCTCGATCGTCTCTATACTATTTCCACGTGGAAATAGTATTATAGCGAGGGTCAGATTTTGTTATTTAAACTGTACACAATAAACAAAAATAAAATCCTGGACCCAAACGCCTGTGTCATACACCAGATCTATTTTGCCAAGTGCCTAAACAGTAAAACATATTGATGATTTTATTTTGGGGGGATTCAAATTTTGTTTGTGTATTCGTATGTTTTTTTTATTTTTTATTTATTGATTAAAAATATATTAATCTAGAGAAGGTGACTGCCAGTGAAAGCTAGGTTAGGGGATGAAGGTATTGTCAACTGAAATTGGCGCTGTTCGAGCATGGCCTTTTCAAAACATTTCAATTTTCCAATCGTCATCTTGTCCCCTTCCGAGTTCACAAATAATTTCGTTGAATGACATGTACAGTTCTGACCTTTCTGTCCCCACACAACGAGTTCTTGTGAAAAGTTGTATTATACATGCTATAAAGGACTCAAACATCATGTAAACATTCACATGCTTCATATGCCCCGATCACGTTAGTCAAATCTACATGTAGATTAACGCTTGTCCGTTATAATTTGTTTTTTGTTTAGGTCCTTAATATGGACCAAGTCTCAGGATTTACAATGTATATGTACATGCTTAATATAGCTTTTATACATATTCTTTCTTATATATGTCATTTTACAGATACATGTATTTTCGGTTACGCCGAATTTGACGACTTTGAATAGATGCAAACTATCATGAAGAAAAGTTAAAACATTCACATTTGTACCAAAAATATAAAAACAATAAAACAATGGCTCAATTTATTCAATTGAAGGTCAAGTGTGAATTTGGTGTCAATATTACAAATGTGCACTTGATTGGATTTGTATAAATTCAAATAACATTTTTTAAAACTACATACATGGCATAATTATGAACCATGTTTTGTTTGTTGCCTGTAATGGTAAAGGTCATTTGAGCAACTTACATCCCAGATACTATAAATTAAATGGATGAGAAACTTTTTCTTTCACATGTAGAACCTGAATTTTTCTCTGTTTCTCGGCGGTTTCGTCAGAGTTTTCGGGAATTACATTAATTTCCTTGGCAGAGCGTCATGGCTGACCAAAAAAATGCTAAAACAAGGAATTATTCCTCCCTTGTTATTGTCTTCACTCAAGAAATTGTTTGGAAGACATAAAGCGATCATATACAAATATGGATTTTCTATCTCTGAGAGAAGTGCAGGTGTTGGTTTTTCCGATGTGGTTTCGTTTTATTTCGTTTATCGGATTTGACACACTGAATTTATCATTGTGCAGGAACTGTTTCCTCTTCCGGAGCACCTAAATTCACTCTCGTTTCGACTTGAGTTTGCATTGTTGATTGTTATTGAGTTGTTTTTGTGTTTTTTCGTGCTGTTCTCTTCCGTGTTTACTGGCTTTGTCTTTTCCCTTTCCGACTTTTGACATTCGAATGCCCCATCGCTTTGTCTTTGCTTCTTTTTTTTCATACCCGTATTAAAGGAGCAAGATTTGGTGTCTTGAACAGAGATCGTACATCATTGATTTGTATTGCATTTCTAGATGGACCTTCATAATTTTAGACCAAGCTTCTCTAAACATTTAAAAGAATCTCGGAATGGCCTGCATGCTTATGATATCCCAACCTTTCACAACTTCAATCATTTTTCTTTTTAAGGCCGACTTGTTAAACAATGTATGTTTGATAATACCGATATATAACGAAAAATTATTTAATTTACTACCGGTTGGCAGAAATCGGTTTGGCACAATAAAACATGGTTTTACTCACGATTTCTTTTGAAATGCCTGTATCAAGACTATTGCGATCTTCATTATCGTCGGTCTGTCTTTGCCTTTATTTGTATTTTCTTCTTGCATACTTGTAATTGGTCACCCAAGTTCCGTGATTTTGTTATTACTTTTTGTAGCATTCAAATCATTTTGCATTCATATATGCATGTTAATTATTTTCTTTATGATTTCTTTGGGCCCGTGCGGGGGCCGGGTAACGAATAGACCCGCAGCAACACTAAGCTTGTCAGTAAAAGTCCAATAAAGAGCGCTCAGAAACCTGACATTGGATCATCTTTACAACTTCAGCTCAATGGGGACCTATCTAGGACTCTTCATTCTGATGTGCCTACATGTAAGATTCTTCTTATTTTTTTCTGTCTGTGATAGTTGCTGATTAAAGTGATTTAACCCTATGTTCTATTTAAGTTACAGCGGCCATGTTTTATCGAATCCCTTCAAAATGAGGTCAACATGTCATATATCATTCCTGTAAAAAACACTTGGCGAACCATAAAACCTAGTTTTACCCACCTATTCTACTTGATATGATGAACCAAGTCAGGGTCATTGCGATCTTCAATTTCTCTGGTATGCCTTCATTGTTTTGTCTTGTCTCTTGGACATTTGAAATTGATTCTTTAAGTAGCAAACAGGCATTAATAGGGCATTCGAGTGTCAAAAGTCCGAATGGGCAACGACAAAACCAGTAAACACGAAGAAAAAAAAATACAAATTTGGTAATTTTGTTTTTTCCTTTATTCAATTGGTTTAGCCGTATCAGATGAGAAAATCTATGAAACTGTTAACGGGTAACGATGGACAACGACAGACGGCGCCATATACGACAACGACGGATGCATATTAATGGCATAATCTGTGGCCAGTTGAGCTAAAAAAGCAAAAGTTCATCTAACATACGTATACCACAGAAAATAGGCTCCTAAAGCTCTGCAATAATGCTGTTTAAACATTACAGATTAGAGGAAGCAGAGAGTACGTTTATCTATTTATTTGAAATTTATATTATCTTAATTCAATGTATAAAATAATTGGTATTTCCTGGAAATTTTAGAAAAAAAACGGCCATTGATATCGAGGGTATAAACGTAATCCAGTTATAAAACACATTCGCTGTAACTTATATACATGTATTGTTTAAAGCTAGCTTAAACCGGAAACACTAGATTTTTTATTAAATACATGTGATAAAGAAGGGATGTGTCCATTGATACAGACACTTCAGAGTAGGGCCTCAAACAAGAAATAAAAGTCAGACAGGTTTAAATGTAGCATATTGAGCCACCCTACATAGTTTTAAATTATTCAAATGTACGATATATAAGAAAAGCTTTTTACATCAAATTTCATATCGGCATGTCCGACACAGGAAATGAAAGTCCGACAGGTCTAAAAATCGCGTAAGACGTATCTTTAGTTTGTTATACTGAACCACCCTACCGAATTTCAAATCATTTTCGAACACAGCTGAAGGAAATTCGTATGGACGGACGGACAACTTAATGCCCCTCGACATGTCGTTGCGGAGGTATAAAAAGTCTATGTGTGATATTAGTACAAGTATATTTGTTTCACGAGATAAGTAGTCTAACAATTTTATTTGTCTTAAGATACATTAAATTGAATGATCTCACATAAACTAAGACAACATTTTAACCTATGCCGAAAATAGGTGTGTGGTTTATTGATGCTTACAACCGTGGGATTTTGCTGAGATGGCATTTTCTTCAACAAAAGAATGTAAAGCATGATTCATTTGACAATAAAATATGTAAAAAGAGATTAACAATGTTTTTTAACATTTTTATTCTGGTGTCTTGCTACAAAAAATATCTTTCAAAATGTTTGAGAATCGTTCAAAATTAAAATTGAGATATTTTGTTCTTTTCATCTTTTTATAAAAAATATACATGTACGTAGACGTTCCAAAAAACAATTTTTTTAAGAAATGCAATGTTTTTGCAAGACCCGGGGCCACTCGGACCTCAATTTCCGACATGGGATTTGTTTAAGTCATAATAACATGAATAATACATGCAGTCAGATAATACCATCTATCTTCAATAGCCTTTTTTATGTTCAGATTTTATTCCTTTCACATTCTACTACATAATTAGTTTGTGTTATAAATATAAACAGTAAACAGTGAACTTTATCACTATTGAATATTTCTTTTTTTCTGTGATGCTTTGGGGAAATGGGGGGGACAAAACGTTAAAAAAAATTACGGAATATTCACGAGTCTGATTTTCAAATTACATGCAACTATACACGAAAAAAAAATGAGAAATCAAAATCACGAAAACACCCAAAAATAAAACCGTCAAAATAAACATAAATTTACGACCCCTTTCATTTTATTTTTGTTAGGCAAAAAAAAACAAAAAAAAAAACAGTACGGGTACGGGTAAATGAGCAAACAGTAGTACATTAATGTTTGAGTGAGTCAGTTATATAGTTGCACAATATGGGTTAAAATATATATAGGCGATAGACATTAAGGAGATAAACAAGAGGCTCCCAGGAGCCTGAATCACTCACCTGGTCTTGATGTCAACCCTATGAAGATCTCTGTAGAGCTAAGTAAGCTGAACATTTAAGCAAGCAACAGCTTATCCCTTTCAGCAATAGTTTTCATTGTGTAGGCAAAAAACGTGCAAAATGTTATTTAAAGGGCCATCTGAACACTGACTCTATAGAGACTTTTGTTAAGAGCTAAATCGATGAACTGAACACTTAAGCAAGCAACCACTTTTCTTTGTCTGCTATAGTTTTGCATTATTTAAGCTTAAACGTGAAAACATGTTAATTTAGGGGCCGTAATCCCTATAAGGGGTCATCTGACAACTTCAACCCTATGAATGCTTTTGTAGAGCTAAATGAGCTGAAAATTTAAGCAAGCAACAGCTTTTCTCTATCTGCTATAAACCAAAAACACTATGTTTTGCCTTTAAGGGGCTTTAACCTCTATAAGGGGTCATCTGACAACTTCGACCCTATGGAGACTTTTGTAGAGCTAAATAAGCTGAACATTTAAAGAAGCAACAGTTTTTCTTTATCTGCTATAGTTTTCATTCTATAGGCCTAAAACACTATTTTTCGCCTTTAAGGGGCTGTAATCCCTAAAAGGGGTCATCTGACAACTTCACCCCTATGAAGACTTTTGTATAGCTAAATGAGCTGAACATTTAAACAAGCAACAGCTTTTCTTTATCTGCAATAGTTTTCATTCTAGCGAAAAACATGAAAAAACGCTATTTTTCACCTTTAAGGGACTGAAACCCCTATAAGGGATCATCTGACAACTCCGACCAAATGGAGACTTTTGTAGAACTTATGATGCTGAAGCAGTAAGGTGGCATCAGATTTCATTTACTAGTATCTCTTATACTTTTTGATTTACAAGACAAAAACAATAGTCTGACCCCCTGGTCTATTTTTAGTAACGGTGGCCATGTTTTTGACGGATCAAAAATCGAAACACAAGTTTGGTGCAGGACACTCTAAGGATCATTCATACCAAGTTTCATTAAATTCTGTTCAGTAGTTTCAGAGGAGAAGATTTTTGAAAATTGTTAACAGACAACGACAGACGACGACGAACGCCAAATGATGGCAATAGCTCACATCACCTTGACCTTCGGTCCAGGTGAGCTAAAAAAAGGAGGAGAGAGGCACCAGTGGGCCATTCGAGTGTCAAAACTCCGAAAGGGCAACGATGTAACCGGTAAACACGAACAAAAACAGCGCGAAGATACACAAGTATTTTATAAGTTCAAGAGTAAGAAACGAAATTATTATAACTACATGCACGGTTATCTCGATGCACAATATCACGCACTTGATAAAAAAAAACAGATAAAAAGTCTTGAAAAAACGGGAGATTACTAAATCGTTAGAGGATTCTTAAAAAATCGTAAGATTTTAACTCTGGTTGGAGTATCAAATTAATGTTAGAATGAATCTTACCATTAGTTTAAACAAATTTATTTATTCTGGTTTGGGAAACATGCTTAGTGCTTATGTGAATCCCTCTAAAGCTAGCAGATTGCGAGTGTGGCCTTTGTAGGGTTTTTTAACGTGCATGGGTTAATGCTCTCCCATACGCGGGACAACCTTTTTCCGTCCCTTCCGAAGGACTAGCAAAGGTCCTTGAGACCATCCTCGTAAATGTTGTCACGAGAAAGTCAGAAATTGGTTCATGAAATTTTCACCCTGACAAGGATCGAACCATGAACCTCGGTGTTAGAATCTTACCATTGATAAGTGACCACATTTCGATCATATAATCTTAAGTTTGAATTGACTTACGTACTTCATGGCCCTGCAATCGGTTTCAGTTTGTAGTGAGCAACTATCATATAGCATTCGAAGTGGTCCATTTGAGACTTCATCTTAAATCAAAACTAATTCTTGGATTATCTCAGTCTATATTTAAACTTGGAAACAAATATTTGAAGAGCATTATATTTGATAGAAGAAGCAAAGAAGTGCTATTCAATAGAAGATGCTGAAATGTGGATTACAGGGAAAAAGAGACAGTCAACATAAACAAACGAACATTTAAAATTCTGCAATGGAAAATATCAAGCAGGCAGCCTTTAATGTTACAAGAAGTAACTGCTTGCTGTTTTGCAATTTGCCAATAAATTAGAAAATAATGCAATCGATCCAAAACCAATCCTAAATGTGTCGAAGAGGGATCCCATTTTTGACGATGACCAAATACATGTAACATTAAGACTGCGAGTGCAAACATGTACTAAGCTTTGATAAAAGATTCCCGGCTTAGGACATACGAATGCCGAAAAGTTCCACGCAGTGATTTTTCTCTAAAATATCATTCGTCTATAAATACTAGTAGTACTAAGAAGAAGTTTGCGAATTTTAAAAGAATAACTCAAGAAAGTCGGTTCATTTAGAGATTCAAAGTCACCTTTAAGGTCATTAGACAGAAGATCGCCAGTTCAACTACCAAAATACCAACTCTTTAAGATTGTAGATATTAGATGTTAAAGTAGTATTGAAAAGTACACCAGTGACATTATATACTTGTGAACCTCAGGGGGGGGTGTAACGTGCACTGGGTGACACCCCACTGGATCCGCCACAAAACCTGTTATATATTTCAATTGTTCAAAATGCATAGCCAACGATCCTTAAAATTTCGATATATCTCATTCGTTCGTAATTTTGTTCGTTATCGATTTAATTATTTTTAAAAATACAATTCGCGAAGTCATGGGTAAAAACAATATATTTTTTTTATAACCACATAATTTTATACCATACATTGTTTTGGGAAATATAAAGATAATTAAAAATATATTTGCATTGCCAATAGATCGAGTAAATAGATATACAAATATTCCTTATATAGTATACCTGTATTGTATTCGATAATTTCACATAAAGTGTTTTTTTCTTTCATCAATTTCTTTTAATATTTACCGAATGTTTTACAAAGAAAAGAAAAGAAAAATAAATGAAAAAGAAAGTCAGTTCAGAACCGTCATCGAAAACGGTTCCCCGTGCTCCTAAATGGAGGTACAAGTAAGATTTCGAGCATGATCAATAAAATGGATATATGCAATTAATGTGGTCATGCATTAAAAACAAAAGAAAAGAGTCATGGCTGTAAGTAGTGACTGATTATGATGGCGAGTTTCTTTTTCAATGCAGTATTGTTATAATTATATTTGAAAAATTTCCCCAAAAAATTTGACGAGAATCCAAATAATTATAGATAGTGGAATAAAATACCGGTATACCAAAAAGTTTGTCAGCGGTCTTTTATTCTCATCTAAGCTATCGGTAATTAATATGATTGCCAAAGAACCATGTTAAATTGTCTTCACATCAATCTTCTTTCTATAAAAACGTTAACCTTTTTTATTTTGTATAGTGAAGAACGATTCTAATTTACAAATTACAATAATTTAGAAAATTACAAAATGTGGTAATTTAGAACCTATGTTACAAGTTAAGATAATATTATAACTTGTTGTAACATTACATGCATTCGTCATATTCAATCTAACAAGCAAATTATAGCAATTTAAAAAAACGGATATTTTTTTTGGAAAATGCTTACACAATGTTACATTTTCTATCTTTTCTTTTATTATAAAAACTTTGATAAGAAAAATAAAACATTACATTAAGTCGTACACTGAAAAGGGGTGAGGATTATATTTTTTTTATTTTATAAAATGCATACGACACAAATTCCAGGTCAACGTTTTCGAACATATAGGTATCTTTACAGTTTACATATAATATTTAATACAATTTTGATGGATGTCACAATCATAAAACACATTCGAAAACAAGGATACATGTTGTGTCCTTTTTGTACAATTTTTTATGTCACAATGATATATTAAAACTACACATTCCTGGATGTATTATACATGGCAGGGTTTCTTTAGTCTAAATTTGTATAATTTTGTTCAATTAGTTTAAACATTTCAATTTTGGGACCACTCTTCTGCAAAATCATTGTCAGTATAACTGAAAGCATCTATGAACAACCAACTTATCAATTGTAAATATTAAACCTAAATATAAAAAAGTCTTCAAAACTATATTGTTTCCATACCATCATGTCCGCTTTATTTCAAACTTTGATATAAGAGTATTTGAAACCCCCAATCAGTTTTAGTTTGATATAAAATTGAAATGATTTCTTTATATACACTTCAAAAAAGTTACGCATAGGTTGAAAATTTCCTATATGTTTAATACAAACCCACACCATTTTAAAACAATATAACCAAGCCGTCCATTGGCCGAATTTTATGTAATAAAAAAAACCCCAAAAAATGAAATAAATGAATCTGATTTGTTTAATTTTGAGCAAAATCGTTACCTCGCTGCTTTTTAAGTACAAATGACAACAAAGTTCCAGACAATAAATTTTGCTACGCCTGACGCGCGGTTCGTCTATTCAAGACTCATCAGAGGCGCTCTACCAAAAATATTTAAAAAGCCAATCACTATACGATTATGAAGAGCATATAACAGTAAAACCAAAAATTAAGATATGGCAAGTAGAACTCGAGTGTACATTTTACGGATCAATTACCCGTTTAAATCAATGCAAAATGTTCCGTGAAAAACATTGGTCGTGTTCTACTCAAAATTTCTTTAAAACATTGAAGTAAGGATTTTGGTCTAAATAAATCAAACAATCTTTATTTCGTTTTCTTTTTACTGGATTTTATATCATGAAAATCGGTTGCAGAACAGCTCGGCAATATTGTTTTGAAATTGTTTGGATTTGCATTTAACAAACGGGGAATTTTTAATCTATGCATAATTTTTTTAAGAGTTTTGCAATTTGTCATTGTTTCGCCGTGACTTGTCTTGTGTTGCGTTAATAAAGATGTATAATTTATAATCTATTATCAGAATGAATTAAATAAGAAATCGATTAATACATTATATTATACATAGTAAAATATTGAAAGATGATTTTTTTGTTTGACGTGGATAAAATAAAGAATTAAAGGGACCTTGGTATTTTATATGTCAAATTCTTTAAAACACCGAAAGTATTATCATTTTTATTTTTTTAAAGTATTTATATATCGTGGAAATTATACCATTATATATGAAGGGAGGTAATCAGTTTTTCTATTTAGGACAACATCGGTTATCTCCCCCGTTAGAGCACACTACATGATGTTTAAATAATTTTCATCACCACATAGTGATAATTTTAGAGGCATGTTATACTTTATTAGAGAGATAAATGATTTATTATTCGCCGAAGCTTAGTCTAACAGCTCAAAGATAGAGAAGAATAAAGAAATTTGGAATTTAATACGATAATTGTACATTTTTAACAGAATATTGATAATTATTTAATGTTCACTTTATATGAAAATTTTCTCTTTCTTTCTATGACGTTCCACACACTTAAGGCCACAATAATAGCCTAAAATACCAATATAAAAAGAGGTCGAAGATTGTTTTTACAAACAATTACCTTACATTATTGAAAACTGTAATATACAGACGGTAAATTACAGAATTCTATAATATAGAAAATTACAAAATGTTGTAATTTAAGCCTTATATTACTAGTTAAAATAATATAATTGATTATTGTAATATTACATGGTGCAGTAATATTACAACAAATAGTAAGTGCCTGGACTGTTAAAACACCAGTTCTCTTTCGTTGTAATGCACATGGTCGATATCCTCGGTGCTGGATTTGGCTTCCTTGTTCGAACGTTTTGGTTTTGAGTACTTTTCGTTTTCAACAGTTTTGGAATTTGACCTTCCAATGTTTTGATTTAAATGCTACTGATGAGAGGTTTCTCCTTGAAATATCGATATATAGCATATCCAAATTAACCGTTTATACCCGCGTTTTGGTATTTGTAATTTTGAAACCACTGGGCGATAACCGCTGCTGGTGGACCAGAGTTCCCCGAGGGTAATCACAAGCCTGGTAGTCAGACTTATCTGACACGATTTACCATAAAAGTTCTAATATTTTTGTCGATGAAATTTCCGTTTTTTAATTCAAATTGCTTAAAACACCAGGTTTCTTTCCTTGTAATGCACATGGTCGATATCCACGGTGCTGGATTTGGCTTCCGTGTTCGAACGTATTGGTTTTGAGTACTTTTCGTTTTCAACAGTTTTGGAATTTGACATTCCAATGTTTTGATTTAAATGCTACTGATGAGAGGTTACTCCTTGAAATATCGATATATAGCATATCCAAATTAACCGTTCATACCAGCGTTTTGGTATTTGTAATTATGAAAATTTTATTTATTAATAAATGGAACCGCTTTCTGTGAAAATACAGATTCTAGGAGGTCCACTTCATTTTTTGAATTATATCTCGAAGTCAACGAAAAGGTTTAGTAAAAACCTTCATGACAAAACTTTAACTTTCCAATCGTCAACCTTCCCTATATTTTTAACAAAATTTATTTCGCTCCAGCTTATGCAGTTTTCGTATCACAACTGATTAATTATTCCAGAGCTTGTGGGGAATATTTTGATTTCCTTTATAAAATATCACGCCTGCTTAACAAAGGTAATAAATAAAACTACTGAACATGGAGGATCGATCTCAAAGACAAGGCATAACACAGAGTTGGGTTACTCCCAGGTTGTTGTCTTCACTTAAGAAATTTAACTGAAGACATCATTTGCTTGTAAACGGATTTCCCAGATGAGTGTAGATGTTGGTTTTGTCTTTTTTGTTTATGACCCACGCAATGATCAATGTCAATGTGATTGGCATGCTACGGCAGCAGGAAGGATTTGCCTATCAATCACTCTCGTTCCGATTAGAGTTCTTGTTGCTGATTAAGATTTGGATATAATGAGTTTTTTTGTTATGTTTGCTTTTTTGTAATGATTTAATATCCACCGAATTTGTGTTTTTTTAATTTTTATTTAACTAGGAAGACCTTGCTAAGATAAAGGAAGGTATTATTTCCAAGATCCCACCTGAATGCAGGGCATCACTAAATGAAGAGGACTTAGTTGTTAATGTATGTAAATGTTACAGGCATTTGCTGAATTGAGGACATTCAAATGACTGATTTATTAGGCATTCTTTAAAATGAATAAACGAGATAGGCATTATATTAAATGCACGAACTTCATTGAACACTGAAGCTCTAAACCCCGGAACTTATGTAAGATTAAATCTTTTCTTGTTAGTGCGCCTCGGAATATATAGTCTCAAATATTTGCATAGAATCTTGTAATCGTTTTCATTTTTGAAATGATAGCTATCATTTTGCTAAGAATGGTAGTTTTCGGGCATAACTGGATAAAATTCCTCAACATTTGAATGACGTTACAGCAAAAACAGATGGAATTTGGATTTATGTATTGCATTTTTAATAAGATTTCTTATCTTGTGTATCTGCTCTTAATATATCATATTCGTATTGTGTATGGCATTTTCAATGGTTTGTAACGCCTCTGATGAGTCTTGGATCGAAAAACGCGCGTCAGACAAAGCACAATTTGTTGTCTGGAACTTTGTTGTATTTCTAATTGCTCTGAATATATCACGGGAAATGTTATGCCATTTTTGAATTTCAAACAAAGCCTCTGCAGTGTCTTGTAAAGAACTGATAAGAATATGATATATTAATTATAAGTTCTTGCTACAAAATATAAAAATGTGACATGTTTTAGTAGTTCATCGGTTTACTATTTAAAAAAAGGACTCTTAAGTAAATACTACAGCAGTTTTTTATGTCCAACTATCAAAAGAGAGGATATGGTGTTTACTTCATCTGTCCGTCACTTCTTGTTCATGTATCTATTCGCCTATCTAAATTAACATTCTTATTCTTTTTTGTCTGGAACTTTGTTGTAATTTATATCTCTTTAAAAGAAGCAGAGGTACCAATGGGGTATCCGAATATCAAAAGTCCGAAAGGGCATAGACAAAACCAGTAAACACCAACAAGAACGGGTCAATAACAGACAACATGTAAAACATGGAAACACAAAATAACTGAATATCAATCAACAACGCGAACTCCAGTCGAAACAAGAGTCAACTCAGGTGCTCCGGAAGAGTAAGCAGTTCCTGCTTGCTATAGCACACCCGTCGCGTTGCCAATAGTCCATTCAGCGTGTCAAATCCATTAAAGGAAGACAAAACAAAACCTTATGACAAACCAACATTTGCACTGAGAGATCGAAATCCCATATTTGTCTATAAGTGCATGATGTCTTCTGTAAAATTTCTTGAGTGAAGACAGCAACCGAGAAGCAACATAACCCTCTGTGAGCAATTTTTGCGTCAGACGTGTCGCTCTGCTAAGGAAATCGATGTTAGTCCCGAACGCTCTGGAGTAACGAATCAATTGAGATACGTAAACTCCATAAGCTGGAGCGGACGGAATTTTACTACACAAGAAGGGAAAGTTGACGATTGGAACGTTGAAGTCATCACGTTTGTCATAGAGCCTTGTTGAAAGTCTTCCTTGTGAGTCAATTTCTAGATGTACATGTAGATCTAAATATGAAGCAGACTTCCTAGAATCCGTTGTGTCCTTTATCTCAAGCTCCTGAGGATATATGAGATGGAGAAAGTCATCAAATCGAGAATTGTTTAGTGAAAGGACATCATCAATGTAGTGTTCAACTAGTGTTTACTTTCATGCGTATTGGATAGGGAACTGCTATTTTAAGCCAGATCTTATTGATTTTTGGAACGCAGAATCCATTTGAATAACTGAGCCGATTGATTCATCAGCTGACAAACAAAAGGGCTAAGGAAATATCTAAAGATTGTTATATGGCAGATACTTTGTAAAATGGCCATGAAAAGTATAGAAAACATCAAATTCTGTCAACGCTGTGACGTAATATCCTTAGTCATTAGTCAAAGTATGTTTTTTTTTTCCAATGGACAACGTGTTTCTCGCTTGTGAGAGTTATGATTTTTCCAGCCACCAAACCTGGCTTCCGCATAAAAAGCTAAAGTGATCGTTTTGGTTAGAAAAAAAAACAAAACAAAAAACAAGGGCCTATATAGAAAAACCAGAAAACTCTTACTAAACCGTCGAGAGGCACGAGATGCATCTTTTCGACAAAGTTGCATCTCCATAGTTTTTAAAGCCCTAATTAGTCCTTTTTTGTATGCTGTTAATCAATATGGGCATATAAAAATTCAAATGTTGCTATGGTCACGAGTACATTATTTATATCTCAATATTTGATTGATGTTGCAGTTGGCTTCCCTTGACTATGGAATGAAGGATAAAAACCCTGTAGAGAATGTCAGATTTTACAAAAAGAATGACTTGACCAAAGCTATTAGCCTGGATAAACAGGATGTAAGTGAAAAATATATATAAAAAGGCTTGTAGGAATATGATATTAGATATATATGTTACAGGGCTTCAAATGTATCAAATATGTCAAATTAGCAAGAAATATTTATTAACCAGTAAATTGATAGTTTACAAGTACATTTCAAATGTGCCTTTCTTGCCAAACATATTTTGTAAATATTAAAGCAGTCCAGAAAATGATCCCTCTAAAACATACAAAAATACTTATTTAGCAAAAAATAAAAATAATTTAATATGAATGTCCATTGCTAATTTCCATTGATATTTTTGTTTTGAGATTTATTTACATATTGGGCGTTACAGATCGCTCTGATAGTTTTTTTTATTCATAATAACCCTATGATTTTAGCGCGATTCCGAACGCCCAGGATTCCAAGATGCCATGTAACATATATATCATAATATTAAAAACGAAATAATATGGAATATGTGCCAGAAAGACACAATCCACATATTAAGATAATTTTAATAAATGTACAAAAGCAAAATTTCACTGCGTGTGAAGCGCTTTTCTGGATTAACCTTCACCAGACACGCTAGGAGTAAAAAATGTCTACATATGTTTGAAAAAGTTTGACCTATATTTGAGATAACTTTTCTTTAGCTTTTTATTAAGAATGGTGATCCAAATCAATAAATCGGACTTCAAATACAAAATATCAAAGCTGGTATTAACAAAACAGTCAAGCAGTATTCTAGGGTCAGGCAGTGGTGGCAGTTTCGATTTTAACTTTTTGTGTAGATGTATTCATTTTGGTACAAAAACAAGTTACAACAAGACTTTACTTCAGAATATATACTAATTTTTAAAGGAGTAACCTCTCATTAGCAGCATTTGAATCAAAACATTGGAAAATAAAAAGTAATGAACGAAAAGTACTCAAAACCAAAAAGTTCGAATAGTAAAGCCAAATTTAACACCGAGGATATCGACCATGTGCAGTATAAGGCAAGAAACCTGATGAAAAACAATTTGAATTTAACAATATTTAAAATAATAAAAATGTATCGGTAAATTCTTAATAGACAAGTCTGACGACAAGGCTTCTGATTGCCCTCTGGGTCCTCTGGTCCACAAGCAATGGTTATCGACCCAGTGGTTTCAAAAAACAAATGCATTGTACCAAAACGGGTATAAAATGGTTAATGGTAATCAAATTCCACGATGAGAAGTTTGCGGGTTTTTTCTTTATGTGCCATCACATATATGCCATTTGCTTGATTCTTACGTAGACTTATACTTAATTCGATCCCTTAAGGAAATCAAAACCATCGAATGAAAGTACTCCTACTTAAAACAAAATCGAAAAGCAAACCAATTAATCATCAAGGAAGAAGCAACGAAGCACCAATGAGACATTCGAGTGTCAAAAGCCCGAAAGGTCAACAATAAAACCAGTAAAAGTGAACGAGAATAGTACGAAAGAGCACTAAACATAAAAATACAAAACAACTGAACAACAAAGTGAACTCAGGTGCTCTGGAAGACTAAGCAGATTGTGATTGCTATAGCGCATGCGTCGCGTTGCCAATTGTTAATCTAGCGTGTCAAATCCGATATAGAAAGGCATAATAAAACACTCTGACAAACCAAAATCTGCACTCATGTACGAGATAGAAATCCCATATTTGTTAATGAGTGAATGCTTTCTTCAATAACATTTCTTATGTGAAGACAGCAATAGAGAAGCAACATAACCATCATCTTGGCTAGTGAAGATACAAAACTCTGTGTTAGCAATTTTTGGTCAGACTTGACACTCTGCAAAGAAAATCGATGTTCCCAAGTCATTGTTTTACGAATCAAATGTGTAACATAAACTTGATAAGCTGTCAGATGCTCATACTAATCATATGTGGCCAACTGTATGTAAAATGTGTCGAAAGCGAAAAAATGACCTGCTAATAATTAGTAGCTAACAGGCAGGGGCAGACAATTTACCTTATGTGGTGCACCACTTGGTGGTCTAAAAAAAGGTTTCTCCACACATGTTGGCCCACTATGGTCAGCGGTCATGCAGGGTTTCCGTATTATAGACCTGACAAAACTCGCAGACGAGAGCCACTCTATTTAGCCAAATAAGGTACACACTTGGTCGCTCTGTGAGCTGAGCATTAACCCGATGTTAGAATTCCAAGACCCTTTGCTGGCCTATTCGTCACCAGGGACCCGCACGGGGTCCACCCCAATCAAACCAAAAAGATAGCGCTTTGATAATAGACTAAATGGAATGTATGCGTTGTTCACCGACGTCAAAAACATCCCTTTGACCACACCCTACACTGAAATGTACACTGTCAACACCACTGGGCAAACGTACATTAAAAAGTCCCTTTCTGTCATATTTCTTAGTCTTACAACGTATTTGAAATGTAACTTTGGAAGTCCAATAAACGGTACATCTCAAAGATAACACAAGATATAGACCATTCATTAGACGTTTATCAGAAAGAAGCAAAGATGAACCAAAAGGATATTCAACACGTAAAACCGAAAAGACAAAGACAAAATAGACAAAAAAATTATCAAAACGAAACAAACCACACAACAACATAAAATACACACACACATAACAACAAAACCGCATTCAGCAACGTGAACACAAGTCGAAACGAGAGTGAACTCAGGTGCTCCGGAAGAGTAAGCAGTTCCTGCTTGCTATAGCACACCAGTTACATTGCCAAAGATCGATTTAGTGTTGGTCAAATCCGGAAAGGATGACATTACCAAACTCTATATCAAACCAACATCTGTGCTCATCTGAGAGATAGAAATCGCGTATTTGTATACAAGAACATGATGTCTTCCGTAAAATTTCTTAAGTGATGACAAAAACCTGGGAGCAACGTACCTCTGTGTTAAAAATTTGCTTGTCAGCCGTGTAGCTCTATTAAGAGAGTCGTTGTACTCCCCACATGCTCTGGAATAACGAATCAATTGTGATACGTAAACTCTATATGCTGGAGCGGACGGAATGTTGCCACACAGAAGGGAAAGTTGACTATTGGAAAGCCAAAGTCATGAAATTTGAATTATAAAATTGCATATTTATCAGAATGTCAAGATCTTAAACCTTTATGTGTATTTGTTAATGTTATGTATTATTATATGTATTGCCTGGTCTACTATGGTCTTTATGCAAATGAATAATTTTATAAAGTGTGCATAAGGGTCAAAGTTGTAGGACAATTGTTTTAGTTTATGGTTATATTCCCCTTTAAAAGCGTTAAGCAACTATTTTGACAGCTTTTCTACATTATAATAAAAATTGAACACTTTTTGATAACACAATTATTCATTGAATTGAGTTCTACAAAAGATAATTTGTGTCAAAGTTGTCAGATGACCTTCTATAGGGATTATATTATTGCGTTCTGTTTTATTGTTTAATTTGGATTTATTGATTTTTAAATAAACATTCACATTTTACATTTCGGTCTTTTAAATTTTTTATCAAACTGTTATTTAGATGTATCAACTGGTGTCTTTGTGATGGCTGAAATATTGCAGACAGGACAAAAAAAATGAATGAATGAATGAATCAATCAATCAATCAATTATTCAATCAATCATAAACCAATCTTCATAAAACCATCAACTAAATGTGCCTTTTTAAGGTGTTTAAGTTTTTACTGTCTATGCTTTATTTTTTGTTTATTCCAGGTCACTCTTATGATACCTAAGGTATTTACTGAGCAAACTATTCGTCTTTATTGTAAGAAGACCGATGAAGTCAGTTTGAAGATTGCAACCGATTGTTTCCAGAAATGGTGTGATGAAAACCCACCACTGATAGTATGTATTTATTGCACACAAAAACAGCAGCATGTTGGGTTAGAAGCCAGTGGGAAAACATTTTCGTAACACTTTTCCATAGCGGATTTTTTTAATTGCTGTCTATTTATGTAGGTTGTGTTGCGTACACTTATTCCACATCTCATTCTCGTCTATTATCATAGTCTCTTGATAATTGGTATATGCAGCATTAACATGGTATTCATGATCGAATTCAGGTCTGTCGCTCAGTTACTCCTTGTTGACATGTAAAAAAATCTGACCATTTTTATTTTGGTTCAATTTTAAATTATTGGAACAGCGCATGTAATTTAAAAATTTTTCACCTTCAACAAACATTCTTGCAATCTTATATCAAAGGTAATTCATCTTCCATATCATAAAACGTTTTGTCAAGAGATCTTGTCATGGTTTTGTCGAGGGTGTCATAGCTTGAACAAAGTCAATGTGCGGAAGGATGTATGTAATTAAAACAAGGTGTTTTCAAGCTATTTTATATAGGGTAAGTTGTTTATATTCTGTAATATAGTACATGTATATAAAAGTGCATGATAAAGAAAGTACCAAACTTAGAGGATAAATCTCAAATGTTCGATAAAAGATAAAACAATGCAGATATACTGGAGAAATTGAAGATCGCAATGGTGCGGGACTTACATCGATTTCCTTAGCTAAGCGACACGTCTGACGCAAAAATTGCTCACACAGGGTTATGTTGCTCCTCGGTTGATGTCTTCACTCAAGAAATTTTACGGAAGACATCATGCACTTATATACAAATATGGGATTTCGATCTCTCAGATGAGTGCAGATGTTGGTTTGTCATAGGGTTTTGTTTTGTCTTCCTTTACCGGATTTGACACGCTGAATTGACTATTGGCAACGCGACGGGTGTGCTATAGCAAGCAGGAACTGCTTACTCTTCCGGAGCACCTGAGTTCACTCTTGTTTCGACTGGAGTTCGCGTTGTTGATTGATATTCAGTTATTTTGTGTTTCCATGTTTTACATGTTGTCTGTTTTTGACCCGTTCTTGTTGGTGTATTCTGATTTTGTCTCTGCCGTTTCGGACTTTTGACATTCGAATTCCCCATTGGTACCTCTGCTTCTTTCTAACTTGGGTCAGGCATTTCAAAAGAAATGGTGAGGTAAACCTCCCTCTTCCAAATCGATGGTAATGTCTGGTAGTAACACAAAACACAACACGGTTTTGAAGACATGTATAATAGGGATATTGAGGTGACCAATCACCCGAACACAAGTTAACACAATTACAGGTCATTTCGTCTTACATAATTTAAAATTTTCCACCAGTGGCTGATAAAAAAGGAATAATTTTTGGGATCGTATGAGATGAATTTTCTTTTAACCTTAACTTAATTGTCGGGTCACAGAGACAGCGGTGTCGGGAAAAAATCTGAAAGACTCGTAGAAGGCATTTTGAATGTGTTGTGAAATATAAACACTGTATGCAGGTGAGGTGGGTTTTTTACTTTCATGGTAAGAAAAACTTATAGTTATATAGGGGGTAAATGGAAGGTACTCATCTACCAAACAAAGTGTTGTAGACAGAGAGGACATCTTCAATATATCTGAATGTGATATTAAAAGACCTTGCCTCTTCCATCTTCTTATTCCCTCCGAGTTCCTAAAGAAAGTTTATCCCGAAATCCTAGAACTAGCTAGCGACAAGAGAATAAATTGGATAATTTATGATATGATGAAATGTATCCTCATTCAGAAAATGTAGTTTTGTTCAATTTATAGAATAAATATCTCAAACGAAATCAAATGTCAGGCTTTTCTAAAAAAAATATCATTCACTATGCATAAAAATCATTTGACATAATAAAGGACTACAAAACATTATCGCAAGATAATCAAAGTTTTGTTTGTCATAGTTTGTACAAGAATGTCATGGATTTGTCAAGATAGACGATAAAGAGATGTGGAATAAGTGTACGCGATTCAAGAGTAGTCATTGTTTGATAAAGGAATGTTAAAAATAATACTTAAAATTAGATTGACTTATATGAGCTAAAAGCAAGGTTTTATTCCTTAAATCGTACATATAATATGGAGAAAGCATTGCCTAAATGCGAGCATAGCTAAAAGGGACTACGTTTTGTTTATATAATGCATTTGGGGGCGAGATGGTATGGGGCGATTAAGCTTCGAGACACGTTAGTTTCGTACGTGCATATAACCAAGACGAAACGAGCAGCTTATGTGGATTCATTATTTTAAGAATATTATTTTCTCGTAAAAAGCGCAATTTATTATTTTTTAAGCATTATTTCTTTTCTTATAAATTATTTTAACATTCACTCCGGCCCTGTAAAAATAATAACCCTTTCCGGACCATAAAAAATCTAAATCAGCATTAGCAAATTTCTCGCGGAAACAAATACCATAGAGCTCTCCGCTCGAGCGGGCACTTCGTGCCCGCTTGCGAGCTATGCTCGCTATAAAGATACATTACCAATTTTACGAATACTACTTAGAAATCACCACTGAAGAAGAAAGTTATTATTGAGTTTTATGGTTTTATGCCGTACACAAAACTTTTCAAGATACTGTCAGCCGATCAGAATTAATAAAAATTCAAGTCATATAATATACATGTATGCTGTTGGTTTAGCTCCGGCCCAGAGCACAAGTTAAGATGAGATATATAGATAAAAATGTATATCTGTTGTGCAAATACCAAAGGGGATACTTAATATTTTACATTTTTATGTCTATTATGTCTCACAACCGTGTTGTGTTTTGTGTTACCGGGCCCTAGATCGCAAAGGAAGAGGGAGGTTTGGTGCCATCAAACATGGTTGAACCCACCATTTCTTTTGAAATGCTTGTACTTACTAAGTCGGGACTATTGTGATCTTCAATTTTTCTGGTGTGTCTTTGCCTTGTCTGGTCTTTTCTTTGATAAATGAGATTGATCACCCCAGTTCAGAAATTTTGTAATCTTTTTTGCTTAAATGCTCAGCTTAAAATCCTTTACATAAACTTTATTTGTCAAAATCTTTAAATTCTCAAGCAAGTCTTTGTCAGACTTGTTCTGTTTTTTTTTTCAATTTGCACATCTAAGACTGATCATCTGAGTTCTTAATTTTATTACTTTCTTAATTGCTGGGATTCGGCGGAGAACATATTCATGACGTGCATGAAGTCTGATATCTTTGTAGATCCTTCATCAGTTGTGTGTTTTTGTGTTGTTTGTTTTTTCGTGCTGTCCATGTCCGTGTTTATTGTTTTTTTATGCCCTTTCAGACTTTAAGTTTAAACATATTTGTTAATCCTGCATTGGGAAACAAGCTTTATGCTTATGTAAATTCCTCTCCAGCTAGCAGTTTGCGCGTGTAGCGGCCCCAATTGAGCCTAGTACTCTTATCGAACTCCACAAAGGGGTCTTTAAAGTGCATGGGATATTGCTCTCCACATACACGGGACAACCTTTTTTTCGTCCCTTTCGAAGGACTTTTGACATTCGAATTCCCCAGTGGAATAGCTCTTTGCTTCTTTTTGCTTTAATCAAACTTCATGCATTGGAAAATACCGCCCAATACGTTGATGGCTACGACTTTTCTACATAGTTTACGTACCTACATCAAGAAAAAAACGAAAGAATGATGCTCTGTCCTCAAAATAGACTTTGACCACTGATTTTTGTTATGTTTTTTTTCTTTTTTCAGAAAACACCAAACATGAAAGAAAAACAAACACAGACTACAGAAGATTAACCCCATGTTTCTGGATAGTTAGTGAGAACTACTAAAATTTATTATTATTATTATTTATTTATTTATTATATATATATATTGAATTTGTGAGCTGTGTTAAAAGGCTATTTTTGTTCTATTTTAGTGCACTGTTTACCTATAAAATGTTACTGAGCACAGAAAGAAATAGAAGTACATATGTAAAACGTAACTATGGTACTTAATTGGTTCTGACCATATACAAACCGTTGATTCTTGTTGGTTTCGAAAACAACAAATCAAAGCAGTGCTTATTTGTTTGATTGTGTGAATAAATACCAACAAATTAAAACAGTTAACACGTGTATGGAACACAATACCATGTATTTTTTTTTTAATTAAGGGGGACTGTGACCGATTGATAGGGAAAGGTATTATCTCATAGTTGTAATTTTTTGTAATCTGAATCGTAGAGGCTACTCAATTTTTCTAAGATAACGCAATGTTAAGATAGAAATTATAACTTGAGTTGATCCATATAGTCAAAGGCGATGTGATGAAGATGGAAAATTTACCAGTTGTATGAAAAATTTACGGCTTAGATATCCTCTTTTCAATCGAAAATGAGTTTTTTTTTGTAATAGTAAATGAGGTATTTTAAGATCATCTGTGTTAGTAAATGTAGGATGCAAGCAGATTTTAAAGATTTCGCCACCGACATATTCATGATATTTGCTTCGTCTTCACGCTTGGAATTTCTTGATTAACTAATGTTATGTCGATGCAACGAACAATAAATTCATGCTTTCTTCAATAAAGGAATTTAATGCACAGAACATTAAACCCACTCAAGTTTGTTACTTGACATTTTATTTGAAGGATCATATCATTTTTGTTTAATGATGTTCGCGGGTGACTTTAAAAGTGATGAGGTTTTGAAATTTATGTATCAAATCATTAGGGAATAATTGAAAATACAAGACTTAGTTAAAATTTTTCATAGGTTATTGTATTCATTTGAAAGATGATAAGAGTTGAAAATGTGGCAGGAAAATGTTTTCTCTGTTTTTTTGTAGCTTCAGGTCTAAAACCATTTAGCAATTTCAACATGTAAAAAAGTAATTATGATTTGAAAATAAAATTGTAAAACAGATACATGTATTTAAGATGTAATGAAGACCTCAAATAAAAGAAGAATTGGGGTTACTGGGCTAAACTTTTTGCCTTATTTGATGGAAAAGTCCCTAGGTTAACGACAAAATGTCAAAAATCTCAAAGCTGACCTGCCAACATCCTTAACTGAAATATCATGCTAATTAGACCATATATATATTTTTATTGTTGTGAATTCGTTTATCGTATGTTTACTGTTTTTCGTTATAAATGTACTTTTTTTTACTTTTAAGAATTTGAAATTGCTTCACGTATTATTGTAATAAGCTTTTACTAAATGATATGTATACAAAATGCCTGCAAGGATTCAGTCTGGATTATTTAAGGTTTTGCATGTTTGAACACTTTTATGTATTTCTTTTAATATTACAGCGATTTTAAGGAAAAAAAATGTTTTGTTTACTCAATGATTATGTTTTCATTGTCTCTTTAGTTTATATTTTTATTTTTCATCTTATTCAGTTCTCTGTACTGCCCAAAACAAAACAAAAAATATTGATGTAACTTAGAAATGGTGTCTGTTAGATCTGACTGATTTTGGTTTTATATGATTATTTGCAAAATACGGCTAGTAAAATATTTTGATAACTGTTTCGATTATAACGTAAGCATCCAATTTGGCCTATCTCAAGTATCTTGAAGATGCACTTTTTGAACCTATATTTCTTTAATACATTGATATCCCGTTAGAACTTTATAATTGTTTGAATGTAAATGAGCTACCTTCATTGCAGTTTTATGTAAACGAAGTCAAACATAAATGGTAAGAAATTTGACATTTGACATTTCTATAACTAATATACGGCGTACCCTGATATGATCAAATGCATCAAAGAAAACAATATTGCTTTGTTACTGGCGTAGACCCATAACTTTTTGTTCAATGCATAAAAAAACTTAGCGTTGTACAACTAGGTGTATTGGATTTGTCAATCAAAAAATGAAATAGGCTGTATATAAGTTTTTTAATCAAAAATCTTCTCCTTGTTCAATTTTAACTTACAACTTCTGAAGTTTAACCAACTGAAAAAGATAAATTTGTTATTCAACCATCCGTTATTTAACAAAATAACTGATTATAACTGCCTAAGGTTTGTTATTGCATGTTGGTTTAGTATTATCTGCAGTGTCTTTTAATGATAATATAATCAATTTAATAATGAAAATGAAATTAAATTTTAATAATTAAACTTGTTTGAGAATTTATTGTTTTTATCAGGAACCTTATTATAACCTTATAGGAACCTTAAAATAAATGAATAGAAACAAATTATGTAAGTAACAACCAGAGAGGTACCAATGGAGTTTAAAAAGTCTGAAAGGGCAAATGCAAAATCAGTTACACAGAAAAAATCGTAACGCATGCTTTAGGCATGAAAAAAAAAACATATGTAAAACGTATGATCATAACACATGGAAAACATAGAAATAGTACCACGCATTGAAAACATATGATAAATTAGAAATTAAAGGTATTTATATCAGATGCCAACTTATACTGTAATCATTCTTTGAAAAAGTGTACAGTCATCTTGAACCTTTCATATTTCTTAAACTCTAATTTTTTTTAATGTCGCGTCCAAACAATTTTGGTCCTTATGGAAGATGACTCTTAAGTTTGGGATATGAAAACATGTGTTAAACACATGTTTTACATGTGTTAAAAACATACGAAAAAACACATTTTTTCTTCCTTCAGGCTTTTTTCATGTGTTTGTCAAAACGCATGTCAAACACATGAAAAACATGTGAAAAACGGATGTTTTTCAAACATGTGAAAAACGTGTGTTACTATTTTTCCTGTGTAACATGAATAAGAACAGCATAGAGAAACAGACAACCAAAAAACAACTGAACAACAATTAAAACAACCAACAAAACAAAAACCAACATCTGCACTCTTTTGAAATATCCCGAGGAATAACCATGTGTTAACAATTTTTGTGCAAGATGCGACGCTCTATATATATAAAGGAAATCATATTAGTCCAATATGCTCTAGCATAACAATCTAGTTGTGATATCTGGAGCGGACAGAATGTTACTACATAAGAAGGAAAAGTTGACGATTGGAAAGTTGAAGTCATCACGTTTGTCATAGAACTTTGTCTAATGTCTTTCTTGAATGTCTATTTAGAGATGTAGATCTCAGTATAGAGTAGACTTCAGTGACGTGCCAAAAGTATTGCAACATCTAAAACTTTCCCTAACAAATTAACCAAATATACATTTTTTTTCAATTATTGTGAAGTCATTTATATACCGATTTTCATGAAATTTGTTTCTATAGATGTGAATTTAATAGGAGAATATATATTTTTTTTATTTTGGCTCTGACTACCATTTTGTAGTTTAAGAATAGACACAGTTTGACTACAAAAAGATTTTTTTATTGTCCATTTCACCTGTATCATAAAAACATATCACTTAAAATCAAATAAAAAACGATAGAGGGGCCCAAGTACTTACGGTCAAAAGACCTTCTTCAGGGAAATAAAAACGGGGAGAAAAAAGAGAAACACCGCAACTCCTATTATTATTTGAATTATAATCAATAGGTCAAGTTCGCCAATCGTTACAAAAGGTACAAATTGTTCTGTAGAACAAGAAACAATTGCAAGGCAGAAACAAACGTGTACTATATTTGCCAAAATTGGCAGTCTAAATTTGGAAAAACCTCTGGTGCATACACATATCGGACGATTGAAGGACTTGCTTACAGTTCGATCTGAAGAAAAAGTGAAAGAATTCTCTGCTAAAAGTGCCAGTAAATGATAAGAAACCTTATCATAATTGTAGGTAAGGAACTGGTGAATGAATATAAATGGTATTGTTAACCATATGAACATGGACATGGTTAACATTTTTAATTGTGAATACCGTTAATAATCCAAACAATATTTCAGAAAATTGATATTTTTGGTTTATGAGTTGTAGAATGCCCCAACTCCCTCAACGTCATAATGCCCACTTTCTTCCTACTGTTAGACCATTATCCTTTGTGATAGGCCATTACTAATAAGAATGATGCACTTTGTCTGTGAACCCTAGAATTGTCTGTCCCTTTATAAGATCAGCTGCTTTCTCGGCAATCATCATGGTGGCAGCATTCGTGTTCCCTGAGACAACGTTTCTCATCACTGAAGCATCTACTACTCTCAAGTTATTGAACCCTTTTACTCTGAAAAGACAAAGATCCAGAGAGATACGTTATCTAACTTATACTCTTATCAATTTGCTAAGAAGAGCACTTAGGAATTCAAAAAAATTCAACTTGCTTCATTGCAAGGAAAAATAAAGGGAATATATTAGTGAACTAGTGAACTAATAGTATCTGTTTTAATTTCAACCATCCTTTGAAGTCGTTTGATAATGTGAGTTAGTTTACTTCGAGTAACTGATTTTTTTTCTCTTTGTTCAAAAAGTTTAGGAAGTAGGAATTTTGTTCTTTACAAGTTTGCTTAACAATTATCAGTCCTTCTTCATTATGTGAGGGTCAATAAAAAGCTGTTCAATCTTATTGTAGGGTTATTCTATAACTTTAACGTACTGTTTTCTCATTTTTCCTTTTAGAAATGAAAGGACCGTAGAGCACTGTCTGTAGCAAGGTTCTTTTTATCAAGATCAAGTAAGGTTTTCGGGGTTGGACACTTAGAGCTAGAGTTAAAAAATTTGAGAGAAGGTTTTCAAGCTAAGAGCTATAGAATGAAATTGTGTTATTATATTCAGTCGTCAATCTACACCTCCCTTAACAATTACAAATTTCTCCCCATCCGACGGGAAAATATCGTATATCATCTGTTAAATTATTTCAGCACCCATTCTACATGTTGATTACGGTTCCCGTTGATAACTCACCTGAATTCAGGATTCACCACAGCAGTTGGATCATTTTCTGCTTCAAATCATCACGTTCCTCTTCCATGATTCTCCTCTCTGTGGATAACTAACCTTAAATCAGGATTCACCACAGCAGTTGGATCATTTCTGCTCCCATTCTACACTTCCCTTCTACAATGATTCCCCTCCTTGTGGAGATTTCATCTTAAATCAGGATTCACCACAGCAGTTGGATCATTTTCTGCTTCAAATCATCACGTTCCTCTTCCATGATTCTCCTCTCTGTGGATAACTCACCTTAAATCAGAATTCACCACTGCAGTTGGATTATTTTCTGCAACTCCTTTACACGTCCCTCTACCATGATACCCCTACCTGTGGAGAACTCACCTTTCATCAGGATTCACCACTGCTTTAGGGTCATTTTCTGATTACATTCTACACGTCCCTCTACCATGATTCCTCTTCTTGTGTATAACTCACCTTAAGGAATGATTCACAACGGCGGTGGCATCAATATCAATATTCCATCCACAGGTCCCTCTATCTTGATAACCCCCCATAAATCACCTTAAATCAGGATTTACCACCGCAGATGTGTCATTTTCTGCTCCCATCTTGCACTTTCCTCTACTATGATTCCTCTCCTTGTGTATAACTCACCTTAAGAAACGAATCACAACGGCGGTGGTTTCAATATCTGCTTCCATTCTACAGGTCCCTCGACCTTGATAACCTCCCCCGAACTCTCCTTAAATCAGGATTTACCACCACTGCAGTTGGGTCATTTTCTGCGCCCATTCTACACTTCCCTCTACCATGACCCCTCCTTGTAGAGAACTCACCTTAAACCAAGATTTGCCACTGCTGTGGGATTATTTCCTGCACCCATTCTTCGCTTTTCTCTCCTATGATACCCCTCCCTGTGGAGAGCTTACCTTAAATCAGGATTCACCACTGATGCAGTTGGATCATTTTCTGCACCCATTCTACATGTTCCTGTTCCATGGTACCCTGGTCTGTGGAAAGAACGAATGATGCATCGCCAGTATCTATCTGTATCGTACGGTATATCACTGCAGTAGCCTGGTTGGTCAAAACGAGTAGGTCGGACTCCTAATGATCTCCAGGCTTCTGTCCTCTCCAAATCCTGAACAACTCGAATCACTTAAAAATAAACCCATAAAAATGTACCATTTGATGTTGTCTTTGTATCTATAGTTCGAACATAGATTTGTAAAACTGTTGTAAAGAAGAAACTATACGAATGCAAATCCATAGAAGACGATTTATAAGATATTGGTTATAAAACGGTTTGATGTGAAATTAGAAAAACAATTAACTATGTATAACAGTGTCATTGTTATACCACTATATAAAAAGATAACTATCTTAATACATTTTGCTCATTGCTTGTCTAAAAACTACCTTTTATGATAACATCCATATCAAATGGATCGGAGAAATAAGCTGGGTCAATAAGAGGGGAATCAAAGGGACTGGTACTTCTTAACTGGACTGTTCCTCGACTCTTTGGATGCAAACCATTCACAACAATCATGAAACCGTTTGGTGATAACTTTTGAAGTCTATTTTGAACAACCTGAAATTTATAAATCACAAAAAAAAAGAAAATTCATTGGAATGATTCATATATGTTTCTTTTTGTTTTTCATGAAGATACGGTTACCTTACATTAAAAATCTCAGAGACGGGTAATGAATTAAAGTTCTTTAACGTTATTTTTACTATATATTTTCTTAGTCTTGTAATGATTGTAATGATTGTTCTTGCCTGATGTACCTCTTGTTTTAAGTTTTCTACCGGAGAAGCGACCCCCATCTGATTGTTCTTGCTTTATGTTTCCTCTTGTTTTAAGTTTTCTACAGGAGAAGCGACCCCCATCTGATTGTTCTTGCTTTGTGTTACCTCTTGTTTTAAGTTTTCTACAGGAGAAGCGACCCCCATCTGATTGTTCTTGCTTTGTGTTACCTCTTGTTTTAAGTTTTCTACAGGAGTAGCGACTCCCATCTGATTGTTCGTGCTTTGTGTTACCTCTTGTTTTAAGTTTTCTACAGGAGAAGTGACCCCCATCTGATTGTTCTTGCTTTATGTTACCTCTTGTTTTAAGTTTTCTACCGGAGAAGCGACCCCCATCTTATTGTTCGTGCTTTGTGTTACCTCTTGTTTTAAGTTTTCTACAGGAGAAGCTATCCCCATCTAATTGTTCGTCCTTTGTGTTACCTCTTGTTTTAAGTTTTCTACAGGAGAAGCAACCCCCATCTGATTGTTCTTGCTTTATGTTACCTCTTGTTTTAAGTTTTCTACCGGAGAAGCAACCCCCATCTGATTGTTCTTGCTTTATGTTACCTCTTGTTTTAAGTTTTCTACCGGAGAAGCAACCCCCATCTGATTGTTCTTGCTTTGTGTTACCTCTTGTTTTAAGTTTTCTACCGGAGTAACGACCCCCATCTGATTGTTCTTGCTTTGTGTGACCTCTTGTTTTAAGTTTTCTACCGGAGAAGCAACCCCCATCTGATTGTTCTTGCTTTGTGTTACGTCTTGTTTTAAGTTTTCTACAGGAGAAGCGGCCCCCATCTGATTGTTCTTGCTTTGTGTTACCTCTTGTTTTAAGTTTTCTACAGGAGAAGCGACCCCCATCTGATTGTTCTTGCTTTGTGTTACCTCTTGTTTTAAGTTTTCTACAGGAGAAGCGACCCCAATCTGATTGTTCGTGCTTTGTGTTACCTCTTGTTTTAAGTTTTCTACCGGAGAAGCAACCCCCATCTGATTGTTCTTGCTTTATGTTACCTCTTGTTATAAGTTTTCTACCGGAGAAGCGACCCCCATCTTATTGTTCTTGCTTTGTGTTACGTCTTGTTTTAAGTTTTCTACAGGAGAAGCGGCCCCCATCTGATTGTTCTTGCTTTGTGTTACCTCTTGTTTTAAGTTTTCTACAGGAGAAGCGACCCCAATCTGATTGTTCGTGCTTTGTGTTACCTCTTGTTTTAAGTTTTCTACAGGAGAAGCGACCCCCATCTGATTGTTCGTGCTTTGTGTTACCTCTTGTTTTAAGTTTTCTACAGGAGAAGCGACCCCTATCTGATTGTTCTTGCTTTATGTTACCTCTTGTTTTAAGTTTTCTACAGGAGAAGCAACCCCCATCTGATTGTTCTTGCTTTGTGTTACCTCTTGTTTTAAGTTTTCTACAGGAGAAGCGACCCCCATCTGATTGTTCTTGCTTTGTGTTACCTCTTGTTTTAAGTTTTCTACAGGAGAAGCGACCCCAATCTGATTGTTCGTGCTTTGTGTTACCTCTTGTTTTAAGTTTTCTACAGGAGAAGCGACCCCCATCTGATTGTTCTTGCTTTATGTTACCTCTTGTTTTAAGTTTTCTACAGGAGAAGCGACCCCCATCTGATTGTTCTTGCTTTGTGTTGCCTCTTGTTTTAAGTTTTCTACAGGAGAAGCGACCCCAATCTGATTGTTCGTGCTTTGTGTTACCTCTTGTTTTAAGTTTTCTACCGGAGAAGCAACCCCCATCTGATTGTTCTTGCTTTATGTTACCTCTTGTTTTAAGTTTTCTACAGGAGAAGCGGCCCCCATCTGATTGTTCTTGCTTTGTGTTACCTCTTGTTTTAAGTTTTCTACAGGAGAAGCGACCCCCATCTGATTGTTCTTGCTTTGTGTTACCTCTTGTTTTAAGTTTTCTACAGGAGAAGCGACCCCAATCTGATTGTTCTTGCTTTGTGTTACCTCTTGTTTTAAGTTTTCTACAGGAGAAGCGACCCCAATCTGATTGTTCGTGCTTTGTGTTACCTCTTGTTTTAAGTTTTCTACAGGAGAAGCGACCCCCATCTGATTGTTCTTGCTTTATGTTACCTCTTGTTTTAAGTTTTCTACAGGAGAAGCAACCCCATCTGATTGTTCTTGCTTTGTGTTACCTCTTGTTTTAAGTTTTCTACAGGAGAAGCGACCCCCATCTGATTGTTCTTGCTTTGTGTTACCTCTTGTTTTAAGTTTTCTACAGGAGAAGCGACCCCAATCTGATTGTTCGTGCTTTGTGTTACCTCTTGTTTTAAGTTTTCTACAGGAGAAGCGACCCCCATCTGATTGTTCTTGCTTTATGTTACCTCTTGTTTTAAGTTTTCTACAGGAGAAGCGACCCCCATCTGATTGTTCTTGCTTTGTGTTACCTCTTGTTTTAAGTTTTCTACAGGAGAAGCGACCCCAATCTGATTGTTCGTGCTTTGTGTTACCTCTTGTTTTAAGTTTTCTACAGGAGAAGCGACCCCAATCTGATTGTTCGTGCTTTATGTTACCTCTTGTTTTAAGTTTTCTACCGGAGAAGCAACCCCCATCTGATTGTTCTTGCTTTATGTTACCTCTTGTTTTAAGTTTTCTACAGGAGAAGCGGCCCCCATCTGATTGTTCTTGCTTTGTGTTACCTCTTGTTTTAAGTTTTCTACAGGAGAAGCGACCCCCATCTGATTGTTCTTGCTTTGTGTTACCTCTTGTTTTAAGTTTTCTACAGGAGAAGCGACCCCAATCTGATTGTTCGTGCTTTGTGTTACCTCTTGTTTTAAGTTTTCTACAGGAGTAGCGACCCCCATCTGATTGTTCTTGCTTTGTGTTACCTCTTGTTTTAAGTTTTCTACAGGAGAAGCGACCCCAATCTGATTGTTCGTGCTTTGTGTTACCTCTTGTTTTAAGTTTTCTACAGGAGAAGCGACCCCCATCTGATTGTTCTTGCTTTGTGTTACGTCTTGTTTTAAGTTTTCTACAGGAGAAGCGACCCCCATCTGATTGTTCGTGCTTTGTGTTATCTCTTGTTTTAAGTTTTCTACAGGAGAAGCGACTCCCATCTGATTGCTCTTGCTCTATGTTACATCTTGTTTTAAGTTTTCTACAGGAGAAGCGACCCCCATCTGATTGTTCTTGCTTTGTGTTAGCTCTTGTTTTAAGTTTTCTACAGGAGAAGCGACCCCCATCTGATTGTTCGTGCTTTGTGTTACGTCTTGTTTTAAGTTTTCTACAGGAGAAGCGACCCCCGTCTGATTCTTCTTGCTTTGTGTTACGTCTTGTTTTAAGTTTTCTACAGGAGAAGCGACCCCCATCTGATTGTTCTTGCTTTGTGGTACCTCTTGTTTTAAGTTTTCTACAGGAGAAGAGACCACCATCTGATTGTTCTTGGTTTGTGTTACCTCTTGTTTTAAGTTTTCTACAGGAGAAGCGACCCCCATCTGATTGTTCTTGCTTTGTGTTACCTCTTATTTTAAGTTTTCTACAGGAGAAGCGACCCCCATCTGATTGTTCGTGCTTTGTGTTACCTCTTGTTTTAAGTTTTCTACCGGAGAAGAGACCCCCATCTGATTGTTCTTGCTTTGTGTTAGCTCTTGTTTTAAGTTTTATACCGGAGAAGCGACCCCCATCTGATTGTTCTTGGTTTGTAATACCTCTTGTTTAAAGTTTTATACCGGAGAAGAGACCCCAATCTGATTGTTCGTGCTTTGTGTTACCTCTTGTTTAAGTTTTCTACAGGAAAAGCGACCCCCATCTGATTGTTCTTGCTTTGTGTTACCTCTTGTTTTAAGTTTTCTACCGGAGAAGAGACCACCATCTGATTGTTCTTGGTTTGTAATACCTCTTGTTTAAAGTTTTCTACAGGAGAAGCGACCCCCATCTGATTGTTCTTGCTTTGTGTTACCTCTTGTTTTAAGTTTTCTAAAAGAGAAGCGACCCCAATCTGATTGTTCTTGCTTTGTGTTACCTCTTGTTTAAGTTTTCTACAGGAAAAGCGACCCCCATCTGATTGTTCTTGCTTTGTGTTACCTCTTGTTTTAAGTTTTCTACCGGAGAAGAGACCCCAATCTGATTGTTCGTGCTTTGTGTTACCTCTTGTTTAAGTTTTCTACAGGAAAAGTGACCCCCATCTGATTGTTCTTGCTTTGTGTTACCTCTTGTTTTAAGTTTTTACCGGAGAAGCGACCCCCATCTGATTGTTCTTGCTTTGTGTTACCTCTTGTTTTAAGTTTTCTACCGGAGTAGCGACCCTCATCTGATTGTTCTTGCTTTGTGTTACCTCTATTTTAAGTTTTCTACCGGAGTAGCGACCCTAATCTGATTGTTCTTGCTTTGTGTTACCTCTTGTTATAAGTTTTCTACCGGAGAAGCGACCCCCATCTGATTGTTCTTGCTTTGTGTTACCTCTTGTTTTAAGTTTTCTACCGGAGTAGCGACCCTCATCTGATTGTTCTTGCTTTGTGTTACCTCTTGTTTTAAGTTTTCTACAGGAGAAGCGACCCCATCTGATTGTTCTTGGTTTGTGTTACCTCTTGTTTGAAGTTTTCTACCGGAGAAGCGACCCCAATCTGATTGTTCGTGCTTTGTGTTACCTCTTTTTTTAAGTTTTCTACAGGAGAAGCGACCCTATCTGATCGTTCTTGCTTTGTGTTACATCTTGTTTGAAGTTTTCTACCGGAGTAGTGACCCCCATCTGATTCTTCTTGGTTTATGTTACCTTTTGTTTTAAGTTTTCTACCGGAGTAGCAACCCCCATCTGATTGTTCTTGCTTTGTGTTACCTCTTGTTTTAAGTTTTCTGATTGTTCTTGCTTTGTGTTACCTCTTGTTTTAAATTTTGTACAGGAGAAGCGTCTCCCATCTGATTGTTCGTGCTTTGTGTTAACTCTTGTTTTAAGTTTTCTAACGGAGAAGCGTCCCCAATCAGATTGTTCGTGCTTTGTGTTACCTCTTGTTTTAAGTTTTCTACCGGAGAAGCGACTCCCATCTGATTGTTCTTGGTTTGTGTTACCTCTTGTTCGAAGTTTTCGACAGGAGAAGCGACCCTATCTGATCGTTCTTGCTTTGTGTTACATCTTGTTTGAAGTTTTCTACCGGAGTATTGACCCCATCTGATTCTTCTTGGTTTATGTTACCTTTTGTTTTAAGTTTTCTACCGGAGTAGCAACCCCCATCTGATTGTTCTTGCTTTGTGTTACTTCTTGTTTTAAGTTTTCTGATTGTTCTTGCTTTGTGTTACCTCTTGTTTTAAATTTTGTACAGGAGAAGCGTCTCCCATCTGATTGTTCGTGCTTTGTGTTAACTCTTGTTTTAAGTTTTCTACAGGAGAAGCGACCCTATCTGATTGTTCTTGATTTGTTTTACCTCTTGTTTTAAGTTTACTACAGGAGAAGCGACCCTATCTGATTGTTCTTGCTTTGTTTTACCTCTTGTTTTAAGTTTACTACAGGAGAAGCGACCCTATCTGATTGTTCTTGGTTTGTGTTACCTCTTGTTTTAAGTTTACTACAGGAGAAGCGACCCTATCTGATTGTTCTTGCTTTGTGTTACCTCTTGCTTGAAGTTTTCTATCGGAGTAGCGACCCCCATCTGATTGTTCATGCTTTGTGTTAGCTCTTGTTTTAAGTTTTCTACCGGAGTAGTGACCCCCATCTGATTCTTCTTGGTTTATGTTGCCTCTTGTTTGAAGTTTTCTACCGGAGAAGCGACCACCATCTGATTGTTCTTGGTTTGTGTTACCTCTTGTTTTAAGTTTTCTACAGTACAGGAGAAGCGACCCCATCTGATTCTTCTTGGTTTATGTTGCCTCTTGTTTGAAGTTTTCTACCGGAGAAGCGACCACCATCTGATTGTTCGTGCTTTGTGTTACCTCTTATTTTAAGTTTTCTAAAAGAGAAGCGACCCCAATCTGATTGTTCGTGCTTTGTGTTACCTCTTGTTTAAGTTTTCTACCGGAGAAGCGACCACCATCTGATTGTTCGTGCTTTGTGTTACCTCTTATTTTAAGTTTTCTAAAAGAGAAGCGACCCCAATCTGATTGTTCGTGCTTTGTGTTACCTCTTGTTTAAGTTTTCTACCGGAGAAGCGACCCCCATCTGATTGTTCTTGCTTTGTGTTACCTCTTGTTTTAAGTTTTCTACAGGAGAAGCGACCCCAATCTGATTGTTCGTGCTTTGTGTTACCTCTTGTTTTAAGTTTTCTACAGGAGAAGCGACCCCCATCTGATTGTTCTTGCTTTGTGTTACGTCTTGTTTTAAGTTTTCTACAGGAGAAGCGACCCCCATCTGATTGTTCTTGCTTTATGTTACCTCTTGTTTTAAGCTTTCTACAGGAGAAGCGACCCCAATCTGATTGTTCGTGCTTTGTGTTACCTCTTGTTTAAGTTTTCTACAGGAAAAGCGACCCCCAACTGATTATTCTTGCTTTGTTTTACCTCTTGTTTTAAGTTTTCTACAGGAGAAGCGACTCCCATCTGATTGTTCGTGCTTTATGTTATCTCTTGTTTTAAGTTTTCTACCGGAGACGCGACTCCCATCTGATTGTTCGTGCTTTGTGTTACGTCTTGTTTTAAGTTTTCTACAGGAGAAGCGACCCCCATCTGATTGTTCTTGCTTTGTGTTACGTCTTGTTTTAAGTTTTCTACAGGAGAAGCGACCCCCATCTGATTGTTCGTGCTTTGTGTTACCTCTTGTTTTAAGTTTTCTACCGGAGAAGCGACTCCCATCTGATTGTTCGTGCTTTATGTTATCTCTTGTTTTAAGTTTTCTACAGGAGAAGCGACCCCTATCTGATTGTTCTTGCTTTGTGTTACCTCTAGTTTTAAGTTTTCTACCGGAGAAGCGACCCCCATCTGATTGTTCTTGCTTTGTGTTACGTCTTGTTTTAAGTTTTCTACAGGAGAAGCGACCCCCATCTGATTGTTCTTGCTTTGTGTTACGTCTTGTTTTAAGCTTTCTACAGGAGAAGCGACCCCCATCTGATTGTTCTTGCTTTGTGTTACCTCTTGTTTTAAGTTTTCTACAGGAGAAGCGACCCCCATCTGTTTGTTCGTGCTTTGTGTTACCTCTTGTTTTAAGTTTTCTACCGGAGAAGCGACTCCCATCTGATTGTTCGTGCTTTATGTTATCTCTTGTTTTAAGTTTTCTACAGGAGAAGCGACCCCTATCTGATTGTTCTTGCTTTATGTTACCTCTTGTTTTAAGTTTTCTACAGGAGAAGCGACCCCCATCTGATTGTTCTTGCTTTGTGTTACGTCTTGTTTTAAGTTTTCTACAGGAGAAGCGACCCCCATCTGATTGTTCGTGCTTTGTGTTACCTCTTGTTTTAAGTTTTCTACAGGAGAAGCGACCCCCATCTGATTGTTCGTGCTTTGTGTTACCTCTTGTTTTAAGTTTTCTACCGGAGAAGCGACTCCCATCTGATTGTTCGTGCTTTATGTTACCTCTTGTTTTAAGTTTTCTACAGGAGCAGCTACCCTCATCTGATTGTTCTTGCTTTGTGTTACCTTTTGTTTTAAGTTTTCTACAGGAGAAGCGACCCCCATCTGATTGTTCTTGCTTTGTGTTACCTCTTGTTTTAAGTTTTCTACAGGAGAAGCGACCCCCATCTGATTGTTCGTGCTTTGTGTTACCTCTTGTTTTAAGTTTTCTACAGGAGAAGCGACCCCCATCTGATTGTTCGTGCTTTGTGTTACCTCTTGTTTTAAGTTTTCTACCGGAGAAGCGACTCCCATCTGATTGTTCTTGCTTTATGTTACCTCTTGTTTTAAGTTTTCTACAGGAGAAGTGACCCCCATCTGATTGTTCTTGGTTTGTGTTACCTCTTGTTTTAAGTTTTCTACAGGAGTAGCGACTCCCATCTGATTGTTCTTGCTTTGTGTTATCTCTTGTTTTAAGTTTTCTACAGGAGAAGCGACCCCCATCTGATTGTTCTTGCTTTGTGTTACGTCTTGTTTTAAGTTTTCTACCGGAGAAGCGACCCCCATCTGATTGTTCGTGCTTTGTGTTACCTCTTGTTTTAAGTTTTCTACCGGAGAAGCGACTCCCATCTGATTGTTCGTGCTTTGTGTTACCTCTTGTTTTAAGTTTTCTACCAGAGAAGAGACCCCCATCTGATTGTTCTTGCTTTGTGTTACCTCTTGTTTTAAGTTTTCTACAGGAAAAGTGACCCCCATCTGATTGTTCTTGGTTTGTAATACCTCTTGTTTAAAGTTTTATACCGGAGAAGAGACCACCATCTGATTGTTCTTGGTTTGTAATACCTCTTGTTTAAAGTTTTCTACAGGAGAAGCGACCCCCATCTGATTGTTCTTGCTTTGTGTTACCTCTTGTTTTAAGTTTTCTACCGGAGAAGCGACCCCCATCTGATTGTTCTTGGTTTGTAATACCTCTTGTTTAAAGTTTTCTACAGGAGAAGAGACCCCCATCTGATTGTTCTTGGTTTGTAATACCTCTTGTTTTAAGTTTTCTACAGGAGAAGAGACCCCCATCTGATTGTTCTTGGTTTGTAATACCTCTTGTTTTAAGTTTTCTACAGGAGAAGAGACCCCCATCTGATTGTTCTTGGTTTGTGTTACCTCTTGTTTTAAGTTTTCTACAGGAGAAGCGACCCCCATCTGATTGTTCTTGCTTTGTGTTACCTCTTGTTTTAAGTTTTCTACAGGAGAAGAGACCCCCATCTGATTGTTCTTGCTCTATGTTACATCTTGTTATAAGTTTTCTACAGGAGAAGCGACTCCCATCTGATTGTTCGTGCTTTGTGTTACCTCTTGTTATAAGTTTTCTACAGGAGAAGAGACCCCCATCTGATTGTTCTTGGTTTGTGTTACCTCTTGTTTTAAGTTTTCTACAGGAGAAGCGACCCCCATCTGATTGTTCTTGCTTTGTGTTACCTCTTGTTTTAAGTTTTCTACAGGAGAAGCGACCCCCATCTGATTGTTCTTGCTTTGTGTTACCTCTTGTTTTAAGTTTTCTACAGAGAAAGCGACTCCCATCTGATTGTTCTTGCTTTGTGTTACCTCTTGTTTTAAGTTTTCTACAGGAGTAGCGACCCCCATCTGATTGTTCTTGCTTTGTGTTACCTCTTGTTTTAAGTTTTCTACAGGAGAAGTGACCCCCATCTGATTGTTCGTGCTTTGTGTTAGCTCTTGTTTTAAGTTTTCTACAGGAGTAGCTACCCCCATCTGATTGTTCTTGCTTTGTGTTACCTCTTGTTTTAAGTTTTCTACAGGAGCAGCTACCCTCATCTGATTGTTCTTGCTTTGTGTTACCTCTTGTTTTAAGTTTTCTACAGGAGTAGCTACCCCCATCTGATTGTTCTTGCTTTGTGTTACCTCTTGTTTTAAGTTTTCTACCGGAGAAGCGACCCCATCTGATTGTTCTTGCTTTGTGTTACCTCTTGTTTTAAGTTTTCTATAGGAGTAGCGACCCCCATCTGATTGTTCTTGCTTTATGTTACCTCTTGTTTTAAGTTTTCTACCGGAGAAGCGACCCCCATCTGATTGTTCTTGCTTTATGTTACCTCTTGTTTTAAGTTTTCTACAGGAGCAGCTACCCTCATCTGATTGTTCTTGCTTTGTGTTACCTCTTGTTTTAAGTTTTCTACAGGAGTAGCGACCCCCATCTGATTGTTCTTGCTTTGTGTTACCTCTTGTTTTAAGTTTTCTACAGGAGCAGCTACCCTCATCTGATTGTTCTTGCTTTGTGTTACCTCTTGTTTTAAGTTTTCTACAGGAGTAGCGACCCCCATCTGATTGTTCTTGCTTTATGTTACCTCTTGTTTTAAGTTTTCTACCGGAGAAGCGACCCCCATCTGATTGTTCTTGCTTTATGTTACCTCTTGTTTTAAGTTTTCTACAGGAGTAGCTACCCCCATCTGATTGTTCTTGCTTTGTGTTACCTCTTGTTTTAAGTTTTCTACCGGAGAAGCGACCCCCATCTGATTGTTCTTGCTTTGTGTTACCTCTTGTTTTAAGTTTTCTACAGGAGAAGCGACCCCCATCTGATTGTTCTTACTTTTTGTTACCTCTTGTTTTAAGTTTTCTACAGGAGTAGCTACCCCCATCTGATTGTTCTTGCTTTGTGTTACCTCTTGTTTTAAGTTTTCTACAGGAGTAGCGACCCCCATCTGATTGTTCTTACTTTTTGTTACCTCTTGTTTTAAGTTTTCTACCGGAGAAGCGACCCCCATCTGATTGTTCTTACTTTTTGTTACCTCTTGTTTTAAGTTTTCTACAGGAGTAGCGACCCCAATCTGATTGTTCTTGCTTTGTGTTACCTCTTGTTTTAAGTTTTCTACAGGAGTAGCTACCCCCATCTGATTGTTCGTGCTTTGACTTACCTCTTGTTTTAAGTTTTCTACAGGAGAAGCGAGTCCCGTCTGATTGTTCGTGCTTTGTGTTACCTCTTGTTATAAGTTTTCTACCGGAGAAGCGACCCCCATCTGATTGTTCGTGCTTTGTGTTAGCTCTTGTTTTAAGTTTTCTACAGGAGAAGCGACCCCCATCTGATTATTCTTGCTTTGTGTTACCTCTTGTTTTAAGTTTTCTACAGGAGAAGAGACCCCCATCTGATTGTTCGTGCTTTGTGTTAGCTCTTGTTTTAAGTTTTCTACAGGAGAAGTGACCCCCATCTGATTGTTCTTGCTTTGTGTTAGCTCTTGTTTTAAGTTTTCTACAGGAGAAGTGACCCCCATCTGATTGTTCTTGCTTTGTGTTAGCTCTTGTTTTAAGTTTTCTACAGGAGAAGTGACCCCCATCTGATTGTTCTTGCTTTGTGTTAGCTCTTGTTTTAAGTTTTCTACAGGAGAAGTGACCCCCATCTGATTGTTCTTGCTTTGTGTTAGCTCTTGTTTTAAGTTTTCTACCGGAGAAGCGACCCCATCTGATTGTTCTTGCTTTGTGTTACCTCTTGTTATAAGTTTTCTACAGGAGAAGTGACCCCCATCTGATTGTTCTTGCTTTGTGTTACCTCTTGTTTTAAGTTTTCTACAGGAGAAGCGACCCCCATCTGATTGTTCTTGCTTTGTGTTACCTCTTGTTTTAAGTTTTCTACAGGAGTAGCGACTCCCATCTGATTGTTCTTGCTTTGTGTTAGCTCTTGTTTTAAGTTTTCTACAGGAGAAGTGACCCCCATCTGATTGTTCGTGCTTTGTGTTAGCTCTTGTTTTAAGTTTTCTACAGGAGAAGAGACCCCCATCTGATTGTTCGTGCTTTGTGTTAGCTCTTGTTTTAAGTTTTCTACAGGAGAAGTGACCCCCATCTGATTGTTCTTGCTTTGTGTTAGCTCTTGTTTTAAGTTTTCTACCGGAGAAGTGACCCCCATCTGATTGTTCTTGCTTTGTGTTAGCTCTTGTTTTAAGTTTTCTACAGGAGAAGTGACCCCCATCTGATTGTTCTTGCTTTGTGTTAGCTCTTGTTTTAAGTTTTCTACAGGAGAAGTGACCCCCATCTGATTGTTCTTGCTTTGTGTTAGCTCTTGTTTTAAGTTTTCTACCGGAGAAGCGACCCCATCTGATTGTTCTTGCTTTGTGTTACCTCTTGTTATAAGTTTTCTACAGGAGAAGTGACCCCCATCTGATTGTTCTTGCTTTGTGTTACCTCTTGTTTTAAGTTTTCTACAGGAGTAGCGACTCCCATCTGATTGTTCTTGCTTTGTGTTACCTCTTGTTATAAGTTTTCTACCGGAGAAGCGACTCCTATCTGATTGTTCTTGCTTTGTGTTACCTCTTGTTTTAAGTTTTCTACAGGAGTAGCGACTCCCATCTGATTGTTCTTGCTTTGTGTTACCTCTTGTTATAAGTTTTCTACCGGAGAAGCGACTCCTATCTGATTGTTCTTGCTTTGTGTTACCTCTTGTTTTAAGTTTTCTACAGGAGTAGCGACTCCCATCTGATTGTTCTTGCTTTGTGTTACCTCTTGTTTTAAGTTTTCTACAGGAGAAGTGACCCCCATCTGATTGTTCTTGCTTTGTGTTACCTCTTGTTTTAAGTTTTCTACAGGAGTAGCGACTCCCATCTGATTGTTCTTGCTTTGTGTTACCTCTTGTTTTAAGTTTTCTACAGGAGTAGCGACTCCCATCTGATTGTTCTTGCTTTGTGTTACCTCTTGTTATAAGTTTTCTACCGGAGAAGCGACTCCTATCTGATTGTTCTTGCTTTGTGGTACCTCTTGTTTTAAGTTTTCTACAGGAGAAGTGACCCCCATCTGATTGTTCTTGCTTTGTGTTACCTCTTGTTTTAAGTTTTCTACAGGAGTAGCGACTCCCATCTGATTGTTCTTGCTTTGTGTTACCTCTTGTTATAAGTTTTCTACCGGAGAAGCGACTCCTATCTGATTGTTCTTGCTTTGTGTTACCTCTTGTTTTAAGTTTTCTACAGGAGTAGCGACTCCCATCTGATTGTTCTTGCTTTGTGTTACCTCTTGTTATAAGTTTTCTACAGGAGAAGCGACCCCCGTCTGATTCTTCTTGCTTTGTGTTACCTCTTGTTTTAAGTTTTCTACAGGAGAAGTGACCCCCATCTGATTGTTCTTGCTTTGTGTTACCTCTTGTTTTAAGTTTTCTACAGGAGTAGCGACTCCCATCTGATTGTTCTTGCTTTGTGTTACCTCTTGTTATAAGTTTTCTACAGGAGAAGTGACCCCCATCTGATTGTTCTTGCTTTGTGTTACCTCTTGTTTTAAGTTTTCTACAGGAGTAGCGACTCCCATCTGATTGTTCTTGCTTTGTGTTACCTCTTGTTATAAGTTTTCTACAGGAGAAGCGACCCCCATCTGATTGTTCTTGCTTTGTGTTACCTCTTGTTTTAAGTTTTCTACAGGAGAAGCGACACCCATCTGATTGTTCTTGCTTTGTGTTACCTCTTGTTATAAGTTTTCTACCGGAGAAACGACTCCCATCTGATTGTTCTTACTTTTTGTTACCTCTTGTTTTAAGTTTTCTACAGGAGAAGCGACCCCCATCTGATTGTTCGTGCTTTGTGTTACCTCTTGTTTTAAGTTTTCTACCGGAGAAACGACTCCTATCTGATTGTTCTTGCTTTGTGTTACCTCTTGTTATAAGTTTTCTACCGGAGAAACGACTCCCATCTGATTGTTCTTGCTTTGTGTTACCTCTTGTTATAAGTTTTCTACCGGAGAAGCGACCCCCATCTGATTGTTCTTGCTTTGTGTTACCTCTTGTTTTAAGTTTTCTACCGGAGTAGCGACTCCAATCTGATTGTTCTTGCTTTATGTAACCTCTTGTTTCAAGTTTTCTACCGGAGTAGCGACTCCCATCTGATTGTTCGTGCTTTGTGTTACCTCTTGTTTTAAGTGTTCTACCGGAGAAACGACTCCAATCTGATTGTTCTTGCTTTGTATTACCTCTTGTTTTAAGTTTTCTATCGGAGAAGCGACTCCCATCTCATTGTTCTTGCTTTGTGTTACCTCTTGTTTTAAGTTTTCTACAGGAGAAGCGACCCCCATCTGATTGTTCTTGCTTTGTGTTACCTCTTGTTTTAAGTTTTCTACAGGAGAAGCGACCCCCATCTCATTGTTCTTGCTTTGTGTTACCTCTTGTTTTAAATTTTCTACAGGAGAAGCGACCCCCATCTGAATCTTCTTGCTTTTTGTTACCTCTTATTTTAAGTTTTCTACCGGATATGCGACCCCCATCTGATTATTCTTGCTTTATGTTTCCTCTTGTTTTAAGTTTTCTACAGGAGAAGCGACTCCCATCTGATTGTTCGTGCTTTGTGTTACCTCTTGTTTAAAGTGTTCTACCGGAGAAACGACTCCAATCTGATTGTTCTTGCTTTGTGTTACCTCTTGTTTTAAGTTTTCTACAGGAGAAGCGACTCCCATCTGATTATTCTTGCTTCGTGTTACCTCTTCTTTTAAGTTTTCTACAAGAGTAGCGACCCCCATCTGATTGTTCTTGCTTTGTGTTACCTCTTGTCTTAAGTTTTCTACCGGAGTAGCGAATCCCATCTGATTGTTCGTGCTTTGTGTTACCTCTTGTTTTAAGTTTTCTACAGGAGAAGCGACTCCCATCTGATTGTTCTTGCTTTATGTTTCCTCTTGTTTTAAGTTTTCTACAGGAGAAGCGACCCCCATCTGATTGTTCTTGCTTTGTGTTACCTCTTGTTTTAAGTTTTCTACAGGAGAAGCGACTCCCATCTGATTGTTCGTGCTTTGTGTTACCTCTTGTTTTAAGTTTTCTACAGGAGAAGCGACTCCCATCTGATTGTTCGTGCTTTGTGTTACCTCTTGTTTTAAGTTTTCTACAGGAGTAGCGACTCCCATCTGATTGTTCTTGCTTTGTGTTACCTCTTGTTTTAAGTTTTCTACAGGAGAAGTGACCCCCATCTCATTGTTCTTGCTTTGTGTTACCTCTTGTTTTAAATTTTCTACAGGAGAAGCGACCCCCATCTGAATCTTCTTGCTTTTTGTTACCTCTTGTTTTAAGTTTTCTACCGGAGAAGCGACTCCCATCTGATTGTTCTTGCTTTGTGTTACCTCTTGTTATAAGTTTTCTACCGGAGAAGCGACCCCCATCTGATTGTTCTTGCTTTGTGTTACCTCTTGTTTTAAGTTTTCTACAGGAGAAGCGACCCCCATCTGATTGTTCTTGCTTTGTGTTACCTCTTGTTTTAAGTTTTCTACCGGAGAAGCGACCCCCATCTGATTGTTCTTGCTTTGTGTTACGTCTTGTTTTAAGTTTTCTACAGGAGAAGCGGCCCCCATCTGATTGTTCTTGCTTTGTGTTACCTCTTGTTATAAGTTTTCTACAGGAGAAGCGACCCCCATCTGATTGTTCTTGCTTTGTGTTACCTCTTGTTTTAAGTTTTCTACAGGAGAAGCGACCCCCGTCTGATTCTTCTTGCTTTTTGTTACCTCTTGTTTTAAGTTTTCTACCGGAGAAGAGACCCCCATCTGATTGTTCTTGCTTTGTGTTACCTCTTGTTTTAAGTTTTCTACAGGAGAAGCGACCCCCATCTGATTGTTCTTGCTTTGTGTTACCTTTTGTTTTAAGTTTTCTACAGGAGAAGCGACCCCAATCTGATTGTTCGTGCTTTGTGTTACCTCTTGTTTTAAGTTTTCTACAGGAGTAGCGACTCCCATCTGATTGTTCTTGCTTTGTGTTACCTCTTGTTTTAAGTTTTCTACCGGAGAAGCGACTCCCATCTGATTGTTCTTGCTTTGTATTACTTCTTGTTTTAAGTTTTCTACAGGAGAAGCGACCCCAATCTGATTGTTCTTGCTTATTGTTACCTCTTGTTTTAAGTTTTCTACAGGAGAATCGACTCCCATCTGATTGTTCGTGCTTTGTGTTACCTCTTGTTTTAAGTTTTCTACCGGAGAAGCGACTCCCATCTGATTGTTCTTGCTTTATGTTACCTCTTGTCTTAAGTTTTCTACCGGAGAAGCGACCCCCATCTGATTGTTCTTGCTTTGTGTTACCTTTTGTTTAAAGTTTTCTACAGGAGAAGCGACTCCAATCTGATTATTCTTGCTATGTGTTACCTCTTGTTTAAAGTTTTCTACAGGAGAAGCGACTCCCATCTGATTGTTCTTGCTTTGTGTTACCTTTTGTTTAAAGTTTTCTACAGGAGAAGCGACTCCAATCTGATTGTTCTTGCTTTTAGTTACCTCTTGTTTAAAGTTTTCTACAGGAGAAGCGACTCCCATCTGATTGTTCTTGCTTTGTGTTACCTCTTGTTTCAAGTTTTCTACAGGAGAAGCGACTCCCATCTGATTGTTCTTGCTTTGTGTTACCTCTTGTTTAAAGTTTTCTACAGGAGAAGCGACTCCCATCTGATTGTTCTTGCTTTGTGTTACCTCTTGTTTCAAGTTTTCTACAGGAGTAGCGACCCCAATCTGACTGTTCTTGCTTTTTGTTACCTCTTGTTTTAAGTTTTCTACAGGAGAAGTGACTCCCATCTGATTGTTATTGCTTTGTGTTACCTCTTGTTTTAAGTTTTCTACCGGAGAAGCGACCCCCATCTGATTGTTGTGAAGAGTAATGAATTCTATAAACCCATCTGGCTGGGGTTGACTTGACATCCCGGTTGTTATGAAGAGTCTGGCACCATTTGGGGCTTTAGAATATATTCCTATATAAAATAATAATGTCTGTAGGTTAGCTCGACATTACTATGTTTTGGCTTGATCGCCTCTGATGAGTTCCGTAGACAAAACTCAATCAGAAAAATTCTAAAAATCAGTTATAATCATTTTTTGTTGTTGTTTTTTTTTTTTTTTTTTTTGGGGGGGGGTCACCAAAATGGTTTACTGGTTAACCATGGGTTTGAGAATATGTACTTCTCTTGCAAAATTAACTTCAGACCTCTTAAATTTAATTAAAAAAAAACAAGCATGTATAAGCTTAGTGTAAGAATGGTATCGTAGCAATTAATGTTGATACGTGAACAGAAAAATAGAAACCTTCTCTTTGGAATAAATAGAGTTGTACATTTTGAGGATCTGTCAGGTTTTGTAGGGTTATACCAGCTGGTGTAACTGTAGAATACTCCAGTCTAAAGGCGGTATGGTCCTGAAGGTTTTTACCAACGGGAAGGTTTGCCTTCATCGGAATCTAAAACGACAAGAGTATAAAGTATCAGTCCCTTTTAATGGCGGTGTCATGGACGCACAAGGTTATTGGCTATTTACGATGTCTTGTTGCATAAAAAAGTAATATACCAGTTGGAACACATTAGGATTTTCCGTCATCTACGGAATATGAGAAAATTATGTCATATAAGAAATAATCGCCATGAAAACTTAATATACATTACATTATGTACAACAAGCAGTTACTGCTTACCCTTCCCGAGCAGTTCCTGCTTACCCTTCCCGAGCAGTTCCTGCTTACCATTCCCGAGCACATGTGTTAACTCTCGTTACGACTTAAGTTGTTGATTGATATTCGGTTGATTTGTTGTTTTTATGTCGTTTGATTCTTCATGCTGTTACTGGTTTTGTCTTTGCCTCATTTGTAACTCTTAGTTTCTTTGATATCCAATTAATATGCCCTAAAGTATAAAAAGTATTATGCATATATACTAACATCAAATTTCCGGAGCTGATCCGCTGGTCCTACTCCGGAAATCATCAGTATCTGTGGAGTATTCGTCACCCCTGCTGACAAAATGACTTCCTTTCTAGCCCAGATACGGTACACCTTTCCTTGCTTGGCGACATCTACCCCATCAACTTTGCCAGGACGGAGTAATAACTGCAGAGGAAAAGTTTGAATAGTTCTTAAATACTGTAAGTGCGGGAATTTTCACGTGGGAGTTATTTTGGCTTAATTCGTGGTCACAAAATATCCGCTAAACTACCCCCCCCCTAATGGATGAATAGTTCTTTTAGCAAAGAATATTGATAGGCAGAAATATCGCGAATTTTAGCCCATGCGAAATGTAAGCTAAACAGAAACGTGCAACTATCATCCCGCATTACCACGTATTCATTAACGTCTTTTAAGATCATCAATCTTATAAAGATATGGAGATACCCCGAACTTGTTATGATCGGATAAAGTTATATGTATAGGTATTTGTTAGAAATCTTTGCTAGAAATTAAATTTGTGTATTCCACATCCCATTCCCATGTACATATTATGATATTTACTGCATGAACAAACCTTTTTTTTCAAACAGTTTACTTTGACATATATTAAACAATATTAACCATTGACTTAAGATAAAATAAATCAGAGTGATACACATTCCCTTACCTTAGTGACATGACTCCTGGTATTGACTTGTAAATTCGGTCGGTGGAGTACTTACCTTGGTGACATGACTCCTGGTATTGACTTGTAAATTTGGCCGATGGAGTACACATTCCCTTACCTTTGTGATATGACTCCTGGTATTGACTTGTAAATTCGGTCGATGGAGTACTTACCTTGGTGACATGACTCCTGGTATTGACTTGTAAATTAGGTCGATGGAGTACACATTCCCTTACCTTGATGACATGACTCCTGGTATTGACTTGTAAATTCGGTCGATGGAGTACTTACCTTGGTGACATGACTCCTGGTATTGACTTGTAAATTCGGTCGATGGAGTACTTACCTTGGTGACATGACTCCTGGTATTGACTTGTAAATTCGGTCGATGTAGTGCAGGTCATAGGTAACAACTGGCAGAGGAACAACGCTCACCATCTTTAATATTGGCTTGAGAAGGACAAAAACCTACAGAGAGAGAATTTCAAAAAATCGTGTATAAGGTCAGGATCGTGGCGATGGTTTCTTTTCAACAAATATACAAAAAAAAGTTTCATAGAAGCCATCCATAGTCTTCTGCTGCTTACAAGTATATAATTCTATTATCAAAAAATGTGTCACTTACAGGTTGGTGTTTGCCAACGGATTACTCGACACTTTTTTACATCAAATAAACCTTTATTGGCTGTTTTCTGCTCCCGATTTCTTGCCATATCTTACTTCAACTATTTGCCTTGAACATACTAAGTGAAAAAGTTAGACGTGTCTATACACAAAAAAAGTGTGCAGCAAATATAAAAACTAACCTAAATGGTGAAAACCAGTAAAGTCGGTGGTGTAATGGCCTAGTGTAACACTAACCTAGCTGGTGAGCACCGTTACAGTCAGTGATGAAATAGCCAAGTGTAACATTAACCTAACTGGTGAGCACCGTTACAGTCCTCTATGTAATAGCCTAGTGTAACATTAACCTAACTGGTGAGCACCGTTACAGTCCTCTATGTAATAGCCTAGTGTAACATTAACCTAGCTGGTGAGCATCGTTACAGTCCGTGATGAAATAGCCTAGTGTAACATTAACCTAACTGGTGAGCACCGTTACAGTCCGTTATGAAATAGCCTAGTGTAACATTTACCTAACTGGTGAGCACCGTTACAGTCCGCTATGAAATAGCCTAGTGTAACATTAACCTAACTGGTGAGCACCGTTACAGTCCTCTATGTAATAGCCTAGTGTAACATTAACCTAGCTGGTGAGCACCGTTACAGTCAGTGATGAAATAGCCTAGTGTAACATTAACCTAACTGGTGAGCACCGTTACATTCAGTGATGAAATAGCCTAGTGTAACATTAACCTAGCTGGTGAGCACCGTTACAGTCCGTGATGAAATAGCCTAGTGTAACATTAACCTAGCTGGTGAGCACCGTTACAGTCCGCTATGAAATAGCCTAGTGTAACACTAACCTAGCTGGTGAGCACCGTTACAGTCAGTGATGAAATAGCCAAGTGTAACATTAACCTAACTGGTGAGCATCGTTACAGTCCTCTATGTAATAGCCTAGTGTAACATTAACCTAACTGGTGAGCACCGTTACAGTCCGCTATGAAATAGCCTAGTGTAACATTAACCTAACTGGTAAGCACCGTTACAGTCCGTGATGAAATAGCCTAGTGCAACATTAACCTAACTGGTGAGCACCGTTACAGTCCGCTATGAAATAGCGTAGTGTAACATTAACCTAACTGGTGAGCACCGTTACAGTCCGTGATGAAATAGCCTAGTGCAACATTAACCTAACTGGTAAGCACCGTTACAGTCCGTGATGAAATAGCCTAGTGCAACATTAACCTAACTGGTGAGCACCGTTACAGTCCTCTATGAAATAGCCTAGTGTAACATTAACCTAACTGGTGAGCACCGTTACAGTCCGTGATGAAATAGCCTAGTGCAACATTAACCTAACTGGTAAGCACCGTTACAGTCCGCTATGAATTAGCCTAGTGCAACATTAACCTAACTGGTGAGCACCGTTACAGTCCTCTATGAAATAGCCTAGTGTAACATTAACCTAACTGGTGAGCACCGTTACAGTCCGCTATGAAATAGCCTAGTGTAACATTAACCTAACTGGTGAGCACCGTTACAGTCCACTATGTAATAGCATAGTGTAACATCATTCTAGTTGGTGAGCCCCGTTACAGTCCGCTATGAAATAGCCTAGTGTAACATTAACCTAACTGGTGAGCACCGTTACAGTCCTCTATGTAATACCCTAGTGTAACATTAACCTAACTGGTGAGCACCGTTACAGTCCGCTATGAAATAGCCTAGTGTAACATTAACCTAACTGGTGAGCACCGTTACAGTCCGCTATGAAATAGCCTAGTGTAACATTAACCTAACTGGTGAGCACCGTTGCAGTCCGCTATGTAATAGCCTAGTGTAACATCATTCTAGTTGGTGAGCCCCGTTACAGTCCGCTATGAAATAGCCTAGTGTAACATTAACCTAACTGGTGAGCACCGTTACAGTCCTCTATGAAATAGCCTAGTGTAACATTAACCTAACTGGTGAGCACCGTTACAGTCCGCTATGAAATAGCCTAGTGTAACATTAACCTAACTGGTGAGCACCGTTACAGTCCTCTATGTAATACCCTAGTGTAACATTAACCTAACTGGTGAGCACCGTTACAGTCCGCTATGAAATAGCCTAGTGTAACATTAACCTAACTGGTGAGCACCGTTACAGTCCGCTATGTAATAGCCTAGTGTAACATCATTCTAGTTGGTGAGCCCCGTTACAGTCCGCTATGAAATAGCCTAGTGTAACATTAACCTAACTGGTGAGCACCGTTACAGTCCGCTATGTAATAGCCTAGTGTAACATCATTCTAGTTGGTGAGCTCCGTTACAGTCCGCTATGAAATAGCCTAGTGTAACATTTACCTAACTGGTGAGCACCGTTACAGTCCGCTATGTAATAGCCTAGTGTAACATTAACCTAACTGGTGAGCACCGTTACAGTCCGCTATGAAATAGCCTAATGTAACATTAACCTAACTGGTGAGCACCGTTACAGTCCGCTATGTAATACCCTAGTGTAACATTAACCTAACTGGTGAGCACCGTTACAGTCCGCTATGTAATACCCTAGTGTAACATTAACCTAACTGGTGAGCACCGTTACAGTCCGCTATGAAATAGCCTAGTGTAACATTAACCTAACTGGTGAGCACCGTTACAGTCCGCTATGAAATAGCCTAGTGTAACATTAACCTAACTGGTGAGCACCGTTACAGTCCGCTATGAAATAGCCTAGTGTAACATTAACCTAACTGGTGAGCACCGTTACAGTCCGCTATGAATAGCCTAGTGTAACATTAACCTAACTGGTGAGCACCGTTACAGTCCGCTATGAAATAGCCTAGTGTAACATTAACCTAACTGGTGAGCACCGTTACAGTCCGCTATGAAATAGCCTAGTGTAACATTAACCTAACTGGTGAGCACCGTTACAGTCCGCTATGAAATAGCCTAGTGTAACATTAACCTAACTGGTGAGCACCGTTACAGTCCGCTATGAATACCCTAGTGTAACATTAACCTAACTGGTGAGCACCGTTACAGTCCGCTATGAAATAGCCTAGTGTAACATTAACCTAACTGGTGAGCACCGTTACAGTCCGTGATGAAATAGCCTAGTGTAACATTAACCTAACTGGTGAGCACCGTTACAGTCCGCGATGTAATAGCCTAGTGTAACATTTACCTAACTGGTGAGCACCGTTACAGTCCGTGATTAAATAGCCTAGTGTAACATTAACCTAACTGGTGAGCACCGTTACAGTCCGTGATTAAATAGCCTAGTGTAACATTAACCTAACTGGTGAGCACCGTTACAGTCCGCTATGTAATAGCATAGTGTAACATTAACCTAGTTGGTGAGCCCCGTTACAGTCCGCTATGAAATAGCCTAGTGTAACATTAACCTAACTGGTGAGCACCGTTACAATCCGTGATTAAATAGCCTAGTGTAACATTAACCTAACTGGTGAGCACTGTTACAGTCAGTGGTGTTATAGCCTAGTGTAACACTAACCTAACTGGTGAGCACCTTACAGTCCGTGATGAAATAGCCTAGTGTAACATTTACCTAACTGGTGAGCACCGTTACAGTCCGTGATGAAATAGCCTAGTGTAACATTAACCTAACTGGTGAGCACCGTTACAGTCCGTGATTAAATAGCCTAGTGTAACATTTACCTAACTGGTGAGCACCGTTACAGTCCGTGATGAAATAGCCTAGTGTAACATTTACCTAACTGGTGAGCACCGTTACAGTCCGTGATGAAATAGCCTAGTGTAACATTAACCTAACTGGTGAGCACCGTTACAGTCCGTAATGATATAGCATAGTGTAACATTTACCTAACTGGTGAGCATCGATACAGTCCGTGATGAAATGGCCTAGTGTAACATTTACCTAACTGGTGACCACCGTTACAGTCCGTGATGAAATAGCCTAGTGTAACATTAACCTAACTGGTGAGCATCGTTACAGTCCGTGATTAAATAGCCTAGTGCAACATTAACCTAACTGGTGAGCACGTTACAGTCCGCTATGAAATAGCCTAGTGTAACATTAACCTAACTGGTGAGCACCGTTACAGTCCGCTATGTAATAGCCTAGTGTAACATTAACCTAACTGGTGAGCATCGTTACAGTCCGCTATGTAATAGCCTAGTGTAACATTAACCTAACTGGTGAGCACCGTTACAGTCCGCTATGTAATAGACTAGTGTAACATTAACCTAACTGGTGAGCACCGTTACAGTCCACTATGAAATAGCCTAGTGTAACATTAACCTAACTGGTGAGCACCGTTACAGTCCTCTATGTAATAGCCTAGTGTAACATTAACCTAACTGTTGAGCCCCGTTACAGTCCGTGATGAAATAGCCTAGTGTATCATTTACCTAACTGGTGAGCACAGTTACAGTTCGCTATGAAATAGCCTAGTGTAACATTAACCTAACTGGTGAGCACCGTTACAGTCCGCTATGAAATAGCCTAGTGTAACATTAACCTAACTGGTTAGCACCGTTACAGTCAGTGGTGTTATAGCCGAGTTGACACTAGCCTAGCTGGTGAGCCCCGTTACAGTTCGTGATGAATAAGCCTAGTGCAGCATATTACTAAGTGGTGAGCAATGTTACGGTCAATGATGCAATAGCCTAGTGTAACACTAACCTAGCTTATGAGCACCGTTACGGTCAATGATGCAATAGCCTAGTGTTACACTAACCTAACTGGTGAGCACCGTTACAGTCCGTGATGAAATAGCCTAGTGTATCATTTACCTAACTGGTGAGCACCGTTACAGTCCGTTATGAAATAGCCTAGTGTATCATTAACCTAACTGGTAAGCACCGTTAAAGTCAGTGGTGAAATAGCCTAGTGTAACATTAACCTAACTGGTGAGCACCGTTACAGTCAGTGATGTTATAGCCTAGTGTAACATCAACCTAGTTGGTGAGCCCCGTTACAGTCCGTTATGAAATAGCCTAGTGTATCATTAACCTAACTGGTGAGCACCGTTACAGTCCGTGATGAAATAGCCTAGTGTAACATTAACCGAACTGGTGAGCACCGTTACAGTTAGTGGTGTTATAGCTTAGTGTAACACTAACCTAACTAATGGGCACCGTTACAGTCCGTGATGAAATAGCCTACAGTAACATTAACCTAACTGGTGAGCACCGTTACAGTCAGTGGTGTAATAGCCATGTCTGACATTAACCTAACTGGTGAGCACCAGTACAGTAAGTGGTGTAATAGCCTTGTTTAACACTATCCTTGCTGGTGAACGCCGTTACAGTCGGTGATGAAATAGTCTAGTGCAACATTAACCTAACTGGTGAGCACCGTTACAGTTCGTGATGAAATAGCCTAGTGTAACATTAACCTAACTGGTGAGCACTGTTACAGTCAGTGGTGTTATAGCCTAGTGTAACACTAACCTAGATGATGAACTTCGTTACAGTCAGTGGCGTGATAGCCGAGTCTGACACTAACCCAGCTGATGAACTACGTTACAGTAAGTGGTGTGATAGCCGAGTATGACACTAACCTGACTGATGAGCACCGTTACGGTCAATGATGTAATAGCCAAGTGTAACACTAACCTAACTGGTAAGCACCGTTACAGTCAGCTATGAAATAACCTAGTGTAACATTTACCTAACTGGTGAGCACCGTTACAGTCCGCTATGAAATAGCCTAGTGTAAGATTAACCTAACTGGTGAGCACCGTTACAGTCCGCTATGTGATAGCCTATTGTAACATTGACCTAACTGGTGAGCACTGTTGCAGTCAGTGGTGTTATAGCCGAGTTGACATTAACCTAACTGGTGAGCACCGTTACAGTCCGTGATTAAATAGCCTAGTGCAACATTAACCTAACTGGTGAGCACCGTTACAGTTCGTGATGAAATAGCCTAGTGTAACATTAACCTAACTGGTGAGCACCGTTACAGTCCGTGATGAAATAGCCTAGTGTAACATTAACCTAGCTGGTTTGCACCGTTACAGTCAGTGATGAAATAGCCAAGTGTAACATTAACCTAACTGGTGAGCACCGTTACAGTCCGCTATGAAATAGCCTAGTGTAACATTAACCTAACTGGTGAGCACCGTTACAGTCCTCTATGTAATACCCTAGTGTAACATTAACCTAACTGGTGAGCACCGTTACAGTCCGCTATGTAATAGCCTAGTGTAACATTAACCTAGCTGGTGAGCACCGTTACAGTCCTCTATGTAATAGCCTAGTGCAACATTAACCTAACTGGTGAGCACCGTTACAGTCCGCTATGAATTAGCCTAGTGTAACATTAACCTAACTGGTGAGCACCGTTACAGTCCGTGATGAAATAGCCTAGTGTAACACTAACCTAACTGGTGAGCACCGTTACAGTCCTCTATGTAATAGCCTAGTGTAACATTAACCTAGCTGGTGAGCACCGTTACAGTCAGTGATGAAATAGCCTAGTGTAACATTAACCTAGCTGGTGAGCACCGTTACAGTCAGTGATGAAATAGCCAAGTGTAACATTAACCTAACTGGTGAGCATCGTTACAGTCCTCTATGTAATAGCCTAGTGTAACATTAACCTAAATGGTGAGCACCGTTACAGTCCGCTATGAAATAGCCTAGTGTAACATTAACCTAACTGGTGAGCACCGTTACAGTCCGCTATGTAATAGCCTAGTGTAACATTAACCTAACTGGTGAGCACCATTACAGTCCGCTATGAAATAGCCTAGTGTAACATTAACCTACCTGGTGAGCACCGTTACAGTCCGCTATGAAATAGCCTAGTGTAAGATTAACCTAACTGGTGAGCACCGTTAGAGTCCACTATGTGATAGCCTAGTGTAACATTGACCTAACTGGTGAGCACTGTTGCAGTCAGTGGTGTAAAAGCCGAGTTGACATTAACCTAACTGGTGAGCACCGTTACAGTCCGTGATTAAATAGCCTAGTGCAACATTAACCTAACTGGTGAGCACCGTTACAGTTCGTGATGAAATAGCCTAGTGTAACATTAACCTAACTGGTGAGCACCGTTACAGTCCGCTATGAAATAGCCTAGTGTAACATTAACCTAACTGGTGAGCACCGTTACAGTCCGCTATGTAATAGCCTAGTGTAACATTAACCTAACTGGTGAGCACCATTACAGTCCGCTATGAAATAGCCTAGTGTAACATTAACCTACCTGGTGAGCACCGTTACAGTCCGCTATGTAATAGCCTAGTGTAACATCAACCTAGTTGGTGAGCCCCGTTACAGTCCGTTATGAAATAGCATAGTGTAACATTAACCTAACTGGTGAGCACCGTTACAGTCCGTGATGAAATAGCCTAGTGTAACATTAACCTAACTGGTGAGCACCGTTACAGTCCTCTATGTAATAACGAGCATCGCAGATGCGAGCCCTACGGCATTATGCATGTTTTGAGATGTTCCAGAAATATACTGACAAGAAAACCGGAACAGGTTTACTTTTACGGAATGAATAAAATAATAGGCACGGAGCAAGTAAAACAATCAACCCTCTGGGCTTATGGAAAATAAATCATAATCTGTTATGCAAAAATATAAAAATTGAAATTTAAAAACAGTGATAAAACCCTCATTCATCCACTTGTTTATTTTTACACACATATTTTTATTTAAAACACCATTCGGTCTTTTCCGCTGAAAAACGATTTTCCGGAAATTACCGAGCTAGCTTTTGGCAACATCGTCCCATTGACTAGTCATACCAAATGCATGATACTGACCAAGCTTTGTTAGATTCTAAGTAAGATAAAATAAGATAAAGAAATACATAAATTTACTGAATAAAACCTGCTCATAATAATAAATAAAAGGTTCTTACCTGAAAATAATAGAAGAGTCCCATCCTGTGGGGTTTCACTCACTTTCCTCAATCACCCGCATGATATTTTTACTTTACCCGTTTTTTCCGTCAGGTTTCTTAATGTACCCTCTGTTACCAATGCTTCAAATAAAACACTGATACTCAGAAAATCTCACAAAACCTGACAGAATCTGAATGTTGTTTTGGTCTGCTGAAGAAGCGCGAAATACTCTGACAAGGAAGTGACGTCACGTAATCAATAAAATGGATAATTTCGTCCCCGCTTAATGTCGTCCCAGAATGTTACAGGATTTATTATTTGCACAAATAATTGAATCTTTAATAAGTCGTTATTGTTCCCAGATATTCTAACAACAACTTTCTCAAGTGCATATGATTTGGGTTAGGTGGGGTCAGACTTTGCTACTATCTAATTCCTTTTTTAAAAGTTCCCTCTTTACGTTAAACTTAGCCGGTTGAGCACATGGATTTATTTTTAAAAGGTATATAGATTTTCGATGCTCGCTAAAAGGCAGGGCCTTAATCATATTAGCCTAGTGTAACATTAACCTAACTGGTGAGCACTGTTACAGTCCGCTATGAAATAGCCTAGTGTAACATTAACCTAACTGGTGAGCACCGTTACAGTCCGTGATGAAATAGCCTAGTGTAACATTAACCTAACTGGTGAGCACTGTTACAGTCCGTGATGAAATAGCCTAGTGTAACATTAACCTAACTGGTGAGCACTGTTACAGTCCGCGATTCAATAGCCTAGTGTAACATTAACCTAGCTGGTGAGCACCGTTACAGTCCGCTATGAATTAGCCTAGTGTAACATTAACCTAACTGGTGAGCACCGTTACAGTCCGCTATGAAATAGCCTAGTGTAACATTAACCTAACTGGTGAGCACCGTTACAGTCCGTGATGAAATAGCCTAGTGTAACATTAACCTAACTGGTTAGCATCGTTACAGTCCGCTATGAAATAGCCTAGTGTAACATTAACCTAGCTGGTGAGCACCGTTACAGTCCGCTATGAATTAGCCTAGTGTAACATTAACCTAACTGGTGAGCACCGTTACAGTCCGCTATGAAATAGCCTAGTGTAACATTAACCTAACTGGTGAGCACCGTTACAGTCCGTGATGAAATAGCCTAGTGCAACATTAACCTAACTGGTGAGCATCGTTACAGTCCGCTATGAAATAGCCTAGTGTAACATTAACCTAACTGGTGAGCACCGTTACAGTCCGCTATGTAATACCCTAGTGTAACATTAACCTAACTGGTGAGCACCGTTACAGTCCGCTATGTAATACCCTAGTGTAACATTAACCTAACTGGTGAGCACCGTTACAGTCCGCTATGAAATAGCCTAGTGCAACATTAACCTAACTGGTGAGCACCGTTACAGTCCGCTATGAATTAGCCTAGTGTAACATTAACCTAACTGGTGGGCACCGTTACAGTCCGCTATGAAATAGCCTATGTAACATTAACCTAACTGGTGAGCACCGTTACAGTCCGCTATGAAATAGCCTAGTGCAACATTAACCTAACTGGTGAGCACCGTTACAGTCCGCTATGAATTAGCCTAGTGTAACATTAACCTAACTGGTGGGCACCGTTACAGTCCGCTATGAAATAGCCTAGTGTAACATTAACCTAGTTGGTGAGCCCCGTTACAGTCCGCTATGAAATAGCCTAGTGTTACATTAACCTAACTGGTGAGCACTGTTACAGTCAGTGGTGTTATAGCCGAGTTGACATTAACCTAACTGGTCAGCACTGTTACAGTCAGTGGTGTTATAGCCTAGTGTAACACTAACCTAACTGGTGAGCACCGTAACAGTCCGTGATGAAATAGCCTAGTGTAACATTTACCTAACTGGTGAGCACCGTTACAGTCCGTGATGAAATAGCCTAGCGTAACATTGACCTAACTGGTGAGCACCGTTACAGTCCGTGATGAAATAGCCTAGTGTAACATTTACCTAACTGGTGAGCACCGTTACAGTCCGTAATGAAATAGCCTAGTGTAACATTTACCTAACTGGTGAGCACCGTTACAGTCCGTGATGAATTAGCCTAGTGTAACATTAACCTAACTGGTGAGCACCGTTACAGTCCGTGATGAAATAGCCTAGTGTAACATTTACCCAACTGGTGAGCACCGTTACAGTCCGTGATGAAATAGCTTAGTGTAACATTAACCTAACTGGTGAGCACCGTTACAGTCCGTGATTAAATAGCCTAGTGTAACATTTACCTAACTGGTGAGCACCGTTACAGTCCGTGATGAAATAGCCTAGTGTAACATTTACCTAACTGGTGAGCACCGTTACAGTCCGTGATGAAATAGCTTAGTGTAACATTTACCTAACTGGTGATCACCGTTACAGTCCGTGATGAAATAGCCTAGTGTAACATTTACCTAACTGGTGAGCACCGTTACAGTCCGTGATGAAATAGCCTAGTGTAACATTTACCTAACTGGTGACCACCGTTACAGTCCGTGATTAAATAGCCTAGTGCAACATTAATCTAACTGGTGAGCACGTTACAGTCCGCTATGAAAAAGCCTAGTGTAACATTAACCTAACTGTTGAGCACCGTTACAGTCCGCTATGTAATAGACTAGTGTAACATTAACCTAACTGGTGAGCACCGTTACAGTCCGCTATGTAATAGCCTAGTGTAACATTAACCTAACTGGTGAGCACCGTTACAGTCCGCTATGAAATAGCCTAGTGTAACATTAACCTAACTGGTGAGCACCGTAACAGTCCTCTATGTAATAGCCTAGTGTAAAATTAACCTTACTGGTGAGCCCCGTTACAGTCCGTGATGAAATAGCCTAGTGTATCATTTACCTAACTGGTGAGCACCGTTACAGTCCGCTATGAAATAGCCTAGTGTAACATTAACCTAACTGGTGAGCACCGTTACAGTCCGCTATGAAATAGCCAAGTGTAACATTAACCTAACTGGTGAGCACCGTTACAGTCAGTGGTGTTATAGCCGAGTTGACACTAGCCTAGCTGGTGAGCCCCGTTACAGTTCGTGATGAATAAGCCTAGTGCAGCATATACCTAAGTGGTGAGCAACGTTACAGTCAATGATGCAATAGCCTAGTGTAACACTAACCTAGCTGGTGAGCACTGTTACGGTCAATGATGCAATAGCCTAGTGTTACACTAACCTAACTGGTGAGCACGGTTACAGTCCGTGATGAAATAGCCTAGTGTATCATTTACCTAACTGGTGAGCACCGTTACAGCCCGTGATGGAATAGCCTAGTGTATCATTAACCTAACTGGTGAGCACCCTTAAAGTCAGTGGTGAAATAGCCAAGTGTAACATTAACCTAACTGGTGAGCACCGTTACAGTCAGTGACGTTATAGCCGAGTTGACATTGACCTAACTGGTGAGCACCGTTACAGTTAGTGGTGTTATAGCTTAGTGTTATACTAACCTAACTGGTGAGCACCGTTACAGTCCGTGATGAAATAGCCTAGTGTGACATTAACCTAACTGGTGAGCACCGTTACAGTTAGTGGTGTTATAGCTTAGTGTAACACTAACCTAACTGATGGGCACCGTTACAGTCCGTGATGAAATAGCCTACTGTAACATTAACCTAACTGGTGAGCACCTTTACAGTCAGTGGTGTAATAGCCGAGTCTGACATTAACCTAACTGGTGAGCACCAGTACAGTTAGTGGTGTAATAGCCTTGTGTAACACTATCCTTGCTGGTGAACGCCGTTAGAGTCCGTGATGAAATAGTCTAGTGCAACATTAACCTAACTGGTGAGCACCGTTACAGTTCGTGATGAAATAGCCTAGTCTTACATTAACCTAACTGGTGAGCACTGTTACAGTCAGTGGTGTTATACCCTAGTGTAACACTAACCCAGATGATGAACTTCGTTACAGTCAGTGGCGTGATAGCCGAGTCTGACACTAACCCAGCTGATGAACTACGTTACAGTAAGTGGTGTGATAGCCGAGTATGACACTTACCTGACTGATGAGCACCGTTACGGTCAATGATGTAATAGCCTAGTGTAACATTAACCTAACTGGTGAGCACCGTTACAGTCCGCTATGAAATAGCCTAGTGTAACATTTACCTAACTGGTGAGCACCGTTACAGTCCGCTATGAAATAGCCTAGTGTAACATTAACCTAACTGGTGAGCACCGTTACAGTCCGCTATGTAATAGCCTAGTGTAACACTAACCTAACTGGTGAGCACTGTTACAGTCAATGGTGTTATAGCCGAGTTGACATTAACCTTACTGGTGAGCACTGTTACAGTCAATGGTGTTATAGCCTAGTGTAACACTAACCTAACTGGTGATCACGGTTACAGTCCGCGATTCAATAGCCTAGTGCAACATTAACCTAACTGGTGAGCACCGTTACAGTTCGTGATGAAATAGCCTAGTGTAACATTAACCTAACTGGTGAGCACTGTTACAGTCAGTGGTGTTATAGCCTAGTGTAACACTCACCCAGATGATAAACTTCGTTACAGTCAGTGGCGTGATAGCCGAGTTTGACACTTACCCAGCTGATGAACTACAATACAGTAAGGGGTGTGATAGCCGAGTATGACACTAACCTAACTGGTGAGCACCGTTACGGTCAATGATGTAATAGTCTAGTGTGACACTAACCTTACTGATGAGCACCGTTACGGTCAATGATGAAATAGCCTAGTGTAACATTTACCTAGCTGGTGAGCACTGTTACAGTCCGTGATGAAATAGCCTAGTGTAACATTAACCTAACTGGTGAGCACCGTTACAGTCCGTGATGAAATAGCCTAGTGTAACATTAACCTAGCTGGTGAGCACCGTTACAGTCAGTTATTAAATAACCTAGTGTATCATTTACCTAACTGGTGAGCATCGTTACAGTCAGTGGTGTTATAGCCTTGTGTAACATTAACCTAACTGGTGAGCACCGTTATTCAGTGGTGTAATAGCTTAGTGTGACACTTACCTAGCTGGTGAACTACGTTACAGTCAGTGGTGTGATAGCCGAGTATGACACTAACCTAACCGATGAGCACCGTTACGGTCAATGATGTAATAGCCAAGTGTAACACTAACCTAACTGGTGAGCATTGTTACAGTCAATGATGTAATAGCCAAGTGTAAAACTAACCTAGCTGGTGAGCATCATTAGTCAGTGGTGTAATAGCTTAGTGTGACACTAACCTAACTGATGAGCACCGTTACGGTCAATGATGTAATAGCCAAGTGTAACACTAACCTAACTGATGAGCACCGTTACGGTCAATGATGTAATAGCCAAGTTTAACACTAACCTAGCTGGTGAGCATCATTAGTCAGTGGTGTAATAGCTTAGTGTGACACTTACCTAGCTGGTGAACTACGTTACAGTCAGTGGTGTAATTGACAAGTCTGACACTTACCTAGCTGATGAGCACCGTTACAGTCAGTGGTGTAATAGCCGAGTGTTACACTAACCTAGCTGGTGAGCACCGTTACAGTCAGTGGTGTAATAGCCGAGTTGACACTAACCTAGCTGGTGAGCATCGTTACAGTCAGTGATGTAATAGCCTAGTGTGACACTAACCTAGCTGGTGAGCATCGTTACAGTCAGTGATGTAATAGCCTAGTGTAACACTAACCTAGCTGGTGAGCATCATTACAGTCAGTGGTGTAATAGCCTAGTGTGACACTAACCTAACTGGTGAGCACCGTTACAGTCCGTGATGAAATAGCCTAGTGTAACATTAACCTAACTGGTGAGCACCGTTACAGTCCGTGATGAAATAGCCTAGTGTAACATTAACCTAGCTGGTGAGCATCATTACAGTCAGTGGTGTAATAGCCTAGTGTAACACTAACCTAGCTGGTGAGCATCATTACAGTCAGTGGTGTAATAGCCTAGTGTGACACTAACCTAACTGGTGAGCACCGTTACAGTCAGTGGTGTAATAGCTTAGTGTGAAACTTACCTAACTGGTGAGCACCGTTACAGTCAGTGGTGTAATAGCCTAATTCTTTGGCTGCCTGTTGGTGGTACTGATCGATTGGTGAAAAGCTACTACTGATAGAAATTGGTCCAGATGTACCATGGAACACTACAAAAGGGAAATACTTTACTATGATAGAAATTGTCGAAGATGTACCATGGAACACTACAAATTAAAGTGAAATACTTAACTATGATAGAAATTGGCCAAGATGTACCATGGAACACTACAATTTAAAGTGAAATACTTAACTATGATGGAAATTGGCCAAGATGTACCATGGAACACTACAAAAGGGAAATACTTAACTATGATAGAAATTGGCCAAGATGTACCATGAAACACTACAAATTAAAGTGAAATACTTTACTATGATAGAAATTGGCCAAGATGTACCATGGTTTCAATGTTAACTGTCAGCAACGTCAAGAAATAAAAAATCACGGATACCATCAAATTTCTGTAAATCCTGTGTACAATACGGAGAAAGAAGTGTGATGTATTTTTTGTTTGTTTCAAGTTAGATTTTGCTCCTCTGTTGTTGTCTTCACTCAAAAAATTTCACGGAAGACACCATGCACTCATAGACAAATATGGAATTTCTATCTCTCAGATGAATATAGATGTTTGTTTGTCATATGGTTTTGTCTTGTCTTCATTTAACGAAGCAGGAACTGTTTACTCTTCTAGAGCACCTGAAATAATTCTCGTTACGACTGGAGTTTGCGTTGATTTCTGTCGTTGAATTTATGGTTTTTTTATGTTTTGTGTTTCTTTGTACTGTTTTCGTTGTGTTTACTGATCTTTGGCCTTTCGATTTTTGACACTCGAAAGCCCTATTGGTGTCTCTTTGCTTCTTTGATAATATTTTGTCATATTACTCAGATCGTCATATATAATTGGTTATATTGGTATACAAGGTGGGTTTGGGCACCAAAGATCTTGCTTGTCATATTAAAAACCTATGAGGGAGCTACAGTTTTACTATTCAATTCATTTACCACTATGTCGCAATTCTGGGATGGTCATATTTTCAATTTTCTTGAAATAAGGAAGCACTTCTTGGTAGCTCCATCCATGACAACCTTCTTCTGACCATCTGTCAAAATCCAGTGGATTCCCCCTTGTCCACAACATGGCATTGAGACTTCCAGAACCTCCCAACATCTTACCGCTGACCCAGGCTGCTCGCTGGAAAATCAAATGGATAGAATGGCTTAAAGGACCTATACGTAATGACTTTGTTTCATGAATTATGAAGCAATGAAAGAAAATTCTAAAAGTCTAGAACAAACGAATACGAAAGATTGAGCCACCTTAAGATTAGAAGCATGGATATACCATTGTTTACCGCGACTCAGAAGCATTTAATCCACAATTTATCTGGACATATTAACATTTTCAATTTGAAACTGTCACCCACCTGACCATTCAATCCTTTCCAGTTCCACTGGTTTGGCACTGTGTAGTGGCCCCATACTTTGTCTGTTGTGAACAAGTTAAAGAATGCTAGAGGGATCCTGGTAAACTCGTTCTCGAAGTCTGAACCTCCAGCCTCCAGTAAGAGCACGGTATGTTTGGTCTCAGACAGCCGACTGGCCAGCAGTGCCCCAGCAGAGCCAGCACCAACTATAACAATGAAAGGCCTTTGCTGAATAATTATGTAAATATCTGCATGCATTATTAACTTAATCTATAGGTCATTGCTCAATATAAAGCATGCAACAAAAACGTTACTTCAAATTAAAATTAATCATCATCAAAGTTCAAACTTTTTGACAAACAAACATTGTAATTGTGATTAATATGCCTAACAACACATATTTCATCATTTGGTCTAGATATGACTTCTAGTTAAGTTAACGACGTCGAGTCGATCAACATACTTATTATCGAGCTCGCTTATATTCCGAAATTAGGAGAGATTTAGTATTTTTATTGAAATGGCTGCTTACCGGTCGGTTTCAAAAGGGTTTTAAGATAGACACGATTTTTTCTATTTAGTTTTTTTCAATATATCCAATGGGTTGTATTACATGATGCCCATAAGTATCCGATTATCTGTTTAAAAAGTAGAAAACCTACCAATAATGTAATCGTAGGAGTTCCGGAAGGGTTTTGTGAATATGCCAGGTGGATCCTGTGTAGCTGGTGGTAAAATATTGGACAACATGTTCAGTAAGGTCACATTAGAGGCAAAGAACGAGGCACCGAGGAAAGACATCCTGTAAAAACATACAAATAACTCGAAAGGACCTGTTAGATTTTTTTTTTTTTGGTTTACAACATATTTGTTCAGTTTGGTGGACGTGTTTTCAGCAAACAATAGGGATTCCAATGGGCACTAATTGTGCACCTTTGCTTGTTGATAAGTTTCTACATTCATATGAAGCAGATTTCTTACAATCTCTTCTAGACAAAAACGATCGTAGACTATCTCTCTCTTTCAAAGTCACGTTCCGTGATATTGATGATGTCCTTTCACTAAACAATTCTCGATTCGGTGACTTTCTCCATCTCATATATCCCCAGGAGCTTGAGATAAAGGACACAACTGATTCTAGGAAGTCTGCTTCATATTTAGATCTACATCTCGAAATTGACTCTCTTGGAAGACTTTCAACAAGGCTCTTTGACAAACGTGATGACTTCAACTTTCCAATCGTCAACTTTCCCTTCTTGTGTAGCAACATTCCGTCCGCTCCAGCTTATGGAGTTTACGTATCTCAATTGATTCGTTACTCCAGAGCGTGCGGGACTTACATCGATTTCCTTAGCAGAGCGACACGTCTGACGCAAAAATTGCTGACACAGGGTTATGTTGCTCCTCGGTTGCTGTCTTCACTCAAGAAATTTTACGGAAGACATCATGCACTTATAGACAAATATGGGATTTCGATCTCTCAGATGAGTGCAGATGTTGGTTTGTCATAGGGTTTTGTTTTGTCTTCCTTTATCGGATTTGACACGCTGAATGGACTATTGGCAACGCGACGGGTGTGCTATAGCAGGCAGGAACTGCTTACTCTTCCGGAGCACCTAAGTTCACTATTGTTTCATCTGGAGTTCGCGTTATTGATTGATATTCAGTTATTTGTGTTTCCATGTTTTACATGTTGTCTGTTTTTGTCCCGTTCTTTTTGGTGTTTTCTGGTTTTGTCTCTGCCCTTCGGACTTTTGACATTCGGATATACCCAATTGGTACCTCTGCTTCTTTCTTAAAAATGTCGTTACATGGTCGTAAAGAAACATAGTATTTTATTCGATATTACTAAAGGGTATTATTTATTTTATGAAAAGATAAAGCAATACAAGAAATTGGCTAGTAATGTTATATAGTCATAACTGCTTGTCCGTCGTTTTTTGTTTTGTTTTTGTTTCACATCATAACATACCTTACAAACTTCTTGATTTGTATGAATATTTTCCCGATCAATGGATTCCCCGCTACATATGTCTCTTAAATAAAACGTACGATCATTAAGAAGTGGTTGAATGATCATTATACGACCATTAAGAAGTGATTGAATTGTCATCAATATATGTTCCTCTATGGCCTTCGTGACACCATAGTCTACTTCGATTTTCATACGTTTTCCCCTTATTACTAAAGTTTAAATCAAAGCGGCCCATCACTGTGTAGTGCAATACGTTCAAGCAGTGGCATATCAAAAGGGGGGCAGTGTAGTTGGCGTGCAGATTTAAGGAAAATTGGCCTGGACACCCCCCCCCCCCCCGGACCCACAGTATTAGCGGAAACCCTCCTTTGAAAAAAATAAGATCCTCCCATGTCCTAGTAATTTGCATGAATGTGATAGAGGTTAAGGAGACAAGTTGATGTTTCTCTACATCTTGTAGTCAACGAACGCGTCAATTATCATCCATTCGTCTGGTTAGTGAAAAATTGGAACATTTTGTAAGGTAAGGTTCTACGGCACGTTTCTTCTGCGTTTTTTAGAATGAAGGCGGGTACTTCTCAGGACTAATAGCTTTATACGGTCGAAGTATTCGTAGCATTATTCCTCTTTCGTTACTGTTTCTGCTTTTCCAATAACAAAATCACCGAACTTGGAGGGTCAATCTCCAATGTCCGAGAAAAAGACAAAACAAGGCAGACATACGGTGCAATTGAAGGAAAATAGGACAGTACAAGATCCTAACTCTGTCTTTGTAAATACAGACTGGAATTAATCGTTAAATATCGATGGCTGTAATCTGTTCCGTAAGAATATTGTTTTCTGTTCTTTTATAAAACTCCAGAATCTGTTAGTGGTTTTCTACAAGTCTTGTCTGGCAGCTAGCATCTTTCACGACTCGCTACATTTCTGGATGAAGCTGAGCCTTTCGGTTCTTGTGCCTTTTGTCTACACTTGGTCTGGCTTTGGAATATTAATTATGCCTTTGTTACCGAGACTATGTAATTGTAGTTGTTAATTATTGTTCTATACAGGACTCTTCCTTTTCCTGCATAAGGCATAAAATGCATTAATAATAAAAAAAAACGCGTGTCCGACATAAAATCAAAGCGCTAAAGCGTTTAAAGGCAGAGCTAAATCTAAGCACTAAAAATAAAGAACGATCTGTGTTTCATAAACTTGAAACATAGCACATCAGTTTTGTGTGTTTTCTCCGCACACTTACATCTGTAATTGAGCTCCGCCCACTTGATCATAGGTCAAAGGTCAAAAATGCTTAAGTGTCAACGAGTATTAATACACGATATGTAGTCCACATTTATATCGCATTTATGTTGGGGGTATAAATATGTACCTCCTATTTTAGACAATACGTATAACATTTAAAATACAATACACGAACAATGTTCTGTAATAGATCCTCTGGTAGCAATATTGACTGACCGATTTACCCTGTCTAGACGGAAAAAAAACGCGAAAATCAGATAGCTTTATGACGCTATAAGGCTCTGCCTAAAAACTAAGTTTTCAGAACTAACGAAAATACCTTGTAGTTTTGTGACACGTCTGAACTTCACGAAATTTTGCATGAAGTAGCAAATATAAAATATCGATTTTCGAGATGGAATTCTCGGGTCGTGGGCAATTTTTCCCAAGTCTCGTGTTCGTTAATTTCGGCCGTATGTTTTAGAGGTAAAACAAATATGTAAAGGTAGAAAGAGAGAGATAGATTTCAGCATGCAAACATCGTCCAATTTTAAGAATGGTATCGCCAGTTAAAGGTGAGAAGACACGGGCAAGAAACATGAAAGTCCAATCCAGTTCTATAATAACACGTAACGATAATTGTTGACAGGACACGAATACGCTGATAATCAAGTCAAACCAATTAAGGATAAATCAACAGGTTTATTCTAAATGATTATAAATATAAATCGCTTCGGGTATACGAAGTGTTACTTTTAAACGTTTCGGCAGACAAAAAAATCATGGAAATTGGAATTTTTATAAGTTTCAAGAAAGTTACTATTTCAAAAAGACAAGGCTGCATTTGTACATCACCATAGACCTGTATATTAAATATATAGGTCTATGACATCACGAAGAACAAAAAAAAATCTTGTCCCTCTATTTTGAGTATATCAACTTGTAAAACAAATTCTTACAAAATAATCCTTTCACTTTTCACTTTAAAATTTTGACAAAAAGATTATTTCTCAACCAAATTAAATGAATTATCACATACTAGACATTCCAGAATATTTTGTCTTTTTATATAGATTTAAAAAAAAAAAACTACCCATATTTTTGGCACATCCACGTACACCTTTATATAGGGGGGTTATCATCATGCAGTCATCTAAAGTTGACCATTCAGTCATTTAAAGTGCTTGCATTATATCTCATTGTTATGTCATTATGTATGTGTTAACCATTCAGTGTAAATGTGTTTAATAAATAAATAAATATTATTATTATTATTATTATTATTATTATTATTATTATTATTATTATTATTATTATTATTATTATTATTATTATTATTATTTAAATCCACCTTATTGTGGCACATCATTTTTGACATCCCTTTTCTTGGTGCACATGTTTTAGAATATTTGAGTTTTCAAGTTCATAGTAAAAAGTCTAATACAGAAAGAAACAGATTTGGTTTTTCCCCGTCTATGACCCCTGACACAAGAACTTCTACTGTCACTAGATCTGTCTGTTCTGTTTTTTTGTTGTTGTTGTTTACTTTGTTTTAATGTCTACGGCCTTTTTGACGAGCTACAGAATGCACGTCCCACTGATTTTCAGGGTTTATCTACAGGTCCTTAGTACGTCCCCGTGACCAGAATTAACAAGAAATGTCGTTTCAATCCCCTATACTGAATATACCCGATATAAACCCCATCACGAAAAAAAACCCACGTTGTAGATTAGCCGAAAGGCCGGGTCATAAGTATGATCTTTTATTTAAAAAGTTATCGTATTTCACATTAATTGCCTGTTACTATACTCCAACGTGTCGAAACAATTGAAACAATATACCGACATAGCTATAGCCATTACTACGCAGTATACACGTTGATGCTCCTTTACACTATAGTCCTAACCTCAAGGCTCAAGAGTCAAGTCAAGTGATATGTATTCATCACAAGGACTTGTTACGTCGGTACAAGTTACACAAACAAATAACTCAAGCTCTAATGAGCTTTTAAAATCAACATTAACATCTCAATTCTTTTATTGAAAATTATCTAAAATTAGTAACTTTAATGTTACCTGTAACAATCATACAATTTTGTCACAAAATTGTGTGAAATATTTATAAATAAATTCTTTATTCAGACCAATTAGAGGGGCCCATTGAGGGCATATAAATCACTACATGTATACAAACAAGACATATTTTACAATGATTATGTTGATTGGACATAAAAACAAATAAATATTTGTCTATTTAGGTCTATGTATTGATAATTCTCTTTCGGGAGAAAGGATTATTAACAATATTATTCATAAAGTAAACTCAAGATTGAAGTTTCTATACAGACAAGCAAAATGCTTGTCAGAAGCATCAAGAAAGACATAAGTCACAGCATTAATTCAATGTCATCTTGATTATGCTTGCTCTGCTTGGTATGCTGGTGTAAACAAAATTTATAAAGATAAGTTACAAATATTACAAAACAAATGTGTAAGATTTATAAAGGGTAAGGGATATAGATACAGAGTCGATCATAATGTTTTGCAGAGCATTGATTATGTTAATATTGATAATAGAGTTAAACAACTAAGATTGAATCATGTACATAAGATTTATTATAATGTTAGTCCTAGTTATATGAAACAGAGTTTTACTAAACTTAGAGATTGCCATATATATAATACAAGACATAGTGAGTATAACTTCTGGGTTCCTGCTGTTATTGGTCAACAAAAAGAAACTTTTTATTACAATGGAATCAAAACTGGAACGCATTGCCAAATGATGTTAAGGCTATAAAAAATCATAAATTATTTAAAACTTAAGTAAAGGACTTTTTAGCTCACCTGGACCAAAGGTCCATGTGAGCTATTGCCATCACTTGGCGTCCGTCCTTGGCGTTGTCGGCGTCGTCTTCGTCCGTTAACAATTTTTCAAAAATCTTCTCCTCTGAAACTACAGAACAGAATTCAATAAAACTTGGTATGATTGATCCGTTAGATTTTTGATCGGTCAAAAAACATGGCCACCGTTACTAAAAATAGAACAGGGGGGTCAGACTACTGTTTTTGGCTTGTAAATCAAAAAGTATAAGAGATAGATGAAATCAGATGCCACACTACTGCTTCAGCATCAAAAGCTCTACAAAAGTCTCCATTGAGTCAAAGTTGTCAGATGACTCCCTATAGGAGTTACGGCCCCTTAAAGGTGAAAAATAGCATTTTTTCATGTTTTTGGCTTCTAAAATGAAAACTAATACAGATACAAAAAAGCTGTTGCTTGCTTAAATGTTCAGCTCAATTAGCTCTACTAAAGTGTCCATAGGGTTGAAGTTGTCAGATGACCACTTATAGGGGTTACAGCCCCTTAAAGGCAAAAATTCGTGTTATTGGTCTGTAGAATGAAAACTATTGCAGATAGAGAAAAGCTGTTGCTTGCTTAAATGTTCAGCTCAATTAGCTCTACAAAAGTCTCTATAAGGTCGAAGTTGTCAGATGACCCCTTATAGGGGTTACAGCCCCTTAAAGGTGAAAAATAGTGTTTTTGGCCAATAGTATGAAAACTATTGCAGATAGAGAAAAGCTTTTGCTTTCTTAAATGTTCAGCTCAATTAGCTCTACAAAAGTCTCCATAAGGTCAAGGTTGTCAGATGACCCCTTATAGGGGTTACAGCCCCTTAAAGGTGAAAAATAGTGTTTTTGGCCAATAGAATGAAAACTATTGCAGATAGAGAAAAGCTTTTGCTTGCTTAAATGTTCAGCTCAATTAGCTCTATAAAAGTCTTTAAAGGGTCGAAGTTGTCTGATGACCTTTTATAGGGGTTACAGCCCCTTAAAGGTGAAAAATAGTGTTTTTGGCCTGTAGAATGAAAACAATTGCAGATAAAGAAAAGCTTTTGCTTGCTTAAATGTTCAGCTCATTTAGCTCAACAAAAGCATTCATTGGCTTATATAATGAAAACTATAGCAGAAAAAGAAAATTGGTTGCTTGCTTTAAATGTTCAGTTCATTAAGCTCTCAACAAAGGTCTCTATAGATTTTGGCCTACAGAATGAAAAATATTGCTGAATGAGAAAAAGCTGTTGCTTGCTTAAATGATCAGCTTATTTAGCTTAACAAAGTTCTTCATAGGGTTAACATCAAGACCAGGTGAGCGATTCAGGCTCCTGGGAGCCTCTTGTTAATAGAGAGTTCTATATCTCATTCAGATTTTATATTTTATTGATATATATATACCTGAAATTAGTCTAACTTATAGGTTTTGATATAGTCAGTAGATTTTGTTTTATAATCTAGTTTTACATTAGTATATCATGTTATAATTATGCTTCTTTTGTATGACAAGTATCATAATTGTTTTATTAAACCTAAGTATATTTCACAAAATGGACCCCATTGGAAATAAGCTTTCGAGCTTTCATGGGCTATCCTAATAAATATCAACTTGTGGTTTTATATTACTCTTTGTGATCTGTATTCATGATTTTTAAAATATGTACGTTTAGGTATATTAACCATTGTAATGTCTACTGACTTTGAGAATTTACACTCATGTGGCTAGATGTTAATGTTTTATGTGGACACCTAATGGTACACCATTGATATTTAGTGTACAGTTGCATTTGCATCAACACAGATCAATTTCTTGAGTAATTTCCACTGTAGTCACTTATAGCATTTGCATTTTCTTTAACTTCATTTTATACTGTGTCCAGCTAGGACAGGTGAGACATATCTCTGTGTTAACAGTATAATTTTTTTGTATGTGCTTTGGCTATATAAATTTCAGAATTAAAAAAAAACATTAATAGCCCTTAAAGAAATACCAAAAGCACATATAAAAAACCCCAAAATAGAAATAAAAGTTAAAGCACAAAGTAAATCTCAAAATAGCAAAAAAAAGGAAATTGGGCGGTTGGAAAACACTTTTTTCCAGATTCCATTACCCACCCAAATTTAAATAAAATTTATAATATGGAATAATGGAAGGAAGTTGACATAATTACCCCACGACCCATTTAAAAGATATATAAAGTGCCTTTCAACCCCCCTTTTCATTATTAATGGAATAGCCCTAAGCTTTTAACGACAGATGATTTTGTCTACAAGTGATGCAGCAGGATGGCTACCAGTCTTAATTTGTTAAATATCACCACAGGTTTAACCTTTGATGCTCCCGAAATTCAAAGTTGATAAATTAAAAATGCCTAAAATTACATGTTTGGGTTTTTCTCCTAAATGTTTTCTCTAGTCATTTTGCAATGAAATGATCGAGAAGAACCAGGGATGGTCTTAAAGTCTAATTTATTATTGAAGCAAGGTGTATATACTGTTTTTAACCTTTAACAGTCAGGGGACTGACACATTCAAGTCAGAAATCATTTGACTTAATAAAGTAAGAAAGTTTAGACTTGTAGCAGTCATTTTGTAGAAATGACACATTTAAGTCAGAAAAGTTCAGACCTGTTTAAGTCAAAAAGTTTTGATGCAACATGTTCAAAGGAGTCCTTTAATTTTAATATGGTCAGTATTCTCACTAGTTTTCTGCTCTCACCTTTTTGAAATAATATTTTGTTTCCTTGGTCATTGTTGGTATTGATGACATTTGTTCATTAGAAAGTAAGTAATATTTTTCAAATTAAATTATGGTGTCCGATTTTTTAGAGAGTAGTGATTATTTTTCTATTCAATGTGCATGAAAATACTATTCATTCCAGGTAAAAATGTTTTGGCGCTTGACCTGATTGGCAGGGCGTGTGGCATTTCATGCATGTAAATTATTTGACTTCAAGAAGTCAGAAAATGTTTTATACATATTTATCATGTTTATATTACTGACTTGTCTAAGTCGGATGAAAAAGGAAGACAACTCTTTTTTGCACTATAAATGACTTGTATAGGTCAGAAAAGAATTGACTTGCTAATGTCAGTCCCCTGACTGTTTAAGAATAACTTTTTAAAACCTGTAGAAGATTGATGCATCGTGACATTTTTTTTTAACTCCACTCATTTTATCACATAAAATTATTGTAATACATGTTTTGTAAGCAAATAGAAATTAATGAATAAATGAAGAATCATATACAGTGTACATTTGTACATTGGCGGATCCAGAAGGGGGGGGTTTTGGGGGTCGGAACCTCCCTCTTTCCTCCGAAATTTTTACATTTATGTGTAGATTTTCAGCAAAATTGGTCTGGAACCCCCCCCCCCCCTTTTGGCCCACAGAACCCAGTATGTGGGACCCCCCCTTTGAAAATTTCTGGATCCGCCCCTGTTGTACATGTGAATGTCAAGGTGACAATGAATAATTTGCCACTTGTCTGTTTAGTTAATATGATTTATAAATTTCAAGGAATGGCAGAGGTTCAAAATGAAACAAAAGACAAAGGATTATTCCATGATCTGACAGCAGACATTGAAGAACCAGAGGTCATGCAGATTGAAAGTTTGTGTGTTCAGTGTGAAGAAAAGGTTTGTTTGACCATAGTAATAATAGCACTTTTTCATGGCCTTTTATAAAGCTACACTAACACATTGTTTTATTCTCAATTAATTACGAATAAACAATGGGGTGTACAACGCAATTTCAAATCTAAAAAAAATATCATTCAGGTGAACCTTGAAGGTGAAGCTGATGTTTGTACCTGTGTACTTCATCTTACCTGTTCTTTGTCAAAAAGAGATCTTTGTTGACGGATTGGTTTTTAATCATTAACATTAAAGTTTTAATCTAGGGCCAATTAAAAAATTGCAGGCAGTGACCACTTGTCACATTGAAGGCTGCTGGCTGTTTTTCTTTTAAGTTATTAAAAAATCATTGTTTATATTGTAGGTTGTGTCACATACACTTATTCTGCGTCTCTTTCTCATTTATTTGCTCTATATCTTCATTCTTGTCATTAAGAAATACAAAATTTGATAAAAGCAGATTTATTTTTCTTTCTGTGTGTAAAACATTTAAAAAGGCATGCACATTAACAAAGCAAATAGGATTCATGTATTGTGTTACGAATGTATGTAAAATGCCCAATTTACCCCTGGGTTCTATTACAGGGAATGACACGCCTGTTTTTGACCAGGATTCCTTTCTTTAAAGAAGTGATAGTTTCCTCATTTAATTGCGATCACTGTGGTTTCCAGAACTCAGAACTCCAGCCTGGTGGAAAGATTCAAGACAAAGGAGTTAAATATGTGGTGAATATTCAAAATGCTAAGGTAGGTATTTAGACTTTATAACTGTCTCTCATTTCACCATAAGATATTTGATTGACAACATTTACTACAATCATCAACAAATATTATTTGAACCTTTATATCAACATGGTCAACTGCTTTATGAATCTCATTATAATGAGATCATTGTTATACTTAATCTAAAAACAATAATTATTTAACATTTTAAGTTTAAATGAAATTTGAATTATACAGACAAGATGCTTTTTTAAATTACTTACAGAGCAAATGTTTTTGAATAGCCAGAGACCATTTATTTTATGTTGAAGGCTTCTCGCTGATTAAAACTGCAAACTTTAGGATTTATGTTTTTTTTCAATGCAATAATGATAGTTAAAATATCATGAAAATATACAATATTACATAAATAAATGCCATATTAAGAGTATTCATGAACCTTTTGCATTAGCAAAGGATGGCCATTAAACCGTAAAAAAGATCATTTATAATAGAGTCCTTGTTCAATTCTTTATAGAACCCTTGTCAACATGTATTATATACTTGATAGGACCTAAACAGACAGGTGGTACAGTCAGAATCTGCCACTGTGGCCATACCCAAGCTAGAGTTTGAAGCACCACCTAATAAGGGAGGTAAGATGATATACTAGCTTCAGCATGGTGGTTCATTTAAAAGACAGTGATTGCAATGGTCTGTAAAACCTTTAACCTGTACATATATTTTTATCTACAGTACAGCTATAATCAATTATAGTACATAAGATATCATACATAAATATAACAGCCAGTCTTCACAGGCTTATGATGCACTCTCCATAAATATTTTGCCACACAAACAGTTCATTATCCCCACACTAGTGAAGGCGTGGGGATAATGTTTTGCTGTTGGATGTACATACAATCTCTGTAACCACTGGGAGTAGAAAGATGAAGCTTGGGTTATTGATTGTATTGTGGGTGGGGACTGTGCCAAAGGTTTCGGAATTTTGATATGGCCTCTAGGGGCTGGGCTGCATAGGTATCCTAAGGGCACATTATTCCTTCGTCACACAACTCCTACCAGGTTATTTGGAATATGGAACTGAAACTTGGCTCAGTAGTTGCACTATGGATGTAGATTCTGCCGAAGGTTTCGGAATTTTGATATGGCCCCTAGGGGCTCGGCTGCATAGGTAGCCTAAGGGCACATTCTTCCTTCGTCACGCAACTCCTCCCAGGTTATTTGGAATACCAAACTGAAACTTGGCTCAGTAGTTGCACTATGGATTTAGATTCTGCTGAAGGTTGATATGGCCCCTAGAAGCTGGGCTGCATAGGTAGCCTAAGGGCACATTCCTTCGTCATGCGTAATTCTTTACATTACTATCACGCCCACTACCAGGGAAAAGTCTCATATTAATACATATACATTTGATAGTACTAGTAATTTTCATTATCATGATTATAGTCAAAGTTTATTTCTTTCAATTTTTTGCCCTATACTATCAGACACCAGAGTAGTGGGGGGATATGCAGTGTGGCTGCTTCGACTAGTTTGAAATGGATTGCAATGGTTTGTAAAAAAAATAATTAGTAGTGACATTCCAGGTGATGTTTCTGTACAGATTTATAATATAAAAAAATTGTGAGTTTGCAAGCAAATGTAAAAATGTGATGTAAGATGAGACTTTATACAGTATATCGAGTACTGATATTCAGTAATTTTTGTTTTAAGTGATGGTCCACATCCATTATAACAGTTAAAGAGTAAAGGTCTTAACATTGTGCTAAAACTTAAAGCAACGGATTTAATGATATGTATGCATATTGGAAGATCATACCCCTTGATTTCTTTCTACAATTAGTTTCAAGTTGTTTTAAGTGTATAATGTTTATAAAATTCTTAATTCGAGTCGAGATTCAAGATTGTATTCAGTCAGGAACATCAATGGATAAAGGTTCGTGCCTTTGGATTTTTTAAGCTATCGCTAGTATTGTAGGCTATGTCGCTCACACTTATTCCACATCTCATTATCTTCTACATTAATCCAAATACCAAACTGGTATACAAGGAGCAAAGATGCACCAATGGGGCATTCGAGTGTCAAATATCATGGCAAAGATAAGACAGCATTATAGAATGGAATAAGCTCTGCCCAATAGAGGTGGAACAGTCTGATGTCGGCAATTCATATTTTCTTATTAGATTACAATGTCATGTATTTTCAGCTTTGTCCACTGTAGAAGGTGTTATACAGCGAGCTATTGAAGGTCTAGAACAGGACCAACCTCTGAGAAAGGTAAACACGATATAAACAGGCATTAACTGCCATGACTTACGACATTTAAAAGTTAGAATGGACATATATTTGAAGATTATGGAATATATTGGCAGCATTTAAAAAAAAGATAAAAATAAAGGCATTGGACCAAGTGGTTCTACCAGAAAAATAAAACATATTTTGATATGAAAAGTCATTTGAATAATTGGAAAGCATGATTAAGCATTTATCCTCCTTACATGTTATGTCACAAACATGTGGCTTGATTAATATTTTTCTTTGTATAGATACAGCACCCAGATGTAGCAACTCAGATTGAGAAATTTGTTGGTAAATTAAACGAGTTGTTGACATTAAAAGAACCTTTTGACTTTGTAAGTACTTAATGGTATAATTATGTTGTGAAGTGATGATAAATGTATATGTATTTGTACAAGTAATAAATCTTTGATTATGGTATTAGTAAGGGTTGTATAATTACCAAATGGTTATTGAGAATTATTAACCATTTATAAAATTTAAGGTTACATGTACAGGGGGAGTAAAATTAATTCTTTTTTTTATGTCAGAAGTAGAAAATAAGAAACTTGCCATCTGTGTAAAAAATGATTTTTAAGAGTTTTGGCTTTTGTTTAAAGAATTTTTTTTTTTGTAATAAGAGTTATACAATAACAAATTTTGATCAAATCTATTGTAGAACTACACATTTGAATACCACTACATATGTTCTTCCCAAACTATGAATTACTGTAAACGTGGATAATTTCACCCAGGGATATTTTCGCTTATTTTGCGATTACAAAATGTCCAAGAATATATCTCCAACGGGAATAAATCATTACTTATATTAAGAGTGTAAATAATTAAAAGAAACGCAAATTCATTCCCCATGCAAAAGGTTAATTTTATGTTAAAATTTGACAGTAACATTTTGTGTCAGTTTCCATGCCATGAGAGATTCTACCTCTATTTTCAGGTTATAACAGATCCTTCAGGGAACAGCTATGTAGAAAATTTATATCCTTTTACATTATATAACAGCATCCATTTGTTAATTTTCACTTTCTATATATAAATTACAATGAAGTGCCAGACAATAATTTTGTTACATCTGACACTAATTTTGTCTATTCAAGACTCATCAGAGGCAATCTAGCCAAAAGGATGGAAATGACAAACACAATACAAGTATGAAGAGCATAGAACAATAAATCAAATAATTCCAACATGGGACTGTAGTTATGACTAAAATCAACCTACACCAGGGGTAGGAATAGCCATACAGTTTTGACAATTTAGAAATTTATACTCAACCTATAATGTGTCATTTGTTATTATTTTTTCATCTATTTTATTTTATTTGAACTTTTTTCTTGAATTAATACAAGTTACATGTAAACTACATTTATTGTCCCAATGAAGACTTTAACCAAATGGCAGGATTCAAATAACACCACCATTTCAAAGTAGTTCATGTCACCTTATAAACTTACAATATTGCTCCTTAACTTTTAACACATGTGCACCAAAAGTTGATCCTCAAATAACAATATCCCATTTTAAGAGAACGAAAGCGGACGTAGAGCTATTAGGAATGACACAGGTTAATTTGTTATTGCTAATGTTCTATTTTTCAGATTGTAGTAAAATTACATGTGTGTTTTTCTTTGTTTTCTGGGTTCTGAAAGTTAATGTTATTAAAAACTGAAAATTAAATCAAATTACAATAAGGCCACTCCAAATTGATTTCTCATTCGTCTGACATTTTTGCCCTAACAGGTAGTGAGTTTATTTTTAGTTTTTTTTTTCCAGAATCATCAATTTCATATGGAAGAGGATTAATTTTTCAATCAGGGAGCAGCAACTTGTTTTTTTATAAAAAAAAAAATAATCAAAATCTACTTCAAATCAAGCGATCACTAAGATTTTAGATCTCAATTTATTATTTGCATGTTTTGATGTTTAATGACTATAATGACTGACAAGATGTAGTCTGAACACACGATTTATGTTAATGCCATGAAAAATAAACATGAATTTAATTTCAAAAGCATGTAGTCGTAAAATGTTTGTTTTTGCAATTTTGGACACAGAAGCATAGAAATCCATGCAAGACAAGGAAGATTTTAATTTAAGATATACTTTATATTCTTGTCAAAGATTTGAAGATACAGGGATTCTGAAAATTGAGGAGTTAATTTTTAATGGCCTAAACAGACATTTCACAGCTGCAATGATGACAATTAAACTTAAACTAGTTTTAGAATTTGATAAGGTAAATTTTATCTTGTTGGTGTTTAATTAAACTTATACATGGGCAGCTATAGTTAATAGTAGAAGCAGTGACATCAATTTCAATTAAAATGTTTTTAGGAACCAGAAGAAGAGCAAAAGACTGACAAGATGTTTGATGCAAAGGAAGAGGTAGGACTAATACTGTTTCCTTAATCAACAAAATTTAATACAGGTTATTATTGTGTACTAATAAACCTGTTTATCAATATCAAAATTGCCAAAAAAAAAATAAACTCATGCAGGTGACATTTTGTGGAGAATTTAGAATAGTTTTTCCCTGCTGATAACATACATTTTGTACTTATTTTTGCAGGTATTTATTTCCTCAAATTTTTCAGTCAGCCATCTCTTCCAAAATTAGATATCCGTTAAAAGAAATGATATGAATGACATTAGTAAAAATTCGGAATAGAAAAGCATAAAGTGTTTGGATCTGGTTGTTCGCATCTCTTGCATCAACTTGAAGTCCATGTTTCAATGATTGTTGTAAAAACTTTATGTGGTAGGGCAAAAAAAAACCAAACTTTTTTTATTCTTTTTTTCTATGTATTTTTGTTATTTGTTTGATATTTACAGGTAGCAACTTTCAAGACAAACTGTCCAAACTGTAATGAACTGTGTGATACAAATATGAAGTTAGTTGGTATCCTTTTGATAATTATGATGTCAACTCACAGGGTTTTACCCCTTTTACCTAGTATTTTTAGCTTTTGAAAATTCAACGCCATTAGTATTTTTAGCTTTTGAAAATTCAACGCCATTGTGATCCTAAAATTTCAAGTTGTGATCTGCTCAACTCTTAAATTACCCATAACATTACTTTGTCATTAATACCACAAGACCTTCAATAAAAATTCAAAACTTTCATGAACTATTGCATGTCACCAAGCCTCTTGATATTAGGTATGCAGTACCAGAATAAGGGTCCCAAATGCTCAGATTCTATTTTAAGTTCTCATTGACTTCCTGTTTAATTTTAAAAATCTGGGTTTTTTTACCCCCGCAAACAAAGTTTTGGGGTTATATAGGAAACACCCTGTCAGTCTGTCTGTCCGTCCGTCTGTCATTATAAATCATAAGGGCTTCTCCTCCTAAACCGTTTGAAGGATTTTGCTGAAACTTAATATGAAGGAAGTCTATATGCAGATGTGCATGAAGAATTTTCATTGCAATTGGACATCATTCAGGGGAGATAATTGGATTTAAACTTTTTAAATACATTATTCAATGGGAGACCTCGTAAGTGCAACTACTCCCAAACTGCTTGAAGGATTTGATGAAACTTTACATGAAGAAAGTACATCATATGTAGATGCGCATGAAGAATTTTCATCGCAATCGTACATCATTCAGGGGAGATAATTGGATTTAAACTTTTTAATACATTATTCAATGGGAGACCTCGTAAGTGCAACTACTCCCAAACTGCTTGAAGGATTTGATGAAACTTTACATGAAGGAAGTACATCATATGTAGATGGGCATAAAGAATTTTCATCGCAATCGGACATCATTCAGGGGAGATAATTGGACTTAGACTTTTTAGATACATTATTCAATGGGAGACCTCGTAAGCGCAACTACTCCCAAACTGCTTGAAGGATTTGATGGAACTTTAGATGAAGAAAATACATCATCTGTAGATGTGCATGAAGAATTTGTATTGCTCTCGGTTATCATTGAGGGGAGATAACTGGACTTGAGATTTCTTTCACAGTACAGAGTCCAATATGAAGCGGGGGGTATCCTTTTGGGAGCTCACCCACAGTATTCCTTGTTTTTATTTATTTCCTTAGGAGAATCAAATTTTCTGTGTATTTAGGTATATCCTTAACACCTTCAAGATATACCTCATTTTAAAGAGGTTGTTATCATGGCAACAAACTGTGATAAATGTGGTATTCGTGACAACGAGGTCAAAGGTGGTTCAGGTATAGAGCCAAAAGGAAGAAAGATCACCCTGAATATAACAGATCCATCAGATATGAGTAGAGATGTTCTCAAGGTAATCTATTTTATTGTAACTAAATGATAGACAATAATAATCTGTAGATTGATGATACATCACTTACAAAACAATGATACATTTGAAATGGAATACTGCCAGCAGCATAAAACACAATTCAATGGTGCCTGCAATTGGCTTCTGATCAAAGTTAAGCAAATGATTCAAAAGCAATCTCAAAGCCATCTTGGACATAAAACAAATAACATGAGTTAGAAAACAACAGCAACAACAACAAAATATTTCTAATGATTCCAGACTAAAGGCACATACAAACTCATTTTTTTTGTCAACCTGCCCTCTATTACTGTTGATTCATTTATTGTAAACCAATTTATTTTCATGACTACTTTTTTCATGTTTTCTGTGTCAGAGGGGGATTAGGCAGCTATTTATTTTTGCGATTCTATGTAAAATGAATTATATTACTATGAAAATGACTTAATTCACGAAAATTTATTTTCACGCATTTCTGTTTCTTGTGAAATCCGCGAATATAAATTACTCGCTAATATTAGTTGGTTTACGGTATTTTCATGGGCTTTTAATTAAAATAATTTCCAAAAAAGTAATTTTGTTGGGTTATTACTTTCTTGACAATAAGAATATACCAGACTTAATGTGAAACAGTCACATGTCACTATTGATAAGAATACACAAGACATTAAAATACAAAGCAGACCAATAGACAGATTTGATGTTGTTTCAATTAATTGATATTGTTTATGCTACACATGCCTCTGTTCATGTGTGTCTCTCCCTTTGTAAGCATTTCTACATCTACATATGTTTCAGAGTGAGACAGCTAGCATCTCTATTCCTGAGCTAGACTTTGAAACATCTTCAGGTACACTCGGTGGGAAGTTTACAACACTTGAAGGATTATTAGTAGAGATCAAGGACCAGGTATACTTATTGATGGCTGTAAAGTCAAAATTGCAACTTCGTTATATCATCTTCTGTCAAAGCTACATACATGCAGCTGGCTTCTTTGATCTTTTGATCTCGAAATGAAACAAAAATTTATAGTTGTACACAAAATTTTTTTTTTTTAATTTTATTATCCCCTACTTTTCACTAAAAGTGGATGTGTATAGAATTCTTCTCCCAGTCTGTCTGTCTGGTTGAAATTTGTTTCTGGAGCATTAGGACTACTTGATGGACTTTGCGATCATAAGGTGAAAGGTCAGGCTGAAGGTGACAAGTTAAACAAATAATTTTAGGCTGAAATTGGTTTTAGAACCATAACTTTCAACACTTTGATAAAATTTTATGAAATGTACAAACTAAACCTTATAAAAAGGAAGAAGGATTTTTTTTTAAATTGTCACTTATATTGTAGGTTGTGTCGCAAACACTTATTCCACATCTCATAATCTTCTATTTAGATTTTGAGGTCAGAAGGTCAAAATCTCTAATTTCACCAGGCTCTTGTTATAAAGAAATGTCAATTAATTTTTTATTTGTGTCTGTGCATAAGATTTTGTATGCTTATTTATAATCTAATTTTTTAGTTAAAGGAGAACAATCCTTTTTTCCGAGGCGACAGTTCTGAAAATGATATGAAGACAAAGATTAAGATGTTCTGTCAACAGATTGATGAAGTGAGTGTTATTTTAAATAGATTGAAAAAGGTTATGTAATGGTAATATATATCTTAGTCTATTTACTGTAGATTCATTTATTTTCGTGGGTACCAATTTTCGTAATTTGATGAAAAAGGATTAGTTCATGGTTTTGAAGAATGATAAATTTCCTTTTCGTTGGGTATCAATTTTCTTGGGTAAAACCAACCCATGAAAACCACAAAAATTGATACCTCACAAATAATAATGAAACCACAGTATGAGAGGCTAAGGGTGTGTGGCTACATTTTTGTCTCGCCTGCGACGAATGTCGCAAAAGGCGAGACTTAGGTATGGTGATTCTGGCGACGGCGGCGGCGGCGTCCACAATTGGTTAAAGTTTTTTCTTAAGTCTGTTTTGTGTGAACTAGTTATGTTACACCATTGATATTTGGTATGCAGTTGTATCAGCATCAGTACAGATCAGTTTTAAAAGGATTTCACCTGTATGCTCCTGCAGTCATGTTCTACTGACTTTGAAATTTTACACTGATTTGGCCGAGGTTAACCATTTTTTTAAGTCTGTTTAACATGAAGCAGTTATGTTACACCATTGATATTTGGTATGCAGTTGCATCAGCATCAGTACAGATCAGTTTTAAAAGGATTTCACCTGTATGCTCCTGCAGTCATGGTCTACTGACTTACACTGATTTGGCAGAGGTTTACCTTTTTAGCTCACCTGACCCGAAGGGTCATGTGAGCTATTGTCATCACTTGGCGTCCGTCGTCTGTAAACTTTTTAAAACGTTAACTCCTCTGACACCATAAGTCCAATTGCAACCAAACTTGGTATGGTTGTTCATTAGCATTCGGTGCTTAGAACCGATTTGGGGATTTTTGATTCGTCATAAAACATGGCCGCCGTGGCTAAAAATAGAACATAGGGGAAAAATGCAGTTTTTTTGCAAATAACTCAAAAATGGCTACTGATATCAAAATTCTGGCATTGTGCAAAAGTGATCAGCTCATCAAGATCTACCTACCCTGAAATTTTGAAGAAAATCCAACAACCCATATAGGAGTTATTGCCCTTTTTGTGGATTTTTTGCAAATTTTGCACCTGTTTAGCTCAATATCTTGAAAACTATACAAGATATTTGAGAAATTGTATTTTGTTAAGCACATCAAGATCTACAAAATATATAATAGGGTCAACCTTGTAGGACCTTTCCTTTTAGGAGTTATTGCCCTTAGAACGTCAAAATTGAGCATTTTATCAGCATTTCCTCATTACATTGAAAACGTTAACTCCTCTAAGACTTTAAGTCCTATTGGAACCAAACTTGGTATAGTTGTTTATTAGTATTTGATGTATAGAACTGATGTGGGGATTTTTATTGGTTGTAAAACATGGCTGCTGTGGCTAAAAATAGAACATAGGGTTAAATGGCAGTATTTTGCAAATAACTCAAAAACGGTGACAGATTTTAAAATTTTGATTGGGAACAAAAGTGATCAGCACCTCAAGATCTACCAGCTCTGAAATTTTGAAGAAAATCCAAGTACCCATGTAGGAGTTATTGCCCTTTTTGTGGATTTTTTGCAAATTTTGCACCTGTTTAGCTCAATATCTTGAAAACTGTACTAGATATTTGAGAAATTTAAATTGCATATTGTTAAGCAATAGGGTCAACCTTGTAGGATCTTTCCTTTTAGGAGTTATTGCCCTTAGAACGTCAAAATTGAGCATTTTAACAGCATTTCCTCATTACATTGAAAATGTTAACTCCTATGACACTTTTAGTCCAATTGAAACCAAACTTGGTATAGTTGTTTATTAGGACTAGGTGTATAGAACTGATGTGGGGATTTTTGATTGGTTGTAAAACATGGCGGCTGTGGCTAAAAATAGAACATAGGGGTAAACTGCATTTTTTTGCTAATAACTCAAAAAGGGTGACAGATTTTTAGGTTTTGATTGAGAACAAAAGTGATCAGCACCTTAAGATCCACCATATTGTCAGATGACCCCCTTGTTAATCTTATGACTCTTTCAACGTCAAATAGATTTTGCCTAATAACCTTTACTCTAGGCACTTATATCAGGTGAGCGATTCAGGCTCCTGGGAGCCTCTTGTTTCTTAAGTCTGTTTAACATGAAGCAGTTATGTTACACCATTATTATTTAGTATGCAGTTGCATCAGCATCAGTATAGATCAGTTTTAAAAGGATTTCACCTGTATGCTCCTGCAGTCATGGTCTACTGACTTTTAAATTTTACACTGATTTGGTCGAGGTTAACCTTTTTTCTTGAGTCTGTTTAACATGAAGCAGTTATGGTTCACCATTGATATTGGTATGCACTTGCATTAGCATTAGTACAGATCAATTTCAAAAGCATTTCATCTGTATGCTTCTGCAGTCACGGTCTACTGACTTTGAATTTTTACACCGATTTGGCCGAGGTTAACCTTTTTTCTTACGTCTGTTTAACATCAAGAAGTTATGGTACATCATTGATATTGGGTATGCACTTGCATTAGCATCAGTACAGATCAATTTCAAAAGTATTTTATCTGTATGATCCTGCAGTCACAGTCTACTGACTTTGAGATTTTACACTTTTTTACTTTTTACTTATGTCATGAGTGTTTTATATAAAGCAATTATGGTTCACCATTTATATTTGGTATGCAGCTGCTTAAGCATCAGTTAAGATCAGTTTAAGGAGGATTTTTACTTCATTTTATACTGTGTCCAGTTGCGACAGGCGAGACATGTCTCTGTGTTAACAGTTTATTAATGTTATGACAGTTTATGTCCAGGTGATATTTTTACAGTGGGGCACTGCAGTGATTGCTTTTCTTAATTCTGTTCTAGAATTATTGCTAGTAATTATACCTCTAAATATTCTATAAAAGGATATGGAGTAAATGAACATGAAACAAAAAACATATGTAAACCCCAACTGCAGTTGACTTTTATGAGTTGTATGGCCATTTTGGAATTTTATTCCTCATTTATAGCAGCACTTAAACCCAAACATAGGAAATCCTCAATTCCAAAAGTGTTGAAAAATGCATAACACCAAATGAAATTTTAAAAATCAGTTATATCAAATAATCTAAGATAAACAACAACCTAAGGTTTTAGAATTTACATACATTAAGATAAAAGTAATAGACAAAGTGTACACATGAGATATAATCTCATGCACAAGTACACCATATCTAAGTTGAAGAAGAGGGGGTATACAGACAGTATACATTGTTTGTAGTTCCATAGTTCTGTGGTTCCGCTGTTCTGTCACAGTTTTTCTATAACACAGAGGTATCACTGTGAACATTGGCTTACAGATTTCTTGTTATATGTGGAATAAGTATAAATGACAGAACATCCATGAATCTACAGCAGTTTAAAAATCTGCATTGCAAACCATCACTGGCCTTAAACATGTTAAAACAAGTCAGTGCCCAATTCTTGCATTTGGCCTAACATAAAACTTGTTCAAAACTAATGTCATATTAAAAAATATCAGTTTTTGACATAAAACAATGTTAACAACAAGTGCAGCCACTAAAAGTATGTCTCGCCTGCCGGCAACATCTCTAAAATCAACTATCTAAGCTTTCATATCTTGATATCAACACAAAAAGTGTCTGTATACCCAATATTAGATGCCTAGCTATTATACTTTTCAAGTAATTCATTGTCCACATAATTGTTACAAAAAGTTTTCTGCCTGAAAAAAAAGACCTAAGTTCACAGAGTCACTGGAGCAAAAAAATTAGGCCATGGTCACATGGCAGGGTGACATTTGTGTAGACCATAACCTCAACTGTCTGTATATCTAATATCAGATGCCTAGCTATTATACTTTTCAAGCAATTCTTCGTCCACAAAAGTCTTACAAAAAAGTTTACGGCCTGAAAAAAGACTAAGTTCACAGAGTCACTAGAGCATGAAAATGGGGTCAGGGTCATACGGCATGGTAACAGTTGTGTAGACCATAATCTAAACTGTCTGTATACTTAATATCAGATGCCTAGCTATTATACTTTTCCAGCAAATCATTGTCCACTAAAGTCTTACAAAATATTTTTGGCCTGAAAAAAGGCCTAAGTTTACAGAGTCACTAGAGTGTGAAAATGGGGTCAGGGTCAAACAACATGGTGACAGTTGCATAGACCATAACCTAAACTGTCTGTATACTTTATATCAGATGCCTAGCTATTATAATTTTCCAGCAAATCATTGTCTACAAAAGTCTTACAAAAATATTTCTGGCCTGAAAAAAAACCTAAGTTCACAGAGTCACTGGAGCGTGAAAATGGGGTCAGGGTCACACGACATGGTGACAGTTTTGTAGACCATAACCTGAACTGTCTGTATACCAAATATCAGATGCCTAGCTTTTATACTTTTCCAGCAATTCATCGTCAATAAAAGTCTTACAAAAAAGTTTACGGCTTGAAAAAAGACCGAACTTCACATAGTCACTGGAGCATGAAAATGGGGTCAGGGTCACCAACATGGTGACAGTTGCATAGACCATAACCTGAACTGTCTGTAAACCAAATATCAGATGCCTAGCTATTATACTTTTTAAGCAATTCATTGTCCACAAAAGTCTTACAAAAAAGTTAACACCGCCGCCGTCGCCACCAGAAAGTAATACCTATGTCTCGCCTTTCGCTACTATTCGTCGCAGGTGAGACAAAAATAATAAACATTGAGAAAGATTCCTCAGATTAGTAATTAACATAATTAAGTCATGTATCATGTTTATTTGTTATTTTTGGTCTGGTTTGACTTACTATTAAAGGTAAAGATTGAACTTTTACTTGGTTATGCCCCCTGTTCTCCCAACACCCTCCTCCCCACTAGTTCCAGTTTTGCTGATCATGATTTTTTTTGGTTCTTTTACAGATTATTGAAGGTAAAAAATTGAACGTCCACTTAGTTTTGGATGACGCTGCAGGAAACAGCTATTTACAGGTATATCCACATTAACATGTGATAGATAACGGTTTTATTGTATAGCAGGTAATTTTAGGGCGTGCAAATTTCACGATTTCATATACCAAATGACTTTTTTAAAACTTTAAATTTATCTCTTACACACGGAGTATACATTTGCAAATGAAAGTTAGATAATAGGCATGGTAATACAATGTCACTTTGTAAACTGAAAATATGAGCTACATATCTTGTAACTCCTACAAATCCACTTGATGGTTTTTGATGAAACTTTACATGTTGGAAAATATTGTATGGTGATGTGGGTTAAATTATTTCATCACTCTTGGATATTACATGTATTCAGAAGAGATAATTGGACTGATGTTTTTTTTTTGGTAATAAAAAATCCAGTATGAAGCAGGCCCACTGACAGTTTATACAATACTAGAGCATACTAATGCCCCATATATGATACATATAGAATATTATGTACTTTCCTTTTAGATACTATCTATATCTAGGTGAGTATCAGACGAGTCCGGTAGGACGAGTCTGATACGAGACTAGATGTAGATAGTATCAAAAAGGAAAGTATATAATATTCTTTTTATCGGTAATGACGTCACAGTTATCAAGTGCTCCCACCTGATATTTTCTTGTATCACGGACTATCCATGATACCAAAAAATATCAGGCAGATGAGATCAAAGGAAAAAGCCGCTTTTTACCGATAAATGTAATTTATTGATAGTTTGTAACAATTGAAAACATTATACTGACTCAGGACAAATATGTGTGAATGGAATCGGTCTGAACCATTATAATGTAGATTTACATAACAACCCTTTAACAACATTATCATTTTATTTTGATTTTGATAAATACATAATTTGTTTAGAATGTGTATGCACCAGACGATGACCCAGAAATGACCATTGAGGAGTATGAAAGAACATTTGAACAGAATGAAGAACTAGGACTCAATGATATGAAGACAGAAAATTATGAGGAAAACTCATGACAAAATGATGACTGAACTCTGGGGGGTGGGGTGTTGTTTTATGTTTTATCATTGTTGATGTTAATGACGATTAGAAATAAAATTAATGAGGATAACTAGTGGCCCAGAGATAAATTTTCTTTCTATTACATGAATATAATATTTCTGATCATTTCTACTTTAAGCGGCACAGTATATTGTGATAATCTATTTTGTTTAGATTTCAAAACCTGATTCAAGTTCAACTAACCTTTTAACAAAGATGACAAATGACATTTTCATTTGCAGCGACCTAAATATAAAAAAAAAATATTGCAATGTTAAATATACTTACATTAAGAGATAAAAATTGTTTTAATTATTTTAATGTATGAACTATAATTCTCCTTTTTTATTTCTCAACTTAAATATCTATGTCTTTGAGACTAAAGCACTATATTTTTAGTACTATGACAAAAACATCATTTGTCATTTTAAATAAACCATTTATCTTTGTTTCTTTTCATTCTGTATTGATGGTAGATAATGAGATGTGATGTAAGTGTATGATCAACACCTACAAATTTAAACGGCAATTTCAACAAGGGGTTGCACTAAGTCGTGCTAAGCATACCCCCACTCGACCATTCTGAAAACAGAAAGTAGATGACCGACTGACCTGGAAAGGGGAGGCACAATACAACTCATCATGCTAAAGCTATATCCCAAATTTGAAATCAATCCCTTTTGTAGAAACCGAGAAATCTGTTACGAAAAAATGTCTATTTTTGACCCATTAAAAGTCTAAGATGGCACAGAAAACAGGAAGTACATGATGGACTGACCTGGAAAGGGGAGGCACAGTATAACTCATCATGCTGAAGCTGTGTACCAAATTTGAAACCAATTCATCCAGTAGAAGCTGAGAAATCTGTTACAAAAAATTTCACGTTACAAATTTTTTACCCTTAAAAGTCTAAGTCGGCTTGGAAAACAGGAAGTAGATGATAGATTGACCTGGAAAGGGGAGGCACAGTATAACTCATCATGCTGAAGCTGTGTACCAAATTTGAAACCAATCCATCCAGTAGAAGCCAAGAAATCTGTTACGAAAAAATTCACATTTCAAAATTTTTTACCAAAAAAAAGTCTAAAACGGCTTGGAAACAGGAAGTGGATGATCGACTGACCTGGAAAGGGGAGGCACAGTATAACTCATCATGCTGAAGCTGTGTACCAAATTTGAAACCAATCCATCCAGTAGAAGCCAAGAAATCTGTTACGAAAAGATTCACATTTCAAATTTTTGGCCGGATTTCATGGAGTGAAAAATCCGGGTTATAAAATGGTGAATGTCGCGCGGGTGGGCGGCGGGCGGGCGGGCGGGGAAGAAATTTTCGTAACAGTTTTCTCAACAACTACTAATCACAGCCACTTGATATTTGGTATACAGCATCAGGGTGGGGTCCCATAACGTGGGATGCGATTTCATGTCTATCGCTCACCTACTTCCTGTTTACGGACTTAGTTAATTATTGACAATAATGTCCAATAGTAGAAAATTTTAGTAACAGTTTTTTTAGCAACTACTTATCACAGCCTCTTGATATTTGGTATGCAGTATCAGGGTGAGTTCCCATAACGTGGGATGCGATTTCAGGTCTGTCCCTCATCTACTTCCTGTTTACCGACTTAGTTAATTATTGACAATAATGTCCAATAGTAGAAAATTTTAGTAACAGTTTTCTTAGCAACTACTTATCACAGCCTCTTGATATTTGGTATGCAGCATCAACATGGGCTCCCATAACGTGGGATGTGATTTCAGGTCTGTCGCTCACCTACTTCTTGTTAAACAAAATCCGGCCATTTCTGTCTTTGACCCAATTTTTACCCTATAAAAGTCTAAATCGGCTCGGAAAACAGGAAGTAGATAATGGACTGACCTGGAAAGGGGAGGCAAGGTGTAACTCATCATGCTGAAGCTGTGTACCAAATTTAAAACCAATCCATCCAGTAGAAGCAGAGAAATTGAACCGGACAGCCAGACGGACGGTTAGACAGACAGACGGACAAGGTGATTGCAATATAGCCCCCTCTCTTATGAGTGGAGGTATAAAAATAATCTGCAATGGAAAACAAATTAAATTGGTATGTGGGACTTCCAAATAGGATCAATTTAAGTGTGTGTGTGTTGGTGTTTAACGCCCTTTATCGACGCACCTGGGTCATGTAGTAGGATCAATTTAACATGCTCCTTCTGACAGTATAGACTAGCTATTAATGTTTTAATTCACTCTCAAGTCATGTAAAGCTAGTTTTTGTGTGTGTTTTTTTTTTTAGAAAACTTTACACTCATTGTTCCAACAATAAAAAAACCCAAACCCCATCTTCTTTTTTATTTTACAAGCCAAGTAACTAGTCATCTTTATGTGAAATGTTATATGATCTTGATAATGGTTTTATATCATATGGCTTATAATTTTGATTTAAGGACAGCAACACTTGTCACAATAAAGGCTGCTGTATGTTTTTCATTGCCACCAGTTTATGTACATTTATTCCACATCTGATAATATTCTATTATAGCTTATTTCATTATAAACATTTGAGGTTTAGTATTTAACAGATCAAAACAATCTTAGTTGTCATGTCATTGCATTTGTCAAACTCTTTCAAAAATTGCAAATAACTAGTTGCAGCATAAAAAAATCTAACCCACATGTGATGTTCTTGGTAAAAGGTTTTTAAAAGCCCCAATCAGAAAAAAAGACATGTAAAAAGTAGCAAAACCAATAGCACCATGCCACCAAACAAGAGATTGTCTCCTTCAGACAGATGTGTAAAACTCAGATTCTGTGACCTTGACTTTGAGGTTTCATGGACTTCTTTGTAACTGTTGTACAAATTTGCTTTGAAAAACAAATTGGTAGCCTAAAATTTCTGTTTAAAAATAGAAAATAATGAGATGACGTGGAATAAGTGTACGCGACACAGCTCACAATCAAGGGCCAATTTAGAAAAACCACAATGGACAACTGCCAGCAGCCTTCAACGAGGCCAGTAGGTCACAAGACCTAGTTTTTCCCTTAGCTATATATATATTTGGATTTCATTTGGCTTAATTCATTTTGAACATCTTTTGAACTGTGGATTTCCTTTGTTTGGGTGATAGTGCTGCTGATGAGGAATAATTTTCTAAAATGGCCATACAGCTCATAAAAATTAATTGCAGTTGGAGTTAACATATGTGTTGTGGTCTCATGTTCATTTACTCCATATCCTTTTTAGCTCACCTGGACCGAAGGTCCATGTGAGCTATTGCCATCACTTGGCGTCCGTCGTCGTCCGTCGACGTCGTCGTCCGTCGTCGTCGTCGTTAACTTTTCTTTGAAAATCTTCTCCTCTGAAACGACTGCAGGGATTGCTTTGAAACTTTGCACACTTAATCTATGGGATGTCCTCTACCAAGATTGCACAAATGGTGACCGCCCTCTAAACAACATGGCCGCCGTTACTAAAAATAGACCAGGGGGGTCAGACTACTGTTTTTGGCTTGTAAATCAAAAAGTATAAGAGATAGAAGAAATCTGATGCCACGCTACTGCTTCAGCATCAAAAGCTCTACAAAAGTCTTCATTGAGTCGAAGTTGTCAGATGAACCCTTATAGGAGTTACGGCCCCTTAAAGGTGAAAAATAGCATTTTTTCATGTTTTTGGCTTATAAAATGAAAACTATGACAGATAGAGAAAAGTTGTTGCTTGCTTAAATGTTCAGCTCATGTAGCCCTACAAAAGTCTCCATAGGGTCGAAGTTGTCAGATGACCCCTTAAAGGGGTTACAGCCCCTAAAATAACGTTTTTTTTATATTTTTGGCCTATGGAATGAAAACTATAGCAGATAGTGAGAAGCTGTTGCTTGCTTAAATGATCAGCTTATTTAGTTCTACAAAAGTCTCCATAGGGTCGAAGTTGTCAGATGTCCCCTTATAGGGGTTTCGGCCCCTAAAATGATGTTTTTTCATGTTTTTGGCCTATAGAATGAAAACTATAGCAGATAGAGAAAAGCTGTTGCTTGCTTAAATGTTGAGTTCATTTAGCTCTACAAAAGTTACATAGGGTGATAGTTGTCAGATTACCCCTTATAGGAGTTACACCCTTAAAATAACATTTTTTCATGTTTTTGGCCTTTAAAATGAAAACTATTACAGATAGAGGAAAGCATTTTCTTGCTTACACATTCAGCTCATTTAGCTCTAGAAAAGTTTTTATAGGGTCGACATCAAGACCAGGTGAGCGATTCAGGCTCCTGGGAGCCTCTTGTTTAAATTACTTGGTCTTTGGTCAACTGACCCAAAAATCAATACATGTCTTCCTTACCCTCTGCTTTTATGTATATAAATGACATCACACTAAATCAATATGATCTTGATTCCAAGTCAATAAGTGTTCTTGTAACCTCAATGTGCATAAGTTGATTCAAATCTATCAAGGTCTCCACAAATTTTTCTGACTCCAAAGTTCATAGGCTTTAAATGTACGCAAGTTTCATAAAAGTATACAATGTATTAATAATTTTTAGCGTAAATGAAAATTTTACATGTCTTCAAAACCTAAGTACTCCTTCAAAACAGCAATCCATACACAAAATGCACGGTAACCAATTGAAAATATAGCCCCCTCATTCATTCATTCAGTTAATGAATAGTAGAGTAATGAACAGATACACAATCAAGGGGCAATTTAGAAAAACCATGATGATTTTCAGCAGAAGTACAGAGGGCCATATATCCATCAAAATGGTAAGCATTAATCTCCCTGGGCATATGATGTACTTGCTACATACTAAGTTTCATTAAATAATGTTGAGGACTTAAACAGAATAACTTTGTGATGGACATACAGACATATGTCTCCTCACCTCAAAGTTTGGGAAGACAGAATTTACCAGACATCACAACAGATATATTTACAATTATTCAAAAAGAGAAAAGAAATGAATATAATTTATGAGAATTTATGTTTATCATTGTTATCAAAATAAACATTGAACTGCTTCCATTTCCATCCCGACCTTTGACCTGTGCGCCTAGGATGACCTTCAGGGAACTGTAACTCAGTTAATAAACCTACAAAAATAATAATAGATATAATTTTATTGTAATGTAAGCCAAGGAAAACCACTTTAATAAGATAACTTGGGTAAGAAGAGAGTAAAATAATATTGAATTAAAATGATCACTTTTTATCAGTAAAACATTATAAGAACTAAATACTGTACAAACAGAAATATTTATGGGGATTTAATTTTGTTTATTTCATTGGCAAGAAATATACGAAATTAAATTCCCAAGAATTTAAAATATTTAGCTGAAGAAAGGATTAAAAATCAACCATAATTGGCCCCCACCCTTTTAGTTGTTTGCGCTCTTTACCACAAAATGTTATCCCCATGAAAGTAAACGATAATAGGGTATATGTATGTTTTCATTTTCAGGTAATATAATTTTATTTCTTATCCATAATTGTTACTCTTGATATGATAGAATAAGATTAACATTTCACATGTTTTTATTTTCTTATTTTGTGTACCGATAATTGCTGCTAATAAAGCCTAGATTGAATCACTGCAATTAAAAACACTCATATGGTTACTTGAAAGGTATCATAGCATACCAGCTCTGAAGGCCTGTTTAGTTAATTTTTTTAAGGTCCTATGTTGATCATCACAGAGACCAGTTATTCCTTTGGGGAGTACGTTTCCTTCTGGTGTTAAAAACTGCCGTAAAATCAACACATCCTAAAAGAATTAATGAAGAGGTTGCATTACTTCACATGAGTTTTAGATTATATTATATATGTACTGTAGTAAGGTTATAATAATGAGATGTGTGATGAGTGTTTGCTGAGAAAACCTAACCAAAAAATCTAATATTAACAGTTAATCGAGTTGGCAAACAGGAAGTAGATGATCAACCAACCTGAAATTAAATTCCAGTGTGGGACCCCATAATAAATATTAATGCTGCATAACAAATTCCTGAGATTTTCCTTGCCTGCTTGTTTAACCAACGAAAAAAAGGGAAGCCCAAAACATCATGAACAAGACATGAAAATGATAAAAGGTATAGTACAGCCATGCCACTAAAAGATTAGTATATCCCTAAATATCTGCAGTGGGATCGTATTTTTATGGCTTATTAAAATATTATTACATTTTTTTCATTTGTTGTATGTTACACATGTTACATGTACTTATTCTTTAATTTTGCTTGAAGCCTAAATTCTTTTCCATTGCTTAACACTTTTACCTTAATTTAAAACCATTTTTATAAGAGTGAAAGTTAGCATATTAGTCAGCTAGTTTATGCCAGCTTAAAGCCATGTATATTTAGACGAGACAAACTCCTGTTTGTTTTATACAGATTGACTATTGAGACATGTTTAACAAATGTGTTATAGCTTACAGTGTAATCCACTTTAAATCCCAGCCGACACAGAGGGCAAGCTCCTTTATTTCCTGAGACTGTCAGCTGTTTCCTAGGATCTGTGGCAGTTTTAAGTCCTTGGATCTACAAAGAAAATGCAGTATTTTCATGATTACAGATATTGAATAAAAGAAGACAGCTATAGTTATACCAAAATAAATTAATTTAGATCAAAACCAATCTGCATGCTTAAAACATGCTATGGATAACCATAGGAACATGAAATAATACATTCAGATGATCTGCTAACAATTTGAAAACTTGTGTTAGTTTTCAATGGATGAGGTTTTTGAACAGGTGGGGTTCAAAATGGGGATTTTAATTTATAAATTGTTTTTAATTTTTTTTTCCAATCATTTGATGTTTGAATTGAGAAAACATGTAATTGAAATTAATTTATAAGTAATGACAACAATACTTTTTCTGTCTATTTGAAATAAAATTCTAAAATGTGGCAGTGCCACATTTTAAAATAGACAGAAAAAAAATTGTGGTCATTCCTTCAATGTTAGAATAAAGTTTTATACACATTTAAGATGACTTCAACAAAAATGTTTTACTGACCTGACTGTACATTCACTTACTTGACTAAACCTGTGTTTTTAAATTTTATTATAATGAAATAATCAACATATGCAAGCAGCAAGATATTCATTTTAATCTAACATGTCTGAAGATACCTAAAAGTTGATAATAAACATGATAAATTTCACTTTATTTATTAAAAAGTGTAAAAGTTTCGACTTGAGTTCACGTTGCTGAATGCGGTTTTGTTGTTATGTATGTGTGTGTTTTATGTTATGTGGTTTGTTTTGTTGTGATGATTTTTTGTCTGCCAGTTTTGTCCTTGTCTTTACGGTTTTATGATACTGATTACCCCTTTGGTATACCTTTGCTTCTTAGTTCTTCACAGCAAAATACATGTATGTAGCAAGTTTATACCGGTATGTTTGAAGTGATAAAATGAACTCAGAATACATCATTTGACATGTAACTATTGTGTTACTGTGTAATGTAAATATACATTTACTACACAAGAAAATGATTAATCAATTATTATGATAATAAAGAATTAGAAACTTACTATTGTTTTATTTCCTTCTGTAATTTCTTGAACTGTAAAAAATTAAATAAATAAAATGTGAATCTACAAAACAGTTCAAAATGTCGGGTTAAATGTATATGCATGATATATAATAATTTGAACAGACTTAAAATGATAAAGGTTTTAAACATCCTAGGCACTATTACTAATATCAAAACAACTGTTACGTGTAAATATGCATGTTGAGAATAAATTGAGCATAAATACTCATACCAGTAATTTGGAAATTGAGAGATTAAGGTACAAGTACAGTTCTATTCCTAAATCATTAATGGAGGAAAAACTTTGCTAGCAATCTTATCTGCTATATAAAGAGGATGAGCTCCATTTTTTAAACTATTGTTATATAATTATTATACCATTAATATTAATTGGTAGAAATGATTTTTAAAGAATATAAATGGCTTAACTTCTTAAAACTTATATTTATATGGCTTTTAATACAGATTTAGGTTATCTAAAGCTTATTCCAACATGCTTCAGCAAGTTCAGTATGAAAATAATATTCCTTAGAAATGAATTGCTTCTTTTATCCAATAAACTGATTACATTGTAATTGTTTGATCAATTAATAAAAAAAGACTGGCCATGCTGGCTACAATTACTCGTTTTAGTAACAATAATGATTACTCATTGATACATGGATGACTAAAATGGAAATGTTTTTTTTAAACGGCACCTCCCACTCGCAAACTGAAGTTGTACAATTTGTATGTAAAAACATAACTTTGATAAGATGTGTACATGAAAATGAATACAAAGAATATATTGTTTAATAAAAAGGTTCGCAGAGCGCAGCAAGATACGACCGCAACATGTTGAACACTGTAGGTTTTAGGCCCAATATGGATAGTCTATTGCTCTGGACACATGCAGCCCATGGTGGACTGACAAAGGTTTTTGACACATGCTTCTCTGATGGACTTTCAACCCAGGGGGTAAAAATATAAATTATCAATTTTGTATTTTACTCTTGAAAAGAATAATGTTGGGGAAAAAAAATTAAAAATCCAACAAGAATTCTTTTTAAATTATGACTAGGGCCCTTAGGTAATGAGCGAAAAAAAGATAGGGGTCGCAAAAATTTATTCTAAAATTTAGAATCGCTACTTAGCAACGATGAACTTGTAAAAAATTTTTTTTAATTGGACCAGAAATAAAAAAATTTTGGCCCCTTTTGGTCCCCAATAACCTAACAGTAAAAAAAGTGGACACAAAAATATATCTGCTTCTTGACAAGAATAAACTTGCAAAAAATTGTCAAAATCGGACAAGAATTTAAAAAGTTTCAATTTCGGCCCCTTTTGGCCCATTATTACATAACAGGTGAATAAGGGGTTGGGTAGCAAAAATAAATTCTCAAATTTGGATTCGCTACTTGACAAAAATAAACTTTCAAAAAAAAAAAAATCAAAAACAAACCAGAAATAAAAAAGTTTTGATGACGGCCTCTTATGGCCCCTAATTACAAAACAAGTGAAAAAGGGGATGGTTGCAAAAATTAATTCTCAAATTTGGATTCGCTACCTGACAAGAATAAACTTGCAATAAAATTTTCAAAATCGAACCACAAATAAAAAATTTCGATTTTGGCCCCATTTGACCCCTAATTACGTAATAGGGGGAATAAGGGGGGTGGCAAAAATTGATTCTTTATTTTGAATCCGGTATTTGACAAGAACACACATACAAAAAAAAATTGCAAAATCATACCACTAATAAAAAGTTATTATTTTGGCCCCTAATTACACAACGGGGAAAATGGGGACGCAAAAATTCATCAGATTCACTCTTTTATTGTAAGAAACATTCTTAACAAATTTCACAGCAATAGGCCAACTAGGACCAAAGTTATGGTGGCAACAAATAAAATATTTGAATTTTTTTTACCCTTTTGGGCCCCTAATTTTGAAACAAAAATAGGGGGGACCCCCAAAATCAATCCCATTCATCCTTGTATGGTAAGAAATATTATGGTCAAATTTCATAGCAATCGGATACCTAAAACTTAAGTTATTGCGGAAACAAACAAAAAAGTAGTATTTTTGGCCCCTAATTTCTAAACCAAAAATGGGGGGACCCCCAAAATCAATCCCATTCATCCTTTTATGGTAAGGAACATCAATGTAAAGTTTCATAGCAATCGGATAACTGGAACTAAAGTTATTGTGGAAACACTAAAAAGTTATAACAGACACTGACGACGACGACGAAGACGACAGCATCATACCATAATACGACCGCAATTTTTTTGCAGTCATATAAAAATGAATTTGAACAGTTTATGATGTATTACATGTAATGTGCATTTCAATTGTTAGAGAGCAAGTGACTTGTAGTGGTTAACACTTTGGGTGTTAAGGTGTTTTTCCGAACTTTCGGCGTCTTTTTAACATTTCAGTTATCTTTGAAAATGTGAGACGTCATTAAACGCTCCGTAACCCACAAGAAAAGCTAGTTAGTTTTTATTTTCGAACCAAAAAAAAAATCAAATTAATTGAATCTTCGGGAGGTTAACAGGTTTTACCTGCCTCATATTAAATTTCAAGTTATGAGAGTGTCAAAAATGGAAAAATAATTATTGTGTATTTTCGATAAACATACTTTCTCTTTTATTGTTCACTGTACTTGTCTTAAAATTTCTATGTACAGAAAACGCAAAAAGTCTTTGGATAGGCCTGGATACGCTGTAAATTTGATGAAAAATGTTCATTTTGTTCTAAAAAAATTGGGGTCAATTTTAGTGAGGGGAATGAAACGACTTTAATTGCAATCGACCCGAACTCGTCATAAAAAATAATGACTTCCGAGTTCTCTCGTATTATTTAAAAAAATCGAGAAAAAAACGAGGTCAAATATATTTTCTGCGATAAATCGTTTTTCCAATGACATTATAATCATTGTTTAAATGTATATTAAAAGTTTTAGTATACCCGGGACAATCCTTAGGGCACTAGTACTTTCCTCAATGTGGTCTCCTCGTCCCACTCCCCAGACGAAATTATCCTCTTTAAAAAGGAGAGGTCAAAAATTATTCTCAGTCATATAGTCTCATTTTCACCAGTAATTGAAGCTTTCTTGCATTCTTTCACATTCATTACAATATATATGTAAGTTTTCCACATGATACAAATAATTTGATTGGCACAAACTCAACTACAATAGATGGTTAAACATGTTATAACAAGGAATAAAGGTAATAACAAAACTACCGAACTTGAATGATCAATCTCATAGTCCAGAGAAAATGACAAAAACGAATCAGTCATACCGGAGAACTGGTGCATCGCAATGGTCCTGACTTGGTACAGGCAATTCAAACGAAATGGTGGGTTAAACCAGGTTTTATGGCGCCAAACCTCCCTCTTCCATTGCGATCTTAGGATCCGGTAATGACCATATAACACAACATAGTTGTGAGACACAATAGGGATATTGAGGTGATCATCTCAGTACAGCACACCAGTCAAACACTAATTAAAATAACCTAGACCACAAGCTGGTTAATAAGAGTGGTAAACTTTTATTAAATTTATGCAAAGAATCTAGTCTCCGGATCTTAAATGGTCGCACTATGGGGGACCTGTTAGGCAAATACACATGCATAACCTACAATGGTTGTAGTGTTGTCGATTATATGTTGGTATCTCCTGACTTACTAAATGTAGTTGGGTATTTTGAAGTTCATGATTTTACCGTCTATTCTAATCACTGTATAATTAGCAGTTCATTAGTTCTGGGATTTACCCCTCGAAACAATTCTTCATATCAATTAGATCCCCTACCCAGTAAATATATATGGGATCCAGAGGCAATTAATCTCTACATTCAAAAAAGCAATAGTATTGAAAGTAAAAATAAATTTGATAACTTTTTACAGTCCAATTTTACTAATTCAGATGAAGCAGTCGATGCACTGAATGCAATTTTACAAGAGAATGCTTCTCAATGTGCAAAGTTTCTAAAGAAAATCCCTTCATCTAGAAGAAAGGGAAAGGCTAAGTCAAAGCGTAAACCCTGGTATAGTGAATCCTGTCAAGATCTATACAACACGGTTAAAAATTATGAAAAACTAGTAAATAAATTTCCAGAAAATACTGAATATAGACATAAATTTTATTCTTTCAGGTCTAAATATAGACGACAATGTAAATATGATGAACGAAAATATAAAGAAAAAATCTGTTCTGATTTATATAATTTAAGTGAGAAAGAACCCAAAGCATTTTGGGATACCCTAAATAAATTAGATAAACAAAAATATGGAGACAAACAATCAGATGATGATTTACCTAAAGAAGAATTCATAAAATTTTATGAAAAACTCAACATCTGTGAGAAAGAATATAACATAAAACAGGAAGATATTATAAAAGAATTTAAAATCTTAAAGGAAAATATTAATAAACCAGAACTTACTGACAGTATTGATAATGAGATTAATTGTAATGAGATATTAGAAGCCATTAAATCTTTAAAAAATGGCAAGTCTACTTCTGCAGATTTAATTGCAAATGAAATGCTAAAAAATGCCATACCAATTTTGTTAAGACCTCTTCAAAAACTATTTAATCTAATATTTAAAACTGGAACTTTCCCCAAAATTTGGAATGAAAGTTTTTTAGTCCTATTGCATAAAAAAGGAGATAAAAACGATCCAGAAAACTACAGAGGCATCTCTATTAGTTCGAATATGGGAAAACTTTTTAATAAAATCATTTGCAAACGCCTGCTTAAACACTTAAATGAAAATAATCTTATAAGTAAAAATCAAATAGGTTTCAAGGAGAAAAGCCGCACAGCTGACCATATATTTACACTTAAAACTATAACAAATAAATATAAACAGAATGGTAAGAAAGTTTTCACTGCCTTTATAGATTTAAAAAAGGCTTTTGACACAGTCTGGAGAGTTGGACTTTTCTATAAACTTCTAAAAAATAAAGTTCCAAAAAGGATATTTAATATAATTGATTCTATGTATTCTAATACCTCATGTAGAATTAAATTTTCAAATGGACTGAGCAAATATTTTTCTTCTGAAAGAGGTGTTAAACAGGGAGACGTACTAAGCCCTCTGCTTTTTAATTACTTTATCAATGATATAGTCAAAGTATTAGACCAACAAAACACTGACCCAATTTCTATTGGCTGCTCTAACATTAATATACTTTTATATGCTGATGATATTGTTTTATTATCTGAAAGCAAAGAAGGGCTACAAAAATTACTTAATATTTTATACGAATTTTGTTCAACCTGGAAACTACAGGTAAATATCAATAAATCAAAAATAATGGTTTTCAACTCAAATGGTAAGACATATCAAAATCAATTTACTTATAATAATATCAACCTTGAAACAGTAACACACTATTGTTACTTAGGCATGATACTAAAATACAATGGAAATTTTAATCTGGCAATAAATACATTAATGGAAAAAGCTAGAAAGGCATGTTTTAAAATTAAAAAAGTAATAGGAATTAATAATCCATGTAAACTTTTAGAAAAACTATTTGATTCACTGGTTGTTCCCATACTATTATATGGAAGTGAAGTTTGGGGCACCGATGCCTCACTTAAAGACACTGATGTATATGAAAAACTTCACATTAAATTTATTAAAGAGATACTAGGAGTCAACTGTAAGGCAACCAATGACGGTTGCCGTGCCGAACTAAATAGGATCCCACTAAAAAGTAAAATCTTATTTTCTATATTAAACTTTTACAAGCATATCCTAGATTCTGATAACACCTTATTAAAAGAAATCTTCATTAATTCAAAAGAATATAATCCCTGGATGAAAAAGGTAAAGGATGTCTTAAATGATCTGGGTTTTGCATACATGATAAATAATACTTCTTTTTCTAATAGCTGCCTTAGCCAAATCAAGCAACGGATACAGGATCAATGTCTACAGATCCAAAACTCAAATATATGCAAATCATCTAAATTAGAATTTTTTCAAAGTATATATAAAATGGGGACGAGACCCTCGTATGTTGATATATTAACAAACAGAGATGATCGAGCTGCCATTTGCAAAATTCGAATAAGTGCTCACTTACTTCTTATCGAGCAAGGACGACATCTCAATATCCCAAAAAATGAAAGATACTGCCCATTATGTAATTCAAATCAAATAGAAGATGAAAAACACTTTCTTTTACAATGCAAAGCCCTCAAAAGTGAAAGGGATAAATTTAACATTAATATTTTAAATCTGCTAGACAACAAGAAAGATATTAAAGAAAATATTAAAATACCATTTTTATTAAATAATAGTTCAATAAAAATACTTAAATTGACCTCTTCATTCATCACAAATTGTATGAACACTAGAAAAAACCTGTTATAAATGTCTAGTCTTAAACCTGTTAATAATATAGGTTTACAACATGTTGTACTATAATATTTACATTTACTACTATAGTTTATATGTATATCTCAATATACTATAATTGTAAAACTCATGACTATTTACCTTTTATTATATCTGTTTGTAATTGGGCCTTAACCATGTACATTTATGTGTTTGTGCCAATAAATTTGATTTGATTTGATTTGATTAAAACAATTAACTATTATATCTTTTAACTCAATTTTGAACTTTTCTACTCATGCTACTAGTGGCTGATAACGAAGAAAGAATTTTTTTAGTGATCGTATGAGACGTATTTTCTTATAGCCCTGCTTCAAAAGTCGGTCACGAAGAAACCGGTGTCTGATAAAAAAATCTGTGAAATGTGTGCAAGCTCTGGCATATCGAATAAGTTGAGAAATATAAACACCGTAAGCAGGAGAAGTAGGTAAATTGCTCTGTAGATTAGGAAAATTAATAATTTGAAAATTAAAATCGTCTCGTTTATCGTAAATTTTTGTACTGAGATGACCACCTGGGTCAAATTCGAGGTGCAAATCCAAGAAAGACGTGAAGCAATTAGATTCGGTGGTCTCTTTAATCTCCAATTCTGAAGGATATATTGAAGGAATCCAACTACCAAATGAAGTGTTATTGACAGAAAGGACATCGTCAATATATCTGAATGTAAGATTAAATGACCTTGCCTCTTTCATCTTCTTGTTCTTTACGAGTCCCTGAAGAAATTCAGTCTCGTAAGAGTATAAAAACAAATCGGCGAGAAGAGGAGCACAGTTTGTGCCCATTGGAATGCCGATTTGTTGTTGAAAAATCTCTCCTCCGAAGGTGACAAATATGTTGTCAATGAGGAAATCAAGCATACTGCAAACTTGTTCCAGTGTGTAACAAATTTTATCTTTGAAAGATGTTTTGGAAAAGAATGTAGAATTATAACCCAAAACAACAAAATTCCTTGAGTTTGAAAAGGCTTTTTCGAGAAGTTTTTTTCAGGCGACATTTTAGTTTTTCGTGTGGCAAGGTAGTGTATAAAGTTGAAAAATCGAACGTTTTCAAAGAGTGAACCTCAGAAAATGATCTAGATTTAAAATGATCTAACAAATCTTTTGAGTTTTTCAAAATCCACATATGGTTAATTCCACTACGATTATAAATAGTGTCGCAGTATGCTTGTTGACCTTCTTTGACAGCAGACAAGATTTTAGTTAAATGAACGGACAGCTCTGTAGTTGAACATGATGAAGATCCAGCTATATACCTTTCTTTGTACGGATTTTTGTGAAGTTTAGGTATCCAGTACAAATATGGTAACTCTTTATGTTCCTCTTTCATTGGAATATTGAAAGAGGACATAAAAGAGCTATGGTTGGCTATGATTTCATCTTTGTTAAATGTAGTTCGTGTGTATGTAGCACTAGCGGAAGTATTACCATCAATGCCTAGTTCTTTTATTAGACAATTGTAATAATGTGCTTTACATACAAAAACTAAATTATTGGAAGCCTTGTCTGCTGGCGTGACAACATACCTGTCATGTAAGGAAGAGAGACAATTGAGAGCTTAATTAAATTAAGAGTACTCTAATTCCTTGAAAATAAGGCTTTATACATGTATGATGCAGATTTAACCTGATAAGCTCCTGCATATGAAGTCACTTTCTTATATATATGGTACCTCATATTAAAATTGAGTAGTCTGTAGTCTTTACGTGTCATAAATTTAGGACACTGGATTTTCACTCCTGTAATTGTAGATTATCGATTGACGCGCGTGTTTAATTAAAACCCTAGGTATATTTCACATATGTACTTCAAATAGATTCAAAAACAATCCCTTGGGAATGCAAAATTGGCTTAAAACTTTATTAAATAAAGGTTATGAAATGGATATTTTAGTAAAATCTTTGAATTTAGTCTTCTATGGTAAAAATATTGATAATTTGATACTTACTTTAAAATGTTAATTGCCTTTTTATACTTATGTCATTTTTTAGCATTACAGCGGTCAAGTGTGTCGGTTTTGTGTGATGATGCATCATCAAATCATAAGTGTTTGACGTGTTGTGTCGGATTTAAAATCGACATACTTGATTTTTAGCTGAGTTGCAACGAAGTTGAACTTGGCTATTGTGATGATGATGGCGGGCGGCTGGGCAGGTGGGCGGGCGTCAACAATTGGTTTCCGGACCATAACTCAAAAAGTTGTGAACCAATTTTAATGAAACTTTGGGATATTGTTACATCCAATATGAGGAAGAACCCTATTGATTTTGGGGTAAATCCGTTCAAGGTCAAGGTCACAGCGACAGAAAAACCTTAGAAAATTTCTTGAATTAGTGGTTTCCGGACCATAACTCAAAAAGTTTTCAACCGATTTTATTGAAAGTTTGGGATATTGTTACATATCATAAGAGGAGGAACCCTATTGATTTTGGGGTAAATCTGATAAGGTCAAGGTCACAGTGACAGAAAAAGGTTAGAAAATTTCTTGAATTAGTGGTTTCCAGACCATAACTCAAAAAGTTTTCAACTGATTTTAATGAAACTTTAGGATATTGTTACATACCATAAGAAGAGAAACCCTATTGATTTTGGGGTAAATCTGTTTAAGGTCAAGGTCACAGCGACAGAAAAACATTTGAAATTTACTAAAAAAGCAGTTTCTGGTCAATTACTCAAAAAGTTGTCAACAGATTTTAATGAAACTTTGTAATGTTGTTGCCAATTATAAGAGGAGAAATCCTAATGATTTTGGGGTAATTTTGTTCAAGGATCAAGGGCAGAGCGGCAGAAAAACATGGTTTCAGGACAATTACTCGAAAAGTTCTCAATCGATTTTATTAAAGTTTTGGCATAATGTTGCAAACTACATTGTATATGTACGGTTGAATTCACAAAATTTTTCATGCATGAATGGAAGGGGTTTTTAAAATGATAACATGGAAAGTTTTGGTTAATAAAATACGGCAACTTGGCTTTTGCACCCATGTGCATATTGATTTTTTTACATCAGCCGATGGATGCTTCTTAGCTAGCTGTCAGTAACTTCGAGTGTTCTCAAGAGAGTATCTTTACGTCCCGTTAATTACTTGTTGTCCTTTTGTCTCAGATACTCTCTTGTTGAATTGAACTTCTATCGATTTGATTTTTACTGTGTGTTAGTTTGTGCTTTTTTATTGATTATCATTAGGGGGAAGGTTGGCGCCAAAAAACTAGTTTAACCCCGCCACATTATCACTCCCTTCTGGAGCATATTACATGTACATATACCACAATCTATTAAGAAATGATTTTCCTTTTTTTTCAGGTTTTACTAAGAATGAATGTGACAAGACTATTGACAAACCTGTTAAGGTGTGGCTCAGTGGTACAGTGTACCAGACAGCTAACCACAGCAGTTCACAAATGGACAACACCTCGTCTTCTTACCCCAACATCAACCTCCCTCAGTCAGTTTAGATCATACATGCCCAGAAATGTGTTAGAATTACGGTGTCCTGGTTGTTTCTTTGAGAAAAGGAAGGGAAGACTTTATGTAGAATGTACACTTAAACCAAGACATCGTCAGATGAAGAGAATCATGGCCAAAAATCTGTATAGAGACGATTACTCCAAAGGAAAGGTTACTGAAGCTTGCTGGTGGAAATATAGGACTGATAGATATTATAAACAAGGAAAGACTGAGTTTACAAACTTTAATTGGCTTGGGGATAGACTTGGTAAAGATGTTTGATGGTTTCATGTATTAACAATAAAATTTGTGCTGTGCTTAAGTCCACCCTTATTTTAAACATTCTCTTTATGGAAGGTGGCTAATTGTGCCACATTTTGTATGTATATATATACCTGTCCTTAGCTTTGTTTAGTTTTATATTTGTTTTTGATTGTTCTCTCTTACATTTTTGTCCCACCTAACAAGCAGATCTAGAGCAAGGCATAGGTATTGCTTTACTGATGGTGGTAGCAGAAACTATCATTCTTTAGCACCCCCATATACTGTAAACATTCTTAACAAACCTATATTTATTTGGATTTCATTTGGTTTTATGTATTTCAAACATCTTTTGAAATGGTAGATTTTCCTATGTTTGGGTTATAGTGCTGCGAATGAGGAATAATTTTCTGAAATGGCCATACAGCTCATAAAAATTAATTGCAGTTGGAGTTAACATATGTATGGGGGTCTCATGTTCATTTACTCCATATCCTTTCATAAATTATTTATTTTTGCGAGGTATTTATTTAAGAACTTTAAGTCCTATGTTGATCAAATGTGGTATGCATATACTAGTAGTATCTATCAATCACAGTTGCATCCCCACCTTTTGGTCTTGGTTTTCCAGCTCAGTTGAGCAACTGACAATAAATAATAACAGCACATTCATTCTTCATAAATCTTTGCTTAATAAAACTTGGTATGCTTATGTATCAGTGCTGCAACCTTAGATTTTCAGTTTGAGCAATTTTGTACCAATGGGGCATTCTTATGTCAGAAGTCTGAAAGTGTAAAGACAAGATCAGTAAACATGAAGAGAATGGCATGAAGAAACAGCAAAATAAAAACATGCAAAAACAACTGACTTTTCTTCAGTGAATAGCAATTAACAATATGAACTCAAATCGTAAGCAGAGTAAACACATGTGTTTCTGTCACATTGTGAGACATAAGTATTGCTTAACTGTTGGTGGCCTTATCTATCAATGTTTAAATTTGGTCAGAAATGTTTAAGTTCCAAGTTTTATTTTTTTTCCCTTGGTTTAGTAGGAGTGGGGGGAAAGGGAGAAGCACTGTGAAGTGTATTGGAAGAAGGATTGGAGGGATACCACTATCTGTCACTACAGACCCCCCCACACTTCTAAGCTGGGGGTATAAATATCCTTGTATTTTGTTCCAACTACAAACATTATCTTACATGTATTCTTACTGTAGAATTTCATAACATTCAGTTTGGAATAAATAAATCACACACAACAGCTTATCGCCTCACACATTAATGTTAAAATGTAAAAGTAACCTGATTTCAGTTCAGATGTTTTGCTGAGATATGGATGGACCTTAACAAAAACTCCAACCAGAGTCATTCATGCACAAAATGAAGGTCAAATTTGCCTAGTTTTGGTACAGATGTTGGTTACTGTCAAAGATGTGTGGGGGGAGTCTTCACAAGTAGCAATATACCAGCAAATTCTCAGAAAAAAAGAGCACTAATGAACATTCCAATCATTCATATTGGAGTTTCTGAAAAAAAATCTTTATAACAGTGGTAGTGTAAAGAGAAGTGTGGCCACTTAAAGTAAGCCATGATGTTAATTAAAACCTGTCTATAAAAATAAGGACAGAATGATTGATATCTTACCACCAAAAAGAATTAAGTAGTTCTATAATATACTAGTAGGCCACAACCAGTATCTGAAGCATGCATTGTGGTAAGCATCACTAGGTGCACCTACCATACCAGTATGGTTCATGTGGCACTTGTCAGTCAGCAGGAATGGACATTAACCATTATTCTGTACGAGGTCATCCATGCAGAAAATATAGGTCAAATCCAGCATCCGAAGCATGCTTTGTGCTAAGCATCACTAGGTGCACCTTCCATACCAATATTGTTGATGTGTGCACATGTCAGTAAGCAGGAATGGACTTAATCCATTCTTATGTAAGAGGTCATCCATGCGGAAAATATAGGTCAAATCCAGCATCCAAAGCATGCATTGTGCTTAGCATCACTAGGTGTGGCACTAGTCAGTAACAGGGAATTTGGAATATGAGGATTTGGGATGCACAAACGTGCCCTTACACAATATACTTTTGTAGGCGGGGCATAAAAAGATCTAGTTTATATGGCAAGTCATTGAAGTGCAAGAATAGGGTCAAGCTCACATGGCATAGAAGAAGAAGAAGATACTTTATTAGCCATAAAAATGGGCCCTTTTGGGGCATAGTTGACAATTGAATAGCATTAATATGATATACAAACATTTATATTTAAACACAGTGCAAAAAGTATATATTGTATAAAACATACACAGTGATTGCATAAATAACAACTATAGTATAGTTCTGTGGATCATGTCCTCTATTATCAGTGAACTTGGCTAAATCATAAAGCATATATTACTTGATTTATAATTTAGTCTTATTATTATCATCTTATTTATTTATTTATTATTATTTATATATAGAGGAGATAATTACAACAATGAACAATCTAAGCAAATCTGTTAACCAACTTATGAACAACAAGAGGCTCCCAGGAGCCTTAATCGCTCACCTGGTCTTGATGTCAACCCTATATTTTGAAGAGCTAAATGAGCTGAACATTTAAGCAAGCAACAGTTTTTTCTTTATCTACTATAGTTTTCATTCTAAAGGCCAAAAACATGAAAAAGGTTATTTTTAAGGGGCTGTAACCCCTATTAAGGGTCATCTGAATACTTCAAACTATTGAGACTTTTGTAGAGCTAAATAAACTGAACGTTTAAGCAAGCAAAAGCTTTTCTCTATCTGCTATAGTTTTCTTCCTAAAGGCCAAAAACATGAAAAAGGTTATTTTAGGGGCCGTAACCCCTATTAAGGGTCATCAAACGACTTTGATCCTATGTAGACTTTTGTAGAGCTAAATGAGCTGAACATTTAAGCAAGCAACAGCTTTTCTCTATCTGCTATAGTTTTCTTTCTACAGGCCAAAAACATGAAAAAACATCATTTTAGGGGCCGTAACCCCTATAAGGTGTCATCTGACAACTTCGACCCTATGGAGACTTTTGTACAGCTAAATTAGCTGAACATTTTAACAAGCAACAGCTTCTCTCTATCTGCAATAGTTTTCATTCCATAGGCCAAAAACATGAAAAAACATTATTTCAGGGGCCGTAACCCCTATAAGGGGTCATCTGACAACTTCGACCCTATGGAGACTTTTGTACAGCTAAATTAGCTGAACATTTAAGCAAGCAACAGCTTTTCTCTATCTGCAATAGTTTTCATACTATAGGGCAAAAACATGAAAAAACGCTATTTTTCACCTTTAAGGGGTCATCTGACAACTTGGACCAAATGGAGACTTTTGTAGAGCTTTTAATGCTGAAGCAGTAGAGTGGCATCAGATTTCATCTATCTCTTATACTTTTTGATTTACAAGCCAAAAACAATAGTCTGACCCCCCTGGTCTATTTTTAGCAACGGCGGCCATGTTTTTCGACGAATCAAAAATTCCCACATCAGTTCTGTTGGGGATACCCTAAGGTACCATCAGACCAAATTTGGTTTGAATCTGTTCAGCCGTTTCAGAGGAGAAGAAGTTTGAAGAAAAGTTAACGACGACGACGGACGCCAAGTGATGGCAATAGCTCACATGGCCTTTGGCCAGGTGAGCTAATAAAAGAAAGGAAAGGCATATAAACAGTAAGATAGTGACCTCAAGTGGCTGTATACTAAATATTTGATGCCAAGGCATTATTTTTTTTTAAAGTAATTTATTTTCAACATAAGTCTACAAACAAGAGGCTCCCAGGAGCCTGAATCGCTCACCTGACATATGTGCCTGAAGTAAAGGTTATAAGGCAAAATCTATTTGACATTGAAAGGGTCATAAGATTAATAAGGGGGTCATCTGACAATATGGTGGATCTAAAGGTGCTGATCACTTTTGTTCTCAATCAAAATCTAAAAATCTGTCACCCTTTTTGAGTTATTTGCAAAAAAAATGCAGTTTAACCTAATGTTCTATTTTTAGCCACAGCGGCCATGTTTTACAACCAATCAAAAATCCCCACAACAGTTCTATACACCTAATAATAATAATAAACAATAATACCAAGTTTGGTTCCATTTGGACTTAAAGTGTCAGAGGAGTTAACATTTTCAATATAAGGAAATGCAGTTAAAATGCTCAATTTTGACGTTCCAAGGGCAATAACTCCTCAAAGGAAAGGTCCTACAACGTTGACCCAGTTACAAATTTTGTAGATCTTAATGCGCTTAACAATATGCAATTTAAATTTCCTAAATATCTTGTATAATTTTCAAGATATTGAGCTTAACAGGTGCAAAATTTGCAAAAAATCCACAAAAAGGGCAATAACTTCTACATGGGTTGTTGGATTTTCTTCAAAATTTCAGAGCTGGTAGATCTTGAGTTGCTGATCACTTTTGTATCCAATCAAAATTTTGAAATCTGTCACCGTTTTAGAGTTATTTGCAAAAAACTGCCATTTACCCCTACGTTCTATTTTTAGCCACAGCGGCCATGTTTTATCACCAATCAAAAATCCCCACATCAGTTCTATACACCTAATGCTAATAAACAACTATACCAAGTTTGGTTCCATTTGGACTTAAAGTGTCAGAGGAGTTAACGTTTTCAATGTAATGAGGAAATGCTGTTAAAATGCTAAATTTTGACGTTCTAAGGGCAATAACTCCTAAAAGGAAAGGTCCTACAACGTTGACACTGTTACATATTTTGTAGATCTTGATGTGCTTAACAATATGCAATTTAAATTTCTCAAATATCTAGTATAGTTTTCAAGATATTGAGCTAAACAGGTGCAAAATTTGCAAAAAATCCACAAAAAGGGCAATAACTCCCACATGGGTTGTTGGATTTTCTCCAAAATATCACAGCTGGTAGATCTTGAGGTGCTGATCACTTTTGTTGCCAATCAAAATTTTGAAATCTGTCACTGTTTTAGAGTTATTTGCAAAAAACTGCCATTTACCCCTATGTTCTATTTTTAGCCACAGCGTCCATGTTTTACGACCAATCAAAAATCCCCACATCAGTTCTATACACCTAATGCTAATAAACAACTATACCAAGTTTGGTTCCATTTGGACTTAAAGTGTCAAAGGAGTTAACGTTTTCAATGTAATGAGGAAATGCTGTTTCAATGCTCAATTTTGACTTTCTAAGGGCAATTACTCCTAAAAGGAAAGGTCCTACAATGTTGACCCTGTTACATATTTTGTAGATCTTGATGTGTTTAACAATATGCAATTTAAATTTCTCAAATATCTAGTATAGTTTTCAAGATATTGAGCTAAACAGGTGCAAAATTTGCAAAAAATCCACAACAAGAGGCTCCCAAGAGCCTAAATCGCTCACCTGGTCTTGATGTCAACCCTATATTTTGTAGAGCTAAATAAGCTGAACATTTCAGCAAGCAACAGTTTTTTCTTTATCTGCTATAGTTTTCATTCTATAGGCCAAAAACATGAAAAAGGTTATTTTAGGGGCTGTAACCCCTATTAAGGGTCATCAGACGACTTCAATCCTATGGAGACTTTTATAGAGCTAAATGAACTGAACATTTAAGCAAGCAACAGCTTTTCTCTATCTGATATAGTTTTCTTTCTATAGGCCAAAAACATGAAAAAACATCATTTTAGGGGCCGTAACCCCTATAAGGGGTCATCTGACAACTTCAACCCTATGGAGACTTTTGTACAGCTAAATTAGCTGAACATTTAAGCAAGCAACAGCTTCTCTCTATCTGCAATAGTTTTCATTCAATAGGCCAAAAACATGAAAAAACATTATTTCAGGGGCCGTAACCCCTATAAGGGATCATCTGACAAATTCGACCCTATGGAGACTTTTGTAGAGCTAAATGAGCTGAACATTAAAGCAAGCAACAGCTTTTCTCTATCTGCAATAGTTTTCATACTATAGGCCAAAAACATGAAAAAACATCATTTTAGGGGCCGTAACCCCTATAAGGGGTCATCTGACAACTTCGACCCTATGGAGACTTTTGTAGAGCTAAATGAGCTGAACATTTAAGCAAGCAACAGCTTTTCTCTATCTGCAATAGTTTTCATACTATAGGGCAAAAACATGAAAAAATGCTATTTTTCACCTTTAAGGGGCTGTAACCCCTATAAGGGGTCATCTGACAACTTGGACCAAATGGAGACTTTTGTAGAGCTTTTAATGCTGAAGCAGTAGGGTGGCATCAGATTTCATCTATCTCTTATACTTTTTGATTTACAAGCCAAAAACAGTAGTCTGACCCCCCTGGTCTATTTTAGCAACGGCGGCCATGTTTTTCGACGAATCAAAAATCCCCACATCAGTTCTGTGGGGGATACCCTAAGGTACCATCAGACCAAATTTGGTTCGAATCTGTTCAGCCGTTTCAGAGGAGAAGAAGTTTGAAGAAAAGTTAACGACGACGGACGACGACGACGACGGACGACGACGACGGACGCCAAGTGATGGCAATAGCTCACATGGCCTTTGGCCAGGTGAGCTAAAAAGTAGTATTTTTGGCCCTTTTTTGGCCCCTAATTTCTAAACGAAAAATGGGGGGACCCCCAAAATCAATCCCATGCATCCTTGTATGGTAAGGAACATCACTTTTAAATTTCATAGCAATTAGATAACTAGAACTAAAGTTATTGTGGAAACAAACAAAAAAGTAGTATTTTTGGCCCTTTTTTGGCCCCTAATTTCTAAACGAAAAATGGGGGGACCCCCAAAATCAATCCCATGCATCCTTTTATGGTAAGGAACATCATTGTAAAGTTTCATAGCAATCGGATAACTGGAACTAAAGTTATTGTGGAAACACTAAAAAGTTAACAGACACCGACGACGACAACGACGACGACAACGACGACGACGACAACGACGACAGCATCATACCATAATACGTCCGCAAATTTTTTGCGGTCGTATAAAAACTGCCATTTACCCCTATGTTCTATTTTTAGCCAAAGCGGCCATGTTTTACGACCAATCAAAAATCCCCACATCAGTTCTATACACCTAATGCTAATAAAGAACTATACCAAGTTTGGTTCCATTTGGACTTAAAGTGTCAGAGGAGTTAACGTTTTCAATGTAATGAGGAAATGCTGTTAAAATGCTAAATTTTGACGTTCTAAGGGCAATAACTCCTAAAAGGAAAGGTCCTACAAAGTTGACCCTATTACATATTTTGTAGATCTTGATGCGCTTAACAATATGCAATTTAAATTTCTCAAATATCTAGTATAGTTTTCAAGATATTGAGCTAAACAGGTGCAAATTTGCAATAAATCCACAAAAAGGGCAATAACTCCTACATGGGTCGTTGGATTTTCTTCAAAATTTCAGAGCTGGTAGATCTTGAGATGATGATCACTTTTGTTCCAAATCAAAATTTTGAAATCTGTCACCGTTTTAGTTATTTTCAAAAAACTGCCATTTACCTCTATGTGCTATTTTTAGCCACAGCGGCCATGTTTTATGACCAATCAAAAATCCCCACATCAGTTCTATACACCTGATGGTAATAAACAACTATACCAAGTTTGATTCCATTTGGACTTAAAGTGTCAGAGGAGTTAACGTTTTCAATATAAGGAAATGCTGTTAAAATGCTAAATTTTGACGTTCTAAGGGCAATAACTCCTCAAAGGAAAGGTCCTACAACGTTGACCCTGTTACAAATTTTGTAGATCTTGATGCGCTTAACAATATGCAATTTAAATTTCTCAAATATCTAGTATAGTTTTCAAGATATTGAGCTAAACAGGTGCAAATTTGCAAAAAATCCACAAAAAGGGCAATAACTCCTACATGGGTCGTTGGATTTTCTTCAAAATTTCAGAGCTGGTAGATCTTGAGATGATGATCACTTTTGTTCCAAATCAAAATTTTGAAATCTGTCACCGTTTTAGAGTTATTTTCAAAAAACTGCCATTTACCTCTATGTTCTATTTTTAGCCACAGCGGCCATGTTTTATGACCAATCAAAAATCCCCACATCAGTTCTATACACCTGATGCTAATAAACAACTATACCAAGTTTGATTCCATTTGGACTTAAAGTGTCAGAGGAGTTAACGTTTTCAATGTAATGAGGAAATGCTGTTAAAATGCTAAATTTTGACGTTCTAAGGGCAATAACTCCTAAAAGGAAAGGTCTGTTACATATTTTGTAGATCTTGATGTGTTTAACAATATGCAATTTAAATTTCTCAAATATCTAGTATAGTTTTCAAGATATTGAGCTAAACAGGTCCAAAATTTGAAAAAATCCACAAAAAGGGCAATAACTCCTACATGGGTCGTTGGATTTTCTTCAAAATTTCAGGGTAGGTAGATCTTGAGGTGCTGATCACTTTTACCCTATGCCAGAATTTTGATATCAGTAGCCGTTTTTGAGTTATTTGCAAAAAACTGCATTTTACCCCTATGTTCTATTTTTAGCCATGGCGGCCATGTTTTACGACGAATCAAAAATCCCCACATCAGTTCTAAGCACCGAATGCTAATGAACAACCATACCAAGTTTGGTTTCAATTGGACTTATGGTGTCAGAGGAGTTAACGTTTTAAAAAGTTTACGGACGACGGACGACAGACGACGGACGACGGACGGACGACGGACGCCAAGTGATGACAATAGCTCACATGACCCTTCGGGTCAGGTGAGCTAAAAAGGGCAATAACTCCTACATGGGTCGTTGGATTTTCTTCAAAATTTCAGGGTAGGTAGATCTTGAGGTGCTGATCACTTTTACCCTATGCCAGAATTTTGATATCTGTAGCCGTTTTTGAGTTATTTGCAAAAAACTGCATTTTACCCCTATGTTCTATTTTTAGCCATGGCAGCCATGTTTTACGACGAATCAAAAATCCCCACATCAGTTCTAAGCACCGAATGCTAATAAACAACCATACCAAGTTTGGTTGCAATTGGACCTATGGTGTCAGAGGAGTTAACGTTTTAAAAAGTTTACGGACGACGGACGACGGACGACAGACGACGGACGACGGACGACGGACGCCAAGTGATGACAATAGCTCACATGACCCTTCGGGTCAGGTGAGCTAAAAAGTTTACACCTCGAAAAAGGCCAAATCTAGAGTTGTTAAGCATTGAAAATAGGGTCAGTCACATTTATGGAGACCATCACCCCAAGTGGCTGTATACAAAATATCAGATTCATAGATATTATTCTATTCAAGTACTGTGAAGTCATTTATTTCCATGGTTTTTAGCTGATGCTGAAAGGAATCGTCACAAAAATTATATCAACTTCTTATTTTCATGGTTGTCTGCCACTTAAAAAAATAAAGTACCTCTCCGATGAAGAAAACACAGTAATTCTTTCCTCGGAAGGCTTACAAAAAAGTACTAATACCTATATTTCGTCTTCATCCACTATTCCTTCCTAGCAAGACAGAATAATGTTCTAATGGAAATCCATGACAACTAGGACAAAGATTCCAAGTTTTCAAAGAAATGGTATCTCTGCCTGATAATGGTAATTTTCAAAACTCATAATATTCTGATTTAAGAAGGACTGTTTGTGTGATAGATAGGTTATATTGGTGCAAGTTCAAAATTCAAACATTGGCAAAAGGTTATAGTCAGCATCTAAAGTGTACATCATGATCAGCATCCAAAGATGCACTTTCTATCCTGATATGGTTTATGTGACACTTGTCTGTTAGTGAGAATCAACTCAAACAATTCTTCTGAAATGGTCATAAATTATAAATGCTGCCACAACCAAATATCCCTATCCAGGACATTCCTACCATTACAACCAAAGTCATTAAAGAAATGAAATAATCTCCCCAATTTTTTTTTTCAATCACTGATTGAGGGGAATAATTGTTTGATGATTTTTTTCTTGTTTCCTGATGCATAAGTGTATAAAGTTTCATGATTAAATCATAATTCCCTCAGATGAGCAACTTAACTGGAAGACCGAAACACTTCTATCATAGTGGGGCATAAAATTAAAACATTCTTTTTATCAATTTTAATAGCACTAGTAATAACAGTTAATCATAGTATTATATTACACAAATAAACATTGTATGATACAAAATTTTGACTTTGTAAAAATTTGAATAAAAATTTTAAATACATGTATTGGCTAAATTTCTAGGAAAAAATGAACACATGTATAGTTCTCTTGAACACACTTGGTACTTACATGGACACTATGGTTGACACAAAAATGTGATAAATCAGATCTTTAACAACTAGAAATTGTGGAATGTTTGCTGAACTTCCTATAGTTATCAAGACAATTAAAATTTACAACATAATATTTAATCTATTGTGCATGATTTAAATCAATAAAGAACTCAATTGATGAAAAAGTAAAAATAAACAGGAAGGTTTCTCATTTAGTAAGGAACAAGTTGAAATAAAATTTTCAGTACATAATCAAAACATAATATCCTTTGAAAATAAAGTTGATTTTATAGATCATTTATCCCTAGAAATTCAAAAAAACACTTTGTTCCTCTTTTGTTCTACATTGACACATGATTGATACAATTTATAAAATTTTATCAAAACATTGTGTAAGAAAATACACTGTATCACTAAATGTAATCAGTCTCCTAAATGTTTATAGTTTTATTATTTTTTTAAAGTTCTAGTGCTCATGTTGATTTGTCACAATAACATCTTTTAACAACAATACAGTGCATTAATTACTGACACAATCTGATTAACTTGTTTGTGACAATGAGGAAATCTTCATCTTGTAGTTCTCTCAGAGCATCATCAAACATATCTTTTGTAAGAGGCTGAAAAAGGAATCAATATAAAATATCAGGGATAAACTTACAATCTTAGTAAAAGGCTGATCGTTGGCAGTGTGACGTGTGTGCTATGGCAATCAGGAACCGCTTTACTCTTCCAAAGTACCTGACTTCACTCTTGTTTAAACTCAAGTTCACATTGCTGATTGTGGTTAAGTTGTTTTGATTTTTGATTTGTTTTGTTGCAATGATTTGATGTTTACTGATTTTGTATTTGTTTTTTTCTGATTATCAATATTTGATTTCCCTTTGCTTCTTTCACTCATTAATATCATAAGAAAAATGTTATTTGATTTGTTGCTCTCATGTTTTTGATCTTTTAGTAACACTTTTGACAGATAAAATAGCAACACTTTTAAATGATTTATATGTAAACTGTATACTAGCAATGACAACTAGCAATTGACAAAATACCATACTCCAGATACTATTCAAAAGCACTTGGATTGACTTGTGACTTCTGTGATATTTTATTTTACACTTACAAAGTCTGACTGTTCTCTGAATTCTTCAAACAATTTCTGGTGTTTCAGTGTTGGTACTTTGCCCTTTTCTTTGATGAGTTTCTTCAAGGACTGTGTGACCTCTGCCTTACGTTTGCGTGCAGCACCACTGATTCCCGTAGTAAGGATGGTGATATCTATCTTACCAGTCGATGGATCTACGGCAGCCTGCTTCAAAGCCTCCTTATACAATCTGGAAGTAACAAAGAAGACTGAAGTTTTATCAACATGAAATGAAAAAGAAAACGATGAATTCTATTGTAAAGCTAAGCATCAATTTTCATCTGCTGTTATATCTTATAAATTGATCTCAAGTACCAAAAGTTTTAAGATAAACAATGGTTAAGAATTTTTTTACAGCTCATCCATTATTGTTACCAAGCGTTTCATTATTGTGACAGTACATATATGGTGGGTATAATTTTCCTGGATTTTATATCATTTCATGGATTTTACATATGTTTTGCCTACAAGAAGAACATTCAAATTTGTTGGATTTTTGTAACTTGGTAAAACAGTCAACTACTAAAACAACAATAATTGGTATCAAAAGAATTAAAATATTTTCATATTTTAAATTTTATATCTATGTATTATGTTATGAACTTTTCAACACTTGACACCTTCATGCATACTTGACGAGCAATTAGCAAACAAATGTATCAGCTGTTACAAATTATCATGATACAGTCATTTAATGAATAGTTACCTCTTGGCTTCTTCAACATCTGCTAACTCTACCACTTGTGAATACCTCATCCTAGCGTGAGCCTCTGCTAACCTAATCATCGACTCCAGCTGACGTGGGTATGCCGATACCTGACCACGCCCACTGCCCACCTTTCTCATCATGACATAAGCTTCCACAAAGGCCTGCCCAGCCTCTTCACTTATCTTAGGATTGATGTATCTCTTGGCGTAGGTGATATAATCTTTTAATATACTCATGTCCTGTAAAAGATGAGGCAAACAGGTCAAACACTGGATTTATGCGAGAGTTGAAATCAAATCCCACAATATGGGACCTCATTTTATATAAATCTTATGTTTAAGAAAAAAACCTGCCAAAAATCAATATTCCTACATATGTTATAATGAATTCTTACCTTTTCATTGGCTTTTATTGGAAGTTACATATTCCTGACAATTCATTATACGTTGTAAGTTCAGTCATATATTAAGTCTAAAGAACTATATCTAACAAAAAAGTTAGCATAGCAAATTTTTAAGTCAAGACTAAACAGTTACATTCTAGCAAATCAGTTTTGTTTTTAAACAAGTCACAGATACAATAAAGCATTCTGTAAACACACAATACATGTTCAAAAACATTGCACAGATTAAAACAACTGAACAAAATTGATAGTTATTACATAGCAACATCCTTGTCATCCTTGACATGTAAAATCATTATACCATTTGATATAGCAACATCCCTCTATATACATGTAAAATCATTGTACCATTTGATATAGCAACATCCCTCTATATACATGTAAAATCATTGTACCATTTGATATAGCAACATCCCTCTATATACATGTAAAATCATTGTACCATTTGATATAGCAACATCCCTCTATATACATGTAAAATCATTGTACCATTTGATATAGCAACATCCCTCTATATACATGTAAAATCATTATACCATTTGATATAGCAACATCCCTCTATATACATGTAAAATCATTATACCATTTGATATAGCAACATCCCTCTATATACATGTAAAATCATTATACCATTTGATATAGCAACATCCCTCTATATACATGTAAAATCATTATACCATTTGATCTTCGTGCTCTTCCTCTTCCGATTTGAAGTAAAGAGAAACAAGATGGCTGGCAAGGCGACGATCATACATTTCATCCTGAGGGTCCAGAATCAGGAAAATCAGATCAAATCTACAAAATAGTAAAAATATTGGAATTTATAATATGAAACAAGACGGCTGGCATGTGGAATGATCATACATTTCATCTTCTGGGTTCAAAATCAGGAATACAAGGTTAAATCAGCAAAAAAGTTAAAAAAAATGCTTAGACTTTACATATATCATGTATATGTACAAGATTAGGTGGTAGGCATTGTGACAATAGCATATCCATCTAGTTTTTAGGGTCATGAATCAGGACTCTACATATCAAACTTACAATTGACAAGAGTTAACACTGGAGTATGTCTCATCTGCTTTCACCATCGAAATCAGTGTTCTCCCCAGGCCCTTATAGCATCTCGGGACCGAGACGCTATCAGATTTTACCGAGATGCTATCGGTCTGTACCGAGACGCTATAGAATTGCTTAAAATTTGTACAATGAAGCCATTCAGAACCATTTGGTAATGACACCTTTATAACCCCAAGCCAATTATCAAATAAATGATTGGTCTGTTGTCAATTAATTGAAAGATATCGATTTTTACCTAATTAGGCTTGATTACAGGTGATTTGTCGACAGTAGGCACCTGTAGCCCAGTGTTTTATTTTGGTTGGACAACCAATCAGAATTGACCAAAATAAAAACAAACACAAGCCATGTGTTTGATACACGTGGGTTTTTGAACTTACAAGAAAAAGAAATGAAAACCCAAACTAAAAGACTGATCAAGATAAAAGAATGATTTTTTACCTTAAAGAATGAATATTTGAATTCTTTTACATCCTTATTTACGATTATATAGTCCAAAACATTGATTTCACACATTTGATTTTGGCAGTAAAATACATAAACAAAGAAAGATGTCAAGCTTGCCCTCCGTAGAATTATTTTAGATTTTTCTTATCTCTGATAACGCACACATTATAGATGATTAGGTTTTGTTTATATTTAGCTCGGAGCAATTTTGGCCGACTACAGTGTAAGTTTTTACTTTTTATTAAATCCTTTACTTTAATAATAATTATTTTTTAATTATTAACGTTTTTGTTTTGTCAAATTTTGATGTTTAAAGGTTAATTAAAAGTTTTCTTTGTTTGTCGTGCATAGCGTAGGCAATGACCTAGTTATGCCTGTGTTTTGATCAGTGTGTAAAAGATAATTGCTTTGTATACTTTTACCGATTTGCAATCAATTATACGTGTCAAATTATGTTTTGAAAAACTTATTTTTAAGCATTTATTGCCTTTAATTTGTTTTGATAATTTAGTATAAATAATATTATTAGTCAAAGTATTGAATTATGTAACAGGGTTCTGCCAAAATTTAAAAACTATGGAAAGCCATTCCGATCATAATTATGTGATGATATTTTGTAGTAAATCTTTTAGAATTGTAGTTTTCAACTTCTAAGCAAGTTCATTTTTGTATTACAGCTTTTTACCATTTATCCATAATAAAGATGTACTATGGATTTGGTTATCTGTTCTGAATTGGGGTCATAACAGTAAAAAGACTAGAACTGGTGCACAACGCTCAATGGAAATGGCTGAAAATAAACCAACCTCAGAGGGAGACGAACTGATGAAAGAAAGCACAAGGACTGTGGAAATCACTAAAGAAGAGGAACCACGTCGTCAATCACAGCCGACGGAAAAGGGCGTGAGTCTTTTCTTAGACAATGTCAAGAAATACGAATCAAAAATTGAAAACGTTTGGAAAAACATAACAAAATCCACAGAGAAAATGGACACGATTTCATCAAATAGTGCCTTACAAACACTTAAGAATGAGATTCTACATGACATAAACCAGTTAGAAACTTTAAGCGCAGACTATCTCGGTTTCCTAAACAGACAAAACACGAAGATAAGCGAAGAAAAATTACAAACATTTAACAACACATTAAGAGGGTACAGAATACACTTAGATTCAATCACAAGAAAACTATCACTTAAAATACAAGATCAACAATTCGAGGAAAGCATGTCCACGAGAACAGCCTCAAGTAGAACTAGTGGATCATCAAATGCATCAAAAAAGAAAGCTAGAGCCGCCGCCTTAAAGGCTTCCATGCAATATGCAGAGGACGAAGCAATATTGAAAAAGAAACAGGCAGCATTAAAACTTCAGCAAGCTATCGCTGAAAAGGAGAACGCAGACATAGAAGCGGAAATGTCACTATTGACGCTTAAGAAAGAAACAGTTGTTTTGGAAACAGAAGCTCAGATACTTGAAGACGAAGAAGGTTCAAGGCAACTGTCAACATCATTGGAAAATCTACATCACGAAAACTCCAAAGATCGAACAGCAGCCTATGTAAGAGACATACCTGACACGGAAATATCTGAAGAGTTGAAAGAAGGACAGGAAAGCTCAAGACATGAAAATTTGAAACCAGACAGACGAATTCCTTTAGAACCTGAAGTAATTGTCAAAAACAAAACTGAAATGAAATTTAAAGGTAACAACGCTAGAGTTAGTTCCATTGAGGAGTCCAGGAAATCTAATCAAAACGACAACAATCAATTAGCGCCCCAGGAAACAATAGTACCAAATGCGATGGAATTCACCAAATTTCTTCTCAAGAAAGATTTATTACTGACACGTTTGACAACCTTTAATGATAAGCCAGAATTCTATTCGATATGGAAAAGTGACTTTAAATCGATTATCGGGGAAATAGGTGCAAGTACAACAGATGAAATCGACCTCCTAGCGAAATGGGCTGGTCCGTTTTCTAAGCGTCATATTCTGAGCATAAAGACTTCGAATTCTAGTGATCCAGAGAAAGCATTGTTAAGAATTTGGGAAAGACTTGATGATCGATTCGGTAGTCCGCAAATGGTAGAATCCGCTTTGAAAGATAAATTAGATAAATTTTCTCCGACAACGAACAATCGAGATTTACATAGACTTTATGATTTATCAGATATCTTGGATGAGATTCAGTCGGCGAAAGAAGATCCACGATACTCTTGTCTGCTGGCATATTTCGATAGTGTCACGGGAGTTAAACCAGTAGTTAAGAAACTACCGTATTCTCTACAAACAAAATGGACTAGTACCGCTGTAAAGTACATGGAAGAGAGAAATGTGACATATCCACCATTTCACGTCTTCACCGAATTCGTGAGATCACAAAGCAAAATTCGAAACAATCCGTCCTTCATCTATGAATCTGAAAGTACTCATCGACAAAGAGAATCGGCTCGTTCACTTGGTAATCAACGAAATATCAACATTTCCACAAAAGCGACAACTGCGACGAGTTCCAAAGATGATCAACAAAACACCAACGGAGAATTACGTCGATGCCCATTACACAACTCATTTCATTCTCTCAATAAATGCAAACAGTTCAGATTAAAAACTTTAGAAGAACAAAGGAGATTTTTGAAGGAAAAGGGAATTTGCTATAAATGTTGTGAGTCAAAATCACACCGATGTTATGAATGCACATACAACAAAAAATGTGACGAATGCCAGAGCGATTCACATCCAACAGCACTTCATGTTGACACGCCTTCTTGGAGACAGAATGGCGGGGAGAGCAATCAAACTATGAACGTCAACACCAGTAGCAAAACTCCTGACGCTGTAAATAACAAATGCACACAAATCTGTGGTGGGAATTTTAGAGGAAAATCATGTGCAAAGACAATTCCTATCCATGTATATCACAAAGAGCGACCACATAAAGTTGTCAACATGTACGCTATCATGAATGACCAATCAAATCGATCGCTTGCCAGCCCGAAGTTTTTCGACTTATTTGGATATTCAGGAGAGTCAGTATCTTATACACTATCCTCATGCAATGGCACTACACAGAACTTTGGCAGAAAAGCCGATGGTTTCGTGGCAAGTTCACAGGATGGAAGCTGCATGCTTGACTTGCCATCTTTGATAGAATGTGATGGATTGCCTAACAACCGTGATGAGATTCCTACCGCGGAAGTAGCTCGGTATTATGAACACTTGGTGGATATCGCTCAATGTATCCCTCCTATAGATCCAAATGCCGACATACTACTTCTCCTTGGAAGAGATATTCCAGAAGCCCATCATGTCATGGATCAACGACTTGGGCAGGGAAACCAACCTTATGGACAAAAACTTCGTTTCGGTTGGACTATCATTGGCGAGACATGTCTGGGTAAAACACATGCTCCCACCGTTATCAACATATTTAAAACTCAGCTTTTGAACTCTGGACGCATTTCAATTTTCTCACCATGCACGAATGAAATGAAAGTACGAGAGAATATCGAAGACACCGGAACGATCACTAAGCAGGAAGATGATTTTGGAAAGTTTGTATTCTCACGTACACGAGATGACGATAAGCCCGGTCTATCAAAAGATGATCATGACTTTATAGATATAATGGATGTTGGATTTAGGAAAGACGAAAAGAACAACTGGATTGCACCTCTGCCGTTTAAATGTCCTCGCCAACGACTTCCCGACAATAGAGATTTAGCGATTAAACGGTCAAAAAGTCTGCATAACAATCTACAAAGAGATTCGGTCAAACGAGATCATTTTGTAGACTTCATGGACGGCATTCTCAGCAAAGGACATGCAGAAAAGGCTCCACCTTTGTCGGAAGACCAAGAACGTTGGTACCTACCAATATTTGGAATCTACCATCCGAAAAAACCAAATCAATTGAGAGCAGTTTTCGACTCTTCTGCTAAATACGCCGGTCTTGCTTTAAATGACGTATTACTAACTGGCCCCGACCTTACAAACAGCTTGCTTGGAGTTTTGTTGAGATTTCGAAAGGAACCGATAGCAATCATGGCTGACATCCAACAAATGTTCTATTGCTTCAAGGTCCAAGATAGTCACAGAGATTATCTCCGTTTCTTCTGGTACGAAGACAACGATCCAACGAAACCAATGATCGAGTACAGAATGACTGTACATGTTTTTGGAAACCGACCGTCTCCTGCCGTTGCGACGTATGGACTAAGACAAGTGTGGCCACTAAAAGTATGTCTCGCCTGCCGGCACCATCGCTAAAATCAACTACCTAAGCTTTCATTTCTTGATATAAACACAAAAAGTGTCAGTATACCTAATAACAGATGCCTAGTTATCATACTATTCAAGCAATCCATTGTCCACACAAGTATTACAAAAAGTTTTCTGTCTGAAAAAAGACCTAAGTTCACAGAGTCACTGGAGCGTAAAAATGGGGTCATGGTCACATGGCATGGTGACAGTTGCGTTGTCCATAACCGCAACTGTCTGTTTACCCAATATCAGATGCCTAGCTATTATAACTTTCCAGCAATTCATCTTCCACAAAAGTCTTACAAAAAAGTTTTTCGGCCTGAAAAAGACCTAAGTTCACAGAGTCACTGGAGCGTGAAAATGGGGTCAGGGTCACAAGGCATGGTGACAGTTGCATGGACCATAACCTAAACTGTCTGTATACGAAATATCAGATGCCTAGCTATCATACTTTTCAAGCAATTCATCGTCCACAAAAGTCTTACAAAAAAGTTTACGGCCTGAAAAAAGACCTAAGTTCACAGTCACTGGAGCGTGAAAATGGGGTCAGGGTCAAACGGCATGGGGACAGTTGCATAGACCATAACCTGAACTGTCTGTATTCGAAATATCAGATGCCTAGCTATCATACTTTTCAAGCAATTCATCGTCCACAAAAGTCTTACAAAAAAGTTTACGGCCTGAAAAAAGACCTAAGTTCACAGAGTCACTGGAGCGTGAAAATGGGGTCAGGGTCAAACGGCATGGCGACAGTTGCGTAGACCATAACCTAAACGGTCTGTATACCAAATATCAGATGCCTAGCTATCATACTTTTCAAGCAATTCATCGTCCACAAAAGTCTTACAAAAAAGTTTACGGCCTGAAAAAAGACCTAAGTTCACAGAGTCACTGGAGCGTGAAAATGGGGTCAGGGTCAAACGGCATGGCGACAGTTGCGTAGACCATAACCTGAACTGTCTGTATACCAAATATCAGATGCCTAGCTATAATACTTTTCAAGCAATTCATCGTCCACAAAAGTCTTACAAAAAAGTTTACGCCGCCGCCGTCGCCGCCGCCGCCGTCGCCGCCGCCGTCGCCGGAAAGTAATACCTATGTCTCGCCTTCCGCGACTATTCGTCGCAGGCGAGACAAAAAACGGTAAAGGAGGTCGAACCTATTTTTGGTACAGATGTAGTGGAATTTGTTGAAAACAATTTCTATGTTGACGATGGACTTTGCTCGCTACCGTCAACCGACAAGGCTATTGCTTTGATGAAACGCACACAAGAAGCTCTACAAACAAACGGAAATTTACGTCTGCACAAAATCGCATCGAACAGTGATGAAGTACTCTCTGCTTTTCCGACGGATGACTTGGCGAAAGATGTAAAGAATCTGGAGTTAGGCGTTGACGATTTACCGAATCAACGTAGTTTGGGATTGAATTGGAATCTACAAACAGACTCATTCTTTTTTGACGTATCTGGAAAAGGCAAACCCGCAACAAGAAGGGGTGTATTGTCGACTATAAACAGTATTTTTGATCCTTTAGGATTATTGGCTCCAGTCGTACTCAAAGGGAAACATATTTTGAGACAGATTGTTTGCACTACTACGGATTGGGATGAGCCATTAAATCAAGATCAATTACAAACTTGGGAAACCTGGAAAGAATCCTTGCAGTGCATAAAAGATTTACACATACCTAGATGCTACCTTCCTGGGTCTGTATCGAACTGTCAGAAAATGTCTGTACACATTTACTGTGACGCCTCAGAACTTGCGATAGCTGCCGTTGGATATTTGGAAACTGTCTCACAAGAAGGTTATCGTCATTTAGGCTTCATTATGGGAAAAGCTAAACTAGCACCGGCGCATGGGCATTCAATTCCTCGTTTAGAGTTGTGTGCCGCCGTCTTGGCTGTAGAAGTAGCATCCGCTATCGCCGAACATCTACGGTTACCAATTGAAGAGTTTAACTTGTACTCAGATAGTCGAGTAGTCTTAGGATATATATTTAACACAACTCGGCGCTTTTATACATACGTTACAAACAGGGTGTCATTTATTAGAAAATTGACATCATCAAGCCAATGGAAATACGTACCTACCGAAAGAAATCCGGCCGATCAAGCCACCCGCCCTTTTTCCGCCAATCAATTGAAAGACAGTTTGTGGCTACATGGACCCAAATACTTACTTGAAGAGAATCAAATGCCTGTTGAATCGATATGTGAGGCTGTAAATCTTGAGAATGACAAGGAAGTAAGACCAGAAATCAAGTGCAACAAGACGTCAACAACTGACAATTTATCATCTCTTGCGAATAGATTTGCGAAATATTCGTCATGGACATCTCTTGTTAATAGCGTTCTTCTTCTTGTACACATTGCTAGGTCGTTCTCGGGACCGAAACGTTATTGTAAAGGATGGCATTACTGCCCGAAAGTCAGAACAGTCGACAATTTCCGTGAAGCTGAGAAGGTTGTTCTCAAAGCGGCACAAGAAGAATGTTTTCAATCCGAACTGAAATGCATTAAACATGGCAAAACGTTGCCACGATCAAGTCCACTAATTACTCTTGACGTATTTATAGACGAAGATGGTCTGTTAAGAGTTGGAGGCAGATTGAATAGAGGAAACTTATCCCGAAATGAGAAAAATCCAATCGTAATTCCAAAAACACATCATGTAGCTACGTTACTAGTACGTCACTTCCACGAAATCGCTCAACATCAAGGTAGAAGCATAACATCTGGAACTATTAGAAACTCTGGAATTTGGATTATAGGCGAAAAACGTCTCGTATCATCTGTACTTTTCAACTGTGTAAAATGTAAGAAACTGCGTGGAAGACTTGAAGTTCAAAAGATGGCAAATTTACCACCGGATCGTCTTGACCTGCATCCTCCTTTTTCGTATGTAGGATTAGATACTTTCGGACCTTGGGATGTTGCAACCCGAAAGACAAGAGGTGGTGCCGCAAACTCAAAGCGTTGGGCGATATTATTCACATGTCTTGCTACACGAGGTATTCATATTGAAGTAGTAGAGAAAATGTCTTCGTCATCATTTATAAACGCTTTCAAAAGATTTGTCGCTATAAGAGGAAAAGTTGAACAAATTCGTTCAGACAAAGGAACGAACTTTGTAGGCGCAACAGACGACTTAGGAATTGATGCGATTAATGTGGAAGATGGACTTGTCAAGAAGTTTCTATACGACAATGGAATAGTGTGGTTTTTTAACTCACCGCATGCATCACATATGGGAGGTGTGTGGGAAAGACTTATTGGTGTGACTCGCAGAGTACTTGACTCTATGTTAATGGATATACCAAAAGGAACATTAACTCATGAAGTTCTAACAACATTCTTAGCGGAAGCTTCGGCCATTGTGAATAGCCGGCCATTAGTACCAATTTCTTATGATCCGGAAGAACCGTTGCCGCTTAGTCCGTCACTCATCCTTACTCAAAAACCAAATGCATTTACTGTGGAAATGCCCATTGATGAAAAGAATATGTACAGAGTACATTGGAAACGTGTACAACATCTCTCTGACACATTCTGGAAACGTTGGAGATGTCAGTATCTACAAACTATACAGAACTTTAGTAAATGGAAGGAAGAAAAACGAAACGTGTCTGTCGGAGATGTAGTTTTATTAAGAGACAAATCGGCAGCAAGAAACAACAGTAAAGTTCGAAAGGTAGAAGTGAGATTGGAGTCAAAGGAAGGACGATCAGTTTTCATACGTCCAGTTACTGAATTGGTAGTTCTCTTGCCTATTGACTAGAGACCGTTTTTGTACGTGTACACATATAGAGACTGTTAAATATTTTTTTTTAAGTGACAATACATTTGATAATCTTTCTATACTTTGTAATGTAATTATGGTATTTGTTCCCATTTTTTGAGAAGGGAATCGGATTTTATGCAGTGTATTTGTACTGTCAAAATAATGTCATGAAAGGTATGGTGATGTCTGTGACATCAGGCGGGGAGTGTCAAGCTTGCCCTCCGTAGAATTATTTTAGATTTTTCTTATCTCTGATAACGCACACATTATAGATGATTAGGTTTTGTTTATATTTAGCTCGGAGCAATTTTGGCCGACTACAGTGTAAGTTTTTACTTTTTATTAAATCCTTTACTTTAATAATAACTATTTTTTAATTATTAATGTTTTTGTTTTGTCAAATTTTGATGTTTAAAGGTTAATTAAAAGTTTTCTTTGTTTGTCGTGCATAGCGTAGGCAATGACCTAGTTATGCCTGTGTTTTGATCAGTGTGTAAAAGATAATTGCTTTGTATACTTTTACCGATTTGCAATCAATTATACGTGTCAAATTATGTTTTGAAAAACTTATTTTTAAGCATTTATTGCCTTTAATTTGTTTTGATAATTTAGTATAAATAATATTATTAGTCAAAGTATTGAATTATGTAACAGGGTTCTGCCAAAATTTAAAAACTATGGAAAGCCATTCCGATCATAATTATGTGATGATATTTTGTAGTAAATCTTTTAGAATTGTAGTTTTCAACTTCTAAGCAAGTTCATTTTTGTATTACAGCTTTTTACCATTTATCCATAATAAAGATGTACTATGGAGTTGGTTATCTGTTCTGAATTGGGGTCATAACAAAAGACAACTTTTGGGCAAAGGGAGATAACTTAAAGACAGTGGCTACTGTGTACAAATTACATGTACCATATATTTTTTATATGGTACATGTCAGCAAAACTATTTATTCAAAGCAGATTAGGAATGAAATATATTCATGGTATCAATATAAGTTTTATTATTACTATTTCAGGTAACTTTCTGTCCCTTTCTCTCCCATTTTAATTTAGGTTGTAATCACATACAACATAATTTTAAAACTAGACTAATTTTCTTTTCCCAAGAAAGAGAATTAAACAATATATATAGTCATATTTTACAATGTCTTGACTGTTATTTTCCAGTCAATCATGCAATTCCCCCTCCTATATAATTTTAAAAAAGTATTTCTGAATCATGTTTTATATTAAAAGGGGGAGGTTGATTCATTTAAAATTAAACTATAAATAAAACATGAGCCAGATGTCGATTGACGCGATTCTTTTTCCGTCAGCAGAATCTTGTACACGCAAAATGTGATGCTATCCTAAATTTCTGGGGAGAACACTGAATTCCTTGTTATTCCTTAAAAAAAGTCACTCAACCCAAAAATCAAGGTCAAGGTCAATTGATGGGGATGTTGTGGGACCGGAAGTTTTGTAGGTATATTACCAGCTTTAATCAGCTGAGCTAGGGAAGTACTTCTATGGCACAGAGGGTTAGAGTGCTGTCTATGGGAGGCTTGTCGTGTGCGATTGTGCCGGTCCCAGCTGGCCAGGCTACTACAAAGGGTACTGCAGGTGTCTGCTGCAGTGAGGGGGAGGGGATGAGATGACAATGAGTGTTGGTATATCTCCTGCAGTGGACCCACGAGAATAAACACCCTCCTAAGAAGAAAAGGGGAGAGGGTGTTGTGGGACCAGAAGTTCCATAGGTATATAGCCAGCCTTAACCAGCTGAGCTAGGGAAGTACTTCTTTGGCTCAGAGTGCTGTCTATAAGAGGTCGATTTTGGTGCAATTGTGCCAGTCCCGGGTGGCTGGGCTACTACAGGGATGCAACTGTGGTAGGACTTTTAGTTCGTGAGATATGGAGATGCTCATAAAACCTAAACATTGCTATAATATGTATTGAAAATTGTCAAAGTCACTCTACTTGAAAATCAAGGTCAAGGTTAAAAGATGGGGATGCAACTGTGCTTAGCTTTTACTGGGGCATATGCATACCAAGTTTCATCAACATATGACTTCTAGTTCTTGAGATATGGAGGTGCTCATAAAACCTTAACACATAACATAAGTAAACTGACCTGGACAGTAATGTATGTGGCAGTTGTATGTTTTCTGTGATGGTTCTGTTTTTATTCCACTGTGATTCTACGGGGTTAGCAGCAGCTAAGATGGAGGTCCTAGCATTCAATGAACAAATAATCCCGGCCTTGGCTATGGACAGAGTTTGCTGTTCCTGAAATAAATAGTTGAGATACACGTATAAATTTATTTATCAAGATGAGACTTCAATTTTAACATAAATTATTCAGTTACTGAAATGAAACAACCATAGTGAGCCACTAACATACCCCACTCATCTCCATTTTTGACAGAGATTATCTAATTTGAGGAATCAAAAGTCCGAGTTGTTGTCTTTCCAAGTCAGATAGTTTAACAAAAAGTAAGACCTGATAACATATCCCACCATACGGGACCCCTACCTAAACCTACATTCCAAATATTGAAAACTGTACCTAAACCTACATTCCAAATATTGAAAACTGACAATCTGTTTCAAAAATTGTTGATCACTGATGGAGGGTTGAACGTACCAATCAAAAACATTATACTGTCCATAACTTTCTTACGTTGGGTATAATAATAAAGAAGAAATGTGTTCATGGGACATTGATGGCCCCTGCTAGGCTCAAAACAGGAAGTAGAAGTCCAATAGCTCTGAAAGTCTCTTTATAGGATGTACAGTTTGTCATATGGAACCAGCACACCAAGTTTCAAACCATTCTTGTGTATAATTTCTGAGAAAGCTTAGCAGAAATTTTCACATCAACCCATTACCAAACAGGAAGTAAAATTCCGACATGTCTAAAAGTAACTTAGGACTACAATTTGTCATACTGCACCACCCTGCCAAATTTTCAATTGATCTCAAGTATGTATTGTGAGAAAAGCGCCCCGACATGTTGTCGCAGGAGCATAAAAAATATTCTTTAAAAGCATCTGATTTTCAACTGAATCTACATGATCTAGTAATCATTGATTTATAAAATTAATTTAAGACGGTCACTTGACAATTTGAGTTTACGATTAACAAAACTTAGTTGGAGATTCTAAAATATTTTATCTGAATCATTTATCAAAGGGAGATAAAACTTAAGGACATACAATTTGGAACAGGTTGTGCACCGAGACTAAAAGAAGGTCATACTTAAACTCACCATAACCTCATGAAGAACTGATCTTGTACTGTCATTCATCTTATCAAACTCGTCAATACAACATACACCATTGTCACTCAATACCAAGGCTCCACTGAAATTTTAATATGTTGACATATTAAACAGTCAAATTACTTGTTACTATAGTAATGAATACAACATGAAATTGTACATCAAAACAAGTTTCATAAAAACATGTATGTATCCTTAATTGTTAACTATTTTAATCATTAAACTAAATTACATATAATTGACACTTTTATCTGGAAGGTTGTTAAGAAACATTAAATTTTCAAAAAATTCATTGCCTAACATCATTACATCTGTCAATAACAGCGAGTGTTCTATAGAGAGTTCCTTTACTGTCCTTTCCTTTGTTCTTGTTGTTGTTTGTCTAAGGTTCTCTCTATGATTTTTATTGTGTGTTTAGTTTTTGTGCTTTGTCTAGGAATATTGATAGGGAGAGGTTGGGCTGAAAAAAATAGTTTAACCCCGGCACATATTATATGTGCCTGTCCTTGACATGCTTGACAAAGCTTTTGTTTGTACTTGTCTTTATGATGTTTTCTGTTCCTAGGATAAGAAGGGGGTCAATCTGTGATTATTTCAGGACTGGATTTGAATTATATGCATTTTATTTAGACCATGGCCCAACTGCAGAACTACAAGCAGCGCCTACTGGCCTCATTGAAGGCTGCTGGCGGTTGTCCAATGTGTTTTTTCTGAAATGCCGCTTGATTGTGGGCTGTGTAGCTACACTTATTCCACATCTCATTATCATAGCAAGATTTCACAGTCAGAAAGTGTATTGTGATTTGTCTAGAACTTGTGGCACTGACAGCAGCATTTTGAAAAAATAAATGTTCTTTTAACTAAATGAACTATTATTTTAGTAGATTTTCTGTACATTAGAGAAGTGTTGAATGTATTGATTATTTAGCTACATACGTTTGTAAAACTAGTTGTCTGGTCTCTGGATCTTTGGTGACATAAGCAGTCAGACCTACAGCACTGGATCCCTTTCCTGATGTATACTGTCCTCTGGGTACCAGATGATGGACATATTGTAACAGCTGTGACTTACTAGTACCAGGGTCACCACACAGTAAAATGTTCATCTCTGACCTAGAATTATCAAGATTTTGTCAACAGGGAGAGGATAAATCAAACAGTGAGCCTGAACTTTGATATATGAACCAATCACTGGTGTTATAATGCATGATGAACTTATCAACAATTTTGAACATTTATTTACTGAACATGGTAATACAAATTGGAAACTCGGATTAATTAATAAATAAGTGCATTTGGGTTGACACCCCATTTTGATTGTAAATTACTTGGAATGGATTTTTAAATGCATTGACAAGTGATTTATACCTAAACTTTCTCCAACCAGATTTGGTAAAATCTTTATGTGCCAGAGCTTTCCTCGACCAGAGTTGATTAAATCTTTACGTACCTGAACTTTCCTTGACCAATGTTGGTAAAATCTTTACGTACCTGAACTTTCCTTGACCAATGTTGGTAAAATCTTTACGTACCTGAACTTTCCTTGACCAATGTTGGTAAAATCTTTACGTACCTGAACTTTCCTTGACCAATGTTGGTAAAATCTTTACGTACCTGAACTTTCCTCGACCAGAGTTGCCCTGAACTTTCCTTGACCAATGTTGGTAAAATCTTTACGTACCTGAACTTTCCTCCACCAGAGTTGGTAAAATCTTTACGTACCTGAACTCTCCTCGACTCGAGTTGGTAAAATCTATACGTACCTGAACTTTCCTCGACCAGAGTTTGTAAAATCTTTACGGCAACCACCAAACAGTTGTAACAAGATGCCTTTCTTTATGTCCTCATTTTCATAAATACTTGGAGCTTGAAAAATTAATAAGTGTAAATCATTTAATTACACAAAATTATAACATTAAATTCTATTAAATAAAGTTTCTTAGTATACTCAACAAAAAGAGCTAAGAAACAAAAGTTTAATTTAGGTATCCAACAACTAAAATTAACAACATTCATAATGTTTTAAAATGAATTGAATAAAATGAGGAAAACATTGCTTTGTTGTTTAAGGGTAAAAATGGTAAAATATCAATTGATCGATCAAATTTACGGAATGCAAAACCAGCTATTAAAGAGACATAAAAATACACCAAAAATCTTCAGTAAAAAGTTTTCCGGTCTCTGAATGCGTGTCCATGAGGCCGAATATGAACTGTTTTAGATCAGAAACGTAATCTTGCTTTTGTCTAAAGTCATTTTGCGATTTGAGTTGCAGGTACAAACTGATCTCGTCTGGCTGCTATATGTCCCCCTCCTACTTTCGTAGATATGGCACAGAAATAACTATTCAGGGGTGGAGAAATCATTTTATTTTACTCCCGGCTAAAGGCTAACCTAGAAGTATCTAACCTCAATATATATTTTATTTTCAAGGTTGGGCGGAGCTTAATTTTCTCTTTCTTTTAGGTAGGATTTAAATGAAGAAGACCGAAATAATTGACCCGTGACCAGCCCGGTCAATAAAATAGAGTAATAAGTGGTTAATGATTTGGTGTATGAGAATGTCAACTAATTCTACTCCTCGCTAAGGAGAAACTATACATCTAACCTCAATATTTTAGTGGTTAATGTCTTGTTGTATGTAAACTTTAAACATACCAATAGCTCTAGCTAATCTCTCATAGATGTCAGATTTCTTAGACAGCTTTTTCAGGAATTCAACTCTTTCTTCGCTCAAATTGGCTTCTTTCCTGAAATGCAATTCATTTCAATTACTTATTTGTTCTAAATGTTTAATGACATTTTTACCCTACTTTAAATAAACTTAAGTTGAAAATATGTGTTTCTAGAACATTATTTTCATTTTATTCAATGTAACATTTGATATCTTAAAATCTAAATGCTTTCTAAATACTGGTTTCAAATATCTGCAATTTCTTTAATTACCTGCATAAAATAATGTCTGCATTGAAAAGACAACAAACACTGGTCCCCTGTCTACTTACTGTTCTTCCTCCTCCTCATTACTCTCAGCTAATCTCTTGGCATCCAGTTTACGGAAGTGAACAACATCAATGTGTGTTTTATAGACAGACTTGACATTCCTCATCTTGGGGTTGACCCTGAGGGGTGTGGCTCTGTATATACCTGTGACCTTGACCCTATCTCCTGGCTGAACTTTATCGACAAGGTCACTGTGTGCATACAATATAACAGTGTGTGGTGTCTGTCCAGCTGGCATATCCTCTGTAAATGATTAGAAATAAAAAATGATTTTAAAAGTTTCTTCAATTATCAGCATTGTTTATTTTGAAAATTCATTTAGGGTTCATTCATTATTGTCAACCAATTTCCAAAAAATCATGCATTGGGGAGGGGTAGCAGGAATCACCACAGTTCAAAATCCAAGGATGATGCAAATGTGACGATCCTTTTCCTGTTTTAGGAATAAAGTCAAACTTAGTATGGAGCTCAAAATTCAAGGGTGGGGTGGGGGGAAATCAACAGTGGTGAACCCTGCGTTAAAAATCAACATATTTTGTATGCCCTTTTTCACAGGTCCATGTCAAATAAATGTTTATTCTGAATCTCATAAATAAAATTGGAAAGGTGTACTTTTTGTAAACTTTTGAAAATGGTTAAAATTAATTTTATTTTTTGTATTTTTTAGCAATTTTAAATTTTGTCAAGCGTTTAGTAGTAATTTTGTTTGGTTACCAATTTCTTTTTATTTCTCAAAAGCACACAATTATTCAAATTTTGTTTGAACTTGATAAAAGGAAGAATCATTGTTTTGTAGTAGCTATTATGCAGAAGACCAAATAATTTAAATCTTAATATTGTGTGTAGTGCCCCACTGAAGGAACTGACATTTCACTGAATGATCTTGTCATTTTGTAAAATGATTATTGACTGCATATTTTTTTTCTTCTATTAAATTAAGATGGGATCATAATAATCATTATAAAGTGATCACTTTACTTGGTTTTACAGTTTTGATGAATGTGAATTTTAAACTATTAATCCTTTAGCTATATCAGACCTACAGGACCATATCGGGTTAATGGCCTATAATAAATAATAAAATGTACATTGTCAAAATCTGTACCACATTCTGTATAAACCCTTGACAAATATTAACCCTTAGGCCAATAGCCTTCAGGCTAATGTAGATGTTTCAGGTTTATACAGCATGCCATACAGATTTTGACATGTACTTTTCGGTATCTTAAACGGGTTTGCTTGTCTCTATACCTGGTGATTCCTGTAACTTAATCATCTGTTTATCTGTGAACTGTGACCTGTTGTGTATCAGGGCAAAGGAATGATTGGTATTACAGTTGGTACACAGCGTGGGCTCGGCTATCCTGCCTCGGTCAATCTCTACCGTCGCTGTGTTACCACACACGTAACATTTGAAGAAGGCTTCTCTCATCTCGGGAATTAAGGAGGTCGTTCTTATCACCATTCCTCCAATTGTGATCAGCTGATCAATGTCTAAAAATACATTTGAAAAGGTCAAGTGAATGAAGGCTTTGGATAATTAATATTGTCTTAAAAATGTTTAACTAGTTTTTTATGCGAGTGTCTGAAGTCAATAGCTCTAGGCTTTGAATTATAACGAAATTAGTGATGAGTTATATGATTTTAAACTTTGCTATGGCTCTAACTGTGATATGGCAAGCTCTTTACCTTGTGATTTAGAAATTGCTATTTATGCCACTTTCAGTTCTGAAACTTGTATTTATTATGCCTTCTGGGGTTGTTTAGTGAAGCCAGCATTACAAGGTCTGACTTGGATTTGATGTTCCAGTGTTAATACTTTACCTTCTGGGTTTAGGGACCTCATGTTTTTAGTCAAGGCAGCATTATAAGGTCTGACTTGGACTTGATGTTCCAATGTTAATACTTTACCTTCTGGGTTTAGAGATCTCATGTTTTTAGTCAAGGCAGCATTATAAGGTCTGACTTGGACTTGATGTTCCAATGTTAATACTTTACCTTCTGGGTTTAGAGATCTCATGTTTTTAGTCAAGGCAGCATTATAAGGTCTGACTTGGACTTGATGTTCCAGTGTTAATACTTTACCTTCTGGGTTTAGAGATCTCATGTTTTTAGTCAAGGCAGCGTTATAAGGTCTGACTTGGACTTGATGTTCCAGTGTTGTTTCAGGATATCTGTCAAAGAACATCTCATTGATAGCCATGTCAAAAGTAGGGATGACTTCCTGGGGGTAGCAGATCAACTGTCGATATAACTCAGCATCAAACTCTCGTAGATGTTCACAGTTTATGTTAAGGTAAGGTTCTCCAATGACACTGATCTGAAATACAAAGAAATATATGATAAATAAATCTTAATTGACAAAGTTGAATCTACGCTTAACACTAATTATCTGTAAGGATCAACAGATTTCAATATAGGGCGAGACATGACATGTTTCAGATTTTGATGATTTTCATTTTATAAGTTGAAAATTACCATTGGATCACAAAAATAACTAGAAAAACTGTGAGCCGCAGCTCACAAATAAATACCCCCCACCCCCCAAAAAAATCAATCAGATAAAATTTTAAAATAGGAGATGCACATCTACGTTATGTCACAGAGATTGTGTGTAAGTTTCATGAAAATCCATCAAGGGGTTTAGGAGGAGTTGCGGATAAGAGATGGGCACCCCCATGTAGTCCAATGGCTGAGTCCATGTATTGCTTTGGGAAACCCCAAGAATCATTCTGATCAAATTTTAAAATAGTAGGTGCGCATCTACATTATGTCACAACAATTGTGTGTAAGTTTCATGAAAATCCATCAAGGGGTTTAGGAGGAGTTGCGGATAAGAGATGGGTACCACCATGTTGCTGAATGGCTAAGTCCATGTTCCGCTTTGCGAAACCCCAAAAATCATTCTGATCAAATTTTAAAATAGTAGGTGCGCATCTACATTATGTCACAAAGATTGTGTGTAAGTTTCATGAAAATCCATCAAGGGGTTAAGGAGGAGTTGCGGATAAGAGATGGGTACCACCATGTAGCTGAATGGCTAAGTCCATGTTCCGCTTTGCGAAACCCCAAAAATCATTCTGATCAAATTTTAAAATAGTAGGTGCACATCTACATTATGTCACAAAGATTGTGTGTAAGTTTCATGAAAATCCATCAAGGGGTTTAGGAGGAGTTGCGGATAAGAGATGGGTACCCCCATGTAGCCGAATGGCTAAGTCCATGTTTTGCTATGGGAAACCCCAAAAATCATTCTGATCAAATTTTAAAATAGTAGGTGCACATCTACATTATGTCACAAAGATTGTGTGTAAGTTTCATGAAAATCCATCAAGGGGTTTAGGAGGAGTTGCGGATAAGAGATGGGTACCCTGAAGTGTAACGGAAGGACGGACGGATGGACGGACGGAAGGACGGACGGAAGGACGGACGCCCCTATCACTATATACCCCCCACTTTTGAAGTGGGGGGTTTGATCAAATTTTAAAATAGTAGGTGCACATCTACATTATGTCACAAAGATTGTGTGTAAGTTTCATGAAAATCCATCAAGGGGTTTAGGAGGAGTTGCGGATAAGAGATGGGTACCCCCATGTAGCCGAATGGCTAAGTCCATGTTTTGCTATGGGAAACCCCAAAAATCATTCTGATCAAATTTTAAAATAGTAGGTGCACATCTACATTATGTCACAAAGATTGTGTGTAAGTTTCATGAAAATCCATCAAGGGGTTTAGGAGGAGTTGCGGATAAGAGATGGGTACCCTGAAGTGTAACGGAAGGACGGACGGATGGACGGACGGAAGGACGGACGGAAGGACGGACGCCCCTATCACTATATACCCCCCACTTTTGAAGTGGGGGGTATAATGAATGTTTATTATAATTGACCGTGGTTGCCATGGTAATAGTGACGGCCATTCTGAGTTGATTCAAATCTGCTGAAAAGGACAATATTCAAACCCCAATTTTACAAGGAAAAGCAGTTGGTATTCAACATAACTTTTTTATTTGCATAATTCAATACCCCATTGACAATATCTAAAACAATTTTAATACTTTAATTATTTATGTAGCTGGAACGTGGCTACTGAAGACAGTCAAGAAATGGTGTATTATTCTGGAAAAATATTTGACAAAAATATTACCATTTTTGTCACTTTTCTGACTTCATTTTCAGAAAATGCACCAATCACAAATACTCATTATGAATGTTATTATGTAAATCAATGATTGATTTTTTGAAAATATAAAAATCTCAATGGGGTAACAAAAAATGTCTTAAGAAAACACTGTTAAAGTTGGTTACCATATTAATTTAGATAAAAACGGTAACTTTTCGATATTTTGATATATGTATGACCATACTTTCAATATGAACAAAGAAAACAGTTATTGTCATCATGTGTTCCTTAAAGGGTCTTTTTAACATATTAAGTCATTAGAAAACTTTCAATGTCACTTGAAATTTAATTTTTTTTTCGAAATTTTCATGTCAGAAATCTCAAACTCTAGATGACCTTGACCTTGAGAAACTGTACTCTGGAATGATTTCAATGTCATTTTTAGTTAAAATGATGTCTGTTAAGAATAATACTTAAAGATGGTTCAATTGAACCTTAAGAAACGGAGGTTCATGAAAATATTGAACAATGCAGAAATTGCCATTTTTCACAAATTACCATGGTAACCAACTTTAACGGTGTTTTTTAAAGACACCTTTTGTTACCCCATTGAGATTTTTATAAGTTTTTAATATCAATCATCAGTCTATGTAATTATGTTCATATTGAGTATATGTGATTGGTGCATTTTCCGAAAATTCAGGCAGTAAAGTGGCAAAAACAGTAATTTTTTGGTCACAAAAATTACAACAAGAGGCTCCCAGGAGCCTGAATCGCTCACCTGGTCTTGATGTTGACCCTATACTTTTGTAGAGCTAAATGAGCTGAACATTTAAGCAAGCAACTCTACCTGCAATAGTTTTCATTCTATAGGCCAAAAACACCATTTTTCACCTATAACCCCTATAAGGAGTCATCTGACAACTTCGACCCTATGAAGACTTTTGTAGAGCTAAATGAGCTGAACATTTAAGCAAGCAACAGCTAATCTCTATCTGCAATAGTTTTCATTCTGTAGGCCAAAAACATGAAAAATGGCTATTTTTCAGGGGCCGTAACCCCTATAAGGGGTCATCTGACAACTTCAACCCTATGGAGAATTTTGTAAAGCTAAATGAGCTAAACATTTAAGCAAGCAACAGCTAATCTCTATCTGCAATAGTTTTCATTCTGTAGGACAAAAACATGAAAAATCGCTATTTTTCAGGGGCCGTAACCCCTATAAGGAGTCATCTGACAACTTCGACTCTATGGAGAATTTTGTAGAGCTAAATGAGCTGAACATTTAAGCAAGCAACAGCTAATCTCTATCTGCAATAGTTTTCATTCTGTAGGACAAAAACATGAAAAATCGCTATTTTTCAGGGGCCGTAACCCCTATAAGGGGTCATCTGACAACTTCGACCCTGTGGAGAATTTTGTAGAGCTCAATGAGCTGAACATTTAAGCAAGCAACAGCTAATCTCTATGTGCAATAGTTTTCATTCTGTAGGCCAAAAACATGAAAAAATGCCATTTTTTCAGGGGCCGTAACCCCTATAAGGGGTTATCTGACAACTTCGATCCTATGGAGACTTTCGTAGAGCTAAATGAGCTAAACATTTAAGCAAGCAACAGCTAATCTCTATCTGCAATAGTTTTCATTCTGTAGGCCAAAAACATGAAAAATGGCTATTTTTCACCTTTAAGGGGCTGTAACCCCTATAAGGGGTCATCTGACAACTTCGACCCTATGGAGACTTTTGTAGAGTTAAATGAGCTGAACATTTAAGCAAGCAACAGCTTATCTCTATCTGCAATAGTTTTCATTCTGTAGGCCAAAAACATGAAAAAATGCTATTTTTCACCTTTAAGGGGCCGTAACCCCTATAAGGGGTCATCTGACAACTTTGACCAAATGGAGACTTTTGTAGAGCTTTTGATGCTGAATCAGTAGCGTGGCCTCAGATTTCCTCTATCTCTTATACTTTTTGATTTATAAGCCAAAAACAGTAGTCTGACCCCCCTAGTCTATTTTTAGTAACGGCGGCCATGTTTTTTAACGGATTAAAAATCAAAACACAAGTTTGGTGCAGGACACCCTAAGGATCATTCATACCAAGTTTCATTAAATTCTGTTTGGTAGTTTCAGAGGAGAAGATTTTTGAAAAATTGTTAACAGACGACAGACGACGACGACAGACGACGACGACGGACGCCAAGTGATGGTAATAGCTCACATGGACCTTCGGTCCAGGTGAGCTAAAAAGTTGCACGATTTCTTGACACATTCGATCGCCTCGTTCTGACTACACCTTTATAAATAGTCTTCAAACTGTTTTGAATATTTTCAATAAGGTATTAAATTAAGCAAATAAAAAGTTCCATTGAACTGGGATTGATTTTATTTAACAAATTGGGAATTGAATATAGGCTATTTTGATATTATATGAGAAATGGTCAAAAATGACTGCCACAGTTACCATGGCAACCGTGGCCAATCATTACAAACAGTGATTATTTCTGTGATCCAGTGGTCAATATCAACTTAGAAAATGAAAATCATCAAAATCTGAGACATGTCATGTCCCAGTTATTTTGATGCTTAGGGATAATTGGTCTTAAAAACAAAACTAATTGTCATTCTGCTATTGCCAGACTCTGATTTCAACTTAAGCTAATTCATTTGTTCATAAAAAAATTGTCCTCTAAAAATGCCTACCATAGCTACCTAGGGTAGTTTATTTTTTGCTTAATTTGTTTTGAAAGTCTATAACATTGCTAGTCCTGATTTCACTTCAACCTACCTTTGTCAGAAGGAAATGATGACATTAGAGGAAGACGAAATGTAAGTTGTAAGTTTTAAATGGGAAATTGATTTGGAAATGTCAAGCTTCTCTGTTATCAAAATAGAAAACAATAATAAAAACTTAATTATGTTCAATATTTCAATGTTTTGAGTTCTGTAAAGAAAATATGTAAAATCAATAAATAATATTTCATCTACATGATCTATACAGATAAACATTTTTTTTACCTCTTCTAATCTCTGTAGGTAGTATGGTTCGTTGACATCCATCCCGTCGAACTGTTCGTCGGCCGCTACATTCTTGTCCATGTACCTACTGATGAACCTCCTGAACTTGTCCTTACACTGACTGACCACTACATCAGTTCCCCAAATTACGAGCTGTGGGCCAGCATTAGGATCACTTGTTATATCACTGGTCACTTTGGTTGGTTCCTAAAACAATTGGTGAAACAAATCTGTGATGTGTACATGAACTTTTTTGGACTTAGCTTATTTTCAAGGCTGGATAATATGTTATTTAAAACAGGTTAGTAAACATGGTTAATATATCTTGAAGACATCATAGTATCACTTTCTCAAAGAATCTTTGATAACATTAGCAAATGCCTAAACGTAATTAGTTTTGAAGATAATTTTACATTACATTTTGATCTGTAGCCATATTCAAAGCAGCAACCACTTGACTTTATTGAAGGCTGATGGATATCTTTTATTGCTGATTTTTATACCATGGTTAATACATGTAGATATTGTGCAAAGTTCACTAATTTTCACATCTCATTCTTATCTACCAGCATTTCAATCTTACACTAGGATCAGAACCACCAATTGTGACTTGTCTCATCTTTCTGTCACTCCTGACATCAGGGCGAGTCCTAATGGGTGTGGCAGCAGCTCCTGGGGTATGAGGACCTCTAGATCCAGGTGTTCCATAGTTTAATGGTGAACTCAGATCTATTTCACTGGTGGGGGCTGAAGACAGAAAATAGAACAAAACAATGACACTGTATAGGGCTGTTTTGATTTGAAAATTACCCATAGATTACTCTGTTTGTCCCTTGTCAACAAATTGACAGAAAATACATTGTGTAAGTACTTTTTAATTTCAAACATTAGGTCAGGTGGTAAGCTCATTTTTTAAGCAACCTAACCATGATACCTCATTTGTATTATGGAACAGCCTCAAGTTAAAAGTAATTTTCACAAGGCTAACAAATAAACTGTCAGCTGTTTTATAAACAATGTCTAATATAATTGTACAAAAATAATACTGCAATGTTTGCTAAAAATGGTCAAGATCAGTTTTCAATAGCATCAAATATAAAAAGTTTTCAAAATTTGGCTTACATTGTACTAGTCTTCAAAATGTATAAAAGATTGAAAGTTGTAGCTGTACAACTTAATGGAGTTGTAGAAAAATAATGTACAATTTCTAAGGAGAATTCAATCAACTGTTATTAATATACAAAGAAACAACTATTGCTTGCTAATTCATACCTGCTCTTGACTGTGGTGGACTAGAAAACAAAGAGGTATCTTCCTGCACAGCTCCTGAGGGAGGGGAGGAAGGGAGGGGTCGAAGACCAGCTGGAGAACTATCCATCCTTCGTTTAGCTGGAGGTGAAGATGTCTCATCTCTTTCTTTCTGCTGTTTAGATTTTCTAGCACTACTTCTTGTGGATGATGCTAAAAATAAACACCCAAACACATCAATAATCATGATAATAGTAATTTCAAAATCATATTTAGAAGTACTAGATCATTATCCAGAATGGACTCATGTAGCACATGTAAAATGTAAAACAATACTGTAAAAAGGGAAATTTTAGCAAGGAGTTTATTTTCGCTATTTTCTCGATCATAATAAATTCACGAAAATATCCCCTCGCGTAAATTACATATAGAAGGACCCAATATTCCGTGATCTAATAAATCACGAAATTAAAACCTGGCGAATGCATTTTGATACTGAAAACGCGAAATTCAGACCACACGAAATTATCCCCTTTTACAGTATATTGTTTAAAGCTTTTTAAAGACCAATCTATTTTTTTCCATTTCGTTATTTCTTAGCAATTTAAGCAATCAATATTTTTGAATGTTGTTTTAGTACTCCCATACTTAACAATTGCCATACAGATAATTGATCTACACGGTCATCTGATCTTTTAGGAAGACAATTTATGATGGTAGCGTATATAGCTAGAACACACTACAGTTAAAACATACGTGTTGTAGCTCCTGTTCTTGTGCTTTTCCTGGTAGCTGTACAACGAAAAGTAAATATAAGATCAATATTACCCATGTATTTCTATAAATATCGTATCAATAATGATCAATATTACCCATGTATTTCTATAAATATCAGATCAATAATGATCTATCTATCTTCTTAGTTCCGCACTCAGTCACCATTGACTATAACGTGCCGTTGCATGCGTGGCTTTATAAAATAAACAAATTAAGTAGAAAATTGTGATATCAAAAAAGTATTTACAGTGAACCTTTTTTTTTTCATTAATAAATTAATGTTATGATTTATAATTTTGATAAAACTATTTACATGGGACCTATTTATATGAGGTAAGAAAGAGCAGATGCTGGGATCTGCTCTTTAAAGCTGTCTACAGTTGTACAAAGGACTGCTGATGTTGGGAGCAGATTCCATTGTACAATAGTGTGCGGATAGAATGAGAATTTGTATGAGTCTTTGCTTGTGTGAATGTGTTTGAAGTGAAAAGGGTGCTTGTTTCTGGTGCGAGTGTCTGATGGTATGAGTAGGTTTGATGGATAGATTGCAAGTTGGTGGTGGATTATTTTATAAAATACTATTAACCTTGTTTGAATACGTCTGATTTGTAATTGTGGCCATTTAAGTTGTTCTAGCATGTCTGAAACTGAGCTTGTGTTGTGATATCGGTTGCATGTAAACCTTGCCGCCCTACGTTGGACCATTTCGATTTGGTTTATTTGTTTTTTACTGTGTGGGTCCCATACACACGAACTATATTCAAGTTTCGGTCTAACTAGTGACAAATATGCTCGTTCTTTAATTTTACTTGACGGTACTTTTAGATTTCGTTTTAGAAAATTTAGTTGTCTACTTGCGTTTGCTGTGATATTATCTATGTGTTCGTTCCATTTAAGGTCTGACTGTATGGTGATGCCTAAGTATTTTGTGGATGTTTCGGTTTTGAGTGTAAGGCCATGGAGAATGTAATTTTGGGTGACTGGTGCTCTTTTTGATGAGACTCGTAGGATGGAACATTTGTCTGGGTGGAAAGACATTAACCAGTCTTTTTCCCATTTTGCAGCTGCGTTTAGGTCTTGTTGGAGTTTTTGTGAATCGTCTTTGTTTTGGATTTTTCTATAAATTATACTGTCATCTGCAAATAATCTTAGTGTACTGTGTTGTAAATATTCTGGGAAGTCATTTATGTATATAAGAAATAGTATTGGGCCTAGTACGGTGCCCTGTGGTACGCCAGAGGTTACAGCAATTTTTTCAGATTTTTGGCCATCGAGAATAACTGTTTGTGTACGATCGTGTAAAAAGTCACCAATCCATTTCAGGGTATTGTTTTTAATGCCATAATGTTCCAGTTTGTAGAGTAATCTTTTATGAGGGACTTTGTCAAAAGCTTTGGCAAAGTCCATCACAATAATATCAGTTTGTATGTTTTGATTGTTGTCTTTTGCAAGGTCTTGGATAAAAGATATTAACTGTGTTTCGCAAGAGCGTTTTGATCTAAAGCCGTGTTGTAAGTCATAAAGGATATTGTTTGATTCAAGGTGGTCCATCATTTGGCTTGCTATGATATGTTCCATAATTTTACAAAGTATGCAGGTAAGTGATATTGGGCGGTAGTTGATGGCAGCGTGTTTGTCGCCTTTTTTGAATGCAGGACAAACATTTGCATGTTTCCAGTCTGAAGGTATTGTATGTGTGTCTATTGATTTCTGAAATATGAGTGTAATTGGTATACAGAGATGTTCCTTCATTTCTTTAAGTATTTTACCGCATATTTGGTCAGGTCCGGTGGCTTTATTCGGGTTGATGTTATGCAGTAGTTTTTTTACACCCTGTTCTGATATTTTGATGTTATGCATAGTGGGGTAAGTTGATGGTTCTTTTACTGGCATAGGTTGTGCAGATGATTCTGTTGTGAAAGCTTTCTGAAACTGTTCATTTAATATGTTTGCCTTTTCTTTGGTGTTGAGTGTGAGCATACCATCTTTTTTGAGTGCTGCAACCCCAGAGTTATTGTTAAGTCCCCCAAACAAAGTTTGGGGACTTATTGTTTTTGCACCGTTTCTTATTCTTATTATTCTTCTTCCGTTTCTTCCACTTAGTCGTGAACTTGTCCGGAGACCCCAGAGAAAACAACTCCACATATCAATATGAAACTTGGCAGGATAATAGATTGTAAAGAAAGGAAGCTTCGTTGACAATCGGAATTTTCAAAATGGCCGCTGTTTCCATGGAAACAGGAAAATAAACTAAATATTGGACATTGCAATATCTCGATAACCTAGGTGCGCAGGGTTCTGAAATTTTGTAGGTTGATAGAGCAAAACATTCTCTTTAATTATATGAAAAAAAATTTTGAAGCGATATTTACGGTTTTCGAGATATAAATAAAAATGTGCTTTCAAGGGAGGTAATAGGGTCGAAATTTTCAAAGTGCTCCGATTTACATGAAAATTGATATTTAAGGGTTTTTTGATATGCTGAAGAGAATAGTGGCAAATAAGGGTCGTTTGGGGGACTTGTGACTTGCTTGCAATCACAGTTAATACTTGTTTCTCATGCTTTTGATGTATGAAAAAAGCTTTTTGGGGATTTGTTTTCTATTTGTAATTTCAGTTTCTTCGATTGGTATGTCGAAGATCATTTTCTCTATGTATTGCCAGTAAGCAGTTCTCATGTCTGATTGGAGTGACTTTTTTATTTCTTTGTATCTTTTTTTCAAGTCTGGGTTTCTTTTAGATTTCTTATGTAGTCTTTTTGATTTGTTTATCTTAATCCTTATCTTATCTGTAACCCATGGTAATTTCTTTTTGTTAGTTATAGTCTTTTGAGGTATATTTTTGTTTATAGTGTCATTTAGATGCTTTTTAAATATTGTCCATAGTTCATTGATGTTGCATTGGTTGTAATTTTCTTGGATTTTTTCAGTCATTTTTATGATGTCTGTTTTGATGTTGTCCCAGTTAGCCTTGTGATACTGGGGTATGACTCTGGGTGGTTTTTTGGTCATTTTAAGAGAAATTGCACATTCTGCAAACACAATATCATGATCTGCATTACCTATGGGAGGCATAACTTCTACTTTATTGTTTATGTTGGGTGCATTTGTTAATAGGAGGTCTAAAGTTCTATCCCCTCTTGTTGGTTTATCTACAATTTGTTCAAGGGAGTGGTCATTTATAATATCTATAAGAGCTTGGTGTTGTTTTGAATCGGGTTTGCCTGGAATTACAGCTGGAATTTTCCAGTCAATGTGACCAAGATTAAAATCACCCCCTACTAAGATGGTGGATTTTGAATTTCCTTCTGTTCTTTTCAATGCTTCATTAAGCTGGTCTAGTGACAAGCCTGTGTCCGATGGTGGTCTATAGTAGCAGCCAAGAATCAATTTTCTTGAGCATGCCATATTTATTTCAGCCCACACACTTTCACAGTTTGTTTCTAGTTCTTTTATTTCATCCGATATTATATCAGTTGATATATATAGCTATCAGAACACCCCCGTGACTTTGGTTTTTTTTCATTTGGTGGTCTATCTCGCCTATAAACTACATAGTCTGAAATTGGGAAGTAATCATAAGATGATGTTTCTTTATCAAGCCATGTTTCTGTACCTAATATGACATGTGGTTTAACTGAATGTAAGATTTCTTCTAATTCAGGCTTTTTATTTTTCAGTGATTGGAAATTAATGTTACTCTTATTGGTGCGTTGTTATGTTTCATTTTATCTCTACATTGTTTTGTGTTTTTGATTGATGGTTTGGGCGATGATGATGCTGTTGGTGCGCTGGGGCTCATGCAGGTTGAATCGTTACCTAGCGAAGAGAATTGATTTGATGTTTCAATTGTTGACATATTAAATATTGATGATGAAAAGTTTGGCATTCGGCACTGTATACAAACCCAGGAAATGTTTGAAGAGTCCATACATGAGTACATTTCTGGTGATAATCCTTGGCAATTGATGTGAAACCAAACTTCACAGGAGTCACAACAAAGTGCATTTTGACCTGATCTTACGGCTTTTTGTCATGACCCACAGGGCCATCTTGGTGTGCGTGGACCAGGATTTAATTCTGTATCCCCTGAAGTGATAATGAGGAACATAATGAGGTATTTATTTGTGTTTTGTATTTTCCTGTATTTTATTTTCTCAATAACCATGTTGATGGTGCTATGGTAGTTTGGTGTTGCAAGTGATTGTTCATTGCTACTGTTGTTTATATACGTTTGTGATGATGTGTATGTATGAATGCTGATTGATAGTGCTATCAGCAAGTGGATGGTGCAATGCAATTTCATGGTCGTTGCAAGTTTTGCCTACTTTGTGACACGAGACTGATAGGAAGCAACCCTTACCTATCAGTTTTAGGACCAAAAGTCTTCGTACCCTGGGCTCCTCAGGGTCACTGGTGTTGAGATAGATAGCCTGTTAGTTTGTTATGGAAGATAGACAAAATAAAAGTCTCGTGGGTTGTGCAAGACTATTTACCGGAAGTGATAAACCGGATGTTTACATGTTGTCAATCAGGTGGTGTTTTACTGAAAAGTTTGAAAATTTTGGTGGATGGCAAGAAATTCTGGAAATTTCTTTACAACTTGAAAAGGTTCACTATATATTTTGGATATTGATCGTTTAGACCAAAAACTTTAGGCTATAACTAGGTTTTAAATAACTTTTTTCTCTGTCAAAAAGACGCCATTCATTCAGCCACGCATGCGCATCATGTTTCAATATTACCCATGTATTACTATAAATATCAGATCAATATTGCCCATAAGCATACCTGTTTTAAAGGTGATGGTTGTAGATAAACATTTTTGTAGATCAATTTAAGGTTCTTCTAAATGAAAAATGGCTGCCATGCATTTTCAATACAAAACTTTAAAAAAATACACAGCCTAGATGAAATAAGTATTTTGCTAAAATTATATTGAAATGAATGTTAAACAATCTTATCTAAAGCAAGCTAGAAATAATTACATATAAAAACTGTCTTTGAAGGTAAAATATTAAATATTTGTAAGGGTGCGCTCGAATAGTAGGATAGTAATCAGACGCACCTTACTTGTTTGTGTAAATAAAATTGAATTAAGACTCATTGTGGGATTTTAAATACTAGCTTGCTCTGGGTATTGGTAAGTTAAATCTCATTAGACAGGTTTTGAACAAAATACATCATTTGCTGAATCTGTGTATTTTTTAACAGTTTTGTATTGACAATGCATGGCAGCCATTTTTCATTTAGAAGAACCTTAAAGAAATAGTAATTTCAGTGTTTAATCTTTTTAATGAAAACAGATCTTCTTTGTCAACATGTGTGAAGCTTTGTAGAGACTAGTTGTTTATTTTATGGATTTTATGAATATCAAATTGAAAATTTCTTATAAGTACTGTATACAGTTTCTATTTTCTTTACATTGTGTATTTTGGAGTTAACTTGTGCCTTGCTATCCCTTACTACAACTCTGAATATTCTAATTACTGGATGATACATACGTGTTTTAGCATCATCAGTTGCTGGGGAACTAGGTTCAGATGTTCTTCCTCGCTTGCTGCGCCTTGGTGTTAATGGATCAGACATGTTGGTAGTCTATAACAAAAAAGTCCCTATTAGTACAGACGCAATATCAAAGAGCATGAACAAGCTTTATAAAATGTAGAAAGAAAATTTTTTTAGATTGATATTTCATTGCTAATAAGATGGAAAGCTGGCAGATAAGAGAGTCAATATTTCTCTTGGGAGACACACTATGGATATTCAAAGAGTAAATTTTATTCAATACAAAAATCATTTCCATACAAATTGATGTGCTGCAAGTGAATGGCAAGACTTGGGAAACTTTCAGTGTCTATTTTATAACGCTTTTTTCAATACAAATTTGAAACGACATTAAGCACACATGTAATCCACATGAAAAGCTAGTTTGTTTTTATTTTCAAATACATAGTCATTTTGTTCATCATCATCATCTTCCTAGTACGTGAGTAGACTCCGTGTGGAGTGTGGAACTTCCCAAATGATGTTTCAATCATTCGCAATTGTAAAAAAATATTTATTTTAGCTTGTCAGATATCTATAGATAAGTTTTTACTTCAGGAGCATCACAGGTAAAACCTTCCTCATACTTAACTATAGTACGTCCCTTGAGTGTGCTCGTTTTAGTACTTGATTCTTGATTTTTTTGTGTGGCATCTGGAGGATATCAAAGCCAAAGCCAAAGGGGGAACAATGCACATATTTGGATCTTATCGTTGTAGTATATTTTGATGTATTTTAAGTGGGAACAATTATTTTTTACGCTTATTTGATACATTATTGATAAAGAAAGCCGACTAAGTGTTTTTTACCTGCTTTGTTTTCTAAATACAAGTCACGTGTTGAAAATCGCGGGAAATATTTTTTCTGTTTCCGTTTGGAATGCTGCAAAAATACCATAACAGTTTTTTGCCTTTTCCTATTACATTGATTTTAATTAATGCTTAAAAATCAAGTATTTGTATTGTTTAGATGAAGTTATTTAATGTTTTTCATCTCGAACTGTTTTACTGACACGTTTTGTTGTCGTGAAATTAAAGGCGTTCCTATTTCTGGCAACTGGACGATTTTCGGCATGTAAACAACAAAACGTGTTTTGAATTTTCAGATCTACGGGTATATACCATGTCAAGAAATGTATTAAGCAGACTTTTAAGGCGTCAGTACTGGTCTCGAAAATTTCTCAATTCCTCACAAAACAAAAGATTCTATTCTGATGATTTAGAAAATGGTCATGCCCCAAACAGCTTTGTTCCTCGAAGAGTTTTAAAAAGACGACAACAGTCAAACGATGAGTCAAAAACTGGAGATATAAATAGTAATGATACCAAAATAAAGTCAATGCTTGATGAAATGGTTGTTGGCTCTGAGAGTATGCACTCTAATCTTGAACATTTTACCACGGACATGAAATTGCAGGCAACAAAAGTTGAAAGACCCGCAAGACCAAAAGTTGACCCTGAAACTAAGTCATTTACATTGTTCCCTGGGCAAGGAAGTCAGTTTGTTGGAATGGGAAAAATGTTGTTACCATATCCTAATGTCAAGGAAATTTATGACAGAGCAAGTGAGATACTTAAATATGATCTTTTAAAACTTTGTTTGCACGGTCCACAATCTGAGCTTGATAAGACAATATACTGCCAGCCAGCAGTTTTTGTAACATCTGTAGCAGCTATAGAAAGAATGAGAGAAGAAAACTTTCAGGTAATCATTTTTAAACCATTCTTGAGTGAAGACTTGTCTCTATCAATTTCCATCTTTTGAAAATTGTCAACTTTAAGACATTTACTAGTATGTAAGAAAGTCAGTGGGTTCCCAAATGGTTAAGCTTGGGGCTTAAAACCACAGGGACTGGAATTCTGGCCTGAGCTTAAAACCAATATTAGGTCATAATAACTTGGGCTTTTAACATGTTTAAAATCATCAACAATGTAAGAAGGCTTGAAAAAAGCTCTGAATTGCTACATGTGCAGGGGATTAGGATTCTCAGTAATATGAGAAAGACATTGCCTTAAAAGCTCCCATAGATAATTCCATTGAAAATTTCGAATTATGCCTGGGACGAGATAATTTGGGACAATCTATTACTATTTTCCACAATTTTTCAGCACACGCAGACATTTTCGAAAACTTCCGAAAATCGAATGTTTCTGGACATAACGATTTTTCTTCCATAGTATTTTGAGTCTCGTGCAATTTGGCATACTTTCTACATTAGAGAGCTCGCTACGCTCGCATAATAACAAAACCCTAGTTCAGTGGTTTAATCATTCTTGCTAGCTTGAAATATTGAATCATGTTTTACACCCATTAGCTTGGAAACCATGTAAGGCATAATACATGTATATGTCTGATAATTGCTAATCATTATTAAAATAATTAAAAGCTTGCATAGTGTATGTTTACTTTGTTTAGAATATGATTAGATGGGGAATGAGCACAACACAACCTCTATTTTAAAGTATTAATCGTTGGTAATGTAAAAACATTAATAAAGACAGAATGAGTACATTCCGACTTAAAATATTTGTACATGTACATCATGTATTTTAGGGTATTGAAAACACAATTGGAACAGCAGGGTTTAGTGTTGGAGAGTATGCTGCCATGGTATTTGCTGGGATGATGTCCTTTGAAGATGGTAATTCTGTTTAGAAAGTCAGTTTATTTATATTTGACATAATGGTTGCTGTATAAAAATGAATGTGCAAATGTTTACAATAATAACCATAGATATTTTTATCCATGATGATTAGAATATTTAAATTATACCTGCAAGAACACTAATGCTTAAGATCAGATGAGATAATGCTCCTTGAAATGTGCATATACAGTATTATCATTTTGTACAACGACTTAAGGATGGTCACTCCTGAACTTTCTTATATCAAACTTTTTTTAATTTGTGATGAAAATGATAGATAATTGTCCACTTTATCAAAAGACAAAAAGAAAACTATCATGACTATAGGACCGTGTGCTCCTTTCCAAGATATATGAGGTCAAAAATTTGGCGGGAAATCAGACTCCTCTAGATTTGACATAACTTTTCCATTGTGATATTATTGGCCTTATTAACTATGAAGTTGTATCAAGAATTTCAAGAAATTTTATTTATTAGGCTCTTAAGGTCTATATATCACAAAATGTCATAAAAAGAAGGGGTCAATGTGCAAACAATTTCTTCAGTATTTAGAGGTAAAGCCTATAGGGGTTCCGAAATAACACTGAATTTCTGAAACATGAAGAGTGACCATCATTAATACATTGTACATGTAGGTACTGTGTATTTATTAATAGAAACCATTAGTTCAAGATATTAACTTCATATCCTTTCTTTCTTAATTATGTGGTGTATTGGCATGATTGGGACATGCGTTTTATTGATGAATACATGTGTATATATCATGTATATATATTTTTAAACCATACAGTTCTTGTAAAAGTCTTTCATTTTGTTGGTCGGGTTAGTGAGTGCTGTTCTGTCATTTGCACTATCAATGCTTAAATTTTATATTTACAGTTTACTTTTTATTCATTATACATGCATGTACTTGTTTATGTACTGTAATTTTAACATTGTTTCAATCATGACTGTTATATGTAATTGCCCTAATGGGGACCTAACTTGGAAAAAAAATAAAATATTGGTATTGGTACCGGAATTGATAAATATACCCTGTTATATTAACTAGCTTTGAAGATTGTAAAGATAAGAGCCAAAGCCATGCAGAAAGCATCGGAGGAGACGCCAGGTGGAATGATGACTGTGTTTACATTCTGGGGAACAAACCTAAAGTTAGCCATGAAAGCTGCTAGGCAGCACTGCACAGAGGATCATGGGATAGAAGATCCAGTCTGTGAGATCGCTAACTATCTGTTTCCTGAGGTTAAGGTCATCGCTGGACATGAACAGGTTAGTTATCTCTACCTATCTGTTTCCTGAGGTTAAGGTCATCGCTGGACATAAACAGGTTAGTTATCTCTACCTATCTGTTTCCTGAGGTTAAGGTCATCGCTGGACATGAACAGGTTAGTTATCTCTACATATCTGTTTCCTGAGGTTAAGGTCATCGCTGGACGTGAACAGGTTATTTATCTCTACATATCTGTTTCCTGAGGTGAAGGTCATCACTGGACATGAACAGGTTAGTTATCTCTACCTATCTGTTTCCTGAGGTTAAGGTCATTGCTGGACATAAACAGGTTAGTTATCTCTACCTATCTGTTTCCTGAGGTTAAGGTCATCGCTGGACATGAACAGGTTAGTTATCTCTACCTATCTGTTTCCTGAGGTTAAGGTCATTGCTGGACATAAACAGGTTAGTTATCTCTACCTATCTGTTTTCTGAGGTTAAGGTCATCGCTGGACGTGAACAGGTTAGTTATCTCTACTTATCTGTTTCCTGAGGTTAAGGTCATCGCTGGACATGAACTGGTAAGTTATCTCTACCTATCTGTTTCCTGAGGTTAAGGTCATCACTGGACATGAACAGCTTAGTTATCTCTACCTATCTGTTTCCTGAGGTTAAGGTCATCGCTGGACATGAACAGGTTAGTTATCTCTACCTATCTGTTTCCTGAGGTTAAGGTCATCACTGGACATGAACTGGTTAGTTATCTCTACCTATCTGTTTCCTGAGGTGAAGGTCATCACTGGACATGAACAGGTTAGTTATCTTTACCTATCTGTTTTTGAGGTGAAGGTCATCGCTGGACATGAACAGGTTAGTTATCTCTACCTATCTGTTTCCTGAGGTTAAGGTCATCGCAGGACATGAACAGGTTAGTTATCTCTACCTATCTGTTTCCTGAGGTTAAGGTCATCGCTGGACATGAACAGGTTAGTTATCTCTACCTATCTGTTTCCTGAGGTGAAGGTCATCGCTGGACATGAACAGGTTAGTTATCTCTAACTATCTGTTTCCTGAGGTGAAGGTCATCAAAGGACATGAACAGGTTAGTTATCTCTAACTATCTGTTTCCTGAGGTAAAGGTCATCACAGGACATGAACAGGTTAGTTATCTCTACATATCTGTTTCCTGAGGTGAAGGTCATCACTGGACATAAACAGGTTAGTTATCTCTAACTATCTGTTTCCTGAGGTGAAGGTCATCACAGGACATGAACAGGTTAGTTATCTCTAACTATCTGTTTCCTGAGGTTAAGGTCATCGCTGGACATGAACTGGTTAGTTATCTCTTCCTATCTGTTTCCTGAGGTTAAGTTCATTGCTGGACATGAACAGGTTAGTTATCTCTACCTATCTGTTTCCTGAGGTGAAGGTCATCGCTTTACATGAACAGGTTAGTTATCTCTACCTATCTGTTTCCTGAGGTTAAGGTCATCACTAGACATGAACAGGTTAGTTGTCTCTAACTATCTGTTTCCTGAGGTTAAGGTCATCGATGGACATGAACAGGTAAGTTATCTCTACCTATCTGTTCCCTGAGGTTAAGGTCATTTCTGGACATGAACAGGTTAGTTTTCTCTTCCTATCTGTTTCCTGAGGTTAAGTTCATTGCTGGACATGAACAGGTTAGTTATCTCTACCTATCTGTTTCCTGAGGTGAAGGTCATCACTGGACATGAACAGGTAAGTTATCTCTACCTATCTGTTACCTGAGGTTAAGGTCATCGCTGGACATGAACTGGTAAGTTATCTCTACCTATCTGTTTCCTGAGGTTAAGGTCATCGCTTGACATGAACAGGTTAGTTATCTCTACCTATCTGTTTCCTGAGGTTAAGGTCATCGCTTGACATAAACAGGTTAGTTATCTCTACCTATCTGTTTCCTGAGGTTAAGGTCATCGCTGGACATAAACAGGTTAGTTATCTCTACCTATCTGTTTCCTGAGGTTAAGGTCATCGCTGGACATGAACAGGTTAGTTATCTCTACCTATCTGTTTCCTGAGGTTAAGGTCATCGCTGGACATGAACAGGTTAGTTATCTCTACCTATCTGTTTCCTGAGGTTAAGGTCATTGCTGGACATAAACAGGTTAGTTATCTCTACCTATCTGTTTCCTGAGGTTAAGGTCATCGCTGGACATGAACAGGTTAGTTATCTCTACCTATCTGTTTCCTGAGGTTAAGGTCATTGCTGGACATAAACAGGTTAGTTATCTCTACCTATCTGTTTCCTGAGGTTAAGGTCATCGCTGGACATGAACAGGTTAGTTATCTCTACCTATCTGTTTCCTGAGGTTAAGGTCATCGCTGGACATGAACAGGTTAGTTATCTCTACCTATCTGTTTCCTGAGGTTAAGGTCATTGCTGGACATAAACAGGTTAGTTATCTCTACCTATCTGTTTCCTGAGGTGAAGGTCATCACTGGACATGAACAGGTTAGTTATCTCTACCTATCTGTTTCCTGAGGTTAAGGTCATTGCTGGACATGAACAGGTTAGTTATCTCTACCTATCTGTTTCCTGAGGTTAAGGTCATCGCTGGACATGAACAGGTTAGTTATCTCTACCTATCTGTTTCCTGAGGTTAAGGTCATTGCTGGACATGAACAGGTTAGTTATCTCTACCTATCTGTTTCCTGAGGTTAAGGTCATCGCTGGACATGAACTGGTTAGTTATCTCTACCTATCTGTTTCCTGAGGTTAAGGTCATTGCTGGACATGAACAGGTTAGTTATCTCTACCTATCTGTTTCCTGAGGTTAAGGTCATCGCTGGACATGAACAGGTTAGTTATCTCTACCTATCTGTTTTCTGAGGTTAAGGTCATCGCTGGACATGAACAGGTTAGTTATCTCTACCTATCTGTTTCCTGAGGTTAAGGTCATTGCTGGACATAAACAGGTTAGTTATCTCTACCTATCTGTTTCCTGAGGTTAAGGTCATCGCTGGACATGAACAGGTTAGTTATCTCTACCTATCTGTTTCCTGAGGTTAAGGTCATCGCTGGACATAAACAGGTTAGTTATCTCTACATATCTGTTTCCTGAGGTTAAGGTCATCGCTGGACATGAACAGGTTAGTTATCTCTACCTATCTGTTTCCTGAGGAGAAGGTCATCGCTGGACATGAACAGGTTAGTTATCTCTACCCATCTTTTTCCTGAGGTGAAGGTCATTGCTGGACATGAACAGGTTAGTTATCTCTACCTATCTGTGATCTGAGGTTAAGGTCATTGCTGGACATGAACAGGTTAGTTATCTCTACCCATCTTTTTCCTGAGGTTAAGGTCATTGCTGGACATGAACAGGTTAGTTATCTCTACCTATCTGTTTTCTGAGGTTAAGGTCATCGCTGGACATGAACAGGTTAGTTATCTCTACCTATCTGTTTCCTGAGGTTAAGGTCATCACTGGACATGAACAGGTTAGTTATCTCTAACTATCTGTTTCCTGAGGTTAAGGTCATCACTGGACATGAACAGGTTAGTTATCTCTACCTATCTGTTTCCTGAGGTTAAGGTCATCGCTGGACATGAACAGGTTAGTTATCTCTAACTATCTGTTTCCTGAGGTTAAGGTCATCACTGGACATGAACAGGTTAGTTATCTCTACCTATCTGTTTCCTGAGGTTAAGGTCATCACTGGACATAAACAGATTAGTTATCTCTACCTATCTGTTTCCTGAGGTTAGTTATCTCTACCTATCTGTTTCCTGAGGTTAAGGTCATCACTGGACATAAACAGGTTAGTTATCTCTACATATCTGTTTCTTGAGGTGAAGGTCATGGCTGGACATAAACAGGTTAGTTATCTCTACATATCTGTTTCTTGAGGTGAAGGTCATGGCTGGACATAAACAGGTTAGTTATCTCTACATATCTGTTTTCTGAAGGCAGGGTCATGGCTGGAGAAGAACAGATTATTTCACAAAAGATAATGAGATGTGGAATAAGTGTTAGCGACACAAACCTACATTTAGAAATCTTCAATTGAAAACAGACATCATCCTTTAATATGACTAGTGGTTGCTGCTTGCTGTTTTGATATTGGCCCTAGATTTAAAATAAATGTGCACCATTCAAAATCAATGCATTCTTGAAAAAAAAATGGTCAAGCAAACTGTTGTCATATGCTTAATTTAAGATATTATTTAAGAATGATTCTGCCTTCTTCAGGACCATTCAGTAAGTTTATTAATAATTTGTATTAGTAAGAAATTCATGTTATTTATTCCTTAGTAGGTGTTAATATTTCTGATGCCTTTTAAACTAGATTTACCAATTTGTTCTTCAACAAAAAAAGAACATTTTCAAGATTAATATTTGTATATTGAAATATTTTGCCATGTTCTTCATTGTTCTTTTATAATGATGTTGTTTTCTTAAAGTTATCTGTAAGCACCTGTATAGTCTTGTATGCATGTACATACATGTAGATTGTGTTACTATATTGGGTTTCACTTCTTATCTTTATTTCCAGGCACTAGACTTTATCAGTAAGAACTACAAAGACTTTGGAATAAGGAAATGTAAGAGGGTGCCTGTTAGTGGTGCATTTCATACCAAACTAATGCAGAGTGCAAAGACCCCAGTCAAGTTAGCGTTACAAAGCATTGATATACAACCTCCTAGATTTCCTGTCTATTCTAATGTGACATGCAAGAGAATGTCAAACCATCCTAAAACATTGTATGAGACAATAGTCAATCAAATAGTTAAACCAGTCAAGTGGGAACAGATCATGGGACATCTGTACACGCGGGACAAGGAGATTGCAAAGTTCCCGTACACATACGAATGTGGACCTGGCGGACAATTGGGGATATTCTTAGACAAAATGAACAGCAAAGCCCATCAAAATTATAAAAGAATTCTTGTCTAGTAAATATTTTAACACTAAGTTCAAGCTTAATTTATGCTAGTGTGATTATATGTTGGTTGTGAAACATTTTTAAGGCACTTTCCACAATAGAAAATAATGAGATGTAGAATAAGTGTTCGGGACACAGCCCACAATCAAGGGGCAATTCAGAAAAACCACAATGGACAACAGCATGCATCCATTAATGTGAATAGTGGTTGCTGCTTGCTGTTTTGAAATTGGCTCTAGATTTAAAATAAATGAACAATTCAAAACCAAAGCATTCTTGGAAGAAAAAAAACAATTAGTTGTCAAATGCTTTTAATAATGTCTTGTTGGGTTGATAGCTCATAAAAAAGACTTGTAGCTTGAGGACCATGTAAGCAATTTAGGCTCCTGGAGCCTCTTGTTTCATTTTTTGCCCCATAGAATGAAATCTGTTGCAGACTAGGAGAGGCTGTAACTTGCTAAAACTTTCAATTTATTAAGCTCTACAAAAGTGTCCATAGGGTCAAAGTTGTAATATGGCCCTTATAGGGTTGATAGCTCATAGTAGAGACACTTGAGGACTTGGTGAACAATTCAGGCTCCTAGGAGCCTCTTGTTTAACTCACCTGGACCGTATATCCATTTGGGCTATTGCAATCACTTGGTGTTGGTCATTCTCTGTCATCGTCTTTGGTCTTCTCTTGTCCATTTAAAAAAAATCTTATCTTCTAAAACAACTGAACAGAATTTAATAAAACTTGGTATGATTGGTCCTCAGGGTATTTTTGATATGGTAATAAAACTTGGAAGTTGTTACTAAAAAACTGTTCACATAAAGATATGTCTCGACTGTCCCAGCTGGACACCATATAAAATGATGTTGAAATAAAAAAATGTCATAGGTGACTACAGTGCTTTAAATTCCTCATGAAATCGATCTGTATTGATGAAAATTCAAATTTACACCAAATATCAAAGGTGTACTATTACTTGTTCACATAAAAAAGACTCAAGATAACATTAACATTTAGCCATGAGAGTAACATCTCGGTCAGAAGACTATGAGAGCAGGACCATACAGATAAAATCATCTTGATATTGATCCGTACTGATGCAAATGAAACTGCACACTTAATATCAATGATGTCTGATAAATTCTTTATGTTGAGCAGACGTATGAAAAAAAAATTAACATTTAGACAAATCAGTATAAAATTTCAAAGCCACTCAACCGTGACTGTAGGAGCAAATAAATAAAACACCCTTGAAATTGATCTTTACTGATGCTAATACAATTGTGTACCGTAACTGCTCCATGTTGAACAGACTTTGGAAAGAAGCAAAGAGGCACCAATGGTGCTCTGGAAGAGTAAGCGGTTCCTGCCTGCTATAGCACACCCATTGTGTTAGAAAAAAAGGTTAACATCAGCCAAATCAACATAGAATTTCTAAGTCAATAGACTGTGACACTGTGACTACAGAAGCATTTAGGTGAATAGCTTTTAAAACTGATCTGTACTGATGTTAATGCAATTGCATACCAAATATCAATGGTATACCATAAATTCTTCACCAATATTAGACTTAAGCAAGAACTTAAACTCTTGTGGTCGCCCTCGCCAGAACCACAATACTTTAAAAACTCTCGCCTTTTGTTGCAGGTGAGCAAAAATAGAACATATGGTAAAAATCCATTTTATTGGCTTATAAATCAGAAACTATAAGAGAAAGGAAAAATCCTACGGATGTTAGGCTCTTTAGAATTTAAAGATCTATATAAGTTCTCATTGGGTCGAAGTTGTTAGAAAAAGATGGCCCTTTCAAGGTCAAAATAGTTTTTGTTCTTGCTTATATTGTTTTATAGAATGAAAACTGTTGCAGATAAAAAAAAAAGCTGTTGCTTCCTTACACCTTCAGCTCATTGGGTTCTACAAAAGTTTACATTGAGTTGAAGACCTTTAAAGGTCAAAATATTTTTTTATGCATTGTTGCTTGCTTAAAACTTGAAGTCTTCAGATCATTAAGCTTTACAAAAGTCTCCATAGGGGCAGTTGTAAATAATGGTAAAAACTTGAAAAACATATAGGAAAAATGTTAGATTGCAATGGTCCTGACTTGGTATAGACATTTTAAATGAAATGTTTGGTTAAACCAAGTTTTATGTGCCGCACCAAACCTCCCTCTTCCATTGCGATCTTAGGGTGCAATAGTTACACAAAACACGACAGGTTAGAAAGACATAATAGGAATTGAGGTGATCATCTAGTACAGCAAGCAGTCAAACAATCACTAACCATTACCATAACCTTTTACATAATTTAGATTTTTTCCATTAATGGTTGATACCGAAGTAAAGATCTTTCTAGAGATCGTATGATATGTATTCTCTTATAACCATGGTGGAGACAGCGGTGACGTATAAAAAAATCTGAAAAAAATTGCACAGGCCTTGCAAATCGAATATGTAGTCATAAATAAACAGCACAAGCAGGTGAAGTAGGAATGTTACTCATGGTACGACTTGCGTTCGTGTAGCTGATGTTTGTTTTTGTGTTGTTTTATTCTTGTTGTTCTTGCTTGGATTGACTGATTTGTGTTTTTTGCTCTCTCTCTGACTTTAATATTAAAGCGCTCTTGGTACCTCATTGCTACCCTACTCTACAATTCTCTTTAGGTGACTAGTCCTTAATCGTTTTTCTCTTATGTTTTATAGAGCTCTGAAAGATCGGTATTGAATGTGTCGCCTCTTAATTTCTTTCGCTTAACCGACTGCTGTACAGTTTTACGGGTTATGGTCTCTCCAATTCCAGGATCTTCTTACTTAAAGAATCTATTCCATTGGTCATGTATCCTAGTTTATTGCTAACAGTTCTCTTATTTTATGATAGTACCCTTTGTCATATCTAAACCGCATTTCTGTCTTCCATTCTATGGTCTAATGCAGTTCTATCACTGAATGATCACTTTTGCTAGGTAGATGATAAATTAACAAATACTTAATAAAGTCTTCACCTGGTGTAAATACTAAATCTAAAACATTTGGATTGTCAGACCCTCTTCCTTTTGTTGTAAATTAATTGGAGAAATGCTGAAACGTGAATCAGTTACGTTGTCTTTATTATTCTACTGTACATTTTGTTTTTTGTATTTGTAACTTGAAATGTCTGAAAAAAAAATCAGATATCCAGATATGATGACGTCTAAGTTGTGTTTCTTACTTGCACCCTTCATGGTGTTATCCAGATAGGATGACGTCTAAGTTGTGTTTCTAACTTGCACCTTTCATGGTGTTATCCAGAGAGGATGACGTCTAAGTTGTGTTTCTTACTTACACCTTTCATGGTGTTATCCAGATAGGATGAAGTCTAAGTTGTGTTTCATACTTGCACCTTTCATGGTGTTATCCAGATAGGATGAAGTCTAAGTTGTGTTTCATACTTGCACCTTTCATTGTGTAATCCAGATAGGATGACGTCTAAGTTGTGTTTCTTACTTGCACCTTTCATGGTGTTATCCAGATAGGATGACGTCTAAGTTGTGCATCTTACTTGCACCTTTCATGGTGTTATCCAGATAGGATGACGTCTAAGTTGTGCATCTTACTTACACCTTTCATGGTGTTATCCAGATAGGATGACGTCTAAGTTAAGTTTCTTACTTGCACCTTTCATGGTGTTATCCAGGTAGGATGGAGTCTAAGTTGTGTTTCATACTTACACCTTTCATGGTGTTATCCAAATAGGATGACGTCTAAGTTGTGTTTCTTACTTGCACCTTTCATGGTATTATACAGAAAGGATGACGCCTGAGTTGTGTTTCTTACTTGCACCTTTCATGGTATTGTCCAGGTAGGATGACGTCTAAGTTGTGTTTCTTACTTGTACCTTTCATGGTGTTATCAAGATAGCATGACGTCTAAGTTGTGTTTCTTACTTGCACCTTTCATGGTGTTATCCAGATAGGATGACGTCTAAGTTGTGCATCTTACTTGCACCTTTCATGGTGTTATCCAGATAAGATGACGTCTAAATTATGTTTCTTACTTGCACATTTCATGGTGTAATCCAGATAGGATGACGTCTAAGTTGTGTTTCTTACTTGTACCTTTCATGGTGTTATCCAGATAGGATGGCGTCTGAGTTGTGTTTCTTTCTTGTAGTTTTCATGGTGTTATCCAGATAGGATGACGTCTAAGTTGTGTTTCTTACTTCCACCTTTCATGGTGTTATCCAGATAACATGACGTCGAATTTGTGTTTCTTACTTGTACCTTTCATGGTGTTATCCAGATAGGATGGCGTCTAAGTTGTGCATCTTACTTGCACCTTTCATGGTGTTATCCAGAAAGGATGACGTTTAAGTTGTGCATCTTACTTGCACCTTTCATGGTGTTATCCAGATAGGATGACGTCTAAGTTGTGCATCTTACTTGCACCTTGCATGGTGTTATCCAGGTAGGATGACGTCTGAGTTGTGTTTCATACTTGCACTTTTCATGGTGTTATCCAGATAGGATGACGACTAAGTTGTTTTTCTTATTTTCTTACTTGCACCTTTCATGGTGTTATCCAGATAGGATGACGTCTAAGTTGTGTTTTTTACTTACACCTTTCATGGTATTATACAGAAAGGATGACGTCTGAGTTGTGTTTCTTACTTGCACATTTCATGGTGTAATCCAGATAGGATGACGTCTAAGTTATGTTTCTTACTTGTACCTTTCATGGTGTTATCCAGATAGGATGGCGTCTGAGTTGTGTTTCTTTCTTGTATTTTTCATGGTGTTATCCAGATAGGATGACGTCTAAGTTGTGTTTCTTACTTCCACCTTTCATGGTGTTATCCAGATAACATGACGTCGAATTTGTGTTTCTTACTTGTACCTTTCATGGTGTTATCCAGATAGGATGGCGTCTGAGTTGTGTTTCTTACTTGCACCTTTCATGGTGTTATCCAGAAAGGATGACGTTTAAGTTGTGCATCTTACTTGCACCTTTCATGGTGTTATCCAGATAGGATGACGTCTAAGTTGTGCATCTTACTTGCATCTTTCATGGTGTTATCCAGATAGGATGACGTCTAAGTTGTGCATCTTACTTGCACCTTTCATGGTGCAATCCAGATAGGATGGCGTCTAAGTTGTGTTTCTTACTTGCACCTTACGTGGTGTTATCCAGATAGGATGACGTCTGAGTTGTGCATCTTACTTGCACTTTTCATGGTGTTATCCAGATAGGATGACGTCTAAGTTGTGCATCTTACTTGCACCTTTCATGGTGTTATCCAGATAGGATGGAGTCTAAGTTATGTTTCTAACTTGCATCTTTCATGGTGTTATCCAGATAGGAAGACGTCTAAGTTGTGCATCTTACTTGCACCTTTCATGGTGTTATCCAGATAGGATGGAGTCTAAGTTATGTTTCTAACTTGCATCTTTCATGGTGTTATCCAGATAGGAAGACGTCTAAGTTGTGCATCTTACTTGCACCTTTCATGGTGTTATCCAGATAGGATGACGTCTGAGTTGTGCATCTTACTTGCACTTTTCATGGTGTTATCCAGATAGGATGGCGACTAAGTTGTGTTTCTTACTTGCACCCTTCATGGTGTTATCCAGATAGGATGACGTCTAAGTTGTGTTTCTTACTTGCACCCTTCATGGTGTTATCCAGATAGGATGACGTCTAAGTTGTGTTTCTAACTTGCACCTTTCATGGTGTTATCCAGAGAGGATGACGTCTAAGTTGTGTTTCTTACTTACACCTTTCATGGTGTTATCCAGATAGGATGAAGTCTAAGTTGTGTTTCATACTTGCACCTTTCATTGTGTAATCCAGATAGGATGACGTCTAAGTTGTGTTTCTTACTTGCACCTTTTATGGTGTTATCCAGATAGGATGACGTCTAAGTTGTGTTTCTAACTTGCACCTTTCATGGTGTTATCCAGAGAGGATGACGTCTAAGTTGTGCATCTTACTTGCACCTTTCATGGTGTTATCCAGATAGGATGACGTCTAAGTTGTGCATCTTACTTACACCTTTCATTGTGTTATCCGAATAGGATGACGTCTAAGTTGTGTTTCTTACTTGCACCTTTCATGGTGTTATCCAGATAGGATGACGTCTAAGTTGTGTTTCTTACTTACACCTTTCATGGTGTTATCCAGATAGGATGAAGTCTAAGTTGTGTTTCATACTTGCACCTTTCATTGTGTAATCCAGATAGGATGACGTCTAAGTTGTGTTTCTTACTTGCACCTTTCATGGTGTTATCCAGATAGGATGACGTCTAAGTTGTGCATCTTACTTGCACCTTTCATGGTGTTATCCAGATAGGATGACGTCTAAGTTGTGCATCTTACTTACACCTTTCATGGTGTTATCCAGATAGGATGACGTCTAAGTTAAGTTTCTTACTTGCACCTTTCATGGTGTTATCCAGGTAGGATGGAGTCTAAGTTGTGTTTCATACTTACACCTTTCATGGTGTTATCCAAATAGGATGACGTCTAAGTTGTGTTTCTTACTTGCACCTTTCATGGTATTATACAGAAAGGATGACGCCTGAGTTGTGTTTCTTACTTGATTCTTTCATGGTATTGTCCAGGTAGGATGACGTCTAAGTTGTGTTTCTTACTTGTACCTTTCATGGTGTTATCAAGATAGCATAACGTCTAAGTTGTGTTTCTTACTTGCACCTTTCATGGTGTTATCCAGATAAGATGACGTCTAAATTATGTTTCTTACTTGCACATTTCATGGTGTAATCCAGATAGGATGACGTCTAAGTTGTGTTTCTTACTTGTACCTTTCATGGTGTTATCCAGATAGGATGGCGTCTGAGTTGTGTTTCTTTCTTGTAGTTTTCATGGTGTTATCCAGATAGGATGACGTCTAAGTTGTGTTTCTTACTTCCACCTTTCATGGTGTTATCCAGATAACATGACGTCGAATTTGTGTTTCTTACTTGTACCTTTCATGGTGTTATCCAGATAGGATGGCGTCTAAGTTGTGCATCTTACTTGCACCTTTCATGGTGTTATCCAGATAGGATGACGTCTAAGTTGTGCATCTTACTTGCATCTTTCATGGTGTTATCCAGATAGGATGGCGTCTGAGTTGTGTTTCTTTCTTGTAGTTTTCATGGTGTTATCCAGATAGGATGACGTCTAAGTTGTGTTTCTTACTTCCACCTTTCATGGTGTTATCCAGATAACATGACGTCGAATTTGTGTTTCTTACTTGTACCTTTCATGGTGTTATCCAGATAGGATGGCGTCTGAGTTGTGTTTCTTACTTGTATTTTGCATGGTGTTATCCAGAAAGGATGACGTTTAAGTTGTGCATCTTACTTGCACCTTTCATGGTGTTATCCAGATAGGATGACGTCTAAGTTGTGCATCTTACTTGCATCTTTCATGGTGTTATCCAGATAGGATGACGTCTAAGTTGTGCATCTTACTTGCACCTTTCATGGTGTTATCCAGATAGGATGGCGTCTAAGTTGTATTTCTTACTTGCACCTTACGTGGTGTTATCCAGATAGGATGACGTCTGAGTTGTGTTTCATACTTGCACTTTTCATGGTGTTATCCAGATAGGATGACGTCTAAGTTGTGCATCTTACTTGCACCTTTCATGGTGTTATCCAGATAGGATGGCGTCTGAGTTGTGTTTCTTTCTTGTATTTTTCATGGTGTTATCCAGATAGGATGACGTCTAAGTTGTGTTTCTTACTTCCACCTTTCATGGTGTTATCCAGATAGAATGACGTCTAAGTTGTGCATCTTACTTGCACCTTTCATGGTGTTATCCAGATAGGATGGCGTCTGAGTTGTGTTTCTTTCTTGTATTTTTCATGGTGTTATCCAGATAGGATGACGTCTGAGTTGTGTTTCTTACTTGTATTTTGCATGGTGTTATCCAGAAAGGATGACGTTTAAGTTGTGCATCTTACTTGCACCTTCCATGGTGTTATCCAGATAGGATGACGTCTAAGTTGTGTTTCTTACTTCCACCTTTCATGGTGTTATCCAGATAACATGACGTCGAATTTGTGTTTCTTACTTGTACCTTCCATGGTGTTATCCAGATAGGATGGCGTCTGAGTTGTGTTTCTTACTTGTATTTTGCATGGTGTTATCCAGAAAGGATGACGTTTAAGTTGTGCATCTTACTTGCACCTTCCATGGTGTTATCCAGATAGGATGACGTCTAAGTTGTGTTTCTTACTTCCACCTTTCATGGTGTTATCCAGATAACATGACGTCGAATTTGTGTTTCTTACTTGTACCTTCCATGGTGTTATCCAGATAGGATGGCGTCTGAGTTGTGTTTCTTACTTGTATTTTGCATGGTGTTATCCAGAAAGGATGACGTTTAAGTTGTGCATCTTACTTGCACCTTCCATGGTGTTATCCAGATAGGATGACGTCTAAGTTGTGTTTCTTACTTCCACCTTTCATGGTGTTATCCAGATAACATGACGTCGAATTTGTGTTTCTTACTTGTACCTTCCATGGTGTTATCCAGATAGGATGGCGTCTGAGTTGTGTTTCTTACTTGTATTTTGCATGGTGTTATCCAGAAAGGATGACGTTTAAGTTGTGCATCTTACTTGCACCTTCCATGGTGTTATCAAGATAGGATGACGTCTAAGTTGTGTTTCTTACTTCCACCTTTCATGGTGTTATCCAGATAACATGACGTCGAATTTGTGTTTCTTACTTGTACCTTCCATGGTGTTATCCAGATAGGATGGCGTCTGAGTTGTGTTTCTTACTTGTATTTTGCATGGTGTTATCCAGAAAGGATGACGTTTAAGTTGTGTTTCATACTTACACCTTTCATGGTGTTATCCAAATAGGATGACGTCTAAGTTGTGTTTCTTACTTGCACCTTTCATGGTATTATACAGAAAGGATGACGCCTGAGTTGTGTTTCTTACTTGATTCTTTCATGGTATTGTCCAGGTAGGATGACGTCTAAGTTGTGTTTCTTACTTGTACCTTTCATGGTGTTATCAAGATAGCATAACGTCTAAGTTGTGTTTCTTACTTGCACCTTTCATGGTGTTATCCAGATAAGATGACGTCTAAATTATGTTTCTTACTTGCACATTTCATGGTGTAATCCAGATAGGATGACGTCTAAGTTGTGTTTCTTACTTGTACCTTTCATGGTGTTATCCAGATAGGATGGCGTCTGAGTTGTGTTTCTTTCTTGTAGTTTTCATGGTGTTATCCAGATAGGATGACGTCTAAGTTGTGTTTCTTACTTCCACCTTTCATGGTGTTATCCAGATAACATGACGTCGAATTTGTGTTTCTTACTTGTACCTTTCATGGTGTTATCCAGATAGGATGGCGTCTAAGTTGTGCATCTTACTTGCACCTTTCATGGTGTTATCCAGATAGGATGACGTCTAAGTTGTGCATCTTACTTGCATCTTTCATGGTGTTATCCAGATAGGATGGCGTCTGAGTTGTGTTTCTTTCTTGTAGTTTTCATGGTGTTATCCAGATAGGATGACGTCTAAGTTGTGTTTCTTACTTCCACCTTTCATGGTGTTATCCAGATAACATGACGTCGAATTTGTGTTTCTTACTTGTACCTTTCATGGTGTTATCCAGATAGGATGGCGTCTGAGTTGTGTTTCTTACTTGTATTTTGCATGGTGTTATCCAGAAAGGATGACGTTTAAGTTGTGCATCTTACTTGCACCTTTCATGGTGTTATCCAGATAGGATGACGTCTAAGTTGTGCATCTTACTTGCATCTTTCATGGTGTTATCCAGATAGGATGACGTCTAAGTTGTGCATCTTACTTGCACCTTTCATGGTGTTATCCAGATAGGATTGCGTCTAAGTTGTATTTCTTACTTGCACCTTACGTGGTGTTATCCAGATAGGATGACGTCTGAGTTGTGTTTCATACTTGCACTTTTCATGGTGTTATCCAGATAGGATGACGTCTAAGTTGTGCATCTTACTTGCACCTTTCATGGTGTTATCCAGATAGGATGGCGTCTGAGTTGTGTTTCTTTCTTGTATTTTTCATGGTGTTATCCAGATAGGATGACGTCTAAGTTGTGTTTCTTACTTCCACCTTTCATGGTGTTATCCAGATAGAATGACGTCTAAGTTGTGCATCTTACTTGCACCTTTCATGGTGTTATCCAGATAGGATGGCGTCTGAGTTGTGTTTCTTTCTTGTATTTTTCATGGTGTTATCCAGATAGGATGACGTCTGAGTTGTGTTTCTTACTTGTATTTTGCATGGTGTTATCCAGAAAGGATGACGTTTAAGTTGTGCATCTTACTTGCACCTTCCATGGTGTTATCCAGATAGGATGACGTCTAAGTTGTGTTTCTTACTTCCACCTTTCATGGTGTTATCCAGATAACATGACGTCGAATTTGTGTTTCTTACTTGTACCTTCCATGGTGTTATCCAGATAGGATGGCGTCTGAGTTGTGTTTCTTACTTGTATTTTGCATGGTGTTATCCAGAAAGGATGACGTTTAAGTTGTGCATCTTACTTGCACCTTCCATGGTGTTATCCAGATAGGATGACGTCTAAGTTGTGTTTCTTACTTCCACCTTTCATGGTGTTATCCAGATAACATGACGTCGAATTTGTGTTTCTTACTTGTACCTTCCATGGTGTTATCCAGATAGGATGGCGTCTGAGTTGTGTTTCTTACTTGTATTTTGCATGGTGTTATCCAGAAAGGATGACGTTTAAGTTGTGCATCTTACTTGCACCTTCCATGGTGTTATCCAGATAGGATGACGTCTAAGTTGTGTTTCTTACTTCCACCTTTCATGGTGTTATCCAGATAACATGACGTCGAATTTGTGTTTCTTACTTGTACCTTCCATGGTGTTATCCAGATAGGATGGCGTCTGAGTTGTGTTTCTTACTTGTATTTTGCATGGTGTTATCCAGAAAGGATGACGTTTAAGTTGTGCATCTTACTTGCACCTTCCATGGTGTTATCAAGATAGGATGACGTCTAAGTTGTGTTTCTTACTTCCACCTTTCATGGTGTTATCCAGATAACATGACGTCGAATTTGTGTTTCTTACTTGTACCTTCCATGGTGTTATCCAGATAGGATGGCGTCTGAGTTGTGTTTCTTACTTGTATTTTGCATGGTGTTATCCAGAAAGGATGACGTTTAAGTTGTGCATCTTACTTGCACCTTCCATGGTGTTATCCAGATAGGATGACGTCTAAGTTGTGCATCTTACTTGCATCTTTCATGGTGTTATCCAGATAGGATGACGTCTAAGTTGTGCATCTTACTTGCACCTTTCATGGTGTTATCCAGATAGGATGGCGTCTAAGTTGTATTTCTTACTTGCACCTTACGTGGTGTTATCCAGATAGGATGACGTCTGAGTTGTGCATCTTACTTGCACTTTTCATGGTGTTATCCAGATAGGATGACGTCTAAGTTGTGTTTCTTACTTGCACCTTTCATGGTGTTATCCAGATAGGATGGAGTCTAAGTTATGTTTCTAACTTGCATCTTTCATGGTGTTATCCAGATAGGAAGACGTCTAAGTTGTGCATCTTACTTGCACCTTTCATGGTGTTATCCAGATAGGAAGACGTCTAAGTTGTGCATCTTACTTGCACCTTTCATGGTGTTATCCAGGTAGGATGACGTCTGAGTTGTGTTTCATACTTGCACGTTTCATGGTGTTATCCAGATAGGATGACAACTAAGTTGTTTTTCTTATTTTCTTACTTGCACCTTTCATGGTGCTATCCAGATAGGATGACGTCTAAGTTGTGTTTTTTACTTGCACCTTTCATGGTATTATACAGAAAGGATGACGTCTGAGTTGTGTTTCTTACTTGCACATTTCATGGTGTAATCCAGATAGGATGACGTCTAAGTTGTGTTTCTTACTTGTACCTTTCATGGTGTTATCCAGATAGGATGGCGTCTGAGTTGTGTTTCTTTCTTGTATTTTTCATGGTGTTATCCAGATAGGATGACGTCTAAGTTGTGTTTCTTACTTCCACCTTTCATGGTGTTATCCAGATAACATGACGTCGAATTTGTGTTTCTTACTTGTATTTTGCATGGTGTTATCCAGAAAGGATGACGTTTAAGTTGTGCATCTTACTTGCACCTTTCATGGTGTTATCCAGATAGGATGACGTCTAAGTTGTGCATCTTACTTGCATCTTTCATGGTGTTATCCAGATAGGATGACGTCTAAGTTGTGCATCTTACTTGCACCTTTCATGGTGCAATCCAGATAGGATGGCGTCTAAGTTGTGTTTCTTACTTGCACCTTACGTGGTGTTATCCAGATAGGATGACGTCTGAGTTGTGCATCTTACTTGCACTTTTCATGGTGTTATCCAGATAGGATGACGTCTAAGTTGTGCATCTTACTTGCACCTTTCATGGTGTTATCCAGATAGGATGGAGTCTAAGTTATGTTTCTAACTTGCATCTTTCATGGTGTTATCCAGATAGGAAGACGTCTAGGTTGTGCATCTTACTTGCACCTTTCATGGTGTTATCCAGATAGGATGGAGTCTAAGTTAATTTTCTAACTTGCATCTTTCATGGTGTTATCCAGATAGGATGACGTCTGAGTTGTGCATCTTACTTGCACTTTTCATGGTGTTATCCAGATAGGATGGCGACTAAGTTGTTTTTCTTACTTGCACCTTTCATGGTGTTATCCAGATAGGATGACGTCTAAGTTGTGCATCTTACTTGCACCTTTCATGGTGTTATCCAGATAAGATGACGTCTAAGTTATGTTTCTTACTTGCACATTTCATGGTGTAATCCAGATAGGATGACGTCTAAGTTGTGTTTCTTACTTGTACCTTTCATGGTGTTATCCAGATAGGATGGCGTCTGAGTTGTGTTTCTTTCTTGTAGTTTTCATGGTGTTATCCAGATAGGATGACGTCTAAGTTGTGTTTCTTACTTCCACCTTTCATGGTGTTATCAAGATAGGATGACGTCTAAGCTGTGCATCTTACTTGCATCTTTCATGGTGTTATCCAGATAGGATGACGTCTAAGTTGTGCATCTTACTTGCACCTTTCATGGTGTTATCCAGATAGGATGGCGTCTAAGTTGTGTTTCTTACTTGCATCTTACGTGGTGTTATCCAGATAGGATGACGTCTGAGTTGTGCATCTTACTTGCACTTTTCATGGTGTTATCCAGATAGGATGACGTCTAAGTTGTGCATCTTACTTGCACCTTTCATGGTGTTATCCAGATAGGATGGAGTCTAAGTTATGTTTCTAACTTGCATCTTTCATGGTGTTATCCAGATAGGAAGACGTCTAAGTTGTGCATCTTACTTGCACCTTTCATGGTGTTATCCAGATAGCATGACGTCTAATTTGTGCATCTTACTTGCACCTTTCATGGTGTTATCCAGGTAGGATGACGTCTGAGTTGTGTTTCATACTTGCACTTTTCATGGTGTTATCCAGATAGGATGACGACTAAGTTGTTTTTCTTACTTGCACCTTTCATGGTGTTATCCAGATAGGATGACGTCTAAGTTGTGTTTTTTACTTACACCTTTCATGGTGTTATCCAGATAGGATGACGTCCAAGTTGTGTTTTTTTTTCTTGTACCTTTCATGGTGTTACCTAGGTAGAATGACGTTTAAGTTGTGTTTCTAACTGCAACTTTCTTGGTATTAAACAGGTGTTTACAGTTATCACCTCTGCCATTTGGGCTCCTGTAAACAAAACCAAGTAATAATTTCCTGTTGTTTTATTTTGTACCTCACTTACTCTTCGTTCGTTAACTTTTTCTTGATTTACACTGCAAGGAGGAACTTTGGATTATCTCTAACATCTACCTGGTGAATTTCACTTCTGACATGTTTGAAAAGAAGATCCCAACTTTTGATGGATCCCTGTAACTATGACAGGTAGGATGAATACATGTCATTATAAAGCTTGTTGGGTCTTCTTTTTTTTATTATTTCTTTTGTGTATATCTAAGGGGTGTTTCTCTTGTTTTTTTTACTGTATTCTAAGTGAAGGCTTTGTATTGGGCGACGTTTTATAAGGATTTCTTTGGACTTAAGAGGATAAAGAGGCTTTAGGGCTCTTAAAAGGATTTAGAGGAGTTTTACCAATAAAGTTCTAATATTTTTTGTCATTGAAATTTCCGATTGCTAAATTAAAATTTGTTAAAACACCAGGTTTTTTTTCCTTGTAATGCACATGGTCGATATCATCGGTGCTGGATTTGCCTTTCCTGTTCGAACTTTTTGGTTTTGAGAACTTTTTTTTCAATATGTTTGGTTTTTTATCTTCCAATGTTTGGATTCAAATGCTGCTGATGAGAGGTTACTCCTTGAAATATCGATATACAGCATAACCAAATTAACTGTTTTATACCCTTTATTTGGTATTGTATAAGAATTAATTTGTTGCTTTGTATGTTTGTATAGGTTAAATAGGGCGTTAGGCATGACAAGTCAACACAGGTAATAACAAAATTACCCGAATTTGGAGGATCAATCTCAATGTCTAAGAGAAAAGATAAAACATGGGAGACACATCGGAATAGTTGAAAATCGCAATTGTCCTGACTTGGTACAGGCACTTCTAATGAAATGATGGGATAAACCAGGTGTAATGGCGCGTCAAACATGACTCTTCCATTGCGATCATAGGGACCGGTATAGTACAAGATACAAGAAACAAGATATTTTATTGGCTAATCACTGCGCCCAATATTGAGCATATATTCATTATTAAAGAAAATTATAAATATATACATAAAAATAAGGTTAAGAGAACTAAGTAAACTTTAAACATTTGTATGATTGGTAAAACTATAAATAATAATAAAAATAAATGAAAACAAATATAATAGTAATGTAAATAATAATGTGAAAATTAAAATGTCTATTAAATTGAAAGGGGGGAGAAGAAAAAGAAACAGCAATTTCTGTTATACACATGACATATATTTCTGGAGGAAACACACCGATCCTATAATAATATTATTTATAATAATGATAATTTTAACACTCAATACTTGAATATCTAATATTTGTTTTCTGATATTATTAAAAGTTGATGTTATTTTAAATAATAGTTTCATTATATCCTCGTCTTCTGCTGAAATCAGCCAAATAAATTTATTTTTGTTTGACAGACTTTCAAAATTCTTATATTTTTCGGATATAGAAGCAAAAAAATCTTTACGTTCATTATCATAATTGTTACATTGAGTAAAAAAGTGCAATTCATCTTCTACAAGATTTGAATTACAATCTTTGCATACCCGGTCCTTAACTTCTAATATAACCAGTTCTAAATACATAATAGGAATAATCAGATGATCATCCCAGTACAGCAATAAGCAAATCACTAATCAAAACAATCACTTACCAATACGTTCAAATTTAAGTTTCGATACTTAATAATGAAAATAATTTAATGTTTTTTTTAGTCTTCAATCTCTTCATCGGGTCTGACCTGTTTTATTTGCCCATCCAACAAGTACTTTCTCTTCTGAATAACGTATTTCCATGACTCTTCATACTCGAAATCGTCATCATCTGTCAGTCATTTTGCCCTTTCTTTGATCTTTTTGTGGAGTGATGTTACTTCTTTCGTGGCGGCTGTGGTCCATATATTTCTTAACTTTCTTTTCGCGTACGTCCTTGTTTCTGATCATCACTTATTCTTATTTAATCAATAATTTAAAGATCCAAAAGAGCAGCAAAAAAGGAAGATCTTTTTCCTTGCTCATTTTTCCCTTCATATCTCGTGTTGCTCTTCTCCCTTTCTCTTTTCCTTGCTCATCTTGCTCTTTTTCTTGCTCATCTTGTTCTTTTTCAGCTAATGTTGCAATTTTTCTTTGTTCATCTTGCTCTTTTGCTGCTTATTGTATCTTTTTAACTATTTATAGGATTATAAAAGAGACCATAAGGACAATTCAGATAACCGACTCAGACTCATAAAAGTCTTTTGCTCTGTTAGATTTGATCAACGAGGTCTTTCATTTTTTTTTATTTTTCATCATATTGTTTAATGTGCTTGTAATCACTGTGTATAGAATTAGATTATACATGACATGCTTGGAAATACAATACACGTGTCCATACACAATATACAATATACATGTCGAAATCAAACACAGAAAAATACCCCATTTAACATGCCAATAAGACAGCAACGTTTCTTTAAAGTATGCGACAAGCATCGAACAATTCTCTTGTCAATTTACAAAGTATATGTCATAATTTTGATTGGCTGCCTGGAAAGAATCACACCTGGCAACGTAATTATACAAATAGCAATGATTCGTTGAGTTATCATAAGCAATCACGTGACACAAGTGTAAATTACACAAAGTAAAGCATCCCAGCAATGACCTTGACACTTTGAACATTACTGGATCGGTATATGGTTGGCCTAAATTTGCATTCTTTTCCATTGATTTGTTGTCTATTTTTCCGGCTGAAAATATAAGAAAAGAATTATGGCTACCCTCATGGACCCAGGTAATTTTTTTTCTTAGCTAGGATGCTGAGATTTACATGAACTAAACACGAATATCAGATAACACACATAATCAATCGTATAGCATTTATTCCTCTTTAAAGATGTCTTATAAGATTTATAAGATATCTCATATACTTTATAAGATATCTCCTAAAGTTTCTAAGATGCCATCGATATTCTATAAGATGAGTTTTATATTTTATGAGATATCTGATAAAAAATATTTATTAGATGTACCCCATCTTCATTTTGATATCTTATATACTTTAAAAGATTTTTCATGAAGTAAATGAGATATCTTTTAAAGTATATAAGATATCTTATAAAAAGATTTATAAGATATTTTATAAAAGATATGAGTTAAAAGTTTTACAAGATACCTTATATATTTTATAAGATATCCCATAAACTTTTTAAGATAGTTGACAAACCTTTTGGGAAATTTTATAAACTTTTTGAGATATTTCATAAAGTATATGAGTTATCTTATAAATTCATGATTTCTTATACATTAACTTAGATTAGATGTCTAATAAGATCTTTATAAGATATCTGGTAAAATATATCAGATAAATGAAAAAAACTTAATAAGAAATCCCATAAACTTTATATGTCAACATATATTAGATATGTTATAAATGGTATGAGATATATTAGAATAGAAAATTATGAGATGTGGAATAAGTGTACACGACACAGTTCACATAAAAAGCGTTGAAGAATTAAAATGGAGAATAATGAAGAAATAATTTGATATTTTAGGGGTTTAAAGATCAAAAAGAAGAAGACACGGAGTTAATAATCAGAACATTCTTAAGAGAAAAAAATTGTAGATTTTGTGTCTGTTCATTGATTTGGAAAGACGTGGAAAAGAGGCTTCCGACCAATATTGGTTAAATTCATCAAACATAAAGATAAAGTTATTGTCCTTAAAAACTGTATTAAATTAAAAGGAACAAATAAATTTGTAAGAGAACAATTTTCGAAAGAGATCGAGCATAGAAGAAAAGAGCTTTACCCTCTAATGAAAGAAGCAAACAGACAAAACAAGAAGAAAAAAAGCTTTGTCAAAGCGTTGAAGAATTAAAATGGAGAACAATGAAGAAACAATTATATTTCAAGGGTTTAAAGATCAAAAAAAGAAGACACGGAGTTAATAATCAGAACATTCTTAAGAGAAAAACTCGGCATGAATAAATTTGTAGATTTTGTGTCTGTTCATTGATTTGGAAAGACGTGGAAAAGAGGCTTCCGACCAATATTGGTTAAACTCATCAAAATGAAAATGACAACAAACATAAAGATAAAGTTCTTGTCCTTAAAAACTGTATTAAATTAAAGGGAAATAAATTTGTAAGAGAACAATTTCCGAAAGAGATCGAGCATAGAAGAAAAGAGCTTTACCCACTAATGAAAGAAGCAAACAGACAAAACAGGAAGACCGTACTTATAACAGACAAGCTTTATATCGATGGAAAACTCCATAATAGTATTTGTGTCTTTGTTGCCTTAGTCTTTTAAGGTGTGTGAGAGGGGGGTAATATATCCAACTTATCATTATAATCAAGCGTAATGTACTGTATATTGTAAGTTTCTGTGATTATTCTGCTCTTTTTGGGCGCTGTGATTAGCAATAAAATTATTTGTTTGTTTGTTTGTTTGTTTGTTTGAAAAAATCCTGACGAGAATATCCCTTGTACTGCAGAATCAAGTAGTAACAAAGTTAATGAACAAACAACGACAGAAATCTCTGTAAACAAAGGTAACACATAGTGAAGAAAGAATCAAACAAGAGTTTGAAATAAAGGTAATAACAAAATTACCGAACTTGGAGAATCAATCTCAAATGTCCATAAGATTAGACAAAACAGGGAAGACACACCGGAAAAACCAAAGACCGCAATGGTCCTGACTTGGTACAGGCATTTCAAAAGAAATTGTCGGTTAAACCAGGTTTTAAGGCGCGCCAAACCTCCCTCTTCCATTGTGATCTTTGTGTCCGGTAGTTAAACAAAACACAACAGGTTTGTGATGACATATCAGGGATGCTAGGGTAATCATCTAAGTACATCAACCAGCCAAACACTAATCAAAGCAAGAACTAACCATTTCGTCTAACATGATATTGAATTTTTCTACCAGTGGCTGATAACGAAGAAAGAATTTTTTAGAGATCGTAAAGACGTATTTTCTTATAACCTTGGTTGGAACTTCAGTACTTCTTACAACAACTTAATGATTACACAAATACATGGAACCCTCTGAGTACTGCATGATAATAAGAGATAAACATTTTAAGTGACCGTTACATACAACCTTTAATTTTTCTTTTTCATACATTTCACTTTGTTTATCCAAGTGTTATTGTCCGAAAACATTATATATATATATTTTTCATATTATTCATCTTTATGTGATCAAAGGAGGACTTTAATTGAGTTAACTTCTGTACACCATTGTACAACAAAGACGATCAGAATAAAGTATACATATAGTTTAAAGATTCCTGGCTAAGGACAGGTACATATAAATGTGGAGGGGTTAAACTTTTTTTTGTAACCCAACTTTCCCCCTATTAAAGGGATATTGTGTACGAAAAAGAAATATTATTTTTATCTTTAAAAAAAATCCTACAGACAACTTGTTTTGTAGCAAAATTTATTGTCTGGAACTTTGTTGTCATAAGCAGAGGCACCAAAGGGGCATTATAGTGTCAAAAGTCCGAAAAGGCAACGACAAAACCGGTAAACATGAACAAGAACAGCACAAGGAAACACAAAACATAAAAACAACCGAACAGAAATCAACAACGCGAACTCAGGTCGTAACAAGAGTGAACTCGGGTGCTCCGGAAGAGTAAGCGGTTCCTGCCTGCTATAGCACACCCGCCGCGCTGCCAATTTCCAATTCAGTGTGTCAAATCCGGTAAAGGAAGACAAAACAAAACCCTATGACAAACCATTTGTATTTTGAACATATGAACAACAAACATACGACAATGGTACCAAATTAAGCTAAAAATCGAAAAACAATAACCACTAAATGATATTTGTATAGCTTTACAAAAAAATTAGAGATTTCGATCTCTCAGATGAGTGCAGATGTTGGTTTGTCATAGGGTTTTGGTTTGTCTTCCTTTACCGGATTTGACATGCTGAATGGACTGCTTACTCTTCCGGAGCACCTGAGTTCACTCTTGTTTCGACTGGATTTCGCGTTGTTGATTGATATTCAGTTATTTTGTGTTTCCATGTTTTACATGTTGTCTGTTTTGTCCCGTTCTTGTTGGTGTTTACTGGTTTTGTCTCTGCCCTTTCCGACTTTTGACATTCGGATACCCCAATGGTACCTCTGCTTCTTTACAAAAATTCATATTCAGGTACAAAATATCCGAGATCCCGATCGATGGCCTAACTGAATACATTTGAAATATATCTGTCGAATGTAAACAGATAATCAATCAACATGGTCGAATGATTTTGAGAAAAATAAACAAAGTTTAAGGCAAATTTGGTAACAAATTGATATAAAAAGTTTACTTTTTTTTACATTTGGGGACGAAAAACATTTGATTTTGGTAGGCAATATGCCTTTAATTTTCCTAGACAAATCACAAAAATTAAACACACAATAAAAATCACTTCGATCAAAGTTAAATTCCATTTGAGAGAACCTTAGACAATAGACAACAAGAACAAACAAACGGACGGTAAAGGAACTCTTTATAGAACACGCGCTGTTACTGACAGCTAGCTGAGAATCATCAAATCGACTGATGTAAAAAAAAATCCAACATATCGATTTTAAATGTGACACAACACTTCAAACAATGAATGATTTGTTGGAGTGTCATCGCACAAAACCGACATACATGAGTAAAATATCTGTATCTGTATCATGATCACTATAATGCTTAAAAAGAATAAATAGCTAAAAAACATATGGAAGTTTTGAGTACTTTTCATTCAATAATATAGGTTTTTAACCTTCCAATGTTTTAATGCAAATGCTGCTGATAAGAAGTTACTCCTTGAAATACCGATATACAGTACATGTATATCCAAATTAACCGTTTTTATACCCGTTTTGGGTATTGTATTTTGAAATAACTGGGTCGATAACCGCTGCTTGCGGACCAGAGATCCCCGAGGGTAATCACAAGCAGCCTGGTTGTAATACTTGCATTACACGAATTTACCATTCAATTTCTAATATTTTTTTTATTGCTATTGAAATTCCCGATTGTTAAATTTTAAATGGTTTAAACCGGGGGTTTAAAACACCAGGTTTCTTCCCATGTAATGCACATGTTGAATTCAGTGCTGAATTTGGCTTCCCTGTTCGAACATTTGGCTTTGTGTACTTTTCATTCAATACTTTTGGTTTTGACCTTCCAATGTTTTGATTCAAATGCTGCTGATGAGAGGTTACTACTTGAAATATCGATATACAGAATAACCAAATTCACCGTTTTTATACACGTTTTGGTATTGCATTTTTAAAGAGGAAGAAATAAAAATATGGCTTGCCATAAGTTTGAACTCATTTTGTTACAAATTTGTCAACATAATAAAGTTTTCATTTTCGAAGACTAAATTATCATGTTTTTTTTTTCATGCACTAAAACCAACTAATGTTGTTGTTTATTGAACCTATGATGACATTGATTATATCTCAAGAACAAATTATGATGGAGGCGTTTGTTTTACCTTAAGACCATCTTGACTTTGAACACTTTTTACGACCAAACCAACATTTTTTGACATCTTTTCCACAATGAGGTTTGTTGTTGCGAAAAAAGAACAAATGATGATGACGTTTGTTATACCACAAAAAAAACTAATGTTACGTTTGTTAAATCCAAAGATCAATTTAGTATTATTATTAATTTAAAAAAAAAGAAGATAAAATAATATCATTATAAATTAAAAAAAACGTGATAACATATGATGACGCTTGATGTACCCAAAGAACGCCTTATGTGGTCGTTTGTTGTATCCCAAGACCGACGAATGCCGACATAAATAACACTCATATGATAAGATAATAACGTTGTTTGATGATGAAAAAACCCTAATGTAAGGAAGAACAAATAAGGGAAACAAGCGCTGGAGGCCAGCTCCAGTACCGATGATTTTGACCCTTGCGATGAAATTGGGAAATAGTCAAAGATTAACTGGTTACATATATACATGTTACTTACATGATTGCAGTGCTTTCTGAAATGATAGAATAATAAAAATCCAGTCAAATACGAAACGGTTAATAAATACTTGATTTAAATGGCTATAATAGGTTTTTCTGCTCTATGCGTTTAAATTGAAGAAAAAAGACCAGGGTATTTCAAATAAATTTTTTGGTCTCATTATTTTCGTACTCAGTAGGTTCCCCAATCTGATTTCTAAAGTAGACGTGTCAATTTTTAAACTTGTTCTTAACATCGTTTCAAAATCTATTTAAAAACCAAATATGCAAACTTGTTTATTACGTTCTTGTTGCCATTATTTCTTTTTATCTACCTGATACACATTCAAACTTCTACCAGCTGCCACTCGTGTTAACTCTAACCGGTACTCATACAGATTTCTACCAACTGCACTCCGTAACAATTATAATATTACCTTTTCTAAGTGGTATTCATTCAGACTTCTACCAACTGCCGCTCTGTAACCTTCAAGGGAATCAAACCCGAATAGGTAACCCCAACAACGGAAACTACCGTCAATACACGTCAGTCTGTGAAATCCTTCAGTTAACTGGATACTTGTATAAACTATATCTGAATTTAAAATGGGTATCCAGGATAGAGTAGAGCTCAGTGCGGCATTATCTAATGTTATCTTATCAATGGAAAGAGCATGAGCCATGATGACGATGCCATGAATCATTGTTTGGCTGTCAGTCCTACCAGAAGTTGTAAAACTATAGTCATTCATCCATGAATCAACTGGTGCTGTCAGTAGAAGGGAGGCGTCGCCGGTGTTTGTTAAGAAGTCGGGACTTGCCGACTGTTCTTGAGCAACCAGTACGGGATTGTCGGAAGTGATGTAACCAGATTGATTAAAGGGAAGGTGGAACCGGTGATATGCCCCTCCCGTGAGTGTTTGATGTGTCTCACTACCTAGAATATTTATTTTTATGACTGTCGGATCATAATAAGAATAGACCGTCACCATTTCACCATCCCCAGAATCATAGATTGGATTGGTGACTGTGTAGTGAACTGTAGACCAGAATTTAACAGGAATCAACATCTCGTAAATCATGTCAACAGTATTGGCTGTACTGATCGTTGACTGCGTGAGATCGTTGCCACTGAATGCTGCTATCGGCTGGTTCGATGAAAGCAGAGTTCCCGCTAAGTTGTCCGGATGTAGAACTGACAGCTGAAATGCTTCATACTTATTAAGACTGATTGACAAAATATTTGTATTAGTATAAGTATTGCTTTCAAAAGTAAAGCTTACGCCACTAGGAACAGTTACGTTTACCACAGTATAGTCAGTGACAGCGGCAAGAGAAACAACCGTCATGGTAGAATTGACTTTCGACTCCTGGTTTACTGACACATATTGGTTCCCTAATGATTCTATCGGATAAATGACAAAACTTTCGGAAGACGCGGCCTGATTGTTAGCAGCATAAATAACGATGAATTTGTCAGCTTGTACAAGTATGCTTTCAAAACTCCTAGTCGTTCCAAGAATAAGAACACTCTCAGGAAGTTCAATCACGGTCTCATACCCATAATATATCACTGTTGTCACGTCAATACTAGACGACAAGGGCGTCTTGATGTTGACATTAACAACAGCATTTTCTACTGGTGTTGTGATATACAGATTAACGAAACCTCCATTTCTGCCACAATCCAATATTAAGATAAGAAAGTCCTTTCCGACGTTTGATAAACATTTCTACAAAAAATGTAAAGATTCTTTAGAATAAAACACATAACTTAAGAAGGAAAAGCACAGAAAAAGTATTTCTGCTGAAAAAAGTTTTTTTTTTTAAATATCACATTAAGAGGCATATGCCCCTATGTCACATAAGAAATTCTTACTTTTGTGTATGACAGAGTATGCCAATTATGCTTATTTGTTAAGTAAGGTTTCTTCTAATATTTATATTTCAGTAACAGCCATCGTTCTACGGGGCAAATAATGTACAACTTTGTATAGGTATTTTCAAAAGTACCTAACTTATATATACAATCTTAAATGGATCAAACGAAATGATGTGGTAAACGAGGTTTTATTACGCCAAACATCCTTGTTCTATTGCAATCTTTAGGTCTGATAGTAGCACATAAAACATTGAGATATTAACTATTGAGATATTCAATTTCTCCGGCGTTTATTTTCCTTCAATTCTTAGGCAAGCTTTAGCTACCCTATGTAGTCATAAGGTTACTGCTGGCTTTCCCGTTTTTTTTTTCAGTCAAGGAGTAATCTGCCTACTGAAATTCTTTATCTTCTATATTACTTTTCAAAATATGATATATTTGTTAGAATTCAATTTTCTATATATCTCCATTTTTAAACGACATACAATGAGTTTTATTAATTCAATTGCAATTCACAAAACGAACTGTTTAATGATGGGTTCCAGAACATACATGAATATCCATCTGTAACTTGATTGGCCATGCACTCTACCTCTGATTAGTGATGTTACACAAGGAAATTTTGTTCACGTGAAATTCAAATGAAATTAGGATTAACGTGAAACATTATTGTTAATTTCACGTTAAATGAGCAATTTAACGTGAATTTCACGTGAAATGTATTTGACGTGAAATCACTTTGATATCATCTGAAACTCACGTTAATTTTACGCTAGATTTTTCACGTGAATTTCACATGAAAATTCTGAAAAATGAGAAATTTTTCCTGCATATTTGTAGAATTGTATAAAAGTTTTAGAACATTATTAATGTTGAGAACATTTTTCACGTGAATTTTGCGTGATTTTTTTTCGCGCGAAATTCACGTTAATTTCATGTGAATTTCGCGTGAACAAAATTTCCCTGTGTATTTCATTGGTGTATGCTAGGGTCCTTTCTGGTTCATTTATAAAATTAATATACAAGTATATGCTGGACAAGTTAATTTTTATCGAAGTTTTTTTTAATCGGTACCATTTGTGTACAATACAATGCATACGCAGCCGTAAGTTCATATAATTTTTATTTCAAAGATGGTTATATATACATTGAAAAGTCTTCTGTGCCAGGGGGTGGGGGGCACTATTTAACTAAATATACAATAAGTCGATTCTGTATAAAGAAACATTTTGTTTGCAAATTGTTTGACATTTTTCGACTTAAAAATTAAAATATATTAATTGGAAACAATTTCAAAAGATACTTTTGAGTGTACCCAGAATTGTTCTAAACTAAATAATTGAAAATGTTGAGATGTGGAATAAGTGTACGCGACACAGCTCACATAACAAGCGGTAATTCAGAAAAAAAAACAATGGAAAACCTCCAGCAGTCTTCGACGAGGCCAGTAAGCGCTTCTGCAGTCGGCTAATATCTAAATAAAATGCAAAATATTTAAATCAAGTTGTAAAATAGTCAAGGATAGACTCCCTTCTTAAACAAGGTACAGAAAACATCAAAAAGACAAGTACAAAAAATGTTGCGGGGTTAAACTAGTTTTTTGGATCGAAACTCTCCCTATCAATAATTGAAGACATAGCACAAAAATTAACACACAACTGCAATCCTATTATATGAATTTTAGTTTCGGTATTCAACTAGATGACGATATACCAAGGAGCCGATAAAACCATTCTTGTTAGTTATTTGATTATAAAAACTTTAAACACAACGAAAAATACCTCATATTCAACTGTACTTGCTGCTATATCGAAGGCTAATAGAGAAATGATAAGCCAAATCTGTAATTAGAAAAAAAAACATGTAAAACTTTTGAACTGGTTCTAATTGAACATAACAAACATAATAAAAATGTTTAATGATTTGATACCTAATTGAGGAACCAAAAATATGTAAAGATTTGTGATAACCATACATATGATGATTCTGAAATTTCCATACGATACCAGTAATTGGCAGCTGGTTGAAAGGTTGAAATACGAAGCGAATGAAAACCAATCGGAAAAGTCCGAAAAGGCTATCAAGACAAAATCGGTACACACAAAATCATCACAAAAACACACCACAAAACCCACAAACAATACACATTAGGGGCTCCTCATGGGGGGTACCAGGAATCAAGTAGTCAGCATTTTTTTGCTAAAGTAATCAAATAATCATATATCTTTTACAAATGTAATCAAAAACTTTTTTCCTAATGGATATCAAATAATCAAAAATTCAAACCTTGGTAATCTAATAATCATTTAAATTTGCTGGTGTAATCAAGTAATCACATTTAGAAAGGCCTGGGAATCATGTAATCAAAAACACCATGAGAAGGCAAACATTACAACTAAACTAAAACACGCAATTTGAACTCAAGTTCAAATGAGGATGATCCCATGAGCTCTTGAAGAGTAAGCAGTTCCTGCCTGCAAGTCCAATAAAAGACCCAACAATACTATATCTCTTTGTCGAGTCTACATCTGTGCTCTACTGACGGATAGAATAACATAATAATTTGGCTTTAAGCACATAATGTCTGCCGTAAATTTATTGGGTTACGAAAACAACTGCGATCAAAAGTTCCTGACAATATGCACAAAAACAGCTGAGCAAAATAACCTTGCGTGTAATTTGCCTGTCATATGTGATACTTCTTAACAATAGCCTCCACGATGTCTTGAATAACGACTTTTTGTGATACATAAACTCCATAAACTGCACCGAACGGATTTTGCTACACAAAAAGTATTTGTTGACGATGTGAAAATTGAAGCCTTCCCCATTGACATTGAGCTTTGTACAAAGCCTTAATCTTAAGTTCCTTGGAATAAAATCGTTTGCAAATAGTCACCAAAATCAAGGTTTAATTAGTGGAAGACATCATCGATATAACTAAAAATGAGACTGAAGGGAAAAATAAGTCTATGATTTTGTTTGTCTAAAAGTAAATGAAGTAGTTAACGATACTTATTCGCAAGCAGTATTGCACCATTCGTACCCATTAGGATGCCAAATATCTGTACAGTTATGTTGTTTAGAAGAAAGTTGATAATTTGTACTATTTGTTTTTATGCAAACTTGTTATGATTAATATCATAGAAAGATAAAGTCTTGGTAATATCGACTACCTGACAGTAAACCAGTACATGTGTTTTCCGTTCTTAAAAAGAACAACGTTTATTTGTACAATGTAAAGGTATCAAAAGTTGTAATGATATACCATGATATAAAACAAAATCCAATAATGTTGATGATATAAATTTATAGGTGACAACAAAATATCCGGACAGGAATCTCAAAGATATATAGGTTTAATAACGAAACTGCTTGCGGAAAAATTTTTTGTTCAGACTTGGTAAAAGCATTATATTAATAACTGTGTATTGAACAGAAAAAAATAATAAAAAAAAAACATTCAAGAACCTTTGAATTTGTTTGAAACTTTTGTTGAGACCGTATAAGATGTTTTTTTTTGTAACATTGGTTTAAAAACCCGTCACGAGGTCACTTGTGTCGTCGGCTAGAAATTTTTCACGTTATGAAATTATAAAATTCAGTTTTCTCTTGAATCGCTTTTTTAACTTAAATGTATCCTAATATCAACATAAAATTTAGGTATTATTTGTCATAAAATTAATTCATATTGTTGTATCATAGCCGCAGACCCCACTGATCAAACGATGCATTAACCATAAACAGACCAAGTACCATTGACACAGATATTGGAATAGTTCCATGTAATAATACAGACGGGTCTTGGGTAAACAATGCATTTAATGATAACCATTGATTTTGAAAAAGGGAATCATAGATTAAAGCTTTGTATTTCAACCGACAATTTGTACTGAAAGGAAAACTAATTGGCCACAATGGATTTTTCATTGTTTGGCTTTTTAATCAAAAGAGGTACCTCTTCGGTCAGTCGGTGGGAAACAAGGTTCATTTGACAGTTATTCAGTACATATTTGATTATCTGTCTTAACCCTAAGACACCCAGTCACCATTGCACATATTTATACGTATCTTAGAAATAAACAAAATGTTACCATTAAAACAATATGTGTTTTTTTTATGTGAGTTGGTTTTTTTTTGTACTTTTACAGTCACTTTTAGACTAAAACTGAGAAAAAATGTCCCTCTTTTTGATATATACACCTCGCCAAAAGTTAAGCAAAACAAACTTTTTTAAACAAGAATCATTTTATGCCTTGAAATATTCGCATAATACAAAATGATGGAAAATTTAGAAAGTAATCACTTCAATGTCATGAATGTATAGACTCTAATTGTGCAATGGACTAAATATGTTTTATCAGAAAGGATTGCAAGTCATGAAAATTCAACTTTTTAAAAATGGTATAAAAACTAAGATAAAATAGCGTGTAAAAAGTTTTTCAATATCAATTGTAGACTTATAACAATTGATCAATGCATATAATGTATGCAAACATAACAAATTATCACTTTACTAACAAAAAATACTGGTTTCAAGCTCAAATTGCATCCACTGTGGTCAACAAAGGGACTTAATGAGTTTTTACCATAAGAAGTATGAAAAACGCTAAAAAGGCATTTTTTTTGCAAACTTGTATGATTTTTTGTCTAAAACAAATTCAATGTTTTTCCTGACCCTAAAACACATGTTTAAACCTTAAAGATGTCACTATAGCATTTCAATTGTTTGAAATTCTACTAGACCATATCCATAAAAATGGGGGGTTGAATACTTAAAATCTGCTATTGGCTTGCAAATATGCAATTCCAAGGTTCTTATTTGGGGCAAAACTTTACCATTGGTGTAAGTTACCACATCCATATTGATATAATGTAAAACTTAACTTCTACTTTCGTCAATAGAAGCAAATCTTCAAAAGGTCACAAAAATGCTTTTAAACAAAAATATCGAGAAACTGAAAAATATCCATTAAAAAATTCCTACTATGAGATTTCCGGAACGGTTTTATGAGTATCATTTGTTATTAGTACCAAAATGTCACGTTAAAAACCATAAATGTAAAAAATCTGAAGTAAGCATTTTGTACCATGCAAAAGCCATGTAAAAATAAGCTTTCATTTCTTCCATTTCGTTTGAAATGCCTGTACCAAGTCATGACCATTGCGATCCACCAATTCTCCGGTATGACTGATTCGTTTTTGTCATTTTCTCTGGGCTATAAGATTGATCATTCAAGTTCGGTAGTTTTGTTATTACCTTTATTTATACAATCCTTAGGTCTCAAATCGGAAAAAAATATAAAAATGCTGGATGTGATATGTTAACATTTTTATTGTTACAACAGAGCAAAAACATATGGTTTTAATCAATAAAACTCAAAATTTACGCAACCAAAAAGTTGTTACTGAAACAACACTTATTGGGTTGCTTGATTTGTTTGTCAATATTGAACATTCTACAAAATCCGAAAATTGTACGATGCTTGATTAGAATCAGAAAATGTTGTAAATGCGTGGAAGAAAATATATGCCAAGTTTCAGGATACTGTTTATAGAAATATAGACGCTGTACTAATGTGTGTACAGGTGTTGCTTAACTTATGACGAGGTGTATATTTAAATCTAGTATGTATTTATAAAAAATTTCGCGCATTTTTGTAAGGAAATATGACAAGCATTTCAATCGATAATCGAACATAGTTTGGGAAAATCCTATCATTTGGAATTAAAAGCAGTTTACCACATGTTCACTTTCCAGTATCAATTTTGACCTTCAACTAAACAAACCTTGATTTGGTAAAACATGTAAAAAAATCGACAATTTTGTATAGTTAAATTTGCATCTCTAAATTGACATTTCTGTCCGGACAGCCTATTACATTTTACGTTTATTAATAATACGGTTTGCTTTTAAAATTCTTATTATAGTATCGCAGTGCAAAGTTTTAAGTTTGCCTTTTCATAATTAGGATATATGATTGCCACATTGGTACACGTTTGCTTCTTTAAAGCAATATACGCAGAGTCCCTCCCATTCTTACTCGACAACAATTATCAACAAGACAAGAATTTATATTAGCTTTAACAAAGACTTTTGCGTCAAGACAATAACAAATACAATGTGGCGGGATTAAAGTTGTGTTTTGATTCCATCTCCTCCAACATAACAAATCACAAACATCGCGTTGTTGATTCCATTCGGTTGATTTTTTGTTTTGTGTTTCTTCCTGCTGTTCTTGTTCGTGTTTACCGGTTTTATCGTTGCTCTTTCGGACTTTTGACACTCGAATGTCCCAATTGGTGGCCTCTTAACTTCTCAAATGTTTGATGTAAACCCTTTTCTACTTTATTATTTTTTAAGGACGGTTGGTTCCAAAATAAAAATGACAACAAAGTTCCAGACAATATTTTTTTTTCTACGCCTGACGCGAGTTTCGTCTATTCAAGACTAATTAGAAGCGCTCTACCAAAAATATTGAAAATGCCAAACACTATATGATTATGAAGAGCATAGAATAGTAAAATCAAAAATACCAAACCAAAGGATTGTTAGTGAATTCATATGCTTTATAATTAACGTTACAATAAAATAGTGCATACGACAAAACTCTACGTGTAAAGTGAAAGACAAAGACAAAAACTACATCAAAGATGTGATAAATATTTTAAATTTGAACGGTTCCAATTTAAATCTTACATTGGTTTATCTACTATGTTTACGATAAAACATTTTGATCTATTTCCGAGTTCTAATCTATTTTAAACTTCAATTGTTTATAAGATTATCTGTGTTAACATTTTATATTGTTTTCCACAAATGTCCAAAAATATATTTATTTTTAAACGTTCATCACTCGTTAAAGCAATGGTGAAATTGAAAATGATCGACAACCTTACCCGAAGATACATTTTGAAGAGACAATGTAACATTTCCTTAATGCTGTTAAAACTTTTGAGGATACAAGTTTCCAATTCGATTAATTTTAAAATAATGACAGTTATTCGATGAATCTTAATTTATATTTACCAATTTAATGTTTATAAAAAGCTTTTCTAGTCACCTAAATGTTAAATATTGTTGACTTAAATTCATAGTTTACTTTTGTCAAAGTAGAAAATTTTGAAATTTTACCGTCAGTGGTATCGAATAGCTAATTTTATATGATTGCTTTACACCATCCTATATTAGCTATATTTGAGCAGTCAATTTGTATTAATTGCATATCGATATGCGATATTATACCGCAAGTCTTTTTTTTTTTTTTTGGTTACTAAATATGACAGGTATTATGACGTAATACCGTGTTAGGAAAGAGCGTTAAATTTTTGACCCCAAAATATTGATAGAGGGAAGGAAGCAAGTCCATGTGAACAAACTCTGGGCATTCTTTTTTGAACCCCTAAGGTTGCTGACTTGTTAAATTAGTGAAGTGGCATTATACTCCTCGATTTGGTGCCTTTCCACATCTCACAAAATTAGGAACATTAGATAAAAGATACTTCATATTTGAAGAAATCCGATTCATAGTGGCGGTTGTCCATTGTTGTTTTTTTCTAAATTGCCGCTTAATTGTGGGCTGTGTCGCGTACACTTATTCCACATCTCATTATTTTCTATTTACGTCTTTTTGTTTGTCATGAAATCGACCGTTGTCGATTCTACGCTACTTTTCAAGTTCTTAACCTGACTACCTGTAGGGAGTTTTATAACAATAAAAGAAGCTGTCAATCATTCTTCGCCACGTTTTGTGTAAGATTGCATTGGAAGGTAAAACCTTGTTTAACCCACCATTTCTTTGAAATGCCTGTACAAAGCCAGGACCATTGCAATCTTCAATTTTTCTGGTATGTCTTCCTTGTTTGGTTTTGTCTTATGGACATTTGAGATTGATTTTCCAAGTATTACCTTTATCTGCAACTGAGCGTACTCTTTTTTGGACTTTGCGTGTTTTTCTGTTTTTCAAACTTGTCTTATATTTTATGTCTACTGATTTCGCATTGGATTTGCTGACATAGTTATTTGAATGCCCAATATGAACGCCTTTGCTTTTTTCCACTACTCCTTTTCATCTCCTTTGCTTTGGGTCAGTTTAAGAAAGAGACAGCCAGAGATCTAGAAATCAGTTAGTAATCTTTGCTATCATCTTCGCTAGCCAAGGGTTACGATCCGCTTTCTCTCATCTTCACCCTTGGCAGATCTAGAAGGTTTTTATAATCTCAGCATTTTAATTATCTCCCTTGAAGCAATTTCTATTCCGAGTTAAAAAAAATATTTTCATCCAGATAGTTGCAACAATAGGAGATATTTCATTCCATTAACGACAAACATTTATCTAACGATAAAATAAAGGTAATTTTGGTAAGATTTGATCAAAACTGCTAATATTTTAAGGATTTTTGTGGGCATACATTCTCTCATCTGATTGGATGCAGTGAAAGTTGGCTGCATCCAATCAAATTGCTCAATTTCCATTTTTGAACAATCTGTTAACAAACATTTGGGTTTACAAAGGTGATAAATAATTATTATTATTTGTGCAAAAAATATTAGCAGTTTTGATTATAAAAACCTTCTAGATCTGCCAAGGGTGAAGATGAGAGGTAGCGGATCGTAACCCTTGGCTAGCGAAGATGCTTTGCTATTGGACCCTAGTTTTCCTTGAAATTGCTTTTGAGAGAGGATAAAGTTGTAGATTAAGTGGACAATCTAAAAGATAATTTGGCAAATAATACCTTATGGTCTATGAAAAGGTCTGTCCAGTGTTTTTCTTTGTTTATAAATGAACTCAATTGTCGTTTTTAATATGCATTACGAATTACGAAGTACCTAAAAAAGTTTTTCTTTCAATATGTCAGTTAATTTGATTAAAATTGTGTATTACATTTTCTGAGAGCAATTTTTTAGTAGCAGAATTTGAATCAACATTCATGACATAATTGGAAGAAAGAAATCGTACAAAATGTTTGAAATCATTACCGAGGAAATCGACTATGTGCATTTCAAGAGAAAAAAACACAGACGTTGAATTTAAATAATGAAAATTATTAGAAGCAAAACAAAAAGGTAATTGATTTCCTTAAAATGGAGCTGTAAATTGATGTTTATTGATTTGACACTGAAAAAAACTAATTAATAAGAGCATCATATTTTAAAACAAATAAATACACTGAATAAAAATAATTAATAGTTTATATTTTTTATAGAATGTTCAGAGTTTTAAAATAAATTGTTTTCGAAAAGTGTTCACGTTGCACTAATTGAAATTGTCGATGCTTATAAATCATGCGTAGATTTAGCTTTTTTCAAATTTTTTTTTCCAATTTAAGCATCTACAAAAGGCAACACATTTATTAAAGATTGGTTCATGTATGACAACAGATATTATACTATATTATTTATATGTTTTGGGAATTTTCTATCAAGCCACAGGTTACATCTGCTCATTTACAGCAATTCAATCAGATGAGATAGCAAATATCTGTCATCAGTATGTTAAGATGAGATGCCAACTTAATTATTCAATTTCTTTGACATTAAAATCCATAAATTGGACTTAATTGGTTCTCTAGCAATCAAATCGTGGACAAATCTAAACAATGGATTAAAGTCAATATTAATTAACATTTGGATTATAATTTTACCAGAAAACTATTTTATAAACATTTAAAAAACTGTCACCGTTTTTGTGATATTCAAGTGACCGAGAAAGATGTCAAGTTAATGCATTTATTTCCAAAATCCTCGAAAGTTCCAACATCATTTAAAGGAAATGCTGCATCATGTCTCTATGCGTTTTTTCCAGGTAAGACATCTTGTACAAAAAGGTTACAATTCTCGGTTGCTTTGTATGACAAGTGACAATTTTAATTTTATATTTCCACAGGTCAACAGTAACATACATAATAATTGCCAAAACGTATTTTATAGCCAGAATTATTTTATCAGTTATTATGGTTTGTTTTCACTTATTGTTCTTTTAAATATTATGGAATTTGTTCTGTAGTTTATCATTTTTTTTTATCTCGATGACCGGTAAAAAAATCGTTAAAAAGATATTACAAAATAAAACCCAACGTTTATGACCGACAGGTACATATTTATTTATTATATCATGTATATGGTTGTCCATTGTGGTTTTTCTAAATTGCCGTTTATTTGTGGGCTGTGTCGCGTACAGTTATTCCACATCTCTTTATTTTCTATTAGACAGAAATTGTAATGCCGAAATCTCATTAATGTCAAAGCATGAAAAATAAGTGCCGTATTTAAAAGTTTCGCTACCTAACGCACAAGTTAACTTGTGCCGTTTTAAAACAAGAGGCTCCCAGGAGCCTGAATCGCTCACCTGGTCTTGATGTTGACCCTATACTTTTGTAGAGCTAAATGAGCTGAACATTTAAGCAAGCAACAGCTTTTCTCTACCTGCAATAGTTTTCATTCTATAGGCCAAAAACACCATTTTTCACCTATAACCCCTATAAGGAGTCATCTGACAACTTCGACCCTATGAAGATTTTTGTAGAGCTAAATGAGCTGAACATTTAAGCAAGCAACAGCTAATCTCTATCTGCAATAGTTTTCGTTCTGTAGGACAAAAACATAAAATCGCTATTTTTCAGGGGCCGTTACCCCTATAAGGAGTCATCTGACAACTTCGACTCTATGGAGAATTTTGTAGAGCTAAATGAGCTGAACATTTAAGCAAGCAACAGCTAATCTCTATCTGCAATAGTTTTCATTCTGTAGGACAAAAACATGAAAAATCGCTATTTTTCAGGGGCCGTAACCCCTATAAGGGGGTCATCTGACAACTTCGACCCTATGGAGAATTTTGTAGAGCTTAATGAGCTGAACATTTAAGCAAGCAACAGCTAATCTCTATGTGCAATAGTTTTCATTCTGTAGGCCAAAAACATGAAAAAATGCCATTTTTCAGGGGCCGTAACCCCTATAAGGGGTTATCTGACAACTTCGATCCTATGGAGACTTTCGTAGAGCTAAATGAGCTAAACATTTAAGCAAGCAACAGCTAATCTCTATCTGCAATAGTTTTCATTCTGTAGGCCAACAACATGAAAAATGGCTATTTTTCACCTTTAAGGGGCTGTAACCCCTATAAGGGGTCATCTGACAACTCCGACCCTATGGAGACTTTTGTAGAGCTAAATGAGCTGAACATTTAAGCAAGCAACAGCTAATCTCTATCTGCAATAGTTTTCATTCTGTAGGCCAAAAACATGAAAAATTGCTATTTTTCAGGGGCCGTAACCCCTATAAGGAGTCATCTGACAACTTCGACTCTATGGAAAATTTTGTAGAGCTAAATGAGCTGAACATTTAAGCAAGCAACAGCTAATCTCTATCTGCAATAGTTTTCATTCTGTAGGACAAAAACATGAAAAATCGCTATTTTTCAGGGGCTGTAACCCCTATAAGGGGTCATCTGACAACTTCGACCCTATGGAGAATTTTGTAGAGCTCAATGAGCTGAACATTTAAGCAAGCAACAACTAATCTCTATGTGCAATAGTTTTCATTCTGTAAGCCAAAAACATGAAAAAATGCCATTTTTCAGGGGCCGTAACCCCTATAAGGGGTTATCTGACAACTTCGATCCTATGGAGACTTTCGTAGAGCTAAATGAGCTAAACATTTAAGCAAGCAACAGCTAATCTCTATCTGCAATAGTTTTCATTCTGTAGGCCAAAAACATGAAAAATGGCTATTTTTCACCTTTAAGGGGCTGTAACCCCTATCAGGGGTCATCTGACAACTTCGACCCTATGGAGACTTTTATAGAGTTAAATGAGCTGAACATTTAAGCAAGCAACAGCTAATCTCTATCTGCAATAGTTTTCATTCTGTAGGCCAAAAACATGAAAAATTGCTATTTTTCAGGGGCCGTAACCCCTATAAGGAGTCATCTGACACCTTCGACTCTATGGAAAATTTTGTAGAGCTAAATGAGCTGAACATTTAAGCAAGCAACAGCTAATCTCTATCTGCAATAGTTTTCATTCTGTAGGACAAAAACATGAAAAATCGCTATTTTTCAGGGGCCGTAACCCCTATAAGGGGTCATCGACAACTTCGACCCTATGGAGAATTTTGTAGAGCTCAATGAGCTGAACATTTAAGCAAGCAACAGCTAATCTCTATGTGCAATAGTTTTCATTCTGTAGGCCAAAAACATGAAAAAATGCCATTTTTCAGGGGCCGTAACCCCTATAAGGGGTTATCTGACAACTTCGATCCTATGGAGACTTTCGTAGAGCTAAATGAGCTAAACATTTAAGCAAGCAACAGCTAATCTCTATCTGCAATAGTTTTCATTCTGTAGGCCAAAAACATGAAAAATGGCTATTTTTCACCTTTAAGGGGCTGTAACCCCTATCAGGGGTCATCTGACAACTTCGACCCTATGGAGACTTTTGTAGAGTTAAATGAGCTGAACATTTAAGCAAGCAACAGCTAATCTCTATCTGCAATAGTTTTCATTCTGTAGGCCAAAAACATGAAAAATTGCTATTTTTTCAGGGGCCGTAACCCCTATAAGGAGTCATCTGACAACTTCGACTCTATGGAAAATTTTGTAGAGCTAAATGAGCTGAACATTTAAGCAAGCAACAGCTAATCTCTATCTGCAATAGTTTTCATTCTGTAGGACAAAAACATGAAAAATCGCTATTTTTCAGGGGCCGTAACCCCTATAAGGGGTCATCTGACAACTTCGACCCTATGGAGAATTTTGTAGAGCTCAATGAGCTGAACATTTAAGCAAGCAACAGCTAATCTCTATGTGCAATAGTTTTCATTCTGTAGGCCAAAAACATGAAAAAATGCCATTTTTCAGGGGCCGTAACCCCTATAAGGGGTTATCTGACAACTTCGATCCTATGGAGACTTTCGTAGAGCTAAATGAGCTAAACATTTAAGCAAGCAACAGCTAATCTCTATCTGCAATAGTTTTCATTCTGTAGGCCAAAAACATGAAAAATGGCTATTTTTCACCTTTAAGGGGCTGTAACCCCTATAAGGGGTCATCTGACAACTTCGACCCTATGGAGACTTTTGTAGAGTTAAATGAGCTGAACATTTAAGCAAGCAACAGCTAATCTCTATCTGCAATAGTTTTCATTCTGTAGGCCAAAAACATGAAAAAATGCTATTTTTCACCTTTAAGGGGCCGTTACCCCTATAAGGGGTCATCTGACAACTTTGACCAAATGGAGACTTATGTAGAGCTTTTGATGCTGAATCAGTAGCGTGGCCTCAGATTTCCTCTATCTCTTATACTTTTTGATTTATAAGCCAAAAACAGTAGTGTGACCCCCCTAGTCTATTTTTAGTAACGGCGGCCATGTTTTTTAACGGATTAAAAATCAAAACACAAGTTTGGTGCAGGACACCCTAAGGATCATTCATACCAAGTTTCATTAAATTCTGTTCGGTAGTTTCAGAGGAGAAGATTTTTGAAAAATTGTTAACAGACGACGACGACAGACGACGACGACAGACGACGACAGACGACGACTACGGACGCCAAGTGATGGTAATAACTCACATGGACCTTCGGTCCAGGTGAGCTAAAAAGAATGAAAGAAGGGATTGTATGGAGATAGCTTTGCTTCCTTTGGTAACTTTAAAAAAAAACTTCTGATGTCGAGACAAACAATCAGTAACAACTGATATCAGGAAATGTTCAACACAAATTGTTTGTCGAAATAAAAGTAAGCATGATGACCATTATGGCATTAGACAATCAATTGTTCCAATAATCTTGTCATCATTAAATGCATTGTTTGCTTTGGACTAATTGATACCTTTATATGGAAGTATTTCAGATATAAGTACTAATGGTGTTAGGTATGTTTAAAAAGATCGAATAATACATCCTTTGATCGGTGCGCAAATGGCTATTTTGATAAAGCACCAGACAATTGATCAGGGCCATGTGTTTTTAGCTCACCTGGACCGAAGGTCCAGGTGAGCTATTGCCATCACTTGGCGTCCGTCGTCGTCGTCTGTCGTCGTCGTTGTCTGTCGTCGTCTATCGTCCGTTAACAATTTTTCAAAAATCTTCTCCTCTGAAACTACTGAACAGAATTTAATGAAACTTGGTATGCATGATCCTTAGGGTGTCCTGAACCAAACTTGTGTTTCAATTTTTGATCCGTCAAAAAACATGGCCACCGTTACTAAAAATAGACCAGGGGGATCAAACTACTGTTTTTGGCTTGTAAATCAAAAAGTATAAGAGATAGATGAAATCTGATGCCATGCTACTGCTTCAGCATCAAAAGTTCTACAAAAGTCTTTATTTGGTCGAAGTTGTCAGATAATCCCTTATAGGGGTTACAGCCCCTGAAAGGTGAAAAATAGCATTATCATGTTTTTTGCCTTTAGAATGAAAACTATTGCAGATAGGTTAAAGCTGTTGCTTGCTTAAATGTTCAGCTCATCAAGCTCTACAAAAGTCTTCATAGGGTCAAAGTTGTCAGATGACCCCTTATAGGGGTTACAGCCCCTTACAGGCAAAAAATACAATTTTTGGTCTATAGAATGAAAACTATTGCAGATAAAGAAAAGCTGTTGCTTGTTTAAATGTTCAGCTCATTTAGCTCTACAAAAGTCTCATTAGGGTCGAAGTTGTCAGATGACCCCTTATAGGGGTTACAGCCCCTAAAAGGCGAAAAATAGTGTTTTTTGCCTATAGAATGAAAACTATTACAGATAGGGAAAAGCTGTTAATTGCTTAAATGTTTAGCTCATTCAGATCTACAAAAGTCTTCACAGGGTCGAAGTTGTTAGATGACCCCTTATAGGGGTTACAGACCCTTAAAGGCGAAAAATAGTGTTTTTTGCCTATAGAATGAAAACTATAGCAGATGGAGAAAAGTTGTTGCTTGCTAAATTGTTCAGCTCATTTAGCTCTACCAAAGTCTCCATAGGGTCGAAGTTGTCAGATGACCCCTTATAGGGGTTACAGCTCCTTAAAGGCGAAAAATAGTGTTTTTGGTCTATAGAATGAAAACTATTGCAGATAGAAAAAAGCTTTTGCTTGCTTAAATGTTCAGCTTATTAAGCTCTACATAGTTTTTCATAGGGTTGACATCAAGACCAGGTGAGCGATTTAGGCTCCTGGGAGCCTCTTGTTATTGGTAGGCACATATTTCCTTTCATGCCGTTGGTTTTCGGACCTTTATTTGACAATTTTCAGTTTCAGAAAAAAAAGCAGGAAAATAGACAAAGCACCAAATAACATCATTTTTTGTGTGCAAGATACACTACATTAACTGTTTGACAGCTGAATGTACCAGCAATAGCACCACCTACACACCTACAATACTTTCTAAGGAAGAAAAATCACAAATCTGTCATTACGTCCTTCGGCCTTTCTCTTTGTGCCAATAATGATGACATTCCATCCCTGTATTGGATTCCTAAATAACATAATAATCCTAAAACAGCGCTTCATTGCAGAGTCATCGACATGTGCCACTAAACCTCTTTTAGTTCTGGTGACTTCACTAACTAACGGCAATTCAATATGGCCTCCAAAAATATTACGATTGTTGTTTTTCTAGAAATGATGTCAATCAAATGTGGATCCTGAAGAATTTGAAAGAACTGATAGAGATGTTTAACTCTAAATCAGTTTCATCTTGTAACAGCATCAAGGCTTTGAGTTCTTCACACTTTACACTTCTATTCCATATGAACAACTGCAATAACGATTGACACAACTGATTAGACGCAGTTTTCTTTTAAAAGAATGGAAAACGCAGGTACAAATATTTGGTAGTCGATTACACAAAGACTTACTTTGTCATCATTGAGTCTAAAAAAGAACAAATATACAGAAGACCAAATTATCGACATGCTCAATTTTCTTATCGACAACATATTTGTTCAGTTTGGTGGACATGTTTTTTCAGCTAACAATTAGAATTACAATTGGCATTTATTGAGCATTTTTGCTTATTTCCATTCCTATGAAGCAGATTCAAGCATTCGAATGCCAAATTCCGAAAGGGCAAAGACAATAACAGAAAACACGAACAAGAACAGCACAAAAAAATAAACAACATGAAAACACACATTGTGGGTTGCTGACTGTTTTCCGTTTAGGCACGAACCATTTTTTAATGCGTGGGGCTGGGAATTTCCAACCTGAACGTATGTTTTCGCTGACAAAAGCAACCCCCCCCCCAAAAAAAAAATTCCAATACATTCACAATAGTTTTATTTTTTTAAACATTTTTTTCTCAACACTTTTTTATTTGTTGATATGCATTTCCATTTACATTAAGTGTATGATCTCTAAATTATTCTAACTTATGGTTTGTCTTCCTGGTCATATTTTACTGGTCTTTATATATATTTGCAGCACTGTTTAAATATTGTCTAGCTATTTAGCCTTATAATGCATTTGGTACTGTTATATTGTTGTAATATTGACTTTGTGAATCAGAACTATTTAGTGTTCCTAGTCTTCTTCTTTCCCATCTTTGAACGTTGTACATTTGTCATTCTTATTGTGCTTTCCAGTGTTGCTTCAAAGATGAGCAGTCTAAAGGCACACAATCGTCTCTATCCATGCTTTTGTTACTGTGATCTCGTTTTCCATTGGTTGTTCTTGTGCTTGCATGACCGTAACTTACCAAATAATATGAGGGAAAAAGGTTTGCCGAGCGTAGCGATGTGAAAAAAAATAGTAGGGTCTTGAGGCTTAATCTACCTAAAAGCTCCAACGAAATTTATGCTTAATCATGGATGTTGGGCATTCCCATTGAGTAATTTTGTGTCATACATTATTTTGGTCATACAATTATTGGGATACATAAAGTGATGGTCCACGTCCATTATAAAAGTTAAGAAATAAGTGTCTTGACTTCGTGGTAAATCTTAAAGCAACGGATTTAATGACATGTATGCATATTGGAAGAGCACACCTCTTGATTTCTTTATACAATTTGTTTAAAGTTGTTAAGTGTATAATGTTGAAAAAATTCTCAACTGCAGTTGAGATTTAAGATTGTATTCAGTCAGGAACATCAATGGATAAAGGTTCGTGCGTTTTGTTAATTTCCAATTCAGTGTGTCAAATCCAGTAAAGGAAGACAAAAACACAATTCTACGACAAACCGACATCTGCACTCATTTGAGAGAAAGAAATCCCATATTTGTCTACGAGTGCATGGTGTCTACAGTGAAATTTTTTGAGTGAAGACAGCAACCGTGGAGCAACATGACCAGTTTATTTCGTTTGGCTGTATATGCATATTTCAAAGGTAACTGCTCATCAACAACATTTGAATTAATACATTGGAAAATCAAAAACCAAACTAATTGAAGGAAACGACCCAAATTGTTTAAACAGGAAAGCAAAATCCAGCATCGAGGATATCGATATGGTGTTTCACAATTTTGAATTTAGTCATTTGGAAATTTAAATAATAAATATGTTGGTAAATTCGTGTCAAACAATTCTGCCTTCCAGGCTCGTGATTAGACTGAATAACAATCAACAACATGATCAACAGTTTAGGAGTGGCAAATACCTAAACGCAGGTATAAATGGTTAAGTATGCTATATATCGATATTTCAAGGAGAAACCTCTCATCAGTAGCATTTAAATCAAAACATTGGAAGGTCAAATTCCAAAACTGTTGAAAACGAAAAGTACTAAAAACAAAAACGTTCGAACAAGGAAGCCAAATCCAGCACCGAGAATATCGACCATGTGCATTACAAGGAGAGACACCTGGTGTTTGAAACAATTTGGAATTTAAAAATCGGAAATTTCAGAGACATAAATATTAGAAATTTTATAGTAAATCGTGTCAGACAAGTCTGACGACCAGGTAGGACTCAGTTTCTTTCAACTTCTCGTGTAACTATCATAAAACTGACTGTCATTTGATATTAATCGAGTAGCGAGTTCATGGAATGGTTGCATCCAATTTCTCATTGTCTCGAAGATATTTTTGGGGGGTTATTTATTTATTTATTAAATATCAGAGGATGTCGATTAAAAGGTACGGGAGCGCCTATTTGATTCTTAGGGGGTATATGCTATTATGAACTTTGAAATAACAAGGCAGGATGCCGAATATCAGAAAATAAAACGGTAGGACAGTGCTTCGAATAAGATAACAGCAGAATGTACTTTTGGGCTAAAAAAATAATGATGAAAATCTAATACTAGTAGTTGCTCCCAAATGTTTAGAATAGGTACTTCCCATTGAAGCAGTATTTGAATCAAAATTTTTGGGTGGTAGAATACCAAAAGTATCGAGTATGCAGCCCCTGTATCTAAAATGCTCATTGATAGAGACTAAATCAAGCGCTGATAATATCAACCATGTATAAGGAAATAGTTGAAATAAAACAAATGGAAATTTTGAAAATGAAAAATAAATGTATTATTGCTATTCATCATGATGGCTTGAAAAATAGCCATATAGAATTGTAATAATCGGTTATGGAAATTGATGACACTGAACAAAAACATAGATAATTAAAAAATATATTTTAAAAAGTAGAAATCTTGTAATATTAAAGTGTGACGTAAACACTGTTTTATACCATTTTTTAATGTTGGGAGCCTTAACACTTTTATTGTTCTAGGAATGTTTTTAAATGAATAATGTTTATGATAAAATGGTCGATCATCGTACTGATATTTGAGATTTTCAATTAATTTTTTACTCTCAAATTAAAAGGCAATAAATGTATGATATATAGCGTTCATGTGTGACAAAGCAGACATTAGAAATATTTTGTTTATCAGATGAAGTTGCCTGCATTGTAACTACAGAATATATTTGCAAATATACAGGCATACTGTAAAACATTGTATGGTACGCTGGTATGGTATGTCGTATGGTACGATGGTATGGTATAAATTTTGTGACACCATGGTACGGTGGTATGGTACGATGGTATGGTATCATGGTATGGTATGTATTTTCATACCATGGTATAGAGTTGGGTATACCATATGGTATGGTATGGATTTGAATTTTTTTTAAATGAAATAGTAAATTCAATTACATGTTTATAATAATATTGTTTGACTATGATACAGATTAAGCGCACAAAGGGAGTGTTCCTTTGTTTGAACTGGAACCTCTGACGACTTTGTTATTTAGGTGTAGAGATTTTACTTTTAAATATAATCTAGATTTTTGTAAATTTAATTTAATATAACGATGCTTTATATAAGAAGGCATACTATACATACTGAATAATACATGGCAAAATCTGTATCAAATGCTGTATTTACCCGAGACACCTATATCAGACCGAGGGCCAACAGACCGAGGTATGATATAGGTCGAGGGTTAATACAGCATGTGATACAGATTTTGCCATGTAATGTTCATTATATCATATAGAATAAAATATTGATATTTTGTAAGGGTGCGATATAGGGTATGCGATATAGGGTAAGGGGTGCGATATAGGGGGTGTGATATAGGGTATGCAATATAGGTTATGTGCTTTGTCCTATAATGCATATTAAAAAAGACTATATTTATACTTATATATATGATATATAATAGAAATGAAAAAAAAAGATAGTTATATTACAGGAATTTACTTAAGAAGAGAGAAATTTCAATCCATACCATACCATAGACTTTATACCATGGTATGAAAATTCGTACCATACCATGATACCATACCATGATACCATACCATCGTACCATATCACCGTACCATGGTATGGCAAAATTTATACCATACCATCGTACCATACCACATACCATACCCCGTACCATACCATGTTTTACAGTATGCCAAATATACAGCACTGATATGCGATTAAGCTAGTTTCCGATTTCAAGCAGGGCGGGTAGATTGAGTTACATTGAAAATGTATCAAATACGATATCGTTGACGTTACTACTTCAGAAATAGACACAAAAAAAACAATGGCTTAAAATCAATCTTAATTATCATTTAAAGGACTAGAAAAGCTTTTTATTAACATAAAAGTGGTAATTAAAAAACTTCGTGTAATTGTCATAACGTATTTAAATGACTCTGGACAATTTGAATTGATGAATCTTTTTCAATTGTAATTGAAGGAAATGTTGCAACGTTTTGCCATTTTGTTTCTTCAGGTAGGATACTTTAATTTGTCCTATTGCTTTCTTTGTTAAATAGACTTATTTTCGTTTGTGCTGATTTATTTTGTGGCTGTCCTTTCGGACAATTGAGACCCCATTGGTAATTTTCTGATTTTTTAGGCCAGACAATATTTTATTTTCGTATAAAAGACACCATCTCTGTAAAGCTAAGCATATTTTTTAAACTTGAACTTCACTATCATAGTTGTAGAAATTGATGTTATGTGTTATTCTGTTCATAGAGAAAACTGATGCTTTTACCACGACCTGTAACCGAGCTTTAGGTCTTCTTTTCTACTTCCAGATTTGGCTAATCATATTTACACCAAACTTCAACATTGCAGTCAGTGAAGTTGTTTATGACGTACGTATATACAGTATCTTAAAAATAAACCTCTTAAGATAATTATTGTGTAGAATAGGTGAACACGACACAGCCCACATAAACAAACGACAAAAAAAAACAATGAAAAACAGCAAACAGCTCTCAACGGGACCATTATGCGTCAAAATAAAATGCATACAATTCAAATTCAGTCATGAAATATCAGGTATAATTTGATATAAATTTTAAATGATTAAACAAGACAGTTTTCTTGTAACAGACCACCTCTCTTAATTATGTTTGAAATGACTGTACCATGTCAGGGCAATTGCTGTTTTTACTGTTTTCCAACATACTAACACATGTAACAGTTGGGATTATATCCTTGTTTTTCATGAAAACTTTTTTGTCTTGAAAGGGTCATAACCCCTTCAAGTGGTCACCCGACAACTGTTATGTATTAAAACTTTAGTAATGCCAAACTATCTAAAATTATGCATGTTAAATCACTGAATTGCCTCACATAGTCTCTGAGATGTTAAGGCACTAAGACTCATAAGTCAAAAATAAATTCAGGAAAATATTAAAAACACATTATATGGCTTATATTTTTTCATATTTTTTGGTTGATCCATGTAGGTCTAAGATGATCACAATGAATCCATGACATAATTTTGATATTTGCGACGGTTTTTGAGTTAACAAAACCTGCTGTTTGACCCCGTTGTAACAGCGGCCATTTTTATTAGTCATGTTCACATATCTGTTTTGTTTATACTATATTGAGATGTAAAATAAGTGTATGCAACACAACCTTCATAAACAGGCGATAATTAATCAAAAATCCACAATAAAAGACATCCAGCAGCCTATAACGTGACCAACGGTCGCTGCTCGCCGTCTTTCATTGGTCTAAGATAAAGGATAAAAAACATAAAATTAAGTACTAATCCTACTTTTATCAGAGAAAGAACAATTTCTTAATATGGAACATTTACCTATAAAGGAAAGAGGCACCAATAAGCTTTCACAGATTCCTGAACCTCCACATGTAAAATGTGGCATGGTTAAACAATTCCCTTTAGTGGGAACTAAATATATTGTACATGTATTGGCAAAAATGATATCTATTTAACCGTTATTTTGACACGTACGCTTTCCTTTCACCATTCTTTTTGTAGAAATGTCTATCAAACGTCGGAAAGGACTTTTTCGTTTTGATATTGGATTGTGGGAGATATGGAGATTACGTTGATCTGTACATCACAACACCAGTAGAAAATGCCGTTGTGAACGTCAACATCAAAACACCATTGGCGTCTAGCATTGACGTAAACAAAGTAGTGAATTATGGGTCTGAAACCGTGGTTCGACTTCCAGAAAGTGTTCTCATTCGTGGAACAACTAGAAGTAATGAAGGCATACTTGTACAAGCAGACGACTTCATCGTACTGTATGCTGCTAACAACCAAAAAAATTCTGGCGACAGTTTTATAATATATCCAATAGAATTATTAGGGAACCAGTATGTGTCAGTAAACCAGGAGTCGAAAGTGAGTGGTTATAATACGGTTGTTTCACTTGCCGCTATTACTGACAATACCATTGTAAACATTACTGTTCCCATGGGTGTTAGCTTTGATTTTGAGGGCAATACTTATACTCATGCAAATACTTTGTCAGTCAGTCTGAATCAGTACGAGGTATTTCAGTTGTCAGTTCTACATCCGGACAACTTAGCGGGAACTCTGCTTTCGTCGAACCAGACAATAGCAGCTTTCAGTGGCAATGATCTGACTCTGCCAACAATCAGTACAGCTAGTTCTGTTGACATGATTTACGAGATGTTGATTCCTGTTAAATTCTGGTCTACAGTTCACTACATCGTCACCAATCCCATCTATGACTCTGGGGATGGTGAAATGGTGACGGTTTATTCCTTTTATGATCCGACAGTAATAAAAATAAATCTGCTAGGTAGTGAGACACAACAAACACTCACAGGAGGAGCATATCATCGGTTCCACCTACCTTTTAATCAATCTGGTTTCGTCACTTCTGACAATCCCGTAATGGTAGCCCAGGAACAATCTTCTGCTCCAGAGTTTTTAGCCTACTCAAGCGATGCAAACCTTATTTTGACAGCTCCAATCGACTCATGGATGAATGATTATAGTGTTACAACACCTGGTAGAGTGGATGGCCAAACCATGATTCACGGCATCGTCATCCTCGCTCATAATTCTTCCATAGATAAGATAACTTTAGATAATGCCGCGCTGAGCTCGACTCTGTCCTGGATATCCGTTATAGATACAGATATAGTTTATACTAGTATCCAGCTAAGTCAAGGATTTCACCGACTGACGTGTATTGACGGCAGTTTCCGTTGTTGGGGCTACTTATTTGGGTTTCACGACATCGAAGGATACAGGACGGCAGTTGGTAGAAGCCTGAATGAGTATCAGATAGATAAGGTAATACTTATTAATACAAATGTTCAGATAGGCAGTCTTATAGTTCTGATTTTTATGATTTGTTATTAAACTCAAACTATAAATGATGATACGAACAAGTTTTTATATCGACACATCTATACTTTATCTATATATGTCAAATTGACATACTCTTAAAATATTATGATTTGGCAAATTGATCTTGGGATTCAAACTGAGCTTAACAGAATAACCTTTTATAGCAAATTTAATCAGGGGAATCGTCTGAATATAAGAACAAAACTGTAAAAAAAGTTTTTATTTTGGGGTAAAAGTACGATAAACAAAGACATTAAAAGGCTGGATACTAACAAACCTTTTTGTAATCAGTATTTTTTTTATATTTCAGGGAGCACTTTTAAAGGGTACGTAATAAGTAGATATCTTTACTTAAAGAGTCTGATCATAAAACATGATCACTAGCAAAAACATCGACCCAGTGGAATAAAAGAAGCATAGGTACCAATTGGGCATTACGAAACAACGCCATATCCGTAGTGTCGTTAAGTGTAGGCCTTTTTATACCGGGGATGCCTGACCAAGTATCCTTTATTGGTGTCTTGTTAACATTGTATTGAAGCTACTGGGCTTATGATATCCTAGGGACGGCTTGTCCACCAGCAGAGACATCAACCCAGGCGAATGAAAGAATTTTTTAGTTATTCATAATTTTGTTCCTCTGATTTCCTAGGGTAGGTCTTAAGCGACTTTCCTGACTGATCAAAAATTTAGAAATATGCTATTTTCAAGAATACCTGATGTCCAAGGAAATAGTTTTTTTATCATTATCTTTCAGAAATTCAAAAAACAGTAACATATCTAGACAAATAGAATAAAAACCTGATATGAGATTTGGCATTTTGACTTAGCCTCATCCCCGGGTAAAGGACATGTCGTATAACCCCAATTTGATAAATCAATTAATAAATCATAATACATTAAGAACATATGATACTATGATACAACTGATGATTACAATACAGGTAATATTTCAGGTCCAAGAATGACGTATCCCCCATATCTCCGGTGCTGGATCTGCCCCCTCCTTCCTGTTGGAACTTTTTTGGTTATGAGTACTTTTCGTTCAATAATTTAGTGTATTTCCTTCCAAAGGTTTGATTCAAAGGCTGCTGATGAGATTTTACTCCTTGAAATATGCATATAGCATAACCAAATTAACCGTTTTGATATCCGTATTTGAAGTTTTAGAACGCTGGTTCGATAACCGCTGCTGGTGCGATCACAAGCTGGTCGTTAGACTTGTCTGACACGACTTTACCAATAAATCTTAATACTTTTCTGCCATTGAAAGTTCCTGTTGTAAAATTCAAAATTGTTTAAAACACCAGGTCTCTGTCCTTATACTGCACATGGTCGCTATCCTCGGTGATAGAATTTGCTTTCCTAGCTGTTCGAATATTTTTGGTTTTGAGTACTTTTTGTTCAAGACTTTTTGTGTTTTCCCTTCTAAACTTTTGATTCAAATACTCGTACTGCTAATGAGAGATAACTCCTTGATATGCATAGACCAAATTATCAGTTTGTATACCCGTTTTGGTATTTGTATTTTGTATCAAAAGTTTTGTGCTGTACAAGCCCTGGTATATCGAATAAGTTGTGAAATATAAACACCGTGAGCAGATGAAGTAGGTATGAAGTAGACGACAATGGGATGTCGAATAAGTGTGCGGGACACAACCTACAATATAAAGGAGAATTTAAAAAATCCACAACGAACAACAGCCAGCAGCTTGCACTGTGACCGGTGCTCGCTGCTTGCTGTTTTGCAATAGGCCCTGGAATAAAAATAACCTACATATGATTCAAGTCCAATCCTAAAGTACCAATGAAAGACCCTCTTCTTGAAAAAACCGGCACATTTAAAATGTGGTGGGCTTTAACTAGTTTTTTTGGTAATCAATAACAAAGCACAAACATGTTTCTTTCCAGGTAAGATGTTGAAAATTAAAATCGTCTCTTTTACCGTAAATCTTCGCTAACAACGAGATACTAATCCAAGAAAAGCCAATCTAGGATCCAGGATTAAGCACCATTTTCCTCGGAGCATTTAGTGGCCTCGATTTTTTAAAAAAAAAGTCAGCTTAGAAGATATAGATTGAGAACAAAAATATCAGGAGGACAAATGACCAGAATAATGTAGAGATCATACATTTAATTGTAATGGACATGCATATCAACAAATATTATTAATCGCATAGAATTTCTTTATTTTGATTGGTTGAACAGTACCACATGGTCATTTTGTATTTCTTTGGGTACATATAATATTCCTAAAAATAGAATTTTCAAGCGATATTTTTTAATACTGCATACCTATACAGCACGTTACTAAAAATAGATTTTAAAAATTCCAGAAATTGAATCACATGACAAATGTATCCATTAAAAATAATTCTTTCAATAGTTTTTCTATTCAACAAAAACAAATAACAATGGAGTGATTGAGAAATATTTGAAGTCAAAATATTATAAAGAAAATAGTTTTATTTTATTTTGATAGTAATTTATTTATGTGGAAATTTCTCATACAAAAATCCAGTGAATGAAATATCTATACATCATAACATCAAAAACTGTAATATGGTATGCATAAAACATTTGAAATTTCAAATTAACAACAATTTATGATTAATAATATAACAATTATAGCTTTTGGTTCGGTCAATACAAGAATATATCAACCAACAGATCTATGCATATCGACCTTGAACTGCGTTCTCGGTCTATATGGATCTGTTTGGTCGATATATTCTTGTATCGACCTCATACTAAAGCTATAATTGTATAATACAAAAATGGTTGCTTAAATGTTTAAAATATAAAAATATTCTGTATGTGAATTATTTTTTTAATTTTGCTTTTGTCAGAAAATTATAATATCAGGTCGAATAATCCAAGGCCCTGCATCATATACAAATGGTTTGTGCCTTAAAGTTTTTTACTTTACTTTTCATGTTGCTATTATTATTTTTCATATCTTTCAGCCGGAAAAATAGACAACAAATCAATGGAAAAGAATGCAGCTTTAGGACAACCATATACCGATCCGGTGATGTTCAAAGTGTCAAGGTCACTGTTGGGATGCTTTACTTTGTGTAATTTACACTTGTGTCACGTGATTGCTTATGATAACTCAACGAATCATTGCTATTTGTATAATTACGTTGCCAGGTGTGATTCTTTTCGGGCAGCCAATCAAAATTATGACATATACTTTGTAAACTGACAAGGCATCTATTTGTTTTTATTTTAACTGTAATAAAATTAAAATAAGAATGACGTATTTGAGTCTCTAATAAAAGAAGCAAAGACGCACCAATATAAGAGTGTCAAAAGTCCGAAAGAGCAACGATTAACCAGTAAACCAAAATTGTTGATGATATTCAGTATTTTGTGTTTCCATGTTTTACATGTTGTCTGTTTTTGTCCCATTCTTGTTGGTGTTTACTGAATTTGTCTCTGCCCTTTCGGACTTTTGACATTCGGATACCGCATTGGTACCTCTGTTTCTTGGAACAGCACGAAATAACACAAAACATACAAACACAAAACAATAAACAAACCCGGGTAAACAAAACTTAAGAATGCGAACTCAAGTTGTTACGAGAGGGAACTCAGGTGCTCTGGAAGAGTAAGCAGTTCCTGTTGCTAAAGTACAACCATCGCACTGCCAATGGCTAATTCAGTGTGTCTTATTCGGTAAAGAAAGAGAACATTTAACCCCTTTGACAATCCACCAACTGCGCCCATCTAAAGGTAGAAATCCTATATTTATTTAAGTGCATATGATGTCTTCCGTAAATTTTCTTGCATTTTAAGTAACATTGAGTATTGTGTTATTAGAAAATTGCTTTACTTCTTGATATTGCATTAAAACAATTGTTTTTTTTATACATTTTAAGTTTTTCTACCGATTTTTCTTTGCTTGTTTCCGATATATTTTATAATTTAATTAATAATTTAATTATTTGTTAACAAATTAAATTTTCTATAAGCAATCTTTCTTCGATAGCATTTGAATTAAAATAGAAGGTAGAAATCGTAATTAAATGTTAAAAAAACAAAAGACAAAGACCAAGTGCATTACAGGGAACAACAATACTTTTTACATTAAACCAGGTTGAATATAAACAATTAAAAACATTTCCGAACAAGGAATTTGGCACCTAAGCAAATAGAATAGATAATATATTAATGCATCATATATCATATATTTAAAAAAAAATAACATAAATAAGGCATAGTTATTATTTTTATATCATGTTTAATGTTAAGAGTTTTATATTTTATTGTTACAAATACCAAAATGCGGGTATAAACGGTTAATTTGGATATGCTATATATCGATATTTCAAGGAGTAACCTCTCATCAGTAGCATTTAAACCAAAACATTGGAAGGTCAAATTCCAAAACAGTTGAAAACGAAAAGTACTCAAAACCAAAACGTTCGAACAAGGAAGCCAAATCCAGCACCGAGGATATCGACCATGTGCATTACAAGGAAAGAAACCTGGTGTTTTCATCAATTTTGAATTTAACAATCGGAAATTTCAGCGACAATATATTAGAAATTTTATGGTAATTCGTGTCAGACAAGTCTGACTACCAGGCTTGTGATTACCCTCGGGGACCTCTGGTCCACCAGCAGTGGTTATCGCCCAGTGGTTTCAAAATTACAAATACCAAAACGCGGGTATAAACGGTTAATTTGGATATGCTATATATCGATATTTCAAGGAGTAACCTCTCATCAGTAGCATTTAAACCAAAACATTGGAAGGTCAAATTCCAAAACAGTTGAAAACGAAAAGTACTCAAAACCAAAACGTTCGAACAAGGAAGCCAAATCCAGCACCGAGGATATCGACCATGTGCATTACAAGGAAAGAAACCTGGTGTTTTCATCAATTTTGAATTTAACAATTGGAAATTTCAGCGACAATATATTAGAAATTTTATGGTAATTCGTGTCAGACAAGTCTGACTACCAGGCTTGTGATTACCCTCGGGGACCTCTGGTCCACCAGCAGTGGTTATCGCCCAGTGGTTTCAAAATTACAAATACCAAAACGCGGGTATAAACGGTTAATTTGGATATGCTATATATCGATATTTCAAGGAGTAACCTCTCATCAGTAGCATTTAAACCAAAACATTGGAAGGTCAAATTCCAAAACAGTTGAAAACGAAAAGTACTCAAAACCAAAACGTTCGAACAAGGAAGCCAAATCCAGCACCGAGGATATCGACCATGTGCATTACAAGGAAAGAAACCTGGTGTTTTCATCAATTTTGAATTTAACAATCGGAAATTTCAGCGACAATATATTAGAAATTTTATGGTAATTCGTGTCAGACAAGTCTGACTACCAGGCTTGTGATTACCCTCGGGGACCTCTGGTCCACCAGCAGTGGTTATCGCCCAGTGGTTTCAAAATTACAAATACCAAAACGCGGGTATAAACGGTTAATTTGGATATGCTATATATCGATATTTCAAGGAGTAACCTCTCATCAGTAGCATTTAAACCAAAACATTGGAAGGTCAAATTCCAAAACAGTTGAAAACGAAAAGTACTCAAAACCAAAACGTTCGAACAAGGAAGCCAAATCCAGCACCGAGGATATCGACCATGTGCATTACAAGGAAAGAAACCTGGTGTTTTCATCAATTTTGAATTTAACAATTGGAAATTTCAGCGACAATATATTAGAAATTTTATGGTAATTCGTGTCAGACAAGTCTGACTACCAGGCTTGTGATTACCCTCGGGGACCTCTGGTCCACCAGCAGTGGTTATCGCCCATTGGTTTCAAAATTACAAATACCAAAACGCGGGTATAAACGGTTAATTTGGATATGCTATATATCGATATTTCAAGGAGTAACCTCTCATCAGTAGCATTTAAACCAAAACATTGGAAGGTCAAATTCCAAAACAGTTGAAAACGAAAAGTACTCAAAACCAAAACGTTCGAACAAGGAAGCCAAATCCAGCACCGAGGATATCGACCATGTGCATTACAAGGAAAGAAACCTGGTGTTTTCATCAATTTTGAATTTAACAATCGGAAATTTCAATTGTCCTCGGAATTTGTTTTTTAATTCCAAATTTCAGTTTATTGATACTTATAAATCATGGTTAGACAATGGTATCAATATTAAATAAATTCAAAATATAATATCCAATTTTGGACCTTCAAAGGGCTATAAATTTCTGATATCATGGTTCGTGCATGTCAAAGGACATTATACTAAATGATTTATCAGTCTTATAGAGCTTTCTTTGTAACTACATAATACATTCCACATTACGGCAATTCAATGAGCTAGCATAGGATTGACAACGGTTATCAATTTTAATCTAAATTATTAATGATTTGGTGGAATATCATTCATACAAAACCAACACACTTGGTCGCTATAATGCTTAAAATGACAATTAGTTCAAAAGCTTATGAAAGTATGAATGTGAAGTATCAAGTTATAAATTTTTCTACTAAAACACTATATTCAACGATTTAACCAAAATATTCAATTCATTTATTTTGCGTAATAGATTTGAATCGCGTTTTTTTTTTCATTTTCATTTAATTGTTTATATACGTGTGTGCTTTATAAACAACATTACCCTAAACACATCAGGAAGTAATATTCCTTTTACTATCAGAAATCGACGTGTACAGCTATTTTTTTTTCAATAAGAAATCGATACTTATGGTATTGTCAACCTTGCTTTAATAATTTTTCAGTAATAAAACGGTTTTTATTATTAAAATCAGAACCACCACTGCAGATCGAGCATATTTCACTAACTGTGAAATGTAAAGCCCGTAAGACCGTGCTTGTGGAACATCTCCTTCAACAAAAGGGAAATTTATGATAGGGAAGTAGAGGAGGTTGGACACTTTGCACACGGCACGCATATCGATTGAGCGGTCAAACGTTTCAACTTTATATAAGAAATTGCTGCACCGTGTACCGGTATCTAAGCTTTATAGGTAATATGTTTTGTACGAAAAGCGCGTTGACCACTTTGAAATCATCTTTTCTTTTTGTTTTTTGTCACAATTAAAAAATATATTTTTATATTTCAAGTCATTTTACCAGTTTATATATATATTAAACAGTTAAACATTAACTCAAATATACATGATAATAAACAAGCCGATGATTTTCCCAGTCTTGAGCCGGAAATCTTCAAATATTATGCCTGGTCTTGCCTTCTTGTTGTCTTTTAAAAAGGGTTTTATATATTGTTCTGTTTAGTAGTATTTACATTATATATAATTTTTATCAAGACTAATCCGTTAAAAAGACCATGGACAGGCCTATGATTAAGATGGTTAAATATCATTAATGTACATGGCATGCACAAATAGGTGATGTATTAAAACGCTTTTGCTCATTTACGTACAGGTTAATAACAACTTACAGGAAGGGTTGCACATAGATAGCTTTGTTTTGTATTGGTGTCTATATATTAACAGTGTTTTAATGAAGTCAGGACCGTTGCTTTCTGCAATTTCTCTGGTGTGTGTCGCGTACATTAATTCCACATCTCATTATTTTCTATATTGTTTTGCCTTTTCTTTTTGATTAAGTGAGATTGATCATCCTATTTCAGTAGTTGTGTTACTACTTTAATGTTATTCCCATGACCACATGAACAATCAGGAGACAGTTGTAATCAAGTCTTGCTTCTAACAAAATATCTGTTAAAATACAAAGCAAGCCTGGTGACCATAAGACAATCCATCGTTTCCCTATTTCCGAAGCAACATTCCGTCTGCTCCTGTTAATTGAATTTGGTAGTATCGCAGTTGATTCGCTACTCCAGAGCTTGCGGGTTTACATCGATTTCCTTGGCAGATCGTCACGGTTGACAGAGAAATTGCTAACACAGGGTTATGTTGCTCCACGGTTGCTGTCTTAACTCAAGAAATAGTACGGTAGACACCGTGCACTCGTAGATAAATATGGGATTTCTATCTCCCACCTGAGTGCAGATGTTGGTTTGTCGTAGAATTTTGCTTTGTCTTCCTTTACCAGATTTGACACACTGAAATTGAAATTAGCAAAACACGACGGGTGTGCTAAAGCAGACAGGGACCGTTTACTCTTCCGGAGCACCTTAGTTTACTCTTGTTACGAATTGAGTTCGTGTTGTTGATTTCCGTTCGGTTGATTTTGTGCTTTGTGTTTCTTTGTGCTGTTCTCGTTGGTGTTTACTGGTTGTCGTTGTCCTTGTGGGACTTTTGACACTCGAATGCCCCATTAGTGCCACTTTACTTCTTCCAATAATATTGACATCATTAATTGCATTGTTGCTTTTGACTAATGGATATCTTTATCATGTTTACCAATGGTGTTTGGTCTGTTTAAACAGATTTAACAATGCATCATTTGATCGGTGCGCAAATTCTTTTTGAAGACTCTGTGTATTTGCAAAAGCTGTCTTTTTTTATATCGTGTGAAATAAATAAAAACTGTTATTTTTTTTCTTTTCAACATGTTTAATTGGGCCTTACAATGTTATTAAAAACGAAAGAATATGGAATATGTGCCAGAAAGACACATTTTGGTTTGATTTTGATAAATGTACAAAGCAAAATTTCACTGCGTGTGAAGCGCTTTTCTGGATTAACCTTCATCAGACACGCTAGGAGTAGAAAAACTTGGAAAACCGGTAGAATATCAGATTCGATTAAACAAAACAGAAGCCAAAAATATTACAACAATGACCAATGAGATTTTATCAAATTTTAAAGAAATAGTCAATCGTTGTCAAATTTTGGAAATATGTCAACTGTGTCTTTCCAACACATATTCCAGTACTCGAAAATATATAAGAGCATAGTCTGCATTACAAATTTAGTGAGACTGACAATCCAATGATACATGTAATAGTCCAAAAATGTTATGAAATAAAAATAACTAGAACGTGGAAAAATGAATTAATTATGAAAAAAAATGGGAGTGTTAAAATTTTATCAAGTTGTATATATATAATGTATCAGTTTATGACGTATTCTTTGTAGCTACAAAATACATTTGCTCATTAACGGCACTTTTAATGAGCTAACAGGGTTGATCCGAATTTTACTCTTTCAACGCTATTGTCGATGAGTCTAGCAAAAAGACACAATTTACAGAACAACACACGATCGAAATGCTCAACTTTCTTTTGACAACATACTGTACAGTTTGTTCTGGGTTTTTTTCGGCAAACAAGGACATCCCAATCGGTACGAATTATGCAGCTAGGTTCTCTCACCTGTCGTCTTGACTCCACGTTGCTAATTGTGGTTAAGTTTTTATATGTATCTTGGGCGTTTTGTTGTTGTTTTTTGTGTGATGATTTTATGTCTAACGCTTTTGTCACGGCCTTTTCGAACTTACGACGTTCGGGTTCGGTTTAGACTGCTCCATTGGCACACTTTTTCTTTTTTTTTTTATGTTTGGACGTATATCATTAAAAACTACTTGTCTAGCAATTTTAATTTGTATGATCAATTAAAGATGCTTGCTTATTTACAAAACAACAGTGAACATATTTTCAAAGGAGCTATCTGGTTTACCTACTTTGGTAATATTTTTGTCGTGTAACTAGCTGCATAAACCTCGGTTAAGCTTAACATAATTTGTGTACTTTTGTCATCATACTTTTAACAGTGTAACCCACCACTTCCTTGGAAGTGCCTGTACCAAGTCAGGACCGTTGCGATCTTTAATTCTTCTGGGGTTTTTTGTTTCTCTCAAATAAAAATTACAACATAGTTCAAGACAAAAGCTTCTGTATTTTGTTCATGATAATTTTCATATCCTACATGTCCTATTATGTTCGACTTATAAAATCTAATTCCAAGAACATTTTACAGTGTCAACTATTTTACGTATCTATATATTATGGGTTGAGTTAAGCAAATTTTAGTGTCACACTATTCTATGTAACTATATATATTATTGACTTGAAGATCGCAATGAAAGAGGGGGGTTTGGCGCCATAAAACCTGGTTGAACCCACCATTTCGTTTGAAATGCCTGTACCAAGTCAGGACTATTGCGATCCACCAATTCTCCGGTATGACTGATTCGTTTTTGTCAATTTTTCTGGACTATGAGTTGATCATTCAAGTTCGGTAGTTTTGTTATTACCTGTATTTAAGTTGTGCTTTGTGATAGTAAAAAAATATACTTTGGCTTACTTTTGGTCTATTTTAATTTCATGCTTTTAATGATATTTAGTAAATAACTAAAGAAATTTTGTAATACCTTTATGCTACACCTGCATATTCTTTATTCTAAAAAAATTGTCTATTTTCCTGTTTTTATTACGTTGTTATAATTTAAACAGCCTATCATTTCAATCTATAGTTTTTTTATTGGCACGATATAATCAAAACTTGTTTTATTTTCAATAATAATGAACGATTTCCAATGATATGACATACGAAGTGACAATCCCATACATCTATAACTCTTAGTTCACTATTGTATTGTTATTTGTTTTCAAATCAATTTGAAATGGGACGATAATCGAATGCACTTTCTCCAGATTAAAATTTTGTTTATATAGGCGTCACAGATTTTGCGATTTTAATTTGATTTGAAATCAGCAAGGACGTATAAACACGACTTTTATGACTTAATACCATTTGGGTTTTTTTCTATTTTCTGCATAAAATAGTTCTTTCGATATTTAAATTAGTACAAAGTCTAATAAAAATTAATTCAATGGAAAATGTGTATAAACGTTGACTCGTCACGGATATACCCGTTCTCCTCCATTGATGAGTGTATTTATTTTTCAAATTCAGACACACAGAGTCAAAACAAGGTTTTTATTTTGAAATAAGAATTAATATAAAATAAATAAAAACTAATCAGTCTACAGAAACTCACTCACTCAAATAAGGTTTTTGTTGTGTGGTCTTTTATCGAAGTTGACCTACACTCAGTTAACAATCTGGAATTGATTACAAAAGTCATTAGTAAATTTTCAGAGCACTTGATTTTTTTTTGGTATAGAGGCAATTTAGCGTTGGCTGTTTTGTGTGTGTGTGTTTTGTAATGATGTGCGTTATTCTAAGTTACCTTTAAAAGGCTATAATGAGACAAGAATAAGTGTAGGTGACAATACCATCATCAATTTCTGACATAGAACAATAAATACAAAGCTGACAGGGACAAACAAGCTTTGACAAAGATTCCTGGCTTAGGACAGGCACATAAAAATTTGGTGGGGTTAAACTAGTTATTTATGACCCAACCTTCATGACATTGCCCCATTGATAATCTTGCACAAATCACAAAAATAATAACTCTTAAAATCAAGTCGATAAAAGTTCAAATCTACAAGAGAGAATCTTCGACAAAATCACTATACAAAAACAATAAGAAGTAGAGCTAGAAACTTTCTTGTGAAAACTCACAGTTACTTACTGCTAGCTAAGAAGCATTTTTTCGACTGATCCTATCGATTCTTAATCCGACACAACACCTCAAACAATTAATGATTTGGTGTTATACTATCACACAAAATCGACATGTTTGATCACTGTAATGCTTGAAATACAATGGTCACAGAAAATAACCGTTTTATAAAATTACAATAAAATCATCAATATTTCTACAAAAAAAGAAAAAAACAATTAAATGATTTTAGGAAGCAACCATTTGATTTTTATAGGGGATATAGTGAAAGAACAAGCTAAAATAAAAACTAAAATTATGTTCCCAAATTCAGCAATTTTAAAAACGTATTTAATTGAGGTAAAACTATTCTAAACTAGTTATTAGATGAAAAATGCATAGTAAAAAGACGTAGAAGTTTTTAACCAAATCTAATTTATTACATCACAGTGACGTCATCAAATTGTGCGAAATGATTTTTTTTTTGAAAAAGTGCTGAAATCATACAAATTTTGAGTGGTTTTGGGCAAATTCAACTATGAACCACACAGAGTACAATTTTGTCGTTAGTTTCTATGTGATAAATGATTATTTTCATAAATTATTGTACTGCATGGCTCATAGTTAAATTTGCCAAAAACCTCTAAAAAGTTGCTCACCAAATCACAATTGTTAAGCCACTTAGGGTAACTATTTTAACATCACAATGGACAACTTTAAACCAAATCATGTTGATATAGTATATTTACAGTATATATTGTATATTTACAGCTCATAAAATTGGGCTCCTATCATAGCTTTCGTTTGTACTTGTCTTTTTGATGTGTTCTGTTCCTTGTTTAAGAAATGGGGTCTATCTATGACTATTTCAGGACTGGATTTGAATTATATATTATTTAGACCATGGGCCAATTGCAGAACGGCGACCAGCGCCTACTGACCTCGTTGAAGTCTGCTGGCGGTTGTCCATTGTGGTTTTTCTAAATTACCGCTTGTTATGTGAGCTGTGTCACGTACACTTATTCCACATCTCATTATTTTCTATTACTTACTTATTTGCTTACTAACTAACAAACTAACTAACTAACTTACTAACTAACAAACTAACTAACTAACTTACTAACTAACAAAATAGGAAGTCAAAGAAGACTTTTAACCAAGCTACATGACAAACATGATATTTTACGTTAGAATAACAGTAATGGATAATGCTCCTTATCACAGCCACTTAGTTCCTGACTCAAAGGTTCCCAATACAGGTTCTAAAAAGTCAGTGATCTCGACATATGGAATAAGTGTAAGTACACAGCCAACACAAATCCGGCAACTTCAATATCCGCTGTGGAAAGTACACCGCAGCCTTTAAGGTGATCAGCGAACACTTCTCACCATCTTTCAATTTCCCGTGATCAAAACTATAGGGCAAATGATTTTGAAATTCCTTACATTATGAGTAAATCTCCTACCTTGACATAAAGACAACAAAGGCCTATTAACGATTCCTGACTTAAAACGATATCAAAATGCACACCGACATGTGTCGGGGTTACTAGATGTACTCTCCCTTTAAGAGCAAAAAAACACAGATCACAAACATGCAAGAACACTATCAAAGCGACAGACATATGTAAGACATAATACTATCCGAACTTAATTCTATCCGGAGGAGAGTTTTCAATGTGAAATGTTTTCCTTAGGACACTATTTAATTGTAGAAAAGTTTCCACCCATATGAAAAAGTATCCACTGTTTAACCATTCATTTGTCACAAAGAAGTGACATGTCGGAAAGTATCTTATGAGCATTTAATTTTGTCCACTTGTAAAACTGGTTTTTAGTTGACACTGAACTGTTTTAACGTGTTCTTAATTTGATAATCTTTATCAGTTGTAATATTTTGATTAATATTTGCACGTCAGGCGTAGCAAAATTTATTGTCTGGAACTTTGATGTCATTTTTATTTCCCATATTGATCAATTACATGAGGCTATGACCTGACAAGGATGGGGTATGTTGCATAATTGTAACCTAAACATTATTTTAAAACTCATGATTTTCGCTCATGCTGCTGATTGAAACATTCAGATGAAATAAGAGTAAAAAGCAGTACATTGTAACATTAATTTTGTCCAGAATATTTTTCTTTTATGTTTTATAGTCTTTTTTTTAGGTTTTTGAAACATACATGTATAACTATGAAATATTATCCTAAATAACAATTAATAACTAAAAACAAACCCAGATGATAATCAAATATCAAATATCATCCTGAATTACACTGATAAAATCATCATACTTTGATTAAATAATATTAGATAAAATATGGTCCTAGATAGTATTTAATGATGAAATATTATCCTGGGGATATTTAACTGGATAATTTCGAATTTTGAAAAATTATCCTGGACATTGATAAAATCATTAAACTTAAATTCATTTATACTAGATGATTTATGGTCTTAGATAGTATTTAATAATGAAATATTATCCTGGGGGATTTTTAACTGGATAATTTTCAATTATGAAAAAATATCCTAGCTTTGATAAAATCATTAATTTTAATTAAATAATATTAGATGGTCCTAGATAGTTTTTAATAATGAAATATTATCCTGCGGGATATAATTTAACGATTAGATATCACCCCGTATAATATTGACGATAATGTACATGTATCTATGATTCTGGGAATGAAGTTTGGTAATATTTAACTGGATAATTTCGAATTATAAAAAATTATTCTGGATATTATTTGTAAACGAAATATTATCCAGGGTGAAATTCAACAATCAAATATCCTGGATTATATTTTTAAAATTAAATATAAAAGATTATAGGGATAATCTGTAAAAGGGAATCATGAACTTTTTGTTTCATTTCTCATTGATTGGATATCACCTTTTAGGTGAACACTTTTTAGACAATATCAAGTTAAGAAGGACACAATTTGATAGCAATGGAAAACATTTAATAATTAGAAAGTGTCTCTGGAAAATATTTAATATTAAATGTTTTTCTAAGGAAATCATTTCACGGGGGATACAATTAAATGTTACACATACAGGTGGACAGACAGAGTTTGAAGTCAGCCTTTCGTGTTAATTACACTTCGTCTGAACATTGAAGACCGGATATGAAAGATATAGAAGAATTCAATCACATTCCTCATTTTCGAAGGTTTCATCTCTTAGCAATAAGATTGATATATTATATTCGCTTTAATTTGTGTCCAGTTTGCAATTTTTAGTTACATGTAATCTGATTAAACTCGAACATGATATAAAAACAAATTTAACTTAACAAGCCGTTAAATTGATTCAAACATTTTATTTATATATGTACAATGTACCAAATTAGGTAGAATTAGACAAGCATGATATTTGTAAAACATGGTTTTAGGTGTTTGTGGCAAATCATTAATTTTATACATAGTAAGTCCGGGGATGACCTGAACAACGTAGTTAATGCATATAATATCCCGGAACAATCTGGGGGATTTTCACTTCCGTTTTCATTTTTTCCCTAAAATATTTCTGAGAAAAACATGAGTCCCTGGAGGTGGAGGGCGGTCCATTTCACCTTCAAAATTCTCCCATGTTTATTTAACTGGAATGATGAAAAAAGAGCATAACACAATGGACAGCGGATACTCTTGGGTCGTACTAGCATGTAAGTTAAGTAACTTTTAGGGGGTTGTAATGTGATATTTTTGTCTAAAATGTTTTATTGGACAAATGCTATATAAGACTTCAGATATCGTCAATATTGAAATAATGAGGATAAAAAATCCACAAAGAATACAACCAGCGATCTTTAATGGGACATCTTGAATCCCAACCATATGTCATATGTGACTTTCCTAAGCCAGGAATATTTGTAAAAGCTTTTGGTTATACATTTCTTATTAATGTTAGTTGTTTTATTTCCCAATGCGTTGCTCATGAATAACTTTGAGTCTGGTTCTGTTTTTCATCTGGGCCCATAACCAAGACGGCGAGTAACTGCCGGTTTTTTTGGTTTTTTTTTTTTTTGCTTTGTAGCCTGCTAGCTGTTATTTAAATGACAGCTGGCTTTTGTAGATTAAGTAGCGAACAATTATAACATACATTATTGCCCTTTATTTATTTCTTTCAAGGGAATGCATGTCACTGAAATTAGTCGCTCATGAAAATAACAAGTCATCCGATTTTGTTTCTATAAACATACAAATACAATTGCACTCTAACTCGGACAAATGTACTTAAGATCAGAAACAGATTTATGATGTCAAAGCATGCATGTATTATTGCATAAGAAGTACAAGTTACCTCCTAAAAGAGAATGTAATTTACGTGATATTAGCATTAACAATAAATTAATTTTAAAGTCTAAGACAGTATGGATATTGACGGTGGATATTCCTGGCTTGTTTTGATTTGTAAGTTGTTAAACCAGATTTTCATAAAACGATATTGTTTCTTTTGAGTAAATTTAGAAATTAAGCTATAGTTAGGCACGGACCATTTGATTTTCTGGGGGGGGGGGGGGGCTGGGATTTTACCTTGAGCCGGGAATTTTTTTTCGCCCGCTTTGCGAGCCAGATTATTTTTTTCACCCACATATTAATTTTTTTTTCAAAAAAATCCCAGCCCCCCCCCCCCCCAGAAAATCAAATGGTCCGTGCCTTAGTTACTTTTTTCTTGATGTGTTGCAACAAACAGATACTTATTTCCTTTCCGGGTCACCCGGGTTTCTTTTTTCAAGAGTTCGCGTTGCTGATTGCAATTATAAGTTGTGTTCTCTTTTTTTTTTATTGTTTATTTTTCTTTGTTGCTATGAGATTCGATTGTTCCTTTTGATAATACTTTATCCGTTTCTATCACTGATCTGGCATTATATTTTTAACGTATGAATCGGCATGTTACCATAATTTGTCTTTGTTTGAACTAGTAAAGATGGTGCATTTATCCTAGACGTTCTTATAAATGGGTAATCTTTTTCAATCAACATTTCTAAGCTTTCTGTCAGCAGCATTTTCTCGTTTTCTTATTTCTAAAGATTCTTGTTTTATTGTGTTTTTTGTACTATGTTAGGAATTCTAATTAAGAAAGGATGGATAGCAATAATAGTAGAGTGACAAAACGTGAAAAAGTCGTTTAGTTTTCGAGTTTAAATGACCCACCTGTCACATGGAATTTGATTGTCAAAAATGATAGATTGATTATTGAGCTTCCAAAAAATGTTTGTCGTCGCATAAAAATGTGGTGCCATCTGACGTTAAAATGACGTTTTTCGAAGGTACCCCCTTGGCACATACGTACCTACACCCCATCTAACCTAAAAATAAAATATTTCCGCTTATTATCTATAGAGTTCATGATCAGAAAACAAAAATATAAGGATTAATTAAGATTTTAGACGCAGTAAACAAAATAAATTTTAGTTTTTTGTAGATGTAATTTGTATCCGAATAAGAGCCAAAAAATGCCTAAAAAAATAAAGTTCACAGCGAACTTGCACTTTTTCATTCAAAAAGCTATATAGCTATGAAGTATTAAGTAAAAATGAAATAATAGCCGATTTAGATTTTAGAAAAATGCTTTTAACTTAAAGTTATAATGAATAGTTCAAAAAATATTTTCGAGCAGATGACGTATTTTATTCGGAATATATACAGCACTTTAACGAAATCGATTTAATTCTAACTCCAAGGTCATTTGTGTTTACATTCTTTGTTACAATATTAACCTTATTTCCTTTGTAAATTGTGTTTGCTAAGTTTATAGTTGTTTTTGTTAATTTATTCAATATTTACAGTCGGAAAACCAAGTATTTATGAAAAATGTAGTTTGTTTTTGAAGTTTACAAACAAAAACCTGTGGGTGCGTTTGAATAGTTGGTGTGTTTGACTTTGATTAAAAAAAATATGAACAAGGACTCTGTAGCAGTTTTAAAGTTGCGTCTTTTGGTTCAAAGAGTAGATCAAGCTTAAAAAGAAATCAAGTAAAATAAAATTAAAACCATTTTTTGACGATTCCGTTACCCTAATGTAGTTTCTTATTAAAAAAAAATCGAAGTAAGGCGGCCAACAAAATTTCATAATACTGAAAAAAAAACATAAACATAGTTTCCAAAATAAATAAATGCTTTGTAATTAGCTGGTTACTTCCAAAATCCAGAAAAAGTGAAGAGTTTGGAAAATTGCAGAAGAATATCGTTAACGAGACAATTTTTGTCTGGGGATTATTTTCCCTAAATTCGCAAACGAAAACTATCCGCAAAAATATCCCCCTCGCGATTGCATTCTTTTCAACCGTATAAAGTATAAGTAATCAGATGGAACGCGATTTTATTCCCACACGCGAGAGATCAGTAACATTAAAAAAAAAAAAAAAAAGACGCGAAAAATTCCACGTTTACAGTATGCTGCGATCATATGTCCTTTTTAGTCTTGTAATCACGAAAAGGCAGCTTTCATCTTGTACAATGCGACGAAATGTATTTCAGTAGAGGTGAAAAAGGAAGGTTTTTTTTAAATCTGACAACACGAATAAGTTTGTTTAGGTGTGCATTTCCTTCATTCAGTTGGAAAACACATGTGAAGGTGTGGGTGGGGAATGGGTCCACAGGGGCAAGCTTGTCGGTAAAGAGGGACATTAAAGAGCGCTGGGAAAACTTACATCGAGTCAGGCCGCTTTGACCACAAAGCGACTGGAATGTGTGTCCCAGGTGATTGAATTAGGGCAGTCCTGTCATAAAAAATAGATAAAATGTTCAGTTTTTTGCATGTAAAAGAACCCTGATGCAGTTCTCGATAAGAGTAGGACCCGCAGGATCCCCATGTACGAAGCTTTATTGTCCGATCAAAACCTAGCTTTCATCCATTTTAGAAATTACAATGGCAGTAACTTTCCAACCCAATTGGCTTTGTGTCCCCAATTCTTCCATTTTATCATCATTTCATGTTCATTTTAGGTTCATCTCTGTTAAATAGCCGAAATCATGATGCTTGGAAGTAAAACAATACTAGTAGCAGACTAACCGAGTTATTTTAAAATTTTATAGATCATGTAGATAGCAGAAGGTTTATTATTTCATTCACTCTGGTATATCTTCCATCAACTGTTGTTCAGATTTTGCCTTTTGCACATGCTCTTAGTTATTGTAACACGACATCACGACTTTTTGTTTAAAAAAAGGCCTTGTATAACGCAATGAAAACGAATCCGGATCGTTTTGCAAATCTGACTGCCTTAGCAAACGATCACCATTCATGACGATATTGAAAAAAGAAAGGATTTTTTGCAGTTTTATATAAGCAGAGTTTCTAATATAAAACTTTGAACCTGTTATTTTTGATTTAATAATCACTGCAGTCTTTTTAAGAGACTTAATTTGTTTATGCAGTTGTAACTAAATGTGTCTGTAAGGAACAGCTATGATCTTCCGTGCACATGTTTGTGTCTTTGTCAAAATGAGGAAAAACTGTCGCTATCACCAAACTGTTGTTACAACTGATGCAGTTGAGGTGCCTGAAGAATCAGATTCTCTAAAGTGTTGTTATTTCAAACCATTTCAGGGGTAATTGCCGTACATGACACACTAATGTAGTCAGACGTGTACGAGGAAAATAGCATAGATTGACGTGTGCTGCATGTTAAAAATTTCTTAAATGGGAGGAGTGTAAACCATTTGCATAACACGTGAATAGTGAAATAAACCCTTATTATACTTAATTTTAAACTATCCTATTTTGTTTTGCCATCCTGAATGGAATATTTCAAAAATATCTCAATATATATTCGATTTTTAATTTTTATGCAACTTGACCTGTGACGGAAACTCGATCAGATCTCAAAATACGTGAATAAAGATCCGTAAAATCATTTGCCATAGTGAAGCTGGGTAACACAGCTAATCATGTGAACAAAAACGAAACTAAAATGTCAATAAAATATAAATAAAAAACTATTTTTGTATTAAAAAACAATGTTTTTTACATACAATTTTAGCAGACCGGATGTGGCGTCTGTGTGTGTCATTTGAAACATTTTTTTCTTGTATTAGCTTTATAGTTCTTTATATTAAGCGTTTTTGGTGTTGCTTTCATTTTGTTTCCTTATTTTAAGATTTTAACGCGTTTTAACTATTCTGTACTTCATGGAACGTTTTCCACTCATGACCTTTGACCTTGATTTTTGACATGATGGCACCAGATATTTAGGCGACGACATTCATTTCCTGAAAGAAGAATGATTTTGCTTATCAAACAGCTTTTCAAAATCCATGTGACAGATGGGTCATTTAAATTTTTCAAAATTGACATTCCGTCACTCTACTATAACCTCGGCAGTTATCTTTGTCCATTCTGTCTTACTTATGTAAATTGTTTAAATGTCCAGGACGAAAGTTAATTCTTTGGTATTATGAACTTTAGTTCAAGACCATAAGCAATTAGAACTGTTTTTGTCAGGGTTGGGTTCTATTACTTTAAAAAGTAATTACATTTCATTTTTTTCCCCAATTACATTATATTGCAATTACAGTGATTTTTGAAAAGTATTTGATTTTTTTCAAATACAATTAAAAAGTAATTAATTACATTGCAAAAACATTAATTCGTTTTGATAATATAAAAAATCACAACACATTTAAAAAAGAGAATCCGAACGAGAAGCCACTTTACATTCAAACAGAATATGTTTTTATGGGTAGCAAACAATGTTTTATTTTAAGAATTTTAACACTTTTATGCATAGATAGAATTAAAAATACAGGTGAACATTATTTGATTGACAACTAATTAATGCAGGTGGTTTTTTTTGGACTGCTTGTCCCCAATTGCCATTCATACCTGAGGCAAAGGATTTATTTTTTGTCTGAAGCCAATTTCACTCCTAGATAAATCAATTCTTTATTACTTTAAGCAACAAGGCTTATCAGTATACAATATATGATATAAAGCAGTGTACAAAAAGTGAACAATAATTATAATGATTGTATAAACATTGTCAAATAACAAGCTTAATTATGTTAATAGTCAAAATATGTGTTTAAGGAAATAGCTAATTATGACAATACACATCTTTTAATTACTATATCTACAAAATGATAGAATTCTTTTTTTAACTTTATACAATAAAAGTTAAAAATACTATTCTATGTTTTTTGTATTCCCTCCAAAAATATTGAAAAAAATCTCTTTATATAATTTTCTGACTAAACATATGGATGATACGTCAGTCATAAAAGTGCAATGTAATTGAAAAGTATTTGAAATGTAATTGCAAATACACCAGAATTTCAAAATGTATTTTAATACTTTCAAATACTTGTAATTGAAAATGAATTCAATTACAAATACTTTCAATTACTTCAAAAAGTATTTCATTGCAATCAATTGCAATTACTGATTTCAATTACCCCATCCCTGATTTTAGTAGACGGTACTTGACTTTGATATCTGTTGTTTTCCACTGCACATTCGAACTCTTAATCGATGCTGTACGTGTCTTGTACATATATGTAGGTACAACCCATTATTGATTATTTATTTAAGAGTAAAGCCTATCCCCTCTAGTTTCTGTGAAAAAAAATTCCTGTTCCGGTCCTGAATAATTGTAGTTGTGGTGATCACGTAGGGTTGTCATCTGTTCAAACTATTGAGCAATATCTTACGCCTCTTGATCAATGTAAAATGTCCTGAAACAACTACAATAAATAGTAACCAGATTACACAAGTTAACTTAACCACACAGAACTATTTCACAACTACATCGACACGTTTCAAGGACTTTCCTTATTTCTACAAAGGATATATTAAGAAAAGACATAACAGGTGGTTTACCGGTTATTCATACACAAAAGTTTGTAACGGCATTTCCAAGAATTTTTGACATTATTGCACTGAAAACAAGTTTGATTCTGTAATGATTATAAGCTGAAACACAGTGACAGAATATATCAAGACATAAAAATATATATTGGAATAAAAATGTTGTCCTTTAAACTTAAAATATGTCTGATTGATTCAAAATTTTATCTTTTTTTATTCTGTTTTTATCGATGAAGCGAAGCAAAAAACCAAAAGTGTGGTCTTTGATTTTACTTTAACGTCAGGGCATATAATGGTACAAACAAAGTTTGACAAAGATTCTAATAATATAATCTTTAAATAGAAAAACTTAATATTTGCACATGAGGCTATTGGAAGGATTTGAGGTCCCGTTTGTCGAGAAGTTTGCTTCATTTCGATAGAGAAGAAAAGATATCCGCATAATAAGTTTCTATTGTCCACTAAGATTTCACACTAGTCCTAGCATTTCAATTGTTAACCGATTATTTTGCTATGAATGCATTATGGGCCCTGTGAATTAAAGTGAACATAACTTCCGAACTGGGATGATCAATCTCTTATGTCGAACTGGGATGATCAATCTCATATGTCGAACTGGGATGATCAATCTCTTATGTCGAACTGGGATGATCAATCTCTTATGTCGAACTGGGATGATCAATCTCATATGTCGAACTAGGATTCAATCTCATATGTCGAACTGGGATGATCAATCTCTTATGTCGAACTGGGATGATCAATCTCTTATGTCGAACTGGGATGATCAATCTCTTATGTCGAACTGGGATGATCAATCTCTTATGTCGAACTGGGATGATCAATCTCATATGTCGAACTGGGATGATCAATCTCTTATGTCGAACTGGGAAGATCAATCTCTTATGTCGAACTGGGATGATCAATCTCATATGTCGAACTGGGATGATCAATCTCTTATGTCGAACTGGGATGATCAATCTCTTATGTCGAACTGGGATGATCAATCTCTTATGTCGAACTGGGATGATCAATCTCTTATGTCGAACTGGGATGATCAATCTCTAATGTCGAACTGGGATGGTCAATCTCTAATGTCGAACTGGGATGATCAATCTCTTATGTCGAACTGGGATGATCAATCTCTTATGTCGAACTGGGATGATCAATCTCATATGTCGAACTGGGATGATCAATCTCTTATGTCGAACTGGGATGATCAATCTCTTATGTCGAACTGGGATGATCAATCTCTTATGTCGAACTGGGATGATCAATCTCTTATGTCGAACTGGGATGATCAATCTCTAATGTCGAACTGGGATGGTCAATCTCTAATGTCGAACTGGGATGATCAATCTCTTATGTCGAACTGGGATGATCAATCTCATATGTCGAACTGGGATGATCAATCTCTTATGTCGAAGAACAAAAGTCTTAACAGGACAAAGACACATCAGAGAATTGAAGACAAGACTACAATGGTCCTGACTTTGTATAGACATTTCAAAAGCAAAGTCGCTTTAACAGGTGTTCAGGCGAATTGATTTGTATTTGCGTTTGTTTATAACTAAACATTTTTTATTTTACAGGTTGCGGCTTTAACTATATGATTATAGCGGGAAGTGTGAAGTCTTTTGGTATACTGTACACAGAATTTCTGGACTATTTTGGAACTGGAGCAGGTGATACAGCGTGGATATCCAGTGTCTGTACCTGTTTCCTCTTTGGATTGGGTAATTTTAACATTTAACTTAGATTTTGGCTGTTAAAAAAGTTACGTGAAAGCTTAGGAGTAATTTTTATATAAATTCATAAAAAATCATTACTTGAATTGACATTTAAAATTTAAAGCATGTTTTTCATTCAATTCCATATAGAGTTATTTTAATTTTACTTCCAGGGCCTATTTCCAATTTCTTAGGAGAGAGGTACACCTACCGCGTTGTGATGTTTATTGGGAGTTGTTTTGTCCTTGTTGGATACACAGCGAGTGCATTTGTACCTAGAATGGAGTATCTATTTCTAACCTATGGTTTAGTCGTTGGTAAGTTTTGTAGTACTACATTAAACAGGTCTGCAGCGACATGTGCTCATTTATTTGATTTTGTGAGCACCTCGAATTTGAGCAATAAAAATGATGTGTCGAGGTAACTATACGTGAAAGTTGGTATAAATATCCTTTCAGATATATACTGGCCTGCTCTCCAAAAATAATGAAGTGAAATGTCTATTGTCTTTCTTTTCAACATTGACATTCATAAGTCCTTTTGGTAATCTTTGCTTTATTTAGATATGAAACGTTAGTCTTCTGGGGACCAAACAATCTAACACACAAAGATAGATTGTATGAAAAAATCTCTCTACGAAATCCCTAGAATGTTAAACGTAAACCATTTGGGTTGATTCAAATTTTGATGTATTTTCATGGGGGAATACGTTTTGATTCATGGTTTGTACTTTTACCATGTATGTAATTCCCCATAAAGTGTAGTTAACAATGGAATGATTCATTCACAAACAGATAATTAGGTTATATAATAGTGATGACAAATATTTGTCGTCTTGTATTTGTGCTAAAATTCATATGAGACATTGTTTGTTTACTTGTTGAAATAGCTAGTCGAATAGACAACCATATGAACAGCATATTTGCACGAATCAGAGAAGTACCTATTCGAAAGTCCAAAAAATCAAAAACAAAATATAAGTTGATATAAGTTAGAACAACATAAGAAAACTCGCAGCATAAAAGACACTCAAAGCAACTCCCTTTCTTTTTCGACCTATAAATATAACCTTGCTATCAGTTATTTTTACGTACCGTAATTGGGTAAGAAATTATTTAATTGTCAAATCTATTTTAGGCATTGGTTTTGGTCTTCTTTTTGCTCCATGTTCAACAATAGTAAATTTCTACTTTGACAAGAAGAGGGGACTGGCCAATGGGCTGATGGTTGCCGTTAGTGGTTTCGGGGCTTTAGGATTTCCTTATATGTACCGGTGGTTGTTTGAGATTTACGGTTTACGCAGTTCTCTGTTACTTTCGGGAGCACTATTTTTCCATTCGGCGGCAGCAAGCCTGTTACTTCGACAACCTCCAGCATTACAAAGGAAGAAGGAAGAAAACAACAATAACGCCACAGTATTGGATGTCCTCAATGATGCAAGGAAAAGAATGTTTAATTTCAGTCTCTTTAAAAACCCAAAGTTTGCAGTATACTTCGCAGCCATCTGGTTCCAGATCGGCAACTTTAATGGTAATTTAGTAGCTTTGCCGGGACAGGCATATTCTTTAGGACTAGGGAAGGACATTATAGCTCTGACATTGTCAGTGTTTGGTGGATCTGAAATTATCACCAGATCGTTTCTAGGGTGGTTTTCTGACAAAAACATTGTCAAACGAACAACCATATTCATGATATCATCTCTTATAAGTTCCATCATTGCCTTTATCTTACCAAGTGTGGTAGGCCGCTGGACCTTGGTAGGCTATGCCGTACTCATGGGGGCCTTTTCCGGTTCCGTGATCAGTATGATGGGGGTAATCATATTTGATTGTCTCGGAAAGGACGATTTTTCTCCTGGGTTTGGACTTTTGTCATTAACCATTGGGTTATCAGTTAGCGTCACGCAGCCACCAGTTGGTAAGTAAACTTAATATATACATGTCAATCTAGCAGCCAAATATTTTAACAATGTTGAAAAATGTTATATCATTTCAATTCTTTAAAGATTATATCTATAAATCAGGGCATAAAACTATATAGCATCTAAAATTAATTTTTAGAAGTTCGCAAAAATAAAAAGATAATAACGACATGCAGTTTGTGTTTAAATGTGTTTGAATATCTTTTTATGCTTATTTTTCAATTATTGTTTGGTTCTTTGGATCATTTCTAGTGATTTTTCTGTCTAAATGCAACCTCTGCTGTGCTACATTGTAACACACTTTTGACTTTGTTTCTATGTAGGATGGCTGAAGGATGGATCAGGATCATGGAGTCTCTCGTTTTATTTCATTGGAATATTCAGTTTCATTTCATTTCTCCTATGTCTCGCTGAACCGTCAATAGAACGTGTCTTCAACAAATCGTTTGAAAACAATAACGATGAAAAGACGATGAACAATATGAATATTGTTGTTATAGAAGTTCCGAAGAGCTGATTTTAACCGTAGTACACGAGGCTTACGGGATTCATAAATTTGAAATTGTTTGACATGGTATATTACCAAGTTGACCACAATTTAGCATTTGTACTTTATCATACTGTTGTATCATTTTAATTTATTATTTATACATTTACTATAATTACTGACACACTTACATAATGTTTTTTGTTGAATGTTGTATCATGTTTATGATGTTGTATGAAACTATAATTTTTTATGAATGAGAATTATTAAACAATGCATTTTGTTGTTACATTTGAACGTGAATGAAATACAAAAAGTTGCTCTATAAATTATTGTTTGGTTAGTCATGCATTTGTTTTTGTTTTTTTTTTATTTATTTATTAGCTCACCTGTGCTTAAGGCTTATGTGAGCTATTGTCACCACTTGGCGTCCGTCGTCCGTCGGTCCATCGTCCGTCGTCCGTCGTCCGTCGGTCCATCGTCCGTCGTCCGTCTGTCGTCCGTAAACTTTTTAAAACGTTAACTTCTCTGACACCATAAGTCCAATTGTGGGGAGTTTTGATTCGTCGTAAAACATGGCTGCCGTGGCTAAAAATAGAACATAGGGGTAAAATGCAGTTTTTTCGCAAATTTCTCAAAAACGACTACAGATATCAGAATTCTGGTACAGTAAAAGTAATCAGCACCTCAAGATATCCCTACCCTGATATTTTGAAGAAAATCTATCAATCCATGTAGAAGTTATTGTCCTTTACGTGGATTTTTTGCGAATTTTGCACCTGCTTAGCTCAATATCTTGAAAACTATACTTCAAGATATTTGAGAAATTTGAACTGCATATTGTTAAGCACATCAAGATCTACAAAATATTTAGTAGGGTCAACGTAGGACCTTTCCTTTTAGGAGTTATTGCCCTTAGAACGTCAAAATTTAGCATTTCCATGGCATTTCCCCATTACATTGAAAACGTTAAATCCTCTGACACTTTAAGTCCAATTGGAACCAAACTTAGTATAGTTGTTTATTAGTGTTAGGTGTATAGAACTGATTTTTGATTGGTCATAGAGCATGGCCGCTTTGGCTGAAAATAGAAGAAGCAGAGGTACCAATGGGGTATCCGAATGTCATAAGTCCGAAAGAGCAGAGACAAAACCAGTAAACACCAACAAGAACAGGACAAACACAGACAACATGTAAAATATGGAAACACAAAACAACTGAATATCAATCAACAACGCGAACTCCAGTCGAAACAAGAGTGAACTCAGGTGCTCCGGACAAAGGGGAAAATTGCAGCTTTTTTTCCAAATACCTCAAAAACAGTGACAGATTGTTAAATTTTGATTGAAAACAAAAATGATCAGCACCTTAAGATTTACACGCTCAAAAATTTTGAAGAAGATTCAAAAACCCATATAGGAGTTATTGCCCTTTTTGTGATTTTTTTGCTAATTTTGCACCTATTAAGCTCAATATCTTAAAAACTATATAAGATATTTGAGAAATTTAAATTGCATATTGATAAGCACATGAAATATTTAATAGAATCAGCGTTGTAAGACCATTCCTTTTAGGGTTTATTTCCCTTAGAACATCAAAAAAAAATTATTTTCACAGCATTTCCTGATTACATTGAAAATGTTAACTCCTCTGACACCATAAGTCCAATTCAAACCAAACTTATTATGGTTATTTATTAGCAGTATGTGTATAGAACTGATGTGTGGATTTTTGATTGGTTGTAAAACATGGCCGCTGTGGCTAAAATAGAACATTGGGGTAAATTGCAGTTTTTTGCTAATAACTCAAAAAGGGTGACAGATTTTGATTGAGAATAAAAGGTGATCAACACCTCAATACATGATCAACCAGACCTGAAATTTTGAAGAAGATCCAGCAACCCATGAAAGAGTAATTGCCCTTATATTTTTTTTATGAATTTTGAACTTACAAAAATAATTTAAGCTCAATATCTTTAAATCTTTATGTTATATTTAAGAAATGTAAATTGCATATTGTTAAGCAAAATTGAATCTTTTTAAAGATTTATAATTTTGGCGGGAAATACGTTCTCTCTAGATTTTTCTTTACTTTTGCATTGCCACAGATTGGTAACTTTAAACTCTTTAAAATGTTTGACAGAGTAAACAAAATTTCATAAAAAATTGTGAACTGCATATTTGGTGGACATATTTTTGAATAAGACAAGATAGCTACGCGTAGCCATGTGTCCCCGCCGCCGCATAAAAGTTACTGGACAATCACAAATTCGTAAATAACTCAAAAACTGTAAATATTGTTTCAAATTTTTTTTCGTATTATTATAGAGTACCTTTTGTTCTATCAGCCTACAAAATTTCAGAACACTGTGCACCTAGGTAACCGAGATATTGGATGTCCTATATTTTGACCTTTCTTCCCTGTTTCCATGGAAACGGCGGCCATTTTGAAAATTTCAAATATAGGATGATCACCTACTAATAGTACCCTATCAGTGTGTAAAGTTTCAGCAACATCGGTTCAGTAGTGTCCGAGGAGTTGCACCCACAAAAACGTTTGACAAAGTCCCATTTTTCAGACTGAAAATCACAAATTCGTAAATAACTCGAAAACCGTAAATATCGCTTCAAATTTTTTTTTCGTGTTGTTATAGAGTACCTTTTGCTCTATCAGCCTACAAAATTTCAGAACCCTGTGCACCTAGGTAACCGAGATATTGAATGTCCTATATTTGGACCTTTTTCCCCTGTTTCCATGGAAACGGCGGCCATTTTGAAAATTTCAAATATGGCATGATCATCTACTAATTGTACCCTATCACTGTGTAAAGTTTCAGCAACATCCGTTCTGTAGTGTCCGAGGAGTTGCACCCACAAAAAACGTGACGGACGGACAGACGGACGGACGGACGGACGGACAGACGGACCATTACTAAGTCCCTCCGACGCATTGCGGCGGGGGACAAAAAAGAAAATAGGGGGTTCATGGGCAAAAAACTTCAAGCAAAATAGATGGATAAACCACGAGGATCTCGAAAATCTGACAAAAATCTCAAAATATGAGGAGCAAACCTCCTTAATAAGAATGACAACAAATTTCCAGACATTGATATCCAACACAAAAGTGTTGGTACCGGAACGGGCTAACCTCGGGGAAATAAAACTCCACCAGCAGTGCTAACCTTCACGGGTGTTCGAAATAAGAATGACAACTAAATTCCAGACATTGAATTTTGCTACGCTTGACGCGCGTTTCGTCTATTCAAGACTCATCAGAGGCGCTCTACCAAACATTATTGAAAATGCCAAACACTATATGATTATGAAGAGCATAGAACAGTAAAACCAAAAGTACCAAACTGGGGATTCAAATTATTACGAAGATGATCAACCAATGTCTGGGTTAAGTTAAACCATATTGCCAGATGACCCCCTTATTAAAACTTATGACCCATTCAATGTCCAATAGATTTTGCCTTATAACCTATACTTCAGGCACATATGTCAGGTGAGCGATACAGGCTCCTGGGAGTAGTTTTTTTAAGCACCTTTTTCTCATCCTATCCTATAAGCTTTACGAATCTGTGACGGAATTTACACAATTTTGCTTTTACAAAGCTTGATATCAAGCAAACTTTACAAGGTTTTTAAGTGTAAAGCACATCAATATCAATATTTTAATATTTGTATATTCATATTTCATTCCTTGTATGAGTTATGGCCCTTTAAAGGTAGGGCATATTTTTGCCTTCTAATTTAAAAAAAAAATCATAGCACATGAGTTCACTTTATCGATGAATAGATGAGATTCAGACCATGTCCATTACTGACATTGATCTGTCATTTCTACGCCATTTTTACTGGTTCTATGGGCTACCGAATATCGGTCATTTTACTCTGTAGAATTGATATTAAAAGAAAACGGCATAAATGGTGACCCTACATGAAATTTAATTATTTTATTTGTTCAACGTGCAAATAAATCGTCAGTACAAAATTGTCCATTGCTAATTGTTCAGCGTGTATTGTTTCAGCCCAGATTTCTTGAAGTGACGTAATTTTTAACGACGTAATTTTTGGTCTTACGCCGGTCAGAACAATTACCGGACTCAATAGTGAGCATCCTACGGCATTATGTATGTTTTGAGATGTGTCAAAAATATACTGACGAGAAAACCGGAACACGTTCACTTTTACGGAGCAAAAAAAAATAATAGGCACGGATGCTTATAAAAAATACATCATAATCTGTTCCACTTGTTTATTTTTACAAAATATGTTTATTTAAACACCACTCGGCCTTTTTCGCTGAAAAACAAATTTCCGGAAAGTGCTGAGTAAGCTTTGGGCAACTGTCCCATTGACTTGTCGTTACTAAACGCATGATACTGATCAAGCTTTGTGAAATTAGATTTGTCTCCTTTTACCGGATTTGACACACTGAATTGGAAATTAGCAACACGGCGGGTTTGCTATAAAAGGCAGGAACCGCTTACCCACCCGGAGCACCTGATTTCACTCATGTTACGATTTGAGTTCGCACTGTTGATTTCCGTTCGGTTGATGTTGTGTTTTGTGTTTCATTGTGCTGTTCTTGTTCGTGTTTATCGGCTTTGTCGTTGCCGTTTGGCACTTTTGACACTCGAATGCCCCATTGGTGCCTCTTTTCTTATTTCATTTATTCACTGAAGGTTAACATGACTCGATCCTGATTATGAAAAAATACAGAAGGAACACGAATAACACAAAAGAAAATTTAATTTATGCGCATATACAGCATAATCGTTTCGATAGCCACTTTGGTATTTGGCATATGAAACTACTAGATCGATTACCTCTACCAGGGGCGGATCCAGAAATTTTCGAAGGGGGGGGGGGTCCACATATTGGGTTTCGTGGACCAAAGGGGGGGTTCCAGACCAATTTAGCTGAAAATCTACACAAAAAATTAAAAATTTCGATGGAAAGGGAGGGTTCCGACCCCCGGAACCCCCCCCTGGATCTGCAACTGCCTACTTTGTTGACCAGAGGTTCCCAAGATAAATCAATCCTTATCATCAGTTTTTTTCCCTATCGACGTGATGATTGAAATACTGCTAAAAGAGGTTACTTCTAAACATATAATTAACAGTAAAGTCTAATTTTGCGGTCTGACACTCGCTTTGGTATTGTGCATTTATTAATACGAGCTTTGGTATTGCGCATTTATCAATACCAAGGTATACACCTTTTCCAAAATGAAGTCTAAAATATTGAACTTATTATAAAAAGTATTTCTAGTATTTGATTTGCACAAACCTCGATTAAAGTTTTGGTATAAGCTATTTGATTTTTAATTGTTGAATATTCAGCACATTCCAAACGAACATTGATAAATTTGTGTTATCTTAGTCTGACAACTGTTCTGGCAAATGATGAAGGATGACTTGACTACACCATTTAACATCTTTTAGAACTTTTAACATTTTCCTACATTATCGTCCTTTAAGTCAATCTTACAGGACCACATGCTTCCTCACCAATGTTTGAAAATCTTGGCAAATATTAAGAAATGCTTACACTTCCGACGCTGTGGCCTTATGACCCACCATGAACGAAGATGATAGGTAGGTAGGTACACTTCCGATACACCTAAATTCACTCTTGTTTAAGATACATGTAAGATATTTTTGTTTATGTAATATAAGGTGTTCATGTTTTATATTGGGTGTTTCATATATTATTTTCTATTTGTCTTGTCTCTTATGACTCTTAGACCAAGGTTACAAGAAAATACGTCTCACACGGTCCCTAAAATAATCTTTCTTCGTTATCAGCCACTGGTGGAATAACTCAAAATTAAGTTGAACGTATTGGTTAGTTATTGTTTTGATTAGTGTTTTACTGATTGTTGTATTGAGATCCCTATGATGTCTTCACAACCGTGTAGCGTTGTGTGTTACTACCGGTCCCTAAGATCGCAACGAATGAGGGAGGTTTAGCGCGCCATAAAACCTGGTTTAACCTACCATTTCATTTGAAATGCCTGTACTAAGTCAGGACCATGTTTTTAACTATTCTGGTGTGTCTTCCATGTTTTGTCTTTTCTCTTGGACATTAAGATTAATCCTTCGATAATTTTGTTATTACCTTTATGTCTACTTGTTTTTGTCATGACTTTTAAGGCCTAAGAAACTTGAATGTGCCAATGGAACTCCTCATATTATTTATCATTATAAACTCACAAATGCAGCATATCTATCAATAATAAAGAATAATTATTGTAGCTAGATGTTGGAAACGGGATATCGGTGTTTGTAATATCTTAAGGTATTAACTATACTGTGTTGATAAAGAGCCAGGAAATACTTTTACCAAGGGTATTAAGGCAAAACGAATTTTGGAAGTTGTTTACATGTATATATAAAGTACTTTTGACAATCTAAATAGGATTAATCCTAATTCCTTAACCATAACTCTCAACCCTAACCATAAACCTAACCATAGGGTTAGTGTTAGGCTTAGGGTCGGTGCTGGATTTGGCTTCCCTGTTCGAAATGTTTGGTTTTGAGTACTTTTCGTTCAATACTTTTAGTTATTTTTTCTTCCAATATTTTGATTCAAATGATAATGATGAGAGTTTACTCCTTGAAAAATCGATAAACAGCATAACCAACTTTACTGTGTTATACCTGTTTTTTGTATTTGTATCATAATCCTAACCCTAACCTTAACCCTCAATCATAATCCCTAACCCTAACCCTAAACCCTAACCCTAACCCTAAAACCTAACCCTAACCCTGACCCTCACACCTAACCCTAACCCTAACCCTCAATCCTAACCTTAACCCTAACCCTAACCCTAACCCTAACCCTAAACCCTAAACCCTAACCCTTACCCTAACCCTTAACACCAACCCTTGCCCTAACCCTGACCCTCAACCCTAACCCTAACCTTAACCCTCAATCCTAACCCTAACCATAACCCTAACCCTAATCCCTAAACCCTAAACCCTAACCCTAACCCTAACCATAAACACCAACCCTAGCCCCAATTCTTACTTTTGTTGTTACCTTTTCTTACCCTTACCCTAATCTCCACCCTAACCCTAAAACTTAACGTAAAAGTTCAACCTTAATTCTTCCCATAACTCTTCTTTAAGTACTGCGATCACATTTTCTTTGTTCTAATGATTTCAATTCTAGAAAAAAATAATCTTCTTCGGATCGAAGAATTACTATATTTTGTCGTTGTCACTGGAACAATGCAAATACAAAACCTTTGGAAAATCTAGTAGAAATTTATTAAATTTGTTTGAAGTTTTATCTAAATATCTAAGATTGTATTTTTTTTTATATAATTTTAAGACTTGTTTGATTGTAAAAAAATAGAAGTTGCATTGTTGAGCATTGCTTAGTCTGAGTTTTCTGGTATATATAGATAATTTGAAAAGGTAATTGTATTGAAATTTTGATAAATCATTAAGTTTAAAAAAAAAAGATGTTTTCAATTATTTGTGATAGAGGCTTTGTTATTGTAAAAGTTTTCAGTTATTCGTGATAGAGGCTTTGTTATTGTAAAAGTTTTCAGTTATTCGTGATAGAGGCTTTGTTATTGTAAAAGTTTTCAGTTATTCATGATAGAGGCTTTGTTATTGTAAAAGTTTTCAGTTATTCGTGATAGAGGCTTTGTTATTGTAAAAGTTTTCAGTTATTCGTGATAGAGGCTTTGTTATTGTAAAAGTTTTCAGTTATTCGTGATAGAGGCTTTGTTATTGTAAAAGTTTTCAGTTATTCGTGATAGAGGCTTTGTTATTGTAAAAGAACTAAAGAAGAATGACAGACTTTGTTAAGGATGAAAAATGTTATAAAACATATTTTATCATATCCTATGTGGTATTTTACACCTTTCTTTATTGTTTGAAAATGCAATCAATAATGCTTCTCGTTAACTGAGTTTTTGAATTTCTGTGTCGTCGTTCAAAATCAGTTTCCTTCTATATGAACCTTAAGTTTTGGTCGATTATATGGTTCACAGCTTATGATTTTGACCGTAACATCAGCGTATATAACCAAAAACAAATGTTGAAGAGCTTGAACAAATTAACATTGACAATGAATACCACTTTCATACTCCTACAAGCTGTATAGGGTTAGGGTTAGGATTAGGGTCAACAACACCTTTTAATTTAGTCTGAATCTATTAATTAAACTCCCACCAAAACTTTTCTCAGTCTATAAATCAGTGACTGACCTATACCTTAAGTTTAAGACTGTCATTCTTGTCACCTCAAAGTTTATGTATGTTTTACACTGACATATTTATGATATTATATACTTTTCTACAATAACATATGATGTATAACCATATTTGATGCTATATTACACCTTTGTGACATTTATACAGGCCATGCCTTTGCCGCCTGACGCCATATTGTTTTAATTTTTTGTAATATTTCGCATAATTAGTTTTCTTCTACCAGGCAGGTGCTTGTACTAGAATTAACTTTGTCATCATGCCTTTCTTTAAAAATTACGGCTTGTACTACCTTTGCGTACCCTTTATGAGCACCTGCGCTCGCTTTGTTTAAAATGACGTTGCGTTGCTGATGGCAGTTTTATTGTCTTGTGTGTTTCTTCACATTTCGTTAATTTTTAGTGTATTTTGGTGTTTGTCTGTTATCAATTTTATTTACTTATCTACCCAAATGCATTTAGAAAGTTAACAAATACCAAAGGTGACAACTAACCCACATACATCTGTAACAAAAGCGTAGTTGAATACTTATCGTTTGGATTCATTTCCACTACTTATAATATAGAGGACTTTGTCCTGCTCTCCTGTTTAATACATAATGACAAAGAAGTTATCTACTGGTTTGTAAAACAAATAAAAAGTGCAACAAACCATAGATGTTAAAACAATTTAATTAGTATTCTAATTTAATTCACAACTGAGTTGTGTTATGTGTTACTACCGAACCCTTAGATCGCAATGGAAGAGGGGGGTTTGGCGTGCATAAAACCTGGTTTAATCCACCATTTCTTTTGAAACGCCTGTACCAAGTCGGGACCATTGCGACCTTCAATTATTCCGGTATGTTTTCCTTGCTTTTTGTTTTCTCATGGACATTGAAATTGACCCTCGAAGTTCGGTTTTGTTTTGTTTTTGTTATTACCTTAATTTACACAGTTCTTTGGAATATGTTAATTAAGGAATACAATAAGTACATAATAGAGCTAGACAAACAACTGAGACGACCTCCTTCGATTGTGATCATTTTGATCTGTTCAATAAGCCAATAGCTGACATGTTGATTGATATTCAGTTGTTTTGTGTTTCCATGTTTTACATGTTGTCTGTTTTTGTCCTGTTCTTGTTGGTGTTTACTGGCTTTGTCTCTGCCCTTTCGGACTTTTGACATTCGGATACCCCATTGGTACCTCTGCTTCTATGAAAATCAAACAAAAAGCATAATAAAAACAGTTCAATTAAGATAAATTATTTCAATCTTTTATGAAAAATAATTTCATTTGTTTCAGTCAACTGAAATTATACAACAATTCAGGATCTTTACCAAGAACTTATAACCAACCAACATCAAAAATCCACGTGACCTCTAATAGAGCTACAAACAAGATAATATTTGTATGTTTTTATTATAACTTGTGTAGAAAGTCGGATATCATTTGATATAAATAAAGACAATATTTTGATACCGCACAACTAATTTTCCTGTTATTTTATTTTTTTTTTACTTTTAAAGTATGAGATTGGTTACCATAGTAACAATGACATAAGATGTATCTGTTTGACTTTATATTTTAGAGGAAGAATATTCGAGAACATTTTGAGTGTGGGACTTTCTTCATGGATGAAAACTATTTCGTGTTTGGAATTTTGTTTTAGATATAGTGATTATGCCAAATCATTTATTAAATGTGATTTTATTACTGAAATGAGATCAAATTTAACATAAGTACTACAACCAATGAAAGTCTGATATAAAAATCAATCTCTCATCAATGCACCGGATGGAAGTGGTGTTATACATTCGAGCATCCATGAATTTTTCTAAAAGGTAAAAAGGTAAAAATAAATGGTGTTCAGCTAAAATGTGTTCTAAAAGAATAAGATCTGATTTCTAAAAATCAATTTTACCTTCTAGCTGAAATTAATTATTTAACTTAAGTAACGCAAATTTGTTTTTACTGACAAAATGAAACTTCAAAATTTTCTTTTCAAGATCATCATTAAGTTGTCAAAAACTTATATAAACGCCTGAACAAACTAAATTATTAACGCAATATAAATATTACCCAATTAAGAATATTGAGTAAAAACACAAAATAACCATTTTTTGTAATCTAACAATTCCACGAGACTTTCAAATTTTTTTTATATATTTCTGTCCATGACACTCAAACCTAAGTAAATAGCAAAGACATTTCTTACTGACTCCAATTTTTCGTGGATGACTTTTTTTGCCCATCTTGCAATTTTGTTAAACAATTGACAGTTTTACGTTTTCCCTTTCATGCGAAATATTTTCAAATACATTAAAACGCAAAATGGCAATGTAGACATAAATTATGGTGATGGCACTTAATTCATGACTCAAAATGATCTTAATGTAGCTTTATCCAAACATAGACGATCTACGTTGTTGCCACCAAGGAGCCACTGATCGTGGTGGGGTTGTGGTTCTTCGTCCCATGATCAATGGTAGACACTGTTGGTTGCTCCAATTACATCTTAGGTATTGTGATCCGCAGTGGTTTGTTCCTTGTACACAAGTTGGTCTTCGTTCGCACCTGTAGATTCTTCGTGTAAATATATCATTGATACCGTCAATTACCAAAAGTCTTCCCATTCCCATAGGTACTAACGGTTGGTGAACGTTATCCCCAACGATACGTGGATAGTCCCTCCCTGGATTTATGCCACGAGCTCGTTGTCTGTCTCTAAATTCCTCCCATAAACAGTCAATAAAAGCATGATGTGTAAAAAATGTAGGGTCGTAAGAGGCTGATTCGATTCTGCTCATTTGTTCACCGATATAAACATGAACGTGGTTGTGTAAGAGTTCCACATTGTATGTGTCGGCTGCACTGGGGTTCGAAATTTCCCATAACCAACGTCGTGATAAAATTTGACCTAAATCTGTTGACGTCATTAGTCGTCTGTCTGATCCAACATTACGTCTGAGTGCTCCGTAGGGGGTATTCCATCCTGCAAATGGTCCGTTCCTTACCACTCCTATAGGGGTTCCCATGAATAATGGAGACCACATTATACTGAGTCGTGGATCGGGAAGATTTGCGTCTAGTGTATTATCCCAATATGGAATTGTGACGTTAGGAACTTGTTCTCTTAAAGCATTTTCAAACCTACAAAGTATGTAACAAACATTTAAAAGAGGAAACGATTCCGCCATGAGATTATATTGTTTAAAATAAATACCAAAACAATTCTTCCTGTTTTTTTTTGTATGTTGCTATGTGTTTTGTGTTACAAGTACTTAATGATGGCTTTATTTTTTTATTTCAGCAATCGATAGATAATCAATGTTTAGTGTTGTAAACTACAAAAAGCATGATGAAAAAAGCACTAGGTAATGGTTGCATGATTGCAATATCTTACTTGTATGAACAATTGATGAGGGAAGTAATGGACAGGAGAGTAAAGTTTTATCCCAAAACTTAGATTTCATATAACTATACTTACAGAACGAGATACACCCTGTGCCATCCTAGAAAGTTTGGTCCTCCGTGCGCACCAGAGGCTGTGTTGAGGTGGTGGAGTGATGCTAAAGCGTCATATTTATTAGGTAAAACTGTCTAAAAACACAATACAAAAATTATTGAAATCTTTTTGATATCTACTTTAAAATGTTGAGAAATATAATTAAAGTTAATATTGATCCACAGCAACGGCTATATATTGGAAATTTCAGCTATTTCATTAAAAAAATGAATGCAGTTGATTGTGGTGATAGAGATTGTCATAACATGTGTGCCAAGGACTTTTTACACCGTAATTTACTAAATGTAAGTTTTATTTTTGACCCCACCCCGTTAAATATTTTTATCATTTTAGGCTTGTCAACACAAAAACCATTTGATAACTACATTAACAAATATTCAAAGCACATACTTAAACCAGAATTAGGTCAAATTTGCTTGTAAGTCTTAACACATCAGTAATCATAAGGAGTATATATAAAAATCAATATAAATGTTAAGTTTATCATGCACTGGCCATTAACTTGCCTACGATGATTCGTACCTTTCCTTTTTTATACACCTGTCTGACCTCAATGGTTATTGCAAATATTTTTCATATCATAAATTGTTTTATGTAATACTATTTATATCTTTATTCATCTTTTGAAAACATAGATAATTTTGATTCATTTTAGTTTGATTAGGATTAAATTGTTTGTTTGTCTGTGTCAATCTTTCTTGCTAAAGGTTTTTTATCGTTAAGATAAAATTATTCCCTCAAAGAATGAAATTAAAATAACTTTTTAGATTTCTTTAAGATTTAGGCTTTTAGCTAACATTTTTGTTTGCTTACCTTGCTGTTGATGTTTTTATCTTGTTTAGGGGACTACAATTGACGTTTTGAGACTTGACAATAATGACATTTCTGTTAGACATAGTGTTATCTGAACTAATAATATTTTGTTTTTGAAACAATTTCCTTAAAGTAAAATTTTGATTTGAGTTCTGCAAAATTTTTCAGACACATAAAAATCAACAATATGCTGGTGGGTTTAACACATGAAATGATTGTATTGCACTCTTTGCTGTATAACAATTGGTACATAGTATACAGCATTCTACAATGCACTCACTGTTTAGTAAGTCATTAGTCAACACTATGCTGTTTCTAATGCTGATACAAGAAAAAGCAAACACTAAATAGATGCTATCATTCATAATTATAAGGTTTTCGATTTCATATCGGGCTGCGACAGGGCTATCCTATCTTTCACCATTTTTTTCAAATTTTTCATCAAATAGCAAGCAAAAATAGTTAGATGAATACGATACTTAAACCAAACAATAATATGATTAAATAATCGATCGATAAAATGCTTCCGCTCGTAAAATGTATTTTGGTTTTATTTTCCTGTCTGTTTCATATCATTAATGAACCAGATCGGTCAATTTTATTACACACATGTATATCATTCACAATCGTTTAAAAAGTTACGCTTTATTCTATAATTGTTAACCTCTTTTTATTTCATATGTATGTTGGAAGAAAAAGTTTTATAGTGTACTTCCGTTCGTGTGGGTTTTATGCTATTGAAAAATTAAAGCAGAAAAAATATATATTTGGCGCACATCATACTATTTATAATGTTAAAGAGTGATATTTCTTTTCCTGTGATGTCTGTTTCTTTTTTTATTTGTGTTCGTATAGACTAATTTTGTCTTTGCCCTTTAACTTTTGAAATTTGAATGTCCTATTGGTACCTCTCTCCTTAGTCTCCAAATTATTCATTAAAATGTTAATATAGAAATTACACAGTAAATTATCGTTACAATTGTAATGTGAGTTTGTTTTGTTATCTTTTCTTTTTATTATTTGTGCAAACTTTAACTATTAAATGTCTACGTAAAAAGGTCGAACTAAATACTTACTCTGTCACGTTTTAACATAACTATAGCTCTGTGGTAATCATTTCGCTCTTGATCGGTTAAAGTTCTATATTCTTTTCGAACACGTAAATCTCCTTCTCTTGGTAAATAAAATAGTCCGTTCATCCATGTCACAAATGTAGGATTTAAATTAGCATTAGGTGTTCTTATTTGGAGTCTGCAGAGTGGAAATAATCCCAGCAACAATAAAATAATGTTAACGAGTGAAGGCATCATCTGTAACACACAAAAAACATATAATGGAACAGATTTTGAACGTACTTTCATGAGGTAGTAGTCTACCTCTCATTTCATTTTAAACAACAAAATAAAAATAAAACAAAACTTAGTGACAAGTTAGAAAGCAAAACAGTTCACACTGAAAAAAAAGTGTGGGTAATAGATTTTACAAAGGGCAGGTGGTAATGCAGAGAAAAGGTTCAATTTTACTACAACACTAGCTACCTTTTGGTAAATTGTCTTATCTCTGTATGATAATATGCAAACTTAAAACACTTTAGAAAATATGCAAATAATAATCTTTAAATGAACATCCTGGTTTTCGGGAAAAATGTATTACAATTAAAAAAGTATGATGTAGGGCAAATGTATACATCAAGGTTAAAATATTCAAGACATGTTTTACCATAGCAACATAAATTGGCTGCACTTATATTAATCATATGAAAAAATATGAAGAATTGTAATTGATAGGGTTCTTGTAAAAAATACCTGAGAAATAAAACGTTCTCTTCAATCAAGATTAAGCATATTTACCTTAATTGACACGATACAGAAATAAAATGTTTAAATGACTTGAATCTTGATGAAATTAAACTTTAATACTATGAAACAAAAACACAAGAAAAAGCACCATTTAATTTATTTAAGATGATTGATATTTTTTCATGTTGTTGGAAGGACCACATAAGGGAAATACGTGTAATAATTACTGCACGTCAATTGGCGATGGATTTGAGGTTTCCAAACATGATTATGCAACATTTAATAAATATTACTAAGATAAAAGAAAACGAGATTTTTTAAGTTTTCCGCCTAAATGAGTACGTGATGCATCTGTGCTACTTCCAAAAACGTATTACATAACAATAGGTAGGTCGAATTAAAAAAAAAATGTATAAAACTTAAAAACTTACAATCGATGGGTAACACGAATTAAGATTAAAGAGTCAAATGTTAATATCATTTACATTCAGTTATAAAATCATTACAGATTTTAAAAGTGCTGATGCTTGTCAATGGTGTTTCATCCAATTGTACTGAATAACCTCAGCATCATTTAATAGTACACAAATTATAAAAGTATAGCAGTAGAATAACCATAGTAATGTGATAAAGGGGTAAAGCGAACTTTGAAAAATATCAAAATCTAGTTTTAACCCGCAATATTGCATATATTCTGCCCCTAAGCCATGAATCTTTGTCAAAAGCTGATGTTTGTACTTTGAAGGTTGTTTCGCTTACACTCATTATCTTGATTTTTTTTTTCAATTCAATATAGATGGGTTTTTTTACACAATTATATGGTTTAATACGGAATACCTGGAGGGACATTGCCAATACCCAATGCCAAGTGTTAGATGCTAATGCTATTTGACAAAAAATAATGCCAACTTAACCGGATTAATCATTTGTAAATTCTAACGTTTTGGGGGCTTAAATCAAGGTTGGCTAATCTTATGGGATAAAATGAAGTCTTGCTTCTGGTTCCAAGCAAGAGGTAATGAGAAGATTGCTTCGATTCAAAGCATAAAATCTAATCTAAGGTTTCTCCTTTTGACCTGTGTATGGCAAATATCCACTTTATTCTTTGATATACTGTCTTCCAATTATATTGTTACTTTGCTATACAGAGGAGGCAATTTTTAAAGAAATTATCCTATTCAGCATTGTTATATTGCCCGTTTTTATGGACAGGTCATACTTTGCGCCAACAAAATGTTCAATCAGTTTGTCTTTACAGAGCTACGTGACTAACATCATTGAAACGTGATTAATTCAACATGAGTAATATCTTCAATAGATTTAGTATTTTCCGTTTGCTTCCTAAACAAAACATTACCTGGTAGTCAAGAAAATACAAATGTAGAGAATACCAATGTATAAATCGAGAGAGTTGGGAGTCTAAAAATTTGACAAAGAATGTTTTCCAAACTTTCATAGTAAATAGACATTAATATAAGCTTTGAAATTATACAAAATATACAAAAGGTCACGGTGCTTATTTTAGAAATAATTGGGGTTCAATCTTTAAAGAAGATATGACACGATACTTCTTTTTGAGGTATGTAAGAAAAACTCATTTCTCCAATAAATTAGTCACACATTTTCCCGCCAATTATCTCCCCTGAAATGAGATCTTAATATCTTTCTACGTGTTTATCTTGTAATTATTTCATTATTAAAATTAAATAAAGAAATTAATTTCGCATCATTTAAGCGACAACACGACATAAAAATAAAAATATAGGATAAATGTTTGCAAGGTGACCGAAAAGATGTTCCGTTTTAGACCCCAACTACCTTTAAAAGTACATTTCTATAAGACATTACAAAACAGTCAAGCGATAAAATGCTTCACACTTCAAAGTCGAGATTTATATTCGATCTATGATTAAGTATATGTACAGCAAAATCCGCATGTAATAATTTATGTTTTTCTACAATGACATCATTGATCCGGTCCCTAACCGCACATTTATTACAACACCTCTCTTAAGTTATTTATAATTGTTGAATTATTCATAAGCATTTTATGCTATACAAGACTAGTCTACTCTGAATTGCTTATTTAACAAGAAAACTAACTGCCTTGTCACGCTACTTTTTGTCCCGTGTTTAATAAGATACTCTTGTGGTTACTTTTAAAAGTGTTCCCACGCAATGTCCTTGGAAACTGTTATTTTCTTTACTTAGTAAATCACAACCAAATGAACTTTTTGGACGAAAATTTTAGATTGTGTTGTGTATATAGCAATTATCATATGTATAGTTTTATTATATTAATAGAAGAAATTCAAAAGAAGTAGTACAAAGATATTAACAAACTTTTTTACATTTATAAAATTATCAGGTCCGTATGCAGATTTTTATGGAAAGGGTTGAGAGTACAACGACTTCCCTGATAGAGCTTCACGGCTGACAAGCAAATTGTTAACACAGGGGTACGTTGCTCCCAGGTTGTTGTCATCACTCAAGAAATTTTACGGACGACATCATGTGCTTGTTTACAAATACGGGATTTCTATCTCACAGATGAGCACAGATGTTGGTTTGACATAGAGTTTTGTAATGTCATCCTTTCCGGATTTGACCAACACTTAATCGATCTTTGGCAACGTGACGGGTGTGCTATAGCAAGCAGGAACTGCTTACTCTTCCGGAGCACCTGAGTTCACTCTCATTTCGACTTGAGTTCACGTTGCTGAATGCGGTTTTGTTGTTATGTGTGTGTGTGTGTTTTATGTTGTTATGTGGTTTGTTTTGTTGTGATGAGTTTTTGTCTGCCGGTTTTGTCTTTGTCTTTACGGTTTTATGATACTGATTACCCCCTTGGTACACCTTTGCTTCTTGTTCCATAAAACTTTAAAGAAAATAAGGGCCGGCTGCAAATGGGGTTGCAGCAATGAATTCTTTAGGAATGTTCAGAATTTTCTCCAAAAGAAGGCTATTATTGCACCGGTTTCACCCCACACTATTATATATGTATGGGCAGTAATATAACAGTATTTTACGCAGTTTTTCTATTTAAATTCTATTATATTAAGATACTGTTACGAATTTTTTTCATTTATATCATCGTAACAGTGGTTTTTTTTTTTTTTTTTTTTTTTTTTTTTTGCTGTACAAAGAAACGTAGAAAAAAGATAAAAAGTCCTGATGAACGTCATTTAAGAAAATCTTTAAGATTCTTGAACATTGATAATTGATGATACAATTTTCAGAGGGTGTCTTACAGTCTTCTGTTTTATACGTATCCCTTTAATAAACTTTAAGAATACTAAAAAGTGCAGGTAAAGTTTCACATTATATTCAAACTAAGGTACAAAAATAAAAGCTGTGTCTGATTCTTCTCGTTAAAAAGGCTTGATTTTTAATAAGAATCATACATAAAAAATATTAAATAAAATTCCAAATGAATATAACCTTATGCCCATGTGTAATCTACTAAGACATTTAGAACCCATCTAAAGTATAATGATGATTTTTTCATCCTTACAAAACATATATCGACAACTTCAAACGTATTCATGGTAGATTTATTTGATTTTATGTATAACACGGCTATAACCTTGTATTTCGCTCTAAACATTTCCTTTCATAAACGTGACTAAATCGAATCAATATTTTTGCAACTTAATAGGCAGATATATGACAATGGACTTCTGACATTTTTTCTTGTTTTTGTCAACTTTACTTTTGGCATTAACTATCAGACATCGAGAAATAAACAAACTATTTATAACTAATTTCATTAATATTATTTGCAATTAAGGGATATCGTTTTAGTTTTTTCTTTATTCTAAACCTTAATCAACACCAACCACCTTGTTTTATTTTCAAACACGAATGACTGGTAATTTAAATTGTAAGTTAAATGCATGGCATCTTATAAATGGTGTCTTCAATTTCCTATCATAGACGTATACATCTGACTTTTACTAACACAAAGATAGATTAGACGGTTTTAACCTAAAAAGCTTGCATAGATAAATGCGTTAATACTCAGAAAGATGATTATGCAGAACAGTCATACGATTTCTCGGACAAAATAAAAGACAAATAAAGAAGAAATTGAACAGAATTAAGAAAATTAAAAAAAAAAACCTCGATGTTTTTCTCATCTTTTGATGTATTTCTGATCATAAAAGAACTCTTATACATAATAATGTGTATGAATAGTTTATATAATCATGTATCCTAAGACTTGACGTAAAATAACGTCCACAAATATAAAGCTATAGTAATCAAAAGAAAATAAAGCTTTCAGAATGAATGATTAGTGTATTTTCCTTGGGCGTTTTATCCAATAATTTGAATATTATTTTTTCAGAGTGTTACATTGAAGAAGTATTTGAAGCGAATCTATAGCGGAATATCAGAAAGACGATTTTTAATAACGAAATTTTAAGAATCATTCTTTACCTGAACTGTTTTTTGTTTTTGTTTTTGTTTTTAATGTTATTCATTATTTCATTTAAAAAGGTAATTTAACAACGGACAGCCTTAACGCACACCTTTACAACTGTTGAATGAAAAACCTTTTCCCTGCCAAATAAAAAAAAAATGGTTCAGTGTCAACAATATTGTATGACTATTTTTATAATAATCAAAACCTTGAAGTAAAAACTCGTACACATTGATTTAATCATGAACAACATGTACATTAACGATATGTTTACTTTTATCTTATTTAGCATATTTTTGTAACTGCAATAACATAAATAGTCACTAGAAACGTTTAATGACTGGGCCACACTAATAGTTTAAACGTCAAATTAAAAGCATGCATTTTAACTTTAAAGAACTACAAGAACATCAACGTGATTGATGATAATTTTTATCTCAAGTTTAGAATCACAGTGGCGTCGTGATACATCAAACAAAATATATCCTTGTTTTCAATGGATTGCTTAAATAATGTTTAAACCTATCGTGTTAAACAGTTTCACATTAGGCTCGTATATTCCATGCCCTTAAATAATGTTTGAATCCAACTGTATTGGAAATAAGGTCAAATAAATTGGTTTTCCATGAAAAGAATTATCTACAGAGTACAAATTATAATAAAAGAGACATATTAAGCTTTGTTCAGAACGAACACTTGTAAAAGTTCGGATATTAAAAATGTATGTAGCAACTTTTCGGAAGTTTAGTGACTAAGATTTGAGTATCCCCATCAACCATTTGTTCACTAGCACTTTTTATAGACTTCATTGTTTCAATTCACCAAGTACCAAAGTAAATATCAATAGAAAATTCAGATTTGTTAACTTTGAGTGACATTTTGTATTTTTTTTATTTATTAAGAAGTAAGGAAAAGTTTCAAAGAGATACATAACACATAAACAAATAAGTTTTTTTCTAATGTGAACAGTTCATGCTTTTATTGCTTAGGCTATAAATTTGTAAATATATGGATATTCCTTAACTTGTAATTTCACCCGTTTAAATTTCATATATATATATACTTTATTCTGATCACCTTTGTTGTACAATTGTATACAGAAGTTAACTCAATTGAAGTCCTCATTCACATGAAGGGGAATAATATGAAAAAAAATATATAAATGTTCCGGATAATAACAATTAGATAAACACAGTGAACATGTTTGAAAAAGAAAATTTAAAAGTTGTATGTAACGGTCACTTAAAATGTTGTCTCATATATAAACAATTGTTGATCATGCAGTATTCAAAGGGGTTCTATGTATTTTGTGTAATCATTACGATGTTGTAAGAAGTATTGAAGTTCCTTTTCAAACTCTTGTTTGATTCTTTCATGACTAGGTGTTACTGGGATTTCTGTGGTTTGTTCATTAACTTTGTAACTACTTGATTCTGAAGTTCCATGGGTATTCTCGTCAGGATTTTTACCAATACTAGTATGGAGTTTTCCATCGATATAAAGCCTGTCTCTTATAAGTACGGTCTTCTTGTTTTGTCTTCTCGCTTCTTTCAGAAGTGGGTAAAGTTCTTTTCTTCTATGCTCTATTTCTTTCGGAAATTGTTCTCTTACAAATATATTTGTTCCTTTCAATTTATAACAGTTTTTAAGGACAAGAACTTTATCTTTATGCTTGACGAATTTAACCAGTATTGGTCTGAAGCCTCTTTTCCCCCTCTTCCCAAATCGATGAACGGACACAAAATCTACAAATTTATTTATGCCGAGTTTTTCTCTTAAGAATGTTCTGATCATTAACTCAGTGTCTTCTTCTTTTTGGTCTTTAAACCCGTTGAATATTAAATTGTTCTTCATTGTCCTCCATTTTAATTCTTCAACACTGTTGTCTAGATTCCTTAACTTGTAATTTCACCCGTTTAAATTTCAAAATTATCTAAAACCTAAGGTTCTTCCTACCCCAGACATAGGTTGATCATCTTATTAATAATTTGGTTGCCCAGTTTGGTATACACATGTTACAGCGAAATTACACGAAGAAATCACGACTTGATTAAAGACCATACTGTTACATTCGATTTAAAGAGTTTTACTTTGATACTTGTCATATTGCAATTTAAAGCTGCTGTGTTGTAAAGGAAGGTTGACGTTTATATGCCTATGTTTTTTTTCTTTAAGATGTCTAAAATTTCAGACTGAATAACATTTCTGAACTATAAGTCCAATATAACGACTCAGAGTACGTTGGAGTATAAGATTAAGAAACACATCTTATGTATTTAATCAATTTCTCTATCTATTTTTTCGCTTCTTTCTTATAAATTGTAATTAAACATCTTTGTTGTTATAAGAGTATTGTTCGTTTTAATATATTCTTTCATGTAGCATGAAAAAATTCTCATCTGTTTTCAGTTTCGGGTAACGGACTGCATTCATATCCCTTTCCTCATATATGTATGTATGTTTACTGTCAGAGCTGATGTAACTGATCAAAGGTTTAAAACCCAATAAACACTGGGCTTGGTACTCAGAACCACACGCAAAACATGCTTAGTGTAATATCACCAAAACTGATCAACAACTATAAGTGTTACTGTTATGTGCTTCAATTCTCAAATAAAATATGTTTAAATCAAGATTTAGAAAACATTGACTAATTTGATGCTAATTACTTTATATTTGCTGTGGTAATGAAATATCATGTATGACGTATTACATAGTACAAAACAATGCATTTGTAGACAATACCATAAAATATAAATCGTCTGTGTAGTTTTTTTCTTGGTTAGGACTAAACATGACATGTTACATATCAATATTACATGTGTTACAGCTATTGTATTGTTCAAATTCTACAGAGGAACGTAATTCCCCAGGGGCAACTATAATGTGACTATAATGACATGCAAAATTGCTTGTTCTGTTTGCACATGCTGAACAAAGGAATTGTTAACGACACACCATAATTTGTAAATCTAGTGCTAGCTAATAAAGAGCTATTATGACATGTCCTTATTTAACTCTAAAACGAATTGTCAAACTCTAAAACGAAATGTCAAAATCTTAAAAGTGGAGAAAACCACATTCATCTTTCAAAATGTTAAAATGTTTATAAAAAAGATTGTTCCTTTATCGTATGTCCAACACTCACATCAGTTTATAAGGATAGGAACTAGTGGTTTAATTTTTAATGAAAAAGTATATATATATAACGAGTTGCAAAAACCTTCACTTGTTTTGCTCTGATCTTGTTAATTATACATATTTGTTTTCTATTTTAAAGTAAAGCATCATGTTTGTTAAGTAAAGACCCCTATTTTTTTTGTAATTCAGGAGTTGGTACTATTGAGATAAAACAAATACAAGTTATGATTAGTTCATTCAAAATATATGTACATATTTACATACAACAACATTTAATTAAAAGATTAAATTAACATTGTTTTTAACTTATGTCAAATGTTTAATCTAAATATAACTTTAGTAGATTTTAAATTACCATTTATGTTTTTTAAATAAAGGCATTTTAAACATGGGCTTATATCATGATAAAACGTGGCGAATTGGATGTAAATGTACGCTTCTATTTCCTGTAACATTTTTCCAAATGGTTAATCTTAAATATGAACAAAAAATAATTCCTAACATTGCCAAAACATTTATCGCGTTGCACCAATTCAATAATTTTAAAAACCGATCGAGGAGTAAAACTTCGGTGATATAACTCTATATATTAATAGAAATTTTAATAATTTAGCATACACAGGTTAACAAAAGATATATTTTCATTTTAACTTTCATAACTTAGTTGTTGTCCTAGCCTGATATCGGACGGTTAACGATTCAGACTTTTCCCGTACGTATTTAGCATGATTTCTAAGCAATATAGTTATAGCCATGAGTTTTAAAATGCAAAAGTCATATAGATTATAGACATGATGATTGTGGTAATGTAAACAAATGCAAGATAAAAACGGTCATGGTCGGAGGAAAAAAAATGTATTTTTGTAAATTCTTTCAAGATCAACACATTATTGAACATTTATTCTGATGTTGATATTTTGATAAATGTAAATGTAATCATGTAAATCATGCAATTTTACTAATTTGGCTATAGATATGCTACTTTATTCCTTCTTGTATAAAACATATCTGCATATTTGTGCCTTGAAAAACTTAACATACATCTATAAAAAATCTGAAAAACTTAATTTCCATAAGCACTTTTTAATATTTACATATGACTTTTTTAAAAAACAATTTATATCTTGTTTAGTTTTCATTTTTTGTAATTGTAAAAACGTGCACGGTCTTTTTATTTCTATTTTGCCATAACTTTTTCAATTCTACTAAACATGCAAAATGAATAGATAAAAATATATATACATAATTACCTAACTAACAGTAACTCCAAAATTTCGAAAAATGGTTTAAGTCACTTTAAAATAATTAGTTGTAAAATCCCTGTTGTTGTATCATGCCTGCACTCTGCCGAGACAATCCACCAAGACTGTTCCACCTGTGACAAAGACCCAATCTATCATCACTCTTGTCAGCTTACAAGATTTATTTGTATGCAAAAATATCAATGTCAACACTTTATCAACATACTGTATAATTATCACAATCGTCTCAGGAATATTTTAGATGGAGCTCATAGTTTTGAACATTTCAAAATAAATTTGGGTAGATTTAATAATAATTGTACAATGAATCTAAAACTTAAAAATTCTTCAAAAATACTCTGATACAAATGTTTTTATAGGTATATACACATATTTCTTTTGTGTTTATATATCATGGCCATTATTTATTACATAGAATAGGTCTTTGTAAACATGACAAGATCATAAGAATGAAAGATGTTACACGAATTCACCACAACTCGTTTGTTTTTGTACTCTGTATTGACCCAGTGTTTCGAAACCACAAAAAAGTGAATGCATTTTTAATCATCATATAGTGCATTGAAAAATGCCCAAATGTATGAGATGCACAAATAGGGATTGTAAAAATGTAAACTTGCTAACGGTATACATTTTCAAATTTTTAAGTCGCAAGAAATTTTTTCTATGATTTAATAAGTCATTCATAAAATTTACAACGATTTATAGAGTACAAGAAGCAGATGTACCAATGGGCATCCGAATGTCAAAAGTCTGAGAGGTTAAAGACAAAACCAGTTAACGCTAACGAGAACCGCTTGAAAATACTGACAACACAAAAACACAAATATAAAAAAACCAACTAAATATCAATAAACAACGCGAACTCGTCGTAACCAGAGGGTACTAAGGTGCTCTGAAGAGAAAGCATTCCCTTCTTACTATAGCACACCCATCGCGCTGTCAATGATCAATTCATTATGTCAAATTCGATAAAGGAAGACAAAACAAAACCCTTTTGATAAACCAACATCTGCAGTCACCTGAGAGATTGAAACCCAGTAATTTGTCCATGAGCCAAAATATTACAAACTGAAAATTATAAATATTACAAATACTTTTGTTTTATTTACACTTATATATCAAAGAATGTTTCAATGCCATGCCCACTGCTGCGTTTTAATTTTAATTGATATTTATAGTGGTTTTTTTCACTGAAAGATTTTATCAATTATGAAAGCATCGTTCAGCAGAAGATTATCTAAACTTCAACCTTGACGTATAGTCATTTTGATCAAATCTTTTTTTTTCATTCAACAAAGCAGCCAAAGGTTTGAAACTAATGCAAATGTAGGTATCCTAGTATCTTTAATGCTTGTGGGCTGTGTAACGTACACTTATTCCATATCTCATTATTTTCTATTTATGGCTAAAACATGCATTAGATGCAAGTTAAAAATGTTTGTCTGGTTCTTTGTATCAATTATGTCTTTTATACGTTTTTTTTAAATATTATTATTATCATCAAATTTTGATTATCACAAGGTTTCATTTTTTTACTAAGATATTTACTAAGGTGTTTGGCAGGGATGTCCTTTTCTAACCTGTGTTTTTAAATATTTTTAAAGGTTGAATCAATCTGTAATTAAATCAGTTTTTTAATCACTTTACATAGATGTACTGCTATGAAAACAGCCACGTTAATGTATTTATATATTTTCTATTTCAAACTAAAACCTTAACAAGCACCAAAATACTTCACTCCTATCTCCCAATGAAGTGGTCATTATTTTATGTTTTAAATGTAACAAAGCTATAAAAGAGCTTTTGACGGTTGTACTGTAAATTATGATGTTAAAAGTGTATGTATAAGGCCTCTGGATAAGTTTTGTCACTCAACACTCTTACAAAGGTGTCAACTATGTCAAAAAGTCAATTGAAGGCGTGTTTAAATTGACACACATTTTGATCGAGGATGAAGACATGTGATTAAACGTGTAACGGTAGACAAAATCCAGACACCTCACTGCAGTATTCATTAAATCAAAACATGTACAAAATAACTATGTCATAATAATTAATAATAATTGTACTATCACTCATAACGAAAAAAGATAAACAATTAGATTCGCACTTAAAGTTATAAAAACATTATGTTTTAATTTAGGTGGCTTTGAAACGGTTCTTCTGTGGTGTTTTTTGCCAAAAAATCACTATTGTGGGTTGTCAAAATTCAAAATGTTTTACTAATAGAAGTTAAATTTCAACGAAAATGTTCACACTATTTTAAATTTTAGACATTTTCTCGTTAATGCCGAGGCAAAACGTGTTCTTTTTTAGAATGGTCCTAGTTTCAACGATTTCTAAAGCACTCAATAGTTTTATATATGTATTTACAAGAATCGCATTCTGAAACTTGGATGGATTTGTCCTTTTTTTAACTGAAAAGGAATTGATGGTGTTAAGACACACCAATAAATCCAAAGAATATTATCAACTACTGAAAAATTCAAGAAATTTGCGAGAAAACGTGTCTTCATGTTTATATTGACTAGATCAGTAAAGAATTCAAAGATTTAAGGTTCATGGTTACACTGAATAAAATGGTTGATATTTGGCTTATTTTTTTCTAGTCTATGTACAGCTTCAACTACACATAGAAATGAATAGGACATATCAGCGTCCAAATATAAAATTCGCAGATTATTTTATGATGCATGTTACAATAATACTTTTGTTGTTTTATTATTCATTTTTCCCCATTCATATTGTTCCAAAATCTCCCTAAATAACTTTCCATATAAACATATGTGAGAAGATTTATATAACAAAAATAATGAAATTGCCTTGATCGTTGGGACCAAATGACAGGGTACTATAGATATTTGGCCTTATTTGGCTTAAATAAAAACGGTAAGAAAATGTCTAGCCAAAACGAAGAGAGTACACATGAAAAATACTAAAGCTTCATGTCAAAATATTTTATCTAGACGTTACTATCCCATATCTATATATTAAGCCGCACATGGACGAAAAATACGCTAAATATCGGTCATTTAATTCGAAGTGTTAAGATGAACCTTTAAGGTGTGAGACAAGGCTGTCCATTGTGATGTGTGATTTATAAAGTCGACAAGAAACAACGATCTTTCAAACTTTGATATTTATTTTATGGTCATTTTAAACATTAAAAGGGATACCTCTAACTTTTCTACTTAAAGGAAGCGCACATAGACGCATTAATAACGGCAAGCCATAATGTCTTATAGAGGTGGTTTTATATCAAAATTTCCTTGTAACATTTCCCTTTATATTCTTCATCATATTTTCCCACATATAAAGATTATTTTAATCGTGATTGAAGATTCCTAGAAAAATTCAACTTGGTAAAAATCATGATAGATCTAAGATTTACCACAGAAGACAGTTTAATGGTTTCTGGAATATATCACTTGGATTCTTTTAATTGACAATGAATAATCACATGATATGGTACATGTAATCTGTCCCTATAATGTTAAAAATGTATAGGTGAGGTGTTTCATCAAACATTTAACTGTAAATAGAATATAAGAAACATAAATACAAAATAGAAAAGTAAGCAAGAAGTTTCAGTGTTGCTTTTGCTAAAACAAATATGAAATACAAATGACAACAAAGTTCCAGACAATAAATTTTGCTACGCCTGACGCGCGTTTCGTCTATTCAAGACTCATCAGAGGCGCTCTACCAAAATATTGAAAATGCCAAACACATGTAAGTAATCAACAAATCGCAGCACATGCCAAATATTTTGCTACGCCTGACGCGGGTTTTGTCTGTCTAAAACTCACCAGGGCCGATCTGTCCAAAGGATTGGAAATACGGCAATTTAATTTATGCAAAATATTATATAAATATGAAGAGCTTAGAACAATACGGTCTAAATATTCCAAACTGGATTAACCCCAAAAATGACTAAGATTAATGTATGCCTTTGGAAGAAAAAAAAGAATTTTGAAAATTTTGAAATTCACACGGACAATTTCATAGCTTTGATGTGTTCTTCAACACAATTTGTTGATGCCGGAGTGGACTAACCATCAGGAATGTAAGAAATCAAAATTACATCAAAATTATGCAGATGCATCATCTATTGGCGCCCTTAAAAGTTAAAGAGTTACCATTTTTATTTGCCATATACCCCATACATCCTTGAAGGTTATCATTTAGTTGGAGTTAGAATCATGAAATAACGTTCATTGGGTTCATTGGGAGCATGCAATTGAGGGTTATTATATAAAAAATTAAGGGTGTCCAACCCGTTTGGCCAAAAAAAAATGAAGTTGCTTTCAGTGCAAAAATATAAATCTTAAAAGTTTTGTTAACAGACAATGGTGAAGGAAAATAAGTAAATAGAAAATAATTAGATGAGGAATAAGTATACGACACAGCACACATAACAAGCGGCAAGTTAGAAAAAAACCACATTGGACAAACCCCAGCAGCCTTCAACGAGGCCAGTAGGCGATACTCGCAGTTCTGCAATTGGCCCATGGTCTAAATACAATGCATTTAATACATGTACAAATCCAGTCCTGAAATAGTCACAGATAGACCCCCTTCTTAAACAAGACTAGTACAAACAAAGGCTTTGTCAAATATTCCTGGCTTAGGACAGGCACATATAAAATGTGGCTGGGTGAAACTACTTTTTTGGGCCCTATTACCCCCTATCAATATTCCTAGACAAAGCACAAAAACTAAACACACAATAAAAATCAAAACGATCAAAGTTCAATTCCACAAGAGAGGACCTTAGACAAAAGTCAACAAGAACAAACGAAAGGACGGTGAAGAAACTCTATATAGAATTCTCGCTGTTACTGACAGGTAGCTTAGAATCATCAATCGACTGATGTAAAAAATCAAAATTATCGATTTTAAATCCGACACAACACTTCAAACAATAATGATTTGGTGGAGTGTTATCACACAAAACCGACATATGCTTGATCGTTATAATGCTTAGAAATGCCAATTAGTAAAAAAGCTTATGGAAGTTTTAAAATAAGTATCAAGTTATCAATATTTCTACCAAAAAAACACCAAATTCAAAGATTTAACCAAAAAATTCAATTCATATCCTTTGCGAAATACATTTTGAAGCCAATTTTTCATTTCCAATGGATTGTTTTTAAACTTGTGAGCTTTTTAAAAAAACATTACCTAAATTCAGGGTGTGATATTTCTTTCACTATCAGGAATCGACGTGTACAATTAGATTTTTCAATAAGAGATCGATAATTGTCAAGAATTTAGAAAAAGATTTTAATGACTTGTGGTATTGATAACCTTTTTTTAATAATTTTTCAGTAATAATACCACTGCAGATCCGAGCATCTCCTTCAGGAAAAGGGAAATTTATGATAGAGAAGGTAAAGTCGTTACGTTTATCTTATACTTTGGTTTGTAATTTTCCATCAATAATACTTTAAAAATCTAAATCCAAAAATGGACATCTATCACCGGTGACGTTAGATTTGTTCAATGTTTTAATTCGGAAGGATATATATCTGTAATAAAATTATAAAATGAAAGATTGTTGAGTGCAAGAATGTCGTCTAAATATCTAAAAGTATTATTAAAAGTTTCGATCATATAAGCTGTTTATCGGGGTCTTTTTGTAATTTAGCCATTAATTGTGATTCCTAACAGTATAAGAAAGGGTCAGCTATAAGTGGCGCACAATAAGTCCCATGATTTGGCGATGAATCTGTTTACCAAAACTTATGTAAATATTATCCAACAAATAATTTAGAGCAGTAATAGTTTCTGAATAAGTCCAGTTTGTGTAGCCCTTTTGAGTCTCATTACTAAAATTTTATTTAAAATCTGAAAAAATATACTTAAAAAAGTTTTAGAAAATAAACTTTTTCCGCCATTTTCCCCCTGCATTTTTCCTTATCTCTTTTAGATGTTTGCTGTGATAAACACAAGACCTCTGTCAGTGAAAAGATTATCCACTTGAATCTTAAATCTGAGCAAATTAATGTACGGCATCAGTGTGAACAACTTTTCATTTTATTTCACGCGGTCTCGCTGTTACGTCTAATCTTGTAGAAGTAGTCCTTACCTTGGTGTCACATGACTTTGTACTACTAAAAGTGAAAGTGAAAATAGAATTTTGACAGCTGTTGATAGATAAGAAAAAGCTATGACAGGTTTTTGTAACCCTGAATTATGACAGAATCAAACATTGAAAGACAGGTTGTATGAAAACTACTGCTGCATTTTACAAAAAAAAAGAAACAATGAAAATGTTGTTGTTGAAATATCTACTTTCGTTTTATCCATGACCATGCTAAACCTTTAAGTCAAATAAACAGTTTTTTTAAAGATACACATTTCAAGGAAAATGTGGTTAACAAAATGTTATTACTAATATAAAGTGAAACAATAACTCTGTATATTCTAACATAAAGGTGACATCAGGTCTATCATATTCAAAATCACTGTTTAATGGCATTCTGATCTTTGTCTATATGCAGACACAAGCATTTTCTCTCTTCGTGAGAATAATGTCTCACTTGTTTCCTGTGTATAATACCCATTTAATAGCAGTAGTGTTTTTGCGCAGCCTCGTGAAAAGTGTAATGGACAACATATTGGTCGTCAAATTGTCTTAATTGTGTTAGCACATTAAAGTCGATATGATCTTCTTTCAACAAAGTATAGTAGGCTTCTGAGCAATATCACACTTGCTCTATATCATATACTTGCAGGTTGTATTTTGATCAAATATTGAAAACAATTAACAAAAACAAGATCAATATTTTCAATAACACTTTCATTCTGTCAAATATTAAAGTTGACCCACTGTGATTCTATCTAAGTCTTTCTTATTTTCTACAGAGAGAAGAAATAGAAGCCTTATCAGCTATTTATGGTGATGACTGGTGTATGACCAGTGACCACGAGTACAATATTCATATCACTTCAGATGATGATAAAAGTCAGGGAGTTAATTTTCAAGTAAGTTCTTCTTCTGACATTGATAAAATATAAAGGCATTAAATAATACAATAGAGTCTTCGAGACCTGCAAGTTTACTTGAAAAGGGGTGAGGGGCTCTTTTAAATCTAATATTTTGAATCTGATTTTTGATGAAAAAATATTTTGACAGCAGAGGTAAAGAATTAAGATATTCTGATGAAGGATTCTTGCTAAATAAAATAATGCTAGTAATGAAAAAGAACATTTTGTTGTGATGCCGTTATTTTTGCATGCTCTTCACAGAAAAAAAATGACCAGAACAAAAGACCACTCCCCTTTAAGTTTAAAGGTTGGTTCCTTACAGGTTATGTGCTATGCTTTTAGATGTAACAATTTATTATGACAATTTCTTTAAATATGGTTGCAGATGAAAGACAAGTATTACATGTATTAAGAATGAGTAAGGAAACGTCAGCATGAAACAAATGCTGTAACTCAATAAAGTCAACAAAAAACATATGCAAATAAAAAGAGTTTTTAAGGAAAATTAGCAAGTTTATCATGTCTTACAAAAATGCTAAAAGTTTTTTTTTATCTTTAATAGAATGTTCTCTCATATGCATGCAATCTAAATGATTTCATAGAAAAAAAGAATACGATTTGTTATTCGAATACATGTACATGAAATATAAACAAACAAACAAACAATTGTATGATATTTCCCAATAATTCTAAGGCTTAGGTTTCACAACTTTTTTTCAGGTACTATTTTCTTCAGACTATCCCTCAGATGGCCCTCCACATTATCAACTCAGGTACTGTTACTCTAAACAATGCCTTGCATCAGGCCTTAATATGTTTGTGAAAAATTACATTTTTAATAATTTGTTAGAATAAGTGTTATTTATTATGAAAACAAGATCTCAAAGTTATTGTTATTCATATTAAAAAAATACACATACAAAATTTACAGCATTTGTTACTAAGTGCAGAAAATCATTAATTGTAAAAATTTCACCTAAATGTATAATTATCTATAATCTTTTTTTCTATTTTTAATAACAATTCTCTTTATTTCAAATTTTACTTTGATTAATGTGGCACCTTTAATATCAGTACTTTTGAAAATATTCTAAGAGCTATCTGCATTACTTTCCTGTAAGAATTATTTCCCTTAATAGTAATTTAACAAATTATGTTTCAGTGCCCCTTGGCTGAAAGGTGAAGCTCGTCATGATATTGAAAATGCTTTAAATGATATATACTTGTAAGTTTGACTTTTAATTTTGATAAAATGACGTATTAAAGTAGACGATAATATTTTAGTCTGTTTTATTTAATATTTTTAATGGAATTTAAGTAAAATATTTTGAAACATTTCTAAATAGTGGGGCTTGTTTAGGGGGGGTACCAATATCCCATATCCCCATAAATTTTTCATCAAATATCCTGTATCCCAAAAAATGTTTTTCCAGTATCCCATATCCCCATAAATTTTTCATCAAATATCCTGTATCCCAAAAAATGTTTTTCCAGTATCCCATATCCCTGTAAATCAAATTGACAAACATATCCCATATCCCAATAAGTTTTGCCCCGTATCCCACTAAGAAAATGTGTGGATATCCCATATCCCAATATACCCTAAACAAGCCTCAATAGTATGATACTATGATGATCTATATTTCATTTTCACATGATTTTATTATTTAAGTGATTTAAGTGGCAGCTGTTAATTCAGTTAAATGATTAAATCCACAAGTGGTATTCTCCCATATAAAAGTCAGAAAAGTAATGATTATTATAATGTATTATTATTTGAAAGGAATTGAAGACTTTAAAATTTTTATGGGAATGAAACTTTAATATTAAATAATCTAAGTTATAAATATATGCCTATTTTGCAGGGAAAATGTAGGTGAGAGTATAGTTTACCTGTGGGTTGAGAAAATCAGAGAATTTTTACAGGAATATGGAAAACATGGTACATAGCTATTCTTAATTTGTTCAATGATAAAAATTGATATAATCCTTTTTTAAACTTAGCATAAAGGTACTTCAAATATCAAAATGTTTATCTGAAGTAATTTTTGGTTTAAATGTGATTTTATTTTATCAAAAGCAAATGCTGCAAATGTAAATTTATATTATATTTGTAATCAACATGTGTCAGGAGAGTTACAGTCAGGTCAAGAAATTGCACTATTGTTTTTGAGCCTACATAAGTCTTACATTACAAATACCAAAACACGGGTATGAACGGTTAATTTGGATATGCTATATATTGATATTTCAAGGAGTAACCTCACATCAGTAGCATTTAAATCAAAACATTGGAAGGTAAATTCCAAAACTCTTGAAAACGAAAAGTACTCAAAACCAAAATGTTCGAACAAGGAAGCCAAATCCAGCACCGAGGATATCGACCATGTGCATTACAAGGAAAGAAACCTGGTGTTTTAAACAATTTTGAATTTAATAAACGGAAATATCAGCGACAAAAATATTAGACATTTTATGGTAAATGGTGTCAGACAAGTCTGACTACTAGGCTTGTGATTACCCTCGGGGACCTCTCGTCCACCAGCAGCGGTTATCGCCCAGTGGTTTCAAAATTACAAATACCAAAACGCGGGTATGAACGGTTAATTTGGATATGCTATATATCGATATTTCAAGGAGTAACCTCTCATCAGTACCATTTAAATCAAAACATTGGAAGGTCAAATTCCAAAACTCTTCATCATTCTTTGAGTATTTTCTTAAATAGATATACTACAGGTTTTGGACATTACCAAACAAAACTGTGTTTAAGACATCAAAGAAATTATAAAAAGAATTTATTAACAAACAAACAAATTCACTTTTTTATCAATCTGATGTTTCTTGTGCAGATACAGAAGAGAACCCAAATGATGATGGAGAATTTTGTTTTGGAGATGAAGATTTGAGATTGGCTCAGTTAGAAATGACAGCTTCTGATATAGTATGTCAACAAGAAGATGATGAAGTGGGTATGTAGCCTTGAAAATCTGGATTTCAGATTCACTTTTTTGTTCATATTGATCCAAAATAAAATTAACAACATTGCAATTGCATGAAAGGATTGTACAGGCCAGGGGGCCAGTGGGTCAATGCTAATAAGCAGCATGCAGGCAGTTCATAGAATAGAGAGACATCTTCAAAAATTTATGAAGATATGAAGCCTTGATAGCTTTAATACATGTGCTTTAATATGTATTAACAAAGAAATTCTATGAAATGCAACTTTCATAAAGAATCATAAAGGAGGGTCTGTTTTCCAATGATATTCAAAAGCAAATGTTAAAATGTAAAACACCAGATTCTAAAATGTAAGCACTTAAGAATATACTTTAACAGTGTTTAAGAGACTGTTAAGATTAAGAATGCCTTGGTGTGTTTTTGTTGTAATTTTGATTGGAGTCGTGATGGTAAGCACTGCTGTGAATTTTTTTTCTTGGGGTTGGCCTGTTCTGTCATCAACACTCTTTTGTTGATCTATACCTCAAAGCTATGAAGTTTTCTGTGGAAATTTCAAATTTTTGAGATGTGTTTTTACACATATACCATTTCTTCGGTTTTACCTCTAACATCTTCGCCTCTGTGAATGACTTTTATGTCTTAGAGGTACATGCAAGAAAATGTGCTATACACAAAATTCACTATAATGTTTAAGAAGATATATAATTTTAATTGTATGGATCAGTTTTTGACCAAGGATCTCAGTTCTGTAAAAAGAATGTCATATCACAATAATCACTAATTACAAAGTTTATTATCTTAACCAAAAGTAAACCAATCAACAAGAAAGGCGAGAAACACTAACCATTAAATTACTGCCCAGTATTACTCACATAGATTGCTTGTAAACTACACGAACATGTTGTCCACAACACCATCATGGATAATCTTGACAGACAAACCATCTTATGTGATAAGCAACATCAAGGAATTGTATAGGATCTAATATTCCTTGGCAACCAGAATTCAGATTAAGACGTTCCTGTGATACCCAGCTCTAAGTAACGATTGACAAGATAGTAAAGAACAGCGATAAGGAAACTCAAACATATATTGCTGGATTTTTCGAAAGCCTTTGGTAAGGTGTCACACTAAAGCTGTCATTATGGTGTCAGAGGTACCACACTATAGTGGATAAAGGACTTCCTGAGCAACAGAACCCAGACAGTCGTACTAGACAGGACGTCATCTAGCCGCTTAGATGTATAATCTACACTACCACAGGGAACTGTCCTTAGTCCCTTCTGTTCTTGGTTTATATAAATCACCTTCCTGTTTGCACAACATCAGATGCAAGACTCTTTGCCGAGGACTTTTTAGTCTACAGAGAGATAAGGTACCAAAATGATGCCTTCAAGCTATAACAAGACCTGATAGCTCTAGATGAGGTACCAATGAGGTATCCGAATGTCAAAAGTCCGAAATGGCAGAGACAAAACCAGTAAGCACCAACAAGAACGGGACAAGCTTAGGAAAAAAGTGGCAGATGAACTTTCACCCAGAGAAGTGCACTGTAATCAGGGTAATCAACAAACACCAGCTAATAGAAACAAAATATATGCTTCATGGACCATGTGGACATCAGCTAGAAGTATAATAAACAGCGGGATATACTTGGGCATTACCATTACCCGAGACCTACAATGGACAAAGCATATCTCCACCACCATCCTGAAGTCACAGAGAACATTTGGCTTATTTTAACTCTTAATATTTGCATGTTTTGTGTTGACTTTGAAGAAATCTTTGCCACTTCACATTATCAGTTAAAGCATCAGCATACTTTTGTACCATCGATCAAGTATGCATCAAAAATATGGAACCCCCACCAATCCACACTTATTAGAGACATTGAGCTCAAAAGTTCAAAGATGGGTGTCCCGCTTTGTCGTCAACCAATACACCAACACTTCTCAAAAATGTAAAACCTCCCTAAATAAAGCTATTTGACCAACTGCTGAGGTGGTAGTTATTACATGACAGACGAGCCCAGCAAACAACAATCATTTGTTACAAGATTAGACTCAATCTGGTGGACATCAACACAGATCTCTATTACACAATTTTTATACTTTTATCCAAACACAGTTTTTACATCATATACCAATAGAATGGATATCCGTCTACACTCTAGTTTAAGATTGACAATATATTTTATGATTTTATGTGCCATATAGTATACAGATCATCATTGAATACCCCAACATCCTTGAACAATGTATATGTATGTATGTCTGTTTATGTCTATGTTATACTGTCACAAACTGTATATATAGTTTATATGTCAATAAAGATTGAATTGAATTGAAATGAACTGCCAAAGTAACTACTTCATGTAAACAAACTGGGACAAGTCAACAACACAAGTCGTTTCTACAATGCACATATTCACCAAACCATAACACAAACCTGGTATTGTTACTTGTATATTAGCAGGAGATATCGAATTCAATCCTGGTCCGAAACATCAATGTGGAGTTATGCAAAACACTTGTTAAAAGATCAGATAAAGCCATTCAGTATGATAATTGCAATCTGTGGGTTCATATTAGATGTGAAAATATAAAAGTCAAAGAATATGATAGATTAATACAGTCAAATGAAACTGAAGATTGGTATTGCACAAACTGTAACACAAATTGTTATCTTTGTAATCAGAAGGTTAAACAATTAGACCCAGCAGTACAATGTGAAAAATGTAACAACTGGAATCACAACAAATGTTATGGTATAGAATCTGAGGAATACCATCATATACAAACAACTACAACTATGTGGATATGCCCAACATGTGAAATGACGAACTTTTCTGACTCAATGCCAATAGTGACAACAAACCAATATGAATAACTGAAATAAAATACAGAACACAACCCCATTGATAAGACTATTAATGAGAAGAATTGCCATACAAAACCAAACCGAATCAATCAAAAACTAAAGTTAAACTGATGTCCATAAATATAAATGGTATAAGAGGGAACAAACTAGAGCTTACATTCTGTCTTGAAATTGAAGATCAAGATATTATAGCTATCCAAGAAACTAAAGTGGACAAGAACATCTTAACATAAGAACTTTTCCCTGACAACCTGAACTATGATGTACAAATGTATATAGAAACGACCCTACATTTCCCTTAATGCTATGCCGATTTACACATTAGAAAATGGTTCAGAGTCTGTTTGGGCAAAGGTTATGTTTAATGGATCACCACACTTCTTTGGTAGCTGGCAGAAAGATCCTAAAAGTCCATCTGAAAACATACAACTATTAAGAGAACAGTTGAATAAGATATGCACGTTATCACCAAGAAACAAACCTTCAAATATCTACCTGATGCGAGATTTCAATTTTCCAAATATTGATTTGAGGAGTGGATGCACTATAGAGGGTAAAAGCTTGAACCAGACGAATGGTCAGTCCTTCATTGAGATCTTAAATGACCACCACATGGACCAAATGATCGACTTCCCGACTAGAAAAGATCAAACCCTGGATTTACTTTTAACCACACTACCTAGCAATATATCTGATATAAATTCACCAGACAAACTAAGTGACCAGAAGTCATAGCCTGTTCATTATGCATATATACAAGACCTGCAAAACTACAAAAAGAAAATTCAACCTATATAGCAAAGAAGACTTCTGTTTCATAAAATGAAAGAGGAAACTAAGACTTTTCAGAGTGACAAATACTTAAAAATGGGATGCATAATTATAGAACAGTCGAAGAAAATTAGAGAATTATAAAAAAAAACTTGATACAAGGAAACGTTGACAAAAACATTCCGTCAAAAATATCAAGATCTAGAAAGAAGCAGAGGTACCAATGGGGTATCCCAATGTCAAAAGTCCAAAAAGGCAGAGACAAAACCAGTAAACACCAACAAGACAAAAACAGACAACATGTAAAACATGGAAACAAAAAATAACTGAATATCAATCAACAACGCGAACTCCAGTCGGAACAAGAGTGAACTCAGGTGCACCGGAAGAGTAAGCAGTTTCTACATGCTATAGCACACCCGTCGCGTTGCCAATAGTCCATTCAGCATGTCAAATCCGGTAAAGGAAGACAAACCAAAACCCTATGACCCTAGAAAACCCTAGAAAACAGCTTTCCTGGATAAACAACAACATCAGAGCGATGATCAGAAAAAGAGCAAAAGAAACAGGAAGCCTAAAGTTGAAGTCGAATTGGCAAAAAATCAGAAGAGAAATAAAGACAAAGATAACAAGAGCCCATAACAATTATGTAGATAACATGATTTGAGATATTAAAGAGAATATCAAACCATTCTGGAAATACATAACAACTCAAAAGAAAGACACACAGAGCATACCACCACTAAAGACTAAAGCAGGTAGCACAGCCGAAAATGATCAAGAAAAGACCAAAGCTCTCAATGAACAATTTAGTAGTGTGTTTACTAGGAAACCAGAAAACGATGCTGTACCTCAAATAAAAAAGGCTACCCTAAAATGAAAGAAATTGTAGTTACTGAGGAAGGAGTAAAGAAACTTCTACTAGAACTTAATACAACTAAAGCATATGGTCCAGATGATATAATTAAGCCCAAAGGTACCAAAAGAATTTGCATACGAACTGGCACCAATAATATCACACTTGTTCCAAAAAACAATAGATCATGGCTCTATCCAAGAGGAATGGACTACAGCCAACAGCTGTCCTTAATACAAGAAATCTGACCGATCTATACCAGCAAATTATCAGCCGGTCTCATTAACCTGTACACTGTGTACATTATGAAAACATATAGTGTGCTCCAACATCATGAATCATTTGGACGAATACAACATCATCACAGGCAGACAGCATGCTTTCGTAAATTCCATAGCTGGCGAAACACAACTCTGCAATGTTACAAATGACTGGGCCAGAAATATAGATGCGGGAAAACAAACTGACATTTTCATCTTAGACTTTGAAAAAGCGTTTGATACCGTGCCACATGAACAACTGAAATCAAAATAAATGGGTATGGTATATCTGGTACAACACTGTCCTGGATTGATACGTTCCTATGTCACTCACCAAAAGCAGTGTGTAGTTGTAAACGGCACAAAGTCAAAGTGACCAGTCTGAAGTGGAATCAGGTGTACCCCAAGGCACTGTCCTTGGTCCGGTTCTATTTAGTCTACACATAAACGACATCATACATGACATTCAATCAGAAGTACGGTTATCGAATAAATAACAACATCAAGGATTGTTTTAAACTCCAAGAAGATATAGACAAGCTCGGAGCATCGGCTAGGAAATGGAGCATGTGATTCCAACCCATAAAATGCAATATGATGAAGTTAACACGCAAAAGAAAACACCACATAGACTTTTAATATAGATTGGAAGGTTCAACATTAAAATTTGTTGACAAAATAAAGTACTTAGGAGTAACTATATCATTAGACTTCAGATGGGATAAAACATCTCACCGAAATAACAAAGAAAGCAAACAGTATTAGGAATCCTTAGAAGGAATCTTTATTTCTGCAACAAAGATGTCAAAGAAATGGCATTTTAAGTTTTGTAAGACCTATACTTGAGTATTCAGGAACAGTTTGGGATCCATAATACCAATACCTTGAAGAAGAACTAGAAAAGGGGAAAAGAAGAGCAGCACGCTGTGTTGTTTTAGATATGAAAATGGATCAATGACAAATATAATGAAAGAGCTAGATTGGAAATCACTGAAAGACCGCAGACGTGAGAATAGAATGATTTTATTCCAAAAAGGCTTGCTTGGACTAGCAGCTCTACCTACTGAAGAGATTAGGCAGAACAACAGATCGTACCGTAACAATTATATATAGACATAGGTTGAATATCTTAGTAATAATTTGGTTCCCCAGTTTGGTATTTTTGGTTATACTGTTCTATGCTCTTCATGTTCATACAGTGTTTTGCATTTTCAATATTTTTGGTAGAGCGCCTCTGATGAGTCTTGAATAGACGAAACGTGCGTCCGGGGTAGCAAAATTTATTGTCTGGAACTTTGTTGTCATTTGTATTTCGAACATACGTGAAGGTTAGCACTGCTGGTGGAGTTTAAATTCCCCGAGGTTAGCCCGCTCCGGCACCAACACTTTTGAGTTGGAGAATACATCAAAGCTTTAAATTATCCGTCTAAATTTCAAAATTGTCTAAACCCTAAGGTTCTTCCTACCCCAGGCATAGGTTGAATATCTTAGTAATAATTTGGTTCCCCAGTTTGGTATTTTTGGTTATACTGTTCTATGCTCTTCATGTTCATACAGTGTTTAGCATTTTCAATATTTTTGGTAGAGCGCCTCTGATGAGTCTTGAATAGACGAAACGCGCGTCAGGCGTAGCAAAATTTGTTGTCTGGAACTTTGTTGTCATTTAATTGTATTTCGAACACACGTGAAGGTTAGCACTTCTGGTGGAGTTTAAATTCCCCGAGGTTAGCCCGCTCCGGCACCAACACTTTTGAGTTGGAGAATACATCAAAGCTTTAAATTATCCGTCTAAATTTCAAAATTGTCTAAATCCTAAGGTTCTTCCTACCCCAGACATAGGTTGAATATCTTAGTAATAATTTGGTTCCCCAGTTTGGTATTTTTGGTTATACTGTTCTATGCTCTTCATGTTCATACAATGTTTGGCATTTTCAATATTTTGGGCAGAGCGCCTCTGATGAGTCTTGAATAGACGAAACGCGCGTCAGGCGTAGCAAAATTTATTGTCTGGAACTTTGTTGTCATTTGTATTTCGAACACACGTGAAGGTTAGCACTGCTGGTGGAGTTTAAATTCCCCAAGGTTAGCCCGCTCCGACACCAACACTTTTGAGTTGGAGAATACATCAAAGCTTTAAATTATCCGTCTAAATTTCAAAATTGTCTAAACCCTAAGGTTCTTCCTACCCCAGACATAGGTTGAATATCTTAGTAATAATTTGGTTCCCCAGTTTGGTATTTTTGGTTATACTGTTCTATGCTCTTCATATTCATACAGTGTTTGGCATTTTCAATATTTTGGGTAGAGCGCCTCTGATGAGTCTTGAATAGACGAAACATGCGTCAGGCGTAGCAAAATTTATTGTCTGGAACTTTGTTGTCATTTGTATTCCATACGCCCGAACTGATGCTTTAAAGTACAGCTTTATACCAAACACAATCCGAGATTGGAACAACCTCAACTTAGCTATTTTAGAAAAATCAGCACAATCAACTGACTCCGCCAGTACCTTTTCTGACGTTATTATATAGAAGTAATCGTTTAGACTAGATTAGAAACTTGACTCATGTGCGGTGCAAAAATGTCCTCGGATGTAGCACCTGAATAAATGAAGATGAAGACACTTCAGGGGACAGCAGAACCAGAGGAGTACACATGTTCAGACATCCAGGGGCTACCAAAGAAGTGTACCACAACTCATTCTTCTCCGGATCAGTTTTAGAGTGGAATTGCCTGTCAGGGTCAATAACTACAGCACCGACATTGGATGAGCTTAGTGCAAGATTATCCAGTGGGCCCAGTTCATGTCAACTACAGCACTGACCCGACCAGCATCGATATCTACCTTTGTGAAGATGTAAATTTGTACAACATTCATTTTTTGGAACTTTTATTGTCAAAAGCCTCCTGTTTTACCGAGTTGAGTTTACAAACTCTCAACGTTGAGTTCAACTGGAAGAAGAAGAAACTAAAGCGTGTCCAAAGAAGCCTGTTTGTTTATTTATCTTTTACCTGGAAACTGCTGTGGTTATGCAGTTCCAACAATTTTCTGATCATAGAATTAAGAAACTTATGCTACCGAACTGGGATGATCAATCTTATATGTCCAAGATGAACAGACAAAATAAGCCAAGGTAACATAAGAAAGTAATTGAAGACTAAACTATGTTCTATGGCACCAAATCTTCTGTTGTAATCTAAGATCCGATGGTAACACAATACACATACAATACGGCGATGGAGACAGCGGTGTAAGTTTAAAAAACAGAAAAGCCCTGGCAAATCGAATAAGTGGTGAAAGATTCCACAATATGCCGGTGATGTATATAGTAATGAATATTTTGAAATCAAATGTTGTCGGTTTTTTTTTTGTACTGACAAAATTGAGATACAAATCCGAAAAAAATAAAGACAGTGAAGCAATAAGGGTCGGTGTTTTTTTTAATTTCTTTAAAACTCTGGAGGATATATTGGCTTAAGTTCATCATCATTATATCAGTATGTGAAAGTAAGATTATAAAGGACCTCATAAGATTATCAAAGCAAGCCGATCCGTTGAAATGTCTTTCTCCTCCAAGTGTGACAAATATGATGTCAATAAGGAAATCGAGCATATTGCAAACTTGGTCAATGTTGTAACAAATGTTGTCATTATATGATATGTTATAATGATATTCATTCGTTACCCTTGCCTTAAACAACAAAGTCCTTAGAATTGAGTGAAGACTTTGAAAAGGTTTTTTTAAGCGACATTTAAATTTGCTAAGTTTCAAGGTGTTGTAAAAAGCTCTAGGAAATAAATTTCAGAAAATAATATGGATTTCAAATTACTTAAAAATCCGCGAAGAAGAAATTGTGTCTCTTTGTGCTTGTTGTGTACTTTGACAACAGAAAAGATAAATGTAATTAAACGGATGGTTATGTTGTTTAAATCGTTTATGATGAAGCTGTAAATTAAAGAACCGGTTCTCTCTTGTTGAATTGAACTTTTGTCGATTGAGTTTTACAGTGTGTTTTATATGTAGCTTTGTGCAACCTTATCAATAGGGGGAAGGTTGGATCCAAAAAACTAGTTTAACCCCGCCACATTTTATATGTGCCTGTCCTAAGCCAGGAAACTTTGCCAAAGCCTTTGTTTGTCCTTGTCATTCTATGTTTACTGTTTTATGTCAAGAATTGAGTCTTTCGTTGATGATTTAGGGATTGGTTTTGATACTTTTGTATTGTATTATAAGTCTTGGGCCAATGCAAGACGGTAAGCAGTGACCTATGGTCATGTTGAAGACTGCTTGCTGTTTTCCGTTGTGATTTTTTGAATTGCTGTTTGTTTATGTTTGTTGTGTCGCGTAAACTTATTCCACATCTCAATATCGTATATTGAGGTATTTGGAATTATGCAGTGCTAGCGGAGGTATTACTGTCGACGCCTAGTACTTTAAACAATTGTATGCCTGATATGATATGCCAGAGCTTGCACACATTTCACAGATTTCTTTTTATCAGACACCGATTTCTTCGTGATCGACTTTTGGAGCAGGGCTATAAGAAAATACGTCTCATACGATCCCTAAAAAATTCTTTCTTCGTTATCAGCCACTAGTAGAATAGTTCAAAATTGAGTTTAAAGATATGGTGATTAATTGTTTTAATTAGTGTTTGACTGGTCTGCTGTACTGAGATTATCACCTCAATATCCCTATTGTGTCACAACTATGCTGTGTTCTATGGTCATTACCGGATCCTAAGATCGCAATGGAAGAAAGAGGTTTGGCGCCATAAAACCTGGTTTAACCCACCATTTCGTTTAAAATGCCTGTACCAAGTCAGGACCATTGCGATCCAACAATTCTCCGGTATGACTGATTCGTTTTTGTCATTTTCTCTGGACAATGAGATTGATCATTCAAGTTCGGTAGTTTTGTTAGTACCTTTATTTACATTAGTGTTGAAAGGAGTGACAACATACTTGTCGTGTATGAAAGAGTCACAAACAATAGCCTTACGATCGTTTAATACGGAATTGGGCCAAGGGAGGGCACCTTTACGTAGTATATCGTTTCGGCTCCGAATTAGAGATCAGTGTGAAATTCGGGTCCTTGATTCACCTCCCTCTTTATACAAACTTGCATACGCCTCCACAGTGTCAATTAAATATAATCATATGTGAGTTATGGTACCAATTCATACGCTTTGGTTGCCTGAATATTGACACCTTTCGTAATAATTAATCATTTTGAATAATCTCTTAGACTAGATCTCACCCATGATAGCATGACAAGATGGGCCAAAGACAAATGGAAAGGTGGATTAATCGCATGTCTTCAATGTTTAGGTCCAGCAATAATCTTTTTGTCTTTTTGTTCGTATCGCTAATAAATGTCTTGGTATAGCGATAGGAAGCAATTTTTGTGGATTGGATCTTACAAAAGGAAGGAAACTGAAATGTAAATTCTTCATAATTCAAAATATGATGATGTTGAATGCGTCTATCCCTTTGTTATTCAATAGAATATGGAACATTTCTGTCTTTCAAGACGGACAGGTTTAGTTCTTACAGCTTGAAACAGACGGAATAAGGACATGTTACAAATGATGTTTGAATGTCTGTAAGAAAGGGAAATATATCTGTTCTAACAAGTTGAACCCAAGGAATCGTTTATTCGAGTTATTAGATTTTTTATTTCCAATCATGTTGTTACCACTTTTTACGGGCGATTTCCCTCGGCTATTTATATTCTTAACTAGTACATATTTACATCACAAAGTACAAAGGTTACAAATAATGAATTATGTCTTATTAATAAATGTGTACAAATCTATTATAATAATTCATTTTGTATGAGGCAATCGGTTAACGTTTTAGCTTTATCATCCTGATGAAATCTGTCATTAATAAAGTGCAAGAATATTATAAGTATAATTTGTGAAGAACTGTGTATGTTGATTAATAATATAACTCAAACTGTTTAAAAGTGAAAAAATTGTATGCACGACCTGTACCGAACATGGTCGATATCCTCTTTGCCGGATTTGGCTTCTCCGTTCGAACGTTTTTGGTATTGAGTACTTTCTGTTTTTTAGGGATGGTACTTTTGGTTTTTGACCTTTCAATATTCTGATTCAATTGATGATGATGAGCGATTACTCCTTGAAATATGCATATACAGCATAACCTGAATGAACTATTTTTACACCAGTTTTGGTATTTGAATTTATTCAATTTGGCTGCGAAATATTGCGTCCGCTCCCTCATAGGGTGTTTACATATCACGATTGATTCGTTAGTTCCGGAGCAGTTGTGGGACTTAATTTATTTGAATGCCATAGAACGTAATGTCACGTCTTACACAAAAATGATCATCCTTTATTGTCTTCACTTAGGAAATTGTGTAGAAGACATCATGTGCTGCAGACAAATATGCAATTTCTATCCCATGTATATACATCCGTGCATTTCTCAGCAAACGAAAGACTTTTGCATTGTCTTCCTTTGCCGATATGATTGCTCGCAGTGCAACGGGTCGTAACAAACTAACTGCTTCCCGGAGCACCTGGGTTCACTCCAATTACGACTTTAATTAGAGTTTTTGATTTCTTTTCACTTGTTTTTGTGTGCTTTTATGCTGTCTGTTCTTTGTGCTGCTCTCATTGATGTTTATTGATTTTGTCTTTGCCCTTTCGGACTTTTTACATCCATACCGATTGGTACCTTTTTGTTTCTATGTATACTTGTAATAAGTAAATATAAATCTAAATGTTATCGTTTTAAAACCATTTTGTTTAGAATGTTTTTGTCAATGATGTAACTTCTACACAAGAGACCTTTGGCCTATTTTCCTTTGATTGTCTTTCTTGGAGATATTAACCTGATTTTAGCCTTTTTCACATAAATGATCGATTGGTATCTTTTTTTTGTCCCGACGGCGTTATTTCAGCCATCATCAGGTATTCATCACATAAAAATGGCCTACATTATTTAAAATGTTCAGTTTTTGTGATAGATATCATATGTTGCACGCTATTTCTTAAATTTTACATAAAAGTAATGACGTTATCGTAATTATAGATTTCTGCTAATAAAATCATTAAAATATTTCTTAGATTATTGTCTCGCCTGCGACGAATGTCGGAAAAGGCGAGACTTAGGTATGGTGATTCCGGCGGCGGCGACGGCGGCGGCGTCCACAATTGGTTAAAGTTTTTGCTTAAGTCTGTTTTGTGTGAACTAGTTATGTTACACCATTGATATTTGGTATGCAGTTGCATCAGCATCAGTACAGATCAGTTTTAAAAGGATTTCACCTGTATGTTCCTGCAGTCACGGTCTACTGACTTTGAAATTTTACACTGATTTTGCTGAGGTTAACCTTTTTTCTTATGTCTGTTTAACATGAAGCAGTTATGGTTCACCATTGATATTGGGTATGCACTTGCATTAGCATTAGTACAGATCAATTTCAAAAGCATTTCATCTGTATGCTCCTGCAGTCACGGTCTACTGACTTTGAAATTTTACACTGATTCGGCCGAGGTTAACCATTTTTCTTGTCTGTTTAACATGGAGCAGTTATGGTTCACCATTGATATTGGGTATGCACTTGCATTAGCATTAGTACATATCGATTTCAAAAGCATGTCATGAGTGTTTTATATAAAGCAGTTATGGTACACCATTTATATTTGGTATGCAGCTGCTAAAGCATCAGTTAAGATCAGTTTAAGGAGGATTTTTACTTCATTTTATACTGTGTCCAGTTGCGACAGGCGAGACATGTCTCTGTGTTAACAGTTTATTTTTACATAAAGGACTTTTTTGCTTAATCTTGATATTAATGATTGAGGATAGTCAAACCTGTTCATAACAAAATCAACATTGCCCACCTTTTCTTCCTTTTACATGACGAATGTCATTCTTTGAAAACTTTAGATTTTTAAACTTTGTGCACCACATTGCCACACGAAAAACTTCCTTGAAAAGGCCTTTTTTTCAAATTCTAGGTCTTTTCTAGTACGTTTCATTTGAAACTTTTGGTGTTTGACCTTCCTATGTTTTGATTCAAATGCTGATGATGAGAGGTTATTCCTTGAAATATCGAGATACAGCATGATAACCAAATTCACCTTTTGATATTTGTATTTTGAAACCACTGGGTCGATAATCGCTGCTAATGGACCAGAGGTCCCCGAGGGTAATCACAAGCCTGGTCGTCAGACTTGTCTGAAACGAACTTACCATAAAATTTCTAATATTTATTTGTTATTGAAATTTCCAATTAAATTCAAAATTGTTTTAATCACCAAGTTTTTTTCCTTGTACTGCACATGGTCGATATTCTCGGTGCTGGATTTGACTTTCCTGTTCGTACCTTTTGGCTTTGGGTACTTTTCATTTGAGACTATTGGTTTTTGACCCTCCTATGTTTTGATTCAAATGCTGCTGATGAGAGGTTACTCCTTGAAATACCGATATACAGCATATAGCTAAATTCACCGTTTTCATACCCGTTTTGGTATTTGTATTTTGTAAAGGCATTATGAAATTGTGGGCTAAAGCAGGTTTTATGGCGCACCAAATCTCCCTCTTCCAAGTGATGATATTTTATATTTTTGCCGAGGGGTCAAAGGTGAAAATCCAAAAAAAATAATTGCGGCGATCTGTTGCGACGCATTGTCTTGAAAAAAAAAGTTTCATAAACTGAAGCCATTCCTATACTGACTACATCAAAGCTATAGATTATTTTTTTTTTATTTCAAAATTGTCTAAACCCTATTTAAGTTCTTTCTACTCCAGACATAGGTTGATCTTAGTCATAATTGGACTTTCATTTGGCATTTTTTATATAAATGTTTTATGCTCTTCATATCATAAAGTAATTGGCATTTTTATACTTATGGCAGAGCGCCTCTGATGAGTCTTGAATAGATGAAAAGCGCGTCAGGCGTAGCAAAATTTATTGTCTTGAACTTTGTGGTAAGTTTTATTTCTCCAATTTCTACAATAAAGTGGGAATGTCTGTAAACATAGAAGCCCACTTACAAAAACTTCTCTCTTATAAATCAAAACCAGAAATCTTTCGTGCATAACTAGGAGTTATGATTAAGGGAATTGGCGGTCGTGTATAACATCTTATGAAGATGATATTTGTACATCATGGGCCAAATTTGCAGTATGCTTGATTTCTTTCTTGACAACATAATTGTCACATTTGAAGGATATTTAGTTTTCAAAAATTTGGCATTAAAATAAATGGGCAAATCTGTGCCCTTTCTTGGCTATCTTTTTATTTACTCTGACAATACATATAATTTCTTCCGGGCTCATAAAAACAAGAAGATTATCGGAGGAAGGTACTTTTATCTCGCTTTCAGATATATTGATGATCACCTCTTTATCAACAACACTGGATTCCTTCAACTAATCGTCCAGAGTTGGAGATTAAAGAAACAACTAAAATCACCTCGCTTCATATCATTCTTTAAATAGCATCTTTAAATTTACTGGGATAATCATCTCAGTTCAAAAATTTAAAGATAAAGATGGCGACTTCAATTTTTCATTTGATTTCAAGAACTTGAAAAGTAACATACCTACCACACCTGTATATAAGGTGTACATTTCCAAATATTGCAATGAATGAGGGAGGTTTAGTGGTATAAAATCGCGTTTTCCTTTATCTTTATTATGCAATTTAAATTTCTGCGATGAGTGTTTGTCTTTCCTTCATGAGCATATTTGATTGATCTTTCCAGTTCGTTACTTTTGATGTAACTTTTATTTTTTGTTTATTTTAGACTGGGAGTGTCCCCCTATAACATCAGGCGAGGCCATTGTAGATAGAAACAGCAGGTTTGTGGGACACATAGCTCCAGTGCTTCATGTAAAACAGGTAAAACATGTTATTAATCACCTGAATATTTAACTTATATCAGAAAATTTCATTGTAGTGTTCACCATCTTGTGTGGTTTTCATTATGCTCTATTTAACTTAGCACGCTGTCTAAGGAACATCGTATATGATGTTGATGAGAGGCTACTCCTTGAAGTATGCACTCCTTATATTGTTTTGTGTATGCTTTTTTTTCTGTTGTGTTTTCTTCATGTTTTATGTTTCCTGATTATGAATTGACTTGGCATTCGAATGCCCCATCAGTACTCTTATGCTTTATAGTATTGTTAGATACAGAATATATTTTGCAGACAAAACTTATGTTGTCAAAGTTAAAGGAAAACAAAAAGATTGCAACAGCCACCCATAATATCTATGCCTATAGGATACTTAAGGAAGAACATGAAGGTCATTCTACCTTTTATCAGTCCTGTGAGGATGATGGTGAAACACATGCTGGAAGTCGTCTGCTTCATCTACTGCAGGTAAGATAGAGAAACACGTGCTGGAAGTCGTCTGCTTCATCTACTGCAGGTAAGATATGGAAGTCGTCTGCTTCATCTACTGCAGACAAGATAGAGAAACACGTGCTGGAAGTCGCCTGCTTCATTTACTGCAGATAAGATAGAGAAACACGTGTTAGAAGTCGTCTGCTTCATCTACTACATGTCAGATAGAGAAACACATGCTGGAAGTCGTCTGCTTCATCTACTGCAGGTAAGATAGAGAAACACGTGTTGGAAGTCGTCTGCTTCATCTACTGCAGACAAGATAGAGAAACACGTGCTGGAGATCGCCTGCTTCATCTACTGCAAATAGTGTTAGAAGTCGTCTGCTTCATCTACTGCAGGTAAGATAGAGAAACATGTGTTGGAAGTCGTCTGCTTCATCTACTGCAGGTAAGATAGAGAAACACGTGCTTGAAGTCGACTGTTTCATCTACTGCAGGTAAGATAGAGAAACACGTGCTTGAAGTCGTCTGCTTCATCTACTGCAGGTAAGATAGAGAAGGCGTCTGCTTTATATACTAGATGTGTGTAAAATGATTGAGAAGCACACATCTACTACTGTACAGGTAAGATGGTGGTAAAATCCATGCTGGAAGTCGTCTGCTACATCGGCTGCAGGTAAGATGATGGAGAAACACCTGCTTCATGTCGTTTGCTTCATCTACTACTGGATATATTGTGGAGAAATACATGCTGGAAGTCGTCTGCTTCATCAACTACACTGAGGTAAGATGATGGAGAAACACCTGCTTTATGTCGTCTGCTTCATCTACTATTTGATAGATGGTGGAGAAACATTTGCTTGGTTTCGTCTGTTTCATCTACTACAGGATAGATGGTGGAGAAACATTTGCTTTGGTGTCGTCTGCATTATCTACTACAGGTAAGATGGACGTCGTTTGCTTCATCTTCCACAGGTAAAATGATGGGGAAATACGTGTTAGAAGACGTCTGCCACATCCACTACAGGTAAGATAGAGAACTTGATGGTAGTTATCTGCTTATTCTACTACCGGTAAGATGATTGGGAAAACGTGCTGGAAGTCATGTGTGTCATCTGCTACAGGTAAAATGATGGGGAAATACGTGTTAGAAGACGTCTGATTCATCTACTACAAGTAAAATGGACGTCGTCTGCTTCATCTGCTACAGGTTATATGATGGGAAAATACGTGCTGGAAGTCGTCTGCTTCATCCACTACAGTTAAGATGGAGAATGTGTTTATTCTACTACCGGTAAGATGATTACGAAAACGTGCTTGAAGTCCTGTGCGTCATCTACAGAAAATATGATGGTGAAAGTTCAAACCCATGCTGGAAGTCGTCTGCTTCATCTACTGTGGGTAAGATTGAGAAATTAACGTTGGAAGTCAGTTGCTTTACCTACTACAGAAAATAGGCTTACGAAACCCGTGCTTGATGTCGTCTGCTTCACCTACTACAGGAAATACGATTCCGAAACATGGCGAAATACGTGCTTGATATCGTCTGCTCCATCTTCTACAGAAAATACGATGGCGAAAACACGTGCTTGATACCGTCTGCTTCATCTTCTACAAGCAAGATGATGGAGAAATACATGCTTGAAGTCGTCTGCTTCATTTATTCAGGAATATGATAGAGAAATACATGCTGGAAGTCGTCTGCTTCATTTACTACATTAAGATAATGGAGAAATACATACGGAAGTCGGCTGCTTCATCTACTACAGGTAAGATGATGGGGAAATACATACTAGAAGTCGTCTGCTTCATCTACTAGATATAAGATAATTAAGAAACAGTGTTTGTTGTCGTCTGCTCTATCATAGGGAAACACACGTTTAAAGTCGTCTGCTTCATCTACTACAGGTAATATAACAAAGAAATTCGTCTGCTTCATCAACTAAATGTAAGATGGTCGCAAAACACATTCTTGAAGTCGTCTGCTCCATTTACTACAGGTAAGATGATGGAAAAACTCGTGCTAGAAGTCGTCTGCTTCATCTAATGCAGGAAAGATGATCGAGAGACACATGCTTTGTGTCGTCTGCTTCATCTTCTACAAATAATTGTACAGATTATATAGGTCTTTTGTTCTATTTCAGACATTAATTCATTATTTCGTTTTGCAAATTTTAATAATTTGGAATTCATTTTGTGTATACATTGTAGATATAAAACTTAGAAAAAAAGGAAGGTATGGCTACATTGTAAGGCTCATTGTTAAATGCAATACAGCTATGGTCACCACTGTGTCTAAATGTTTGTAGTTATTACTTGGTACCGTTGATCTTCTCTCTATGGTATAATTTCTTTTTGCAGATAACAGATGCCCAGAATGTAATGGTTGTTGTTACCAGATGGTATGGTGGTGTACATCTAGGTCCAGACAGATTTAAACACATCAACAATGCTGCCAGGATATTGTTAGATCAACATGGCTTTATCAAATCTAGGGTATATAAATCTGAATGAGTTTTAAAATTGAAATATTTTAATCACTTTTTTTTTATATTTGTGAATTTGTAAATGGTTCATTCTTGACAAAAACAAATTAAGCCTTATATTCAGTTATTAAAATTTGTTCTGTAACAACACATTTTTTTAGTTTTTTCAACTTTAGACAAAAGCACCTCTGGCATGTCTGCAATGTATAAAAAAAAGCAGAAACGACGTACCAAAATGACATTCAAATGTAGGAAGTAAAGAAATGGGGTTTAGGTTGTTTTGTTAAGCACAAGTTTTTTTGTAATTTTATAATTTTGTTCAAACACAGGAACTTTCTGCCCTTTTGTCAATTTTTTAAAAATTTCTAATGAACAATATGAAAAATAAAAAACATTTTTTTTCATATGGAACTGACTCTATCAAAACGTTGATACAGGAAAGCAAGTCCCCATGATTTCAATTCAAGTTTATGATATAAAATTTTGCTATTTTTACAGGATGAAAAGAAAGGTCCAAAAAGCTCAAGTGGAAAGAAAAAGAAAAAATAATAGCATTTATTCATGGATGTAGTCAAAAACTTTTTATTGGCAATGACTATTAAAAGGATGCATATGGTGCTATGTTGCATAGATTTTCATTAAAGGGGACATTTCTTGTAGAAGGAGAAGATTCATTTTTGAACAGAGAATTGTTTTGTGGATATTTGTGGGACCCCAGATATAAAGACTTGTTAATGTTAATTCATTAGCACATAGGCCTTGAAGGATCAATGTCAAACACTTCAAGGCTTACAGCAATAAATATTGGATAGTTTTTCCATCATACTGGCATTGCTAGTTAATTTATGATATAGAATTGAAATGTTGATCAGCAAAATATGGACCTATCAAAAGGAATGTCACAAAACTAGGAAATTCATGATCATGTATTTCCAAATTAGGTCTTAAAGTATCTTTTTAAAATTTTAAAAGGAAAATATGCATGAGATAAGAAATATGAGTTATGAATTGTCATTTTCATTGTTTTGCACTAAAAGCTATTGTAAACATCGTTTGATTTTAAGCTGGTTATATAAGTTTTACATTTTAGATAGATTTTTTATCTATATATGAAATTGATGGATATATTTTAAAATATATTGTTAAGTTTGTATAATTTCTCTTACATCGAAACCATTGGAGCTGAAAGTGGGTCAAGGAAACCATGCTTGTTTTATTGTTTTAACATGTTATTTGTGTGATATATGACACATTTATATATATTCCATATCCATTCTATTTCAACTTCTTGTAATTTTGAACATGAAATTTCGATGGACAGGCTTTTTCTGTATAGCCTTATATGCACAGAAGTTCTTTAGAATTTGCTTTTAATTAAAAACAAATAAAGGTAATAACAAAACTACCGAACTTGAATGATCAATCTCATAGTCCAGAGAAAATGACAAAAACGAATCAGTCATACCGGAGAATTGGTGGATCGCAATGGTCCTGACTTGGTACAGGCATTTCAAACGAAATGGTGGGTTAAACCAGGTTTTATGGCGCCAAACCTCCCTCTTCCATGTAGAGTATGTAAATGTAGGGTTCACTCTGTCAGACTTTATCTCCACAGGATGAAAGAAGCAAGAGGCACCAATGGGGCATTCGAGTGTCAAATGTCCGAAAGGGCAACGACAAAACTGGTAAACACAAACACGAACAAGAACAGCTTGAGGAAACACAAAATATAAAATCAACCGAACAGAAATCAACAACGCCAAATCAAGCCAACTCATTTCGTAACAAGAGTGAACTCATATGCTCCGTAAGAGTAAGCGGTTCCTGTCTGCTATAGCACACTCGTTGCGCTGCTAATTTCCGATTCATTGTGTCAAATCCGTAAAGGAAGACAAAACAAAACTCTACGAAAAACCATCATCTACACTCATCTGAAAGATCTAAATCCCATTTTTGTCTACAAGTGGATGGTGTCTACCGTAAAGTTTATAGAGTGAAGACAGCAACCGAGGAGCAACATAACTCTTTGTAAGCAACTTCTGTGTCAAACGTGACGCTCTGCCAAGGAAATCGATGTAATTCCCGCAAGCTCATGATCAGGAGTAACGAATCAATAAGCTTGGGTGGACGTAATGATACTACACAAGAAGGGAAAGTTGATGATTGGAAAGTTGATGTCTTCACGCTTGTCATTGAGCTATGTTGAAAGTTTTCCTTGAGAGTATATTTCGAGATGTAGATCTAGACATGCAGCAGACTTCCTAGAATCGGTTGTGTCCTTAATCGCAAGTTCCTGGGGATATATGAGATGGAGAAAGTCATTAAATCGAAAATTGTTCAGTGAAATGACATCATCAATATAACGGAACGTGAGGTTAAAAGAGAGAGCTCGTCAATGGTCTTTTTTGTATAGAAGTGATTGTAAGAAGTTTGCTTCATATGAACGAAGAAACAAATTCAGCAAGCAAAGTTGCACAATTATATATATAGTGCCCATTGGGATCCGTATTGTTTAGTGATAATCACGTCCAACATATATGTTGTCAATAAAAGAAAATTGAGCATGTCAATGATTTCTGTAAATTGGTTCTTTTTCTTAGACTCATTGATGACAAAGTAAGTCTTAATATAATCGACTACCAGATATTTGTACTTGTGTTTTCAATTCTTTTTAAAAAAGTTTCGTTTAATCAGCTGTGCCAATCGTGAATCGAGTTGTTCATGCGGAATAGAAGCGTAAAGAGTTGAGAAATCAAAAGTTTTTGCTGCTGCAAGATGAAACTGATTTCCAAATTAACTGTTTTTACAACCGTTTTGGTATTTGTATTCAGAGTTAGGAATCTCCATCAGTTCTTTCTTCTTCAGGCTGCACATTTGATCGACACCATTTCTTAATAACAACAATCGTAAAATTTCTGGAGGCCGGATTTTTTTGCCGCCGGTATTGAAGTCAATAGAACTGAAAGATGTTAAGTGGTACATTTTGATGACCCTGTAATGAAACGCTGTTTGTATGGATGTTTATGTAATTAAGGAATCCGATACAGGGATGGAATCTCATCATTGCCAGCACCAACAGAGAGCCCGAAGGAGGAAATGACAAAGGGGTAGGGGTTCTAAGACCCTATTTTGGCCCCATAATTTCAGCGTATTTTATTTGAATGAACTATGTTTAATTTGCATTCTTAAAATGATGCAAACAAAGTGTTTGGCAATTATGGCATTGTAAGTTGAGAGTTTTTCTCTACACGGGTCTTTTAAATATGACAATTTTATAGAATTTGTCCAAAATGGTGAAAAACGTCACATTTTACATTGATTTTTGTTAAATTTGAATGCCTCCACAGGCCTCCACCAAAATGAAACTTAGCAAAAATATGCAAGATGACACAATATTGCAGTGTGTGAAATATCTTTTTGGTGGAGGCATGCGGAGGTATTTAATTTTTTTGAAAAACTGGTCTTAAATTGGTGAATTTTGGCCGTTTTCAGCTTTTCTTGATTTTCAAAATTATTAATTTCCTTTAGCTGGAAAGTGATATACCTTCCTAACTAGCAACAGTTTTCATTTAATGGGCCATACTCCTATAAGGAGTCATCTGATCTTTTGTTTTTCTTTCCAAAACTACAGCGACAAGAAACATGTGTTTAATATATGTCATTTAAACCACAGATATACCAAGTTCTGACGATGTAAGATCTAGTAATCATTTTGAGAAACAAGGTATCATTGCAATTGTCTGTTGAAACGGCTGATTCGCAAGCTACCTTCCTCCGGTTATAATGTTTGGCACAATGTCTCATTTGGGACGGCAATTCGGGTAAATCTTTAAGGGACCGCGGTTGTATGTAGACATTTATATATCTATAAATATCGAAAACTTCAGCTCCATTTCAAACTTTTGTTTAATTGCAAATATTGTTGTAACACGTCTCCCCTTTCCAGGTCAGTCGTGTATCTACTTCCTGTATTCCAAATGGTTGAGTGTGAGCATCTTTAGCATGACAAACACTAACATTCTCCAAACGAAAAGGAAATTCATACGGTAAATATATCACTTGGTTGATCATCATACCCAAACAGTCTACAGTCTGGTTTCAGGAATTCCTTTATTTCCTGTAATAATTTCCGGTCCAGAGATCGATAATGTTCCACCATATACCCTCGCCGTTCTTGTCTCGGAGACTTTTGTACCAGACGGACGAATGAATTGATATTAGAAAGTGACATGGACGTAAATGATAGCTTTGTGTTGTTGATACGATTCTTCATCCCTCGATATCTCAACACTTTAGAGACCCTCTCGGATACTTCAGCATCAGACAAACATGCGTTGCTTTGTTCTTTATAATGTCTGATGCTTTGAGTAATCTGTGAGAACATATCATGAGTATTCTGTTTAATGTCTATACTGTCCATATTGAGCTCATCTAACACATACCTGGCGTCTGCTTCGAAGGTCTCCATCTTTCCAATGATTTTGAAGTCTATCTCGCACGGTCTACAATGTTTGTATATAGGACTAAAGTGGTCGTCTAGTATAAGAGGTTTATAGTTGTAAGTCTCTACGACGTAATGCACAAACTCTGAAAATGTGACGTCATGTCCGCATCGAAGACTGCGCTCGGACGCCCTCTGTCGATATTGGCTTATGATTCTAGTTCCATAGACTGTCCAGTAATGAGTATTTATGTGTACAAACTTATCAACAAAAGCTGAAAATAAACGTTCGTAGGGATCGCGTACAAACATGACAGAGAATGATTTCCTGCTGTGTTCCTTGACCTCTTCGCCCTTATATTCGTGTGGTAAGGTTGGGATATCCATCTTGTGTATTAGAGAGGAATCGTTCAACCCATCCAGCCGTTTGTTATCTAGACGCAGGAAAACACTCTTCCAGAAGGTACAACCAATTTTCTGGACAAAGCAGAATAAAAAGTCAGTTTTCTTGTTGTAAAGAAGATATTTTTTAGTCGTCTTCAGCTTCGACTTCCTGTAATATGGATGCGACATGCAAGCCTTTTTCAATGTTTCCCGACGTTCATCGTAAATCGTAATTTCTGTTCTTTTATGTTGAATACCTGAAAAAAAAGAGAGAAAATTTTTAGTTAATATATATTCATATTTGGGAAACAAGCTTACACAGGGATATTTTGTTCACGTGAAATTCACGTGAAATCAGGGTTAACGTGAATTTCACGTTAAACGAGCAATTTAACGTGAAATGTAATTTACGTGAATTTCACGTGAAATTCACGTTAATATCATGTGAAACTCACGTTAATTTCACGTTAACTTTTTTACGTGAATTTCACATGAAAATTCTGAAAAATGAGAATTTTTTCAAGAATAATTAAAACCACAAAGATAGTACTGACTGACACAACATCAGACTTTTTCTAATGTTTGGTTAACAACACTGTCTGATCTCAAACTGTTGTAAAAACGACTTTAAAAACAGTTGATTATGTTATGCTGTATATGCATATTTCAGTGAGTAACCGCTCAAAAGCAGCATTTTGATCAGTACATTGGAGGGTCAACAACCTAACAAAAACAATCGAACATGAAAGCCAAATTCAGCAGAGGATATCGATCATGTGCAATATACATGAAAAGAAACTTGGTTTTAAAAAAATTTTGAATTGGAAACAAAAATCGGAAATTTCAATGATAAAAAAAGTTTAAATATATTGGTTAAGTCGTGTCAGACATATCTGACGGCCATGCTTGTAACTACCCTGGGATAAGTAGCGGTTATCGACAAATTATACAAATTCAAAAAACGGACATAAAAACAGTTCATTTGGTAATGCTGTATATGCATATTTCAAGAAGTAACCGCTCATCAGCAGCATTTGAATCAAAACATTGGAAGGTAAAAAAAACAAAACAAATATATTGAATAAAAAGTACTCAAATTCAAAAACAAGCATCGAGGTCATGGACCGTGTTCAGTACAAGGAAAGAACAAAGTTCAAAGGCCCACCGCGACACTGTCCCGTCAGATAATAAAACATCAAACTTTTTAATGAAAATCACAATGGCCCAGACTTGGTAAATACATTTCATACTGATATTTCCAGTCATTAACAATATATTGTTATTACTTCGTAATTAATAAACCTATACTTGCCTGGTGTCTGCGTAGTGCTGTCTTTACCAATACTACTGTTTCTGTTATTTGTTCCTTTCGGTAATGCTAAGAAGTGATGGTACCGATTTATAATGCCTACACGACTCTGGTGTAAAATCAAAAACATCAAAACAATGGAAAGCATGAGAATATAGCCATATTTACATTGCATTATCATTTCCACGTCGTACAAGGAGACATGTTCTGATAAGAGTTGAATAAATAAGCCTTCGTGTAACGGTTGACACCAAGTTATTAAATCTTTGATAATCTTCTATTTAATCATGTCATATTTAATATAAAATGTACTAAAATCACTTGTTAAAAATCGACAGGGAGTTATGATATGACACTTTACAATGATTGGAAACATAAACTGTCTGACAGAATATTTTTGTTAATCATTGTAAACCATTGTCCCTAGTTTTGTACGAAAATTAAAAGATGCATTCTAATCATTGTAAAAAAAAGTAACAACTAAACTACCGAACTTAGGTGACCAATCTCATATATTCAAGAAGCAAAGACAAAACAATACAAAGACATACCAGAGAATTAGAAGATCGCAATGGTCCTGGCTTTGTTTAGGCATTTCAAAGGAAATGGTGGGTTGAACCAGGTTTTATGGCGCCAAACCTCCCCCTTCCATCGTCTAGTAGCACAAATAGCAAAATAGTTGTGAGACTCAATAGAGATAAACATTGTCCTTAGTTTGGACGAAAATTAAACGATGCAAAGTTTTCCACTAATGTTAGTCTGAAAAAACTTTCCCTTCAACACGAAAATGTCGATTGATATAAACAAGATACCAGCATTCTTGAGCAGGTTTAGTCTATATTAAAAACTGATCAGATACTCTGTAAACAAAAGTTTAAAAGGCCAATTTTATATGACTTCATCCGACGCTTGGCCTTTCCCAATTATTACGCCGAGTTTGGTACATAACAAAACTGTTCACAGTACTAGTTAGGGCAATAACAAATTCTTTTTTTGCCAGTTCCATTCGTCTTGCTCAGATAAATATGGATAAATTTTCTTTCAAAAGATCAAAAATGAAAATGTTTGAATGTAATTACATTTTCACTGTTTGTGACTGAATACAGTCATTGACAGTGTTATTGAAAAACAGCGAGCAGCGACCGCTGGTCACAATGAAGGCTGCTGGCTGTTTTCCAAAGTGGATTTTTAAAATTTACGTTTATATTGTAGGTTATGTCGCGTACACTTATTCAACATCTCATGTTCTTCTATTATTCGTACAAAAGTATCACAGCAGAATAAATCTGTGAGCTAATGGTCACTAGTGATACCCCGTTCCCCAAATTATGCCTTGAAAAAAAAAAACAACCAAGTACTCTTCCGGAGCACCTGAGTTTATCCTCGTTACGACTTGAATTCGTGTAATTGATTTCCGTCAGTTAGTTGCTTTTGTATTTTTTTTTTGTTCGTGATGTTCTCGGTCGTGTTAACTGGTTTTTTCGTTGCCCTTTCGGACTTTTGACACTCGAATCTTCCTTGCTTCTTAGTGTTCGATAAACAGGAAGTAGATGATCCGTGAACATAAAATCGATATACATGCAGCATATGGTTGTAGGATGAAGCAATGCACAAAATATCACACCTCTGAGTAATGCGGCTGCTTAGAAAACTGTCACGGAAATTTTGCATGTATGTACACTGTGTGTTAAAACATAAGTATTCGGTACAGGAAGACGATGAGCTAAGGGCATAAAGTCGCTATACACCATATCATATGTTCACATGCGTTTCTGTGTAAGATTTTATTTTTTTCATAATTAATTGTGTGTATATATAAAACAATGACCCTTGCTACTAGTATATTACTATTTCCGCACAGGTATGGGTTTGAGATTCTATTTTGTATTTATTGTGTGTATAATAATACATCCATTCTTGCCTAGTGGAGTGAGGGTCAGAATTTGTTTTATATATACACATAATTAATAGAATGAAAAATATACTGCTAGAACCAAACGCCTGCGTATGAAGCATTATACTAAATATCAGGTATCAACATCATGTAAATACCGAGAAAACAGCGACGAAAATGTCGCATGTGTGTACACTGGGTAAAACATATGCTCTATGTCAGATGACATGGTGACAGACGCAAAATTCCTAATTAAATTCATGGTTATTTATATATATATTTATATCTTATTATATAAGATCAGATTCTTAGCTATGAAACTTGTTCAAAGAAATTGATTTTCCACAAAAGTTAGCTTACAAAGAAGTTAAGAGCCTGAAAAAGACCGAAGTTTACAAATTCACCTGAAAATGGGGTCAAGGTCCCATGTCATGGTAACAGTTGCATAGACAATTACATGGACTGTCTGCATATTAAGTATCAGTTGGTTAGCTATTATACTTTTCAAGAAATTTATTTTCCACAAAAGTATTACAAAGAAGTTTTTGGCCTGAAAATAAAAAAAATTAAGTTTACAGAGTCACTGAAGCGTGAAAATGGGGTCACGGTCACAAGGCATGGTGACAGTTGCGTAGACCATAACCTGAACTGTCTGTATACCAAATATTAGATATATAGCTATTATATTTTTCAAGAAATTCATTTTCCGCAAAAGTCTTTCAAATAAGTTTTCGGCTGAAAAAATACACAAGTTCACAGTCACTGGAGCGTGAAAATGGGGGTCTGGGTCACATGGCATGGTGACAGTTGCATAGTCAATTACCTGAACTGTCTGCATATAACATATCAGTTGCCTAGCAATTTATAAGACCACAGGAAAAGGGGAGAGGTGGGTAGGGCCGGAAAATTTAGCCTATGTGGTGCACTACTTAGCTCTAAAAGCCCCAATAAACCTTTTTATCAAAAGAAAATAGGGAGTTACTGGGCAAACTAAGTTTCCATATTTTGATGGTAAAACTTGAGGATTCTGAACATCTGACAGAAATCTCAAAAATTGACCAGGGGTCATCCTTAAAGAAGACTGATTTCAGCCAGGGGTGTAACTGGGCATAAATGATAGACACTGGCATACATGTAGTAAATGTGATCTTCACCTTATGACTCTTAATCAAAACATCTTTCCTTGATATGTACAGTTTAATGAATTTTTTTATATCCAAGGGTTCAAATGTTTTGTGTACTTTTTGTGTCTCTAAAAGTCACATAAATACAACTCATAAGTGGAAAGTCCTTGTGATACTTTCCTGTCTTAAATTTGTAACTAAACTTAGTTAGACTGGAACCAAAGGACAACCTATAATAATCCTCTATGTCCTTCTATCATTTAAAGTTGATTTAAAGAGTGCATAATTCTTGTCCATTCCCAAAGCAACACCAAATCTGACATTTTGCTTAGCACTTTATGAATATAAATTGTTTCAATGGTCTTATTGTAATATAAAACATGTTAAACCTCTTCCGCTGTAAAAAGTTACAGTCACCATGCAAACTGCTACTTGACCTAGTATTTTCATTTTTGTGAGAACATGCTTTAAATACACTAAAACAAAGTAAAAGTTTTATTTGATAAAAATGTAGGTTAACAAAGAACATGGTGTGATATAAAATTGCTGAAAGTAAAAGGCACAACAATAATAATAATAATAAAAAAAAGTATTAACATGATTAAAGTCCATATAGTTCATATGCAATCAAGTTTTTACCCATTGATTAGATCACACAGTTCTTTTAAAAAAGTTCTAAATTGTGTTTTTTTTTCATTCTTTATATATTAAGTCATCCACATTTACAGAACAAATGATGTTATAATTTTATTTACTTGGATACTTTTACTGACAGTGCCAAATATGTTATAGAAGGCCGTTAGTCTTCTGTTGTTTATTATCATTAGACACATAATATATTAAAGTTTAAATTGATCATTTCTAACTTTTCACGTGTTAGCGAATACTTCTGTTACATGTAAGTGAAAGCAATGGTGTACATATGGTTTTTAGCTATTAACAAGATATATTGATGACAAATAATTTATACAAATATCAATTATTATCAAATATGTAAAAGCAGATCATTGATTAACCAATCACCAACACAATGTATAAAAATCATAAGATATATGTTACAATATACATTCATGTTAAAGGACCTTTATTGCCTAACCTTTTTATCAGTTATTTTTACCCATATCTAGACTATTGACTAGCTTTGTTCTTGAGAACATTCATATATAATTCAATTATATAGATATACCAATGAATATGGTGTTTAAGGATTGAATATTTATAACCAAAGTCAAATAACTTATAAAATTTGTAAATACCCAGGTATATACAAGGGTCATATTTATACGTCTAAGACATGGAATAAATAGCAAAATAATGTCATTTGAGACGTGTCTAAACCAACAATTTTCCGTAAGTTTAGACGAAGTGAAAATATGTTATTCTAGACGTGTTTCAACTGACATGATAACGTTGTTTCAAACAGTATTAAGCAAGCTCCGAATTTTGACGGTCATAGTTGAACGTCTAAGACATCAGGCTAAGACAGAAAAATAATGTCATTTGAGACGTGTCTAAACCAACAATTTTCCGTAAGGTTAGACGAAGTGAAAATATGTTATTCCAGACGTGTTTTAACTGACATGATAACGTTATTTCAAACAGTATTAAGCAAGCTCCGAATTTTGACGGTCATATTCGAACGTCTAAGACACCGAGCTAAGACAGCAAAATAATGTCATTTGAGACGTGTCTAAACCAACAATTTTCCGTAAGGTTAGACGAAGTGAAAATATGCGATTCCAGGCGTGTTTCAATTGACATGATAACGTTGTTTCAAACAGTATTAAGCAAGCTCCGAATTTTGACGGTCATAGTTGAACGTCTAAGACATCAGGCTAAGACAGAAAAATAATGTCATTTGAGACATTCCACTTAAAGGAAAAGGGACGTGTCCGGCGGATTTGTAAACAAGTGACGCTATAGATGGCGTTGATAACAAGGAATTTTTTGTTGGAGTAGCCACAGGACCGCTGGTGAGTCTTTTATGCGGCTTTTTGACTGTTCTTAAATATATTTCGCTTCTTTATTTAATAAGAAATTAGATTGAAATTGAAAGTACTATTCAATAATAATAACAAATTATACATTTACTACACAATCGAAATCAACCCGCGTCTTTTATTAATTATTATCTATTGAACACGTTAACGTGTTAATTTGGTACTCTATGCCCCGATGTATAGATAAACGGGAATGGTAAAGCACCACATTTTATCAATTAATTCGCTCCATGTCGTTTTGATGATGTCATTGATAACGGGTTTGTAGGTACCCTGTTGGATATAATTGATGCTATTATTTTGTTGTGTAATCAATGATGGGAATCAAAATTATCTCGCAGCTCACAGCATGAGTAATCAAAATACATGTTTATTTATCGACAAATCCAAAAAGATCAAGCTGGGAAGGGGTGGGGTCGCGGATCATTTTGAAATGGTCATAGGACGGATACGGACGTTATTTTGCAAGGTGATTAAGGTCAGTGACTTTTTTTTTTATTATATTCGTTTAATTACGTGTATGTTCTTCGCATCATTGTAGATACCCCATGTTTACTAGTAAAGTTGTTGGTCGTCTAACTAAAATAATCTAGCTTCTTTGGAGCTGACATGTTCCGCAATTACGCCGGCCGTATCGCCAATAATTTTAGTTGTTTTTGGTACTCGTTCTGCTAATATTTTAGAGAAAAATCGTTAAAAAAATATGCATAAATATATTTTTGGCTTTATAATTAATTTTAAAATATGCTCATAAAAGAAACAGACTGAGTTCAACATGTACAAATCTGCAGCACTCAAATCTGGCATTTAATGATATTTAAAAAATTCCGTCTTTGACTTTGAAATATACTTAGTAACCGACTATTTCATGTCATTTCAAACACGTTTATCAGAACAAATCTGGTCATTTCAAATATGTTTGATTAATACATACATGTATCTTGTCATTTAAGCATTTATCGGAAAATGTTACGTCTTAGACGTGTATTAACCGACAATTTCACGTCATTTCAAACACTTCTAACATTGTTAAAAGTATAAATTGGAAAATGTAACGATTTTTTATGTCATTTCAAACACGTTAGACTTAGTACAAATCTGTTCATTTAAAAAAAAATGGAAATTTGGCATCATAAATGTGTGATAACCAAAAATTTCATGTCATTTAAAACGCGTTTGATCAGTATAGACCCTGTCATTTAAGTATACTGGAAACTTTAACGTGTGTAATTACAGCCCATTTCATGTTATTTCAAACACGTTTGATCAGCGCAAATACGACCTTAAGAATAATGGCAAAATTGGCGTCTTAGACTATTTCAAGTCAGATCATTCAAATTCGGCCATTTAAGTATATTCAAAAAGTTGGCGTCTTCAGCGTGTAATAACCGACAATTTCATGTTATTTCAAACACGTTTGATCTGTGCACCTTAAAAATAATGGAAAAATGGGCGTCTTAGACGTGTAATAACCGACTATTACAAGTCATTTCAAACACGTTTGATCATTACAAATTCGACCATTTAAGTGTATTGGAAAAATCGGCGTCTTAGGCGTGTAATAACCGACAATTTCCTGTTATTTCCAACACGTTTGATCAGTACCCTGAAATTCGGCCATTTAAGTATATTGGAAAAGTTGGCGTCTTAAACATGTTAAACGTGTTATTACCGACAATTTCATGTTATTTCAAACACGTTTGATCAGTGCATATCCGACCTCAAGAATAATGGAACAAATTGGTGTCTTAGACGTGTAATAAGCGACTATTTCATGTCATTTCAAACACGTTTGATCATTACAAATTCGACCATTAAAGTATATTGAAAAAGGCGGCGTCTTAAACGTGTTATAACCAACAATTTCATGTTATTTTAAACACGTTTGATCAGTGCATATCCGAATAATGGAACAAATTGGTGTCTTAGACGTGTAATAAGCGACTATTTCATGTCATTTCAAACACGTTTGATCATTACAAATTCGACCATTTAAGTATATTGAAAAAGGCGGCGTCTTAAACGTGTTATAACCGACAATTTCATGTTATTTTAAACACGTTTGATCAGTGCAATTGTGGCCATTTAAGTATATTGGAAAAAATGGCGTCTTAAACGTGTAATAACCGACAATTGCATGTTATTTCCAACACGTTTGATCAGTACAAATTCGGCCATCTATAAGTATATTGAAAAAGTTGGCGTCTTAAACGTGTTGTAACCGACAGTTTCATGTTATTTTAAACACGTTTGATCAGTGCAAATGTGGCCATTTAAGTATATTGGAAAAATTGGCGTCTTAAACGTGTAATAACTGACAATTTCATGTTATTTCCAACACGTTTGATCAGGGCAAATCTGGCCATTTTAGTATATTTGAAGAAAATTTGACGTCTTAGACGTGTAGTAACCAATTATTTCATGTCATTTCAAACACGTTTAAAATGTGCAAATCTTGTCATTTTTTGCATAATGGCTAATTTGACAAGATTGATACATTTTAGACACGTCTGAAATGACATGAAATAGTCAGTTATTACACGTCTAAGACGCAACGAAATGACTTCAAACCATAGCTCAAATACCAAATAACCAAATTATATCTATCCTTATGATTCCATAAATTATTTCTTATCTTTTCTATATAGATTTATATGTTTGAACATTATTTTCCCTGATAATATTACCTGAATACTTGACTTTGTCAATACTCCTCTAGACCGTAGCTCCTCAAAAATTTATCATGAACCTTAAAAATTAGCCAAAATGAGATTAAATTAAATGTAATTTAAAAATGTACATCATATTATCAAATAATGAATAAAGAAATAAAGAGGATAGAAATATCAATTACATTATTTTTAAAAGATACCAGAGTTACAACTGCACTCCATGTTGTTTTTAATACATATGTTAGATAAATGTTTGTTCCTTCATTTTGTATTACTAGTATTCTTTATTATCAGTAATAAGCAGCTTTTCCCTTTGATCTCATCTTCCTGATATTGTATCGTGTACAGTCCCTGATACAAGAATATATCAGGTGGGAGCACTTGATAATTGTGACGTCATGTGATGAAATGTTACGTTATTTGTGACGTCATATGACATAATTGTACTGAAAACTTGTTAAATGTGTGTATTTTTTAATTACCGATAAAAAAATAAACTTTCCTTTTTGATACTATATACATCTAGTGTCATATCAGACTTGTCCTACCGGATAATCACCTAGATATAGACAGTATCAAATAGGAAAGTACATAATAGTCTATATATAATTTCATTGAATCTAATTTTTTTTAGTAGTACCTGTATCTACCAGCTACTCAAGTGTTTTCAACTTCACAAATAAATTCAGTTCTTGTAATCTTTCATGGCCTGTATATTTGGACACAACAACAAGAAGGCATAATAACTAATCATTAAACATATTGCTTATATAATGTGTACAACATACTATACATGTACTTATTTATTTACATTTTGATTTAGGGATAACACTTAAAGTACATTATCAATATCACAGTAACAACATACAATCTAATTAAAAATGTAATCCAAAAGGATAAAATGTAAGAAATGTCAATCTTTTAGAGAGAAAAAACTCAGTATAACTTATAAAAAACTTATCCATATGCCTACATGTATAAATAAACTTAAAAATAACATGATATTAAACTTTTAAAGATACTAAAAATAACTGCATGAACTGTTTTGCAGCATATAATTATTTTGATTTGAAGGTTATAACTGTAGTTTTAAACTTATAAGTGTTGAGTCTGTTTACCAGCAATGTTATTAAAAAGAAGGGATTTATTATTAAAGGAAGTATTTTGAAGGTTTTCATTGAAAGGTTAGAACAAAGGACAATTTAATCAAATAGAGTAGAGTATCAATGATGAGATTTATTAATGATAGAAAATCAAAACTAAAGGCATCAAAGTTTACCATTCATCTCATTCCATAAGCATCATAACAATATACCAGTACTGGTCTAATAAATAAATTACAAAAATCATAATGTATACATATCAATAGGAATGGTTTTACAAAATGGAGCAAATATTTCTTATGGTGGTTCAGAGGTATCTGCAGAGAAACCGATCAATTTTGTTTCTCAACTTTCACACAAAAATAACCCAAATAATTACTATGTTATGTCAGCGGTAATTTAAAATTGATAAAAGGTTATGGAAAAGTCTGAGGCCTTTTGTATAAAAAAGTTCTGTACCACATAAATACCATACAGGTATATGTTACAGGTATTTTCTTAATTTAGGCATTTTGTTTAAGGTAGATAGGGTGTCTTTCTCTGAGCATATTTTTTGCACATCTATTATAACTTTAAAATTTATAATGCTTATCATTCTAATTGATTTCTATTGGGCTAGGTAAACATAGAAATTGATAATTACAACATGAAATTGGATAAAAAACACCTTCTTTTCGTATTTTGATATTTTCCCGTATTTTTTTAGGGGATATAAATAGGGAAAATACACATTTTTAACTTTTTTTCAAAAATTTGATGGTAAACTTTATTTTTTCTTTTGTATATTTCAAAATCCATACAAAACAAAGATTTTCACTGATTTTAAAAAAATCTATGGAGTAGATTTTTTTAGATAAAGGAAATTTGAATTTTCCCTATTGTTCCTATATAAAAATTACTAAAATCATGCATTTTTCAAAGTCGTTTTTACAAAAATTCTTATGGTGAACTTTTAATTTTATTATCCAGATTTATAGTACCAGTCTAGGGCTATTGGTGACCAAAATTAAAGAAAATTCTATGGATAAAAATTTTTAGACACCCCATCCACCTTAAATGCCTTAATTTTTAGGCATTCTTTATAAAATTCTTTATAAAATTGATAAGGCCTTTGTACATTGCCTGAAATTTTTAACAAAAAATTAAGAAATTGCCTGAATTGCATTGGTAAAAGACAGTCTAACCATTGAACTAATTTAAGACATATGTTTTAACAAAGGATAAGTTTGCTATGATTGACTATGTGATACACTAACTGACAAGTTTAGTAAGCTACATGGGCCTACTGGCCTCATTGAAGGCTGCTTGCTGTTGTCCATTGTGGTTTTTCTAAATTGTCACTTGATATGTGGGCTGTGTCCTGTACACTTATTCCACATCTCATTATTTTCTTGCTTGAAATGTCATAGAAAACTCAAATATCATGTTATGCCTAAAATTATATGTTATTAAACTAAATTGATAAAACATGTATTTTTATTTATATTTTGTATAAAAATTGAGACTTTACATATTGATCTGTAGATTTGTAGCTCTATATGGTACTTCAACAGAATTTTCTGACTTGGTGGACAAAGGGCTCAAAGGTTTGCCAATAAATGATAATAAGAGCTACTGATTCACAGCTGGGATAATGCTACAATGGTATTCATTTAACTACTAGAATAAGAAATAGAATACTGACATAGTAAAGAAGGGCCCAGCTTCCAATAAAATTCCATGGATTTTTGTGAAATTTTAATATGTACTTAAAAAATCATTGTATAAAATAAATGTGTAAAATTTCAGATCTGTTCACCATATTGTTTGAAGAGTTAATTTTAGCATTTCAAAGAAATTGTGGACAAATGGACAGACAAACTGACAGACAGACAGACAGACAGATTGAAGACTACATCATAATATCTCTATATCAATGATTATAAAGCTTTAGATCTGGTATCACTTCTTCTGCTGTAACCATCTACTGTTGTTGTGGAGCTCCATATGGGTAGGGGTTGTCACTGTAGGGGGGAGGGGCAGCAGCAGGGTATCCTGGTTGTGGTGGGTATCCTGGTTGTTGAGGTGGGTACCCTGGTTGTTGAGGGGGGTACCCTCCTGCTGGGGGATATCCTCCCTGGGGATAGCCTGGTTGTGATGCTGGATATTGTTGTGGGGTAGGTGTTGTCATGGGAACAGATTGTGCTCCATCTTGCTGCAATAAAAGAAATTTAAAAAAAGGTCTAAATATAATACTTGTTATTCAACCTGCAGTTTCACATTGTTTATTTATACTGGATTAGAAACAATCTATATGTATTTATAAGCTTCATCAAGCCCCTCTCTAGTTTACAGTTTGCACGTATGGTCTTATGTATCTGCCCCATTGAGCTTACTCTCATTGAACTCTACAAAGGTGTTTTACATGCACAAGGTGTTGCTCTCCCAAATGCACAGAACAGCCATTTCTGTCTCCTTGATTGACTTGCATCATTTTTCACCAAACTTGTTGGAAACTGTTTTCAATCTTGCTTAAAAATAGTTTGCTCTGTTATCACCATTAAATATCAAAAACTTCTTTCTTTCTTTCTTTTCAACCTGATCGTGCTACTGTATTTTTATTACCAACATTTTTACCAAGGTTTACCGTTATTTATTTTTTTGTTGAAAATGTCTGTAACAAGTCTGTGTTATTGAGATTACTAATAATTCAAATTGTATTCACATTTTGTCATAGGATTTCTTTAGCTCATAGCATAAAAAGTCAATAAAAGTTACTACTTCAAAATGATCAATTGACATTGCTTAATGAATGATAGCATTTATACAAACCTTGATAACTGTACCTCTGGACCTTCCCTGACGTCTCTTGAAGAACATGAAAGCTACTCCTATAATGACACAGATCACGATGACAGCAATGACAGCACCCACAATCTTACCGACGGTGGAGACCTCTACGTCAGTGAACTCATCACTATTGTCACCACATTGGTTATATCCATCTTTGTACAATCGTCGGGAAATACATTGTCCCAGCTTACATTTGAACTCATCAGTGCCGTTACATGCTCCTACAATAGAAACATACATTGACAAAACAACAGCTACATTCATTTATACAGTTATTAACAGCTTACTTATCTGGGGCCCTTAGTTAACTATTGTTCTGATTCAAGATTGCATTCTGATTGCGGTTTTGTTATTTTATGTGTATGCCCTGTATTATTGTGCATTTATATATGGTGTTGTTTTCTTTTGTGTAAATAAAGGTAACAACAAATCTACCAAACTTGAGGGGACAACAACCACCCAAACACTAATCATAACTATAGGGACAACAACCACCCAAACACTAATCATAACTATAGGGACAACAACCATCCAAACACTAATCATAACTATAGGGACAACAACCACCTAAACACTAATCATAACTATAGGGACAACAACCACCCAAACACTAATCATAACTATAATGAATCATAACTATAGGGACAACAACCATCCAAACACTAATCATAACTATAGGGACAACAACCACCCAAACACTAATCATAACTATAGGGACAACAACCATCCAAACACTAATCATAACTATAGGGACAACAACCACCTAAACACTTATCATAACTATAGGGACAACAACCACCCAAACACTAATCATAACTATAGGGACAACAACCACCCAAACACTAATCATAACTATAGGGACAACAACCATCCAAACACTCATCATAACTATAGGGACAACAACCACCCAAACACTAATCATAACTATAGGGACAACAACCACCCAAACACTAATCATAACTATAGGGACAACAACCATCCAAACACTAATCATAACTATAGGGACAACAACCATCCAAACACTAATCATAACTATAGGGACAACAACCATCCAAACACTAATCATAACTATAGGGACAACAACCATCCAAACACTAATCATAACTATAGGGACAACAACCATCCAAACACTAATCATAACTATAGGGACAACAACCATCCAAACACTAATCATAACTATAGGGACAACAACCATCCAAACACTAATCATAACTATAGGGACAACAACCACCTAAACACTAATCATAACTATAGGGACAACAACCACCCAAACACTAATCATAACTATAGGGACAACAACCACCTAAACACTAATCATAACTATAGGGACAACAACCACCCAAACACTAATCATAACTATAGGGACAACAACCAACCAAACACTAATCATAACTATAGGGACAACAACCACCCAAACACTAATCATAACTATAGGGACAACAACCATCCAAACACTAATCATAACTATAGGGACAACAACCACCCAAACACTAATCATAACTATAGGGACAACAACCACCCAAACACTAATCATAACTATAATGAATCATAACTATAGGGACAACAACCATCCAAACACTAATCATAACTATAGGGACAACAACCACCCAAACACTAATCATAACTATAGGGACAACAACCACCCAAACACTAATCATAACTATAGGGACAACAACCACCCAAACACTAATCATAACTATAGGGACAACAACCACCCAAACACTAATCATAACTATAGGGACAACAACCACCCAAACACTAATCATAACTATAGGGACAACAACCACCCAAACACTAATCATAACTATAGGGACAACAACCATCCAAACACTAATCATAACTATAGGGACAACAACCATCCAAACACTAATCATAACTATAGGGACAACAACCATCCAAACACTAATCATAACTATAGGGACAACAACCATCCAAACACTAATCATAACTATAGGGACAACAACCATCCAAACACTAATCATAACTATAGGGACAACAACCACCTAAACACTAATCATAACTATAGGGACAACAACCACCTAAACACTAATCATAACTATAGGGACAACAACCATCCAAACACTAATCATAACTATAGGGACAACAACCATCCAAACACTAATCATAACTATAGGGACAACAACCACCCAAACACTAATCATAACTATAGGGACAACAACCACCCAAACACTAATCATAACTATAGGGACAACAACCACCCAAACACTAATCATAACTATAGGGACAACAACCACCCAAACACTAATCATAACTATAGGGACAACAACCATCCAAACACTCATCATAACTATAGGGACAACAACCACCCAAACACTAATCATAACTATAGGGACAACAACCACCCAAACACTAATCATAACTATAGGGACAACAACCATCCAAACACTAATCATAACTATAGGGACAACAACCATCCAAACACTAATCATAACTATAGGGACAACAACCACCTAAACACTAATCATAACTATAGGGACAACAACCACCCAAACACTAATCATAACTATAGGGACAACAACCACCCAAACACTAATCATAACTATAGGGACAACAACCATCCAAACACTAATCATAACTATAGGGACAACAACCACCCAAACACTAATCATAACTATAGGGACAACAACCACCCAAACACTAATCATAACTATAGGGACAACAACCATCCAAACACTAATCATAACTATAGGGACAACAACCACCCAAACACTAATCATAACTATAGGGACAACAACCACCCAAACACTAATCATAACTATAGGGACAACAACCACCCAAACACTAATCATAACTATAGGGACAACAACCACCCAAACACTAATCATAACTATAGGGACAACAACCACCCAAACACTAATCATAACTATAGGGACAACAACCACCCAAACACTAATCATAACTATAGGGACAACAACCACCCAAACACTAATCATAACTATAGGGACAACAACCACCCAAACACTAATCATAACTATAGGGACAACAACCATCCAAACACTAATCATAACTATAGGGACAACAACCATCCAAACACTAATCATAACTATAGGGACAACAACCACCCAAACACTAATCATAACTATAGGGACAACAACCATCCAAACACTAATCATAACTATAGGGACAACAACCATCCAAATACTAATCATAACTATAGGGACAACAACCACCCAAACACTAATCATAACTACAGTAGAGTTCGTTTATAACGAATCCCAGGGGACTATGTTGCGAATTTCGTTATAAACATCGTTCGTTACATCAGAAATCAGAATTTCACTCAGATTATCTCCCTTTGTTTTTCAGGTTTTTACTTGTGCATCCGTGAGAGCAATACATCTTGTTGATTTCTTTGTTTGTTGTACTTTCTATGTATATTGTAATGTTACTATATGGCTATTATGAAAAATAAATATTTTAAAACTTTTGTTTGTTGATTTTTTAACTATTGCACACAACATTGTTTTGTTTACTTTGCTGTAATAATACATTTACGCATCTCATAGTATGTGAGCTATCGTAATGATTAAAAACAAACAAGTCTTGACAATGATTTATTCATATGATAAAGATCACAAGACATAATAAACAAACAATAATAAACACAAGCACTATTAAGATTGGAAGCACTACAGAAAGTTAATTTAAATTTTACACTTTAAAAAAGTCAGTAACTGTCTTCTGGACTAAGGAAGTGGCGACTTTAAATTAATATTTTTGATCATTTTTACCGACAATCGTAATTTGCAAAAATAAAGTGACTAGAATTCACAAGATCGCTTGCTTATTATCCTTTAATAGTTTTTTAATCTTTAATTGGGCTTGGTATACATAATCGATAAAGAGATTAACGGCTGTTAAATGAGCTTTAAAGATCAATGACCACACAGGTGATAATTGGCCATTTAAATGTTCACCAAGCGTGAAATGTATGACCGGTAGTAGTAGTCGCCGATCAATATCCAATGTTTACACAACAATTTAATTGACGCTTCGCTTTATCCAGGTAAATTAGGGTAATAAATCTGTCACTTGGACAAAGAAAAGACTTCGTTATATCCCTGATTTCGCTATAGCGAATTCGTTACAACACTGCTTTTTAGTGTTAATTAAATGATAATGGGACTGGGGAATGAAGTTCAATTCGTTATAGGCATGATTTCGCTATATGCATGTACGTTATAGCCGAACACTACTGTATAATGAATCATAACTATAGGGACAACAACCATCCAAACACTAATCATAACTATAGGGACAACAACCACCTAAACACTAATCATAACTATAGGGACAACAACCACCCAAACACTAATCATAACTATAGGGACAACAACCATCCAAACACTAATCATAACTATAGGGACAACAACCATCCAAACACTAATCATAACTATAGGGACAACAACCACCCAAACACTAATCATAACTATAATGAATCATTAAAGATTTATTCCATAAGTGGCTCATGTGGAAGGAAAATCTTTTTAGAGACCCCATGAGATGTACTTTCTTATAACCTTGGTCTAATACCGTATAAGTTGGTTTTTTTCGCGGGTATCTAATTTTCGCCTTTTCGCGGTACTTGGCAGCTTGCAAAAATATAAAGCTGCGAAAATTAAAAGTGGTAAATAGTATATGCAAAGTTTATACTCGCATATAAATTATTGCTAAAATTTAATTCCACGAAAAAACAAATCTTTCATTTTTTATGAAATCCGCGAAATTTAGCTCCCCTGAAAAAAACAACTTATACATTAGTTGGTCACCAAGATAATAGTGACGGTTGTGAAACATAATATAGATATACACATGATCATCTCATACATATACATTAAGCTCATTTTCCAGTTTAGTACCTGTATGGAAAGAAGTGAAGTAGAGAGAGAAACCATCATCGTTTCTTGACCAGTCGCTGGTGAATCGTAATGTCAGATAGTGGCCACTGGTGTACACAGCATACCTTGGTTCTTCTTCTCCACAAATCTTATCGTGTCTTAAAACTAGAAAAAAAAACATCAATCATACAGTGAAATATTTTTGTCATGTACATGTATATTGATTTCAATTGTCTTGAATTTATAGAAACAATAGGTCTAGTAGATGCGTTTTTTAGAACTCAAGTACTTCAATCTTTTAAACATTAAAGGAGTAAATTACAGTAGTACAAAAATGTTAAAAAAAATTTCATTTATTATACCATGAAGGCAATTTTCATTGTGAATATTTATTATTACTGAAAGCAGATACATGTAACTTATGTACAACAAATTCTCTTTATTACCGGTAATGGCTATGCATGTTTAAGTTTGTAGATTTAAGTCAGACTTTTGATATTCCAATGCTACATTGGTACCTATGCTTCTTTGCAGTTAAGCCACAAACAGAATGACAGAATCAAAAAATCTCCTTTATCAAATTGATAACTAAAATAATATTAGTACCACGGATGTGAGAATTTGAAGTACTATCGCCATCAAATAGCTCTAAATAGTCTTCACAGGAATAGCCAATGTGAATCCTAGGCATCTTGATATCAATCTTGGTGAAATATATCATCAGCCTTTTGCCTTGTGGTGCCTTTATCCTAAGTACACAGTTCATGTTGTCCCTATAGTCTCCATGTCTTGTGGCCTTCAGCTTGGCCGTCTCAATTCTCTCCGCAGTCATATCTATCTCTCTGTTACACCCTTCATCCATGTAATAATCTACAAAACAAAAGATAACTATTATTATTGTAAGTCAACTGTATAGCTAGCAATGTATGAGTGTGAACTCAGGTGCTACAGAATGGTAAACCAAGTGAAAGAACCAGACAAATGGCTTTTATAATTTCACCTAATAAGTACAAGCTAGGCTCTTTATCAACCAAAATCAAACCCACTAGCATGGAAGAAAGCTATCATTTATATACTACATTTGTACTAACAAGAGAGAAAATTTAAGTCCACCTTCCGACATACAAATATGGAAAGGCTAAGGGGAGATGTGATAGAAACATTGAGGACAAAGTCTGGTATATAAGGCAGTGAAGAGTAGTCATCACCCATATGATGGCTCTTCGTATATGTCATGACTCATGAAGTTACAGAAGGGATTTTTCCATCTGTCCCAGAAACCACCACAAGAGGCCACAACAAATATTGAAGGAGAGAGAATTAGAAAGCCTAGAGATGCAAGTTAATTACAAGAAAGTTCAGTTTTACCCAGAGCTGAGTAATCGACACTTGGTCTGGAAAAGGAATCCCAGTCACTTCGGTACCGATAAAATAAGACACTTCGGTACTTGGTACTAGTCATTTCGGTACTTGAAATATAATTTTTAAATTTCATTATTTTTATACATAAATGATATTTTCAGTCATAAAATAAAATATACATTGTAATAAATATAATTTTTTTTTAATTTCATTATTTTTATACATAAATGATATTTTCAGTCATAAAATAAAATATAATAAGTTTAATTAATAATTTAAGTGGAAGTATCACTTAGACAGAGACATTTCTGCCAACAGACTGTTATCTCGGTGTGCAGCAATCTATGGTCCTCCAACAGAGTCATGAGAGTGAAAATGAACATTATGTTTGAACTGTTAATAGTACTTTGAACATTTTACTTGTTTTTTTTTTTTTTTTTTTTTTTTTTTTTTTTTTTTTTTTGTAAATAATAAAAAGGTCTTATGTAGAGTAAATAAAGTATTGTTTAAATATTACATGTACATAAAATATTTATGGGGTAAATAATAATAATATACTGTATTGTAATAGTGCTGTTATGAGATTTATGGGTTCTATTTAACTTTCTTGTGTTTTTATTAAATAAAAAGTTGTTAAAGCTGTCTTGCTTCTGAAACAAACAATAATAATTATTTTTATATTTAGTAATATATGTTTTGTTGTGATTTTCTAATTGATGCTTTTTTGATCTATATTTTATGATTCATTACAAATCAAAATAATATGGTATCATTGTTTTGTTATTGTTTCTTTGTATTTTGTTTGTTGACATAGATGTAAAATAAAGATGTATAAAAATAAAATTATTGAAACTGCCATTCAGAAACAATCAATCAATTTCTTATTTAATAGATCAAGTCTTTCAATCCAATAATGCAATTAATTACTCCCATTAAACACTTATGTACAAAGATCCATATTGCAGAATTAAATTTAAAGAAGGCCTAGGCCAAAAATTTATTTCAAGGTGTGGAGTAAAACAAGGAGATGTCTTAAGCCCCATTCTTTTTAATTTATATATCAATGACCTGGTTGCCAACCTCAATGAAAGCAATAACGATCCCGTTATTTTGGGTGATCTCACAATCAATTCTTTACTTTATGCTGATGATATTATTTTGTTGTCCAGCACCGCTAATGGTCTACAAAAATCTCTAGAGATACTAGACAAATTTTGCTCTTCTTGGAAATTAGATGTAAATGAACAAAAATCAAAAATAATGGTATTTAATTCCAATGGAAAAACCCATATAAATAGTTTTAAAATTAATAACTCCCCCATTGAAACAGTAAAAACATATTGTTACCTTGGAATAACTTTTAAATATAATGGTAATATAAATGTTTCAACCAAATTATTAATGAAAAAGGGTCGCAAGGCCTGGTTCAAAATAAAAAAAACTATTGGACTGGATAATGCATGTTGTCTAATGGAAAAACTCTTTGATTCTCTTGTAAGTCCAATAACACTTTATGGGTGTGAATTATGGGGAGCATTTTGTCACTTAAAAGATACTGACCCCTTTGAACACTTACATTTAAAATTTATTAAAGAAATACTAGGAATACACAGCAAAGCAACAAATGTTGCATGCTTAACAGAGCTTAATAGACACCCACTTGTAGAAAAAGTAAAATTACTAGCTATAAAATTTTGGGATCATATTTCAAATTCAACAAATACATTAGTTAATAAAGTCTATAATAATATTCCTGATAACAATAAATGGATTACAACAATAAAAATGTGGGTTAAGAAACTAGGCTTTGGCTATTTAATTAATTGTACTGAAAATATCAAATCTGCATTAACATCAATTAAACAAAGACTATATTACCATACAGTACAAACTCAGAACAGCAGTATAGCTGAAAGTAAAAAGCTGTCTTTCTATAAAACTATTTACAGACAAAACCAGAGACCTTTCTATGTAGATAACTGTAGATTCAGGTCAGATAGAACAACAATTTGTAAATTCAGAATAAGTGCCCACACTCTAGCAATAGAGAAAGGCAGATATCAAAATATTCCCCAAAACAACAGAATATGTCCAAAATGTGACACCGGTGCAATTGAAGATGAAATGCATTTCTTTGTTCATTGTCCGGCTTATACAACTTTTAGAAAAGAATTAATTATTAAACTCAAATGTTGTTTTAAGAATTTAGACTCATTAACCGACTACAAAATACCTTTAATTCTAAATAGCAGTTCTTTAATAGTACATAAAGCTTTAATTAAATACATAAACAATTGTCAAGGAAAAAATTAAGTCATTATGGTCACCCCACATTTGTATGTAATTTGAAAAAAAAAACCTTATATTTATATTCAAATAATGAAAGGCTTTCGTGATTAAAATTATATATACATGCAGGATTAATGCATGATCCATTTTTTGAGTTGCCACCACCCAAGGTTTATTACTGTAATATATAGTCTTTAATTTTGTTTGATTTAAGAATATGTTCATGTATTAATGTGTTATAACCATTTATTGTAAATGTGTTTTGACAATAAATAATTCTAATTCTAATTCTATAATTTTATTACTCAATCAGAAGCCATATATTTATCAGATCACAATTACCAAAGCCATATAACCATTTAATCCAATAACAATCATATGGTGCAATTTAAAATGTTATCTGTTAAAACAGATTTATAACAATTGTATTTGAAACTGTATTCTGTAGAAAAAAATGCCCCCAAAAAAGGATACATGTACCCAAAATGAACTAATTTTACGATGACAAAAAGAGATCTTTATGACTATGTACGTCGATATTTTTCAATTTACCATCCATGATCCTTAAAATACCAATAAAAATCGTAAATCAAATGTAACACATAATACAATCAAAATTTAGTTGCTATATTCTGATACTTCATTTTTTTGGTCGGTACCGAAGTGACCAATACCTAGTACTGAACTGTCCAGTACCGATTACCGAAATGTCAAAGCCAATACCGATGTACATGTATCCAGGTACCAAAGTGTCCTGATACCTAGAAAAGCCCAATTCCTTGTGTTGTGGGGCCGACACTCGGCGACAGGGGGGAGTGGTGGTACGGGGGTTGAGGGGGTGGTGAGCGAGGGTGGAAGGAGCGGAGGTGGAGAGGGCAGAGAGCGGACGGGGAGTGGGCGGGAAGCATTGGTGGTGGGGGCACAGAGCGAGGGAAGATGACCTCTTGTGTTGGGAGAAGGTAAATATATTTTTGTTTATTGATCTGTTTGTTTTGTATTAATCTTCCTCTTTTTGTTGTATTTTTCTAACAAAATTTAAAAGAACCAGAAGAAATGTATTCTTACATTTGGAATAGGACCCTAATACACATGGAAAGAGGAGAAAAATCAACACAAATTGTTCCATCATTTTGTTTGTTGACAGTGGCCGAGTCGTTCTCTCGTCACTTAGTTTCGTCCCTAAACTGTTTATCCTCTGTTAAATAAACACAGTTATTTGACCAGATAATCAATATTTAGTTTTTAACTTCACAAAACAAATAAAATTGATATCAGAAATTAAAAGGTGTACATTGGTTTAAAAATTTTAAAACGAATATATGGGCTGAATATATGTTATGGGCCGAAAGATCAATGGACGAAGATTGGATAAAGGGAACTAACTCATGACTGTCACGTCAAAAATATCACACCACTCTGAATTATGTCTGTTTATGAATCTCTGACTCTGTAAGCAGTATTTTAGCTTAATAGTACAATATGTTTATGCATTAAACTCATCGATTAACATTATTACATAAAATTAATAGTCATTATGAGATAATATTGAGATAAGTTCTGATTGAATCAGTCAAGGAAATTAGGATTATTTGGGGCAGGACATTCGGTCCCATCCTTGCACGGAGGAATCTACCTGAGAAACAGAAACAGAAACAGGTCAAGATTCACAGGACCAAAAGAAAATATAGAGGTCCAATAACACAATTTATTGTTTAAATACTGCTAATTTCTATCAGACATTCGGACCTCACAGTGAAAGGCACAAAAACACCAGACCGAATGAGTTTTTACTGTCGGTCCTGTGCTACAAAAATGTAATTTCCATGATTGCTGAATCTGAGATTACTGTCTGACTGTAGACTAGTGACCATCAGAGAAAAATCAGAAACAGTTTGGTTTAACTACCTTGTAGATGTCGGCATAAAAGCTCATTAGAGCTTGTGTTTATACTGTTATGTTTTAACCGACTTTAAATAAAGCTTTTTGACTTTTTTTTTTTGACTTTTGAGATGTATATTCAGTTTAGTGATCACACCAAACTGACTTTAACAATATCTGAGTTAACACAACAATACAAAAAATTGGGATTGAAGTCGATTATTTCAGACATTAATAATTGGCACTGGCTACATTTACACGGCTGTGTAAACCTAAGAAAATGTTAGGTTTACACATGTAAAAATAACGAAAACTTAAGTTTACACGGAATAGTAAATTCGGATGACAATGATGGTTATGGAACCAAAATGTGTAACAATAAATATTGTCACACACCTTATTTTTACGGGCTAATGTTTATGTCACATATAAACTTTTTTATGAAAAAAAAAACATAACTTTTTTTCAGTTTAAAATTATAAAGTCAAAACCTCGAACATTTGCTCAACTAGGTAACGACAGCACAAGTTAACATTGAGAACGTCATCGCTGGTAGATTAGAGGATACAATAGAAGAGATAAGAGAGTCTTGAAATGAAATGTGTGGACACAAATGATATTTGATGAAATTAATATTAACATTCAAAGGATAAAAAAGTACTTTCATTGACTTTACGGTGGTCAGATTAAACTTCCTTCAGGTCTCCATGAAAAATGACAGTGGGGCCGATGATCATCTAGTATTTGGAGTATTGGAACCATCCTAGACTATGTGACACAGATATCCATACTTCACCGTCAATCAAGTGTAAAGGGTGCCTAACTTGGTTTCATCAGAAATGTATAGCATTGAAATCAGCACAAAAAAAGCTCCTACTGGGAATGACTGGATTCGTAGACCATAAAGCGATCGTTCATTAACTTACTCGTTATCCCATGCAAATTAAATGGGCTTATGTGCATGTAAGGCTAACAATAGCTTTATGAAACGGTACCCAGGTCACTCAAAAATTAAATGAATTCTGCGAACCCCAATGAAAAACTTGGTGTTGTTTTACCAAATAAATTTGTGATAATGCATTGGCATGCCATACTGGGTTGACTAAATATTTATCATTATATACTGTGTTATTTGATTGGAGGTAATAAAAAATGTTATTAATATGATAACAGTTAGTTTGAGAATGATAAAAATGCATTGAATGACATATGACATATGCATACATAGTATTTATTATTAGAACAAAATGTGCCAATTTTTCCGTTACTTTTTGAATTGTGTAAAAATAAGGTGTGTAACAATAGTTATTGTTTCAGTTCCGTCACCGTCATTGTGATCTGGTTTTACTTTCTGTGTATTTTTACCTAAGTTTTCGTTATTTTTACACTTGTAAACCTAACAATTTCTTAGGTTTACACAGCTGTGTAAATGTAGCCAGTGCCTTAATAATCAGCATGTGTTACAAATGTTTTTTTTTTCATGCCAGTATTTTATATTTGCAGTATATATGTTAGACTCAAATTTGTGTCCAGACTATCTATTTGGCGTCCGATTTTTAAATCTACATCTTAGTTCGTGCTCCAATTTCTAATCCTATACTGAAAATGGATGTCATTTATACATGTATACATGTACATTTGTACCTGTATGGTCGCGCTGAGATTGATATCCAATTCTCAAATCTATACATGTCTTAGATTGTTATCCGATTTTCTAAAGCTCAAATCAATGTCCAACTCTATGGTTTCAGATCGGAGTCCAGTGTTTTCCCCAAATTGACACCCTGAGAATTTGATTGTTTTGTGAATTACATGTATCTACATGTACATGTATTTTTAGTATGATCCGTTGAAAATAGCCGGTTTCACATGACTTTTTGAATCTTTTACATATTTCTCGATGAAAAACAGGACTACCAACATTTGAAATTTGGGTTTTTAATTATTTCTGCGATGTTTCATGTTATATTGATTTATGAAATAAAGACCTGAAAATCAGGAAACCTGTGAAAATGGGGAAGGTTGGCAGCCCTAGAAAAAATGTTTGAAAATTGATCATGATGTACATGTACAATAATAAACAAGTGTATGTGACACAACCTGGACATAAATCAGTTTCAGTGGTCAAATCTACTGTGTATTCTCCTACATTTGTCCTAATCTACTGTGCACACTCGGTTTATATCTTTATTCATATAAGAAAAGGCTACTGTTTTTGTTTAGACAAACATTTATTTTTAAAATGTGTTCATTACAAAAAAGGATGTCAATTTGAGAATGGACACAGATGTGAGAATTGAAGAAAAAAAGATGTTGATTTAAAATGAAGGTTAATGTTAAAATGCACAAATTCAAGAAAACCACATAAAAATGTACAAAACATACAGAAAAATTTTAATAAAAAGTTTTTGGCCCTGATATATATAAAAACTTCAATTTTTTTTCAACAACTGAATTATTTATTTTTCTTTCTATATCCAGCATGCAAGCACTCTCGGCATAATATAAAAAAAATTGTTTGTTTGTAGCCATACAACGGCAGAAAAGTTTTACATAGAACCACAAGGATCTAAAGAGAATGGTGTTCTGGTGATAGATAGAGTTACACAAGATATAAGCATACAAGGTAAACAAAAACTATTTGGTGTTATCAATCATGACGGAGGTTGTTATTACATGTAGTATAATAGTTCTAAGAATCATGCAGAAGGTGATGTATGATAGAAATAAACAATGACCTTTACCATGGTTTCCAGTTCATGAGAACAACAACCTTCTGTCTCTGGGTTTTAAAAGATAAATTTACATAGAATATATTTACAACAATCATGAAAAGGGAAGATAACTCAAGAAATAGTAAAACAATGCAATAATACAAGATAATATGATTCTAAACATAATCATCTGTCTTACTTTAAAAGAATACAACCAGACCTGTAAATTATTTTACCATGAATTGTCTCTGTTATATAGGCCCTGTATGACTTTTAGAAAGGCTAGCAACTAATGATGAAATAAATATACATGTATACCAAAAAGTGACGTTATTTATTTCCCCGCAACTTGTTGTTAGCAGAAGAGACATGTATACTACAAAGATTGCTTGTAGGAGTAATTTTGGCACTGTAATTGCAATTGGTCTTATCGCAAAAAAATAATCATTTGTACATGTTGTTGTGCACCAGTTTAGAATTAGAAGTTTTTTAACAATAACATTCATGTGTATAAATTTAAGAATATGACATTTAATTTCAGAAGACCGCCAGATCCCACCAGCAGTTACCAAGACAATATGGGGTATCTTTGGTATAATCCGCCTGACTGCTGGTCCGTACCTTATTGTCATCACCAAGAAAGAAAAGGTCGGAGAGATCTGTGGTCATACTATCTGGAAGGTCACTGACTCTGAAATGTTATCTTATAAACGGACAACTTTACATCTCACAGAAAAACAGGTAAAGAGGAATAATGGCCACATACAAACAAAAGCCAGTGATTAATTGATCAATACATCAAGTCATGACTTTGTAAATCTTTTTGTCATCTTTTCCCCTGTTACACTAGTGAGTTACATGTTGTTCCTCCATTCTGTGGTTCTTTTCCTGTCCTCTGGTTTCTTGTTGTTTACTTTAAAATGCTTCAGTGGATTTGCATATAATTTGTACAGCTATCTGCAAGTGCAATAAAAATGATGTTTAAGTTGAGTGTGAGCAAAAAAATTTGCAAGAAAAACCACTTTAAATATTTGCATAGGTGATTATGACAATCACAGAGTGTAATGGATGCTCATTCATAAATTATCTATTTATTTTGTTTGAACATAATGAGCATGATTGGTGGAAAAGTAATGATGGTGACCACATTTTCTTTGACAATTTTGCCACCACATGTTTGGAAATCCTTGTTGGTTTGATACTACAAAATGAAATCTTAAGATCTGGTACAATGAAAAAAAAACTTCTGTGTAGATAAGTTAATACATACAATAATGAATATTTTATTTATTTATCTTTTATAACAGACAATGGACAACAAGACCTATGTCAGTATGGTGGAGAACTGTCTCAAAATGGAAAGTTATTATTTCTCCTCGACTTATGACATCACACATAGTCTACAGAGACTAAGTAACACTAGTCCCGACTTTGCAACGATGCCACTCCATGAAAGGGCAAGTATTTTAATCATACATGCTACTGATTCTATCTTTCTATTTGTTGCATTCATTGTACTTTTGTGATCTTTTACTCAAAATGTGAGTTTCCACTACAGTTTCAAAATTTACATAGTGGAATCCAGTATGTATTATTATATAGGATGTGTTTTGAGTAGTTGCAATTACAACAGTGTTTAGTCTTTTATACATATACTTAAATTTGTTTATGTCCTGATTATGGCTGCAATATCATCAACATGACATAAAACAAACTACATTCAATTAATCAAAGCATTTAAAGCATTGATTGATGTTTTAGACAATTTATTATAAAGTTTTAGAGATAGTTGTCTTATTTTATACATTTATTGCAGGCAGACCCTAGATTTCTGTGGAATGGTTTTATAATGAAGGAGTTAGCTCAGCAACCAGACCTGTCTAAATTCTGTCTCCCTGTACTATGTGGCTGTATCCTTGTCTAAACTATTACCAACAAGAAAAATAATGAGATCCTTGTCATGGCTATTACGAACAAGAAAAATAAAAAGAGATTCTCTGTAGAGTTTTCAACACCAATAAAAGGCGTTTGAATTTCACAATTTCTAATTCTTTTTTAAATTAAAATTAATTTTTTTTAAATTGGTTTGTAATGATCTGATCTTTTATTGACATTAATTTTTGTATCAATAATAAAGATATTGTAAAAAGGTGGTTTTGATAAGTTCAGTTAATGTTGTATTGAGGGTACTCTTTCAGCTTATAATTAAAGTATGAATTAGTTCATCATTTTAAGTCAAAATTTACAACAAAGTTCAAGGCAATAAATTTTGCAATGCCTTATGTTTGCATATTTTTTTTTTATTAAAAACTCCTCAGAGGTGCTCTATCCAAAAGGTTTAAAATGCCAAATTGATATTACAATAAACTTTTATTGTTTTCAGCATTAATCCTTAACCAAGTTCTTAGTTATATGTGTGACACCATCGCTTATAAATAATAAATCCTTTGATCATATCATCATATCACGACGGTGTGTGTATCGGGTGGGGACAAGATTCTGGGTGCGTGGCATTGACACAGAGGGTCAGGTGGCCAACTTTGTAGAGACAGAACAGATAGTCCAGTATGAGAATATCAGATGCTCTCTAGTCCAGGTTTGTATATAAAGTTATATAATTTGTCCGTCCATTCTACGTCACACCCATTGCAAGTTGGATTTTCATGAAATTTTGTACAATTATTAACCGTAACAAAGACAACCTATTGCAGCAAATATGAGCTAAAGGCCATCCAACAATGATTTAAGAAACGTATAATCTTATTACATTTTTTACTGAAAAAAACAAAAAAATATACAAATAATTGTGGACAACATTTGTTTTAGGTTTTAAAGATTTTTGACATGCATTGTGTTGTTGACTTATAATAACTTTAAAGATAAAATATTTTTTTAAAGTTTACATCTAATGTACATTTTTATATTCAAATAGTCTGTATTGGATTTAGATACAGTATAACTGTTTTATTTTACAATGTTTTTATTCTTTGACTTTCTTTGCAGACAAGAGGATCAATCCCAATATTTTGGTCACAACGACCTAATTTAAAGTACAAACCTAAAATGAAGATTAATGCTTCAAACTATGTAAGTATTATACAATGTATCTGATTAGAAAAAAGGTTAAACATAACTGCAGAAATAATTTAAGTGTGAATGATCATTGTTGACTACTTTGTTATTGGACTCAATGAATTCCTCCAGAAATTAAAAGCTTACCAATGAAATCAATGAAGGAACAATGGGAAACCCACAAATGAATAACTACATGTATTATAAGTTTTGCTGTTCACACTAGATTGATTTTTGCAGTAAAGATAAGAACTTGAAAGTCATTACATTAATATCATACAATTATGGATATAAATGATTTGAAACCAATTGTTTAATTTCTATGCCCCATCTATGAAAGTAGGGGTGCATATAGTGTTTCACTTTGGGTCCATTCATTCATCTGTCCCAAATGTTGGGAGATGGTGCATTATGTCTTTTGGACATATTCTTGTATAAATAAAACTCCTGCCAATAACAAAAATCGAGAAGAGGTTTTTCAAGAATCAGTCATCATACAAGTTTGATGCTTGAGTATATTTTGTATTTTATGCTGATGTTCTATAGCACTATTAATTCAATGCATATATTTCTTGAAGATACATGTATTAACTATATGATTTTCTATCTACAGCCAGAAGTGTTTCAGCGACATTTTGATGATCAGATCTATAACTATGGTGAACAAGTTATTGTCAACTTAGTAAGTAGACTGAGAAATGACAGGTTCAAAGCCAAAATTGGCTTCTTATAATAATGAACTCACTTGTTTGTTAAACTTAAACATTATAGAAGAAACATGTCAAGAGAAAAAATGATCATAGTGATTATATTGTGCAAAAATATCTGTTTTGTAAAAGGTTTTAATGAGACACATTATAGCTTTACTGTATATTCATATTATTTTGTTAAATTCTTTAAGTTGTCCAGAAACAGAATAAAATAAAATTTGAAAGCTTTCTATTTTATGTTCAGGATTTTTAAATTATAATAAAATTTGAAAATATTTCATTTGTTCTCAGGTAAATGGTAAAGGTTCGGAAGGTCTGCTAGAAAAATCATTCTCACAATCAGTAACCAACTCACAAAATAAACGGGTCAGGTGAGTGTTAAAAAGCAGTTAGCAATGTCAATACTTCTTTCAGACACATGGATAAAGTTTGTATATGTAACAACAACAAGAAATACATTTAATCGAACAAATATCTTTAAATTCTTGAATTTATGTAATCATTAAGAAAAAGATTTTAAACCTGAATGGTTCAACTTAAAGCTTTAACTATATAGATTTTAGTGCATTAAGATGAATAAACATGTAAGTGATGACTTGACATAAATGTTCAAAACTCTGTGAGTATATAGATCTTGTGCTTACAGCAAAGAAACTGTTATTAATAATATTAATTAATATTGTTTAATACCCAAATACACAAACTCATCTATGAACTTTGATGAACCTATATTTAATCTTTTTATTGAATGTGTAACAATGGAAGTTGTTTCTCTGATAAGTTAAAAGTCACATCTATAGATGGGAGATTATTTTGTTGTATGAAGGAAAGAAATTTACCTGTAGAAAATTTCACAATGGCAAAATAGTTCAAATATGGTATTTCTTTCAAAGAAGTGTTGAAAACATAACATTTTTAAAAAATTAATCATTTAGTTTTAAAAATCAAAGATATAAGCAATATCTCTCAGAGTTAGGAGATTTTTTATTGTTTTTCCTTTAGTTAAAAATCATCTACATATGAGTAGTTTTCAATTTTAATGAAGGTGCAAGTTTAACTGATCACAGAGATCACCTTCCATTGTTGCAAATTTTAATAGAGGGATTAAGCTTTAGTTTACCTGAATTCATTGAATTGTATCTTATTGTAATCTTTTTTCTACTGTTAGATCCAATGGTATGAGTACACTTCATTATAGTACTGACAAAACTGTACAGGTATTCAGACTGTACTAGCTGCAATGAACACTTTGATTAAAAAAACATATGAGATAAAACTAAGAAGATTGTATTTCATTTAATTTCACAGATATGAGTATTTTGATTTCCACCATGAATGTGGTAACACAGGTTAAGATTTTTTGGGGTTTATTTGTTGGTATTTTTATGTTTTGACTGTATATTTGTATACATGTATATGCCTCTTTTGGGGCCCTTGATTTGGTTTAATAAATTTATTCTTATTCTTATATTTGATATCCTATCAGTAGATTGTAGGTTACAAGGAATATTTTTCTATCAGAGCTCAATTTGTATTTTGATTCTCTGTATTTCTTTATTTACAGATATGAGTACTTTCACTTCCATCATAGGGCTTTTTCATTTGCTTCACTCGAGTCACACTAGCGTAATCACTCGACCTACCCTAGCCTGAGGTAGGGTAGTGCTCGAGTTACTCCATGTCCTGGATGTGATAACGTTTAGCCAATCAACTATCAATATTGACATGTGCTAGATCGGGGCTGTGAGCTTCCGTTACTCTAGAGTGCTATTTGAGTAACCACAAAAAAGTGTCTGTTTGATACTCTAGTTACTCAGGGAAAGCAAATGAACACACCCTTGAGTGTGGTACTGCAGGTTAAGATTTTTTTATATGTAGGGCTATTTACAAATCCGTTGGTATTTTAATGTTTTGACTGTATTTACAGATACGAGTATTTTGATTTCCACCACGAGTGTGGTAACACTGGTTTACGATGGGACAGACTATCGATTCTGATGGAGAGATTAAATGAAGATATCAACAGACATGGGTAAATATACACATCTAAATTTTGCTTCATTAAGGAATGACTTTAATAGTTGGTCATTTTATACGGGTATAAAATGGGTAGGGTTGTTTTACGCTTAATAAAGCGCGAAGCGCTTTATGTAGAGCGTAAAACGACCCTACCCATTTTATATCCCTATAAAATGACCAACTATTAAAGTCATTCCTTATAATTTAATTTCGTAAGATTTATTTTAACTATCGAATATTCAACAACAAAAAATCATAAGGAAATCGAAAATGCCGTGGCGGATGAAGATGTTAGTGACGTCACAAGACCAAACCATATTATACAAAATAACATGGGTTGGTCCAACCAATCAAATTCAGCGTTACATACCAAATTAAATTATATATTTATAAATGTAATACTAATAATGGTCCCACTAAGTGGCAAAATATTATGGTATACCTGCCAATTTGCTTGCTGTCTATCCATTGTCTCTCCAAGCATTTCCAGATGATAAATTGAAAATACTTCAAAGGATTTAGATAAAACAAATCAACAAATTTGAAATGTTCACCTGAAGTAGGATATTTGACATAAAGTGATTATAAGGGTTATGGATTTTGTTAGGTTAAGTCCTATTCTTACAATAATCATAATAAATTGCAGATACTTCATGATGCAGAAGGACGGGGCAGTCTTATCACAACAGATAGGAGTCTTCAGAACTAATTGTATAGACTGTTTAGATAGGACTAATGTTGTGCAAAGTCTAGTGGCCAAGGCAGTTCTACAAATACAACTAGCAGTAAGTTACAATATTTTGAATGATTTGAGGTGGCCTGGCTGGCTTAGTCTTAGGTGCTAGGTTATCACAATATTGATCACTGGTCAATAACCTCTCAGATGTGGATCCTGCTTTGTAATTTGCACAAAAGGAACTTCCCACCTTATGAAATTAGGTTTGTCAGTTACCTGCTCAAGGTTTCCTCCACAATTAAAGCTGACTGCCCTGAATGAAGCAGGTGCATAACAAAGGGCATTAAACCCTAAAATTCACATAACTAAATGAAATGTAAACATGATTTGCATGTAGAAATAACTGCATTTTCAGAAAACCAGTACATGTATCCGTAAAGGCAAATAAAATACTAATTTAAAAAAAAAGATTTTGTTGACAACTTCTTTACAAGGAATAAATAGAGAAGTTCTACTGTTTTAAGCTGTCTGTCCATGCTTTATGCCTGTTATGCCTAAAACTTTCATGCTATTACTTTATTTACAGAAATTGGGTATTTTAGAACAAGGCCAGCACATTAAAGACTGTAAATCATTTGATAATACTTACAACAATGGTAAGTTCAAAGGTCAACTGTAAGGTCAATGGAGATTTTAGCTCAAAGTCCACTTCTAATGTGTTAAATGATAAGGATCCTTGTAATATTCTTTTGATTAAAAGATAATGGGAAAACAGAGAAGCTTAAAATTCTGATAGGATTCTGATTTCATTTTTGGCTCACCTCATGAAAGTGAGGGGGGGGGGGCTTACGTGATACCCCTGGCATAAGTGTCGGTGTCCACTTACAGAAGAATGGGGCAAGTGCCTTATCAACCATATTGGTATGGTAATGCACCTAGTGATGCTAAGCACAATGCTTGGGATGCTGGCTGTGACCTTCATTTTCTGCATGAATGGCCACTTAAAGATGAATGGTTAAAGTCCATTCCTGCTTACTGACAAATGCCACATCAACCATGTTTGTATGGTAGGTGCACCTAGTGATGCTTAGCACAATGTATGCTTGGGATGCTGGCTGTGCTGTGACCTATATTTTCTGCATGAATGCCCACTTAAAGAAGAATGGTTAAAGTCCATTCCTGCTTATAGACAAGTGCCACATCCACCAAAGTGGTATGGTAGGTGAATCTTGGGATGCTTAGCAAGATGCAGGGTTCAGATGCTGGCTGTGACCTTCTTTTTCTGCATGGATAACACTTAAAATTTTGAAAAGGTCAGGTCAATTCCTACTTAGTGACAATAATGCGAAACAAGGTGAGCTTGGTTATCGATAGATTACCTACATGTGTTTGTTTGAGTTATAAACTTATTAAACTTTTTATGTTAAACAATTCTTAAATATCCTTCAAACCAAGTTATAAAAAAAGGGGTTTGCCTGGTCTTAAAACTACTTCAATGGTAAAAAGCTGAGGAAGTCAACAATCTGACAATAGAATAAAGAAAATTTACCAGAAAACATCCTTAATAAGAAAAAATCTTTTGTGAATTCACAGCTACAATAATTCTACCTATAAAATAGATACACAAAGATTGTTTTATTTCAGTCTGGGCAGACAATGCAGATTATATGTCTAAACAGTATGCTGGAACAGGTGCTCTCAAAACAGACATCACAAGGTAATCATTTATTTAGGTTTACATTTTTTTTTTATAAGTTCTATTTTGTTGTTGATAAAAATTGGGCGTGGCCCTGGTACCACAAAGTGGCATGCCACTAAATCTGCAGCTCTCTTTCGATGCATCTATACCAGTATTGGTCCTGCATCATATTTCAGAAAACAATAAAAGTTCTTATCAAAAGAATTTTTTCTACTCCCATAGTAAACGCAATGAGTTGAGAACATTTTTACACTTAAGTTTTTCTTCAACTTTTGTTACACCAGGGCTGGGCTTGCTAAGTGATCAAAGGTGCTGGTTTAAATACCACATTTTTGAAGTCAATTACCTATGCAGGTATGGGATGGAGCCCACTTTGTAATTTACAAAAATGAGACTGCAACACCTGTTTGTAAATAAGTGTTTCAGTAACCTGTGCAAGGTTTATGATTTCTCAAGTTACACTGGTTTTCTCTTCCATTAAAACTTGACTGCCCTTGTATGCAAATAAAGTGCTGAATCTTAACACACACACATGTTGAATGATTAAAGATAATGTAAAAATATATGGGGATTATGTTTAATATACTCATATTATTAGACACAGTAGACTGAAATTATCAGTTTACCCCATGTAAAGAAATACCATACTTGTGTAATAATTCAGTACATAAAAGATTTTCTTTGATAGACAAATATAAAAGCTGTATGTCAGAATCTAGGATGTTTTTTTTTATTTTTTCATGGCCTTAACATAATAGACTAATGTAAAAGCTGTTTTCAGACAGGGTAAGAGAACAAAGTCTGGTCTATTGATGGATGGATGGAACTCACTCATTAGATACTTCAAAAATAACTTCAGTGATGGATTTAGACAGGTAAAAATAACTTCAGTGATGGATTCAGACAGGTAGAAATAACTTCAATGATGGATTCAGGCAGGTAAAAATAACTGCAGCGATGGATTCAGACAGGTAAAAATAACTTCAATGGTGGATTCAGACAGGTAAAAATAACTGCAGTGATGGATTCAGACAGGTAAAAATAACTTCAGTGATGGATTCAGACAGGTAAAAATAACTTCAATGGTGGATTCAGACAGGTAGAAATAACTTCAATGATGGATTCAGACAGGTAAAAATAACTTCAGTGATGGATTCAGACAGATAAAAATAACTTCAATGGTGGATTCAGACAGGTAAAAATAACTTCAATGGTGGATTCAGACAGGTAAAAATAACTTCAATGGTGGATTCAGACAGGTAAAAATAACTGCAGTGATGGATTCAGACAGGTAAAAATAACTTCAGTGATGGATTCAGACAGGTAAAAATAACTTCAATGATGGATTCAGACAGGTAAGAATAACTTCAATGGTGGATTCAGACAGGTAAAAATAACTGCAGCGATGGATTCAGACAGGTAAAAATAACTTCAATGGTGGATTCAGACAGGTAAAAATAACTGCAGTGATGGATTCAGACAGGTAAAAATAACTTCAGTGATGGATTCAGACAGGTAAAAATAACTTCAATGATGGATTCAGACAGGTAAGAATAACTTCAATGGTGGATTCAGACAGGTAAAAATAACTTCAGCGATGGATTCAGACAGGTAAAAATAACTTCAGCGATGGATTTATACAGGTAAAAATAACTTCAGCAATGGATTCAGACAGGAAAAAATAACTTCAGTGATGGATTCAGACAGGTAAAAGTAACTTCAGCGATGGATTCAGACAGGTAAAAATAACTTCAGTGATGGATTCAGACAGGTAAAAATAACTTCAACAATGGATTCAGACAGGTGAAAATAACTTCAGCGATGGATTCAGACAGGTAAAAATAACTTCAGCGATGGATTCAGACAGGTAAAAATAACTTCAGTAATGGATTCAGACAGGTAAAAAAAACTTCAGTGATGGATTCAGACAGGTAACTTCTATATACCTCCACTATCATGCTATTGTCCTAACACACTTTAAGTTGCAAGTTTATTGTTTTTTTTTCTAAAATCCTCTACAGAGACTCTTATGATATATAGATGATTACATTTATTCATTCTTGCGCAATATTTTTTTTTTAAAATGAAGCCATGGATTTGACAGAAGTGTTTTATTTCGTTACAGGACTCCATGGATTTATTCCTAGGTAACTATGTAGTAGAAGAGAACGAAGGTGTTGTCAGACCATCACCACTGCAGTCAGATAGAGATTGGAAATTCTATGCTGTAAGTTTTTGTCTCGCCTACGAAGCAGAGCCAGACATAGGTGTTACTTTTCCAACGGCAGTGCTACTGCGGCAGCATTTATTTTGTTAAGGTTTTATGACCACTAAGATATCTCAAGAACTATAAGTTCTAGGTTGATGAAACTTTGCATGAATATGCCCAAATAGTAGCTTAGCACAGTTGCATCCCCATTTTTAGCTCACCTGACCCGAAGGGTCATGTGAGCTATTGTCATCGTTAGGCGTCCATCATCTGTCGTCCATCATTAACTTTTCTTCAAAGATCTTCTTCTCGGAAACCACTGATGGGATTGCTTTGAAACTTTGTACAATTGATCTTTAGGATGTCCTCTACCAAGTTTGTGAAATTTGTGAGCGTCGACCAACCAACATGGCCGCTGTTACTAAAAATAGAACAGGGGGGTCAGACCATAGTTTTTAGCTTAAAGTTCAAAAAGTATAAGAGATAGAAAAAATCCGAAGCAACCCTCTTTCTTCAGCATCAAGAGAAAATCCGAAGCAACCCTCCTTCTTCAGCATCAAAAGCTCTACTAAACTCAACATTGAGTCAAAGTCGTGGGATGACTTATTATAGGAGATATTTCCCCTTAATTGTCAAAATTGACCTTTTCACAGTTTTTGGACTTTATCTTGAAAACTGTAAGTGCTAGAAGAAAAGTAAGCATTGCAAAATTGTTCAGCTTATTGAGATCTACAAAAATGATTTCAGGGTCAAAATTGTCAGATCAGTTGTTAAAGAGTTATCCCCCTTTAACTGATTTTTCTATCAGTTTTAACTAATTTTTAAAAATCTTCTTCTGTGAAACCACTGATAGGATTGCTTTGAAACTTTGTACACTTGATCTTTAGGATGTCCTCTACCAAGTTTGTGAAATTTATGAAGGTTGACCTACCAACATGGCCGCCTTTACTTAAAAAAAGAACAGGGGGTCAGACCAAAGTTTTTAGCTTAAAGCTCAAAAAGTATAAGAGATAGAGAAAATCCGAAGCAACTGTCTTTCTTCAGCATCAAAAGCTCTACTAAACTCTTCATTGAGTCAAAGTTGTGGGATGACTCCTTAAAGGAGTTATTTCCCCTTAATTGTCAAAATTGACCATTTTCACAGTTTTTGGGCTTTATCTTGAAAACTGTAAGTGCTAGAAGAAAAGTTAGCATTGCAAAATTGTTCAGCTCATTGAGATCTACAAAAATGATTTCAGGGTCAAAATTTTCAGATCAACTGTTTAAGAGTTATTCCCCTTGAACTGATTTTTCTATCAATTTTAACTGATTTTTAAAAATCTTCTTCTGTGAAACCACTGATAGGATTGCTTTGAAACTTTATACACTTGATCTTTAGGATGTCCTCTACCAAGTATGTGAAATTTGTGAACATTGACCAACCAACATGGCTGCTGTCATTAGAAATAGAACAGGGGGTCAGACCATAGTTTTTAGCTCAAAAAGTATAAGAGATAGAGAAAATCCGAAGCAACCATCCTTCTTCGGCATCAAAAGCTCTACAAAACTCTCCAATGAGTCAAAGTTGTGGGATGACTCTTCATAGGAGTTATTTTCCCTTAATCGTCAAAATTGACCATTTTCAGTTTTTGGACATTATCTTAAAAGCCATAAGAGCTAGAGGAATAGTGAGCATTGCAAAATTGTTGAGCTCAATATCAGATCTACAAAAATGATATCAGGGTCAAAATTGTCACATCATTGTTGTAAGAGTTATCCCCCTTTAAGTGTTTTAAATCAATTTTAACTTCTTTTTTTTTCAAATGGAAAGCTTTGTAAACTTTGTATTCTTGATCTTAAAAGTGTTTTCTATCCTTACTAGTTTCTTTAATGTTACTTACAAAGTACAAATAGACCATGTTGCACACTAGGTAAGAGGCTTTAGCATAAGAGATCAGGCGAGTGATTCAGGCTCCTGGGAGCCTCTAGTTTTACCTTGACCTTGACCTTGATTTTCTGTTTAAATTATATTGACAATTTTCAATACATATAATAGCAATGTTAAAGAAATAATCCATGGCCACCCGTGGTTTATTGGAGATTTTAACATGGGTTGCCATTGTTTTCGTTATTATTTTACCCTGAGTGAAGTGCAGCGGAGCGAGGGGTAAAATAAACAAAAACAAGGATACCCATGTTTAAATCTACAATAAACCACGGGTGGCCATGGATTATTTCTATTCTCATATGCCATTTTTGTGTTTTCCGTAGACCTATAGTGCAAGACAAAATGTCTGCCATTATTGTTGTTTTTGTGCACAAAATATATTATGAGGTCATTAATTTAGCGTTTAAGTAACTGTGACGTCGACCCGGTTTTTATTGGAAATTTACACACGGCTTGTCGTCATGGTTTCCTTTGTGGGTGTGGTCCATATTAGAATAAGGTTTTTTGAGCACCTTCATATCTCTGTCACTCAGGTTCTCCATATGCATTTAAGGTAATGACAACTATTGGAAGTATACAGATGTGGCTGCATGAGAGAAGATATCAAAATTGAGATGTGCAAAAATGAATAGACTGGTTCTCAGAAGTCATATAAGGGAGATAATGAAATTTGTTTTTCCAAGACTTGACACATATAACCTTATAAGGGCAATTCCTTAACTGTTTGATGAAGCTTTATATCTACAAGAAGAAACTAAACCATCTCACCCATCTATGTGCTTACAACTTCTTTAATGTCATTTTGCGAAAACAGGGAGCACAGAGTTAGGCCTTCCCTGTCAGAGTTGGTATTTGGAGCGTTACTTTTGAATTTGTTGAATTTCACTAAAACTAACACATGTTTGCTTGTGAGATAAGAAAGAAGCTTTTTGATTTTGGGGTCTGAAGATGAATCTAGCAAATAAACAATATGAACATATAAGTTGTTTTTTTTTTCATTTTAGATTCCTGTCATCTTTGTCATAGCCACAGCCATGTGTTTGATATGTGTACTTATACCTGACGGTAAGTTTAAATAGAGGTGTATTACACACATTTGCTTCAATGCCACTTTCTAAATTGAATCAAGAAAAGAATACATGTACCATATTTGATATGTATCTTTTTCAAGACTTTTTATGCTGGCTTCAACATGTGGTAAAACAAAATGTAAGAGTCTCTTGGGGTGATATTTGTCATCTTGTTTCCTGTGCCCTGCAACTTCATAAAAATTTCTATTACCATTTTCAGGAAAATTACTTGCCCAGTCTCTTTATGTTTAGCATCAAGCTTAATTCTGTACTGTTTTATGATAGAATTAATTTCTAGAATATTTCTAATATTTTCTATTTATGGAATACATTTAAAATGTGACATACATCTCCAATGGAAGTCTTTATTCTGGTTAGATATGGCTAGCTCTAGTGTAAACAGACAATACATGCATGAGAAGCATTTATATTTTCTTTCTATTGAGTGGTGATTTTGTGTAGATTTTCCTTTTTTGTGATATACAATTTGAGCTTTTTTTTCTATTTCCAAAAGAACCTACATTTCATGAGTTTCTGGACATTTTGTTTGTTTTTGTTGTCTTTCGTCTAAAGCTCTCTCTTGTTGAATGGCCATATATCAATTTAATTTTAATTGTGTGTTAATTTTATTTACAGAGAATATCAGTACCCAGTTGATGTACATCTTGTTTTGGGGATCGGCCAGTTTTGTCTCACTGTCAGCCATCTACTTCTTTGGATCAGAATTTGTTGATTCACCCAAACTAGTCCATGCTAAGGATTTATCCATTGTAAATTTTTACAGCGCCATCAAGACAACGAAAACATCATGATAAAAATAAAACAATAGTTTAATTTTAAATTTGTCTGAACGCAACTCATAAAATAAGTAACTTTTTTTTCTATGAAAGAAAATACTCATTTGAAAAGGCATTATAGTATATATTGTCAATACATTTTAGAAAATAAGATATAACTTATTTTTTTTAATTCCAACTCAAAGAACTGAAAATGTTCAAGAATGTATTTTGGATAAGTCATTCATTTTTTTGGGGAAAAAAAATTTAATATATGTAAAAAAAAAGTAACAGCATTAAGTTAACCATATAGATTTATTTAATTTTTATGAGTTGTTTATGTTTTGTGGTGCAATATATATATTATTGTTAATTCATATTGTATATAAGGGGTGATTATCCCACAGGGACCATGAAGGAGATAATGTTGTATATATGATGGCAATTATTTATTGAAAATTTTATCCTGGTGTGTGAATTATTCTATCAATAGTTGAGGAACTCCATATTGAAATAAACTTTTGTTGAACGAGAAATTACCAAAGTTCCTACAACTCTAGTATGTGGTTTTAGAGAATCATTCAATCAAGATGGTTGGTAGTCCCAAGTTTACTTAACTTCGTCTTTAGCCGGATTTCACAGAGCGAAAAATCAGGGTTATGAAATGGTGAATGTTGGGAAGGCCTGGGTTGGGCAGGCTGTTAAAAAGTTTTCATAACAGTTTTCTCAGCAACTACTAGTCACAGCCACTTGATATTTGGTATACAGCATAAGGGTGGGGTCCCATAACATTGGATATGATTTCAGGTCTGTCCCTCACCAACTAACTTTTTAAGGAAATCCTGCCATTTTTGACTTTGACAGATTTAATGCAATAGAAATATTAAAACTGAAATTTGTTTATCCTGTTTGCATTTTGGGGCAGACAAATATCAGACAAAAATATCCATTTACACATTTAAAAAGTACAAATTTTCTCCTGTTGAACTAACTGGTACTTAAAATGAAATGTTGCCAAAAAAATTCTGAACTATAATGTATACATATTTGTTAGAATGGTAAAACTGACTACATGTGTTAATATATGAATATACAAAATGTAACAATGAGAGCATTATTGTTAGTATATAGATATGTTACATTACACCATGGAAATATCCTGCTTTGCTAAGCGGACTGGTGTTTGTTTACTTGTAGGTCAAACTTATACAATATAATTTGTCATAAACATTTAAAATTTGCTTAGGTGTTGGAAGATAATTGTAGTGCTAACATACATATTCATAGCACTTGTACGTATTCTGTAATTGGTATGTAGAAGCTGGACTTCTTTTCTTAATATAGCTGGACGTTTTGGGAGGAAAAGTATCAGGACAATCGTTTTTTTGTCCATAATAAAGAAAATTGGTTAACTTTCTGTACATGTTCATGTTTATTTTCAGTCATTTATTTGAACAATGATTGTATTGACTACATATGTGTCATGTGTTCTTTTATCCAGTACAAATGTGATACAAGTACCAAAATAAAACCTTTATTACAAATTGTGAACTTAATATGTTAACTTCCTCCTGATAGCTCTTTGTGTTCCGCATTGTTTTATTATCTAATGCTAATTCTGATCTCACTATTCGTTTGTCCCACAACTGTGTCATGTTTTATGTTACTTCATCTCAATAGATGAGGGTTTGGAGCTATCAAACTTTTTTAATACCACCTCTTTTCTTCATTCAATACTTTTGGTTTTTGACCTTCCAATGTTTTGATTCAAATGCTTCTGATGAGAGGTTACTCCTTGAAATATACAGTATAACCAAATTAACCGTCTCTATACCCGTTTTGGTATTGTACATGTATCTTTAGAAATGCCTGCCAGGTCAGGACCATTTCGATCTTCAGTTTCTTCTGTATGTTTTACATTATTTTTTTCTTTCTATGCCCCATCTACTAAAGTAGAGGGGCATATAGTGTTCGGGTCCGTCTGTTCATTCGTCCAATCCAAATCCCCATATTTCTAATGAATGATTTCTTACAGAAGAATGGTTTAAGTCCATTCCTTCTTACTGACAAGTGCCATAGCAACCATATTGGTATGGTAGGTGCACCTAGTGATACAAAGCATAATGCTTGCTTCGGATGCTGACTGTGACCTACATTTTCCACATGATCAACTCTTACAGAATAATGGATAAAGTCCATTCCCACTTACTGACAAGTGCCATAGCAACCATATTGGAATGGTAGGTGCACCAAGTGATGCTTAGCACAATGCATACTTCAGAAGCTGGATGTGACCTATATTTTCCGCATGGATGAAATCTTACAGAATAATGATTAAAGTCCATTCCCAATTACTGACATGTGCCACATCAACTATATTGGTATGGTAGGTGCACCTTGTGATGCTAAGCACAATGCATACTTCGAATGCTGACTGTGACCTATACTTTCTGCATGAAAAGAATGGTTAAGGTCCATTCCTTCTTACTGACAAGTGCCATAGCAACCATATTGGCCATGGTATGGTAGGTGCACCTAGTGATTGCAGAATAAATAAATGTTGTGAGATGGGGCATTATGTCTTTTGGACATATTCTTGGTCACATTTGAATTTGATCATCCCAGAATCTAGCCATTTTTTTTCTTAAAAACAGATCTCACCATTTTGCCGATTAATTTGCTATTTTCCGCTAAAATTGTCATGGAATAGCTCATTTTAAAGCCATTTCATTCCTCTTACATATCTGATCTGACTGTCCAAATAATTCCATAATAAACGTTTGAAAATCAGGTGGCAAGAATTACTTGCTGGTGAGATCTGCTCTGTGACCAGTAGTTGTATAACCTTTCTTCAAATGTATTTTTTTTCAGATATCGGTTGTTCATTTGTTGTTGGCAAGATTTCATGAACTGAAATTCCATGGTATAAAATGGTAGATGTCTGCAGGTGGAGAAATTTTTTTTTATGGCCTGACCACGTATGTGGATCGGCCATATAGTTTTACCCTTGTCTGTCTGTCCGTCCGTCCATACATCTGCAACACTTTGGTTAAGTTCTTGGTTAAGGTCCATTACTCCAATACTAGATGTTGGGGGTCAATGATATTTCACCACTAGATTGGTCTTGGGTAGTGCTACACCAACACTAGAAACTAGGTAATTGTGATCTATATTTTATGCATGAACAACTTTGGTTATGATCTTGGTTAAGGTCCATAACTCAGGTTATACACATTGGGGGTTAATGATATTTCAAGAACGGGAGGACCATCCTGTGGCTCATAGGCACATTTTCTAGTATATTTTTAATTTTTCTCTGAAACAACTTATTATAAAGCCTCAATGTTTGGTATTCAGCATCAGTTTCTAGTCCTATTGTGGAATTGTCAGGTCTGTTGCTCTTTTACTTAATTTTGAATGAAATCTGACCATTTTTATGCCCAATCTATGAAAGAAGGGAGGTAAATAGTGTTCCAGTGTGTTCAACCATCCATCTAAAATGTGTTGAAATGGGGCATTATGTCTTTTGGACATATTCTTGATTGTCTTTGACCCATATAAATTTTGGTTGTGTCTTGTACAGTTAATCACATCTTGCTATGATCACCTATTAACTTATAAATAAATTTTAGAAAATTATTAGTTGCACTTGCATTGAAAGAAAATGGGGTTTATTTTCTTGTAAACTTTTTTAAAGTCAAAAGAATTTGATTGGATAAACAAGAATTTAAAACTAAGCCCAATATCGTAAAGAAACTATTATCTAATCCAGTTTAAACCGGAATAGAACAATGAAGTGTAAACACTTTGCAATTGCACGGATGCCACATGCTATGTGATTGACAGGTGTAAATATTCATACGCCAATTTAATTAAAACTGAATTTTTAATATTTTCATGGAAAAAATGTTTTATTTACTAAATTTACGCACCGAATTTTTCAATAAATTTATTTATAAGTACATGTATTAACTGTAATAATGTTTTGGTTTATAGAAGCAATAAACTAAATTTTTAATGGTGCACATTTTACATAATGTGTCCCATGAATAATTTAGTTTATAGTTCAATAAACCAAAAAATTATTACAGTTAATTCTTAATTAAATAACCTGATGTAAAGTACTCAGGTCAATATCTTTATGATATGAGCCTGTAGAACAAACCAAACCAAATATATAACCTGAACATGAAGCACTGTAAACTAAAACATACATTAGTCTCTGCTAGAAAAAAGACAGGAATTATGTTGATTTCCTTGTTTTATTTCTTTTGTAATGGGATTTGATGTTGAAATTCATAAAATATGTAAAAACAGTCAAATAAGTTAAAATATATTAAAAATATATGTGAACACGATAAAAGGAATGTCTGATAAAAATACATGAGCAAATGATTACAATACAATGGAGAAAACCAGATATTAACATGAAAATGTCTGATTGTACATACATGTATAATCTATACATAATCTACTACCTCTTAAGTTGGGGGGAAAAATTAGCCACAGAAGTCAGTTTTTACTTAGTGGTCTCTTTACGTGTATTATTTTTGTGGTATCAATTTTCATAGGTGGTATTTGTCCTATGAACTTTAATACCCCAGGGTTATCTGAATGCTGCAGACTTAAGAACAACAAATTTAAAAATCAACAAACTGATTCACCAAACCACATAAATTAGAACCCACAAAAAATAAATTTAATTCTAAGTTCCTGACATAATGATAAAAGTAATTGTATACAATGAGATTTAATCCATGAAGGGTAGTGATGTTGATCTGATTGATTACTGTACAAAGGAAGTAGGATTTTATATAGTGACAAGTGAGCGAATTATCACATCATTCAACGGATGAAAAATAATTTAAAAATAAATCTCTTAAAAAATATAAGACAGCAGATCTGAAGAACAATATTAAAATGCTGAGATAAAATGTGTGCATCATATACATACATTATAATAAAATGCAATGAGACAAAAACAGGAATGTTTTCTAAATGTAAGAAAAACTAAGTTCAATCAGACATAACATTTTGATTAATATATCAATTTTAGCACTTAACAAAACAAATACAACATTGGCTGTTCCATAAAATTGAAATGGGAGGGGGGATGCTGTTTTGATTTTTGTAATTCTGTTCATGTATGTATGTGTGTGTGTGTGGGGGGGGGGATGTTAAAATGCCTTTAATTTTGGGAGGTTTTTTTTTATACTGGTCGGGGGGGGGGGGGTTGAACAAAATATCCCCCTTCCATGTAAATTTTATTGGAACAGCCCTGACAATATAATACAAATATAAAACCTTTATATAGTTAAATAAATGATTTGGTCCAATTCATTACACATGTAAACAGTCCACACACACCACATGCACCTTGTAGATCAATGTGTAATATCATAACTTTTGGCACCTAATAGTCAGAGATACAATGTTTTGATTCAATTTATCACATGGAAAATGCATATTTCAATGAAGAACATGAAAATATAAAACTTGTGAGGTAAAAAGTGAGATTACAAACCAAGGAGTCGAAAGAAACATGTCATGCTCTTTCACAACTCTTAGACTTACTATGTTTTTTCTTAGTGTTCAACTTTCTTTATACTGTATATATAATGTATCACAATCAGTTTTATTCAATACAACATAGTTTGTCATTAATTTTTGTTCCTTATAACACAATACTTTGTGATTGTATCTTGACATTGATATATGTATTGAAGTAGCTGTGTGTAATTTGTTTTCACGATCCAGTCCTTTTGTACAGTACAAATAAAGTCCTCATTTGATCTTTTGATTTAACATGGTCAATTTCAAAACTCTCCTCTTATGTAAAGTACAAAATAAGTCCTCTTAAGATCTTTTCTTTTTCTTTTCTATGGTAAATTTCACAACTCTGTTCTTTTGCATAACACAAAATAAGTCGTCATGGGATCCTTGCCTTTGACCTGAGTGATTCCTTTATACTGACAGTCAAATCCTTCATCCATCAGAACCTCGGCTGTTTTCTCTGGTACCTAAAAATAAACAACCCAATAAGACACAGCAGTTTAGAGGATTTGAGGAAAAATTGAAAATGGTATAAAGGTATGGCCAAATCTGATAACAATGAGAGTTATAAGCTCTGTAACAACACATGTAAACGTTCAAATCATGGCAAAAATTGATCTGACAAAAATATCTAACTTTGAAGGAGCTTTGTTGAAGGCATACTATATTATTGTCAGATCAATTTTTGCCATGATTGGAATAATACATTTTCCTGAATTTTTACTAGTGATGGCAATGATTAAGTGGTTAACCGGAAAGATCATATCGGGTTACAAATTTCAGTAATCGATAAAAAGAAAACTTACTGATTTTTTTACTTTTTCATTGTACATTAAAAGCTAAATTTAAAAAAATAAAAATAATTATTTTTCTATTCAACTATTTATACAACTAGCTACATTCACTGTATGTGAGTTATTTACCTACCTGTATTTTTGATAATTGACCACAACTATCCATACGACTAGCTACATTAACAGTGTCTCCCCAGATATCGTACTGAGGTTTTCTAGCACCTATAACTCCTGCAGTAACAGCTCCATGATTCAAACCTGAAAAGTTAAGTAAATATTAAAATGGTATTTTGTATTTTTCATGAAGAAAACTCTTCAATTATCAAATCCATAAAAACATGAACAAGGAATACTATAAGCTCACAAAAAGACACTACCACATCCATGACATCATATTGAATTCTATAATGCCAAAATTTTCTCCCCTGAATGATTTCCGAGACCAATGAAATTTCTGCATGCACATCTCCGCATGATTATCTACCTTTCATTTTAGTTACATTAAAATTCCTCAACTCAAGCAGTGTAGGAGGAGTTGTGCTTACAAGATAGGTGGCAAGACAGACAGACTGACAGAGTGATTTCTATATGCCCCACAAACAAAAAGGGGTTAGAAATATTCATAGTTGTTTTTGGTTGATACTTCGTTATAGTTGTATTATCATGTACACTGAATGATATTTGCCTCACTATGATTCAACATCATTTGAAACTGATATCAATATATGATTTCTACTACTCTTCTTGATGCCAAGATCAGAATATGACAAAAACTTACCAACTCTGAGCCTGAACTCATTATAACAATGTTTATTGATATCATCAAGACTGGTCATCATTCGTAGTGCAAAGTTCGTCATGGTAACAATATTTGTACGAAACTCTGTGAAAGGTTTACTGTTGACTTTTTTAAGTGTTCTCCAAAGTTTGGGAGTCCGTAATCCTGTTACTGCCATGTATGTACTGCCAATTGTCTTAATCTTCTCTACATTACCAAACTCACGGTGGGATAATAACTGAAAAAAAAGATTCAAATGTTTAAGGTCTAGCTAGCTCATACAAGATACATATTGGTGACTTTGGCTAATTGTTGTATACTTCTTCATGTTGCTGTCCTTGGTATTAAATTACTTTGTCTTTGCTTTTTAAAATTCAAACATTTGTATAAATCTTAAATGATTGCTTATGCTAATGAAAAGCACTTTAAATTTTAAAATCCACAAAAAATGTCCTTATAATACTAGCTCAGTTGTTTTTGGAATACAAAAAATGAATCATTGCAAAGTAACATCAATCTCACCTGATCAAACTCTATAATGATCTCATTGAGGACTCTGATACACTCAATTCCATTCTTATTGGAGGAACTTTGCTGGTAGAATTCTTTGAAGTTTGGTATGGAGGCAAACATAACACAGACTTCTGGGTGGTATTCACTGTAAAGATCCTGTAAATAAAAATGTGTTTACAAGTAATGAAAAAACACATGAACATGTAATACATGTATGTAACAAAAAGCTACTTCTAAAAATAAAGAAGGAATGTGTCCATGGGACACAGATGCCCCCGCTAGGCCCCAAACAGGAAGTAGATGTCTGACAGACATGAAAGTCGCTTAGGACATACAGTTTGTCATACTGAACCATCCTACCAAGTTTCAAATCATTCTCATGTATGGTTCCTGAGAAAATCTTGACAGAAATTTTCATAGTCCTGTTCACATATTTTCACATGGCCTAAGTCCCAAACAGGAAGTAGATGTCCGACAGGTCTCAAAATCGCTTAGGACGTACTGTTTGTCATACTGAACCATCCTACCAAGTTTCAAGTCATTGTCATGTACGGTTGCTGAGAAAAGCTTGACGGAAATTTTCAGACATGTTCACATATTTTCACATGGCCTAAGTCCCAAACAGGAAGTAGATGTCCGACAGGTCTCAAAATCGCTTAGGACGTACTGTTTGTCATACTGAACCATCCTACCAAGTTTCAAGTCATTCTCATGTACGGTTGCTGAGAAAAGCTTGACGGAAATTTTCATAGTCATGTTCACATATTTTCACATGGCCTAAGTCCCAAACAGGAAGTAGATGTCCGACAGGTCTCAAAATCGCTTAGGACGTACTGTTTGTCATACTGAACCATCCTACCAAGTTTCAAGTCATTCTCATGTACGGTTGCTGAGAAAAGCTTGACGGAAATTCGTACGGACGTACGTACGGACGGACGTACGTACGGACGGACATGAGTAAAACTTAATGCCCCCCGACATGTCGTCGCGGGGGCATAAAAAATAACAATATTTTACATTGTGCCAATTAAATTTTGCAACAAAACATTGGTTAAAAATCTTGTTATACAAAAGAATAAGCAAACTTGGTATAAAGTTGGAATGACAGACAGACAAATCTATTACTGGTCTCACCATCACACCGCAGCAAATAGGGTTGTAAGCAACAAGAAGCCAGGGTATGCAGAAGACAAGGTATAACATGGAGGCGGGGTGGGGGGGGACAGGGCTTGATGATGTCAAGTTATGAATACTGTTTGAGCCTTATTTCATGAAGAAGGGACAATTTTTTAACAGCTGTTACAAATTAAAATATGAAATAATAAAAAATAATGAGATGTGGAATAAGTGTACGCGACACAGCCAACAATCAAGCAGCTATTCAGAGAAACCACAATGGAGAACCGCCAGCAGCCTTCAACAAGGCCATTTGGCACTGCTCGCGGTACTGCAATTGGCCCATGGTCTAAATAAAATGCATATAATTCAAATCCAGTCCTGAAATAGTCACAGATTGACCCCCTTCTTAAACAAGGAACAGAAATCATAAAAAAAACAAGTACAAACGAAAGCTTTTTCAAAGATTCCTGGCTTAGACAGGCAAGTATAATATGTGGCAGGGTTTAACTAGTTTTTTGAGTCCCTCTCTAGATAGAAACATTTTTCAGGTGTGCTTTTAAATCTTGCAAGCCTCTGAATTAAGGATACTCAAATTCCTCATTTTAGGGCAACTATTGTATGTTCATTAAGCATTAGCTTCTAATACATTTAACTAAAATTTATATCTGGTGAGGAGGCAAGGATAGTATAACAAGCACAACACAAGCTGAGGCAAGGATTCTTACCTTCTCTTGTTTGGTTAGTTGTCTCTGCTGAAATGTGAATGCCAAATACACAAAAACCCAGTAACAAGGTACATAGAGGTATGATTTTTAGAGTTTTTTCATGTTCCCCCAATTTATTCTTGTTTTGAAAAGCATTAGATTTATATATGACACTTTCGTCAATGTTAACGGAGTTTTTGGCTCGTTATAATAAACGATGCTTGCAGAGTCAGTACAGAACACTGTAAATGCACAAAGAGGAATGAAGCTAAAAGCCAACATTTATGAAAGAAAAAAACATAAAATAAAGAAGATTAAATCTGAAATATACACAGACACATATTTGTTTACCTATTACATCAACAATTATTCTCTATATAGATATTTTTATTGATGCATACAATAAATACAGTTTTATGTATTGTACAAACCTCATGAGATTTAGGAGCTCTCAGGAAGTATTCAGCCACATGTTTAGGTAGTATATTCTGTAGGAGTTTCTCATTGAGTGCTGAGGTATCTTGCAATTCTTGCTTCTCATTCATACACTGTTCTCTCCAGACAAAATCAAGTCTGTTGGTGTATTCAACCTAGAAATAAAAAAATTGCAATAAATTTACAACATGCTGTGAAATAAACAATAATGACAATCAATTACTCTCTGTCAAGGCACAGATTAGTCACATTAAAATTTGGCATTTATTTCTCCTTACATAAGACAGCTTGGGATATTTATTGGACCTTCAATGTGTTGTCATGATGAGTTATGAAGATCAGATCAGACTTGTTTTTATGATAGTAAGTTAAGACTCAGAGGGCACCGCTTTCTAACATCAATGTTTCACTATTGCTTTGTTGAGGGGCTATGAATGAACACTATCAATAGTCAACTTACTTGTCTGTCAAGGAATATCAGAGTAACAAACAACACAGCCAGATAGACTGACCCAGCGACAGCTTCATTCATCATACCATTGCTGGAAAATCAGAGAGAGAAATCATTGCAAAAATACTGCTACATAAACAGACTTTGCAACAGCTTAGTTAATAGAAAATCAGCGAGCAAAACAATTACATCAAACAATGCAGTCAGTCAGATAAATAAGCTCAGCAACAGCTCTTTCTTCATACCATTGCAAACCAATGAGTATAAAATACCGTATAAGTTGTTTTTTTTCGGGGGTATCTAATTTTTGCTTTTTTTTCGCGATAGGTTGCAACTTGCGAAAATATTGTCCCGCGAAAATTAAATTTCGTAAATAGAATATGTACAGTATATACTCTTAAATTGGAAATTGCTAAAATTGAATTCCGCGAAAAAAAGATCTTCCAATTTTTTAGAAATCCGCGAAATTTAGCTTCTGCGAAGAAAACAACTTATACAGTAAGTTATTTTATCAACACATCTTATTAAACGCTGAAAGATTCTAATGGACAACATTTTCATGCATGTTTATAATGCTTGTGTTGCAACAGGCCTTTGTACCCTTCCAGAGTATCTGATGTCATGCGCTCTTACATAATAGTCAGCATTCCTGATGTATGAGTTTGCTGTATCATTTTTTTTACTTTTTTTTGTCGAGAACTTCATGTGCTTTCTTGGTATTTGTGAATGTCTGTTTCAACTTTAAACAAAATATTCATCTAAGGTGTCACTTGTCATATATCCCAAAATATCATGTGTTACCTTGTATTCTGGAATTCAGGATGAATGTACAACATAAAGTTAACAGCCACCATCACACAACACATGTATAATAACTTGACAATGTAGTTAATTTGTAGAAAGACACTACTGGTGGAAAGACATAGGAGACTACACAGCACAAAATACTGAAAATAAAGTAAGTAAAGTGTCAGTCAGTAGAAAGACACTGCTTGTGGATAGACATAGAAGGCTACATATCACAAAATACTGAAAATAGAGAACAATTGTTGATAGGTTAATGCTCAACTAAAGCATAGAAAACAAATTTTTAACAGAGTATAGGGCCTTCAAATGCATAGTAACTGTGTTGTTGCCCATTCACATAAATCAAATTGGTAGGACTCTTTTTACATACTTTGCTATTTGCTTAAATTAGTCTTCTGAGGTTTTATTTTCTTACTTTATCATATTAAAACATTTTAAGACTGGATTTGAATCAAATGCATTTTATTTTGACCTTGGGCCATTCAAAAACAGCAAGCAGCACCTATAGGCTTATGGATGTTCAAGGCTGCTGGCTGTTATTCATTGTAATCGTTATTAAATTGCCACTTGTTCACTTGGGCTGTGGTGCATACATTATTCCACATTTCATTATCTTCTATGTCCTGGGTGGCCAATTTTTCTAAGATGTTGACTTTAATATCACACTTCGGGTGATAGTCCAAGTCCTGCTTTGTAATTTAAGAGAGTGGCTTGCATTTCTGTATGTAATAGGATTAATATGGTACCTGCCTAAGGTTGTTGATTTCCTTCATAAAATCTAATTGCCCTATGGCCCATGTTAGTCAAATGATGTAAAAGACAAACATTAGACATTCTACAAAACCTACCACAGGTCTGTGACAATTGTTATCTCCCTGTAAATGTTCAGGACTGCTCTGATTGGCTAATTGTGATACGTTCGTCTCATTTGATTGGTTCATCTCTGGAGTATCACAGTCACTCTGAAAAAAAGAAAGTGTAAAAGATATATAAGTATCAAATGCACATACAAAAAAAGTTGTCTTGCCTTACATTTTCAAAATGTAAATACATTGTAATTACCATGTTCAAAGTTTCAGTCACATTTAAATGTTTAATATAACATGATCCTTGTATGTTATAACATCAATAGATAAAAAATGCTAATAATGACTATTGAGTTGATAACATAAAATGGGCATCCCACCCTGCTGTATCTAACTGAAAGCATTCACCATAATATTGAAGCCAGTTTGCACCTTGTTCAAGCAGGACAAAATTTTATTGACAAATGGTTTATGAAATTTTTATATACAAAGAGTTTTTCTAAGCAAAATCACACTCTACTAATAAGTTTAACTGAGTAATCTTAAAGTAGAATCACACTGGTATTGGTGACTTACAAAGGATAACAAGACAGTGGTACAGGTGACAGACAGACACAGGAAGGCTAGGACGATCCTCACTCGGGGGCTTAGATCTATACTTACAAAGGATAACAAGACAGTGGTACAGGTGACAGACAGACACAGGAAGGCTAGGACGATCCTCACTCGGGGGCTTAGATCTATACTTACAAAGGATAACAAGACAGTGGTACAGGTGACAGACAGACACAGGAAGGCTAGGACGATCCTCACTCGGGGGCTTAGATCTATACTTACAAAGGATAACAAGACAGTGGTACAAGTGACAGACAGACACAGGAAGGCAAGGACGATCCTCACTCGTGGGCTGAGATCTATACTTACAAAGGATAACAAGACAGTGGTACAGGTGACAGACAGACACAGGAAGGCTAGGACGATCCTCACTCGGGGGCTGAGATCTATACTTACAAAGGATAACAAGACAGTGGTACAGGTGACAGACAGACACAGGAAGGCTAGGACGATCCTCACTCGGGGGCTTAGATCTATACTTACAAAGGATAACAAGACAGTGGAACAGGTGACAGACAGACACAGGAAGGCTAGGACGATCCTCACTCGGGGGCTCAGATCTATACTTACAAAGGATAACAAGACAATGGTACAGGTGACAGACAGACACAGGAAGGCTAGGACGATCCTCACTCGGGGGCTTAGATTTATACTTACAAAGGATAACAAGACAGTGGTACAGGTGACAGACAGACACAGGAAGGCTAGGACGATCCTCACTCGGGGGCTGAGATCTATACTTACAAAGGATAACAAGACAGTGGTACAGGTGACAGACAGACACAGGAAGGCTAGGACGATCCTCACTCGGGGGCTTAGATCTATACTTACAAAGGATAACAAGACAGTGGTACAGGTGACAGACAGACACAGGAAGGCTAGGACGATCCTCACTCGGGGGCTTAGATCTATACTTACAAAGGATAACAAGACAGTGGTACAGGTGACAGACAGACACAGGAAGGCTAGGACGATCCTCACTCGGGGGCTTAGATCTATACTTACAAAGGATAACAAGACAGTGGTACAGGTGACAGACAGACACAGGAAGGCTAGGACGATCCTCACTCGGGGGCTTAGATCTATACTTACAAAGGATAACAAGACAGTGGTACAGGTGACAGATAGACACAGGAAGGCTAGGACGATCCTCACTCGGGGGCTTAGATCTATACTTACAAAGGATAACAAGACAGTGGTACAGGTGACAGATAGACACAGGAAGGCTAGGACGATCCTCACTCTGGGGCTGAGATCTATACTTACAAAGGATAACAAGACAGTGGTACAGGTGACAGACAGACACAGGAAGGCTAGGACGATCCTCACTCGGGGGCTTAGATCTATACTTACAAAGGATAACAAGACAGTGGTACAGGTGACAGACAGACACAGGAAGGCTAGGACGATCCTCACTCGGGGGCTGAGATCTATACTTACAAAGGATAACAAGACAGTGGTACAGGTGACAGACAGACACAGGAAGGCTAGGACGATCCTCACTCGGGGGCTCAGATCTATACTTACAAAGGATAACAAGACAGTGGTACAGGTGACAGACAGACACAGGAAGGCTAGGACGATCCTCACTCGGGGGCTGAGATCTATACTTACAAAGGATAACAAGACAGTGGTACAGGTGACAGACAGACACAGGAAGGCTAGGACGATCCTCACTCGGGGGCTTAGATCTATACTTACAAAGGATAACAAGACAGTGGTACAGGTGACAGACAGACACAGGAAGGCTAGGACGATCCTCACTCGGGGGCTTAGATCTATACTTACAAAGGATAACAAGACAGTGGTACAGGTGACGGACAGACACAGGAAGGCTAGGACGATCCTCACACGGGGGCTTAGATCTATACTTACAAAGGATAACAAGACAGTGGTACAGGTGACAGACAGACACAGGAAGGCTAGGACGATCCTCACTCGGGGGCTTAGATCTATACTTACAAAGGATAACAAGACAGTGGTACAGGTGACAGACAGACACAGGAAGGCTAGGACGATCCTCACTCGGGGGCTCAGATCTATACTTACAAAGGATAACAAGACAGTGGTACAGGTGACAGATAGACACAGGAAGGCTAGGACGATCCTCACTCGGGGGCTTAGATCTATACTTACAAAGGATAACAAGACAGTGGTACAGGTGACAGACAGACACAGGAAGGCTAGGACGATCCTCACTCGTGGGCTTAGATCTATACTTACAAAGGATAACAAGACAGTGGTACAGGTGACAGACAGACACAGGAAGGCTAGGACGATCCTCACTCGGGGGCTTAGATCTATACTTACAAAGGATAACAAGACAGTGGTACAGGTGACAGACAGACACAGGAAGGCTAGGACAATCCTCACTCGGGGGCTTAGATCTATCTTCTTCAACTGATGGAACTTGGTTTTTAATAACTTCTATAACAAAAACATATATATGAATACATGTCCTGAAAAAGTTTACATGGAAAACATTACATCAAGTGATATTTTTTATTGATATATTATATGGTCCTTTATTATTTCTAATAGTGCTTATATTCAACCAAATCTTCTATTCAATGACGAGGTCGTAGAAATTGTAGACCATCATAAGCATTTAGGTGTAACATTTATGTCTGATGGAAAATGGACAACGCATATAAACAATATTGTTGAATCTTTCCTGAAGCAGCTTAATGCTCTTAGAAAATTAAAATTTGTTCTTTCGTCTAAGAGTCTATCGACTATTTATCTGACATTTATCCGACCCTTGCTGGAATATGCCAGTGAGGTCTGGGACGGCTGCTGTGAACGTGAAACTGAGAAACTCGAAAAGGTCCAATTGGAAGCTGCCAGAATTGTAACTGGTTTGACTAAATTTGCTAGTAAAGAAGCTCTTTATTTTGAAACTGGTTGGGATACCTTGACTGACAGACGCAACCACAAAAAATTGTGTATCTTTTATAGAATGCACAATAGAATTTGTCCTAAATATCTAAGTGACTGTTTGCCACCTTTGGTCTCGAATATTACTGGATATAATCTACGAAACAACGAAGATTATGTTCCAGTTCGTTCTAGACTAAATGTGTATGCAAAATCATTTATCCCGTCTACAGTATCCCTATGGAACAACCTTGCAGTCTCTGTCAGGAATTCTCCAACATTTGAAAGCTTCAAATTAAAACTTAAAAACCGTTTTCTTAAGCCACCTAAATATTTCAGCGAAGGGCCAAGAAAGCTAAATATTATCCACACAAGACTACGTCACCGATGTAGTTCTTTAAATTATGATTTGTATAGAATAAATGTAACTGGAAATCCCATGTGCACTTGTGGTGCTACGTATGAAGATGCATATCATTTTTTTCTTGAGTGTCCTATGTATGTACTCCAAAGGTATTCAATTTTTGATGTTCAGGATTTGAATATCGAACATATTCTTTTTGGAAATGAAAATGCCACATTTGAAGCAAATTCTGTACTATTTAGAAAAGTCCGAGCGTATATAGGCCGAACCAATAGATTTCCGACAGGTCAATAGAGTCTATATCAATACAAAAATGTTTTTGTTATTTATGTACACTGCATGTCGTTGTCAAATTTCTGTATTGTATATTCATGGAGAGGGCAATAAATAAGTTGGTATAACTTAACGTCCAATCCATTTGCTATTTTTTTGCAATAAAAATTATTAAACTAAAACTATGGTCCTTTACAAAATTCTTTGTTTAGGAAAATATAAATCTTAAAATAAGATCAAATATGGTGATATGTGAATAAAACAAGAGGCTCCTAGGAGCCTGAATCGCTCACCTGGTCTTGATGTCAACCCTATGAAGAATTTTGTAGAGCTGAATAAGCTGAACATTTAAGCAAGCAACAGCTTTTCTTTTTTAGCAATAGTTTTCATTCTGTAAGCCAAAAACATGCAAAATGTTATTTTAAGGGCCGTCTGGACACTTTGACTCTATAGAGACTTTTATCAAGAGCTTGATTAACTGAACACTTAAGCAAGCAACCACTTTTCTTTATCTGCAATAGTTTTCATTATAAAAGCCAAAGGGGCTGTAATCCCTATTAGGGGTCATCTGACAACTTCGTCCCTATAAAAACTTTTGAAGAGCTAAATGAGCTGAACATTTAAGCAAGCAACAGCTTTTCTCTATCTGCAATAGTTTTCATTCTTTAGTCCCAAAACACTTTTTTTTGCCTTTAAATGGGATGTAACCCCCATAAGGGGTCATCTGACAACTTAAACCCTATGAAGACTTTAGTAGAGCTAAATGAGCTGAACATCTAAGCAAGCAACAGCTTTTCTTTATCTGCAACAGTTTTCATTTTATAGACAAAAAACACTATTTTTCGCCTTTAAGGGGCTGTAATTCTATAAGAGGTAATCTGACAACTTCTAACCTATGATCACTTTTGTAGAGCTAAATGAGCTGATCATTTAAGCAAGCAACGTCTTTTGTCCATCAGCAATAGTTTTCATTCTATAGGCCAAAAACATGAAAAAAGGCTATTTTTGACCTTCAAAGGCCCATAACCCCTATAAGGGTTCATCTGACAACATCGACCCAATGGAGACTTTTGTAGAGCTTTTGATTCTAAAGAGCCTAAGATCCTTCAGATTTTTTCTATCTGTTATAGTTGCTGAGCTATAAGCCATTTTAAGTGGTTTTACCCTATGTTCTATTTTTAGTAATGACAGCCATGTTTTTTATCGAATAATTTCAAAATGAGGATCGTTTGTTGCCAACATGTCATATACCCTTCCTGCAAAGTTTTAGTTAAATTTGTTCAGTGGTTTCAGAGGAGAAGATTTTTGAAATTGTTAACGGACGACGATGGACGCATAGTGATGGCATAAGCTCACATGGCCTTTGGCCAGGTGAGCTAAAAAAAACAAGGGTCCATTTAAATCAATATTTGTCATTTTCTTTGTAAAGACTGTTAAAAGATGTTATCTTTGTTTCTTGCATCATCTAATTAAAGTGGAGATGTAACTTACTAAATTATCGGCAGCATAGCAGAATAGAGTTGTTACACCAAACACAACCAAACCTACACACATAGACAGGATAAAAGGCAGTCCTCTGAAAATGTAAGAGTCTTGTAATACTAAACTAATTCTTAAAGTTTAAATCTAGGCTAACAATAATGGTACCATTCTATGTGTAAATTGTTGATTGTTTGAAATGCTAACATCTTAATAGAGTTGGTGGTTCTCTTTGTTCATTATGAACTCCTTCCCTGGGTCATGTGCTATATCAGGTGGAATACTAAACTATGCAATGGAAAGCAGCCAACAGCCTCAAATATTAAGCGATGCATTGTCACTGCTTACTTTGTATGTGGCCAAAAATAGAAATGACATTGCTTTGCTTCTTCTATGGATATTTGTTTATAGGGTGAGAAAAAAATTTAACATTAATTCAGGCAATATAGTGAAATCTAGTTACCTGTCCGATACAATAGCTTGTACAACCAGAATACAGATATAGATACACAGTGAACAGACAACACAGACTTTAAATGAGGGGTCTGCCCTCTGTAGGTAGTCCCGTTCTAGTTCATCATAAAACCTCAGTAGTAATGTGTCAAACTCTTTTGTACGCTTCCAGGAACTACAACAAATAAAGAACAAAGTGTCAAATAAGAGTTCATCAAACAATATCCAGGAAATCAGTTGGAATCAGTTTATAGCAAATTAATCTATCATTTGATTTTAGATTCTGTACATGTATTAACATATCAAATACTGGCTTTGACAGGCTTCTTGTCGGAAGGTCACTTGTAAAACTGTTTTGACTTGTATTGCACATGGTAGATATCCTCGGTGCTGGATTTGGCTTCCTTGTTCGAATGTTTTGGTTTTGAGTACTTTTTGTTTTTAACAGTTTTCAAATTTGACCTTCCAATTGTTTTGATTTAAATGCTACTGATGAGATGTTACTCCTTGAAATATTGATATATAGCATATCCAAATAAACCGTTTATACCCAGGTTCGGTATTTGTACTTGGTAATTTTGACATCATTTTTCACCACATGGAGGTCGAAAGTTGGCCTTAAAAAGCAACTATTCAGGTCAAAGGTCATTTTTGAATATGTCAAAGCCCCAAACAACATCCATTTTTTAAAGTTTGTAAGCAGCTTAAAGATTAAAATACCACTTTTGATTATTCCTGTTTTGTACATCATCAATAGGACATTGTACAATTGACAGAACAGAACAGAAAAATATTAGACCAGAATAGTTTCTTTTTATAAAGACAGTTATTTCATAAGCATTTAAAGGTAAAGAAAATTTAAGAATCTAAAGTTTCAGATCATCTTTATTTTGTGGTCTACATTCTTAAATCTCAACTGGTAAGGTTTTCATCAAATCATTTTTAATAACATTGTGTAATCATAAAGAACTGACAACAAATAAAAAACCAAGTTAAAACATCTTACTATTTCTTTCCCATATCTAAAGATTTCCTGGCTAGATCTTCATTTATTTCTACTGTTAATTCTTTATTTATAGCAGCAAGACTGAAAGAAAAATAATGGGGTCAATATTGTTGTAGCAAGAATGAAGAAATGTTGAAATATTGTGACTTTTATGACAAATAAACTATGAGAATTAGTGAATAAGTGTGCATGAAGTATGTGCTATTTAGACCCATAATGCTCAGTGGTACCAAGGTGCTGTATCTTATAATTCTATAATGCAAAAGTACTTATAGCTGATAAAAAATATGTGAAGACAAAATCGCTGATCTTACATATGACCAAATGAGAACTCATGAATATTACAAAAACAGAGTTTATTTTATGTTGTCTGGTTTGTTTCTGCCATGATTTTATGTCTGAGGATTTTGTGTTACCTTTTGTTTTGATTTACAATATTCCATTGCCCCACAAGTATACCTTTGCATCGTTCTTACCTGCCCCTCTTTTTAAGTGGTTACCATGGTTACTTACTTGTTATCTTCTGTTACTGAGTCATACACCATCTTAGAATCCAAGAAAGCAAGGCTCTAAAAAAATATAAATAAATTTGATGCCTGAATTATAAGTAATTAAGTGATTTATTAATTAAAATCATTTTCATTTAATCATTCAAATTTAACCATCATGTGACCATACAACAAAGATCACCTATACCTTAATAAGTTTATATAGAACTTAATCATGTTTACAAGTTTGGAATGTTTAGTATATATAGATGAAAAATCTTCATCATTCATAAATTGGATGTACAAAATGAAACAATAAAATTGACAAATTTTATAAACATTATCTACCAGCTGTCTCATTTAAAAAGTATATGTACTAAAATAGTTTTTTTCAACAGAAAATTCATTAAGCATGCTTATCTTTGTTCCTGCTCCATGTGCATTAAATACCACTCTGGTGCTTAAAACAATCACAATGTTAGTTTCATCCGCATGCAGTTAGTTTGGGGTTATTTAACATGCAAGATTTATAATGGGCTAGTTAGTATGTAAACCCTTTAACATTATTAATTAACATATAATACATGTAATTGTTATCAAAGACATTTCTGGTTATTTTTTACACTTACTGGTATTAGCTGCCAATGGATAAAATGGGGAAAATATAACACAAGTTTTAAAATATGCTTTTTTATGAGACTGAATGTGCACAAACTTCATTCATTAAAGTTGCGTGAGTGTCTCTAATTTGGTGAATAAATATACTTGAAATTGTATAATACATTATAATTATAAACTAATTTGTTAATACGCTACAAAGGTGATTTCTAGTACCTTCTATCACAAACTAATTAGTGCACATACACTGTATATTCATACACACTACAGAAATACAAGTACCTTAATACCTATGTCCATAATCTTCAAAAATTAAATATGACATTTATGATAACATTGAATGTTTACTCCATCTTCTTTTCTAACCTTTAATTTCTTTAAGAAATTTCAGTGTCATATACCTGATCCTTAATATCAGAAAACATTTTTCAGGTTAACCCCCCCCCTCCCCCTTTTTCACAAAAAAAGTTTATATAAGAAATAATTTAGTTTGAGTTACCTTTCTTTGATTAAGAAAAGACAGACAAGAAATGTTTTCATTTTCTCTATTTTGTAAAGTCACTGTTTTAATCAATACAGCCCATTTTTTTCAGCATCAAAAAGTAAATCATGGGGTCATGGGGTTACTCTTTAATTCTGTGAAAAGCTATTGAAGAAAATACCTTAATGTACTGATTTAGTGAAAAAATCTCAATGAAAATCATTAAAAAAACAAGTTTTTGTAATTAAACCACAGCAAAATACTCTATGTTTCAAGTTTTTTTACAAATGAATAAAAATTATGTTACAAAATTTTCTGATTGCATGGTTTTCAAACCCCAGTAATCTTGAGAAACCTTAACTACAAGCTGTATGCATGCATGTCAGTGAAAAAAGTTGAAAAAATTAGCATATACATCATATCTTATTTAATAAGACAAAGTTTTATTGGTTAAGAAATCAATACTTATTCTTCAATTTAAACATCGCTGATAAATTGGTTAAACACCAAACTTTTGCTTAATTAAACCACAAGAAATAAAAAAAAAATTCTACTAAATCACTGAGACTTGAGCATAAATTTCTTTAACCTTTTTATTCATGCGTTATTTAGACAGTAAAATCTGAAAATTTATCTGGAAAAAAACATTAAAGATTTTGATAAATTAGTTTTGGGTTGATTCTGCAGTATGAGTTATTGGTTCCAATTTTAAGGAATTAATTTCCAAGAAATCTACCCTTAATATGGATTTATTACTGCTACAATGTAATTGCTATATTTGTGGCTAGATGGAGGCAAACACTTTTATGTTTTCGTAAAGCATAAATTGTGTTTCCCATACCCAAATAATCACTATCATGTAAGTTGATCAAAGCTATTTCCATCTATGTAATGAAGAGTAAAATTAATTTTCATAAATCCAAATACAGGAATTATAGAACTTTAAGGTTAACAACGCCCATAATTTGCATACTCCACTTTAGTTTGAATTCAAATTAGAGGTCTGACTCTCTTCATGATTTATACCTTGAATTTGTCTGAACAGGGTCAGTACCTTATGATGAAATAACATCTAATTTGGGTAATGCACTAAATCAAACTTACCGTCAATCCTAAAAGTTTGGTTGCCATGGTGCTGACTCTTAGATTGGCAAAAGGTTTGTCAACATTCCAACTCTCCTCGAGGTACTTAGTTACTCTGAGCGATGCCCGTAAACTGGACTCAAACCTGGAGCGCATTCTTCTATTCTCATTAAACTGTAAAATATAGAAAACATTATTTAATTCGTAACAAACAAATTTTAAAACTGTATACATTATACAATTGTTTCTACTCATGGGAGGGAGAAGTTTTACAATTTCAATAGTCTTAAAAAAGAAGCAAAAAGTCATCAATGGTATTATATATTGATGCTGAACTCACAGTTACAATATATTTCAGAAAGTAAAAGGTGCTTTCAACACACCTGTCTCAATTCTGAGAAGAAACCAGATAGAGCATACCGTTTTAAACACGATCACCTTTTTAGAGTAATAATCAACATTTTAAGGAGATTAATATATCGCCAAAAACAAACTATATCATACATCAAAACCATGAAACTTTGTGCTATATTATGATAATTGGATGAGCAAACTATACCTTTTATAACTACCAATTCTTAATGCACAGAAAGGACTAAAGCATAGTTTTAATTTAAGTTGTTGATAAAATCAATAATGAATGGCCATGAACAAACTTTTAATCCCAACAATATTAGCAGTCATTTAATGTGATGAAGTATCACTTGAAATCAGGTCTATTTATAAAACCTCATCTAAAACATCTCAATTAGCTAAATTAAACACAGATTTATAACCTGGTATTGTACAACTTCAATCAGTAAGCAATAATGGTTTTCCAGGAATGAAGCAATATGAAATGGCTGATTAACAAAGCTTTTGTGCCACCTGCCCACAAAACACAATCATATGACTTTTAATGTTCATCAATTTACAGCTAGGCAATACCGTGGAATAATTTAATTTTATTTTGATTTTTTGAGAGAAATTGATGCTTTTATCATTGCTTTTAAGAAAACACTAAATTAAGGTAGATGGGGTGTTTAAAATTTTGTTCATAGAATTTTCAATATTAAATTTTGAAATAGGTCTCAGGTACACATCTGCAATTTGTCAAAATGGTTTAACATATGGAGGCCTCATTAAAATCAGTAATAAGTTAAAGAGGTACATGTACTGAAGATAAGAAATAGTCATCTAAGTTCATGATTTTATATTGGGAACCCCATAAATCCATCAAATGAAATTTTAGAATAGCTGGTTTACATGTACAATAAGTCATGATGATTGTGTAAATGTTTCATCAAAATCAGTACAACAGTTTAGGTCAGTTGCAGATAATAGATGAGTACACCCCATTGCCGTATAATGGTTCTGCCCATGTTTTGCTATGGAAAACCCCCAAAGCCATAATCAAATTTTAAATTAATAAAGTTAAAAGAAAATAGAGGGTGCACCTTAGATCAATCGGATCCTTTTCTTTATGGTAGGCAACATTACAGTAAATATTTCATAGCAATTGGTCAAACGGAACAAATGTTATTGTGCATCAGGATCTTTTTCAACACAGGTAAACATGTACATCTACAATATGTTGCAATGATTGTGTGAAAGTTTCATGAAACTACATCCAGGGGTTTGTAGGAGTTGCAGATAAGAAATAAGCACCAGTCCCATTGATGTCTGTTGGCTAAGTCCATGCTTTGCTATGGGAAACCCACTTTAAGATTCCCAGCAGCCTGAATCACCCAGCTGATTTCTAGAGCTTCTGTTACTCAGTATGATATGTTATACTACAAAATTTGGGTTAGGATACTAAACAGCCCACAAGTGTCAGAAAGAGATTTCTAATCAGTCAATATTGATTAATATAACTATTAAAGGGGCATAACTCTTACACCAATTTTGCAATGCTTACTTTTTCTCTAGCTATAGCACTTATGTTCTTTAAGATTAACAGCAAAAACTTGTCAATTTTGACAATAAAGTAGATATTTCTCCTATATATGTATAAGGAATCCTCTGACAACTTTGACTCAATATTACCTTTCTTGCCTTTGTGGTGACAAGATAAGTTTCTATCTGGTGTTCGGCTAAGTAACTACACCGTGAGGGTCCTTCGCCAGGTATTATATCATAATTTTCTATGTTCTGTAACTTATCTAGTGTTGTCTTTGTAACGTGAACTTTCCTGAAATTTCAATAATCAAAATTTAAATTAGACATTCCTTACTTATAAACCCTGATATCAGTATAAGTGAAAATTAAAGTAAAACCTTCTATATTAATCAATAACTAAAATACTAAATAAAACCTAAAAGACCTTAAAAATACTAACATTCTACACAGGAAATATTGCAACATATGTTAAACATATGTTCTCAAAATCATATGTTCACATTATGTTTAGTGCCCATATGATAATCATAGGTTTCCAAACATATGATAAACATATGACAAACATATGTTAAACATATGGTAACAAACACCTTAAAATTTTAAATACGAGTCAATTGCAAGTTGGCAATTCATCTTCATTTTTTCTAAAACATATGTTTATCATATGAAAACATAAAACATGTTAATCATATGGGCACCAAACATAAGGAAATCATATGTTTAATGTATTGATAACATTATGTTTTTCAAACATATGTTTAACATATGTTGCAATTTTTCCTGTGTACACAGAGAATGATTTTTACCCCAAGACATGTTTGGTTTTTTTTAAGTTCTGAATGGTAAAAGATTAATGATTGCAAGGTCATAAAGTGTAAATATCTTTAATTTGCATTTGTTTAAGTGAAAATAGAATACAATGAGTACATAAAGGCCTTAAAAATAAGACAGTTTTGACTTGAGATTCCTAGACATTTAGTTCAAAAATCAAAATATCTGTACACATGCAGTTGCCACAACTATTAATGGATCAATAATTACTGCCAAGGCTTCTTTAGGCTCATTTAATTCCTTTTTCTGTGTTTATAAAAGTTTGAGCATCAAATAATTTTTTCCTGCTGTCTTTAAAAGTTCACTCAGAGTATCAAGTGAAATAGTAATTTTCTCTTAAACTTTTGACTTCTTATGACATAAATCTCTTGTTAATATTTAATTGTCTTGCTTTGTTCAGACCACATCTGTCTTTCTTCATTAGTTATCTCTATAACAGGTAAACTAACTGATAATATGTGCCATAATGTTCTGTTTATCGAGATTTGATTCCTTTTGTGTCCTTCAAGCAAGAAAAACATTGTTTTTCATTCAGAAAATATGAAATCTCTAATTATTTCTGATTTTAAAGTCATTGAAACTATACCCAAATAATTGGTTCTAGTGCACTGATTTTGGAGTAATGTGGTACAATGTTGACGTCATACCTTTCATAGAAAAATAAAAACAATATGATAAATGAATGTCAATGAACTGTCATACCTGAATGTAAAGCTACAGAAGAAAACTGGGGGAATTTATTAAAAAGTCCAAATAACATATCTTGACATATTTTACTGAAAATAACAATGGTCCTGACTTGATGCAACTGAGGATAATTATGGCTGTGGGGTCAAGTCCCATAACATAGGATTGATGTTATTCATCATTATAATAATTAACTATCTGGTTTTTTTTTTACATCAGTTAACTGATTATCCAATTGACACAAAACTTAAAGTAATCTGTCCTTTGCCAAATAATCACCTTTAGTCATTATAGTGTGATTTTACTTAAATCTAATGTACAGCTTTAGGTGTGATTCCATTCCAATAAATTATAGAATAGATCACCACTTTATCAACTTATCAGATTTGTAGTCAATCTCTGAATGAATTTGCTGATGTGACATATATTGTGACTACTTATCCACAACCACAACCCCACTCCATCAGATTGGCTGTGGTGACACCATGTGACTACTTACCCAGGAACACCACCTGACTACATCTGATTGGCTGAGGTGACATCATGTGACTACTTACCCAGGAACACCACCTGACTACATCTGATTGGCTGAGGTGACATCATGTGACTACTTACCCAGGGACACCACCTGACTCCATCTGATTGGCTATTGTGACATCATCTGACCAAACATCATACTGCCACTTGCTAAGACCGAGAACACCACTCAAGACCATGCCACTGTGAACACCAATTCTCATGTCAACATCTACACCTGTAGCATCTCGTACTTCACTACAAAATAATAAAAGTATAGTCTACTATTAAATAGATATTACTGGTTTTCTGTGATTTGATATGCCTGTAGTATTGTTATAATATATTTTTTAGATATTCAGAATGATTGGCTCTTTTCTAGTATCATTGTCCTCACTGGAGATTGATACATCAAAGTCTAAATTTTCAGAAGCAATTTCTAAATACAAGGCTTAAAATCAAGTACTTTTTCAATTTCATTATTTCATTATTTTCATTATTTCATAATCTACTACTATATCTTATAATTAATTTACCAATTATAGACAAGGACATATTACACATGGCTATGTCCCCAGCCATCTTTTAAACAACACCCTAAAATATAGTGTAGATGTGTTGCTGATGGGAACAATTAATACACTATTCTACAAAATGTAAACAAAATATACCAAGCAGTCTCCAGGGAGTTGATGTTTTAATGACATAAAATGCACATACATACTCCTATCAAAATACTGTTGCGAAATGATCAACTACATATCATGATTAACAACTCTATAAAATTTTAGCAAAATCCATTCATCATTCTTAGAGGAGTTTTGCCCACAAAGAGTTCCTAGAACCTAAAATGAACAAAGTCAATAAAGTCCCATAACTCTTTAAATAATTGTTGAATCAAATGGCATTTCAAAACGTCCAACTGCAATATACATATCATAACAAATAATCCTACAAAATTTCAGCTAAATCAATTATGTGAATGAAAAATCTGAGTTATCAAATGGTGAATGTTGGTCAGGCAGTGGGTGGACGGGCAAAAAAAAAGAAATTTTCCTAACAGTTTTCTCAGCAACTACTTATTACATCCACTTGATATTTGGTATACAGTATAAGGGCGGGGCCCCATAATATTGGATTTGATTTTAGGACTGTTGCTCACCTACTTCCTGTTTAATGAAATCCGGCCACAAATTTAAAAAAAAACTTTTTACACCAAAAAAGTATTGCCAGAAAGTGTTTTTATCTTTATCCTCTCTCTGTACAATATGTGATTTCAGATACATGTACTGTATTATGACTACATTGTAATTTTCCATTTAATACTAATAATATGTTGTTTTGTTTAATTTGCAGTAACAAAGTATTCCTAGATTCTCATCCAAATTTCTTTAAAATGTTGGGCAGGTGAACTTAGTTTTTATTTTTTTATCCATTTTGATATAATTTTCTGTCATTTTTACAGAAATTGACAAAAAATTACTATATAAAATCTGCAAAAAAATCAAAATAATTTTTTTTCAGGCAACTGTCAAAGGGGATGAGAATCTAGTATATATTTTATATTGGCCTAATGAGGGTCCTGAGGAAGATAAAGTTTGTAAACTAACTATGTAACGGTACTTACTAAATGGTTAAAATCCTACAGATTAATTGACTAGACACAGGCATAGTCTAACCTAAGTTTTTCAATTTGGGCATTAAAATTGTTTCAAAAATATTGGACTGGGCTCTTCCTGATTTACTTATTTGGCCTTGCCACTTTTGGCTTAATTAAGCAATTGATCCTTAACAGATAAAAAAACACTGGCCAGACACTTTTTTAATTATTCACCTTAATTAACTTTATTGAAATTGTATTTTCAAATAGGATTAAAAACTATGAAGTGCTTCCTAAAATTTAAATTCTCTGAAATGTCAAATGAAAAAAAACAACTAAATGTTAAATGCCAAATTTAATAGTTTGTAATGCTTTCAACCTAATTGTCACATACATTTTCCTTAGAGTCTGACTTTTTTAAGTTCAAGCGTTGTTAAAAATTAAACTGAGGAAATTTGTTATTTCATTTTTTTCCCTCTTTCCTTCATTACAGAATATTTCTCTCAATTTAATCAACATATAAAATAGTTTTACACAACAACAGCAACAAAAAACTTTGATCACAGATGGACAGACGGACGCGGACTGACAGACAAGTCAAAAACATTATACCCTACGCAACTTCATTGAGTGGGGTTTAATTATGGTTGTCTGGACAGGAGTGGTGGGGTATGATCACAAGACAGAAAATTTGGTTGTACTTTTGATCCTTTAACCACTGGTTCTGTTAGATTTACAATTATCTTTGTAGAGATTAATCAATTGCTATATTTCAAAAAGAAGATATCTATTTCTCTTAGACAGGAAGTTTGTTCATCTATCATGAAAAATCATGATGACAAAAATTTCATTCAACATGCAACCTTACAATTTAATCAAATATAGAAATGGTTTCAGCTCATTTAAGTAGTCAATTAATTAGAATCATCCAATTTTCTTTCAATTACACTTGCCTTTTCCATGCTCAAAAGAAATTAAAAAGCTGTCATCTTTAAACTATTAACGGGCAGTTGAAGTTCATATTACATCAAATAAATAAACGTAAAATTTATTTTGTAGGTATGTATAGGAGGAGAAAAAAAACATGCACATTATAAACACCTTACTTATGGAGTTGATAAAAGACGTTCAACAATAGATATTTTATGAAAGGTAGCTATTTAGAACAATTAACTCTTAGCAAACCTTGTTCATATTAATCTTTTTTTTCTAAGGCATGGCTCAATAATCAACAACTGTATAAATCATGGACAAAACATTTATAAGAAAAGCTTGATTAAAAAAGTTCATTCATGAATCTTTATAAATACATAGTCCACCTAAGATCTAGTGTTAGTGTAAGCATATTGCATTGATAATTTGTATAACATTTTACAAACAAAGCGATATAACAGATGATACAAGTATACAAATAAATCAAAGGATTCAGAAACAAGACTTCAAGTCTAAATATAGTGTTGTCACATATCTGCACTTATATTAACTGTAACTTATCCATTCTTAGTTAAGCATGTTGACTGACCCCTGTATATATAAGATTATGGGGAAAATTTCATCAATCTGTAGGGCAAATACTTTACAAGCATTATATTTGCGGAGATTAAATTTTGTGGTTAAGAGCACAAAACTGAATTGGTTGGGACCTATTTTCACTGATATTTAGACGATTTTAAAACCTCTGGGCACATTTTTGCTCCTACAGTTTAATCATGTTTCTAACGTCAAATTTGTGTTATTAAAGCTTTATAATTGTGACACAAATACTTCCGATTTCATACCAAAAAGTGTCATCACATTTCTGCACTCCTAGCAACAAAAGTTAAAGGACATTGATTCTTTCTAGCAACACAGGAATCATACCATGCTTCATATAATTGTAGCTACTATATAAAAACACAAAGGTTTCTCTTAATCATTTACAAGTACATGTGTATCATAAATCTCCATTTTAAGGGTAATCATTTTACATATTACCAGAAAGTTCTGTGACCACATTGTATGAAACTAATTTCTTCACAGTTTTCACCGTTTTAGGGAAAGCATTTCATCTATAAGCAATTTAATTAATGAAAGTATTTTCATCACATCTTATTGATGACAATAGTTTATTCGTTGGTTATTATTAAATAATCCTATTTATCGTCCACTTGTGAACCTCTCTCCATTGTCTTTCCCAGGGTTCCATGAAAGCTTATTATATTACACTGGATATTATTGATGGTCTGAGCAACCAGTAAAAAATGCATTAATAAAATACAATATTTGTTTTAATAAACGGAAGGACAGGATAACAGATTAGTCCAGTTTGGGATTGTGTTACCTAATCAATCGTCAGTACGGATCCATCACTGCCATTTGTGTCTGTCAGAGGTAGAGCTCCCAGGAGGGTGACCAGGCTATTGTAAACATGTCTAATATCAATATTGTCCTAACAAATATTCAATGCATTTTGTACAAAATATAAATGATGATCAAGAATTTATTTACATTTCATTCTTCGGCTTAAAAAATTTGGTAAAAGACCAATTAAAGTATAACAGAAATTTAATATTTTTTTAACTGGCAATAAGGCTATCAAGTGTTCCTATGGCAATTTCTAAAGGCTTTGCCTTAAAAAACACAGTAAATTTTAGATGATAGTCTGATGAAACCATAACCGTCCTTAAAAAGGGACAACAATTGCTGTCCAATGCATAAAGAGAGAAATACACGATGCATGCACCTTAAAAACTTCTTTGTTGGGTTCCACAAGAGTTGGCTACAAAGACCATATTCACAAACTGGAAGGGATTCACAAGCTTTAAAATTTGCATACCACATCCAGTATAAAAAAAATAACTTTAAAGATCTAAATTAAGGGAGGAGAAAAAAATAAGATACCAATGAACAATTTGTTGATGAATAAAAAATGAAATTGATAGTATAAGAGTACTCAGCTCAGAAGTCTTTTTGTTTTTGATCATTTGGACTATGTTATTTTAAACAAATATTTGAGAATGTTGCTGTTTTATTAAATAAAAGTTCATGGAATCGTGTATATGAAACAAACAGAATGATTTTAAATGTCATCCACGTTCATTGTTACTAGACTATAAATTGCATATCTAATTGATACTTTGGAAAGATTAAGATCATATTCATTAATAATTGAAAACTAAACTATTAAGCTCAGACTTAGCAAGTCTAGATAAGATCTCTAATTCCAGTTCACATCGTGAGTATAAAAAACTGAGAGGACCACAAACAAACTTCCACATTAAAGAATATCAGCAAGTAGGAAGACAGACAGATTAAAAGATCCTACAAATTACGTAACTTAAAATATTTGCTAGAAGACCAAGTCTGGTAAGCAGCTAAAGTTGGTTTTTGTAATAGCAAATTTAGAAAAGAATGAAATGTGCACCCAAAAATAATGGCAATTTTAAAAAGATGCTCATTTAACTCTAGTTTTTGAATTTCCGTCATTCTTTTGGGAATCCTCTGGTTTTGACCATTACCAGATTTACCGTTAAATATGACTTTTTTTTTGGCCAATTGAACCCACCCTATTTTCTTTTGATCAATGTCTTAAATATATTCTAAAAAGTGTTTAACAAAGTTTTATCAAATCCTATTTATTCTGTTACAGATTTTATCAGCTAAAAGAGCTACATTTTGTATTAAATGCAGAACCTATGAAAAAAGTCAGAGAAAACCTTTTCCCAGCTAAAATTTAACATTACTCAATATCTTAAAAGCAATTAAGGTACCAAAATGTTCATACTTGAAACCTATCTATATTTTCAATCATAGTAGCAAACATCTTTAAAGTAGGATCTCAGTTTTTCTACATGAACTTGCTATGCATTAACATTAATCAATCTCATCCATCCTTTCACACCAATATCAATCCTTCCTTTTATATTTTTAAAACAAACACCACTGCACAGTTTCATAGCCATCAGACAACTAGTACTACAATTATTGTGGACAGACAATGAAAAAGAGGACAATGACACAGACAACACAGACAACACATCAAAATTGACCTAATAACTGCAACCTTGACCATCAATATTTTTTTTATTTAAACTGAAACCTTGTGTTTTGATAATTCAGCAACCAAAATTACAAAGGTTTCTTCAATTCTATCTATTAGCATGATTAGGATGAAAACCTTACAAGTATAAAATGGAAAACAACTGTTAAAATCAAACATTAACAATCAATACATATAGTAAAATTAAATAGTTTTTAGAAAACATTTCCAGCCCAATATTTATACAACTGTCAGTTTGGGATTCAATTTTTCAAACATAGGAAAAGCCAAAGAATGCACTGAATAACTCCATCATTATCACTCTGCTTTTAAAACTGTGTTGGGGTGGATGACAATTTGGTATTTATCACCTTATTATAACCCAGTTGTAACGTCATGTCAGTTAGTAGTACCTAACATCACCAATAAGTATCAATTTCTGTAAATATTGAACCTGATAGCTTCAATCAATTGAGCCAACAACTGCAAGCCTGGACTGTGTGTTGGGAAAATGAGAGTGTGTAAGCTAGGATTCCCTTTTTAATCATCTTGACTGAGTTGGCTTAAAAAAACAGAATTATTGTTTTGAGGACAAAAGATTTTGAAGTTTTACCTAATTGCTTCAATAAGCTCTAGTCCTATATTCAAACAGCTGTCAGTGTGGGTGGGGACGAGGTTGTGGAAAGGGGGGGCATTACCTGATAGCTTCAATAATCTCTAGTCCCGGGTCTCTAGTCCCATATTCAGCTGTCAGTGCCAGTGGGTGTGGGGTAGTGGAAAGGGGATTATTACCTGATAGCTTCAATAATCTCTAGTCCCGGGTCTCTACTGTCAGTGCGGTTGGGTGTGGGGTAGAGGCACGGGATTATTACCTGATAGCTTCAATCATCTTGAGCCCCATGTTCACACAGCTGTCAGCGTGGGTGGGGTTGGGTGTGGGCAATCCCGAGACACAGTAGTAACAATCACCCAGGATCTTAATCCTCATACAATGGTTCTTCTACAATAAGATGAAACTATAGGTAAGATTTACTCAAATATAGACATAAACAAACAAAGTCCTGGGACCAAGGACAATGAAGGATTTCTACAAGACACAGACTAAATTATGACCATGATTGTAAGGACATTTTTGTGATACATATGCTGAAGACAGTGTGTGTATAATCAATGAGGATCTCAATCATACACCACACTACAGAAACTAAATGAAGTGTTTGAATGATGTACATATTAATTCCATAACCAAATAGTGAAAAATAATAAATTAAACAAAAATCTTCTGTTAGACTTAATGTGTCTTGAAGGATTACAAAGTAAAGCATGTATAATGTAAACCAGGAAATTTTCATGGTCAGTTTTATTTTCATGATTTTCATGTTGACATTGTATGCACAAAAAATAAACTGTGCAAATATAATTGACTTCCATTTAAGTCTATGGACAATAACATTACAGCACCAATTTAAAACTGCACAAACTGAAATGCAGTTGTCCCACCGCCAAAAAACATGGTGCGAAAATTTCCTGGTTAACAGTGCTTAGTACCATGTAGGGCATAATACAAAGGATAATTTTCAGAAGAACCCACTTCAAATACAATGATTTCCAAAAATGAGTAATATGCTTAAATCATTACATGAATTTCTTTACAAACAAGTTTTATTTCTACATATTTGTTTACCAAAAATCTAACCTAGAGCCTTTTACAAGTTGTCTCTGGAAGGAAAGAAGTTATGAATTAATAGGTTACCTTAGCTAACTGATCGAATCTGCCAAACAACTCGTTTAACATCTTGACGAGTTCTGGGGCGGTACATTCTGCCGCTAGTGGTGTAAAGTTGACAATATCAGCATAAAGGATGCTAAAAAATAAGATATAAATAGGAACACTTTTAAAGCAAATGGATATAATTTTTAATCACATTAATAATGTCAACATTGTATAATTTTTGTTGACAGATAAGTTTTATAAAAGAAGTAGAGGAGTATACAAATTGGGCAAAAAAAAAAGGCTACGATCTGTACATCCTGGTAGAAAATAGATATACATGTAGATATGGAAATTCAACCTGCTTATTATTACATTAGTTAATGTCAGCAAACAGTTTGATAAAAGTTTTAAGTATAAATGCCCAAAGAGATTATAATTCTGTCCTTTCAATTTGCATAAAAATTACTGTCTTATATAGATTTTATGTTTATGTAAATTTCGGTAGACTGTTATAATAATATGTCATATTATGTAATGTAATTCTACATAATGTTTGTGGTGATGTAGACTCTTTTTACTGTGGATTCATTAATTTTCATGGGTACCAATTTTTGTTGTTTTATTAAAAAGAATCAGTTAGTGGATTCTTATATTCGCGATTCTGAAGTCTGCAGCATACAGATCAATTTTAAATATCCTTTTTCGTGAGGTATCAAATTTCTTGGGTCAAGGCCATCCACGAAAACCATGAAAATTGATACCCCAGGAATAATAATGAAACCACAGTATACTATGAGTGATGTTCTTAATATGATCTTGAATGACTTTGATAAATAGAGTCTGGAACTTTTGAAACAAACATGACATTACCTGACATCCGAGTGCTGCTGTACATAAAGATCGTAGAATGACTGACTGGGAGACACCATCTTCTGAGTGAAGTCTTCTCTCATTTCCTCCATGATGTCACCAGGTATACAACTGTTTAATAATTCTTCCTAAAAGGAAAATAAAATAAAATAAAATAAAATAAAATAAAATAAAATAAAATAAATAAAATAAAATAAAATAAAATAAAATAAAATAAAATAAAATAAAATAAAATAAAATAAAATAAAATAAAATGAAATGAAATGAAATGAAATGAAAATGAAATGAAATGAAATGAAATGAAATGAAATGAAATGAAATGAAATGAAATGAAATGAAATGAAATGAAATGAAATGAAATGAAATGAAATGAAATGAAATGAAATGAAATAAAATAAAATAAAATAAAATAAAATAAAATAAAATAAAAATATATATATATCTATATAAATAAATAAATAAATAAATAAATAAATAAATAAATTAAAAAAATAAATAAATAAATAAATAAATAAAGACAGAATGATCATGATGTCACCAGGTATACAACTGTTTAATTAATCTTCCTACAACTCAAAAAGACTTTCATAAGAATGTACAAAAGACCTGATATCTGATTTTGCATCATGTCTTTCTTTTCTGCAATCAATGAACGTTGATGCAAGGGGCATAGTTTATGATGCTTTTATTGCTTCATACCCTGGCGCATGTGAGAGTGTAGAGTTTCATGACAATTTCATACTTCATTCATCGAAAATAAACATAAACCTACATGCAATCTTTTTTCAGACTAACAGATGAACAAATGCGGGTGGAGTACTTCTGTACTTTTTATTAGGCAGCGTTCACTCAATAGATTCTTAAGATGCAAAATCTGAGACAGATACTCAATACAGATCTATAAAATTTTCATAACCTAAAATAAACCATTTATAGTAATGTATTTGTATTAAACTTTTTAAGAATCCAACTTTTCTCATTTTCACTTCCCAGTCATCCCGATCAGATTGCATGTAGACTGGTTAATATTGCTTTTTGTCTCTGTTTAATGAGTTTTATATCAAGTTTTCCCTCACGTTCATGTAATATAGCAGATTTAATATGAGAATCATTCCTATAAAGATTATTTATTATCAGGTGTTTCCTATCCTCATGGAAATGAAAAATCAAACAAGAGGCTACCATGAGTCTGAATGTCTAACCTGACTTCAACGGCCCATTGAAAGATAATCAGTCAGTGGCGGATACAGGCATTTTGCTAAGTGGGGACTGTTTGAATAGCCAAAGAGGGGGTTAAGCTTGTCATGCCTCAATGATTTTCTATTCATTCAAACACAAGTTTTTATAAGCCTAAGGGGGGTTTCATGCCCAGGATTCACTTATGTTTGCACTTGCCTAATGCCTTAGGGTCAGATGAGTTAAACAAGTTTCTGAATTAAAAAAAAAAAACCTTTATGAATTGGAATCTTAAGAGACACCAGGCATTTGGGCATACCTTGTGGAATTTTAAAAATTGATATTTATTTCTTCAGATCACCTACAAAGCTGGTTTTAGTTCAACATGCAAAATCTTAGTCAGCTGGTGACTTTCACAAGTCTAATCTTTTTGAAGTGATTCAGATTCGAGAATGAGTAAGATTAAACTAAAAAATAAGGTTAAGGTCAATTGACAAATATTTCTGTGTGACAATGCAATTAGAAAACCATTACCAGCATATAAAGACCAGTACCTGTTGTTTCTTCTCCCGTTCTAGTTTCTTCATAGACTGTATGGAGTTCCTGGCAAACAAGAATGTCCGTCTGTGTGTGAGGTCCGTCAGGTACTTATGGTACATCCCTATCATGTTTGCACAGATCAGGATAATTAGGTTTGACATCAGCTACAATATAAAGACAAAATAATATGTAAAACAAGAACTCTTATCCCTATCATGTTTGCACAGATCAGGATAATTAGGTTTGACATCAGCTATAATATAAAGACAAAATAATATGTAAAACAAGAAATCTTATCCCTATCATGTTGGCACAGATCAGGATAATTAGGTTTGACATCAGCTATAATATAAAGACAAAATAATATGTAAAACAAGAACTCTTATCCCTATCATGTTTGCACAGATCAGGATAATTAGGTTTGACATCAGCTATAATATAAAGACAAAATAATATGTAAAACAAGACCTCTTATCCCTATCATGTTGGCACAGATCAGGATAATTAGGTTTGACATCAGCTATAATATAAAGACAAAATAATATGTAAAACAAGACCCCTTATCCCTATCATGTTGGCACAGATCAGGATAATTAGGTTTGACATCAGCTACAATATAAAAACAAAATAATATGTAAAACAAGAACTCTTATCCCTATCATGTTGGCACAGATCAGGATGATTAGGTTTGACATCAGCTACAATATAAAGACAAAATAATATGTAAAACAAGAACTCTTATCCCTATCATGTTGGCACAGATCAGGATGATTAGGTTTGACATCAGCTACAATATAAAGACAAAATAATATGTAAAACAAGAACTCTTATCCCTATCATGTTGGCACAGATTAGGATGATAAGGTTTGACATCAGCTACAATATAAAGACAAAATAATATGTAAAACAAGAACTCTTATCCCTATCATGTTGGCACAGATTAGGATGATAAGGTTTGACATCAGCTATAATATAAAGACAAAATAATATGTAAAACAAGAACTCTTATCCCTATCATGTTGGCACAGATTAGGATGATAAGGTTTGACATCAGCTACAATATAAAGACAAAATAATATGTAAAACAAGATCTCTTATCCCTATCATGTTGGCACAGATTAGGATGATAAGGTTTGACATCAGCTACAATATAAAGATAAAATAATATGTAAAACAAGAACTCTTATCCCTATCATGTTGGCACAGATTAGGATGATAAGGTTTGACATCAGCTACAATATAAAGATAAAATAATATGTAAAACAAGAACTCTTTTTCATTTCTATTGAGTTTCTGAAATGAGTATACATGGTGGTTAAGGCACAAGACATCATATCAAAAAGTTGTCACTAGGCTTAATCCTCACAACCCAAAAGGTTTCCTTGATCCAAGCTTTGTGGTTATGCATATAATTACACTTAGTTGGATTCTTATTTGTTTTGTCTTCTTTTAACCAGATTTTATACACACTGAATTGATCGTTGGCAATGCAACAGGTGTGCTATAGCAAGCATTCTGGAGCACCAGTGTTCACTCTCGTTACGACTAGAGTTTGTGTAGTTGATTAATCATCAGTAGTTGTTGTGTTTCCGTGTTTTATATGTTGTCTGTTTTTTTTGTCCTGTTCTCTTAGGTGTTTACTAGTTTTGCCTTGCCCTTTCAGAATTTTGACATTAGGATGCCCCAATGGTACATCTGATTCTTCAGTGGTGGAAACCACAAATATTGGTACCCCAAGATTAATAATGAAACAACAGTTTGTCAAATTAACGAGCCTTATGTTGTCTGATCATTACTCAGTGGCGGATTGAGATGGGGCGGAGAGGGCATACCAAGCAACTTCAAATTTTCATCAAAATCTGACATTTTTAGCAATTATGCCCCCCCTTTCAAGGACCTCTGGATACGCCCCTGTTACTGTCCATGTATCTGTACTTTCTGATGTTATAAAAATCAAGGTTTTTTACCTTTCAGTTAACTGTTTTAAATGTATTATTTAATGGGACTTTTATGTACTACATAAATGGTTTTTATTTGTATTGAATAATTTTTAATTTGATAATTTTTTTTTTGGTGTAATGTCTCTAACATTTCATACTTGTATCTAATTTTTTGCTTGTTGCTACGATTTTCAATATGAACATGTTGGCAGGTGTAAAAACCAGACTCTGGAGTTCCCAGAAATTAAATGCATTAATAATGGTTTGTACACATAAAGTGCAAAGTTCCCATTATTTGGCATACCTAGAAACTCAAATGAAACATTGAGTGCATTTTATCAATAAAGGGCAATAACTCAGAGAATTTATCTTCACATTAACAGTAAGGTTAATAAATGACATTTTAACTTCCATAGTGACTAAATATAATTTCAAACATTGTTAATATGAAAAAAAATATTTTCTTTTCAAATTTAAAACATTAGCATGTGATGCATAAAATATTTTTGTAATAAATTTATTGTTTATATAAATTTGAAAATGAATAGAAAACGACTAGTGTCACACGGAACATAACAGCTTTATTATCTACTAATCAATATCCTAGATTATGTCTAAATTTTGAATGCATTTGTTTATCAATAAAATCATTCTGCAGTACTAAAATGGTCTATAAAAGTCACATCAGTAAACAGAACATAACGTGTTAATAAAGAGTTCCTCCAATGTCAATATTCCAAATAGGACTGACCTGAACGACCCTGTATGGATGATATTGACAGAACATTGGCAGGATTGGAACATTGGGTTGGACTACATATATTTATGTAAATAAAACAATTAAATCTCAATTAAATATCAATTAAGTCATTCTAAAGCCTCTTCCTGGTCTTGATCATTTCATTATTATGTCATTTTACGAGGACACAATGGTATCTGGTCTTTAATGGAATACTCTTGTATTCAAACTGATTTTATTAATGTACAGTCCTTATTCAGCAATTAATTCTCGAATTCTTTGAATCTAGATAGACTTTTCTTATCAGAGGCTTTTATATTAAGAATTTATTTATAATTCTGATGGAAATGCATCAAAGAATTTATAATGACAAATTTTTAGTTGTCAAAACATGAAGAATATGTGTTATACAAATGAAGGACATTTAGTTCAGATGTTCTGCAATAAGTCAAATAAATTAACATGACGAAGGACAAAATAATTTCAATTTATCAAAAATGAGGGCACGAAACATATTAAAATCTCTCTCTCTCTTTGTTAATCAAAAAACAAAATGTTTTTAAATATGAGGAGATATATAAATAAGCTAACTTTTCATCTAAATATGCGATGGCCACAAGTATTTAAAATTCTAACGTGGCCATGCAGCCTTTAAAAAATGGCACAAAAATAGCCAAATAAATTTTAAATGTAAAAATCATCACATTATGCATGTAGGTATAAAATTTGATAAGAGATTAATACATGTAGGAGGATCACTTCCTTGTACTCTGATCTATACTGACAGGTTAGAACAAGAGGATGATTAGAAATATCACTCTAAAGCTTAAAAGGGGCTAAAAAGATTATTTTTGATTAAAATTCTCTCATTTATGCAAATAGAATATCAAATCGCAGCCTGCTGCCATATTCTATTTGAATAAAACAGATCACTTTATTATAAAGAATTAAGTTTTTATCACTTTAGACAGTTATAAGGAACATTAAAGATCTAAGGCCAAAAAATATATGCATGTCTGTTTCCCTACCTACCCTATTTTTTTTACCCTTCCTTATCATTTTTATTGGCATTTTGGAACAAGCACCGTTAAAGTTGGGATTGCTTCCCCATTGACTCAATGTAAAATAATTTTGTAAAAGAACAAATAATTTCCTACCTACCTACCCTAATTTTCAAGAGTAGGAAGCAGGAAACAAACATATATTTTGTTTTGGCCTAATATGATGTCTAAAATGTGGCTTGGCTGATGCCCAAACAGGCAATTCCCAAATTTATTCTGGATCCAGTTATTGACATGTAACAATCTTTTTTTTTTTAATCACAAAGTTAATAATATATACCATTTATTTTTCAATATTTTTATACTGTAAAAAACCTTGTTTTTTTATCAGGCATTTATAGTACAGATAGGTGCACACATAACCTGTACGGAAGTTAACATAAAGTTAACTTTGTGACTGCTCTCCGCGTCTGCTGATGTCTGCTATAGCAGACATTCAATGTAACTCACGTTAACTCATGACTGGTCAAAGCAGACCTGTGACAGCTTTTTTATGACTGGTCATAACCAGTCACAAAGATATGACTGCTTTTACCAGACCAGCCATTGCAACAAGTCTGCTCTTACCAGACATGTTTAATAATGTAAGGGTTTAATTTAATGTTAAAAACTGTCTTTAACTTAAAAAAGAATTAGTTTAAAATACAGTTTAGGCAAAAGAACATAAAATTTGACCTTATACATTCAGTTTTTAAAGCAGACATTTCACGAAGTTAACTTGACCAGACCTGTCATAATTATGTGACTGCTTTTAAAAGCAGACGTGGAATTATGACTGCTTTTTAAGTTAACTTGGAACCTGTCGCGTGTCTGCTAAAAGCAGTCGCATGACCAGTCACAAGTTAACTTGAAGTTAACTTGATGTCTGCTTCTAAAGTTAACTTACCGCACAGGTTGTGTGTGCACCTCTTTCATTTTTGTTTGAAAAAACCACTATCATTTACACTTTGTATGACACGTACCCCATTGGAATTAGCAGTTATCAAAATTTTACATTTAAGATACATATACATGTATATAGTTCCTTAAACAAAAGTTGGATGTGTTTAAAACCAACATAAAATTAGACTTTAAAGAATTTGACACCTACCAGTACATTAAATATCCTAACATTTTGTTATTACCAACATTGGCAACCCCCTTATAATGTAACTGAAATTAATGTTTGGTAAACACAAAATTCCTTGCATACCCTTGAAGATTTTTCGTGCAGTAGAAAAATTAAACATATGTCCTTGTTTTAACTTAACATCATAAACATTTAATATTTTGTATGTCATGTCACCAGGATTTATGAGGTCTTTACAGTATGTAGGTTATTTAGTTTAGACTGTAAATCATCATTTTTCATACTTTTAGTGTCTATAAAAGGGGCACCTTATATTCTATCATTACTTATAAAAGATTAAAGGTCATTCCTATTTCACAGTTTAAATTGATGACACTAAATCATACTATGTAATAAAATAATAAATGAATTTTTTTGCATCCAATATGATTTCTTGTCTTTCTACTGTTTCTATTTTAGATAATACATTAATTATGAGATCAATTAGCAAACTTAATTAATTTAAAGATTTCATCTTCAATTATTTGTTATTTATCAATGGTATGTAAATTTATTTTTTATTGTAATATAGGTCCTTTCTAGTAAGCTCAGGTTTTGAGGTATATATACCCACTCATTCCTGTATAAAAAATCAGCAAGACACCACAGGCTTGCCTTGAGAGTTACCAAATATTACCAGAACATGTATTAAATGTACATGCATTAGATGTTCATAACCCATACAACTTTTACATTTTAATATTTGAAAATATCATTAGGTGATGAAAAAAAGAATTGATAATAATTATTGTAAAATGTAGACTAGCTACCCTACATTCAAAAATACAAATATTTGATCTTAGAATCCAGTAGGCACCCAATATTAGTTTTTCTAAGACATTCTTGGCTTCTTTACCCCTCATATTAGTCGTAGGAGTATACATTTGTACTATGTAACATATTAAGCCTACCTCTTCCACTTGATAGTCCGAGCCTTTAGAATGAAGGATAGCCGATGTGATCATCTCTATAGACATGGTCAGGATACCCAGGAACAAAGACACACGTTTAGACAACGGCAGCATGATATAACACACGATAGTTATGTAGAACATCACAGCAATGTTATCGGTCACTTTCTTAGTCTGTACAGTGTTGTAGTAAATGTTCGCCACACTCAGAAATAATATCCATATAGTCAATGAGATAATTGTTGGAAATCGTAAGTAAAAACTCTGCTTGAGTATGAAGATCAGGATTAATGAAAATGTAACAAACCCTAAGGATAATGTAATGATGATGGTCAGGAGAACCTCTGGTGATAAGTTCTGAAAAATATAAAGTTCAAGATTAGTATAGCAATGTAATTATAATGGTCTGGAGAACCTCTGGTGATAAGGTCTGAAAAATATAAAGTTTAAGATTAGTAGCAATGTAATGACAATGGTCTGGAGAACCTCTGGTGATAAGTTCTGAAAAATATAAAGTTTAAGATTAGTAGCAATGTTATGATGATGGTCTGGAGAACCTCTGGTGATAAGGTATGAAAAATATAAAGTTTAAGATTAGTAGCAATGTAATGACAATGGTCTGGAGAACCTCTGGTGATAAGTTCTGAAAAATATAAAGTTTAAGATTAGTAGCAATGTAATTATGATGGTCTGGAGAACCTCTGGTGATAAGGTATGAACAAAAAACTCTGGTGATAAGTTCTGAAAAATATAAAGTTCAAGATTAGTGGAAATGTAATGATGATTGTCAGGAGAACCTCTGGTGATAAGTTCTGAAAAATATAAAGTTCAAGATTTAGGAGTAATGTAATGATGTAGGTCAAGAGAATCTGGTGATAAGGTCTGAAAAAAACCCTCTGGTGATAAGTTCTGAAAAATATAAAGTTCAAGATTAGAAGTAATGTAATGACAATGGTCAGGAGAACCTCTGGTGATAAGTTTTGAAAAATATAAAGTTCAAGATTAGTGAGAATATGATAAATCTACTGATAATGATCAGGAGAGGCTCTGAAAATATCAAGTTCAGGATTAGTCAAATTAAATTCATTACCTAAATTGGACCAATGGCTTCAAATAAAACATTCAAACAATATAACAAAATGTTTGAGCAAATGAAAATTCAGTGTCTCAGGTCCTCAGTGCCAATACCTATTTCAAAAAGGATCTAAGAAATTTCACCTGTTGACCACCTTTTGAATTTAATAGAAAATTTAGTTAACTTCAATTTCAGGTGAAATATATTGTGCTACAATTTTTGTTTATTTTATAATAAAAAAATTAATAATTTGGAATCAATGATTTATTTCCCCAAGTGGGTTCAAAAACTAGTTTATTTTCAATCCAGGGGCCAATTGAAAAACAGCAAGCAGCAACCGGTGGTCACATTGAAGGCTGCTGGCTGTTTTCCATTGTGGATGTTTTAAATTTATGTTTATATTGTAGGTTGTGTCATGTACACTTATTCCACATCTCATGTTCTTCTATGGGATGAGGGATTCCTATGAAATGACAGAAATGAGAAAGTGGATTGGGAATCCCTTGTTCCTTAAGTTCCCCACCAAACATTCCCATTCACCCCAGCTTCCTTTCCTCAATCTCCTTCAAGATTCCTGTTCACTAAACTCTTAGGCTCCCCGCCCAAGCGCAATTGTAAAGGTGAGCTTAAAACAAAGATAAAAAAAAATCAATTAACTTTTCTTTAACAATTTTTGCGTGTGACAAGTTCCATTTTCACCTGTCAGGTGTACCACAGAGCTAAGTCTTTGACTAATAGACTTTAGGTAGACATAGAACTAAAAGGTCATTGATTAACAGATCTAATGAAACATTAGCCACCGATAAAACTGTTAACAATACCTCGTCAGTAGCTAGAGATAGGAGAAAAGCACAACATAAGGTTAAATTAATGATTTGTTTATGCATCTCAATCATTTAGAGTTTATAATCAATATAAAATGATTCATTGATTTGTTTTATTAATTGTAGGGAATGGCACCAGCAAGATCTCCTGAATAATTATAAATCAGGTGATCATGAAAAATTATAAACACTGAAATAATAAAAAGATTTACAAGAGTTAACACTAAAGTACATGTATGTCTTGCCTGCTGGCACCATTAACAATAATTCTTTCATACTTCCACTATATTTTCATAAATCTATAAGGATTTTCAGTTTTTGAGATCAAAAGGTTTTTTATAGAACTTAAACATTGCTTTCAATATATGCAATACAAATTATCAAAGTCACTAAGCCAGAAAATCAAGGTCAAGTTCAAAAGATGGGGAGACCACTATGCTTAGCTATCACAAGGGCAAATGCATACCAAGTTTCATCAACCTAGGACCTATAGTACTTGAGATATGGAGGTTACTGCTCATAAAACCGTAACACTGCTATTATATGTATTGAAAATTGTCAAAGTCACTCAACCAGAAAATCAAGGTCAAGGTTAAAAGATGGAAATGCACCTGTGCTAAGCTACTACTCGGGCATATGCATGCCAAGTTTTATCAACCTAGGACTTAAAAGTTCTTGAGACCAAACCTTAACATAAAAGTTACCTGCTCTGCTTCGTTGGCGAAACAATTATGCAATATGAACAAATTTATAACCTTGGACTAATGCATCGCTACTTCTATATTTGATTGATAAAAATTGACAAGTTTGTAAACCTATTTGACAATGATTAAAAAAAGATACAATTAGCGATTATTTGAGCATTTATATGACTAATCGATGAAATATCAACAAGCCCCACTAATGAGCAGATTTGTCTACTTGTCTAAAAAGACATTGTGCTTTCTTTTATTCTGACCTCTTTTTATACCATTGCTATGGATAATGGTAAAAACAAACCTACTAACATGAATTAGCAATCTTATACTGTCCTACAAAATTGAATGAAAACAGGTCCAAAAACATGATATAAAAAAAAACCAAAATCATAAAAAAAAAGATAAAAAAAAAATAACAAGGTAATAGATTTATCAAAGAATATAAAATCAAAAGAAATTATAAGGCAGTTTGTACTTCAAAAGAAATCTCATTTAGCATTTTACTGCTTATTAAAATGTTTTGTTTGTCCATAATATGTTATCAAATTCTGAGTACTTGCTTCTGGGCCATTAACCCATTAATTTACAACTTATATAAAGATAAAAAGAAGAAAAAAAAACATTATCTTAGCACAAAAAAGAACTGTTTTCTACTACCAGTACAGAATTTTTTGTAAATGTTGTTTGTCTGTTTGAACATGTTGGCAACAACATAGAATGCAAGAAAATACTAAAACAACTGTAGAGGTCCACAAATAATAATAACATAATAATCATGCCTTTTTCAACATAAATACTGCTTTAATTGGCTTAAAAGTTTAAATGATAAAAAATATATTAATTTATCGGGTATCCCACCACTGCTACCAAAATGGACAAAATGAAAAATATGTTTCAATTTGAAACAAAAACTAACAATAATTACATTCCCATACTACTGTGCATAATTCCTTAGAATATGGACTTAAACATTTACACAAATAATATATATGTACGTAACATAAATCAGTTAATATATATCAATGAATAAAGTGATTCAATGAAGCTCACATGCTTGAAAATTCCTGTATTGAAAGATTTCCCAGTGTTAAAACCTTAATTTTGCCTGACTGTTTTGTAAACTGCAATCTATGAGCTTGTTGAATGAATACATGTATATGTTAAACTGAAATTTAAGGAACCCAAATATTAGGAAAACTTTTTTAGCATTAAGTTATATTTACCTCCTGATCTTTTGTGACAATGTGATAGATCAAAGTCCCCAACAACATGACGAGAGCTGAGACAACCAGGGCTATAGTTATAGAATGTTTTAACTGTACACAGTAACACTGGTATAAAGACTCTATCTGTAGGTTGTGGAACTTTGTCTGGAATGGAAAACATAGCATTTTAACATGTATATGAGGTATGGAAAGACTAGCTTGATTCTAATCACATGTATGAATGTGAGTTTTGCACAAAGCAAATCTAGAAATTGGGAATTAGTATTTACCCAACAGATTAGAAATCTTAACATGCTTTTTCTTTATAAAATTAATTTTAGTCTATAATTTAAGAAGTTTGAAGAGTAAATTACTATGTATCATAAATGTATAAACAATGTCTATAGCAAAAAAAAAAGAAATTCTGGAAATTGGCAAGCTTTTATTTTTTTTCTAAATCAAGAGATTCTGGCCCAAAATATTCAACAACAACAACAAAAAATAATATTTTTATCTTGTGATAATTTTGTTGTTAGTAAAATAATATGTGATGGATAAATAAATGATAGGTTTGCCTGATTAGGTACAATGACTACCCTGGCCCTCTAGGCAGATGTGACAGATCATTTCAAGTATTTACTACTCTATGATGTATCTATATGAGACTTTATCAATAAAACAATAAAATCTCCTCAATTATTCATATCAATCATCATAGGCCTTTATTATAATGGTGAAAATTTCCTAAGGATCAGATAGATAAATCTATGGCACTAAGTATAAAGTTCATCTGGGAAAAGCAAAATTGTTATGGAATTGAAAGGTAATTTCTGCAGGATTGCTTAATAGTAAACAAAGGGTCATCATTTAATTATTTTTGAAAATAACAATAACAAAAAAAGCAGATAACAGTCTTTGTGTAAATTTAAATGCATGAAGATAGCTTGAACCCCTTTGTACATGTTTAACATACATGTAGGTATCAGCTCAAAAATATGGTCATATAAAAAAAAAATCAGTAGGAATTACTGTGATGCTTGAGGCAGTCCCAATTTTCTTCCATCTTATATAAAGGATGGGGTGTCTCACTGTGGTTTTACACAAAGAACATCAAATAGTTTATACTTTGCTATTCATTGGCCCACATTTATCAATTCACGTTTTCAATATTTTTTGTGAATTTTTCATCATGTATATTTATTCCATATTCCTTCATTTACAATCAACATGCATTCTAATCAGAGTTTTAATTAGAATACTTTAGTATACTTAATTCTAAGGAGGAATAAAAGTTTACATATGCATATTATTACATATTCTTGGAATCTGCTGTTTTCATATGACAAAGTAATAGGAACTGTTTCTCAGGAATATCCTCAAACCAAGGATTTGCTATTCTGAGACTATTTATACTGGTCTATACAAACCTTCATATGAGAGACGGAAAATTCACTCCACCACGATGTCTTTTCTTCAGCTTCCGATGGATGCGTTTCGCGTTGGCTTCTTTTACGGTACCGACTGTTTCTACTTAATCTTTGAATATTTGTGATTGAAAATTCCTCGTTATCCCGACTTTTAGTTCTATGTGAAAGTTTTCCATTTTCAAGGTCCATTACACCTTCGGAAGTTACATTAGCAGAATTAGCCACATGCCCATTAAGATAAGTTATAGAATTCCCATTTAATGAATTTTTGTTTTTCACTTGGTTTTCTGTGTTAGAATTTTCATCCTCTACAACCTCCGTAGAAAACTGAACATGTGACGATTTCGGAGACAGATGTCGAGCTGTACATGGACTCAACGTCTGTCCGTCACACTGACAGTCTGGTTTAGAGTCCAAACATTTATGATCACTATTTGAATTGATACGCTGTCCTTTCATTTCGATTCCTTTAGAAACTTTCTTATCAACTGTTGGTATTTCGTTTCTTTCCTTCATAATATTAGAATTTATCTCATTTTCACCGTACTCCTCTAAGCTATGACACTCCGTACTACTATCGCTATACTTTAATCGGTTGTTCTCGCTTTTCTGGGATATTCCAACAGTGCTATGCTCAGCTGTCCGGGATATTCCAGTGGTACTGTGGGTGTCCCCGGGTGATACATCATCCTCGGGCCCACTTATGAAGAACGTTATGTCAGAACATTCAATTGGCGACTTGGTCATCTCACAAATATCCCCCGGCTATTGTAACTGAAAACGTAATAGAATTATTAAGAGGCAAATAATTTATTAACGTACATGTATGTACAACATGTTTTACATTACGTCGGTATGTCGCATGTTTACATTTCAGCTTTATTTTGTCACCGTTGGTATTTCTATCTGCAGTCTGAACCACGACATCACATGTACTTGTTCCACAGACCCGTTAACCACAATTCTTAGTAACTAAAATTAATTGTACCTATTCAGATAAAATAAATATCTTAAACGGGCAAAAGGCGCTCAAAAAATTAAAATATCAAAAAGTTCAAATTAATAAAACATTTATTTTTGTTTTATTAGTTAAAAACGTGAAAACGTGACATTGTAAATAAGTTTAAATACAAAAAACAAGTGATCTCCGATGATACTGAAGAAAAACCAAACAAATTGTGTTAATTTTCAATCCACGAATCTGATGTGGTCACGTTTACAGATCTGTAAAAGCTAAAGGTTTCCATCATCCCATCCACCCAAAGCACTTTTACTTTTACCCCTCAGAAAAATATACTTTTGATATTCTTTAAAAAAATATATTACAGAACACTACTGTAATATCACCGGTCATGCCGGTAACACTAATATTATGAGAAAAAAATCAAGTTCAAGAAGAATTTAATTTTTATCAAAAATTTTAAAGAAAAAATATTAAGTATAAAACTGACATTGTCCGTTCGTTTAAATTTTTAAACAATCTCGCATATTTTACATCAAAATCAGAAATGTTCTAAAAGATAAACAAACCTTGTTATTTGTGTATAATTGTCAAATAATAAAATATTTTGACAGTTTGTAACTAAAGTAAAAACTTGACATTGTACATCATAATTACACGGAAATAAATTTTATATCTCGTCTCTAACAAGGATATAAAAAATAAAACGCAGTTCAAAAACATGTGAGACCGTAGATATTTTTATAAATCTGGAAAACTAAATTATCTGAAAATATGGAATAAAATTTCTATCTGCCTTACCTGTTGATTGGGCACTGAGTTTTCCAGGAATAACCAAGACCCATCAATATTTTGTTAGACATCCAATACTTCTACGATAGGGAGATTAAACTGTTAATATAAATAATCCTCAATCTACGGGAGGGGCCACCGAGCTATGCTGAAGTTCTGTAGATACATGTTTAAAATTTGTGGACTGCACAATTAAACTTATAATCCGTTTTAACTGATTAATGAAATAGATGTACATGTGATAATTTCATTAAGTTTTTAAACCACCGATACTCGTGTACTTAAATAGTTTTGACACACTAATCAGGAAACGTCTATAATGTCATATCACCTATTTGATGAATTTAATTATTTCGTTGTTTATAGATCTTTTTGGTATATTTACAATTTTTTTGCTCATCTTCAATACAGTAGTGTATTTAGTAATTATGTATTTTCATCTACAGATTTATGAATGATTGACCATTATATTTTAAGAAATAAAAAATATAAAAAAACTTTAAGACTTTATGTTCCGTTTGACAGACATGAACTTTAAAATAATTTTGTGGACGACCTCCCGTTTTAAAGAAACCAGTAATTTATATATTAACAGATTTCGCCATGAAGCTGGAATTACCATGACCCGTATCATATTAGATAAACACACGATTGACAGCTTATATCTTTTTTACTTATCCAGATTAGTGGTTGACAATTGTAAATTCAATACGTAAATGACGTTTGTCTGTCGCAAATGAAATTGCAAAAAAGAGAGAACTTATTCTGAACGAAATTCCAGACATCAGTTTTGATACGTCTGATTCGCGGTTTCGTCTATTCAAGACCTTCCAGAGTCTCTCCACCTAAAGATTGAAAATGCCAAATACTATATGAACATGAAGAGCACAGAACAATAAAACCAAAAATGTCGGAACTCGAAACCAGATAATTACTAAGACCAACCTATGCCTGGGGTAAGAAGACATAGGGTTTTGACAATTTTGAAAAATTCAAACGGTAAATTTAAAGCTTTATTGTGTTCTACAACACAAAAGTGTTGCTGCCGGAGCAGGCTAACCTCGTGGACTTAAAACGAAGTAAGTAGCAGCGATATGCATCAATGATGTCAGAAATATATATTGAACAAAGTTCCAGACAATAAATTTTGGTATGGCTGATGCGCGTTTCGTCTATTTAAGACCGTCATCATGGGGACCTACCGAAGAATGAGAATGCAAAATACTGAAGACATATCGATAAGATTTGAAATAAATGTAACACATCTTTAAAAAACACCCAATAACATTTGTTTAAAACTCTTCAACGGAACATCTAGCTTTCGTTTTAGATTCGTTTGCATCATTTTCAACCTCAGTACCAGTTTAACGGTTTGTATATACGGTAGCTCCATAATTTCCTTTCACTAAACAATCCTCGATTTGGTGACTATTTACATCTCATATATCCGGAGGAACTTGAGGTAAAGGACACTACAGATTCTAGGAGGTCTGCTTCATATTTGGATCTATTTCTCGAAATTGACACACAAGGAAGGCTTTGTACAAAGCTCTATGACAAACGTGATGACTTCAACTTTCCAATAGTTAACTTTCCCTTTCTGTGTAGCAACATTCCGTCCGCTCCAGCATATGGAGTTTACGTATCACAATTGATTCGTTATTCCAGAGCATGTGGGGAGTACAACGACTTCCTTGATAGAGCTACACGGCTGACAAGCAAATTGTTAACACAGGGGTACGTTGCTCCCAGGTTGTTGTCATCACTCAAGAAATTTTACGGACGACATCATGTGCTTGTATGCAAATACGGGATTTCTATCTCTCAGATGAGCACAGATGTTGGTTTGACATAGAGTTTTGTAATGTCATCCTTTCCGGATTTGACCAACACTTAATCGATATTTGGCAACGTGACGGGTGTGCTATAGCAAGCAGGAACTGCTTACTCTTCCGGAGCACCTGAGTTCACTTTCGTTTCGACTTGAGTTCGCGTTGCTGAATGCGGTTTTGTTGTTATGTGTGTGTGTGTGTTTTATGTTGTTATGTGGTTTGTTTTGTTGTGATGATTTTTTGTCTGCCGGTTTTGTCTTTGTCTTCACGGTTTTATGATACTGATTACCCCTTTGGTACACCTTTGCTTCTTTCATAAAACCAGAACACCCTTATAAGCGTTTGCTGAATTATACAATCAACAATATTGCATAAACGTGACTATTGTTGGCATCGTCAGTTTTCATGAGACCCACACAAATTCACATCTTATATATATTATATGGGGAAAATAGTGCATTTCATAGAATATTATTAGATAAAATAACGGTATTATATATTGTCATGTGCATATTGTTTTGAGGATGTTATAAAGCTAGAAGAAAAGTTTGGTTGGCATGATATATCCCAGCGGGGATTTTAGACTTTTTTACAATTTACCACAAATCTAAGATTACAGAAAAAAGTCAGTTTTAGTAGCAGAGGAATCCAAAGATATAGGAAGAAAGCAATGACATAGAATGGTACAAAGGAGAAGGGATATTCTAAACTCGTCCCTTCTCCAACCGTCTGTCACAACTGCGTTGGTTTATTTGTGTAAACGTCGTTCCTAAGGTCGCAATGGAAGGAGCTTTGGTGCGATTAGCCTGTATCATCCCAGTATTTTATGTCTGTACTGTGTTCGTCTTCAAACCGGTACTGAAGGCCCTGATCGAGGTGCAAGAGTTCTCTCAATTTTGAAGAAATCAATAAAAGCGCTGTTAAATATTTGTAATGCAATTTTGTATCATGCGCACATACTTCACGTCCCTATATCATGGTAGTTTATCGGCTCTTCATGGGCATTTCAAACAGATCATTTAGCTCGATTATTTTGTTATTACCTATATATCTATTGATATTTAATAAAATTGAGAAAAGATATTTAAAAACTTGTTTCATACGTATCAGCCTTCGGAGTTTTTTGTCAAGATTAAGATGTTTGGAGAAATAAATATGGTGTATCAATGCTTACAATCTGTCCGTCTGTCTGTCTGTTATGGGCATTGTCGGAAGCATTCATATCTCATACCAAAGGGACCCCTTTAGTCGTTGTTTTTAGTTTTTCCTCGATGTCTGTTCGTTCCCTCTATCACAGTCCTGACATTTAATTACCCATTATTTGTATAACCTGATATATCAGGCCAAAATGAATAAAAATCCCGACTTGCTTCGGATATCACAAAATTATCTGTCTAAATTTTATGTCTTGGTTAAGATAGAGTGCGTTATTCCTTCAGGTTTTGCCTAATGGAACAAAATAAAGCAATACGACAGTGTTAGACGTTAGGGAGCAACACAGCTCAAACTATGGTTTTCATCGATATATTCTGCTTGTTTTTTTTTGTTTTTTTTTTTTGCTTTTTTGCTAATTGTTATTTATTTGAGGGAGGGTTTGTTACATATATGTCACTTTGTCAATATCGTTGGTGTTTCTACTTTTATGGACCCATATGTTACTCTCTCTTTTTTGGTGTGGGTAACTATATATATAAAATATTAGTTGGTATTTGAGCATTTCTTTCCAATCAATTTTGAGCATATTTTGCAATATAAAACAAAACATATTTCTATTGTTTTATACATTTCTTTTAAAAATACTTTCATTTATTTTCAAAATAAAAAATCAGAAAACCTACCTTAGTAAGATAAATCTGGGAAGGAAGTTTACAATCTGGGTATAAACCCGTTAACATCCTCGTATTAAACACCTGAGTAACGCATCTCAATAGAAACAAATTAATATAGATGTTATCTGATGAACACAACACTCATAAATAAGGCCTTTTACACGATATACCCAATATAACGGCAACTTTGTACCCATGTAATATATCTAACCTGATTTTTTTAAAGGCTGAAAATTCATTTTCCGATATTTTGATTTATGTACAATACAGTCATTATTTTTAAAACATATATTTGTCATTAATCTCAGATGACACGGAAGGTATAAAAAATCACAGTGAAAAAAATATATCAACAGCAGACTCATACCATCTATAAAAAAGCAAAAGAGCATTAAACCTTACAAGTTCATAAAACCTAATGATAAACTGTTAACACAGAGATTTGTCTCGCCTGTTGTAGCTGGACACTATGTAAAATGAAAAATGCCAATGTTTATTGACTAACTACAGAAATGGCGATTACCCTTACTGACGCAAACGCAACTGTATACTAAATATCAATAGTGCACCATAACTTGTTCACATAGAACAGATTTAAGAAAAAACAAACATTAACATTCAGCCAAATGAGTATAAAATCTCAAAGTGACCATGACTGCAGGAACATGCAGATAATATCGTCTTGGAATGGATCTGTATACTGATGACTAAATATCAATGATGTGCCATAACTGCTTCATGTTCAACATGCTTCATGCTCTGACATAGACGTGACTGTAGGAGAACACAGATAAAATATTCTTAGAATTGATCTACAAGCTAATGCAGCTGTATACCAAATATCAATGATGTACCACAATTGCTTCATGACTAGAATGTAGCCTATTCAGTATCAAAGTCATCAGACCATAAAGATATGATGTCTCCAATAAAATTTCTAAAGAAATCTAGGTGCATAGCCTTGTGATGTCAGTTTTGTGTCAGAGGTAAGCATATCTTTATATGATGATATAAAACAGGAGCAAAGAAGTACCCAAGGGAACATCGAGTGTCAAATTCCGAAAGGGCAGTCTATACCCAGGGTTTAATAAATACCAAGTAATAGACAGCATGAAAACACACAACACAACGACACTTGTCGCCCAGGTACCAAGTGATAGTATGGATGTACATAGCAATTTCATTCGCATATGATGACATTGTAAATCAAGTCTTGATTTTGTTATTATATTCTATTGCTATATACCGTGATCTGTTTATCTACGTTGGTACTATTCAAAGGCCAGTTGTTTGTTTATGAGCTGGTCGATGGCTGCTTGAGACATCCTTTATAACCCCAATAGGTCAGTTTTATTTAAACTTCGGCGACATTTAAACTTATATTGCATATTAAAAACGCATTTATACGGTACTTCATGTTTGTAACATCTTTCATCTTTTTATATGAACTAAAATAAATTTTGCTACGCCTGACGCGCGTTTCGTCTATTGAAGACTCATCAGAGGCACTCTTCCCAAAATATTAAAGAAGCCAAACTCTAGTTCCAGATTATAAGGAGCATTGGACAGTAAACCAACAACAAAAAATGTCCTAAAGGCATAAATGTCCCATATCGTAATTTGGGACGGACGGATAAACGAACAGACCCGAACACTGAAAGCCCCTACTTTCGTAGATTGGGCATAGAAATACCGAACAGAAAACCCAATTTTGACTAAAATCAACCTATGTCTGGGGTTAAGTCAATTTTGAAATTAAACAGTGTTTTAACACAAACGTGTTGATGTCGGAGAAGGCTTACCTCGGGGAATCAACTCCACCAGCAGCGCTAATCTTCACGGATGTTAGAAATGAAAATTACTACAAAGTTACAGACAATAAATGTTGTTACGCCTGAAGGGCGTTTCGTCTCGTCCAAATTCATCAGAGGCGCTCTACTCAAATTTTTGAAAAACCAATCACTAGCTCCAGAATATGAAGAGCGTTGAACAATAAACCAAAGGACAGTTGTCTTTCAGTGACTTGTGTTAGTCTTTGTGAGCCTATATTCAATACCATGATTCGTACGTCTTCTGACTCTGCCTTTCGGACTTATATATCTGAATGCTCCTGTAATCTGTTGTACTCTTTTTGTCTCTTTCAATGATGGAAAACATGTTCAAGTAAAGCCCAAGGCATGACAATGCTATATGTTATTTGTAATTACTTTTCCCACAAGAAGGATGTACTGCTAAATTATTTGGTAGTCAAGCAGAGCTAGTTGTAAAGTATTATTCTAAAAGGACAATATTTTGAAAGAACCTATACATTAAAAGATAAAAACTGTTTATTTGGAGTTTTGAATAAAGTGGATCTAATAAATTTTAAACTGATAGGTGAATAAAAGTATAAAAGTACATATTGTGAAATTATACGAAACAAATTCAGACCAAGGAATATCTTGCTACGACACAACCAGAATGTTTGCTCTCATTATTATTTAGCTTTAAAAATAACCGGTATCCCAATAAACCTTTCAGTGATTAATACAAAATCGTTGCAGACATACAAACTACAATAAAGACTGAGCTAGTTTTGTTATGTAAAGTATTGTGACTGAAGTTATTATTTAGCGACTGGATCCTTTGGCCCTATTGTTATGTATGATTTGTATAAGGAAGGTGGTAAAACCACTCCATGGAATTTATTTAATCTTCTGCTATTTGATGTCACTATAGACAATGACGAGATTTGGCATAGGAACATGTCGCACAACTTTCATGAATCAGCGGCAATTCAAAAAACAGCCACCAGTCTTCTCATGATATGATTAGGCGTCACTGCTCGCCGGGGTGAAAATTTCATGAATCAATTTTCCGACTCTCTCTTGACACCATTTGCGAGGATGGTCTCAAGGAACGATGCTTGTCATTCGGAAGAGACGAAAAAATGTTGTCCCGTGTGTGTGGAGAACAATAACCCATGCACGTTAAAGAAACCTTTGTAGAGTAACTTCGATAAGAGTATGCTCAATGGGGGCCGCTACAAAGGTCACACTCGCAAACTGCTAGCTGGAGAGGGATTCACATTAGCATTAAGCTTGTTTCCCAATCCAGTATAAACTAAACTGCTCACCGTCTTACAACTAGTTCAGATATATAAAGCAATCCAGCTTAAGAAAAAAAGAAATTCTGGTCAAGCACTCAGATCGAGAATCGAAGTTTCTTGCATACAAGTTACTAAAATCATAGATCGTAATTTATTATTTTAGAATATACAGGTCTATGGTAATATATGTATAAAAAATTAGCAAAGCATTTCATAACAATATGATCAAAAGACTTAATGCCCCATCCCGCAACATTTGGTAGGATGGACGAACAGACGAACGGACCCGAACATTATATGCCTCTCTACTTTCGTAGATGAGGCATAAAAATTACAGCGGTAAATATAAGAACACATGTCTTTTAGAACAAAGATTGATATATATAGGATTGAAATTAACTAGGAAAGTAATTATTACAATTATCAAACTTACCCTAAAATATATAAAATCCGTACAAGTGCAAAACGGTAAAAGTTTATATATTTGAAGTCTTAAAAACAAAAACTTGCACAACATTGACATTAATTCCAAATTTAGCGCACCTTAACCATATCTCGGGGCGGGCCGTGATTAGAGCAACACTTTCTCCGTATGAAGTGTATTACCTTTGATGGGTTGTACGTGATTTACACAGCAGATTAAGATCTGTAGGAAAAATATATCTTTATTAAGCTGTTTAATAGTCCTACAGCTGGCTGTCCTAGCCAGAGTCGTATATCATGTGTTATAATGGTAAAAAGTTTATTATGTTTTGTTTACATAATTAATTAACTAAACTTTTTTACATGGTACAAACATGATTTACATGGATGAGTCAAACAGTCATTTATTGGTATCACATACACTAACTGGCTAACTGCTAGTCTCATAGACACTAACTGGCTAACTGCTAGTATCACAGACACCAACTGGCTAACTGCTAGTTTCATACAGACACTAACTGGCTAACTGCTAGTATCACAGACACCAACTGGCTAACTGCTAGTTTCATTGACACTTATTGGACTTAATCCAAATTGTAAATGCCTTATTTTGTTTGCCCATCTTGTATATTGATATTATCATGTATTCAACAATAAAGAGATAGAATAGAAGTTTACTTACTATTAAACTTGCAAATAAGCTCTTTTATAAAATCATTTTATTTCCACTCTAAAACATAGGTCATCTATCGATTATAAAGCTAATCTCGTTACGCATTATTGTCACTAAGCGGGAATTGACTTCAACTTTTCAAAATTTTATGGGCTCTTTCATGCAAAAAGAGGTCAGAGCCAGCATCTGTAGCATGCATATTGCTAATCATCTCTAGGAGCACCTACCATACCAATATCATTGAAGTGGCACTTGTTAGTAAGTGGGCATGGACTTTAACCATTTTGCTGTAAGTGGTCATCCATGGGGAAAATATAGGTAACATCCAGCATCCGAAGCATGCATTGTGCTTAACATCCCTAGGTGCACCTGCCACACCAATATCATTGAAGTGGCACTTGTCAGTTAGCGTGAATGGATCTTAACCATTCTTCTGTAAATAAAGGTAATAAAAAAACTACCGAACTTGAATGATCAATCTCATAGTCCAGAGAAAAATGACAAAAACGAATCAGTCATACCGGAGAATTGGTGGATCGAAATGGTCCTGACTTGGTACAGGCATTTCAAACGAAATGGTGGGTTAAACCAGGTTTTATGGCGTCAAACCTCCCTCTTCCATTGCGATCTTAGGAGCCGGTAATGACCATAGAACACAACATAGTTGTGAGACGCAATAGGGATATTGAGGGGATCATCTCAGTACAGCAGACCAGTCAAACACTTATTAAAACAATTAATCACCATATGTTTTAACTCAATTTTGAACTTTTCTACTAGTGGCTGATAACGAAGAAAGATTTTTTTTAGGGATCGTATGAGACGTATTTTCTTATATTACTCTATTTTATTCGCAAGGTTGGGCGGAGCTTAATTTTCTCGGAATATTAGGTAGGATTTAAATAAAGAAGTCCGAAATAATTGACCCGTGACCAGCCAGGTCAATAAAATAGAGTAATAGCCCTGCTCCAAAAGTCGGTCACGAAGAAATCGGTGTCTGATAAAAAAAAAATCTGTGAAATGTGTGGAGTGAGTGCGGACGCAAACCCCGACGCCGGGGTATCACATAAGCCCCCCCACTTTCGTGAGGTGAGCTAAAAAATGAAATGGTAAAGCACATTTTCTTTTTTAGATGGAAAGCATGTACATTTGTTCTTCACCCTTTTCATTTTCAGAGGCCATGCTGTTAAATAATGACATTTTTGTTGGAGAATCGGGGCATGACCTAAGCGTAATCTGTACCAGCATCATATGTTAACTATACCGATTCTTAGACTGACTCCAAAACAGTTTGGGTAAAATTACAGTTGGGGGTGGGGGAGTGGGCGGGTGGCACAACCACATCTATTTCTTTTACTGTCTAATATTTCTGGAAACTTTTTATTGACACCTGCTTTGCTACATGTACATTATACTATATATTTCAAATCTTAAGAGGTTAGGTCTCCTAACACCTGTTCAAAGTAAAGATGGTATACTTGATAGCATGATGATATACCTGCTTGTATAATGGTACCATCATACCATATACATGATGGTATACATGATGGTATGCTGGTATGCTGGTATACATGATGGTATGATGGTATACCTGACAGTATGATGGTATGATGATATGATGGTACCTGATGGTATGATGGTATACCTGATATAATGATGGTTTACCTGATGGAATGATGGTATACCTGATGGTATGATGATATACCTGACAGTATGATGATATACCTGATGGTATGATGGTATACCTGATGGTATGATGGTATACCTGATAGTATGATGGTATACCTGATGGTCTGATGGTATGATTGTATTCCGATGGTATGCTGATATACCTGACAGTATGATGGTATACCTGATGGTATGATGGTACCTGATGGTATGATGGTATACCTGATGGTATGATGGTATATCTGATGATATGATGATATCTGGCAGTATGATGGTTTACCTGATGATATGATGGTAGGATAGAACACTTGATGGTATGATGGTACACCTGATGGTATGATGGTATACCTGATGGTATGATGGTATATCTGATGGTATGATGGTATACCTGATGGTATGATGGTATACCTTATGGTGTGATGGTATGCATGATGGTGTGATGGTATACATGATGGTATGATGGTATATCTGATGGTATGATGGTATACCTGATGGTATGATGGTATACCTGATGGTATGATGATATACCTGACAGTATGATGGTATACCTGATGGTGTGATGGTATACATGATGGTGTGATGGTATACATGATGGTATGATGGTATACCTGACAGTATGGTGGTATACCTGATGGTATGATGGTACCTGACAGTATGATGGTATACCTGATGATATGATGGTAGGATAGTATACTTGATGGTATGATGGTATACCTGATGGTATGATGGTATACCTGATAGTATGATGGTATACCTGATAGTATGATGGTATACCTGATGGTATGATGGTATACCTGATGGTATGATGGTATACCTGATGATATGATGGTAGGAAAGTATACTTGATGGTATGATGGTATACCTGATGGTATGACGGTATACTTGATGGTATGATGGTACACCTGATGGTATGTTGGTATACCTGATGGTATGATGGTACCTGATGGTATGATGGTTAACCTGATGGTATAGTGGTACCTGATGGTATGATGGTTTACCTGATGGTATGATATACCTGATTATATGACGGTATACTTGATGGTATGATGGTATACCTGATGGTATGATGGTATACCTGATGGTATGATGGTATACCTGATGGTATGATGGTATACCTGATGGTGTGATGGTATATATGATGGAATGATGGTATACCTGATGGTATGATGGTACCTTATGGTATGATGGTATACCTGATGATGTGATGGTATACATGATGGAATGATGGTATACCTGACAGTTTGATGGTATGATGATATGATGGTACCTTATGGTATGATGGTTTACCTGATGGTATGATGGTATACCTGATGATGTGATGGTATACATGATGGAATGATGGTATACCTGACAGTTTGGTGGTATGATGATATGATGGTACCTGATGGTATGATGGTATACCTGATGGTGTGATGGTATACATGATGGAATGATGGTATACCTGATGGTATTATGATACCTGATGGTATTATGATACCTGACAGTATGATGGTATACCTGATGGTGTGATGGTATACATGATGGAATGATGGTATACCTGATGGTATTATGATACCTGACAGTATGATGGTATACCTGATGGTATGATGGTATACCTGATGGTATGATGGTGTACCTGATGGTATGATGATACCTGACAGTATGATGGTATACCTGATGGTATTATGGTATACCTGATGGTATGATGGTATACTTGATGGTATGATGGTATACCTGATGGTATGATGGTATGCATGATGGAATGATGGTATACATGATGGTATGATGATATACCTGATGGTATTATGGTATACCTGATGGTATGATGGTATACCTGATGGTATTATGGTATACCTGATGGTATGATGGTATACCTGATGGTATTATGGTATACCTGATGGTATGATGGTATACTTGATGGTATGATGGTATACCTGATGGTATGATGGTATACTTGATGGTATGATGGTATACCTGATGGTGTGATGGTATACATGATGGAATGATGGTATACCTGACAGTTTGATGATATGGTACCTGATGGTATGATGGTATACCTGATGGTATGATGGTTTACCTGATGGAATGATGGTATAACTGATGGTATGATGATATACCTGACAGTATGATGGTATACCTGATGGTATGATGGTATACCTGAGGGTATGATGGTATACCTGATGGTATGATGGTATACCTGACAGTATGGTGGTATACCTGATGGTATGATGGTACACCTGATGGTATGTTGGTATACCTGATGGTATGTTGGTATATCTGATGATATGATGGTACCTGATGGTATGATGGTATACCTGATGGTATGATGGTATACCTGATGATATGATGGTACCTGATGGTATGATGGTATACCTGATGGTATGATTGTATACCTGATGGTATGATTGTACCTGATGGTATGATGATATACCTGATGGTATTATGGTATACCTGATGGTATGATGGTATGCATGATGGAATGATGGTATACATGATGGTATGATGATATACCTGATGGTATTATGGTATACCTGATGGTATGATGGTATACCTGATGGTATTATGGTATACCTGATGGTATGATGGTATACCTGATGGTATTATGGTATACCTGATGGTATGATGGTATACTTGATGGTATGATGGTATACCTGATGGTATGATGGTATACTTGATGGTATGATGGTATACCTGATGGTGTGATGGTATACATGATGGAATGATGGTATACCTGACAGTTTGATGATATGGTACCTGATGGTATGATGGTATACCTGATGGTATGATGGTTTACCTGATGGAATGATGGTATAACTGATGGTATGATGATATACCTGACAGTATGATGGTATACCTGATGGTATGATGGTATACCTGAGGGTATGATGGTATACCTGATGGTATGATGGTATTCCTGATGGTATAATGGTATACCTGGTGGTATGATGGTATACCTGATGGTATGATGGTTAACCTGATGGTATGATGGTATACCTGATGGTATGATGGTATACCTGACAGTATGGTGGTATACCTGATGGTATGATGGTACACCTGATGGTATGTTGGTATACCTGATGGTATGTTGGTATATCTGATGATATGATGGTACCTGATGGTATGATGGTATACCTGATGGTATGATGGTATACCTGATGATATGATGGTACCTGATGGTATGATGGTATACCTGATGGTATGATTGTATACCTGATGGTATGATTGTACCTGATGGTATGATGGTATACCTGATGGTATGATAGTATACCTCATGGTATGATGGTACCTGATGGTAAGATGGTATATCTGATGGTATGTTGGTATATCTGATGATATGATGGTACCTGATGGTATGATGGTATACCTGATGGTATGATGGTATACCTGATGATATGATGGTACCTGATGGTATGATGGTATACCTGATGGTATGATTGTATACCTGATGGTATGATTGTACCTGATGGTATGATGGTATACCTGATGGTATGATAGTATACCTCATGGTATGATGGTACCTGATGGTAAGATGGTATATCTGATGGTATGATGGTACCTGATGGTATACCTGATGGTATGAGGGTACCAGATGATATGATGGTACCTGATGGTATACCTGATGGTATGATTGTATACCTGATGGTATGATGGCATGATGGTATACCTGATGGTATGATGGCATGATGGTTTGATGGTATACCTGATGGTATGATGGTAACTGGTGGCATGATTGTATACCTGATGGTTTGATGAAATATTTTATAGTATGATGATATAATTAGTATAACTGATGGTATGATGGTATACCTGATGGTATGATGGTACCTGATGGTATGATGGTATACCTGAAAGTATGATGGTACCTGATGGTATGATGGTATACCTGATGGTATGATGGTATACCTGATGGTATGATGGTACATGATGGTATGATGGTATACCTGATGGTCTGATGGTATGATGGTATACCTGATGGTATGATGGTTTACCTAATGGTATACCTGATGGTTTACCTGATGGTATACCTGATGGTATGATGGTACCTGATGGTATGATGGTATATCTGATGGTATGATAGTATACATGAAAGCATGATGGTATACCTGATGCAAGGATGGTATACCTGATGGTATGATTGTATACTTGATGGTATGATGGTATACCTGATGGTATGATTGTATACCTGATGGTATGATGGTATACCTGATGGTATGATGAAATACTTGATGGTATGATTGTACCTGATGGTATGATGCTTTACCTGACAGTATGGTGGTATACCTGATGGGATGTTCGCATACCTGATGGTATGTTGGTATACCTGATGGTATGATGGTATATCTGATGGTATGATGGTATACCTAATGGTATTATGGTACCTGATGGTATGATGGTATATCTGATGGTATGATGGTATATCTGATGATATGATGGTATACCTGATGGTATGATGGTACCTGATGGTATGATGGTATACCTGATGGTATGATGGTATACCTGATGTTATAATGGTATACCTGATGGTATGATGGTACCTGATGGTATGATGGTATACCTGATGGTATGATGGTATACCTGATGTTATAATGGTATACCTGGTGGTATGATGGTATACCTGATGCAAGGATGGTATATCTGATGGTATGATGGTATACCTGATGGTATGATGGTATACATGGTGGTATGATGGTATGGTGGTATACCTGATAGTATAATAGTATAAGTGATGGTATGATGGTATACTTGATGGTATGATAGTATACTTGATGGGATGTTGGTTTACCTGATGGTATAGTGATATACATGGTATGATGGTACCTGATGGTATGATGGTATAACTGATGGTATGATGGTACCTAATGGTATGATGGTACATGATGGTATGATGGTATACATGATGGTATGATGGTTCCTGATGGTATGATGAAATACTTGATGGTATGATTGTACCTGATGGTAAAATGCTATACCTGACAGTATGGTGGTATACCTGATGGTATGATGGTACCTGATGGTATGTTGGTATACCTGATGGTATGATGGTATACCTGATGGTATGATGAAATACCTGATGGTATGATGGTATACCTGATGGTATGATGGTATACCTGATGGTATGATGAAATACTTGATGGTATGATGGTACCTGACAGCATGATGGTATACCTGATGATATAATAGTATAATTGATGGTATGATGAAATACCTGATGGTATACTTCAAGTAATTGTTTAAACTATAGCTTATCTTGAATTTCGCAGTTATACATGTCTACTGATTATAAACTTGTACAAAAATTAAAGTTTGTTTTTGCCTACAAAAACGATGTTTCCCCCCGTTTCCCCAAAAATGTCCACAAAAATTTGAGGATCAAAATTTCCTGGTCATATGCACAAAAACATATGGTGTCCTTTCTATATACCAAGTTTCATTGAATTCCGTTCAGTAGTTTCAGAGGAGTTGCGCTGACAAGATGATAAATGAGGATTTTCAGCAAATTTCTAAGTTCAAAGGGCCAGAACTCCCACAAAAATTTGATGATCAAAATTTCCTGGTAACATGCACAACAATATATGGTGTCCTTCCTATATACCAAGTTTCGTTGAATTCGGTTCAGTAGTTTCAGAGGAGTTGCGCTGACAAGATGATAAATGAGGATTTTCAGCAAATTTCTAAGTTCAAAGGGCCAGAACTCCCACAAAAATTTGATGATCAAAATTTCCTGGTAACATGCACAACAATATATGGTGTCCTTCCTATATACCAAGTTTCGTTGAATTCGGTTCAGTAGTTTCAGAGGAGTTGCGCTGACAAGATGATAAATGAGGATTTTCAGCAAATTTCTAAGTTCAAAGGGCCATAACTCCCACAAAAAATTGATGATCAAAATTTCCTGGTAATATGCACAACAATATATGGTGTCCTTCCTATATACCAAGTTTCGTTGAATTCGGTTCAGTAGTTTCAGAGGAGTTGCGCTGACAAGATGAAAAATGAGGATTTTCAGCAAATTTCTAAGTTCAAAGGGCCATAATTCCCACAAAAATTTGAGGATCAAAATTTCCTGGTAATATGCACAGGTTCACAAGGTGTCCTTCCTATATACCAAGTTTCGTTGAATTCGGTTCAGAAGTTTCAGAGGAGTTGCGCTGACAAGATGAAAAATGAGGATTTTCAGCAAATTTCTAAGTTCAAAGGGCCATAACTCCCACAAAAAGGAGTAGAGCCACGAATGCCTCAAATCGGCCCGGTATTTTTAATAATTTTTAAAATACTTCAACTCTGCGTAAATTTATCCAAAATGAGTTAAGGCATAACTGAACTTTTCATATATGTAAGATTTAACAAAATATCTACATCACAGGTCTAGCCTTGGCATTTCACACACGCCATAAATTATACAATTCTTAATTTTTCGCCTATTTTCACTGTTTTCTTGTCGTTTTTTGTCAAAAATAGTATTGGCCACATTCGTCGACCATCGTAATTTTTTGATAATCATTTTATAACATAAAAATACACATTTTATCACAAAATTATTTTGGTCGACGGGTGTGGCCATTTTCATTTTCACCTATTTATACATGAAAATCAATGAAAAATGTCAAAAAACGAGATTTTGTACAAAATAGACTGATTTTTAGCTCACTGTCCTCCTTGTTGAAACACCATTAAACCAAAAGATATTGCAATTTATAAAATATGAAGTCTAATGAACATCAAGGAAGCAATTATAAGGAAGTATATCAAAGTTGAATTTTTGGGCCGATTTGGGACCTTCATGGCTATACTCCTTTGAGGATCAAAATTTCCTGGTAATATGCACAACACCATATGGTGTCCTTCCTATATACCAAGTTTCGTTGAATTGGGTTCAGTAGTTTCAGAGGAGTTGCGCTGACAAGATGAAAAATGAGGATTTTCAGCAAATTTCTAAGTTCAAAGGGCCATAACTCCCACAAAAAGGAGTAGAGCCACGAATGCCTCAAATCGGCCCGGTCTTTTTAATAATTTTTTAAATACTTCAACTCTGAGTAAATTTATCCAAAATGAGTTAAGGCATAACTGAACTTTTCATATATGTAGATTTAACAAAATATCTACATCACAGGTCTAGCCTTGGCATTTCACACACGCCATAAATTATACTATTCTTAATTTTTCGCCTATTTTCACTGTTTTCTTGTCGTTTTTTGTCAAAAAGAGTATTGGCCACATTCGTCGACCATCGTAATTTTTTGATAATCATTTTATAACATAAAAATACACATTTTATCACAAAATTATTTTGGTTGACGGGTGTGGCTATTTCATTTTCACCTATTTATACATGAAAATCAATGAAAAATGTCAAAAAACAAGATTTTGTACAAAATAGACTGATTTTTAGCTCACTGTCCTCCTTGTTGAAACACCATTAAACCAAAAGATATTGCAATTTATAAAATATGAAGTCTAATGAACATCAAGGAAGCAATTATAAGGAAGAATATCAAAGTTGAATTTTTGGGCCGATTTGGGACCTTCGTGGCTCTACTCCTTTGAGGATCAAAATTTCCTGGTAATATGCACAACACCATATGGTGTCCTTCCTATATACCAAGTTTCATTGAATTCGGTTCAGTAGTTTCAGAGGAGTTGCGCTGACAAACTTTGTGACGGACAGACGGACGGATGGACGGACGGACGGACACAACAAAAACAATATGTCTCCCCACAAAAGTGGGGGGAGAAATAATTTGCTAGTGTTGATGAGACATCTATTCAGAAAATCTTTCAGTTGAATTTTCAAATATGTGTTTTACGTCCAAATCATTCTACGTCCAGGCACTATTTTCATATTTGATTCTGGATATGGTGTTATGGTTGATAAATTTGGTTACAACTGCATTCAACTTTGGCTTATGGAACCATGAAGACATTGGAATGGCACATTAATATAAAACAGACAGATCAGACAAGATGCTGTGATTCAAACCATTTTCATAGCTATTAAGTTTCATGGGTTTACAGAATGATACTATCATGGAAAAAAAACTTTGGTGGTTGTTGAACAATGCACTTGTAAAAAAAACTTAAAAATTGTAATATATTGATGTGCCACCCACTGCCTATATCCTGCTAATAGTACTTGATTTGTATTTAAATAGCATTGGGACTAAAAATAACAAAATAAGTCAAATAGTATTGATGTGATATGTCTGCCATGTTTTGTCTTTTCTCTCCAATATGAGATTATTCCTCATGTTATTACCTTTATTCATTATCACCTATTTTAATTGAATAATTGTAAATGACAGACTAATACTCTCTCACATCAATAGAAGGTTTAAAGGATGGATGCAATACTATTAAAGTATGTAGTACATGTAGTAACACCAGTGTCACTTCAAAAGACTGGTAAGTTGGTCACACACACAGTAATTGATTTAAAGAACTACTAGACTAAAAATTAAACTATACTATACTTTTAAGGGGGTTTGCTCCTCTGTCTTAAAGTAAATAATAAACTGTTAACACAGAGACATGTCTCGCCCGTCGCAACTGGACACAGTATAAAATGAAGTAAAAATCCTCCTTAAACTGATCTTAACTGATGCTTAAGCAGCTGCATACCAAATATAAATGGTGAACCATAACTGCTTTATATAAAACACTCATGACATAAAGTGTAAAATCTCAAAGTCAGTAGACCCTGACTGCAGGAGCATACAGATAAAATACTTTTGAAATTGATCTGTACTAATGCTAATGCAAGTGCATACCCAATATCAATGATGTACCACAACTGCTTCATGTTAAACAGACGTAAGAAAAAAGGTTAACCTCGGCCATATCGGTGTAAAATTTCAAAGTCAGTAGACCGTGACTGCAGGAGCATACAGATAAAATACTTTTGAAATTGATCTGTACTAATGCTAATGCAAGTGCATACCCAATATCAATGGCGAACCATAACTGCTTCATGTTAAACAGACGTAAGAAAAAAGGTTAACCTCGGCAAAATCAGTGTAAAATTTCAAAGTCAGTAGACTGTGAGTGCAGGAGCATACAGGTGAAATCCTTTTAAAACTGATCTGTACTGATGCTGATGCAACTGCATACCAAATATCAATGGTGTAACATAACTAGTTCACACAAAACAGACTTAAGCAAAATTTTTTACCAATTGTGGATGCCGCTACCGCCGCCGCCCCGGAATCACCATACCTAAGTCTCGCCTTTTGCAACATTCGTCGCAGGCGAGACAAAAATGGATAAACTTGCATTTAATTTAAAGAATATGAACAAATCATCAAATTAAGCAAGGAAAAAATGTAGGTCGATGTGTTCGTTTTCATGTTATAAGTGCTTAAAGGTTTGGCGGGAAAACGGTTTTCTCTAGAGTTTTCTTTACTTTTACATTGCCGTTGATTGGCCACTTTGAACCTTCTAAAATGTATGACAAAGTAATTAGAATGTCTTAAAAAAATTGTCAACTTGATATTCAATGTACCCATTATTGAATAATAAAAAGAAAATGGGGGGTTCATGGGCAAAAAAAAATCAAGCTTACTAGATGGATAAAACCTGAGGATCTCGAAAATCTGACGAAAATTCCAAAATATGAGGAGCAAACCTCCTTAAAATAAAGTGATCAAAAATTACTGATCAGGAATAATCAACCTCAAATATTCAAATATGACAGATTATATTATATAACAGAGGAATTGTGAGGACAGCAATGCTTTAGATACATGGATTGTTATACTGGCTATTAATTTTACATATCCATATAGCTAAATTTACTGTTGTACTGACACCCACATTGGTATTTGTATTTTTTACTCAAACAGACACACAAAGACTGATCCTGTAACTCATTAACAAGATATAAATAAAGTTTAAGTGTTATAAATTTGGAATGCAAATAACCTTTTCCATGTGGCACTTGTCAGTAATTGGGTATGGACCTTAACCATTCTTCAGTAAGTGGATACTGACACCAATGCTCAGGGTATCACATTTAGCTCACCTCACTTACATGAGCTAAATAATGTCAGCAGACAGACAGACAGAGATGGAGGTCCTTGGTCAAGGTCAAAGATAACGAAGTAAGTAAGATAACATTCAAACTCTTTTGTTGTTTCTACCAAACTATGTTAAGCCTCTCTGGTTAACATAAACAGACAAGACTTTGTAGGTATTTTCTTTATTGAAACATCATTTGATCAATATTCATTTCTTACAATTTACATACTTAATATCATACAATCTCTTTTAAAAATCTTATGTTTTAAGCTAAACCACTTTATAGATGAGGAGATAAGATTCTATTGGCAACATGATCAGTAGAGATACCCTCACCTGCAAGTAGAAAATGAAATATTTAAAGTCATTTTCTTTTATATTGCAAATTTTCAAAACCCTATAACAAGAAACAAAAGTTTTTTGTTGATAAAACATACATCCTAAGTTTTCCAAATATTCTTTATATGCATGAAAGGTTATCTCTACTGAATTATACATTCTATGTGTTAACGAAGTGATGATTTGTTTTAAAATGGGTATTACTCAGTGTTTGTTGTTATATACTTCCAGTGAGTACTTTATGGATGATTACTGGTCTTTTTTTAGATTTCTGTCAGTTTTTTTTTAATCCTCTTAGATGTATTAATTTCTTTATATTTTTCAAAGGTTTTACACTTATAAAAGTTTAATGCTAAACCTATGAAAAAGAAATCTATTCCTGCAAAATATCCAACCTTATTATCTTGAAAATAATTCAACAACCTATGAATTTTCAAGCTGATTTCGTATCTTTACCTGTAGTCTATTCATTAGATATATAAATTTAGATACCTTGATATTTTCAAGATGACCATTGAACATCCCTTAACATGGTCTCCGACCCCATTTAAGTACTTGAAATGTACCATATTGAAGAAGATTATTATTTGATACTTAAAACAAGGATCTACAATAAGCAGAAAGATAAATGAAAGATTCTATTTACTGTTTCATTCCTGCAAACAGTGGCCTGAAATATAGGTGCCATTCTGCTTGTAACATAGCGTATCTTACCTCCTCAGGTGTCATCAACTTTGAACTCAAACTGTTTGTTTCCCGTCTTACAATGTACAGACTTCACATAGAAATATTTCATTTCAGGACTGTCCTCACATGTAGATTTCCATATGGACTGTAAAAGACAGAAATATTATATTCCAGGATTGTCCTCATATGTGAACTTCCATATGCACTTTGGGATTGGGCTTGAATCATATGTATTCTATTTTCAATCCAGGGGCCAATTGAAAAACAGCGAGCAGCGACCGCTGGTCACATTGAAGGCTGCTGGCTGTTTTCCATTGTGGATATTTAAAATATATGTTTATAATGTAGGTTGTGTCACTTACACTTATTCCACATCTCATTTTCTTCTATTCCATATGCACTGTAAAAAATAGAAACTGCTTAATTCCGGACTGTCATCAAATGTAGATTTCTATATAAACTGTGAAAGAGAAATGGTTAAATTCAGGACTGTCCTCACATGTGGATGTCCGTATGGACCGTAAGAGAGAAATATAGCATTTCAGAATTGTCTTCATATTGGACTGTAAGAAAGACAACTGATGTTTGATATATAAATGATTCCTTGTCATATTAAGTCTATTCTACAGGAATGTTTGTGTAATCAGCTTGATCAGAATACCTGATCACTTTTTAAACCATTTTTTTTTTTTGAAAATTGTATTAAAAAGGCAATTTGCCACTGGAAACATGTTTCAATGAACAGTTAACTAGCCAATTTGTTTCTAAACTTACTCAGGAAATGTATGATGATAGAACTAGGCTTAACAATGTTATCAAAAGGATGATCATCCTGTATACTGTGGTCTTACCTTGAGTTCTTCCATCTTTTTCTGAGGGATTTTAGAAACTACATCACCTAAACACCAGGCTATACTTATGTGAAAAGATGGTTCCTGAAAACAAAAGACAAAAAATAAGTTAAAGACAGAAATGACTGGATTTATTCAAACGAAAAGTAGGTGCGCCACAGATCTGCAATAACACCCCCATTTAGGGCCCACACTGATGCCTCATAGCAATTTTAAGGAGCTAGGATATGAAGTTGCAAATTAAATATTACAAAACTACTTTCTAATTAACCCCTGTCTGACATTCACCATTTATAACCCAGATTTACATTTAAATCGAAATCTAGCCAAAAACATTTGGTAAAAATAGGGCATCTAATGGGACATTAAATGATACCCCGCCACGATATAATATCTAAGTTCATAAAATTAGATTTTTCAAAGTGGCCAACCTCAAAAACTATTTTTCAGATCATGCTGGAAATTGATCTTGACCTGTATTTAATTGTACTAAACAGCTGTGAAAAAAATCATTCAAATCACTTGACACGTTTTCAAGTTATCAGTCAGAAACTCAAAATCATATGAAATTTGATTTTTCAAAGTGGTCTATCTTGAAAACTATTTTTCAGATCATGCTGGAAATCAAACTTGACCTGTATTTTATTGTACTAAATAGCTGTGCAGAATATCATTTGAATCCCTTTAAGTGTTTTCAAGTTATTGGTTGGAAACTCAAAATTTCATGAAATTTGATTTTTCAAAGTGGCCTATCTCGAAATCTATTCTCTAGATCATGCTGGAAATCAAGCTTGACCTGTATTTTATTGTACTTTTTAGCTGTGCAAAATATTATTAAAATCCTTTGACGCGTTTTCAAGTTAATGGTCGGAAACCTTCAGGGGATGGACGGACGGACAGACCGACGGACGGTCGGACACCGAAAAAAAATTAGGGTATTATATCATACCCTGCCATTTCGTGTGGCGGGTGGCAGGGTATAAAAATTAGTAAAATCTTTTTCTAAATTCTTCCACAAGTATCGATCTCTTATTGAAAAATTTAATTGTTCACGTTGTTTTCTGATAGTGAAAGGAATATCACATCCTGAATTTTCTGGTAATGTTTTTTATAAAGCTCATAGATTTAAAAGCAATCCATTAGAAATGAAAAATTGGCTTCAAAATTTATTACGGAAAGGATATGAATTGAATATTTTGGTTAAATCTTTGAATTAAGTGTTCTTTTGCAGAAATTTTTTGATAACTTAATACTTACTTTTAAACTTCCATAAATGTATAAAATTTCAAAAGTTAAAACTGACTATAACTACTGACCTTGTAATATGTCTGAAGGTTAAACTCCTTAAAACATTTGTCTACAACTCCAGTGTACTCTACTAGCTCGTTAGAAGGAGAAGCAACCTCTACGGCTAGAAATGTTCTTATAAAAAGAAAATAGTTTAATGTTAACTACAAAATGGAAGATGTGAGAAAATGTATAATTCATTATGATTGTTTTATATCAGTTTATAAATCTATTTCAATAACATTTTGTACTTACACAATTTGACCTGTTTGTCTTGTTATTTTTATCATTATAGGATGTATTAACACAAAATATTGTAATTGCTTCAGTACTTTCGCATATATATGTAAATTGTTAACAAATACCAACCTTGTCTTTTCATCATTCACATAAAATCTCAGCCCAGTCATTTCACATGGGAAACTACAAAGAAAAGAAAGTTACAAAAATTATACTCATTGATAAATACTTTCTGTTTTTTATTAAATTTTGCAAACAAGTTTTCCATTGTGAGGAAATTTGGGATTATAATGATAATTTTTTTCTGATTATTTATCTGATTTTTAAGATTTTATAATCATGATACTAAGAATGTGAAGTTATCTAAAATTGTAGAGCATCAACTAGTGACTGTATCCAATGAATGGTGTCTGATTGAGACTGTTCTAGGGAGACTGACCTACCTTGAGAGTGGAGTTATCTTTGACTGTAAAGCATTGAATAGTGACTGTATCCAATGGTGTCTGATTGAGACTGGTCTAGAAAGACTGACCTACCTCGACAGTGGAGTTATCGTTGACTGTCATACTGTAGAAAATTGAGTAGATACAGTATCCAATGATGTTTGATTTAGGCAGATCTTTAAAGACTGACCTACCTCGACAGTGGAGTTATCTTTGACCGTAGAGCATCAACAAGTGACTGTATCCAGTGGTGTCTGATTGAGACTGTTCTAGGGAAACTGACCTACCTTGACAGTGGAGGTATCTTTGACTGTAGAGCATTGAATAGTAACTGTATCCAATGATGTCTGATTGAAACTGTTCTAGAAAGACTGACCTACCTTGAGAGTGGAGTTGTATATTTGACTGTAGAGCATCAATTAGTGACTGTATCCAATGGTGTCTGATTGAGACTGTTCTAGGGAGACTGACCTACCTTGAGAGTGGAATTATCTTTGACTGTAGAGCATCAACTAGTGACTGTATCCAATGATGTTTGATTGAGACTGTTCTAAGGAGACTGACCTACCTCGACAGTGGAGTTATCTTTGACTGTAGAGCATTGAGAAGTGACTGTATCCAATGGTGTTTGATTGAGACTGTTCTAGGGAGACTGACCTACCTTGACAGTGGAGTTATATTTGACTGTAGAGCATCAACTAGTGACTGCATCAAGTGGTGTCTGATTGAGACTGTTCTAGGGAGACTGACCTACCTTGACAGTGGAGTTATCTTTGACTGTAGAGCATCAACTAGTGACTGTATGCAATGATGTTTGATTGAGACTGTTCTAGGGAAACTGACCTACCTTGAGAGTGGAATTATTTTTGACTGTAGAGCATCAAATAGTGACTGTATCCAATGGTGTCTGATTGAGACTGTTCTAGGGAGACTGACCTACCTTGAGAGTGGAGTTATCTTTAGTGTAAACATATTTTATTAATAATTTGTATAACATTTTACGATCAAAGCAACATAACAAAGGAACAAGTATATACAAATTAATAAAAGGATTCGGAAGCAAGACTAAAAGTCTTATTTAAATCCGTCTCCTTGGAGTTATCTTTGACTGTAGAGCATTGACTAGTGACTGAATCCAATGGTGTCTGATTGAGACTGTTCTAGGGAGACTGACCTACCTTGAGAGTGGAGTTATCTTTGACTGTAGAACATCAACAAGTGACTGAATCCAATGGTGTCTGATTGAGACTGTTCTAGGGAGACTGACCTACCTTGAGAGTGGAGTTATCTTTGACTGTAGAACATCAACAAGTGACTGAATCCAATGGTGTCTGATTGAGACTGTTCTAGGGAGACTGACCTACCTTGAGAGTGGAGTTATCTTTGACTGTAGAACATCAACTAGTGACTGTATCCAATGATGTCTGATTGAAACTGTTCTAGAAAGACTGACCTACCTTGAGTGTGGAGTTATATTTGACTGGAGAAAATTGAGTAGATACAGTATCCAATGATGTTTCATTGAGGCGGATCTTGAAAGACTGACCTACCTCGACAGTGGAGTTATCTTTGACCGTAGAGCATCAACAAGTGACTGTATCCAGTGGTGTCTGATTGAGACTGTTCTTGAGAGGCTGACATGGAGATTTTCCATAACATGGAAGTCAAGTGGTCTCAAGCAAAGTAACAGCTCTCCTATCATATCTGTAATGTGGTCGTCTGGTTCATCTGCATAACATGCATAAGGAAAACCATAAGAGATTTAATGTTTGTAGTTGGCTGTTTTTAAAGTTTGATTAAAAATGTTAAATCACCATTAATTCAATAGACAATAAAGAGATGTGGAATAAGTGTATGCGACACAACCAACATTGAAGCAACGGCAATTTATAAAACCACAATGGAAAACAGCCAGCAGTCTTCAACATGACCAGAGGTCACTGCTTTCTGTCTTGCATTGGCCCAAGACTAAAAATACAATACATAAGATTCAAACAAAAATCCCTAGATTATCAACGAAAGACCCATTTCTGGACATAAAATCATCTTAAAATAACTTTTATAAACATGAAAAAGTTGTAATATAATATGTATAAAAAAAACTATCAAAAGCACTGGAAAACGATTAATTTCAATGAAAGAACCTTTTTTTTCTAATACATGTAACTCACAAGGAATATAAACTGATGTTGCCCAGTTTCCTTTTTCATGAGCAAATGATCGAATCCTTCCATCATGTTGTGTAGGGTCCTCTTTGCAGTCAGAATCCTGGCCAAACAATGTTTTAATGGAATCTGGTAAAGGCAGATGCTTCCTAAGAATAAATTTATACATTTCATGAAAAAGAATGTTACCACAAGCATGACAAGTTAATATTTAGTCAAATATCATGTTGCATTTTGTGACCATAACCAGACATCTAAAAAGGAAACTTTGATTTTTCTTTGTTCTTTACATATACCTGAGTAAAAAAGGTGTGTAGCAATTACATTATCAAAATGAATTCTAAACAAGTTATGGATCCATTATAATCATTCTTTTTTTCTTTTTACTTTTTTTTTGTAAATCTATAAGTATTTCTCATAATTACACAATGTTGGAAAATGGAAATCATGCATTCTCACATTTTGATAGGTTTACTAGATTTACACAGCTCTGTTATGTATGTTTAACATAAACCATAGATCTGAATATATATCATGTATATCAAGATTTGCAAATTGGTGAAATCTCACAATAATCTCATGCATATAAATAAGATCTCGTATAAAATACACATTTGGAAACTACAACTTTAAACTGTAATACATGTACATGTATCTCGAAACCAATAATATAGGGTCTAAAGAAAACCAGAAAACTCTTACTAAACCGTCGAGAAGCAGACTGGATCGAAAACGATGCAAAGTTATTAAAAAACTGGTACAATAAAATCGGAGAATAAATAAACAGTCGGGCGATAAGGTGTTAATACTGGGAGAATCTTTCCACAAAGGAATTTTCAAGCACTTTAGGAGGGCGTACATCATTGAAATATATAAAGTTAAACAAGGCCGGAGATGAACACGACGGGCCTGATAAAATGAACATGAAATGATGTGAAAAAAAAAAAATTACATACAGGTTTTTACTATATAAATCATTCAATTTACTTATTATATTGTAACAACTTGGGTTACTAGGATTGTGGCCAAATATATGACAATTTGGGGCTTAGGCCAGTTTTGAGGCCTGAATCGCTCAACTAATAAATTATATTTGGCCACAATCCTAGTAACCCAAGTTGTTACATTTGGTGGCAGCGGTGGGATTAGCAGGAAGAGTGTCTGGTATGGTAGGTTTAGCAGGAACAATGTCTGGTATGATAGGTTCAGCAGGAAGTGTGTCTTGTATACGGGAATTGGCAAGCAGGGTCATGTTTACATTTAGGATTTCAGATGAAAGTGATGGACATACCTGGGGCACAGATTCTTGAGGCACCACAGAGGTTTCCTGAGGTAATACAGGGGAAATTTCTTCAAGGGAATGAACATTAGGGTCAGCAACATCATGACAAACTGGTTGGAGAAGGGAGTCAATAAAATCAGAAGCCTCTGAGGAAGCTATAGGTTCAAGCGGGACTGCTGAATAATGCTTCTGGATGTTCTCGATTGGCAGGTTAATACATTCAGAAAATGCCACAGAAGATATTGGTGAAACTTGAGAAAGATACTTCGAGAATAATTCCTCAGAGGGTACGGCTACTTCTTTTGGGATTTCTGGGGATGCCGGGGCGGGATCCCCTCTCAGTCTCTTTAATGCTGTAGGAGTGGCCGGCTCCATGGTCAAGAGATCTGAGAAGTCCGGCATGGACTTCTCCAGAAAATCCGTCAATTCTGAAGTAGTTTTCCCTTCTGTCCAATGTGGTACAGTTGATATCACTGATTTTAATGTTGTGGAAGGATGCACTGGAGTCTGGGCAGGGGTCAGTTTTAGGTATTTTTGGTGCACCAGTTCATGCTTCCTCACTCTGTATGCGTCTGTGGCTGGCTGGCAATAATCACACCACCTACAATAGACCCATTCTTTTGGATGTGACCTCCTTTTATGTCTTAATAGTTGGTCCCTCCTTGGAAACCGCCTACTGCACTCGTTACAGCAGAAATCAGCTGGGTTCATTATTCTACAATACAACGAAAATCATAAGATCGACTTAAGGTTCAACTTCTTTTAGATTTAGTCATAAAACGGTTTCTGTTATTTGCCAACATGGGACTAATCGCTCCCACAGAAGGCACTTCTAGAAACCTAAAACACTAGGTTTAACTATAACTTCCGGTCATATATACTTTTATACACCTTTTAAGGTTATAGTGTACAAACTGTCAATTGCATACACTGACACAAAAAGCTTATATAACACAAATCAAATAAAGAAATAAATCAAGAACACCCTACATGTTTAAGTGACACAGAAGTGCAAGGCCATAGAAATCATGTTTCCTTTGATTATAACAGAAACACATGTGAAAATTCAAATATCCCTTCCCAAGATAGGGTACCTGTCCAAGTTCACCATCAGTTAAACAGTGCTTTTGAACCCATAGGTGATAGTTTGATAACATTTCCCTTCCCACCACAAACCAATAGTGCCACTCATGCAGTTTCCATTCCCAAAAGTAACCAGGGAAATGTAGGGTTTACCAAACCAAATACATATGATGGAAATACATCTTGGTCAGATTATATGATACATTTTGAAACAGTAGCCAAATTAAATAATTGGTCTGATGGCATTAAGGCCTTACAATTAATTGCATGCATGCAAGGTCCCGCATTAGCAACCTTGGGAGATATAGACACAAAATCACACCCAAAATATCAGGACTTGATTAAAATCCTTACAAAGCGATTTGCCCCTAATAACCAGTCAGAGCTGTACAGAAATCAGCTAGACTGTCGGAAAAGGAGGAAGGGAGAAAGTTTCCCTGAACTGGCACAAGACATCAAAAGGCTAGTCAGACTAGCTTATCCAGCAGCAACTTCCAATGTAAGAGATATCATTGCCTATAAATGTTTTCGTGACGCTTTAAATGACCATGACCTTGAATGGGCCATTTGTCAAGGTAGCCAAGAAACAATAGATGAGGCCTTAAATTTTGCTTTGAAATATGAAGCATTTCAGTTAAGCCATAAGCCACATACCTTAAGAGTGGTGTCTCATGAAGCTGATAGTGATGATACTACCCCCAAAACAAAGCAAAAAGGGAGGGAATTAGATTCTAAAATAAGAACCAAGGGCCCATGCTATTATTGTGGGAAATTGGGACATATCAAAAGGGAGTGTAGAAAAAGGAAAGCTGACAATGAAAACTATGTTAGGCAACTTAACAATAGTGGAAATCATTCACATGGTCAAGATGGAACCCAGCAAAGCGGTTCATTTGATCCAACGACAAGAAATATGTCAAATGGTCAGGGAAACTTCTAAATGCTGAGGACAAGGGTCAATCGTCAGCATTTAGAAAAAGGGGACCCAAAATAAATAAAGTAAATGAAAGTGAACAGGATGCCTTATTCCTGACTGTTGAAATATTTAACCAAGTTTATCATTGTTTGGTTGATACTGGAGCTTCAGCCAGTATTTTACATTCTAAAGTGTTCCAAAATTTACCAAGTTTTTCCAAATCAAGGTTAAATTCCTATAAAAATGAACTTAAGATGGCAGATGGAAGACATGTTAAACCTTTAGGTACCATCAAACTGCCTTTGACATTACATAATCAAATTGTCCAACAAACCTTTATAGTGGCTGATATAGACTTACCAATTGTGCTTGGTTATGATTTTATGGCTACCAACCAATGTGTCCTAGATATCCCAAATAAAACCATAAGTGTAAACCAGATACCAGTGGGGTGTAAATCAGAAACTCAGGCTGGCCAAATTTATAGAATTACCATAGCAGATACAGTGGTTGTGCCACCTAGAAGTGAAATTCTTGTAGAATCTAAGCCCATAGACAATGTCCCAGTAGGCACCACTATTTTGGTAGATTCAACAAGTGACAAATTAAAAAGTAAGGGGATTTTAGTAGCAAAAAGTGTGTGTCTCTCAAATGATTATAGAGTACCTATTAGGGTTATGAACATGACTGAGGAGTCCCAAACTATTTATAAACATACATGCATGGGTATGGCTGAAGCTATACACCCTGACAGTGTATTTTCTCAAAACAAAGGCTGTTCAACTGACTTACCGGGGTATATGGACATTGTGCTAGACAGATGTAGGGACAATTTAAACTTAAATCAAGTTGAAACGGTAAAGGGTCTGTTGTCCAAATATTCCAGTACCTTTGCCTCTTCTAAGACTGACCTGGGCAGAACAGATCTTATTCAACATGAAATAAAAACAAATGGTTCACAACCGGTGAAACAAAATCCTAGACGTATTCCCCTTGCTCAGCGAAAAGAGGTCAAGGACGAAATCCAGCGAATGTTAGACAGTCAATTAATAAAACCCTCCCAATCACCCTGGAGCTCCCCAATTGTGGTGGTTCGTAAATCTGACAATTCGATTCGACTGTGTATTGACTATCGCAAGATCAATGCCTTGACTGTTAAAGACAGTTATCCATTACCCCGAATTGACGACTGCCTTGAAACTTTAAGGGGCAACACATGGTTCAGTACATTAGATCTTGCTTCTGGGTACCATCAAGTAGGTATGTCTCCTCAGGACTCCCCTAAGACAGCTTTTACTACCTCGCAGGGTTTATTTGAATTCAATTGTATGCCTTTTGGATTATCTTGCGCTGGGGCCACCTTTACTAGGTTGATGGAGCTGATACTATCAGGGTTACAATGGGAAACCTGTGTCGTCTATTTAGATGACATAATTGTGTTCTCAAACTCATTTGAAGAGCATGTTGAAAGACTCCAGGAGGTATTTGAACGTATTGAGAAGGCTGGGCTCAAAATTTCTCCAAAGAAATGCCACATTTTCCAAAGAGAGGTTTCATTTTTAGGTCACGTTGTACACAGTGAAGGCATTTCTCCTGATCCATTAAAAGTTGAATCAGTTATTAACTGGCCGCAGCCCAAAAGTGTTAAAGAAATAAGAAGTTTCTTGGGTACCTGTTCATATTACAGGAAATTTATTAAAAACTTCGCCAAAATCGCCCGTCCTTTGAGTCGCCTTACTGAGAAAAATGCTCTGTTCAAATGGGACAGTGAATGTGACCAAGCATTTAATAGCTTGAAAACTTCCCTTACTACTAGCCCGATATTAATTTATCCCTGTTTAGACAAAGAGTTTGTCTTAGATTGTGATGCCAGTGGGACAGGTGCAGGGGGTGTCCTATCTCAGATTGGGGACGATGGACTTGAACATGTAGTAGCTTATTTTAGTAAGACCTTTTCCAGAACTGAAAGGCAGTATTGTGTCACACGAAGAGAATTGTTGGCCATTGTTCTTTCCGTTCGCCATTTCCATCACTATTTATATGGGAATCATTTCACTGTAAGAACTGACCATGGGGCCCTTCACTGGTTACAGAATTTCAAAAACCCAGAGGGACAATTGGCCAGATGGCTCGAAGTATTGGGTACCTATAATTTTACAATCAAACACAGGGCTGGGCTTAAACATGGAAATGCAGATGGTCTTTCGAGGAGACCTTGTGACGACTGTATCCACTGTGATAGGAAAGAGGCGAATGAAGCCTCTCTTTCAAATAAAAATGGGGAACCAGCAGTAGTTCGATCTATTGATATAGTAGATGATGTTCAGCCTGAACAAAATTTTCCCACTACTAACTGGTTAAATAGTAGAAGCAAAGAGGAATTGAGCAAGGCTCAGTTAGATGACCCCATAATTAAAACAGTTTTGACTTGGAAAGAGGGTTCTGAAAAACCTAAATGGCAAGACATTTCCCATTTAAGTAAAGCTCATAAAATATATTGGAACCAACTAGATAGGTTAATCATTCATGAGGGGGTATTATACAGGCAGTGGCTCAATACCATCACTAATGAGACTGTGTTACAGTACGTGTTACCATCCCAATTCAAGTCTGAAGTGTTAGGGTTATTACACAATGATCAACTTGCGGGTCATTTAGGATTCAAACGTACTCTTGCAAGGATTCGATTTAGGTTTTATTGGGCTGGTTATAACCTGTACATTGAACGGTGGTGCAAACGATGCAAGGAATGTCAGAAAAGAAACCAACCATCACGCAAAATCCGGGGGGCCATGAAAAGTTATGTTGTAGGTGAACCGTTGGAGCGAGTTGCCATTGATATCCTCGGACCCCTTCCCCAAACTTTCAAGGGCAAAAAGTATGTGCTGGTAGTAACCGACTATTTTACACGGTATGCTGAAGCCTATAGCTTAGAAAATATTGAGGCTACTACGGTTGCAGAAAAATTAGTAGAAGAATTTATATGTAGATATGGGGTCCCACAAAGTATACATACTGACCAGGGTACCCAATTTACATCAGCCTTATTCACCGAGATGTGTACTCGGTTACATATCAAGAAAACGAGAAATAGTCCCTTCCACCCCCAAAGTTCGGGCCTTGTAGAGAGACTTAACCGTACCATTGAAGATATGATAAGTAAATTTATTTCTAAACATCAAAGAGATTGGGATCAATATTTGCCTTTCATTATGATGGCATATCGCAGTGCTATCCATGAGACTCTAGGGGAAAGTCCATGTTTACTGATGATGGGAAGAGAACCCATGTTACCTGTTGACTTACTTTTTGGCAGAAAGGCAGCGCCTCAACCGGAGCCCACCACCCAATACGTAGAAAATTTATTAAATAAAATAGACAAAGTTCACGAGGTTGTCCGAGACAAGTTGGTGGGGGCAAGTGAGCGTCAGAAGAGACATTACGATTTGTCTCAGACATTTCAGAGTTTCAAAGTAGGAGACACTGTCCTATTAAGTGACCCTAAAAAGAGCAAAGGCCGTTCCCCTAAATTTCAGTTCCATTGGTCTGGACCGTACACTGTAACTGAAGTGATTTCTGACATTTTATACAAGGTTCAGGAAGGGCCCAAACAAGTGGGGAAAATCGTGCACGTAAATAGGTTAAAACAGTATCTGGGGAATCAGAAAAGGTGGTATATTTCTCCAGGGGAACCTAGAGTGACTACTCGGGGACAGACAGGACATGACTAATTATAATGTGTTATTTTGTGATTTATTATAGTGTGCCCTATATGCAGTTATAAGTTTATATGAGTTTTTAGATTAAAAGTTATTTTTAGACTCTATTAATGAATATTAAAAGTTGTTTGATGTAAAACTAGTTTAAGAGACATCAAGCAAATGAACATGCAATTAACAGTTTGCATGTTTTTGATTTAATATATTATTGGGACAAAGTTGATTTGACATTGTGTTATATAAGCTTTTTGTGTCAGTGTATGCAATTGACAGTTTGTACACTATAACCTTAAAAGGTGTATAAAAGTATATATGACCGGAAGTTATAGTTAAACCTAGTGTTTTAGGTTTCTAGAAGTGCCTTCTGTGGGAGCGATTAGTCCCATGTTGGCAAATAACAGAAACCGTTTTATGACTAAATCTAAAAGAAGTTGAACCTTAAGTCGATCTTATGATTTTCGTTGTATTGTAGAATAATGAACCCAGCTGATTTCTGCTGTGACGAGTGCAGTAGGCGGTTTCCAAGGAGGGACCAACTATTAAGACATAAAAGGAGGTCACATCCAAAAGAATGGGTCTATTGTAGGTGGTGTGATTATTGCCAGCCTTTGATGGATAATGTGCATCTCGCTCGTGCGAGTTTTGATTTTTCCAGCCACCATCAAAACTCGCACGAGCGAGATGCACATTATCCATCAAAGGAGGGCGTACGTCATTGATTTGTTATTCAAAATTCAATTTGGACTTCCAACACTTTAGATCCTAGCTTCACTGAAGATGAGATAAATTCTCGAAATGGCCATATGGAGCATCTGAATTGCCGTAGCTCCTCACTTTTACTTTGCTTTGCTTTCGCTTTCGACTTTTGACTTTTGACTTCTATATTTGATAATATATAATAAGTAAATTGAATGATTTATATAGTAAAAACCTGTATGTAATTTTTTTTTTTTTTCACATCATTTCATGTTCATTTTATCAGGCCCGTCGTGTTCATCTCCGGCCTTGTTTAACTTTATATATTTCAATGATGTACGCCCTCCTAAAGTGCTTGAAAATTCCTTTGTGGAAAGATTCTCCCAGTATTAACACCTTATCGCCCGACTGTTTTGTTATTCTCCGATTTTATTGTACCAGTTTTTTAATAACTTTGCATCGTTTTCGATCCAGTCTGCTTCTCGACGGTTTAGTAAGAGTTTTCTGGTTTTCTTTAGACCCTAGTTTATTGATTTTTATTCCAGTCCCATCTGTGGGCTTCCACACGATCACTTGAGCTATTCATGTGGAAGCCAGATTTGGTGGCTGGAAAAATCAAAACTCGCACGAGCGAGATGCACATTATCCATCAAAGGAGGGCGTACGTCATTGATTTGTTATTCAAAATTCAATTTGGACTTCCAACACTTTAGATCCTAGCTTCACTGAAGATGAGATAAATTCTCGAAATGGCCATATGGAGCATCTGAATTGCCGTAGCTCCTCACTTTTACTTTGCTTTGCTTTCGCTTTCGACTTTTGACTTTTGACTTCTATATTTGATAATACATAATAAGTAAATTGAATGATTTATATAGTAAAAACCTGTATGTAATTTTTTTTTTTTTCACATCATTTCATGTTCATTTTATCAGGCCCGTCGTGTTCATCTCCGGCCTTGTTTAACTTTATATATTTCAATGATGTACGCCCTCCTAAAGTGCTTGAAAATTCCTTTGTGGAAAGATTCTCCCAGTATTAACACCTTATCGCCCGACTGTTTTGTTATTCTCCGATTTTATTGAAACCAATAATAGATATTCTCATGAATTTTTTATACAGACATTAATATGTTTCAAGTTTTAAATTATGTAAAAATTATATTTATACCACCTATAATCTGGAAGGAGTTTTCAAAATAAACATACTACCCAATTTTTCATTGAAATACAAATTTTTACCAAAACATTGTCAAGATTTTAATTTAAATTGTCACTAAAATTTTATTTCTCAACTAATTTGAACATTTTTTTTCACATAAGCATTCCTTAATCTTCTGTCTTTGTAATGCAAATTATTCTGTTTAATTCCATAGAAAGCCAAAAGGAGTAAGAAAAACAAGCAAACTCTCATTCATAAACCAGTGATATTTTTACACAAATATATAAATACTGGACAATTAACAAGCTGCCAATCTATGTAATTTTGATACATGTATCTATTCATAAACGTAGGCAGTGCCTAAAATTTTATTGTATTGAAATTGAAGTGATTACCCTGCATATGCACCTGTTTCTATTGGTTGGGACATGCTCAACAATTATTTTATTATAATCACTACAACTAAACATGGAATTATATAGAATCTAATACCTTACTCCAACAACATTGCAGGTTGGATGACATGCTATTTTTGGACTTGTTGCCATCATAACCTCCAACATATGAATGAAATTTTATCACTGCAAAATTAAATAACTTACTTTCTTTGATTTACACTCGGTTCCAGTCATAAATCCATACAAAAATAGTTTCTTAACAAAACTGAAAAGTGGGTCAGAGTTTGACATGTTAGACCTCTATCATGTCTATACTGTCTATTTACAAACTATTATAACAAAAACACCAATGCTATAAATAATTTCATATTCAGCAGCCATACATGTAACTATACCAGAAAGTGAAGTTTAAAGAATCGCAAGACCAAAAGTGACAAAACGAAACTATCACATATTAAGGACGGACCATTTAACTTGAAAGGGGGGGCCTTGGTTTTTTGGTTTGATCAGAAATTTTTTTCCGCGCTATTTTTCGAAGGTGTCACGACAAAATTTTATTTTTCATTATCAGCATTTTTTAATAGCAGATATCCTTCTTCAGAATATTTTGTTTCCTACCCACACCTGCCAAAATATTTTTTTCATCAAAAAAAATTTTCAGAATATTTTATGAGAAAAAAACCAAGGCCCCCCCCCCCTTCGAGTTAAACGGTCGGTCCCTTATTGCATATTCATCACTTTGATTTGATTTTAGGTTGTTAAAAATGTAAAAAGTAAGCATGAAATGAATGATTCTATTTTTGTTCTATATGATGACATATGTATTTTGAACTATTTTCATGCATATTCTATAGTATAGGTTGGAAAATATATTGGATAATTTCATGATAGTGTAGTGCCGGTTCATGGTTTTGTCCTACCCAAAACCGGATATCCAGGATTCACGCATGTGTAGAACTCTCTTCCGTACTAGACAAATTGTAAGACAGACGCTTTTGTAATTGTAATTGTTAATCTATTGCCATCTACTGTTAGCTGGCCGTAGATATTTGCCTTATTGTAATAAACATATATCATCGACCATCACTTCACTGGCGCTGCGGCTTAAAAGCGCCGGGGAATTGATATTTGAATTGAAATTTCGTGTTGAAGCGGGTTCGAAGAAAGGTCCCCACAGTAGCCAGGATTTTGGTATTGTGGGCCGTTTTCAACATATTTTAAATTTATTTTGTTTTCTGGGCGGTTTTCGGGGTTGAAAACCACCAGGACGCAAACAAATCAGCAGGTTTGCTGAAAATTTTTGGATTTTGTATTTTTCCATTGTGTGACGTCACGACTGGTCCCGGTTCCCAATTCCAGTAGTCTCGGTTTGGGTACCAGTCCGGAAGTAGATTTGTTTTCGTCTGTAAACGACCACGCCCCCTCGATCCCTTCTTGTTTTCCCTGGATTGGGCTAAAAAGGAGCTGACATCGAAGCGGGCTAACAATAATTGTTTGTATCGTCCAATTTTGTCCCTTTTGACACTGACAACATCAAGTGTCACTCATCTTTTCAGATCCAGCGAACAAAAGAAAAACCAGAATAAATTGTGATTGTTTTCATTTTTGTAATAAAATAAAATATTTTGCCCCCGTTGATATTCAAACATATCAGAGACCCAAATACCAATACATATAGGGTAAAAAAAAAAAACAAACAAAAAACAACACAAATAAAAACTCACAAGATGTCAGACAGAGTGAACATCAATTCATGTCAATTTAGTGACCTACTCCAGCTTCCGGGGGTGGGTCCAAGAATAGCAGAGCAGATTATGGACATTAGAAGGGGGAAGGGTTTCATATCCGAGGAGGATTTAGCTGGGATAAGCTACCTGAGGGTAACGTGTGCTCTCCTAGATAAAATAGATTTCTCAGGCTCGATATGGGGTGACAATTATCAGGGTCCAACACAAGGTCCCCCTACTCAAGAAATGATAAAGAGGGTAGATGCTGTTGTAAAGAATAGGGTACCCCCATGGCATGGCCCAACGCCAGCCAAACAAGAATTTTGGGGGGCAGACTTAAAGACCCCAGGGACCCAGGCTATGTTTAACTCCGCTTTCATACAGGAGGAGGACAGGGCAAGTGACAGTAGTGTCCCATGGGAAAGGGAGGTTAAAAGGGAGATTTATAACCAGGCCCCGGCAGATAAAAAGGGGGGATATGATAGAAGGGAGTGGGGTGTGCAATCCCAGGATAGGGGTTACCTAGGGCATAAGGCCCAGCACCAAGACCCTGTACACTCACAGTTTAATGAGACTCGAGATTGTGAGCCGGGGTATGGAAAGGTAAGACAAGAGCTAGTGGATACTCCAAGAAGTAGGTATGATCAGTGGCAGGGGAACAAGGGAGGGCCATATAAAGGGAAAACCAACCCATCATTGTGGTCTGGTCCCCCACCAAACCAGTGCAGAAGGCAAACTGAAGCCAATGATACAGGTATGAGTAATTCATATGGTGCACCGCACATACCCCCACTGCCACAGCAGAGTGGAGGGCAACCGCAGGAGACGTATGCTAATTTAGGTACGAACCCGTCTATGTCTCAGAATGACTCTCCGGTTGTCAGTCGGTATGGGACGTTCCAGGATTATACTCCAGGTATGTATACCCCCGTCACTAGAGGGCCAAGGCATGGACAGAACGTCACTGGGCAGGGGTCCCATCATAGTAAAAGGGTAGACCAGGCACCTAAGACCCTCAAATATGATGGCAAGAGCAATTGGAAGGCGTTCTATGTCAAATTCGCAAGGTACGCCGAGGTTTATGAGTGGTCCCCCCAGGAGTGTATGGATCAGATATGCTGGTGCCTGGAGGGGAAAGCAAGTGAGTATTATGCAATGCTCACTGATAGAAATAAGCACATAGAGTACAGTGACTTGATTGAGAAGTTCGAAAAACGTTTCGGGTTTACAGAGTTACCCGAAACAGCCCAAGTTCAATTTCAGATAGCCCGTCAGCAGCCAGATGAATCATTGGCAGACTGGGCAGATAGGGTTTTGTCGTTGGCTACCAAAGCTTTTAGGGAACTGCCTGAGGAGCACATGTATCAACAGGCAGTTCTAAGGTTATGTCAGGGTGTGTCAGACAAGGAGGCTGGGGTGGCCGCCTCTAATGCTCGCCCAAAGAGCATTGAGGAAGCAGTTGATAAAATCAGGTGGTTCCAGCACAACCAGCAAGCCATATATTGGCGGGGTGCAAAACGGGAAGTTCGACAAACAGGTCTCAGTCGGGGGGCCCCACCCGAATACGAAACATGGACACCAAGTGTGTCGGCCACGGTGTTGCAACCCAAGAGGGAACCCGAGACCCCTTGGAAGTCCGAAATAGAAAGGGTTGAAGAAAAGATCAATAAAATGCAAATTGATCTGTTAGCGGAGTTACGCAAAATGGCGTCCACTGCACCATTGCCCCAACGCCGAGTGGCGGTTAGCCCAACACCGCCAGACCAGGGGAACAGAGGGTGTTACCACTGTGGGTCACTTAGGCACATGAAAAGGGATTGCCCAAGGGTGCGATCTAGATCCCCATCCCGAAGTCCGTCTCCTAATGCCAGGGAAGGTCAAACAGGGAATTGTTTTTATTGTGACCGCCCGGGGCACATGAAGAGGGACTGTCCCCTTCGAAATAAGGAAAAGGCTGTAACATTTGCAGACCAAGTTAGAGCAGCTTCACAAGGGGCGTTAAACTTCAACGGAACCGCTCGGGAGACCGGAGCAAGTTCCCAATAGATCAAGGTCTCACTTTTAAACAAGAGGTACCATGCGTACACAATGTACCCATGGCTCAGGATAAGCAGAGCACAGGGCTACCCGGGGTAAACCGAACAGGGCAAACCTGCAGTGACAGCTCCCAAAGTTCCGAAACTGATACGCCCTACTCGCCCGCTCCCCAGGGTATTGTTGTTGAACCAGCAGATGATGCCCATTTAAGCGAACGGGAAAACCGAGGGCGGACGATCAGTCTAAACGTAAACGTGGGGTCAGACACCGAGTCTTCAGAGAGTCAGAGTGAGGAGGCGCGGTTCGCCACTCCCTGTGCCGAATTCAATCCACCAAGGGCCCGACCGTTCGTAGACGTACAGTTAGGACAACCTGAATTCAAACCAATAGGACCCAATGAAATCACCAAGGCCTATTATTGCACGAGCATGATTGGGTGGAATAAAATAATGCAATCGGGGATCGGTCGAGGTAGTAACAATTGCATTTTTCTCAGCACAGAGATGCCAGTAGGGACCATTGAACCCGACTGGGAGGTCATGATTCAGGTTGACGTAAACAAAGCCCAACGGGACGGGTATAAATTTTTCTGGTCTTCCCGGGGTTTGATCGGGACTACGGGCAATAGAGAAGGCATGTTGCCAAAAATGTACATCAGTTATGCCCAACACTTAGATTCTGGGGAATTTATGGACCTGGAACCGATGCCCCCTCCATTAACAAAGGAGGAGGGAAGTGGGGACCAAGGGTCAATGGAAAAGGATACTCATTCAGTTGGGGGACGTGATCTCGGAAACAGCACAACTGAGCCAAAGGCAGTCCTCTCAAATACGAAGCCCACTGATGATGAACCAAGAGATCAGTCGGTTGGGTCGTGGGCGGACGAGGAACCCGGGAGGGAATTTTTTAATAGAGATTCATGGGAACAGGGTAAAGTGGGTCCCAATACGGAAGAACCGTCGGATTCTGAAAATATAACGGGAATTGGTATACCAAGCATACAAGAGGACCCCCCTCCACGACAATCCGAGGGAGGGTCAGCTTTGGACATGACCGATGACGATGTTTCTATGAGTGAATTTGATTCCACGGTTGTCACGGAAGTGGCTAACCTGGATAACGCAGCAAAGAACCCAATCGAGAGTGAAGGCTCAGTGACTATATGCCAACTTCGATCAGGGTCAGTTTTCAGAGTGCCCGTCAAAATCCAGGGTCAATCCCTGTTTGCAGTGGTAGATACGGCCGCGGAAGTTACCCTCATATCGGAGCAAGTTTACAAATCCTTGAATAATGCCCCACCCATCATTAGGGAAGTCATTATGAACACTGCGGGTAAAGGGATGCATATGAATGGGTTCGTTGTGGGTCCAGCATTAGTTGAAATAGGGTCGCGTAAAATAAAAACCGACGTGTACGTGGCTCCTATTGCTGACGATATGTTGTTGGGTTTCGATCTGCTGATTAAGCAAGGGGCGAAATTAGATATGTCAGAAGGTCGGTTGGAGTTTGGGGAAGAAGTTGTGCCTATGACATCAGGACCGGTGGGACAGCTCCCCCGCGAGGCTGATGTATTCTTAGACAATGCCATTGTGATACCCCCGAACTCGGTTAGGAGGGTTTCGTGTAAGCTCAGTTCAAAATTGCCAAACTATATAGTTGAGGCGGGTACCTTACGGGATATTTTAATTCCCAGAACACTACATGCCCCAGGGGGGAACCCTGTAGTATGCCTTATTAACACCTCAGATCAATATGTGACGGTTGCGGAAAATGAGCTAGTCGCAAGAGCGGTGGAAGTCGAAACGGTAGTGTCGGACATTGGGGAAGCAATCGGGACAGAAACAGAGTGCCCGATCAATCCAAGAGTGTCGAGGGTAGAAGGGTATGACGCAGCGGGGGGAGAAGTCCCGGAGCACCTCGAGGAGTTGTACAATAGGTCCAAAACAAATCTAGATGCCCAAGGTCAAGCTAAGCTGGCTAAACTCTTAAATGATTTTGGGGATGTTTTCGCTGCGAACGAATTTGATTTGGGTAACTTTTCTTTAATTGAACATCATATAGACACGGGGGACCACCCGCCGATTAAGCAGCGTATGAGAAGGACGCCCGTGGGCTTTGCCCATGAGGAGGAGGCCCATTTAAAGAAAATGCTGGAAGCTGGGGTTATTCAGCCCTCTGTATCAGAGTGGTGCTCAGCTCCAGTTCTTGTCCGGAAAAAATGCGGTGGAGTTAGATGGTGCATTGATTACCGGGCTGTGAATGCCTGTACAGCAAAAGATGTGTATCCTTTGCCTTTGATAAGTGAGTGCCTAGACACACTGGCCGGAAATGAATGGTACTCGAAGCTAGATGCAAATTCGGCATATTGGCAGGTCAAAATTAGGGAGGAGGATAGACCTAAGACCGCCTTTATTTCGAAATATGGTTTGTTTGAATTTGCCCGTATGGCATTTGGGCTATGCAACTCGCCCGCTACCTATGCCCGGGTCATTAACTTGGTCCTTAGGGGGTTGACTTGGGATATCGTTTTGGCTTTTCTTGACGATATTCTTGTTTTGGGGAAAGATTTGGACGCCCATTTTGAAAATTTAAGGGCAGTGCTTACACGTTTCCGGGAATACGGGCTAAAGCTCAAACCTAAGAAGTGCGAGCTTTTCCAACAGAAAGTTGAGTTTCTGGGTCGTGTGGTAGGGAGTGGCGGGATGGAGATTGGGCCCAGTTATGTTGAGGATGTGAAAAAATGGCCCATCCCAACCTGTAGCAAAGATGTTGAAAGGTTTCTTGGTTTTGCAAACTATCACAGGTCTTTCATTCAGGAATACTCCCAGATAGCGGTACCACTCCAACAGGTTACTGGCAAGAAGCCCTTCAGATGGGAACGGGCTCAGGAAGAGTCATTCGAAACTTTGAAAAAGGCACTGATATCAGCCCCAGTATTGGCCCTTCCCAATGCGTCTGATCCATTCATTCTTGACACCGATGCGTCAGATTGCGCGATTGGCGCCGAGCTAATACAAGTACAGGAAGGCCAGGAGAGAGTAGTGGCTTACTCAAGTTTGACTCTCTCTCCCGAACAGCAGCGGTATTGTACAACCAGGAAAGAGCTGTTGGCCATTGTCAGGTTTACCCGCCAGTTTCGACACTACTTGGCAGGGCGCCCTTTCGTTCTGAGAACTGATCATAGCAGCTTGACATGGTTGCTTAGATTCAAAAATCCAGAGGGGCAGTTAGCCCGTTGGATGGAAGAGCTTAGCCAATATCAAATGACGGTCCAACATAGGCCCGGTCGAAAACACGGGAATGCTGATGGTTTGTCACGACTGCCAAATGAACCACCGTGCACTGAGTTTTCAACAAGTGTGGCGTTGACTGACCTACCCTGTGGCGGTTGTTCGCACTGCACAAGGGTTCATAACCAATGGGCGAGTTTTTCCGAGGATGTCGACTATGTAGTGCCTCTTGCGGCTTCACACCCACAAATTTCAGAAATAGCAAGGGTGGAAGAGGTAAACCCTGCTGAACCCTTAGGTGAAGTAAAAGTGTCTAGTATCACTTTGGCACTGTCAGGAGGTGAGGTTAACATTGCAACCAACGAGGGGGAATGTACTGTAAGAGTTCTTGAGTTGGGGTCAGGGATTGTTCTAGGCAAGTATTCAGCTGAAGAAATTTGTCTCGGCCAGAAGGAAGACCAAAATCTCAAGTGGTTGGTAAATTGGCTAAAGGGGGAGGGTGAGCCGTCGGAAGGAGATCTATTTGGTTCAAGTGCCCATGCAAAGTTCTACTGGATCAATAGATCGAGGTTCAAGCTCAATGAAAGGGGCGAGTTGGTTTACACTTCAACGGAGGGTAAAAATCCCCGTTTAGTGGTGCCCAAGGTTTGGCAGCAGGAGGTTTTAGAGTTATGTCATGACATCCCTGCGGCTGGTCATCAAGGGGTTGAGCGTACAAAGGAAAGGGTAAAGCAGACATATTATTGGCATGGTCTCGGTGCCGACGTGGAAAGATTTGTCGCTAGCTGTAATGCCTGTAGCCAAAGCAAGAAAGCTAACAGGTCGGCTAGGTGTCCTCAGACCATGTTTCACTCGGGGGAGCCCATGGAAAGGGTCCATTTAGATTTTATTGGTCCTTTACCAAAAACTGAACGAGGTCATGAGCATTCTCATGATGGTCGACCAGTTCAGTAAATGGGTGGAATGTATTCCCCTACCCTCACAAACCGCAGAGGTGACGGCCAGGGCCGCGATTAATGAGTTTTTCAGTCGTTTCGGTTACCCCTTTGAGATTTTCACAGATCAAGGGAGGAATTTTGAAAGCCACTTGTTTAAAGCAGTCTGTGAAGTGCTACACATTCATAAGGCTAGGACTACCCCGTACCGCCCATCGGCTAATGGGCAGGTAGAACGGTTTAATCGAACCCTCATGGCCGCAGTGAGATGTTTCGTTGGGACAAATCAGAAAACATGGGATCTGCATATAGCCCAATTGGCAGGAGCGATTAGGGCATCGGTTAATCGGTCAACTGGGTTTACCGCAAATAAGCTCATGCTTGGGAGGGAAATAAATACCCCCGCGGATTTAATGTTTAGGCCTCCAACAGAGGGGGATCCCCCAGATCTTGAGGGTTATGTAGCGGAATTGGTTGAATCAATGCAAGCAGCCCACGAGGTTGCGAGAGAAAACATTAAAATGAGTCAATTGAGGCGAAAAAGGGATTATGACCTTCGGGTAAATGTGCACCAGTATAAGGTTGGGGATCTGGTATATCAGCTGGACACAGCCACAATCCCAGGGAAGTGTAAGAAACTCTCTCCTGTTTGGAAGGGCTCGGGTATTGTAATAGACAAAATTTCCCCATATTTGTATAAGGTACAAATGAAGAAGATGATAACTACCGCTAATCACGATCGGTTAAAGGTATGTAAAGACAGGGAACTCCCGCCTTGGTTACAAAAGGAACTAAGGAAAAGGGAGGAGCTAAAAGTGGAGGGAAAAGTAGGGGATGAGGAACAGGAAGCAAAAGGTAAGGTTCCTGAGGGCGGTAAAGGGTCGAGTCACAACGTACCCCAGACCACCTCGGGAGGCAGTAATCAAGACGCACAGACTCGGGGACAGGTCGTCGATGAGAGTCTCAAGGGAGTGGGGAGGTCGAACGAAATTATGCCCATAACCACCTTGGGAAGCACAAGTCAGATGGAAGGGGAAAACAGTATTTCAGGGTCCCTAGATAAAAGTTATTGTGTATGTCGGGGTCCAAATACAGGGGAGTTTATGATTTTCTGTGATGGGTGCGAGGAATGGTTCCATGGGGCCTGTGTAGGGATTTCTCCCCAGGAGGCGGAAGACTTGGGGGATGCAGAGTACTTTTGTCCTACATGTACAGAGGCAAGGGGTTCGAGGGAGGTCAAGAGTTCCACCCCTACGAAGCCCCGGCGGAGTGCTCGAAAGAGACACTCACAGTAATTATGACTACAGTAGCAGAAGGGAGGGTGGGGAGTCTTACTCACTCCCTAACGCTTGTATGAGCGAGAGGGGGTGAGGGTGATGTCGTTTTATTTTGCAGATTAATCATGAGTAGCGACAAAGGGTCATCCAAGAGGGAATGGAGAAAAGAAGAACGAAAGGCAGGGCCAGAGATGCCCGCCTCTCATACCAAGCACTGGGGACCGAGGATGTCCAGACGAGATGCTGCTAAGGGATCTCGTGAGAATATACGATTAAGGAGGGAGTCCTTGAGTCCACGGGACAGATCACGAAAACGGGGTAGGGCCCCATCAAGGAAGTCCCCTTCCAGGAGATATCCGACCAGGAGCCCGTCGTCAGAGACAGGGCCAGAAGAGCCTCAGGTTAGATCAGTAGTAACTGTTCCACCATCTTCTACGGTGATGACAGTCAGGGACAAACCGTGGCCCACTCCTTATAAGGAGGAGGGCAATTACAGGGCACAGGATAACCGGAAAAAGAGGTTAAACTGGAAAAGAGCAGAGAGGAGAAGGAAACAGCTTATGTACAAGGAGGAGGCAGAGAGGAAGGCAGGGGCAGGGCCATCCAATGTTCAATATGGGCCTGCCGTGTCGTCCCCTTCAGATGGGATGGTGAAGTGTCCGTTTCCAGGTTGTTCCATTCGGGCAGTAAATGCCGAGCCACATGTCAAAAGTTGCCATGTGGCACCAGTATTCCGGGAAGTAGATTGCAGCATGAGGTCCACGAGACTGGCGATGCAGAGAAAGGAGGCCCTCCAAACACTGGCATTTATGGTGTTGGGAAGGGCGGATGCCATGGACTTAATGCATTGGGTCAACCAAAGGAATATGAAGTGGCCAGGAGTTGACCAAGATCAATATGCCGGCCCTATGATGGAAGTGTGTGCAGCAGGAGGCTGGCCCCTTCCACTGAAATTTGAGATATCACCACTGAACACTCCGGGAGCACTCATTCATTGGCAGGTACAACTCTGGCTGATGCAACATATTGGGAACAAACGGGTGGAGGAACTCCACGAGATGTACCCCGTGGGGCAACAGGACAAGGCTGAGCCGACCGGAGGGCCAGACACAGAGCCCCCGGCAACGGTAGATGCTCATTTTCACCTGGACAGGTCCTGGGCACAGATGGGGCTGCGGGGAAGGCCCAACTTGGGAAAGTTCTTGGGTGCTATTATACCTGCTGAACAACACAAAGTCTGGATCAAAGGAGGGGTGTTGATATATTGCGACCCTAAGACCTGGCCTTCATCAGAGGAATTGAAGATCTCGGCCAACTGGGCAATTGCGGTTGGATGCCATCCGAAGAGGGCCAGAGAGTTCGACGATGAAAGAGCTCACAGGCTAGAGATGTTTCTCCGGAGGAGGGATATTCAGGCAGTTGGGGAATTCGGGGTTGATTTCTCCATGGGTTCGCCTATTGTGGAGACACAGCTCAGCACTCTGAGATGGGCCTTGAATATAATTAGGGATTTTCCCAACGTGCCCCTGGTGCTGCACATCCGAGGGGGGCATGGAGATGTCTATGGAGAGAGGGCCCACACTCTCTGTTTAAAAGAGTGTAGGGCGAAGCTGGGAAGGAGGCACAAAATTCATCTCCATTGTTTCACAGGGGGGATGGAGCAGGCCTGCTCCTGGATGGAGGAATTTGAGCAAGTTCACTTTGGGTTCACGGCCGGTGTTCTGCAATTTAACCCTGAGCAACTACGGGTGTTGAATAGACTGCCGAGAGACAGGATCCTTTTAGAATCTGATGCACCATATTTCCGACCCGCCTACGTTCCAGAATCTGGGCAGGGTCACCCCCGGTATCTGGCGGAAGTGGCCAAAGGCATTGCCGCCGCCCGGCATGGAGCCACTGTCAATGGGGTCCTCACTGAAGGGGGAGAGAATGCCGTTAGGCTATATAGCCTGCGGGTGTGAGAAGTTTATATCGTGGATTGAACTCAGAGATGTAAATAGTGTATATATGCAGCCAGAGAGGCCAATATGTGATATTTTTAATTTTGATGAACATTATTTTGTGACTGTTGTGTGGTGCCAATTCATCGGTGAGTGTTAGAATATAGCTACGTATTAATTTGTACCTGAGGGTTTGAACCCCAGGACTCCTTTGGAGGGTATTAATTTGACCCCCAAGGGATGCAAGAAGAAAACGGGGGCTTTCAAGAGAAAACAGGGAGGAGTGTAGTGCTGGTTCATGGTTTTTTCCTACCCAAAACCGGATATCCAGGATTCACGCATGTGTAGAACTCTCTTCCGTACTAGACAAATTGTAAGACAGACGCTTTTGTAATTGTAATTGTTAATCTATTGCCATCTACTGTTAGCTGGCCGTAGATATTTGCCTTATTGTAATAAACATATATCATCGACCATCACTTCAATATGCATCGCAGTTTTGAGTTACAAAATCAAGACCTCTTATTTTATTGGAATACTAATTCCTTAGACTAAATAAAGTGTATGTTATTGGCATTATGTAAAGAAATATTCAAATACACACAACTTTATACATGTACTAAAACTTCTGCTCCTTTCCCCAGATCAAAACTTACTTTTTCTCACACGTTCCATGTTCAGTTTTCATCTTTTTGAAATTTTGTTCTGGAATACTTTTCGATTCTTCTTCACCTTCGCTACCGCTGTCCGAATACGATACTAAAAGTGACATTTTCAGGCTTTATTAATTCACAGACATGAAAATAAAACAATTTTGCCACATTTTTAAGTTTTAAATTTCGACTTTCTACTTTCACTTTGTACCACTAATTTTGTTTTCAAAAAAAAAGGGTACGGGGTTTGCTAAAACATTATGTTACACTCTGCACTCGGTCCTTTAGAAACAAAAAAGTTACTTAATACATGTAATTACTTTCTTTTTAAACAATGGTTTATATCACAGGGACTTGACTACAAACGATTATTAATAAATTTACTAACATATATATGTATACTATCCATGGCCATATACTAAAAGATTTTTTAGTATATGGCCATGGATAGTATACATATATATGTTAGTAAATTTATTAATAATCGTTTGTAGTCAAGTCTTTTAGTATATGGCCATGGATAGTATACATATATATGTTAGTAAATTTATTAATAATCGTTTGTAGTCAAGTCCCTGTGGTTTATATTTGTTAAGTAATGATTGATTTATTTACACGATGAAAATATGATATTTTGACACTATCATGAGAAAAAAATATTTCAATATCACAAAGTTAGATAATTACAACTGAATACAAGATACAAGATACAAGATATTTTATTCAGGTAATCAGCTAGGGCGCCCATTTCTGAGTTACAATCTAATTTAACATTTTATATAGAAGAACATAATATAGTAGTGATTACATTTGATTGTTGATATGTCAGGAAATTGAGACAAACATTTAGAAATTATAAAAAAAGTACATGTATATTCTGTCATCGATCATTAAATAGTCCCATTCATAAATTGTAAAGGAATAGATAAAGCTTGTCGTGGTCATATAAAATGCCTATTAGAAAGGGAGATTTATTAAGTTGACGCGTTTCATGTTAACATATATTGATAGAATATAAACCATTTTTTCAGACCAGAAGCAGGAAGATTACTCTGTCTAGACAAAAATAGCCGGGTGAAATCCATCAGGACTCTTTAGACTGCATAATGCTTCGCTGGCGCTTGCCTAAAAATGTCTTTCGGTCTCATCACAAATGACAAGAACATAGACATGTTCCTTAGATATAATGTACAGGCCTTACACTAAACCCCTTGGGACACTAAATCATATTTTTGAAACTACATTTTTGTTATAAAAAAGTATGGATCCTTTAGAATTCATAAGGTCTAAGTAATAAAAAAAACCTCAAATCTAAATGATAATTTTAATGTTTTGATAAAGTTTTAATTATTTTTTTTCATGTCTGCCGCAGAAGTAACTGCTTCTGCTTCCAATGCAAAACCTAGATATTTTCTTCAAAAGAACGAGAAGCGAAGTTACACGTATCTAGTAGTCGATTTCAAAAGCAAAGTTTTTTTTTGTCATTCACAAGCATGACAAGGGTAATTACAAAAGAGCATATGAACGAAATTCCCTACTTTGTATAGACCACATTTTTGTACAGTTTGGTGGATGTGTTTTTCGACAAAAGCTGATTGTGCATCTTACTTCTATATTCCAATTCTATGACGCTTGCTCGACTTCTACAGCATCAATGATGGCCTTATACTATAAAAAAAAAATCCTCCATTTTGGTTATACTGGCGTCACACTGTCCCGATGGACACACGAATGTGAAAATTTCAACTTCGTGCGAAGTCAGTCCCGAAGTTGCTAAAATCGAAATCAAAACCGAAGGATGTACGATGTGGTTTCTTTCTCCAAGACAGTAAGGTCACCAGCTAGGGTGATAATTGTATAAGATACGACGAATATACGAATACAAAGCGAGGTCTTCGCGACGCCTTGTTTCTTTCGCACCACCTTTGGAGAGCTTCTCGTTTTATTCGTGCCGCCATCGTAAGATAAATGAAACCGACGACACTAAGAAGGCAACGCGAAATCAGAATATGCCTTCACGAAGGCATTGGATTAACGAACACAACACGAACAAGGACCTTCGCACGAACCTTCGGCAGTTTTTTAACATGTTCATGTTAAAAAATTTAGGAGGCTCTACGAAGTTTACGCTTAAGTCAGAAAATTTCCACAGAAGGTGCTACGGTGGAAAAAGATGTCAACACGAATAGCGCGATCTGGTTACGATCAGTTCCTATTGTGAAAATATCCACAATCATGCTTCCATCGGGGTCTAAATCGGGATAGTGTGACGCCAGCATTAGTAATTCTATATCCTACCAGTCAATATCCAGGGTCTTAAGACAAAGTGCTGTCTGTACAACTAAAAGGTCATTGGACATTAAAGCTTAATTCTTAACTTGTGTATTCATGTTTTAGTGCCTCGGGATAATATGACCAATACCCCGGTACTACTTAGTAATCATATTAGAATAAGGGACATACTTTGAACCATTGGTCAAACAGTCTGATACTAGAAAAGTTTTACTTATGGTTATGAAATAGAAAGCTTGGGATATCAAATATATTTGGGGACAGTTCGTTCTTAGTGTTTTAGGTTGAACATTATCATGTACATATTTAAATTAAAGTTACATAGAAGTTTACAGCTGTTCTGCTACACGACGATAACCTCAATTTTCATGTGTTTTCTTGTGTAGAAATATTCCGTCTGTTCGGCGATGAGTTATGGTGTTTGTGTGTTCTTCGTATTGATGTTGTCTTCGATGTTTACGGATTTTGTCTTTGTTTTCGTATTCGAATGCCCTATAGACACTACGTCCGAGTTTCACGCTAACCTGAATGTATATATACCTAAATCAAGCACTTCTTCGTTCTGTGTTAGATGACTTGAATTATATGCATTTTATTTAGACCATGGTCCAATTGCAGAACCGCGAGCAGTGCCAAATGGCCTCGTTGAAGGCTGCTGGCTGTTGGCCATTGTGGTTTTTCTGAATTTCCGCTTGATTGTGGACTGTGTCGCGTACACTTATTCCACATCTCATTATTTTCTATTTATTGTACCTTGAAGTAATAGAAGCTCGCTTATACTTATGGAGGTTCATGGTTTTCACCCAACAGTTCTCATTTTTATAGATTTACCTAACTGCATATGTGTCTACCTTATGATTTAATTGCGATTTATCTTTATTCTATTCCTCAACTAACCCCAACAACCGAAACGATGGAGGGATGTACATTTCTTTATCATCCACCACTGCCATGGCTGTTACATGAACTCGGTGGTGTTCCAACATTGTATGTTCTGCAGATATATTTGATGTTAATCTACAGAGACATTGTGCAATAGATGGATCATGTGATTGTAATTATTTATCTTTATTTTTGTCTATGTATCATCTTATCGTTTGAAGTTTCTCAGTGCTTCTGCCTGTTTTAACAAAGTTTAATCTTTATGTCTCTTTATTATGCCAAGATGAATATCTTTTGTAAATATAATGGTATTACAATTCTAATATTCTGATTTATACTTTGTTCTTTTCAGACTCTGGAATAATGTAAACCCATTGGCGATTACGAAAATCTTGAAGGCCGGAAGGAAATGGTTATAAGCATCCGAGACACTCGTGTAACAGGTACCTGGAATTTCAACGAACAATTCTTATTCTATAAATCTTATCAACTCAGCCATTCTTTTAAGACACTACAATGTTCTTATACGTCGCAGCCTGATTAATCATTTGCATTCAATTTCAGAAAAATATATTCGATGCATCTTCGTGAATATTTGTATGCATGAACTTAAAAACTGTGCAAAAAGAAGACATCCATTCATACACACTCTGTATGGCATGGTGTTAAATGTTATGGTTTTAAAATGTTTTTCGAAAACGAAACCGTTTCATTAAATCCTCTGCTGATTTTTTACAAGCTCCCTCGCGGTTGGCTTATCCATTCCGACTAAAATTAGTAGCAGATAATCCCACTGCTGGAGGCTTTCAATAATTTTGACAAAATTCCTGTCGAAATTTTTAATTTCAATTAATTGTCAAAATGTTTTCATTGTTTATCAAAATACCAGTTTTATGACCAATAAATTTTTTTCTAAGTAAAATTAGGTTAGATTTGTTGTAAAACTGACTGGTTCAAGCGAATAAGCACTATTTTTGAGAGAATGGTACTTGACGTATTTAAGGTAAAAAAGCGACATAGTTGCGCAATGCATTGTTTGTGAGTACTTTTCATGGTTTGAAAATTAAGAGAGCAAGGATCAAAATAGGTCCAGAAATACTGGTGCAGTGAGGAACTATGAGGAGTTTGGAATTTTTGTTGAACAATTGAATGACAAGAATCTGGCATACTGAAAGAGTTTGACCAATATAAAGAAAACAGTAAACACAAAACTAGTTTGCCAGTCCCCGGTGAACACGGTGCAGATAAACCAGGCTCCGGCGCCACAAAACTTAAAAAAATACTTAAGTCTGAGAATATTCTCAACTCATTATGACGTCATCAAATTATAAAGTTTTGATTGGAGTTGCTATGAAAAATAAGAATATTCTCAGACTTTAGTATTTTTTAGGTTTTGTGGCGCCCAGGCCCGATCTTAACGTCAAATTAGTAAGTGTGGAAACTCTTGTTTTCTACACACTACAGGCTCCGAGAAGCCTGAATCACCCACCTGGTCTTTAATGATACTTATGATCCTTACAATTAAAAGTCTTTTGCAGCAATTAGGCTAAAATTGAATTTAAATGAAAACATAAATGTTTAACATTATCAGAGCCATAATTTTTAAAAGGGTCATCTGACAACTTTGACTCAAACAACACTTAAATAAAACTTTTTCAGATAAACGTTTGAGCAAGCAAAAAGTGATCATCCTCCACCAGAGTAAACCAGAACATTTCTCTATCTGCAATTGTTTTCATTTTATAAGCCATTTTTTCCCTTTACAGGACCCTAACACCTATTATATAAAAAGGGACCATCTGCAAACTTCGACGTAATGGACAATTTTGAAGAGCTTGATCATATTTAGCAAACACTAGAATGGCGGTCTTCCAGGACGACGAAAGACGATGGATAGTGTCAAAGTGACTCCTATATGTCGCTTTGCAACACGTTGCAGGCGACATAAAAAGCTTTTTTCTGTCTGCAATAACTTCCAATACATAAGGCGCAATACGTGAAAAACGGGATTTTAACCTAAAATTGCCATTACACCTTAAAGTGATCATCTGACAACTTTGACACGATGAAGACCTTTGTAGAGCTTTAGATTTTAAAGTGCCAACGATCCATCAGGTTGGTTTTATTTGTTATATATTTTGTGCGGTTTTTTTGTATTATTAGGCTTTCAAGGTGATTTTACACTTATTTTCTATTTTTAAAAACAGCGACCATGTGTTGTACCACAAATTACAATAGTACCAAGTTTGGTTGCACCTTTTCAAGCTGTTTTTTTTTAAAGTTGAGTGGATGGAAGAACGACAGACGACTGCAATAGCTCACATTGTCTTTGGCCAGGTGAGCTTAAAGGATTGTTTGAGTTCTGCACCTGAACTTAAGTTATTTAGATTGATCAGCTGTGTAAAGATTCATAATAAGTACGTTGTAACTAGCATTCTCTTTCGGGTCACATTAGTTTATTTACCTTTATGTTCGTTAATACCAGTGGTGCTGCTGCTTTTACACCTTTTAGGCGTTATACAGTGCAAACTTTCCTTCAAGTTCTTTTTTATGCGGAGGAGAGGGGAATTAAAACTCAATCATATTAATTTATGTTGTTTTTGTTGTTGTTTTTTTAGGGGGGTTAGGGGTTAAGCTAATAACTTGATAGGCCTTATCAGTTTTGTTTGTATTATTTGGATGTCAATTCAGCATAAACTTGCTGGGCAACATATAAAAGTATTTGTTGGAGTTCTTTGCCATGTTCATTACCCAACTCTTGTGAACTTCAATATATATATATGTGTGGGCTTATCGACCTTTAGGAAAAATTTACACTGAAATCTGTGCTAGGAGTCGTCCTAAACTTGTAGTAAGGTTGTTTTATATAGAGGGACTTCATGTGACTTTAGGATGAAGAATAGAAATGAAAGCACTGTTCCTTTGGTTTTTTTTATTATTTATTTTAATATTGATAATGTGATTTAGTGTCATGAGCATATATATTCCTTCATGTGTTTAATTCTATAGGGAGCATTTGAGGAATTACAGACGACGATTTTGTGTCATGAACATATATTCCTTCTTGTTTAATTCTATAGGAAGCATTTGAGGAATTGCAGACGAAAAGAGACAAACAAACATAAAAATACGCAAGAATTGTTTTATATAATAGCATTCTTACAATGGTTGTCACGTGACCAACAAACCGTTTCCATTACGTTATCACAGAACTTTTAAAATAAATAAATTATGTCAATAGAATTCACATATTATACACATTTATAAATATATACAGTTATATATTGCTAATCTTATAAAAATATAGAAATGAAAGGTGTCCCCTATATCCCACTTAATAGAGGTAAAAGTGTAGCTGTCACTTCATTGTGTTGACTTTGTTATCTAGTAACGTAAATTACATTAGATTACATCGTTAAGTAATTGATAAGATAAGTAACAAAGCTTACAGTGATATATAAAGTAGCTTAACATTACAAGTAACGTAGCTTTCGTTAATTAGTGACCTAGCTTTACTTTAAAAGTAACGAATTTCACGTCCATGAATAACCTAAATTACGTTACCCCCGTCTCAAGTCGAAATGTGTCGTTGTTTACAATTATTTGTGAATTTAAGTTTAGTGGTTGAACGTAAGCACACATGTTGAACAAAAGACAGGTCAATACAGAAAAAGCACAAATAAATTACATCCAAGTGTCATAGTAACGTTTCGCTGCAATGTGTGAATGAAATGTCTTAAGATGATCAGCTTTCATCCTTCGGTATCGAAAATGTTGAATTCATTTCTCTGTTTAGTAACGTACACTCTGTAAATTGAAAAAAAAATGTATAATTAGATATTTATGAATTATAATGATATAAACAAACCAGCTAGTTTAAGACATGACACATCATTTTTAAGCAAAGCAAGCACATAATTTGATTTCAAACAACAATACATAAATAATGCTTTATAAGGTAAAGTATTATATATAAAACATTGAAATTTAAAGCAAAAATAAATCAATTCAAATTAATAGAAACTTACAATTATTTCCTTTTTTAAATAGATATGTGCATTTTGCTAACAGTTACATGTACAACGACTATTTTGAATGCAATAAAACTAAAATAATATAAAGATGGTAAAGAAACAAAACAAAATTCTATGGCATCAACACGTCTTTAAATGTTTTCTTTATGGCTACTGCTAGACTGACTTTATACTTATTACCGTACAATCTAAATCCTATTCATTCTAATACGGCTGATATATTTTATTTCTTAATAGAAGATTTTGTTATCTATTAACACAGGAAGACACCCCAAAGAGATTCAGAAGAGAGGGATCATTTCTGAAGTGATTGGACTTGGAAACTTGTGAAGAAGTCGTTTGGGTTGGGAAATATAGATCATCATGCAAGAATTGAATATACTCACTTTTGGTAATTAATAAACAGGTATGTGGATGGATTATGATCTTAACCGTAATTTCTTGATTAAAACCAGGAGGGCTCAGTAAAGGATTACACTCGTGGGGGCAATTAAAAAAAAATCAAAGAATTGGAATTGAAATGGTAAACTCTGGAGATCAAGAAATTGGGATAATATAGAACAGTCAAAGTGAATGTTAGGTATTAATAAATACACGTGGATATAAGTGAATCTACACACTACAGGTGCATATAGAAATCAATGGCACCCGTACCACATGCCTAGTCCGTCTTGAAATAGCGTGGGTTTCCTCTACTTTTACAAATAGCTCTCCTAGCCCGTCTGCGGGCGTCCGACATGGGTTTATAATCTTCAGATTTGGAACTTACTGCGGTTTGCTTTAAAAGAATTGTTATTACAAAATGAATAGCCTTGCTTTATATCCGTTTTTTAAAATAATTGGAAACAACATAAAAGTTGACCATTTGACTTGAAAAGTGGGCATGCTTTCAAAATGAGTCGAGATAAACACGCCTTTATCATATTATTACAAGAGCTCCCAGGAGCCGGAACCACTCACCTCATTTAATAATCAATAGAATCAATATGATTATTTACCAATTTTTACAACATTTTAGGTAAAAAAAAACACAAAAAGATTCATTTTACAACTCCAATCTTTAGAAGCTTTCTTAGCGCTCATTTAGTTGCACATTATATTAAGTTGATCGTTACCGGTTTTCAATGTAGAAAACAAAACATAGGGAATCTAATGAGACATTAAATGATACCACGCCATGGTCTGTATACATTTCAGGTATATAGAGAGAAATGACTTATCTTTCTTTAGAATGAATGAGTTATCTTTCTTAGATTAGGGACAAAATCGGACTATCCTAAAAATTGAACTTGACCTGCATTTTATTGTATCAAGAAGCTATGCAAACATCATTTAAATTCATTGATGCGTTTTCAATTATATTTGGAAACATTCGGGGGACGGACAGACACCGACCGAAACGGAGGGTTTCACATACTACCTCGCCACTTCCTGTTGCGGGGTATAAAAACGAACAATTTTAAAAATAAGAGGCCATTACTCTTATATGGATCATTTGACTACTTCGACCCAATGGAGACTTTCGCAGAGCTCAATACGCTGAATGTTTAAGCAAACAATACCTTTTCTCTATCTCATATAGTTTTCATTCTATATGCCAAACCCATGGATAAAAGCAATTTTTGATCCTTTAAGAGCAAAATCCATGTAAAGGGTCATCTGATCATTTCGACCCAATGATGGATTTGTAGAGCTTAATGAGCTGAAGGTGAAAACAAGTATAGCTTTTCTCTATTACATAGTTTTAATGCTATAGGCCAATTATATGAAAGGGTCAAAACTCCTACAAGGGGTTCTTTGATCACTTCCACCGATAGAGAATTGAAGGGAAAAGCAAACAACACCTCTCCTTTATCTGTTATAGTTTCCATTCTATTTCCCCCAAAAAACATGAGACCTCTATTTAAACGGGTAAATCAATGGAAGATCTGACAACTTCGACCCATTGGAGACTTTTGTATGGTTTTTGATATTGAAAAGCTTGTAAAATCCTTTATATTTATTCTATCTGTTCTAATTTTAGAGTTATACGGCTTACACTTAGTATGTTATATTTTAAGTAACGACGGCCAATGTTTCTTGACAAATCAATCAAGCAATTTTTAGAGAAGATATCTGAATAAAAGAATTTCCTTCGGTGTTTATTTAGAAAAATACACAGTCGATAACCTGGCATCCTGGTCAATATCCTAAGCGGCCTTGGCTTCCAGCCGACGTATATAGAATATGAAGATATGAAAATTTTGCGGCCTTGGCTTCAAGCCGACGTTTATAGAATATGAAGATATGAAGATTTTGCGGCCTTGGCTTCCAGCCGACGTTTATAGAATATGAAGATTTTTACCCAGGATCCCAGGTTAAACAGACGACAGACGGACGACGGGCACCTAGTGATGACAATAGCTCACTTGGCCCTTCCGGTCAGTCTGAGCTAAGAAAGCACAGCATTTTTACGGTAGGAAAACCGTGAGAATTGATAAAGAGTTAAAATTCTAATATTAATAACCACTTTTCAACTTAAATGGTCTGCTCCATAAAAATATCAGCATATAATTTTTCCAGCACAACAAAACATAAGCTCATTACATAAAACACATAAAATGATTGATGATATGAGTGTATATTTCATCTTTATGACGAAAGCACTTGTATCTGTGACGTTGCAAATATATGTGCGCATTAATCTTACCTGTATAAAAAGCAGTATAATCATGCAAATGTTACAAGGCGGTTTCTAAGGCTTAAGAAAAAGTGATATTTAGAGAATAATCTAATTTCTAATCATTAAAGAAGAATTCCAGTCAGCCTGACCGATCTATCAACATTCATTACTACATGGAAACATTGAACTTACGGCGGCCCGTCGAGGAGTCGGACACCGATGAGAGGTCGGTGAAGGAGTCAGCGCTCTGACACTTGGTGAGTTATCTGATGAGGTGGTTGTTAATAAATCTTCCCGTTTTCTGAAAAGACTACACACCAAGAAAAACACATTAAATGCCATGCAAAAAGCTAAATGCATGATTAGATATGCATTATTTTGAGGAAAATTATCGAAAATTTAAGCATATTTGAATTAAATTGACAAACCATTATTAAAACAGAACCATGTTTGGAAACTCTTTTGTAATGTAGTATGAGCCAGGACATTATGGTGAAACATGAAGAAATAAGGTATATAAAATAAAAAAAAATTAAAAAAAAATTAATAGAAAACTACTATTGTAAAATTAAGTAAAATAAAATGAGAAGAAACAAAATCTACTCTATGCATTCAAATCTAAACTACCGTAGGAATTACAGGTTCAAAATTTAGGTGTTCTAAAAAACATTGACACAAACGGAGAATAAATTTTTGAAAAAAAATAGATGCAGGTTTAAGGTTAAGAATGGGCTTCATATCATTTTAAATCATAAAAATTATTAATATACACCGATACTTTAAAGTTGTAACATTTCAGGTAAACGGAAGAATGTTCTACTCAACAAAGGTTGGGGTTGGTGTATTTTTTTGATAATCAGGATTTATTGAATCGGTAAGGATAAAAGTTTATACTTTTTCGTGGTTAATATGATGATAGTGGGGGATAAACCAAATAGGCTACCCTACCTGAACCTTACTCGCTTCTTTATTTTAGGTTTCTCCTATAATTTATAAATGCTATGAAGTAAATAAACAGAGCTAGCATCTACAAAGCCAAAAGCATAGCAATAAAATGCAAAAATGGGAGACCAAAACACAAAGTGCACACAAGTCTAGCTACGCTTCACGCCAGCACTCAAAGTAGCACCAGAGGTGCCGACTTACTATGGGTTTTTAACTTCCATGTCAACTATTTTATTCATTATTTGTGTTTTAACATCTGTCTTTGAATCTTCATCAGGAAGATATCTATCCATGAGTTGTTTGTGACGGTCCATCCCCTCCTTGATGTGGAGGAGCTTGTCTCTTACATGGCCAATGGTCTTGACGGGGAAGAAGTAGTCGCCAGGGGGGACTCGGGATTCAATACGATACTGGAAACATTGAACAAAGCCATGTCAGCATGCCTTATGGTGTATATCATTTTCAAAATTGGTAAAGAGCGAATAAAATGATATGATATTATATCTTAATTCAATTCAAAATATTTTGGAAATTAAATAATTAACACAAAGTTTTGAAAATCAAACATGATTAATTATAAACAAATTTGAAAGTTCGTTGTAACTAGCCGTTTACAGAATTTTTGTTTGTTTTTCAAATTAAAAAACTATAGGTTGAAGAAAATAAGATTTACTTTAAAATGCGTTGTCTATATGGAAATTATTTAAATTGAAGAAATATAGATAGCAAGTGAAACAAATTCTTCACAAAAAAGGAAAGGGCGCTGGAGTCATGGGTAAAAAACATGCTTTGTAAAGTGTGTAAAAGCAAATGGATAGGTTGGAAAGAAAATCTTGTAACATAGAAATTAAATATAAGACCTACTTGTTTAAATTCTATTCAAAATTTTTATTTCATTTATTTGTTATAAGAAATATGCTTTACGAAAAAATGATAGAAAAAATAAAGTTACAAAAATACATGTCCTTGTAAAATGTAATTGATTCTTTTAAGCAAATTTTATGAAGATTACCCCACATAAAGGCAATTTTGTAGTACTTTTTAAAGAGCTTTGAAAAAAAAACAATTGACCAAAATGTCTTACTGAAGGTCATGAAGGTAGTTATATTTCTTTATGTTTAAAGGGAAATGTAAAGAAAAATAAAGTTTAGATAAGTAAGAAAGGGTTGAAAAATTAACAACATGCATTACCAGAGAAATTAAATTACGTTCTATAGAAAATCTATAGAAAAAATACTTTATTGTTTTTTTTTATTTTTCTACGCGAAAAAAATAATAATCAAAGTTTGAAACCACTACATATATTTTTTAAGCAAAGCATAGCATTTTATACAATTAAGCGTAATTTCACGAATCACAAATGACTTATATTTAATTTTCTTTTCAAATAGATAAGCAAAAATGTCAATTTAAAAGGGAACAACTTTAGTTTAGAAAAAAATTTTTTTTTAACAGATATATTTAAGCATTGCGTCTATTGAGAGTTACTACATACGCTAATTGCAAACAGCTTATCAGCTAATAATATAAGACAAACGTCGTGGTACCAACCTGCCAAGACATGAGATTTCTAGGCTGTGTAAGGTTTCCATCCTCATCCCAATGCATCTTTCCACCACTTAAATTCGGCTGAAACATTTGGAGTTATAACGTAACACTGCAAAAATTCCTGATTGCAGTTGATTTGCAGCATAAGCAAAAAGGCAAATAAGCAAGACAGTGCATACATTAATTCAATGAGCTTTGCCCCCGTGTCATTTAACAAAATCATGTGGAAAGACAGTCGCAACCAAAAGCGCATCTCATGGGATTCGGTAACGTAAACTACTACGTTACCATGGTTACCAAGGCCATTAATCGCTAAGCCATGCAATTCGACACGAACAAGTGCTTTCGTTTCTACTATGAATTGTACACTGGATGATGATAATATAATGTGTGATGAAGACATATCAAAAGTCAGACAAATTGCAAATACAAATATAATTTCGTACTATATTAAATCATTTCAATAAAACATAGTACAATGTACCGAATACTTTTCAGAATCATAACCAACAAAGGAACTAATAAGAAATTATAAGTAAATACTTATAATAATATCTAAAAAAGATTCTAACAAAAAACATCAAATAATATGACTTTTTTCATAATCATATTTTTCTACTTTTAGCCCTTAAAATATTTTGCAATATTCTGACTTTCCTCCAGGAGATGACAATAAGTGGCATACTCACTGATACACTGGATGCTTTTAAGCTTGTTGTGCTTTGGATTGGAATAGCTTCTACCTGAAAAATGTGTTCCTCCAGTTACTATGATCTTTACTAATCTATAATCAATCTTTTCTACGACAAACAAATGATGTGTCAATGGATAACCCTGTTGAACGCCTTTATTCGTTTAGAAATTATGGTATGTATAGCATAACAAAATAACACCATGCGTGTTCCTTGGCAAACTTACTTCATATTTTGTTGCAAGTTAAATAAAACCAATTTAGGTACAGAATTAAAAGTTAATTTAACTACCGTGATATTTACATCATATTACTCCTACTACAAAAATAGTCTTAAACTAAAAAAAAAAATAAAATTTTAAATAAAGTACTTTTGAAAAGGGCTTAATTAGTGTAGTTAAAATATAGAATTTACACTCTGACAATTTAAGTTAGTATTTGTTTGGTAAAAGATAGGTTCGAACTGAGAAAATCATATCGAATTTTAATTATTGTCTCAGGTTTGAATGACACAATGAATTGAAACAAAGATAATAAGAACATGTATTTAAAGTATTCATTTTACAATAGTTGTTAAAAGTTGAAGCTTGATAGTGCCATATTTTTATTTTGTTTTCGTTGTTATTTGACAATCAAATTTTCTGTAATAGTTACAAAATTTGATGATTTATCATGAATGTCATTTGACGTATGAATCATCATTAATGGAATATCATATCCAATTTGACTTAATAATTCCTACAGCGCACACTTATTACAAAATGTATTATTGGTAAAACTTGTTTTGACTTCTAAGATAATTTTGTTATTCTATAAGATATACCAATTGACGTGCAGATATATATTTTTTTAATCATAAGAAGTTGTTAAACAAGGGTTTTTAAAAAAATCAGTGTTGCAAATACTATAGGTGAACTATAAGGCTAATCTAAAAGGAAGATAAAAATAAAAAATGATGGAGTGCGTTATTATTAACTTTATTTCAAAAAAAACTTGTGATGCAGGGTTATCACAGAAATATTGTATTAGGATTCATACACTACCCTATTCGTTGTGTAGAAATAAAATTTCTTGAAAAAGATATTTTTATATTTTGTACCATTGACGTTTTTGAATTTCAAAAAGGATTTTAACAGTTGAAACATATGTCTTTGCATCATTATCAAATTTTACTATAAATGTTTTTTTTCACCTTTCGGTCAAAGCAAACCATATGAGCATTATACTAAATCTTACACTTTATTTCAACCTCCCCCATGAAGAAATAATTGTGCTAAACGTTACACTGCGAATATGGTGCTGAGCTGTTTTGCGTGTGCAAAACAATATTTGATTGGAGAGATAATTTACCTCCATTTCACGTTCGTCTCTCTTAAGTTCTCTCATTTTATTTGCAGCATAGGTGGACTTTGGCCTTCTTCTGTGTGGAGTAACTACTTCAACTTTGTTTCCAACGAGGGCAGCCTGTTTAGAATGATATAAATATAAGGGAAGGGAAAGACTTTGGGTTGTCTCTGTCATCTCACTTCTTTTACCTTTAATTTTAAACTTGTAAGCATTTGTTAGTTTCATAAAACTTGAATGTGGTAGAAAACCTTTTTCACAAGTAATGGAAAAACACTTAATTAAAATTCATTCATTAAACTTTAAACGATTTTGTTATCATTATTTCTTACAAGAAAATTTAACATCAACTTAGAAATTAATCAGAAATTAAACAGTGAGACAGACAGATTGGACAGAAAATATAAAACGCATGCGTTAAATTTACATGCCATACCGGAAGCACAGAACGTCACCGCTGCGTGATCCTCATGCATCAAGTGTTACAACAAGCATGCGTATCTGAAAATGAAACTGATGAGTTAGTTAGCTTGAATAAGCAATGCACATCACGCGCGCATGTCTTTCCCATGAGAATCAACTATAGCAAAAACGTTTAAAGCATTTGACAAAAAAGACAGAATTATTTCTGAATTCACATTACATTAACAAATTGCTAAACATTGAAAGCCAGAAAGCCACGGCTGAATGGGTCTGCAGATCTGGAAAAAGGCGGGTTTGACTTGCCCCAGTATCAAACTTACAAGTCAAGTCCACCCTTACTTGGATTAACGTCGACATGAATCAAAATTCCAAACATAGAAATGCAGGTGAATTTTTTGTCACCTTTCGGTATATTTTACGTCTTAAAGGTTGAGCCAAAACTGCTACTCTTGGTCTGCTAGGAACATCTCTTATAGTAGCCAAGTAGCGACGATAATAAAGCGGTCTATACATGGAAGTATAAGGCTGGTTTCTTGACAGGTAAGGATGGTACATAGGAGCCAAGAAGCAACCAATAGACGTATTTATGACTCTCCTAGCTCCGATACGACTTGCTAGTATATCTGAGGAATGGAGTGATGGATACTCTGTTTCAATTCTCCTTAAAGGAATGGGCGGTAAAGATCGCTCCCGAACAGCCATGGCCGCCGACTTGGCAGAGAAGACACGGGAGCCGCCTTTAAAAGCAGGACTAGTTAGAATTACAACTACCTGGTTGGAACCTCGAGATACAGGTGGGCAAGACATCGCCCTTGAAGGTGTTGGAGCGGGTGTTCTTACGACCGAAGTTTGGCGAATACGCCTTGAGGCCACTGAGGATCTAGGTGAGGAGTACATCTCTGTGTCAACCTGTCACCAGGGAAAAGATAAAAATAAAAATGCTGAAATACAATTATTATGTGGGAAAGAGAAATATAGAAAGAAAGGCAGGCTTCACGGACCCAGTCAACCGTTCTTTCAGTTAATGTTTTGTTCATTCTCATGGGCTCTTGTTTCTTGCTTATTCAAGCAACCCTCAATTTCCGAATTAGAATAAGCAGCACGAAAACACACTATTTACACATACATCGTAGTGTTTGACTTCTAAATCACAGGGCACTGGCTGATAAAGGTACTCTCTAAGTGAATACATGGGTTTATTGGTTTATTAAGATCAAAGGGAAACATATCATATATGAGTCTAGTGGCCACGGTGACGTAGTGGGGAAATATCTTTAGGTGGGGTCGAGGTTGACGTGCTCTATGAGGTGGAGTAAAACACTCAAATCTGATTATTATACAAATCGTGCTTTACACTATTACTAGTATAAAATGCAAATACATTCGGCATAGGTCCGGACAACCTGTTACCTTGATGTTGATTTTTTCTAGAGTTGAAAGTTCATTGCCCTTTGCACTTCCTTCGTACAAATCAAGTGTCTTTGTGTTGCCAGGTAAAAGTTCTGTGGCAGTCAATGGTTTAATGGTTGACCTTTCTGATACAGGGTACACAACCAGACGATCGGGAACATCTAGGCATTTTCCTGACCCATACGATTTATATTTGTTCTCTATTTCTTCCAATCGCTTACGGAGGTTGCTCACCGGTAATGACATAGCTTTGTATCCAGAACGGACGGGAGATACTGCCCTCACTTCCCTCACGGTCGATGAGGTTCTAGGGGGTGACAATGCACGTAACCTACTTCTGTATGATGTGGCAAGTATAGGATAAGAATGACTTTGATATTTAGAGGTTACGTCACTGAGAGTTTTATAACCAGTCTCTAGTCTGTTTCTTATTTGAGCTCGGAATTCTCTCATATCATCCATATACCTACTGAAAGCAGAATCAGATGCAGTGGAGGCATAAACTGCCGGACCGGCAAGCATTGGTCCCTTAAGAGCTAGTGGACGAGCTATGTAGTGAAATCCCATGTTTTCTCCTCGTACTGGATCTTTGTACTCTCCTTCAACACTGATTACCAAACTAGCAGAATCGTACTCGTCTAAATCTACATTTTTGAGTGCACTTCTTGCCTTTGCCGCAGTTTGGGCAACAACATCATGAAACAATACATCACTTGTAATTTGAGACTTTTCTGCCCCTAATTCTAAGTCTGTCTTCGGTGGAGCTGAATGAGATACAGCCATTTCTGAAACACTTGGGACATGGCACCTATATTCGTCATCATCAAGGTTGATTTTGTGACGAGGAGCAAACGGAATATATTCCTCGGGAGATGGAGATCGATCTCTGTCAACAACGTAATATTCTCCGTCACCTACATCATGATATTCATCGTCATACTCACCGTATGTGACGTCATCGGACGCTATTGATTCGTTGTCTAAACTTGGATAATATTTTACATTTCTAGAGCGTCGGGGAAGTCGCTTGTAGTATGTTCGCAGTTTTCTTCTTGGTCGTCGTCTGCGTTTAGGTACACTTACAAGATCTCGTTCCGGAGATGACCGAGCGCTTTCCGTCGGTGTTTCATAAGCTGAAATCTCCGAGTAATCATCACCATTTTCTATTTCAGGAAGACTTGCACCAAGTTGATATTTCCGTAGAGGAGATGTCCAGTCTAGGGATGTGAGAATGCCCAAAGGTTGGACATTAGTCGTTCCTCTATATAATGGTGGTGTGAGCTTAGGATAATTTGAAATACTTTTCGGGATCAGAGATGACGGCAAGTGGGGTCTGGGAAAATGCCTAGCTGGAGTGTACTTTGATGTTTTCTGATCTCCGACAGGCGTCGATGAGGGCTGCATGAATATGGTATTGATATTGTGTCATTTTAACATTTGACACGATTTAATGATATTTCGAGACATGAAAAGGTAGCATCCTTCTTGACTTATACTAGTAAGCGAAAACTCTACGAGAATACATTTAAACTTAACAATGAAAAATATTTGAATCTTATGACATAGAGTATAAAATATTACTTTTTTCATAATATGTTAGTAAATTCTAAATGTATGGGTAATAGTAGTCAACGTATTTTTCAATCTCATTTCTGCGCAATATTAAACAATGAATTGCTGTCTAAATCTATTTGAACGGTGGCTACCTTTTCATGACAAGCTAATACTTATATTTTTTTTATATTACAGAAAATACTCTAAAACTTGGAAAGAAACTAAAATAAAGAGGTGTGTTCTGGGTCCATGAAGTTCATAGTTTGACCTGCCAATAGAACTAATTTGTGGAAAGGGTTTAAGATTAAGGGATAATAAATATCTATTTTCACTGATTCCTGATTTCATGCTATGTGATATAATATTTATAATTAAGATATAGGTTAAAGGAGGAAAGAAAACTAAAACAAATGTTCTACGATTTTATTGTGTGAAGTAATCATACTTATGATTTCCTCTTTTCTTTTTACGTTAAAAATATGACAATGGAACGTACCATGTGGTGCGTTAATATGAGGAAAACTGTGAAAAGAAATCTACCAACATGACCAATATTTATCTTACAAATGTAATGATGTCAATGAAGATTATACTTACGAGTGCCCTTGTAGCATCTCTCAGTAAGGACTGATCTCTGTTTCGTGACCTGGCAGCAAGGTCATACGTATCGTCCATTAGGTTTGTGGTGTACAACAACTCACTATTTACATCTCGTCTTATCTCGTTCTCCTCTCTTGTTGAATCTAAAACGTGGATCAAAGCGGAAGTCAGTATGGGGAATTGTTATTTTCTACCAACATCAACAAAAATAGATGTGTATAATATCAAATGGATGTAACCAGCGTTCCTTTGTCTGGCTGATCACAAAGTTCAGGAAAATAAAAGAAATGTCAGTTAAGTCATCAAAGCAATTTGATTCCAGGTAAATACAAAGTGTTACATAGATCTTAGCTAATAAAAATGTTCAAACCTTTTTTTATTTCAAACTATATGTGTATAATAAATGTTAATATGCGAGCTTAATTCATATTTTCTGTATTCAGGGAAGGATATATGTTTTTTATATGCAAAGTTTCCTTACCAAAATAAGATCTTGGTCTGTATTCAGGGTAGTAAATGTCATCTGCATAGAGGGCGGACCTTGATGGTGGATAGTTGGACCATTTTCTGATGGCAGAATGTCCTTTTGTGCTCTAGATAAAAATTAATCGAATTTGATGGAGACAGACATGCCCTGGACACATGCAATGAGAAATCATTAACAAAAATAATAAAAATATAATCTGAAGGAAACAATCTTTCTTGTACAGAATCGAATCAATGAGAGAAGAGATATCTCATCCAAGTTATGAAAATCCGCCAAACGAATGAGGACATTTATTAGCACAAACTTCAGAAACGTATCAGACATTTTAGACAAGTCAGACAAGAGTACCTTTTTAACACTATTCTATCCAGTACTAACTCCATTGGTCAAATTAAATAACGACATGACAATAACAGATAACTTCAACTGAGAGTCAATGCAATAATGTTTGAAAGCGGTCATTTTTGCGTTAGTAAATCAGGAAGGTTTATCAGTAGTTTTGGTTCAGCTGTAGAATTGCGAAAATGACGTATACAGGGTTCCACGTTATTAACATTAGGAAAAGAATTTGAAACGAAGTTTAAGTTTTACTTTTATGAAATCTCATACGATCGGCAGATGTCAACATTTTAGGTTGTATGTTCGATATAAAGAAATGATAAAATTTCAAATGTGTAGAAAGAAGATTATAATAGAGAGAAAGACGAAAACCTACAAGAATCAAGTTTGTCTAAAATCAAAAGACCTAGAATATAAGGGACCGACTATTTGACTTGAACGGGGCTTGATTTTACGCGACAACATATTTTTTCTTCACTATCAGCACTATTTTATACAAGTGATTTTATATTATAACAGAAATCCTTCCTCAGAATATTTTTCTTTTTTAACCTATGATTCCAGAATATATAGCTCATAACAAATCAGGTTATTATTATTTTTGGAAAATCCAGTTAAATAGTCAGTCGGTCCATGTGAGTACATTGCAAGCCTAAAAAATGAATGTATGTTAAGTGGGAGGTCATTCCACAAATAAAAAAACAATATTTTTTTTCTAGTTTTATTAAAGAAATATTTTAAACCTAAAATCAATGACATAAGTATGGCATGTATGACGAAAATAATAATTAAGATCTGCATCTATATCTGGTTTGCATGTTCATATCCTATATCATTTGTCATTTTGCTAATTAACAATCAAGAATACTGCAGCATATACAGTATTCATCTATCATAAATCCTATTTCTGTCATGTCTGCATCATTACACACTTATCAGGAATCTGTCTAATTATAAAGTGGGATGTGTTAACCTTGGAAAACTTGGCACAGGTTGCTTCTACATATAGAAAGGGGTAATCCGATACCAGGTTACAAGTGATTGGGACCCCCTCTATCTGGGGGAGGGATAGAACAATTAACATGGAAGAAGTAATTCAATTAATCTATTTATTATCTATCAATTAAGTAATGCGTATGATTGTTTATCTGTTTGCTTATCTTGTACTTGTATCCAAACATTCATTAGGATAATCAAATATATATCAATAAACGATTAATGATAAGAAAACATTCCTGATTAATCCATATTAAACGGTAATTAGTACATTGTATTGAACTGACATGGAAAAAAGTTTGTTAATAAAATCATTGGTGATACCCAAAATACAAAATGTGATCTTTTTTTCTTTTCTTTCTTTTCTTTTTACTTTATGGCAAAATCTGACTAATTTCTGACAGGTTCCACGTATTGATATGCTAGATTTTGCAAATAATATCTATAGAATATTACAAACTAAATTTTACAAATGACATAAATACTCACGGAAAAGTAGCCTGGAGGGGGTACGGATGAGAACCGGCTTCTCCTAATTGTCATTTCGCTTGATCGATCAGCGACTCCCGGTACCTTTTAATAAAGAAATTAATTTTATCCATTAATAAAGACAATTATTAAAATGATGAATTCATAAATACTTTTGCTATTGTAAAATAGAAAACTCCTAAAATAATGGCCAACTCCAAACTTCCGGAAGTAAAGAAAACCAAAAAATCAACATACCAGAAATCGGTTCCATCTAGAATTTGTTGGATAAAGCATATTTCCTGTTTATAAAGTTTCAAAAGTATGATATGATAATGTTCCTCTAAACTAGATCCCAAAAGCAAGAAGTAATTTCACAGTCCACACAAAAGAGCGAGAGGAGAACTGTCACTCCAGCTAAACTTTTATGTTATTGTTCCATACTGCCTCCGACTTGTGATCTTTATAAGGTGTGCGCAATACACACTGAAGAATGCTTGTGTAGTATTAACATTCTATCACATCATCTTTTATCAAGAAAAACACGCGCTGATGCACGTGGGCAGGTGAGGATGACGAATAGCAAAGCGAGAAAATGTCTTACTGCTGATGAGAGATTAATATCTTGGATGAAAAATTTCAACTGTCAAAGATTTTGTTTTTGTTGATTATGATATTTGATGTAAACATTGACTCTGGTGCACTTAAAAGTAACTCCCTTAGCAACAAATAAATATTTACACAAAGTGAATTTGAATAAGTGGTTTTTAAAAATGCATTTCACACACAGACACACAAAAGCGCACTTACTTTCAGAAATAAAACCGAAAACGAAACAAAAACTGGAGTTACAAAATCATAAAGAGCGTCAAAACCAGGGACAGATGCTACAAGGAGACTGCACTGAGTAACCAAGTAATATCAGGGTGGTTCCTTTTAATTATTCCAGGGGGTGTTCCGGTTTTAAAAATATTGATTTATTATTAGTTTCAAGAGGTTATTTTGTGGTGAAAAAACAAAGAATAGAAAACAAACTTCGGTTCAAGTGACATAAATATTAAATTGGAAATAGAACACAATGCTTAATTATCGGGTATCTTCCTATTTAAAGCTAAAATTTTGTCATTTAATATTTTCAAAACTTACCCCTCGCAAATAGACTCGCCTAAGAAAGATTCGCAAACGCCTGTTCCTGCCTAAAATGGAGAGTGAAGCAATTCGTGTTCAGATATCTCTTTTGATGTAAAGTTTGCATGGATACTTAACCGATTCCTTAGCAACAACAGACGTAATTATAAAGTGTGTTTTGTATCATCAGCAGAAGTTAATATAATTGTTATGCACTTCAGAGAAACTTTGAGTGATTACACTTCAATCTTAGACAAACAGTACCTCATAGAGATTGAAAGCAATCATAAGTGTATAATAGGATTAGTAATAAACATTATGTATAATATTAAAACTATAAATAATAACAGCATAATACCGATAACATGCTACGGCATTTGCTAAGAAGATGCAACAAACAAAAACATCACATAAAATTAAGATTATGTCGCCTAGTTTCAATCTGATGCAAAGCGACAAATATGTATCACTTTGCATTAATAGTCACAATTTTCATGGAAACTACACACGGTTCAAAGTTTCTCGACATTTAAGCTGATTTATTTTTTAATCTTGCAGTTTTAATCTAGTACATTAGAATATGGTGTGTTAGTAGCAGTGATGTACCAATGGGGATCCGAATGTCAAAAGTCCGAATCTAACAACATAAAACACAGAAATACAAAATACTGACAAGGTGAACAGTGCGAGTGAACTCAGGTGCACCGGAAGTGTAAGCAGTTCCTGCTTCCAAATAGCACACCCGTCGCTGTCAACCGTCAAAAGACCATTTGCCAATTAATGTCGGATTTTTATTCCGAGAAATACAAAAAAATATATATATGACAAACCAACATCTGCACAATCCAAAATTTGTATATGAGCGGATGATGCCCACTGTAAAACTTTCTTTTGTGTCAGGCATGACACTCTGTCAAGGAAATCGGTGTTATACATGTTATAGTCCAACAGGCTCTGGAATAACGAATCAATTGTGAAAAGGAATAAAGTCCGTTACTCATCAACTACCTGCTAACCCAAAACTTTAAATCTTATGGATAATGGTTTTTATTCAAAATTCAGTACTTCTGTTAACTATATATAGCAGCATCTTTAACTTTGCATGCAGCTCTCTGGTGCAGCTTTCCCGTGGGTCATCTTCATCCTGTTTATATTTGAACGAAAAGCGACAAACATTTCCATGGAAGACTCTATTGGTAATAAAATAATAATCAAATGATTATTGCAAGGAATCTGTTTGAATACTTGATGATCATGTCGCGGGTATTTGGACACGTTGAACCCGGAGGAACCAAAGGCGGGTTTAGTACCGACGTGCCGGGCGCGCCGTCTCGTTTTTCAGGAAAATTTGGTTAGGAACTGAATGAAACAAGAGGTAACAGAAGATTTTTTTCATTGTGCGCCCTGGCGTTTGAAAATTTCTGGATCCGCCACAACATCTGACAAAAAGTTCAACAGATGATAAAAAACCATTTTGACAAATAAACACAAATGCCGGAACGCATGGACATTTTTAGTTAATAAACAACTCTATTTAAACCCGCGGTCATTCGTCTAAATTCGAGCAGCCATTAAGCAACGTTGTTCCTAATTATTTTTACACATTTCATGAATATTTGCAAAATTGGATGCCGTCTTACCATGATATGTTCTACAGTTGGATTTTTTTTTATTTGCAATATTTATATTAATTTTAGGAAAGCTGATCACTTCAATTGAATACAGTGGTTTAATCTGAATTTGTTAGGTAAACATTGTATAAAAAATCATTAAAATTGTTTAGTTTGAATTTAAAAAAGGAGCATGTTCATTCATAGGTTCTGTCTACCCCATGCAGACATAGGTTGATCTTATTAGTCAATAAGTGGAGCACCTCTAATGAGTCTTGAATAGACGAAACGCCGGTCAGTCGTAGAAAAAAATACTGTGTGGAACTTTGTTGTAATTCTAATTTAAAGGTACAAGTATTAAAGAAAGGGTACAAACCGGGACGGGGGTAATGATTTGTATATATGGACGTGCGACTGAAATAGGTCTCTTTTTCTGTTTTAAAGGTATTTTTTTTTATTGTTTTTTTTTTTGTGTGTTTTTTTATTTTATTTCTTTTTTCTAAATCAAAATATATGAGTTCATAACTCTAGTATATGAATACGTATGGATTTCAGTCTATCAGCTATACCTGATGGTGAGTGTGAATGGGCAGGGTTTCTAACGAAAATTACAGCCACACTCTCGTTTCAGTTTTTATATGAAGTGACCCCAAGTAAAAGTGCATATAGTAAAAACACAACTTATTAGGAATAAGAATCGTGAGGTATTTGTAATACACAATAATCTATCTATTTTATGAATGGGTTCGTGGTCGGGATTACATACCTTTTAAACACGGAAAACTGATCCTGTATATTAGATAACCAGTTTGTTTACATATGACTGGTTTCCTCTTATTTTATATCTATTGATGCTTCCTTCTCAGTCGAAGATACAGTCTTAATATCTCTTCCGTGTTATTTTAAATTACACTTACATAATCCAGACCTGTCAAGTGTCACGCAACTTGCGTGAGACTCACGCATCTAGTCAGCAATTTAGCGGCAAATGCCTTTGATCTTTTTTTTTTCCTTTGATCTTACAATTTTTCGTCAAATCTCACGCATGCAGCTCATAAAAACTTGACAGCCCTGATAATCTCTTAATTAAATATGATTACTTCTCTGTTATAGAGGTCTGTCAGTTATTTAAAAGTTTAGTTTTGCGCTTATGATAATTACACACAAATAACATTCTTTTGCTTTATTGTAAATGTATACTTGAACATTATGATTACTCATTAATCTACCTAGGCGTTTGGATCCTGGATTTTCTTTTTTTATTATGACGCCTGCAATGTGTTGCAGAAGCGACATATAGGTTGCTTTGGTACTTGTCCTGCGGCGTTTTCCAGGCAACCACATCCGGTTGGGGGGAGGGGGGTCACTCGCAATGTGGTATGTAATTTTTACTGTGTCTCTGAAATAGTGTGATCAATTTAGTCTCTAATGGGGTTAAAATAAGCAAACATCATTCTATATATCTAAATGATACAGGTCAGCATCTTTATTGCTTAAAGCGTTTTTATGCCCACAACTCGTCTACTTTCTGTTTACAATAGAACAATAGAACAATAGAAGGCTCCCATGGAAGGCTCCATCTATATTTTATAAATAACGTGTATATAAAAATGTTCATAATACATGTCTAGCGAGGGTCACATTTTTTAATATACACACAATAAGAAAAATAAAATCCCGGACCCAAACGCTTGTGATTCAAGGGTTGGGACATAATATGGGTTAATATAAATATATGATAGACTATGCGGTTTTCCCGGGTAGTTTTGCTGTGGAACGAAAAAAACTTTAAGGCAAACATAACACGATTCGAATCAAATTGGTTTATGGTTCTATGCTATTGATATTTTTACAGTGTTTGGCATTTTCCAATCTTTTGGTAGAGCGCCTCTGACGAGTCGTCAAAAAAGGGTATATATATTTTTTTCAAAGGGAATAAAACAAAGATGTTTTGACACATTGTTTTTTTCCAGATACTTGACAAAAGCAATGTAGGCTTGACGTCTCTCACTGCTCTATGTTTTGTTGGACAACTGAATTCTCAATCTAAAGATCTGGTCAACAATGAGGAACCAAGGCTATGGGTCTATGACAGACCAGGAAAATCAAAAGGTAAAGAAACGCAAATCCTCCTGCCTAAAAGAAAATAAGCAAGGAACCGCCAAAAGAAACATTCATGAATGACAACGGCATATTCTAAGTAAACCCCAGACATTTATATTTTGGATTTACCAATATAATGCAAACATCTGTTGCTTTACTGATACCAGCGCAGTCGCATGAATCTTCGTCAAATATAGCGAGAAAATAGAAAAATAAAGTCCACAAAATAAGATAGCTTGACTTGCACTAACGCAGAATTTTCAAGATAATAGAAGTATTAGATGTGGATTAAGTGTACGCAACACAACCGACAATATTAACGACAATTTAAAAAATCCACACCGGAAAACAGACAGCATCCTGTTGCTTCATTAGCAAACTGCATTAAAGCTGTGAATCTTTACTCACTAAGTCTCTCTATTTCTCACAGACAGGTTTGGCACCTACCGTAGCATTTATTAGAAGACAGCCGAGGGACTATCGTGTAGGAACTATATTAGCATCTGTTTTCTGTTTCTTTCCACTGGGTCTACTTGCTTTGTATTTCTCGTATAGGGTACGTATATTACAATGTACATAGTAAAATCTGATGGATCACAGATGTTTTCAGATAGTTTATGTAGAACTGTTGTAGATAAATTCATAAGCGTTATTCCATATTTTCGTATATGGTAAGTTATACGAATACCATAGCCTAACCCTTGTCTTCTCTTTCCAGAAGGTATTTCTGTGTAGAAATAAAAGGATTTTTTTGCAAATATTTTTTATTTTGTCAAAAAAAATTCTAAAAGTTAGATATAATTATTTTTAAAAATATATTTAAAATGTTTTCATAACCTGAATCCGCTAAGCCCTCTGAATAATTTAGAAAAAAATAAAAACCTTATTTTTCCCATTCATTGCAATGTAATATATCTACCGTAATGGAGGACAACTCTTGTAAATAGGAGATAACTCACCATTTACGAAAATAGGGAATAATGAGCACTTAATCTGTACTGTTTTTGAGTCAAATCTCATTTTATAAACTCGTCATTAATTTCTATTAACTTCATTACGTTAATAATTCAAAATGATTTATGTTTCTTTTAACAAATATTCAGTATTGACATGTTTGTTATATTAATAAGGTTTGGCTACAAACAACCCTTTCTTTTGAAAGACCTCTGAAATATTTAACATGGCCGTAGCTACCATTGAGGCAAGTGAGGCAGTTTCTCACTGAAATTAGATTTTTGCAATTTTTTTTGGAAAGAAAAGAATACAGGTACTCAAAAGTTAAAGCTATAATAACTTTTCAAAAGTAATAAAGAAATATAAATTTTTTGTTAACGTAAACTCTTTATAAGTGATTTTTCTTAAACCCCTAACGTTTATTTAATTTTGTCTACCTTCTCATTTATTTCAACCATTTTAACCCGCTTCGTTTAGAGCGAGTTGTTATTTCTAGTCTAATAAGCCCCCATTGACATTTGTTTTACAGGTAAACACGTTATACATGAGAGGTGACCTTCAGGGAGCTGGAAAGGCTTCTGAAAGGACGAGATTTGTTTTACAAGTGACAGTTGTACTCGGGTGCTTGATCTGGTTTGCAGGAATCTTTGCAATTTTATATTCCAGAGCATGAAATATGTGTTATATTTTTAAGGCTGTGAACAGACTGGATAGTATTGTTTTTTTTGTTTGTTACAAAATTGTGAGTTACTACTGTTTTTGTCTCGCCTGTGAAGCAGAGTGGCATAAGTGTTACTTTAACGGCGGCAGCGTTAATTTTTGGGTAAGGTTTTATGAGCACCTCCATATCTCAAGAACTATAGGTCTTAGGTTGATGAAACTTGGTATGCATATGCCCTAGTAGTAGCTTAGCACAGTTGCATCCCCATCTTTTGACATTGACCTTGATTTTCTGGTTGAGTGACTTTGACAATTTTCAATACATATAATTGCAATGTTTAGGTTTTGTGAGCATGTCTCAAGAAATATATATCTTAGGTTGATGAAACTTGGTATACATAAGCCCCAGTAGTAGCTTAGCACAGTTGCATCCCCATCTTTAGACCTTGACTTTGATTTTCTGGTTGAGTGACTTTGATTTTTTTTATTGCACGTATTAGCAATGTTTAAAGTTCTATAAACGTCTTTTGATCTGAGAAACTGAAAATCCGTAGAATTGCAAAATATAGTGGAAGTAAGAAAGAATTATTGTTTCTGATGGTGCCGGCAGGCGAGACATACTTTTGTGTTAACTCTTGTGTTTTATAAAAATGTAAAATATTGAACTTAAATAATATATTTTAATCATCATACAGATACATGTACATGCCATTTGATGTCTTTCATGTTTGTAATTTTATTTTGTACAAATCAAATATTAAAATATTAAATTAAATAATCAATAGCAAAGGATCAGACTTTCGTGTTTTTCTTTATCCCGGTACCACGTAACCACAGCAAATTACAAGAGGACAATGCAGTAAAATCTCTAAACATAAATTTGTTCTACATGAACAAAACAGTTCATAAAATTACAGTAAAATCAAAATAAATAGGGGTAAGAAAAATCAAACATGATCTGCTTGTAAAACTTCCAGTTGCTCGAAGTTAAAGCTCTGGTTAGCTTTTCAACAAATACAAGGAAAAGTGATAAAACTAAGAAATATAAAAGTTTAAATTATGTTTACACATAAGCATAAGATTTTAGTAAACCTAGTAATTAAACTTGAATATTAGGAATGGTAAAACAGTGTACACGCAAATAAAGTGTTTACAAGTATTTCTTCGCGTGTTACTCTAGTTACATCGTAAAGATGGTTTGAATGACTGTCTGCTGCTACTCCACAAAACATGATAAATGATGAACAAAACGGATAGTTTTCTTGTGATAGATATATACCCCCCCTAAAAAAAACCGCTTAAACGGAAGCCTTTTGGGTTTTCTTAATACTTTATCAAGCAGAAATGTATTTCTAAATAAGTTTAAATGTTGCCTTGCATGGTGTCACAGACGGAATTTCTACAGCTGTGACATTAAGTTCTGTATTTCCGAAATGAAATTCCACGGCCAGTTGATGTTCATCAGCGGACGGCTCTGGTACTGTTACATCAAGCTCACCAAGAAAGTTACAACTGTCATCGTCAACGTAATTAGGATCAGCATCTGAAACGTACACTTTTAATCCCATCTGGGTTTGAAATGGCGATGTGGTATTATAAACCTGCAATATTTTTTGTCCCGCCAACATCGAGTCATCTGCTTTAACAAAACTGCTGAAGACGTCGTTGCAATAATCTTCGCCGCACATTTTAAAACGCCTTCTTTCGTCATGCGTGTCAGAATCAAACTTTTTAATAACCTTGACGCCATAGGTACACCGTGACACCCGCGAAGATATAAAATCCGGCTTGTGTCCAAAAAGCACTGCCCCTTTCAGAACAGACAAGCCTGAATCTTCAGGGACGATAACTCTCTGGTTTGGAAACGATTTTCTGATAGCCTCTTGTACCAATGGAGATTCAGAAAACCCGCCAACTAGAAGAAATATCTTCACGTCACTTGCTTCGGGCTTTCGCATGATATCCCTCACATGACCAATTATACTTTCAATGGTGGTTTTAAAAAGTGACTTCATAAATTCAGCTTCAAACCGAAGTTTATCACCGATATGAGATAATTTATCAGCTATTGTTGAGGACTTTAAAGTCGAAGGGAAGTCTTCGCCCAGCTCTTTCTTGCAAATTTCATCTAAAACAACGAACGGAACGGTTAGGTTTACTTTTCCAGATGAGTTTGATTTAACAGTTCTTTTAACGGTTTCAAATTCTCTGAAAAGATCCATATATGCTGACGTATATTCTGTTCTCAGAGTGTTCATTACTGGACCCCCTAAAATTTTGATAAAAGTTTGATAAAACGCATTATCGACGGATGTTCCTCCGCATGCGTCACCGGAAGCCTTGCATAGTTCTTTTAATTTACTACCATCTTGCCTCTCGTGAACAGTGATATCTGCTGTGCCCCCTGTACAAAAAATGAAGAAGAATTAGAAATATCACTCCAATTTTTTTCTGAAGCTCATAGGTTTTCATTTTTTTATTTATATTTCATCTTTCTATATAGGTATATATATATGCTCATTTTTAGTGGATTAACAGATCGTAGACCCCACTAGCTCTCTTTTTAAACTTTAATTCCGTAATATTGATGATGTCCTTTCGCTTAACAATTCTCGACTTGGTGACTTTATCCATCTGTTATATCCTTAGTAACTTGAGATAACGGACAAAACCGATTCTAGGAAGTCTGCCTCATATTTGGATATACATCTCGAAATAGACTCTCAAGGAAGACTTTCCACAAAGCTCTATGGCAATCGTGATGACTTCAACTTTCCAATCGTCAACTTCCTTCTTGTATAGCAACATTCCGTCCCACTCCGCTCCAGCTTATGGAGTTGACTTTTCACAATTGATTCGTTACTCCAGAGCTTGCGGGACTTGCATCGATTTCCTTGGTAGAGCGTCACGTCTTACAAAAAAAAATTGCTAACACGAGGTTATGTTGCTTCTCGGTTGCTGTCTTCACTCAAGAAATTTTACGGACGACATCGTGCGCTCGTAGACAAATATAGGATTTCTATCTCTCAGATGGGTTCATATGTTGTTTTGTAATAGGGTTTTGTTTTGTCTTCCTTAAACGGATTTTAGACTATAGCAACTGAGTTTTTCTCTCGTTAAAAGTTTGGTTCGCGTTGTTGATTTCTTTTCGGTTTATATTGTGCTTTTTGTTTTTGTTTTGTGTTTCTTCGTGCCGTTCTCGTTCATGTTTACTTATTTTGTCGTTGCCCTCTCGGACTTTTGACACTCGAACGTATGCCCCTCCCCATTGGCGCCTCTTTGCTTCTTTACAATCAAAGTTTATCTTTTTACGGCGCAAAATTAATGAATATTGCAAATCAAGTGAAAGCGTTATTATTTAATTTACCTCCCAAATCAATAACCATAAGTTTTGTCCCTTTTCTAGACATGGTAAATCCTTGACCAGCTCCTTGTAATTTCTCAATAGGTAGATATTGACAATATATTGACGCTGCTTCCGGTTCTAGTGCAATAAGCAGACGATCTCCTGGTATTCCGGCCTGTAATTGAAATAAAGTCAATTTTCAGGGTATTCTTAAGCATTTTAAAGATGTTTCCAAGGCAACTAGCTAGCCACAAACTTCTTTTAGCTCACCTGGACCGTATGTTTCAGTGTTTCTGAAGAGTTGATAAACAATACAGTAATACATGAAAATGTTCTACAGAGAATCTACAATTAACATGGTTTTGTAGGTTTCATTAATATGAAAATTTGAAATATAATAGAAACTTATATCCAACATAAAAAAAACTTTTGGAAAACGTATTGCATTTTTCAACAGGAGTAAACGTCCCAGCCCTATAGCTGTTATAAACTGTTTATCTGAGTCTGTTTTTATCAATAGTCTTACTCTTTCGGTGCTGGCTGACGTAAACTATGTGAATGTATGAGTCCTGCTGCAGCATCACCCTCAACCATTACCTTTTCTGCACTGGCTCTCATGAATTGTTTTGCCGAGTCTGGTTGCAGCATAACTCTATATAAATACCTTTTCTGCACTGGCTCTCATAAACAGTTTACCCGAGTCTGCTTGCAGCATAAGTCTTACCTTTTCGGCACTGGCTCTCATGAACAGTTTACCCGAGTCTGGTTGCAGCATCTCTTACCTTTTCAGAACTAGCTCTCATTAACTGTTTACCCGAGTCTGATTGCAGCATCTCTTACCTTTTTGACACTGGCTCTCATGAACAGTTTACCCGAGTCTGGTTGCAGCATAAGTCTTACCTTTTCAGCACTAGCTCTCATGAACTGTTTACCCGAGTCTGATTGCAGCATCTCTTACCTTTTTGACACTGGCTCTCATGAACAGTTTACCCGAGTCTGGTTGCAGCATAAGTCTTACCTTTTCAGCACTGGCTCTCATTAACAGTTTTACCCGAGTCTGGTTGCAGCATCCCTTACCTTTTCGAACTGTTTTGCCGAGTCTGGTTGCAGCATCTCTTACCTTTTCAGCACTGGCTCTCATGAACAGTTAACCCGAGTCTGGTTGCAGCACCTCTTACCTTTTTAGCACTGGCTCTCATGAAGAGTTAACCCGAGTCTGATTGCAGCATCTCTTACCTTTTCAGCACTGGCTCTCATGAACAGTTTACCCGAGTCTGATTGCAGCATCTCTTACCTTTTCAGCACTTGCTCTCATGAAGAGTTAACCCGAGTCTGATTGCAGCATCCCTTACATTTTCAGCACTAGCTCTCATGAACTGTTTTGCCGAGTCTGGTTGCAGCATCTCTTACCTTTTCGGCACTGGCTCTCATGAACACTTAACCCGAGTTTGGTTGCAGCATCTCTTACCTTTTCAGCACTGGCTCTCATGAACAGTTAACCCGAGTTTGGTTGCAGCATCTCTTACCGTTTCAGCACTGGCTCTCATGAAGAGTTAACCCAAGTCTGGTTGCAGCATAACCCTTACCTTTTAAGCACTGGTTCTCATGAACAGTTTACCCGAGTCTGGTTGCAGCATAACTCTTACCTTTTCAGCACTGGCTCTCATGAATTGTTAACCCGAGTATGGTTGCAGCATAACCCTTACCTTTTCAGCACTAGCTCTCATGAACTGTTTACCCGAGTCTGGTTGCAGCATAACCCTTACCTTTTCAGCACTAGCTCTCATGAACTGTTTACCCGAGTCTGGTTGCAGCATAAGTCTTACCTTTTCAGCACTAGCTCTCATGAACTGTTTACCTGAGTCTGGTTGCAGCATAACTCTTACCTTTTCAGCACTGGCTCTCATGAACTGTTTACCCGAGTCTGGTTGCAGCATCTCTTACCTTTTCAGAACTAGCTCTCATTAACTGTTTACCCGAGTCTGATTGCAGCATCTCTTACCTTTTTGACACTGGCTCTCATGAACAGTTTACCCGAGTCTGGTTGCAGCATAAGTCTTACCTTTTCAGCACTAGCTCTCATGAACTGTTTACCCGAGTCTGATTGCAGCATCTCTTACCTTTTTGACACTGGCTCTCATGAACAGTTTACCCGAGTCTGGTTGCAGCATAAGTCTTACCTTTTCAGCACTGGCTCTCATTAACAGTTTTACCCGAGTCTGGTTGCAGCATCCCTTACCTTTTCGAACTGTTTTGCCGAGTCTGGTTGCAGCATCTCTTACCTTTTCAGCACTGGCTCTCATGAACAGTTAACCCGAGTCTGGTTGCAGCACCTCTTACCTTTTTAGCACTGGCTCTCATGAAGAGTTAACCCGAGTCTGATTGCAGCATCTCTTACCTTTTCAGCACTGGCTCTCATGAACAGTTTACCCGAGTCTGATTGCAGCATCTCTTACCTTTTCAGCACTTGCTCTCATGAAGAGTTAACCCGAGTCTGATTGCAGCATCCCTTACATTTTCAGCACTAGCTCTCATGAACTGTTTTGCCGAGTCTGGTTGCAGCATCTCTTACCTTTTCGGCACTGGCTCTCATGAACACTTAACCCGAGTTTGGTTGCAGCATCTCTTACCTTTTCAGCACTGGCTCTCATGAACAGTTAACCCGAGTTTGGTTGCAGCATCTCTTACCGTTTCAGCACTGGCTCTCATAAAGAGTTAACCCAAGTCTGGTTGCAGCATAACCCTTACCTTTTAAGCACTGGTTCTCATGAACAGTTTACCCGAGTCTGGTTGCAGCATAACTCTTACCTTTTCAGCACTGGCTCTCATGAATTGTTAACCCGAGTATGGTTGCAGCATAACCCTTACCTTTTCAGCACTAGCTCTCATGAACTGTTTACCCGAGTCTGGTTGCAGCATAACCCTTACCTTTTCAGCACTAGCTCTCATGAACTGTTTACCCGAGTCTGGTTGCAGCATAAGTCTTACCTTTTCAGCACTAGCTCTCATGAACTGTTTACCTGAGTCTGGTTGCAGCATAACTCTTACCTTTTCAGCACTGGCTCTCATGAACTGTTTACCCGAGTCTGGTTCAGCATAACTCTTACCTTTTCAGCACTGGCTCTCATGAACTGTTTTGCAGAGTCTGACCAGATAGCTGGTACCGTTAAAACCCATTTAATCTCGTCAGCCTTCATTCCTGTTCCTTGTTTCTCTAACTCCTGTAGGAGATGATCCTTTAGTGCCCGGATGGACAGTGAGAAAACGTCTAGAGCTGGCATAGCCCGTCCTGTTATGTCTTCTAGAAGCATGTCTTTTGTTATTTGCTGAAACAGATAAGTTTCCGGATATGGAGTAAGCTTTAGCCTAAAATCGGACAAAGACTTTATCACTTAAAATGGGGCACTTTTAATTTGTCTTTGTGTTGAATAGTTTGTTTGTCTGTAATCGCATGCCCAATAACATGAATAACCGTAATAGCGTTGCTATGGAAACGCCTATCGGAACAGCTTAGTGCATTGCATTGCTGGGATGGATTTATAAATGCTTCTACCGGTTCGAGTCCCTACAATATATCAGGCTTCTTTACAGAGCTAATTTAATCGCCCGAGGTTGCTAGAATAACTCAACAACAAAATTGAAAGAAATGAAATGCTTTTTGACAACAGACTTTTAACTAGTTTTGTAGAATTTTCTTTTTTCCAAAGACAATATATGGTGTCTTGCAGCTTGCATATTCTTCAAGAGTTCATCTTAAATGTTTCTTTTTATGGCCCGACCACGTGTGTAGATCGGCCATATAGTTTTACCCTTGTCCGTCCGTTCGTAACACTTTTGTTTAGTTCTTGGTTAAAGTCCATTACTCAGATACTAGATGTTGGGGGTCAATGATATTTCACCACTTGATGGGTCTTGGATAGGGCTACACCGCCAAGTAGAAATTGGGTCACTATGACATATATGTCATGCATTAACGTCTTTGGTTAAGTTGATGGTTAAGGTCCATAAGTTGGATACTAGATGGTATGGGTCAATGATTTTTCACCACTAGATGTGTCATGGGTAAGGTGACACCACCCACTTGAAATTAGGTCACTGCGACCTATATTCAACACATGAATGACTTTGGTTAAGGTCCATATCTCGAATACTACTATGTCATCTTGGGAGGGGGGCGGGTCAATGGTATTTCACCACTAGATGTGTCTTGGGTAACTAACATGACACCAATCAATAGAAATTTGGTCACTGTGACCTATATTTTATGCATGAACGACTTTGGTTAAGTTCTTGTTATAGGTTCATACCAGGATATTCATATAAGAGGTCAATGATATTTCACGACTAGATGAGTCTTGGTAGCACGGCACAACCCACAAGATATTAGGTCACTGAGACCTATATTTTACGCATGAACACTTTTGATTATTTTAATGGTAAAGGTCCATATCCCAGGTTATACACTTTGGGGGTCAATGATATTTCAAGAACAGGTGAGCCATCCTGTGGCTTATATGCACATTTTCTAGTTATGAATATTGCCATTTTTTTTAACAAATAATGAAATTTATATATAGTTATGGTTTACCCTGTTGTTATGGAGTTTCATCTTAAATCTATAAAAGTAGTAATGGTTTTTCTGCTCCCCATCCATAGCGATGTTTGCATAGTCATTCTCCGCCTCGTAACCAAACGACAGGAACTGTTTGGAGTTGTCCAGCAGAAGACACGTGGGAGTTTTCAATGACATTAGCTGTCTGCCGCCAGCGTTCCATGCCTGGTTGGCGTGGATCTTAAGGGGATCTTTATTGTATGTATGTTTTAATGAGAAGGCATAACCAGAATATGTCGTTCCGAAATCTAAGGCCGCTACCAACATGTATTTGTCACAAGACATGTTTGGGTTGGACGTGATCCACCATTTGCTTAGTGTTTCTTGTTGTTGTATTTTTAACACCTAAAAATAATACAATGCTACACATGTAATTATACTAAACAAAACATTTGCATGGAATAGTTGAGTATCAGTCACACTTTCAGAGGGGGTCAGCTTGAAGTTTTTCATTGACGCGTTTAAATTTTACCCGGCTAAAATGTTGAAATTAATATACCATGTAGGGAAGACATTTTCTTGAAAATTCGGGATGTTTCATTTTACCGCTTTGTCTTTTATAGGGGAGCGACCATTCAATTTTTATAGGACATGTAGGAAGTATGGATATTTTTTTTATCCTGCATTATTCTTTTCCGAAAAATCGGAACCTGGATTTTTTGTTTGCTTAACCATATTTTTTTTAAAAGTCAAAAACTGCAACCTGCCTTTTTTTTAAAACAATTCTTTTACCTGCCTTTTAATTATCTCACCTGGACCGTAGGTCGAGGTGACCTATTGCTATCACTTGGCGTCCGTCATCGTCTGTCGTCGTCTGTTAACAATTTTTCAAAATTCATCTCCTCTGAAACTACTGAACAGAATTTAATGAAACTTTGTATGAATGGTCCTTAGGGTGTCCGGCACCAAACTTGTGTTTCGATTTTTGATCCGTCAAAAACATGGCAGCCGTTACTTAAAAATAGACCAGGGAGGTCAGACTACTGTGTTTGGCTTGAAAATCAAAAAGTATAAGAAATAGATGAAATCTGATGCCACCTTACTGCTTCAGAATCAAAAGTTCTACAAAAGTCTCCATTTGGTCGAAGTTGCCAGATGACCTCTTATTGGGGCTCCAGTCCCTTAAAGGTTGGAAAAAAAGTTTTTTTCATGTTTCTGCACTATAGTATGAAAACTATTGCATATAGAGAAAAGCTGTTGCTTGCTTAAATGTTTAGCTCATTTAGCTCTACAAAAGTCTTTAAAGGGTGGAAGTTGGCAAATGACCCCTATAGAGGTTACAGCCTCTTAAAGGTGAAAAATGGTGTTTTAGGCTTATAGAATGAAAACTGTTGCAGATAGAGAAAAGCTGTTGCTTGCCTAAACATTCAGCTCATTTAGCTCTAAAAAAGTCTTCATAGGGTTTAAGTTTTCAGAAGACCCCTTATAGGGGTTATGGCCCATAAAATAACGTTTTTAGCTCACCAGGTGAGCTATTGTCATCGTTTAGCGTCCGTCGTCCGTCCGTCCGTTAACTTTTCTTCAAAGGTCTTCTTCTATGAAACTACTGAAGGGATTACTTTCAAACTTTGTACACTTGATCTTTAGGATGTCCTCTACCAAGTTTGGGAAATTTGTGCACACTGACCAACCAACATGGCCGCCGTTGCTAAAAATACCAGGGGGGTCAGACCATAGTTTTTAGCTTATACTAGTAGCTCGAAAGGTATAAGAGATAGAGAAAATCCGAAGCAACCGATCTTCTTCAGCATCAAAAGCTCTACAAAACTCTCCATTGAGTGGAAGTTGTAGGACGACTCTTATAGGAGTTATTTCCTTTTAATCGTCAAAATTGACCATTTTCACAGTTTTTGGGCTTTATCTTTGTGCTAGAGGAAAAGTTAGCATTGCAAAATTGTTCAGCTCATTGAGATCTATGAAAGTGAATTCAGGGTCAAAATTGTCAGATCAACCTTTTAAGAGTTATCCTCCTTTAACTGTTTTCAATCAATTTTAACTTGTTTTTTTTTTTCAAATGGAAAGCTTTGTTACTTTGTATTTTTGATTTTAAGAGTGTTTTCTATCCTAACTAGTTTCTTTTATGTTTCTTACCAAGTACATGTAGACCATGTTGCACACTAGGTAAGAAGTTTTAGCATTAGAGATCAGGTGAGCGATTCAGGCTCCTGGGAGCCTCTTGTTTATGCTAGGACCTACTGAATGAAAACTAAAGTAGATAGAGAAAAGCTGTTGCTAGCTTAAATGTTCAGCTTATTTAGCTCTACAAAAGTCTTTATAGGATCGACATCAAGATCAGATGAGCGATTCAAGCTCCTAGGAGCCTCTTGTTTCCTGATGTTTGCATCCTGCCTTTTTATTTCAAATTTCACGATAGCCCCCCAAATAAAAATCAAATGGTCGCTCCCCAAATGGAAACTTTATTAAAGTAAATGTGACAATATGGCAGATCACCTTTTGTTTTAAAACGAAAGTATTTTTTTTCAAATTTGTTAATATCTACATCTTTATGACAATTGGAAGATGATTATAATGAATATAGGTTTGATTTATGAAATTTAATCTAATATGGGGAAAAACATGTAAATTTAGTTACTTACTCGCTTGCAATGTCGATGAAGGAAGTAAATTACACCCGAGATAAATTAAATGTCCCAGTGTCCTTCTTTCTTTTAAACTGTTCGACCTATTGATAATAGATAAAAAATGTCTACCTTAAATTCGGTGGTGTGTACGTTTAAATGTCGTTAAAGTTTTGAACAAACAAAACTGGTTTCAAAGAATTGTGTGTCTAACAGTGGCGTAAAGTTCTAGCTTACAGCAAAGCAGTAGCAACGTTGTATTCGGCAGGGGGTTGCAATACATGTCGTTGGGACGTTTAAAAAATCTTAGCGTTAAAAAAATCTATAAATGATAACAACCAAAGCTAGTATCATATTTGTTATGTAAGTAAGGTCCGCTTCATATTTTCATCTATTTCTCGAAATTGAAACACTAGGAAGGCTTTGTACAAAGCTCTGTGACAAACGTGATGACTTCAACTTGCCTTTCTGTGTAGCAACATTCCGTCCGCTCCAGTATATGGAGTTACGTATATCAATTGATTCGTTATTCCAGAGCATATGGGGAGTGCAACGACTTCCTTGATAGAGCTACAAATTGTTAACTCATCAGTAGCATTTTAAGAATCAAAACACTGATTAGCCGAATACAAAAATACTTGTCTCTAATAAGCTAAAAAAGGAACCGAGGATATTATATGCAGTACAAGGAAAGAAACCTTGTATTTTAATACGAATTTTAAAGACAATCGGAATATTTCCAAAAACATTCATGGGTAAAGTTTATGAGTTGACAAACAAGTACGACGATCGGGCTTCGTGGACCTCTGGTAAGGGAAATCCAGAGAGTGTTTTTTTTAAAAATAAAATACAAAAAGAAAAGAGTTTAAATTTATATCGATTGCATGTGTAATTGCCTGATTTATTTAAACTTTATAGGGAGTTATCATCAATTATGACATTCAATGGCCTTCAAAATTAGTTTCTACCCTTTCTTATCTTCTAGTTACATAAACTTATAAGTTATTTTCTTTTGAAGTTAACATCATATTCATTTTGTAGAATACGATTATTTTCACATGGTAGCAGATCTTACTGGAAAAATGAATTATAAAATAAGCCCTCACAGCCTATATGAAACATAGTTCTCACACCTTCGCAGTTAACTTACCTTTCCTGATAAAAAAAAAATGGTCCGGATAAGTGTACGCGGGCCGTAGCGGACGGGAACTATGAGTAGTTTGACATATTTGCATTTCCCATATTTTGTCAAAGATGTTTATACATGTACATATGAACTTCATGTATTTCTAATGTAAAAATGTATTTTGGAGATGACTTCCAAGATATTTCCTGTGTTTTGTTTTATACAAAATTCATGTTGGCAGTAAAATGTATTCAAACTTGAAACTTTTGAAATTTCTGAATATTATCTAAATTTAAACTTGTTGTAAAGGCAATGTTTTTTTTACTGTACTGCACATGGTTGCTATCTTTGGTGGTGGTTTTGGCTTCCTGTTTTGGGTAAGAGTAATTTTATTTCAAACTTTTAGTTTTTGATATTTCGATGTTTGTTGAAAACACCAAGCCCCCCTCCTGTTAAAATTAAATGATCGGTCCCTTTAAAAAAATAGAAATAAAGAACAATTCATACAAGTGAAGAATGGATTCATCTGAAAATATACAAATAAAACCAAATTATCTATATTATCTATTCCAGTGAATACAAAGTAACAATTAATATTTTCAGCGATAGATAGAGGCTTTTATTGAACATCTTTTACGGTGGGGTTTCATTTCTTATATGTTCATTAAAAAGGGACCGGTGTTAATATAAACCATGTAATGCTAAATTTGAAATACTATCTATCGCATGGAAAATAGGATTTGAACAAAAAGCTTCGCCGAGCGCATCATGATACGACCGCAACATGTCGAACCCTGTACGTTTTAGGCCCAATATGGATAGTCTATTGCTCTGGACACACGCAGCTCATGGTGGACTGACAAAGGTTTTTGACACATGCTTCTCTGATGAACTTTTGACTCAGGGAGTAAAAATATGAATTTTCAATTTTGTATTCTACTCTTGAAAAGAATAATGTTTGGGTAAAAAAAATAAAAACCGAACCAGAAATATAAAAAAAATATGATTACGGCCCCTTAGGTAATGAGCGAAAAAGTAGGGGTACCAAAAATTAATTCTCAAATTTGGAATCAATTCTTGGCAATGATGAACTTGCAAAACAATTTTTTTAATCGGACCAGAAATAAAAAAGTTACAATTTTTGCCCCTTTTGGTCCATAATAACATAGCAGTAAATAGGGGACACAAAAATATATCTGCTACTTGACAAGATTAAACTTGCAAAAAAATGTCAAAATCGGACCAGAAATAAAAAAGTTTTGACGGTCCCCTTTGCCCCCTAATTGCGTAACAGGTGAAAAAGGGAGGGGTCACAAAAAATATTTCTCAAAATTGGATTCGTTACTTTACAAAAATAAACTTGCAAAAAAAAAAATGTCAAAATCGGACCAGAAATAAAAAAGTTTAGATTACGGCCCCATTTGGCCCTTAATTACGTAACAGGTGAAAATGGGGATAGTCACAAAAATGTATTCTCAAATTTGGATTCGCTACTTGACAAGAGTAAACTTGCAAAAAAAAAATTTCAAAATCGGACCAAAAATAAAAAGTTTTAATTTCGGCCCCTAATTACATAATGGGGGAAAAAGGGGTGGGGCACAAATTTCAATCAGGCCGATTCTATCATGGTAAGGAACATCCTTGACAAATTTCATACTAATTGACTAAACTAGGACTAAAGTTACTGCAGGAACAAATAAAATATTTGAATATTTTGCCCCTTTTGGCCCCCTAACTCCTAAGAAAAAAGGGGGACCCCCAAAATAATCCCATCAATTTTTGTTATGGTAAGGAACATTACTACCAAATTACAAAGCAATCAGAGAACTAAAACTGAAGTTATCGTGGCAACAAACAAAGAAATAGCATTTTTGGCCCCTTTCTGGTCTGGTCCCTACTTTCTAAACGAATAAAGGTGAACCCCCAAAATCAATCCCATCCATCCTTAACATCATTGTCAAATTTCATAGCAATCCGAACACTAGAACTAAAGTTATTGTGGGAACACTAAAGTTAACAGACAACGCAGACGCAGACGACGACCACAGCATCATACCATTATACGTCCGCATTTTTTTTTGCGGTCGTATAAAAAGTACTCATTAAATTCAAACAAATTAGACAAATCGACGGAGTTGGTATAAAATCTAGTATAAACCTTAATCATTTTTCAACTAATTGATTTTCAAATGTGGCTAAAAATGATTTTAGAGCATTTTATTTCAATTTAACAATACATTAAAACTACTTCACTGACTATCTTTCAGGTCTTTGACCAAACAATATCAGACCTATCATTTCCCTCGACAAACTTTGAGATTTTTCAGTCATACTCATGTCAACTGTTTAAAAAAAGAGGACAAATATGTACTGGGATAAATCGATTTATACTATATACATCAACATCCTTTCTAAATGATCTTGTAGCTATATAAGTTTGAATGATGCCTTGCATGGCTTTAAATGATCTTGTAGCTATATAAGTTTGAATGATGCCTTGCATGGCTTTAAGGACGGTACTTCCACAGCGGTGACATTCAGTTCCGTGTTTCCAAATTGAAATTCCACAGCTAGTTGGTGTTCGTCAGCTGAAGGCTCTGGGACCGAAACATCAAGCTCGCCAAGGAAGCTACAATCGCCATCATCAACGTATTTTGGTTCACATTCTGTTGAAACGTACACTTTTAGATCCATTTGGTCCTGAAATGGTCTTGTAGTAGAATATACTTGTAGAATCTTTTGTCCAGCCAACATCGAATCATCTGCTTTCACAAAGCTACTGAAAATGTCGTTACAAAAAGATTGATTACCCATTTTGTAGCGCTTTCTTTCATCGTGCTTATCAGAATCAAACTTTGGAGCAATTTTGACTCCATAGGTACATCGTACAACCCGCGAAGAAATAAAATCCGGGTTGTGTCCAAAAAGCACCGCCCCTTTCAGAACAGACAAGCCCGAATCTTCAGGGACGATAACTCTCTGGTTTGGAAATAATTTTCTGATAGCTTCTTGTACCAATGGTGATTCTGAAAAGCCACCAACTAGAAGAAATATCTTCACGTCGCCTGCTTCCGGCTTTCGCATAATGTCCCTCACATGACCAACAATATTTTCGATGGTGGTTTTAAAAAGTGACCTCATAAACTCTGCTTCGAACCGAAGCTTGTCACCAAGCCGTGATACTTTTTCGGATATTGTTGAGGACTTAAGTGTCGATGGAAAATCTTCGCCTAGTTCTTTCTTGCATATTTCATCTAAAACAACGAACGGAACGGTTAAGTTAACTTTCCCGGATGTGTTTGATTTGATAGTTCTTTTAACTGTTTCGAACTCTCTGAAAAGATCCATGTATGACGACGTATATTCTGTTCTCAGAGTATTCATTACTGGACCCCCTAAAATTTTGACAAACGTTTGATAAAACGCATTGTCGACGGACGTTCCTCCGCATGCGTCACCGGAAGCTTTACACAGTTCTTTTAATTTACTGCCATCTTGCCTCTCGTGTAGAGTGATGTCTGCAGTACCTCCTATGCAAAAGATAAAATGCAAAAAAACCTTTTAATTTTTGATTTTTTCTGGATTCGGAAAAGTCACATTTGTAAGGCTGAGGTTAAACGATGTCCATTTTGTTCTGAAGATAACTGTGGCACAAATTCGCTTGTAAAAGATTCTAAGTTTAATGTAAAAGTTCGTGAGATAATGGATGACAAATACAATTAGTTACTCAAGTATTTGGCAGCTTATGTGACTGACCCGGGTATCTGACCATTATTGCTTAGGGGGTATACTTAGTATTTAATTTATCATACCTCCTAAATCAATCACCATGAATTTAGTCCCTTTTCTAGACATGGTAAATCCCTGGCCAGCTCCTTGAAGTTTTTCTATTGGTAAATACTGACAATAAATTGACGCAGCTTCCGGTTCCAGTGCAATAAGCAAACGATCTCCTGGTATGTCAGCCTGAAATTCAGAACAGCAAAATTTACAGAAAAGAAAAAAAAATGACAAACAGCATAATGTTAGCTTTTTACAATGAAAACGTTGACGTTGTTCTTTAGAATAAACAATGAGCAAACTAGCGAACTCCTAGTTTGTCAGATTAAAATTTATAATGGCGACAAAACTAGATTACATGTCTGTACATTAATAAATACACGTAGTGTTGTTTATGTAATAACTTTCCACTAACATGAAAAAGAAAGAGTTATAAAACAAACATTTTCAGTTCTGACAGCCATGAACTGCTTATGCTTACGCGAGTCTAGCTGCAGCATAAGTCTTTAATACCTTTTTCAGCACTCGCTCTCGCGAACTGTTTTGGCGAGTCCAGCTGAAGCATAGATTTACCTTTATGGTCCTGGTTCTCATGAACTCTTTAGCATAGGACTTACCTTTTCGTTACTGGATACGAAGACCTGTTAAGTCAAAACTTAATGCAGCATAAGTCTTACCTTTTCAGCACTGGCTCTCATGAACTGTTTACCCGAGTCTGGTTGCAGCATAACTCTTACCTTTTCAGCACTGGCTCTCATGAACTGTTTGGCAGAGTCTGACCAAATAGCTGGTACCGTTAAAACCCATTTAATCTCGTCAGCCTTCATTCCTGTTCCTTGTTTCTCTAACTCCTGTAGGAGATGATCCTTTAGTGCCCGGATGGACAGTGAGAAAACGTCAAGAGCTGGCATAGCCCGTCCTGTTATGTCTTCAAGAAGCATGTCTTTTGTTATTTGCTGAAACGGATAAGTTTCCAATTAAAATATTATATTATTTGTTGTTTAATTGCAATTTAATGGCCTTTTCGAGAGTAGTTGACCCAGTTTAATTTTTAGAGTTCATCTTAAATGTTTCTTTCTATCAATTTTGACAATTCTTTTTCACCAAAATAGGATTTATATGTATGGTTTACCCTGTTGTTATGGAGTTTCATCTTAAATCTATAAAAGTAGTAATGGTTTTTCTGCTCTCCATCCATAGCGATGTTTGCATAGTCATTCTCCGCCTCGTAACCAAACGACAGGAACTGTTTGGAGTTGTCCAGCAGAAGACACGTGGGAGTTTTCAATGACATTAGCTGTCTGCCACCAGCGTTCCATGCCTGGTTGGAATGGATCTTCAGGGGATCTTTATTGTAGTTATGTTTCAATGAGAAGGCATACCCAGAATATGTCGTACCGAAATCTAAAGCCGCTACCAACATATATTTGTCCCAAGACATTTTTGCTTTCGTCGGGATCCACCATTAAAAGCAATGGTGTTGAGCCTAAAAAGAATACAAGCGAGACTGATAAGCTGAATTTTGATAAAAAATGAATAAACGACAAAAATATAGAATATAACAAAAGCAAATATGTTTACACATTAACATTATGAATGGTTATAGTAACAGACAAGAACTAATGCAAACACGTACGCATATATACGAACCAACTGATGGTAAACTTCATTGGTACAAATTTACTGGTGAAATTGAAAAATATAAAGATAGGATGGCGTCATATGGTTAACAATATCAAGCATCCCCACTATCATGGAATTCCCATACAGGGCCCGGGAGTCGAATAGGCCCGCAGTAGCGCTTAGCTTGTCGGTAAAGGTCTCTAAAGAGCGCTCGGAAACCTGACATCGGGTCAAGCCGCTTAGCCAACAAAGCGACTGGGGTGTGTGCCCAAGGTGGTTGAATAGGTTAGCCCTTGTCAAAATGAATGCCCGCGTCGTCAGGCGATAATGTGGAAAACCTAACCGCAAACCCTAGTGGACCAACGTGTGTGAAGAGTGCCACGCTTTGTGCACGTATAAAAGTCAACTTTGTGAGCCGCCAAAGGCTAAATTTTCTGCCCCTACCCACCTCTCCCCTCTTCATGTGGTCTTAAAATTTTACTGTTCCTTTGTTAACCATCCCATCCACATATTTCGTTTCTCATCATGATTTCATGTTCATTTTATCATCCATTTAATGTTCATCGCCTTTAAATAACCTATATATATGTTGTGTACAAGTTGTAATTTTGTACAAGTTATAACATGTACAAAATATTTGTACAAGTTATAACTTGTACGGACCAAAAATACAAGTTATAACATGTACAATTTTAGCCTGTACATGTACATGTTATAACTTGTACAAAATAATGACAAAAATGAGGTTTAACTTGTACAAAATATATTAATACAAATATTTTTAAAATACTAACACTTTTGACTAAAATAAGGATTTAAAACCTTATTCAAAACATTATTTTAAGGAATTAAAGTACTTAAAACAATATTAGAGAACAAAGATGATCAATACCAAATGTCAGACATACTAGGGAAAATGAATCTGTTGTAGATTCATAATGACCCTGACTTGGTATGGACATTTCAAAAGGAATGGGGGTTGGATGAAAGCAGGTTTTTCAGCACAAAACTATCATCTTCCATTAATTGCGAATCGGGAAACTAATGTGACATAAAGCCAAACCAAGTTGAGCAGTAAAGGAGACTTTATTAAGAAACCCACAAAGAAAACTTACTTAAAAAAATAGAGGAAAAAAGGACACAATAGTGGACCGACCTGAAAAAGCAAGTCATAAAAATCATTTGTTTAGTACCAGAGGTTAAATATTAGTTATTATAAAAAGAAGTTCTTGCGTTCATATTTTTGTTAGATTTTAACATAAACATGTAAATGCCTATTTAGATATTTCATAAACCATATTCAACAGATTTGGGATGTACATGTAATGTTTTATATTTCTTGTTGCAATCCAGAGATCGACTTAAAGGAAATAATATCAGATCAGAATTGGACTACATGTATTGACATTTTCTGGTCATATACTTATAATTGTTGCCTTTATAACAACGTACTATCAGTATGGTCTGTAAAAACTTATTTATTCTTAATTTTTTTCTAAAAATTGAATGACATGTACCAAACATGTTGTCAAAACTTGTAGTTGTAAACAGTTACATTTAAAAAAATATGCATCAGATTCAACTTTATTGCAGAAAAAAAAATTAGAAAAAAAACCAAAAATCTTTTATTCCTTTAATTTTGGTTTATTTGATATGTCAAAACAAAACAAAAAATATTCACTTTGTTAATAAGTGTTAACATTGATCAATATTGATTTTCTTTTATTTAAAATGATAATTATTTCATGTAGCTACTTTTGAAATAAATGTTGTACAAGTTAAACCCGATTTTTTGCATTATTTTGTACAAGTTATAACATGTACAGGCTAAAATTGTACATGTTATAACTTGTATTTTTGGTCCGTACAAGTTATAACATGTACAAATATTTTGTACATGTTATAACTTGTACAAAATTACAACTTGTACACAACATATATATATATATATAGCATTGCAAGGGTGTAAAACACCAACTCACTATCATTAAAAAAATATGCAGAATCATACAAAAAGCGCTACAAAGGAAAAAAAAAATAAATCAGGATTTTGAAAGTAATTTCCAAAACAGTTCCATGAAAAATAGAATAAAAATAAACCAAATATTAATTCTCAGACCATACTGCAAACAAAACCACTGTACTCAAGCATTTCTGAATTTCAGTTTTCTATAATTTTATTTTCCTTATATGAAAATGTTTTTTTTTTCATTGAACGTTTATAATTAGAGGGTATTGATAAGGCGGGGGATGGGGCGAGGGTCTCATCTCAAAGCCCGAATAATGTTTTGGGCCAATCACAATGAACGGAAAAATTATTTTGACAAACACAGTTCACGAAAAATAAAACTAATTCTTTAAACAAGAATACAAGAACTAGTGCTGCTGGTAATGGCCATACAGCTGATAAAAAATAATTGCAGCTGGAGTTTAAATATGTGTTATGGCCTCATGTTCATTTACTCTCATATTCGTTTATAAAATATTGAAAGTACCACGTATTTTGTCTAGATACTAGTACATGGTCTGTAGTGATCAAGTGATGGTGACGGACAATACGAAACAAGCTATTATCTGTGGCAAATATCTCTATACTCCCAGTGCAAAAAAAAAAAAAATAAATAAATAAAAAAAACAATCGAAAATAAAGAGATGTGGAATAAATGTACGCGACACAGCCCACAATTAAACGGCAATTCAGAAAAACCACAATGGACAACCGCCAGCAGCCTTCAACGAGGCCATTTGGCACTGCTCGCGGTTCTGCAATTGGCCCATGGTCTAAATAAGATGCATATAATTAAAATCCATCCCTGAAATAGTCACAGATAGACCCACTTCTTAAACAAGGAACAGAAAACATCAAAAAGACAAGTACAAACGAAAGCTTTGTCAAAGATTCCTGGCTTAGGACAGGCACATGTAATATGTGGCGGGGTTAAACAAAAACAAAACTAACGGCAAACATTAAGGACATCTCAAGAAAGTGACCGATGTCAAGTTTGTCTAAAATTGACGAAATCCCATCAATTATATCATTCTTTCAGAGAGCCGGAGGTTGAGAGTCTGGCTACTACCACAGAGGTGGGTAGTTTGATCCTCGTCAGGGGTGAAAAGATAATGAACCAATTTTCTCTCTTGACACCATTGGAGAGGATGGTCTCAAAATGCGATGTTTGTCCTTTGTAAGGGACGAAGAAAGATTGTCACATGCACCATACCACATCCACGTTAAAGGCACATTGTGTACGAAAAAAAAATGTATAATAGAAAAAATTACAGACTTTTTGGTTTGTCTATTTTTTAACATATCAACAAAAGAAATATAGTTTGTGTACCCTTTTAATCTAAAAATCGAAATACATTTATCACTAAGCTTTAAAAAAATCATATTCATGAACTCTAATCCCTCCTTAAGCATGCGTACTATATATATTTTTATTCATTAACTGGAGTGGATCATACATGCGGCCAATAATTTTAGCTCGTGAAGAAATTATATGATGATGCATGATACTTCTACATTATGTTATGATCACCATTTAATGACAAAACATCACCACATTATGAAGAAATATCATCACATAATGAAAACGGATCATCACATTATAAAGAGGTATCGTCCCATAATGAAAAAGTATCATCATATAACGAAAAACATCATCATAAGGCAGCTATGGCCTTCCATAAAAAAGGCCCGTATTTAGTATTAAATAAAGATGGTTTAGATAGTTCGCATTGAGTTTATTTTTTCTCTAAATCAAAGTCTTCGGGAACAAAACATTCGAGATCCAACTTGATGTCCGTATATATTTACAAAAAAAAATATAATTGTCCTCACGAATCAATCAACATGGTTGAATGATTTTGGGCAAAATAAAAAAAGTTTTACGCAAATTTGGTGATTAATGTGTATTCTAATTTTACTTTTACTACATTTTGGTCTAAATGACACAAACAATTGGGCACGAAAATAAAATGTGATTTCCGTAGACAATGATACGCTTGTAGAGTTCGATAAGAGTATGCTCAATCATGTCACTACAAATGCCACACTCGCAAACTTAAGCTGTAAAGGCATTCACATAAGCATATCAAGCTTTTTTCCCAATCCAGGATAAATAAATATGGGGTTTTTCAACTACTTTCAGACTGTGTAAAAATTCGCCAGGAAAATTTTATGTTGCAACCAAAAACTCAGAGCATTTTTTCAAACACGAAGAACAGAAAATTACTTTGGCTAAGAACGATACACGGATGTTTCACGACAAATTAAAGAAATGGATAACGAAACACGGGAAATAAAAAATCTGCGATCACGGAGAACGAAATGAACCATAGTATTCAAGTAAAAAACGAAAGCAGTGGTTGCAAAATCTTTGAAAAACCCATGTATGTCCCTTGCCTTTGACATTTTGTACAGATCCAGAACTCGCGGATTACCAAGATTGGGGGGGGGGGGGGGGTAAAAATGCGCATTTTATTTAAATATAAGAGAGAAAATTAAATAAATTAAAAACCTACCTGTCGGCAATCAAGGAAGTAAATAACAATTCCTTTGGTCTAAGTAGTACTTTTATCATATAGATCACGTTACTATTTTTATGAATAACGTTTAATTAAAGCAATGAAGAACTGTCATGATTGTAAGTTAGCATATAATATTTTTGGAAATATTTTATCATATGTTAAAACTATTTCATAAGCCATGCGAAGCATAATGAGAATACAAAATAAATATCTCGGATGCATAAATGTGTGGTTTGCGAGCTTGTTCTGAGAAACACTCCAGTACTGCCGAGAATTTGGTATCAAGAAACGTATTTTTATGCCCTTGCAAATATAGTTGGGGGTATATTGTTTTACCCTTGTCCATCCGTCCGTCCCGCAAACTTTCCGGAGTTTATTTTGACATGCTTACAAATATTGATTTGATTTTTGGTCTGTGTGTCTATCATCAAGTTCGCATTTCGATCTGGTCCGTTGATTTTCACCGAAATGATGGTCCTTGGACTTCGAAAATTTTCTGAAAATAACAGTTTTTAGGAATTTTTCTTACAGACACAAACACATTAGCTACCTGTCGTTTAATGGTTGTGATGAATAAGTCTTTGAAGTTAAATATTGCTTGCATTGTTTGGTATGTGACTCTATCATGATGAATTTCTTTCTGGTCCTTTTATTTTCACCAAAACTATGGCCCTTGGACTATTTTTTTTTATGATAATGACACTTTCCGGGATTTTTTATCTACAATTTTGAGTCATTTTGTTCGTACTTCGCGGGGTGCATCATCTGTGTCTTGCAGACAAAAACACCTTAAATACTTGTAGTTTAATGATGGCAATAAATAAGTCTTTTACGTAAAACATTGTATACTGTGCAGCGGCGGCGTTACCTTTTCTGATTATTTTGGTGACTTTTATTGATCTTTTCATACGAGAGACTTATTCTCGAATATCTATTCTAGATGTATACTTAGATTCACCCTGTTGTCGATTGCATAACGATTCGTATGTTGCATAATAGGATGTAAAATAGTTCGTCATGATTATTGATTTTAATGCCAGTTTGTGAATAAATTAGAGTATGTGTAAAATTTTATCAATGATCAATTAAAAAATAAAATACCGAAAAGTCACCATTCGGTGCATTATCGCGCTATAAGCAGTTAAATTTCTTATATTACTGCGCGAACTATTTTTATCTCAGTAGCCAGATTGAACTTTTCAAGATATGTTAATTTTTTCATCGTTTTATCGTTTTGGCAACTCTCTACTTATGTATTTATGAACCATGCAAACATTTTGTGATCTTAATGATATAATTTCACGTGTAATTGTTTTAAAGTTATCAATAAGGCATTGGACTCGTGATGTTATTTTATGAAAACAAGATGGCTGGATCATTGTGGATCAATTCGTTCTTAGTTTCATGTGCATGTACACAACATGTTTGAGAGACATCAGTAATACTTTGACTTGAGGCTCAACGAGATAATTTAACTACTAAAAAATTCTGTTGTCCGGAATACCCTACACTACAGACCACCTTGGGGGGGGGGTAACTCAGATATGTGCGGCCCAGAAGTTTTATAAAATATTCTTCTTCTTCTTCTATACCCACCCTATTCATATATTGGCCTGCTAAAAAAAGAAACCCATTCATATATTTTTAATGCATTTGAAATTACACAGAATATGTTTAAACTTTACATGTTTTATAGATTTATTAAAATTAAAGTTTGAATGGGAAAAGTTATCATGCCTGTACAGTTAAGGTTACAAGGAAGCAAAATGAGGATGCTCAGTCACTCTTTTCCTATTGATATATGACATTTGTGAAAAGTATACCTTTTCATATATACAACATTGAAATTTCCACTGAACTTCTAAAGTAGACCCTTTTGGGCCGCACGTATACCTTTATAATTGAAGTTAACCCCCCCCTACTACAGACAGTTAAAATTTCTCAAAACAAACTTTTGAGCAACGACTTGTTGAACGAGGATTATTTTTAGTCCAGATAATAATCAGGTCTTTCTGGGATTTTTTTCATTTGGACTTTTTCAGATCCACAGAGTCGTGGGAAGCCAAACGTTAAAAATTATAAAAGGCTTTCAAGGCCCTTTTGAGCTTAGCTGGGTGGCCTGTCCTATCAACATTTTGTCAGTTTGCAATGCCAAAAACCAGTAGTAGGTGCACCTTATGATACTAAGCAATCGTATGCTTCGAAATTAACTGTAACCTGTTCTTCCAGACGAATGACCACCTACAAAAGAATTATTCAATTCCCATATTGTTTTATAGCTAGAAAGTGCCATAAAAACATATTGGTACGGTTTGTTCAAATGATGCTTATAACAATGAATGAATACCTTCAACCTTATCTTTCATTCTAGTAAGGTAGGTATTACTATGATGCTAAATGCATTATGCATATTTCAGGAGCCTAACTGTGCCATATATGTAACTCGAGTACCAATGGATATGGTTTTAACCATATCCCTTCTTGTTAAGTATAGCCAGGGCTTTTCAAAGGGGGGTGCAAATTTAATTTAATTAGGTGTTAACTCCAACAGCAAAGAATTTTTAAGAGCTGTATGGCCATTTTGGAATTTTATTCCTCATCAGCAGCACTAGAACCCAAACATTGGAAATCACCATTCAAAAAAAAAAGTGTTGGAAAATGAAAAAAACGAACGAAATCAAAATAATCAGAAAAATCAAATATCTCAAATATATATAAGGACAAACTACCTTTAAGTACTTTAACATTGATCCATCCTCTTTTTACGTGAGTTCGATGTAGGATTTGAACTTTTGTCTGTCAAGAACTTTTTTGCTTGCCTAATGATATTTTTTATTTTCCATCTTGAACATTTGGCAATGACACGAATAACAGCAAGATAACTTATAACACTATATCTTTAGTTGTTTGAAGTGTTGTATCGGATCGTGTATTTCATTTTTTACATCATTGTATAGATGCCTCTTAGCTAGCTGTCTGTCCGGGCTGTCAGTAACAGCGAGTGTTCTCAAGAGTTCCACTACGTCCCGTGTGATATATTATAAATCTTTGGTCAATTCAAAACGAAGAGCAGCGACCACTGCTACTTGCTGACTTCTAACTACATATGTAGGTCGTGTCGCTTATAGTTTTACTCGACCTATATTATAGTTTGTTTTCATATCGAATTTCTTGTGTTATAAAAATAGAATACTATTGCAATTAGAGAAAAAGCTTATAATGTCGTCCCGATCTATTTGCAACAGACTGTTGTCAATATTTAGATATGGGCATTTTGGGACACATGGATTTACATGCAGTCTGTCAACTGCAGCAGGAAATATATACGACAGTCCACATACAGCCTTGGATCTTGTTCAGAAACCACTTCCGATATATTTGTTTGACAAGCTAGAACAGCATGGCGATAAGACAGCTGTGGTATGTATATATATATGTTACTGGTATTTTTTTTTTCTGTACAAAATAATCTCATTATAACCGGTAAAGTACTAGCAAACAGGTTGAAAACTTATGAAAATCGATTGGAAGCGTCATTTCATAGTGCAAAATAGAGCTAAATGATCGATAAACTGATGCTGGAAAACACTTTTAAATCTATGATGTTGTTCAAGTTAATTTTGATTAACTAATAATCTTTGAATCAAATAATGTCCTTCGCTTGGATTTCGTGTGTGCATGAAAGTGAGTTATTAAGCTTAACTTAATTGAAATTGCAAGTAAAAAAATGCCGAGTAGGTGAGAGACAGATCTGAAATCGAATCCCTCGTTATGGAATGCTGTTTATAAAATATTTGGTGTGTGTGTGGTTGTGATTAGTAGTGGTTGAGAAAACTGTGACGAAAATTTCTTCCCTGCACCCCGCCCGCCGCCCGACATTCGCCATTTTATAACCCTGACCTGGAAGAAATCACCTAGAAACAATAAATGTTTTATAATTTGAATAGGTGGACGGAATAACTGGTCAGAAGTATTCATTTTCTCAAATCAAGCAATGTAGTATCAAAGTTGCCAGTGCTCTAATGAAACTAGGGTACAAGAAAGGCGATGTCATAGGTATACATGCTACCAACAGTCCAGAATACGTCATCCTCCTCTTAGCTCTACCAGCTGCTGGGATCGTCATGACTACTACAAACCCAGCCTTTACTCCGGGTAAGTTTGAATGCTACTATTTTGTGACAAAGTTTTCAATGGGGTTTCACTGGCTATTATCAATAATGGAAATCTGAAATTCAAATTATTAATTTGTGTATGACTTTCTAAACAAAGAAAGGGGCAATGAGATAAAATGGTAAACAGCAGCCTTATCCTAACCATGCAGTTATCTACCATTTTCTTCTATTGTCCTCTTCATTCTTAAATATCATACACCAGTATTTTTTTACTCTTTTAATATCCAATTATATTTCAAAAAATCGCGCTTTATGTGCGATATGACGATTCCAAAACCGTATTTGCATCTAACATTGTAGAAAGGTTGGAACTTTGTTTTTATTTGTTAGTTTCTTGAATGCTGGATAACAAATTTCTTTGACCTGTGTGGGTTTGTGTCTTTTTGTAATTTTGTTTTTTTTTCTTAGATGAGATAGCTGGTTGTTATAACATCAGCAGACCCTCCTGTATTGTCACTATCCCTGGACTCCTACCTATAGTCAACAAAGCTGTCAGGTCTAGTGAAGTCCTACGAAAAGAAATGAAGGTATGAGACATTATTTTGCATCAATTTATCACTTTGACATAATTTTGAAATTTTTCTACCAGTGAGTAGTATACATATGGTGTTCATTTATCGTTGTTCGGGTGGATTGGTGGATAAGGGGCTTCTTCGCATGCTTGTTGGCGTCATATCCGCTTCCGGCGGCCATCTTGGTCATTGTGCTTCCGATTCCGCCATTTTGTTAAAGTAAAGTAAAGAAAACTTTATTTATAGTCGGGTTGTGTACATACATACAAACAGAAAACATCTGCTCTGAAGAGCTTTTATACCGACTTACAGTATAAACAAATAACAATATTAAGACATGCACATACAAATGATAAAACCACAAAGTATCATGCAAATAAGCAACATGCAGCACACTAAAATAAATAGTTTTACATAAGCAGCTAAAAACCAGCACAAAGCAGAAGCACTAATAAGCATATAACAAAAGAAAACAAAAAAACACATGTAGATATTCAGTCCCTAAGATTTACAGACCATACATGAACATGATGGGCCTGTCCATGTATTGATCAAGGTCTTAAACTGATCAAGGCTAGACTGATTCCGTAACTCCTGTGGGAGGCTGTTCAATATCTTAGGGGCTGAATATCTAAAAGATTTCAGTCCATACCTGGTGGTCCGAACTCTTGGCACATCTGCTGTGTTGGTATACCTAAAGTTATAAACATTATTTTTTAGTGTTACAAGATCTTGTAAAAACACTGGACTTTCATTGTTTACAATTTTGAAAGTCTCTATGGCAATCGTTCTCAAGCGTCGTATTCTCAGGGATGGCAACTTTGATTTTTCTAACAAATTTTCATAGGAGGAGTTTTTGTCTTCGTAAATAAAGCGCAAAGCGCGCTGTTGAATTTTCTCAATTTTTGTTGTATTTGCCTCTGAGCAGAAATGCCAAGTAAGTGGACAAAAGCTAAAATTGGACAATATGAATGAATAATAGATTGTAATTTTGCTCAGACGGTTTAAATGGCAGCCTATACGCTTGAGAACGTTCATTTGTCTAGCAGCTTTTCTACACGCATTCGTAACTTGACTGTTGAAATCTAACATAAAGTCTATGGTCACTCCTAATAATTTAACCTCTTTTTCACATTTAATAACAGTACCTCCTAGATCAAAGTTCAATTCCAGCTTATTTGTTTTTGTACCAAGTGATATGACCTGAAACTTATCAGGATTTGCCTTCATTTTATTATCATGAAACCATCTAATAAGTGACTTGCTGTCATCTTCTAAAACAGATTTTAAGACATCAGGGTTTTTGTTGGCATAAGACACAGTATTATCATCAGCATAGTTATAAAGAGATGACTGATTTACAAAACAAAAAATGTCGTTAAGAAAAAATATTAAACTTAACGGGACCAAGTATTGAACCCTGTGGTACACCTTTAAAAATATGTTGATAAGAACTAGATTCTTGTCCCACCTTGACGCATTGTCTTTTGTTCTCCAGATAGCTACCCAAGAGTTGAAGTGAACTGTCACTAGCTTCATAGTGCTGGATTTTCAATAATAACAAGTCGTGGGGGAGGCAGTCGAAAGCTTTCGACAGGTCCATCAGTATGGCTCCCACGTACTTGCCATCATCGAACGCCTGTTTCCAGTCCTCCACAACTCAATGGAGAGTGAATTGACACCCAAAGCCTGCCCTGAACGCAGCTAAGAAAGGGTTGAAAATTTTGTCAAAATGTTCTGTTAACTGGACATGGATAGCGCGTTCAAACAATTTTGAAGTTGCAGGCAAAACGCTTACAGGACGATAGTTACCTTTATCCAAGAGACTATTTTTCTTATAGATTGGGCAAACCTTGGCTGTCTTTAGATTATCTGGAAAAACAGAAGAAGAGAGTGACATATTAATAAGCCTAGTAATAGGTTTTACAATGATAGGCGACGCACATTTAAGTAAAAGTGGAGAAATATTGTCCATACCTACAGCCTTTTTAACACTAATACTATTTATGTGCTTATATTTAGTTACAAAATCTTCATCTATAGGTTTAAATTCTAGTTTTTCTACACTTTTGTTTGTCATTATATCATCTATCTTAATAATACTAGGATGGTTTTTGTCTATAACTATATTTGAATAACCAATATCTTTGGCTACGTTTACGAAATAATTGTTAAAAATTTCACACACTTCTTTTTGGTCAGTAACTAGATTGTCGTTTTCAGATATGATGGTGTCTTTTGAAATGTTACATCCTTTATTTGAAAGAAAGGGTTTTATAGTCGGCCAAAAGTCCTTGGACTTTGGTCCCCCTACACATCGTTCTACAACATACTGATTCATAGATTTACGTTTCAGTTTGGTGACATAGTTTCTTTGTTTAGTATACGTTTTCCAGTTCTGGGATGTTGGAAATTTCTGATATTTGTGGAAAACCATTCTCTTTTTATAGATCTCTTTTCTAAGTGTAGCGTTCATATAAGGCACCCGATCTTGACGTACCCGTCTTTCTTTGTGTGGGGCATGCTTATTCGCTATTTCGGTCACTTTGTCGCTAAATTTATTATAGGCTGTATTAACATTGTCACAGTCTAGGATCTGATCGAAATCTACTTGGGCAAGATCTTGAGTAAAATCAGTAAAATGTTTTGGTGCCATTTTATTTTTACAGTCTGTCTCTTTTCTTCTTGGACATGTGAGATTGATCGAAAGTTGTTTGTATTCATATTATCTTTATTTACTCACTTTATGCCGTTACTGTAGCAAATTATAACGATTGGTGAAGCAGATGGATACAGGTCGTTCCAGTCTTTGATGGAAGATGATGGGAGTGCCTTTCCATCAAATCTGAAGCTTGACTTTGAGAATGACCTTCTAGTGTTACCGTTCTCCAGTGGAACAACAGGATTCCCTAAAGCCGTCATGTTGAACCATAGATCCCTAGTTTCTAATATTCAACAGCTGAGGTAATATTATTTTCCTAATTCTATTTTTTTTTTCGGAACCAGAAAAAAAATCACAAACAATTTTATTCTTACCCCTGTCTTTACAAAGTAGTGTAACGTACACATTTGGACTTCGAGTGATCCACATTACTACTAATAAAGAATCGTTTAAGTATTACCGAGAATAATCAAACAAAAAAGTTTTTTTTCTCAAACCCCATACATAAATTCATGCCAGAATGGTTTGAAAACATCAGCAAACAAAAACAGAAAACAAAACAAATAACGAAAAAAGTCCTCTACCCCTAAAAAATGCGTTAAGTATCATTGTTTCCTTTCGCTTTTAGTCCTAACTCTCTAACAATTTTTTTTCCTAACAAATATGCGTGATATTGTTGTCAATACTCATAATAAAAAGTATTGGACGAATAGTTTTCTTTAAAATTCGATCGGAATGCGTCAAAATATATTTGTGCAAGAACATTTCTCGTTTCTCTTGCAACTATGGTTTTTGTCGGCAATATTGAAAAATAATAATGACTACCAATGGTTTATTTCGTTGCCTATAATTTATCTGTGCAAATAAAGTCAATTAAGATAGAATATCTTTAATTTGCCGATTTTCTGACAACTTGTGCAGTTTATTTAAATTTACTTGATGAAAATCTTAAAATGTATGTTACTGTTCGCCATCTTGAAAAATGACCGCCATTTTGAATATTTTGATCGGCTAATGTGCTTTTATGTCAAAGGAGTTGATCCATGCCAAACTTGATGCTTGTATCATAAAATGAACGATTCTTGTGATATTTTGGGTTAAGCGGCCGGGCTAACGTTCAAAGATTGTCTAAAAACAAATTTATAGGAAAAAGAAATTATAAAATCCACCTTTAAAAACAAATAAGGACACAAACAGAAGGGCACTTTTTTTTCTAGTTTTCGTGATCGATCCCTGCTTTTAAAGAAAAAAACTATACAATTAAATATTCTAATGCAAGAGTCAATGTCTGTTTTGTTAATCTTGGTGATATTCTACGTAACTCTGTTTTTATACGACCGCAATTTTTTGCTAAGGCAATGTCGTCGTCGTCATCGTCGTTGGCGTTGTCGTCGATAGACACTTTGTTTTCCGTGCGATAACTTCAGTTATAGTGAACCAATTGTTATACAATTTTGATTTGACGTTTTTAAGCACTAAAGAAAGGTTGGTATTGCATTTGGGGTTTCTGGCCCTTCTATTTCAGAAAAAAAGGCCAAAAATGGCTAAAATAAGTGTATTGACAAATTGTCTGTACAATGTTAAATTTTCATCCGATTTTGTTCTTTTTTTGTAATTTTATTTCTTAATAAATTCTATCAAAAAAATGTAACAACAGTTTTGATGTTTCTTGCACCGTTACATTGCTATGAGGGGTCAAAATGGGGCCACACCCAAAAAGTCAACTTTTTTATTTGAGGTCCGATTTTCAAAATCTTTTTTTTCATTGGAATACTTGTAAAAATTCCTGCCTGCATCTTTCAACCAGATTTGCAATTTCTACTAACCGTTTCGGGAATTTTTGGGTCAAAGGGGCCAAAAACGCTAATTACCTAACCCCAACCCTAACCCTATTCAAAGATTTTAGTTTTAGTGGGCTGACAAATTGTTACACTGTTTCTAACCACTATAGAAAGTTTCAGCATGCATGATAGGATTGTGGCCCCTACTGTTTCAGAGACATAAGAACCAAAATGGTAAAATGGGTGCTGTAGAAAATTTATTTTTCAAGTGATTTTGTTCATTTTTTCCATTGTATTCCTTAGTAGATTCTGTCAACAAAATTCATTAACAGTTTTGAAGTATCTTACACCATCTCATTGCTACAAGGGTCAAAAAGGGACCACACCCCAAAAAATCTACTTTTATTTAATTTTAAAATTCCGATTTTCAAAATCTTTTTATTTTATTGGAATCCTTGTCTGCGTTTTTCAAACAGTTTTGCAATATCAGATCCAACCATTTTGGGGAAATTAGGGATTAAAGTGGCCAAAAGCACCTTATTAGTTTTCCTTGAAGGTTGGAATTAATTAATGTATAAAACAATTCAAATATGCATTGAAAATTCACCAAAGAATGCACGTGTCAAAAAGCTTTGCTAGTCCACCATAGTCTGCATGTGTCCAAAGCATTTGACAATCCATGTTGGGCTGCAAACTTGCAGGGTTCAACATTTTGCTGTCGTATCATGCTGCGCTCGGTGTAGCTTTTTATTTATTATCTATTCCTCTTTCAAGATAACTGCATAAGATATCTTCCATATTTTACAAGATATCTTATCAAGTGTCAATTTTATAAGATATCTACTAAAACGGATAAGACAAATAAATGGAATAAATCAAAAAGACTTGTCATAATATTCCAGCGTTAGTTTGAACACCATACCAGATGACAGTCTTCTAGGACTTTTACCATTCTTTCATTTATATGGATTGGGAGTTATCGTTTACTTTGCTCTTCAAAGTGGTCATAAAGTGGTCACACTACCGAAATTTGAACCAGAACTCTACCTCAAGACGCTACAAAATCATAAGGTACCGTAAGAATACGTTTCTCATTTTTTTTTTATTGTCATGGAAATGGATAACAAAAAAATACCAAAATGTATTTTTATCATTTATGTCATTTGGAATCTCGAAGTTCATTTATCAAAGATTGAAGACCGCTTAAAAACAACTATTTTACTGCAAGCATACACTAATGCGAACTCCTGCGAACGTGGACTCATGTATTTAAGGAAGATGAAACGCTTCTGCAACACACCAAACGTTAATGGTTGCCACCTATAAAATATGATGAATTGGAGCATTGAATTTATTGAAAGATATATACTAAAGTATGTCTTTGTTTGTCTGCTCTATATTTCCTCGGCTGAAAAAAAACAACAACAACTTTTGATTAAAAAAGTATACAAATCAAGAACCCTTAAGGAAACACTAAATCAACAACCCCTAAGGTAACACTTTTATGTTTGAGATTCATCAAAGTCTGAATTTTTTGTTGAAATTGCTAAATGTCTAAGGTTAGTGTTCCCTTCATCATCTAATGTATTCCTAGTCCATATCTGCCTTAAAACTTTTCACCTGGGGTCTCTGATGAGTCTTAAACACAGTTTTAATTAACGGTACTTGAATTGGCGTTAAACTTTGTGCAAATTCATTTTGATTTCAGATATCGTACCTACAGTCGGTTCCTCCTATGGCCCTCTTCATGGCCAAGCATCCGATGGTTAGTAGCTATGATTTGTCTGCCCTTAGATGTACTCTTTGTGGTGCTGCACCAGTGGGAGACACTCTGACAGAAGAATACATGGACAGGTTCAAGTCTCCACTCTTCCAAGGCTAGTTTTGGTTGATTAATTTTGTCAAAATATGCGAGATCTTTCATGTAAACCACGTGTCTTGTTTGGCTCTTTTTTTTTTCTTTTTCTTTTTTTTTGTATATATGTGTGTGTGTAAAAGTTCTAGCTTCTTTTCAGTTTCATTTCTAAGTATATTTTACTAGATATAAATCCATTTATTGTTTTGTATTTTTCAAGATATACTCTTACACCCTCAGTTAACTCATGCACGACTCTGTGTTTTCCTTTGATTATTGGGATTATCCATAATCTGCAGAATCTTCGCTTTGCCTCACAAAAGCTTACAAGTCAGTAACTGTTAACCTAACGTTAAAGAAAAGATGGTTTATAAGAGGTACTTTGGTATACTAGTAACCCTGGTCTATATAGCTTGTGTAAAAGTTTTATAAATTCTATTTCTACCTTTCAGGTTACGGTATGACAGAATGCGGCCCAGGGTGTATCATAGATACTTTACCTCCTACTCCGGGGACGGTCGGCAAGGTCATGCCTAACACTAAGGTCAAGGTAATGCTAAATGCCATAGATCATTGGGGGTGGGGGGGACTCTCCTCCAGCAGAGCTTAACTATCCAGGTGATTCAAAATAGAATCCAACAAAGTCCCAAGCGCAAAATTTATTGCGCATTGGTGTCTTTATATATAAATTTAGAGAATTTAAATCAGGTCAAAAATCTGTGATGTCTTCGTGTCCTTTAATTTGCCCCAGTTGTTTATTTCCTGTACGTTATTATCTATTTGAAATATTCGCGAGTCATGAGACAAGCAGAAGCTTATAGCCGTCATAAAGCATAGTTTGGTATCGAAGGCTTTCTTTTCGGTAATGTGTTGTTTTGTCATTTCCCTTTAGGTTGTACATCCGGGAACCAATGACTTAGTCCAGGAGGTCGGGAACACAGGAGAAATATGTTTAAAGGGTCCTCAGATAATGAAGGGGTACTATAAGAATCGGCAGGCTACAGAAGCTGCTATAATAGACGGATGGATGCATACAGGTAATTCGTGTATCAAATAATAACTAGATTGTTACGTGACCTGGTTGGTATAAATACACATAACAAATCAGTGTTTTCTTTTTTTTCATCTAGCAAAAAACTTAAAATGATCGTCTGACATGACACATATTCCATATTCTTTCGTTTTTAATATCGAATATTGAATGATGCTCTCTATTTCAAATACTGTGAGAACATCAAAACGACATTACTAGTCGTTAAATATTGAGTGTTTGGTCTTGATTTTCATTATCAAATTAAAAAAAAATATGGAAATTTGAAAATAAAATAAAAATACGATGGAGCTTCAATGCGCTTTACTATCTGCACAGAAAGTTGCATAGAAACTGATCATGTAAATACAGGTTAATAAAACATTGGTATGACAGATTCCTGCGCTACCGGTAGTCTTGGTACTTTGATTAATATATGTTGAGGTTAATGTAAAGAACCATCAAAATACCAATGAAAAATTCAAGGTGAAAACGGGCATAAAACAAACCCGGGAACACAAATAAACCAAGGCTAGACAAATTACACTGTATTGTGTTTCCAGGAGACGTAGGGTACGTTAGACCAGATGGTAATGTTGTCATCACCGATAGAGTCAAGGATCTGATCAAATATAAAGCTTTCCAGGTATGAAACAAATTTTGGACTATGATTCTACTGTTAGAGGAAAATAAGATGAAGATGTGGAATAAGGGTACTCGACATATCCTTCATATATATATAAAATGCAATTGGAAAACAGCAATCAGACTTCAACGTGACCAGTGGTTGCTGCTCGATGTTTTGCAATTGGCAAAAGGATAAAATTAGAATGCATAGGATTCCAAGCCAATCCCAAAAATGTCGAAGAAACACCCTCTTCTGGATATAGAACACCTAACATATAAAGCCAGCGAGTACAAACATAAGGGTAGACAGATGTTCCAGGCTTATGACAGGGACATATAGAATTTGGCCGGGTTAAATAGGGTTTTTAGGCCAACCTTCTTAATTTCAGGACCATTACGGTCTTCAAAATTTCTTCCGGGGTTTGCCTAAAATTATTTTGGACATTGAGATTGATTCTCCAAGCTCGGTAATTTTGTTATTACCTTTATTTGCCAAATATTCATGATAATAGTGTTGCTGGTCAGGTTTTGTTTTTATCTTCCCTTTTTGATATTTTTTATATAAATTATATCAAAGAAATGCTTACGGGGAATTCAAATCTCAAAGTCCGTTTAAAAACAAAACACCCAATAGACGCTTAAGACAACAATATTGCGAGAAAGAGAACCCGAGACAGCTAAGGTCCACTAAACCTAGTGTATACAAAATAAAACCATAGAAACGCGAACTCCCGTAAAACGTCACTGAACTCTGTGTTCTGGATGGATAAGTAGTTCCTGTTTGTGGCAAGACGTCTGTTATGCTGCCAGTGATTCGTTAAGGATAAGTCAAATCCGGTATATTTAGTATTAATAACCCTAAATCATGTTCTATGAGAGACTTTATGTTATTTACTCGTATAGTCAACTTTAGTTCTTATATGATTTTTTAACTCTGAATATTTCATGAACATAAATACATTTCGACCCTTTAACCACACTGTATAATACATCAACACTAACTTCTGGTTCTTTTCAGATTGCACCAGCCGAGATAGAAAATGTTTTACTGAAACACCCGGGCATTCAAGATGTGGCTGTCATCGGTGTTCCTGACGAAAGAGCCGGAGAAGTGCCGAAGGCGTTCATTGTACCTAAAACTAACAAGAAATTAAATGAAAATGATATTTCACAGTTCATGAAAGGTAATTTTTATATTAAAGCATATTTCTTTAATAATCATCACTGGTCTGGCGTACTAAAGAATTGGCAGAACTTCTACGCCACTAGGTCCAAAAAAACTTAACTAAATAAACTATCGAAAGCCATGGAGCTCAGAGATCCACCAATTAAGAGCATTGAATCAACGAGTAAATTTAGTAGTTAAGAGAAATATTATACCAACCGAATGGTTCTTGAAAATTTATAACCAACATAACATTGATGTTACTACGTGTATCATTTCAGATAAAGTTGCTGAATTTAAACAGATACGTGGGGGTGTTCAAATCGTGGATACCATACCCAAAACCCCGAGTGGAAAAATTCTCCGCCGGATCTTAAGAGAACAATGAATTACCTCAGGAAATAAGACCCGACACAGACAGTGGGAAAATTCTGTATTGAATGTGAATAGGCATATGTACTGACAAATAACTCATGTAACAAGACGTTTCTCCATTTATTTTATTTTAATCAACTTTAGTGCATAACATTACAATTACTTTGTATGATTAACTTTATTTATCAATTCAAATTGTAATTGATGTGTGCAATATATTCATGACATAACCTACAAGTAACAAAATATATACTTTATTTCTTGTCTACATTTAATAAAGTTAATATTTATAATTTAAAATTCAAGTTCTTAAAACATTTAAATAAAAAAAAATAAAGTAATACCAAACGAACGTGAAACGAACGAAATACATACAAGTAGACATTGGAATATAGACTTTCCATTAAGGTTTTCTGAAATACAAATCGAAATTAGAAAAGGTTAACACGCTAAAGGCGAGCTGTCACAATATAGCGCATACGACCAACGTCTTAAAATAATTTTATCACGATAACGGATCAGCACGTCTAGCGCAAGTCTAACGACAAAGAAACCTACAGAACGTGTTTCAAACGTAAGCAGAGCGTAAAGAACAAACGGTTAGCCTATCAATCCCCGAATTTTAAAAATAGCAATGAAATACAAAGGAAAGTCTATCCCAAAACCTCAGATAAGAATTCAAATATGAAAGAGAAAACATATGATGTTCCGCAAAATAATGAATAAAACAAACTCAATAGACTCGGTCATCTTGAGACTTTGTAAAAACTTTTTCTAACGACTGCCAACGCGTGTCAACGTTTTTGAAAGTTTATCCGAACGTCAGCACACGTTGGCAGAAACGTTTTAGTGTGACAGGGCCGCAATGGACACAAATTGCTTGTTTCACTTGACAAAACGTAAAACTCAATAGATCAATCACCGCTAGCTGTTTAAAAAAATGTCTCAACTGATGTTTGTCATACATTCACTTTCAAACAAACTTGTTTTCTATATCTTATTATATCTGAAAAATAATTCTGCTAAACGGTAAACATTTCAGTTTATGTATGTTGAATAACGGTGAAGGTTCCGGATGGCGTATAGATCCATAACAGCACTAAACCTGTCATTAAAAATCCACTTTAGGGCGCTCAGAAACCTGACATCGGGTAAGCTGCTTGGCGGCCCACAAAGCGACTGGGATGTGTGCCTTAGTTGGTTGAATGGGAGAGTCCTGTCATAATGCATGCCGGGTTCATCAGGCTATGATGCGGAAAACCTGACCGCAAACCATAGTGGTGCACTGTGTTGAAAAATTATACCGCTGTAGATCTTAATAAGAGCAGAACCCGTAGAATCTCCATACAGGGTCTCAAGATTTAAAAAGTCCTTTATTCTCTTTTTCGGTAATCCCCGAGCGACACAATGTGATTTTTTTCGTTTATTTTTTTAATGATTTTTATAAGGAACTATTTTGTGTGCTCGCTGATGAAACATGTGCTACGTGACCTACTGAACCGATAGATTCGGTGGTCATATTACAGGGTTTATCAGCGGTAACCATCAAAGGAAAATGTAATAATTACCGATAAATTTCGAGCAGTTACTTCACCAATCAGGAAGAAACCATTGACTATAAAAACAACACTCAGCAAGTTGTATCTCCTTGGTGTCTGTCTCTTATCCCTTAGTCATAAAGAACAAGACCAATCGATGTCTGGCCCTGTGTCGCACGGCAAAACGTTGAACCATGTACGTTCTAGGCCCAATATGGACAGTCAATAATTTTTGACACTTGCATCCTATGGTGGACTTACAAATAGACGATAGAGAGATGTGGAATAAGTGTAAGCGACACAACCAACATTAAAGAATAAAAGCATATTTGTTAAAAATATATATAAAAAAATAAATTTCTGTTTTCCCCTCAACTTGTAAAAAATAATTCAAAATTGCACCGTAAATAAAAAAAGTAACATTTTTGCCCCTTTTGGGCTCCTCATTCCTAAACAAAAAAAGAAGGGACACCCTAAATCAGCCCCACCCTTCCTTTTATGGTAAGTAACATTACTGTAAAGTTTCATAGCATTTGGCCACCCAAAACAAATAACAGTCGCTTTTTTTACCCCTTTTGGGCCCCTAATTTCTAAACGATATTATAAAATGACTCCAAAAGGGGAGGTACACATCTTTAATATATATGTTATCACTGTGTAAAATTTCAGAAAGATGTAGCGTTTGGTTTTTGAGATTCAGATTACACAAGACAGGCACCCCATAGCGCGATGGACGGACAGACGGACGGACGGAGTGACCCGACTACTAGACCTGCTTTCGCCTTCGGCGACGCAGGTAAAAATTGATTGGAAAGATAAGGAGTTCCCTCTTTTTTAAATAAAATTTATAAAATTAAAAAAAGCGTTCAAACATTATACTTGTATCACACGTATACATAATAATGTATTGGGGTCAGTGGAAATAAAAGCAAATTCCTATAAATAAGATATAGCCAAAAACAGGTAATAACAAAAATTACAGATCTTGATATACCAATCTCAATGTCCGACAAGGAAGACATACCGAAAAAAATGAAGATCGCAATGGTTCTGACTTGGTAGAGGTATTTCAAAAGAAATGGTTGGTTAATGGCGCACCAAACCTCCCTCTTCCATTGCGATCTAAGGATCGGGTAGCAACGTAATACACAGGACGGTTGTAAAGACATAATAGGGATATTGAGGTGATCATCTCAGTACAACAACCAGCCAAACACTAATCAAAACAATCACTTAGCATTACATTTAACATAACAAAAAAGACTAAAAAAAAAAAAATTGAAAAAATTATGATTTGCATACAATTCCGATTCTCCCACTCAGATGATGGAAAGCAGTACTTTTCCACGTACCGGGGTAGACCAGGGGAAAAAGAATGTGTCATAAATTATCTGAAGAACACCTAGTACATTGTCCTCGGACGTGCTCATAAATATTTATGGAGGAGGTAAAACAAGTCCCCTGGATTTAACGTTAGGACTATCACGGGATCAAGATGGACAAAGGTTAGCTAACATAATAGATTATTATTTTAATTAACTGCAGTATATTATTTTGATTTTCAGATTTGTTTGGGGTTTTTTTTCACTACACATTCGCAAGTTTCTTTTATTTTACAAAGATATGTGTCAAAAGTATTTGATCACACCAAATTTTCTTATTAGATTCTATATACAAAAATTCGAGAGAAAAAAATTTAAAGTAATTCAAGAACCGATTCTGAAAATGTTAGCACCAAAACATCAAGGAACATTTTAGGTTCATTTATCTTTTGTTATGCTGTTGCAATTTGAAATGATCTATGTTTAAATTTTGGATAAAGATTTTGTCAACAAAACTTCCAGGGAAACAAAAAACTTTCTCCAAAATTTAAACATAGAACATTTCAGCACATATCTGTATCTTATAATGTTTACAACATGGTTTTCTCAAATTTAAAATGGTTGCTTTTGCAAATAGTATAGTTGTGAAAAATGATGTCAAAAAATCGTATTTGTTTCAATTTCTAACAAAAAAGTATTAATTTGTACAGAGAAATAATTAAGCGGCACACTGCATTAACCAATCATGATCAAGTCAAATTAAGCTTTCGGGGCGTTTTTTGGTTTCCTCTGCTACGAAAAATTAGATTTTTTTTATCACCATGAGTGATTATTTTAAAGTTCTGAAGAGAAGAATTTTGCTCCATATATTTTGCATAAGCAAATGTTTTCCATAGGATCAAAGGGTTTCGGTTCCGGGATTTGCAGGCAAAACTTAATGTACAATTGCTCAAGAGAAAATACTAAAATTTTGTCATTGTTTCTGGATTTGAAAGATACGATTGCTTTTTTTTCCCTTCTCTTTTACCTGTAGATTTACATAATCGGCATAATAATGTGGTTCTGAACAAAAAAAAAACCAAAAACATTCTGTATAATTTAAGATAAGAATGAAAAAGTCCTTAGCAAAAACAAAGTGAATAAGAGCAAAGTTCGTTATTGCCTTCGTAAATCTGCCAAACAACAAGGCTAAGGAGATTTACTATGAGAATATTATAGGAGGATCGCGAACAGGGCTTGTTTTAACTAGATATTTACCACCCACACAAATAAAGCTTTAACAATTAAACAAGTTTAAGAATTAATTTTCTAATAGTATACAAGTACTGTCTTCTGTTGAGGTAAATGTGCAGTGTTATTGACTTTTGAAAAAACAGATATTCACTGAGCCCGAAGGGCGAGGTGAATATCTTTAGTTTTTTCTAAAGTCAATAGCACTCACATTTATCGAAACATTTTATTCTATTATCCAATATCTGAAAAAAATATGCATTTGAAGTGTTAAAAAAATAAACTAAACAAAAAAATACTGTAACAACGTCATCACCTTTCCCGCCATTTTTAGGTGAATATCCCTTTGCCAGGTGAATATCCTTTTTATTCACTTAGTTGATTATAATGAAATTTGTTAAAGAATTATTTATATTATAGAATAAAATAAAATATTCCAGTAGATATTTTTGGTTTGTTTTATTATTGTTTTTCATCTAATAAAGTTGAGAGTCACAAGTAATAGTCGATATTTTGCCGCTGTGTTTCCCAAAATGTCTGTGTTACAACCTACATGTGCCCTTCCGGAGAACGTGGAAGACTTTCGTTGCTTTTCTTATTCACGTTGCTGATTGCATTTCGGTGGGGTTTTTTGTTGTCTTTTTTATGTTATCTGTTCTTTGAGTTGATTTTGTGTGTATCGACTAATTTTGTCAATGTCTTTTTGGACACTAGACATTCGAATGCCCATATTAGAACTTTGCTTCTTTCAAGTTTAAAAGAGAAGAAAAGATCATATCAAAATAAATTGATGTTTGCAACTTCCGGTACCTTCCGACTTCCAGTTCTTCGATCTGCAAAGGTTGTTATCCTTACAATTATACACCTCGCCATAAGTTAAGCAACACCTGTACTCCCGTTAGTACAGCGTCAATAATTCTCTAAACAATATCCTGAAACTTGACCTATATTTTCTTCCGCACATTTACAACATTTTCTGATTCTAATCAATAATCGTACAGTTTTCGGCTTTTGTAGACATTTTATCATTATCGATGTGATAACTTACACCAATGGTAAAGCTTTGCCGTGCACAAAAACATAAGAATTGCATATTTTCATGCCAATAACAGATTTTGAGTATCCAACCCCCCTTTTTATACGACCGCAAAAAATTTGCGGACGTATTATGGTATGATGCTGTCGTTGTCGTCGTCGTCGTCGGTGTCTGTTAACTTTTTAGTGTTTCCACAATAACTTTAGTTCCAGTTATCCGATTGCTATGAAACTTGACAATAACGTTCCTTACCATAAAAGGTTGAATGGGATTGATTTTGGGGGTCCCCCCATTTTTCGTTTAGAAATTAAGGGCCAAAAAAAGGGCCAAAAATACTACTTTTTTGTTTGTTTCCACAATAACTTTAGTTCTAGTTATCCGATTGCTATGAAATTTGACAGTGATGTTCCTTACCATACAAGGATGAATGGGATTGATTTTGGGGGCCCCTACTTTTTTTGTTTCGAAATTAGGGGCCCCAAATGGGCAAAAAATTCAAATATTTTACTTGTTTCCATCATTACTTTGGTCCTAGTTGGCCTATTGTTGTGAAATTTGTCAAGAATGTTTCTTACAGTAAAAGAATGAACCTGATGAATTTTTGCCCCCCTTTTTCCTCTGTTGTGTAATTAGGGGCCAAAAGGGGCCAAAATAAAAACTTTTTTATTTGTGGTCCGATTTTGAAATTTTTTTTTGCATGTTTGTTCTTGTCAAATAGCGGATACAAAATTAAGAATTAAATTTTGCGACCCCCCTTTTTCCCCCTTTAACGTTATTAGGGGCCAAATGGGGCCAAAATCGAAACTTTTTTATTTGTGGTCCAATTTTGAAATTTTTTTCGCAAGTTTATTCTTGTCAGTTAGCGAATCCCAATTTGAGAATTAATTTTTGCGACCATCCCTTTTTCCCCTTGTTTTGTAATTAGGGGCCAAAAGGGGCCGTAATCAAAACTTTTTTCATTTCTGATTTGTTTTTGAAATTTTTTTTTGCAAGTTTATTTTTGTCAAGGAGCGAATCCAAATTTGAGAATTTATTTTTGCAACCCCCACCCCTTTTTCACCTGTTACGCAATAGGGGCCAAAAGGGGCCAAATCGAAACTTTTTTAATTTTTGTCCGATTTTGACAATTTTTTTGCAAGTTTATTCTTATCAAGTTACAGATATATTTTTGTGTCCCCTTTTTTTACTGTTACGTTATTAGGGACCAAAAGGGGCCAAAATTGTAACTTTTTTATTTCTGGTCCGATTTTGAAATTTTTTTTGCATGTTTGTTTTTGTCAAATAGAGGATACAAAATGAAGAATTAATTTTTGCGACCCCCCCCCCCTTTCCCCCCCTATTACGTAATTAGGGGCCAGATGGGGCCAAATCAAAACTTTTTAATTTGTGGTCCGATTTTGAAAAAAAAAAATTTGCAAATTTATTCTTGTCAGGTAGCGATTCTAAATTTAAGAATAAATTTTTAGGGCTGTAATCATAATACAAAAAAAATTCTGGTTCGATTTTTAAATTTTTTCCCCAAACATTATTCTTTTAGAGAGTAGAATACAACATTCAAAATTTATATTTTTACCCCCTGGGTCGAAAGTCCATCAGAGAAGCATGTGTCAAATACCTTTGTCAGTCCACCATGGGCTGCATGTGTCCAGAGCAATAGACTATCCATATTAGGCCTAAAACGTACAGGGTTCAACATGTTGCGGTCGTATCATGCTGCGCTCGGCGAAGCTTTTTATCTACGGATATGTTCTGGTAGGAATTCAAACAATTCAAATGCTTAAGTGACATCCTTTAGGTTATAACATGTGTTTTAGGGTTAGGAAAAACAAAGAATTTGTTTTAGACAAAAAATCGTACACGTTTGCAAAAATTTTGGCTTTTTAGCGTTTTTCATACTTTTTATGGTGAAAACTGATTAAGTCCCTTTGTTGACCACAGTCGAAGCAACTTGAGCTTGAAACCATGATTTTTTGTTTGTATAGTGGTAAATTGTCATGTTTACAAACTTATATCCATTGATAAGTTGTTATAAGTCTACAATTGATATTGAAAGTTAAACTTTTTAAACGCTATTTTATCTTAGTTATTGCACCATTTTCGAAAAGTTGGATTTTCATGACTTGCAAACATATCTGATAAAACATCTTTAGTCCATTTCACAATTAGAGTCTATACATTGAAGTGATTACTTCTTGATTTTCCATCATTTTGTATTATGCGAATATTTCAAGCCATAAAATGATTATGGTTTAAAAAAGTTGGTGTTGCTTAACTTTTGGCGAGGTGTATATTTCAAATATCGGTGACATAAGATATCAGGTAAGGAAGTTGGTGTTAGCTAGTGCCCTGTCGTGATGTTGAATATATTAGCAAAAGTAGTCTATACGAGAGGTGGAAATTTTGTTATTTGTATAAGTATAATCCAGGCATAGGTTGGTCTTAGTCTTAATTCATTTGGAGTCTGTTTTGGAATTCTTTCCTTTTTTGCTTTATGCTCTTCACATTTATATCGTGTTTGGCACTTTTGTCCTTTTGGCTGAATATGTCTTTATTCTCAAAAACCATAAACAATGGTACAGAGATTAAGCATACAGTTTATACAATAATTATAATACAACATACAGAGGTACAAGCAGATATGGAGGTACAGAGAAAAACACAATCAACAATGTTAACATTTAGGCGCTAAACGCCTCTGATGAATCTTGAATGGACGGAACCCGCGCCAGGGGTAGCGAAATTCATTGCCAGAAACTTTGTTGTAATTTAAATTCCTTAAATGAACAGTTCAGCTTACAAGGCCGTAGCGTATGCGAGGCAATAAAGGTAATAACAAAACTACCGAACTTGAATGATCAATCTCATAGTCCAGAGAAAATGACAAAAACGAATCAGTCATACCGGAAAATTGGTGGATCGCAATGGTCCTGACTTGGTACAGGCATTTCAAACGAAATGGTGGGTTAAACCAGGTTTTATGGCGCCAAACCTCCCTCTTCCATTGCGATCTTAGGATCCGGTAATGACCATAGAACACAACATAGTTGTGAGACACAATATGGATATTGAGGTGATCATCTCAGTACAGCAGACCAGTCAAACACTAATTAAAACAATTGACTATCATATCTTTTAACTCAATTTTGAACTTTTCTACTAGTGGCTGGTAACGAAGAAAGTATTTTTTAGGGATCGTATGAGACGAATTTTCTTATAGCCCTGCTCCAAAAGTCGGTCACGAAGAAATCGGTGTCTGATCAAAAAATCTGTGAAATGTGTGCAAGCTCTGGCATATCAAATAAGTTGTGAAATATAAACACCGTATGCAGGAGAAGTAGGTATATTGCTCTGTAGATTAGGAAAATTAATAATTTGAAAATTAAAATCGTCTCGTTTATCGTAAATTTTTGTACTGAGATGACCACCTGGGTCAAATTCGAGGTGCAAATCCAAGAAAGACGTGAGGCAATTTGATTCGGTGGTCTCTTTAATCTCCAATTCCGGAGGATATATTGAAGGAATCCAACTACCGAAAAGAGGCAAATGCCTCTCCTCTGAAGTGGCAATCATTGATTTTTTTTTTCTGAAAATTCCAATTTATCTTTTTTTACTTCACATTTCCGACGAATATTCGTTGAAAATTCCAACAAAAGTAAATTTATCGATTGATAGTTCATACACAGTAACAGATCGTTCGGTAATCTCTGCTGCGTCGGTAAATAGGTAAAACATCACTGATCCGAAATATTTCCCGCAGATTTCAAAACAGAAAATGTCGATGAAACGTTAGCTTCAAACAGGTTCCCTTAAAAGAAAACCAGAGGAAAAGGGTATAGTATGAAAATAAATTACAATTTCCTATTCTTGCTTTGTATTATAGATGAAATTTCCTATCAATTGTCACGTACATCTGTAGAATAAAAAATTCTTTCATTGAATGAAATGTGCTACTCGTTAGATGATTTCAAAGCAATACGATTTGCTGTTATCAGTCACTTTTTAAGTCCACAACCAACTCGATTATAAGAAAGTTTTAAAAGGATAGAGACGGGATAAATGTACACGCGACAATACTTTGTTTTTGCAAAAAGCTAATTGCGACTTGTTAGAAGCATTTGAAGAAGCCAATGTTTTGATCAAACTATTAAAAGATAAACGAACTGACCAGATCTTTGCAGAGCTATACAGAAGAAGCAAAAAAAAAATATCACTTGATATCGAATTTACCCCCAAAAGACGAGCTGGACGTCAAGCACACCGCGAAAATGCTGGTGATGTTGCTCATGCTCCCGAGGTACATTTTCCATTCATCGATCATGTAATTAATGAAATGGAGCGTAGGTTTCCAGCAGAGTTAAAAGATCAAATGATCGGATTTTATCTCATACCGAAATATATAGATAAGTTGAACCCTGAAACAGTTGATACGATATTTCAAGCATTTCCGGACTTAACCGATGCCAATACTTTCAGACATGAAGTAGACAGGTGGGAAAAGAAATCTGAAAACTTGAAGGAAATATGTGGTACACTACAAGAAACATTAAAGGTTGCTGATAACGACTTGTATCCCTGTGTTAACTTGGTGCTTAGGCTACTTCCCATACTACCAGTAACTTCAGTTTGCTGTGAAAGATCATTTTCGAGCCTAAAAAGGTTAAAAACGTGGGAGCGTGCAACAATGTCATCCGAAAGGCTATGTGGTCTTGCTTTGTTGCATGTGCATAGAGATACCGTTAATCCAAACAGAGAGAACGTTTTGAAGCGGTTTGATAGTTCAGGCCATCGTAGAATTGGGCAATTTTGGATTCACAAAGAGTAACAATCATAGACATTCAGCTGTAGCTTTCAATTATCAATCATCTTCAGTTACTTATTCGTGTTAACTTAAGGACATTATATTAGTTTTATACCTTGACGTTGTATATAGTATGTAATAATAAATCGAGTTTTTTTAAATTGAATATGACTAGTTTTCACCTAGAAACCAACAATTTTCATTGCCATGCAAAGTTATTGCTATCTTTTTTGTACCCAATGTTTATTTATTTCAATTTCAACACCTGTTTTAAATCTACCATCTTCGATGCAGGACATGCATATGGTGGTTCGGTCATTTCGTTCGTTCGTTCGTCAGTCCATTATACCTAATGGCATGTACATTTGCTTTTTGTACTTTTCGATTCTTTTGGATTGCTTTTTTGTTTTGTTTTTTGTTTTACGTCCCGATTCTAATTTGATTTTCCTGCTCGTAAATAAGTGATGGTCTGCATCTGTATGGTATCCATTCGACTCTCTAACAGCGTCTTGTTCTGAGTGGTTCTTCTTCTTCTGGTTCGTAATTTTTCGTTGGCTTCCAGGGGCTCCACCCCTGGACCCCTCTTACAGCTGGGGGGAGGCACATCCCCCCAGACCCCCTCTGCCTCAATTTGTAAGGGCCGCGCTACGGCCTTGGCTTATATGTAGATGTAGCTTGATTTTGAAAGCACCATTAAAATATAATTATATCATGGTCTAATTTTTATAAATATATTAAAGCACTGAGAATTTTATTTTATTCTAGATAATTGTGTTTTAAAGAGCTTTTCCTTAATCGAGTAAAATTGATTGTGAACAAAAAAGTTAGTAACATAATATGTCACTTCGTTAGATATGTAGAGTCAAATTCAATATAACTAAGTATGTAAATCTATATTTTACTCAGAGGGAAACCTGTCTCCTGCCCCAAGTTTGGACAGCGGAGTCGGAAGCGAATTTTCAGGCCAGGTGAACAACCTCAATGATTATCCGACAAAGGTATTGCTATTAAACACAAAATCTTTAAATTAACGAGGGTTCACACAAAGTTGGTTAAACTAACGAGGGTTCACACATAGTTGGTTTTGGTGACTTTGTGAGTTTAAATGAGTTTCGTTGGATCCAATAGATAAAAAGCAAACAAGTTTGGATAATTCTGAAACTGGGTTTTCGTATTTATCGTATCATCACATATTATCCATTTCTCAATCATTTTAAATAGGAACTGCCCTTGAAAGTTCTTAATTGTATTCTTTAATTTGTCTGTTTTTTTTCCATAATAAGTATTATCAGTTTCAATAACATGTTTGTTCTTTATTGAGAGAAAAAATTGATGCAAGTTGTAAAAAGAGCCCATTGACACAACATCAACAACGTCATCTCATGTTTCAAGTTCAAAAAGCTCCCTTCTACCGATATTACAAAGGACTGGGTAAATGTACTTGTGATTCAAGCCGTGGTCATAACTATTCTTATCAAGATTTGTTACTATTACACTACTTGTACAATTTGTAGTCACCCTTTTCAGAATGGATCGGTAAACCAGGATGTGATCATAGAAGAACCCGCCAAAATAATGGCACGTGGTCATTGGGGCGGGAAACTAGAGTTCATTCTGACATGCGTGGGATACGCGGTAGGACTTGGAAATGTCTGGAGATTCCCGTATCTGGCATTCAAAAATGGAGGAGGTACATTTTGATTAAGTTAATATTAACTACTAGATTGATATTGGTTGTAACAATAAATATTATGAAATAATTGTAGTTCACAATATTTTTTATACCATAGTAAACTTTTAAGGAAACATCAGACAAATTTTGCTCATCAACGAAATCTTTATACGACTGTTTATTTCTATTGTGGTTTTGCGTTGTGTTAATCAGAGAGTCATTTAACTTCAATCAAAAATGTTACTTGAACCTGTTGAATGGTCATCTGAAAGTTAGTATCGGTTTTTTATATCGTTAGAACTTATCTTATTAACTCTCCAGCCTCTAACCTTGAAAAACTACCTTTATTATTACTTTAATCAAATATTCTTTCAGGTGCATTTCTCATACCGTATTGGTTTATGCAGTTATTTGTTGGAATGCCTCTTTTTTTCATGGAGTTATCATTCGGCCAATTCGCTAGTCGGGGTCCTCTGGCCATTTGGAAGTTTAATCGGTTGTTTAAAGGTAAGCACCAATTAATCCAATTTAATTTAGTAGCTCTGCTTTTTGTTTTGATGATGTTATTTTAAAAAAACAATCACAAGCCATCAATTAATCCTAAAGAATTTTAGATTATGCTTCATATATTGAAAAAAAAAATGTTTCAAAAGCTTGTGTTATTCTATAACGTGATGTTTTTCATAATATCCTCGATACAGAGCCACGTTTGTCTGCTGGCATTTGTCAAATGATGATTGTAAGTCGAAAATTGTAGTGGTTTTTTTTTTGTATTTGTGTGTGTTCTATGGATAATGTGGTTAGTAACCGTTTGATGTTTTTGTGGTTGAAATTTCCGTTTTTTAAATTAAAAATTGTTTAAAACACCAGGTTTCTTACCTTGTACTCCACATGGTCGATATCCTTGGTGCTAAATTTGGCTTTTCTGTTCGAACTTTTTTTGGTTTTGAGTACTTTTCGTTTAATACTTTTGGTTTTCGACATTCCAATTTTTTATTCAAATGCTGCTGATGAGAGATTACATTTGGGCATGATCATAATACCACGCTTTATATCCATTTTGGTATTTGTATTTAATTGTTTTAGGTGTAGGCTATTGTGCGGTAATTGTGTCTGCTATCATAGGATTATACTACAATGTGATCATAGGATACTGTTTTTACTACTTTTTTGCTTCGATGTCCGATCCCTTACCTTGGGCTGAAGAATTTACCGCCAGAAACAACACTAATATGACAGGTAAAATACTGGTAAAACAACACTATTGTAACAGGTAAAATACTGGTAAAACTACACTATTGTAACACGTAAAATACTGTAAAACAACACTATTGTAACTCGTAAAATACTGGTAAAACAACACTATTGTAACACGTAAAATACTGGTAAAACAACACTATTGTAACTGGTAAAATACTGGTAAACAACACTATTGTAACTCGTAAAATACTGTAAAACAACACTATTGTAACTGGTAAAATACTGGTAAAACAACACTATTGTAACAGGTAAAATAATGGTAAAACAACACTATTGTAACACGTAAAATACTGGTAAAACAACACTATTGTAACTCGTAAAATGCTGGTAAAACAACACTATTGTAACTCGTAAAATACTGGTAATACAACACTATTGTAACACGTAAAATACTGTAAAACAACACTATTGTAACTGGTAAAATACTGGTAAAACAACACTATTGTAACACGTAAAATTCTGCTAAACAACACTATTGTAACTGGTAAAATACTGGTAAAACAACACTATTGTAACTGGTAAAATACTGGTAAAACAACACTATTGCAACATGTAAAATACTGGTAAAACAACAAAGAAATCCAGCTCCCGGTCCAGCTTCTCAGTGATCAAACTAGATCTCGAGAACTAAGTAGTGTTGCAACTAAATTATATTCAATGAGAATTTTCCAAAAAAAACTTCTGGTTTGATTTTTTAACTATTTATCAGTTAACTCTATCTCATTAAAGTCATTTATTCAGCAAATTTTGAACAATTTTCCTTGCAGGTTTGCCATTAAATACAACATCTGCCCCATCAATGGCAGTTTCATCAAAGAGCGAGGATTTCTTTTAGTAAGTGAATAACAAAATTCACAAACTGGATCATCTATCATCAAATTTTATGTGAAAAATAGCAGAAAAGACTATACTAAATTTCATAATATAAAATTGCAAATCGCAATTGATCATCGCGATTCGTTGACCATTGTATTAGTATGTTTTTTTTCCAACTATGCTAATTTGTATCGTCGGTTCTATGCTTAGCAGGGCATATTTTGCTCGGTTTATAATTCGCTAAAAGAATGTGAATCGAGAGTTAAAATTTTAGTGTTCGTATTTTTCCTGCTCCTTTCTGCGATCGAACTACGCACGACTTAATAATTTCAAATTGATTTTTACTTGGAAGTCAAGGACTTCCAAAGTATAGTAATGATTTCGGAAATCCATCCGCGTCTCGTTTTTCCCGAGACCGACGTACAACTTATCCTTTTATATACGCTCTCAGGTAAAAGTGTGTTTATTCTTTTTGGTAAACGAGCTTTCTAATCTATATTTTTATAGCCCCTACAGATTACCTGATGTGTTTTTATATTTCATTTTAAATGATGATAAAGCATTTTCGATATTTTTCATAACCTTTTCCGTTGTGTTTCACGTGACCTTAGTCACCTGTGCGATGGGGAAATATATTTAAGCGGGAATATACAAATTATAGAAATTAAAACCATTAATGCTTGTGATATAAAAGCTGAGATAACTAAACTTATGATTTTCTCAGATAAAAGATACCGGAAAATACATGTAGTTATATCGATTTCATATCGTTGTAAGAAAGCGTGGTTCATACATAAATAAAGATATATTTAAATTCAGTAATTGCCTTCTTCTGTCGAAATCAAAACGCTTGCCATCGTTCAAATGTGACTTCCAAGTACACGGTACCAACGGTACTTTGATTATACACATAAGTCAGATCTTTTGTTCTACATAATTCATTTCTAAAATTGAAATACCATTTTCAAATGATATTTTAGTAAAACAGTGTTAGATATGTCAGAAGGATTACACGACTTTGGCTCGGTGAGATGGGAGTTGGCTCTCTGTCTTTTGCTGGCATGGGTGGTAGTTCTAGCGGTCCTGTCAAAGGGAATTCAAACTCTCGGAAAGGTATTATTAGAAGTTATGGTTGATCCTGGGGTGGATATGGTCCAGAGCGGTTAGAATCGGCAACACTTTCGTTAGGAAATAGTATAACTTTCGTGCAAATGTTCGGCAAAGGTCGCTTGGAACTTCCTTTCTACCTCAATAGACTAGTCTACAGGCGGGACCCAACCTTTCAGAGGCTTTTGGGTCCGTGTCTGAGAAATAATCACAGCCAACAATATATGATAGGTATTTTCCCCAGTTGTAAGTTTTATCTACAAGTAGCAAGATTGTTTTGTTTACTATAATTCAAAGTTATAAAATAATTGTAAAGTATACTAGTAGCATTTATGATGGTCTTAAACAAATATATGAATAGGTAATAAAAGCATAATTTGTAAGTAGATAGAACAAATGCTTCTTATTCAAATGTTTGTGTTACTGAATGGATATTGAATTGTGTAAATCAACAAATGCATAAGGTTTAGTAACCCAAGAGCTTTAAACTCATTTTGCAATCAAAAGATTTTACATAAAAAAATTGAAGACCCCCCTCATTAAACGTCACAGGCAGGTCAGAATCAGTCTGTTTGAAAAACCAACAATAATTAATATTAATATAATTATTATTAAAATAATAATATCAGTACTTGATATATCTTTAGAAAACATTGTAAGTCCCAATGTACTACAGAGACCTACGGATGGCGTAACAATAGATCATAATTAATATGTATCTATATTCAAGCTATATTTCATCATTTACACCATTTATAACTTTTTGTAGGTTGTATATTTTACTGCTTTATTTCCCTACATTCTCCTGACCGCTCTATTGATTAGAGGAGCGACACTAGAGGGCGCCTCGGATGGTATCTACTACTACTTAACACCTCAGTGGGACAGACTGGCAGACTCTACAGTGTGTGTTTATATATAGAAAAGTTTTTATTTCATTTCTATCTTTTGTCTCGGGTTTTGGCTGAAGTCTTTATGACATGTTGATTCAACATATTCAGTGTACTGTTTATCTAGAAATATCTCAATACTTTTACTCCGCCAATATTTACTTTTTTCAGCTTTTTAAAAAAATGTGGAATTATTTACATAAAGCAGGGCGATTTGGTTCCAAGAACATATTGACCGCTCTAAAGTTTGTGCTTTATGATTACAAACAGAAGTAACCTTGTGCCGAAGTGGTTCTTAATTAAGTCAATAACAAAAAAAAATACGTCAGTGAATCAATTAGTAGAAATGATTATGGTTATTTGCTTACATGTAAAATATTTTTCTTGCAAACTGCAGTCTGTCTCAAATTTTGAATGATCCATTGCTTGAAACATGTGTTAAACTTTCTCAGTGTATGCTATTGTACTAATTATATATAACTTTTCTATGATTCAGGTATGGAGTGATGCAGCCACTCAGGTGTTTTACTCCCTCAGTGCATGCTCTGGTGGGCTTATTCTAATGGCCAGTTATAACAAGTTTGACAACTTCTGTTTAAGGTTAGTACCACATGAATCCCCTTTTGATGATAGCATTTAAAACTGACTACTAGTATATAAACAGGAATGTTATAACCAGCGTAAGAAAGATTAAAAAGGTTCTTAAAGTTTTATTTCAAAACAGAAATGGTGCACATGTGAGTTTTAACTTTCTGTTATTTACATAAGAACTTCATGAATGCTCATCATTCTCTTTAAAAAAAGATTTTCATTTAGGGTGTTGTTTAACTGTTTCGGGGATTATGATTCTCCATGTGTCACCTTTTTATTGTAGAGATGCATTAATTGTACCCATCGTCGACTGCCTAACCAGTTTCTTTGCTGGATTTGTCATCTTCACCGTATTAGGGTTTATGGCGCACCAGAAAGGAACCACAGTGGAGGAAGTAGCCAGGGGAGGTAAGATAATATGGCGTACCAGAAAGGAACCACAGTGGAGGAAGTTGCTAGGGGAGGTAAGACACTACTGGTTTACCATATTAAGGGTTTATGGCGCACCAGAAAGGAACCACAGTGGAGGAAGTAGCCAGGGGAGGTAAGATAATATGGCGCACCAGAAAGGAACCACAGTGGAGGAAGTTGCTAGGGGAGGTAAGACACTACTGGTTTACCGTATTAAGGGTTTATGGCGCACCAGAAAGGAACCACAGTGGAGGAAGTAGCAAGTGGAGGTAAGATAATATGGTGCACCAGAAAGGATCCACAGTGGAGGAAGTAGCAAGAGGAGGTAAGACACTACTGGTTTACCATATTAGGGTTTATGGCGCACTAGAAAGGAACCACAGTGGAGGAAGTTGCTAGGGGAGGTAAGACACTACTGGTTTACAGTATTATGTTTTTGGCGCACCAGAAAGGAACCACAGTGGAGGAAGTAGCAAGGGGAGGTAAGATAATATGGCGCATCAGAAAGGAACCACAGTGGAGGAAGTTGCTAGGGGAGGTAAGACACTACTGGTTTACCGTATTAGGGTTTATGGCGCACCAGAAAGGAACCACAGTGGAGGAAGTTGCTAGGGGAGGTAAGACACTACTGGTTTACAGTATTAGGGTTTTGGCGCATCAGAAAGGAACCACAGTGGAGGAAGTAGCTAGGGGAGGTAAGACACTTCTGTTGAAGAGGTTTTCAGAAATTTGTAACTATGTATGTTTTAAAATTTTAGTCACTAAGAAAAAAATGCACAACATCTATTTTTTTTACTTAACTACTTAACTGACTTCAAAGCAGTGAAATGCCTACTGCAGCAACATCAGAGGCTATTTTTTTCTGAAACACTTTTCTTGCCACAAAATAATATGGCTTACGTCAGCCTTTTTACAAAATCATGCCTTGCCAAATCACCATCAGTGCGAGTTCTGGGTGGCGAATAGGCCCACAGCAGCTCTAAGCTTGTCGGTAAAAGTCCACTACAGAGTGCTAAGAACATCACATCGGGTCAGACCGCTTTCCCCACACAGCAACTTGGATATGTGTCCCAGGTTGTTGAATGGGGCAGCCCTGTCTTTATGAATGCCGTGGTCGTCCTGCAATAATGCAAAAACCTGACCGCAAACCATAGTGGTGCACTGCATTAGGGGAAAATGTCACGTTCCTCGCACGTCAAAGAACCCTGCTGCAGGTATCGGTAAGAGTAGGATCCGTAGGATCCTCATGCAGGAGGCTAAAGTGCCTCTCCCTACCCTTCACTCTTTTTTCCAGTGCAGTTAGATCCATCCACTACATCATCATTAGTAAAAAAATTCTTAGTAAAAAATTGGTTCCCCAGTTTGGTATTTTTGGTTTTATTGTTCTATGCTCTTCATATTCATATAGTGTTTGGCATTTTCAATATTTTTTGGTAGAGCGCCTCTGATGAGTCTTAAATAGACGAAACGCGCGTCAGGCGTAGCAAAATTAATTGTCTGGAACTTTGTTGTCATTTGTATTTCGAACACACGTGAAGGTTAGCACTGCTGGTGGAGTTTTAATTCCCCGAGGTTAGCCCGCTCCGGCACCAACACTTTTGAGTTGGAGAAAACATCAAAGCTTTAAATTATCCGTCTAAATTTCAAATTTGTATAAACCCTAAGGTTCTTCCTACCCCAGACATAGGTTGATTATCTTAGTAAAAAATTGGTTCCCCAGTTTGGTATTTTTGGTTTTATTGTTCTATGCTCTTCATATTCATATAGTGTTTGGCATTTTCAATATTTTTTGGTAGAGCGCCTCTGATGAGTCTTAAATAGACGAAACGCGCGTCAGGCGTAGCAAAATTAATTGTCTGGAACTTTGTTGTCATTTGTATTTCACGTTCATTGTATTACCCTTTCCATGTTCATCTACCGAAAACCGTGCTGCTTGGGAGTAAAGCAGACTAAGCTTTGCCAAATCACAAAAAGTTAAAGATTTTACTATTTATAATGTTTGTACTTGTAGGTCCTGGATTGGCGTTCATAGCTTATCCTGAAGCCATCTCCAACATGCCTGCACCAACAGTATGGGCTGTGCTGTTCTTTTTCATGATGCTTATAATCGGGTTTAGTTCAGAGGTATTGAAAAGTTTGTGCTATAAACTCTTGACTCTTTCTTAGTGAATGCTATAGATACTAACCTAACATAAAGAACCCAGTTGAATATGAACTTTCCATTTCATCTGCTCTTCAATGTTCACCGCACAATTTTCTTACTTTTATCTATTTCAGTTCTCTATAATGGAGACAGTGTTGGCGTCTTTCATAGATGAATATGCGCACGTATTGAGACGGAATTGGAGAAATTCTTTCATCTTCAGATTCTGTGTTTGTATGGTGTTTTATCTATTAGCCTTGCCAATGACCACAAGGGTATGTAAAAACTACCACCTAGTCAATATCAATTTTACCACACGGGTATGTAATAGTCACCTCCGAGTCAATATCAATTTTACCACACGGGTATGTAAAAACTACCACCTAATCAATATCAATTTTACCACACGGTTATGTAATAATCACCACCTAGTCAATATCAATTTTTACGTCATTGCTTTTTAATCGAGTGCCGCATACGAAGGTTTATCCATGAAATTTTTGTACTTGTAACCTTACATTAAGAATGTAGTGCATTAAAGTGTCTAAAATGGAGCATTTTCAACTGCTTGGAGCTTTTCAGTTTTTATTGTTTTAAATAATTCCTTCTATTTTTATTAAAAAAAACTCACTGTTCGCATTTTTATAATGGTTCCAGGGTGAATTGACTATTTACACTTATGCGACTGTCTTAATTGTTATTGCTTTGATATTATTTTCCTAATTCCAGGGTGGATTTTACTTGTTTGAGTTGGTGGATAATTCTATTAGTGGTTTCCCTCTGTTATTTGTTGGATTATTTGAATGCATCTTAATAAACTGGGTTTATGGTAAGTGAAAAGATACAAAAATGTGAAATGTCAGCACCCTTAAAGAATATACTGTAATTTTAGAAATAGTGGACAGTGCTTTTTATAGAAAAACCTTGTTGTAAGGATTTATAATTTAGAAAAAAGAGCATTTTTCATCTTCATCTCCTCGGTGACAAGACCTTTGGATACAATGTTGATCGTCGTTATATTAAATGTATATTTACGTTGTAGGCTACAACAAATTTGCAGATGATATCTCCCTGATGCTTGGTAAACATCCATGTTTTTATTGGAAGTTCTGTTGGTGTTTCATGACGCCACTTGTTTTAGCGGTAAGTCCATTTATGGCAGAAAACTTTACGTTTTACTAGTAATCATGCCATTATGTATTTATTATTCATCAGAAATTTTTACTTTGAATCCACGTATCACAACTGATTCGTTATTCCATAGCTTTTGGGGAGTATAACCTGGGATCCTGGGTAAATTTCTTCATAACTTCATATTTAAATTGTTGATACACGATGATGAGGATCATCGTTTTTATCACTAAAGACAGACACCATGTTGTTATAGACAAATATTTACGGTATTTCATTCTCTCATATTGAGTACCGATATTGGCTTGTCAAAGAGTATTTGTAGTCCATCACAGGATATAACCTCCCCTAATTAATTGTTTGCAAAGTAAACAAAGCAAATCTTTATTTTGTTAAAACTGTATTATATTGTTAATCTTTCTTTTATTTTGATAGACGAGATGGATACAAATGAATGATTATTGTCATAGCCTACCATTATGAACCCCTTGCATTAGCTGACTGCGAAAATCTTATATTTCTAGGTGGTCATTGTATTCAAGTCCTATCAATATAACCCCTTTGCTGTAGATGACGAAGATTATCTTATAATTCTAGCAATTATCTACCCAAAGCCTAACAATATGAACCCCTTACATTAGCTGACTACGATTATTTTATATTTCTAGGTTATCATTGTATTCAAGTCCTACCAATATTAGCCCCCTGCATTAGCTGACTACGTATATACGATTATCTTATATTTTAAGTGATCATTGTGTTCAAAGCCCTTCAATGCGAACCCCTTTCATTAGCTGAATACAATTATATCTTATATTTTAGGTGATCATTGTGTTCAAAGCTTTCCAATGTGAACCCCTTTCATTAGCTGAATACATTTTAGGTGATCATTGTGTTCAAAGCTTTCCAATATGAACCCCTTTCATGAGCTGACTACGATTATCTTATATTTTAGGTGATCATTGTGTTCAAAGCTTTCCAATGTGAACCCCTTTCATGAGCTGACTACGATTATCTTATACTTGCAGGTGATCATTGTGTTCAAAGCCTACCAATATAAACCCATTGCATTAGCTGACTACGTATATCCAGATTACGGCCAAGCCTTGTGGTGGTTGATCTGTCTGTTTCCTATCCTGGCCATCCCTGCTGTCTTCTTCTGGACGTATTATCCCAACAGAGATGAAGGAGTAAGTTTTGTTATTGGTTTTTAACATAAGTTCTTGGAAATGATCGATCTTTTTCATGTGATGGATCTTTTCTCGATTGAAATGCGCACTGAAAAGAACTACTTTAACAAAGTATCCATGATCCATTGGTATGGGTTCGAATCCAGCTCATACCTTGTTAGATTTTCCAATGTTATTTGCAGTACAAAGACTTTATGTCATACTGTCAAATATAACAGACGTTCCAGTCAGCAGCTGTGCCCTACCAAATCCATTATCTATGTCATTCATATCTTTATTAAGCTGCATGAAATTCTTTTATATCCATCATAACATCATGTTTGATAATTAAAAATAGCAGAACGAACTGTATAACGAGTCTTTATTACGTTTACCCGAGATGCATTTGTAACTGTCCTGTGAAGAGTGAATATCATAGATGTGCAAAAGGATCAGTTGCACAGTTGATTAGAGAAACATTATATGCGTGTCATTTCGAACTTGATCAAATTGAATAATATGTGCAATCAAAACTTACGTTTGTTTTTACAATGGACAATTGTTTACTTCATTGTGTAATACATTTCAGCTTAGAGGACTAATGCAGCCTACAGAGGATTGGGGTCCTGCTTTAGAAGAAAACAGAAAAGGAACAATATATGACAGGACAAAACCCCCTTATATTCATGGACATAACAATCTGGCTTTCATTGCCGAAACCTTCTCTACGAACTATTTCACTCACAGCAACGACCAACCTCCGCCATATTATACAGAATCGACAAAAATGTAGTGTAGTTGTTAAAGGATACATGTATACATGTATTTTATGCTGCAATCATGAATTATTAGAAGAATAATGTATCCTTTTGATTGTCATACTACATTATTGAGTATACATTGTAGAGAATAAAGTCTGTACAGTTTGTAAGACATTTAGATACTAGTATTGTGTTTTTATAAATATGAATATTGATCAAAAATGTTGTTTTTCTCTTTTCATGCATAAAATATTTGTGTTTTAATCTACGGTTAAAACCATTCAAGGATAGTGGTTTTTGTTATTGGCTTAAATACTTAGATCTTGTTGGTCAAGACCGTTATGAATTTTACAATAAAATGTCATGTCCTAAAACTACATATGGTTTAAGAATGCTGTTTTCACCTAGAAAATCATGAAAGAAGCAGAGGTACCAATGGTGCATCCGAATGTCAAAGTCCAAAAGGGCAGAGACAAAACAAGTGGAAACAAGTAAACAAAAACAAGGACAGGACGAAAAATCTCTAGTCGTAATGAGTCAACTCAGATGCTCCAGAAGAGTAAGCGGCTCCTGCCTGCTATAGCACACCCGTCGCGCTGCCAATTTCCAATTCAGTGTGTCAAATCCGGTAAAGGAAGACAAAACAAAACCCTATAACAGACCAACATCTGCACTCGTCTGAGAGATGGAATCCCGCCCCCCCCCCTTTTGGCGAAAAAAAATTTGGTTAAACATATAGGAAATCATTGAAGCGTGACCAAAGCGGGCCCCCTCTTCGGCCAGTCAGTGGGCCCCCTCTTTTCAGAATTTCTGGATCCACCACTGCGTAGAAATAGTATCATTCCAAATGTCTTTAAGTCCTCCCGATTTTTTTATACGTGGCTTTGTTTTACACAAGTCACTGCTAACAAATGTTAAGGCACTCGTTAAAATTTTCTTGAATGTAATTTCATATGAACTTTCTTGGACACTTATCATTGTTCAAATATTTCATTTGTATTCTTATTAAGTTCATTCAAACTAGCAGCAAACTTATGGTATTTCTAGCTGTTTTAGTTTACAGATTTCCCGAACCTGTCAAACGGTTATTGTTTTTGTTGTTGTTTTTAAACTCAAGTAACAACCGAAGTGATGAGTCACAAAAAGAAGAAAACATTTAAACCGTCATTCCTTCGTGCGATATATTTTGTTGGTTTTAGCGGCTGTCAATGCTACAATTATTATGATATTGTTTCTTCAGCTTCTGTACATGTTGGTTCTGTCTGTGGAATGTTTAATATAAAAGATTACCTCTCTCTGAAGTTTTAACTTCCATTTAACTTAACATCTATGATGTTTTATTTTTAAAAATATAAGACAAGACATTTTGTAACCAAAAAAAAATCATTATGCTTCTATTCAAAAAATGAATAAATTCACAACCTGGATTTCGATAGAAATATAAAAAAGAACAATTCAATAAGAATTGGAGTATTTACATACTGAGTTAAAAATTAGTAAGGATGAGTAAAATAGAATAATATCTAACATATTGTATATATTGATATAAGTAACATTAAAATTAAGTAAAATGGTGCTCCAAAATGAAAATTGAAGTTATAGTGACTATATAAATGGTAACAAAAATAAAAAGTACATAATACCTTAAAAGTATTCGCTCTATGTTTGCATAAAAAAGATTTTTGACTACCAAAAATCCTCATTCTATCCATTTCAGTTTGAGTTGTTTATACAAATATTGTAAAAGATATACGTTGTTCTGAAGCAAGTATATTCGTTTTTTTTTCAGAAAATGCAGTCAAAGATCTTAATGCTCTCTAAATAAAGGTTAACAAATATTTATATAACATGTCGTAACAAAAAAACTAGTTATCAATTGAAAACGGACAAGCCTGTTGTCTTATGTAGATTACTATCACATGTATTGTAGTCTTCTTTTAAATGTAAAAATCAAATAATCAGTAAGAATCAAAACAAAACAAACTGGATTTCATCTCTGAAATTGTCAATAGTACATATCAGTTGCTCAGTTAAAGCTATTTCACTAATGTGTTTGTTCTGCCTAAAGAGATAGATATTTGAACAAATCAATGACCACACAAGCCCATTTTGATATTGTCCAACTTGGGTACATCTGGACATGAGGTACATGTTTTGAAAACATTATATCAGAATACAATACCAAACCGGTATGAAACAGTTAATTTGGTAATGCTGTATATCGATATTTCAAGGAGTTACCTCTCATCAGCAGCATTTGAATCAATACATTGGAAGGTCAAAAACCAAAAGTTTTGATTGAAAAATACTCGAAGCCAAAAGGTTCGCAAATTAAATGTGCAAATGAGATGAATTAGGATATATATATACTGAGAGATTGTTGACACAGACTTGCAGCTTCTTACTTAATGTGACATCACTCCGATAACTTATATATTGATGAAATGAATATGGCAAATAATACTGTAAGATTGATGAAATGAATATGGCAAACGATACTATAAGATTGATGACATGTAATGCTGCATCTTCTCACTGGTGTTGGGAATATGGTATGTTTACCTGGCATAGATGTGGCGAACGGCCAGGTCCGAGCGTAATGTGTTAGTGACGTGGCGATAGACTGTATCCCGGATAAATGTTTAGGACTGCACCGTGTACAGGGTGGAATGAGGAAACCAGTTTGATGTGTCGTGTGCAGATTGGCGGGAGTCAGACAAAAAGCAGAAAACCTAACTTCATCCAGATTCAGTGGTTTAAAGACAAACTGTGAGTTTATTAACTGTTAGTTATTCAAACAAACCCTAGAATTACCCATATAATTCTACACTGGGTTTTACGTCGCTACGATAATGAAGAATACGCAAATGATATGACTATGGCGATCAAAAACTGTTAGACTGTTGACATGTAATGCTGAGTTTCCTCACTGGGTTTAACGTCGCTACGATAATATAGAATATGCAAATGATATGACTATGGCGACCAAAACTGTAAGACTGTTGACACTGACTGCCGCGGCTCCTCCCTGGATTCTACAAACCAACGAATCAAACCTAAAAGAAAAATCAAATTATTTAGATTTACAGCAGTGGAAAATACCACAGAAAATTGAACCAGCAGATTTTGTTTAAAAAACGTCGGGAAGATGGAACTTAACGAATAAGAAGCACTTCAGACCTCTAAAAAGCCTCCAACTCAGTTGAAAGCTCACCATGCCTTCCTTGTGATTTTAGTATTATATTTATGTAACCTTTTACACCCAATCCCTGTCTAATGTGGATGACAAAAATTAAGTCCTTTATCTGCAATACAAATTTGAAATTGGTAAGTACCGACCAATTATAAATTTGGCGATTGCTTTCTGTTTGTCATCACTGACTTTTGAAAATCTTTGAATGTTATGAATGTTGTGTTAAGTATATCAAGTAAACTATTGAACGTTTATTTATTTCTCCTACCTGCTGAAGAGCCCTCTGATTTTCTTCTCATATTCCAGCTCTACCAAACTGCCTTCGATGAAATTTTTCCCATCGTTAAACTGATATTCATAGCCTTGTTTACAGTCACATCGATAGGCACCTCTTGAGAATTTGTATCCGGGAATCATCCGGCACTGAAATAGAAGTGGATAAACTTTTACACTTAAATCTTATGTTTACAGTCACACCGATAGGCCCACCTAGAGAATCTATATCCGGATATAATCAGGCACTGAAACAAAATGGATAAACTTTAACAGATAGATTTTATGTTTACAGTCACACCGATAGGCCCACCAAGAGAACTTATATCCGGATATAATCCGGCACTGAAATAGAAGTGGATGAACTTTAACAGATAGATCTTATGTTTTCAATCACACCGATAGGCCCACCAAGAGAATTTATATCCGAATATAATCTGGCACTGAAATAGAAGTGGATGAACTTTAACAGATAGATCTTATGTTTTCAATCACACCGATAGGCCCACCAAGAGAATCTATATCCGGATATAATCCGACACTGAAATAAAATGGATAAACTTTAACAGATAGATCTTATGTTTTCAATCACACCGATAGGCCCACCAAGAGAATTTATATCCGGATATAATCCGGCACTGAAATAAAATGGATAAACTTTAACAGATAGATCTTCTGTCACACCGATTGGCAAACTCCTCACAGTACCAGTTCCCGTCTGTAACAGTCAGTACACTAATCACTGCCCCAGTTATCTGCGCTTATTTTCAATCCCTTTTTGGGTTCCTCTTCTCTAAAATGAAAACCACGAAAAGTACTCTCATGTATATACCAGAATGCATTATGCAACCACGATGTTTATAAATAGTATAGACTCATTGCTAATATCATCCTACACTTTAAAATAGTGCGTATCACTTGAACCTGTAATTCTTGTGCAGATATACAGCAAAATCAGCTTGTAACCTCTCCTTTTCTTCCTTAGTACACTACAGGCAGACCCCTTCTTTTCAATCATTTCTTGGTCCGTCCCGGGTAACGATTATAAATAATGCCATGAAACGGTCTGTTTCGTACATATCTCTTGTATTTAAATATGAAAATGTTTCTACATTTGGAAGACCGATCCTGAACCACAATTCGACAGAAGTCCGATCCTGAACACATTTTTTCAAGATTAATATGCAAATTACCATAGGACTGCTCCTTGACATAAACAAAACTTTTAAATCTAAATTGTGAACATCTTTCAACATAAATTCGTACAACATGAATGACGATTGGTGGCTTTCCATTAAAGAATGCTTCCAGAGTTGCCTTTCGGTAAGTAAAGCCTATAGTTTTGTGTAAAATTACCGATTTCAGGAGAAATGCCCGCTTCGATTTTCATTTCAGATGTTTACTCACCTTTGGGAGTCTAATATGGAAAATCTATCCATGCTTTTTTCCATCGGTCTTTTATATGTAGTAGACAATTCTATTACCTTCCTTCGGAGATATATAAGATTTTGTAAAGTGCTGTAGATTTCATACAATACAACTGAAAAGAAAACCCCTGATTTGACCCAACGAAGTGTCTGCCATCTTGAAATGACCGATCCTTCTCACGTACACGACAGTGATCTTGATTGAATGCATACAAGCATATGACAGTGGGATAATCATGACCTATTTTATCAGGAAGGATATTCCTACTGCGAAAGAGTTTGACCAAAAGGCTCCACTTGAGAATATGTACCTTGAATAATTTGGCACTGAAATTGAAGTGGATAAACTAGAAGGATATATCTTCTGTCACACCGATATGCTCCTCTAGGGAATCTATATCCGAGAATCACCTGACACTGAAATGGTGGAAGATATGAACCGACCCTTACCGTCCTTATAATTTATAAAAATTATATCCCGATATCATCACGCATTGAAAGGATAATTTAAGTGCTACTTTTTCTAAGAATCAGGCAGATACCATTAATAGGGTGGCACATCGATAATAAATACACAAAAAAATTTCAACATAATTAAGTAAAGCAACCCCAGTAAACTTTGTTTTGACCACTAAATTTTTCAGTCTATCTTGGGTTTTGGAGATATTACCAGTCAAAATTTAGTTACATTGTATAGTGAAAAGTACGGGAAAATTTCCCGCCATATTTTTTTCCTATATAACCAGTCAAAAAATATCTAGGCACCAAATACATATTAAGATGTAAAAACTGCATTGGGTTTGTTTTTATGGTAAAATGAATGCATCTATACCCCAAAATCTTAAATTGGAAATTATCGATGTGCCACCCCCTGTGTCGTGAACTACAATATATTTACTTTCACGTTACATGTACCTAATTATTATATAATTCTATCTCCGCTCATTGTTGTTAAGTTATATAATTAAATCTCCGCTCATTGTATCTAGAGTTATATAATTGTATCTCCGTTCATTGTATATTTTCTCCTTTCATTGTGTTTCTTTTGTTTAAATGAACAATGTTATTTCGTGCAACGGAGTAAACGGAGCAATATTTTAGTATATAAAGAGAATTTGAATTGTAATTCACATAGGGCAATTTAGATGTAAAAGAAATATGACGTTCTGAGAATAAATTATGTAAGTGTTGAATAGTGTTCGTTTGATTCTGCCATTTGATATAACAAAGAAAAGGGACTTCACAACATTTTTGGTGCCGGAACCCGGGAATAATTCAAGTGGATTATTCAGTGATATATTTAAGTGGAATAAGTTAAACACAAAATGTCAGCTGTAAGTTATATGAAAGGTGTTAGAACCAAATACAGGAATACTTTGTTCGCTGAAATTCGGGAAGGAAATTCGATTCTCAACGCTGAAATTTCAAATTTACAGTATCAGGAATATGTGATCAAGTGTTCGAAAAGTGCGGAAAAATTAAAAGTGTACATAAATAAATTGGAGATTCAAAGCAGCAAAGTTGCCAGTTCTCTTGAAGCAGAGCAAGCTGGGATAGCTGAGAAAATGGCGGAAGAAGACTTTTAACTCTGTTCGGATGCAACAGATTGTTATCTTGAATTGGAAACATACAAAGAAAGGTTAGTTCAATGTATCAAAACTGAATCAAAAGAAAAACCTAGTTCAATAGATATAATTCAACTTCAAAGTGACATGAAAGATATACTTCAGCTTCAGTTAAAACAACAAGAGGAATTGCTTAAGACTAGGAAATCAGATGAAAGTGTAGAGCCAAATGTTAATTTTCCAAAGATTGACATAATTTCCTTTAATGGTGACAAGACGAGATGGAACGAGTTTTGGGATTCGTTCGAATCTATGATTGACAAAAACAAAAAACTCTCTGGTATTGATAAATTCAATTATCTGAAAAGCAAGTTAGTTGGTGACGCAAAATATGCGATCTCTGGTTTAAACATGTCTAACGAGAACTACAATGTGGCAGTGAAAATTCTAAAGGATAGATTTGGAAACTCACAGGATGTAATCGATCTTCTTTACTGTGAAATGATAAATTTGCAATGCCCTTCAAACAAAACGTCATCTTTGAGAGTGTTTGTGGATAAAGTGATTCGTCATTTGAGGAGTCTTGAAGTGTTACACCAGAGTGTAGAACAGGATATATTTGTGTCAATGATTCGTTCCAAATTGCCAGAAGAAGTTGTTTTACAACTGGAAATTCAAAAGGGATCAAAGGAAAAATGGAATGTTCAAAAGTTATGTGAAAAGTTGACGGATTATGTTATGGCTAGAGAAAAAGCAGACAAGAAACAAGTGAAAACAGATGGTCAAAATGATCAAAGAGGTTATTCAAATGGAACCAGTGGAAATTCATTCAACAAACAAAGACAGTTCAACGGTAGAAGTGACCATTTCAAGAATGGACCACAGCGGAGTCATAACATAGGATCAGCTGAAGCTCTTGTTGCCTCAGGAAATGATCGAAGAAATAATTTGTCGTACTTTGATAAGTGCCGATATTGCCAGCAGAAACACTGGAGCGATGAATGCCCCAAATACAAAACAATTGATGAAAGGAAATCCCAACTGAAGAACTGTTGTTTCAAGTGTCTGAGACCGGGGCACAAATCAAATGATTGCCAAAAGGGCAAAATGTGTATTCATTGTGGTGAGCAAAACACACATCACAGAAGTCTGTGCCCGAAGAAGTTTAGAACAAGGACAGGAAATGCTCATTTCTTAAGTGAGGAGCAGAGTCATGTTTCAAGTCGTATGAATAGTGATGATTCTCAGGACGAAACATGTGAACAACCAGCCGAGAATATGATGATGTCTTCCGGTGAGATTGTTCTGATGCAAACTGCTAAAATTGAGGTAAAAAATCCAATAGCTCCAGTTAAACAGACGACAAGATTACTGTTTGACTGTGGATCGCAGAGATCATACATTTCACAAAATCTAGCTTCAAAACTAAACCTTAAACCAGAGAAAGATGAAGATATTACAGTAGCGACATTTGCAAGTGACAAACCAAAAACTGTGAAAACGAAATCTACTGAAATGTGTATTAAAATGAATGACGGAAAATTCTTTAAGATTACAGCAAATATTGTCCCTGTTATAAGTGGCCGTGTTCATAGAAGAAGGCTTGATGTATCTTCCATTGAGAATGTGAGACAGTTCGTGAAAGAAGTTGAATTAGCAGATGACCTTCCGACAAAATGTGAGTCATCTACGGTAGATTTGCTCATTGGAAACGATCATTACTTTGATTTCATTCTAGGACAACGTCTAGAAATTCAGCCAGGATTATATATACTTGCCTCAAAGTTAGGATGGATAATTACAGGAAGAGCGAAGGAAACTGATGAACATGTACAAGAAGAAAGTGGCCTACTTATAATCTCACACACCACTGGTAATTTGAATCATACAAGTGTGTCGAAGAATGATTCGTGTTTGAAATCGCTACCTGATGTCACAGATCTTTGGAATTTAGAATCCATAGGGATAACCGATCAAGTAACAACATCAGATGACTCTAGAGCTATGCAATATTTCAAAGATACGTTGATGTATTCACAAGGAAGATACTTTGTTAAATGGCCATGGAAGGAAGAGAACTTTCAGTTACCATTGAATAGAGAATTATCAAGGAATCGCCTAAGATCCTGTATCACAAAAATGAAGAAAAATCCAGAGATGTTAAGAAAGTATGATTCTGTTATTCAAGATCAGCTTGAGAAAGGGATAGTGGAGAAAGTAGATGATAAACAGCTAGATGGAAATTGCTTAAAGCATTACATACCACACCATGCTGTCATAACACCTCAAAAAACAACTACGAAACTGAGAATAGTATATGATGCATCGGCAAAACCAAATGGTGAATTCAATAGTCTGAATGAGTGTCTTCATCGTGGACCAGTACTTCTGAGGAATCTAATCGGTATCTTCGTTCGCTTTCGACTTCACAAAATTGGAATAGTTTCGGACATAGAAAAGGCATTCCTTCAGGTTGGATTGCAGGAAAGTGACCGTGATGTTACCAGATTTCTATGGCTAAAAGATTGCAGCAATCCAATTGTTTCCGAAAACAATATACAAGAATATAGGTTTTGCAGAATACCTTTTGGGGTCATATCAAGTCCATTTTTATTAGCAGCTACAGTAGAGAACCATATAGACTCATATCACACACCAATAGCTGAGAAAGTGAAAGATAATATCTATGTTGATAATTTAATTTCTGGATGTGACACCGTGGCAGAGACAATGGAATTTTACAGGGAAACAAAAGATATCTTCAAGGATGCTTCTATGAATCTGAGAGAGTGGGTTTCTAACAGCAATAGTGTTAATGAGTTACTGCCTAGTAATGATAGAAGTGATGTAAGAGAAACTAAAGTGTTAGGTCATATTTGGAATACAGATTTAGATGTGGTCTCAGTGAAACCAGCAAACATTCGTGTCTACTCTGAAAAATCAACAAAGCGAAAAACTCTGACGGAATTAGCTGAAGTGTTCGACCCATTAGGTTTCTTCTCTCCAGTTATCATAAGAGGTAAAATGTTTCTGCAGGAGTTATGGAAACAGAACATTAAGTGGGATGATGAATTATGCGAGGAAGACAAAACAAAGTGGGTAGAAATAAGTGCTGAATTAAAACAAATTTCAGATGTATTGATTCCCAGATGTATAGGAACAGATCCTAAACCCAACTGTGCAAACTATGTCAGGTATCAACTATTGTGTTTTTGTGACGCATCAGCCAGAGCTTATTTAACTGTGATATACCTACACCAAACATGTACAGATCAAGTAAGATGTAATATGATTTTCTCCAAGTCACGTTTAGCTCCTTTAAAAGGCATGACAATTCCAAGATTGGAGTTGATGGGAGTTCTTATTGGCGTTAGAAGTTTGGACTTCATAAAGACAGAATTAAAGCTAGTGATAGACAATACATACCTGTGGACAGATTCTCAGTGTGTATTAAAATGGCTTTCAACGACAAAGAGTATGGAAGTATTTGTGAAAAACAGAGTCCTGGAAATCAAAAGTCATAAAGATGTGAATTTCTTGTATATTTCATCGAAGGAAAACCCAGCCGACATTGCTTCGCGTGGAACTTCAGTGAGTAATCTTAGATCAGATTCAATGTGGTGGCATGGTCCTAAATGGCTTCAAAGTGATACAGACCACTGGAAAGTGGTAAGGTTGGAGGATATTAATCAATGTGCAATTGAAAAAGGGAAAAGTGATTTTGAATTCTGTGAAAAAAAATGTGAAAATTCAATGTTTTGTGGAAGAGGAAATGTTACAGAAAGTGAAAATTTTCCATATGGATTAGATATCAAAAGATTCTCATCATATAGAAAGTTGATAAGAGTGACCGCCTGGATTGATAGGTTCATATCAAAGCTGAGAAAACTACCTACAGATAGTGAAAGTTTTCTATCTGCAGAAGAAATAAACAAAGCTGAGAAGAAATGGATATATTGTGTTCAGAGAAATGCCTTTGCTGATGTATTCCAATCGTTAGTGAATGGTGAAAAGAATAACTTGAAAAGTCAATTAGGACTTTTTGTTGGTGATGATAGTCTACTTCGTTGCGAAGGTAGATTGAAAAATGCTGAATTGGATGAATGTGCTAAATGTCCCATTCTTCTTCCAAGAGGGGAGTATACTCGACTTCTAGTCGAAAAAGTTCACAAGGAATTGATGCATAGTGGTGTTAATCAAACATTGTGCAAAGTAAGAAAGAAATATTGGATACCTAAAGGAAGAGCAACTGTTCGACAAATTCTTCGCCATTGCACAATATGTAAAAAGTTTGAAGGTGGACCTTTTAGAATGCCAAGTATGGCTCCATATCCGAAGGCAAGGGTTTCAAAGGCTTTGCCATTCCAAGGTACTGGTCTGGATTATCTTGGTCCAGTTTATGTGAAATGTGATAGTGAAAAGAGTAAAAGGTGGATTTGCTTATTTACGTGTCTAGTAACTCGAGCCATCCATCTGGAAATAGTGAATGATATGACAACTGAGGAATTTCTATGTGCATTCAGAAGGTTCATTTCTACACGAGGGACACCGAATGAAATCATAAGTGACAACGCAAGTCAATTCAAGTTAGGATGTGATACAATTCATTTACTATGGACAAATATTTTGAAAAGTGATGAAGTGCAAAGTTATGTGTCAAATTCTGATATTAAGTGGAAATTCAACACGGAACTTGCTCCATGGATGGGCGGATTTTATGAACGTTTAGTTGGACTTGTCAAACACTGTCTTAGAAAAACCTTAGGAAAACGATGTATTTCAGATGTTCAACTTTCGACTCTGATAAAAGAAATTGAAGCTGTTCTCAATTCAAGACCTTTAGTGTACATTGATGAAGATGTGAATTCAAATGAAATTTTATCACCAAACCATTTTCTCTGTATAAATTCTAAAAACGGAATTCCAGAAATCAACTACGATCTTCAAGATCCGACATACACAATGTATGAAACTTCTAGTGAAAAGATAATCAAGCTGTGGAGAAAGGGTCAAAATCTGTTAAATTCTTTTTGGAAGATCTGGCGTGAAGAATACTTACAAAGTCTAAGAGAGAGAAAGCAGACAGAGTTAAAATCTGGGCGAGTGAAATCATGCATGACTCCAAGTGTTGGGAACGTTGTAATAATCAAGGACGAATTACCAAGAGGAATGTGGAAAATGGGGAGGATTGTAGAATTGATACCCAGCAGTGATGGTGAATTGAGAACTGCCAAAGTACAAATTGCTACAGGAAAGATTATTGGTCGCCCAATTAATTTGTTGTTTCCTTTAGAAATAGATGGTGAAAATGAAAGACTTCAGAATCAAAGTGAGGAGAAAAGTGTTTGTGATTTACAAGATTGTGAAGTGTCAAAAAGACCAGTGCGAAAGGCAGCTGAAAAGGCCAAAAGGAATATCAAAGAACTATTTTGTGATTAGTGTGTCTAAATGATTATTGGATTCTATGAAAACATTTCAATTATCAGTAACAAAACTCATATAAACATTTCATAGACTATTTTTTTCTTTGTGTGGGGAGTGTCGTGAACTACAATATATTTACTTTCACGTTACATGTACCTAATTATTATATAATTCTATCTCCGCTCATTGTTGTTAAGTTATATAATTAAATCTATCTCCGCTCATTGTATCTAGAGTTATATAATTGTATCTCCGTTCATTGTATATTTTCTCCTTTCATTGTGTTTCTTTTGTTTAAATGAACAATGTTATTTCGTGCAACGGAGTAAACGGAGCAATATTTTATTATATAAAGAGAATTTGAATTGTAATTCACATAGGGCAATTTAGATGTAAAAGAAATATGACGTTCTGAGAATAAATTATGTAAGTGTTGAATAGTGTTCGTTTGATTCTGCCATTTGATATAACAAAGAAAAGGGACTTCACAACACCCTGCCTGATCCTTATGTGGAATAGTACTTAAATTATTTAACTCCGGGGAATTAATATTCCAGTATCACCCTACACTGAAATGGATTAAGTTAAGAGCTAACATACTCTACAGATATGTATATTCCGATATCACCGGACGTTGAAATGGGTTGAGTTATAACTTAAGGTACACTGTAGAATTTATATCCAGGTATCATCTGTCCCTGAAAGGAAAAAAAAGATAAAAGTTTACGTTCTTTGAACTATAGAATAAAAGAAAATAAACGTACCCTGAAGAATTTATATTCCACTGAAATTGAATGAGCTAAGACTTAAAGTACTCTTCCCGGTATCATCTGAAACTGATTGACTGAAAGAGAATTAACGAACTGCGGACTATGAAATAAATGAAGATTAGAGTTCAGGTACTCTGAAAATTTATATCCAGGTATCCATCGTCACTAAAATGGAAGATTATGTCTGGAGTATTAATATTCTTATAAAAACCTGACATTTGACAGTTTTAAAAAATGGAAGATCTCTGGAGAATTAATTTCCATCTCCGATCCTAAAAACGAGATAATAAATTAACGAACTCTTTTGACAGGTTATCAGTTAGAAAACTGAAATAAAAGAAAATGAACAAGGTCTGATATTCAGTTTACAGTGACATCAAAACAGCAACCTTGACAATTAATAAGCCGGTACACCACTTGACACCACAATGGTAAAGGAAGGCGGTTTAGGCTCGAAAGCACCCAGGACAATTTTTATCCAGGCATATTTACTTGAAGTGGACAATATAGCTACATTGAAATGCTTGTACCAAGTCAGGACAATTGTCATTTTCAATGTTATCGGGTATTCAGTTAGTTATCTTTCATCGTCTGAATTGAAAGATCCGATTTAACACTGTATGGAAAGAGCGAAAGGGAAAAACGGTTGATTTCTGTGCCCCGATGTAGTTTATTGCTGTGCTCATAATGTAGTCGTCTGTTTTTTTCTGCCTTTTTACTTAATTATTGAATAATTACATATCCTGCATTGTCGGTGATTTCAACATTAGAAAGTAACGATTTAGTTTATTCAAGTTTTACTTGCATTTCTATGTCATAAGCTATTTTGATCACAAAAAGTCATCAATTTATAAATAAAACACGCTTTTTTGGAAAAATTACATAAATAAAACACTTGCAGATGAAATTAAAGTGAACAAAAACTGTTCATCGTGTATTAAAGTATATATAGAACTCTATTGTTGATAAATAAAGTTTAATTATGCAAAGGTTCAAGACAGATCGATGAAATAAGAGTAGGTGTTAAAATTTGCACCGCGAATGTATATTTCTGTGCTGATTTTCTACATGCGAATGTATATTTCAGAGCCCGCGGAAGTTTATTTGTGTGGTTGCGAATGTTTCGTTCTGAGTTATAAATACTTGGCCATAGAAAATCAGATCAAATAATGGAAATATAACTTTAGTTCTAACTCTAAACCAGGGGACAGGTTAATGAATCTGTCCTAAGCTGTATCCTAAACAATGTCTTATGACTTAAAATGGGATGTAGAAAGGATCATCCTTAGACGCGTCCTAGGATGTTAAACGAAACCATCTTAGGATAACCTTAAATAGGACCATCCTTATACGAATTTAAGATAATCCTGAAAAGCCATATGTCATGCATTTACGCCGATGTGAAGGCGTTTGAAAAAAACTTGAAGTTTTTTGTTTTACATTTTCAAATGCAAAATAGATTTAAGCATTTTTATTGCATTGCCTTTGGGTTTTTTAGAGAATAAAAATAATGTATTGCAATATCATTGCATTTCTTCATTCATTTTTGTTCTGCGCGTTGCACTTATCACTAATACCAAAAGTAAATCCCTAGGTTTGGGAAGCAAATATCCACATGAACTGTTAAATGTTAATTTCAAAAGTCTAGTAGTACACATATTAGAATATCGTCAATATGTAATTGGTAAAACGCCAATATATGGGTCGATATTGGGAAAATTTAATCAATGGCAAACATATCTTAGTTTGCTAAATGTAGAAAGTAAAATATCAAAAATGAGAGTTGGGCCACATACAACCCTAATTCAAGGGGATAAAACCTATTTCAGACACTTTTTTTAGATTTAAAGTCACAAGGATGGTCCTAGGACAACAATTTTTACAACCTTAATTACGGACCAAATTTAGGACGTGCCATTTTAGGATGCTTTCAATAACACGACTTAGGACCGAGACATGTCCAAAGACCATCCTTAGACATGTCCTAATCCTAGGACACCTTCGTTAACACGGCCCCAGGATAATTTTTAAACAAGTGTTCATTTACAATTCCTGTCTAAACCATCTAATGTTTTACTTATTCTATAAATTACAAAAATAATATATAAAGCTCTTTTAAACAAAGCACGACAAAATTAATTGGTGATAAAATCTATATTTATATAGAATAGTATGTATAGAGTTATTTTATTAGGCTGTAAACCTGGGATTGTTTTCGCACCGTCTTTGCTTTTCCTGGATAGACTACTGAGTTTTAGTTAACAGTCATAAATTTGCACAGTCATCGTATTAATATTTCCAATAAGACTAAAATGGAGGACACATATCGCGCCGTGTATTTTTTCAATTTAGGTGCAGCAATGTCAGTGCGAAAATCGCAAAATAAAACTGTCTCGATAATTTCCTGCTATACAGTATTCGGTTTGTTTATGATTACATTTCAAAATAACATTTCCGAACAATAAAACTAACAGTTTTATACCCAACTTCAATAGACAATGGGGGTTCCAAAACATCATCAAAGTCAACAACGGTTATTGTAAGTCTTTTATTCATCTGGTACAATGTTTTTTTTCCATTAAAAATTTTATCTTCTGGTCTCAAATCAAATTTTAAATGTTTAAACTTTTCTTTTTCTCATCCAGTCTAATTTTGATATTTACTTTTTCCTTGGGATGGTTGTGGACAAAATGCAAAATTGTGTCGTTGAATATGCCAGAAAAAAAAATCACAATATTCGCATTTTAATTTATCCATATTATATTTCTGAAATTAAAAAAAAATATTTCCATTAGTGCCTCTACCTGTATTTAAAGCACATTCATGTTATAACATCAAACAATAAAAATTAATTATAATAAAAATAAATAGCACAGAAATAAACTACAACAATTTTTGCTGCACAGAATTCAACATTCGTGAACTCGGAAATAAACGACAGCATTTCTTCAACCCTTTTTATTGAGTGTTTACAAAACAACAAATCAGTTACTTATTGTAGGTTTTTTGTTAACCTTTCAAAAGATATTCCATCAAATTAAGATTAAAAACGCAAACTGCTACTTAGAAATTAGTTTTTCTATAAATTAAAGGCTTTTTCTATTCTGATAAGTTACATCAGAACACATAAATAAACTTTCGCTACTTTAAAAACTGCTCTCAAATAAACTACAGCGTGCACAGAACTTAACAGCAGCAGGGCACACAATAAACATTCGCCTCATAAGTTAAACACAGCTGTAAAATCATTTGAGAGGACAATTTCTAATCTTCGACAGTAGAATATGTTCTAAAATATCATAAAGAATATTTACACTTACTAATTGCTTACAGATGTACCAAAGAATTATGCGATTTTCAACATTTTAACATTTTTGTTTTTTCATTGCGATATTTCTTACATTATTTATCTATTGATTTAAAACTTGTTAAAAACAATAGAGTGACAAGTAAGAAACTACAAATGAACCTAACAACACTAGTATATCTATTTTTCTACCTAAATGACATATTTTCGTCTTCCTGATGTTTACAATCGTCTGTTTTACCCACAATACAACAATGACACAGGAGTAAACTACACCGGGGGCACAGAAATCAACCGTTTTTCCCTTTCGCTCTTTCAATACAGTGTTTAATTGAAAAGGTAAATTCTTCAATTGTTATACCCACTGTCCCAAACTTATTTTTACATATTAAGTAATTACAAACTTACGCTCGTTGACTTGTGACATCTCGCTGTATTTTTAAAGGCATTGGCTACACTAAATGGTTGGGGACACTGGTTAATCTCTAAGTTATCTAAAGACACGTCAACAGTTATTACACCCCTGGTAAAATAAAGAAAAATACATTGATGTACTCACGAAACATGGTATTACTTGAGCCGTTATTTACTTGGTCTAATTCTTTTCTGTTTGTATATTGTGTCATTTTATTCGAATAAATCGTGATAGTATGCAACAAAAAAGTCAGAGACACTCTATCCAAACGTTGATTCAGCATAACTATAACTAAAATGAGCACAAAACTAAAGTACATGTATTGAACAGGTTCCAAAATACAAAACTGAAACTTAATTTTCCTGACAGATGAATTTTTACTGTTCATACAAGTAGAAACAAAACTATTAAACCATACTTACGCAAACCTATTCCTTCCTGCAACATGATCTTTTCTGAAGAATGGAATTGAATACGTCATGATCCAAGCATCCACCATTCCGTCACATTTAAACTGAGGGTTTGACCAGGCACCATCCTGATAGGATGGAGCAAAATAGCTGATGGGGTAATATTCAAACTTAACTTGACTGGTTCCCTTGGCGTCAGATCTAACAATCTGATTCATCTTGTGTTTCCGGAGCTTAGCCGTGTTGGTCTGCCATCTTTGTTTTGTTTGCTGGTACCATTCTTCAAAGATATACTTTTTTGGCATACCAGCCATATCAACTGCTTTAGCAACGCCTTTTTCTTTGTAAGCAAACGGTCCGAATAATTCTTTATTCCTTCCATCTTGGTATTCAAATATGTACGGTTCGAAAAAGATGCCACTTGCCAAAATACGATGGTCCGCCATAACATTAGCTAGAACTTCTCCAAAGAGATGGTCTTGGTGTAATCTTCCTCCACCTCTAATGTTCCCAAAATCATCAGTTGGCTGAACAGTTTCCAGAAACAAACTGAGGAAATGGGACAATCTCAAAGCAGTGTGTCCCTGGAATTTAAACTGATTTTCTACACCAAAGGCGACATCTCCCGGTAAGTGGAGAGAACTCTGTGGAACACTCTTACAGTTAGCCTTGGTAATGCTGACTTTTTGACGGAATATTCTTATCATTCTTTCAAACCGGAGCTGATCGAATTGAGACCTGTTACCATCATCTGTTGATCTTTTCTTTCGCTTTTTCTTTGTTGGTTTGTTATTGGTGTTTTCTGTTTGTTTGGTGGATTCTTGTGTCTGTACGGTCTCGTTTATTGACAGTAACGATCTCTTTTTACGAACATTGATATTAGCTGCACCAAACTCGACCACGACATCAGCTGCAGTCTGATCCACTACTGGTAAAACTCTGTATTCTGTGAAGTGAAATGATAACTTCACTAATATTTGAATTCGATAAATCTCACAGACTTCATCAAATGGAACAAAAAGGCTGTATGTACAGCATAAAAAAAGAGCAATGTCCTGGTCTGCTGTACTCAATATCCCTATTGTGTCTCACAACTATTTTGTGTTCTATGGTCATTACCGGATCCTAAGATCGCAATGGAAGAGAGAGGTTTGGCGCCATAAAACCTGGTTTAACCCACCATTTCGTTTGAAATGCCTGTACCAAGTCAGGACCATTGCGATCCACCAATTCTCCGGTATGACTGATTCGTTCTTTTCATTTTCTCTGGACTATGAGATTGATCATTCAAGTTCGGTAGTTTTGTTATTACCTTTATTTAAAGGTTTTTTTACTGTTCTATTTGGAGTTTGTTGTGCTTGATGTTTGAATCAAATGTTCTGTTGTTAGTTTTTGTTCTCTTAAGCGTTTTCTTTCGTATTTCTTTTGTGCATCATCGGCATTAATATTTCCATTCTTAATAGAAGCTGTGTAGTCAAGTGTTTGGCAGTTCACTTCACTTCAATATTCCTTTTTTGTCTCACAACCGTTTTAGATTTTTAAACTCAAACAATATTAACTTGAACATATAAAACTTACGATTTCCACTGAGACATTCGAATCCGTGCTCGAACTCTTCGTTTGTTGACTGTTCTATGAGTCTGCCGTCGTAGGGTCCTCGTATGTTGATTGGATAATACTGCTTGTTCTTACAGTGACAGATGTATCCGCCTCGGCCCATCCCTCGTCCAGGAACATGTTTACACTGCAAATACAATAAATGATAAATATCACTAAGAAAGCACTCTATGATGTAACACAGTGAAATATATGTATAAAATATTATAAAAAAACTTTCAAACTTGTTTACAACTATGATAAAAGTTTAGACTAAGCTTGATTTTGTTGCTTGATCGGTTTTAGTTTATTGTCTTGATAACGGGGCTTTTGTTTAAGCTGTTTTCCTTGAATTGAAAGAGTTAGGGTTGTCTTTGATTCCCTGGTCAGACTGTTTCGTCGTTTGCTATAATACAAATATAAACTTGGACACTTACCCCTGTGCTTGGCTTACATCTGGCTACTCCAGCCAAGAAACTTGGTCCAGGATTTCCGGGACTGACGCCACAGGCATTATAATCTATCTTATTAAAGTCTATATCCATAACCACAACTCCAACAAATCTAAATAAATTACTGAACGGGTTTCATCAAAACGTCTTGAAATGTCAAAGATCATAATTAAGAAGTTGCACTCGTGTATGATAAAATGAAAACCGCAATGGCCTTAAGTTGGATCCGGAATTTCAAAAGATTGAAAAAAAGTAACAACGGATCCATAAACTTAAGACTAGTGAAATACACAGAAATTTGTTGTTGATGATGTTGTAAGTCCATGTATATGTCAAACAAATTATGAGACTTCACGTTTAATGATCTTAAACGACATAAACCAAATGTTAGTAGAGAAAGTCTTTATTTCTCGCGACCATTACAAAAATATATAGTAGTTATTTACCTTTGCCTTCTCATATGTGTAAAATTAGAATATCTTGGAAAAAAGTCAACAATCGGGGATACTGCGCTGACTTTCCAAGTGTTTGATTTTCCGCAGTCGAAGTACGGATTTGTAAATCTCACAGGCAACTTAGACATATCCTTCTCTGATTGTTTAGGTAGATTCGGTCCAAAGAAGTTGTAAAATTCATAATCTTCTTTGATGAATTTCCCTGTCATGTTTGAGTATCGTATGCCGACACCATAAGTGAACTTTTTCGACTGGTCGTCCTCGCCGGTCAGGTCCGGTAACCAGAATTTGTACCAGTTGTTCATCTTGTAGCCATCTTGGGTGTAGTTTTTGTTGTTTCCAGCGCCGATGTCTTTCACCGTGACCACACGCCGAATCACTAGACTCAAGTTAGCGAACAATATCTAGCGAACAAAAAGCTAGCGAACAATACCCAGCGAACATTGTGCAAAAACAAGCTAGCGAACAATTTCCAGCGAACAGTAATAAAAAGTCCGCCAAATTGATATGTATGACGACCGAAAAACGAAATAAGGCAAGTCCGAACACAAATAAAATAAAAATTCTATTTTGTAATTATCAACGAAATAGTGAAAAATAAAGATGTGTTGATGTTTTACCAAGTTTATTACATAGACCAAGGACCACTTGACTGCTTAAAACTATGATTAGATAAATAATAAAACCCGTACAGGGACCTCTTCGTTGTCCAAAAAAGTAGTTCGTTAAAAAAATTTAGTTCCTTAAAAACACTCCATCTAAATGTATCTTATATAATTTATTACAATACTAGCATTGCATGTGTCACGTTAAGACTAAATTATACAGACAATTTCATGCAAATATTGAATAAATCACTTAAGAGAAATATATAAATGACCGAATTACAACACCAAAATTTATACTAATGAGGTACCTACTGGTATTTTTTATTTGCTATACGAGGTTTACATGAAGCTTATCTAAGATACAAAGTATATATTAAATGTATGAATAATAAGAAATGAGGGGGTTGGGGGTAACTTTGAATACCGATTGTGGACCTCCCAGAGATATACCCCGTTAGCCACTTATAGGGCATATAGAGGATACATGTAGCTATTCATATGCCAAATCCCATTGCTAAATCTACACTTTTGAACATTTCACAAGCTCTCAAAGATAAGACCTTCATCAAATATATATAAGTTTAATAGGAAGGGGGGGTAACTTTGAGTACCGATTGTGGACCTCCCAGAGATATACCCCTTTAGCCACTTATAGGGCATATAGAGGATACATGTAGCTATTCATATGCCAAATCCCATTGCTAAATCTACACTTTTGAACATTTCACAAGCTCTCAAAGATAAGACCTTCATCAAATATATATAAGTTTAATAGGAAAGGGGGGGGGGTAACTTTGAATACCGATTGTGGACCTCCCAGAGATATACCCCGTTAGCCACTTATAGGGCATATAGAGGATACATGTAGCTATTCATATGCCAAATCCCATTGCTAAATCTACACTTTTGAACATTTCACAAGCTCTCAAAGATAAGACCTTCATCAAATATATATAAGTTTAATAGGAAAGGGGGGGGGTAACTTTGAGTACCGATTGTAGACCTCCCAGAGATATACCCCGTTAGCCACTTATAGGGCATATAGAGGATACATGTAGCTATTCATATGCCAAATCCCATTGCTAAATCTACACTTTTGAACATTTCACAAGCTCTCAAAGATAAGACCTTCATCAAATATATATAAGTTTAATAGGAAGGGGGGGGGTAACTTTGAGTACCGATTGTGGACCTCCCAGAGATATACCCCGTTAGCCACTTATAGGGCATATAGAGGATACATGTAGCTATTCATATGCCAAATCCCATTGCTAAATCTACACTTTTGAACATTTCACAAGCTCTCAAAGATAAGACCTTCATCAAATATATATAAGTTTAATAGGAAAGGGGGGGGGGTAACTTTGAATACCGATTGTGGACCTCCCAGAGATATACCCCGTTAGCCACTTATAGGGCATATAGAGGATACATGTAGCTATTCATATGCCAAATCCCATTGCTAAATCTACACTTTTGAACATTTCACAAGCTCTCAAAGATAAGACCTTCATCAAATATATATAAGTTTAATAGGAAGGGGGGGTAACTTTGAGTACCGATTGTGGACCTCCCAGAGATATACCCCTTTAGCCACTTATAGGGCATATAGAGGATACATGTAGCTATTCATATGCCAAATCCCATTGCTAAATCTACACTTTTGAACATTTCACAAGCTCTCAAAGATAAGACCTTCATCAAATATATATAAGTTTAATAGGAAAGGGGGGGGTAACTTTGAATACCGATTGTGGACCTCCCAGAGATATACCCCGTTAGCCACTTATAGGGCATATAGAGGATACATGTAGCTATTCATATGCCAAATCCCATTGCTAAATCTACACTTTTGAACATTTCACAAGCTCTCAAAGATAAGACCTTCATCAAATATATATAAGTTTAATAGGAAGGGGGGGTAACTTTGAGTACCGATTGTGGACCTCCCAGAGATATACCCCTTTAGCCACTTATAGGGCATATAGAGGATACATGTAGCTATTCATATGCCAAATCCCATTGCTAAATCTACACTTTTGAACATTTCACAAGCTCTCAAAGATAAGACCTTCATCAAATATATATAAGTTTAATAGGAAAGGGGGGGGGGTAACTTTGAATACCGATTGTGGACCTCCCAGAGATATACCCCGTTAGCCACTTATAGGGCATATAGAGGATACATGTAGCTATTCATATGCCAAATCCCATTGCTAAATCTACACTTTTGAACATTTCACAAGCTCTCAAAGATAAGACCTTCATCAAATATATATAAGTTTAATAGGAAAGGGGGGGGGTAACTTTGAGTACCGATTGTAGACCTCCCAGAGATATACCCCGTTAGCCACTTATAGGGCATATAGAGGATACATGTAGCTATTCATATGCCAAATCCCATTGCTAAATCTACACTTTTGAACATTTCACAAGCTCTCAAAGATAAGACCTTCATCAAATATATATAAGTTTAATAGGAAGGGGGGGGGTAACTTTGAGTACCGATTGTGGACCTCCCAGAGATATACCCCGTTAGCCACTTATAGGGCATATAGAGGATACATGTAGCTATTCATATGCCAAATCCCATTGCTAAATCTACACTTTTGAACATTTCACAAGCTCTCAAAGATAAGACCTTCATCAAATATATATAAGTTTAATAGGAAAGGGGGGGGGTAACTTTGAATACCGATTGTGGACCTCCCAGAGATATACCCCGTTAGCCACTTATATGGCATATAGAGGATACATGTAGCTATTCATATGCCAAATCCCATTGCTAAATCTACACTTTTGAACATTTCACAAGCTCTCAAAGATAAGACCTTCATCAAATATATATAAGTTTAATAGGAAGGGGGGGTAACTTTGAGTACCGATTGTGGACCTCCCAGAGATATACCCCTTTAGCCACTTATAGGGCATATAGAGGATACATGTAGCTATTCATATGCCAAATCCCATTGCTAAATCTACACTTTTGAACATTTCACAAGCTCTCAAAGATAAGACCTTCATCAAATATATATAAGTTTAATAGGAAAGGGGGGGGTAACTTTGAATACCGATTGTGGACCTCCCAGAGATATACCCCGTTAGCCACTTATAGGGCATATAGAGGATACATGTAGCTATTCATATGCCAAATCCCATTGCTAAATCTACACTTTTGAACATTTCACAAGCTCTCAAAGATAAGACCTTCATCAAATATATATAAGTTTAATAGGAAGGGGGGGGGGGGGGGTAACTTTGAGTACCGATTGTAGACCTCCCAGAGATATACCCCGTTAGCCACTTATAGGGCATATAGAGGATACATGTAGCTATTCATATGCCAAATCCCATTGCTAAATCTACACTTTTGAACATTTCACAAGCTCTCAAAGATAAGACCTTCATCAAATATATATAAGTTTAATAGGAAGGGGGGGGGGTAACTTTGAGTACCGATTGTGGACCTCCCAGAGATATACCCCGTTAGCCACTTATAGGGCATATAGAGGATACATGTAGCTATTCATATGCCAAATCCCATTGCTAAATCTACACTTTTGAACATTTCACAAGCTCTCAAAGATAAGACCTTCATCAAATATATATAAGTTTAATAGGAAAGGGGGGGGTTAACTTTGAATACCGATTGTGGACCTCCCAGAGATATACCCCGTTAGCCACTTATAGGGCATATAGAGGATACATGTAGCTATTCATATGCCAAATCCCATTGCTAAATCTACACTTTTGAACATTTCACAAGCTCTCAAAGATAAGACCTTCATCAAATATATATAAGTTTAATAGGAAGGGGGGGTAACTTTGAGTACCGATTGTGGACCTCCCAGAGATATACCCCTTTAGCCACTTATAGGGCATATAGAGGATACATGTAGCTATTCATATGCCAAATCCCATTGCTAAATCTACACTTTTGAACATTTCACAAGCTCTCAAAGATAAGACCTTCATCAAATATATATAAGTTTAATAGGAAAGGGGGGGGGTAACTTTGAATACCGATTGTGGACTTCCCAGAGATATACCCCGTTAGCCACTTATAGGGCATATAGAGGATACATGTAGCTATTCATATGCCAAATCCCATTGCTAAATCTACACTTTTGAACATTTCACAAGCTCTCAAAGATAAGACCTTCATCAAATATATATAAGTTTAATAGGAAGGGGGGGGGTAACTTTGAGTACCGATTGTAGACCTCCCAGAGATATACCCCGTTAGCCACTTATAGGGCATATAGAGGATACATGTAGCTATTCATATGCCAAATCCCATTGCTAAATCTACACTTTTGAACATTTCACAAGCTCTCAAAGATAAGACCTTCATCAAATATATATAAGTTTAATAGGAAGGGGGGGGGGGTAACTTTGAGTACCGATTGTGGACCTCCCAGAGATATACCCCGTTAGCCACTTATAGGGCATATAGAGGATACATGTAGCTATTCATATGCCAAATCCCATTGCTAAATCTACACTTTTGAACATTTCACAAGCTCTCAAAGATAAGACCTTCATCAAATATATACAAGTTTAATAGGAAAGGGGGGGGGTAACTTTGAATACCGATTGTGGACCTCCCAGAGATATACCCCGTTAGCCACTTATAGGGCATATAGAGGATACATGTAGCTATTCATATGCCAAATCCCATTGCTAAATCTACACTTTTGAACATTTCACAAGCTCTCAAAGATAAGACCTTCATCAAATATATATAAGTTTAATAGGAAGGGGGGGTAACTTTGAGTACCGATTGTGGACCTCCCAGAGATATACCCCTTTAGCCACTTATAGGGCATATAGAGGATACATGTAGCTATTCATATGCCAAATCCCATTGCTAAATCTACACTTTTGAACATTTCACAAGCTCTCAAAGATAAGACCTTCATCAAATATATATAAGTTTAATAGGAAAGGGGGGGGAGGTAACTTTGAATACCGATTGTGGACCTCCCAGAGATATACCCCGTTAGCCACTTATAGGGCATATAGAAGATACATGTAGCTATTCATATGCCAAATCCCATTGCTAAATCTACACTTTTGAACATTTCACAAGCTCTCAAAGATAAGACCTTCATCAAATATATATAAGTTTAATAGGAAGGGGGGGGGTAACTTTGAGTACCGATTGTAGACCTCCCAGAGATATACCCCGTTAGCCACTTATAGGGCATATAGAGGATACATGTAGCTATTCATATGCCAAATCCCATTGCTAAATCTACACTTTTGAACATTTCACAAGCTCTCAAAGATAAGACCTTCATCAAATATATATAAGTTTAATAGGAAGGGGGGGGGGTATTTTTGAGTACCGATTGTGGACCTCCCAGAGATATACCCCGTTAGCCACTTATAGGGCATATAGAGGATACATGTAGCTATTCATATGCCAAATCCCATTGCTAAATCTACACTTTTGAACATTTCACAAGCTCTCAAAGATAAGACCTTCATCAAATATATATAAGTTTAATAGGAAAGGGGGGGGGGGTAACTTTGAATACCGATTGTGGACCTCCCAGAGATATACCCCGTTAGCCACTTATAGGGCATATAGAGGATACATGTAGCTATTCATATGCCAAATCCCATTGCTAAATCTACACTTTTGAACATTTCACAAGCTCTCAAAGATAAGACCTTCATCAAATATATATAAGTTTAATAGGAAGGGGGGGTAACTTTGAGTACCGATTGTGGACCTCCCAGAGATATACCCCTTTAGCCACTTATAGGGCATATAGAGGATACATGTAGCTATTCATATGCCAAATCCCATTGCTAAATCTACACTTTTGAACATTTCACAAGCTCTCAAAGATAAGACCTTCATCAAATATATATAAGTTTAATAGGAAAGGGGGGGGGTAACTTTGAATACCGATTGTGGACCTCCCAGAGATATACCCCGTTAGCCACTTATAGGGCATATAGAGGATACATGTAGCTATTCATATGCCAAATCCCATTGCTAAATCTACACTTTTGAACATTTCACAAGCTCTCAAAGATAAGACCTTCATCAAATATATATAAGTTTAATAGGAAGGGGGGGGGGTAACTTTGAGTACCGATTTTAGACCTCCCAGAGATATACCCCGTTAGCCACTTATAGGGCATATAGAGGATACATGTAGCTATTCATATGCCAAATCCCATTGCTAAATCTACACTTTTGAACATTTCACAAGCTCTCAAAGATAAGACCTTCATCAAATATATATAAGTTTAATAGGAAGGGGGGGTAACTTTGAGAACCGATTGTGGACCTCCCAGAAATATACCCCGTTAGCCACTTATAGGGCATATAGAGGATACATGTAGCTATTCATATGCCAAATCCCATTGCTAAATCTACACTTTTGAACATTTCACAAGCTCTCAAAGATAAGACCTTCATCAAATATATATAAGTTTAATAGGAAAGGGGGGGGGGTTAACTTTGAATACCGATTGTGGACCTCCCAGAGATATACCCCGTTAGCCACTTATAGGGCATATAGAGGATACATGTAGCTATTCATATGCCAAATCCCATTGCTAAATCTACACTTTTGAACATTTCACAAGCTCTCAAAGATAAGACCTTCATCAAATATATATAAGTTTAATAGGAAGGGGGGGTAACTTTGAGTACCGATTGTGGACCTCCCAGAGATATACCCCTTTAGCCACTTATAGGGCATATAGAGGATACATGTAGCTATTCATATGCCAAATCCCATTGCTAAATCTACACTTTTGAACATTTCACAAGCTCTCAAAGATAAGACCTTCATCAAATATATATAAGTTTAATAGGAAAGGGGGGGGGGTAACTTTGAATACCGATTGTGGACCTCCCAGAGATATACCCCGTTAGCCACTTATAGGGCATATAGAGGATACATGTAGCTATTCATATGCCAAATCCCATTGCTAAATCTACACTTTTGAACATTTCACAAGCTCTCAAAGATAAGACCTTCATCAAATATATATAAGTTTAATAGGAAGGGGGGGGGGGGTAACTTTGAGTACCGATTGTAGACCTCCCAGAGATATACCCCGTTAGCCACTTATAGGGCATATAGAGGATACATGTAGCTATTCATATGCCAAATCCCATTGCTAAATCTACACTTTTGAACATTTCACAAGCTCTCAAAGATAAGACCTTCATCAAATATATATAAGTTTAATAGGAAGGGGGGGGTAACTTTGAGTACCGATTGTGGACCTCCCAGAGATATACCCCGTTAGCCACTTATAGGGCATATAGAGGATACATGTAGCTATTCATATGCCAAATCCCATTGCTAAATCTACACTTTTGAACATTTCACAAGCTCTCAAAGATAAGACCTTCATCAAATATATATAAGTTTAATAGGAAAGGGGGGGGGGTAACTTTGAATACCGATTGTGGACCTCCCAGAGATATACCCCGTTAGCCACTTATAGGGCATATAGAGGATACATGTAGCTATTCATATGCCAAATCCCATTGCTAAATCTACACTTTTGAACATTTCACAAGCTCTCAAAGATAAGACCTTCATCAAATATATATAAGTTTAATAGGAAGGGGGGGGTAACTTTGAGTACCGATTGTGGACCTCCCAGAGATATACCCCTTTAGCCACTTATAGGGCATATAGAGGATACATGTAGCTATTCATATGCCAAATCCCATTGCTAAATCTACACTTTTGAACATTTCACAAGCTCTCAAAGATAAGACCTTCATCAAATATATATAAGTTTAATAGGAAAGGGGGGGGGTAACTTTGAATACCGATTGTGGACCTCCCAGAGATATACCCCGTTAGCCACTTATAGGGCATATAGAGGATACATGTAGCTATTCATATGCCAAATCCCATTGCTAAATCTACACTTTTGAACATTTCACAAGCTCTCAAAGATAAGACCTTCATCAAATATATATAAGTTTAATAGGAAGGGGGGGGGGTAACTTTGAGTACCGATTGTAGACCTCCCAGAGATATACCCCGTTAGCCACTTATAGGGCATATAGAGGATACATGTAGCTATTCATATGCCAAATCCCATTGCTAAATCTACACTTTTGAACATTTCACAAGCTCTCAAAGATAAGACCTTCATCAAATATATATAAGTTTAATAGGAAGGGGGGGGTAACTTTGAGTACCGATTGTGGACCTCCCAGAGATATACCCCGTTAGCCACTTATAGGGCATATAGAGGATACATGTAGCTATTCATATGCCAAATCCCATTGCTAAATCTACACTTTTGAACATTTCACAAGCTCTCAAAGATAAGACCTTCATCAAATATATATAAGTTTAATAGGAAAGGGGGGGGGTAACTTTGAATACCGATTGTGGACCTCCCAGAGATATACCCCGTTAGCCACTTATAGGGCATATAGAGGATACATGTAGCTATTCATATGCCAAATCCCATTGCTAAATCTACACTTTTGAACATTTCACAAGCTCTCAAAGATAAGACCTTCATCAAATATATATAAGTTTAATAGGAAGGGGGGGGGTAACTTTGAGTACCGATTGTAGACCTCCCAGAGATATACCCCGTTAGCCACTTATAGGGCATATAGAGGATACATGTAGCTATTCATATGCCAAATCCCATTGCTAAATCTACACTTTTGAACATTTCACAAGCTCTCAAAGATAAGACCTTCATCAAATATATATAAGTTTAATAGGAAGGGGGGGGGTAACTTTGAGTACCGATTGTGGACCTCCCAGAGATATACCCCGTTAGCCACTTATAGGGCATATAGAGGATACATGTAGCTATTCATATGCCAAATCCCATTGCTAAATCTACACTTTTGAACATTTCACAAGCTCTCAAAGATAAGACCTTCATCAAATATATATAAGTTTAATAGGAAAGGGGGGGGGGGTAACTTTGAATACCGATTGTGGACCTCCCAGAGATATACCCCGTTAGCCACTTATAGGGCATATAGAGGATACATGTAGCTATTCATATGCCAAATCCCATTGCTAAATCTACACTTTTGAACATTTCACAAGCTCTCAAAGATAAGACCTTCATCAAATATATATAAGTTTAATAGGAAAGGGGGGGGGGGGTAACTTTGAATACCGATTGTGGACCTCCCAGAGATATACCCCGTTAGCCACTTATAGGGCATATAGAGGATACATGTAGCTATTCATATGCCAAATCCCATTGCTAAATCTACACTTTTGAACATTTCACAAGCTCTCAAAGATAAGACCTTCATCAAATATATATAAGTTTAATAGGAAGGGGGGGGGTAACTTTGAGTACCGATTGTAGACCTCCCAGAGATATACCCCGTTAGCCACTTATAGGGCATATAGAGGATACATGTAGCTATTCATATGCCAAATCCCATTGCTAAATCTACACTTTTGAACATTTCACAAGCTCTCAAAGATAAGACCTTCATCAAATATATATAAGTTTAATAGGAAGGGGGGGGGTAACTTTGAGTACCGATTGTGGACCTCCCAGAGATATACCCCGTTAGCCACTTATAGGGCATATAAAGGATACATGTAGCTATTCATATGCCAAATCCCATTGCTAAATCTACACTTTTGAACATTTCACAAGCTCTCAAAGATAAGACCTTCATCAAATATATATAAGTTTAATAGGAAAGGGGGGGGTAACTTTGAATACCGATTGTGGACCTCCCAGAGATATACCCCGTTAGCCACTTATAGGGCATATAGAGGATACATGTAGCTATTCATATGCCAAATCCCATTGCTAAATCTACACTTTTGAACATTTCACAAGCTCTCAAAGATAAGACCTTCATCAAATATATATAAGTTTAATAGGAAAGGGGGGGTAACTTTGAGTACCGATTGTGGACCTCCCAGAGATATACCCCGTTAGCCACTTATAGGGCATATAGAGGATACATGTAGCTATTCATATGCCAAATCCCATTGCTAAATCTACACTTTTGAACATTTCACAAGCTCTCAAAGATAAGACCTTCATCAAATATATATAAGTTTAATAGGAAGGGGGGGGGGTAACTTTGAGTACCGATTGTAGACCTCCCAGAGATATACCCCGTTAGCCACTTATAGGGCATATAGAGGATACATGTAGCTATTCATATGCCAAATCCCATTGCTAAATCTACACTTTTGAACATTTCACAAGCTCTCAAAGATAAGACCTTCATCAAATATATATAAGTTTAATAGGAAAGGGGGGTAACTTTGAGTACCGATTGTGGACCTCCCAGAGATATACCCCATTAGCCACTTATAGGGCATATAGAGGATACATGTAGCTATTCATATGCCAAATCCCATTGCTAAATCTACACTTTTGAACATTTCACAAGCTCTCAAAGATAAGACCTTCATCAAATATATATAAGTTTAATAGGAAGGGGGGGGGTAACTTTGAGTACCGATTGTGGACCTCCCAGAGATATACCCCGTTAGCCACTTATAGGGCATATAGAGGATACATGTAGCTATTCATATGCCAAATCCCATTGCTAAATCTACACTTTTGAACATTTCACAAGCTCTCAAAGATAAGACCTTCATCAAATATATATAAGTTTAATAGGAAGGGGGGGTAACTTTGAATACCGATTGTGGACCTCCCAGAGATATACCCCGTTAGCCACTTATACGGCATATAGAGGATACATGTAGCTATTCATATGCCGAATCCCATTGCTAAATCTACACTTTTAAACATTTCACAAGCTCTCAAAGATAAGACCTTCATCAAATATATATAAGTTTAATAGGAAGGGGGGGGTAACTTTGAATACCGATTGTGGACCTCCCAGAGATATACCCCGTTAGCCACTTATAGGGAATATAGAGGATACATGTAGCTATTCATATGCCAAATCCCATTGCTAAATCTACACTTTTGAACATTTCACAAGCTCTCAAAGAAAAGACCTTCATCAAATATATATAAGTTTAATAGGAAGGGGGGGGGGGTAACTTTGAGTACCGATTGTGGACCTCCCAGAGATATACCCCTTTAGCCACTTATAGGGCATATAGAGGATACATGTAGCTATTCATATGCCAAATCCCATTGCTAAATCTACACTTTTGAACATTTCACAAGCTCTCAAAGATAAGACCTTCATCAAATATATATAAGTTTATTAGGAAGGGGGGGTAACTTTGAATACCGATTGTGGACCTCCCAGAGATATACCCCGTTAGCCACTTATACGGCATATAGAGGATACATGTAGCTATTCATATGCCAAATCCTATTGCTAAATCTACACTTTTGAACATTTCACAAGCTCTCAAAGATAAGACCTTCATCAAATATATATAAGTTTAATAGGAAGGGGGGGGGGGGGGTAACTTTGAATACCGATTGTGGACCTCCCAGAGATATACCCCGTTAGCCACTTATAGGGCATATAGAGGATACATGTAGCTATTCATATGCCAAATCCCATTGCTAAATCTACACTTTTGAACATTTCACAAGCTCTCAAAGATAAGACCTTCATCAAATATATATAAGTTTAATAGGAAAGAGGGGGGTAACTTTGAATACCGATTGTGGACCTCCCAGAGATATACCCCATTAGCCACTTATAGGGCATATAGAGGATACATGTAGCTATTCATATGCCAAATCCCATTGCTAAATCTACACTTTTGAACATTTCACAAGCTCTCAAAGATAAGACCTTCATCAAATATATATAAGTTTAATAGGAAAGGTGGGGGTAACTTTGAATACCGATTGTGGACCTCCCAGAGATATACCCCGTTAGCCACTTATAGGGCATATAGAGGATACATGTAGCTATTCATATGCCAAATCCCATTGCTAAATCTACACTTTTGAACATTTCACAAGCTCTCAAAGATAAGACCTTCATCAAATATATATAAGTTTAATAGGAAAGGGGGGGAAACTTTGAATACCGATTGTGGACCTCCCAGAGATATACCCCGTTAGCCACTTATAGGGCATATAGAGGATACATGTAGCTATTCATATGCCAAATCCCATTGCTAAATCTACACTTTTGAACATTTCACAAGCTCTCAAAGATAAGACCTTCATCAAATATATATAAGTTTAATAGGAAGGGGGGGGGTAAATTTGAGTACCGATTGTGGACCTCCCAGAGATATACCCCGTTAGCCACTTATAGGGCATATAGAGGATACATGTAGCTATTCATATGCCAAATCCCATTGCTAAATCTACACTTTTGAACATTTCACAAGCTCTCAAAGATAAGACCTTCATCAAATATATATAAGTTTAATAGGAAAGGTGGGGGTAACTTTGAATACCGATTGTGGACCTCCCAGAGATATACCCCGTTAGCCACTTATAGGGCATATAGAGGATACATGTAGCTATTCATATGCCAAATCCCATTGCTAAATCTACACTTTTGAACATTTCACAAGCTCTCAAAGATAAGACCTTCATCAAATATATATAAGTTTAATAGGAAGGGGGGGGTAACTTTGAGTACCGATTGTGGACCTCCCAGAGATATACCCCGTTAGCCACTTATAGGGCATATAGAAGATACATGTAGCTATTCATATGCCAAATCCCATTGCTAAATCTACACTTTTGAACATTTCACAAGCTCTCAAAGATAAGACCTTCATCAAATATATATAAGTTTAATAGGAAGGGGGGGGGGTAACTTTGAGTACCGATTGTGGACCTCCCAGAGATATACCTTGTAAGCCACTTATAGGGCATATAGAGGATACATGTAGCTATTCATATGCCAAATCCCATTGATAAATCTACACTTTTGAACATTTCACAAGCTCTCAAAGATAAGACCTTCATCAAATTTATATAAGTTTAATAGGAAAGGGGGGGTAACTTTGAATACCGATTGTGGACCTCCCAGAGATATACCCCGTTAGCCACTTATAGGGCATATAGAGGATACATGTAGCTATTCATATGCCAAATCCCATTGCTAAATCTACACTTTTGAACATTTCACAAGCTCTCAAAGATAAGACCTTCATCAAATATATATAAGTTTAATAGGAAGGGGGGGTAACTTTGAGTACCGATTGTGGACCTCCCAGAGATATACCCCGTTAGCCACTTATAGGGCATATAGAAATTAAATGTTGAAAATTGACCAAGTCGGTAAACAGGAAGTAAATATCAGACAGACCTAGTTTCGATACTTGCGATACAGAACATCATTCCTTGTTCGGACGTTTTGGTTTTGGGTACTTTTCGTTTTCAACTGTTTTGGAATTTGACCTTCCAATGTTTTGGTTCAAATGCTACTGATGAGAGGTTACTCCTTGAAATATCGATATATAGCATATCCAAATTAACCGTTTATCCCCGCGTTTTGGTATTTGTAATCATACTGAAGCCATATGGACCAACGTAACCAACAGTAACTTTGAGGCAGACAAAGAGAGTTCGTATTATCACTTGACTAATGTCAAGTTTAGGATATTAGTGCACACTGAATACTTCATGGAATAACAAAGGGATGACTGTTCTGAAAAGCTAATTTATCATGGAAAGAAGAATTAATAAAGCCATCTTCACAATTAAAGACTTTAGATTTTTAAAAATGACTTCCATCAGAGATGCTAATTTTCGAACTATTTGCTGCTGACGTCATCGCAATATTCACGTTTTTCGAGGTTTGACAAATTCTGAAAAAAATGAATCTTGGTTCGTACCCCGATATTGAAACCATAGAAAGAAAAGTTTATCAGCTTTAAAATGAGATACTGCACATGTGATAAATATTTATAGAAATAAATTTACAAGACCAAATGTTAGTATTGTCGCCTATGGAAATTTATTTAGTACCATTGAGCCATATACCCAAGTCACTGTGATATTTAGTTCCTGAGAAAAATATTACGAAAATCTTCAACAATTGACTAGTAATGTTGAAAAAAGATATCATATTAAAGCCAAATATAACATTTCAAGTCACTGTGATATGTAGTTGCTGAGAAAACTGTTACGAAAGTTATGTTGCGGACGGACAGAGGTAAACCAGTATTACCCCCTCTTCTTCGAAGCGGGAGTATAATTACCATTCTAGATCAGCTAAGTTTACTATCATTTGTTGTTGATTACTATATAGTTGTTTTGTGTGTTTTTGTAGTATCTACCAGTCTGTTTGTTGATGCCTGTCCTAATGGTGCTTGTTTGGGTTTACTGATTTTGTCCTTTGGGACTTTTGAACTTTGAATGCCCCATTGGTACATGTCTTCTTCCTCCTATACATGTATGTGATTTGCATTAACAAACCATTTAAAACCTTAATAGGATTCAATAAATTAATGTAAAATTTGACAGAAATCCCCCCTTCCTATTAAACTTATATATATTTGATGATGGCCTTATCTTTGAGAGCTTATGAAATGTTCAAAATTGTAGATTTAGCAATGGGATTTGGCATATGAATAGCTACATGTATTCTCTATATACTCTATAAGTGGCTAACAGGGTATATCTCTCGGAGTTCCACAATCGGTACTCAAAGTTACCCCCTTCCTTTTAAACTTATATATTTGATGATGGTCTTATCTTTGAAAGTTTGTGAAATGTTCAAAAGTGTAGATTTGGCAATGGCATTGGGCATATGAATAGCTACATGTATCTTCTATATACTCCATAAGTGGCTAACGGGGTATATCTCTGGGAGTTCCACAATCGGTACTCAAAGTTACGCCCTTTCTATTAAACTTATATATATTTGATGAAGGTCTTATCTTTAAGAGCTTGTGAAATGTTCAAAAGTGTAGATTTGACAATGGCATTTGGCATATGAATAGCTACATGCATCCCCTATATACCCTATAAGTGGCTAACGGAATATATCTTTGGGAGGTCCAAAATCGGTACTCAAAGTTACCCCCCCCCCTTAACTATTAAACTTTTATATTTGATGATGGTCTTATCTTTAAGAACTTGTGAAATGTTCAAAAGTGAAGATTTAGCAATGGGATTTGTCATATGAATAGCTACATGCATCCCCTATATACCCTATAAGTGGCTAACGGAATATATCTTTGGGAGGTCCACAATCGGTACTCAAATTTACCCCCCCCCCTCTAACTATTAAACTTATATATTTGATGATGGTCTTATCTTTGAGAGCTTGTGAAATGTTCAAAAGTGTAGATTTGGCAATTGCATTTGGCATATGAATAGCTACATGGATTCTCTATATACTCTAAAATTGCTCACGGGGTATATCTCTGGGAGTTCCACAATCGGTACTCAAAGTTACCCCCCTTCCTATTAAACTTATATATATATGATGATAGCCTTATCTTTGAGAGCTTGTGAAATGTTCAAATGTGTAGATTTATTAATGGGATTTGGCATACGAATATTTACATATATCTTCTATATACCTTATACGTGGCTAACGGGGTATATTTATGGGAGGTCCACAATTGGTACTCAAAGTTACCCCCCCTTTCCTATTAAATTTATATATTTGATGATGGTCTTATCTTTGAGAGCTTGTGAAATACTGTAGATTTAGCAATGGGATTTGGCATATGAATAGCTACATGCATCCCCTATCTACCCTATAAGTGGCTAACGGGGAGGTCCAAAATCAGTACTCAAAGTTACCACCTCTTCCTATTAAACTTATATATATATTTGATGATGGTCTTATCTTTGAGAGCTTGTGAACTGTTCAAAAGTGTAGATTTAGCAAAGGGATCTGGCATATGAATAGCTACATGTATCTTCTTTATACTCCATAAGTGGCTAACGGGGTATATCTCTGGGAGTTCCACAATCGGTACTCAAAGTTACCCGCCTTTAATATTAAATTTATATATTTGATGATGGTCTTATCTTTGAGAGCTTGTGAAATATTCAAAAGTGTAGATTTGGCAATAGCATTTGTCATATGAATAGCTACCTAAATCTTCTATATACCTTATAAGTGGCTAACGGGGTATATCTCTGGTAGTTCCACAATCGGTACTCAAAGTTACCCCCTCTTCCTATTAAATTTATGTATGTTTGATAATGGTCTTATCTTTGAGAGCTTGTGAAATGTTCAAAGTTAAACCCCTTTCCTATAAAACTGATATATTTGATGATGGTCTTATCTTTGAAAGCTTGTGAAATGTTCAAAAGTGTAGATTTGGCAATGGCATTGGGCATATAAATAGCTACATATATCCTGTATATACTTTATAAGTGGCTAACGGGGTATATCTCTGGGAGTTCCACAATCGGTACTCAAAGTTACCCCCCCTTTTTGCCTATTAAATTTATATATTTGATGATGGTCTTATCTTTGAGAGCTTGCGAAATGTTCAAAAACGTAGATTTAGCAAAGGGATTTGGCATGTGAATAGCTAGATGTATCTTCTATATACTCCATAAGTGGCTAACGGGGTATATCTCTGGGAGGTACACAATCGGTACTCAAAGTTACCCCCCTTCCTATTAAACTTATATATATATTTGATGAAGGTCTTATCTTTGAGAGCTTGTGAAATGTTCAAAAGTGTAGATTTGGCAATGGCATTTGGCATATAAATAGCTACATGTATCCTCTATATACCCTATAAGTGGCTAACGGGGTATATCTCTGGGAGTTCCACAATCGGTACTCAAAGTTACCCCCTCCCTTTTTCCTATTAAATTTATATATTTGATGATGGTCTTATCTTTGAGAGCTTGTGAAATGTTCAAAAGTGTAGATTTGGCAATTGCATTTGGCATATGAATAGCTACATGGATTCTCTATATACTCTAAAATTGCTCACGGGGTATATCTCTGGGAGTTCCACAATCGGTACTCAAAGTTACCCCCCTTCCTATTAAACTTATATATATATGATGATAGCCTTATCTTTGAGAGCTTGTGAAATGTTCAAATGTGTAGATTTATTAATGGGATTTGGCATACGAATATTTACATATATCTTCTATATACCTTATACGTGGCTAACGGGGTATATTTATGGGAGGTCCACAATTGGTACTCAAAGTTACCCCCCCTTTCCTATTAAATTTATATATTTGATGATGGTCTTATCTTTGAGAGCTTGTGAAATACTGTAGATTTAGCAATGGGATTTGGCATATGAATAGCTACATGCATCCCCTATCTACCCTATAAGTGGCTAACGGGGAGGTCCAAAATCAGTACTCAAAGTTACCCCCTCTTCCTATTAAACTTATATATATTTGATGATGGTCTTATCTTTGAGAGCTTGTGAACTGTTCAAAAGTGTAGATTTAGCAAAGGGATCTGGCATATGAATAGCTACATTTATCTTCTTTATACTCCATAAGTGGCTAACGGGGTATATCTCTGGGAGTTCCACAATCGGTACTCAAAGTTACCCGCCTTTTATATTAAATTTATATATTTGATGATGGTCTTATCTTTGAGAGCTTGTGAAATATTCAAAAGTGTAGATTTGGCAATAGCATTTGTCATATGAATAGCTACCTAAATCTTCTATATACCCTATAAGTGGCTAACGGGGTATATCTCTGGTAGTTCCACAATCGGTACTCAAAGTTACCCCCTCTTCCTATTAAATTTATGTATGTTTGATAATGGTCTTATCTTTGAGAGCTTGTGAAATGTTCAAAGTTAAACCCCTTTCCTATAAAACTGATATATTTGATGATGGTCTTATCTTTGAAAGCTTGTGAAATGTTCAAAAGTGTAGATTTGGCAATGGCATTGGGCATATAAATAGCTACATATATCCTGTATATACTTTATAAGTGGCTAACGGGGTATATCTCTGGGAGTTCCACAATCGGTACTCAAAGTTACCCCCCCTTTTTGCCTATTAAATTTATATATTTGATGATGGTCTTATCTTTGAGAGCTTGTGAAATGTTCAAAAGTGTAGATTTAGCAAAGGGATTTGGCATGTGAATAGCTAGATGTATCTTCTATATACTCCATAAGTGGCTAACGGGGTATATCTCTGGGAGGTCCACAATCGGTACTCAAAGTTACCCCCCTTCCTATTAAACTTATATATATATTTGATGAAGGTCTTATCTTTGAGAGCTTGTGAAATGTTCAAAAGTGTAGATTTGGCAATGGCATTTGGCATATAAATAGCTACATGTATCCTCTATATACCCTATAAGTGGCTAACGGGGTATATGTCTGGGAGTTCCACAATCGGTACTCAAAGTTACCCCCTCCCTTTTTCCTATTAAATTTATATATTTGATGATGGTCTTATCTTTGAGAGCTTGTGAAATGTTCAAAAGTGTAGATTTAGCAAAGGGATTTGGCATATGAATAGCTACATGTATCTTCTATATACTCCATAAGTGGCTAACGGGGTATATCTCTGGGAGTTCCACAATCGGTACTCAAAGTTATGCCCTTTCTATTAAACTTATATATATTTGATGAAGGTCTTATCTTTGAGAGCTTGTGAAATGTTCAAAAGTGTAGATTTGGCAATTGCATTTGGCATATGAATAGCTACATGTATTCTCTATATACTCTAAAATTGCTCACGGGGTATATCTCTGGGAGTTCCACCATCGGTACTCAAAGTTACCCCCCCTTTTCCTATTAAATTTATATATTTGATGATGGTCTTATCTTTGAGAGCTTGTGAAATGTTCAAAAGTGTAGATTTAGCAATGGGATTTGTCATATGACAAGTTACATGCATCTTCTATATACTCCATAGGTGGCTAACGGGGTATATCTCTGGGAGTTCCACAATCAGTACTCAAAGTTACGCCCTTTCTATTAAACTTATATATATTTGATGAAGGTCTTATCTTTGAGAGCTTGTGAAATGTTCAAAAGTGTAGATTTAGAAATGGCATTTGGCATATGAATAGCTACATGCATTCCCTATATACATTTTAAGTGGCTAACGGAATATTTCTTTGGGAGGTCCACAATCGGTACTCAAAGTTACCCCCCCTTAACTATTAAACTTTTATATTTGATGATGGTCTTATCTTTGAGAGCTTGTGAAATGTTCAAAAGTGTAGATTTAGCAATGGGATTTGTCATATGACAAGCTACATGCATCCCAGATATACCCTATAAGTGGCTAACGGGGTATATCTCTGGGAGTTCCAAAATCGGTACTCTAAGTTACCCCCTCTTCCTATTAAAATTTATATATATTTGATGATGGTCTTTGAGAGCTTGTGAAATGTTCAAAAGTGTAGATTTAGCAATGGGATTTGTCATATGAATAGCTACATGCATCCCCTATATACCCTATAAGTGGCTAACGGAATATATCTTTGGGAGGTCCACAATCGGTACTCAAATTTACCCCCCTCTAACTATTAAACTTATATATTTGATGATGGTCTTATCTTTGAGAGCTTGTGAAATGTTCAAAAGTGTAGATTTGGCAATTGCATTTGGCATATGAATAGCTACATGTATTTTCTATATACTCTAAAATTGCTCACGGGGTATATCTCTGGGAGTTCCACCATCGGTACTCAAAGTTACCCCCCCTTTTCCTATTAAATTTATATATTTGATGATGGTCTTATCTTTGAGAGCTTGTGAAATGTTCAAAAGTGTAGATTTAGCAATGGGATTTGTCATATGACAAGCTACATGCATCCCATATATACCCTATAAGTGGATAACGGGGTATATCTCTGGGAGTTCCAAAATCGGTACTCTAAGTTACCCCCTCTTCCTATTAAAATTTATATATATTTGATGATGGTCTTTGAGAGCTTGTGAAATGTTCAAAAGTGTAGATTTAGCAATGGGATTAGGCATAACTAAAAGTTACCCCCCTAACTATTATACTTATATATTTGATGATGGTCTTATCTTTGAGAGCTTGTGAAATGTTCAAAAGTGTAGATTTGGCAATGGGATTTGGCATATGAATAACTACATGTATTTTCTATATATTCTATAAATGGCTAACGGGGTATATCTCTGGGAGTTCCACAATCGATACTCAAATTTACCCCCCCCCCTTTTCTTGTTAAACTTATATATTTGATGATGGTTTTATCTTTGAGAGCTTGTGAAATGTTTAAAAAGTGTAGATTTGGCAATGGCATTGGGCATATGAATAGCTACATACATCCTGTATATACTCTATAAGTGGCTAACGGGGTATATCTCTGGGAGTTCCACAATCGGTACTCAAAGTTACCCCCCTTCCTATTAAACTTATATATATATATGATGATAGCCTTATCTTTGAGAGCTTGTGAAATGTTCAAATGTGTAGATTTGGCAATAGCATTTGTCATATGAATAGCTACCTAAATCTTCTATATACCCTATAAGTGGCTAACGGGGTATATCTCTGGTAGTTCCACAATCGGTACTCAAAGTTACCCCCTCTTCCTATTAAATTTATGTATGTTTGATAATGGTCTTATCTTTGAGAGCTTGTGAAATGTTCAAAGTTACCCCCCTTTCCTATTAAACTGATATATTTGATGATGGTCTTATCTTTGAAAGCTTGTGAAATGTTCAAAAGTGTAGATTTGGCAATGGCATTGGGCATATGAATAGCTACATATATCCTGTATATACTTTATAAGTGGCTAACGGGGTATATCTCTGGGAGTTCCACAATCGGTACTCAAAGTTACCCCCCCCTTTGCCTATTAAATTTATATATTTGATGATGGTCTTATCTTTGAGAGCTTGTGAAATGTTCAAAAGTGTAGATTTAGCAACGGGATTTAGCATGTGAATAGCTAGATGTATCTTCTATATACTCCATAAGTGGCTAACGGGGTATATCTCTTGGAGGTCCACAATCGGTACTCAAAGTTACCCCCCTTCCTATTAAACTTATATATATATTTGATGAAGGTCTTATCTTTGAGAGCTTATGAAATGTTCAAAAGTGTAGATTTGGCAATGGCATTTGGCATATAAATAGCTACATGTATCCTCTATATACCCTATAAGTGGCTAACGGGGTATATCTCTGGGAGTTCCACAATCGGTACTCAAAGTTACCCCCCCCCTTTTCCTATTAAATTTATATATTTGATGATGGTCTTATCTTTGAGAGCTTGTGAAATGTTCAAAAGTGTAGATTTAGCAAAGGGATTTGGCATATGAATAGCTACATGTATCTTCTATATACTCCATAAGTGGCTAACGGGGTATATCTCTGGGAGTTCCACAATCGGTACTCAAAGTTACGCCCTTTCTATTAAACTTATATATATTTGATGAAGGTCTTATCTTTGAGAGCTTGTGAAATGTTCAAAAGTGTAGATTTGGCAATGGCATTTGGCATATGAATAGCTACATGCATTCCCTATATACATTTTAAGTGGCTAACGGAATATTTCTTTGGGAGGTCCACAATCGGTACTCAAAGTTACCCCCCCTTAACTATTAAACTTTTATATTTGATGATGGTCTTATCTTTAAGAACTTGTGAAATGTTCAAAAGTGTAGATTTAGAAATGGCATTTTGCATATGAATAGCTACATGCATCCTTTATATACCCTATAAGTGGCTAACGGGGTATATCTTTAGGAGGTCCACAATCGGTACTCAAAGTTACCCCCCCTAACTATTAATCTTATAATATATTTGATGATGGTCTTATCTTTGAGAGCTTGTGAAATGTTCAAAAGTGAAGATTTAGCAATGGGATTTGTCATATGAATAGCTATATGCATCCCCTATATACCCTATAAGTGGCTAACGGAATATATCTTTGGAAGGTCCACAATCGGTACTCAAATTTACCCCCCCCCTCTAACTATTAAACTTATATATTTGATGATGGTCTTATCTTTGAGAGCTTGTGAAATGTTCAAAAGTGTAGATTTGGCAATTGCATTTGGCATATGAATAGCTACATGTATTCTCTATATACTCTAAAATTGCTCACGGGGTATATCTCTGGGAGTTCCACCATCGGTACTCAAAGTTACCCCCCCCTTTTCCTATTAAATTTATATATTTGATGATGGTCTTATCTTTGAGAGCTTGTGAAATATTCAAAAGTGTAGATTTAGCAATGTGATTTGTCATATGAATAGCTACATGCATCCCCTATATACCCTATAAGTGGCTAACGGGGTATATCTCTGGGAGTTCCAAAATCGGTACTCTAAGTTACCCCCTCTTCCTATTAAAATTTATATATATTTGATGATGGTCTTTGAGAGCTTGTGAAATGTTCAAAAGTGTAGATTTAGCAATGGGATTAGGCATAACTAAAAGTTACCCCCCTAACTATTATACTTATATATTTGATGATGGTCTTATCTTTGAGAGCTTGTGAAATGTTCAAAAGTGTAGATTTAGCAATGGGATTTGGCATATGAATAACTACATGTATTTTCTATATATTCTATAAATGGCTAACGGGGTATATCTCTGGGAGTTCCACAATCGATACTCAAATTCACCCCCCCCCCTTTTCTTGTTAAACTTATATATTTGATGATGGTTTTATCTTTGAGAGCTTGTGAAATGTTTAAAAAGTGTAGATTTGGCAATGGCATTGGGCATATGAATAGCTACATACATCCTGTATATACTCTATAAGTGGCTAACGGGGTATATCTCTGGGAGTTCCACAATCGGTACTCAAAGTTTCCCCCCTTCCTATTAAACTGATATATATATGATGATAGCCTTATCTTTGAGAGCTTGTGAAATGTTCAAATGTGTAGATTTATTAATGGGATTTGGCATACGAATATTTACATATATCTTCTATATACCTTATACGTGGCTAACGGGGTATATTAATGGGAGGTCCACAATTGGTACTCAAAGTTACCCCCCTTTCCTATTAAATTTATATATTTGATGATGGTCTTATCTTTGAGAGCTTGTGAAATACTGTAGATTTAGCAATGGGATTTGGCATATGAATAGCTACATGCATCCCCTATATACCCTATACGTGGCTAACGGGGAGGTCCAAAATCAGTACTCAAAGCTACCCCCTCTTCCTATTAAACTTATATATATTTGATGATGGTCTTATCTTTGAGAGCTTGTGAGCTGTTCAAAAGTGTAGATTTAGCAAAGGGATTTGGCATATGAATAGCTACATGTATCTTCTTTATACTCCATAAGTGGCTAACGGGGTATATCTCTGGGAGTTCCACAATCGGTACTCAAAGTTACCCGCCTTTAATATTAAATTTACATATTTGATGATGGTCTTATCTTTGAGAGCTTGTAAAATATTCAAAAGTGTAGATTTGGCAATAGCATTTGTCATATGAATAGCTACCTTAATCTTCTATATACCCTATAAGTGGTTAATGGGGTATATCTCTGGTAGTTCCACAATCGGTACTCAAAGTTACCCCCTCTTCCTATTAAATTTATGTATGTTTGATAATGGTCTTATCTTTGAAAGCTTGTGAAATGTTCAAAGTTACCCCCCCCTTTCCTATTAAACTGATATATTTGATGATGGTCTTATCTTTGAAAGCTTGTGAAATGTTCAAAAGTGTAGATTTGGCAATGGCATTGGGCATATGAATAGCTACATATATCCTGTATATACTCTATAAGTTGCTAACGGGGTATATCTCTGGGAGTTCCACAATCGGTACTCAAAGTTACCCCCCCCCTTTGCCTATTAAATTTATATATTTGATGATGGTCTTATCTTTGAGAGCTTGTGAAATGTTCAAAGGTGTAGATTTAGCAAAGGGATTTGGCATGTGAATAGCTAGATGTATCTTCTATATACTCCATAAGTGGCTAACGGGGTATATTTCTGGGAGGTCCACAATCGGTACTCAAAGTTACCCCCCTTCCTATTAAACTTGTATATATATTTGATGAAGGTCTTATCTTTGAGAGCTTCTGAAATGTTCAAAATTGTAGATTTGGCAATGGCATTTGGCATATGAATAGCTACATGTATCCTCTATATACCCTATAAGTGGCTAACGGGGTATATCTCTGGGAGTTCCACAATCGGTACTAAAAGTTACTCCCCCCCTTTTCCTATAAAATTTATATATTTGATGATGGTCTTATCTTTGAGAGCTTGTGAAATGTTCAAAAGTGTAGATTTAGCAAAGGGATTTGGCATATGAATAGCTACATGTATCTTCTATATACTCAATAAGTGGCTAACGGGGTATATCTCTGGGAGTTCCACAATCGGTACTCAAAGTTACGCCCTTCCTGTTAAACTTATATATATTTGATGAAGGTCTTATCTTTGAGAGCTTGTGAAATGTTCAAAACTGTAGATTTAGCAATGGGATTTGGCAAATGAATAGCTACATGCATCCCCTATATACCCTTTAAGTGGCTAACAGAATATTTCTTTGGGAGGTCCACAATCGGTACTCAAAGTTACCCCCCCCCCCTTAACTATTAAACTTTTATATTTGATGATGGTCTTATCTTTAAGAACTTGTGAAATGTTCAAAAGTGTAGATTTAGCAAAGGGATTTGGCATATGAACAGCTACATGCATCTTTTATATACCCTATAAGTGGCTAACGGGGTATATCTTTAGGAGGTCCACAATCGGTACTCAAAGTTACCCCCCTAACTATTATTCTTATAATATATTTGATGATGGTCTTATCTTTGAGAGCTTGTGAAATGTTCAAAAGTGAAAATTTAGCAATGGGATTTGTCATATGAATAGCTACATGCATCCCCTATATACCCTATAAGTGGCTAACGGAATATATCTTTGGGAGGTCCACAATCTTTACTCAAAGTTACTCCCCCCCCTTAACTATTAAACTTTTATATTTGATGATGGTCTTATCTTTAAGAACTTGTGAAATGTTCAAAAGTGTAGATTTAGCAATGGCATTTTGCATATGAACAGCTACATGCATCCTCTATATACCCTATAAGTGGCTAACGGGATATATCTTTATGAGGTCCACAATCGGTACTCAAAGTTACCCCCCCCCCTTAACTATTAAACTTTTATATTTGATGATGGTCTTATCTTTGAGAGCTTGTGAAATGTTCAAAAGTGTAGATTTAGCAAAGGGATTTGGCATATGAATAGCTACATGTATCTTCTATATACTCAATAAGTGGCTAACGGGGTATATTTCTGGGAGTTCCACAATCGGTACTCAAATTTACGCCCTTCCTGTTAAACTTATATATATTTGATGAAGGTCTTATCTTTGAGAGCTTGTGAAATGTTCAAAAGTGAAGATTTAGCAATGGGATTTGTCATATGATTAGCTACATGCATCCCCTATATACCCTATAAGTGGCTAACGGAATATATTTTTGGGAGGTCCACAATCGGTACTCAAATTTAACCCCCCCCGTCTAACTATTAAACTTATATATTTGATGATGGTCTTATCTTTGAGAGCTTGTGAAATGTTCAAAAGTGTAGATTTGGCAATTGCATTTGGCATATGAATAGCTACATGTATTCTCTATATACTCTAAAATTGCTCACGGGGTATATCTCTGGGAGTTCCACCATCGGTACTCAAAGTTACCCCCCCCCCCTTTTCCTATTAAATTTATATATTTGATGATGGTCTTATCTTTGAGAGCTTGTGAAATGTTCAAAAGTGTAGATTTAGCAAAGGGATTTGGCATATGAATAGCTACATGTATCTTCTATATACTCAATAAGTGGCTAACGGGGTATATCTCTGGGAGTTCCACAATCGGTACTCAAAGTTACGCCCTTCCTGTTAAACTTATATATATTTGATGAAGGTCTTATCTTTGAGAGCTTGTGAAATGTTCAAAAGTGTAGATTTAGCAATGGGATTTGGCAAATAAATAGCTACATGCATCCCCTATATACCCTTTAAGTGGCTAACAGAATATTTCTTTGGGAGGTCCACAATCGGTACTCAAAGTTACCCCCCCCCCCCTTAACTATTAAACTTTTATATTTGATGATGGTCTTATCTTTAAGAACTTGTGAAATGTTCAAAAGTGTAGATTTAGCAAAGGGATTTGGCATATGAACAGCTACATGCATCTTTTATATACCCTATAAGTGGCTAACGGGGTATATCTTTAGGAGGTCCACAATCGGTACTCAAAGTTACCCCCCTAACTATTATTCTTATAATATATTTGATGATGGTCTTATCTTTGAGAGCTTGTGAAATGTTCAAAAGTGAAGATTTAGCAATGGGATTTGTCATATGATTAGCTACATGCATCCCCTATATACCCTATAAGTGGCTAACGGAATATATTTTTGGGAGGTCCTCAATCGGTACTCAAATTTAACCCCCCCCCCCCCCCGTCTAACTATTAAACTTATATATTTGATGATGGTCTTATCTTTGAGAGCTTGTGAAATGTTCAAAAGTGTAGATTTGGCAATTGCATTTGGCATATGAATAGCTACATGTATTCTCTATATACTCTAAAATTGCTCACGGGGTATATCTCTGGGAGTTCCACCATCGGTACTCAAAGTTACCCCCCCTTTTCCTATTAAATTTATATATTTGATGATGGTCTTATCTTTGAGAGCTTGTGAAATGTTCAAAAGTGTAGATTTAGCAATGGGATTTGTCATATGACAAGCTACATGCATCCCATATATACCCTATAAGTGGCTAACGGGGTATATCTCTGGGAGTTCCAAAATCGGTACTCTAAGTTACCCCCTCTTCCTATTAAAATTTATATATATTTGATGATGGTCTTTGAGAGCTTGTGAAATGTTCAAAAGTGTAGATTTAGCAATGGGATTAGGCATAACTAAAAGTTACCCCCCTAACTATTATACTTATATATTTGATGATGGTCTTATCTTTGAGAGCTTGTGAAATGTTCAAAAGTGTAGATTTGGCAATGGCATTTGGCATATGAATACATTGTAGCTACATGTATTCTCTATATACTCTATAAGTGGCTAATGGGGTATATCTCTGGGAGTTCCACAATCGGTACTCTAAGTTACCCCCTTCCTATTAAACTTATATATTTGATGATGGTCTTATCTTTGAGAGCTTGTGAAATGTTCAAAAGTGTAGATTTAGCAATGGGATTTGGCAAATGAATAGCTACATGCATCCCCTATATACCCTTTAAGTGGCTAACGGAATATTTCTTTGGGAGGTCCACAATCGGTACTCAAAGTTACCCCCCCTTAACTATTAAACTTTTATATTTGATGATGGTCTTATCTTTAAGAACTTGTGAAATGTTCAAAAGTGTAGATTTAGAAATGGCATTTTGCATATGAACAGCTACATGCATCCTTTATATACCCTATAAGTGGCTAACGGGGTATATCTTTAGGAGGTCCACAATCGGTACTCAAAGTTACCCCCCTAACTATTAATCTTATAATATATTTGATGATGGTCTTATCTTTGAGAGCTTGTAAAATGTTCAAAAGTGAAAATTTAGCAATGGGATTTGTCATATGAATAGCTACATGCATCCCCTATATACCCTATAAGTGGCTAACGGAATATATCTTTGGGAGGTCCACAATCTTTACTCAAAGTTACTCCCCCCCCTTAACTATTAAACTTTTATATTTGATGATGGTCTTATCTTTAAGAACTTGTGAAATGTTCAAAAGTGTAGATTTAGCAATGGCATTTTGCATATGAACAGCTACATGCATCCTCTATATACCCTATAAGTGGCTAACGGGATATATCTTTATGAGGTCCACAATCGGTACTCAAAGTTACCCCTCCCTAACTATTAATCTTATAATATATTTGATGATGGTCTCATCTTTGAGAGCTTGTGAAATGTTCAAAAGTGAAGATTTAGCAATGGGATTTGTCATATGAATAGCTACATGCATCCCTTATATACCCTATAAGTGGCTAACGGAATTTATCTTTGGGAGGTCCACAATCGGTACTCAAATTTACCCCCCCCCTAACTTTTAAAATTATATATTTGATGATGGTCTTATCTTTGAGAGCTTGTGAAATGTTCAAAAGTGTAGATTTGGCAATGGCATTTGGCATATGAACAGCTACATGTATTCTCTATATACTCTATAAATGGCTCACGGGGTATATCTCTGGGAGTTCCACCATCGGTACTCAAAATTACTCCCCTTCCTATTATATTTGATGATAGCCTTATCTTTGAGAGCTTGTGAAATGTTCAAATGTGTAGATTTAGCAATGGGATTTGTCATATGAATAGCTACATGTATCCCCTAGATACCCTATAAGTGGCTAACGGAATATATCTTTGGGAGGTCCACAATCGGTACTCAAAGTTACCCGCCCCCTTCCTTTTAAACTTATATATTTGATGATGGTCTTGTGAAATGTTCAAAAGTGTAGTTTTGGCAATGGCATTTGACATATGAATAGCTGCATGTATCCTCTATATACTCTATAAGAGGTCCTCAATCGGTGCTCAAAGTTACCCCTCCTTCCTCATTTCTTATTATTCATACATGTATATACTTTGTATCTTAGATCAGCTTCATGTTAACCTCGTATAGCAAATAAAAAATACCAGTAGGTACCTCATTAGTATAAATATTGGTGTAGTAATTCGGTCATTCATATATTTCTCTTAAGTGATTTATTCAATATTTGCATGAAATTGTCTGTACAATTGAGTCTTATCGTGACACATGCAATGCTAGTTTTGTATTAAATTATATAAGATACATTTAGATGGAGTGTTTTTAAGGAAATAAGTTTGTTAACGAACTACTTTTACGGGTTTTATTATTCATTTAATCATAGTTTTTAATCAGTCAGGTGGTCCTTGGTCTATGTAATAAACTTGGTAAAACATCAACGCATCTTAGTTTTTCACTATTTGTATATTATGCCATATGGCAACCCTTAACGTTGATAATTACAAAATAGAATATCTATTTTCATTTGTGTTCGCACTTGCCTTACTTCGTTTTTCGGTCGTCATACATATCAGTTTGGCGGACTTTTTATTTCTGTTCGCTGGAAATTGTTCGCTAGCTTGTTTTTGCACAATGTACTTCGCTGGGTATTGTTCGCTAGCTTTTTTGTTCGCTAGGTATTGTTCGCTAGCTTGATTCTGGGCCGATTCGGTTCTCGTAAGAAGTTACCTTGAGCGAACGTATTATCAATCCGCCACCCCTTAACGCCGAATAATGGAACGGTTTTATTGAAATCTAAAGTAGACAACCAGTTTGGGTAATAAACGTCATTATCAAAAATTATCCCAGAGCCGTTAATAACGAATGGATTAGCGTTTATGTCGGCTGCTACTGACATGTAGAGATAGTGGATATTGGGCTGAATAGAATAGTCATCCGATCTGTTCATTCGTTGTAAGATGTAGCTCATAAAGAATGCTCTGTTCAAAGCCATGTTGTGTAAATGTACGAGAGCTGTCCTGTTCTCATAAAAAACTTTACTCAAAAGTTCATTGGCTTTCGGTAGTTGTGTCACGATGTCGTCACGCATCGTCATATCCTGTTGAGATCTAGGTTCACAGTTATGTCCCTTTATTGCATTGATGTATTTTCCATTTATCCAATTTAAGTTATCTCTTTTGAGCCATGTATATGGACCTGTTGCCATGACAATTACTCCCAGAAATATAGTCACGAGTGCAAGGGTATGAATATTGATGGCAGCCATGTTGGTAGATGTGTAAGTTTTTCCTCTGAAATATTAAGATGAAATCACGTACTTTATGTTCAACTGTAAGAAATAATTTAAAAAAAACATAATAGCATGCATGTCAACATATTTTGATAAGATTAAAAATATAAGATTTAACAACACATTTCAAAATTATGCGCATTATTTTTGCGCAAACCTCATAATCATTCATAAAAATAGAAATAGATAAAGTTCATCTGGGTGGTTTTTTGTGTTTTTGAAACGAATCTATTTGTATGGACAAGTCTTATCATTTTCCATTAGATTTATTTATCATTGATGCTTTTGGACATCTTTGTAAAAAAATGTTTAATAGAAGATAATGACATGTGGAATGGGTGTAGGCGGCATACGCGGTACCACGTATTATTTTTTTCGTCTTGAATCAAATGCTTTTTTAAGTAAAGAGACCTTGATGGTTTAACGCGCGTACCTTGCTAAGCTTTTTGTGTTCAATGATTTTAAAGCATTCTAAAAGATTTCTATTTAATTTTGCCACAGACCCTATAAAATATAGGGTCTCTGGTTTTGCTTTCAGTTATTATTCATTATTCCGAGATCGACCTTCGACAGGAAAACCTCAGTATGGAACTGCCAACTGAACTGCATACCCTCATCACCGCTGTTGTGAAAGACGGAATGGAAATGAAGTGGGGCTTTTCCGTTGCAGACGTTGAAGTCAAGCTGTCTTGGAAAAAGGCTAACGTACCGCCAATCGGGAAAGGAAAATGCAGTCAGGCCCTGAAAAAGTCGCCAGTGGCCCGGAGAAGAGACCAGCGAAGGCTTGACCGGCGGATAAAAGATAAGGCCGTTGTTAAGGAAAATTACTAGAGAAACGATAACAACACCAACTCAAACTCAAGAAAAACACTAAACAGACAGAGGGAACAACACTGGCGTCTGGAAACAGATTCCAACGCAAATCAAAGGAAGATCACTAACACCAACGAAGTACAAGGACGACGAAGAAATTAGAAGTAGGCGAAGATTGGGCATCATGCTTTATTGTAAAGAGCCCATTCAGACCAAGTATGGAATGCTACCGGACGATTTGTACAAATGGTGACGTCCACTTCTCCTCTGCGTTTAAAGACAAAGACATCGAGCAAATACGAGAGCCAGACAGAAGCGAAAAGATCCCTGAACCCTTTCACGATGGAGAGTACGTAGAAGACGATCCTCAACAGGCCAAACACTGTCCTCGAAAAAAGCACAACCAACTACGAAAGTAGGAAGAATGCAAACGCCCTCAATACCCAAGAGGGTAGGCGGGCCATAAACCCTTAATCTATTTCTCTCTTGCTTTCGGTTGACTAATTGTTGGACATCTTTTTGTTGCTACATGTACAAATGAACATATCATTGAAAAGGATTAAATGCATTTCTAATTCTGCATTACTTATTTCATGTTTTCCCTTTTTTAACAATTATATATTGTTTGGCTACATGCTTTACAAATTTTTATTTGGTTTGGTTTCGTTTCTGGTTAAAAGGACCGTTTCAAGCTTCAGAAAAACCAGGATTTGAATATTTATTCAAAAAAATTTAATGAAAATTTTTAAGTGCTGCGCAAAAAAAAAGTGCGCATAATTTTGAGTGCGCAATTTTTTGGTTTTGAGAGCGTAGTTTTCAGTTTTGAGTGTGTGAATTAAAATTTTGAGCAAATTCGATTTATATTTTTGAGTGCGACATTTAAAATTTTGAGTGCTTATTTTAATTTTGAGTGTTCGTGTAATTTGTGATGATATTCTCAATTATACTTTTGACGAGAACGGAGTGCCATATTTTTCACCTCTTGGAACGAAATTTCTTCAGAAATGATATCACTTTGCCCCTTGAACTCACTGTGAGGCATATTAATCAGATGATAATTAGAAATAAAATGTTTAAATTACTGTTTGATTTAGATGACTGGCTTAATCAAGTCAGCGGCCTTTTATCTCTTCCATCTAGTCGTGAGAATATTTATGTCATGTGATCTTTACACCTAGGTCTTCAAAGCTTTTAACAACAGGGTCAAGTATCAGAAATCATCGATACAAGAAAAAAGGAACAGAAGATAGTTTGGTTTAAACATATATTATTGCCAATAAAAGCATATGGTATTTTGTAACCGAGCATGCGTAATGAACAGTAGATGTCATGCATATGGCTATGGCACGAAGGACATCACGTTTGTCATGAAGGTTTGTTGAAAGTTTCCCTTTAGAGTCTATTTCAAGGTTATAGGAAAATGCATCTCATACGGTCTCTGAAAAAGTTTTTCATGCAGTCAATGGTGGTGAAAATCAAAATTTTGATACAACTTCGTGGTTTTTAAGGCCCAAAACGTCACAATGGCAAAGTTATGTAAAATCTAGAGGAGTCTGATTTCCCGCCAAATTTTTGACGTCATATATTTCGGAACTAAGCACACGGACCTATTGTTTTCTTTTTGACATTTTGTTAAATCGATATTTATCTATCATTTCCATCACATATCAAAAAATCTTTGATAAAAAAAAAATCCAGGAGTGAATCCTTTTGTCGTTTTTTTTTTTTTTTTTGTACTGAGATGAGCAGCCGATTCAAGTTCAAGATGTAAATACAAGAGAGAAATATATAAATTGGACAACAGGTTTTCTGGATCAATATCATGGCATGGCCTTTGTTAAAAAACCCAGCTCAAATCTGTAAAAACAATAATATATAAAATAGACGATAAAGAGATGTGGAATAAGTGTGCGCGACACAACCAACATTAAAGAAATGGCAATTTAAAAAATCACAATGCCTGAATGGAAAACAGCCAGCAGTCTTCAACATGACCAGAGGTCACTGCTCACTGTCTTGCATTGGCCCAAGACTAAAAATACAATACATAAGATTCAAACAAATCCATAGATTATCAAAGAAAGACCCATTTCTGGACATAGAACAAAAAAACAGATAGTTGTCTTGACAGGGACAAACAAAAGCTTAGACAAAGATTCCTGGCTTAGGACAGGCACATATAAAATGTGGCGCGGTTACACTAGGCTTTTGGGACCAACCTTCCCCCTATTGTAAATCTTGTACAAAGCACAAAAAATAACACACTTTAAAAATCAAATCGATAAAAGTTCGATTCACCAAGAGAGAACCTGAGACAATATTTACTGACAGCTAGCTAGCTAAGATGCATTTATCGACTGATGTAAAAAAAATCAAACATATCGATTCTAAATCCAACATAACACTTCAAAAAACTAATGATTTAGTATTATATCATCACATAAAACCGACATATTTGATCGCTGTAATGCTTAAAAATTATAAGTCAAAAGATAAAAGATTAACGCTTTAGAGTTACTATCAAATATCAATATTTCTACCAAAAAAAACACCAAATTTAAAGATTTTACTATAACTTCCAACTTGTATCCTTTGTTTCGTGTACTTGTCTCTTTTCATGTCTTATGTTCCTTGTTTAAGAAGGGGGTCTATCCATGACTATTTCAGGACTGGATTTGAATTACATGCATTTTTTAAGACCATGGGCCAATTGCATAACTGCGAGCAGCGCCTACTGGCCTCGTTGAAGGCTGTTGTCGGTTGTCCATTGTGGTGTTTTTCTGAGTGGCTGCTTGATTGTGGGTTGTGTCGCGTACACTTATTCCACATCTCATTATCTTATTATTATTTACTAAGTTTTTAAGCCAAATTACCATGTCAAGAGCAAGAGGATTGTTTTTGAATTTACGTGCATTAAAAACTACATTTCCATAGAATTCGGGATGTGAAATTCCTTTTACAATCAAAAATCGACGTGTACAATTAAATGTTTCAATAAAGATACCCATATTTATGCACGAATTTGGTAAAAGACTTGACTAATTTGTGGTATCGATAACCTTGTTTTAGTAATTTTTCTGTAATGAAACGGTCTTTGTCATTAAAATCAGAAACACCACTGCAAATTCGAGCATATCTGACTAACTTTGAAATGTACGCTCCGTAAGAGGGAGCTTGAGGTACATCATCTTCAAGAAAAGGGAAATTTACAATTGTGAAAGAAAAGTCATCAGGTTTATCATATACTTTAGTGTGCAATTTTCCATTGACAACGCTTAAATCTAAATCCAAACAATGGACATCTATCACCGGTCGAGTTAGATTTATTAAGGGTTAATTCTTTAGGATAGATAACATTTATAAAGTTTGAGAAATTGGGATTGTTAAGAGAAGGATGTCGTCTAAGTATCTGTAAGTATTGTTAAAATGTCAATAAGGTGGTGTTTGTTTGTGTCTTTTTGTAGTTTGTGATTTATAACAATGTAAAAAAAGATCTGCTATAAGTTGGGCGCAATTGGTTCCCATGGGAATACCAATAACTTGGCGATATATTTGTTTTCTAAAACGTATGTAAATATTATCTCAAAGAAAGTTATGTACGTCAGTCCAATTAACATTAAAAGTAATGAACCTTTCAAATTAAGCTGTGTAGTTTATGTACGCGATATTTGTATACCTAACTGTTAACAAGAAAAAAATGCTTAAGACCGATTATACCACCCTCATTGAGCTTAAAATATTTTAGCTCGCTGATGTTAAAAACTAAAATCCGACTTACCTACAATAATTTCTAAAAGTGACCACAAAATTTACAATAGCATGTTGAAGTCCACTCCACCTCTCTCAATCGTAATTTTGCAGTATTTTGAACTGTAGCTTTAATCCAGAGTAAATAATTTTGTCTCTTTATATTATGCATGTGATGGAATACGATAAAAAATTTCAATTTGTTCACTCGTATATGCTATTCTGTACTTTGAATTTAAAATTGTTCACTCGTATATGCTGTTCTGTACTTTGAATTCTAAAATATTTTTATTCATAAGTCATAAACAAAAAACAAACAATCATTGATAAACCAGCCTTAAATTAAAAAAAAATGCTTAGTTTTTCATTTTTAATTAAAATACATAAGTTGGTTTATACCTTATTCTAAAATCCTCTCAACTTGGAACGCCTTTGTAGAGTTTTAAACCAATCAAATTCCTAGATTGATGAATAGGTTTTTTTTCAGCTGGTGATTTGAAATAATGAATATTACCAGAGCATAATTGTTCATTAAAATAAAATATATCTGATGTAGCTATTCTTTTATATAATTATTTATTCATAATGATTAAAGGACACGCTATATGCGTTGTTGAAATCGGGTTTCAATTTTCTTAAATTTCATTTCGGCAAAGTGGTGATTTTTTTCTGTTTTTACACACTTACACTTTTAACCCCAGTGGTGATTATTTTTTTCTGAAAATTCAAAAAAGGCCAAACAAGGCCTCGTTGAAGGCTGCTGACGATTGTTTATTTTGGTTTTTCTAAATTGCCGCTTAATTGTAATGTGAACTGTGTCGCGTACATTAATTCTACATCTCCTTATGTTTTATTAAAAGGTAGTTGCATTGTTAGTGCTTCTGAAATCATAATGTAACTTAAACCTGAAGATAAAAGCTAATACTGATTTGGACGGATGGACAAACCAACAAAAGGCTGATTATAATACCACTCCATTTTGGTGGCAAAGAAAAACGGTTACACATGTGTCGGTTATTAATACAATGAAATATTGATGCATGTATGACAACTGCAAATGTGAAAGGGTGGGCTTTTTTCAATATGTGTTAAATAATATTCAAAAAGAAATTGATATTAACAGACAGAACTTCATACCACATTTGAGAAGAATAAAAAGTAAGTCTGATAATTTTGTATGTCGATTATTTTTGTGACTTCATTTTGTCAACACAGCGTTTTTCATTTCTATCTGGACCGTTTCGTCATGTTATCATTTTTTTAACTGACTGTGCATATATTTGTGTTGATTAATCGTGTTGAAAAATTAAAAAAAAAACTCATACTCTCAAACACTGGTGACATGGAGGATTCGAATCCACCAACTATCCCGCTGAAGTTAGGACGGTCTTTCATCATCTCTATAATTTTTTTCTTGTACATTTGTTGGTGGCTTTGGAGCCTGGCCTCCTCCCGTCGTTTTCCAAGCTCTTGATATGTTTGTGTTTATATGTTAATGATTTTGAAATTTTTAAAAGAAGCAAAGGTGTACCAAAGGGGTAATCAGTATCATAAAACTGTAAAGACAAAGACAAAACCGACAGACAAAAAAATCATCACAACAAAACAAACCACATAACAACATAAAACACACACACATAACAACAAAACCGCATTCAGCAACGCGAACTCAAGTCGAAAAGAGAGTGAACCTAGGTGCTCCGCAAGAGTAAGCAGTTCCTGCTTGCTATAGCACACCCGTCACGTTGCCAAAGATCGATTAAGTGTTGGTCAAATCCGGTAAGGATGACATTACAAAACTCTATGCCAAACCAACATCTGTGCTCATCTGAGAGATAGAAATCCCGTATTTGTATACAAGCACATGATGTCGTCCGTAAAATTTCTTGAGTGATGACAACAACCTGGGAGCAACGTACCCCTGTGTTAAGATAAGAATATAAAATCGTTACCTTGGACAATAAGTACCCTTAAAAATAGAAAATGTAATCATCTTTGAGCAGTCTGGAATATTGCCCAAGTCCTACCTTCGGGTACCAGAGGTAAAAAATAATGAATTAAGAATATTGCACTGTATTTGAAAGACGGAACATCACTTTTTAAAAAAATATATAAAAGATAAGGATATAAAAGCGTTACCTTTGACAATACGTACTCCTTAAAAATAGCAAATTTAAGCATTTTTGAGCAGTGTGAAATATTGCCCAAGTCCTACCTTTGGGTACCTTAGCTACAAAATTATAAGCTACGAATATTGCACTGTATTTTAAAGAAAAAACACCACTTTTTAAATAAATATAGCTCCAATTGTCATTCCATATAAGTAAACTGATAAATAATCACAATGAAATTGTCAAGTTTTCAAATAAAATTTAATTGAAATCACCGATAAATACTAGTAGGTGAAAGCTATAAATGGCTATTGAGGCCTGTACGGCGGCAATCTGGGATTTTTTGAAGAAATAAATTTTCCCGAATAAGTCTTATAGGATGATCCTTCAGTTGCACTATACTTTTTACATAAATAAAAACATTGCTACTGGACAAATTTTACAATTTTGCATGGTTTTCTCATGAACAGGCTCTTAATTCATGCAGAAAGTCAGAACCATTAAGGTCCTCAACCCCGGTCCTCAACTGACTGCTCCTCTTGTTTACATAGATATCATACTCCTTTAGTGAATTCGAGTGCGTGTGTGGGTGTTTAACGCCCTTTATTGACGCACCTGGGCCATGTACCTGGCGGTCATTTTTTTATGGAGGATACCGGAGTACCCGGAGAAATCCACCAACCGTGTACTTAGTCGGTGCCGGATGCACAGCTTGTGTGTTCCGAAAGTACATGTAAGCATTTTTTGAGCAGTCTAAAATATTTCCCAAGTCCTACCTACATTTGGGTACCAGAGGTACAAAATTATGAATTAAGAATATTGCACTGCATTTGAAAGACGAAACATCACTTTTTAAAAAAAATTATAAAAGATAAGGATATAAATTATTTTTGTGGAGGATACCGGAGTACCCGGAGAAATCCACCGACCGTGTACTTAGTCGGTGCCGGATGCAAAGCTTGTGTGTTCCGAAATTGAGACCCCATCCCTTTAGCTCTAAAATTGTGTTGTTGTTTTTTTTTCTGACTATTTTCTGCATAAACCCCTTTAAATTCGATGAAACTCCATATACTTCTGATAAGAAACAGTTTCTAAGATTATCTGTAAACATATATTGCTTTAGACCATGGGCCAATTGCAGAACCGCGAGCATCGCCTACTGGCCTCTTTGAAGGCTGCAGGCGGTTGTCCATTGTGGTTTTTCTAAATAGTCGCTTGATATGTGCGCTGTGTCGCGTACACTTATTGCACATCTCATTATTTTCTATTTTATAAATACATGTAACTTTGCATTAATCTGAAATCACCTATTTCATGGTTTTTTTCAATTTTAGGTAGGTTTATAAATATTGATACACAATTGCCCGGGAGTACGCATGATAGCCACATTTTCAGAGCCTCTGATGTATCCACCTACCGGGAGTACGCATGATAGCCACATTTTCAGAGCCTCTGATGTATCCACCTACCGGGAGTACGCATGATAGCCACATTTTCAGAGCCTCTGATGTATCCACCTACCGGGAGTACGCATGATAGCCACATTTTCAGAGCTTCTGATGTATCCACCTACCGGGAGTACGCATGATAGCCACATTTTCAGAGCCTCTGATGTATCCACCTACCGGGAGTACGCATGATAGCCACATTTTCAGAGCTTCTGATGTATCCACCTACCGGGAGTACGCATGATAGCCACATTTTCAGAGCCTCTGATGTATCCACCTACCGGGAGTACCAATGATAGCCACATTTTCAGAGCCTCTGATGTATCCACCTACCGGGAGTACGCATGATAGCCACATTTTCAGAGCTTCTGATGTATCCACCTACCGGGAGTACGCATGATAGCCACATTTTCAGAGCCTCTGATGTATCCACCTACCGGGAGTACGCATGATAGCCACATTTTCAGAGCCTCTGATGTATCCACCTACCGGGAGTACGCATGATAGCCACATTTTCAGAGCCTCTGATGTATCCACCTACCGGGAGTACCAATGATAGCCACATTTTCAGACCTTCTGATGTATCCACCTACCGGGAGTACGCATGATAGCCACATTTTCAGAGCCTCTGATGTATCCACCTACCGGGAGTACGCATGATAGCCACATTTTCAGAGCTTCTGATGTATCCACCTACCGGGAGTACCAATGATAGCCACATTTTCAGAGCTTCTGATGTATCCACCTACCTGCACAACAGACATCATGTATTGAATATCGTTTTCTCTATGGAGACAGTGGCTATGCATGTACGAAATACCTATTCACCTCCATCCTACTTCGCCAGCACAGGAAGCAAACAACGGGGTACACACACAAACACGCTGCCCAATAAAGATAGAGTTTGGTTGGTGGAAGAGGAGGTTTGACGTGGTGAAATAAGGATGAAATCAGCAAAAGCATGCCAAATTATTGATGCTTGTGCAATATTATAGTATTATTGCGTAAAGTTTTCCATATTGGCTGAGTTATTGGTCCAAGGCTAGCCATATTGGACTGAGGCGAAGCCGAAGTCCAATATTGCTAGCCGAGGACCAATAACTCAGCCAATATGGATAACTTTACGCAATTATACCTTTATTGACTAACCTGCCCAATATGGCTGACATGCCATATTGACTAGTCCAATATGCCATATTGACTAGTCCAATATCCATATTGGACGGATAAATTACATATTGGCGTAGTTTTGTGTTTATATAGTATAGGCTGTTTTCATCATATTTAGACAAATATTTTTATGTTAGTCAATAATTTTGAATATAGTATATTTTTAATTTTTATTTACTGCTGACAAAGTCAGCCAAAGCGTTTATCTCGTTTATTAAAGACTGTCTAAACAATTTGATTTCCAGTCTGAGTTTGCTAGTACATGTACTTAAGGTTTAAGTTGTTTATTTACAAGTCCTTCGCGGCTGGTTTCATACACGTGATTCTCCCGCCGGGAGACAAAATTTCCCGACTTTTTTACCCATCTCCCGTTGTGAAATCTCCCGCTTTTTCAGGACAGGACATTTTAAATAAAATTTACTTTACTTTACATGACAAAATTTTAGTTTTATAAGACATTTCAATCGTTCAGTCATTAAACATTTCCGGTGTTTTGGGGGGTTTGTTAATTGGGTAAACGTTAATTTAACATGTTAAGAGGCTGTCCATGTAGAAATCAGGCAAAAGCCTACAGAATTTGGTACATGAAGAATTTTATCCCAGCAAATTTATTGTTTTAATGTATTGTTGGACTCATATGTAAAACAAAAATCAACAGGATTCGTTTGAAAACAACATGTATGACTTGTGATTCAGCCTTAAAGTTCATGAACAAAGCAACCAAATTTTGCAAATATGCAAGAGTTATCTCCCTTTTTCTGCATATTTTCAATGCATTCTATCTAAATTATATCTAAGTTATCACTGCAACAAACCAAAAATCTGCATTTGTTTCGGGGAATGGATGTTAACCTGATATGAAATCAATGAAAATTTTTGAAAAACAAAATTTGTCATGTGCCAGCTATTGCCTGGGTTTCGCTTGGACAGCCTCTTAAGGTGTTAATTGACGGTTTATTGCCATAATTGCCCTGATAATTTTATAAACAATTGCAGATTTCTCAGTGGCGCCATAAATATTTGGCACAAGCTATTGTCCTCAATTGACACTGAAATGCAATTTTAAGGAGCGTTGAAAATCTCCCGCTTTTTTGTCCACTCTCCAGCCAAAAGAATCAAAACCTCCAGCTTTGTCATCACGGATCCGTCACATGTATGTAGTTTTTCATTTTTAAAACAATTCTGTCTTTTTTTTTCTGTCGAACTAGAACCTAAATGAAGGAAAAAAATAAGTCATAATACTAACTTGTTACAATTTACATTCCTTTTTAAATCATTCACACACAATAACTTGACATCTATAGCTAGACAAATACCTTTAATACCCGACTTCAAAGTTTTGGAAAAGTGTCACTGGTGAGCCTTGATTAGCTACATGAACGACAATTGCAATAAATTTTGTTTTCCCTACACTTTCTTCTTAACAAGATAATTATCAAAGATGTTAAATAAATGTACTTTGTATGATATATCTATTTATAAAGACGTAATTTCAGCAGCTTGCTATACCTCATACTGAATGGTCTGTTTTAGTCACGCGTTTCCCTTTTGCTACTGCTACTGTTGATCTTCAAAATTCTACTTGTTTCACTTGTACTGGTACTGGTTCTTGGACACAGAACCGTTGCTTGTAGATGTGAACATGGTGAACTTAAATATACTAGAAATACATGAAATAGTTGGAGAAACTTAAATAGAAATCAAGTTTTATGATAAACATCAAATTATTACATAGAATTGAATCTGTGAGTGAGTTGGTGTTTTGCACCCGTGCAATGCTATTTTGATTATTTACAGGCGGATGATACAATGAATATGAAATGATGATGATAAATGAAATATGGGGGTGGGGTTGAAAACAAAGGAACGGTAAATTTGGAAGAACCACAGGAAAAAGGGGGAGAATTGAATCTGTAAAAGGTCAATTTTACGGTAAAATAATCAACCTACCAGTCATTTGTAACAATCCAGAATTCGTCATGTTTTATAAAAATTATTGTGATTTATCCGAAATAGAAGTTGTTTTGCCTTGGTAGTTAACACATTGACGTTTGGTCGAAATTGTGGTCATAATTTTAATAGACGAAACGCGCGTCAGGTGTAAAATGGAATTTTGTTGTAATCTGTACTTCAAATATCCGTGAAGGTTAGCAAGGCTGGTGGAGTTTTTTCCCAAGGAACGCCCGCGCCAGCACAACCACTTTTATGGTGAAACAGCTATAAATATCCGTTTAAATTTCAGAAAAGTCTTGACCCTAAGATTTCGCCTACCCCAGACATAGGTTGATCTAAGTCATAATTTGTTTTTTTATCTGTTAGCGATTGATTTCATTATTCAGTGATTTTCATAATCTTGATATAATCCAGATACTAGTAGTATAGTTTTTGGCCTTTCAATATTTTGGGTAGAGCGCCTCTGATAAGTCTTTAATAGACGTAACGCGAGTAGTAAAATTTGTTGTCTGGAACTTTGTTATAATCTGTATTCCTTCTTTAACACGGTTTTGCTTTCGGTTGTCATGAAAGGTAAAACATGTAAATTGGGTTTAATATAAAACTGTACCTATTCATGTCATTATCAGCTGACCTAGTATCAACCAAAAAAAAAAGTGAGTGCTAGAGGAAAAGTTAGCATTGAGAGCTACAAAAATGATTTCAGGGCCAAAATTGTCAGATCAATCGTTTAAGAGTTATCCTCCTTTAACTGATTTTTGCATCAATTTTAACTGATTTTTAAAAATACCACTGATGGGATTGCTTTGAAACTTTATACAATTGATCTTTAGGATTCTCTACCAATTTTGTGAAAGGAGTAGAGCCACGAAGGCCCTAAAATGGCCCGGTATTTTCACTATTTTTTCAACTACTATAACTTGTCAAAAATTTAACTAAAACATGTTAAGGTATGAACAAACTTTTCATATCTGTAAGATTTAGCAATATACTTACACCCCAGGTTTAGCCTTGAGACTTTAAACAGGTCAGAAATTTGAAAATTTCTCATTTTTCACTCATTTTCACTGGTTTCACTGCATATTTCGTCAAAATTAGTATTGGCCACATTCCTCGACCATCGTAATTTTTTGATAATTAATTTATAGTATCATAATACACATTTCTATCACAAAATAATTTTGGTCGACAGGTGTGGCCCATTTCATATTCATCAATTTATACATGAAAATCAAGGAAAACAATCACAAATTGTTATTTTTCACCAAATAGTCTATTTTTTACCTCACTGCTCTCCTTATTGATAAATAATTGAAGGAAAAAATATTACAATTCATGAAATATAAAGACTGATGAACATTCATGCAGCAACTACAAGCACATATATCAAAGTTGAATTTTGGGCCATTTTGGGTCCTTCGTGGCTCTACTCCTTTGTGAAAGTCGACCAATCAATATGGCCGCCGTTACTTAAAATAGAACAGGGGGGTCAGGCCATAGTTTTTAGCTTATAGCTCAAAAAGTATAAGAGATAGAGAAAATCTGAAGCAACCTACCTTCTTCAGCATCAAAAGCTCTACAAAACTCTCCATTGAGTCAAAGTTTTGGGACGAATCCTTATAGGAGTTATTTCCCCTTAATCGTCAAAAATGACCATGTTCACATTTATTTTACTTTATCTTGACAACTGTCAGTGCTTGAGGAAAAGTTAGCATTGCAAAATTGTTCAGCTGATTGAGAGCTACACAGGGAAATTTTGTTCACGTGAAATTCACGTGAAATCAGGGTTAACGTGAATTTCACATGAAACATTCACGTGAAATTCACGTTAATATCATGTGAAACTCACGTGAATTTCACGTTAACTTTTTCACGTGAATGTCACATGAAAATTCTGAAAAATGAGAATTTTTTCGTAAATATATGCAGAATCGCATGAAAGTTATAGAACATTAAAAATGTTGAGAACATTTTTTCACGTGAAATTCACGTGATATTTTTCACGTGAACTTAACGTTAAATTGCTCATTTAACGTGAAATTCACGTTAAGTTTTTCACGTGAATTTCACGTTAATTTCATGTGAATTTCACGTGAACAAAATTTCCCTGTGTACAAAAATGATTTCAGTGTCAAAATTGTCAGATCATCCTTTTAAGAGTTATCCCCCTTTAACTGTTTTCAATCAATTTTAACTTGTTTGGGGTTTTTTCTAATGGAAAGCCTTGTAACTTTGTATTCTTGATCTTAAAAGTGTTTTCTATCCTAACTAGTTTCTTTAATATTACTTACGAGGTACATGTAGACCGTGTTGCACACTAGGTAAGAGGCTTTAGCATAAGAGATCAGGTGAGCGATTCAGGCTCCTGGGAGCCTCTATAGTTTGATAGAATAGACACTTTTTCAAAAATAAATACTGTTGGTTGCTTCTGTGTATATCTCACGAAACTTTTCCAAAGTCTTCATTTGATATCTTCAGATACTCGTTCAAATGTAAAAAAAAGATATTATCTTAGAAACCTTTTTCAGTATTATCCACCAAATTGTACTTTGGAATCGTTCTCTGTATCCTTTTCTGATCTTTTCTGTCCAATGATCTATATATATTGCATAAATTCGTTGGTCTTGTTCGTAAACTGCTAGCTGTTGTACTTCGCCTATTTTTTTTTTTTGATTTTTTTTTTTTGTAAACATTAAGTTTCCAAGGTAGATGCTCATTTTGAAGATTTGACTTGTTAGTTTCCTGAGGCAGTGGTCAAAGGTGGATATGAAAGGGAGTCCTGATAGTAGTCCTGATCACGAATCACGAAGAATAAAAAATGCAAATAACGAAACACGAAAATATGGCTACATTTTTGTTCACGGATAGAAATTTGACTGTCTATTACTGTAAAGCATGCCTAAAACGAATCACGGACAAAATACTTTGCTGAGAACGGTTCACGTGCAATATCAAATCACGATGCACGGAAAAATATTTCAGCAAATCACAATTCACGGAAAATTAATATTGCCAATAACGGAGAACGAAACAAACCCATCGGCCCCTCGTAAAACCGGTGAGCCGGGCGCACCCCTTCCCGTTTATTAGGAACTGTATGAAACAAGAGGTCCCAGGAAGTTTTTTTATTGAATTGCGTGCCCTCCCATTTGAACATTTCTTAATTCGCCACAGCTGGTGGTCATTCGACACTTATTTCAATGTGAATGTGTTGTCCTTTCTATGATAAATTGAATTTATTGTACATAATTTCATTAAAATCGAAAGAAAGGTTTCTGAGATGTCAGCGCATATCTTACTGACTGTTATAATAGTTATCTGCCGAAGAAATCAAAGACCGCAAGGTTCCTTACTTTGTTCGGACATTTTCAAATAATCATGGATCGAGTCAGGTTTTATAGCACCAAGCCAGCTCCTGTTGAATAAGATCTGGCAGTAACAAACACATCGTCGTTTTGGGACACAATTAGGAAAGTGAAACGATAATAGCCAAAACATCTGATGAAAACTATCATGGACATTGAATATATGAATATGGCCATTGCTGATATCGAAATATAAAAAAAAACATAGGACGTATTTTCTTATTGTTTAGTACAAATGCCCTAAGTAAATACGATTATTATCATGAAAGACCTTGTAACTCTTACATTAACCTGGTAGAATATATACGTGATCTTTAAAAACATTTGCATCAAGGTCTCTTACCGATTGCTTCATTCAGAAGTATCAAGTTCCAAAAGTTAGTGATTTAAAATGAAACACATACGATGAAAAATAAAGGACGATCGACAATTAAGCACTAAGGTGACCCGACGTCACGAGCTTGCTGAAGATAAACATCCTTGAACGTGAATATGAAAATCACAAATAAAGCTTTATTTAAAAATTTAAGAATGGAAACAAAGATTACATCAAGTTTCTAATGATAAATTATGTACTTACTCAACATTTAAAACAATATAGGGATTAGAAAAATATCTTTTAATAATAAAAAAAAACTTTGAACAGAGATTTAGATTAACCAAATTCAGAATCTCGGGTCATAAGCTTAATATAGAGACAGGTAGATACAAGGGCATTCCCAGACACAATAGACTCTGTACAAGATGTGATTTAAATGTTGTGGAGGATGACAATCATTTCTTGTGTGTGTCCTGGAATGAACAATACTCGTAAAGAGCTAGAAACTGTTGTTCATAGAAAATGTAAAAAAATGCATCTTTAGGTTCTAAGACCAAACTCATATGGTATTTGTGGTCATTTGTCTATTGGACTAATAACGATTTAGAAATTCTTAATCTAGTATGTTCATTCCTGGCACATATATAATGTTTTTTTTTCAATCCTCTATAATATCTACTGGTCTGCCGCATAAATAGTTACATTCCTCATGTTCTATAAAAGAGTTCTGAGAATATCTATATATTCATATATGACTAAATTGCACTACTGCAGTTCTTAAGCACTGTCCCCTGGTGACAACAGCATTCATAGAACATTAAACTTCTATGGGTGCTTTGATCACGGGGATAACTGTACAGTATATGTATATATAAAATAAATCAATGCTACATGTAGTTATAGGATTTACTAAAGCACCGTCCCCTGGTGACCATAGCATGCATATGACTATATATTATATATCTACATATATATCTTGTATGCGTGATCTGATCACGGGGAGAACTGCTATGACAAGTGATTTTTTTTACTTGTAGTTTATCATTGTAGCATAATGAAATATATCAAGACTCTTTGAACACATAGATATATAGTATCTGCATTAAGCCATCTCTTATTATAATGATATATTTCTTCTTTTTTTTCTCTGTTATAAATATCATGTACATGTACTTGTATAAGCATTGTAAAGATTTACATTGAACGTGATATAGGTGATCTTTTAAACATTTGCCTCTAGTATTAAGTTCCAAAAAATCAGCGATTTAATATGAAATATATACATTGAGCACTAAGGTCACCCGACGTCATGATCTTGCTGAAGTCATCGATGAACAACTAGTTTTAGAACAAACCCGTGCGGGTTCCGGTTGGCGAATAGGCCCGCAGCAGCGCTAAGCTTGTCGGTAAAAGTCCACTAAAGAGCGCTCAGAAACCTGACATCGGGTCAGGCCGCTTTGCCCACAAAGCGACTGCGATGTGTGCCCCAGGTGGTTGAATGGGGCAGCCCTGACATCGAGAGATGCGGGGTCGGCAGGCGATAATGCGGAAAACCTGACCGCAAACCATAGTGGCGCACCGTGTTGGGAAAATGTCATGTTCCCTAAGCGTTAAAGAACCCTGCTGCAGGTCTCGGTAAGAGTAGGACCCGTAGGATCCCCATGCAGGAGGCGAAATTTCCCGTCCCTACCCATCACTCCTTTTTCCAGTGGCAGTCAAAATTCTCCTACCCGATTGGCCTTGTGTCCCCATTTCCTCCACTTCATCATCATTTCATGTTCATTGTATCACCACTTTCATGTTCATCTCCCGGATATAGCCGAAATCGTGCTGCTTGGGAGTAAAGAAATAACTAACTAACTAACTACAAGAATCACTGTGTCTCGTGACTCAAATTAATTCCAGGCAATAAATTTTGATATGTTGCATTATTAATAGAACATTTGTGTGGTTAAAAAAATACCGCCTTTTCTTTCAAACGAAATGTTGGCCACTTTAAAGTTCATTAGCTTTCTAAACATTGATAAACAAATTTTACCATTTGAATTATTATTAAATCGATTACATATGATGCCTACAAAATGTCTGCAAAATCAGTTTAATGTTCTCATTGGAGTTGTGCCCACAAAAAGTTCCTTAGACCTAAAATGCAAAAAGTTTATAAAGTCCTATAACTCCTACAAGATTTGTTAAAACATACTGGTGTTAGATCAACTACATAGGGTGACACAATCCTTTAAAATCTCATCAAAGTCCGTTAAACAGTCGCAAAAGAGTTGCACGCACAAACATAGGATTTCTATGACCTAAACTATGCAAAAAAGTCGATTAAATTTGACGAATCAAAGAATCGATAAGATAAATAACATATGCTGGAAAACAATTCTGCAAAATTTCAACAAATGATCATCAGCACTGGGGGAAAGCGGCTGTTTTTAACTAGTTAAGAACGGCCCAACATAGAGGCGGGTGGCACCGCTTTGATTTTGTTTTCTCAAATGTAATGCATTAAATAGACGATAAAGAGATGTGGGATAAGTGAACGCGACAAAATCAGCATAAAAAAGGCAATTTAAAAAATCACGATGGAAAACAGCCAGCAGTCTTCAACATGACCAAAGGTCGCTGCTCGCTGTCTTACATTGGGCCATGGCTAAAAATACAATACATAAGATTTAAACAATTCCCTTCATTATCAGACAAAGACCCATTTCTTAACATAAAACAAAAAAAATAGATAGTTGACAGCTAGGCACAAAAAAAGCTTTGACAAGGATTCCAGGCTAACGACAGGCTTATTTAAAATGTGGCAGGGTTTAACTAGGTTTTTTATGGCCAAACCTTCCTAAAGCCGTTTTCTTTATAGAAAAGTATGACCGAAGTTAAGTATATTATAGTTAATAATACCACGATATTAAAAATTTTATAACTTAAATCACGAAAAGATGGTTAAAATTTACCTTTTTTTTAAACCGAAGCCGTTCATAACTATTGTAAAAAAAAATTCAAAGCTGTTAGTAACTTTATTCTGGTACATTTGGAAGTCACAGAATATTGCGTCATGTTAGGTTTGCACCAAAGACACTGAATATCAATATCAATTTTCATGTTAAAAATACATCGCTGTCACGGTTATAATAGCATATAAACAGTAACACTAATGTTTTAACATGCTAAACGTACAAATGTTTTATACCTTTTCGGCGACTTCTTCATTCTTTCAGATTACTCTTTCTACGCCTTCACTTGGGTTAATTTTATATGGAGGCTATATGGGAAAGGGGTCTGTTGGTGAGTCGGCTAAAGTCTGTATGTCAAGAACTATCAAGAAAAAAGAAACAAATAGGCACCAATGGGGCTTTCAAGTGTCAAAAGTCCGAAAGAGCAACGACGAAACCGGCAAACACGAACAAAAACAGCATGAAGAAACACAAAACACAAAATAACTAAACATAGCAAGGGAATATGATATATTCAATATCTCTATTTTACTTTATTTTATCAAAAAAACACTGATGTTTAAGAAAACAATTTTGAATACTGAACGTATTCATATGACACTTTTTACTTTAGCTTTAATTGGTAAGTTACAAAATAAAAAGGCGTGTTACTCATTGTGATATTTCTACGAATTGCGTCAGTCAAAAATGTAAATAAAATTACGTTTTGTTAGAACTTAGTCGAATATCTAAGGCCGCGTTCACACTGAGCAAAACTCATAGTAGTTTAAATGCCGTCCGCACTAACATTAAACAGCAATGCGTTCACACTGTAAAATTTCGATGTTTACATGTAGTTTAAATGTAGTGTTCATTACATGCATTCGATACTTAATGTAGTCCTTGTGTGGGTTTAATGTTCAATGGATTTTGCATATTTCTTTTGAATAAACGGCATGCATATGCATTACTTTCGTTGGAAAGCTTTATTTATAGTACATAATATCGTTTTTCCAACATTTTCTCGGGTGAATGAAAAAAAAAACAGGGATACATGTAACTTCTAAATATTTAATGTATATGAATTCGGCAAAGCGGAATAGAATTTCATAATAGATTTTGCTCATTCGGATCTAATTTTGTTTGGGCAAAGCAGTCTAACATGAACATGAAAAGGTGATAAAATGAACATGAAATGATGATGAAGTGGAGGAAATGGGGGACACATTCCAATCGGGGATAATAGTTTTGACTGTCACTTGGAAAAGGAGGGATGGACAGCTTTTTACACAGGAAGCCTATGGGTTCTTCTCTTAACAAGGCATGAAGCAGGGTTCTTTCACGTATGAAGAACATGATTTTTCCCTAACACGTTTCACCACTATAGTTTAATTGCGGTCAGGTTTTCCGCATTTTACATTTGTAGCCTGACGACGCGGTATTATGACGGACTGCCCCAATCAACCACCGGGTGCACATTCAAGTCGTTTTGTGGACAAAGCGGCAGACCTGATATCACGTTTCTGAGCGCTCTTTAGTGGATATTTACCGATAACATGGCACTGCTGTGGGCCCGCGCCGGTATTTATGTATAGCCATGTTTTTTATAGCAATATATTTCAAAATAATACAAACGGACGAACGGACTTCAGCGCCAGAAAATATGTACACCTTCAGTATTATTCTATAAAAATAAAAATCATAAAAAGACAGTAAATCAAAATCCATACTTATTCTTTATTTAAATGTCTATTCGCCATATCAACAATCATGATCATTTATCCGTTCATGTTTTTTGTACATTTAAATTACATGTACACTTTCATTTAATAATGTGAACAATTCATATGTCAAGTCATTTAATTTAGGTTTATCAATGAGAACAAATTTAGTGTGAAACTAGTTTTTAGAACATTAAACTAATTCTACACATGTTTTCTCAAAACAACTTCAGTGTGAACGCGGCCTTACGCGAAATGAAACTTGCATTGTACATAATGTAGCTATGACATATTACTATTCGTATTACTAAGAACAAAAAATCAAACAGACTTACGATTTGTGGCATTAGCTATGTTTTTATTTCAAATCGGGTCAGTTGGTGAGTCGGCTATTAGGAACTCGGTCTATTGATCGATCTGCTGGGAGTAAAATTATACAGTTATTATTGTAATAATATTTTGGTCTGAAATAACATTAGACTCGGTTGTGATATTGTTTAATGTGCGTTCATAGTACTGTTCAATTACATATGTTTATATAATGCAAAGGAGTACCAATGGGGCTTTCAAAAATAGTAAATAATAGACAAATATGGAAATTTATTTCTCAGATGAATGCAGATGTTGGTTTTCCTTCTTTATCGGATTTGACACGCTGAAATAACCATATTAACCATTAAGAACGACCCGTATATGCGTGCTAACAAGCAGGGACTACTTACTTTTCCAGAACACCTAAATTCATATCCTTTAAGACTTGTGTTTGCATTAACGGTTGATTGCTTTAAATTCAGTTGGTTTTTTGTGTGTATTTATACCGGTATTGCCTGTTTCTTCCATCTTTTTAAGCTGGTTGTTCGTTCTGCTCACGTTCGTGTTTTATATTATCCTTTTTGCATCATTTTACATTGTGATTGACATTGATTTTAAGTAATAGGGGAAATGCGTGGATAAAGTTGAATTTAAAGCGACAATTTCTCACAATGATCGGCATCGCTTATGAAGTAGCTTAATGTATTATCTTGATTGGAAATTTTCTCATTGAGTTGCAGTGCTCATTTAGGTGAATTTAAATGCCATTTAGGTTACTAATTACTAAATTGGACCGTATGTTAAAATAATCCTAAGAATTTCCAATGTAGTTAATTCAAATTTCAATATTTTTCTTAAAAATTAGAATTAGTAAATACTGCATATATTTTGGTTAATACTATATATGTGTAACCCAGACATATCAAATTTGTTGAGTGTTGATACATGTTTGCTTGCTTTAATGGGGGGGGGGGGGGTTCCAGGACCTATACTTCTTGCATATCCTCTCCGGAAAATGTTTTATTTTAAGCCTGCTCCCAAACGAAATGATGTCTCTTCCCTCAAATCTTGTAATTCAGTAATGATTCCTTGTATGATGGGGAACCAAAGGAATATACTCTTCAGGAGCTTAAAATTAAGGTAAATTGTCTGTTAGCCTCAAAACATTTTTAATTTTGGTTGTTTTAGGAGGGGACTGATTTTGGTGGTTCCTAATCTTTAGTTGCGATTTGAAAAATTAATATGAGTTAACTTATGTAGTTGTGCAGTTTGTCCATTGCATATTTTAATAAAAGATAATGGGATGTGGAATAAGTGCACACGGCTATACCTAAAGCATTAACGATAATTTAAAACATCTGCAACGGAAATAGACGATAAAGAGATATGGAATAAGTGTATGCAACGCAATCAACATTAAAGAAACGGCAATTTAAAAAAAAATTACAATGGAAAACAGCCAGCAGTCTTCAACATCAGAGGTCGCTGCCTGCTGTCTTGCATTGGCCCAAGACTAAAAATACAATACATAAGATTCAAGCAAATCCCTAGATTATCAACGAAAGACCCATTTCTGGATATACAACAAAACCAGATAGTTGACCGGTACAAACAAAAGCTTTGACAAGGATTCCTGGCTTAGGATAGGCACGTATAAAATGTGGCGGGGTTAAACTAATTTTTTGGGCCCAGCAGCCTTTAATGTGACCAGGGATCGCTGCTCGCTATTTTGCAATTGGCATCTCAACACAACCATACCTAGTTTTTAGCTCACTTAACCCTTCTAGCACTATTGCAATCACTTTGTGTCCGTCGCCCGTCCGTCGTCCTTTCATTGTCAAATACTTTTTGCAAGATTTAATTATTACATCCATGCTTAATAGGTCAAAAACTGTTTCAATGTTATTTCAATAATAAAATCCAGAGGAGTCCGATTTCCCGCCAATTTCTTAAACCCTAAATCTTTAAAACCAACTCATGCACATATGACTTATTTTCTTTGATTTAACTTTATTTGTGTTTTTCTATCAAGAGAGACCGTTTTTATGAACATTTAATTACTTTTGTTTTCATGTGCGTATCTCTTTAATATTCCTAAAATGTTTCTCATTTGTAATAAAGAGTGTTTTTAACTTCGTCAACAAATCCACAAATGCAAACGAACATTTGTCATTTTTGGGTTTCAAACTTACAACAAAGTTCTAGGAAAAAAATCTACACCTGTCAGACGAGGTTTTGTCTATTGAGGACTCATTAGAGACGAGATTGAGAACTTTGGATAGTATTTCATTCTAATTATGAATATGAATATGCCTCGACATCAAGCTTCATTTAATCGGACAAAAATATTTTTGTTAGGGGGAGGAATGTAGAGAAAAAAATTGCGACCATCTTGAAAATTTCAAATGTAGATTGCACAACACCTCAGAAAGTTTTATTTTAATTGGTTAAAGGGTTCTTTCAAAATTGGTCGGACATGTTCATGATCAAGTAAGGAAAAGAAACGTTGCAAAAGCGGTATTTCTGATTTATTAAGTTTTTTTCTAAATTTGTATAGGCGATAACTCAGAATTCTTATCAATAATGATATGTTTCACGGCCTCACGAACTGATATCAAATCCTGAAATTAGATATAATCTTAATCTAAGATCGCAATTGAAGAGGGAGGTTTTGCGCCATAAAACCTGGTTTAACCCACCATTTCGTTTGAAATGCCTGTACCAAGTCAGGACCATTGCGATACACCAATTCTCCGGTATGACTGAATCGTTTTTGTCATTTTCTCTGGACTATGAGATTGATCATTCAAGTTCGGTAGTTTTGTTATTACCTTTACTTAAACGATGATTAATACAGTATTAAAATTCAATCATTACAACTTTATTATCTTTTTAAAAATATATATATATAATACATTGCTTTCAATCATTTTGCCTTGTCTAATTAACTCACAACAGACTTAAATTTAATTGACCAACTCATCTACAGACTTTATCCGGCACTTTTTAAGTAGAATTCAATTTTTCATGACATAACAGCACAAAATCACTGTTTGTTGTTTGGATTTTTTATTTTGAAATCTCTTTTTGAATTGTAAAACTGTGAAAACCTTGTTTATTTGTTATTTGTTATTTGTTGAACTTGTATTTATATTCGCCAAATTTTAGAATACTGCTGGTAAAGCTATCCGACTCATGGGCAAGTTGACAATTTGCATAAATGAATACCATTTTGGATTTTGACAATTAATTGAATTCATGACAAATAATTATGTTTTTCACAAATTGTCAAAACCCTAAGGTTCTTCTTCCTATCCCAGACAATGTTGGTCTTAGTCATTATTTGGTTTCTAATTCGACATTTTTTGGTGTTTTCCTATGCTCTTTATAGTCATATTTTGTTTGGCATTTTCAACTTTGGGTAGAGCGCTTCTGATGAGTCTTGAATAGACGAAACGCACGTCAGGCGTAGCAAGATTTATTGTCTGAAACTTTGTTGTAATTTATATTTCTAACATCCGTGACGGTTAGCGCTGCTGGTGGAGTTTTAATTCCCCGAGGTTAGCCCGCTCCGGCATCAACACTTTTGTGTCAAAACCCTAATTAATGTTCTTCCTATCCTAGACATAGAGTGTAACAAATAGATCCAATAGTACAGTTATTAAGGAAAAGGCCAGTGGTCAAAGGGAGATAATACATATGAATATAGGTTTGTTTTTTTTTCCCTCTAAGTTTTAAAGCCTTCTCACTATATCTGGATAAACTGTTGAAAAAATACTTTTATGCATTAAGTTAATCGATGTTGTCAGATGACCCCTTTTTAAACTAATAGCTCTTTCAATGTAAAAAAAACCCATTGAAGTCAGGTGAGCGATTCAGGCTTTTGGAAGCCTCTTGTTTTAATACATACTATCGAAATGAAAAAAATAGATTCTATAACCCACAATCAATTGGCTACTTCAACTCAAAGAACACTTTGAAGAGCTTATCTGAACATTTATGTTACTCGAAAAGGGTTACCTGAATCAATATTTCTACAATAGTTTTTATTCGTTGATATTCGTTAAGGTACAGGGTTAGAAGTTTATAATTTTGGTCAAATTCATGGTCAGACGTTTTCACGAAATAAACCAGTATATCGTTCATCAAAATTAAATGGCTTAAAACTACATTCTTGCAAAGTGTGTACATAATTATGATTTGATTTTCATATTTTCGCAATGAGGGAAAAGTTTGAGTAAAAATATTTTTAAGGGCAAGTAAGGGTGCCAAAAATCAGGATAAAAAATGCATTTTTTTTTAAATCCAAGTCTCTTCTTAGAAAATCAAATGATCGGGACATTTTCATCAAGAAAATGGTTTCCTAAAAAGGGAATAATGATATGATATTTATACTTATTAACATCCTACCCTAACAGAACAAATTAGGTTTTTCTATAAAGTTATAATTTGTAGATATTTTTTGTGTTACTCCCAATCAGCGTGATTTTGGCTTTATCCGGGAGATGAACATGAAATGGGAAATACAATGAACATGAAATGATGATGAAGTGGGAGAAATGGGGACACAAGGTCAATCGGGAAAATAATTTTGACTTTCAATGGTAAAAGGATGGGTTGAGACAGGCAATTTAGCTTCCTTTGTGGGAATCCTAATGCTCCTACTCTTACCGAGACATTTAGTAGGGCTTTTTAACGTACAAGAAACCTGAAATTTTCCCCCAACATGGTGCACCATTGGGTTTTCGGTCATGTTTTCCGTATCAGAACCTAAAGACCCCGGCATTAATTATGTCACAGGGCATTCCATTCAACCACCTGAGGCACATAATCCAATCACTTTGTGGGCAAAACTGCCTGACCCGATGGCAGGTTTCCAAATTTATAGGCCAGTGTGTTAAACGGTTTGTTGGGTGTGCAGATACACATTTTATTGTTTTAAATTAGGTTTGTATTTGTAGAGAAAAAAGCTAAAAAATATATAAAATAATTATAACACAAAGTCTAGTTTTAATAAATGTAAATGTCTGTTCATTATCTATAAAGTCTTTTAAAAAATATCAGTTTTCAGAAAGATGTAAAAATGCATACATCAGTAGTAAAAATAATCATTGAATATTAAACAACTAGCTGTTATGCCAGTGTTTAAGTCAGGGAATATGGGTAAAATTTGTCATTTTTGTCAGGGATTTCACGTAATAACTGACTTTTTAGGGATTACATGAAATCCCTAAATTGGTAAGGAAAATACCTGTCAGTAAGCCCATTTACTGTAATATATACACTCAATAATTTTAGACAACCTTAAATTACTAATCCAACCTGGTAAATTATATATCTTTTGCTACATAAGATAATAAAGCATGTGTCTAAACATTAGTGTGTATATAATTGTAATAGTGTTAGTAACAATCCTGTAATGGGATTTAAGACCAAATAAAAATTTTGTTCTGAAGAAGGAAGGTTGCATCATATTCTCTTTAGATCTTATACTTGCCAAAAATAGTAGTCTGACCCCTAGACTATTCTTGGCAACTACAGCCACATCACCATTATCGGAGCACTGTACATAACCCTCTGATGTAGACACAGGCTTTGCAGCAGTTTTAGATGAGATATCAGAAATAGTCCTCAAGTACAATCCTACATGTGACATCATCTTAGCAGGTGACATGAATGCATTATTAAAGAAGACCAATCCAAGAAAAAAAGACAAATTGTTTTTTATCTTTGGTCATTGCTCATCTAGATCTAGAATTGACTATATACTCCAAAGTCGTAATGAGTTCATCGTAGAAACCAGCACACTAGACCGTGACCCTATCAACAATTCACAGCTTGTACCGACTGTCACAAAGATATCCACTAGATTGGCTACATCTAAGAGTAATGACTAAGCAACTTCTACCTATCCCAGAACAAAGACTGTACCAAAACACTCTACAAACCAACCTGTTGGCAATCTAAAACAGCCTTGCCAACGAAAGCACCTACTGCCTACCAATTCAAATTTGTACAGAGATCATAACAGAATTAGCCAAACTGTGTGGACCCTCCAAACCTGTAACACGAAGGAAACTAAATGCTAGGAAATGAAATCCTGATCTCAAACTGGCTGTCCAAAAAAGTAAGAATCATTTCAGAATTTGGAAAGATGTTGGACGCTCAGCTGTCAGATGCAATGAAACCTTCCAAAATATAAAGAACTTCAAACGCGAATTGAGTTCCTTCCAGCCTCCAGACCCAGAAAGAAGCTGCTGTTGAGAAGAAAAATATGAAGCCATCATGAGAGCCCAGTCAAGACTATCAACACCAGAAGACCTTGGTAACCGAGAAAAGGGGTATGATCTCCAGGTAGAACTTGACTGTATGGTCACTGAAGAAATCTACAGATTATATGCAGTCTCAACATATATGGTTTCTTCAGATGAAATCTATAAAGTTATGTATTCCTTCAAGAATGGCAAATCCCAAAACTACTGCAACCTCATAATTGAACACTTTAGACTAGGTGGCCGTGAAGTTATTAAACACTTACAGCAATCATCAACATGATTTTCAAGACTTGCTCCATCCCCGACATACTTAAACTTGGAATAGCGTCACCAGTCTACAAGCGTAAAGGAAAACCTGCTGAGGACCCTGGTTCACACCGTAAGATCACTGTCACCAGTATCATCAACAATTAAAATAATCGATAAAGTTTTCCTCAGACAGCACGAAAAAAAGTGGACTACATCTCAGAGTCTTTTCCAAAGAGCTTTTACCAACGGTTCTTCCAGCATGACTGTAGCCCTGATCCTTAATGGATTCATGGATTCATGGGCTAATGCTCGTGATTCTTATAAACCTCTAAAGCAATCCACGTTGCACAGAAGGCTGTTGACACCTATGGCATAATTCCCTTATTGGAAAGGTCAATTACAATGGTGTTATAGATGATACATGGCTTATATTCAGAGACCTCACTAGCAGGGTGATATGGAATGGTAGCCACTCAGACACGTTCAAAGAACTCCAGGGTGTACGTCATGGTAGTGGGACTTCGCCTGCAGTTTATAAACTATTGATAAACCCTCTTTTGGAACTACTCAAACATCAAGATGTAGGTAGCCATATTGATCACTTTTACTGCGCAACGCCCACGGTAGCTGAAGATGTTTGTTAAGTCGCTGATTCACCAGAGGAACTTCAAACCATACTGAACGTCCAGGCGATCTATGCCATTGGAGAACACTAAAAGATCAGTGAATCTAAGTCAGCAATCCTCATATTGAACGACAAAGCGGTAAAAGAATTTACTAATTTTTCTAATTGTGAAAGTAGCAACACACCTCGGGATAGAAAGGGACAGTACATCAAAATTTGGCACCAGCGGAATAAGCAGTTCAAGGATCTCATCTGCGAGAAAAGCAACATATGCACACAGGGTTATGTTGCTCCTCGGTTGCTGTCTTCACACAAGAAATTTACGGTAGACATCATGCACTTATAGACAAATATGGGATTTCGATCTCTCAGATGAGTGCAGATGTTTGTCATATGGTTTTATTTTGTCTTCCTTTACCGGATTTGACACGCTGAATGGACTATTGACAAGGCGACAGGTGTGCTATAGCAAGCAGGAATTGCTTATTCTTCCGGAGCACCTAACTTCACTCTTGTTTCGACTGGAGTTCGCGTTGTTGATTGATATTCAGTTATTTTGTGTTTCCGTGTTTTACAGGTTGTCTGTTTTTGTCCCGTTCTTGTTGGAGTTTACTGGTTTTGTCTCTGCCCTTTCTGACTTTTGACATTCGGATACCCCATTGGTACCTCTGCTTGCTTCATGCACTGGTAGGACCTGGTTTGCACCCAAATGTCTCAATACATCTTATCAGGATCTTCATCCTTCCAAGGTTACTCCATGGATTAGAATCTGTTCGTCTCCTAATAAAAGATATAACATCACTTTCAAACAAGATCCAGCCATTTACATTTTAACCAGTCAACTCCCTCTTGAAGCTGAATTAAATAAAAGACCCTTGGTTTCTTTGGCAGTATACTAAAGACAAGAACACACTAGAACACTCAATAGTCCCGTGTCAACTAGCAGGTTAAGATAAGAAATCTGGGTAATCCATGTTGCCTCCATCTTAGCAAAGTATAACATGCGATCGCCACAGTACCTCCCATTGAATCCACCAGAAAAATGTTCATTGAAAGCACAGGTTTCAGATGCAGTATATTATTTTGGATCTCCAAGGTCATCAGTGGGGCCGGCGAAAGATCTACACTTAAACATCTCAATGCTAGCTCGTACAGTAAACCAACCTAAAATCTCTCTACCGGAATTAAACTTTGATCTATTTGATTTTTATTGTGTGTTTAGTTTTTGTGCTTTGTCTAGGAATGATGATAGGGGGAGTTTTGGCCCAAAAAAACTAGTTTAACCCCGCCACATTTTATATATGCCTGTCCTAAGCCAGGAATCTTTTGTTTGTACTTGTCTTTTTGATGTTTTCTGTTCTTTGTTTTAAGAAGGGGTCTATCTGTGACTATTTCAGTACTGGATTTGAATTATATGCATTTTATTTAGACCATGGACCAATTGCAGAACCGCAAGCAGCAAATACTAGCCTCGTTGAAGGCGGTTGTCCATTGTGTTTTTATTTTTATATTGCCGCTTGTTATGTGGCCGAGTGGTCTAAGGCGCTGGTTGAAATACCACACTATTGACTACTAGCCGATCACCTCTGATCTCCTAGCTAGAGAAGGAATTTACCAGTAGAGAACAGAACAGAACAAATGGCAATGGCAATAGCTCACATGGACCTTTGATTCAGGTGAGGTAAAATGGCATTTTCCAAACCAAGTTACTCTTGTAGCCCTTGCTTTTAGGGTGTAAATTAAAAAGTACACTTAATGGGCTTTCTGTTGAAAAAAAATCTTTGATCAAAATCTAAGACTCATATCTGCCTTAAAAGGACAAACCATTGAAAGGATTGAATTCGACAACAATTTCAATTTCCAACAAATTAAGTTGTACTAAATCAGCTTACTTTTGAGATATCTAGCTAAATCAGTCAAAAACCCAGAAAAATTAAACTGAAAGGGCAACAATTCAATCTTATATGGTTCATCTGGTCTAATCTAATTTCCAGGTGGTACAATTAGACTGTCAGAATATTGATATCTAACTGCTAGATAACTTCAAGTGTTGAACACTTTTAACTCATATCAGAATTTCATATCTGTAACCGGTGGGCAATTTGCTGCTGCATTAACCCAATGTTTTATGTTTAAGTAATGAGCACAACATCTTTGTATTTTAAAGGATATGCAAATTTCTAAATTGGTGCTGTGCAGGCATCCTTACTAAGTAAGAACGAGGTCATGTTCAGCAGTTATAGAGAAGATCTATGGCGGATCCAGAATGTTTTTTTGGCTCATAGAATGAAAACTATTGCAGATAGAGAAAATTGTTGCTTGCTTGAATGTTCAGCTTATTTAGCTATACATAGTTCTTTATAGGGTTGACATAAAGACCAGGTGAGCGATTCAGGCTCCTGGGAGCCTCTTGTGTAGGTATGGATGGCTAATCAAATAATTATATGTCGTTAATGGAGGACTTACTTCGTTAGCTGTTCTTTAGAATTTAACATGTTTGTTGATAGCTAGATGTTTGTTCATCATATATTGAGGGAATACTTCATTGGTTAACACCATTTACATCTCTTATTTGTCAGACTAAACTAATGAGTATACATTGTAGCGAGTAAAGCCTGTTTGTAAGACATTTAGATATTGTGTTTGTATAAATATGAATATTGATAAAAAAATGTTGTTTTTCTCTTGGTATATGTTTTTTTTTAAGTGGCTGCCATTGCTACAATTATTATTATATTATTTCCGTCAGCTTCTGTACATATAGTTTCTGTCTGTAGAATGTTTGATATAAAGGTTACTTTTTTCTGAAGTTTAAACTTCCATTTTGCGAAACATTTTTGATGTTTAATTTTTTGAAATAAAGACAAGACAGTTTGTAACAAAAAAGAACAATTTTATTATGCTTCTATTCAAAAAATGAATGTATATTTTTCACAACCAGGATTTCGATAGAAATATAAAAGAATAAATCAAATAAATTCGAATTATATACATACTGAGTAAAAAATGTGGTTAATTTGTATAAGTATGAGTAAAATAGAATAATATCTAACATATTGTATATAATGATATAAGTAACATTAAAATAACTAAAATGGTGCTCCAGAATAAAAATTGAAGTATAAGTGACTATATACATGGTTACAAAAATAAAAAGTACATAGTACCTTAAAGTTATCCGCTCAGTTTTTGCATGAAAAGTTTTTTTGACTGCCAAAAATCTTAATTCTATCCATTTAGGTTTGAGTTTATTGTAATTCTTCTGAAGCAACTGTAGACGTTTATCATACAATGCAGTCTAACGTTCTCTAATGAAAATTTAACGAATATTTATTTCACGACATAACATTCTAGTTCTACTACAAAAGCTAAATGTACAATTTTCATAGGGTGTATAAGATATAAAAAATAAAATTAATGCCTTAACAAAAAACTAGTAATCAATTGAAAATGGACAAGCCTGTTTTCTATAATATCTGGATTTCTATCACATGTATAAACAAGATTTGCCCATGAAAATATTTCTCTCCTTAAAGATAGAAAACATATATATATAATAATGTATGTATCAATTTGTAACAAATATAAAGTCTTCTTATAAATGTAAAAATCTAACAATCAGTAAGAATCAAAACAAAACAAACTGGATTTCATCGTCTAAACATTCATTGTTATTGTCAATAGTAGTAGTACATAATTATCGGTTGCTCAATTAAAAGCTATTTCCCTAATGTGTGTGTTCTGCCCAAAGATAGATATTTGAACAAATCTATGACGACACAAGCCCATCTTAATATTATCCAACTTGGGTACATCTGAACATGAGGCACATGTTTCGAAACATTATATCAGAAAATGTGCAAATGAGATGAATTAGGTTATATATACTGTGAGATTAACGTCACTTCGATAACTTGGAATATGTTGATGAAATTACTATGGCGACCAATACTGTTAGACTGTTGACATGTAATGCTGCTTCTTCTCACTGGGTTTAACGTCGCTACGATAATATAGAATATGCAGATGATATGACTATGGCGACCAAAACTGTTAGACTGTTGACACTGACTGCCGCGGCTCCTCCCTGGATTCTACATACCAACGAATCAAACCTAAAAGAAAAGAAAATTATTTAGATTTACAGCAGCGGAAAATACCATAGAAAATTGAACGGTCAACTAAAGGCCTCTTTCTCCTGGGTATTTTGGAAACGTCTTCTAAACCAACAGATTTTGATTTCAAACAACAGGAAGATAGAACTAAACGAATGAGAAGCAGTACTTCAGACCTCAAAGAAGCCTCCAACTCAGTAGAAAGTACATCATGCCTGCCTTGTGTTTGACATGGCTAGATCCTAGTATTATGTTTATGTAACCTTTTACTTCCAATCCCTATCTAATGTGAATGGCAAAAATTAAGTCCTTTATCTGCCATACAAATTGGAAATTGTTAAGTACTGGCCAATTGTTAATGTTGGAAGCTGCTCTCTGTTTTCCATCACTGACTTTTGAAAATCTTTCAGTGTTATGAATGTTGTGTTATGAATATCGAAACTATTGAACTATTATTTATTTCACCTACCTGCTGAAGAGCCCTCTGATTTTCTTCTCATATTCCAGCTCTACCAAACTGCCTTCAATGAAATTTTTCCCGTCGTTGAACTGATATTCATAGCCTTGTTTACAGTCACATCGATAGGCACCTCTTGAGAATTTGTATCCGGGAATCATCCGGCACTGAAATAGAAATGGATAAACTTTTACATTTAATCTTATGTTTACAGTCGCGTCGATAGGCCCACCTAGAGAATTTATATCCGGATATAATCCGGCACTGAAATAAAATGGATCAACTTTAAAAGATAGATCTTATGTTTACAATCACACCGATAGGCCCACCAAGATAATTTATATACGGATATAATCCGGCACTGAAATAAAATGGATAAACTTTAACAGATAGATCTTATGTTTACAGTCACACCGATAGGCCCACCTAGAAAATTTATATCCGGATATAATCCGGCACTGAAATAAAATGGATCAACTTTAAGGGATAGATCTTATGTTTACAATTACACCGATAGGCCCACTGTGATAATTCATATCCGGATATAATCCGGCACTGAAATAAAATGGATAAAATCTTATGTTTACAGTCACATCGATAGACCCACCAAGAGTAGTTATATCCGGATATAATCCGGCACTGAAATAAAATGGATAAACTTTAACAGATATATTTTATGTTTACAGTCCCATCGATAAGCCCATCAAGAGAATTTATATCCGGATATAATCCGGCACTGAAATAGAAGGGTGTAAACTTTAATTAGATATTTCTTCTGTCACACCAATAGGCTCCTCTGGAGAATTTGTATCCGGGAATTATTCGGCACTGAAATGGTGGAAGATAAGAACCGACCCACTCCATCCGTAGACTTTATATTCCATCATCAAACACTGAAAGGAGATGGTGAATCAACCAACTCCGGAGAATTTATATCCCAGTATCATCATGCACCGATATGGTGAATTAACTAACTACGGTGAAGTCATATCCCGGTATCATCCTGCAATGAAATGGCTTGAGTTGAGAGTTCTCATACTCTATAGGCTTTATATTCTGGTATCATCTAAGGTACACTGTAGAATTTATATCCAAGTATCATTTGTAACTGAAAGGGAAAAAAGATCAGAGTTATCGTACTTTGAACCATAAAATAGAAAAAAATAAGACTTAAGTACTATGAAGGATTTATATTCCATTGAAATGGATTGAATTAAAATCTTAAAATACTCTGTAAAATATATATTATCAGACACTGATTTACTAAAGGAGAAAAGAATAAGATTTAATGAACTGTTGACTATGAACTTGTAATAGGTCGGTTGTACGGCCTTAATAGAGAATAAAACTCGTCTAGGGTTATGGATATTTATTTCAGCAAAAAAATAACAGGAACAATATAAACCCTGTAATAAAATATACAAATTAAGAAAATGTCCAAGCATATAATCGTAAGTAATATTTGCAAAAATAGTTGTTTGCTTGCTAAAAATATGTCTCAATTACTTTATCAGAAAACTTTATTAAAAAGAAAAATAATTTAAACATTACCTTCAGCATTTATGAAAAATAAAGGCTTTACAAAATCAAAACGATTATCTTGATTCATAAAAATGTTTAGAAAATAAATAATGTAACTTTGCAATAAATAGCGCAAATCGAACTGAATTACTACTTGCAAAAATATGTATGAAGCGTAAATTGCAAATCATGCAAAATGGCAAATGAACTAAACAAAAATAACGCAAAGGTATCCATCGGCACTAAAAAAAAGAAGAAGGTATGAGTTATTAAACTCTGAAAATTAATATATGATATTAACAGGTCGAGGAATTTACCTTTTAAGGATAATGTTTACATCAAACTTTTGACCAATGGTTTTTGAGAGTATATAAATAACTACGACCACAAACACGGGCTTTTTAAGAAATAATTGAACAAAAACTGACTTGGTGAACAAATGTTAAAAATGAGCGGTGAAAAATTTCGTTAGTCTATTTGTATCAATATAAGATAAAAAGTTAAGGTAAAAATGACATCAATTTTCCCCCGGGGAGCATTGTCCAGTAGGGAGATTTTAGTGTTATGTTTACCTTTGTTATTGTCCATTGACCAATGCACTGAATGAAAAAGAAGTCAAAATGTGGAACATATCATTACTTTTTAAGGAGAATTTACCAATGCCAACTAAAACTACGTTGATAACCAAAACTATTTGGTATGGACGAAATGTGAGCGAGGAAGTTAAAGAAAATATGGTTATGCTCAGAAATTTTCTATAAAAACGTCGAAAAAGTTTGACTATTTTCTCCCATTTGAAAGGTCAATTATATAAAATTTTGATTGATTGATAGGTCAAATGAAATCTAGAAGACTCGACCTGATTAACCTAACACTCAAATAGAAAGAAATAAGACCAAAGAACCCTGGAAAATTAATACCCATCTTATCTAAAAAATAAGAAAATAGATAAGCGAACTCTTTTGACAAGTTAAGTCATCGAACTCTGGCATCTGGCACTGCAATGAAAAAAAAAATGAACGAGCTCTCGAGAACTATATCCAGGTATCATCTGGCACTGTAATAGTGGGTATTGGAGGAATATAATTATCCAGTTATGATCTGGTACTGAAATAGTGGTTATTGGAGGAATATATCCAGGTATGATCTGGTACTAAAAAGTGGATATTTGGGGAATATATCCAAATATGATCGATTACTGAAATAGTGGTTATTGTAGGAATATATCCAGGTACAATCTGACACTGAAATAGTGGTTGTTGGAGAAATATATCCAGGTATGATCTGGTACTGAAATAGTGGATATTGGAGGAATATATCCAAATATGATCGGTTACTGAAATAGTGGTTATTGTAGGGATATATCCAGATATAATCTGACACTGAAATAGTGCATATTGGAGGAAAATATGCAGGTATGATCTGGTACTGAAAACGTGATTATTGGAGGAATATATCCAGGTATGATCTGACACTAAAATAGTGCATATTGGAGGAAAATATCCAGGTATGATCGGTTACTGAAAGAGTGGATATTTGAGGAATATATCCAGGTATGATCTGGTACTGAAATAGTGGATATTTGAGGAATATATCCAGGTATAATCTGGTTAGTGAAATAGTGGTTATTGGAGGAATATATCCAGGTATGATCTGGTACTGAAATAGTGGTTATTGGAGGAATATATCCAAATATGATCGGTTACTGAAATAGTGGTTATTGGAGGAATATATCCAGGAATGATCTGATTCTGAAATAGTAGTTATTAGAGGAATATATCAAGGTTTGATCTGATACTGAAATTGTGGATGTTGGAGGAATGTATCCAGGTATGATCTGGTACTGAAATAGTGGATATTGGAGGAATATATCCAGGTATGATCGGTTACTGAAATAGTGGTTATTGGAGGAATATATCCAGGTATAATCTGGCACTGAAATAGTGGTTATTGGAGGAATGTATCCAAGTATGAGCTGGTACTGAAATAGTGGACATTGGAATAATATATCCAGGTATGATCTGGTACTGAAATAGTGGATATTAGAGGAATATATCCAGGTATGATTTGGCACTGAAATAGTGGTTATTGTAGGGATATATCCAGGTATAATCTGGTATTTAAATAGTGGTTATTGGAGGAATATAACCAAGTATGATCTGGTACTGAAATAGTGTTTATTTGAGAAATATATCCAAGTATGAGCTGGTACTGAAATAATGGTTATTGGAATAATATATCCAGGTATAATCTGAAACTGAAATAGTGGTTATTGGAGGAATATATCCAAGTATGATCTGGTACTGAAATAGTGGATATTAGAGGAATATATCCAGGTATGATCGGTTAATGAATAAGTGGATATTGGGGGAATATATCCAGGTATAATCTGGCACTGAAATAATGGTTATTGGAATAGTATATCCAGGTATAATCTGGTACTGAAATAGTGGTTATTGGAGGAATATATCCAGGTATGATCTGGTACTGAAATAGTGGTTATTGGAGGAATATATCCAGGTATAATCTGGCACTGAAATAGTGGTTATTGGAGGAATATATCCAGGTATGATCTGGTACTTAAATAGTGGTTATTGGAGGAATATATCCAGGTATGATCGGTTACTGAAATAGTGGTTATTGGAGGAATATATCCAGGTATAATCTGGCACTGAAATAGTGGTTATTGGAGGAATATATCCAGGTATGATCTGGTACTGAAATAGTGGATATTAGAGGAATATATCCAGGTATAATCTGGTTAGTGAAATAGTGGTTATTGGAGGAATATATCCAGGTATGATCTGGCACTGAAATAGTGGTTATTGGAGGAATATATCCAGGTATGATCTGGCACTGAAATAGTGGTTATTGGAGGAATATATCCAGGTATGATCTGGTACTTAAATAGTGGTTATTGGAGGAATATATCCAGGTATAATCTGGCACTGAAATAGTGGTTATTGGGGGAATATATCCAGGTATGATCTGGTACTGAAATAGTGGATATCAGAGGAATATATCCAGGTATAATCTGGTTAGTGAAATAGTGGTTATTGCAGGAATATATCCAGGTATGATCTGGTACTAAAATAGTGGATATTTGGGGAATATATCCAAATATGATCGATTACTGAAATAGTGGTTATTGTAGGAATATATCCAGGTATAATCTGACACTGAAATAGTGGTTATTGGAGAAATATATCCAGGTATGATCTGGTACTAAAAAGTGGATATTTGGGGAATATATCCAAATATGATCGATTACTGAAATAGTGGTTATTGTAGGAAAATATCCAGTTATGATCGGTTACTGAAAGAGTGGATATTTGAGGAATATTTCCAGGTATTATCTGGTAGTGAAATAGTGGATATTGGAGGAATATATCAAGGTTTGATCTGACACTGAAATAGTGGTTATTGGAGAAATATATCCAGGTATGATCTGGTACTGAAATAGTGGATATTTGAGGAATATATCCAGGTATAATCTGGTTAGTGAAATAGTGGTTATTGGAGGAATATATCCAGGTATAATCTGACACTGAAATAGTGGTTATTGTAGGAAAATATCCAGGTATGATCGGTTACTGAAATGGTGGATATTGGAAAAATATATCCAGGTATCATCTGCCACTGAAATGGTGGTTATTGGAGGAATATATCAAGATATGATCGGTTACTGAAATGGTGGATATTGGAAAAATATATCCAGGTATGATCTGCCACTGAAATATTGGTTATTGGAGGAATATATCAAGATATGATCGGTTACTGAAATAGTGGTTATTGTTGGAATATATCCAGGTATGATCTGGCACTGAAATAGTGCATATTGGAGGAAAATATCCAGGCATGATCTGTAACTGAAAAAGTGGCTATTGGAGGAATATATCCAAGAATACTCTGGTACTGGAATAGTAGATATTTGGGCAATATATCCAGGTATGATCGGTACTGAATGGTGGTTATTGAAGGAATATATCCAGGTTACATCTGGTACTAAAATAGTGGTTATTGGAATAATATATCCAGGTATAATCTGACACTGAAATAGTGGTTATTGGAGGAATATATCCAAGTATGATCTGGTACTGAAATAGTGGATATTGTAGGAATATATCCAGGTATCATCTGGTACTGAAATAGTGGTTATTGTAGGAATATATTCAGGTATGATCTGGTACTGAAATAGTGGATATTGGAGGAATATATCCAGGTATAATCTGACACTGAAATAGTGGTTATTGGAGGAATATATCCAGGCATGATCTGGTACTGAAATAGTGGATATTGGAGAAATATATCCAGGTATAATCTGACACTGAAATAGTGGTTATTGGAGGAACATATCCAGGTATCATCTGGCACTGAAATTATGATTATTGTTGTAATCTATCCAGGTATCATCTGGTACTGAAATAGCAGTTATTTTGAGAATTTATTCAGGTATCGTCTGGTACTGAAATAGTGATTATTTGGATATCCAACTATCACACCAAACTGAAAATTCAAATATATATAGATATTGCTTTTACAATCACATCGATACGCCCGATTTGACAATTCTTATGGAGGCACACAACCTGAGAGTGAAATGGTAAAGGATGTCAATTTAAGCTCAAAAGCACCCTGGAAAAATTTTTCCCAGCTTTCATCCGTCATTGTAGAGGAAAGTATGGCAATAACATACATTGAAATGCTTGCACCAAGTCAGGTCAAATTTCTGTGGTATTCAGTTACCTTTCTGTCATCGTCTGAATTGAAAGATCCACTTATTTAATTGAAAACATAAATTCATAGTAATCCGATTGTTATACCGACTGTCCCAAACTTATTTTGACGGTTTAAGTAATAAAACAAAACTTACGCTCGTTGACTTGTGACATCTTGCTGTATTTTTAAAGGCATTGGCTACACTAAATGGCTGGGGACACTGGTTAATCTCTAAGTTATCTAATGGCACGTCAACAGTTATTACACCCCTGGTAAAATAAAGAAAAATACATTGATGTACTCACGAAACATGGTATTTTAGTTTTGATTAAACTAGAGTTTATTTTTACTGAATCAATTCTTATCTGTTTGCATAGAGTTGTGTCATAGAATTTCATTTTATTCGAATTATTGGTAATAAAATGCAACAAATATCCAGGTAATACATTCAAACCAGACTCTGTGTATAAGTATTTCGATAAAGAAAAGTCAGAGACACTCTATATAAATGTTGATTAAATATAGCTACAACAAACTAGAGGCTCCCAGGAGCCTGAATCAAACCAGACTCTGTGTATAAGTATTTCGATAAAGAAAAGTCAGAGACACTCTATATAAATGTTGATTAAATATAGCTACAACAAACTAGAGGCTCCCAGGAGCCTGAATCGCTCACCTGATCTCTGATGCTCAAGCCTCTTACCTAGTGTGCAACATGGTCTACATGAACTTGGTAAGTATTAAGCATTAAAGAAACTTGTTAGGATAGAACACACTTTTAAGATCAAGAATACAAAGTTACAAAGTCTTCCATTTAAAAAAAACCAAACAAGTTGAAATTGATTGAAAACACTTAAAAGGATGATCTGACAATTTTGACCCCGAATCATTTTTGTAGATCTTAATGAGCTGAATAATTATGCAATGCTAACTATTCCTCTAACTCTTATGGCTTTTAAAAAGTCCAAAAACTGTGAAAATGGTCAATTTTGACGATTAAGGGGAAATAACTCCTATATGGAGTCATCCCACAACTTTGACTCAATGAAGAGTTTTGTAGAGCTTTTGATGCTGGAAAAGGCAGGTTGCTTTGGAGTTTCTCTATCTCTTATACTTTTTGAGCTATACGCTAAAAACTATGGTCTGACCCCCCTGTTCTATTTTTAGTTACAGCAGCGATTTTTCGTATATTTTCCTTTTCAATTAACAGATTAATATGGACTCTACTAGAATCATATGTTACATGTAATGTTAGATATCAAGTTCAGACTTAACTAGAAAATGTGTCTATGAGCCACAGGATGGCCCTCCCGTTCTTGAAATATCACTGACCCTCAATGAGTATTATCTGGGATATGGACCTTTACCAAGAAATTGATCAAAAGTCTTCATGTGTAAAATATAGGTCGCTGTGACCTTATTTCGGGGGGGGGGGGTGGTGCCATGTTACCCAAGACACATCCAGTAGTGAAATATTATTGACCCCTAACATGTAGTATTCAAGATATGGACCTTAACCAAGAACTTAACCAAAGTCATTCATGCGTAAAATATAGGTCACAGTGACCTCATTTCTTGTGGATGGTGTCACCTTACCCAAGACACATCTAGTAGTGAAATATCATTGACCCCCAACATCTAGTATCCAAGTTATGGACCTTAACCAAGAACTTAAACAAAGTCGTTCATGCATAAAATATAGGTCACAGTGACCTAATTTCTAGTGGGTGGTGTCACCTTACCTAAGACACATCTAGTAGTAAAATATCATTGACCCCCAACATCTAATATCCAAGTTATGGACCTTAACCAAGAACTTAACCAAAGTTGTTCATGCATAAAATATAGGTCACAGTGACCTAATTTCTAGTGGGTGATGTCACCTTACCTAAGACACATCTAGTAGTGAAATATCATTGACCCCCAACATTTAGTATCCAAGTTATGGACCTTAACCAAGAACTTAACCGAAGTCGTTCATGCATAAAATATAGGTCACAGTGACCTAATTTCTAGTGGGTGGTGTAGCCCTACCCAAGACCCATCTGGTGGTGAAATATCATTAACCCCAAACATCTAGTATCCGAGTAATGGACCTTAACCAAGAACTTAACCAAAGTGTTACGGACGGACGTACGGGACGTACGGACGTACGGACGGACGGACAAGGGTAAAACTATATGTCCGATCCACATACGTGGTCGGGCCATAAAAATGGTGTATTCGTGGGACAACCTCCCCCCCCCCCCCGCATGGGTCGACATTCACAAATTTCACAAACTTGGTAGAAGACATCCTAAAGATTAAGTGTACAAAGTTTCAAAGCAATCTCACCGATGGTTTCAAAGAAGATTTTTAAAAATCAGTTAAAATTGATAGAAAAATCAGTTAAAGGGGGATAACTCTTAAACGGTTGATCTGACAATTTTGACACTGAATCCTTTATGTAGATCTCAATGAGCTGAACAATTTTGAAATGCTAACTTTTCCTCTAGCACTTACAGTTTTCAAGATAAAGTCCAAAGACTGTGAAAATGGTCAATTATGACGATTATGGGGAAATAACTCCTATAAGGAGTCGTCCTACAACTTTGACTCAATGGAGAGTTTTGTAGAGTTTTTGATGCTGAAGAAGGATGGTTGCTTCAGATTTTTTCTTTCTCTTATACTTTTTGAGCTATAAGCTAAAATCCTAAAGATCAAGTGTACAAACTTTCAAAGCAATACCATCAGTAATTTTAGAGAAGAAGATGTTTGAAGAAAAGTTAACGGACGGACGGACGGACGACGGACGCTAAACGATGACAATAGCTCACCTGACCCTTCGGGTCAGGTGAGCTAAAAAGTACTGAACAGGTTGCCATATACAAAACTGAGACTTTTAATTTTCCTGACAGATGAAGTGTTTACTGTTCATACAAGTAGAAACAAAACCATACTTACGCAAACCTATTCTTTCCTGCAACATGATCTTTTCTGAAGAATGGAATAGAGTACGTCATGATCCAAGCATCCACCATTCCATCACATTTAAACTGAGGGTTTGACCAGGCACCATCCTGATAGGATGGAGCGAAATAGCTGATGGGGTAATATTCAAACTTAACTTGACTGGTTCCCTTGGCGTCAGATCTAACAATTTGATTCATCTTGTGTTTCCGGAGCTTAGCCGTGTTGGTCTCCCATCTTTGTTTTGTTTGCTGGTACCATTCTTCAAATATATACTTTTTCGGCATACCAGCCATATCAACTGCTTTAGCAACGCCTTTTTCTTTGTAAGCAAACGGTCCGAATAACTCTTTCTTTCTTCCATCTTGGTATTCAAATATGTACGGTTCGAAAAAGATGCCACTTGCCAAAATACGATGATCCGCCATAACATTAGCTAGAACTTCTCCAAACAGATGGTCCTGGTGTAATCTTCCTCCACCTCTAATGTTCCCAAAATCATCAGTGGGCTGAACAGTTTCCAGAAACAAACTGAGGAAATGGGACAACCTCAAAGCAGTGTGTCCCTGGTATTTAAACTGATTTTCTACATCAAAGGCGACATCTCCCGGTAAGTGGAGAGAACTCTGTGGAACACTCTTACAGTTAGCCTTGGTAATGCTGACTTTTTGACGGAATATTCTTATCATTCTTTCAAACCGGAGCTGATCGAATTGAGACCTGTTACCGTCATCCATCGATCTTTTCTTTCGCTTTTTCTTTGTTGGTTTGTTATTGGTGTTTTCTTTTTGTTTGGTGGATTCTTGTGTCTGTACGGTCTCGTTTATTGACAATAACGATCTCTTTTTACGAACATTGATATTAGCTGCACCAAACTCGACCACGACATCAGCTGCAGTCTGATCCACTACTGGTAAAACTCTGTATTCTGTGAAGTGAAAAAAACAAGACTGATTTGATTTGTTCACGAGTTAAATGTTCAACTTTTATTCGATAAAACTTAAAGAAGACTTCAAATGAATGAAAACCGGTTGCAGAACTAAAAAAGGAGTAGTGTCAATACCAAAAGCTTTGGTTAAATGTTGCTGTTTGAATCTATTGCTCTGTTTGTATTGTTATGTTTTCTTGAACCTCTTTGCATCATTGGTACTAGTATTGCCATTCCCTATCAGTATAAGTTGTGTAGTTTACATTAACGCAATATCGTTACCGTTTTTGTTCTTTCAAGCTTAAGCAGTATTGACTTGATTACAAAACTTACGATCACCGCTGAGGCATTCGAAGCCATTCTTGTACTCTTCGTTTGTTGACTGTTCAATTAGTCTGCCGTCGTATGGTCCTCGTATGTTGATTGGATAATACTGCTTATTCTTACAGTGACAGATATATCCACCTCGGCCGAACCCTCGCCCAGGTACATGTTTACACTGCAAAAACAATAACTGATATATACTACCAAAAGGGTACTTAATGATGTAACGCATGCAGTGAAATAAATGTTTATAATGTTCTAAAAAAAACTTTTCTACACAACTATTAATTCTAAGTTTAGACTCGTTGTAAATTTGCATTTGATCTTTGTTTGTTCAGTGTCTTTGTTTCCCTTAATTGGAAAGGTATGGGTAAGGTTCTCTTGCTTGCATGGAAAGGTTTTTACATCTTTTTTGGTATTATTGATCTACATGCTCTTCACATTCATATAATGTTTGGCATTTTCAAATTTTGGTAGAGTGCCTCTGATGAGTCTTGAATAGACGAAATGCGCGTCAGGCGTAGCAAAATTTATTGTCTGAAACTTTGTTGTAATTTGTATTTCTATAGGTCCGTGATATGGTTAGAAACTTACCCCCGTGCTTGGCTTACATCTGGCTACTCCAGCCAAGAAACTGGGTCCAGGATTTCCGGGACTGACGCCACAGGCATTATAATCTATCTGATTAAAGTCTATATCCATAACCACAACTCCAACAAATCTAAATAAAGGTTACAGCAAAATTACTGGGCGGGGATCATCAATTTCGAAATGTTTAAGAAGAAAAGTATGTAAGGTGAAATAGAATCCACCATAGTCTTAAACTGGCACAGGCATTCCAAAAGATTGTAAAATTGTACGAAATCATCAACTTAGACCAGTTAAACACAGAATTGATGTTCTGTTAGTATATATGTACAAAAAAGTAATGCAAATAAAATAAAAATTACAGAATGAGACATCACGTTCAACGGTCTTAAACGATATTTACAAAAAGTTAGAAGAGGTAGTCTTTATTTCTTAATCATTACAAAAATATATAGTGGTTATTTACCTTTGCCTTCTCATATGTGTAAAATTAGAATATCTTGGAAAAAAGTCAACAATCGGGGATACTGCGCTGACTTTCCACGTGTTTGATTTGCCGCAGTCGAAATAAGGATTTGTAAATCTCACGGGCAACTTAGACATATCCTTCTCTGACTGTTTAGGTAGATTCGGTCCAAAGAAGTTGTAAAATTCATAATCTTCCTTAATGAATTTCCCTGTCATGTTTGAGTATCGTATGCCGACACCATAAGTGAACTTTTTCGACTGGTCGTCCTCGCCGGTCAGGTCCGGTAACCAGAATTTGTACCAGTTGTTCATCTTGTAGCCATCTTGGGTGTAGTTTTTGTTGTTTCCAGCGCCGATGTCTTTCACCATGACAACACGTCGATTCGGTTCTCGTAAAAAGTTACCTTGAGCAAACGTATTATCAAGACGCCATCCTTTAACGCCGAATAACGGAACGGTTTTATTGAAATCTAAAGTAGACAACCAGTTTGGGTAATAAACGTCATTATCAAAAATTATCCCAGAGCCGTTAATGGCGAATGGATTAGCGTTTATGTCGGCTGCTACTGACATGTAGAGATAGTGGATATTGGGCTGAATGGAATAGTCCTCAGATCTGTTCATCCGTTGTAAGATGTAGCTCATAAAGAATGCTCTGTTCAAGGCCATGTTATGTAAATGTACGAGCGCTGTCCTGTTTTGGTAGAAAACTTTACTGAGAAGTTCATTGGCTTGCGGTAGTTGTGTCACGATGTCGTCACGCATCGTCATATCCTGTTGAGATCTTGGTTCACAGTTGTGCCCCTTTATTGCATTGATGTATTTTCCAGTTATCCAATCAAAGTTATCTCTTTTGAGCCACGTGTAAGGACCTGTTGCCATGACAATCACTCCCAGAAATGACGTCACGAGTGCAAGGGTATGAATTTTTATGGCAGCCATGTTGGTAGATTTGTAAGTTTTTTTCTATTTCTTACTCTTCTGAAATGTTAAGATAAAATCACTTAGGTTCAAATGTAAGAAATAATAATAATAAAAAAAATAACATCAAACAAGGCAACATCTTTTAAAAAGATTAAAATATAAGATTGAATAACGCAGCATACATGAAGAACCAAGAATGTCAGAAGAAGGAAATTTTGACAGAAATTAAATGCATGTATCTAAAATAAATTTTATGGCAAGAAAGCTCAATAGGTTTTTGACCAGGTCCTAAATGGTTATTTCAGTTCCAATAAATACAAAAAAGTCAAGTTTTAATGCATTTATTAAGCCTCTATTATTCTCACTCTGTGTGTATAAGCTTTACCAAGGGAGGCTCGGATATAACGCAGGGAAGACTCGCTTTGGGCGTGTAGAGGACTCGATTTTGACCTAGAAGACTCGCTTTGGACGCGTGGGCGAGTCGATTTTGACCTAGATTTTTGAAATGAAGAAACCAACAATGTAGGATGGTTAGATATTGACAAAGATATGTCTCTGAACCTTAGAATGATTTTAAGAATGTGAATACGTTAAACTTGTTATTTTATCCCTAACATCCCAAACTATTTGAGTGGTGCTGATGTTGGCTTGAAAGAAACAACTTTCCACTCATCTTTGGGTGGAGTTTCAATACAGTTTCAGTAGCAAAATTTTTTGTCTGTAAATTTGTTGTAACATCCGTAAAGGTTAGCTCTGTCATGTCTGTTAGTGGGGTTTTAATCAGCCGTGGCATCCGGGGAAACACTTTTATGTTGGAAAAAAACATCAAAGCTTTGAAATTGTACGTTTTTGAAAACCCTAAGGTGCTTTTCACTCCAGATATAGGTTGATTTTAGTCATAATTTAGTTCCTAGTTCGGCATTTTTATGCTTTTTGTATTCATATACAGTAAAACTTGGTTATAACGAATTTCAAGGGAACAGGGAAAACAATTCGTTATAAACGTAATTCGTTGTATTGATATAACGAATTTCGTTATGTCATACAACGAATTCGTTATAGACTTTGAACACAAAACGTACATGTGGATATGTTTATTTAATTTACAATTATTACAGTGTATGTACAAACTGGGAAACCACTGAAAGTTATTCTAGTTTTCTGTTTAATTAGATAACCTGTATTACCTTTGAAGTTTGTCGGTTCAATCATTGATTATAGCCTTTACCTTTGGGCATTTTTCAGTTCGTTATATGAGAGTAATTTTTAATGTGTATTGGCATTTTGGGAATTGAAAATAAGTTCGTAGTATCCGAATATTCGTTATAAACGAATTCGTTATATCCACGATATTTTACATTGAAACTGCTGAAGTTTGGTCGGGGATTTGAAAAAAATTCGTTATAAGCGTAAATTCGTTGTAAGCGAGTTCGTTATATTCGAGTTTTACTGTAGTGTTTAGAATTCTTAATCTTTCTGGTAAAGCGCCTCTGATAAGTATTGAATAGACGAAACGCGCGTCAAGCGTTGCAAAATTTATTGTCTGGAACTTCGTTGTATTTTTTATCTCTAACATTCGTGAAGGTAAGCGCTGCTGGTGGAGATTTATTTCCCCGAGGTATCGACACTTTGTGTTGGAGAACACATCAAAGCTTTGGAATTATCCGTTTACATTTATAAAAATTGTGAAACTATCCCAGATATAGGATGATCTTTGCCCTAACTTGGTTTCTAGTTCGGCATTTTATGGTTTTATTGTTCTATACTCTTCATATTCACATAGCATATTCAATCCTTCGGTAGAGCGCCTCTGATGAGTCTAGAATAGAAGAAACACGTGTCAGGCGTAGCAAAATTTATTGCCTTGAACTTTGTTGTATTCTGAATTTCAATGGATTTACTTGAACTCTCCATCATATATAGATTTTAATTCACTGGTAACTGACACTTTGCAGGTTTAAATTAAGGAATTCTGAACCAAGAATATACAACCAATCGGAATATTTTTTTATTTCTTTCTTATTCTTAGATGGCTAGTCTTAAATGAGATTAAGTTTTCGGTCCTTTTATCTTTCCGACAACAAACATGATATTTAGCACCTCATTTACATATCTTGTTCTGTATTATTTAATCTTGTTCTGTATTTGCTAATCAAATCATGATCTCCCAAGAATGTGCCATTTGTACAATAGTTTCACTATGGATGCCCCCGGGGAAATGTGTACGATTGTATCATTGATTCTTTTCAGTTTGTTTGTTTGTTTGGATATGTATTTATTTTAAGTTTATAGTCAAGTTTTTAGAACATTTGTAAAATAAAATAAGAAAATGTTGCTTAGAACTCATTTTAAAAATCCATCTGCTCTCTCTTCCTCATTAGATAAAGAAGGCATTAAAACCCTTAAAAACTTAATTTTGCTGATTTTTAAGTCAGACCCTTAATTGAACCGTATTTAAGAGATTTAAAGTTTATGGGTCATTCCCGAGGTGGGTCATTACATAAAAAGAAAATGGACATAGGTCTTAGCATTAAATGTTAAGACCAAAAATAACTTTTTTTAAGTTTGACATAAATTGAAACGGCAAGTACGTGTGTACATGTATCTTTCTTTTTTCTGTACCAACTTAACCAAATATAATGTTTTATTTCAAAGAGTTTATTAAAAACATCAGTCAAAAAACGTAAAATCAACGTGAAATAAAATGTCGTATGTCTACTTAAAGATCGGAGCTCTGCCGGGAAATTCTAGTGTGCTTTATTTCTTACTCACCATCATGGCAAGCATACTCCAAGAGGTACCTGATAAGCCTTTACATAATGCTTGTAATACAATGTAACATAATCAAAATGGTACATTACAAAATGCTTCAAATTATTTTTTTCTAAAATTTTGATCTTTTTACGCCTTGGAATTAGATTTGGGAAATGCGTATATCTAGTGCAGCATTTGATATATATTAGCATAAATCGAAGTTATTAAAGTAATATGTGGTTGTCCTCCCCATCAAATCCTCGTTACATGTGCATATTGCTGTCACATCCTGCACAGATAATCCGCCCTTAACAAGACGTTTATATATTGGATATTAAACTGAGAGGGTGTATGTGTTAAAAAACTGTAATTCAATAAACCAAATGTTTTGTCAAAAGAATAATATTTTCTTATGAATCTCATATGAGAAATCCTATAAAATAAAAATTAAACTACATAAAAAAGAAGCGCATTGTTTGTATGATTTATGGCGTTTTAATTTCCCATTTATGTCCTTTAAAAGCTATTTCTCAAAAATATGAAAGCTTTCTCTTTTTTAAGTAAGGCGATACTCACAGGCGTCTAAACTCTATATCAACCTTCGAATTATCTAACGACTGACACTCTCTGAACACCGTTTTGAATGATGTCAATTTTTTAAAGTTTCAATTCAAAAATAGCAAATATCAGCTATATAACAAAATTTTTAAACATGTTTTTCCTACCTTATCTTTACTGTTCCACTTTCAGGACTGACCTATGACCCTTTTTATTCCCATTTTTTCCCTTTAATTAGGCATAACGGTCAGATCAAACAAAGATGACGTCACAGTGACCAGGTGACATTATTTTAATTGTCAGTTTAATTATGACACACTTTACTTTCCTGATTAAAGGTGCTAATTTAATTAAATCTTCTAAATTAAGACACATCTGATGACTATTATTTAAAATTTTTTACAATTGTGTTTTTATTTACTTTATACCTTTTATTTTCAAAAGATTACATAAAAAAAGTCTTCCTCTCGCCAAAAACAAAAACAAAAAACAAACAAACAAATCGGCATAAAAACAACAAACAAAAATTTACCAAAAATTATGACATAGAATTCTTCAATCATTAGGGATCAACCATTTATCTTGAAAGGGGGGCTTGGTATTTTCCTAAAAAAAAACATTTTGAAAAAGTTTTTGATGAAAAAAAAATGGCAGCAGAGGTTAAGAAAAGAAAATATTCTGAAGAAGGATTTCTGCTAAATAAATAATGCTAATTATGAAAAAAAGATTCTGCCTTAAAAATAAATATTTTTGTGTACTCTGCGCGAAAAAAAACCTTTTTGATCAAAACAAAAAAACAAGGCGATTCATACATGAAGTACAATGTTCTGATTAATGCACTTTCATCATTATAGTAATTTCAAATTATGAGTTTCCTTTTTTTTTGGCTTTTTTTTTCATGAAAATCGTTAGTGAATCATAATTTTTATATAGATAATATTTTTAGTACTTTAGGCAACTGTCTGGAATCCATGTCAGTTTGATCTAGTCAAGGACGTATGCTGGTCACTGCTTCAGTCTTGTTTAAATCTCGTCTGAGATTAACTGTAAGCTTATTTATTTCTTAAGTACTGATTAAAGTACACCAAAACGTATGAACTTTTATAAATAGTATCCAACGTCTAGCTTTAGTCCAAATATTATTATAACAGATGACGGATTATCCCAAGTAACACTTATAAGTGTTAATTCCCTAAAAAACCGAAGAGACCCATAGTGATAAAAAGTTAAAAGCAGAATTGTTTTTAAGGAATTTCGATTAACAGATAGTAAAAATTCAGTGAACAAAGAGGTTTATATAGTGGAGCCGGGATAAATGGTGTTACCACGACCGATGGTATGTGTGTCAGCGAGTTCTCTGTAACAGTTACTGTCCAAAGGTTAATAAAAGTACACTGGTACTAGATTTTTACACCATGTTGATTGCCTAATTTGTCTTAGCTTAATAATTAAGAATATCGAAATATATGCGCGAAGATGGTCTCATGGAAAGTTGTACCGTGTGTTGGGAGACTAATGCTGCTATTCATGTTAAAGAAAGGCCTCTTTGAAGAGTCCAATAAGATTAGCTTTAATTGGAACCGCTACAAAGGCCATACTTGCAAACTTCAAGCTGTAAAAGGATCGCTTGTTTACTAATCCATGATAAATGAATAAGGTTATAAACCAACAGCTACCATGTTGTTTAACAAGATTAACGTCTGCTAGAAAGATAAAAAGTATTATAGACCAGTGTCGGCTTCTCCTTATTTATGGACATATCAACACAAACATCATAACAGTATCAAAACAAACAGAATCAGAAAGAAAATATACAGAACGCACAAAAAACTACCGAATTTACAAGACATGAATTTGAAAACTACATCAAAGTTACAGGACAACTCATGAATTTGAAAACTACATTAAAGATCTAATTAATAAAGATATATTATAACCATGACAAGGTTCAGAACAAAAAACCACAAGTTACCAATCGAAAGTGGCAGGTGACAAATCATACCAATAAAAGTTAGACTTTGTCCGTTTTGCGTTACTTCTATAGGGGACGAATATCACTATATCATGGATTGAACCACATTATTAAGAGCCGAAAGAAATCTCTACATTTACAAACTTCATTTAACAAACACCAGTTGTTATAAAATTTAGTAATGAAACAAGATCAGCAACAAAAATTTCATGAATTAATGTTTATTTAGTTTAAACATATTTTATTTGAAATATATTTCAAATGGTACATAGTATTTTTGAAGTCCTCTCCCTATTACAATACAAACAAAATAATAACATCAATGGACATGCACGTAAATATACAAATATGATATAGGAATAAAAAATGGAAGAAAAGAAAGAATTAAGAAATTAATGAACCATGAAACATGCGATGTGTGCGTGTGTGTGTGTGTTTGTCTGATGTTTACTAGATGAGGAATCGTTTCGAGTGTAGGATAAATTCAAATACATGATCAAGCATTTTCATGTTATCTTTTTCAGAAAGATTGTTATCGCCAGTGAGAAACAGAGACAGGTTCCGTGAAATTTGAGGGGATAGGAACGATAGATTCTCAAGTAGTTTACGTCTTATTATCGTATATTGAGGACATTCAAAAAAGAAGTAGGTGAGAGTTTCTTGCTGGTATCCACATCTGCAAAGAGGGTCTTGTACGATGCCTACTCTGCTAAGGTCATATTTAAGGAAGGTGGCACCACATCTCATTTGTGTTAATATGATATTTAAACTTTCTCAGTCCGTAGGAACGAAAAGACGATCAGTGACTAGGATTTTGTTTTTTTAAAGCCGTTTTGAATTTTGAGAGTGGGTAGATTTCTGATAGATATTTTAAATTAATTTCAATGCATTCGGGTATTTTTGATAGATTGGATTCTCTCTAACTTTTTTTGTTTCTCGTTCCTATAATTTCTTTTTTATCTCTTTGTTTTCATATGTATGTGTAATTAAGTTAGAGTTCCTCGACAACTGCACAAAACAAAATGTTTAATACTATGTTTTTCCGTTTTCCTTTTATCTACATAAGTCGTTCCAGAAGAAAAAAATATATATAACAAAAAGTTATTTTTGTGTGTTTTTTTTTTCAAAGGGTATTCCTACGCACAATCTAATTATAGTAAAACTAAATCTTGAATTTACTGCCTAGTTTTGATTTATTTAGATTGTTCTATATTTTTGGTTGTTTTTGAGACTATCATTGAAAATGCCGGTATCCAATGAAAAAAATGATTAAGGCATGGACTTCTGTAAAAATTGATTAAAGCATGGACTTCTGTAAAAATTGATTAAAGCATGGACTTCTGTAAAAATTGATTGAAGCATGGACTTCTGTAAAAACTGATTGAAGCATGGACTTCTGTAAAAACTGATTGAAGCATGGACTTCTGTAAAAATTGATTGAAGCATGGACTTCTGTAAAAATTTATTGAAGCATTGACTTCTGTAAAAATTGATTAAAGCATGGACTTCTGTAAAAATTGATTGAAGCATGGACTTCTGTAAAAATTTATTGAAGCATGGACTTCTGTAAAAATTGATTAAAGCATGGACTTCTGTAAAAATTGATTGAAGCATGGACTTCTGTAAAAATTGATTGAAGCATGGACTTCTATAAAAACTCTCAGGAATTAACCAGTGTCTTCTTTGTCAAGTTATCTTACAATATCTTGTTAGGTATTGTGTCTTTCTGTTTTCCTCGGGGTTTTCCTCCTAGTCGAATCGTTTTAGGCTAAACATATCATATTTAGGCAATTTAAGAAAGCATTATAGATTCTTAACCTGATTTTGTACTTGACAGTAAGCAAACGTACTAAGCTTTTTTAAAATAAGGTGTCAGTGTTTGTTTCACTTAGACTTTGGATTGGGGAACACCATAGCAATAAAAGCGCTAGTCTGTCAAATTTATCGAATTTATGTTATGTGTATATACATGTATAATATGTATCCATTCCTTTTTAAGTTCAGAATGTTGTTCTTTTTATGCACCTCTTCAGGATAATTGTTTTACTCTTGTCCGTTAGTTAGTTCGTTCGTTTGTTCATTGTTCGTCCGTAAACAAACTTTCTGTTGCAGTTTTCTAAGCAACTACAAAAGGGATAGAGGCCACCGGTCTGATATTTTGTAAACAGCTTTATCCTATAGTACCAATGGTGTATATACCGATTTTATATTCCTAGGTCGTCTACTTCCTGTTTACAGAAAACATAGGTATGTAAGAAAGGCATAATTTAGGGAGCGGGGGTATCACTAGTGAGCATAATCTCACAGATTTACTTGTTATAGAGAGTTTTTAGGACAAATATTATCATACATGTAGTAAGCCTTAAGGGACATATGTTGTTTCGGAATGTTATCTTCTAGTATTGAATATTATTGCAACAACGTTTTTAGATCTTTTTGAAAGTTAAGATTTTAAGGAATGTTTCAATCCCAACATTTTGATTAAATCTAATAATAAGATATATTCCTTCATGACGAGTCATTAATATCATTTTGATTTGCATAAAGTCATTCCAGAAAAGATTTACAATATATAATATGTTGATCACCACAAAGCTTCTTATAATTCTGTTATTACAGTCGAATAAAAACTGCATTAACTTCACATGAGATGCACATAAGGTGCAGATAAATGCATGATTTTAATGATAAATGTGGGACCCTTTTGTAATACAACAAAGAGATTTCTGGAGTTTATTGACCTTGGTATCTTTCCACTAAACAAGGGGAAGATTTTTAAATCTTTTTACAGGGTTATACTTATGTCCTTGATCCAATTCTTACTTAAAATGCCCAATTCTTTTATTTAATAGCATTTTAATTATATATGTTTGTATGGCTTTTTGACTACAGCTAGAGCAATGACTGCACCACGGTATATGGCATCACAACTTAGCCAATGTATATATTCACCTATCGAATTGAACGATAACTTATAATATAGTCTTACGAAGTCCAAAAGGACTCGAATGATGGAAATTAGGCAAAACGCCATGACGTTGAATATTTTCATCGACAAAGCTCCCACACTTTGGGCTCTCATAAGTTTTAAGACAATTTAAACGAGATGTAAGGTTTATTAAACACTTCCAAACTTGTGCAATCCTTCATGCACACACACACACGGAGGTACTTGTTCTTGTGTGAACGCCTGGAACTCGACCAGTACAAGTATGTAAAATATAGACCCCGCTGTTTGAAATGTTTAGTGACTTTACACCATAGTTCAAATTCAGTCTGCTGCTTGACCTTTCAAAAATGTAAGAAATGCACTAGGAGTCTCCTCAGCTATGCAAAGAGTAGTCAGACTTAAAGACGGAAACATAGTAAAAAATGTAGTATTTTAGTGAATCTAAATAATCAGAAGGAAGTGTACATCACTAATTCAACATATTAAATTCTTATGAATAAAGTGGACTTCTAAGTTAAACCCTACATATTACGGAAGGAACACATCCACTTTTCCACAATTAAAGTGCTTTGTTTCAAACTCTTTCATGGGCCAAGTCTAAATACCCAAATACTACCATTCCAGAGCACCTTAGTTACGTCACTTCCGTTACGACTTCACATTTTAGGTTTGTAATGGTATACCGATTTTGGCTTTTTCAATTCTTGGAATAGACATGATATCATTTTTCTCCTACACCTCACTGAGAGGCGTCAGATGATACTTAAAAAAATGTTGAAATGTCTGCTTGATTTAGATGACTGGACAATTTGAATTATGAAACATTTAATCAAGTCAGCGGCCTTTTATCTCTTCCATCTAGCCGGGAGAATATTTATGTCATGTGATCTTTAAACCTAGGTCTTCAAGGCCCCATATCTACTTTTTACAACAGGATCAAGTATCAAAAATCATTCAAAGTATGAAAAGATGAAGCCAGTCATGGCAATAATACAAAAGATCTCGTGTTTAAATGTTAATGTATGTAACTCGGTCATTAATATTCAGCATAATCATCAAAGTATTTTGTGGGTCAGAGATCTAATAAAAATGTATCGTTGCATTTTCTTCCAATATTTCTCAAATGTAAGATTCTGATTTTAAGGACTAAGCCCTGAAGGTAACAATAAAACAACCGAACTGGGATAACCAATCAAAAAATACAACACGAAAAGACAATCCAAAGCAAAAACGTACCAGAGAAATTGAAGATTGCAATGGTCCTGACTTGGTACAGGCATTTCAACAGTAGTGTTGGGTTAAATCTGGTTTATGACACCAAACCTCCCTGTTTCATTGCAATCTAAGGGTCCGGTTACACAAAACACGACACGGTTGTGAGACATAATAGGGATATTGGGGTGATCATCTCAGTACAACCCGGGAGTACAACCAACTGCCAAAAACTAATGGAAACAATCTCAAATCATTTCATTTGACTTTTTGAATTTGACTACAAGTGACTGAATAAAAAAACTTTTTTCAAAGACCGTATGAGACGCATTTTCCTATAACCTTGAAATAGACTCTCAAGGAAACTAGTTTAACCCCGCCACATTTTATATGTGCCTGTCCTAAGCCAGGAAACTTTGCCAAAGCCTTTGTTTGTCCTGGTCATTCTGTGTTACCTGTTTTATGTCAAGAATTGGGTCTTTCGTTGATGATTTAGGGATTGGTTTTGAAACTTTTGTATTGTATTATAAGTCTTGGGCCAATGCAAGACGGTAAGCAGTGACCTATGGTCATGTTGAAGACTACTTGCTGTTTTCCGTTGTGATTTTTTGAATTGATGTTTGTTTATGTTTGTTGTGTCGCGTACACTTATTCCACATCTCAATATCGTCTATCTCAAGGAAAATATTCAATAAAGCTTTCTGACAAACGTGATGACTTCAACTTTCCAATCGTCAACTTTCTCTTCTTGTGTAGCAACATTCCGCTCCAGCTTAAGGATTGAACGTATCACAATTGATTCGTTACTCCATAGCTGGTGGTGCTAACATCGATTTCCTTGGCATGCAGAGCGTCACGTCTGACACAAAAATTGCTAACACAGGGTTATGTTGCTCCTCGGTTGCTGTCGTCACTCAATTAAGAAATTTTAGAGAAAACATTATGCGCTCATAGACAAATATGGGATTCAATCTCTCAGATAAGTGCAGATGTTGGTTTGGCATATAAGGTTTTGTTTTTCTTCCTTTAAAGGATTTGATACACAGAATTGACGGTTGGCAACGCGAAGAGTGTGCTATAGCAAGCAGGAGCTGCTTGCTCTTCCAGATCTGAGTTCATCGTCGTTACGGCAAAGCAGCAAAGGTGTACCAAAATGGCGATCAAATAATATTAATCCAAAAAGACAAAGACAAAACTGGTAGAAACAAAATTATTAGAGACACCAAGTTATTTAAAAAATTCACATATCAGACCTGAAAAACAATATCATGGAATGGCTTTTGTTAAAAAGCACATTAAATCGTGTAAACGAGCGTACTGAACCTTTTTAAGCTGTGCAGTTCATGTATGATATATATATAACAAGCTCTTAACAAGAACAAATATGCATAAGACCGATTCTTCCACCCTCATTGAGCTCAAAATATTTTAGCATAGGTTGTGTCTACACAAAGTACATCATTGTTGATGTTAAACAATAAATTCCGACTTACCTAAAATAATTTCTAAAGGAGACCACAAAATCTACAATAGCATCTTCAAGTTGACTCCACTTTTTTCAACCGTAATTTTGCAGTATCTTGAATTATAGCTTTAATCCATATAACTTTGTCACGTTATAATTGTTGAAAAAAAATTCAAATTGTTCACTCGTATATATAAATTTGTACTTTGAAATCTAAAATGTCTTTAATTCACAAAGCATAAATCAGCCTTAAATTAAAAAAAAGTTTAGTTTTTCATTTTAAATCAAATTACCTAAGTTGGTTCATACCTTATTCTAAAATCCTCTCTACAACATCTTGGAACGCCTTTGTAGAGTTTTGACCCAATCAAATTCTTAGATTGATGAATACGATTTTTAGCCGGTGATTTGAAGTCTATGAATATACCAGCACATGGTTGTTCATTTAAATAAAATATATCTGATGTATAGCTATTCTTTCTTTCTGTTATTATACATAATCATTTATTCATAATGATTAAAGGACAATCTAAGAGTGTTTTAGAAATTGGTAAAGTTTTAATTTTCTTAAAGTTCATTTTGGCACAGTGGTGATTTTTGTTGTGTTATTAAGCACTTTCGCTTTCAACCGTATTTTTTCTTCCTCAAAAAATTGAAAATTTCTAATTGAAAAAAAACTTTAAGAGACAAAAAATTGTGTGAAAAGGACAAGATAGGATAAGAGCACGAATTGGCCCCCTAAATTAGACAAATTTTCCAAAATTGGAATAATGAATAATAACAGTGTGATTTTGTGATTCAGAAGTTATATTTTTGGAACAGGCAAAATTTATTGAAAATTTGACACGTGGCGTAATTACGCATGTGCACAAAATGATAGAACTGTGAAATGGAAAAAAATTGGCTGAAAATTGTTAAAATAATAACGGTTTTGTGAGATTTAAATATGAGCGGACCTGCGACCCACAAAGATAATTTCTGGAAACATTAGTTCTGGTATCACAAATTAACAGTTAAAATATTTTTTTGGATCTCTTGTCCCGCTCCTAGCTAATTTAGCAAAACACATACAAAAATATACCTAATTTTGAGGAATTTTGAAAAAAAAGCCACTTTTTCATCAAGTTTGATCAAATGCTAAAATTAGATTTGATGTACTCTTTCTTAAAAACATTAAAATTTATAACCTTCATTACTTAATATCAAATAAATCAACATTTTACCAGAAAAAATCACTTTTGAAAAAGGGGCCAAAAAATAGCCCTTATCATACCTTGTCCTTTATGCCAGGGACAAGTCCAAACTAGGTTATATAGAAAGTTAATCTCTGAAAACTGGAAAGGCAAAGAAAAAAAAACAGGTTACATTCGACAAAAAAATAACACATATAAAACAACTAAGTACAAGGCTACTATCGTTTCGAAATCTTACGCTTTGATTTTATTATGCCCAAAATTCATAAGGCTACATCTCTAAATTGGCCATTGTTTGACTACTGGTATATTGAACAAACCGCTCCTTCCATCAGGAGTAATGCAAAACAAAAACTCAAACAAAAGCAAAGCAAATTAAGACCAGAAGATTGTTTTTCTGAAAGCTTTTTTCAGTTACATTTGTGAAGACTGGGTTTCTATTAACAGAAGTTTAACGGAATAAAAATAAATTATTGCAATATCATTGCATTTCTTTATTCATTTTTTTTCTGAGCGTTGCACTTATCACTAATACCAAAAGCAAATCCCTAGGTTTGGGAAGCAAATATCCACGTGAACTGTTAAATGTTAACTTCAAAAGTCTAGTTCTACATATATTAGAATATCGTCAAAATGTAACTGGTTAAAAACGCCAATATATGGTCACTATTGGGAAAATTTCATCAATGGCAAAGATATCTTAGTTTGCTAAATGTAGAAAGAAAAATATCAAAAATGAGAGTTGGGCCACATACAACCTTAATTCAAGGGGATAAAACCTATAGTTATGGGATGTAGAAAGGATCATCTTTAGATGCGTCCAGAATGTAAAACGAACCCATCTTAGGATAACCACAAATAGGACTATCCTTATACGAATTTAGGATAATCCTAAATAGCCATATGTCATGCATTTACGCCGATGTAAAGGCGTTTGAAAAAAAGGTTTTTTTTGTTTTACATTTTCAAATGTATTTTTAAAACCTATATTTTTTAAGTTTAAAGTTACAAGGATGGTCCTAGGACATTAATTTAGGAACAAATTTAGGACATGTCCTTTTTTAGAATGCCTTCAATAACACGACTTAGGACCGAGACATGTCCTAATCCTAGGACACCTTCGTTAACACGGCCCCAGGATAATTTTAAAACAAGTGTTCATTTACAATTCCTGTCTTAACCATCTAATGTTTTACTTATCCTATAAATTACAAAAATAATATATAAAGCTCTTTTAAACAAAGCACGACAAAATTTATTGGTGATAAAATCTATATTTATACATGTATTGAGTTATTTTTGTAGGCTGTAAACCTTGAATTTTTTTTCGCACCGTCTTTTCTTTTCCTGGAAGGACTACTGAATTTTAGTTCACACAGTCTTAAATTTGCACCGTAATCGTATTGTCCATTTTGACTAAAATGGAGGACACATATCACGCCGTGTATTTTTTTTTTATTTAGGTGCAGCAATGTCAGTGCGAAAATCGCAAAATAAAACTGTCTCCACAATTTCCTGCTATACAGTATTCGGTTTGTTTATGATTACATTTCAAAATAACATTTCCGAACAATAAAACTAACAGTTTTATACCCAACTTCAATAGACAATGGGGTTCCAAAACATCATCAAAGTCCACAACGGTTATTGTAAGTTTTTTGTTCATCTGGTACAATGTTTTTTCCATTTAAAGTTTCATCTTCTGGTTTCAAAACTTGTTCTATTTCTCATCCACTCTAATTTTGATATTTACTTTTTCCTTGGGATGGTAATGGACACAATGAAAAATTGTATCGTTGAATATGCCAGAGAAAAAAATTCACAATATTTGCATTTTAATTTGTCAGTTTAACACACAAGTAAACTTTCGCTACTTTAAAAACTGCTCTCAAATAAACTACAGCGTGCACAGAACTTAACAGCAGCAAGGCACACAATAAACATTCGCCTCATAAGTTAAACACAGCTGTAATGACAATTACTAATCTTTGACAGTAGAATATGTTCTAAAGTATTATAAAGTATATTGACACTTACTAATTGCTTACAGATGTACAAAAGAATTATGCGATTTTCAACATTTTAACTTTTTGTTTTTTCATTGCGATATTTCTTACATTATTTATCTATTGATTTAAAACTGGTTAGAAAACAATAGAGTGACAAGTTAAAAACTACAAATGAACCTTAAAAACACTAGTATATCTATTTTTCTTACCTAAACGACATAGTTTCGTCTTCCTGGTGTTTACAATCGTTTGTTTTACCCACAATACAACAATGGCACAGGAGTAATCTACACCGGGGCACAGAAATCAACCGTTTTTCCCTTTCGCTGTTTCCATACAGTGATATTGCCAAGATAATTTTTTAGCGTGCGTAAAACGTACGCGATTAGAAACGCCAATTTAATATGCGTCAGATGACATGCGTTTAACGTACGCCAAACGCACGTTAAGGTGTCTCGGGGCTATTAAAATTCTACTATAGATTTTTTTCATTTTTAACACATTGATAGACCTTAATGCATAGATAAAAAATATCAAATAAAAAGAGGGGGTCACCGTTCATTTTAAAGCTCTAGCAGCTTTCTAAAAATAGCAAAATTTCAATATTTTTATATAGAATATATAGGGAGAAAAGCTATAGAGGCACCTAAAGAAGAATTCCCACTATAGAATCAGCTCAAAATCTGAAGGAAAGTCCCTTTTCTTAAGCTCTTCAAAATTGTATGAAAAAAACCTAGGGTCACCGTTCATTTTTTCAAGATATTCATGAAAATTGAAAATTTTCCTATTTATTCTATATAAATTATCTCCCTTTGATTTAGTACGGGAAATTCTAAAAATGATTAAAAAGACCTTTTTTGTATTACAATTGCTTATAATTTGTAAAAATATACCATAATATATTGTTTTTGTCTGCAATATCCAGTTTATTTATCAATTTTAAACAAAATACCAATATGTGCAAAAAGATGCTCAGTAGAAAAGCCTCGAGCCACCTTAAACGCAGTCCACATTTTGCCTGTGTATGCTTCCGTCGTCTGTCGACCTAAAACAGAAAATGACCTTTTTACAGATAGAATGGGCACTATTGCGAAAAAAATAAAAACTGTTGGTTGCTAAATTTCTTTAAAAGTCTTCATTCGATATCTTCGGATATTCGTTCAGATGTTAAAAAGAATGTAATCGTAGAAACCGTTTTCAGTTTTATCCACCAAAGTGTACATTGGAAACGTATGGATGTTGTATTGTATTGCCTAATGTTTCTTTTACGGGTGATGAGTATTATTTGGCCTTTTTCAGGATGGAATTCTATGTCACGCCATATTTATATTTATTCCTCTTTAAAGATATCTCATAAAATATATAAGATATCTTGTATACTTTATAAGATATCTTATCAAATATATCTTATAAACTCCCATTCATATGAGATATCTTATATATTTAATAAGATATAGTATATGAGATATCTTATAAACTTTATAAGATATCTTATATTTTTTATAAGGCCTCTTTAAAGATATCTCATAAAACTTATAAGATATCTCATATACTTTATAAGATATCTCATATACTTTATAAGATATCTGATGAATTTTATAAGATATCTGATAAATTTTATAAGATATCTTATAAAAAAATAATTTATAAGATATCTTATATATTTTATAAGATATCTTATAAACATTATGAGATATCTTATAAACATTGTTTTAAGAAGATGTCTCATTTTCTTTTAAAGATATCTTATATAGTAAATAAGATATCTTATAAGATTTATAAGATATCTCATAAAGTTCATAAGATATCTTATAAAATATGTAAGATATCTTATAAATTATTTTTTATAAGATATCTCATAAAGTTTATAAGATATCTTATAAACTTTATGAGATATCTTATAAAGTATATGAGATATCTTATAAAGTTTTTAGATATCTATAATGAGGAATAAATGTAAAAACGGCTTGCCATAGAATTCCATTTGTCACTGTCCGGTGAAAATTATGATAGGTTTTGTTTGATTGCATTTTTTTTCTTTTTCTTATAGAATAATATTGCAGATGGAGAAAAATGGATACTTGCTAAATACTAAGCTTGTGCCGGATTTTACACACTGAATTGGAAATAAGCAGCACGTCGGGTGTGCTATAGCAGGCAGGCACCGCTTCCGGAGCACCTGAGTTCACACTTGTCACGACTTAAGTTCGTGTTGTTGATTTCCTTTCGGTTGATTTTGTGTTTTGTGTTTATTCATGCTGTTTTTGTTCGTGTTTTCCGGTTTCGTCGTTGCCCTTTCGGACTTTTGACCCTTGAATGGGGCATTCAATTGGTGCCTCTTTGCTTTGTGCATACCATATTTACAAAAGTTTCAAAAGGATAAAGTTTTCTAATGTTCCCTATTAGGTGTTGGATAATAGAAACCCAAAGAGACCAGCTGAGAGATCACTGAGGGCGGGTCTCAAATAATCCTATTATTAAAGTCTAATTTTGAATGTCAACAAAAAACATAAATCGTATTTTGATACTTGGACGTTGTATCAAATGACACAATGTATAGCTATATTAGGATCTCAGAGGTTTGATGGCCTTGTTCTCCCTTCAATTAAGCCGGGGAATGTCAATAAACCTTGGCTTTACAGGTCTCGATGTCCTTCAATCACCAGGGGCTCTATTAAATGGCACAGTAGTAGACGTTGCGTCATCTATATCTTTTAATAAACATGTTTTGAAGTAGTTTGTTAAATAATAATCAAGATTAGAAAGAAGCAAGAGGTACCAAAAGTGCATTCTTGTGTCAAAAGTCCGAAAGGGCAACGACAAAACACGAGAACAGCACGAGGATATACGAAACATAAAAAACAAAAAATAAACCGAACAGAAATCAACCCCGCGAATAAGCACCATAATATCACTGATCGTATTTATTTACTTTACTATATATGTCTTTTGGTGTTCCATCACCATAATAATTAAGCGAAGTGTAAAATAAAAAAAAAAATATTTTGAATTTCATACAAAAATAGAAATAGCCGGTTCATAGACTACGTTAAAAAAGACGTCACCGATAAAATGTCCGAACGTTGGGAAGCGAGTTAGATTCTATTGCATTTTTCAAGTACAGGCAATATTAACGACATATCCTTTATTTTCCAATGAAATTTATGTTATGTAGTTTTTGGTCATAATTTGGTTATCGTAAGTTCACTTTTGTGTAGAAAATGTAAAAGTAAATGGTGTTGAAGCGTCTTTGTTAATTTCCCGCCAAAGTTGCAGTTTGAAAATGGATATAATCTTAAAACATGTTTTCCTGGGTAGCAGGATACTAAATTCAGAACTCATCCGCGATCTGTCTGGACTTTTGAAAGTATGTTCGGTAATAGTCTTGTTTTCCTGGGTAGCAGGATACTAAATTCAGAACTCATCCGCGATCTGTCTGGACTTTTGAACTAAGTATTGTTGGACCACGCTCATCAACTCCGATCATCAGCCTAAATAAACCAAAGATAAAAATAACCTTTTTTTTAAGAAAGAAACACATTATTCCCGCCAACAAAGTTGGGGGCATATAGTTTTTCGGTCTGTTCGTTCGTCCGTCCTTCCGTCCGTCACACTTTAGTTTTCCGCACTTTTTTTCGACATCCTTGCATATATTCAAAAGATTTTTGGTATGTGAGTCTACCATGATGAGTTACAGGTCAAATTTGAGTTTCTTTCCGGTCCACTGAATTTGACCTAAATTACGGCCCTTGGACTTAGCAAATTTTGAAAAATTAGCAGTTTTCCATACTTTTTTCGACATCCTTGCATATATTCATAAGATTTTGGGTATGTGAGTCAACTATGATGAGTTACAAGTCAAGTTTGAGTTTCGTTCCGGTCCACTGATTTTGACCTAAATTACGGCCCTTGGACTTAGCAAATTTTGTAAAACTAACAGTTTTCCGCATTTTTTTCGACATCTTTGCATACTATATATACATGTATTCTAAAGATTTTAAAATTTAGTATGTGAGTCTATAATGATGATTGAGTTTCGTTCTGGTTCACTGATTTTGACCTAAATTACCGCTGTTGGACAGCAAATTTTGTAAAAATTTTGTTATTTGTCAGCGGGGCATCAGTGTCATCTTGACACATTTCCTTGTTTTTCTTATATTTCTACCAAAGTGGTAGTTGCAATAATACCTGCCCCACTTTATTTTTGTAAAAATCGAAAGTTTGAATACCTAAGCATATGAGAAAATTTACTATGTCATAATGTCACGTCATAATTCACCTGTTGTGAGTGAGTGAGTTGGTGTTTTACGCCCGTGCAACGCTATATAGGTTGTTTACAGGCGATGAACAAATGAACATGAAATGATGATGATAAATGAAAAGTGGGCCGGATGGTTAGAACGGTTAATTTTGAAGAACAACAGGGAAAAGGGCGGAAAATTTAGCCTATGTGGTGCACTACTTGGCGGGCCACAAAGGGGTCTTTTGCGAGCATGAAGCGTGGCACTCGAAAGTTACGATCTAAAATTGTCCAATCACCAACTTGATTTTATCAGAAGGTAACTACTACAGGTTGACAGTGCAGTTCATTCAAAGGCAGCGCGTGTAAAAAAAAGGTAATAACAAAACTACCGAACTTGAATGATCAACCTCATAGTCCAGAGAAAATGACAAAAACGAATCAGTCATACCGGAGAATTGGTGGATCGCAATGGTCCTAGCTGACTTGGTACAGGCATTTCAAACGAAATGGTGGGTAAACTTTATTGACATCGATCGACATGGGGAAGGATTTTTCAAAACGACTCCGATATAGGATAGCTAACGGTTACTTATTATTTTTTTTTGGAAAACATTTTTAAGCCAGTTGCCAATTTCGAATATTTGACTTGTTTGTTTCCTGAGACACTGGACAAGATTGCTGGTCCATCCGACACTTATTTTAATGTGTTGTGCTTTCTATGATATTGTAGGCCTACATTATTTCATAACAATCGAAGTAAATCGTTTCATTGTTCTATGCTCTTCAAAATCATAGTTTTTGGCTTTTTCAATATTTTTGGTAGAGCGCCTCTAATAAGTCTTGAATACACGAAACGCGCGTCAGGCATAGCAAAATTTAATGTCTGGAACTTTGTTGTCATTTTAAATTAATTTATAAGATGTCAGCGCACATATTAGTGACTGTGTATAGTTATCTACTGAAGAAATCTAAGGCCGCAAGAGTCCTTGTTTGGTTCACATATTTTCAAATAACGATTGGATGAGCCACATTTTTGGCACCAAGCCAACCCCTCTGTCGCGGTTGTCTAAATAGGGTCTGGCAGTAACAAACACATCGTCGTTATGGAGCACAATTAGGAAAAAGAGATGATTACAGCCCAAAAATCTGATGAAGACTATTATCGGCAACATCATTCATAAAATGACCATTGCTGGTATCGAAATAAAAAACAATATATGACGCATTTTCTTATTGTTTGGTATACATGTCCTAAGTAAGTGACTCTTTGTTTGGTATATACGATTTATATCATATAAACGACCTTGTAACATTTCATATTGAACTGGTAGACTATACCACAGGCGTTTGGGTTCAGGATTATTTTTTTTTATTAATAACGTGTATATAAAAAATTTCATACTCGTCTATATACTATTTCCACAAGGCAAGAATGTTTGACAGTTCTAAAAATAGAACTTTGGGAAATCTACGAATTTCTTATAGAAGTAGTTTTCCATCGAAATGAAATTGGCTATTGTCTCATTCCTTTTAGTTTTCTCTCTCTTATGGGCTCAAAATTATAGTGTATCAATGTGTAATAACGTCAAATCTAGTCGTTTTTCCTCCGAACCGGACCAAAGATTATCACCAGGGACGGAAGTAGATATGAAAACAATATTCCGCCAAATAAAAGGAATTCCGAGTGACGCTACAGTAAGGTAAAATCTAGGCGAGTTCGAACAAAATCTTTTGGCGGAAAAATATGGTCACGATCTTATTTGAATTATTTTTTACTACGGAGATAGTAATAAAAACGCACATTTTTATATTAGGACCTGTTATGTGTACCATAGTTTTACAAAAAGACGTAACAGGATAAAATATATGTGGCTATTCAAATTCAATGATACAATTGGTAAAAGGGGCGGAATATTGTCTCCCTTATCTACTTCCGTCCCTGGTGGTTTTGTGGCTCACTTCGAATGAAAAAAGGTTAGATTTAAAGTCAATGTGCATTGTTACACGATATATATGTGATTTATTGCGAGATAAAACTGAAAGGATTAAGAAAATCACCAATATTTTACACAAAACCTTTAATTCTTTGAGAAAATAGGGGGTTTTCCAAGGGTAAATTTTGCTCTATTTTTAGAACTGTCAAACATTCTTGCCTTGTGGAAATAGTATATAGACGAGTATGAATTTTTTTTATATACACGTTATTAATAAAAAATAATCCTGAACCCAAACGCCTGTGGACTATACGTGATCTTTTAAACATTGTCCTAGGTACAGGTCTCATACCGGTCTCTTCGTTCAGTGGTATCAAGTTCCAAAAAATCAGTAATTTAAAATGAATAAAGGATGATCCGCAATTGAGCATTAAGGTCACTCAACGTCAAGACCTTGCTGAAGGTACCGATGAACAATCAGCTGTAAAAAATTAAAATTGAATAAAGTCTTTCGTGAACTCAATAAATTCCAGGTTGAAAATGTCAAACAACGTATGCATTTAGCATTCTATTCGAAATTGCAGACATAGAGTCCAATACAAGTATCCTATGCTAGTACACAGATATTTTCATAGCTTTGATGTATTCTTCAACGCTTAGAGTATTAACGCCCAGACATGCTAACCTCGGGGAATTAAAACTCAACTACCAGCACTGACCATTAGTTGTTCTATCATAATTACAACAATCAATGCAAGGGAAACATAAACTAAGACAGCGATATAGCGGCATAGCTTGCTGTCGTTCTTTGCATGTTTCATAATTGTTCTGAATTTTATGATTGCTGAGTATCCATTTACATGAGCAACTTTTGGAGAAGCAAGCATTTTTCCGTTAGTGGCTTCGGTTCACTGATGTTTCTTCTTCCCAAGTTTATGCAATAGTTGTACATTCAATTATTATTTTCTTTGTTATTAGCAAGCAATCATACAAAATTTCAGCAAAATCTGAAAATGAGAATCCTGAGTCTTCTTCTTCTGCTATAAATCCGGTTGCGGAGTCTAACTCTTCTTCCTTACCAATAGTTGTTTCTAGTCGGGTGCGTAAAGTTGCTACCCCATCTACTCCTTTCCCTTTACTTCAGAGGTCAGCCAAAGAGAAGGTATCTCTGTCTTCCCTGACTCTATGGTTTTATTACTTTCTTTTCTATCTAATTCCCAATAAATCGGAGGATATGAGACCATTGTTCGACCTCTCCATCTTGAACAATCACTTTATCATCCTTCGGTTCTTCAAGATGGAAACCAACAGGTCTATCAGAGCGGGCACCCTTCCTTGTATCTGGACTACTTTCTTGGACCTTCAGGAATGCGTATTTCTATATCCCTATAGTCCAGTCTTACAGGAAATCCATCCGTTTCCTTTAGAAAGACAAAGTGTTCCAATTCAAAGCGCTTACTTTCGGCCTTTCCATAGCCCCTTTGGTGTTAACCAAAATTAGGCAATAAGCTATGGCTTATCTTCACTCTCATGCTATCCAGATTCATTCCTATCTGGGCGATTCTCTCATTAAGAATCTTTGCCCTACAGCTTTAGTTTCTCAGACTACCCAGGTGATAGAACTTTTCCTATCTTAAGGTTATCTTATTTCATGGAAGAAATCAGAGACTCTTCTATAAAATCAAGACTGTGTTTCTGGGAGATCATTACCTTACAAGCCTAGGTTTGGTTGTACCTGTAGAGGAGACGTTTATAAGTCTGGTCAGTCACATTCAGAAGTTCCTTTCTTCCAGTTCAATGTTCAGTCGTCAGTTCCTTCAGTTACCTGGGTTCCAGAATTCTCTAGCAGTTGTTGTTCCTTGTGTCGTCTTCATATACGTCCCATTCAGTTTTATCATTATAGCTTCTGGGTTCCTTCATCTCAAGAATGGGTAGCTCAAATTCCTTTTCTACTTCATCTGTGTCCACATCTTCAGTGGTGGTTAGTTCGACAGAACGTTTTAAAGGACCATCTTTTGTCCCCTGTCACAATCGATAACTCTATTCACAGATACCTCCACCCTCGGTTGGGGTCTTTCAATTTAAGCTAAAGGAATCTGGTCCCCTCTTCTTCAGTCAGAACTTATCAATATTCTGGATCACTGATTTATTATAGGTCCTGCCCATATCATCCCCTGAAACCCCTAATTTTTTCCTCAGAGTTTTTTTCTTGTATGGGGTTATTGAAATACATTTTACTTTAAAAATGTTTTATATCCTCAAACTTTGAACTTTTAGTTTAGTAATTTTGATATATGTAACAGTTTTTGTAAAAATATTGCTGAATTACCTTTATGTTCTATGTGTAAGTAATGAGCAACAACAGCCATGTATTTTATCGGATAAAAAATCCCTAAATTGGTGCTGTACCTGCTGGCAACCGGCTCCCTACTGTTCAGATAACTTCAGATAACAGCGGGGTACCAGCCTACTGTGCAGGCTGCACTAGTCAGTAAAAAGGAATGGACTTTAACCATTCTTCTATGCTTAGCATCACTAGATGCACCTACCATACCAATATAGTTGATGTGGCACTTGTCAGTAAGTGGGAATGGAATTTAACCATTTTTCTGCAAGAGGTCATCCATGCGGAAAATATAGGTTACATTCAGCATCCGAAGCATGCATTGTGCTTAGCATCACTAAGTGACCTACTATACCAATATCATTGATTTGGCATTTGTGAGTAAGTGGGAATTTGGAAATATGGGGATTTGGGACGGACAGACAAACAGACAGACAGATTAACAAACCCGAACACTATATGCCCCTCTACTTTCGTAGATGGGGCATAAAACCCAAAGAATTCAGAAAACTTATGTAAGTTTTATTAAAACATTAACTACTAGAGAGCATTACAAAGATATGCATAGTTATAAAGTTATAACAAAAGTTCTCAACAATAAATAATAACATAAGATAAGAATGTCAACTGCCCTCAAAACAGAGCCTTCATGCTGGTGAAACATATATGGTCATGTTTTGCTTTGATATCAAATAAACTTTTTTCTTTAAATTTCTTATACCGGTATATCTTATAACAACATTTTGTCAATGACTCTACAAAAACAATAAAATAATGCCTGTGAAGCTTATTATCTTAATCACACACAAAAAAACCCAGAGAGCCAAATAAACATTTTTAATTTAGGAAACTCATCAGAGAATCAGTTTTTTAAAGAAAGCCTTAAGACAAATTAAGAACTTATACAAAAGTTTTAAAATCCATGATTTAAACAAGATTCTTACAAGTCTATTGTCAGGTTTGTAAATGTAATTTGAAACCTTAATGTATTACCTTTTTGAAGGGCTATCAAACCAGACACCATTAATAGAACAAACAAAATATTATAATTTTCTTGATTACTGTTTATAGATATGTGTATAAGCTATCAAAAAAAAAAGATAGGAAGTTACAAAGCAACATTTCTTATAATGAGCATTATTATTATCTATTTTGCTTACTTGGTTATGTCCCCTCTGAAGCATCATTTCTTGATTATTTTTCATTTCATGAGACATATAATTGTAAACTTAGAATAAATATTTCAAATAAATAGAAAAAAAATGTGGCAGTATCAAAATATTACAAGGCTATTACACAAAAGGGACTCAAAAATGGTACATGTACCCTTAAAATCTGATGGTCCAGTTAAAATGATGAAATAATTAACCATTTCCAAAAGGTTTCAATAAGATATAATTTCTCTTATTGCTTAACATGAACTAGAATACATCTTAAGTCAGTATAGCCTAGTGACCAAAAGCCTGAGTTATTCTGATTAACAGGAAACTTTAATGTATGAATCCCTATTTGTGAAATTGTTTTTAGAAACTGTATCTTCTTAACTTTTAAGGGTTAGGTATACAAAACAATTTGTTTGGATAAAGGGATATCTAAAGAGCTTCAGTCCCCAAAAAGTGAGCTTTGAGTGAAGCTCAGTCATAAAGAATAAAATCTTATCAGATATTATTCATGTGAGCAATATAAATACTGCATGCCTAAAATTATGACAAAGCAATTTCAATGTTATGCCAAAGCACATTAATAATAGTGATGTGGAGATTAAAATATTAAGGACAAAAAGTTAATTCTTGGTCATTCTGGTCAAAATATACAATTATGATGCAATTTGGAGTAAGATATGAAAATTTATCAAAGTCCATACACATGATAACTCAAATCTTATACCTCAGTATTTAAATCTTAGCAGACAAATATATATATAAAGATGCCTGAAAAATAAATGCACACCAAATCAAAAAAATTATATATTTTACAAATACATTGATATATAAACAATATTTGATCTTTATCTATCTATTGCACATAACATAAAGCAATTTGTTCTGTATTAAAAAAAAGTCTATTAGTAAGGCAAGATATCAAATCACAAATATATAAATTATCTATTAATGCACTACTCTTTCAACAAAAAAGCCTTATAGACTAATTGATAAAAATGACAAAAAATAACAAAGATATTGTTTGAAAAATTATACATGTACATGAACAGTGAAACATGTAAAATGACACCCTGAATAAACAGAAAACCTGTCTTAATCAAAATAACTTTATATTTCTGTTTAAAGAAAATACATCCCTATAATGAACATGTAGCTTCTACAATGCGATCAAAGTTGATTATATATATAATTTCTTATATCAAGGGAAATAATAAAATTATTTCCTGTGATATTACAATTTCCATAACCATCGAGAATTAAGCTGTAGGTTTTTCTGTTATGTCTAAAAGGTAAATAATTGAAGAAGTTGATCATAAATAGCACATGACATTATGCTTGGAGCAAAATTTTTTCTTGAGGATATATTCATATTTCCACTACTTGTTTAGGCCCAGATCCAAGGAAAGGTGTATGGGATGTACTCCTCCCCTAAAAGGAACAAAAGTTATGTTTTTATGCACAAAATCCACATTAAAATCTGGTAAAAACATTAAAAAATCTCCTAAAACTGACCAAAATTTTGTATTTTTGCACCAAAATCAACCTATAACCATGAAAAAAACACAAAAAATTCAAGCATTGCTTTGCTTAGCAAAAATCAAATTGACCCCTCTCCTAATCTAAAATAATTATTTATGTAGTTATGAGGTTGATAGAAAAATCCCTCAGTCATAAAGGGGTTAAGTTTAGACAGATTTTCATGTACTAACCATAAGATCTTTCAAAAATTAAATGCTCTAAACAATTTTAGATAAAACAATTTCAAATACATGTAGTTTCAAATAAAATTTTCATGCAAAACTCAATATACTGATTCCATTAAGCACTAACATATTACAGTGTAAAAACATGTAAGCAGGAAACAAAAATGTCTTTTTAGTCATGTGAAAAATACAAATCTAGTCAATTATGATACACTTGTTTATATTTTAACTGTTTAGTTGCATGAGTTGTTCCAAACACCAACAAGCCAAATATTGCTTACACAATAATGACTAAATTTAGTACTAGTAACTAGTAAGCACAATATATCCTTTAATAAATATAAGATAGAAAGCAAGAGTCTATCATGTGTTGTTTTATGCACCAGAAAGTTTCAATACAGATCTAGCCTGTACAATAGTTCTGAGATACAAATATCCTTCAGTTATCCAGGTATCCCTTGACTATTCTGCATGGTGAGGTATAACCCTCTAATCCCGTCTGTTCTCATGCTTGCTTGGGAGGGTTAGGGAAGATCTTTCTCATTGTGTAGTACTTGACAACTTGTTGTGGAATTTCTGCCAGGACATGCTTCGCCAACTCTGCTGCACTGGCCTATAAGTACATTAAAGTTGTATATGATATTGGGTGTTAATTTAAGGTTAAGACAAACTACCTTTGTACAGACAAATTAGCAATTAGAATAGGAAATTATGAATTTTTAATGTCCCTTTAGCATTTTCAAGAGAAAACAAGGCTTAACATTTGCAGAATTACATAAGACAACTGACAGTAAAAGCTTAAAGGGAACATGGATTATAGAAACATAATTGTGACAGTACATTGCTAAAGAACTGTAGCTGCAAGTAGGCTCACCAAGAATATCCTAGCTGTGCATAATTTTGGAATTTTTTTTTGGAAAACCAAATCTATTATCTTCACTGAATCATGCATGGAAGAGGCATAAACATTTTCCATGCACATCTACATATAATTCTTTTCCTCATGTATTGTTAAAGAATAAACTATAAAGTAGTAAAGAAATAGTTGCACTTTATTATGAAGAGAAAAAAAATCTAATTATCTCCCCTGAGTGATATCAGGGAAAAATAAAAATCATGCATATCTTTCTTCAAGTAAATTTTCATCAGACCTCATCAAGCTTGAGTAACACATTAACACATTTTGAAATATATAGACAAACTGACAGACTTTGTTTGTTAGAGGTATAAAACATAAACTATCACAACAAATACAGAAAGAGATAACATTGGGTTAGTACGTAACAACAACATACAAAATAACTAAAAACCATACAAAATGTGTTAAAGAGGAACATAGAGGATTCTACTTTACAAAACATTTGGAATGGAACATAGGTGTGATCATGCAGGTGAATAATATCAGGGTCTGACACTAACTGATTAATATGGATCTCTTTTTTTAAATTCATATATTCTTACCAATGCCAATTTCCATAAAATATCTCAAAGTTGAGGATTACCTCATCTTTAGTCCTCTATTGAGGTGGTCTTTAATTTGAGGAAATATTCAATTTGAAATGTTTTATGAATCACAAACCAAAACAATGAACTTCCGAAAATCCCAAATAGATAAAATCAGTAAAATAAAATGAATATCATAAAATAAGGTAGCTCAAAGTACAACCAACTTTAACTTTTTCTTTTTGAAATTTAAAAAGAACAAATATAAGTGTCAGACCCTGACCCAGAACCCATGCTAAGCAAACATACATTAGATCCATCACTGCTTACTCTCTTAAAGTCCCTGAAGGGAACAAACTGTACGATATCTCTCTGAGCAGGCTGTCCATTAGGTGCTTTCAGCGTACCGTCATCACCATCAAGGAACTGCATGTCAGTAAAGTCAGCATTACCTACGCCGACTATGATCAGAGACATGGGTAGACTTGAGGCGTAGACGATGGCTTCGGCTGTTTTATCCATATCAGTGATGACTCCATCCGTTAGTAACAATAATGTGTAGTAAGCCTGAAATACATTAAAGTACAGTCTTAATCAGTAAGTAATAGTAAGGTGTAGTACGCCTGTAAATAAAATAATGAAATGAAAATATTACAGAACTCATTTAAGGTCCACTGAGCATCTTTTTTGCACATCTATCATAACTTTAAATTTTATAATGCTAGCGATTCTAATTGATTTCTATTGACCTAAGTGAATATTTTAATTGATAATTAAAACAAAAATTTGGTTAAAATAAACCGTCTTTGCCAATTTCAATATTTTCATGTATTTCTAAGGGAGATAATTTGTATGGAAATAATAACTTTTTTCCTAAATTTTGATGGTGGACTTAATTTTTTGTTTAGATTATTTAAAAATCAATACAAAACAAAATTTTTCACACATTCTAAGAAATTCTTTGGAGAAGATTTTGTAAGATGAAGGAAATTTGAATTCCCTATTGATCTTATGTAATAAGTACTAAATCATGCAGTTTTCAAAATCATTTCTCCAAGAATTCTTTAGTATTGAAATTTAAAGTTCCATTCAAGGACTAACTATGACCAAAATTCAAGAAAATTTTATGGATACATTTTTAGACACCCCATCTACCTTGAGGATAAATCAGTGATAACTCTGTCTGTTGGTAAAAAAAAAAATTGGTATAGAAAGACTAAAATACATTGAAATACAAAGTCATAATCAGTAATACAATATGAATATTTATGCATATTTATATATGCTTGTAAGTTTTTGAATTTTTTATTCATATTCCTTTGAGGTTAACTTAAATGTATTTGATTTTATATGTACCTATTGTTTTTGCACATGAAAAATTGATTTATAAGTAATTGTACTTGATTATTTTTTAATTAAATACTATCATATCTACTTTAAATGTATATTTCTTTCTGCACTTTTCGAAGATGCAATCATTTTGTGCAAACCATTTTTAAACTAAGTTCTTGGGTGGCAAATAAATCTACTCACGTGAGCCCCTTTTGTTGCCTCCTCTTTCTGAGCGGCATCAGCAAACCTAGCCACATGATAGATAATTGGAGCCACATTGGTAGGCCCATACAATCTAATCTGTTGGATACAGTTGGTGTAGGCCTCTAATATACCCTGGATACCTAAAGAAAGATGACAAAATTAAAAAGTTTCATTGTTTCATATTTATTTATTCATGCTCTTTCCTCTTATAATTGTATGCTTCTTTGGCTCCTTGTGAGCTGCTTATTTGTAAAACAAAATATGTTATGTCATAAAGGTAACAATATATGCCAGATATGTAGGCCTCTTATATATCTTTGATTATACTAAACTAAATTGCAGATTCTAAAAATGAAATTATCTTAGGATTTTGTGTTATGTAGGTTTGATTTACATGTTATTATTATTTTTTGCTTAAATTATAAATTATTTTTTATTATCTCCCCTTAATGATAAGGACAATGAAAATATCAATTAATGGGTAACTTTATTTTGTTTTTGTATTAAACACAAAATCAAAGATTTCTCTACATTAACTTTTTCTATCAAAATATTTCCATATTTATCCAAATATTCTGTAAAAACACATGTATCTATCATTTTATTTCATCAATGTTGACTATCTGATGATGTTATATTCTACATTGACCCCCCCCCAAAAAAAAAAGTATAAATGTCAATCCATCTCTAGCACAACTTTAAACCATTTAATAGATTTTTGATAAATTTTACATGACTGAAGTATATATTATAGAATTGTGTATAAAGAAATTTCTTTGCCCTTTGATATTTTAGGGGAGATAATTCAACTTTTTTTCCAACAAATAGTACAATGTCAGGCAGAGGAAATTGTTTTATGATGTTGCTAACAGTATTCCCTGTCTTCAGACTTGTCTAACACCATTTTACCAATAAATTTCTAATATTTTTGTCATTGAAATTTCCAATTGTTAAATTCGAAATTGTTTAAAACACCAGGTTTCTTTCCTTGAATGCACATGGTCAATATCCTTCGTGCTGGATTTGACTTTCCTGTTCGAACTTTTTGGTTTTGAGATCTTTTCATTCAATATTTTGGGTTTTTGAGCTTCCAATGTTTTTATTCAAATGCTGCTGATGAGAGATTACTACTTCAAATATTGATATACAGCATAATCAAATAAACTGTTTTATACCCATTTTTTTGGTATTGTATTTTTTATGTTTCATTGTTCTTTGTCCTTTTAATTTTTTTAATCTATACAAAAATGCTCTGGATTATTGAATGTATGTTCTGATCTCAGATATCTAGTAGTTTTATCATACTGTCTCCAAGGACAAACCTGCACAGTAAGGATTGGAAGGATTAAAGTTGATAGCAAACTCCATGGAAACCTGGTTATTAGGGGGTATCTGTGCTCCAAACCCCAGAGCTGGGAACAACTTATCTCTAAATAAGAAAATAGACTTGATAAATACTCATCAGACAATGTCCATGGAAACCAGGTTATTAGGGGGTATCTGTGCTCCAAACCCTAGGGCAGGGAACAACTTATCTCTGAAAAAGAAAATACAGACTTGATAAATACTCATGAGACAATGTCCATGGAAACCTGGTTATTAGGGGGTATCTGTGCTCCAAACCCAAGGGCAGGGAACAACTTATCTCTGAAAAAGAAAATACAGACTTGATAAATACTCATGAGACAAACTCCTTGGACACCTGGTTATTAGGGGGTATCTGTGCTCCAAAGCCAAGGGTTGGGAACATCTTATCTCTGAAAAAGTAAATACAGACTTGATAAATACTCATGAGACAAACTCCATGGACACTTGGTTATTAGGGGGTATCTGTGCTCCAAACCCAAGGGCAGGGAACAACTTATCTCTGAAAAAGAAAATACAGACTTGATAAATACTCATGAGACAAACTCCATGGACACTTGGTTATTAGGGGGTATCTGTGCTCCAAACCCAAGGGCAGGGAACAACTTATCTCTGAAAAAGAAAATACAGACTTGATAAATACTCATGAGACAAACTCCATGGAAACCTGGTTATTAGGGGGTATCTGTGCTCCAAAGCCAAGGGTTGGGAACATCTTATCTCTGAAAAAGAAAACACAGACTTGATAAATACTCATGAGACAAACTCCATGGAAACCTGGTTATTAGGGGGTATCTGTGCTCCAAACCCTAGGGCAGGGAACAACTTATCTCTGAAAAAGAAAACACAGACTTGATAAATACTCATGAGACAAACTCCATGGACACTTGGTTATTAGGGGGTATCTGTGCTCCAAAGCCAAGGGTTGGGAACATCTTATCTTTGAAAAAGAAAATACAGACTTGATAAATACTCATGAGACAAACTCCTTGGAAACCTGGTTATTAGGGGGTATCTGTGCTCCAAACCCAAGGGCAGGGAACATCTTATCTCTGAAAAAGAAAAAACAGACTTGATAAATACTCATGAGACAAACTCCATGGAAACCTGGTTATTAGGGGGTATCTGTGCTCCAAACCCAAGGGCAGGGAACATCTTATCTCTGAAAAAGAAAAAAACAGACTTGATAAATACTCATGAGACAAACTCCTTGGAAACCTGGTTATTAGGGGGTATCTGTGCTCCAAACCCAAGGGCAGGGAACATCTTATCTCTGAAAAAGAAAAAACAGACTTGATAAATACTCATGAGACAAACTCCATGGAAACCTGGTTATTAGGGGGTATCTGTGCTCCAAACCCTAGGGCGGGGAACATCTTATCTCTGAAAAAGAAAAAACAGACTTGATAAATACTCATGAGACAAACTCCTTGGAAACCTGGTTATTAGGGGGTATCTGTGCTCCAAACCCTAGGGCGGGGATCATCTTATCTCTGAAAAAGAAAAAACAGACTTGATAAATACTCATGAGACAAACTCCTTGGAAACCTGGTTATTAGGGGGTATCTGTGCTCCAAACCCAAGGATAGGGAACAACTTATCTCTGAAAAAGAAAATACAGTCTTGATAAATACTCATGAGACAAACTCCATGGAAACTTGGTTATTAGGGGGTATCTGTGCTCCAAACCCAAGGGCAGGGAACAACTTATCTCTGAAAAAGATAACACAGACTTGATAAATACTCATGAGACAATGTCCATGGACACTTGGTTATTAGGAGGTATCTGTGCTCCAAACCCTAGGGCGGGGAACATCTTATCTCTGAAAAAGAAAAAACAGACTTGATAAATACTCATGAGACAAACTCCTTGGAAACCTGGTTGTTAGGGGGTATCTGTGCTCCAAACCCTAGGGCGGGGAACATCTTATCTCTGAAAAAGAAAAAACAGACTTGATAAATACTCATGAGACAAACTCCTTGGAAACCTTGTTATTAGGGGGTATCTGTGCTCCAAACCCAAGGGCAGGGAACAACTTATCTCTGAAAAAGAAAAAAATACAGACCTGATAAATACTCATCAGACAAAGTACATGGAAACTTCATTACTAATTCAAGTACAGTGAAATTTTATCTCAGAAATAAAATAGAGGACTTCAGCTGGCAAAACTTGTGACTTTGCCCTTTGACTTATCAAACAAAAAATCAATAGGCCTCTTCCTTGCATCATAAAATTTATGGGTGTATATTCCATGAAATTATATAAAGACTTCTTGATTTGATTTTTATTGTATGTTACTGTTTGTGCTTTGTTAGGGATCATAAATATGGGGAAATCTGGGTCCCAAAAAACATTTTATATGTGCCTGCCCTAAACCACAAATCTTTTACAAAGCTTTTGTTTGTATTCATCGCTTTGGTGTTTTCTGTTTATTGTTTAAGAAGGGGGTCTTTCTTTGGCTATTTCAAGACTGAATTTAAATCGTTTGCATTTTATATTTATCTAGAGCCAATTGCAAAACAGCAAGCAATTCCTACCAGCCTCGTTGAAGGCAGGTGGATGTTTATTTCATTGTGGTCTTTTTAAATTGCCGCTTGTTTATGTGGGCCGTGTCATGTACATATTTTTCACATCTCATTATCTTCTATTTCATAAGTTATGCTTCAAAAACCAATTTGACTTACATGTCATAATCTTGACACACGGTTCCTACTACCTGTATAGCTTGCTGATACTCATTAGGCTGATATGTTTCTAAATAGACTTACGTGTCGTAATCTTGACACACGGTTCCTACTGCCTGTATAGCTTGCTGATATTCATTAGGCTGATATGTTTCTAAATAGACTTACGTGTCGTAATCTTGACACACGGTTCCTACTGCCTGTATAGCTTGCTGATACTCATTAGGCTGATATGTTTCTAAATAGACTTACGTGTCGTAATCTTGACACACGGTTCCTACTGCCTGTATAGCTTGCTGATATTCATTAGGTTGGTACGGGTTGATGTAATGCAGAGAGTTAGAGTCTGCAGGGTTACCATTAGATCCTGTAAAATCTATCCCAACCTACAAGAGAAAGAATTTAAAATACTGTGTTTCATTATTATTCATGGGGTTTAAATTTTTCATGGGGGAGGTCTTTTCCATGAAAAGGAAATTTAACATTAATCGGATGCTGCGTACTTCGGAACCACAAATTCATACTTTTTCAAACCACGAAAATTGGAAACCATGAAAATAAACAAATCAACAGTAGTCCCTGTCAACTGCTTTTTGTTTAATGTCTAGAAATGGGTCTTTTGTTGATAATTTAGGGATTTGTTTGAATCTTATGTATTGTAATTTTAGTCTTGGGCCAATGCAGCAACCTTTGGTTATGTTGAAGACAGCTGGTTGTTTATCATTGTGATTTTTAAGTTGCCTTTTTTTATGTTGGTGGTGTTGCATACACTTATTCCCCAATCTCTTAATCGTCTATTTATGAACACATTTTGTAAAAAAAATTGACTAATTTGTGGTATCGATAACCTTGGTCTAATAATTTTTCTGTAATGAAACAGTTTTTGTCATTAAAATCAGAAACACCACTACCTGTTGCTAGTTACAATCTAAAATTGCCCAATTACAAAAATTATTTAATAAGAAAGTCATTACTTTAGGATGATACTGTAGTTCATTCAAAGGTAGTATGCGTAAAATTATTTTTAATATGATTGGTTTGTAGTGAGCGACTCATGACTTACATGAAGAAGGAATTATTTAACAATCTAAGTTAAAATGTAGCAGGTACATTTTCAACTTTGGGATTTGATTTTTTTTCTTTCCATTGTTAACTATTGCAACTAGAGTTTCACAGGAGCCTGAATCGCTCACCTTGTATTCAATGATACTTGTAAGCTGGATATTTTTTACAAAGGACTGCTACTCTGTGAAACACCTATTTTAACATTCTAAGGGAAACAACTCCTATCAAGAAAGGTCTTACAACTTTGACCCCATAACATAAATTTTGGATCTTTATGTGCTTAGCCATATGCAATTTAAATTTTTTAAAATATTTTTTTACATTTTTCAAGATATTGGTCTAAAAAGTGCAAAATTTGGAAAAAATCAAGAAAAAGGCGACAACTCCTACAATGATAGTCAGATCTTCTTCAAAATTTCAGGGCTGGTAGATCTTGATGTTCTGATCACTTTTATTCAACCAGAATTTTTTATATCTGATACGGTTTTTGAGTCATTTGCAAAAAACAGCAATTTACCCTTATGTTCTATTTTTAGCCATGGCAGCCATGTTCTTTGTCTAATCAAAATTTCGAACAATAGTTTTCTAGACGACATACTGCAGAACAACCCTACCAGGTTTCATTACATTTGGCTTAGCAGTTTCAGAGCATAAGATTTTTGAAAAGTTGGACGAAAGACAGATGGACTACGGACGCGAAGTGATGGCAAAAGCTCACATTGCCTTCAGCAAGGTGAGCTAAAAAGAGATTGTTAATAAAAGCACTCCCTATATTCATTGCAATTAAAATGGAATTACAATAGAAAATAAAGAGATGTGGAATAAGTGTACGCGACACAGCCCACAATTAAACGGCAATTTAGAAAAACCACAATGGACAACCGCCAGCAGCCTTCAACGAGGCCATTTGGCACTGCTCGCGGTTATGCAATTGGCCCATGGTCTAAATAAGATGCATATAATTCAAATCCAGCCCTGAAATAGTCACAGATAGACCCCCTTCTTAAACAAGGAACAGAAAACATCAAAAAGACAAGTACAAACAAAAGCTTTGTCAAGGATTCCTGGCTTAGGACAGGCACATGTAATATGTGGCGGGGTTAAACTAGTTTTTTGGGCCCAACCTTCCCCCTATCAATATTCCTAGACAAAGCACAAAAACTAAAGTACATTCATTAAAAGTCTGCTTTATTAAATACAACCAGAAGACTGTTAATCAAGCAATACTTTCACACATTATGGACCAAAAATATCGAAATTGTCAATTTAAAAGTAAAGGTACTTTCTTTTATTCTTGTTAAGTACTAACATATTTGTTTCAGTTCTGTACTGATGATTTCTTACAAAAATTCTTGCTTATCATAGAGTCAAACAACACTTCTTGATAAAGAACTATATCAAGCATTCAAACCAAATACTTGTTGTTTACCGTAAAGTTGATCTGCATTCCTCCATAAATATACTCCAAGAAAGAAGGGATTCTCTGTAACTAAAAATAGAAATTTAAAGTTAAATTACGCAAAAAAATATGAACATTCGTTATCAGAAAAGAAGGTGAGCATTTTTAATGCGATAATTGTATTTAAGCTGTACTTAATTTCAAAGAGAACATGTAACAGTTCCCTCGTGTTGTGCTGGTTCGCATTGACTGATCAAATTAAGTCTTTGCCATTTTTTGACATTTTATGCCTTATGTGTTTTTCTTTGCATTGTTTAGAAGTTAAGTATTTCATTAAAAAATTATTGTCTTAAGTGTTTCTTAGTAACCAAAGAAAGTTTTCATAGTAATAACTCACTGTAAATGATGTAAGGTGAACAACTCCAGAGTTCTCATAGTTATAACTTACTGTAAATGATGTTAGATGAACGACTCCTGAGTTCTCATAGTTATAACTTACTGTAAATGATGTGAGGTGAACAACTCCTGGGTTCTAATAGTTATAACTTACTGTAAATGATGTGAGATGAACAACTCCTGAGTTCTCATAGTTATAACTTACTGTAAATGATGTGAGATGAACAACTCCTGAGTTCTCATAGTTATAACTTACTGTAAATGATGTGAGATGAACAACTCCTGAGTTCTCATAGTTATAACTTACTGTAAATGATGTTAGGTGAACAATTCCTGAGTTATCATAGTTATAACTTACTGTAAATGATGTGAGGTGAACAACTCCTGAGTTCTCATAGTTATAACTTACTGTAAATGATGTGAGGTGAACAATTCCTGAGTTATCATAGTTATAACTTACTGTAAATGCTGTGAGGTGAACAACTCCTGAGTTCTCATAGTTATAACTTACTGTAAATGCTGTTAGGTGATTAACTCCTGAGTTCTCATAGTTATAACTTACTGTAAATGATGTTAGGTGAACAACTCCTGAGTTCTCATAGTTATAACTTACTGTAAATGATGTTAGGTGAACAACTCCTGAGTTCTCATAGTTATAACTTACTGTAAATGATGTAAGGTGAACAACTCCTGAGTTTTCATAGTTATAACTTACCATAAATGATGTGAGGTGAACAACTCCAGAGTTCTCATAGTTATAACTTACTGTATATGATGTGAGGTGAACAACTCCTTAGTTCTCATAGTTATAACTTACTGTCAATGATGTGAGATGAAAAACTCCTGAGTTCTCATACCTATAACTTACTGTAAATGATGTAAGGTGAACAACTCCTGAGTTCTCATAGTTTTTACTTACTGTAAATGATGTAAGGTGAACAACTCCTGAGTTATAACAAGGCTCTATGACAAACGTGATGACATCAACTTTCCAATCGTCAACTTTCCCTTCTTGTGTAGCAACATTCCGTCCGCTTCAGCTTATGGAGTTTACGTATCTTAATTGAATCGTTACTCTAGAGCGTGTGGGACTTACATCGATTTTCTTAGCAGAGCGACACGTCTGACGCAAAAATTGCTCACACAGGGTTATGTTGCTCCTCGATTGCTGTCTTCACTCAAGAAATTTTACGGAAGACATCATGCACTTATAGACAAATATTGGATTTCGATCTCTCAGATGAGTGCAGATGTTGGTTTGTCATAGGGTTTTGTTTTGTCTTCCTTTACCGGATTTGACACTCTGAATGGACTATTGGCAACGCCACGGGTGTGCTATAGCAAGCTTACTCTTCCAGAGCACTGGAGTTCACGTTGTTGATTGATATTCAGTTATTTTGTGTTTACATGTTGTCTGTTTTTGTCCCGTTCTTGTTGGTGTTTACTGGTTTTGTCTCTGCTCTTTCGGACTTTTGACATTTGGATACCCCATTGGTACCTCTGCTTCTTTCTCTAGTTATAACTTACTGTAAATGATGTGAGGTGAACGACTCCTGAGTTCTCATAGTTATAACTTACTGTAAATGATGTGAGGTGAACGACTCCTGAGTTCTCATAGTTATAACTTACTGTAAATGATGTGAGGTGACCGACTCCTGAGTTCTCATAGTTATAACTTACTGTAAATGGTGTAAGGTGAACAACTCCTGAGTTCTCATAGTTATAACTTACTGTAAATGGTGTAAGGTGAACAACTCCAGAGTTCTCATAGTTATAACTTACTGTAAATGATGTAAGGTGAACAACTCCTGAGTTCTCATAGTTATAACTTACTGTAAATGATGTGAGGTGAACGACTCCTGAGTTCTCATAGTTATAACTTACTGTAAATGATGTGAGGTGAACAACTCCTGAGTTCTCATAGTTCCTCTTCTTTTCCTTCTTCTTTGGGTTTATACAGGGAAACTGGACCTGTAACAAAACAAGATAAAATCTAAGAATTATCTATAATCATATAGTGCAAGTAATTTGTTTTAAACACATATTTTCATATTGTGATCTTGTATCACTAATATATGGGCATACCCAGGGGGTTGCAAGAAGTGCAAATGCAGCCCCCCTTTTTGGAGAAATAACTTAAAATATTCCTAGGAAACCAGGATTTTTTTTTGCTGCAACCCCAGTTGCAACCCCTAATTCTCAAGGTTGATACATTTCTAGTTGGTATGGGGGAAAACACAGGCTTGCAATTTGGTTTAAGTCAAAATAATCTTCTTTTTTTTTTGCTATCTTTGCACAATCACCTTTTACCTAATAAATAAATTACCTGTCTATAATTTCATTCTTTCACTAGATTTGTGTCTATAAGTATTAAAAGTGTAATTGACTTTGTTAAATGAATATAGAATTACAAATCAATTAGTTTTCATTATAATCAACTGGACATGCTTCCATGATACTGTAAACACTTGATCAAGATAACATGGAGTTTGATTGGCAGCGACAGGAGGTCAAGTTTATCTTAACCTTAACAAATCACCTCAAGATAAATATAATGGTTCTAAGTGGCCACCAGTAATCCATTCATACACCAATCTGTGTTAACAGGATACACACATCTATACAATTTATAGGTTGTTAAGTTACTTGGTGTATGAAGAACATGGGATGTTGATATAAATACAAAATACTATTATATACTGGAAAAGCAGTGGTTAGTCACTTTTGGTAAAAGGTAAATATTTTTTATGCGCATTATTATTGTAAATCCATCATTTAAGCACAATTGCATTAAAGTTGATCAAGTAAGTTTAAGTAACTTTACAGATCTTTATATTTTGTGTTTATTTTATGCTTCTTGTTTATTCCAAGAAAGAATCATGAGTGCACTACTTCAGTAACTAAATTATCTGTCAAAATCTTTAAAAAAATACATCTCTTACAAACCAGATCGACTGGATGCATCACTTAACTTAAGACTTTATAACCAGGTCAAGTGGTCTAATTTATGTCCTGTTCTGTGTTTATTGTATTTAGTCCTGCGTTTATCAAATTTGAATACTAATCCTACAGTAAATTAACTTTGAATAATAATTTGATCCACTTATGGGTCAAATCAGATTTACTTGTTAAGGTATAAATCAGTGGAAAATATAGCCAAACTTTCACTTTCAAGGTAAAGGACCTTTATTAACTAACTTTTATTTGTCATTAAACATATGTACAGTTTGTGACAAAGGCATACAGATACAAATATAAGAAAGCAAATATAAGATGAATACAAGAACATGATACAATATGCAGTATATTGTATATATAAGTAATTTGAATAAATTTATAATAAATTTTATTGTATTAGAGAAAATGATGCACAACATCCAATTTTGAAAATATGCTCTTCAACAAGCAATTCTTTTTATGAAACAAGCCAATGAAGTTAAAAAAAAAATGAAGTTATCTTCTATCATGACTTTTGTAAAATAAAAGATAGTCATCCATTTCCTTTCAAATTTTATAATAATAAAAAGCTTCGCCGAGCGCAGCATGATACGACCGCAACATGTTGAACCCTGTACGTTTTAGGCCTAATATGGATAGTCTATTGTTCTGGACACATGCAGCCCATGGTGGACTGACAAAGGTTTTTGACACATGCTTCTCTGATGGACTTTCAACCCAGGGGCTAAAAATATAAATTTTGAATGTTGTATTCTACTCTTTAAAAGAATAATGTTTGGGGAAAACCAGAACCAGAATTTTTTTAAAATTATGATTACAGCCCAAAAAATTTATTCTTAAATTTTCTACCTGACAAGAATAAATTTGCAAAAAAAATTTTCAAAATCGGACCACAAATAAAAAAGCCCCATTTGGCCCCTAATTACGTAATAGGGGGAAAAAGGGGGGGTCGCAAAAATTAATTCTTAATTTTGTATTCGCTATTTGACAAGAACAAACATGCAAAAAAAAATTTTCAAAATCGGACCAGAAATAAAAAGGTTTCAATTTCGGCCCCATTTGGCCCCTAATTACGTAAAAAGGGGAAAAAGGGGGGTCGCAAAAATTAATTCTTAATTTTGTATCCGCTATTTGACAAGAACAAACATGCAAAAAAAATTTTCAAAATCGGACCAGAAATAAAAAAGTTTCAATTTCGGCCCCTTTTGGCCCCTTAATATAATATAATTTTTTTTTTTTATTGTCATATAAACATACAAAAAACAGTTTGTGACAGAACATATACATATCATATTTAAATGTAAACATGAAGATAATATTATTTTAGACAAATAAACATATAGCAAGTTATGAGACCTCTGCCCTCAGTTCTAATGACTGTTTAAAAAAGAAGCCAAACATTCTTATATGATTATGATTTGTTGGGTTAAGCAAATAGACCATTTTATTTTCATCTGACATATTAATAAAATTTGAATCATCTGTTCTTATTAAATTAAAAAGGTTTTCTCTGATTTTTTTATTTATATTACAATTTAAAAGAAAATGCATTTCATCCTCAAGAATATTACAAGTTTTACATAATCTGTCATGGCGGGGAATTTTGAAATATCTTCCCCTCTCAATTTCCAGATTATGATCACTTATTCTAAGTTTAGTAAAGATTTGTCTCAAATGAAATAAAGAATCTGACAAATAATACTCTCCTTCTAGGGTAGGGTTTAGTTTTTTATAGAGAAAGAGCTTATTATTTTCATCAAAACCCTGAATTTTATCAGAGAATAAATGTTTGAACTTGTCATTTACTTCTACTTTTATATTAGATTTTAAGCTTTTAACATTTTTCATTGTTTTACAATTAATAATATTTTCTCCTATTTCTTGGTTCGGAGAGATATCTTTTACATAGGTGTACCAAGAATAAATGCTGTTTGAATCTAAGATCTTAGTTAGTTCAAACGCCTCTTTTAGAAGTGGATTTATATCATCAGTATGAAGTCGAGCCAGATATACAATAGATTGTGAATGTATGAATTTTTCTAATGGATATCTTCCAAGCTCTGACCGCACACCAATATTAGATGAGGATTTTTTTGTTCCTAATAAAAATTTACAAAAATTAAGATGCAATATAATACAATAGATTGTGAATGTATGAAATTTTCTAATGGATATCTTCCAAGCTCTGACCGCACACCAATATTAGATGAGGATTTTTTTGTTCCTAATAAAAATTTACAAAAATTAAGATGCACTTTCTCTAATGAAGTTTTATCTATAATAGGTAACAGGTGAAAAAGGGGTGGGGGTCGCAAAAATAAATTCTCAAATTTGGATTCGCTACTTGACAAAAATAAACTTGCAAAAAAAAATTTCAAAATCAGACCACAAATAAAAAAGTTTCGATTTTGGCCCCATTTGGCCCCTAATTACGTAATAGGGGGAAAAAGGGGGGGTCGCAAAAATTAATTCTTAATTTTGTATCTGCTATTTGACAAGAACAAACATGTAAAAAAAAATTTCAAAATCGGACCACAAATAAAAAAGTTTTTATTATGGCCCCTTTTGGCCCCTAATTACACAACGGAGAAAAAGGGGGGCGCAAAAATTCATCAGGTTCATTCTTTTATTGTAAGAAACATTCTTGACAAATTTCACAGCAATAGGCAAACTAGGACCAAAGTTATGGTGGAAACAAGTAAAATATTTGAATTTTTTTCCCCTTTTGGGCCCCTAATTTCGAAACAAAAAAGGGGGGACCCCCAAAATCAATCCCATTCATCCTTGTATGGTAAGGAACATCACTGTCAAATTTCATAGCAATTGGATAACTAGAACTAAAGTTATTGTGGAAACAAACAAAAAAGTAGTATTTTTGGCCCTTTTTGGCCCCTAATTTCTAAACGAAAAATGGGGGGACCCCCAAAATCAATCCCATGCATCCTTTTATGGTAAGGAACATCATTGTAAAGTTTCATAGCAATCGGATAACTGGAACTAAAGTTATTGTGGAAACACTAAAAAGTTAACAGACAACGACGACGACGACGACGACGACAGCATCATACCATAATACGTCCGCAAATTTTTTGCGGTCGTATAAAAATTAAATGTGTCTACAGATCTTTTTGAAGAAATAGCATAATCATGATAATGCTAAGTACAATGTATTATATACAAGACTCTTTCACTCTTTCAAGTTTTTGCTTTCTTTTCAAAAGATATGTTTTGATCAAACTTTCTATAACAACCCCCCAATATTTGCTTTTTACATATTAATATTAATAAATAGAATGTACTTTTGTCTCTGTCAAGACTGTCTGTCAAGTGCCAATAATACAATCAAATCACTATACCTATGCATGATATTCTATTTCACAATTAAACTCTGACAAACAAATACTTTCAATGGGTAAAACTTACATTGATTTCGATCAATTAAAATTTGTACTCAATAACCATGACCTGGCTTTCTCATTTCCTATCGAAATGATCAAAGACTTGATAATTAATATATTAAATTTGGCTGAAAAAATTCTATTTTTAAAAGTATAATTGTACAGAGCCCAATATATGCAACGAGGCTTGAGGAAGGATATATAAAAACATCAAAGATGATTAGGATTCTTTATACAACATACATTCCATTTATGCCATTGCCGATACAAAAAAGTAGGGCAAATTGAAAAAAAAAACTAAATGAAGTATGAAAATCATTTAATTTTTAAATTGATGCTATCATTAATATTCAGAACTTTTGAATGGAACTTCCCTCTTGAAAAACTGAGATACAAAAAATCCTACTTACATGACTTAATATGCTTATTGGTTTAACCATAGATGTATATAAATCTATGGTTTAACAAATTACATGCATTTATTGGGTGCACTGCCACTTTCACTGACCCGAATATTACCCATATTTTATTACAAGGTCAAATTTTATACTCTGTCAAACATCAATGTTTGTTCTCTCCAAATAAGTAGAGTATAATAGACGATATTTATTCAGGGTGTAGTCAATAATTTCATCCATGTAATGACTGTTACCAAGTGGGCAGACTTATGAAAATCTGATCAGAGGTAATTTTTTTTATCAGATATCTAACATTTTTATAAGTACAGATAACTTGAATTTGCTATGGCCACATGTCAAAACATAGAAACTCCAATATGGTAAACATTTACACTGCTCATGCATATATCATATATATCCCTTACCAAAAACAACTAACATGTACCATATGAGAATCTAATATGTTTTCTCATGTTAGTTTCTAACATTATTTTCTTACGAGTTTTTTAACATGCAAATGAGGTTAGAAACCATATTAGAATTTTAAGCCAGGATGTTAGAAACTAACCTAATTTGCATGTTAAAAATCTCGCGAGGTCATTCTAACATGAGATATCATATGAGAATTTCCTTAAAAAGAAATTTGGTATTCAGATATAAAATCTTACGTGAAAAAATTTTCCTCACATGAGGAAATTTCTCACTTCTTTTACTCACGTGAGAAATTTAAAAAAGGCGTAAAATAAGATAATAACCAGGAATAAGGGCCTGACTTAATTCTGAATACATACATTTTGTACATGTAACATGTTTGTGCTACATGTACATAACTTACTAAACATGCTAAATGTGTCATTTGTTTAAACTTTATAGACCATCATGCCTAGATTATATTCACATTGAGAATAGAATTAAGATTAATATAAAATGAAGACTTAATAATTATAATACTCATTATTACATGTACATGTATGACAATCAAAATATATACAGGTAAAAAAATGAAGCATATACCTTAAATAAATGATATAGATATAACAGGATAAAGTAAATTATGCTATTTTAATTTTTTATACTAGTTGTTCTAAAGTAATTTAATTAAAATGTTTCAATAATAATAATAAAATTCAATTTTGAATAATGTAGTATCTATACTACTAAAATAACGAAGCGTTTTTTTCTAGCCGGGTTGCAGCCCAAACAACAAATGATACGACTAAGGTTAATATATCAAAAATAGGGAATGATTGTGCCCTTTAAAAATTACATTAGCACATATGCAATTTTGTCTGCAGTTTGCTAATTAACCTAATTAATTGGTCCGGAAAGTTATATCCGTCATCGTTCCGGAATTACAAATATGAACAAGTTTCCGATGGTCATACTAAAACCACTAGGAAGCGCCCGAAACTAACTGTAAAGTTTATTCTCCTTATCTGAAAATGTTTTGTCCCCTTCTTTTATAATATTTGCAATTATTTCCTCTGTTTACATGTAAATGCAATGTTTATTGTTTGGTCTATTTCTTGAAGCAACGCAACGATCGTTTCCCCGCGAATTCGCGGGTTTTCCCTAGTTATGTCCAAAATTCCCATACTAATTGTGCCTCTATTAATTAGTTGCATTTTATTTTTTAAGATGCTTTTAACAGTCATTTACATATAAATTAATCTCTCAAAACAACATGTATGCATTTAATAAATATAAATTACCTTTATTTGAAAACATAAATCCTTACAAAAAACTTTTAAGTCTATTAGATCAAGACACATTCTTCTTGCATCTTCTTGTAAATTTTCAATTTTTAAAATGTGTAACAAAATGAATTTGATTGGATCAAAACAATTTCCTGTTAAATGCATCATGGGCATAAAATATGAAAATTCTAACATAATTCTCATGTTAGAAATTTCATCTTAGAAATATAATGAGTATTCTGCAAAACTTAATTTCCTAAATTTTCTATGCTTTTATTTCTAACATAAATCTCATATGAGAAATCTGATTTGTGATTTTTCCATATATTTTCTGTTAGAATTGAGAACTCAAAATTTCTATGTCCAAATTTCTAACGTGAATCTAACATGAGAAAGAAGAACTTTGAAAAAATCTGTTAAAACCTTGATGGTTGGAATTATTTCTAACATACTCGTTGAAAATCTAACATCAGCATCATGCGAGGACCGTGTTAGAAATTTCCTTCATATATGAACTACCAATTTCCTCACATAAGCAAACTAATTTGCATAGGAATCTTGTATGAATCTTGTAAGTTTCTTATGAGATTCATATAAGAACTTGTTAGTGGTTTCTGTACGGATATAATTCATAATTGGAGTTAGGTATTGGACATTCATGCAAATAGTGATATTACTTTATGGAGGTTTCTTAATTTTTGGAAATTTAAGGTATTTTTTATCTAAAAAAAAAAAAAAAATTGTACTTAGCATATTAATTTATTTCATGCATTTTAAACATTCAAAATTTCAGGAAAAAGGCTAAGTAGTTGAGATATTTGGCATGTTCAAATACACCATACATTTCAAGGTGAAGGGGTATATAAGTTTTAGTTAAAGTGAGCTTGAGGATGCTTTAACTAACGCTGAAAAGAAAAAAACACAAGGCATTACATAGCAGAGAGCCATTACTGATTCAAGAAAAAGCTGAATAAACCAACATCTTTCTAACAGATCCATTGTGCTTTAACAGTTTGTTATATCATAATTTTCTCTTTCTTTTCAGACTGTTTTTGTACAGGAAATAACTAAAGACACTTAAGGAGACCAGCATACAATTCAATAGCGCCTGACTATAGACATTAAGATATCACACAATGGGATCAGGAGAAGGCTCTGGTGAAGGAAGTGGCAGGGCAGATCTTTGTCCAGGGATTCTATGGGCAATTCTATGGTTTCTAATTTTGTGGTTCCTAGCATGGCCTGTGGCATTCTTTATAGCCTGGCTCTATGTACTATTGATTCCGTTCACTGCCTGTATAGATGCTCTAAAGGAGGCTTGTGAGGCACTGCTCAAAGTCATAAATCTACCTCTGACATGTGCGGAGAATATGATCGCCATGAAACCACTATGTGGAGGATAGGATGTCTGCTCAAAATCTAGACTGTATATTTAAAGCATTTTTTTTTTAATTTCAAATCTTCTTCTTATCAGGGCAATCATATTAAACATTAGAAACATTTACACATTTTTCAGCAATTTGTTTTATATCTATTTATGCATGATACTTGTATGTTTAATAAAATTGTATTTTGTAAATTACTTTTTTTTTTTAAAGTAGTGTTTTTGGTTTTTCATAATCATCTTAATTTTTGTACTTTTACTGTCTGAGAATATTGATAGGTGAAGGTTGGGCCCAAAAAACTAGCTTAACCCTGACAAATTTTATATGTGCCTGTTCTATTAGCCAGGAATCTTTGACAAAACTTTTGTTTGTACTTGTCTTTTTGATGTTTTCTGTTCCTTGCTGAAGAAGGGGTCTATCTCTGACTATTTTAGAACTGCATGGATTTGAATTATATGCATTTTATTTAGACCTTGGACCTATTGCAGAACCGTGAGCAGCGCCTATTGGACTTGTGAAGGCTGCTGGCGGTTTTCCATTGTGTTTTTTTTTCTAAATTAAGGCTTTTTATGTGAGTTGTGTAGCATACACTTATTCCACATCTCATTATTTTCTATTTACAAAGAATCGTCATTGCAATTTGTACCTAAAAAATCTCCCTAAATAACTAACAAATGAACAAATTCATTGAGCTAACAAGCTGATCAAAATGACAATGACAGATTTTTTAAAATGCAAATATTCTGTTCTTTGGAGAGAATAGAGCACATAATTAGGTTGTTAAAGGCTTATTTGTCATTCTACTTGGTATATTTGACAAAAATGCAAATTGCCTCAATTACTGAACTCAACGCTAGAAAAAATGTAAATCAGTTTTGTGGTTAGAAACTTTTATTTAGGACTATACAAAAATAACTTTATTTATCCTATCAAAATATAACTGCGTAAACATTTTACTGCAATAAAATTTTACTGATCCTTTCTATAAATTTGTCAGCAAAATTTTGATATACAAAAATCAATTGAATATCACACCTCCTTAATAAAAGCCTGAAGACCACAAAGAACGGTACACATACCAACTTCAGGATTTAAAGTCCCCGGGTACAATGGGCGTTATCTAGGTCATGTCAACAAAATCCCAAGTTAATCAATGACGCTGGACGTCAATAGAGAAGTGGACACAGAAATATCAAGGTAAGGGTTATATTAATGTTACGTGTAGACTTTATCATTATCTTATAACATGTTTTTCTTTAATCTGTGAAACTTTCAAATACAAAACCAATTATTTCTTTTGACCATGCTATTTGTGGGTTACAAATTATCACTTAATATTTGTTTTCTTAATTTATAGCAATGAAACTTGACACTGATATATAAGAATACAAGAGAGAGAAATAAAATTGTTAATAAATTGATAGGTTTTATTTTAAATATATTTTTTAAAAAGTTTTTTGGAGGAATGTCAGGGTTAGAATATCTAAAGCCTGCTGATTCTAACAAAAAATAAAATTCCTTTAAAAAATGAGAATCAAGTTACTATCGATCCAGTGTGTGACACATTTAAATCAGAATATATCATATACTGAATTTCTTTTTGTAAGATACTTAAAGGATTTTTATGAATGAAACTGAATTATTTAGGCACATTGCTAAAATTTAGAGACAATATTAGTAGAGTATGATAATGAATACCAGGGTATCCTAAATTAGAATAAAATTCCATGGTAACTTAGATTTCCCTTTACTATCTGCAGTATTATAAATTCTTATCATAATAAATAAATAATAATTGTAATTTATGTATTTTAATAAAATGTTATATGATGCTTACCCAAATTCCAAGAAAGAAAAAAACCACAATGGAACTTTATAATACGAAATATATAGTTCATACATTAAAAGTAAAATAGCAATTTGGTCTAAATTCTTAATGAGTCTCTCACTGAATTTGTTTCCATTAATTATGTCATTCCGAAAAGAAAATTTCAAAAAAGGAAATAATATAGTTTACAGCATGTTCAATATAAAATTAAATTGTGTCACCTTTATTAACAGTGGTCAAATATTTGTTTGTAAACAACTAATGTGTAATATTGCATAACAAATAGCCATTTAACTATCAATATGTAAGATCAACCATTTAATTTGAAAGAGAAAAGATATGAAGTAAATATACATGAGACAAAATCAAAGAAAAGATATGGAGTAAATATACATGAGACAAAATCAATTTTTCAAATAAACATAGCCAATGAACAGTGTATTTTATTGTTGTTCTTCGTCCCAAAGTCATAGGAAGGCTTTCAACATGATGATGCTCATACACTGATAGGAGGGGATCATTTGCTTCATGTAAATTATCATTAGTTAAAAGCAGTTACATTTTTATCAGTAAATTAAGACCCTTTAATTATAATTAAATCAAGTGAATGTGATTAGTATTTGCTAAGAAAACTGTTACAAAATTTTTTTCTCCGTCTGCCCATCTTTAAAGTCACCATTCTATAACCTTGATTTTCACTTTTTGAAAACCAACCAAAAATAAACCCCATATAAAATTTTTGTTTAACATTTATTTTACATATATATAAAATGGAGGGAGGGCAAGCTAGTGGTGGTGGTAGTCCAGGAATGACTTTGCGATCTGTACCAAATATTTTCCCTTTTCAGTCCATCATAGCCATGGATTTATCTAAGATTTGTGTTTTTTAGGGCTTAAACTATTGAGGGAGTATAGAGTGTCCAGGAATAACTTGGATGTCTGTACCAAATAATTTATCTCCTCTTTTCTACTGTGGTTTCATTTATTTTCGTGGATACCAATTTTCGTGGTTTGATGAAAACGGATCATTTCGTGGACTCATTATTTTATGATTCGAAAACTTGCAGTATTCAGATCAATGCTAAATTTAATTTCCTTTTTGTGAGGTATTAAATTTTGTGGTCAAGGTGATCCACGAAAACCATGAAAATTGATACCCCACAAATAATAATGAAATCACAGTAGCCATGATTTGATTTCAGATTTGTGTTTTTTTCAGGTTTTAGACAATGGAGGGAGGGCAAGCTAGCGGAGGTGGTAGTCCAGGGTGTCCAGGCATTATCTGGGCCATCATCTGGTTCCTGATTCTATGGTTATTAGCCTGGCCTGTAGCCTTTATCATAGCCTGGTTGTACGTACTACTGATACCCTTCACAGCGTGCATCGAGGCACTGAAGGACGTGTGTGAGGCCTTACTGAAGGTGATCAATCTACCACTGACTGTGACAGAGAATATGATCGCCATGAAACCATTCAGACAATGAGGATGAATAGGGGAGAAATTTATAAAACTGGTCTATACTCAGTGGATATTTTAACTTGTGTATTACATGTAGTGGTCAACAATGAGGATAGTCTTTAGCAGAACTTATATAGGAGGAATTTATAAAATGGTTTATACTCAGTGGATATATCAATTGGTGTATTACATGTACATGTATTATCCTATATGTGTCAAAGAATATCTTTGAGATATCAATTAAACCATCAAAAAATTTGAATATCCAAAAGTGAAAAATGTAATTTGTATCACCGCTGATAGAAAAATGCCAAAATTCACAACTAGTGTGTTCAGCCTGAGATTATCTAGGACATATTAGCAATAGTGATTGATTTTCTACTCCCAAATACAATAAAACAGTGTGAATATTTGTGGATATTTTTAGTTTTTAGTAAAATCTCAGGAAATTTAAGTTTAACATGGCAGCTTAATGATGAATGTTATAGGTAGATGGTATATGTGTGTCATAGAAGTCACTGTAAAGAGTAAATAGAGAATAGTAACAGTTGCAGAAAAAAAGATTTATTTTTGTAAAACAGTTATTTGTAGCTTTGTACCAAAGAAATTATAAATAAATTTTAGAATCTTAGTTAAGCTATTAGTATTATGGCAGTAGCATAATTAGAATACCGGGTACTGGTTTTTAAAAAATACATATTTGCACTCGACATGTTCTAGCATCACACATGATGTTTGTTTTTTTTTCCACCAAAAAATACCTTTGGCCACTAAAAGTTTTTCTCACACTGTGAAAATTATTCACAGTCTATCTAGGTCTTTAGTAAACCACAAGCTCAAAAAAAGACCTAAGTTTACAAAGTTGTTGAGGCATGACAACGGGTCACATGGCATGGTACAAGCATATAGACCAAAACACAAAGTGCATATTAAATATCAGATACCTTAGTATCATTCTTTTCAGGAAATTCATTTTCCACTAAAGTCTAACAATGAAGTTTACGACACCAATAAAGACATAAATTCAGAGTTGTTCAAGGGTGAAAAATTGAGTCAAGGTCACATGGCATGGTGACAGTTGGATAGACCAGAACCCAAAGTGTCTGTATATAAAATGTCAGATGGCCTTTGTATTATATTTTTCAGGAAAATCATTTTTAACCAATGTCTTACAAAGAAGTTAATAACCCCAAAAAAGACCTAATACACATAGTTGTTCAAGCATGAAAATGGGGACAGGGTCATACTGCACAGTGCAAGTTGCAAAGACCACAACCCTAAGTGTAAACCAAATACTAAATGCCTAGATTTTATACTTTAGGTTTAAGCAACATTAAAAGATATTTTTACAACAAAAATGTTAATTGTCTGCAAAGAGATTTGTATCACCTGACACAGCTGGACACAATATAAAATGAAGTTTAAAATGCAAACGTTGAAAGTCTTCAGTATTGGCAAGTTCCGATGCACTTTGGCTCTTGTTGAAATTGATCTGTACTGATGCAAATTCAACAGCATAATAAATATCAATGGGGTACCATAACTTTTTCATATGAAACAGACACAACATACAATACAAACAGAAGTGAAAATAACAAAATATTACTGAACAGGGCGATTTAAGGCATTGGACCCTCCTCTTCCATTTAAATATAATATGGTCCAGTGGTATTGCAAATAAATACATAGCCCAGTATAGCACACATGAAATGGCCTAAGTGTACCAAATAATCTAATTACAACAATAATGTACCAATAATAATAGTGTCTGCTTATATTTGAAATTTCTCTACTTTGATAAATAGTTGAAAAAAAGAATACCATGTACAAAATAATCTTGTAAACATTTTATGAAAGGGCATGGAGTAAATGAACATGAGACCATAACACACAAATAAACTCTAACTGCAATTAACTTTTATGAGCTGTATGGCCATAAGTACATCCTGTCTATAAATAGTCTCCCTTTAGTAAGGTACCAATTATACTTACAGGTTGGTTTGCTGCCTTTGACATTTCTGTTACTGTAGTTTCAAATATTCCTATCAGATCATGTGACCCATCACTGTCATAGTCAAAAACATCAAACTGAAAATAAGAAACCAAACTTTTGTAAATGGTACATTGCTTCTTCAGGTACAAAAAAAATACAAAACATAAGTTTTACCTTGTTAACATAATATCAAGAATACTGTAAGTGATCTCATAAAAGGATACCCCTGCTTGTTATTTTAATCTACATGGGAAAAGGCTAAAGTTCAATTATCTCCCCTTGAATGATATTCAAAAGTGCCATAATTTTTTCATACACATAGCCAAATGATGTACTTCTTTATATAAAAATTCAACAAAATCCTACAAGCAGTTTAGTAGTTGGGCTTACTGGATACGTGGATAAACAGACAGGACAATTTTCATATAACCCACAAATGTTGTTTGCAAAGGGGTATAAATACAAGGATATGTCCAAAAGAAATGATCATCCAGCTGGCAATATCTCCTTTTTTCTGTGATCACTTAACAATAAAGTTAATTGTTTGTGTATAATTGTTTTTACTTGTACTCTCTATCTAAAAATGTCTGACCTTGATCTTTTTATCATTATCTCCACCACACATAACATTGACAGGTACAGAGAAAGGTCTCCATGTGGGGTTCAGTGTGTTCTTTATAACCTACAAAATATGCATTAATAAATACGTCAGTTTGGGTTAATATCAAATGGCTAGGGAATCAGGAAGAAGTTCTTTTATTATATTTTTTTTCTAGTCATGAATTCTGGTGCAATAAAGAGCAATAGATCAAAATAAATATTGCTTTGCTATTTATTAAAGAGAGAATCTTTGATTTTGGCAATATTTCTACTCATGTAAGATTATTTTTTTTTTCATTCATTGAAGTGTTAACCGTTTATAGAGATATTATTGTCTTGATGATAACAAAATCACTTTTGAATAAGTTTACAGGGCAACAACCAGTTTGACTCACAAACTGGTAAAGTCATACAATAACTTCTATGTAATTGAGGGATTTTCCAGAAAAGCAATGAAGTCAAAAATCATATATTGGCTGTGTGTGTTTTCAATAATCTACCTTCAAAAATGTATAAATAAATCAGTTCATTGTGTTCTTACTGACCAACAAAATGCATAAAATTCCTGGGTCCCAGCCCAGCACAAAAACATTGTAATAGTCGGTTTGTTAGACAGGAAGCAGGTAAGCAAAAAGACCTGAAAATCCATCCAACCATATGAGACCCCTAACTAAACTGCATAGCCTAAGAGTAATAGTATCTGAATCTGTTGTGAAAAAAGTGTGATGGATGCACACACACTTGGACAGATGTCTGAATTTCTATGTCCCTGCATGGCATTGTGGCAGTGTACAATTAAATGCAAGTACATTGTTTAACAGAATATGCACTAGAATTAACTAGAAAATAAAGAGATGTGGAATAAATGTACGCGACACAGCCCACAATTAAACGGCAATTTAGAAAAACCTCAATGGACAACCGCCAGCAGCCTTCAACGAGGCCATTTGGCACTGCTCGCGGTTATGCAATTGGCCCATGGTCTAAATAAGATGCATATAATTCAAATCCAGCCCTGAAATAGTCACAGATAGACCCCCTTCTTAAACAAGGAACAGAAAACATCAAAAAGACAAGTACAAACGAAAGCTTTGTTACGGATTCCTGGCTTAGGACAGGCACATGTAATATGTGGCGGGGTTAAACTAGTTTTTTGGGCCCAACCTTCCTTCTCCTAGGCTTACATGTCCATCCTTATTATGTAATACATGTAGGAACCCCCCCCCCCAATAACTTCAAGGATTACAAATTTTCATTTTACTAAACTTAGCTTTACTTACTTCAGTTCTATGAACAACTACCCATGATCCATCAGGCATACATTTAGATATCTCCATATAAGGGTCTGACTTTCCCAGAAAATCCTACAAAGAAAAAATACAAGTTAAAAAGTAAAGGCATACATTTAGATATCTCCATATAAGGGTCTGATTTTCCCATAAAATCCTACAAAGCAAATAATATAAATCAATAAGTAAAAGCATACATTTAGATATCACCATATAAGGATCCAACTTTCCCAGAAAATCCTACAATAAAGCGATAAAGAGTACATGCATTACTTAAACACTTTTTAGTCAAAAGTAGGTCAAATGTCATCCATCCTTGTCAGCCAAAGTGTACAATACCCCCACTTTAGGAAAGGGGTTTGAGAATCAACATTTTAGGACACTTTTTTATGTTCTATATGTACATTTTGTATATATTCTCTTGTAGCAGCTTTAATTCTTTTAAAATAAGTAGGTTGGTTAAACCACACATAAAAGGTAAAAATATCAAATATAAAACTAATATAAATTAATAAAGAATACATCAAAAATCTAAAAAGCCCAAATTTTTGGCTTTCAGCCTTCGTCGGGGGCAGAGCAAAGAAAAAAATCACGACCGCCACGGTCTGAGGACAACCGACAAGTGAATATAGTAAAAAGTGTTCACTCGATAAAAACAACCACGTCATCATCACCCAAATCCTGAACTGAGCAATATAACAATAGGCCAAATCATACCCAAAGAATCAAATTAAGTAAATTACTAAGAAATGATTTGATTTTTGACATTGATGCTGAAAGGACGTGCTGTTCCCAGGAATTTTATTATTCTCTGCTCAAGGAACTGTCTTTGTTTCTCGCCGTGATGGGTTTGAAGCAGAACCGTGACTTGCATATCTTTTATACTGTGGCCGGACCCTCGAAAATGCTCCCCAACTGGACATTCAGTTTCTCTGGTGACACTGTTTTTGTGTTCCACAAAACGGTCCCCGAGTCTCCGACAAGTTTCACCAACATAAATCATGGAACATCGCTTACATCTTATAGCGTATACGACGTTTTCGGTAATGCAGGTGAACCCATCCTTCAGTTGGAAAGTTTTCGAGGGACCAACCACAGCATCGGTCTCCCATGTGAACGGACAAGTAGAGCAGCGAGTTTTTTTACAAGGACGTGTACCTTTGTAGCTGGCGGGTTGACGTGACGACCTATACGAACTGCTGACCAGGTGCTGTTTAAGACTCTTGCCCTTTCTAAAAGCCGTAATAGGGGTAGAGTCAGCAAAAACAGTGGACATATACTCATCTTTGAGGACAATGGATTTAAAGTTGCGAATAAGGATGTTCTGGATGGCAACATTGTGAGGGTGATAAGTAAGGACTAACGGAACATGATCATTGGTGCTCTTCACCCGGGGCTCCATTGCCTTGCGTCTGTTCACACGGGAAACCGAGGACACGGCCCTGTCCAAGACTTTGTCAGGATAACCTCTCTTCGTGAAGAAAGATCTCATCTTGTTACACTGGATCCCAAAATCCTTATCCTCATTGCAGATACGACGAAGCCTCAGAAACTGCGACTTCGGGATGGCGTCTTTGCAGGAGGAAGGATGACAGGATTCGTAATTCAGATAACAATGAGCATCGTTAGGTTTAAAGAACACTGATGTAGAGATCTTACCGTCTGTGATAGTACAGTTAATGTCAAGGAATGAGAGGCTATCCTGAGTGATGTTGAAAGTGTATTTGATTGCAGGGTGGTAGGAAGAGACAAAGTTGATAAAAGATTTCAACTCCTCTTCACTGTCGGATGAGACTCCAAATACATCATCGATGAACCGTTTGTAAAGTTCCGGGACTGGACCGATGTATTCGGAGAACATTTTTTCCTCTAAATACCCTACAAACAAACACGCAAAACTTGGACCCATTTTGGTGCCCATGGCTACGCCACCCGATTGGTTGTAGAACTTTCCATCGAACTGAAAAGTATTCAGGTTGAGGACAAGTTCCGCCATTCTCAACACTATATCAGTACTGATGTGAGGATTGGGTCTCCTGTCCAAAAAGTGTTTTAAAGCTACCAAGGCGTCATTGTTGGGTATGCTGGTGTATAAAGCAGTGACATCCATAGTAAACAGTCTGAAATCGGAGTTTTCTGGCTCAAAGAACTCAAGGATATTCAGAGCGTGGGTAGTGTCCTTAATGTATGTAGGTAGGTTCTCCACAATAGGAATGAAAATATCGTGGAGGAAACTGGAAATGTGTTCTGTGGGACAACTACACGCTGAAACGATCGGCCTACCTGGGTTACCAAGTTTGTGTATCTTGGGAAGCATATAGAAACGAGACGTTCTCGGTTGCGATACTACAAGACGCGATGCTTCCTCGGGCAGATCGTCGTTTTCTATGGATGTCTTGATGAAGCCCCCGACGAAGGCTGAAAGCCGAAAATTTGGGCTTTTTAGATTTTAGATGTATTCTTTATTAATTTATATTAGTTTTATATTTGATATTTTTACCTTTTATGTGTGGTTTAACCAACCTACTTATTTTATTGTCTCCATTTTAACTTGCCACACCACAACATTTATTAATCTATTTAATTCTTTTACATTATTTGTGTGTGTGTGTTGGTGTTTTACGCCCTTTATCGATGCACCTGGGTCATGTAGGGTGGTCAGTTTTATTGGTGGAGGAAACCAGAGTACCCGGAGAAAACCACTGACCTTGGGCAGGTAACTGACAAACCTAATCACATACAGTTGGTGAAGTCTCCTTTTTTGTTAAATACAAATGGGACTCGAACACCAGCTAAGAGGTGATCAGCTAGTGATCAATAGTGTGGTATTTAAACCAGCGCCTTAGACCACTCGGCCACCCAGGCCCCCTTGTACATTGTAATTATATTGGATATCATACGTATAAATAATGGAATTTCAAATATAAAACAACATGTTAGATTAATTCATCTGTATGCCCAGACCCAGTAATGCTTGATTTACACAGTGTTTTGAGGAGGAGGTTTTTGATTGATTGATTGTTGTCTGCTTAATGTCCTGTCTGCAATATTGCATTCATAATAAGGACATTTATAAGCAGGTTGTACTTGTATTGAGAAGGGAGGAGTGGTTATATAAAGTTTTTTTTTTCATACTCTGGTAAATGGTTCACATTTTTATGACACCTAAAAATTTGTGAGTACTGTAATACTAACATAAAGTCAGTAAAACAATTTTGAAATTAGACTTTCTTAAATGAATTTAAAATGAAATAGGCAGTGCCTAAATGCGAGCACAGCATAATTCTGTTCAATGAAAAAAATGATTTCGAATCGATGCAGTCAAATAAGATCTGAAACCATCGTAGTTATTTTTGTTTTGATTAATTTTCTAGAACCTTCAATGTGGGACGAGATCCTAGGGGCGATTGAACGTTAAATAGAAAAGTAAGAAAAAATCGATTAAAATTTGGTAACTACAAAAATGTAGCAACACGTCGTCATCAGAATAATTTTCTCTTTTTACATTATTTAATAAATAATTTTTGGAATGCGACTAGCAAAATGGGTAATTATTTTCAAATTCTCTCCGTTCCTGTAAAAATTTGAGAGCCTTTCCGGACCATGAAAAATCAATAACAGCATTAGGCAAATTTTTCGCGGGAACAAATACCATAGAGCTCTCCGCTTGCAAGCCGTGCTCGCTATAACATGTAAAAAGATGAAAGCAAACATTTATCATGAAACAACATTTAAACATTAGTCGTGATAAAATACATAAGACATAAAATACACATTGCTGGACAAATTGATTCGTTAACAATTATTTTCTGAGCTACAAGCAGACTGTTTATATCAGTGTCTACCTCCTTGATAAATGGGGCTTGTTATTGGTGATACCAATATCCCATGTCCCCGGAAATCTTTCACCAGTTTTCATGTATCTGTAAAAGTGTTTTTACAATATCTCATATCACTGTAAATAAAATGGATTTATATATCCAATATCCTGGTGGCAATGCTTCAAATATCTTGTATCCTTTGAGTAAAATATGTGAATATCCCATATGCCAATTTACCCTTAATATGCCTCATAATTACTCATACCTTATTGTCTAACTTTTTAGCACTGAAGGACATAAATGCCATCTCACCACCTTCTTTAACTTCTTCTGATCTCACCTTAAAAATATCAAACAATTTACTGTTACTCCATACAAAAATTGGAAGATCAAAATTCCCTGAAAATATGCACAACTAATTATATTGTACTTACTATATACCTAGTTTTGTAAAATCCATATCGTAGTTTCAGACCTCAGAAGAGTTGTACTGACAAGCTGAGAAATGAGTATTTTTAGCAAATTTCTAAGTCAGGGGTATAATTTAATGGTGATTTTTGTATGCTCATATTCTGTTGATGTGTATCTGTATAAAGTTTCTTAGTGATATCAAACTTTTCACATAGAAAAGTCTCTTAAACATATAAATTAACCCAAGTACAACTCTTTTTCTGTGATCAATCAACCATGAAGTTGATGAGACAGGTACAATTCTATGATGCATTTTGTTTGTTCATTTCCTGATGTATATGTGTATTACGTTTCAAGATGGTACCACACTTCCCTCATGGTGCAGAAATTAATCTGAAGGAAAAGCTGGTGGGATTGGTGAATGGAGGAGCAGATGCATGGACAAACAAACAGACCCGAACACTATAATGCCCCTATAATGTGGTAGACAGGGCATAAAAAGCAACAGAATTTTCCAGATTTGGCCATCTTTTATGATATGTTTAAGACAAGAACTTACTGTAATAGTTGAGTTGGCCATGTTCTCTTTTCCATTCTTCTTCTTCAATGGGGAATAAAATGGATTCTTAGCTATCACCTGCAATCAATTCAATTAAATGTGAAACATTTCTAGATAAAGGGAAATAATTCAAAATCATAAGGGGGAGATTATTCTTTATCAGCATACAAACATGCATTATTTTTTTTTTAATAATGATAGAAAATTGGGTAATTTTAAATCAAAACCTTTTGATGCAGTAGCTCTAACATTACCATTTGTAATGTATTTTAAATGCATAGTAAAATCTTCAAAGAATCTATAGCTTTAAGGTCTTATGAAATTATCTGTGTTTTCTTTCCCAAACAGTTTAGTATGTTGTAAAATAATTTTTTTGTAGTGTTGTCTAAAAGTAACATTCTCTATGTTTTTTATTTTATGTTTTGTTGTGTGTGTTATACATCCTTTGGAAACTCTGTCATACTTTTAGTCTTTAATAATACAACATAGATAATAGACATGTTTTCATTAATACTTCAAATCAACAAGTCTTAAGTTATTTTCTTGACCTAGAAAATAGTGTGACCTCTATACCTGTGCTAAGTTACACTCCAGCATGCCAAGGAAATCATCATCAGTCAACTTTGGAGTTTTATTGTCAATGTCATACACCTCAAACTTTATCCTCTGTACCTCCTCAAAGAAATATTCCACAGTAAAACCTTTAGCAAACTTAGGATCATGGCAATTCTCTATGTTCTCTGTTCTACCAAGCTGAAAAGTAATTTAGTTATGAGCTAATTACAGTTCAAAATGATATCAACACAATGAAATATTCTAATAAACAATTAAAGTTTGTTTTTGCCTACAAAACTATGTCTCCCCCCATTTCCCCAAAAATATCTAAGTTTAAAGGACCAGAACTCCCACAAAAATTTGAGGATCAAAATTTCCTGATAACATGCTGTGATGCATAACTACATATGGTGTCCTTCCTATGTATATACCAAGTTTCGTTGAATTGGGTTCAGTAATTTCAGAGGAGTTGCGCTGACAAGATGATAAATGAGGATTTTCAGCAGTTTTTTAAGTTCAAAGGGCCAAAACTCCGACAAAAATTTGAGTACCAAAATTTCCTGGAAATATGCACAAATACATATGGTGTCCGACCTATATACAAAGTTTCATTGAATTTGGTTTAGTGGTTTCAGAGGAGTTGCGCTGACAAGATGATAAATGAGGGTTTTCAGCAAATTTCTAAGTTCAAAGGGCCATAGCTCCCACAAAAATTTGAGGATCAAAATTTCCTGGTGATATGCACAACTACATATGATGTCCTTCCTACATACCAAGTTTCATTGAATTTGGTTCTGTAGTTTCGGAGGAGTTGCGCTGACAAACTTTGTGATGGACAGATGGATGGACGGACGGACACGACAAAATCAATATGTCTCACCACATATTGTGGGGGGGAGACATAATAATGAGATGTTGGGTAAATGTTGTCAGTATCGATGTAGGTAGAACACAACTAAAGTGCTAATTCCATGATGAATAAATTTGTATTTTTTTCATGTGCAGTAAGCATGGTAAGCATGATTAGATACAGTTAGCAATGAGCTAAGTAAACGAAGAAGTATTAACAAGTGATGTTTATAAAACAACCTCTCTCCATTGTCCTTGTTGCTGCATATAAAATACCACACATGGATCTGATTTGGATGTGGAATCTTTCTTCACAAGGTGCTGACATTCTATGTGTAGTTCAACTTTGGATGCAGGTCCTCTGGAGGAGGGAATCACACTCATATTTGCTTATAACTGCAAAAGATCAGATATATTACTATCAACAGCTGTTTATAGACAAAGATTCTAAAAGTAAATATGATTGTATCAATAAAGTATCATAAAATAAACATGGCCAATTAGCCACATATAAAATTGATGGTTGTATAGGGCAATCCAAGTTTACTTGTAAGGCCAATAAATAATACTTGTTTGTTTCCTGCTTCTTTAAAGCCCTCAAAAAAATTGGTAGGCTATGGGCAAAATATTTTTTCTAATGTTTAGTTTTACATTTAACATGTTGAATCTTGAATCAATAGGAGAACAATTTGGAATTATAAAAAGAGCTTTTCCCCAAACATCTAAAAAATCTTAACGGTAGGATGAAACAGAAGAATAATGAAAGTCAGGAAGCAGGCAATATTTTTTTACATATAATTAGCCTAATTTTTCTTCCTTAACCAGATTTGACACATTGAATTGCAAATTGGCAGCGTGATGGGTGTGCTATAGCAGGTATAAATAGTCCTTGGGACGACTACTGTTTGTGTCTGGGTAGTACGATCGAAGTCCCGCAGAACTTAAAACAGACAATAACGACTCCTGTTCTATACCGTTTACTCTTACAGAGCACCTGAGTTCACTCCCATTACAACAAGGGAACAACTCATTAATTTATTTGTAAAAATTGTGTTTTGTGATCAGATTTTGTTTTAAATACATGTGCAAGTATCTCTTCCTGGTATATGTTTGTTATATTATAATTTTATCTGTGTATTTTTCTACATAAACCTAGCTAATTAGCTTGTTCTAATTTGGAGACTGAGTTTGTGCTTGCAGTTATTGACTTTTGACATGTTATGGATTAGAAATCATTTCTATATAACAGTAAAAAAAATTACTTTAAATATAGTACCTTCTTCAATTTTTTCTACCAGGGAAAATGAGTTGTCTGTTCTTGAAAAAAATCAAAGAAAAGTCTAAACACATGACTTTTTAAAATTAGTTATTTGATATCTACACATATATTTTAATAAAATTGATACTTTAATAAACTTAATAATGACCTTATTTTCTATTTAAGTATGCTTTTGTTAATTTTTGTCATGTACCTATTATATAAAGCTATTTTTCCACAGATAATTTCAAAATTAATTTAGGAATGAGTACGGGATTTTTACCAGGTTTTATTCCCTTTAAAGGTTTGTTTTGATTTTTACAGCTGTTTTTTGACATTCCAATCACAAATATTACACATTATAGGAAAGGTAATGCACGAACAAATAATAAATGAATGTGGATTAATAAAAAATTATGTACCTTTGCAAAGCAATGTAGATGTAGAGCTCGATAAGCCCTATTAATTTTTCAGCTTGCAACACATGCAGTCACTCAAAAAAAATTGTGAGTTGTCAAGATTTTTATATGGCACAATGTGAATTCAGGTATCTACCTAGGCAGGGGACAGAAAACCAAGTAAGCAGCATGCAATGGATGGCACCCGCTGTTACTTTTTCAGTAACTATTACTAATTTTATAAAGGTAATTTACAATACAAATTTTACAATGTTCATATATATAAGTTCATACATACATTGTACATGTATGTGTATACATTGTATATGAAGGCTTTTAAGTAAACCTAGGCTATACACGCGTTGGGCATTTGCGGGATTGCTCACTAATTTAGCTAAAAGAGGAGGAACCTCAACCAGTAAAAAAACTGGTTCCATCATGCTAATGGACAAAGAAAGTAATTTCTTTATTTCTGTTCAAGATTGATTTTTTGTCTCGCCTGCGAAGCAGAGCGGGACATAGGTGTTACTTTACCGGCGGCGGCGACGGCGGCGTTAACTTTTTGGAAAAGTTTTATGAGCACCTCCATATCTCAAGAACTATAGGTCCTGGGTTGATGAAACTTGGTATGCATATGCCCCAGTAGTAGCTTAGGACAGTTGCATCCCCATCTTTTGACCTTGACCTTGATTTTCCGGTTGAGTGACTTTGACAATTTTCAATACATATAATAGCAATGGAAAAGTTTTGCGAGCACCTCCATATCACAAGAACTATAGGTCCTAGGTTGATGAAACTTGGTATGCATATGCCCCAGTAGTAGCTTAGCTCAGTTGCATCCCCATCTTTTGACCTTGACCTTGATTTTCCGGTTGAGTGACTTTGACAATTTTCAATACATATAATATTACTCTATTTTATTCACAAGGTTGGGCGGAGCTTAAATTTCTCAGTCTTTTAGGTAAGATTTAAACGTAGAATCCCGAAATAATTGACCCGTGACCAGCCCGGTCAATAAAATAGAGTAATAGCAATGGAAAAGTTTTGCGAGCACCTCCATATCTCAAGAACTATAGGTCCTAGGTTGATGAAACTTGGTATGCATATGCCCCAGTATTAGCTTACCACAGTTGCATCCCAATCTTTTGACCTTGACCTTGATTTGTCGGTTGAGTGACTTTGACAATTTTCAATACATATAATAGCAATGGAAAAGTTTTGCGAGCACCTCCATATCTCAAGAACTATAGGTCCTAGGTTGATGAAACTTGGTATACATATGCCCCAGTAGTAGCTTAGCTCAGTTGCATCCCCATCTTTTGACCTTGACCATGATTTTCTGGTTGAGTGACTTTGATTATTTTATTGCATGTATAAATATATTTGCAATGTTTAAGTTCTATAAACATCTTTTGATCTCAGAAACTGAAAATCCATGTAAATTCAAAATATAGTGGAAGTAAGAAAGAATAATTGTTTCTGATGGTGCCGGCAGGCGAGACATACTTTAGTGTTAACTCTTGTTATTGGTTGGAAATGTTGATGGTTGGTTTATTTGTCAGTTGCAAATGATTTTTACCCTATATGTTGAATAATTACAGAAGAATCGTTGATAGAAAATGCCGTTCCCTTTGTCCCTAGTTGAATGACGTCGTTTTTCCTCCCCGTGACCCTGATGACCTCGTCTAAATGACGAGTCAAATCCGGAACGGATATATTGTGCAACCCTAGTATTGTACAAAACATATTTTTAAACCCATTTCTACATGTTATAGGTGTTATAGGTGTTTCTTTTATTTTCATTATTTCAGATACTTCATAACCTAAATCTAGATGCCTCTGTCACCACGTAAACAACAGCGGCCATCAACCTCAGTGACCCCCATGGAACCCATGGAACAGCCACAGTGTGAAGAATATGACAATATAAGTATGTCTTTGGTGGCCAAGAACTACTGCTCCAAAGTGATGAAAGGTTTACAAGAGTTACGTAAAGGTGGAATACTCTGTGACTATGCCTTGTGTGCGGATGGATCTAAACATCTTGTCCATAAGGCAGTTATGGCAGCATGTAGTGACTATTTCCAAGTTATGCTTACAGGTACAACTCTTAGCATGCTTATTGTGTAAACTAATTGTACCAGTACTCATTTTTATACTAAAAAAATACTAAACTCATAACATGTAACTACATGAACTACATGTATTTTATATTTGTAATTATTAGTTGTCTTTTTTTTTCTTTAATAAAACAGAAAATAATTATATTGATTAAGTTCATGTTTGAACTTAATTGCTAGTTAATGCATACTATACAAATTTCCTTATCAAAAATAAAAAGTATAATGAAAGAATTACATAAAACAGCAGTAATAATATTTGAAAGAAACAATTAAGATACAATATACATTTGTACGTGTAGTATTCATGTACATGTATATGACAATCAAACAGCAAAATTTTAAATAATAATAATCAATAATAAATTCTTTTTTTATCAACAGGATAGCATATTTAGTTAACAAATGTCCTGCATTTTGTACATGTTATATATAATTAACAGCATATAAAAGAGTGTAAGATTGACAATGTTAACTTTTAAAGTTTTTCTTACAAAAATGTAACTGTGTATTGTAGGCACTTTTTATATCTCTAAAAATCCATCATCTTTGTGCATGATTAATGCAGTGCCTCTGTGTATTGATTTCTACATGTTTCTTATTTTTCAGGAAATATGCGAGAGAGTCGTGAGGATAGTGTGGATCTGAAGGGTATAACTGGGTGTGGTCTCGAGATCATTGTAGAATTTGCCTATACCGGCATCTTAGAGTTGGACTCTGATAATGTAGAGGAAGTACTAGCTGCAGCCACACACTTACAGATCAATGATGCCGTCAGTCTATGTAGCAAGTATCTGGAGTCATCAATCACAGTGGGGAATTGTGTGGATATCCTAAATCTAGCAGAGCTTTACAGCTTGTCAAGTCTTCATGGGATTGCTAAGAAGTTTATCTTGTGTAACTTTGAGACTGTAGCGGAGACGGAGCAGTATTACACACTATCTACGTCACAGTTGTCATCGCTGTTACAGGAGAACAGTCTGAACATGACCTCTGAGTACTTACTCTTTCAAACATTGTTACGATGGATCGACTTTAACCCTATAGAAAGGGAAGCAGCTGTAGCGCTGTTGATGAAGAACATCAGACTCCCTCTCCTATCAGGGGAGGAACTGGTTGAAAAGGTCAGTCTGGTACCCATAATGCAACAGAATCGTGACTGTGCTCAGCAGCTGACTGAAGCTAAAGATTACCACATAGTGGTGGGTAAACAGTCAATGTTACAGTCATCAAGGACACAAGTAAGGTCAGACATGAAGTCTATCGTCATGTGTCATGCTCAAAACCTGGAACATTACACTCTGAAAACTAAGAGACGTGACTATCTGAGGGATACTATTGTCCCACTTTATAACCCTGCTGTAGTGGTTGTAGACAATTTTATGTACACATGTGGTGGTAAATATGACAGCAGCCAGAATGAAATTGCTACGGCAAGATGTTTTAGGTATGATGCTCGATTTGACAGGTGGTATGATCTTACACCCATGAATGAACCCAGAAAAGATTTTGTTTTAGTAGCAGTTGATCATAAGATTTATGCTATTGCTGGTCAAGATGAAAATAAAGTGATGTACACCATGGAATGTTTCGATATATCAAAGAATGAGTGGGAGTTTAAATGTCCCTTAGACAGACATTTGTATGGTCACGCTGGAGCGGTCTGTGGAGGTAAGATATTTGTATCGGGAGGACAGACATTGACAGGAAGTACTAAAAAGTTTCTCTGTTACGACCCTCAGTTAGATAATTGGGAGGAGAAAACTCCCATGCTTCAGATGAGGATGAACCACTCCATGGCTGAGGTTCAAGGTAACCTGTTTGTATTAGGGGGCAATATTGAGGACAATTATGGCTTCCCTGTTCCAGTGATTGCAATAGAGAGATATTGCCCCAGTACAAACCAATGGACATTATGTCAGCGTAGCATGAACATTCGTGAAGCAGGGGTATGTGTGATTGATCAGAAGATCTATGTGGTAGGGGGCATCAATGGTGACCATTATCTGTCGACTCTGATACAGCTGTATGATCCACTGAAGGATGAGATAGGGATCGTAGAAAGTTTTACCACCAGGATCTATGGTCGATCCTGTGCTGTCCTTGTCTTACCCAGATGTTTCGTTTAAAATGACTGGGATCCTTGAACGATCATGTGTTTATCTCAGCATGACCTGACTTTGCTGATAAAGAGGCTGAGAAAAATCAAATCTTCAGAATATATGTGCTGCTTATGTCTATCTATAAACGTACAATGTATTTTTAGTGAAATATAGCTTTTTAGCTCACCTGACCCGAAGGGTCATGTGAGCTATTGTCATCGTTAAGCGTCCGTTGTCCGTCTGTTATCATTTCTTCAAAGATCTTCTTCTCTGAAACTACAGAAGGGATTACTTTCAAACTTTGTACACTTCCTCTTTAGGATGTCCTCTACTAAGTTTGTGAAATTTGTGCACGCTGACCAACCAACATGGCCGCGGTTGCTAAAAATAGATCAGGGGGGGTCAGACCATAGTTTTTAGCTTTTAGCTCAAAAAGTATAAGAGATAGAGAAAATCCGGAGAAACCTTTCTTCTTCAGCATCAAAAGCTCTACAAAACTCTCCATTAAGTCGAAGTTGTAGGACGACTCCTTATAGGAGTTATTAGCTCACCTGACCCAAAGGGTCATGTGAGCTATTGTCATCGTTAAGCGTCCGTCGTCCGTCCGTCGTCCGTCCGTTAACTTTTCTTCAAAGATCTTCTTCTCTGAAACCACTGAAGGGATTGCATTGATACTTGGTATACATGATCTTTAGGATGTCCTCTACCAAGTTTGTGAATTATATACATGTCGACCAACCAAGATGGCCGCCGTTGCTAAAAATAGAACAGGGGGGTCAGACCATTGTTTTTGGCTTATAACTCAAAAAGTATAAGAGATATAGAAAATCCGAAGCAACCTTCCTTGTTCAGCATCAAAAGCTCTATGAATCTCTCCATTGAGTCAAAGTTGTGAAACAACTCCTTATAGGAGTTATTGCCCTTTAATCATCAAATTTGACCATTTTTTGCAGTTTTTGGACAATATCTTGAAAACCGTTAGAGCTAGAGGAAAAGTTAGCATTGCAGAATTGTTTAGCTCATTGAGATTTACAAAAATGATTTCAGGGTCTTAATTGTCAGATCAGCCGTTTAAGAGTTATTCCCCTTTAACTGTTTTTTCCATGAATTTACACTGATTTTCAAAAATCTTCTTCTCTAAAACTACTGAAGGGATTGCATTGATACTTGGTATACATGATCTTTAGGATGTCCTCTATCAAGTTTGTGAATTATATACATATCGACCAACCAACATGGCCGCCATTGCTAAAAATAGAGTAGGGGGGTCAGACCATTGTTTTTGGCTTATAACTCAAAAAGTATAAAAGATAGAGAAAATCAGAAGCAACCTACCTTGTTCAGCATCGAAAGCTCTACGAATCTCTCCATTGAGACGACTCCTTCACTTTTTTCATGTACATGTATATACATGTAAATGATCTCTGTTTTTAGTATGCATTTTTGTTTTCTCAAACCTGTGCTTGCACATATAGGTTTGTAGTTTTGATACAACCTTGTGTAATACTTATATCATTATTTTTACTTACATATACAAATTAAATGAAACATGTACAAGTACATTTACATGTATAATACATTTTAGTAGTATTATGACCAAAAAATTCGTTTTGGTTTAGAAAGGGTCATCTTGAATTCATTTTCATACCCATACATGCATTGTGACAGTCTTATCATTCCATCAAGCAAAAAATTGAAAAAAATCAAAGTTGTGATTTATGGGTGCTAGATAATAGAATTGTCAAAGTAAAGTTTTATTTTGCATTGGTTTTTAGGTACTTATATTAATTTAGTTCATGCATTTGTATATTTAATAATTTTATAATTACATATTATGTAAAACTTACTGTTTGACAAGGAATGTCATATTATTATACCCCCACTCGTAAGAGAGGGGGCTATATTGCAATCACCTTGTCCGTCCGTCCGTCTGTCCGTCCGTCTGTCCGTCTGTCCGTCCGGTTCAATTTCTCTGCTTCTACTGGATGGATTGGTTTCAAATTTGGTACACAGCTTCAGCATGATGAGTTATACTATGCCTACCCTTTCCAGGTCAGTCCATCATCTACTTCCTGTTTTCCAAGCCGACTTAGACTTTTTTAGGGGGAAAAAAATTTGAAATGCGAAATTTTTCGTAACAGATTTCTCGGCTTCTACTGGATGGATTGGTTTCAAATTTGGTACACAGCTTCAGCATGATGAGTTATACCGTGCCTCCCCTTTCCAGGTCAGTCCATCATCTACTTCCTGTTTTTCAAGCCGACTTAGACTTTTAAGGGTAAAAAATTTGAAAAGTGAAATTTTTCGTAACAGATTTCTCGGCTTCTACTGGATGGATTGGTTTCAAATTTGGTACACAGCTTCAGCATGATTAGTTATACCGTGCCTCCCCTTTCCAGATCAGTCCATCATCTACTTCCTGTTTTCCGAGCTGACTTAGACTTTTTATGGGTCAAAAATAGACAATTTTTCGTAACAGATTTTTCGGCTTCTAGAGAAGGGATTGATTTCAAATTTGGTATACAGCTTTAGCATGATGAGTTGTAACGTGCCTCCCCTTTCCAGGTCAGTCGGTCATCTACTTCCTGTTTTCTGAATGGCCGAGTGGGGGTATGCTTAGCACGACTTAGTGCAACCCCTTGTTTGTTGTTGTTATGCTTTATTTAATTTATTGTTAGACTATTTGGCAATGTCATGAATTATTTATTTTGTGACCATATTTGTTGTGTTTTTATTTGATTTTGTTAAAATGCTTTGGTCTTTTTATTTTTAGAATTCATTCTTTGGAAAAGAGATTTTCTTTTAAAACAACAAAAATCCATCACATTTTATTTCTTGATAAAAGTACCATACATATATATTATGCATTGACATTGACATTTTTGCTATTTTAAGCTGAAATTTAATTTTATCTATAGTAAATCAATTGTACTTCTGGAAAATTTAGAGTTATGCCCCTTGAAGTTTGAAAATTTCAGTTTCACTATTAATTCTTTAAGACAACATTTTTTCACAAATTTCGCTTTTCCTTTGTGAAAATTGTTCTTTATTGTCAATATCAAAATGAACTATATTATAAACTACAATTTATCTATACAGTAAGTTGTTAAGGTCAATAGTAAATCCAAACCTTATCTTTCTTCCAATCATTTTGCTTAAATATTGGTCATTAGATATTACTCTATGCAAATGCATGTGGAATACATGTATACTGGTAACCAAATTAAATGTCTTATTGACACTTGCTTCTTATTTTCAGCTATACATAAAACAAGATTCTAACTTTCATCAGATCATTTCTGTATAAAATTACATGTATTTAGTGCTTTTGCATTTTTTTGTCTTGCTTGCTGAGCAGAGCAAGACTTAAGTGTAAGTGTAACAAATGCTTTACCCGCTACATCTGCAGCATTGATTACCATATCAATGTTCAAGTTTTCTGAGCACCTCCATACATGTATCTCAAGGACAAAAAGTCCTACTATAGTGAAACTTGGTATGCATATGCCCCAGTAGTACATGTAGTTACTCCCGGGATCTGGACCTTTGAGAGTGAAATTGACAGTTTTTAGCAATGTTAGTTTTAATTAGTTTGAAATTTATTTTATTTTCTGTTTACAAAAGTATAGGGGAATAAAAATAGAATTCATGATTTTATTGATGGGGACAGACAGGACATACATGTACATGGTGCCAACTTTTGTTTGTATTCTAATGTGCTACTATCTTTCTTGACCATTAAGAGATTACTATACCTAATTTGTAAATTTGTGGACAAAGTATTTCATGCTATTGAATGTAAGGTAAATTGTTTTGAGCTTTATTTTTTTATCAATGCATAAGTAGGGGTGGAGCTGCTACATGTATATACATTGTACATACTATGTATGTAGAATTATGCTAATAATTTAGTATGCATTTTATTATTTTGATAAACAATTGTCACTTATGGGAATTATATATGTTAAATATTGCTTTGTAATTTACGATTAAAGATTTGTTTAAAAACTTGTTTCTCTTAATGTTTAAAGATACATACAATGTTAAAAGATTTACACTCATGACTGAAGCATCTGAAATATCATGCAAAAAATATCTATCAAATAGTCAAAGATTGAATAAAACACTTTCTTATATAATAATATGTATATTGCATCACATACATGTACATGTATATGAAAACAGTATTACAATTTATATAATTGTCCCCCGCCGCAACACGTCGGAGGGACTTAGTAATGGTCTCCGTCCGTCCGTCCGTCTGTCCGTCACGTTTTTTGTGGGTGCAACTCCTCGGACACTACTTAACGGATGTTGCTGAAACTTTACACACTGATAGAGTACAATTAGTAGATGATCATCCCATATTTGAAATTTTCAAAATGGCCGCCGTTTCCATGGAAACAGGGAAGAAAGGTCAAAATATAGGACATTCAATATCTCGGTTACCTAGGTGCACTGGGTTCTGAAATTTTGTAGGCTGATAGAGCAAAAGGTACTCTATAATAATACGAAAAAAATTTTTGAAGCATTATTCACGGTTTTCGAGTTATTTACGAATTTGTTATTTTTCAGTCCGAAAAATGGGACTTTGTCAAACGTTTTTGTGGGTGCAACTCCTCGGACACTACTGAACTGATGTTGCTGAAACTTTACACACTGATAGGGTACTATTAGTAGGTGATCATCCCATATTTGAAATTTTCAAAATGGCCACCGTTTCCATGGAAACAGGGAAGAAAGTCAAAATATAGGACATCCAATATCTCGGTTACCTAGGTGCACAGGGTTCTGAAATTTTGTAGGCTGATAGAACAAAAGGTACTCTATAATAATACGAAAAAAATTTTTAAACAATATATACAATTTTCGAGTTATTTACAAATTTGTGATTTTCCAGTCCAAAAAAAAAATGGGACTTTGTCATATCAAACATTTTTGTGGGTGCAACTCCTCGGATACTACTGAACGGATGTTGCTGAAACTTTACACACTGATAGGGTACTGTAAATAGGTGATCATCCCATATTTTGACAACCTATTTCTATCGTTTCTCAGAGAATGTATTGCTTGAATTGTCATACCACACAACTTTTATGCGGCGGGGGACACATGGCTACACGTAGCAATCTTGTTTGTACAGAAATGAAATTAACACAGAAGCAATTAGACTTAATTCTTTTTGAAGTCTATATTATACATTTCTGTGTGGAAGAAAAGTAAATAAGAAATGCAACACAATAGTCACCCATTGCAGTACCATAAAATGAATGACTTGTAAAACCTTTCTGTTGTATACACTACAATTGTAAGCAGATCTAAAAAGCCTTTAAGGTGTGTGTGTGTGTGTGTTTGTGTTTAACACCCTTTATCCACACACCTGGGCCATGTAGGGCAGTCAGTTTTAATGGTGAAGGAAACCAGAGTACCCAGAGGAACCCACCAACTTGGGAAGGTAACTGTCAAACCTAATTCCATATAGTTGGGGAATAAAGAACCTTTAAGAGCTTTTTATCGAGCTATAAATAAACGAATAAGAGATGTGGAATAAGTGTACTCAACACAACTAACATTGAGGGAATGGCAATTTAAAAATCACAATGGAAAACAGCCAGCAGTCTTCAACATAACCAGAGGTCACTGCTTGCTGTCTTGCATTAGCCCAAGACTAAAAATACAATACATAAGATTCAAACAAATCCCTGTATTTTAATAGACAACATCTATTCTCTATCTGCAAAAGCTTACATTGTATAATGTGTATGACAATAATGAAATTATCACCAATTTTTCCTTGAAAGGGTTATAGCCCCTACACTGAATCATCTGACAACTCTCATGTTAAAAAGACTTGTATCATTCCCTACCAGCAAGAAAAAAGTAGACTCATCTATAAAGTTGTAAAGAGACAAAATAAAACTTCCATAAGACAACCTTTAAAATGATTATAGAACCTTTAGAATGACATCACATTATCCTTTATGCAATATCCGTTATACTTAAAATCATTCCAGTTCAGTTTCATATGGTCAAATGGTTTCAGAGAAGATATTAAGTTTTGAAAGACAGTGACAATGGTTTGTATGTGTTCATTCACAGTTAAAGCTAAACTAGAGGTTCTCAAGAGCCTAGCTCACTAAGATTCCTGTATATAACATTAAATGACCAGAGGCACAAACACTCTAAAGATGTAGTATACCAAGTTTAAAAGTGATGTCAAAGAAGATGTTCAGTGTAGACTTGTCATCATTTACCTGCTTTTACCCAGGCTTGATTGATGCAACTGACAGATGTGCTAATGCAAGTGGGCACTCCTTACTATCCTAAAGTACATTTGTACCAGAGTTCACTCTCGTTTCAACTTAAGTTCACTTTCCTGCATGATTGTAGTTTGGCAGTTATATGCGTTTTTTGTTTGGTTGTATATGATGTAATACATCAATTGATTTTGTCTTTGCCTTTTCCAATTTATGACCTTTTTTTGGGGTGTGGGGGGGGGGGGGGGGGTTCACTGCTGATTGAAAAATTTTGATACTGCAATTATTTTTGTAGATCTCAATAGACTAATTTTGCCATGCTAACTTATGATTGTCGAGACAAATGCAAAAAGGGTGGTCATATTTTTAATGACTAAGGTGACGGGGAAATAACTTTTATTGTCCAACAAACTAATGACTGACCCAACTGTTCTAATTATAGCAACAACCACCTTTTTGGTTTGAAAGAATACATGTACATAATATGATTAAGGCCCTGCCTTTTTAGCGAGCATCGAAAATCTATATACCTTTTAAAGATAAATCCATGTGCTCGACCGGCTAAGTGTAACGTAAAGAGGGAACTTTTAAAAAAGGAATTAGGTAGTAGCAAAGTCTGACCCCATCCATTCCAAATCATATGCACTTGAGAAAGTTGTTGTTAAAATATCTGGGATCAATAACTACTTATTAGAAATTCAATTTTAATATTTGTGCAAATAATAAATCCTGTAAAAGTCTGGGACGACATTTAGCGGGGACGAAATTATCCCTTTATTGATTACGTGACGTCATTTCCTTGTCAGAGTATTTCGCGCTTCTTCAGCAGACCAAAACAACATTCAGATTCTGTCAGGTTTTGTGAGATTTTCTGAGTATCAGTGTTTTATTTGAAGCATTGGTAACAGAAGGTACATTTAGAAACCTGGCGGAGAAAACGGTGAAGTAAAATTAAAAAAATATCATGCAGGATTGAGGAGAGTGAGTGAAACCCCACAGGATGGAACTCTTCTTTCATTTTCAGGTAAGAACCTTTTATTTGTTATAATGAATAGGTTTTATTCAGTAAATTTATGTATTTCTTTATCTTGCTTAGAATTTAACAAAGCTAGGTCAGTATCATGCATTTTGTATGACTAGTCAATGGGACGATGTTGCCTAAAGCTAGCTCGGTAATTTCCGGTAAATCGTTTTTCAGCGGAAAAGACCGAATGATGTTTAAATTAAAATCTGTGTGTAAAAATAAACAAGTGGATAAATAAAGGTTTTATCACAGTTTTTGAATTTCTATTTTTTTTATTTTTGCATAACAGATTATGGTGTATTTTTTATAAGCCCAGAGGGTGATTGCTTTACTTGCTCCGTGCCTATTATTTTTTCACTCCGTAAAAGTAAACCTGTTCCGGTTTTATCGTCAGTATATTTCTGGCACATCTCAAAACATGCACAATGCCGTAGGGCTCGCATCTGCGATGCTCGCTATCACTAAAGTAGAGCACACCCTTGAGACCATGTGAACAAAGATTCAAAGAAATCCTTTCAGTGGTTTCAAACAAGTAAATGAATGAACAAGTGATGACAAAAGCTCACATGGCCCTCTGGCTCAGTTGGCTTAATACTAAATTTAAAAACCTTAAAAAATCAAAATATTTTATTTAAAAGCAATAACTATTTGAACAATTATTTTGGAATGTAACAATATATTAAATAAATAAAAAAAAAATAAATAAAGGCAAAATAGATTTTTTGGTTCTCTGTGTTTCTATAAATGTTTCTCTAAAATCGATTTTATAATATAATTATAATATTAAGAGATAAGCAATGTCTATGTATGAAGTGGAGGAAGATTAACTAGTGAGATTCCTAATGATTTTATATGATATTAGAAATATTTAACAATTTTTTATGTTACAAAAAACATATAAATGTTATTCAAATATTATTGCTGCAAAAATACAATAGAGTTAAAAAATGAAGAATGAGACTTAAGTAGGTGTCAAACAGATTGGTAGATCACTGAGAATATTCAGTTTGTCTGTCAAACCACCTACTTCCCATGTTCTGAGAAAAGTTTGATGGAAAATTTTCATATCAGCCCACCCCAAACAGGAAATTGGTGTCATATAGGTCTGTAAATTGTTGAGGACATAAAGTTTTACAAACTGAACAACCATGTCAAATTTAAAATCATTCCAATTTATGGCCTCTGAGAAGAGCTTGAGGGAAATTTTTCATATTTGCCTACCCCAAGCAGGAAGTAGGTGTCGGACATGTCTTAAGGATTTATTCTTTTCAGGTTTCGGTCTCATTGAAATCTCGTTTGGAAATAACTTTAAAATAATCCAAAATTTATTTAACAATGGCAGTGAATTTTTAAAATATATGTTTATCATATTGTGCAAAAAAATATTAAGTTTTAACAAGTAGTTTTGAAGTAATCACCATTTAAAAATTTAGACCCTAAACCGCTGGTGAATTCAGGTTACATTTTCAGAAAATAGGGGTTAGGGCGGAAAAGTCATTTCATGAAAAAAAATATTCACTAGTCATTCATTTTTGCAATAAGAAACCACAAAACAAATGAAGTTTGAAAATTGAGAAAATCAGCATTTTTAGAAATTTGGAATGGCAAAAACTGCCTCTAAAATACATGAAAATGGGACAAACCTTTCTTATATTCACACATACATATATATTTTTTAGTTTGATATATTCATTTTTACCAGATACATCTTATCAGAAAGAATAAGAAAAAGTTTTATACACAAAGATGATTTTTTTTTCATGAAAATAGTCAAAATTTGGTCAAAAATGGCTAAAAATGAACAAAATCGTAAAAATTAGTCATCATTAAATGTCTGTAGCAAAGAAAAATGCACAGCAACCTATGAATTTTGTTAATGTATATTGCCTTTGTAGGGTCAGAAAGAACATTGCAAAAATCAAGGTTAGAAAAAAAGTTTAATACTTTAAGATTTTGGCTCCTGACCAGAGTACATCCTTATAGTCGATTAGGACAAAAAGTTTCTCAAGCTGGACCACCCTGCCAAATTTAAAATTATTCCAAAATATGGTTATTGAGGAAACTTAACAAAATTATTTGTAATGATTTAAGTACAGAAAATTGAGGAATGCAGGTGGTGACCTATGAAATTTGATGTTATATACAACAGCAAAATGATAAAAAAATTACACATGTATGTAACTAGCATCCAAGAAAAAGCAATACAGTACCAATCTTAATTACAACAAATAACAAGTTAATGATCATATAATGTAAAAATGGTTATTTCTGATTAAAACATACAATCATAATCAAAATAAAATATCTAAACAAATATAACTAGTCACCTTAAAGTATATAAATATCTACCTAAAAAAATTTACATTTATTCTAAAAAAAAACAATACACATGCATGAAGTATTAACATGTTACTGTGAATTCTATGCTTCAAATTTGTGGTTTGCCAGGCAAAAGGAAGAAAATTGGTACCTTACAAAAAAGTAATTTAAATAGCAATAGATTTTATCCTCTTACAATAATTGAACTTTATGTATACATTGAATGCAATATTTTGTTGTTTTATTGGTATGTAAAAGCATGGACATTAGCAAATTTCAAAATGTGTGCAAAGGTCCATGCTTTTACACACCAATAAAAAACTACAAAATATTGCATTCAATGTATATAATTACATTCGGATAAAATACATGAAATGTTTGCACATAAATTTGCACAAAACAAACGGTTTATATTTTAAAAATTATTTCGCGAAAGTTGTTGTCAAGGTGGCACATGCTAGTGAGTTTTATCGAGGAAATAAAGCTGCATTACCGAAGTACTATTAACCAATCAAAATTCTTGTTATAAATTAGAATGTAATTATTTAGATATAAATTGTAAAACATAAACAATCAAATAAATTAAATATACTATGTTATCACAATTATTTGCACAAATTGGTCAACATGTTGGTTGGTGGTTGTCACTATGCTACATTTTCTCATATAACATTGTACAACCTCAAAAAAGTTTCAATATAAAAATCTTTTTAGATGAGAAATATAGGTTTTAACCAAAAAAGTAAGGTTTTTGAATATAAAAAAAACCAAAACATAATAAATTAAATTAACAATTTTATTACAATACATGGTTGGCTCTTAGCCACACCATAAATTAAATAGAAAATAAAATTAAACCATGCAACCAATTGGATCCATTGGGAAAAAAATAAACCGTAAACATGCTTTTTCTCATGGGTATTTGATTTGGGATAGATAATCTGTGAAACTAATACCTCCAGAAATCAAGATTGCTACACATAGCCAATGTTCCCCATCGCCACATTTAAGTTTAAATTTACTAAAATTTGAAGAATTAAAATTGCATTGCAATATGATACATGTATATGATTTTTTTTTATCATGACAATCAATTCTAAAAACTTTCACCAAAATCTGTACTCACAAAGTGTTCCTATGACCTTAAATGAACAAAGTGGATAAAAATTGCATAACTCCTATAAAATTTATGTCAAATCAAAATGGTGGTGCAATATGATCAACTACATATCATGACAAACAATCCTACAAAATTTCATCAAAATCCATTCAGCGGTTTCAGAGGAGTTGTGCTCACAAAGTATTCCTATGACCTAAAATGAACTAAGTTGATCAAGTCCCATAACTCCTATAAAATTTGTCGAATCAAAATGGCAGTGTGATATGATCAACAACATATTATGACAAACAATCCTACAAAATTTCATCTAAATCTGTCAAGCGTGGTCGCAGAGTAGTTGTGCTCACCAAGTGTTCCTCTGACCTTATATGAACAAAGTCGATAAAGTCCCATAACTCCAATAAAATTTGTCTCAAAATGGCAGTGCGATATAATCAACGACATATCATGACAAACAATCCTACCAAATTTCATCTAGTTAATCTGTTGAGTGGTCTCAGAGGAGTTGCGCTCACAATGTGTTCCTATGACCTAATGTGAACAAAGTTGATAAAGTCCCATAACTCCTATAAAATTTGTCGAATCAAAATGGCATTTGAATATGATCAACTAAATATCATTACAAACAATCCTACAAAATTTCATCAAAATCTGTAATGTTGCGGCGGGGGACAATTAGTAAGTTAACAGTATTTTATTCTAACATAAAGTACAACCAAAAATAAACACATAACAATATTAGTTTATAAATCCTCAAACCAGTTTATAGTTACATAAATCATAATTTATTCCAATAATCTAATCTAAATACAACCTAATAATAAAAAAATATTGCATATTTTCAAAAGAGATCAACAAATGTTCAAAATTAATACTATGCCTACAAGGATCAGCCATAATCAAGGTAAAACAAGAATATGGTCACAAAACATGATGCTTCATTTCACAAAGTTAAAACTTCAACCTGAAAAAGACCTGATTTTGAAAAAGGAGCTTACAGAAGGACAGACAAACATACAAATGGATCTAAACACTACATGTATTCCATTCTACTTTCATAGATTGGGGATAAAAATTCAAAATAAAAAACAAAACTTCAAATTTATACCTGTAAAAGGCATTTCAACAGAAATGGTGAATTAACCGAGGTTTTTTTTACATGCCAATAAACCTCATATTAAATTAGATTTCTTTTGACAAATATAATTATGAGGCTTAATACAATGTATCTCTTAATGTGGAATTCTTAATACAAGAAAAGTGAGTATGATAGACTTCCATGTTTCATCCCCTTGTAACAAAGCTTTTAATTGACAACCTTTATCAGCTATATCTTTTACTTTTCTTTAATAAATTAACAAGTTTCCAGAAGATAGCCTTGGGTGTTTTAGTTCTGACGATTTCTCCTTTGTTTGCGTTAGGGTAGGCACATTCCTCTAGAAGTTGTTTCAGTTCTGATGCCACGACTTTTGGCGGGTTACATAGGAGTCCTTGGTAAAAATTAAATGCTCTGTCAACAAATATATCTTCACAGAGATTCTGGAAATAAATAAATATGAAATTAAAGGGCTTTCATGTAGTCTGGTTTAATGCATAACATGATAACCAGATCATGATAGTAGAACTTATACTGATGCTATTGACCGTAAAAAAGTTTAAAAAGTGCAAATATTCTAAATATTAAATGTTAAGATTATACATGTAGTGCATTTTTTAACTACTGCTGAGATATGAAGATTGTTTTGCCTACACTTTTTCCATATCTCATTATTATTTGTATGTTAACATGTAATACTAAAAGAATTTCAATGAATTAATAGTTTTTTATATATTGTAGGACACATATTTAAGAATATAAAAACTTGTAAAGTGTATTAGTATTATATTTGTCCACATTACTTATGATTACCTGTAAATTATTATTAGTACGTTTTGGTACACACTGTCCTTTCTCAAGGTCACACCAGCCTCGGCAGTCAAAGAAATCACAGTTGGAATGCTGGGTACACTTAGGTTCACCCAAATCTTTCATCATAGACGTCTCAAAAAATAAAGCATCAGTATCTAAAATCTTCACCTGACCTTTTGATGATATCCCAAAGTTTTCTTCCTTCACATCACAGAAATGCAACGGCTCATGAAAGTCGAAGTCTAGAGCTTGTATAATGTCTAACATTTGTAGAGCTATGTCAACACGCTCTCTCCAAGGTCCTTGTCTGTTAAAAAGAAGACTTGGTGATGATGGAAGATTTTTACCAGATGGAGCGTATTCAGTCACATAAAACTGTCCACATGTTCCGTAGATTTGAGGAATGAAATGTGATTCCTGATGAGCTGCCATTAAGAGATATTCGTCCTGAGCTATTAACGACCACAGACTCTCTAAGGCTACATTGTCAGCCCCAGGGTACTTATTGTTCTTCACAAAGTCAGACAGACTGATACCCCATAACTTACTAAATATCTTGTCCATTGATGTTATTTCTGTGAAATCTGTCTCTCCAATGAATGGTTTCATCTGGTTCCCCAAGGCCATTGCTCCTTTCAGAACAGTGTCTTTTGACAAGGGTAACCCAGTCTCTGGCTGTAAGTGGAGGGGTTCAAAATGGTGTCCTTCCATATTCCTGGTTTTGATAACGGCCTTGACCTTTTTGCCCTCTTGACAAACACCATTACATTCAGAGATGAAGACTTTCTTTCCTCGCTTGTAATTGACACATTTTTGGAATGTTAAAGCTTTAGTGTTACAGATATCGTGACAAAATGTTCCCTCAACTTTGTGACTTCTGTATTTGTTGCACTGAAAACAGAAATATTCAAATAAAGAGTATTTAAAATATACATAAACATTAACAGAAATCTGTAACAAGAGGTGCTAAAAACTTGAAGTTTATCATAAAATGGTATTATGCTTTCTTTGTGAATTCTGTTCACCAAAGAAGTATAAAAATTATAGACACCAAATGTCAAAGTACATAAACTCAGTAATATTAGCTTTTAAAAACAAACCTTATGACTAATTTCTGCAACGATCAATGAATATCTTACATAGCAATTTTCACCTTTTTGTAATACCGTTTTGAAGTGATTTTCATCTTTTTGTAACCAAGGCAAGATTATATTGGTGAAAACAATAGCATAAAGCACAACTTCACTGTGTTACTATATTTTCAAACTAATAACTAAACTTATTAATATCTCTATTGTAATTGCATATTGATATCTATACAAACCAAATCTCTTATTATTTTTCTTGATTCATCGTTAGAACATCTGCTCTCGTCCACTGTAATGAGTACAAGGCTAACAACATACACCACCACGAAGATAACAATAGCTAACAGTAACGCCTTTATCACCCGACTACATCGCCATCTCATCACCTTCATATTGCATGGCTAAATCATCACATCTGAAAAGACAGAATATATAGGTCAAACAATGACCTGATCACCTTCATATTGCATGGCTAAATCATTACATCTGAAAAGACATAAAAACAGGTCAAGCTGACATCTTTTCAAACTTCACATTGCATGGCTAAATCATCACATCTGAAAGGACAGGGAAAAAAAAGAGGTCAAGCTGCAATCTTTTCAACTTCACATTGCATAGCTAAATCATCACATCTGAAATGACAGGGAAAAAAAACAGGTCAAGCTGCCATCTTTTTTTAATTTCATATCGCATAGCTAACTGTCACATCTGAAATGACAGGAAAAAAAGAGGTCAAACTGCAATCTTTTCAACTTCACATTGCATAGCTAACTGTCACATCTGAAATGACAGGGGGAAAAAGAGGTCAAGCTGCAATCTTTTCATTTTTACATTGCATAGCTAAACCATAAAATCTGAAATGACAGAAAAAAAAGGGGTCAAGCTGCCATTTTGTTCAACTTCATATTGCATAGACAGTCACATCTGAAATGACAGAAAAAAACAGGTCAAGACAAAATAGCTACATATTGTGGCTTTACACAGAAAAGGTAGATGTTACCTAATTCCATAGCAAGATTTGTCAAATCTTTATATGTTTACTGATATTCCTGAAAATAAAAAAAAACAAGAGGCTCCCAGGAGCCTGAATCGCTCACCTGGTTTAATGTCAACCCTTTGAAGACTTTTGTATAGCTAAATGAGCTGAATGTTTAAGCAATAAAAAGCTTTTCTCTATCTGCAATAGTTTTCATTCCAATGCAAAAAACACTATTTTTCACCTTTAAAGGGCCACAACCCCTTAAAGGGGTCATCTGACAACTTCGACCCTATGGAGACTTTTGTAGAGCTAAATGAGCTGAACATTTAAGCAAGCAACAGCTTTTCTCTATCTGCAATAGTATTCATTCTATAGGCCAAAAACTCTATTTTTTGCCTATTAGGGGCCATAACCCCTATAAGGGGTCATCTGACAACTTTGACCCTATGGAGACTTTTGTAGAGCTAAATGAGCTGAACATTTAAGCAAGAAACAGCTTTTCTCTATCTGCAATAGTTTTCATTCTATAGGCCAAAAACACTATTTTTTGCCTTTAAGGGGCCGTAACCCCTATAAGGGGTCATCTGACAACTTCGACCCTATGGAGGCTTGTGTAAAGCTAAACGAGCTGAACATTTAAGCAAGCAACAGCTTTTCTCTATCTGCAATAGTTTTCATTCTATAGGCCAAAAACTCTATTTTTTGCCTTTAAGGGACCATAACCCCTAAAAGGGGTCATCTGACAACTTTGACCCTATGGAGACTTTTGTAGAGCTAAATGAGCTGAACATTTAAGCAAGAAACAGCTTTTCTCTATCTGCAATAGTTTTCATTCTATAGGCCAAAAACACTATTTTTTGCCTTTAAGGGGCCGTAACCCCTATAAGGGGTCATCTGACAACTTCGACCCTATGGAGGCTTGTGTAGAGCTAAACGAGCTGAACATTTAAGCAAGCAACAGCTTTTCTCTATCTGGAATAGTTTTCATTCTATAGGCAAAAAACTCTATTTTTTGCCTTTAAGGGGCCATAACCCCTAAAAGGGGTCATCTGACAACTTTGACCTTTGGAGACTTTTGTAGAGCTTAATGAGCTGAACATTTAAGCAAGCAACAGCTTCTCTCTATCTGCAATAGTTTTCATTCTATAGGCCAAAAACACTATTTTTTGCCTTTAAGGGGCCGTAACCCCTATAAGGGGTCATCTGACAACTTCGACCCTATGGAGGCTTGTGTAGAGCTAAACGAACTGAACATTTAAGCAAGCAACAGCTTTTCTCTATCTGCAATAGTTTTCATTCTATAGGCCAAAAACTCTATTTTTTGCCTTTAAGGGGCCATAACCCCTAAAAGGGGTCATCTGACAACTTTGACCCTATGGAGACTTTTGTAGAGCTAAATGAGCTGAACATTTAAGCAAGAAACAGCTTTTCTCTATCTGCAATAGTTTTCATTCTATAGGCCAAAAACACTATTTTTTGCCTTTAAGGGGCCGTAACCCCTATAAGGGGTCATCTGACAACTTCGACCCTATGGAGGCTTGTGTAGAGCTAAACGAGCTGAACATTTAAGCAAGCAACAGCTTTTCTCTATCTGCAATAGTTTTCATTCTATAGGCCAAAAACTCTATTTTTTGCCTTTAAGGGGCCATAACCCCTAAAAGGGGTCATCTGACAACTTTGACCTTTGGAAACTTTTGTAGAGCTTAATGAGCTGAACATTTAAGCAAGCAACAGCTTCTCTCTATCTGCAATAGTTTTCATTCTATAGGCCAAAAACACTATTTTTTGCCTTTAAGGGGCCGTAACCCCTATAAGGGGTCATCTGACAACTTCGACCCTATGAAGGCTTGTGTAGAGCTAAATGAGCTGAACATTTAAGCAAGCAACAGCTTTTCTCTATCTGCAATAGTTTTCATTCTATAGGCCAAAAACTCTATTTTTTGCCTTTAAGGGGCCGTAACCCCTATAAGGGGTCATCTGACAACTTTGACCTTATGGAGACTTTTGTAGAGCTTAATGAGCTGAACATTTAAGCAAGCAACAGCTTCTCTCTATCTGCAATAATTTTCATTCCATAGGCCAAAAACATGAAAAAATGCTATTTTTCACCTTTAAGGGGCCATAACTCCCATAAGGCATCATCTGACAACTTCGACTCAACGGTGACTTTTGTAGAGCTTTTGATGCTGAAGCAGTAGCGTGGCATCAGATTTCATCTATCTCTTATACTTTTTGATTTACAAGCCAAAAACAGTAGTCTGACCCCCCTGGTCTATTTTTAGCAACGGCGGCCATGTTTTTCGACGAATCAAAAATCCCCACATCAGTTCTGTGGGGAATACCCTAAAGTACCACCAGACCAAATTTGGTTTGAATCTGTGCAGCCGTTTCAGAGGAGAAGAAGTTTGAAGAAAAGTTAACGACGACGGACGACGACGACGGACGACGACGACGACGACGACGACGGACGCCAAGTGATGGCAATAGCTCACATGGCCTTTGGCCAGGTGAGCTAATAAAAAATTAAAGTAAGGGGAAATAACTCTATCAAAGATTAAACAAATAATCACCCCCTCATCTGAAAATGGAATTTAATTAAAAAGCTTCAAATTAAAAAGTCTATTGAACACCTATCACAACAATACAGGCTGCAAAAAAAAAACAATTTACCTGTTTCCATGAATATAAACTTTAAGTATTAACATCAAATATAAGTAATTACTGAATAAGCTTGGGCAATAAAAGTAAAAAAGTAAGCAAATGACAACCACAACTTCCTTGTCACTATAGATTTCAGGTCAATGGGTCAATTATGTATAACAGACCATAAACCAGCAATTGATCTCATATAAAATTCAAACATTTTGTATAAAATATAAACCAAGCCAAGTGCTTTCTTAAATTAAGGTTGAAGTATGTTATATTATGAATTAATTACATTTATTGGTTTAGTCTCCCACACTTATTAAACTGATATTGCAATCAATATGTAGACCAAAGTATTTTCAGAATTCTCTTTTCCCTCAACTTAATCAATATGTAGGTAAAACTTAGTTTTTAGATATTGATTCCAAGGAAATGATAGGCTGACATGCAAATGGTGCATTGGATTTAAACTGGCCATGGGTCTTCTTGTTTCTTATATCATGTATAAAGGAGAGAAAAAAAATTATTACACAGACAGACAGACCATTGAGGGGGCCAAGTGACAACAATACATTAAAATAAAACTTCCAATCATCTTCCCAGCATTATAGAGTGCTCTAGATTAAATTTGATACCAACAAAAATTTACTTTTTATATTGGAAAAAGTATAACATATTTTTAACTTAAAGAACTTTTCTGCGTTTGACATGTTTGACAAACTTTTATTCCCCTAATGAAAATTACCATGATTTTCTGTTTCCTTCCCAGAATAATGACTAAGATCTACATTGCTGATGATTTTTCCTATTGCATTTTTGCATTGTACATGTATATATTTCTAATTCAAACAATGGAAAAGATTTGATCCTCAATAGAAATATTCAAAATTTGTATCCATCTGAAACTTTTTTCTCATAGAGGATCAAATCCCAGCCCCCCTTTCATAAATAAAATAGTTGGTGGCTAAATTCTCTTCTTCTGTGTTTTTTTTAATGACATGGCTATTAGTCCACATCCTTATGTTTCTCATCCATGCCAGGGTAACTAATTAGCATGAATTATAATTCATAAAAAAGAAAGACAACTGGCTGTGTCTTTTTAGGAAAAGGAACAGAAACAATAACTTATATGGGAAATTTTCGCGGTGTTTAATGTTCCCAGATTGCTACTAACCACGAAGATATCGAAAGTTAGATACACATGAAATAAAAGCAAATATACGGTATAATTTTGAATTACAACATGATATTTATGAAACGAAAATTACAACATAAAGTAGGATACAAGTAGGTTGATCAGTATGCAAATTATTTCAATTTTTAAAATCTATGACCTTGAATCGATAGGGAAGCAACCTGGTCACAAATCGATAATTTTCTTTTCTTTTGCTGCTCAAAATCTGGAATTGCACACATCCATTTCCAATCTTCTATTAAAATATTTCAGAGATTTGTGCACTTGATTTAATAGGGCAAGTATTAACATTTTGCTAGATTGCTCTATTTGAGTTAATTGTTTAATTACTGGCATAGTTATATTAACAGAATAAAGAAAAATATTATTGCTCATGTGGTCATTTGTTTTATTTACACTTTATTTTTTTCAAATCTTAAAAAATCATTTGGAAGGTTGCACAATGAACTTTGAATTAATTTGATGTGGCCCAATTAGGGATAAAATCCCTGGGAATAATATTATCGTACCCGGAGCATCACCATTTGATTGTTAATGGGAGGCTTCAAGTGAAACTTTAAATAGAAAGGCAGAAAAATAAGGCAGTTTTGGGCAGAAAATTTATGGTGGACGCACAAAATCAAGGCTCCAATCTTTGTAAAAAGAAAAGGCAGAATAAGAAAATAGATTTCATAGTCCCCCTAAAATGAAAGGGTCTCTTCCTAACATTTATTCCATTACCAGCATGTGACCAAATAATATTTTGGTAAAATATGATATATTTGTGTTTATAAATGAAGACATTTGTAATATGTTTTGTTTTATAGACAACCAAAGAAAGAACACATAAGACTGCATGTGTCCACAGGGACTTGCTCCCCTCTATCAATATTTTGTTTAGAGTCAATGAACGGAACAAAAAAACACAAGGGAGAATGTTGACATATATTTACTTTCTTTTTCATGTCAACAATGTACTGGATCCCTAAACTACACAAAAATCCTTATAAATCTTGTTTCATATCTGCTTCAAGTAAGTGTTCTCTCACTAATATTTCTAAAGTCTTATCACTTGCTTTGACTACTATGAAAGAATTTATTATTCGATACTGCGAAAAGGTATTTGAAAACAGTGGCATAAATCATTTTTGGAGTGTGAAAAATTCGCTCGATGTTTTAGACAAACTTCGCGCTTTTGAAGGTACTTACCATACAGTTGATAGCTACGATTTTTCTACTTTGTACACTAACCTTCCTCACTGTCTTATTAAAAAACAATTTGAATATCTGGTTAAATGGTGTTTCGATAAATCTAAAAGTGACTATATCTGCTCTAAAGTTTCTAAATTATTTAATAAATCGTTTTTTAGCAAGGAGACTCATAAAGGTTACGTCAATTGGACTGATGCAGAAATGATAACTGCTCTAAATTATCTTTTGGACAACATTTATATTCGTTTTGGGAGAACAATTTATCGCCAAGTCATTGGTATCCCTATGGGAACTAATTGTGCCCCACTTATTGCTGACCTTTTTTTGTATTGTTATGAATCCCAATTTATGTCAAAACTTCAAAAAGACCCCAACAGACAACATCTCATTGAAACTTTTAATTATACATACAGATATTTAGACGACATTCTTTCACTAAACAATCCGACATTTTCTAATTTTATTACGGAAATTTATCCCAAGGAACTAACTTTGAATAAATCTAACCTTACTGGTGATAGATGCCCATTTTTAGATCTAGATTTAAGTATAATCAATGGAAAATTACACACTAAAATATATGATAAACGGGATGACTTTTCATTTCCCATTGTGAATTTTCCTTTTCTAGAGGGAGATGTACCACTTGCTCCGTCTTACGGAGTATATATTTCACAGTTGGTAAGATATGCTCGGATCTGCAGTGGTGTGTCTGATTTTAATGATAAAAACCAGTGTATTACAAAAAAATTACTAAAACAAGGATATCGTTACCACAAATTAGTGAAGTCGTTTACTAAGTTTTATCATAAATATCTATACCTTATTGGAAAATTTAACTGTACACGACGACTTTTGATTGTAAAGGGAATATCCCATCCAGATTTCTACGGTAATGTTGTTTATAGAGCAAATAAATTCAAAAACAATCCGTTGGGAATGCAAAATTGGCTTAAAACTTTATTAAATAAAGGTTATGAAATGGATATTTTAGTAAAATCTTTGAATTTAGTCTTCTTTGGTAAAAATATTGATAATTTGATACTTACTTTAAAATGTTAATTGCCTTTTTATACTTATGTCATTTTTGAGCATTACAGCGGTCAAGTGTGTCGGTTTTGTGTGATGATGCATCATCAAATCAAGTGTTTGACGTGTTGTGTCGGATTTAAAATCGACATACTTGATTTTTTTACATCAGTCGATGGATGCTTCTTAGCTAGCTGTCAGTAACTTCGAGTGTTCTCAAGAGAGTATCTTTACGTCCCGTTAATTACCTGTTGTCCTTTTGTCTCAGATACTCTCTTGTTGAATTGAACTTCTATCGATTTGATTTTTACTGTGTGTTAGTTTGTGCTTTGTTATTGATTATTATTAGGCACGGACCATTTGATTTTCTGGGGGTGGCCTGGGATTTTACCTTGAGCCGGGAAATTTTTTTCACCCACTTTGCGGGCCAGATTATTTTTTTCACACACATATTAAGCAAGGAAATTTTGTTGGCAAGATTATTTTTTTTCAATTGGCAAGATTGCAACCAGATTATTTTTTTCAACCTAGGTGCTGGCCGGATTATTTTTTTTTACAAAAATCTGGGCCGGGAAATTTTTTTCAAAAAAATCCCAGGCCCCCCCCAGAAAATCAAATGGTCCGTGCCTTAGGGGGAAGGTTGGCGCCAAAAAACTAGTTTAACCCCGCCACATTTTAATGTGCCTGTCCTAAGCCAGGAATCTTTATCAAAGCTTATGTTTGTATTTAGTCGAATTTTTGTTAATTGTTTTTTGTCAAGAAGAGGGTCTTTCAATGCACTTTGGGATTGGGCTTGAATCATATGTATTTTATTTTCAATCCAGGGGCCAATTGAAAAACAGCGAGCAGCGACCGCTGGTCACATTGAAGGCTGCTGGCTGTTTTCCATTGTGGATATTTAAAATGTAGGTTGTGTCGCGTACACTTATTCCACATCTCATTTTCTTCTATGATAGCAAAAATTTATAAAATTGCCCAATAAAGCCCGATTTGAATTTGAGGCCAAGAATGAAGATATTTTTCAGTGTTTTGGAAGGTGCTGAAAGTGAGTATTATTCCCTTGTGTTAAATTTTTATTCGTACCACACATTGACTCTAACAAAATATTGATAGAGGGAGCAACAAAGTCCTTAGCTGCGATATGTGTCAAGTAATCTTCTGCCACATATCTGCTTCACAATTTGTTTGGAGTCTGAAGTGCAACAGGTGTAAAACATTCTCTTAACTAACCCTTGTGTTTTTTCATGCATATGTGTTCTCTCATTGTTGTAATCTCTTATTGCTCCTCGTGGGCTCATGATCTGGAATAAAATGATGTTTATGTTTATGTTTATTATGTTTATGTGTAACAATTTCTTGTTCCTCATTATTAGGAACCTCAAATAACAAATTCTTAGATATAACTTACCACTTTTGTCATTTTACAGTTCTGTATGGGGACAACTCTTGGTTTTAGCAGTTTACTTCCTGGTCTTCAAAATGTTTAATGAGCTAAACGTAAAGATATTGTATTTGAATTACTTAGACAATACATTTGCTGATTTTATTGATTTTTTTCTCGTATCTTTTTAAAATGTTTCACTTTATAGGTTTTAGTTAATTTCTGACAATTCTTCTTTGCAGGTGTACTTTTCAAACTTTTCAAGCGTTGGAAAGACGCTGATTGTTGCTGATGTTGATTTTTTTATTTTTAGAATTTTTTGGTAGATCTTTAGTTTATATTCAGTGTAAGTAACTGTAGATGAAAAACATTTTGCAGTCCATCATATTTTGCAAACTTTCTTAAATTCTACATGAAAGTGAAATGTCGGTTAAAGTTAAATAACTCACAGGATCTGTTATGACTGTAGGACACCTCTGGCGTCCTCTTCTGTCATCTCTAATTCTTCAATACTAATACTATTAAAGTCATGTCCGGTTGTGTGTATTTTCTCTAGATATTGGTATCTCTGTGCTTGGTTTTCCCAGAATCGGTCTAATCTGGCTTCAAAGTATAACGCCGGAGTATAACGCTCAACACTGAGTTACCTCCGTATATGGAAGAAGAAGAAGAAAGGATTTTACTGATTTTATAAATGTCGGTTCAAAAGCTCTAAAGAGCTTATGTTTGTTGTTATTTAACTTGCCGACTTTAATTAAATAAAGTTTATTGATTGATTGATTGATGAAAGAAATAGTAAGTAAGTAAATTTGATTTAAAAAATTAAAGTAAAGTTTAAGGTCAACAGAAACATAACTTCTACTTGCTCCCTGGAGCTTTAATTTATATTTTATACCATCAAACAATTATACATTATAACATGCAGACAAGTACATAGAACATTTTAATAATACAAGGGTTGCGCATTTGCAGGATCGGTCACTATTTTAGCCAAAAGAGGAGGAACTGGTAAAAAAACTGGTTCCAACATGCTAATGGAAGAAGAAAGTAAATTCTTTATTTCCGTTCAAGATTGCTTTTTTATGGGTTGGAAATGTTGAAAGTTGGTTTATTTGTCAGTTTCAAATGATTTTTACCCTTTATGTTGAATAATTACAGAAGAATCGTTGATAGAAAATGATGTTCCCTTTGTCCCATGGCCATGTTGAATGACGTCGTTTTTCCTCCCCGTGACCCCTGATGACCTCGTCTAAATGACGAGTCAAATCCGGAACGGATATATTGTGCAACCCTAGTATTGGAATACACAAAGTACATAACAAAAATTATCTATAAAGTTTTAGTGATGACTCTTTCAATTTCATAAATTTAAGTGTATACATATGTAACAGGAGGGTTATTTGGAGAATATGCTGTTCTGCTATAACACAAACGACAATTTACAACAAAGACAAGACATTTTTAAAACTTTAAAATTATTTGAAAACTTGATATGATTTTAGAACAAAATTAAATTAAAACATCCATGACCAGTCAGGGGTGTAACTTATTTAAGTTATTACAGAAAAATCTCAACCATTTGTTATTAATTCATAACATCAAGAATTGTCTGCCCTTATTACCTACCCTTGTAATAACGTGTGATTTGTTGAAATAGTATCCTTGGATAACTTACGTCTGTTATATTGAACAGAGGCAAAGAAGTAGTGTTTTTGATTTGTTATGGTCTAATTTGATGCACGTACATTTTATTGCCATTTTAGATCATAAGTGTAGGCTTATTATAAACATAATGAGTTTATTTGAGAAAAAGAGTCATTTTCTTGTGATATTTTCTTAATGATATTTGCTACCTTAAGTTTTATATTTAACGCCCAATATGAAAGAATACAAATCTTTAATTATCAATTATTGATTTTCAATTAAAAAAACTTACTGCGCATGCTAGAATTTTGTGAAAAGTTACTGAGCAGATTAGCTGTAATTTTGCAGTACAATAAGATGTGCTAGTTATTATGACTGTTTTACTAGTTTTCCTAGACCACGGTTCCCAAATCACATTCGTACATTGTATGTTATTACAAGGGAAGATTGTAAGGGCAGACAACTCTTGATATTATGGTTTAATAACAAATGATTGTGATTTTCTATAATAACTTGAATAAGTTACGCCCCTGACTGATGACTGTATATGATGAGATACTGTGCATGGTCTGTCTGCTTGAAGAAGCTGAGTCAGGTCTGAAAAGACCCTGGCTAGCAAAGTTAAACTTGAACAATAATGAACTTGACAAATTAATAAATTGCAATTGAAAAGGTAATGTACTATAATTGAAACTGCAAATAATTCACAAATTCAAATTTAAATAATAAATTAGTTACAAATACAGAATAAGAATAAGAATAAGAATAATTTTATTAGCTCAAACTCAACTACAATAGATGGTTAAGGCCTATATAAAGTGACATATAAAGAATACAATACATGTTTAACCTGACAATTAATATGTATGCCATTGCATGTGTATACTTATTGTATATATATGTAATATTTATATGATAACATATGATACTTATTGATTTTATAAGCATTGTGTTTGCAATAACCTTTATAACAGTTATAGTATAATAATATGAATAAAACAGAAAGATTATAAACTTAGTTTTTTCTCATATTTAATCCATCAGATATGAAAGAGGAAGTTAATTTTAGTATTGTATATGAAGTGTTATTTAAGAGAAAGTTAATGTCATATACCTTTTTGGAATAAAAATGCTTCTTGGTTTGAAAAATGTTTAATAACTTATCATGAAATGTTTCTCTTAATTGTTTATATTTTGGACAATAAAATAAAAAGTGATTTTCATCTTCAATCTGGTCAGAATTACACAAATTACATAGTCTTAAATTTTTGGGAATTTGGAGATGTCTTCCTCTTTCAATCATTAATGTATGAGAGCTTATTCGTATCTTACATACTGCAGCTCTATCATTTATATTATAAAATCAAAATAAACAGTCCATATACACATTAAAGGGACGTAATTGTCTTTGACAAAGTAGGCTCATCCGTCACACATATAATCATATATTGTATAAGCATGTCAATGTGTTGATTGTAACATCTGGGCCTTAACCATGTGAATATAAATGTACATGTATAAATGTTTGTGCCAATAAAGAATTTGAATTTGAATAAATTATCATTGTAATATCAAGTCCAGTTAATTATAATTCCATTAACTTTACAGTAATATTAAATTACACAATGTGAGTACTTGTATATCTGTATTGAAATTGCATATAGTATGGACATGATGGAATTACTGGTACATTTGTAATTACATGTTCATGTAAACAATATCCATTCATGAAAATTTCACACTTTGATGAACATGATGAACTAAAATTCATTTAAATGTAATTATTACTTTTATAATACAATATAATACATGTAGAAATAAAACATTTTTTACTCTTTTAAATTTTAGTTTGGAAATAAATCTTCAGCTATGATGAATACTACACAGAGATGTCCAGTGGTTTCAGACTTTGATTTTCAGGATACTATCTTAGAATAACAGGTAGACAACATTCAAAAGATAAAATATGAAAGGTAAACAGAGTAATAATAATAATAATAATAATAATAATAATAATAATAATAATAATAAATGCTTTATTTAAGTACAGGGCACATAGGTCCTCGACCTGCTTATTCCCAAAGATTTTTGTAGAAATTAAAATAATTGTCAGCCTATCAAACTACTTTCTCATTTGCCTCTTGAAGTGTATTGCAAAAATATTATTTGCAATCCCCATATAGTTTTTTATATACTAAAAGTAATTATCAAAAACAATGTTAACAAAAGTGACACTGTGTAAAGATTATAGAATGAATTCGATAATTTGTAAATGAAAATATAGAGGGGGCATTACATTAATCAAAACAAAACTATATGCAGCAATCATTTACAAGGTTGTATACATTGTTTTTATATTGTAGGATGGATTTAGTTAAAGCTGTTCATAGTCTGGATGCTGGATGTCTTAACAAAGTGTTGAATCAAGATTCAGATGTTTCTTCTAAAGTACATGTAGGTTAAGATATGGGTTATTTAAACTTCTTATCAGGGTAACCATGGTCTTACAGACAAATTTATATATGATTCTTCCCTTTTGAGATGTTTTCATACAATTTAGAAACTGTGTTATATTTTACTATGTATACCGGTAAAAATGCCACGCATGTGATACATATGTGTCACATGTGTTTCACATATGTGTGACACGCATGTGAATTAGATGTTTCCTGCCACACATGTATCACATGTGTAGATTTCAAAATAATTTGAAATATATTCATATGATTTTATGCATGCATCGTGCTTATGTGAAATTTCAACATATGTGAAACGCATGTGCCTCACACATGTGACACACATGTAATACACGCATGTGTCACATGTGAGTCTACAAACGCATGTGACACACATGTGGAACGCATGTGAATCACATGTGACACAGGTGTGGCATTTTACATGTCTTTCACATGTGTGGCATTTTTTGCAGTGTAATGCAATGGAGATTCAGTCTTTGGTCCTGTTGAAACATGAATACTTACTTAACATTTTAGAAATTCATTTTGAATTTCAATTATGAAGGTCCATATCTATGCTCCTGCTGCCATTGTTTCATACATTTTCATCAATTTTAATACATTTGATAAATAATAAGGTAGTTAATATTTGTGTTATTGAATTTTAGACGGATGGTATTAACTTGTATTATGAGTTAGTGGATGAATTGAATAAGAATCCCAAACTTCAGCAAGATGGGTGTTTGTTGGTGTACTCCCTTAGTAATTATGGACTAGACATCAATCAACAAGATCAGGTATAATTTAAGAAGCTCTAAGGAAGACAGCTTTTTAATTGTGAAACTAAGTTATACATGTATAATAGATAAATTAAGTACACATGTTTTGTACCAGTGTTTTTAAGTGATTTTATTTGGCTTTTTATAAACTGGTCTATTTTTTCTTATATATCTTTAAGATGTGATTTCCTGCTGCTTGTTAAAGTTTAAATGCATGTAAGTTGCATGTTTTTCTTGTGTTGTCTTCAGTATATTGCCATTTATATATGTAGGTTGTATCATATATATTCCATATCTCAATTTTTTCTCGATTTTATTTTACATTCTTTTGTAAATGTAGCTCTTTGCTTCTTTCATATTCTTACCTTTAACATGTTAAAATTTCTACCAGCTAGTCTTTTATATCTTGTAGAATGGTAACACAGCATTCAACACCTATATTTACCATTCTGACTTTCTTCATCCTGATGTTGTTGAGGCTTTTCTGAGGTGTAATGCTGATATCTACCTAACTAATAAGGTAAGTATATTATGGTTAAATGCATTATCCTAACAAAAGTATTTTTGCCCAGAGTATGTCAATTTACTCGTACAAGAAAGATATACATGTATGTGCTTAGTTCAACTTTAATGATACAAATAAACAAAATGTTTACACTCCAAAATGAGTTCCGGAGATTATAAAGTATTTAATAGTTATGTTCCATTATTCTATGTAACCTTTATTTGAAATTTTCATAATCATAAGATATTTGTAGATGCTCATCTTCTGCATTAAATGTGGAACCAGTTGATTGAAAAAGCATTTTATTAAAATATTATAAACAAAAGTTTCATGTTGATATTTTCAGGAAGGAAAAAGTGTTTTGGACAGATTAAAAGAGAAGAAACTACCCAACAAGATAGCAGAGATATGCCTTAATTATATGGTAACTAGACATTTAGTTATTATTCCATAGCTGTACTTTTTTTCTAAGAATCAAATTGAGTGTTTTTCTCAATATTAATCATTTATATGCATGCATTTGTTCTGTTTAATCATTCTGTTTTGTTTTAAGCCTGGTTTATGGAAAGCTGTAGAAGATGATAACATCCCAGCAGTCAGAAAACTAGTCAATCAATGGTGCAAAGTGTCCATACACAAGGTTGGTAAGCAATGGAATCATTAAACCAGTGTTAAAACATTGAACAATTCCCAGTTTGGCATTGTTGGTTTTATTGTTATATACCTTTCATCTTCATAAAGTGTTTGGCATTTTTAATTTTTATACCTGCCACACAAAGTGGCAAGGTATTATGTAATACCTTCAGTTTCTTACGGTGTCCATCCATCCGTCTGTGTCCCCAAAAGGTTTCTGGATGATAACTTGAAAACTTGTCAAGGGATTTGAATGATATTTTGCACAGCTGTTGAGTAGAATAAAATACAGGTCAAGTTCAATTTTCAGGATGATCAGAAAAACTTTATTGAAGATTTCCCACTTTGAAAATTTTCCAAATTAAAAAACAATTATGATGAAATTTTCTGGTCTAAGAAAGATTACTCATTTCTTTTCTGTCTTTATATAGATGAATAGTGTACAAATATATTTAACTATTGATGAATATCTTGGCAGGGTATCATTTAATGTCCCATTAGATGCCCTATTTTTTAGTAGATGAGTCTTGACAGAACATGCATCAGTGGTAGCAAAATTTATTGTCTGATACTCTGCAAAATTTTTGGGAAATTAAATACCTGCCCAATGAAATAAATTGTATGAAATGAATGCATGTGAACTTGGGTGAAATAAACTAATTGTGACAATAAGTATGCTTTCAGCATTTGTGATTTTCAGACAGTTTTCAAACAGAGATTGGAACTTTCAAAGTTTAAAGTAAAACAAAATATTTACATTTTTAGCTCAATTGACTTAAATGGGTCTATTACCATCACTTGCCGTCTATTGACGTCGTCTGTCATGGTCATGGTCATAGTAAACTTTTCTTTAAAAGGACAGTCTTCACTGAGCTCGCAGTTCTAGTTGCTTTGGAAATAAATGCAGCAATGACTATATTTACTTAGTATATTGTTTTTTCTTGTTATAGGGTGGTATAAGTTTACTACAGCTTGCCTTGGAGAAAGGAACTGAAGGTGTTATTAGGATCATCAGTGGAGTTAAAATCTCAGCGGTGAGTAGTACAAAATTCAAATATATTTGTACATGTGTTTATTCTAGGCCATGAATATAATTTCCTCAGTATCTTTAAACTGGATTTTTACAAAATTATTAATTTTATCAAGACTAAACAAAAAATTATTATTGCCATTAACTGTATACAATTTTGATCGTGATAATATACTTGTATATTAATTAGCATTCAGGCTGGGGCGCAAGTTAAGCCTCATTATATACAAGAGCATTATTTTTTTCCCAACAAGTGGATTGTTTATATTTCTTTCAATATCAGACACACAAGCACTTAACCACTAGATCTCATTGGAGAGTTAACAGGATAAATCTGTAATGGAAAAATTTGAAATTAAAAATTTTTCGGCTTACATCAATGTTAAAAACAACAGCAATCTGCTCATGACATCTCCTATTCTCTGATCTTTTTGGAGCACCATTGTTAACAATATGGCGTTATTCATTGTAGCTGCTTAGTTTTTATCTCCTTCCGATCGTAGGTTGCAACCTTATCATATTTCTTAAAGCTTTAAAGAGAAAAGCTTTAATTTTCATGATTTGTTTCCATTCTTTCATTTTCCATTCTACAAACCTTAGAACATTTTTCAGGCTATTGCTCATGGTGTCTTGGCAGGGGATGTGGATATGGTCAGAAGACTACTGCAGTGTAAAGACAAATTTAATGTTAATCTTAAAAATATGGTTAGTATGTTATCTTAAATAGAATACTAAGTATCATCATTTAAGGACCATACTGTTCAAATACATGAATTATTCAACATGACAACTTTTTTGGTGTTTATAAACTTTTTCTATTTAAAAAAAGATTTTATTTCTTGGTATTAAAATACTGTGGCTTCATTATTATTTGTGAATATTGGGGTTTTCATTTGTGCTGAAATTTTTTTTAGAGAAACAGAAAAATTGATAACCATAAAAATAAATAAATCCTTAGTAGTTACTGTGGTTTCATAATTTTTTAAATAAAATTTAGTGGTTTTCATGGGTGGCATTGACCCATGAAATTTTATACCTCATGAATGAAAGGGATATTTAAGCTTTATCTGTATGCTGCAGACTTCAGAACCATGAATTTTCAAACTGATCCCTTTTCATCAAACCACCAAAACGGGTACTCTTGAAAATAGATGAATCCTCAGTATTGAGCATGTTACATGCTTGTTAAGGGATTCTATTTGTGTGGTTTATACTACTTCTTTCTTAGTCAAGACAAATGATGGCAACATATTTCTTATGATATAGTTTATAGGTACTATGTGTTTATTTTTTAGGGAGATAGAAGTGCCACACCCCTCTACTATGCAGCTTGTCAGAACAACTCAGAGATGATTAATCTTCTCATATCTAATGGTGCTAGGTCAGACTTATGTATGACTTATAAAGAGGTAAATAGTTCTACTGTTTTGTTTGTTTACTTGTCCCAGAACTTTATTGTTTAAAATACAGTTTGGTTAAACTATTGAAAAGGTTTATCTGGAATAAAAAGATTTAAATTCATGTGAATGAAAATAAAATTAAAACTATCCAACATATGTTACACACACAAAAAATCTGTGACTTCAGGACTATTTTACTTGTTAATTGTTAATCACCAATCACCAAACCTTTTCTGTTTTAAACAAAAGAGCCTGTCTGGTGAAGCAAAAAGAAGAATAAGAGAAACCTTTGTGCTATACTAATGATTGATAATGGGAAATAAAAAAAGTTCATTTGAAACTATTGTCACACATTAGCAGAAAGAACTCTGTACAATAGTGAAACTAAACATAGTGCAAATTAAAGCTTTGTCTGATACATGTTTGGTCTTTAAACTGACAGTTAATTTATTTCCATTACAGTTTGATATCCCTATCTACTTCAGCATAATGATGGAATACCCTGTGGTCAGCGTGGAAACCTTAAAATTATTGTTACCATGGAAACCAGTACCTGTTGACAAAATGTTTTATAAGGTACACAGGCAACTTTGTTAATGTTAATTTAATGTTTAATATAACCGTCGAATTAGTGTTAATCGAGCTTCAATTGTTAATATCACCTTAAAATTTAAGTACTATTCCACATAAGGATCAGGCAGGGGTTGGCACATCGATAATTTCCAATTTCAGATTTTGGGGTATAGATGCATTCATTTTACCACAAAAACAAACCCAAGGCAGTTTTTACATCTGAATATGTATTTGGTACCTAGATATTTTTTGACTGGTTATATAGGAAAAAAATATGGCGGGAAATTTTCCCGTACTTTTCACTATACAATGTAACTAAATTTTGACTGGTAATATCTCCTAAACCCAAGATAGACTGAAAAATTTAGTAGTCAATTGACTCAAACCAAAGTTCACTGGGGTTGCTTTACCAAATTCTGTTGAAATTTTTTTGTGTATTTATTATCGATGTGCCACCCTATTTATGGTATCTGCCTGATTCTTAGAGAAATTAGTACTTAACATTTGAGGCTGCATAACTCAACAGAAAAGTAATGTTCAATAAAAGTTTAACACTAAATTAACGTTAAAAATTTTAATGTGAATTTAAAGTTATATTGGTGTGATATTAACATTAAATTAGTGTAAATCAAGCTTAATGTTAATTTAACGTTAAGACATATTGCCTGTGTAATGACAAAAATCAGAATAGAGTTCCATGTAGAAAACTTCAGGATATTTTAGATTTACATATAAATATGTGACTTTGTTGTTTCCTAATTTTTGGATATAATCTGAGAGTGACATTGGCCTCATATTCAAACATCTTTCTGTCTGTGCTAAATATCTTTTTATTTCCCACGCAACAAAGTTGCGAAGGGTATAATGTTTTTGACTGGTTTTTTCAGGGTAGGAACATATTGTTTCACTGTGTAGACTGTGGTGTAGATCCTTATTTGATGGAGGAGATTTTACAGAAATCTTCCCCTGATATTGTCACACAGAGGATTGAGGTATAATTATTAAAAATATGAAATCATACACAACTTGATTTAAAACCATTTGTAAAGGCAAGGTAGAAGACTATTTTAAGCAATCTGAATTAAAACATCTAGCTTTTGGGATGTCACATGATTTGTCATGTTTGTTAGTCAAATCTAACGGCCAGGGACAATGCTTTATCACAACAGATACATGTTTATGTCCATGTTTTGTAATGATGTACACTAGTACTTTATTTATTTATAGGACAATCTAACAGCCAGAGATTATGCTATGTCTCAAGACTGTCATCAAATTGTACAGACAATCAATAAAGTAAGAACATTTATCAGAGGCAGATATTTATAAAAATATGTGGTTTAATTGTTTAGTTTTAAAGGACAATATACAACAATGTTTTTCAGTCTTAATCCAAATGGTAGTCATTCTGACAACTGTATACTGTGTGGTAGGGGGGTGGAGGGGTAGTAGGGGTGGATGAATCCCATATTGTGGGTCTGTTGTTCACCTACTTATCTATGTTTGAAATAGGAATAGAAGAATTGCTGTCTGTCTGAAAACAGTGATGTTCAGTGGATTTTTTTGTGCATGCAAATTTCACATTTCAGAATGTTTTTAAGAAATTGTAAACATAAACACATTTCATTAGTACCCTGGATCTCATTGTTATTACATGATATTTGAAATGGTTTGTTGTAGCATGTAAAACAGTGGAGCTCATCAGAAGATTACCCTGGCCACAGGAAGACTCTGATTCTCCATGGTTACTTTGATACTGATTCAGATGAGGTACACTTATTTAATAGTATAAAATATGTTAAACTTATAGTTTAATACCTAAAATGTGCAAAGTTGAATTAAAAGCTTTCAATTTAAATTTTTTGCTAGATTTCGCAAATTTGAATCCAGACTATAAATTTTTGTGGCAGGTGGGAAAAAATGTGTTTCACTTTTCTCAGCAAATACTTATCGTATTCTTTTAAAAGATATGCAGCATCAGCATCAGCTTCCATATGGAAGGATTTAATTCAAGTATGTAGATCACCTGTTAACAACATATCTTTTATTTTAACATACATATATATAAACCTAAATCTAATTTTATAACAAGCTTGTACATCGATAACATATTACCGGTATATTCAATTCTGTAGATGCTTCTTAAAATAACACTTGAAAAGTTTTATGATTCATTAAATTACAGAAACAAAAACTCTGTCTTTTTCAGATGTTAAGGATACTTTTTGTAATGTTTAAAGCATTTGTATTAATTATGGTATATTTCATATCAAACATAATCTGGTTTTATTTTATAATCTTAATCTCAGGTCGATGACCTTAAGAATGAACTGTCAGAAGATCTTCAAGATTATCTGGTAATTATGCTTATTTTAGAAGGAAAGAAGTTACTATAGGGCATTCTCATGTCAAATGTTCAAAAAGGCAAACTCAAAATAAGTTGTCAAAAATGAAAACAACACCTATATAAGATAGCAAACAGCATAGCAAAACACATGGTAAATTCAACTAAAACTTCAATGAGAAACATGAACTTATGTTAAAAAGTGTTTGAACTTCATTCTGCTAGAAGATAAACAGTTCCTGATTGCTGAAACAAAACCATTCAAAATGTATGTCTCATAGCTTAAATAATACTAACATTTATGGATCATATTTTATGACCTGCCAACAAAATTTGCCAGACATAAAGTAATTAGGTGTTATCAGTCTGTCATACCTCAGGTACATGTTTACTTTTAAGCTTATTTCTTTCCCTAAAACCATATTAATTGGAAGTTTGTGAAAATTTTGTACACATGTTAATCATAACAGCAGTTCCCGAATGTAAAATTATTGGTATTTATGTAAAAAATACAAAATGTCAGAAAATTTAACTGGATTCGTCATTAAAATAGTATAAGCAATATTTTAGTTACAAATTTGAAGTGTAATGGATTGAATTGTGCCCGGTGTGATTTGCTTTCAGCGATGCTACATTACAAGCAATGGGACCACATTTTAGCTCCACCAATTAAAAATATCATAGGAGCTACATTATTGTTGCTAACTGTATGACAAGTTTTTATAAGTTGTGTCACTTTGGACAGGAAACTGAAGTCTATTATCAGTAATACTTTGAACCGTTTGAATTTGGGTACTGTGTGACTATTTTGGTGGAAGTTGTGACCCTTTGACCATGAAAATGATTGCCATGTATCAATAACACTTTTGTAAGCACTCTTATGCCTACAATTCTCAGTAAATGTGAAATTAATACATTATGTTCATGTCACCAATACTTTGGACAAATTCAAATATAAGTACCATTGGACTATTCATGTTCCCTTTGGGACATAGAACTGCTGGTATGTGTGTGTCTGTGTGCGTGTCTGTGCACCAGTCACACTTTTTTCGTACGTTTTTTCAGCTACTATAAGTCATAGGTTTTTGATATTCGGTACACAGTATCTGATAGGGGTCACATATTGTGCGAAGCCTATTCTAGTATCTCACTCTTTATGCCATGGAAACTTGGTAGGATGGTTCAATATGACAAACTGTACCTTCTAATGACTTCCAGACCTGTCAGACTTCTACTTCCTGTTTGTGGCCAGTAGGACCATCCATGTCAAATGGACACATTGCTTCTTTATTTTACTTTCTGTTTAGCAGGCAGATTTATAATTTTTGCTGCTCAACAGGGGACCCATGAATTCTGTTCTTGTTGAATTATTTTCAGTAATTTTCTTTGCTTCCATTATATAACAGAATCAGGTAGAAGATTTCCATGATGCTGTAGAGATGTGTGAGACAGACCGTGCTAAAGGACTCCTATACTACAACTCTCCCAGTACTCAGCTCCCTACATGTCTGGCTAACAGTAGATTACAGGTAATGTATAAATTGATAACTGTTTTGTTTCTCCTGTAACCAATCAAGACCCTGTACTAGCAAACATGTGACCAATCAGTCATAACAAAGCTAGATTTTTGGCCGATTTTTACAAAGTGGAAAATCAGGTTTATAAAATGGGGAATGTCAAGTGTTTTTTTGGGGAAAAAATTTGTAACAGTTTTCTCAGCAACTACTAATAGCAGCCACTTGATATTTGGTATACAGCATCAGGGTGGGGTCCCATAACATTCGATTTGATTTCATGTTTGTCACTCACCTACTCCCTGTTTAAAAAATCTGTCAATTTTTTACTTTACAGATTTTTGTTTTCTTTGTACAAAAAAAGCAAATATTTTCAACAACATTTTAATTGTATTTCAGTGTTATTTATGCACTGGCTTGTACCCCTTATTGCCTACATTACTTATTTGTCAACTTTTACCTGTTTATTTGAGATCTACTGTAGTGATGGATCCTGAAAACCTATTATTATATCTTTATAGAAATGTCTATAAAATTTTAATAATTCTTATCTGGTTATCTGAAATAAAGTCTTCAAAATGTACTGTTGTGCAAAACATTTTCATTTTGCTTTATCATTCTAATGAAAAAGTTTTAATATTTTGCAGGGGAAAGGTCAACCTGCCCTCCATAAGTCTGTGTTAAGAAGAGATATAGAGACTTGTACACTGATTTCTGAGGCATTAGTTCATCAATGTAACCTGAAAATAGACTCAATCAGAGATCAGGTATTTCATCATAAAACTGCAGTTACTCATTAATATTCTCGTTTACAGTAGATCACATGATATATTAATGAATACATTTTGTAGTAGAATAAGGAACCTTCTGATTTGGTATAGGTTCAGAATAATTCTTTTTATTTTGTAGTACTTCAGAACAGCTCTACACTATGCCTGTGGAATGAAGGGTGGCAATGATTTTGTGGAGATGTTAATGGAACATGGATGTTCTGATTTTGCCATGGATAAGGTACAGTTCTGGTTTAATAACAATCCTCTGTGTAACTTTCTATTTCTTTTTGTAATGGTTTTAGTAAATATATAATGGGGCTTTGAATCTGCGAGTTTTGAATTTTTTTTTGGTGTTGAGATAAAACTTCAATCTAAGATCAAAGGAAGAAGAGGTTTGCGATTCATGATAAACACTTGTTTTTAGAATTGGAGATCACCATTGGCTTTTCATTTATTTTCTGATTGTTACATGTATGTTTAGGATGTGAGATCCCCATTAGCTTTCTATAATTATGTAACTGTATGTAATTTTAGGATGGGAGATCCCCATTGGCCTTTAAAGACAGACAAAATCTAAAGGAAATGGAGGATTTATTACAATTCCAGGTGTTACAGGTTAGTCACACATAAAATTGTAGAAATTTTAAAAGAAAAGAATATATTAAGGAGTATTAATCACAATAGGCTGTCGAAAGTCCAAAAGGGCAAGGACAAAACCAGTAAACATATAAAAGCAAAAACAGCACAAAGAAATGGAAAACATAAAAATATTAAAAAAAAAAACACTAAATAGCAATTATCTGGTAAAGGACGTGAAATCAAAACCCAATGACAAACCAAATGCTGGACCCATCTGAGAGATAAGAATACACAAATGTATCATATTTGTCTATGAGGGCATGTATCTTCCATGAAAGCTACATGACCTTGTGTTTGCATTTTTTTTGTAAGAAATGATGATCTACCGAGGAATTCGATAAGTCCTAGAAGCTCTGGGATAATGAATCAGTTGCAATATGTAAACTACGTAAGCTGGAGTGGATGGATTGTTGCTACCAATATGCTTTGAATAGTATACATGACAATTGGTGGTGTAGTGGTTAACACATCAGGCTACTTACACCAAGGTTTTCACAGTTCGATCCTCGTCAGGAGTCAAAATTTCACGAACCAATTTTCCGACTCTCTCTTGACACCATTTGCCAAGATGGTCTCAAGGAATGATGCTAGTTTCCAAATCAGTTTCTAGTTCAACCTTATACAATCAGCTGCTTTAAATTTCTGCATTTACAGGATTTCAGTGACCCAGAACCTGACCCCTGGTCTGTCCGACTCCCCATGCCCGTCGTAGGATACTTAATGGACTGTGCTCACTCCCACCATAAACATCTGTCCGTGACTATGGCAGAGAAGTTGGCTATTGAACTCAATCCTATTGGTCATGCCTATAATGGCACAAACCACCAAACCAACCAATCAAATGTCAGCTTTGATTCAACCAATCAGCAGATTTGTGATAAATGTGACAATTATGATGACCAATCAGAAGATGAGGATTCAGATGATGATAACCAATCGAATCCATCCTCCTCATGCAGTATCCTATAGCAATTGTTATCACTGTTACTAGACACAAGTACTTGGTGCCTTTTAGTACAATAACAAAACTTGTTGTAATGTAAGATGCAAATGTGGGAGAATCTCTTGTATTGAATTATTTTATCTTACTTTTTAAACCCTCCACACAAGGTAAGAAGGTATAATGTAAAACTCCATTTGGTTAGTATTTTTATATCCATGAAATTGGGAGAATTTGGCTTGCTGTCGGGAATTGGTAACTTTAGTGTAATACTGTAGCTCTGTACACATTGCACATCAGGGCCTTTAAGCTGTGCTGTTCTTAATTAAAATGTAAAGTGCACCAGATTTTTAATACGATTTTTCAGCATAGTACAAAAATGACATTTAAATTGCTTTAATATGCAACTTTCAGTTTTAGTGTAATTAGATGTCCTGTTTTTAACCTTTCATTTTTGAATAAAAAATATATTTTATATTTATTGTGTCTAGTTGGTACTTTGAAGGTCTTTTTTTCCTGAGGATGAATTTAACACAAGATGTCATGAGAATAAAAAAAATATATATTTTTTTTTGTACATGGACAGCATATATTTTCCTTATGTTGTGATTGATAAATGTTTGTCCAAATGTCATCCACAACTATGATTATGTGTTTTAAACAAGGTGATTTTTTTTAATACAAAAATAAATGAAAACATTTTTAATTATTACACATGTATTATTGATTAAAAACATGTTATTGCACTTTAGCTTGTATTTTTTCTTTGATATGTTGATAAGAATCTCAATAGTTTAAATGAACTGTATTTTACTTTTTGGGTAGTGTGCAATATTTTATATTTAATACAATGCAGTCTTTATTATTAAGTTACACAAACTTTGGTATCATAAACTTGTGCCAGTTTAGTTTTCCAGTGTTGTAATTTTTATATCCACATTTAGTGGCAGTTATATAATACTTCTCAGTAGTGTTCAATTTTTTTTTTTTTTTGGTAATAAGAGAAATGGTACATGATGTTAAAAAGTAATAAAATGACAATATGGAGATGGTAATTATTACTTAATTGTATTGCTTATGTTAAATAGTGAATGCAGTTGTGGACAATTTATTTGGGTTATGTGCAATATTTGTTTTGTGTAAGCATTTTATTAAATTACTTTTAATTTTTAGCTCACCTGGCCAAAGGCCATGTGAGCTTATGCCATCACTATGCGTCCGTTGTCATGGTCCCTTAACAATTTCAAAAATCCTCTCCTCTGAAACCACTGGACCAATTTAACTGAAACTTTGCAGGAATGATATATGACATGTTGGCTAAAAACTATGACAGATGTCAAAATTCTGGCACAGGTAAAAGTGATCAGTATGTCAAGATCTACCTACACTGAAATTTTAAAAGAAATTACATCAAACCATGTGGGAGTTATTGCCTTTTTTCTGCCTTTTGCACTTATTTTGTCTTCTATCTCCAGAACTATATAAGATATTGAGATTATTGCAACTGCATATTGTTCAGCTAAGTGAGTTCTACAAAATTCCCCATTGAGTCGAAATTGTCAGATGACCCCTTATAAGGGTTATTGCCCCTTAACCCCCAAAACAGAGGTTTTGGCCTTGTAGATTGTGAGGAAAAGGTTTCGCTTGCTTAAATGTTTAGCTAATTGAAATCAACGAAATTATCAATAAGGCCAAATTTATCAGATGACCATTATAGGAGTTAGGACCCCTTAAATGCCAAAATTAAGGGATTGTACTTGAAGGATTGTGTACGATGGAAAATTGTGCCACACATTAGATTTGCTTGCTTAAATGCTCAGCTTTAAAGAGCTTTCCAATGGTTTCATGTCATGACGGGCTGTTGGCAATGGTAATATTAAGGCCAGATGAGCGATTCAGGCTCCTAGGAGCCTCTTGTTGATGTTACATCTATACAATTAAAACCAAATATTTTATAATTGATAAGTATAGTTGTAACATGTGAAACATTTTTATGTTGTACCTACACTTTTTAGTGTCAGTGTTTTGTAGTCAGTTTACACTGTAAACCAATACGTGTATATTTGTTAGATGTTTTATAACTATTGTTAATGTTATAATAATAAACTAAATTAGAAATTTGAAAATTTCCTTTTAAAATGATAATAATGTAATGTTAAATAAGTGAATTTGACACAACATCTATAATCCCAGTGGCAATTCAATTTTAAATATCTGCAGTGGTTGATGCTCTCTGTTTTGTAATAAGTAAAAATGATGGATTTGATTCAGACTGATTTGGTTGGCCCCTTTTTGGTCACCTATTATCGTGCATCAATCAAAGGCGTGGTCGTCCATCAATTCCTACTGTTCAACTTTTCAAAGTATCTGGCTTGGCAATTTTATATATTTGCTTAGCCAATTGGTTGATGAATTGAAATTAATACAATTTGGGTAGAGCCGGTGGTGAAGTGGTTAACCTGTCGATCAATTAACACCAAGGTTTGTGATTCGATCCTCGTCCAGGGTGAAAATTTCATGAAACAATTTTCCGACTCTCTCTTGACACCATTTGTGAGGATGGTCTCAAGAAATGCTGCTAGTCCTTCAGATGGGACAAAAAAAGTGGTTCCTTTATGTGGAGATCAATACCCCATGCACATTAAAGACAGGGTTCCCACGCCATCCTTGAATTCAAGGAAACCTGGAAAAGTCCTTGAATTTCATTTCAATGTTAAAAAACCTGGAAAAATCCTTGAATTTTATCAAATATCCTTGAAAAACCCTGGAATTTTGTAATAGGCAGATTTGTTGACCATTTGATAAAAAAGGCCGAAAAATTTTGGATTTTTTAAATTTTTGCAGACTATTTTAATCCTTGAAAATGACCACAATACCCTTGAAAAGTCCTTGAAAAACCCTTGAATTTTGTGTCCAAAAAAATAGTGGGAACCCTGTAAAGACCTCTTTGTAGAGTTCAATAAGAGTAGGCTAGCTGGAGAGGGATTCACATAAGCATTATGCTTTTTTCCCAATTCAGGATAAATAAATATGTTAAACTTATCTGGGTATTAAAATCATTGAAAATTTCATTTTACTTTTGATTTAAATATCTCGGCCTGATCTTGCTGTAGTGATGAAGAGCAAATATTGAGTTATCAAAAGCACATTGAATGAAAGTTTTCCTCGTTTCCTCAAAACGTAAAAACTCCCACAAGATTCTGAGGATCAAAACTTCTTGGTAATATGCAAAACTTCATATGGTGTACCTGCTACATACCACGTTAAATTAAATATGGTTATATACATAGTTTCAAACAGAATGAGCAGAATACCTTTGTGATCGACAATCTGACACTCAAGTGAAAAGGAGATATAATTCTTCTTACAATATAAGTGAGACAACTTCAAACCTTAATAGCTAAAACCTTAACGTTTGAGCATTAAGTGGTTTTAAGATCTCAATTTCAGGGTCTAAGCAACTGTTACCTACTTTTATATCAATAAGGAATGAGAGGTGGTATCCATTGTGGAATTTTTTTAAAATGGCCGTTTATATTGTAGGTTGTGTCGTGTACACTTATTCCACATCTGATTATCTTCTATCTCTTTAGTTTGATTAAACAATGCTTTTGACAGAATTTACCAACACGACCCAAGCAGACTTATGATTTGATGATTTAACTAGCTTTGACTGTTTTCTGTTAACATTAGTTTATGCATGACACAAACTAGTAATGTAAATACAAATGTAAAACAAAGTTAACAGCACTAATATATGTATTGCTGATCTTTTTCCTGGATGGCCTTCAAAATGAAGCAAATGTTCACATTTAACTGTAGGACAACCCATAAAATAGTCAACTTTTAAACCATATGAGGTACAAAGAGTTCTTGATATGAATCATTATTTATTAACAAAGATGAAGATAGCACTTAGACAAGGTCCATGCTTGGCATGATAATGATGAAATGTCACAATTTATTAGGTCAAAGGTCATCGTCTGGCCTTGGCCTTCTCTTCTTGGTACTGGTAATGTAGATCTAGTACATCTGTTTGTGATATAAACTCCCAGCCAGTCTCCTTCATGTGATACACTGAAAAATGATGGTCAATAAAATATAAATGATTTAAGAAAGGATATGGAGTAAATGAACATGAGACCACAACACATATGTCAACTCCAACTGCAATTAATTTTTATGAGCTGTATGGCCATTTCGGAAAATTATTCCTAATCAGCAGCACTAACACCCAAACAAAGGAAATCCACAATTCAAAAGATGTTCAAAATGCATTAAGCCAAACGATTAAACCTATTTACCACAGAAACATGAACTATTAAATGAAGTAAGGTGTAGGTTAAAATAGAGGATCTCTTAGCTTGTATAAGGGCTATTCCAGAATTAATTGTATGGGGGGGTCGGAAGGCACTATAATTAAAATTGTATGGGTGGTGGTATTTTTAAATATTTCTCAAATGCAACATAAAGGGGAAAAATTTAATGCATGGTGGGTATAAAAAAAAAGTGCCTTCCGACCCCCCCCCCCCCCATACATTTATTTCTGGAATAGCCCTAACTCAAGGATCATAAGTTTAAAGAAGTTTTGTAATGACTTGAACTTGATTCATTATGCAGTTTTTCATGAAGTTTGACTTTCAGTGGACTGTTATTAATAATTTTGGCCTGTTATGATGTGAACTCATTTTGAAAATAATTGTTTTGTAATCACAGATAATAATTAAAATCAAAAGCTCTGCCTAGATGTGTTTCTTCCTCAAATTTTATGATAATTAATAATATAGTGTGTGACCTTTCTGTGACTTAGGTGTCCTAAGATCAATATTGTATAAGTTACATGCAAGTTGTACAGAGATATTTCAGAACTGCCATAATAGATTTTTGTTCTGTCAAACCCATTTGTATGTTTAAGCTTTTTTCTTTGTTTCTTTCATCCAAGTTTTCAAAATTTTTTAGGGAACATATTTCAATTTGACTGATATAAAATCGGACAATTTTTTCTACTACTGACCCTTGCACAATCACAAATTACTGTAACACGCCTTTCACTGTACAAACTTACAATTGACAACACCACCACTGTAAGCATCCCTGTGTGTGGCATGGTAAATAGCTCTGCGACCTAGATCTATAGCTTCAGCCACTGACAATTCCCATTTATAACCACTATCTAACACACCATAGGCGTAGAGAGAACCAGACCCTACGGAGAATAATGGGTTGGTCATTCTTTGTCCGTCACTGTCTACGTAATATAAACCTGGACCCTGAAATATATAACAAGATTGGGAATTTTATTTCTGTTATTGTTCAATCAGTATAAACATTAATCCTGAAATATTACCTATCGGTTTTTATTATATTCATAACTTAAAAATATTAAATGATGTCAAATTACATGTATCATTCTTCATTAAATAATAATATTACATTCATGGTAAACTATGACAATTTTCATTTTCTAAACTTTTTAATAAGAAAGTTAAATTTGTGGTTGCAGTAAGTATAAAATCATCAAGGTTATATTATTTTGATATTGTATGACTATGGATACCATTAATATATGTAATTTAAATTTATTTGTCATGTTAATGTCATTGTATTGTGTATCATTCCCATAATGGGATAATAAAGAGTTCTTCTTCTTCTTCTAAAATCATCAACACTTAAATAAAACCCAAATCATGTAAATTTTGATTGAACTACAACATGTAAACGCTTAATTGCTTCTTGAACAGTTGAGACATGAATCGTTCTAAAAGTGCTCAAAAAAGTGTTAGAATAGCATTTTTTAACGCAAATAATAAACTTACCTTTTTATCCCAACCACATATCATTGTACCCTAAAATAGAAATTTTTTTTGCTTAGATATATTTCATTTATAAACATGTAAAATATCAATTTTTATAATGGACTTATATTGAAAATAATTTTACTATACATTAAGAAGCATAAATGCTTCTAAATAATTCAAAATGATCAATATACAAATACAATGAAGTCAAAATTTCAAAGCTCCTCTCCTTTATGTTCTTTGTCTCTGATATGTGTACAAATGTGTTCATCAACCAACTTGTCTGGTTTGGTTTGTTTGGGTTTTTTTTATATGGCTGGAAGTTTAGTCTATAATGAAACAAAATGACAGTAAAATTATTTTCTTTTCATTCAAAAAAGAATAAGACGGGATGTATTTCTCTCATTAATAACAATAGTATCAAAATGGCAAATTAACTTTCTGACTGTAATTTCCCGTCCTTTTCTTTAAAATTTTAATGAAAGAAACAGAGTCTTTTTCAGTAAAAGTCATGGATTGAAGAGTTTCTATTCCCAAAGTTCATTTCTTTTATCTTAACAAGCTCCCAAAGTTTTAAAAGTTGAAAATAAAAAATAACTATTTTGGGTGTTATGGAACATTTAAAGGCATATTGTCTACGGCAAACTCAATTTTTTTACCCCACAATTTTTTCTTGTCAATTAGACCGAAATGCAATAAAATGAATATTGAACAAGATTGCTACGCGTAGCCATGTGTCCCCCGCCGCCGCATAAAAGTTGTGTGGTATGTCAATTCAAGCAATATATTCTCTGAGAAACGATAGAAAAAGGTTGTCAAAATATGGGATGATCACCTATTAACAGTACCCTATCAGTGTGTAAAGTTTCAGCAACATCCGTTCAGTAGTATCCAAGGAGTTGCACCCACAAAAATGTTTGATATGACAAAGTCCCATTTTTTTTACCGGAAAATCACAAATTCGTAAATAACTCGAAAACTGTAAATATTGTTTAAATTTTTTTTTCGAATCATTATAGAGTACTTTTTGCTCTATCAGCCTACAAAATTTCAGAACCCTGTGCACCTAGGTAACCGAGATATTGGATGTCCTATATTTTGACCTTTCTTCCCTGTTTCCATGGAAACGGTGGCCATTTTGAAAATTTCAAATATAGGATGATCATCTACTAACAGTACCCTATCAGTGTGTAAAGTTTCAGCAACATCGGTTCAGTAGTGTCCGAGGAGTTGCACCCACAAAAACGTTTGACAAAGTCCCATTTTTCGGACTGAAAAATCACAAATTCATAAATAACTCGAAAACCGTAAATATCGCTTCAAAATTTTTTTCCATATTATTATAGAGTACCTTTTGCTCTATCAGCCTACAACATTTCAGAACCATGTGCACCTAGGTAACCGAGATATTGAATGTCCTATATTTTGACCTTTCTTCCGTTTCCATGGAAACGGCGGCCATTTTGAAAATTTCCAATATGGGATGATCATCTACTAATTGTACCCTATCAGTGTGTAAAGTTTCAGCAACATCCTTTCAGTAGTTTCCGAGGAGTTGCACCCACAAAAAACGTGACGGACGGACGGAGACCATTACTAAGTTCCTCCGACGCTTTGCGGCGGGGGACAAAAACAAATTTGCCACAAATTTTGCCTCAAAAGTAGTTTATTTTGATCAAAATAACTGGACAATATTGATTGATATTAACGTCACATTGACACAGATTTAGACTGTGTAGTTTTAACGCGGACACTAATCGGAATCTCGGGTTTTGACCCGGAAGACATTGATACATGTATGTTGAAAAAATACCAATATTTTTCGTGTTTACCTTTTAAATCACATTCAAAACATAATACAGGCAATAATTGTCAGTCTTATTCATTTAGTAGCTCTAATATTCGGTTGCCGTTTTAATTTTCTTCCGAGCTAAAACTTCGAGAAACAGATTATGCACCACGTGCAAGAACTATGTAAGTTTTCAATCAAAGAAAGTATAGTGCGCATGATTACAGCTCTTCTACATCTCATGAATATGAATTTTTGTAAAGCTTTACAAATATTATATATTTTTCAGTTTTTGCAGTAATAAGGTACCCTAGTGGTATTTTGAACGTTTGTATCTTTCTAAATAAACAAAACGAATAGTCTGACAACAATTTTTTGGTTTTACTAAAAAATAATTTTTCGTAGACAATATGCCTTTAATCTACTTCCGACCCAAGAACCTATTGTGGTTTCATTATTATTCGTATCAATTTTCGAGGTTTTTGTGGGTGGTCTTGACCCATGAAAGTTAACATCCAACAAAAAGGAAATTTAACATTGATCTGCATGCTGCAGACTTCGTTCGGAACCACGAATTTAAGAATCCACAAACTGATCCTTTTTCATCAAGCCACAAAAATTAATACCCACGAAAATACCTGAATCCACAGTATAGATATTTGTAATTTTTTAAACCTTCACAATAAGATCATCTTACCATAGAAAGCCCCATTCCTTTATAATTATATACAATGTTGGCTAACTTACCATAGAGAGCCCCATTCCTTTATAATTATATACAATGTTGGCTAACTTACCATAGAGAACCCCATTCCTTTATAATTATATACAATGTTGGCTAACTTACCATAGAGAGCCCCATTATTTTATAATTATATACAATGTTGGCTAACTTACCATAGAAAGCCCCATTATTTTATAATTATATACAATGTTGGCTAACTTACCATAGACAGCCCCATTCCTTTATAATTATATACAATGTTGGCTAACTTACCATAGAGAGCCCCATTATTTTATAATTATATACAATGTTGGCTAACTTACCATAGAGAGCCCCATTATTTTATAATTATATAAAATGTTGGCTAATTTACCATAGAAAGCCCCATTCCTTTATAATTATATACAATGTTGGCTAACTTACCATAGAGAGCCCCATTATTTTATAATTATATAAAATGTTGGCTAACTTACCATAGAAAGCCCCATTCCTTTATAATTATATACAATGTTGGCTAACTTACCATAGAAAGCCCCATTCCTTTATAATTATATACAATGTTGGCTAACTTACCATAGAGAGCCCCATTCCTTTATAATTATATACAATGTTGGCTAACTTACCATAGAGAACCCCATTCCTTTATAATTATATACAATGTTGGCTAACTTACCATAGAGAGCCCCATTCCTTTATAATTATATACAATGTTGGCTAACTTACCATAGAGAGCCCCATTCCTTTATAATTATATACAATGTTGGCTAACTTACCATAGACAGCCCCATTCCTTTATAATTATATACAATGTTGGCTAACTTACCATAGAGAGCCCCATTCCTTTATAATTATATACAATGTTGGCTAACTTACCATAGAGAGCCCCATTCCTTTATAATTATATACAATGTTGGCTAACTTACCATAGAGAGCCCCATTATTTTATAATTATATACAATGTTGGCTAACTTACCATAGAGAGCCCCATTCCTTTATTATTATATACAATGTTGGCTAACTTACCATAGACAGCCCCATTCCTTTATAATTATATACAATGTTGGCTAACTTACCATAGAAAGCCCCATTATTTTATAATTATATACAATGTTGGCTAACTTACCATAGAGAGCCCCATTCCTTTATTATTATATACAATGTTGGCTAACTTACCATAGAGAGCCCCATTCCTTTATTATTATATACAATGTTGGCTAACTTACCATAGAGAGCCCCATTCCTTTATAATTATATACAATGTTGGCTAACTTACCATAGAGAGCCCCATTCCTTTATAATTATATACAATGTTGGCTAACAATTTGGATGCTGCTGCCACAGATATTCTTTGCTTGTTCCGTAATTCATAAATTCTAAAAAAAAATAAACAATGATAGCGAGCATCGCAGATGCGAGCCCTACGGCATTATGCATGTTTTGAGATGTTCCAGAAATATACTGACAAGAAAACCGGAACAGGTTTACTTTTACGGAATGAATAAAATAATAGGCACGGAGCAAGTAAAACAATCAACCTCTGGGCTTATAAAAAATACATCATAATCTGTTATGCAAAAATATAAAAATTGAAATTCAAAAACAGTGATAAAACCCTAATTCATCCACTTGTTTATTTTTACACACAGATTTTTATTTAAACACCATTCGGTCTTTTCCGCTGAAAAACGATTTCCGGAAATTACCGAGCTAGCTTTTGGCAACATCGTCCCATTGAAAAGTCATACCAAATGCATGATACTGACCAAGCTTTGTTAAATTCTAAGTAAGATAAAAAAAAATAAAGAAATACATAAATTTACTGAATAAAACCTACTCATAATAATAAATAATAGGTTCTTACCTGAAAATGAAAGAAGAGTCCCATCCTGTGGGGTTTCACTCACTTTCCTCAATCACCCGCATGATATTTTTACTTTACCGTTTTTTCCGCCAGGTTTCTTAATGTACCCTCTGTTGCCAATGCTTCAAATAAAACACTGATACTCAGAAAATCTCACAAAACCTGACAGAATCTGAATGTTGTTTTGGTCTGCTGAAGAACGCGAAATACTCTGACAAGGAAGTGACGTCACGTAATCCATAAAATGGATAATTTCGTCCCCGCTTAATGTCGTCCCAGAATGTTACAGGATTTATTATTTGCACAAATAATTGAATTTTTAATAAGTAGTTATTGATCCCAGATATTTTAACAACAACTTTCTCAGGTGCATATGATTTGGGTTGGGTGGGGTCAGACTTTGCTACTATTTAATTCCTTTTTTTAAAAGTTCCCTCTTTACGTTAAACTTAGCCGGATTTATTTTTAAAAGGTATATAGATTTTCGATGCTCGCTAAAAGGCAGGGCCTTAATCATATTAGAATTTATTGCAATGAATAATTTTCTTCAATTTATTTATGCATCCTTGAATGATTACAAAAAATCCTTCATTCTAGTTAAATGTAATTAAAAATCAGTAAATATTATATACATGTAATTCATTGGCAATTAAACATTTCTGCAAGTATTTTTTTTTTACTTTTATAGATGGGGCATAAAAATAGGCATCTTAAGGGACATTAAATGATACCCTGCCATGTTATATACATATTTAATATATAGAGAGAAATGAGTTATCTAAACAGTCAGCTGACCTCCTGCCATAGTACATGTACCCAAAAGGTATGTTACTTGCCTGCATTGTTTAGCTAGGACTCTCTCCCAATAAGAACAGTCAGCTGCGCCTCCTGCCATTGTACCCAGCAAATATGGATTAATCTCTATTACTTTCTTTACGGTCTGTGAGGCTAAAAGAAAACAGCATTGTTTAAAATTTGTAATACCATTAGTACCTGTACTTGCTACTATAGCCTGTCTATGTTGGATGAAAACAAGCCAGTTGTGCCTAATGGTAACTCTAATGCCTAAGACTGTCGTTCAAGAAAAATCACTAGATAATTCAAGCTCTGTATAGACATGTATAAATTATTAGTATGTGTAGCTAGCTCTTTAATGCAGAAAGTCTGCCAAATTGCACCCGACTCAAAATATGATAGAAGAAAAATTATTTTGCCAAGAAACATTCAGATTTTTGTGAAGTTTTGAAAATGTCAGTGCATGTAGAAAAACGACAGGAAATAGTAAAACATTGTCCAATTGATTCAAATTATCAAGCATGTCAAAGAAATTTATCTTATTTCTGTATCTACACAAGCCTTTAAGGCAATGTCTTTCTTATATTACAGTGTATTAAGGTTAATTTTTACCATACAAATTTCCCTAATAAACTACAAGAAATTCCATTATATACAATTGCTTAACTTAAACACTTCTTTTTGAAATCACAAACATGAAATCCTCAATTTTGTTACCTATCCATGAGCCTGCTGTTGCTCTAGAACCTTAATTTTGTTACCTCCAATAGTCCTCCATCCATGAGCCTGCTGTTGCTCTAGAATCTACTTACCTATCCATGAGCCTGCTGTTGCTAGATAGAATCTACTTACCTATCCATGAGCCTGCTGTTGCTAGATAGAATCTACTTACCTATCCATGAGCCTGCTGTTGCTAGATAGAATCTACTTACCTATCCATGAGCCTGCTGTTGCTAGATAGAATCTACTTACCTATCCATGAGCCTGCTGTTGCTAGATAGAATCTACTTACCTATCCATGAGCCTGCTGTTGCTCTAGAACCTTAATTTTGTTACCTATCCATGAGCCTGCTGTTGCTCTAGAATCTACAGCTACTATGACTCCATGTTGGAATTTAAATGCTAGAGTTGTTGTTCCATGATCAAACTGAATCTTAACATCACTCTTAGGGTCTGTGAACTGTTTCAGATTTTCAACGGGCTGAAAAAGAAAATAAAGCCTTCATAAATCACATGAAAATCTAATATATATAGTCATATACAAATCTAGCTACAATAGTTAGCTCCTTTGACATTTTTAATTGTGCGGAGCTACATAAGTGAATCTAAACGTTTTTCTTTATAAAACAGCTACTAGTCTACCATTTATTAAGTTTAAACGAGAGTGTAAATACCGTAAGAAATCATAATTACACGCGAGGGCTCATTTGACAGTTCATGACACACGAGTGACCATCCAGTGTCAAAAGTTTATGACACGTACAAATAACAGATTGTAGCTAATACAAATCTACATGTCATGCATGTAGGTTCAGAAATTGAAATAATAAGGATTTAATTTGGAATAATGATAAATGTACATTGCATAACTTAATATCCCAATATTTTTATGAACTGTATTTTAACATGACTTCGCTACATTTTTGTAACTGAAAACTACAGGTTGTTACAGACTATTGTTAGAGTCTGGGAGATGAAGTTTTACTCTCGTTGAGATGTTAGCTCCAGTGATAATTCTTTGATTGGCCTCAGCTTACGGAGGCCAATAAAGAAATTATTACTGAAGCTTAATGAAATTTCAGTGTCAGTGATTTGGCAAAATTGAAAGATGTGGGTAGAAATACCAAGGAAAAAAACATTGAATAAGATAAACATACATCAAATTCACGCGGTAAAGTAAAGTTTGTCGATGAAAAAATTGCTTCATCAAGAATATTGCCATTGTTTTCTGTTCTTGCAAAGCTCTGAGGCTTTATAATATTTTTCGGCAGTCCACAAACACTTGCAAGCGCCATCTTGAATATTTAGATAGTCCGCAGATAATAGACGATTTTTATCTCTATAAATTATCATAAATAAATAAATATATATAACCTGGTTACACTTTTTAACAATTAACAAGTTTATCAGAAAATAACATTTTATTTTGCTTAAAAATTAAAAATTAGAAACTGAAAGTAGATAATAAATAAAAAGTGTGTATCGGACACGGAACCAAAGTTCCGGCGTTTTTTTTTAATTCCTTTTGTCGCTTGAAAATTGCCAATTGAATATGAAAAAGAATAAAACATCGACGCGGACGGAAACCCGATTGCTTATTACTGAAATATCTTCTTTTTTTTTAATTTTCAAAATATTTTTGTAAACTTCATGTACTCGTAAAAACCAAGTATAACCTCTAACCAGAACTAAGAATTACTGAATGGTCAACTAGAAAGGCTATCTCCAAACTGGCAAGTGGCAAAGCCCCAAACCACCTAGGCATCACAGCTGAACATCTGAAAAATGGCTCAGACCAGCTTATTGGCTACGTAACTTCACTGTTTAACAACATAATGTTTTCCAAATGTGATTTTTTAACTTGCCGATTCTTTAATGTTGGTTGCGTCGCGTACACTTATTCCACATCTTTTTGTCGTCTATAATCCAGCAACAACCCTGGGATTCTGCAAATTGGTCTCATTTGTCATATTTTGAAGAAAAACCAGGACCAAAAGACTCCAGGCAACTATAGAGGGATAAAAGTCACCCCAGTCATAAACAAACTTCTGGAGTGTATCCTACAAGATCAGGTTGACAAGTCCTTGACCCAACCCAGAACAGGATGCAGAGAGGCTTCTCAAAGAAGACCAATCCTTTCAATGCTGTCCTTTTAATCTTAGAATGTATAAACGAGGCACTACACTCTGGCAACCTTTTCACAGTTATCATATTAGATGCAAAAAAGACATTGGATAAAGTCGACCATCTTCACTTGCTGAGGATATTGTATTACAGTGACATTGACCAGCAATGGCTATTGATTGAACCCCCACAACATGGCATAAGACAAGGTGCCAAACTTTCACCTACCTTATACAAAAGATATAACAACCATATACTAGACACAGTCCAACAACACAATGCAGGGGCACGTATTGGTACCACGTTCATCGGAGCACCCACTGTGGCTGATGATGTTGCGATAATTGCAAACAACCCAGTTGACCTACAATGTGCTCTACACTTGTCAACGACTGTACTAGAGCGGACAGAGTTACCATCAACTCTCAGAAAAGTGATGCTGCCATCTTTAACTCCAGTCCTAACCAAGATGTGCAAACCTGGGAGCTTGGCAAAGACAAAATCAAGAAAGTAGAAAAAAAAACACACATTGGACTGACCCGCCACAAGAATAACAAGAAAGCAGTGGGGGAAAGAATTCAAAAAGGTAGAAGAACTCTATATGCCCTCATGGGAGCTGGGCTTCATGGAAAAAATGGCTAAAATCCAGTCATATCCTTCAAACTCTATTCTATTTTCTGCAGACCAAGAGTCAGCTATTGTCTGGAATAGAAAACAAGAGGCCCGCGGGAGCCTGAATCGCCCACCTGACATATGTGCCTGAAGTATAGGTTATTGGAAAAATCTATTTGACATTGAAAGGGTCATAACTTCGGTTTTATAAGGGGGTCATTTGACAATATGGTTTAACTTAATGTAGTCCTTCAAAATCGAGAGGAATAACCCCTAAAATGAACACTGTCTTGACCTCATTTCATATTTTGTATATCATGACGTTTTTAGCAATATACAATTTACATTTCTTACTGTCTTATATAAATTTTAAGATATTATAGCTTAATACATTTTTTAAGTGCAACATTCATAAAAAAATCAAAATAAAAGGGCAATTACTCTTTCATGGGTTGTTGGGCCTTCATCAAAAGTTCAGGGCTGGTTGATACTGAGGTGTTGATCACTTTTGTTCTCTACCAGAATTCAAAAATCTGTATCTTAGCGTTCCATTTGTTAATTTGAAATTACAATACATCTCAGTGTTTTGATGAATTCTAATAAAGATTCAAATTACTTTGCTTCATAAACATAACGATGTTAGATGTTGCTTGTAATATCTTTCCAACGTAGAAATTGAACTTCTGGTATAGAAATTTTCCAGATTTGTGTTACCATGCGAAGTTAAAAAGTTACGGAAGTTAGTATTTTATGTTTATAACATATTTTTTGGAATGTTTTTAAACTGGGTCTGGACAACTGTTTATGGAAAGAAGTGACAATCTAAAGCAATATCAGTAAAAGGAAATATTTGTTAGACCTTTTTTTTCCCTGGAGCTTATGTTAAGGAAGTTTATCAGACCTAAAATAAATATAAAATTTCATATATTAAGTAAATGATTCTGTAAAATGGTTGAATTATAACTTCATCATATCTACCTAAACTCCTTTGCATTTTGTTTAGAAGATAATTAACCTGTAAAAATCAAGGACTCGATCGATGGCACAACCGATTTAACAACTTTGCCCAGAAAGACAACCTACAGTTTTACCCCTTATCCTACTAATGTACAAAGAGGCAGACAGAAAACCACTTCAGCTTGAGCTTTTCTTGAGTGTTTTTTTTTTCTAGACTTTTAAGAACCGACGGAACCATGACGACCGCGACAGTTACAAGATCGCTTTAATGCTTGATAACTCAAGTTGCACCAGTGTAGGCTCAGCATTGCCTCCCTCAGTTCCTTACATATGTAGCCCCCTATCTACACAGGGGCTTGAATTCTGGTCTTTTTTTATATATCGACTTAAAAAATAAATCGACCCATTACCCACTGTATTATAGAGTAGGAGTCGATTTTTTTAAAGGCGATATGAATGACCAGGCCAGAATTCAAGCCCCTGTGCCAAAGGTGTGCTGATGTTTCAATGAATTAGAGGATGCGCTTCTACATTCATGTCTTCCTTATTCGACAAGTCTTCAGTCACGAAGATCCGCTGAGTCTGGCAATTTCGATTTGTTGGGACTTCCTAGGCTTAAAATGTAATGTTAACTGATGAAATACCGCAAATTAAAAAAAAAGAAAGTAAATTTAATTTAATTCTGGAACTGTTTTATGGAATATTCTTTAATGCTTTCTTAGTAAATTAAAGAATATCAGGAGTGTAAAAGTTTATTTCAGATCGAGTGCTTCTCAGAAAAAAAAAATCGATATAGCTAAAATTATTGTTGATCATACAAGAAGAAAATAGTGATGAATGATGTTTTTTTTTTCGCGGATGATGTTCATTACGTTACGATGCCGTCTGCAAGAACCTCATGGAAGATAAGTTTTTGTACCTATTAACTGAGAAAATTAAAACTAAATTATCTCAGCTATTAATTACTACTAAAAACTTGACATATGTGGTCATATGTGAATTTGTGTTTAACACCCCAGTAACATCTCACCCGAGCACCTCACAGGTTATACAACCACAAAAACACAAAATAGTCAACTACATTTTAAGCATCCTCGCAATGCCAGGGCTCACAGGAGCAATGACATTGATTGTGAGGATGCATTTTAAGCCGAAATTTACTATCTTCCTAAACCGAACATCGATCATGTATTAGTATTTTTCCATTTACTGCAGAACTATTATGCTGTCTGCTTTTCATGTAAACAAAGGGAGAAATGAAAGAAATACTTTTATCTGTTTTTACATTCACAGCTTCGTTTTCCTTAGTTATACTGTTTATTGCTATATGTGAGTACATGTTTTTGATGGAATTAAATAGACAGAAAGTTTATTTATCACAAATAGTAGGCAAGATTGATCTGGAAGTTTTATCAGTCCTACTTTCACTTTGTTGTTTACACGCTCATGCTCTTTTGAAACTGCTGGTGAATTTGTTTGGCTTGCATGCAAATAGTTGATTTACTGTATCACAGTATAAAATAAAACAATGACTTGAAAATGCAACCTGGCTTCTTGAAAGTAACGATAAACTACCAGTGCAAGCACAATTATTAAATCAGAAAAATGGTCAGTTGAAATGGGAATACCATCTTTACAGTCTTGGCGATGATAGAGATTCACTTGTTTCAATGCAGACCTAATTTTTGTTTTGTTGTTGCAGGTTGGTTTATTGTATGGAAGCTGTTTTTATCAAAGTTTAAGTTTGTACAAGAGCTTCTTGGACAAGGTGGATCAGATAACCAACAAACCCAACCAACTCCGAGAAAAAGTAGAACTAAGCTCAGAAAAGATTAAAAAGAATCTGTCCAGCAAAATGAAAATGGAAAACTACAGTCAAGAAATGTTAACTCATTAACAAAACTGTGCAAAATTAGATGATTAAATGAGTGATGACATGTAGTTGATAAAGGAAGCTCAAAGTGATCAGAACAACAAGTTTTGAACTTGAATCAAGAAGGAAGGACTTTTAAAAAAAATATGCACAATATAAAAGATCAGTTGTCCTGGTGTTATTACAATACATTCATTGCAAAATCAATTCCTTGCATAATAAATGATGTAAATCTATCAAGCTTTAAAATGCATTAGAATTACAGATTTTATCTCATATATTCATTATGATTTGTAAGTTAATTTAGATCAGTTATTTTTCTCTCAATTTTATAGCCAATTAATAAACTGAACTGGCAGGCTTTTTCTGTAAATAAATTGTTTGTTATTTATAAGTGTTTTTACTACAGAATAATAGTTATATACTAGCACAGATTTCTCTTGTTTTTACCTTGATTTATTGCTTTTCTGGTTTAGCAACTTTTATAAAATCCAATGCTAATGATACATGTAGCTCAAGAACCTAGGGATGATGAAATAAGGTTCTAAATAATGTATAACATCTGCACTCCTATGATTTTTACAAATCCCTTAAATATCTTAAAGTCTATGAAGAAATTTTGATATATACAGGTCCTTTGACATTGCTGCACAAGATAAACCTCCCTAACATTACAGTAACTATGCCCTTGAAATTCTATTTTAGGAGTGACTTGCAATTAGTCCATACTTATGACTTATGTACCTTTAAAACCAAGTAATAACGATGGGTCAAGGATGGATGAACAAAATTTGCATGTTCCTTAAAGACAGCGCCTTTAATTTCGTTTGACCTTGAATTTCCAGTGAAATGACTTTACAAAGTCTCAAGGTTTAATGTTCACATCTATATCTTACTATGAATACCTTAGTCAAATGAAACATGGCATGCAAATTAAAGTTGTGTATAATATATGCTTTTCGTCATCTTGCTTCGACCTAGAATTTGCGGTTAAGGGAAGTGACATTTTATTTTACCTCCTATAAAGCGACTTTTAGACCTGTCGGACTTCTACTTTCTATTTAGGACTTGGCTGATATGAAAATTTACGTGAAAATTCCCTCGGGCTATTCTCAGAAACCGTACATAATTTGAAATTTGGTAGGGTGGCTCAGTATCACCAATTGTACGTCCTAAGCATTTCCAGTCTGACCTGTCGGACTTCTACTTCATGTTTGGAGTCCAACCATACGTGGGGGCATCTGTGTCACATGAACACAGTTCTTCTTTATTTTGTTATACAATTTAGCTAGAGCTACATGTTAATCATCACATCTGTGTACGTATGATAAAGGCAGTGTCTGCGCGTCCACAGGATTTTCGTCCACGCTTCCGATTTTTACAATAAATAGGCTCATTTTCCGGAATGGGACAAGTTTCACTTAATAATTAAACAAGTGTTAATATGATAAAATTGAATCTGTAATGATCTTGAATTTTTATGGAAAATGTTTACAAGATGAAAATAAAAAAATGCATATATATTTACTTTGAAAAAAAAGATCATCGACATGACAAATATGCCTTTATTTGTAGCATCGTTAAGTTTTGCCCAATCGGCATATAAGCTTCATTAGTGTTTTAATCATGAATTTGTCTTGATAATATATTTTTTTTAAATCTGCCACTCCGACAATCTACTTGTAGAAGATATCGGTAGAGTGATAATATGTGCTTGTAACTTGAATGTTTAATTGCTTGTTTTTCTGGAGCAGTTATTTTATTTTGGCTGTTTTTGAAACTTTAGTTTCATTCAGTATGAAACTTTAGTTTCATTCAGTTGCGCCACAACTTTTTGCTTAAGCGTATCTGATGATTTTAATTAATACACAACATGCACTTTTAGGCGCAGCACGGGTGCTTGTGTTTATAAAATCAATTAATGACCATCATCCTACTAAAATATCTTGCTATTTTTTTGGTAAGACTTGTGGAAAATGAATTACAAGAAAAGTATAACAGCTAGGCATCTGATATTTGGTATGCAGATAGAATGGGTTATGGCCTACGCAACTGGCTACATGCCGTTTGACCCTGACCCCATTTTCATGGTTCAGCGACTCTGTGAACTTAGATTTTTTTTCGGGCCAAAAAAACCCTTTGTAAGACTTTTGTGGAAATTGAATTATAAGAAAAGTAAAATAGCTAGACATCTGATATCTAGTATACAGACACTTTTGGTTATGGTCTATGCAACTGGCCCCATGTTGTTTGACCCTGACCCAATTTTTATGGTTCAGCCACTCTGTGAACTTAGATGATTTTTGGGGCAAAAAAAAAACGCTTTGTAAGACTTTTGTGGAAAAAAGCAATTAAGTGAAAAGTAAAAAAGTTAGGCATCTGATATGTGGTATACAGACAGATGGAGTTATGGTCTATGCAACTGACATCATGTCCTGTGACCATGACCCATTTTTATGGTTGAATGACTTTTTGAATGACGGTATTTTTTCATTGTTTTTCAATAACTTTGGTATCTAGTCCATTGAGTCTTTGTATTCTGTCATCTGTCACATGACCTTGACCTTAACTTTTCTGAAGGCCCAGCTAGACTTTCAATGAGTTCTGTGATGGTGCCGACAGGCGAGACATACTGAAGTGTCAACTCTTGTTCATTAAATAAATAAGTTGATTGAGAAGTGAAACACATAAAAGATGTACCAAGTAAAACTGTGAGCGAGCTCACAAAAGGATACACCCACTTCATATTGGAATTACGAGAGCGATAAAAATTCCTCATGCACATCTATACTACATTCATGTGCAGTTTCATCAAAATCCGTTGAGCGGTCTACGAGGAGAAGAGCTTATGAGGAATATGGACAGACGGACAGAGTGATTACTATATATCCCCCGCCCCCAAACTTTGTTTGCAGTATGTGGACAGTATGTGGCAATCAAGATTCAACAAAGTATTGGATACTACAACGTATTTCTTAAAAATACAGATCTGAAAAATGACTTCACATGGTACAGTCTGGTTACAGCGGTATTATCACAATGCATATGACGGGTAAATTGTGTTATATATTGCACTTAGCGTTTCCCTTCATCATAATGTATAGAACCGGTTTACAGCTTAAAAAAAGTTAATAGCTTTTGAAATCGACGGATACACAACTGAAAATGCAAAATATGACCATGTTTGCTGCATTTTTTGTGTTTTTGAAACCTCGAGATGTCGTGTTTATATATTTTTTAAATCAGAATGTAAAGATATGCACGTTAGGACTGTTTGCTGCAAATAAACTAGAACCATACTCCGTTACTGCTACTTGGCGAGCCCGTGCAGCTATGGCATACGGTGTTTTAACACCCTCTTTGATGTTAACAAACTTGTCTTGTACAAGTCTCCCGTCCTCGGATATAACTTGAACAGTGTTGTTATCTAAGCACAGATAGATCTTTCCAGTTTTATCACTAGAAACACCCCAGGGGGATACTGACGTCGAATAGGTCCAAATCACCTGTCCTGATTGGTTTAAACTGATCACATGTTTTTGGTCTCTGTCGCTGACCACTATGTTTCCATTGGAAGCAATAGTCAGGAATCTCGGCCAATGAAACAAATGAGATCGTTCGATGATTTTCAACACCCTTCCGTTTCGGCTGAGAATATCGATGGAGATCCGACCAGCCATACAGGACACCACGAACTTACTGTCTGGCATTTGGCAGATGCCTTCATATGGCTTGTGCGTGTTTATAACTTCTACAATGTTTAACTGTCCGTTTGTTCCTATGATTGATATTTGTTTCTTATCTGGCTGTGTAACAGCAATGTTAGAGGTTGATCCCATGTTACATACACACAGGGGTTGCTCTAAGGGAAGTGTATCATTTCCCTCGACAGAACCTGCAATGCCGCGTTTTCTGACCATCTGATTTTGAGAGTCGATGACGACAACGAAATTATCGACAAAAACTACTCCAGTTAACTGCCAACTTATTGTATCTTCTCCTCTATCTTTAACGTTTATGACCTCTTGTGTTTTCTGAGTTCGCGCTCCATTGAAACGTTGGGGACGTGGAGTACGAGTTGGCCTTATTGTACCGGTTCCTCCAAACTGACGACTAATAGGTCGTGTTCTGTTAGGTGGAGCATGTGTGACTGGAGGTTGTCTTCTCATGTTTTGTTGAAAGTTTCGGTTTGGGACATAGGTTTGACCATGTTGAGGGTGCTGCGACGAAACCGCAATTGACCCAATAGGAGGTGGATTTCGGATAAATTGGAAAAAGTTCTGATTTTGCATAAATTCGACCTGCATGGACGAAAAAGACCGACTTGAAGTCAAAATTGCTTGGTCATATTCATCTGCTTGTGTTTCGACTCTGGGAAGATCGCTTAAAAATTCAATGTCCGTGCGGTTGTGGCACATAACATCAAAAGCCTCACGCGTGGCCTGAACATTTTCCATGACAGATTGTAATTGGCGGTTGTCTCTCATTTGCCCTCTACCTGATTCAAATACTTGACTTTTTAGATCCTCGATTCCTTGGAGAGTTCTCTCATAAAACTGCCCAACTTCGGTTTCCACCTCGTCGATGAATCGCAAGGCTAATTCTTTGCTGTTTTGTAACTCGACATCATCTTCTCCGCCATTGGATCCAAGGTCTTGTATTCTTTGAAGTTGGCTCTGAAATCGTCGTCGCAATGCATCGATCCGCGGTCGAAATCTTTCCATCGCCTCTTCTATAGTCACGCACTCGCAGTGCGGGTTACGGTGTTCTCTAACGGCGCACAAAGAACACGCTATCAAGTTACATCCCAGGCAAAAGAACTCAATTGGTCTCCCAGTATGGTTTTCACAATAAATATCATATCTAGTTTGTGGAGCCTCAGCGAGTGCTGCCGGTATGTTTGTGTGACTTCTTGGTGTAGGCTGAGGTGCCCCTTCAAAAGTGTTTTCACTCGCCACTCCCTCGTGAATCCGAACGGCTTGTATCAAATTGTTCGTAAATGTATCTTTAGGGAAATGTTTAACCCATTCCCTTGGGTTGATGTTTGCTCGTGGTCTCTTCACTTGAGACCGGTCGATCGGACAACTAAAGTACATTGTGTCACGGTCCGTCACGGTCTGCTGGATATGTTCAGCCAAGCAGTTGGCACAGAATGAATGTCCACATGGTAAAAGTCTAGGATCTTCATACCTGCCAAGACACACGCTACACATTAAATAATCGTTCTCTATATTCCGGATCACTCTCTCAGCCATTTCGTCTTAAGAAGTTATACTATTTGAAATCCTAAAATGTTGACGAATTATTTGTTTATATAATGATAGATATGCATTGTATTACCACAAAAATACACTGATAATCCTGATTGGTTTCGATTTTGATAAAATATAGTTCTAATCTACCTATACGCCGGGCGACCTAACCGTCTGCCAAAATATTTAAATGCCATTACAGAAGTATCAATATTGAAATGTAATTTCATATGATATATACTGTTTTTTGAAAGTGCATTGAAGTAGCAAAATTACAAAAGAGCCAATGATTGCGAACCATTTAAAGACAATGGCTGAAATCAATACATTAACATGGTATATGAAATAATATTGAACTTATTTCTTTATTATATTATAAAGAAATATTTGACAGTATATATCGAAATGACTTCGACAAGTACAATGAATGTAAAAAGAGCAGTACATGCATAAAGTTGTTTGCATCTCATACTATACGACGGGGGTAAAAGATCGTGAAACATTAGAAATTGCTATTTAATTTATTAACCTATTTTGCCCCCTTATTGGACCAGACTTGATGTTATAAAAGTTATCTTATCTTATGGCGCACGTAAATTCAAAAACAATCCTCTTGACATAGTGATTTGGCTTAAAAACTTATTAAAGAAAGGATACAAGTTGGAAGTTATAGTAAAATCTTTAAATTTGGTGTTTTTGGTAGAAATTGATAATTTGATAGTAACTGTAAACGTTAATCTTTTTCCTTTTGACTATTGTTTGTTTTTAAGCATTACAGCGATCAAATATGTCGGTTTTGTGTGATGATATAATACTTAATCATTACTTGTTTGGAGTGTTATGTTGAATTTAGAATCGATATGTTTGATTTTTTTTTTACATCAGTCGATAAATTCTTCTTAGCTAGCTGGCAGTAACTGCGAGTGTTCTCAAGATAGTTCCTTTATATCTCGTTGTTCTCGTATAATACTCTTGTCTCAGGTTCTCTCTTGGTGAATTTTATCGATTTGATTTTTTTTGGTGCTTTATACAAGATTAAAAATAGGGGGAAGGTTTGGCCCAAAAAACTAGCTTAACCCCGCCACATTTTATATGTGTCCTGTCCTAAGCCAGGAATCCTTGTCAAAGCTTTTGTTTGTCCCTGTCAACTATCTGTTATTTGTTCTATGTCCAGAAATTGGTCTTTCGTTGATAATCCAGGGATTTGTTTGAATCTTATGTATTGTATTTTTAGTCTTGGGCCAATGCAAGACAGCGAGCAGTGACCTTTGGTTATGTTGAAGACTGCTGGCTGTTTTCCATATTTTTTTTTAATTGCCGTTTCTTTAATGTTGGTTGTGTCGCGTACACTTATTCACATCTCTCGTTTATCCGAACATCAAAACATGCGATATCATAGACCATATAATATAACGGGTATCATGTAACGTCCGTTTACCGTCGCTGCAGACCCAGTAGGGTATAGTCACGACGTAAAACTTCCACAGTCAGTAACGTCCGTTAGCAGGGATGGATCAAGGATTTTAGTTTAGGGGAGGCGTAAAAATTGTTTGTCATTAAACTTTTCAAGTGTTTTTAAGTGGGTTGTGTGGAAAAAACCCCCACATTTTTTGTAAGTTATAGGGGTAGCGTACGCTCGGTACACCTTTCCCTGGACATCCGCCTGCTTTGACACCTGCCGACTTTGACATATTTATACATTTTGCAATTTCTGCTAAATTTATTTATTTTCCGCCCGATAGGTCGTCGACGTTTGGCAATAAAAATGGTTATTCACACGATATTGGTCTATATGTTGTTTAAACAGCGAAATTCTCTTAAATTGTATATTACTGAAAGTCAGAATCGATATTCAATTAGCCAATTTATTGCATCTCTGAAAGACTGATTTGTGGGAGAAAATATAGTAAAATTTAGATAGCTACTCAGTTTTCTCTTCTTCTCAATTTTTTCCCCCAGAATATATCAATTCCTAAAAAGAGAAATTATCATGTATGAGATGTGTAGTTAAACAAATCAGTATTTTATAAAAGGATATGGAGTAAATGATCACAAGATCATATGTAAACTCCAACTGCAGTTAATTTATATGAGCTGTATGACCATTTCAGAATTTTATTCATCATCAGCAGCACTAGAACCCAAGCATAGGAAATCCACAATTCAGAAAATGTGTTGAAAATGCCTAAAACAAAATAAAATCCGAATAATCTGTAATATCAGATATTTCTAAGGACAACCTTCGATGGAGGGAGTTGAACCTTAGATTTTAAAATTTACATAAATCAAGATAGTAGTATTACGCTCCCGAAGGGAGCGATAATGGTAGAAATGTCAATATTCTAGTTGTACTATGGACTCAATTTTCCTTCAACGTCCGGTAAATCACGCGCGGTTTCCCGGACTTTCTGCGTCTTTTTAACGCTTTTTTCTTTGAAAATTCCTGACGTCATTAAGCGCACAAAGGACCCACAAGAAAAGCTACTTTGTTTTTATTTTCGAATAAGAATTTGTTTCAATTAATTGCCCAATAAACATTTGAAAACTTATTTTAGCTTGTAAAATATTTAAGGATACGTTCAAACTTCGGGAGCGTCACAGGTTTAACCTGCATCATATTAAAAAAAGCGTACAGATGAGAAATAATCTCATGTACACCATATGTATGATGAACATGGTGCCAACAACAAACTTAACAATGTCATGATAGAATCAAAAGAGACAATTTCTATCAAGTACATCCCAACAGACGTTTATTTTATCACACAGAGAGCTCTGCATGAACTTCTGGGTTGTGACAACTCTGTGTGACCAACCCCTTCCTTATACGCTCCCGAAGGAAAACTTATTTTAGCTTGTAAAATATTTAAGGATACGTTCAAACTTCGGGAGCGTCACAGGTTTAACCTGCATCATATTACGCTCCCGAAGGGAGCGATAATGGTAGAAATGTCAATATTCTAGTTGTACTATGGACTCAATTTTCCTTCAACGTCCGGTAAATCACGCGCTGTTTCCCGGACTTTCTGCGTCTTTTAAACGCTTTTTTCTTTGAAAATTCCTGACGTCATTAAGCGCACAAAGGACCCACAAGAAAAGCTACTTTGTTTTTATTTTCGAATAAGAATTTGTTTCAATTAATTGCCCAATAAACATTTGAAAACTTATTTTAGCTTGTAAAATATTTAAGGATACGTTTAAACTTCGGGAGCGTCACAGGTTAACCTGCATCATATTACTTATGTTTCGTGCGTAAAATGAAATTTCTTAATGTATAGTTCGGTTGGATTTACATGTTTTAAGTGACAGTGTACGAAATCACCATACCTATTTTATTCCGCAAATGCCCCCCGGCTTACTTATATTTTACCGGAAATGAAAAATATGTATATGTATATTAAAGGTCTAAAATTCGTTGACAGAGCCACTATCTATTTTAAACGGTGATTGCTAAAATTATTTTGGGTAAAAAAAAAACTTTTTATTCTTCTGTAGCAGTTTTATATTTTTGAAATTTTATATTGGCAAAATATAACAACTCTTCAAATTGTTAATCGAATCAGTTGCAGTGCAATTAATTAAATGAAAAGGAAATTGAAAACTTTTTCCGGACTATTATTTCTTGATTATTTAGCACCGGTCTAAACGTCAACCACGTTTGTGAGGAGTTGGAGAAGAAACGAAACATTTTATTTACGCCAGGACAATTATAAGCTTGACACCTCTCAGTGATAATTGAAGGTAAAGACAAGGGGCAGATTAGGAATTCCGTCAGTATTTCATAATTTTTTTGTCGTTGCATCAGCCATCATTTCACCACGAAAAGTAATTAAAATCAAAGCGCTAAAGCGTTTAAAGGCAAGCGAAATATATAAGAACTCTAATAGATTTATTCTCTGTTAAAGTGTTTGGGAAATATTAATTTTGGTGAGCGAAGAAAGGGTCGTCATGCAGATTCGCTCAAATTTATAGTTAATGAACACAATTGCACACACAAGACAGGTATCATGTTAAACGGTATCGATTCTTCTTCTTCTTCTTCTTCCAGATACGTGCCGGCCTCATACTGAGTGTAAATAGCACCCGGAACACAGCTAAAAGCCTCGTATTTGAAGGTAAAGACAAGGGGCAGATTAGGATTAGATTGAAACACCCCTTCGATTAAAATGAATTCGTCCCAGTGATGTGTATTGTATACTGAATTTATGAATGGAGAAGATGTTGTCCTTGCATTACCCAATCAAATAACAGAAATATTTATACGAACAAATCAAGTAATATATGAATACATAATGTATATTCTATCGCCTTTAACTAAATAGTTCCTCATGTAAGATGCAAAGGAAAAAAAAAAACTCGTGCCGGTCATATAAAATGCCCATAAAAATTGAGATTTATAGAAGTGTGTATCATCTTAACAAATATTGAAAAGTAATATAGAAAATAAAGCATTTTTTTCCACACTGGATGCAGGAAGATCACTCCGTCTAGACGGAAAAAAAACGCGAAAATCGTCACTACTCTATAGACTCCATAAGGCTTCGCTGGCGCTTGCCTAAAAATGTTAAAATTTTCACCAAACACTATCAAACCTTTTTATACTATTAATAGATTAAAACTGGAAGTATATTCATAATAAATACAGTCTTTGATTGTGTTTATGGATCAAATCATTACTATATCGCAATAATGTAAGAAAACTATATAGTCTTTGTAGTTCAAATGGCAAATAATTAGGATGTCTTGTTAGGCTTTTTTTATGATTTTTGGGTGGTGACTAAAACAAGTAACCCGGGCCCAGGCCAACATACGCTAACCCAAATATTTCAAAATGCTCTTATGAGTTTATTTCTTAATATTTTTCGATGATAATTGGAAAAAATGTGTAAAAGTATAGTATCTTATTGTTTATTTTCGATTTTCCAAATAAAAATTCGTAAATTTTAATTTCGAGGCAATTTTCGATTTTTAGTGACTAAAATGTGTAACCCGATGAAAAGTGGAAATACTCAATTTGCACATCCAAAACACTTGTAATACGAAAAAGTGGAGATAATAATTGAAGATATAGATAAAGATGATATAATAGGCCATGAGTTGGTCTAAAATGTATTTGAATTTTCGTTTTAAAGCTATTTTCATACATTTTTACGGACCCGGGCCGCCGTCCAGTGGCTCAGGTAGAGCTAAAAGAAGTAATACAGTACGGATATAAAACAATTTGATTTATAATACTTTTGATTGATTACATTGAATTAAAATATCTAGAAAACATTTTGAAAGTGTTCCCTTCAAAAACAAATCGCTGATAACAAAAATATACTCACATTACAATAGTTAGTACATAAAATGTATCGGTTACGCAGGACATATTTTAGCATCAACCGTGTCATACCATTTCAACACTGGGCGGCCCGGGTCGATAAAAAAATAGAAAAATCGCTTTTAAAGCAATATTTTACTGTAATTTTAGTTAAAACATGTACTTGTCCGTCACCGATGTATATCAAATCATCGTTAATAAGTTCTTGTTAGATTCAAAGGTGTTTTATAGGATAAAATATGAATTTTCCACTTTTCGTTGGGTTACATGTTTTAGTCACCTAAAAATCGAAAATTGTCTCAAATTAAAATTTTTGAATTTCTATTTGGAAAATCGAAAATAAAAAATAAGATATTATACTTTTTCAGTGTGCGACGTTAACGACTAGCCCGATGCCCGTGTCTATTAGAAATCTGATCGGTCTAGTTAATTTGGGTAGTTACTGGTCCGATCGGTCTAGTGAATTGAAAGTAATAAATATATATTATTCAGTATTCTTGCATTTATCTTTCATTTATTATCCAATAAAGATCTGTTTTTCTCCGTTTTTATATCAGCGTCTCCTTGAAATCGGCCATTTTCAATAAATATATAATCTAAAAACGGATTCCGTGACGTCAGGAGGAAATCCCGCATTCGGATGTAGAGAGTTAACACTCTACACTACCAACATGCGCAAAACCTTCCGAATGGAATGGTTTCCTCTTGCATATGCGCATTGGTCAGTAAATAAAGGTCAAGGTATTCTTGAATAATTTACAAAAAAAAGGAGAAATTCATATAAATAAATCGCAGTTTTAAGGCATTTTAAACACGGTACGTTTATATGGATGATTTTAAACGTGTACGAGGGTAACAAGATACTTGATTATAATAATTTGTTACTCACTCTTCAGAATTTTCTTGAAATAACGGATAATTTTTGTCATCGGAAAAGAGATTCTCGACTTTCAAATGATTTTTTTTCTTTGGGAGACACGTACAATTTATACGGGGATATGTACGTTGAATGGAAAGATGCCAAATAAAAAATGAACGAAAATCTGCCATTTTGAACATCCTCAATGGTGTTTTTTTGATATTGTTCATCAACCAAGAAAATAAATAAAGATGAATGACTGACATGGCCAATGTATTATGCAATTGCATGCAAAATGCAATATATTTTTAAATATCAATATGTATTGAAAAATAAAACAGAATATATCTTTACTTGTCTGCTATTATATTTCTCAAAGTAAAAGAAGGCACTCTGAGATTTACCCATTAAAAATCTGGAAAAAAATATTACATGTAGTTAGACCAAGCTCATTTCTTTTGTCATGTCATTGTATTGTTTACTGGTGCAGTGCTTGGTATGGTACTTTTAGACTGAAAAAAAATCGGTCTGCTTGAATCTGATTCGGTCTGGTGGAATTAGAAATTTGCTAGCCCAAATGTCTAGTGGCTGAAAAAGATTTTGGCACAGACTGCTTTTTACACATTATTTTCAAATTTCATCAAAAAATATTCAGAAATAAAGATTTTAGAGCATTTTGGAATATTTGGGTTAGCAGATGGTGGCCCGGGTTTCTCGTTTTAGTCACCACCTGATTTTTGCTGTTAATGGAAGGCCTCCAAGTAAAAATCCAAATAAAAACGTCGGCCTTCCCCGTAACAGCCTAATTATGATGTAGGAGATAAAGTACATCTTTTGAGCAGACGTTGAAATAAACACAAGACAAACTTGAAAGTCCTAAGTAATGATATGTACTGTAGTAGTGTAGCGAATTAGCAAATTCAATGAAGAGGTGGATTTAAAGTGGTTCAGACATTTAAACAGCATCAACAGGTGATCCTATCTTCTCCTATGTCTTGGACTTCCCATGACTTAGACACTCTTCTTCAGTTTCTAATCGTTTTAGGTTAATGTGGACACCTATTCTGAAAAAAATTCTGTCATTAAACATTTGATTTTATGGTCTAAAATGAAACATGTTATTAATATCCTTTATTTAAAATAAAAATAAGGATAGGTCACCATGCTCGTTTTTGCAATATAAGTGGTTAAAGTATGCCTGAATTACAATAGATTATATAGGAAAGGCCAAATTTTAGGCATAAAATCATGTCTCAGAAAAATTCTTTACATTAGGATCTTGTTTTTATTTTGTCAAAAGTTATATTTTTACCTATATATTAAAATAAAACATAGAAAACAGGGGGTCACCAGCTTAGATGTTTGTCTACTATTTAATTCCATTGTAAATTTATGGTAATTTTGAAGTGAGTTATCTCCCTTGTTTTTGTCAAAATTACGTTATTCAAGAAACGATTGATGCAATTGTTAAACCAGTGTTCTCCCCAGGCCCTTATAGCATCTCGGGACCGAGACGCTATCGTAATTTGCCGAGATGCTATCAGTCTTTACCGAGACGCTATTTCAAATTGTTAAAAATACAAAGGTATTGAGTTGACGTCCTTATGAAGCCATTGACTGATTGATGATCATTGAGTTATTGACACATTTACAACCCCAAGCCAATTAACAAAGAAATCAATGATCATGGTTTTGTCAATTAATTAGGAAATATCGATCTTTGAACTGATTAGCCATGCAGATTGCAGGTGAACACCTTTTGCGAAAAGAATTATTTCTATTGGACAACCAACCAGGACCAATGGGATTAGACCAAAACAAAAACAAACATATGCACACGTGCTTTTATTCAGGTGTGTTATTAGAATATGAGTCGTTGAATTCTAAAGTAACGGTCATAACCCATTCCCAAAATAAAGAAAATGCTTTTTACCTTCATGAAACATGATTTAATTCCATTGTTACATTTGTTATTCCAAAATATTGATTTCTAGATATATTGTTTGACCCTTGGTCAAAACAGGAAGTCTAAAATTAGATTCCCAATTTCCCATTACCTTATCTATCATTTTCTCCTTTTGGCAGGAGAACCATTGGCATCTATATGATTCTGTCAACTTAGTGACTCTTAACCAGTGTGAATGAAATGTAAACATTTGTACTTGGGAACTTATTCATGCCAAAAATAAAAGCTAATTTTATATTATTTTTTATTGCTTCAAACCCAGGCAAATGGCTTTCAGGCCTGTCTTTTCCTCTTCCATCCTTGGTAACTGGATGCAGTTCACTGAGAGTTCATAGATAACAAGTTTTAGCCATTGTTAAATTGCTACAATCTGTTTTACTCCAACTCTTTCTTAATATGGAACTATAGTATCCATAGCTTGAAGGTAGACTTACATCAAATGGGGTGGGATGGGGAGGGAAGAGGGTGGGGGGGGGGGAGCATAAAACACTAATACATGATACATGGTCAAGAACTTATCATAAATTGATAGTGAAACGTTGATCGACATGATTTTTTTTTCTTTCTGACACCTGATATTGTTTACGCAAAATGTGATGCTATCCAAAATTCCTGGGGAGAACACTGCGTTTAATTGAATATTTATTACTCATTTCAATAAATTCAAATATTCTATTTTATATTATTGACTTTATAGACACTGGTCTTAAATTTTGCATTTTTAAAGGTACAAAAGTCATGTGACACCTGTCTGTATTAACCTTAATGCTACATGTACAAAAAAAATCAGTTTCTGGTTTTTAATAAACAATTAAAAAATCAGATATAACATGTTAAAAGGTTTCTTTATTGGTAAACACATTTTTTTCAAGCTTGTTTCATGTACACATTTTCTTGTATTGTAATTAATCATTCTAGACTTAATTATTACTAATTTGCATCTCATTTAAAAATCATTACTTTTTATAAGATGGCAATATACATATCAAACCTCTTTGTCAAATGGTTAAATATATATGCAAACATATTCTGAAAAATGAGATAGTTAAACAATTAAACTCAGCTGAAACGTTAAAAGGTTAATTCATCGAGTGGCCATGATTGTACAAACCCCTTGTTTTAAACTTTTAAAATTCAATTTCTTCAAAAGATAACTTGTACATGTCATTTATACATTTTGTGTACATGTACATTCTGAACTTAGGGGTTCAAATTAGCATTTTCGAACTAAAGGTCCAGAACCTTTTGGATTAAAAGGTTAAAGGTCCACCTGATAACATTAAAAAGTCCCCATTAGGACTCATTCTAGATAGAGGCAGGTCAAGGATTTTTGCAAGTAAAATTTAAAAGGTCCTGAATCAAAAATAGAAGGTCCAAGACCTTGGACTAGTGCTAATTTGAACCCCTCAGACAATATTTTATTTTTGTATTCATAGACAGAAAATGAAGTGTGATTTGACCGGGTCTCAGGTGAGACAACTCTTCATCGACTTCTTCAAGGAGAAGGAACATATCTATGTGCATTCCTCGTCTGTTATTCCACATGAAGATCCCACTTTGTTGTTTGCCAATGCTGGCATGAATCAGGTAATTTATACATGTTATAGCATTGTCCATAATTCCACATGGAGATCCCACTTTGTTGTTTGTCAATGCTGGCATGAATCTGGTAATTTTTAGCAGTGTCCATCATAACACATGGAGATCACACTTTGTTGTTTGCCAATGCTGGCATGAATCAGGTAATTTATAGCATTGTCCATCATACCACATGGAGATCCCACTTTGTTGTTTGTCAATGCTGGCATGAATCAGGTAATTTATAGCATTGTCCATCATACCACATGGAGATCCCACTTTGTTGTTTGTCAATGCTGGCATGAATCAGGTAATTTATAGCATTGTCCATCATACCACATGGAGATCACACTTTGTTGTTTGCCAATGCTGGCATGAATCAGGTAATTTATAGCATTGTCCATCATACCACATGGAGATCACACTTTGTTGTTTGCCAATGCTGGCATGAATCAGGTAATTTATAGCATTGTCCATCATACCACATGAAGATCTCACTTTGTTGTTTGTCAATGCTGGCATGAATCTGGTAATTTATAGCATTGTCCATCATACCACATGAAGATCCCACTTTGTTGTTTGCCAATGCTGGCATGAATCAGGTAATTTATATCATTGTCCATCATACCACATGGAGATCACACTTTGTTGTTTGCCAATGCTGGCATGAATCAGGTAATTTATAGCATTGTCCATCATACCACATGGAGATCACACTTTGTTGTTTGCCAATGCTGGCATGAATCAGGTAATTTATAGCATTGTCCATCATACCACATGAAGATCACACTTTGTTGTTTGTCAATGCTGGCATGAATCAGGTAATTTATAGCATTGTCCATCATACCACATGAAGATCCCACTTTGTTGTTTGCCAATGCTGGCATGAATCAGGTAATTTAAAGCATTGTCCATCATACCACATGAAGATCACACTTTGGTGTTTGCCAATGCTGGCATGAATCAGGTAATTTAAAGCATTGTCCATCATACCACATGAAGATCACACTTTGGTGTTTGCCAATGCTGGCATGAATCAGGTAATTTATAGCATTGTCCATCATACCACATGAAGATCACACTTTGTTGTTTGCCAATGCTGGCATGAATCAGGTAATTTATAGCATTGTCCATCATACCACATGAAGATCCCACTTTGTTGTTTGCCAATGCTGGCATGAATCAGGTAATTTATAGCATTGTCCATCATACCGCATGAAGATCTCACTTTGTTGTTTGTCAATGCTGGCATGAATCAGGTAATTTATAGCATTGTCCATCATACCACATGAAGATCCCACTTTGTTGTTTGCCAGTGCTGGCATGAATCAGGTAATTTACAGCATTGTCCATCATACCACATGAAGATCCCACTTTGTTGTTTGCCAATGCTGGCATGAATCAGGTAATTTATAGCATTGTCCATCATACCACATGGAGACCCCACTTTGTTGTTTGCCAATGCTGGCATGAATCAGGTAATTTATAGCATTGTCCATCATACCACATGAAGATCTCACTTTGTTGTTTGTCAATGCTGGCATGAATCAGGTAATTTATAGCATTGTCCATCATACCACATGGAGATCACACTTTGTTGTTTGTCAATGCTGGCATGAATCAGGTAATTTATAGCATTGTCCATCATACCACATGAAGACCACACTTTGTTGTTTGCCAATGCTGGCATGAATCAGGTAATTTATAGCATTGTCCATCATACCACATGAAGATCACACTTTGTTGTTTGCCAATGCTGGCATGAATCAGGTAATTTATAGCATTGTCCATCATACCACATGAAGATCCCACTTTGTTGTTTGCCAATGCTGGCATGAATCAGGTAATTTATAGCATTGTCCATCATACCACATGAAGATCTCACTTTGTTGTTTGTCAATGCTGGCATGAACCAGGTAATTTATAGCATTGTCCATCATACCACATGAAGATCCCACTTTGTTGTTTGCCAATGCTGGCATGAATCAGGTAATTTAAAGCATTGTCCATCATACCACATGAAGATCCCACTTTGTTGTTTGCCAATGCTGGCATGAATCAGGTAATTTATAGCATTGTCCATCATACCACATGAAGATCACACTTTGGTGTTTGCCAATGCTGGCATGAATCAGGTAATTTACAGCATTGTCCATCATACCACATGGAGATCACACTTTGTTGTTTGCCAATGCTGGCATGAATCAGGTAATTTATAGCATTGTCCATCATACCACATGGAGATCACACTTTGTTGTTTGCCAATGCTGGCATGAATCAGGTAATTTATAGCATTGTCCATCATACCACATGGAGATCCCACTTTGTTGTTTGTCAATGCTGGCATGAATCAGGTAATTTATAGCATTGTCCATCATACCACATGAAGACCACACTTTGTTGTTTGTCAATGCTGGCATGAATCAGGTAATTTACAGCATTGTCCATCATACCATCTGGAGATCACACTTTGTTGTTTGCCAATGCTGGCATGAATCAGGTAATTTATAGCATTGTCCATCATACCACATGGAGATCACACTTTGTAGTTTGTCAATGCTGGCATGAATCAGGTAATTTATATCATTGTCCATCATACCACATGAAGATCCCACTTTGTTGTTTGCCAATGCTGGCATGAATCAGGTAATTTACAGCATTGTCCATCATACCATCTGGAGATCCCACTTTGTTGTTTGCCAATGCTGGCATGAATCAGGTAATTTATAGCATTGTCCATCATACCACATGGAGATCACACTTTGTTGTTTGCCAATGCTGGCATGAATCAGGTAATTTATAGCAGTGTCCATCATACCACATGGAGACCCCACTTTGTTGTTTGCCAATGCTGGCATGAATCAGGTAATTTATAGCATTGTCCATCATACCACATGGAGATCCCACTTTGTTGTTTGCCAATGCTGGCATGAATCAGGTAATTTATAGCATTGTCCATCATACCACATGAATATCCCACTTTGTTGTTTGCCAATGCTGGCATGAATCAGGTAATTTATAGTATTGTCCATCATACCACATGGAGATCACACTTTGTTGTTTGCCAAGGCTGGAGTGAATCAGGTAATTTATATCATTGTCCATCATACCACATGAATATCACACTTTGTTGTTTGTCAATGCTGGCATGAATCAGGTAATTTATATCATTGTCCATCATACCACATGAAGATCCCACTTTGTTGTTTGCCTTTGCTGGCATGAATCAGGTAATTTATAGCATTGTCCATCATACCACATGAAGACCACACTTTGTTGTTTGCCAATGCTGGCATGAATCAGGTAATTTATAGCATTGTCCATCATACCACATGGAGACCACACTTTGTTGTTTGCCAATGCTGGCATGAATCAGGTAATTTATAGCATTGTCCATCATACCACATGGAGATCACACTTTGTTGTTTGCCAATGCTGGCATGAATCAGGTAATTTATAGCATTGTCCATCATACCACATGAAGATCCCACTTTGTTGTTTGCCAATGCTGGCATGAATCAGGTAATTTATAGCATTGTCCATCATACCACATGGAGACCACACTTTGTTGTTTGCCAATGCTGGCATGAATCAGGTAATTTATATCATTGTCCATCATACCACATGAAGATCCCACTTTGTTGTTTGCCAATGCTGGCATGAATCAGGTAATTTATAGCATTGTCCATCATACCACATGGAGATCCCACTTTGTTGTTTGCCTATGCTGGCATGAATCAGGTGATTTATAGCATTGTCCATCATACCACATGAAGATCACACTTTGTTGTTTGTCAATGCTGGCATGAATCAGGTAATTTATAGCATTGTCCATCATACCACATGAAGATCACACTTTGGTGTTTGCCAATGCTGGCATGAATCAGGTAATTTACAGCATTGTCCATCAAACCACATGAAGACCACACTTTGTTGTTTGCCAATGCTGGCATGAATCAGGTAATTTATAGCATTGTCCATCATACCACATGAAGATCACACTTTGTTGTTTGCAAATGCTGGCATGAATCAGGTAATTTATAGCATTGTCCATCATACCACATGAAGACCCCACTTTGTTGTTTGTCAATGCTGGCATGAATCAGGTAATTTACAGCATTGTCCATCATACCACATGGAGATCACACTTTGTTGTTTGTCAATGCTGGCATGAATCAGGTAATTTATAGCATTGTCCATCATACCACATGGAGACCACACTTTGTTGTTTGTCAATGCTGGCATGAATCAGGTAATTTATAGCATTGTCCATCATACCACATGAAGATCCCACTTTGTTGTTTGCCAATGCTGGCATGAATCAGGTAATGTATAGCATTGTCCATCATACCACATGAAGATCCCACTTTGTTGTTTGTCAATGCTGGCATGAATCAGGTAATTTATAGCATTGTCCATCATACCACATGGAGATCACACTTTGTTGTTTGTCAATGCTGGCATGAATCAGGTAATTTATAGCATTGTCCATCATACCACATGAAGATCCCACTTTGTTGTTTGCCAATGCTGGCATGAATCAGGTAATTTATAGCATTGTCCATCATACCACATGGAGATCACACTTTGTTGTTTGCCAATGCTGGCATGAATCAGGTAATTTATAGCATTGTCCATCATACCACATGGAGACCACACTTTGTTGTTTGCCTATGCTGGCATGAATCAGGTAATTTATAGCATTGTCCATCATACCACATGAAGATCCCACTTTGTTGTTTGCCTTTGCTGGCATGAATCAGGTAATTTATAGCATTGTCCATCATACCACATGAAGATCCTACTTTGTTGTTTGTCAATGCTGGCATGAATCAGGTAATTTATAGCATTGTCCATCATACCACATGAAGACCACACTTTGTTGTTTGCCAACGCTGGCATGAATCAGGTAATTTATATCATTGTCCATCATACCACATGAAGATCCCACTTTGTTGTTTGCCAATGCTGGCATGGATCAGGTAATTTATAGCATTGTCCATCATACCACATGGAGATCACACTTTGGTGTTTGCCAATGCTGGCATGAATCAGGTAATTTATAGCATTGTCCATCATACCACATGAAGATCCCACTTTGGTGTTTGCCAATGCTGGCATGAATCAGAAAAATTAATAGCATTGTCCATCATACCACATGGAGATCACACTTTGGTGTTTGCCAATGCTGGCATGAATCAGGTCATTTATAGCATTGTCCATCATACCACATGAAGATCCCACTTTGTTGTTTGTCAATGCTGGCATGAATCTGGTAATTTATAGCATTGTCCATCATACCACATGGAGATCCCACTTTGGTGTTTGCCAATGCTGGCATGAATCAGGTAATTTATAGCATTGTCCATCATACCACATGGAGATCCCACTTTGTTGTTTGTCAATGCTGGGATGAATCTGGTAATTTATAGCATTGTCCATCATACCACATGAAGATCCTACTTTGTTGTTTGTCAATGCTGGCATGAATTAGGTAATTTATAGCATTGTCCATCATACCACATGAAGATCCCACTTTGTTGTTTGCCAATGCTGGCATGAATCAGGTAATTTACAGCATTGTCCATCATACCACATGAAGATCACACTTTGTTGTTTGTCAATGCTGGCATGAATCAGGTAATTTATAGCATTGTCCATCATACCACATGAAGATCCCACTTTGTTGTTTGTCAATGCTGGCATGAATCAGGTAATTTAAAGCATTGTCCATCATACCACATGAAGATCACACTTTGGTGTTTGCCAATGCTGGCATGAATCAGGTAATTTATAGCATTGTCCATCATACCACATGAAGATCCCACTTTGTTGTTTGCTATTGCTGGCATGAATCAGGTAATTTATAGCATTGTCCATCATACCACATGGAGATCACACTTTGTAGTTTGTCAATGCTAATATGAATCAGGTAATTTATAGCATTGTCCATCATACCACATGGAGATCACACTTTGTTGTTTGCCAATGCTGGCATGAATCAGGTAATTTATAGCATTGTCCATCATACCACATGAAGATCCCACTTTGTTGTTTGTCAATGCTGGCATGAATCAGGTAATTTATAGCATTGTCCATCATACCACATGGAGATCACACTTTGTTGTTTGTCAATGCTGGCATGAATCAGGTAATTTATATCATTGTCCATCATACCACATGGAGATCACACTTTGTTGTTTGTCAATGCTGGCATGAATCAGGTAATTTATAGCATTGTCCATCATACCACATGGAGATCCCACTTTGTTGTTTGTCAATGCTGGCATGAATCAGGTAATTTATATCATTGTCCATCATACCACATGAAGATCCCACTTTGGTGTTTGTCAATGCTGGCATGAATCAGGTAATTTATAGCATTGTCCATCATACCACATGAAGATCACACTTTGTTGTTTGCCAATGCTGGCATGAATCAGGTAATTTATATCATTGTCCATCATACCACATGAAGATCCCACTTTGGTGTTTGTCAATGCTGGCATGAATCAGGTAATTTATAGCATTGTCCATCATACCACATGAAGATCACACTTTGTTGTTTGCCAATGCTGGCATGAATCAGGTAATTTACAGCATTGTCCATCATACCACATGAAGACCACACTTTGTTGTTTGTCAATGCTGGCATGAATCAGGTAATTTATAGCATTGTCCATCATACCACATGAAGATCACACTTTGTTGTTTGCCAATGCTGGCATGAATCAGGTAATTTATAGCATTGTCCATCATACCACATGAAGATCCCACTTTGTTGTTTGCCAATGCTGGCATGAATCAGGTAAATTATAAATTGGTTGCTTTCTAATGAAGACTTTAAGATTGTATTTGTTATTCACATGCCAGAATATAGGGGTTTTAGCAGGTGCCTTATTATACCCCCCACTTCAAAGTGGGGGGTAATAGTGATAGGGGTGTCCGTCCGTCCTTCTGTCCGTCCTTCCGTTACACTTCAGGGTACCCATCTCTTATCCGCAACTCCTCCTAAACCCCTTGGTGGATTTTCATGAAACTTTCACACAATCTTTGTGACATAATGTAGATGTGCACCTTCTATTTTAAAATTTGATCAGAATGATTTTTGGAGTTTCCCATAGTAAAACATGGACTTAGCCATTCGCCTACATAGGGATACCCATCTCGTATCCGCAACTCCTCCTAAACCCCTTGATGGATTTTCATGAAACTCACACACAATTGTTGTGACATAATGTAGATGTGCACTTATTATTTTAAAATTTGATCAGAATGGTTTTTGGGGTTTCCCATAGCAAAACATGGACTTAGCCCTTCGACTACATGGGGGTACCCATCTCTTATCCGCAACTCCTCCTAAACCCCTTGATGGATTTTCATGAAACTTACACACAATCTTTGTGACATAATGTAGATGTGCACCTACTATTTAAAAATGTGATCAGAATGATTTTTGGGGTTTCCTATACCAAAACATTGACTTAGCCATTGAATACATGGGGGGGTACCCTACTCTTATCCGCAACTCCTCCTAAACCCCTTGATGGATTTTCATGAAACTTACACACAATTGTTGTGACAAAATGTAGATGTGCATCTTCTACTTTAAAATTTGATCAGAATGATTTTGGGGTTTCCCATAGAAATACATGGACTAAGCCATTCGACTACATGGGGGTGCCCATCTCTTATCTGCAACTCCTCCTAAACCCCTTGGTGGATTTTCATGAAACCTACACACAATATTTGTGACACAATGTAGATGTGCATCTCCTATTCTAAATTTTATCTGATTAATTTTTTTGGGGGGTGGGGGTATTTATTTGTGAGCTGCGGCTCACAGTTTTTCTAGTTTCTTGTAGAAAGTGAAAGGGCATATATCATTTAGGTCTGTTTATCTCTTCCTCTCAAATCAGGTTTATTTTCATGTTTAAGGTTCCCTTTTGCAAGTTGGGGCATTATGTCTTTTTGACATATTCTTGTTCTAGTACAATATATATCCAAATTTCCCATTTGGATTTTGACTGACCAGGGAACCAACAGGCTAGAGCATCTTTCAGTTACAACTTGAATAAATGTAGCAGCATTGCATAAACTTTAGTATTGATGAAATTCTTAACAAATTGTTTATTTTCTTGGTAAATATTAGAGCACAGTACATAAATTAGAGGGTTAAATTGCCAGATGTTACAAGAAAATTATTAATGTGTAAAACCCTATTAAAACAATGCCTTTGCATCATTACACTCTGATTTACTGATATGAAATAGTCTTGTATTGATAATTCATAGAAAAGGAATAAAAAAATAACACAACAGTAGCAGATCAAGGGGTTCAATGATTGCCTATATTGCAAAACAATCAAACTTTATAATGAATATTTAGGGTAGCTTTATTTTGTGCTAAGTTTTTTATCAGTTTTCTGTCCCCTTTTCTGAATCTGTCTCTGAGTACTTCAACTTTATTTGAATATTTTTATTTTATTTTAGTTTAAGCCCATCTTCCTTGGGACAGTAGACCCCAACAGTGATATGGCTAAGTATAAGAGGGTAGCTAACTCCCAAAAGTGTATCAGAGCTGGAGGTAAACATAACGACTTGGATGACGTCGGCAAAGATCTATACCATCACACATTCTTTGAAATGTTGGGAAACTGGTCTTTTGGAGATTATTACAAGGTTAGAATAAGATCATTGAAATAAATATCTGACCATTGGCCAATATTAAATATTATTAAACTATACCTTGCAAATAATAACAGACACATTATAACTAATACACTGTTTCAGCAATTTTAATATAAAAATCCAGTCATTACGTGTAACATCTGTTGCAAGCCCCGGGTTATTACTTATTTATGGTGGTTGTCCATACATGGACAATAAGTATTATTTGAGGTAAAGAGCATTTTACCAGCTGTCCATTGGTTATGTTATTTTGATATTGTATGACTATGGATACCATAAATATATGTAGTTTAAAAATATTTGTCATATTTATGTCATTGTATTGTGTATCATGCCCATAATGGGTCCTTAATTGGATAATAAAGAGTTCTTCTTCTTCTTCTTCTTTATTACAAGACAGTAAATGAATGAAAATCAAACAGACCACACTCAAAGCATGAAGAACATATTAAGTCATAGTTTAGAGTTAATAAATTATAACTGTAGACAAAGATATATGAAATGGCATCCAAAGAAAAGCAAATTTTTAAGGCATGCCATGGAAAAGGACAACCAGCCTTAAACATAGAAGAAGGATCCCTGCTTTTTTTCCCTGGATAAATAAAATTACAACTAAGTTCCAGGAGAAGGATTCAAAAACAGTTAAAGACGCACTTCCAGAAATGTTACAACTAACATTGTATAACATATTTAGGAAAAAAAAAATAGATTATTTTTCACAAGTTTTTAGCTCACCTGACCCGAAGGGTCAGGTGAGCTATTGTCATCGTTAGGCGTCCGTCGTCCGTCCGTTGTCCATTAACATTTCATCAAAGAACTTCTTCTCTGAAACCACTGAAGGGATTGCATTGAAACTTGGTATACTTGATCTTTAGGATGTCCTCTACCAAGTTTGTGAATTATATGCATGTCGACCAACCAACATGGCTGCCATTGCTAAAAATAGAACAGGGGGGTCAGACCATTGTTTTTGGCTGAAAACTTGAAAAGTATAAGAAATAGAGAAAATCCAAAGCAACCTTCCTTGTTCAGCATCAAAAGCTATACAAATCTCTTCATAGAGTCGAAGTTGTGAAACGACTCCTTATAGAACAAGGTATTATTTGAAACTGGAATTATTTTAGAAATTGGAAAATTAAATAAAAAAAATTTGAGTTAGACTACGCCTTACTAAGGGGTTAGTCATGCCGGCATGGCTAAGGGGGTTAGTTAGTTTACACAATAATTGTTACAATACTAACCCAAACCATTAGTCATGACAGCATGACTAACCCCCTTAGTAAGGCTAAGTCTAACTAAAAAAAAAATAATTTAATTTTCCAATTTCCGAAATAATTCCAGTTTTAAATAATACCCTGTTAATTAGGAGTTATTGCCCTTTAATCATCAAAATGGACCATTTTTGCAGTTTTTATACGACCACAAAAAATTTGCGGACGTATTATGGTATGATGCTGTCGTTGTCGTCGTAGTCGGTGTCTGTTAACTTTTTAGTGTTTCCACAATAACTTTAGTTCCAGTTATCTGATTGCTATGAAACTTGACAATGATGTTCCTTACCATAAAAGGATGAATGGGATTGATTTTGGGGGTCCCCCCTTTTTTTGTTTCCAAATGAGGGGCCAAAAAGGGGCAAAAAATTCAAATATATTACTTGTTTCCAGCATAACTTTGGTCCTAGTCGGCCTATTTCTGTGAAATTTGTCAAGAATGTTTCTTACAATAAAAGAATGAACCTGATGAATTTTTGCGCCCCCTTTTTCCCTGTTGTGTAATTAGGGGCCAAAAGGGGCCAAAATAAAAACTTTTTTATTTCTGGTCCGATTTTGAAAATTTTTTTTGCATGTTTGTTCTTGTCAAATAGCCGAAACAAATATATGAATTAATTTTTGCGACCCCCCTATTACATAATTAGGGGCCAAATGGGGCCAAAATCGAAACTTTTTTATTTGTGGTCCGATTTTGAAAATTTTTTTGCAAGTTTATTCTTGTCAGGTAGCGAATCCAAATTTGAGAATTAATTTTTGCGACCATCCCTTTTTTCACTGGTTTTGTAATTAAGGGCCAAAAGGGGCCGTAATCAAAACTTTTTTATTTCTGGGTTGGTTTTGAAATATTTTTTTTGCAAGTCTAATTTTGTCAAGTAGCGAATCCAAATTTGAGAATTTATTTTTGCGACCCCGCCCCTTTTTCACCTGTTATTTAATAAGGGGCCAAAAGGGGCAGAAATCAAATTTTTAGCTCACCTGGACCGAAGGTCCATGTGAGCTATTACCATCACTTGGCGTCCGTCGTCGTCGTCGTCTGTCGTCGTCTGTCGTCGTCGTCTGTTAACAATTTTTCAAAAATCTTCTCCTCTGAAACTACCAAACAGAATTTAATGAAACTTGGTATGAATGATCCTTAGGGTGTCTTGCACCAAACTTGTGTTTTGATTTTTGATCCGTTAAAAAACATGGCCGCCGTTACTAAAAATAGACTAGGGGGGTCAGACTACTGTTTTTGGCTTATAAATCAAAAAGTATAAGAGATAGAGGAAATCTGAGGCCACGCTACTGATTCAGCATCAAAAGCTCTACAAAAGTCTTCATAGGGTCAAAGTTGTCAGATGACCCCTTATAGGGGTTACGGCCCCTTGAAGGTGAAAAATAGCATTTTTTCATGTTTTTGGCCTACAGAATGAAAACTATTGCAGATAGAGATTAGCTGTTGCTTGCTTAAATGTTCAGCTCATTTAACTCTACAAAAGTCTTCATAGGGTCGAAGTTGTCAGATGACCCCTTATAGGGGTTACGGCCCCTTAAAGGTGAAAAATAGCCATTTTTCATGTTTTTGTCCTACAGAATGAAAACTATTGCAGATAGAGATTAGCTGTTGCTTGCTTAAATGTTTAGCTCATTTAGCTCTACAAAAGTCTCCATAGGGTCAAAGTTGTCAGATGACCCCTTATAGGGGTTACGGCCCCTGAAAAATAGCATTTTTTCATGTTTTTGTCCTACAGAATGAAAACTATTGCACATAGAGATTAGCTGTTGCTTACTTAAATGTTCAGCTCATTTAGCTCTACAAAAGTCTCCATAGGGTCGAAGTTGTCAGATGACCCCTTATAGGGGTTACGGCCCCTGATAAATAGCGATTTTTCATGTTTTTGTCCTACAGAATGAAAACTATTGCAGATAGAGATTAGCTGTTGCTTGCTTAAATGTTCAGCTCATTTAGCTCTACAAAATTTTCCATAGGGTCGAAGTTGTCAGATGACCCCTTATAGGGGTTACGGCCCCTGAAACATAGTGATTTTTCATGTTTTTGGCCTACAGAATGAAAACTATTGCAGATAGAGATTAGCTGTTGCTTGCTTAAATGTTCAGCTCATTTAGCTTTACAAAATTCTCCATAGGGTTGAAGTTGTCAGATGACCCCTTATAGGGATTACGGCCCCTGAAAAATAGCGATTTTTCATGTTTTTGTCCTACAAAATGAAAACTATTGCAGATAGAGATTAGCTGTTGCTTGCTTAAATGTTCAGCTCATTTAGCTCTACAAAATTCTCCATAGGGTCGAAGTTGTCAGATGACCCCTTATAGGGGTTACGGCCCCTGAAAAATTAAGATGTTTCATGTTTTTGGCCTACAGAATGAAAACTATTGCAGATAGAAGATTAGCTGTTGCTTGCTTAAATGTTCAGCTCATGTAGCTCTACAAAAGTCTCCATAGGGTCGAAGTTGTCAGATGACCCCTTATAGGGGTTACGGCCCCTGAAAAATAGCGTTTTTTCATGTTTTTGGCCTACAGAATGAAAACTGTTGCACATATAGATTAGCTGTTGCTTGCTTAAATGTTCAGCTCATTTAGCTCTACAAATTTCTCCATAGGGTCGAAGTTGTCAGATGACCCCTTATAGGGGTTACGGCCTCTGAAAAAAACGATTTTTCATGTTTTTGGCCTACAGAATGAAAACTATTGCAGATAGAGATTAGCTGTTGCTTGCTTAAATGTTCAGCTCATTTAGCTCTACAAAAGTCTGCATAGGGTCGAAGTTGTCAGATGACTCCTTATAGGGGTTATGGCCCCTTATAGGTGAAAAATGGTGTTTTTGGCCTATAGAATGAAAACTATTGCAGGTAGAGAAAAGCTGTTGCTTGCTTAAATGTTCAGCTCATTTAGCTCTACAAAAGTATAGGGTCAACATGAAGACCAGGTGAGCGATTCAGGCTCCTGGGAGCCTCTTGTTTAAATTCTTGTCCGATTTTGACAATTTTATTGCAAGTTTATTCTTGTCAAGTAGCAGATATATTTTTGTGTCCCCTTTTTTTACTGTTATGTTATTAGGGACCAAAAGGGGCCAAAATCGTAACTTTTTTATTTCTGGTCGGATAAAAATTTTTTTTTTACAAGTTCTTCCTTGCGCCAAGTAACTATTCTATATTTAAGAATAAATTTTTGCGACCCCCACCTTTTTTTGCTCGTTACCTAAGGGGCTGTAATCTTAATTTAAAAAAAATTCTGGTTCGATTTTAATTTTTTCCCCAAACATTATTCTTTTCTAGAGTAGAATACAAAATTGAAAATTTATATTTTTACCCCCTGGTTGGAAAGTCCATCAGAGAAGCATGTGTCAAAAACCTTTGTCAGTCCACCATGGGCTGCATGTGTCCAGAGCAATAGACTATCCATATTGGGCCTAAAACGTACAGGGTTCAACATGTTGCGGTCGTATCATGCTGCGCTCGGCGAAGCTTTTTATTGGACTATATTATGAAAACCGTTAGAGCTAGAGGAAAATTTAGCATTGCAGAATTGTTAAGCTCATTGAGATCTACAAAAATAATTTCAGGGTCAAATTGTCAGATCAGCCGTTTAAGAGTTATTCCCTTTTTTACTGTTTTTTTTTCCATTAATTTACACTGATTTTCAAAAATCTTCTTCTCTGAAACCACTGAAGGGATTGCATTGATACTTGGTATACTTGATCTTTAGGATGTCCTTTACCAAGTTTGTGAATTATATACACGTCGACCAACCAACATGGCCGCAGTTGCTAAAAATAGAACAGGGGGTGTCAGACCATTGTTTTTGGCTTATAACTCGAAAAGTATAAGAGATAGAGAAAATCCAAAGCAACATTCATGTTCAGCATCAAAAGCTCTACAAATCTCTTCATTGAGTCAAAATTGTGAAAAGACTCCTTAAAGGTGTTATTGCCCTTTAATCGTCAAAATTGACCATTTTTGCAGTTTTTGGACAATATCTTGAAAACCGTTAGAGCTAGAGGAAAAGTTAGCATTGCAGAATTGTTAAGCTCATTGAGATCTACCAATATGATTCAGGGTCAAAATTGTCAGATCAGCCATTTAAGAGTTATTCCCCTTTAACTGTTTTTTAGCTCACCTGACCCTAAGGGTCATGTGAGCTTTTGTCATCGTTAGTCGTCCGTCCGTCCCTCCGTCATCTGTCGTCCGTCGTTAACTTTTCTTCAAAGATCTTCTTCTCTGAAACCACTGATGGGATTGCTTTGAAACTTTTTACACTTGATCTTAAGGATGTCCTCTACTAAGTTTGTGAAATTTGTGAACGTCGACCAACCAACATGGCTGCTGTAACTAAAAATAGAACAGGGGGGTCAGACCATAGTTTTTAGCTTATAGCTCAAAAAGTATAAGAGATAGAGAAAATCCAAAGCAACCTTCCTTCTTCAGCATCAAAAGCTCTTCAAAACTCTCCATTGAGTCAAAGTTGTGGGATGACTCCTTACAGGAGTTATTTCCCCTTAATCGTCAAAATTAACCGTTTTCACAGTTTTTGACATAAGAGCTAGAGGAATAGTTAGCATTGCAAAATTGTTCAGCTCATTAAGATCTTCAAAAATGATATTAGGGTCAAAATTGTCAGATCATTAAGAGTTATCCCCCTTTAAGTGTTTTCAATCAATTTTAACTTGTTTGGTTTTTTTTCAAATGGAAAGCTTTGTAAACTGTGTATTCTTGATCTTAAAAGTGTTTTCTATCTTTACTTGTTTCTTTAATGTTACTTACCAAGTACATGTAGATCATGTTGCACACTATGTATGAGGCTTTAGTATAAGAGATCAGGTGAGCGATTCAGGCTCCTGGGAGCCTCTAGTTTTATGAATAATTGAAATTTTGATAATTATTTCAGAAAGATTGTTGTGCTTGGGCATGGGAACTTCTGGTTGATCGAATGGGATTGGAGAAAGATAGATTATATATTACTTACTTCGGAGGGAACAAAGACTTTGGATTGGAACCTGATATAGAAACCAGAGACATTTGGATTAACTTAGGGTAAGATATCAATGAATCAATTATATAAAAACCAGAGACATTAAATATGGGTTAAATTAGGGAAAAAACTTTATATATCATCAATCAATCAGCCTGATATAAAAACAAGAAACATAACGAGGAACTTAGGCTACTACTTGACAAGAACTATATTGATAAATCTAGTTGAAAGACTAATGAATGGGTTTCTCTAAACAGGAACTAGATGAGCGAAAACAATTTAGACAACTGCATGACATCCACAAATATAAAATCCAGATTTTAACTCTGTGTAATCCGGCCAAACATTAGATTTAATCTTAATGTGCCTATGCCATGACAGATTCTCTGTAAAATTTTATCAGCTCCAACCTTCAGATTGGTGTCAGGATAATTTGTTCTTTTGTAGAGTTGCGACTGAAAGAGTCTTGCCATTTGATATGAAGGATAACTTTTGGGAGATGGGTGAGACAGGGCCGTGTGGACCATGTACAGAGATCCACTACGATCGTATCGGTGGGCGGGATGCCAAACATCTGGTCAACATGGATGACCCAGATGTTGTCGAGATATGGAATCTGGTCTTTATGCAATATAACAGGTAGTGCCTGCTTAGTTATGCTACCTTAGTTGAAATTGAAAAAAGTATATGTTGTATATGGAGATAGGTTTTAGACATTCCCTTTATTTACATGTAGTTTTCAGTGCCACCTGCATTCTTTTGAGGTTTTGGAGTTAGTTTTATTTGTCCATCACACTAAAAGTTTTTTTAAACTACATTGCCATTACTCTAACCCCCCCCTGCCCCCCCCCAAAAAATCATTTGAATTATAAAACAATTATACACAATAATCATGATAATGAAATCTAAGTAAATAGTGTTTTGTGAACATGTCTAATTGTATAAACATCAATATCTTCAGGCAACAAAGTTTGACAGATCTTTTTGTTAACAAAGTATTTGCACATTATTTTCTATAACAGGGATGCTGATGGTCTGACCGTCCTTCCTAGACAACACTGTGACTGTGGTATGGGATTGGAGCGTGTGGTTTCCGTCATGCAGGGCAAGATGTCAAACTACGACACAGACTTGTTTGTACCATTAATGGAAGCTATACAAAAGGTAATGTTTTATTGCAGGGAAACACCTTTTATGGGGGCTTTACTTTTACTAATATCACTCTTCATGTTGATCTCTGTACATATGCAATTGTACATGTATGTCAAGCTTTTTTTAAAAAACCCTACATGGAATATTATGAAATTTAGCAGAATAATTGTTCTGACAAACTTAATGCCCTGAGCCAGACCTATTGTAACTGTTTCTTGTTTATAGTTTATTGCAGTCACAAATTACAGTAACCAGCTTCAAACAAATACATTCCTTGGAAAGAACAAAAATTTATAATAATTCGAGGCCACTCATGCCCCTGTTTATCAAGACCTTTTGGGCTGTAGATTTATTTCAATTTGTTAGTTTCTTTCTAGGCAACAGGTGCCCCTGCTTATCAAGGCCATGTTGCCTATAGATTTATTTGCTCAACTTTTATTCAGGTATCAGGTGTCCCTACTTATCGTCGCATGACCTGTAGATTTATTTCTAGTTTTCTTTTTAGGCAACAGGTGCCCCTGCTTATCAAGGTCGTGTGGGTAAGGCAGATACAGATGGTATAGATATGGCCTACCGTGTGTTAGCAGACCACGCCAGAACTTTGACTATCGCTCTCTCTGATAATGGACGACCAGATAATGTGGGAAGGGGGTAGGTAAAACTTCATGTTTTTTTTTACTTTATCCCTCAATTATAGGTAATAAATCACCTACTCTATCTTAGTATGTCCACATTCTATGTGATAACACCAGAGCTCTAGCACTGTCTGATGACTATAAAGCTGGTTACTTAGGACAGGCTTAGGTAAAGGATTAATTTCTCTTTCAATCGTGGATAGTGGTTTTCTGCATTTTCATGAATACAAGGATGTAATTGAGTTCTGGCTGAATGTACAAAACTTATACATGTATATTTCTAATGGCTAGTTAAAAAAAGGTATTTTTTATGAATCAAGAACCCAAAAACCAAATTATACAAAACAGCATATTAAATGAATTTAATGATTAAAATGATCTGTAAACATGTGAATGGTGAAGTGAAAAAGTTCAAATCTTACACCTTAACATTTTGATATCTTCTATTTCAATTTTGTCTGGAACTCTTGAAAAATATTTATAGATTTTGGATGTCCCATTATTGATACTGACTTTGTAATTGTAGATATGTGTTGAGAAGGATATTAAGACGTGCTGTAAGATATGCTACGGAGAAACTTGGAGCCAAGCCTGGGATGTTTGCATCACTGATTGATACTGTTGTTCAATTATTGGTTAGTATAAAAAGGTGATATGTTTCTTGAGATAAGGAAAAAAGGAGTTTAACTTCAATTAGTTTGCTGGGCTGTGCATTTCACCTATGGTGAAAAATATAGAGATAGTCAATACCTTGTAACTATAATATTATTTTATATAAGTTTATAAGTATGTAAAATTCTTTGCATATATACATGGCAAAATACGGTAATAAAAATGTTTTTAGACTTCAATTGTTTTAAACTATAAAGACAATTTGAATTAGACATTGATAATGACAATTTGAACTATTTTTTTAGCACTTTGTTGATATGCTGTGAAAATGAAATGCCTCCATTGACACTCCCTTTGAAATAAAAATCTGTCTTGTACTTCCTTGCTTTTAATATTTCAGGGAGATGGATTTCCAGAGGTTACTAAGGATCCTGAGGGGGTAAGATTGAGATACAAATATACTTGTCCTCAGTTTTGTCAATATAGATGATAATTTTGAGATGTGCAATAAGATAACACGAAACAACTAATTTTGAAAATCTGTTAACAGCCAGCTATCTTCACTGTAGACTAGTGGCTGCAGATTGGCCACAGAAAAAAGTTAAAATAATTCATGATTATCACCAAAGTCCTGCTGGTCATAGGCCAATTAACATTAACAAGAAAAGAAGCATTCTATTCTTGTCCAAGCCAAAAGTACCTTTGTATGCCATGCAGGTTTGTGGCTTCTTTACGATGTACATGTACGCCATATGTCGTTGTGCATATAACCAGAAAATTTTGATTCTCAAAATTTTGTGGGTCCATCAGACCATTTGAAATTAGAACTTTAGGGAAACCATGGGAGACATCGTTTTTGAATACAAAAACAAACTTTTACTTTCTATCCATTTATTTTCTCTCATTTTTTTTCAATGTTTTTAATAATTATGTCTCTGTGAAATGTTTTAAAATTTGCTGTCAAAAAATTGAAGTGATGATTTGTTAATAAACATTGGCTTATTTCTAGGTTAAAGAAATTATAAATGAAGAAGAAGCCCAGTTCTTGAAGACATTAACTAGAGGAAGAAGACTTTTAGAAAGAACCATAGGAAAATTAGGAGATACAAACACACTACCAGGTATGTTACTATAAATAGATGATAAGGTCATAAAATAGAACATTTCAAACACAGTGAAACCTGTCCAAACCGAACAGCAATGGGACTCTAGGATTTGTTCGGTTTTAGCAGGTGTTCGGTTTTGTCAGGGTTCCAAGTACAACCGGAAATGGACTATAGACATGATAGATAAATAAAAAATATGAAACTAAAATGAAAGGCTATCATAAAATTTGAAAATGTTATATAATTATATATATTTTAAAGTAAAAGTCTTTTAGTAAGAAAATTTAATTCTTCTTGGTTATTATGGTGTAACTAGTGATTCACTTATTTTATTTTTAACAATGAAAATATTTTCTCATTAATTAGATCAGTTATCATGGTTATTAAGCTATGTTTTGGTGACAATCATTAACAAAATTCAGGTTTGTGAAACATATTGTTATCAAAACATTCATATAATTGTATGTTTTGATAATAAATGCTCATATCCTAATCATTTTGACAGCTTGGGTCATTCTTTTCAATTTCTTGTAAAAACATACATGTAATTGCTATTGCAAAAGCAGAAAGTAAATCCTTGATTATCTATGATGAGTTCGGTATGGACAAGGTATTATAACATGATTTATTAACTAAAGGGAATAAAAATTGGTTCGGTATTCGGAATGGACAGTATTCGGTTTTAACAGGTTAAATTACTTTATATTTTATCGAAAATTCTTTGGGACTTGAGAATCTGTTCGGTTTGATGTGAAATTCGGTTTAGTCAGGGTTCAGTTTGGACAGTTTTCACTGAATTTTTTAATGAAAATTGGTATGGAGCAAGTACATCATTTGTAGTTCTGCATATAAACTGCTTGTTTCATATTTATCTTACAGCACTTATAGTCTGTTTGATTGTATTTTGTAGGTGATATAGCATGGCGGTTGTATGATACCTATGGGTTCCCTATTGATCTGACCACACTCATGGCAGAAGAGAAAGGTTTAGCTGTTGATATGCCAACATACGAAGAGTCCAATGTTACAGCACTAATGGTCTATTTGATTGTATTTTATAGGTGATATAGCATGGCGGCTGTATGATACCTATGGGTTCCCTATTGATCTGACCACACTCATGGCAGAAGAGAAAGGTTTAGCTGTTGATATGCCAACGTACGAAGAGTCCAAGAAACAATCTCAGGTAGTCATACAAATGAATGAAAAACTGTCCAGGGATAATTTTGCATGAAAATATAGATTTCAAGATGATTTAAAAAAAAAATTAGGCATGCCTCTTAGGGATGTATTCTTCTGATGTTTCAGTCTTGTTTAAAACTGGTTTGTGAATGATTTTTAGCAAAATTTCATTGAGTTATAAAATGGTGAAAGTAGGACAGGCAGGGAAGAAATTTTTGTAACAGATTTCTCAGCAGCTACTTATCATAGCCACTTTTTATTTTTTTTTTAGCTTCAGAGTGGTGTTTTATGCCCCTCACCTTCTTTCTGTTTAGCGATATCTTTTTTACTTTTACTTTTGATGGATTCTTATAATATAATCTATCTAAATCATGTCAAAAAATTATGTACATACGATCAGTAGTTTTAGAGTAATGAAACATTTTTTAAATTTTGGACCAATATAACTTGTTTGGTTTCTCTTTCAGCTGTTGTCACAGGGTACAGGGGAGACAACTGATGATAAGATAATGTTAGACGTCCACGCCATCAGTGACTTACAGAATCGTGGAGTACCATACAGATAATGATTTGGTTTCTCTTTCAGCTGTTGTCACAGGGTACAGGGGGGACAACTGATGATAAGATAATGTTAGACGTCCACGCCATCAGTGACCTACAGAATCGTGGAGTCCCATACATATAATGATTTGGTTTCTCTTTCAGCTGTTGTCTCAGGGTACAGGGGGGACAACTGATGATAAGATAATGTTAGACGTCCACGCCATCAGTGACCTACAGAATCGTGGAGTACCACCCACTGACGATTCACCAAAATACAACTACAATGCAGATGAGCAAGGAAGCTACAGTGAGTATATTGTGATCTTCAAATGTAATTTTGTTTGAAGATGATATTTGTCAATGGGCTATAAGCAATTTTAGATCTAATTGGAAAAAAAAACTTTCTTAAAAATAGATAATGGTTAAACTTGTCTTATATGATGAAATAAAAACAGTCAGAGGGAAGATATTAACCCTACATCATAGTAAATTCAGGAGCAGGGTACACTATATTATCAAGTGTTTCTCTTTGAGGTTTTGAAGCAGCCACAGGAAAGATATTAGCCCTCCGTCACAGTAAACAGTTCGTTGATGAAGTATCGACTGGGCAGGAGTGTGGTATACTGTTAGATAAGACCTGTTTCTATGCTGAACAGGGAGGTCAGATCTACGATGAAGGGTTCATTGTCAAAGAAAATGATGAGGTAGAAATACATTTCATGTGATTTATGTGTATTGTAGTTGTTAGATGTGTGATACAAAACATATTCCAATTTGCTTGTAGTAAATTATAATATTTTTATGCCCCCGTGACGACATGTTGGGGGCAATAAGTTTTACTCATGTCCGTCAATACGAATTTTCGTCAAGCTCTTCTCAGAAACCATACATGGGAATGATTTGAAACTTGGTAGGATGGTTCAGAATATCAAATTGTATGTCCTAAGCGACTTTCAGGTCTGTGTGACATCTGTACATGAGAATGATTTTAAATTTGGTAGGGTGGTTCAGTATAACAAACTGTACATCCTAAGAGACTTTCAGGTTTGTGGGACATCTACTTCCTGTTTGGGACTAGGCCAATATGAAAATCTGTGAAAATCAACTTGAAAATTTCTTTTAAGCTTTTCTCAGAAACCGTACATGGGAATGATTTGAAACTTGGTAGGATGGTTCAGTAAGACAACCTGTATGTCCTAAGCAACTTTCAGGTCTGTCTGACATCTACTTCCTGTTTGGGACTAGAGCGATATGAAAATCAATGAAAATCAACTTGAAAATTTCTGTCAAGGTTTTCTTAGAAAACCGTACATGAGAATGATTTTAAATTTGGTAGGGTGGTTCAGTATAACAAACTGTACATCCTAAGAGACTTTCAGGTTTGTCGGACATCCACTTCCTGTTTGGGACTAGACCCATGTGAAAATCTATGAAAATCAGGTTGAAAATTTCTGTCAAGTTTTTCTCAGAAATGGTACATGGGAATGATTTGAAACTTGGTAGGATTGTTCAGTATGACAAACTGTACGTCCTAAGTGACTACACCTACTTCCTGTTTTGGGCCGAGCTGGGGCATCTGTGTCCCATGGACACATTCCCTCTTTATTTTTGTCCCCCGCCGCAACGCGGAGCGGGGACTTGGAAATGCCGGTGTCCGTCCGTCCGTTCTTCCGTCACACTTTTTTCGTAACACTTTTCTCAGTTACTACTAATCCTAGGGTTCTGAAATTTTGCAGACTCCTATAGGGGTCCCCTAAGGTGTAAGTGATTTTCAGGTCAGTCTGACATCTACTTCCTGTTTAACGACTTAGTCATTTTTTCTCCCATTGGCTCAATGGTAAATTTTTCGTAACACTTTTCTCAGTAACTACTAATCCTAGGGTTCTGAAATTTTGTATGCAGACTCCTATAGGGGTCCCCCAAGGTGTAAGTGATTTTCAGGTCAGTCTGACATCTACTTCCTGTTTAACGACTTAGTCATTTTTTCTCCCATAGGCTCAATGGTAAATTTTTCGTAACACTTTTCTCAGTAACTACTAATCCTAGGGTTCTGAAATTTTGTATGCAGACTCCTATAGGGGTCCCCTAAAGTGTAAGTGATTTTCAGGTCAGTCTGACATCTACTTCCTGTTTAACGACTTAGTCATTTTTTCTCCCATAGGCTCAATCACAACAATATGCGTGTTCAATTAAATTGTGTTTTTTTTTCATTTTCATGGATAATAGTGTTGATAGTATGGTAAATTTCCAACTTCACTTTGCTTGTAGATATATGATTTAGTTTGATACATTTCCCCATATCCCTTCTTTATTATTGTTAGTAGACATGACAGTACTAGTATCTTTAATCACATATCACTGACTAATGATTAATCAGGGTACAATTTTAAGAAATTTAACAATTTCTATCTAATAACACATTATTATTGGAGTTATGCCCCTTCAACAATATAACGTTCAACGGGCGGGGGACCTGGAATCTGTTCTTGTTTTATTTATGAAAATCCACTCTTAGAATGATATTTAAATCTTTAAATGGGAAAAAATAAAATGAATGACAGACTTTCATCCCCTTTATCAGTAATTTGACTTCAAATTAAATGGCATCCAATACATAAAATAGCATTGTCTAGGATACTCTGACATCACATACTACAATCTTTTTCTGCTTGTTTTCAGGAAACTGAGTTTAAAGTAAAGAATGTCCAGGTTAGAGGAGGTTATGTTCTACATATCGGTGTTGTGGAGGGTACATTGAGAGTCGGAGATGTTGTACAGCTATCTATTGACGATGTAAGTTAACTCTGAAGGGAAACAATATTTATTTATTATTAAGCACATGGGTTTGATGTTTTAAAACATATAGTGCTTGATAACACAAAGAGTGATGCATGTTTCACTTGTTATATATAAGTTCCTTCTAACCTTCATTGTAATAAAAAAGGTGACTTAAATTGTGTCAACTTGTATTACTCTGTTTTATTCACAAGATTCAGCATACCTAATTATCTCAGTCTTTTAGGTAGGATTCAAGTGAACTCCAAAATAGCTTCCCTCTAACCAAATCAATTAATATTTCAAAGAGTTAAGAATGTCAGTAGAATTATAACTAAATCAATCTGAAGCATTGTTAAATTTGTATCCCCTAAAAATCTTTATACCGTATAGCAGGTAATTTTCGCGGCGTGCAAATTTCGCGATTTCGTACCAAATGACTAAGTTTTAATTTACGCGGACATTTATTTTCGCGCTTTAATAATATTCTCAATACAAGTTTATGTTGAATCTATTTTACGCGGGTTCTAAATTTCGCGATCGAATAATGGTCGCGAATATAGCGAAAATTAAAACCTCGCGAAAATTTCCCGCTATACGGTAGATTATGATAATAAAAAACCAAAAAGAAAATACAGAAAAAAAATGTATTCAAACAATTAATGCAGGACACCCACTTGTAACTAACATTTTTTCTTATATTTTTCTGCCCAACATAGGAAAGAAAGGGTTTGTTTAGTGTCCCTCTGTTCTCCCGTCTTTCCCAAATCAGGTTTACAATAGGTTGAAGTTACTTTTACATTTAAGAAGTTTCTTGACATATTTTTTGTTTTAAAAAAGATGTTTTATAATTTTCCAGAGCAGAAGAAGTGATGTTATGAAGAACCATACAGGAACACACATGTTAAACTTTGGTCTCAGGGAAGTTTTAAAGGAAGCAGACCAGAGAGGTTCTCTTGTAGCTCCTGATCGACTCAGATTTGACTTCACCGCTAAGGTTTGTAGATGTTTTATGTAATAAAAAAATTGTAGTAGTAAACAATATTTACCTGTATAATGCAAATCTTTTGCTATTAATTAACGGCAATATTAACATCATGACTGCCTCATAGAATAATTACATTTCTAGAGTTAGTTTGTCTCTGTGAAATTGTCTGGTTTCTTGGTTTGATAATAAAAAAAAAACACAGCTGAAATTGCATATTAATTCTTTTAAAGTTAATTCATTGACCAATTATGATTCCTATGGTTGGTATTGGTAAATGGAATAAAAGACCAAAGAAAAAGTATTTAGGGTTTTAAAAAAAAAAGAAGAAAACAATACATGTACATTTATCTATATAATCCTTGAAATGGTATGTATACCTTTAATGTATTTTTTTTAAGGGTGCTATGTCAGTGAAGGAAGTAAAGAATGTAGAAGATATTGTCAACAACTTGGCTGTCAAAAATGAAGCTGTGTTTGCTAGAGAGACACCACTGGCTGATGCCAAATCTATCCAGGGTCTCCGAGCAGTGTTTGATGAGGTAAGAGTGTAAGAATAATCATCATGCAGCTCTCTTATAGATAGGTTTTATGAAGAGATGTTAAATAATAAATAAAATGTAAAATTTTTGTATAGGATAATTGTTCAGTGTTGGTCGGTAGGACCTTTTACAGGAGAGTGGGAAAGGCTTATTTATTCATCAGGAATTTGGGATATAACCCATAAAACTCCGGGAATTCAGAATTTTTACAATTTTCTGCAACATTCATTTACCAGGAGTGAGGATTTAGTATTGTATCGGGTGTTTGGTATGAGACCCCCTCTTACCCACCCCCTTCAGTTAATGAACACAAATTTACAAAAGTATGTCAAGGATTTGAGGCATAAATTAGAAATTCAAATTCAAATTCAAATATTTTATTGATATGAATTCCAAAATAAAGGAACATCACCAGTTACAATACAATTTACATGAACAACACAAATTACATAAAACTTACAAATTAGATGAGCATTTAAAAATGATTTGGCATGTTCTTATGTGGTACAGTATTATCTAGAGTAAATTTTCTATTTATAGGTTTATCCTGACCCAGTAAGAGTATTATCGATAGGTGTACCTGTTGAGGACCTAGTAAAAGATCCCATGGGACCAGGAGCTTCCCTGACCAGTGTAGAATTCTGTGGAGGAACGTGAGTGATATTTTACCCTTTTACCTGTGTCAAAAATACATGTTCATCACATTATTACTTTTCAATTTATTTTTTTCACATCTTTTGTAAAATATATATATAAGGAACATTGTATATAAGGAAAAATCTGCAATACATTGTACTCCCCTTTGAGGAAAGTTTATTACATCAGAAAAGTTAATGTTTAAATTTACGCATAGAGGATTCCAATTCCTGAGATTTTTACACAACTCTTTAAAACATTGGATTTTTATAAAGCTGTCAATAAACTAAAGCATAAGAATTTCCATACCAATGCTTTTACAATGTATATCCTAGGTGAGTTTAGACATTAATTAATTGTAAATCTTTCCATTTTTGTTCAGTCATCTACGAAGGGCAGGCCATATAGGAAAATTAGTCATAGTATCAGAAGAAGCCATCGCTAAAGGAATCCGAAGAATTATAGCAGTAACAGGGACAGAGGCTCACAAGGTAAGTCTGTCTGCCTGTTCACAAGGACAGAGGCTCACAAGTTAAGTCTGTCTGTCTGTTCACAGGAACAGAGGCTCACAAGGTAAGTCTGTCTGCCTGTTCACAGGAACAGAAGCTCACAAGGTTAGTGTGTCTGTCTGTTCACAGGAACAGAAGCTCACAAGGTAAGTCTGTCTGTCTGTTCACAGGGACAGAGGCTCACAAGGTAAGTCTGTCTGTCTGTTCACAGGGACAGAGGCTCACAAGGTAAGTCTGTCTCTGTTCACAGGGACAGAGGCTCACAAGGTAAGTCTGTATGCCTGTTCACACAAAGAATTGCTCACATGATAAGTTTGTATGGATTGAATAGAAGAAAATAAGATGTGGAATAAGTGTATGCGACACAACCTACAATATAAATGTAAATTTAAAACATCCACAATGGAAAACAGCCAGCAGCCTTCAATGTGACCAGTGGTCGCTGCTCGCTGTTTTTCAATTGGCACCTGGATCGAAAATAAATTACATATGATTTAAGCCCAATCCTAAAGTGCAATGAAAGACCATCTTCTTGACAAAAAACAATTAACATAAATTCGACTAAATACAAGCTTTCATGCAAGATTTGTTTATGAGGCAGAATTAAAATCTATAAGCACTATTGTTTAGACGTGATAGTATATAAAAAATTTATGTAAATGTATTGTGATATTATTAAGGAGTTGAACATTTGTTCGAAACATTTGGGCGTCCAATATAGTGTTCAAAATGTTGCAGTTATGTCATGCTCTGCTCATTGTAGCTTTTTATTAAAATTTTACCTGTAATAAAATATATGCCTGTTATATATTTTTTCTGCTTTTTTTCATTAATCTTTTTGTTTTCTTTTTTGTTTTTAGGCTTGGCACAAAGTAGAAGTGTTAGAAAAGAGTTTAAACAATTTAAAACAACAAATAGAGAACAGTCTACAAAGTAAAGATGTCTCGGTGAAAGCTCTGACCAAACTTATTGTACAGGTTGATGAGGTAATAAAGAATTTTATCAGTATGATTGACATTTATCTAACTTTTGAACAATGGGCCATCTAAATGTCAAAAGTAGTGAAAGAGCAGAGACAAAACCAGTAAACACCTACTAGAACAGGACGAAAAAACAGACAACATAAAACACAAAAACAACTGAATAGCAATCAATGCCCATAATTGTTGCCACCTCTTAGAATAGATCATACAATAATTCAATACATTATATCATACTTTATATTTGGATAATCCTATAACTTTATTGATTTGATCGTTTATTTTCCTCTGCATTATGCAAAAGAGGAGAACTAGAATTTGACTTTCTATCATTTCAAAATCTGTTTCTAGAGCTTAAATTTTGAGTGCCTGCATAGAATTTCATTAAGTTTACACACATAAAAGCTTATAAAAAAGAAAGAAGTCTATTAAATTGTTTATGGGGTCAATAGGTCAAAGTCATATTTTGCTAGGCCATGCCCTTGTTCTTTTTTATACCCCTGCTTCAAAGAAGAGGGGGGGTATACTGGTTTACCTCTGTCCTTCGGTCCGCAACATAACTTTCGTAACCGTTTTTCAGCAACTACATATCACAGTGACTTGAAATTTGGTATATGAGTCTAGTGTGAGGTTCTTTATTGCGAGTATCAAAATTAGGTCTGTCAGATATCTACTTCCTGTTTACCGACTTGGTCAATTTTCAACATTACTAGTCAATTGTTGAAAATTTTCGTAACATTTTTCTCAGCAACTTCATATCACAGTGACTTAAAATTTGGTATAAGAGTTCAGTATGAGGTCTTTTATCGTGAGTATCATAACAAGGTTTGACAGATATCTACTTCCTGTTGACTGACTTAGTCAATTTTCAACATAACTAGTCAATTGTTGAAAAGTTTTGTAACATTTTTCACAGCAACTACATATCACAGTGACTTGAAATTTTGTATATGTGTTCAGTATGAGGGCCTTTATTGCAAGTAACCAAATGAGGTCTGTATAATATCTACTTCCTGTTTACCAACCATAGTTCATTTTGGGGGTAGCGGGGGTATACTGAGTGAGCAGTAGCTCACAAATACCTTGTTGATTATAATTAAAGTGTTAAAATATCAGGTTTTTACCTATAAGGTATAAAACTTGAGAGAATATCCCTCCTCAAAAAAATATTGATCTTGAGACATTTACTATATTTGCAGGAAATATCTCAGTCCATGATACCATACTGGAAGAAGGACAGTCTGAGATCTGAACTGAAACCTCTCAGGAAGAAAATGGATGACCTAGACAAGGCTAAAAAGGCCGCTGTAATGGACGAGGTATAATTGAAGATGGAGTCAGTGCTTTTTGTACAGGGAGACAAATGCCACATTTTTACCCCGCAATGCATAGAATCTCATTCACCTGTGTACCTGATAAAAACTTTCCAACCACCCATAAAATTTCAACCAAAGTGCCTTCCTTCCCTCATACTTTCTTTTCTGTAAGCTTGTGAGATTAAAATTGGGATACTTGGTTTTGAGAATCTTATACTATGTTAATTAAGTAGACGATAGATAAAGAGATGTGGAATAAGTGTACGAGACACAACCAACATAAAGAAACACAATGTTAAACAGCCAGCAGTCTTCAACATATGACCAGAGGTCGCTGCTTGTTTAAATTGGCCCAAGACTAAAAATACAAAATATAAGATTCAAAACCAATCACAAATTATCAACAAAAGACCCATTTCTGGACATAGAACAATGAACAAAAAGATGAAAGGGACAAACAAAAGCTTTGACAAAGATTACTTGGTTAGGAAAGGTTAAGTTAAACAAGAGACGGAAAAAATTATGGGAAGTTAACCTGTTCCGCATAAAGTTGAATAAACTTTAATAGTCATTGTTCACAACATTTCAATGTTGAACTGCCTATGTTCATGTTTATGTTTACTCTTGGAAACTTATGTTATACATCATGTTACTTTAGGTTGTACAAGAGACCAAGAAGTTATTAGAAGATAAACCCAACCAGAAGTTTGTTGTCCATGAATTTAAAGCTGGATCTATAGCTAAAGTAAGACACTACCATTAGAGATTGGTTAATAAGTGGATCAAATAAAATCTGTAAAATGTTGAATGTGGACGATTTTCACATTCTAATTTAATTTTTTGTGGTCTCCATATCTGACCAGAGTTGGCTATGTGCACACATCTATAGTTGAAGAAAAAAATGGTGATTTAGCTTGCGTTCGACATTCAAACCCAGGGTGCCCCAGGTAGGAAAAATGTAGCTCACTGGGGCAGAACGAGAACAACCTGAGTAATGACGTATTATACCTAGGTTGTTCAGAATGTACACTTTTGTTTGTTAAAAAGATCATTGACCCATACAAAACAGAGGTCACCCGCGTTTTGTTTTATATTTCAACCCAGAAAAAATAATCTACCCAGGCTGCCTAGGGAGGGAATTTCGAACGCGGCCATAGATACATGTATTTAAAATTTGCAAGAATATTGAAAGTTGTGCCATTCCAGATTTGATACTTTAAATGTATGTATATACATATATGTACCGTAAATTGGGATATTTTGGATGTAGTTTAATTTGGGTTCATTTGGCGCCTAACCCAAATGTGCCAAAATTAAACACACCAAAATAAAGTTTAGAATGCATAGAAATAAATGTGCTACAAAAAATGATAGATATGGCATGTGTACAAAAAATAGTAGATCCTGACTAAGAAACAAGCAATGCATTTAGTAACAATGTGAATTTAAAAATATCTTTTAATTTCCATATTTGGCCGGATTTCACAGAGTGAAAAATCCGGGTTATAAAATGGTGGGCGGCGGGCGGGTGGGGAAAAAATTTTCGTAACAGTTTTCTCAGCAACTACTTATCACAGCCACTTGATATTTGGTATACAGCATCAGGGTGGGGTCCCATAACGTGGGAAGCGATTTTAGGTCTGTCGCTCACCTACTTCCTGTTTAACGAAATCCGGCCATTTTTGACTTTGACAGATTTTTTTTATTTCAAAATGAACATTTATGTTTACTTAATTTGGTAATTAGCTTGGATATAATCACATGTTTGTTAAATTTTCATTAGACATAAATTGAGTTGTTATATACTAATTAGCTTGGGTTTGGTAAAAAAACATACACTAATTAATGTTGAAGAGTAGAATTGTGAATATGAATTCAATTATAGATGATGTAAAGAATTATTGAAGAACATTTTTTTCTGAAAGCCCCAAAATAATACACACCAAATTAAAACATGGCCATTTTAATCTAAAACCGCCAAAATATCCCTACACCAAAAAATCCCAATTTATGGTATGAACCAATCAAACCTATCCTTCATATCAAATTTGTTCACTAGCTGCAGCCCAATACATAATTTTTGGCCAAGTTTTATGCAGTGAAAAATTCAGATTCTAAAATGGTGAATGTCGGGCTGCGGGCAGATGGGGAAATAATTTTCGTTACAGTTTTCTCCGCAACTACTTATCACAGCCTCTTGATATTTTGTATGCAACATCAGCATGGGGTCCCATACCATGGGATTTGATTTCAGGTCTAGTGCTCACCTACTTTCTGTTGAACAAATCTGGCCATTTTTGACTTTGACAGATTTTTTATATTTTGTAGGCTTTGGATGGTGCCATGAAGCAAGTGAAGTCACTCAGTCCAGAAACTGCTGCCATGTTTTTCTCTGTAGATAATGAAACCAACAAGATTCTGTGTATGAGTTCTGCTCCTAAGGTAAAAACTCATTTGTAACGAGCTCTGCTCCCAAGGTAAAAACTCATTTGTAATGTTAAACATGCAACATAAGTACATCATTCAGCCAGTAGGTGGTGTAGTGGTTAAAAAGTATGGCTTCTTACACATAAGGGCTGTTCCAGACACATGTGGAGGGGGGTCGGGAGGAACTTCTATTAAATATATGGTGGGTGTTTTAGAAATATTTTGTGAAGAAACAATGATAAAAATTAATTATTTTTTTATGGGTGGTGGGGTAAAGAAAAAAGTGACTCCTGACCCCCCCCCCCCCCCCCCCCACACACACATTTATGTCTGGAACAGCCATAAGTTGGTGGTTTGTTCCTTGTCGCTGACTCGTGACTTCATTTAAAAATATGGTGTCAAGGAATAATGCTAGTCTTTAAGAAGAGACAAAAAATGTTAGCCCTTATAAGGAAAGAGCAATATCCCATGCCATTTAGTATGCCTTGGTATATGAGTAGACTTAATAAAGGCTGCTACATTTAAGGCCAACTCACAAACTGTAAATTGAAAGGAATTTTAAACATTAACTTTGAGCATGTTTTCCAATTATGTATAAATAAATAAGAATGAACCAAAATAAGAACACTCAGTAACTTTTTAGAAGATTATTAACAATCTATTTAGACATGATAGCTTGAATAATCTGTTGTAAGGAATTAACACAGTTCAAGGTTGGTTTTGTCTGTAGATTCTAACATCAGAACTCCTTTTCAACCTTTAATATATAAAGTCATAAGCATCTTGTCCAAATACAAAAAATATAGCAAAATTAATATTAAAACCGATCCGCGCTTAATTAGTTTGAATGTTTTGTGCTATTTTTAGACACACTGATACATTTATATTCCTAACATGTATTATTATATTTTCCAGTCTTCCATAGCTGCTGGTTTGAGTGCTAAAGTGTGGGTATCAGAAGTTGTGCCACTGATTAATGGTAAAGGTGGTGGCAGTGATGCCTCCGCCCAGGCCACAGGATCTAATTGTGCCGCCTTACAGGATGCTCTACAAACTGCCAAGAAATTTGCTGAAATGAAGCTTTCATGACAGAACTCTGTTTAGTTATAATTTATTTAACGTTACACAAACTGCAATTTACATTAGGAAAATGAGATTTCTATTGTCAACTTGATATTTTATGAGTAGCTGCTTCCTAAAGTGCTTAACAATGTTTCAAAATGACTTATTATGAAATATGCTATGAGGTAATTCCATTGTAAAGGAATAACTTGAAAACATGTTAACTTGATAATGTATAAATTTTTAGTAATAATATAAAATAAAAATTTAAGCACTATTTGTGAGTAAAGGTGGAACTAGAGCAAAGTCACATATATAGTTTACAAGATTTTCCTTCCATAAAGTTGTCAAATGGATGTGCTAATAACATGGAATTATTTTAGACAAAATTGAAATTCATTAAAATATAATTTAGTTTTTATTTTCTTATTTACATTTTGAACCTTTAGCTTTTAAGCATTTAATTTATTTAATGTTCTTCGTCTATGTCTTGTTGTTTGTTATTTATATGATAAAATTTTCTTTTCCGATCATGTGTTCAATTTTAAATTAAGATTTCTAGAAGTCTTTCATGATGAAAAAGTTAAGGTGTTGTACTTACATTGAAAATCATGTGAAAAAATTGTTTATCTCATTTTCAAAAGAAACAAACTATCAAGTAAAGATAAGGTATCAATGTTCTTTTAAATGGCAAATGGTGCAAGTTTATATATCCACATGCTTAGATAATGGCATCTTCTCTAGCCAAGGGTTACGATCCGCTATCTCTCATCTTCACCCTTGGCAGATCTAGAAGGATTTTTGTGGTCATACATTCTCTCATCTGATTGGATGCAGTGAAAGTTGGCTGCATCCAATCAAATTGCCCCATTTCCATTTTTAAATAATCTGTTAACAAACATGTGGGTGTACAAAGGTGATAAATAATTATTAATTTTGCAAAAAATATTAGCACTTTTGATCAAATCTTACCAAAACTACCTTTATTTTATCTTCAGCTCAATGTATTTCGTTAATGGAATGAAATGTCTCCTATATTTGCAACAATCTAGATAAAAATAATTTTTTCAACTTTGAATAGATATTGCTTCAAGGGAGATAATTAAAATGTTGAGATTACAAAAACCTTCTAGATCTGCCAAGGGTGAAGATGAGAGATAGCGGATCGTAACCCTTGGCTAGCGAAGATGAGATAATGGTCAGTGGAAATTATTGTAATTTATTGTATATCCTGTGTCTAGGGTATCTTTTAAATAGCAAATACATGTAATGCAAGGTAATGTATCCACATGCCATAGGCTGATATAAAAAATATCCTAGATTCTCATCCCCTCCTGCCCTGATTTTCTCAGCCACCTAAAAAAAATATTTTGCTTTTTTGGCAAATTATGTCGGTTGTTGGACTTCTTTATAGCAAGTCAAGTCTAACAATCCACGACCTTGGGTTGCATGACCCTGGTGAACTCTGGTAAACTTGAGAATAATCTCTCTGTTGAAATTTGCAACAATGGAACTTGATCTCTTTGATCAGTTAAAGTAACAGCTATACAAACAAGATTATCTTGTTTTAGGAAAGAGAAATTTACCTGTATGAAAATTTTACCTGTTTGAAAAATTTACCTGTAGAAATTGAATAGTACGAACTGAACTAATGAAATGCTATACAGACTACCTGTAGTAGGTTACATGTTTTTTTTAGGAAATACTTGTTATTAAAAACTATTTTCTATATCAGAGTACTTTTAGCATATTAAAAATATTTTTTTTATGAAATGCTTTAATAATCAATTTTTTTATGGTTTTTACAACTCTATTCATCATAGTTTGTCCTCAGATATATCTGAAATATCTGATATTACTGATTATTCAGATTTCTTATACATTTTTAGTCATAAACGAGGTCATTCTTATCGAAAGTATAATGTTGAATGACTTTAGATTACATTGACTGTTTAAGTGTCTATCTGTATATATAGTTTTTGGGCTCGTTTAGAAGGGGTACCAATATCCCCCCCAATCTTTTATCAAATATTCCATTTCCGAAAAAAAGTGTTTGCCAATATCCCATATCAGGATTGAAATTTCCCATTACGGGAAATAAAATATGAGCAGAAGCGGTTTCCATATTTGCTTCATGTTATACATGTATTTTCAATTCTATGTGAATCAAATGGTATGGTCTTTGATGGTGTAAAATGTAAATGATGCATAAGTAAAAAGATTTTGTCCTTAGTGTAACATTATATTAAACAGATTTTGATTTGAAAAGTAAAAAACTATCAAATTGATGGTCATATTACCATCTTTGATGTAGGAGTTTTCTTCCTTCAGAGTAGGAGTTTTCTTCCTACAGTGTAGGAGTTTTTTACCTTAGTGTAGGAGTTTTTTTCCTTCAAGCAGAAAAATTCATACCCATAACAAGTTAATCTCCTCTGTATAGATGTCAATTTAACTGATCACGGTAATCATCTTCCATTGTTGCAAATTTCAATAGAGGGATTAAGTTGTAGTTTACATAATTTCATTAAGGAGTACCAATATAAACACGGGGATTATAATTCTTTATTAGCAGTAAAATGGCAGCATATTTGATCAAACTGGATAAAAAATAAAACTTTACTGTCAGCCCTTTATTTTCAAGAAATTTGGATGAGAATCTAGGAGTTATTCTATGATGGCCTTAGTATTAGTTCGTTAATTATTTATAAAATGTTCTGCATCTTCTGCTATAAGTAAAGCCTGTCTCCACAGTATTGTTTATTTGTTTTCTGTGGTGTCTTGAATCATGACTACTCAGAAATTATGTATGAGACAGAGACTATGTACCTTGGAATAAACTCTTCTAAAAAGTGTCTTAGTCTTCACTTCCCAATAGATGGATGTACCTTAATAGAGAAACATTGAAAAAAGACACACAAGACAGCAATCCTGAAATTGCTAGCATCAATACTGTTCAACATTGACTTCAACCCAATTACTGTAAGAGTATATAATTTTTTTTATCTATGCAAAAACAATCTTTGTTCCCAAACTATTATAGCGAATAAAATGTTTAATTACCCCAAACTGAAGAGGGACTCATCAAGGTACTCTGGAGTACCCGTACTTAATCCTCCTATTGAATGTGTTACAATGGAAGTTGATCTCTCTGATCAGTTTAAACTAACATCTATGGAGAGGAGATTATCTTGTTGTATGAAGGACAAATTTTCCTTGTATAAAAGATTTACCTGTTGAAAATTTCACATTGGCAAAATAGCTCAAAAATGGTATTTATACAAAAGAAAATGTGCAAGATAAATGTCAAAGAGTTGTTTAAAACATTAAATTCCTAAAAGAGAATTTTTTAGTTGCAAAAATCATAGATATAAGCAATTTCTCTCAGAGATAGGAGTTTTTTTCCTTCAGATAAAAATCATCTACCTATGAGTAGTTTCATTTTCAATGAAGTTGTGTGTTAAACTTATCAAAAAGATTAGCTTCTATTATTACAAAATTCTATAGATAGATTAAGCACCAGTACTCAAGAATACCTTGATGAGTTCCTGTTCAGGTTTTGGGAATGAAACATTTTATTATTAGCTATAAGTTTGAAGAGCCACAGCTTCTATCAACAGTAATATGCACAACTGCAGATGAGTTACTTTCTACATGTCAAGTTTCATTAAATTCTGTTGAGTAGATTCAGAAGAGTCGAGACTGAATAACTTACTCTGGTATGTGTAAGAAGTTCCACGATTATTAGTCATACTTCCTTCATTGAAAATAAACTCAACCTGATTGACAAGCAGACAAGCACACAAACACTATATGCCCCACTACTTATGTAGCTTTGCCATAAAGATCTCTGTCCTGCAAAGGGACATAACCCTTCAAAGGACTCCTGCTAAGAGGTTTCAGAGAAGAAGATTATGAAAAGTTGAATAAAAAGCTGTGAAAATGGTAAATTTTTATGATCCAAGGGGTATAACTCCTAAACGAACGGTCCTACAACTTTGACTCTGTTACTACTTTTGTAGATCTTGATGTGCTCAACCATATGCGATTAAAATTCTTTCAATATCTTGTATAGTTTTCAAGATATTGGTCTAAAAAAGTGCAAAATTTTGAAAAAATCAAGAAAAAGGGCAATAACTCCTACAACGATTGTAGGATCTTCTTCATAATTTCAGGGCAGGTAGATCTTGATGTGCTGATCACTTTTAACGTTGCCAGAATTTTGATATCGAACAGTTTTTTGAGTAATTTGAAAAAAACTGCAATTCACCCTATGTTCTATTTTTAGCCATGGCAGCCATGTTTTTTGTCGAATCAAAATTTCAAACGATAATTTTGTAGAGGATACACTATGGAACAACCCTAATAAGTTTCATTACATTTGACTAAGTGGTTTCATATAAAAAGATTTTTGAAAAGTTGAACGATAGACGACGGATGCCAAGTTATGGCAAAAGCTCACATTGCCGAAAGGTCTATGTACATAGTTGCATCACTCGCAGAGATTTTGGGGAAGAACATTTTCTAGTATCTAGCACAACTACGAATGAGGATTTTCTGAAAATTTCTGAGTTAAAGGGCCACATCTCTCACAAAATTTTGAGTCTCATAATTTCCTGAAAACATACACAACTATATATGGTGTAGTAGTTATATACCAAGTTTCATCAACGTACATACAAAACTTTCACAGGACATGTGCAAACAAGATGATAAATGAGAAAATAGCAATTGAATAAGTTTAAAGGGCTGTAACTCCCATTAAATTATAGGATCAAACCCTCCTGGTAATATGCACAACTCCATATGGTGTAATTACTTTATATTAAGTTTCATAAAATTTAATACAGCAGCTTCAGAGGAGTAACGCTGACTAGATGATGCTAAGTTCAAAGTTCATAACTCCCTTAAAAAATTTGAGGATGAAAATTCCCTGGTTATTAGCAAAACCACATATGGTGTACTTCCTATATACCAAGTTTTGTTGAATTCTTGACAGCAGTTTAAGAGGAGTTGTGCTGACAAATCTTGTAACAGACAGAAGGATGGATAGACATAAAAAACAATGTCTCCCAGCAAAATTGAGGGTAGACATTAATGCAAATCATGTGGCTGTATACTGAGTATATAGATCAGTTTCTCAATTGAAAAAAAATTAGCGAGACCATCCAACAAGGAAAACCAATAAGCTGTTGTGCTGAGGTTCCTTTGTTTACCAACTTCCTTTCAATACAAGACCAGCAAAGAAGTTTAAATGTTTTAATATTTACAATGGTTTATTTTTAGCTTTTAGTTTATTGTCTAATATAGATTTTATTTCTTGCTGTTTAGCTTTCTGGTCGTCTTCAAATCTCTGTTTAGCAAAGTCAATCTGGTGTAATTTTGTCATGATGTCTTTCTGAAATTAGAAAATTATAGACACTGAGAAAAAATGTTATAACAACCTCCATAAATCATGAATTTATAAAATTGATTTATGTAACACTGTTTCATGTTTGATAATTTTGTGTTTGTTTATATGATGCTCGCCAGAATATTGCTTTTATCGTAAATAAAGGATTTGAATTTAAAAATATGTAAACTGAACTCACTTCTTTCTTTTAAAATTTACTTTGTTCTTGCCTGCAAAAACAATGTCTCCCCCTGTTAAACTCAAATTCAAAAAGTGAAAAGGGCTATAACTTCCACAACATTTTGAGGGTCATAATCATGATAATTGCCCACTACTATACCACAGAACAACTTTGTGATATAAAGGCAGACATGTACAGGATAAAACTAATATGTCTCCCCACCAAAATTGGGAGAAGATATAAAATTAAGCAACATTTTGACTTACAGCAAGTTCTATCCTTTGTGATCTTCGTCTCTGTTGGCTTGGTGTCAGTGGTGTTGGTCTTCCATCTGTAAATTTGACAACAATCATGACAATATTCAAATTTTCAGACCTAAAAATCCTATATTAAATTCTTCAGTCACAGCATACATGTATATTGTCTTCAATACCACTATGTTCATTTGCTTTTGTCGTTCTATGGGACAAAGCCCTACTATATTCTAGAATTCATTTTCTTCCCCAAAGTTTTTGTTTATTTTCTTATAATTTTGTTCAAAGTGATGAAGCTTATGTGTTATATTTTCAGTCTTGAGCCAATGCAAGAGGGTAAGTAGAGACGATTGGTCACATTGAAGGCTGCTGGCTCTCTTCCATTGCAGATTTTTTAAATTGCCACTTCTTTATGTAGGATGTAGGCGTATTCACATTTCATTACTGATTATGTTAAACATAGGAATATTATATACTCATATAAAAATCTGTAGTGATTCGCTAGGATGCAGTCATGTGACATGTGATATTCTGCTGGGTCAACCGGTAATCGTTGGGTCGCATGGTAAGGTCACCCTCTCGTGAGATTTTGCATGTGAGACCCTCGCTTTTTTCTCGAGCATTGTATGAGCTGGATTTTTAGCTCACCTGGCCAAAGGCCATGTGAGCTATTGCCATCACTTGGCGTCCGTCGTCGTCCGTCGTCGTTAACTTTTCTTCAAACTTCTTCTCCTCTGAAACGGCTGCACAGATTCAAACCAAATTTGGTCTGATGGTACTTTAGGGTATCCCCCACAGAACTGATGTGGGGATTTTTGATTCGTCGTAAAACATGGCCGCCGTTGCTAAAAATAGACCAGGGGGGTCAGACTACTGTTTTTGGCTTGTAATTCAAAAAGTATAAGAGATAGATGAAATCTGATGCCACCCTACTGCTTCAGCATCAAAAGTTCTACAAAAGTCTCCATTTGGTCCAAGTTGTCAGATGACCCCTTATAGGGGTTACAGCCCCTTAAAGGTGAAAAATAGCGTTTTTTCATGTTTTTGCCCTATAGTATGAAAACTATTGCAGATAGAGAAAAGCTGTTGCTTGCTTAAATGTTCAGCTCATTTAGTTCTACAAAAGTCTCCATAGGGTCGAAGTTGTCAGATGACCCCTTATAGGGGTTACGGCCCCTGAAATAATGTTTTTTCATGTTTTTGCCCTATAGTATGAAAACTAATGCAGATAGAGAAAAGCTTTTGCTTGCTTAAATGTTCAGCTCATTTAGCTCTACAAAAGTCTCCATAGGGTCGAAGTTGTCAGATGACCCCTTATAGGGGTTACGGCCCCTGAAATAATGTGTTTTCATGTTTTTGCCCTATAGTATGAAAACTATTGCAGATAGAAAAAAGCTTGTTCAGCTCATTTAGCTCTACAAAAGTCTCCATAGGGTCAAAGTTGTCAGATGACCCCTTATAGGGGTTATGGCCCCTGAAATAATGTTTTTTCATGTTTTTGGCCTATAGAATGAAAACTATAGCAGATAGAGAAAAGCTGTTGCTTGCTTAAATGTTCAGTTTATTTAGCTCTACAAAAGTCTCAATAGGATTGAAGTTGTCAGATGACCCTTTATAGGGGCTACCGCCCCTAAAATAACCTTTTTCATGTTTTTGGCCTATAGAATGAAAACTATAGCAGATAGAGAAAAGCTGTTGCTTTCTTAAATGTTCCGTTTATTTAGCTCTACATAAGTCTCAATAGGATGGAAGTTGTCAGATGACCCCTTATAGGGGTTAAGGCCCCTAAATAACGGTTTTTCATGTTTTTGGCCTATAGAATGAAAACTATAGTAGATAAAGAAAAACTGTTTCTTACTTAAATGTTCAGCTCATTTAGCTCTACAAAATATAGGGTTACATCAAGACCAGGTGAGCGATTTAGGCTCCTGGGAGCCTCTTGTTATGTTGAAATGTCAGAAATATGTTTCGTGTCCATTGTGGTTTTTCAGAGTTGCCGTTTAATTGTGGGCTGTGTCGCGTACACTTATTCCACATCTCATTATTTTCTACTCATAGTTTAATATTGAATTGTTTCATTTCAATATTCGATATAATATAACAGTTATCACCCTAGATGATATGTGACCCGGCATTTCTTTCCCCTCGAAAAGAAAGGTCACCCTCGGGGCAAGCCCTCGGGTGACCTTACTTTCTCGTGGAAAGAAACCACCGGGTCACACACCAACTAGGGTGATAATTGTATATCATTTCAGGATTCTGTAGTCACTTGGAACACTCAGTAATTAGATATAAATCATAGAATTCCTGAATCCCCTATAAAATTCATGTATTTACTGACTGATTTAAGAAATCTATGTATTTACTGACTACAGGAATTAACTGTAACATACAACAACTTACCCAGATAAGAAAAGTCAGGAAGATCTGTTAAAGGTCCATATTCAAAACCAGTCCTCGACTCTCCTTTACTGAAAACAACAAAGAAAATTTAATATTTTTTCACATTAATTGTCTGCACAGTTAAGCGATATAACGGAATATAAGATAATAATTAATCCAGCAAAAAAAACATGGAAACAGAGGATCTCTTTTGTTTTATTATAACCCCAATTGAAAGGTGTCCATCCTTGTTAAACCTCTGGATACCCATCTTTTATTTACAACTCCTCCTACATCAATCATCCCTCTTTGGAATTTCACAAAACCTTTGCATATTGCATTGTTACATAATTGAATATGTGCACCTCTTATTTTGAAATTTCATCTAAATTGGGGGAGGGGAGGGTTGGGAGTACATGTTTAATTTGTGAGCTGCTGAATACAGATTTTCTTGTTTCCTTATGTCACATTGAATATATACATGTAGAGAATGGTTAACTTGTGTTTAATACTTTGTTGAAATATTTTCAGATTATTCAGTTTTTGCTTACCTTATTCTCCATTTCATGCCCCGACTGCTCTTCAGGTTTTTAGCACTGGTACATGATGAGGTGAGATGATAACAACAGCACTGGTTTACAGGTGTCACTGAAACAGACAAATTATATACATAACACAGAGTCTCCTAGAGAAGGTAGATATTCCTATATAAGGTATGAGTACACAATTATTGCCCTTTGCTTTTCGTTGACCACATATATAGTTCCTATTAAAAATAACGAAAACTTAAGTTTATACGGAAAAGAAATACCAGATCACAATGACGGTGACTGAACCGAAACGTGTAACAATAACCTTATTTTTACACGCTTCAAAAAGGAACAGATAGTTGCCATATTTATTTTTAAATACTATATACTATCTATATATGTCATACAATGCATTTTCACCATTCTCGAACTAACAGTTATCATATTTATTAAAAACAATTTTTATAACTTCCAATCAAAAAGGGTGGTAAAGGGGGGGGGGGGTACTGTTCACGGCTGTACGGCATATAAAAAGTGGCTTTCACGATATACTGAAAATTATTCTTGCTGATCTGGAGGCACGGTAAATAAAGAAACAAAATATTATTTGTTAATTAAGGAAAATGAATGAATTTCGCTCAGTTTTTGACAGTTTTGACAGTTGTATATTCTTGAAACAGTACAACACTGCAATGAGTAGGCGAAAATTGAGAAGTCCTCGAATTTTATGATTTCTTGGTGAACAATATTTTATATACATGTAGCATTTTTTGTCTAAAATACCATGAACGAAAAATAATCCATGCAAATTACGAAACACGAAAAATAAATTAAGGTGAACACGGCTGAACGAGAAAAAAAAATATTCAGAAATCAATGAATGGAAAATAAAATATGTCGAACACGGTGCACGAAAATACATGTAGCCCTTTACCACCGTCATCGAATAACACAATACATGTACATGTATGTTATAATAAATATTTAGTCACACAAGGTTGTTCATAAACATTAATTAAACGTTATATGATTTCAAGTTTGCATATTTATTGATCCAAGGTATTTTTTCAACACGATAAAAGACTTCAAAGATGACATATTTATTTGGACTACCTTCTAACATGCATGTAACACAAATAATTTATACGCTCCCGAAGGGGGACGATAATAGTAGAAATGTCAATATTCTAGTTGTACTATGGGCTCAATTTTCCTTCAACGCTCGGTTAAGCACGCACAGTTTGCCGAACTTTCAGTGTCTTTCTTACGCTTATTCATTTCAATCAAAGTTTTATTTAAAGTCGATGCATATATAACAAAGTAACACAAGCTCTAATGAGCTTTTAAATCGACTATACATATTACAAAACATGACATACAAATATACACAGACAATAAAAATACATGCATACATAAATAAATACACATAGTTAATTTAATACGCTCCCGAAGGGAGCGATAATGGTAGAAATGTCAATATTTTAGTTGTACTATGAGATGAATTTTCCTTCAACGTCCGGTATAGCACGCGCTTGTTTTCCCGAACTTTCGGCGTCTTTTTAACGTTTTTATCTTTGAAAAATTTAGACGTCATTAAACGCTCACGTAACCCACAAGAAAAGCTAGTTTGTTTTTATTTTCGGACCCCAAAAATTAAATTAATTAAAACTTCGGGAGCGTAACAGGTTTTACCTGCCTCATATTAGTCATTTGAAAATTTCGTACGTCAGTAAGCGCATGCGGAACTGGAACTGGCGGAAGAAAGGCTAGTATTTTTGTTTTGTTTTCGTAGACAAATTAAATCAAATCATTTATATTGCATGAAAAATATTAAGAGATACGTTGTATTGTAACTTCGGGAGCGTCACAGGTTAAACCTGTCTCATAATTTACCCTCTGATCAACAAGTCAAGAGCCTGTCATGATTTATAGCCTTAAAAAATCGAAGGAAAACATAAAAATGTAAAGAGATTACCTTGTTTTAATGACATAACAGTTCTGCTTATGAAATGTCGATTCATATTTAGTAAATTAAAAACTAAATTTTGTGTTCACATGTCTTTGAAAAACGAGTTATAATAGCACTTCATATTCCCCGATCCGCCTTAAGGATCCGCCTTGGTTGCGTTGTTTAGAAAGGAAGTCTCGCGTGATTTTGCGATAGTTTCTGTGGGAGAGTCTAGTTAATGATCATTGTCTAAAAAACGCTTTGAATACGTTACTCCTCGGATTTTATCCAATCCTCGGTCTTTTCCCTGCCCCATGACTTGACTCCTTCACGTGTATTTAACTCAAGCCACCTGACTGCAACGTAACTTCTGCATATAGTACTGTCATTATATAGCTGCTATGCTCATATCATTAAATTCATAGAATATAAAAATGGGATGTAGAATAACTTACGATACCCACAAAAACAGCTAGCAGCCTCAACAAAGTTCACCGCAGCTGCTCGCTGTTTTGGCTTTTGCTAGAGTATATTTCCCCAATGTGCCATGAGTCTTGTTGACACTTAATACCCCACAGCTGCGCCACTGCTTCAACATGTCCACTGAGTAAATGTCCCTTACTGTTGATGGGGGGTCCCCAGGAATCAGATAATCATTAAATATTTGGCTTGATCATCAAATAATCATTATGTTTTTTTCCTTGGTAATCAATGAATATTTTTCCAAAGTAACCAAAAACATATTCATCAGAAACCAAGTAATCATAAAATAATGAACCATGTAATCAAGTAGTCACCTTTAAAAAGCCCTGGTAATCATGTAATCGATATCCCCATGAGAAGACAATGAAGGTTGGTAGGACCTTTTGCGGGAAAGCCCATTTATTTCAACGCGAATTCGGGAAAACCCTTAACATGCTTAATGGGAACGGAATTTAGCCCTTTTCATTTTTCGGGATGCGGGAATCACAAAATTATTTTCACGGGAATCCGGGATTTATAGTTTTATTAAGCAGGACTTCGGGATCATACCCCATCCTTCCCTCCCTCTCTTGTCATCTTAACTCCTCTGAAACTACTGAACAGATTTCAACGAAACTTGGTTTATAGACCAATCGCGAGTTAATCCATTACGGAACATTCTGGATATTAGATTGTCCAAATGTCAAAGGTCAACTGAGGTAAGATCTGACATCAGAACATTGGGAGCAATGGAAGCAACATGTTTACCGATTTATTTTAGGAAAATTTGAAAGAAAATTGAATAAAAAATTTTGTTCATCAATTTGTAATGATTAAAGAAATATAAAAACAAACATTTCCATGGGATTGGAGAGAAAAGATGAGGGTTTCCTGTTTTATTTATCACAGAGTAGGTACAAGTTTTCCATTAAAATCGAGGTTAAATGGCGGCTATTTTGGAACTCGCGATCCGGGTATAGGAAGGACATCATATGTAGTTGTGCATATTACCAGGTAATTTTGATCCTCACATTTTTGTAGGAGTTGTGGCCCTTTGCACTCAGAAATTTGCTGAAAATGTTCTCTTATCACCTTGTCAGTGCAACGCCTCTGAAACTACAGAACCGATTTCAACAATACTTGGTATGTAGGAAGGGTACAATATGTAGTTGTGCATATTACCAGGAAATTTTGATTCTCAAATTTCACTACACTTTAACAATATCTTCGTAATGGGGGGAGACATTGTTTTTGTGTGCAAAATTAAACTTTTATTTATTTATTTATTTTTATTTTTTGTATTAAGACCTGCTTAATATGTCAGAAATCCACAATGAAAACCAAGATCCAGATCCAACAGAAAGTGAACCAGGTAAAAGACTGCTAATAATAGTATTTTTTAGAGATTTAAAGTTTGTAAATTTAATACAAATGATGTCATGTCACAATTCAAATTCAAATATATTTATTTCCTTGTCAATATTTCCTATATACATTTGTGTGGGGTTTTTTTGTTTTGTTTTTTTAATTAAAATCTTATTTTTTAGTTCCTAAGCGACGCCGTACGCAGATAGAAGGAAGAACCAAGGTATTTTTTAAAATATACACTAACAATATTTTATGGTTGCATGTTACTTTTAAAATGACATTATGATAAATATATCTGAATGATAAAAACAGAACATTAATTTTGGGTTCTTTGATTCTATTAATATTGCTATATTCACCAATATTCACACATGTTTGTCAAACAATTTTTCTTGTCTAATCTGAATCTCAAAAAAGATACATGAATTATTATTTAAATTTTTATTAATTTTAAACAATGATAAAATATGCATGCATATCTTGTACATCATGTACATGTTACATTTGTTCAGGATCAGAGACAATTATACGTCATAACTCTTGATTACGCAATCTATTATATCCGATTACAAGCGACCAGCATAAGGCAAAGAAGGGTTGTGTGTTGTCACAAACGGGATAAGGTTTGTATATATATTTATATACATGCAATTTCTTGTACAAGTATTTTACATACATGATATAGGGTAAAACTATAAATGTTGTTATTTATTTAATTTATCTTTAATTTAGAGAAAACCAATTCCTGAATGGAAAAGAAAAGAAAATAATGCCAGGAACACGGTTAAAGGCATAGCTCAAAAAGTTGGTATTGTTTGTTTAGACATGGCTCATGAATTTCTCATTGAATAATCAGTTAGATTCTGATTTGAACTAGACTTATCAGCAGTATCATTTTGAAAATAGTTTTTGTGTGTGGCCATTTTAGAATTTTATTCTCATCAGAAGCACTAGAACCTAAAAGAATTGGCATATTTTACATGATTAACACACATATGATTTTTACTTGAAGTTACACAAAGATCTGTTAATTCACCCATATCGTAATACCATGGAAGTAATACTGTTTTTACCAAATATTTATTTTATATGTATAAACTTTATTTTAAAAGATCATGAAACTGACCATGAACAAGACATTCCCAAGAATGGGCTTTTTTTATGTTGAAAATGGAGAGGTGAAGTATTTTGGTTAGTATTTATCATTTTTTCCATGAATTTCTTATATTGAATATATAATTCATATCAGTGGTGCCTTATTTGATTTATTAGGCATTTAATCCTTATCACATCAATAGTTATTAAGAAGTAAACATTTGTTTATGATGTGTCCATTTGTTAGCAAAGTTATAATTATATAAATATTTAATATTTGTCTTGATATATTTTCTTAAATCTAGGTGACAAGAATGCTGGTCAGCATTTTTTTACCGAAGAAAAGATCAAATCTTTTCAGCTGACAGAAGAATGCTTGGATGAGGAGGTTGAAAGGGCTGGTAACAAAAATATTATTGTAAAATATCCATTACTGATAAATGTTTGTCCTCATTGTATCCATGATTTATTTATCTACCTAGATTTTGAACAGACCATCTTTTATAGAGTTTGAAAATCATTTTGTGGATTTTTACAAACAATTTGTTTAGATATGGAATAGACTTAAATCTGTTTAGTGAATAAGTTATTACAAAAGAAAACTGGCCATTTGTTATAATAGAAGGCTTTTTGAGTTGTATTCTCTTGTTTATGTCTGGTATGTGACTATTAATTTTTGAAGACAATCATTTCATTTTCCATTTAGTCTCTTCAGATCTCTGCATTTTGCATAGTGATTTAATTGGTAGAATTAATCAATAGTTATTCAACGAAGTAAATCATTTTAATGAACCATGTTATTTTGTCTATTTGGCTTATGTGATACAATTATTTTTTATTTTATTTCAATTGTTATAGTTTCAGATGTCAATGTTGATAAAGTTGATTTGAGGTTCATCAACCTGAACATCAACTTTAATTGTGTAAAGATAGATGTCTTAAGGAAGTCATACTCCCAGTTAAATTTCAATAAAGGTAACTTATTTCACTTTTTTGTTCTCAGACATAAAAACCTCAGTAAATAACATCATTTTCAGATTGTAGCACAATGATACAGACTGCACAGAGCATGTTGGTATGTAACCATCAACAGACCAATGGATATATTTTAGATTTTCAGTTTTGTTAACACTTGTAAATAGATTATATAGTTCTATTGTATTTTGCATATGCATGTTGTTTAAATTTTATTTTCTCAATTTAACAGGTGCACACATTGTCTTATAATATTGCATGAACCTTTTTTTCTTGGTGATGGAACTGTATTTTCTTCCACTTTTCTTTTTATGTAGGTTATAGAGGTGTTTTGCATGTTGTTAATTCTTTCTTGGAACAGGTACATAATACAGTCTTCGTCTTGGCAGAATACATTTTTTGTAGGTTGGTTCGATTCCAACAGGGGACCTGTGAAAAGTACCTTTCCATATTTTGCATGAAATATTTTTGTTGGTGATGGTACTATATTTATTTTTAGTTTTGTTTCCATGTAGATTATAGTAGTGTTTTGCATGTTACATTTTTTTTTCTGGAACAGGTGCATAAAGTACATTTAAAATATTTTTATGGCAGTGTTTTAGTTTTATTATACAACCACAAAATTTATTTTAAAAAGTTTCTTAAGGAAAAACATAATTGTTTAAAATGTATTTTAAAAGAGAATTGAATGACACAAGTAAATGTGTCAGAAATTCATCTAAGAATTTCAAATGTTTAAAAAATATATTGATACTCGTTAGCAAAACAAACTTTTCCTTACAAATTTAGAAAGGGAAAGTAAAACATTTGTCAATGCTTTGTATTTTTTAATAGGTAAAGGTGAGAGGGGAACATACAAGGCAGAGAACAAGCCTGCATATTGGCCAGATGATGTTCCGTTTTGTTCACCATCTCGGGAGAAGGGTATTATGTTAACTTATTGATAAGTGCATATGAACACCACACAATAAAACTACAGTATTTTCAAATATATAATTTAAATTTAAATATTCATAGTAAGTCTACATTAATTTGTTTTAGTCTGTTTGCAACAACTTATGAACACTATAATTAATAATTGTTCTTGCAAAAAACATGTATCTGAATCTGAGCTTTATACATTGTTTAAATTTTTTTTAATTAAGTTTTTATTGAAATTTAAATGTGCTGCACCTTATTTGGATAAGAAATTCAAAAGTTTATGCAATTTTTCTTTAATATTTTTAATTGTGATATATTATAATTGGATAAAGTTTTGTTACTGCTTAAAAACCAAATGTTACTGTTTGAATGTATCATTACATATTTTGCTAATTGTTTTGAAAAGAGGATGGTTCAGGCCGAGTACTGTCGGCTGGTATGATGGTTCGTGTCCTTGAGGCATTTCAGAAGGACTGTTTTGAGGTAGGGTTTAAAACTTACGTTTAAAATACATATTTTTCAAATCATTTGAAATAACATTCATGGCATTATATATATGTTATTTAATTTTGTGTGTGTGTGTGTGTGTGTCAATAGTATGTCTACATTGCAAAAGATTAATTAAAAAAAACACACAAGATATGTTAATAAGTATTTGTTAATACTTAGGATCTAAATAATGTTTCACTGCTGTTTCATTTGCATGTATGTTAATGATTTTTTTGTGTTCAGCTTTCTTCTATAGGTATGTTCATTCTTTTTTTTTATTATCACAGAAACTGAAACTAGGATGTCAGGCAGTAAATGTGCCACAGGATTTTAGTGTTCTAGAGGTATATTAAGTATCAATATTAATGCATCTTTATGCATTGTATCCTTTCTAAGTTCTATGAACTAATAGCTTTATCATTAATAAAGACCAAAATATTGTATTTTTCAAATTTCTTTTTACAGCAAATACAGTAATAGTAAGTTATCTCCCATTTGCAAGATTTGTCTTCCATTATGTACAGTATGTGTATACATTAATTGATTTTTTTCTAAATCATTCTTAGTGCTTCTTACACCCTATTAAGTTAGGAAAACATTTTAAATACCTTTTTGAATATAATTATGTAACATGCTTAACCTAAAGAATTATCTTCAAAAGGGAGATTACTCATAATATACAAATATTGTATACATTGCCTTGATGGGCTTTTGTATACATATAAACAATGATAACATGGAAACATATCTGAGAATTGTCTTCAGTTCTTGCAACTACAAGTTACAAATAGCCAGATAATAATTTTAGGTAACCGAAAATGGACATAAACAACCTGAAGATGCCCCGCAGCCTGAAAAAGACCCCCATTCTGAAGATGCCCCGCAGCCTGAAAAAGACCCCCATTCTGAAGATCATCAACAAGATGACCCAAAACCTGAAGATGCCCAACAGAAATCAGAAAAGGAGCAGGATGTAACAGTAAATATTTGTAATTAAGGGGAATTCATGTTGATTACATGTAAGTACACACTTCAAGTGTCTCTAGATAGAATCTAGTACAATATTTTTGCCTGAGGCAAAGAGTCACTAATGAGGCATTCAAAAGTCGAAAGAGGAAAGCAAAACAAGCAAACACAAAAGAAAACATAAAACACAAAAACAACAGTATAAATCCAAGTTGAAACGAGAGTAAACTGCTATGGAAGAATAAGCAGTTCCTGCCTGTTGTTACACATCGGACACATTGCCAAATATCAATTAAAACCTAAGTGATCTGATTCACATGTTATATATCAAATTTTAAAAAAGGTATTCTGTAGGTATTTTTATTTTATTTTTTATAATTAAATCATAAATGAAAGTACTTTCAGGATGATGTCTGTGAAACTACAGAAACTATTAGTAATGAGTTGCCACCAGAAGATGAGCTAGGAGAGGCCATAAAAGGGGTTACAATATTACAAATTTCTTTTTTATAACTTGTAAAACAAAGAAAAATAATGCTATGAATATTATCAAAAGAAAAAAATAAGTTTTTTATATATACATTTTTTCTAAATATAACTAGTCATCTGTTACAAACTTTTTATTTCCTACATAACTGTTAAAATTTCGTTAGTTAAAACATAAAGGGAGTATTTTGACCGGAAGGTAAAATAATTTTTTTTATAAAAGCTAATGATGTTTTTATTCCCATTTTCTTTTTTATAGAAAGATATGAAAGCTGTCATCAGAATATTGCAGACGAGAGGAATGGAAGAGCCAGACCTCCGAACATTAAAGACTGTCCCTATATGCAGGGAAGAGGTTACTATTTCATTTACACCGAGAAAGAGACAGCTGAGGTATAAAAAATCAGATAGTGTTCAGTATTCCAAATAATGAAACTAATGGAACATATTTAACCAATAAAAATAATTTCAATTTTCAAGGTTAAAATTAATTTTAAATTACTAACTTGAAAAAAATCTCTTTAGTATATTTCTGATATTAAAGTTATGAGACAAAATTTAGTATAAAAAGTAAAGGTGGTAAAAAAGTATCTCAAAATTGGCTGGATTATTAATGTACAGAAAGATGTTTTATTTTAGAACATACAAGGGTCCACTTAGTTATATGCCAGGAAAGGAAGGCACAAGTATTTGGGATTTATTCAGTGTTTTTCCTGATATAGCCAAAATATTGGTTTATATTTTTGCTTCTGACCATATCCCGCATTATGTTGAACAGGTATTAGGATATTAAAATCAATTTCTACAAATTAAGGAGGCTCGCGGGTTCAAATTTCGCGCCAAATGTGTAGTTAACTGCGCATGGCAATATCGTTGACAAGGACGCCGAATGTCGTAAGACATTAAAAAAGATAAATTAAAATATAAAATAAAGAAAGTGGATCTTATTACATAAATGTTCATTTCAAAACTCCCCCATTCAATTTTTATAATTAAAAGTCTTCATAAGTTATAAATTTTATTTCCGCCAACAGTTGTGTTTACTTCCGGTTTTCCAACCTGAGAGAAAATATTTTATTTTACTGTTTCGATAGTTGCTTGTAGTTGATACCTAGGCTAATTTCGTTGGATAAACACTACACGATGTTGATTTAGGTATTCTATTTAGCATCTAATTACTTATCGACGAACAGATCTGTCACAGGGAGGGGATAAAAGGTACGTTCAAAAATATGTTGTGCATTTATTTGTATTGCAATATTTTGATAATGAGAAAATGTCGTAAAAAATTGTCTTCTGCTAATGTTATTATGTATTTTCGAAGAAACAGACGTGGCAAATTTTCCAAATTTCAACATATTGAAAAATCCCAACGTGCAGGGGTGCTCATTTTAGCTAAGAAAGTTGTTTCAAAGTCCAACCATAATGTAAATGAAATTGAACACTCTTACTCCTTAAATACAACACAATCTTTGCCTTTGGAAATCCAACCTCTCCAATGTGGAAATGAACTGTCTTTAAGTGACACAGATGCTGATCTTGATGAGTCGCATGACTATTCTCAACAACAAAGACTTCCAAATGACTTGTTACCCCTAAGTCACTGTAGATTTATTTATGAACTAGATGTGCTTGTTCAAAATCTTGACCATTGTACATGCATTTGTCGGAGAAGAAAAAAGTCTTAGCATACGATGTGTGTGTCATGTAATCTTAAGATAAATTTGACTTTGAGGTCAATCGTAAAGGTCATATAATAGACAATCTGATATGAAACATTGTCTTGTCATTATACAAAAAAAAAAATCTAAGAACTATGTCATCAACAAAAAAAGTTATGACCAATACATACTAATTTCTACATCTATTTAAAAATTCAATGTTATAAACAAATTTGCAAAAAAAGTCAAATCTGTTTTTTTATAGTCAGTAATTTTACCTACACCCCCCCCCCCAAAAAAAAAAAAAACGAAAACAAAAACAAAAAACACAAAAATGATTAATTACACAAATTAAAAGCCTAAAAATCAAATTATAAGGCTTTATAAAAGTTTTATTTGGTATTATTTCAGACCAGCCTTTTCGTCAATATTTTTGAATCAAATTATCTCCCTTTTCCCGCCAAAAAACACACCCACTTTTAAAAAACATTGAATAACTTTCTTATATTATCGGTGACCTATGCTTTTTATTTCATTTTCCTGAAGCATATATATTATGGAAGTCAGGAAAAAAAAATAAGAAAATTCTTATGTTAAATTTATAAATTATCGGATAGTTTGTGTGAAAAAAATCCATTTTCCCTATTATTTCTTTGTTAATTGTAGTAAATACTATGTTGTTTAAGATAGCTTATTACGCTCTTAAATGAACGGTGACCCCTATATTTTTTTTCACTATTGTGATCGGCATACTTTAAAGTAAAAAATATCAATTTTTGAAAAAATTCTTATGTTAAGTTTTTAGACCCTCGAGCCTCCTTAAGATTTACATGTATAATTTGCAAGATCTATATTAAACATGGTGAAATCAGGGCAGAGACAACAAATGTTTAACAGTTTTGAATCACTTAAGCATTTAAGATATCAGAAAACACTAAATAAGAATGTGTAGTTACAATTTCAATGTTTAAAATGACCAGGAAAAGTTAGCTGATGGAACTAGTGAATCACAGTAAAATAACAGAACAAATGCTCTGTTTTTATTTTAATGACTTGATTTTAAAGTAAATTTGATATGTAAATGGTTAGTTAATACATTTTTCAATAGTTTTACTGCTTTACATCGTAGTTGAACTTCAGGATTAAAAATATAAGCATTTTTAAAGGAATTTGTTAGGTACATGTAAATAAATTTTTGGCAAAATAAATCTCATCCAGATTCTTTTTCTGTATAATAATTTTATCTATCTTAAGTATGAGATGTCAAACATTAGTTTAAAGGATCTGAAAAGATGCCTCAATGTGAAGAACAGCCAGGCCGTCACCATTAAGGAGTTACTGGTAGAGGAGGCAAAAGCCATGTTGTTTGATAGGAAACCTGGTATTTTAACTATAAAGTCAATATTTTGTTTTGAAAAAAAAAATGAAAAGGAACAGGCTAAATACAAATATATGTTTAATGAGTAACAAATAAATCTGCATACCTTAATTTATAAAGATATTTAAAATGAGTAACAAATAAATCTGCATACCTTAATAATCTTATATCTGAAGACAAAATATCTTTACTGTAGTCTATACATGCACTTAAATCATTTCTTGTAGAAAACTTTAGTTAAGATTTCTGTAGAATTATCTTGTTTCTATTTATTTTAAGGTCCAGCTGCAATTATGTACATAGCAGGGTATCTACATTCTTCTATGTACATCCACTTTGAACAAGGGCCAACAGAGTGTATTTGTGCATGCCCTTGTTTTGAGCATGACATGCACTCCCATCACTTCTATGTGGACAAAGGAGAAAATATGTACCCCCTTTCTCTGAAAAGCCTTTGGATGGGTATATAAAATATTAAATTTTGTTTATTTAAAAGATATTAATGTAAGTGTAGTTTAAGTATAATGCAGTTGAAAAAAAGATTCAAATGTCAAGGTTGAAATTTTAAATTTTTGAAAGGACACAATACAATCTGAAGTTCATGTCAAACATAGTGGAAACATTATTAATGTGGTTTTATCTATTCCGAATTTTTATTCCACAGCAATTAATATTGCAGTTTAACTGCTATTCTATTTTTTAAATATTTTAAAAACAAACTGATGTACTTTTTTTTGTTTTATGAACTTTGTTATATAAATATAGCTTCAGATCTTAATACAAGGCATCCTAAGACAAATGAAAGCGAGACCAGTAATGAAGAAGGGTATAGTATTGTCTTAGTGAAAACATTCTTTGTGGAAACAAAGGATTAGAGTAGAGCCATGAAAAACTAAATTTACTAATTTTTAAACTATATTAACTTTTCATTAATTATACCAAAATTTATTAAGGTATAAATGACCTTTTTATATCTGTAAGGTTTGACAGAATTTATATACTTCAAACATGCAATAATTTGTAAAATTCCTTATTTTTCACACATTTACACTGTTTTCATAGCATGTTTTGTCAGAATTAGCATTGACCACATTCTTCATCCCTCATAATTTTCATATTCACTGTTTTATACTTGAAAATCAAGGAAAATTGTCAAATATTGAGTTTTACAAAACAATCTATTTGTTTGGCCCATTGCTCTCCTTATTGATAAAATATTGAGGAAAAATGTATTGGAATTCATGAAATATAATGTATAATTAACACCAAATCAGAAATTACATGCATGCCATGGCTTTGCTTTCTTAAAACTAATTTTGGGGAATTGCATTAAGCATGTAAAACAAGGATTCTAATGGACATATTTTATTTCTGGGTTTTGAAAACACTAACTTCTGCCTCTGAATAGCCTCTGATAAAAATGCATATGCATGTACATTGTAGATAAATTTACATTAAAAATATATTATATACTTTAATTTGACATAACTCACTTCAAATACTAATTTATTTTCAGTGATATTCCAACAAGGGCTTATTTACCTGGAATCCAAGATGGAATGTAAGATTCAGATACCATACTTTAGTCATATTGTTGTATAAGAGCAAATAATATTATATATTTGCTAAATTTTGATAAATCTATTTCATACATATTTATAGATTACAATAAAGATGATATCTTAACAGGTTTGTATGAAAATAATATTACAAAAATGCATGTGGCCTGTCAAATTGTGTAATGTTTGGTTGTGGTGAATGCATGTTAATACTATTAATTTTCTATATAAATTAATGGTAAGTATAGCACTTTTTACGAGGAATCTCAAATAAATATTGTGTGTTCATCTTATGATCTTACCTGTCAGAATAAAAATTACTTAACTCAAATTGATTTTATAGTATGTGGAATTTCAAAAGGAATGTTTCTTGTGTTTTTTTTTTGTGTGTACAAAATTTAATTGAGATTACTCAAGTGTGTCTAAATATAGTATCATAGCAGATGCATGTATTTTTAACGTAGAATAGTAGTTTGCGCTCAATGTAGTAATTTAATTAGATTGGTTGAGTATCAGTTCTGATTAAAGATCTTGTAATTTCAAACTTTAACCTTTTTTTGGTTATTTCACACATATGCAGTTTGTTATTTTTTAAAAAATTTTATTAGCATAAATATCATTTTATTTTATCTTTATTTTAAAACTTTAATTAGAACGTAAAACTCGATCAAAAAGATGTTAAGTAACACTTAAACATGTACTATTCTTTTTTAACAAAAGTTTGTACCATACTTAGTTAAAAAACAAAACAAAAGTTATAACATATTAATTATTTGGATATTATGCTTCAGTCTGCATGATTGTGTAGAATGAATGAATTAAGGCTGTTCAAAAATCTTTTTCTCATTTAAATAGTAAAAATGGTATTAAACTTACATAATTTGAATGGTACTATGCTGATGCACTGTTGATAAACTTCCTGCACATTTGTTTAATCTTAATATGTTTCATCATGAAAGGTAATAAATTATTTAATGTTTTTTGTTAATATTGATCAGTAGGTTAATTATATCTTCCAATGAATGGTTAATTGGTAATGTCACATGTATCACATTTGTAAAATATTTTATTAAAATGTTACCTTTTGTGTTTTTTATATGATGATCTTTTATAGCTTATCATTTTCCAACAGAATGGAATGGAAATATACATCTGCAGACAGTCAGATAAGTGCTCCTATTTCTTTATTACAAGTACTTACATATATAACTTTACTCACAGCTTTAGGGATTTACTCAGAAACCAAGATAAGTAGAGAGTCATTTATGCTATTTAAAACTAGTAATAATTAAAGATAAAAAACTGCAGAATCTCAAATCCATAGAAAAAGACAAAACAAGACAGTCACAATAGAGAAATGGAAGATGACAATTGCCCTGACTAGGTATAGACATTTCAAATGAAACAGTAGGCAAGACCTGCCTCTTTCATTAAATTTGCGACAAAAACACAACATGGTTATGAGACACAAAATGAATATTAACTGTGTATTTCTATACTTTTTAGGCATTTAAACCTTACAACATGATTCTTTGTGGTTTTTATTTTATTTTTTTCAGGGGAAAACCACACTTTATGATGGAGAAGACAATTGAAATCCAAGAATGTGGCCAATGAAGATTGAAGAAATTTTATATTAAAATATTACAAAGTGTTCCTGAACTTATAAAGTTTTTTTAGATAAATCTATTAAGTTTACATGGGGGTATCAGCAATGCATCAGCCCTGGTAAAAGTGTGCTTATGTCTGCTTATTAGCTGTATAATATAATTGGTGACATATAATAAGTACTCCTTTCTTTTTTCATACAGCATGTTTAAGAAGTTTGGCTATGAAATTTGGAAAGGGGAGTATTGCAGGGTGATAAGAGGCCAGTGGATTGATGACAATATTATAAATATCTGCCTTCGGTACTGTAACAAAATTACTAGAATTAGTATTTCAATTACTGTGGATTCATTTATTTTCGATGTGTGGTACACAAAGTATCAGTTCATTGATTCTTAAATTTGTGATTCTTTAGTCTGCACTTTGCAGTGTATAAACCAATGTTTAATATCCTTTTCGTGGGATATTAAATTTCGTTGTTTAAGGCTACCCACAAAAACCATGAAAATTGATACCCCAAAAATAATAATGAAACCACAGTATACAAAAAATGTTTTTTTATATATTTAGTGCTGTATGAATGATATTCTACATTTGATTAAAAAAACAGAGATGACTGCAGTTCTTTATTATGTTACAAAAATAATATTGCTTCTGATTATAGCAGTGTACCATATTTAATCTTTAAATAATTGATTAAATGATTTCCAAAAGAAAAAGAAAGGTTAATTTAATCATACTCTTTAAACTTAATTATGCAATCACTTGAAAACATTTCAAAGGGCTTTAACAGATGGTCATGAAGATCTAGCTGTGTTGGACACAACATTTGCACAGGCTGTTCTAACTCCAAGGGGCAGTACAAGCTTGGACAATGGGTAAATCCTTCATTAGAAATATTTCGTTTAAATATAAAAAGTATATCTTGAATAAATGCATATTATTTTAATGCAATTGAAAATAAAATTTCATACAACACTATATTTATAATATAAATAAATAAAAAAACAACTGTTAATAACTAATGTTTTGGATGTAGCCCTTGTGGGTTTTCACTCATGTATATAATTATATTTATCTGTTAAATCCCAAGATCAGTGGTTTCCTATGTGTTCTTGTGTATGTATTCAATATTAAATGTGACTGTCCTTTATAGTCCAGATGCACCAGTGTTCTAAACTGTTTGTTTCCAATAGTAAATTTATTAGTACAACTTATAATATAAACATGATTTTATCACTAACAGATCAAGACTGAGATTTACTGCCCTTAACATACAGGAAGGACTGCCATATGTTCGGCGTATCAATTGGGAACAGACAAGGGCATTGTTTGTGCCAATCTGTGATAAGCAAGTTTAACTATAATAGATGATACAAAATGTGGAATAAGTGTTAACTACACAACAGTTTTCAACATTGCCGACCATCCATGGCTGCTACTAGCCTTACATTGGTGTAAGACTACATTTCTTGTCATAGAACAATTAATGTACAATGCAGGAAAAATAAATCCACATATTTTTCACCATTTATTCAAATTATGATATTTAAATTGAAGATTTGCTTTATTGTTTTTACTGTTCATATGTTTCTTTCAATTTTATCTTTGTTTATGTTAACAGCTTACATTGGTTTTTGGTTGTACTACTACCAAAAAAGCAACAATTACAAGTACTATGCTCAATGGGAGGCACCTATCCCAGGGTTCTAACAAACTTAAACAGGTAAATAGTTAGAATTTAATATCACTGTCACTGATTGAAAGTCTTAAGATGATAAAATAATAAATATTTAACAATTTTTTTTTTCAGGTACAAAAATGTATTTACATGTATATTAATTATATTGTGTATACATCAATGGTGCAACATAAGACAAAAAATGTCACAAAAAAAGAAACAAACAAAAAAACACACACTCATATACTACATGTACAACTAAACTGTATTTTTATTTTATGTCCCCCCCCCCGGCCACTTTGGTGGGAGACATATTTATTTTTTCGTTTCTTTCTTTCTGTCTGTCTCTGAAACTATATGACAGAATTTTACAAAACTTGGCAGGTAGGTAGTACACCATGTGTAGTTGCACAAATTACTAAAATCTTGATCTGTCTAATTTTATGGGAGTTATAGAAAATTTGCTGAACATCACTATTTTCATCTTGTGGATGCAACTCCTTTGACACTACTTTGGACCAATTTCAATGTGATTTGTGTATGAGAAGGACTCCATATGTAGTTGTTAATATTACCAGAAAATTATTTGTCTCACATTTTGGGGAGGGGAAGTGGGGAAGACATTGTTTTGGCATGCAAAAACAAACTTTAATTTCTTGTGTATTTCAGATTTTTCTCTGATGTTATGAGTATAAGTGGAGTACTCAAGCAAGAACATGTAGTAGTGGGTGTTACCCTTTTTCTAATTAAGGAGAATGCAAAATAATCATTAAAATAAAATCAATGACAATTTAATTTAATCTACTATTTAGTTCATGCATTAACTGTGAAAATTTCTATACATGTACATGCAAATCTTTTTTTTTTGCATTGACACAACTAGCAGGAATAATTATAAACATGAGCATATAGCTTGTATTCCTTTGTAGTCTATAAGCAATTTTATTACAGCATGAACAACAGAATTTCAGTCACATCCAAATAAAAGAAAGGATAAAATTTCACATTTTAAAGAAAAATGCATATGAAAAGTAGTACTTTTTATTTCACATTGGATTCATTTAATCAATTGAATTCCAAGTAGTACGGATGTGAGCAAGTAATATTTAGATAATTAATGTCATTTACCTAAATAAACATTTGTAATTAACTTCTATAATGTAATCATTATTTTTTCAAAATTCTATATTGTGCTATTGATTTCCTTATTTTAGGCTCCAAAGCAACGTAACGGAAATGACTGTGGAGTCTATGTTGTACACTATGTAGAGTGTATCTGTCAGGTAATCAACTTATGTAAATTGTTATTTTAATTTCTAAAACAATAAGCTTGATGCATTTTTACTTACAGAAGTACAAGTCAATACATTGTACTTTAAAATTCTGTTATATCTAACTTGAGCCATATATAATTACATGTATTTTTAAGTGTTAAATTATATGGTGAATACTATCAATTTATTTAAAAAGTGTGCTTTTTTAAAAACACCAATTTATATTAATTCATCTTTTATTTTTTATTTTTTTTACAGAACAAAGAAATTCTCCAAATGAAAGGCTATACGAGGAGAGCAATTGTGGACTTATTGGATTCTATGAAACCATAGACCTGTATATTAAATATTTAATATACAGATCTATGATGAAACCAATTTAAAGTAACTTCTGTTACTTTGAATCTGCTTCTTTGGATATTTGAGATTGACTTTGAAGTTTTGAAGTCTTGTTATTACATTTTTTTAAAATTTTTAATCATGTTTGAAAATTTTGATTAACAAATTCAATGAAACCATGGTAAACTCCTATAATTCTAAATCTTATTTAAAAAATTAGGAATCAACTTTAGCTAATTATGATTTATAGGCATATTGTCTACAACAATCATTTTTTTCAACCTCAGTTTTTTAGTGTCATTCAGACTGAAAGGTAATAAATATGTAAACATTGTAAAGCTTATAATCGTTTCCAAATTTTCCTGAAGTTGGTTTATTTCAATCAAAATTACTCCATCATATGTATTGATTTTTTATTTACCTGTACTAGGCCATAATGACACAGATTTAAATTTTAATAGTAATTTTAACAGATATATTTAAAAATAAACAAAATAAACAAAATAAATAGTCTTTTGATAAATTTCACTGTGTTAAAGACAGAAAAAAGCAGAACTTTTAAATAATAGATTTAACCATTAAAATAGTATAATATATGGTTTATTGTAAAATATTCTTTATGCTGTCTTTGTATGTTGAATAATTGATCTAAAATTCAGCCATTTTATTAGATAGATGAACCTTAAGTTACATGTACACTGATGTTTTTCTTAATCTGTTTAAATAAAAGATATTTTTCTATCTTTCATATTATTGGCTTGTTACCTGCAAAGTGACATATAGCAGTCACTTTGGCACGATCCTTCATGTTGTTTCTTGCATCCTGGGGCATCACAAATTAATTTCAATAACTTTACAAATATCAATTAATACCTCATTTTCTTCCAATAAACCACATGCAGGAGGTAAAACTCAATCGACAAAAGTTCAATTCAACAATAGAGAACCTAAGACAAAATACTGTACGAAACAACAAGACATCAGCCTTGGTTAACACTGTGGGTCTATGGAGGCTGATCCATTGTCAAATGTATCATTATCAGCCTTGGTAAACACTCTGGGTCTATGGAGGCTGATCCATGGTCAAATGTGTCTTTATCAGCCTTGATTAACACTGTGGGTCTATGGAGGCTGATCCATGGTCAAATGTGTCTTTATCAGCCTTGGTTAACACTGTGAAAATTTTTAACCCTGAAAATTTATTGAAAAAGTCAAAATCGGCTTTTTAAACAGGAAGTAGATGATTGACAGACCTGAAAACAAATCCCACCATATGGGACACCTACCTGAAGCTTCATACAAAATATAAAATACCTACAATTAATAGTTGCTGAGAAATTTGTTACGAAAATTTTCAACCCTGAAAATTTAGTGAAAAAAGTCTAAGTCAACTCGTTAAACAGGAAGTAGATGAACGACAGACCTGAAAACCTATCCCACCATATGGGACCCCACCTGAAGCTTCATACCAAATATCAAAAGCCTACAATTAATAATAGCTGAGATATCTGTTACGAAAATTTTGATCACGGACAGACGGACTGACGGACGGACAGACGGACCAGTCAAAAACATTATAACTTATACTGTATTTGAGTAAACCCTACTTAATTGTTTAAATACATCAAAATCTTTGAGGCACAAATCTGGCCATGTGGACGCAATTGATAGCATGCTTCTAAACCATATATAGAGATTAATATGCATTTTAAAGTTATTTAGATTCATATATGAAAGCATGCTTTTAAGTTTTTTAAATGTAGCATTCCTTTGTTCTGCCACCTGTGTATTAAGATGCCGATACTGTGGGTATAAGGAAAGATTGTATCCACTATGACAGCCTGAAAAATAAGACAGAAGATAAGAAATAAATAAATATTTTCTTGCTGTGGATAAATAGGACACTTTTGCACATTTTTTTTGTTTAAGGTAGATGGGTTGTCAATCACTGAGCATCTATCATAACTTTAAATTTTATTATGTTTGCATGTCAATACACCTTATTTTCAAATCTATTTATTACAGATATATAACTCATATAATTAGTAATCAAACTAAGTGTACTTTCAAGTTATTAGAGTAATAGAAAAAAACGTAGTGTAGCCTTTTCTGTAAACTGGTCAAACCGTTTATTCTTGATTTATCCACATTCTTGCATCCTCTTTGCTGTTTATTTGTTCTGACCAATCAATGAATCATCTATTTGGCTAATGAAACCAATTAAGAAAATGGACTTCGCCCATTCCCTACGTATGTGGTTTACCTTTTCTGCTTACATTTTACCAGTACATATATTTTTCTTTCTCTTTCAATAATATCTATACATGGTTTCAATTTGAATAAGAAAAAAAAAAGAAACAAAATTTGAAAGGTTTATATTTTCAAAACCAAGTAGGAAGTTGCTATATTTCAGACCTGTGAAATTTCCTACTGCACATCCTTTATGATTGATGTTAACAATAACTAGCATCTCCTTATCCTAAATTACACTTATAATGTTTGAACTACACCCTACCTTTGTGATTACACCAATGAAACCTATCCACTACAAACCATGAATCTCTAAAAAATCCTGGATCCCGATTCAAGCAATAGTTATGTAAGTTGCAAGCATTGTCGTATATTATTACTTTAGGAGCTATAAAAAGATATATTAGAAATTAGAAGGGTGCCCATGTATTAAAAATAAACAAATATGTATTTTTTTTTTGATGGAAGATTTTTAAAGATGAGTCATAGACAATATTGAGATGTAGAGTAATATCAGCAACACAACCAACATAAGGTAACAGGAATTTAAAAAATCACAATGGAAGACCGGGAGTTGACAATATGACATGACATTATGTTTCAAAACAAGTTACATGATAATTTGTGTGTTATCTTTAGATTAAAGGAGTGTTTTTGATGTAAGGAATTTCAATATTTACTTGAAGTAACTATATTTTCTTATAAGTTGATATATATTTTTTTTATAATGTATTATAGGGAGATGCATGCATTTAAGCAGAAACGAAATGCAGATTTTTATGGGATTAGCTAAAAGTTAGGGTAAAAAATGTATGAGAGACAGCTTAGTATTTTCTGTAACAACCCAAAACTTATAACAACCTTTTTTAAATCTTGTCCTAAGAATAGTAAATGCTGTATTTGGACTTTCTGGATCTTCCATAATGTCATAACCATAGCATATACCATGGATACATGAAATTGTAAACAGTCCAGGAGTAAGCGATGGATGACTTGGCGATTTTTTGGAGCAATCATCCACACCCACTTTCTTTCGGACTTTACTGTCTAAGACATAACTTCCCCTATCACACACTGGATGTAATCCAGGAAAGAATCCTTTGCCATGATTGTTACAATTTGTAATTGAGCATGAAGGTAAGTCATGATGGCTGTTTACAAATGGTGCTTTGGCAACATCTATTAAGGCGTGCAAGACTGGTTTTAGATTATCTGGTATTTTCCATTCCAGATTCTTAAATAGACACGAAAGAACTGGAAATTCCTTTTCAATTAATAGAATATCCTGCATATGAAAGGCATCACAATTGTTTAGAAGATGAAAAAGGTATTCATTATAATGCAGATAGCCACACACAGGATAATTGGAAGATAATAATTTTAGAAAATCTTTGTAAATGTTGGGAGCTTTGTATATGTAAAAAGAGTTTTCCAAAAAAGAGTCCAAAAGAATGAAAAGGGAAGGTTGATGCTGTTTAAGGTTTGCTAATAGTGTTTCAATTTCGTCCTTGTTGATTCCATTTTCGGCAAAATTCTTCAATAACTGCCTTGTCTCTTTGTCATTTATAAAGATGCGGGTGTTGTGAGTACTGAAATATGATTAAATAACGCTTGTAAAATCAATATTTGAAAAAAGAGAATAAATATAGACTGGCTAAATCTAAAAAATTAAGAAAAAAAAGATTTATAAACACTACAAATTGTGTCACAATATTTGTCTCCCTCTGCAACGTGACAGTAGAGCCTAGTAATGGTGTGTGTCCATCCATCAAATTCCCCATTGGTACCTACCACCCTAAATATATTGACAACCAAAAGTTAAAACTGTATTATGCACCTGTTCAAGAACATTGCAACATGCAAAACATTATGATTACTATAATCTACATGGAAACAAAGCTAAAAATAAATATAGTACCATCACCAACAAAAATATTTCATGCAAAATATGGAAAGGTACTTTTCACAGGTCCCCTGTTGGAATCGAACCAACCTACAAAAAATGTATTCTGCCAAGACGAAGACTGTATTATGTACCTGTTCCAAGAAAGAATTAACAACATGCAAAACACCTCTATAACCTACATAAAAAGAAAAGTGGAAGAAAATATAGTACCATCACCAAGAAAAATGGTTCATGCAATATGAAAGAATGATTATATACTCTTTGAAACCTGTCTTAATAAAACCTACTCCTTTGAAACTGCTAAAATGAACTTCCTATCACTTTGTACTTATTTTGTTATTTGAAATCCTATAATTATTGCAAATCATAATTTTGTTTTCTTTACTTGCTGCAATTTTGTAGCTCCTACTGGGCATCTTTAATTGGTTTAATGAAATATTTTGTATTCAGTTTGGTTTTTGCAAGTTTTTGCTTTAAGACAGGTTTCACTTATATAATAATATATTGAAGAGGCATGCACAAATTTCCTATCTACTTCTACTCTAGCACTACAAAACATGCAATAACCTACCAGTCTTCCAATTTTCCACCTCTGGTGTCTAATGAAGGTTAAACCAGAAAAGCGCTTCACATGCAGTGAAATTTAGCTTTTAAATTATTCTTTTCTTTTTAAGCATTACCAACAGTAGCAATGGCAATGATTAAATTGTTACAAATTTAAGTATTACATTAAACAATTAAAGGATTATCTAATTATGAGATGAAAACATTATATTTTCCTTCTTTTCTAATTTAAACCATAAACTCCTATTTAGCTCTAATTCTGTGCTTTTAATAGACATAACCAAAAAAAAAAAAGAAAATAAAAAAATAGAATTTCTCAACAATCATGTTATTTTTTGAACAATTTATGTAAAGTTTGGCAAATTTGGTACTATTATATTATGTTGTTATTTTTTTAAAATAGTTTGGAAAGTATGAAAAATTTGAACGTACCTCCCGTCAAAGACTTTAACTCCATTATCATTTTGGTGAAAATCAGGTTTAAACGGCATAAAGTTTCTTTGCAGACCTAGAGTAACTCCATCCATCACAACAATTTCAGGACAGTCACCACATTCAGGGCAAATAAATCCCTCTTCATAACTTATATCAAGAAGATTAGCAAAACAGTACCAGGCATATCTGAATCTTATTAAAAACATGTTGATATATAAATCATATATATATTTATTTCATGTATTATTTAAACGTAATATAGTCTCAATAACCTTTGGTTTGCTCAAGTGTGTAGTTTTTCGGTGTGAACGTGTATTGTTAATGGTTTGTTATGTTGTTATTAAAGGTGGTGGTAATGGGTTAGCCTCCATAGACCCACAGTGTTAACCAAGGCTGATAAAGACACATTTGACCATGGATCAGCCTCCATAGACCCACAGTGTTAACCAAGGCTGATAAAGACACATTTGACAATGGATCAGCCTCCATAGACCCACAGTGTTAACCAAGGCTGATAATGACACATTTGACCATGGATCAGCCTCCATAGACCCACAGTGTTAACCAAGGCTGATAAAGACACATTTGACAATGGATCAGCCTCCATAGACCCACAGTGTTAACCAAGGCTGATTATGATACATTTGACAATGGATCAGCCTCAATAGACCCACAGTGTTAACCAAGGCTGATAAAGACACATTTGACAATGGATCAGCCTCCATAGACCCAGAGTGTTAACCAAGGCTGATAATGACACATTTGACAATGGATCAGCCTCCATAGACCCACAGTGTTAACCAAGGCTGATAAAGACACATTTGACCATGGATCAGCCTCCATAGACCCACAGTGTTAACCAAGGTTGATAAAGACACATTTGACCAGTGATCAGCCTCCATAGACCCACAGTGTTAACCAAGGCTGATAATGACACATTTGACAATGGATCAGCCTCCATAGACCCACAGTGTTAACCAAGGCTGATAAAGACACATTTGACCATGGATCAGCCTTCATAGACCCACAGTGTTAACCAAGGCTGATAAAGACACATTTGACAATGGATCAGCCTCCATAGACCCACAGTGTTAACCAAGGCTGATAAAGACACATTTGACCATGGATCAGCCTCCATAGACCCACAGTGTTAACCAAGGCTGATTATGATACATTTGACCATGGATCAGCCTCCATAGACCCAGAGTGTTAACCAAGGCTGATAAAGACACATTTGACCATGGATCAGCCTCCATAGACCCACAGTGTTAACCAAGGCTGATTATGATACATTTGACAATGGATCAGCCTCCATAGACCCAGAGTGTTAACCAAGGCTGATAATGACACATGCGACCAGTGATCATCCTCTATTGACATTTTTATTATACATGTTTTTCATGATTTTAAATTTATTTCTTGTGTTGACAAGGTTGTTTGTGCTCTGTTTTTCTCTATTACTCGTGCTTCTTGTTCAGCTTTTTTTAAAGCACGCTTCTTGTTCAGCTTTTCTTAAAGCATGCGATTTTTATTGTAAAAACAAACACAGTGTTTAAGCATCTTGTTTTGGACCCATCCCCTATACCACCCACATTAACAAATTTGGATGAAACTATTTTACCTGTTATAAGGACATTCATCTACAAAGTTAAGATTCCCACTGTCAACTTGTTGCCAACACCACTGTTTATAAAATGATGCCATTGTACATCTGAATTATAACAAACACAGAAATGAACACATATTGCTTCAATGGTAAACAATATAAACTTAGCTTTTAAACAGTTCAGTTTAAATATTTATTTTAATATTTTTATATAATTGTATCATGCTAAGTTCTTTAATACACAACCATAGTATATGCATTATAAGTTCTACGTTAATCCTAAATGTCACTTTGTGACAGGTTTTACGCAACATAAAAACAACAGGATTGTTTATACAAACAACCACTAATAGTAATAAAAACATAGTTTGGTAGGACAAAATAATATTGGTTGGTTTGTTTTTTCCTTGTCTTGTGTTCTGATTCTATTAGCCATATTTTCTTTTATGTTCTGAAACTAATAATTTCTTTATTTAACACCAAATAAAAACTGCAATCAGTCTATCAGTCATATCAAACGTAAGGCCAATTTTAACATAAGTTTCACAATTTTTTATAACTTATTTGATATACCCTTGAGTTAAAAAGTTTCTCATGTAGCTTCTTAAAACACTATGAGCAATCATATAGGTTCCCATGTTCAATATTTGGTCAATGCATCCGTCATATTCTTTAAAGTTCTGGCATTCTTCATTGGCACATCGCCTTGCATAAACTAATTGTATCAAATATAAAAATTACAATTTCTTCACACAATTTTGAACAATGAAAGATTAACTATATGCACAATCTCTATTTATATTTAAGCATTGCCTTTATAATTAACTTCTTTATATGTTAATATTAAGGCTCATGATTACACTTAGGAAAAAATCTATGGATTTTGTATCTCTTTTTATACATGTGGGGTTTTAGACACATATATATTTATGAAAAAATGTAACATAAAACATAAAAATAAAAATCACAGATCAATATATTTTTTTCTTTCATGTTACAAGATTACTTTCTTTGCTTATTGAAGTAATACAATGACCTTTTTTATATACACAAACCTTTTGCCTGCAATATGTTGTTTTCTGTAAATATCTTTACTTCCTCCAAAAAGAAAGTGTCACTGATCCATTCCCTACCACAGGAGCAGAAACCTAAATCATCTGGATGGAGATGAAGGTATTCCCCAGAACAATGTATGCTAGCCCTGTTCAGTTTCTGTTCCTCTGGCTTGCACGAGAAAGGAATGGAATTCCTGGAGACACTGACAGGAACATACCTTGATCTCCATGATATATTTTCATTTAATGCCTCTCGAATATTTCCTATAATAAATTCATGAACAAATAAAAATGATAATGTTTTCAGTTGTTATTTTAAGATCTTTTAAATGTGTGAACAACATGCTGCTTAAAAGAGCCAGCATGTCACCTACAAACATCAAATGGCAATAACTTCAAAAATGTGGATGATTAAAATGTTAAGTATTAATGTTATATACTAACTTGGTTCCATTAAAAAAATTGCATGTTAATTTACTCAACAGTGTCATTACAATTGTGTGAATTGCATTTGCAAAAAATTTTCTTTATCAACACTTAATAACTTGTAATTGTATTTTGAGTAATCTTAGAAAAAAATGAATTAATCATCCAAGCATATTCCACTTTAAAACATACATTTTAACTGAACATAAAATGCTGTTAAGCTTTGTTATTGTTAAATTAGTATCCAGTAGATATTACCAGGTATGTCACTAGCATTAATATCCTGATTCAAAACCTCTTTACAGTGCATACAATTGTTCAATCTGCATGAACAACAAAAGAGTTCAGGGTTCTGAGATGCATAGGACACCCTAATGATATGGAAGGTGGTTTTGCCATCTTCTTCTTCCCATCTAACACAAGCAACTGTATTGTTATCTGGAATTCCATACACTGTAACCTACATGTAAAATTTTTTCAAGATATGCATGTATAAAAGATTTATCCAGGTACACATCTGAGGTTTTGATTTCATGTTTCTCTTCCTTTATACATTCAAATACATGTACAATGTACATGCAATTTCATTATATCATGTTCTCCTTATTTTAAAATTTTTAGCATGATTTTTCCCCCACTGTTTGAATTTATTTTCTTGTGTTTCATATTCAGCAACTTTATTACTCATGTTTTGTTTTCTGTACATTCTAATCCCATTTTTTCATGTTAGGCTTCCACTTAACCAACCTCTTAAAACTTCTTAAATGGTGGCTTCATTTAGGGCAAAACATCTTTTTCAAATCTAGTGTAGTAAAAATTATGATGTACAGTTTTTAAAAATGTTAAACAGGGAAATTTGTTTTAATGATTAACATGTTAAAATTTTAACATAGCCTTTAGATGATATGTCTTACATTTTTTTTAGGCTTCCCATATGAATGGTCACATGCTTTTGGTCCTTCAATTCCTAAAAATATTGTTATGTGAAAGTATTGTGGTTTCATTATTATTCAGCATGTATCAATTTTTGATTTTCATTGATGCCTCAACCAACCAAATGAAAAGTAAGTTTAACCCTTCAGATTTCAGAACCACAAATTATAAAATGACTCCAAAAGGGGAGGTGCACATCTTCAATATATCTGTGTCAGATTACACAAGACAGGCACCCCATAGCGAGACAGACGGACAGATGGAGTGACCCAACTACTAGACCTGCTTTCACCTTAGGTGACACAGGTAAAAATACAATGTATAATATTTTAAATCATCATATTTTTATCATGAATATCAAAAGCCTAAAACAGGATGATTTTGAACACAAAGTGGAAGTTTAATTAATTTCATGAGATCTGTGATAAAAAAAAAGTTGAAAGCTGCAAGTAAACACAATTTCTATTTGCAACATTTTCTCCAATCAAGGATCAAGACATATAAAAATGTATGCATTTTAAACAAAGAACGAACACAGTGACAAAGCTCCTTTTTTTATTTTCTTTCAACTTCAGAGACAAAGTAAAAATGGACATAATTGGACAATACTAGAAAATGATGTCAACTTACCATTTGAATAAGCTTGTTCAGGAGGTATTGATGGCATTTTTTCTATAACAGATCTTGCAGAGATTATGTGAAGGCATTCTTCATAGGTTTCTTCTAAATCTTTCACAATAATATAATGTAAACAAGAATTACAAAATGCACTGCTTCACAATGTATGTTCAAATCTTTAGTTCAGTGAAAATAAGTTGTGATGAATTAATAGACTTATAGGATAACTAATTGGGTCCAGTGAATAACCAAAATATTATCACAAGTGCAGTGAACGCATCTGATTTAATGAGTGCGGGGCACAAGTTAAATCAGAGTTGCATTACCCCACGAGTGATCATATTTGGGTTATTCATGAGACCCAGTTAGTTATCGTATTTATTACATAGATAAAACACCAAATTGTGAATTTTTTTTGATATTTCACACTGTGAATTACCAGGATTTCTTTCACTGGAAAAAATTAATAATTCACATACATCAATGTAATAATAATAGGCATTTAAATCAAGATCATATTTCTAGGACTGCTTACTGTTGTGTGCAGAAGTACATGAGTTCACCTTCATATCAAAACTTGTGTCAGCGTTTTTGACTACTGTTCAGTTGTTTTCATGTTAACAGGATTTTGTCTTTGTCATATCATACTTTGTTACGACTAGAGTCTGTGTTGCTAATTGTCTTTTTTTTTTGTATTTTGGAGCTGTCTTTGTCATCTGGTTTCCTGGTTTTGTCTTAATTTTTTTTATTTAGTAGTACCTTATTGTTTATTTGAATATCAAAATGCACCATTGGTAATTCTCTATTCTTAAGTTTGACTAAAAAAAACATATTGCTTTATGTTGAAAATCTCACTATTCTCATAATCAACTGGTAACTGATTAGGTAAGCTTTTAATCAATCTTTCTCTTGCTTTATTACAGGAGCAAGTATAAATCCAAATGTAATCCTGCAAACGTTTAAAGGCTTTTCTTTCAACAACAACATACACATCCTAAAAAAGAAGAACAAGAAGAAAGTTAATGATGACACCAGTTTTCTTAGGTTGTTTGTGCTATAATGAATAATTGTGAATAAATTGGATGCAATTAATTCTAATATAAAATAATTATACATTATCTAAATGTAAGCATTGCAAGTTTAATTGTTTCAATATAAAAAAAAGATAATTAATTATTATTGGTTATTAATGTTTTAATAAAGAAAATAATGAGGATTGGAATAAGTGTACACGACACAACCCACATAATCAGAGAAAATTTAGAAACACAATGAAAAACAACCAACAGCCTTCAAAAAAGCCCCCAGGCACTGCTCACAGTTTTGCGTTTGACAGGTCACATAAAGATGCATACAATTCAAATACTACCTGCCAGTATTTTGAAAGCAATCTATGTCCTTTTTTATGAAAATTGCAGACTGTCTTAAAATAAAGATACTTTTAAAATGCTCTTTGCTGTGTGAAAGTCTTGTACTAGGAATGCCTGGTATAACCCATCAACAGGAGTAACAGAATCCCTCGACATTAATAGATCGCTGTATATTTGATCTAGCGACAATGGCAACTTTTCCTGTAGTGAGAAAATATATGACAGTATGAATGAGTTGAAAAATGAATTCTGTTTCTTTATTTATAAAAAAACTTCTGTTTTTCATCTGTTTATGTTCTTGATTCATTATATTCATCATTTGTATTAATTAGCACTTTTTTCACAGTAAAATAATTTAAATGGGGCATAAAAAACTATTAGTTTTACCTATCTTACCTTGATCTCAATGGTTTCTCTTGAAATTTGATCAAATTCTACAGGAGCAATATCTGCAGACAAGGAGGCTCCTTTGCTTGATTTTGCTGAGGACCTAAGGTAAAAGAACATAATTTAAAACAAACAGTTTATTACATTTCCCTATAATGTGAGATTTGACCATGGATCAGCCTCCATAGACCCAGAGTGTTAACCAAGGCTGATAAAGACATTTTTGACAATGGATCAGCCTCCATAGACCCACAGTGTTAACCAAGGCTGATAATGACACATTTGACCATGGATCAGCCTCCATAGACCCACAGTGTTAACCAAGGCTGATAAAGACACATGCGACCAGTGATCAGCCTTCATAGACCCACAGTGTTAACCAAGGCTGATAATGATACATTTGACCATGGATCAGCCTTCATAGACCCACAGTGTTAACCAAGGCTGATAAAGACACATTTGACCATGGATCAGCCTCCATAGACCCAGAGTGTTAACCTGGGCTGATAATGATACATTTGACCATGGATCAGCCTTCATAGACCCACAGTGTTAACCAAGGCTGATTATGATACATTTGACCATGGATCAGCCTCCATAGACCCACAGTGTTAATCAAGGCTGATAAAGACACATGCGACCAGTGATCAGCCTTCATAGACCCACAGTGTTAACCTAGGCTGATAAAGACACATTTGACCATGGATCAGCCTTCATAGACCCACAGTGTTAACCAAGGCTGATAAAGACACATTTGACCATGGATCAGCCTCCATAGACCCACAGTGTTAACCAAGGCTGATAAAGACACATTTGACCATGGATCAGCCTCCATAGACCCAGAGTGTTAACCAAGGCTGATAAAGACACATTTGACCATGGATCAGCCTCCATAGACCCAGAGTGTTAACCAAGGCTGATTATGATACATTTGACCATGGATCAGCCTCCATAGACCCACAGTGTTAACCAAGGCTGATAAAGACACATTTGACCATGGATCAGCCTCCATAGACCCAGAGTGTTAACCAAGGCTGATAAAGACACATTTGACCATGGATCAGCCTCCATAGACCCAGAGTGTTAACCTGGGCTGATTATGATACATTTGACCATGGATCAGCCTTCATAGACCCACAGTGTTAACCAAGGCTGATTATGATACATTTGACCATGGATCAGCCTCCATAGACCCACAGTGTTAATCAAGGCTGATAAAGACACATGCGACCAGTGATCAGCCTTCATAGACCCACAGTGTTAACCAAGGCTGATAAAGACACATTTGACCATGGATCAGCCTCCATAGACCCAGAGTGTTAACCAAGGCTGATAAAGACACATTTGACCATGGATCAGCCTCCATAGACCCACAGTGTTAACCAAGGCTGATAAAGACACATTTGACAATGGATCAGCCTCCATAGACCCACAGTGTTAACCAAGGCTGATAAAGACACATTTGACCATGGATCAGCCTCCATAGACCCACAGTGTTAACCAAGGCTGATTATGATACATTTGACCATGGATCAGCCTTCATAGACCCACAGTGTTAACCAAGGCTGATAAAGACACATTTGACCATGGATCAGCCTCCATAGACCCACAGTGTTAACCAAGGCTGATAATGATACATTTGACAATGGATCAGCCTCCATAGACCCACAGTGTTAACCAAGGCTGATAAAGACACATTTGACAATGGATCAGCCTCCATAGACCCAGAGTGTTAACCAAGGCTGATAAAGACATTTTTGACAATGGATCAGCCTCCATAGACCCACAGTGTTAACCAAGGCTGATATTGATACATTTGACCATGGATCAGCCTTCATAGACCCACAGTGTTAACCAAGGCTGATTATGATACATTTGACAATGGATCAGCCTCCATAGACCCACAGTGTTAACCAAGGCTGATAATGACACATTTGACCATGGATCAGCCTTCATAGACCCACAGTGTTAACCAAGGCTGATAAAGACACATTTGACCATGGATCAGCCTTCATAGACCCACAGTGTTTAACAGAAATTTTATTAGTCAAAAGTGCCATGTTATTGGGTTAATTCAGTCACAAACAGATACTTACCTATTTCTAGTTTTTCTCTTTTTTAAACTCCCGTGATCTCCATCAAAAAGAATTTCCTTGCCTAACTCATTGTTTATTATTAATTTCTTTTGCTTTACCACTGCAATATATGTAAATATGATATTTACTGGCATGACTGGAAAACATTTTAAATTTTGTAAGACTTTTCATAAAGCATGTATGCAAACATTTATTTCAATTTATCATGCATGGATAGAACTTTACCATTTAATATACATGTAACATAAATTTTAAACAAGTAAATTAAAAGAACAAATAAATTATGCATGAAGCAGGAAATAAAATATGTTTCAATTTACAATTCAAGAGGAATAATGTACATGTTAACTTATTCTCTTGTGTTCCAATAAGTCCTGATATTCCAAAAATAATTAAAGATTAATGTGATGTGTTTAATTTTAAGTTCATGCATGTATCGATACATGTACAGTATGTGTACAAATGTTAATGTTGATACCAACCAATATGGCTGGAAAGGGGTAAATAATTGGCAATCATATCAACGAGTGACCAAACAACCCAATAATTCACAAGTGTGTCTAGCGCACGAGTGAATTGTAAGGTTGTTCGGTGGTCCTAAGTGGTCTTAAAATATGAAGTAAATAAACTAGAAACATAAATACATTGTACACCATAACCATATGGTATTATAGAATAAAGCTATGGATGCAAACTCTTGTAGTTGTTGGGAAACTGTGATAAATAGTTTTGTTTATATCAAATATTACAACTTACCAGCCATTTCTAATTGATCACCGTTATATGATTAAACTTAAGTAGTACTCCACCTAAGAATCATGCAAAATTGAAGAAAAGTGATTCATCGATAAAAAGGCTACAGTGGTTTATTTTTAACAAAAGATAGCTTAAAGTATACAAAATAAGAAATAAATGACAATTTGCTCATAACTGCCTGGTCCTGGGAGAAATCTTGCCATTTTGTTACAATGGTTTCTATTGAAATTATTGACAGTTTTAAGAGTTATCTCCCTTTCTTACAATTTTCCAATGCATTCTAAATATTTTTTTTTCTCCCAGGACCAACGCTTTTTTGGAAAAAGAGTACAAAATATCGAATCAGGGTGCTAGTGGGAGTAACATATCAAAAATAAAGTGGTGTAGGCTTTCCACCCATGAATCGCTTTTTGCATGGTTCTTATAAAAAGTGGTACTTAAAATCACTGTTTCTATGAGAAGCACTGTGTTATCTGAAAAAAAAAAAAGAATTCTACACTAATGAAAACTTTTTCATGCATGCATTTCTGTTATTTGCTTTGTCTTTTTTTGCACAATGAGAAAACTGTGTAAGATTTTATAACCGAAAAGGGTGTCATTGAATCATGGAGGGGGGTGCTGCGCAAAAATTATATATGCATATTACCAATAGGATTCAAGGGGTGTAACGATACAGAAATTTCACAAACAATACAATACACGATATTGAATGTGCATGACAATACGTATCACGATATATGAATAAGATAATTTATGTTTCTGCACTGCACTGCTTATTTTTCTTGTCAATTGGTTTCATCTGCATGTTCAACCAATTGGCTAAGCAATTTATAAAATTGCCAAGCCAGTTACTTAGAAATGTTGAACAGTTGGAATTGGTGGACGATCACGCCTATGATTAATGCACAATAACGTTGGTGAGTACACATAAAGCTGAGTGAAGTGTACACAAGTCAACAATTTACCTAAGCTCTATAGACCGACGGCAAGATTAACAACTGTTTGGCTAGTAGGGTGCCCAGGCTAGCTTGCATGGTCGCCAGGCTTGAGCAGGAGGAAAGCCCGATATTCCAAGCTGGAAAATCGGTGAAACCCACGAGCAACGGTAGGTGCCTGGAAATCTTGACACATATGGGGCTCTGCAGATCAATGAATTTAAACAAAAACAAGTGGTTACCCATGTGCCAGGCAACTTCAAAATTATTACCATTCTAAATATTACATTTTTGTGTTTGATATCATGGGTGTGCTTCTACGATTGTAGAGTTACATGTAGCTAGGAATTGATCATTGCCATTGGCATCATTGGTCAGGCTTGGTACCAAATGCACTTACTTAGTTTGTCGCGGCATGTCTTTCTGTAATTTGTTTATACTTGTGGTCCAGATCTTATAACCGTTTTAACACAAATTTTGCTAAAATTATTACCCCCTTTTTATTTTGGGTTATTTAAATTCAAAATTAAAAAAAAATTTTAATTATGTGCGTAAAAATCCTAACAATCAATGAAAATATCATTTAAATTACCATAATTATTTTTATTTTTATTTTTTCTCAGATCCTGGATCACTTCAACTGGTTTTTATTTTAGGAGCAATGAAGGCGGATCGTAAGGGCTGATAAGGCTATACGATAAACTATATTACCTGGAAAAACAAAATCACCCTTGCACTGGAAAAACTTTGATTGGGAACCAGCAAATAACCGGAAGCACAAATTCTAACAGCTGGTAAATATTGGACAAAACTGAATTTCCGTGAAATTGTAAACACGACAGCGCAGAGGTAATTTTGTGTCCATATTCTTCAAGTTTTGAACAACTTAACCTTTATCCGTCAGTTAAACGATATACATGAAATATGCTTCAATCTTCCTCTTCAATTTTACTATTTTTTTTATTGAACTGTTGATTTATTTATGAGAACTTTGAAGTTCATGGGAATTAATGCCAAAAATAAATATGACATGTTTTATCCATCCTCCCAAACCAGGTTAGGTTTTTGAGTCCACGTCCCAGGGAGAAATCCTCCCAAGTCAGGTTTTTGAGTCCACGTCCTAGGGAGAAATCCTCCCAAGTCAGGTTTTTGAGTCCACGTCCTAGGGAGAAATCCTCCCAAGTCAGGTTTTTGAGTCCATGTCCCCCTCCCCGGGACGTGGACTTAAAAACTTGACTTAGAGTGACTTTATAGAGGATGTGTTTTATGATACATCATGTTTTTGGATACATGTAGCATGATATTATATACAACATCATGAACATTGTCACCAGGAATTGAACTCTGACCGTCCGAGCCAGCTCATTATCATATTCAGTAATATGATGCAGGTTAAACCTGTGACGCTCCCGAAGTTTGAACGTATCCTTAAATATTCTACAACTAAAATAAGTTTTTAAATGTTTATTGGGCAATTAATTGAAACAAATTCTTATTCAAAAATAAAAACAAAGTAGCTTTTCTTGTGGGTCCTGTGTGCGCTTAATGACGTTAGGAATTTTCAAAGAAAAAAGCGTCAAAAAGACGCAGAAAGTCTGGGAAACTGCGCGTGGTTTACCGGAAATTGAAGGAAAATTGAGACCATAGTACAACTAGAATATTGACATTTCTACCATTGTCGCTCCCTTTGGGAGCGTATTAAGCTCACCAGAGCTTGTGTAACTTTTATGTTCTGTATGTGACGAATTGAAAATTTTAAAGTTTCATATTTGTATCATACATGTCGTATTCATATCAAGTGTCTGTGAGTGTAAGATTTAAGCCTCTGGCTAGGCTGATATCTTGTGGCTTAATTTATGTGAAACTTAATTTAAACAAGGAATACAGTGAGTGAGCTCATGAAGGGATATCCCCTGCTTCTTATTGGACACTAAAGTTTAATTATCTCCCCTGAATGATATCCAATAGCAATGAAAATTCTTCATGCACATCTCCATATGATCTTCTTCCTTCATGTTAAGTTTCATCAAAATCTATTAATTGGTTTAGGAGGAGTTGCGCTATAAACTAATGTAACTAAGTATAAAGGTATGTTGACAGACAGACAGACAGGGTGATTCCCATTTTACCTCCCCCTGAATTTGTTTACAGGGGTATAATAAATGAATTTGAAACTATACTGATTAACTTTTGAACTAAATCATTTAAATAAGGGTAAAGTACTAAATTCATGATCTGTCATATGTCTGTGCAAAATGTTGGATTTTGCACTGGTCATATTTAAAGGGTCATAACAGGCAAAACCATGCACAGACAACATTGTGTCTTTATAAAATAAAATCTGCATAAAAATACTGAAAATATTCATGCCTTTCTTTGTACAGTGAAATACATTCTTTATGCCACCCTTAAACTGAACCCTGGATCCTCCCCTTATATTCCTATCAAGGGTCACCGAGACTGACCATTGTACAATTAAATATTCAGAGCTCAATTGGATGAAAATTTAGGCAAGCAAAAGCTTTCCCCTATCTTCTATGGTTCACAATTACCCATAAGACAAAAACCACTATTTTTGGCATTTAAGGGGCCATAACTCCTATTATTTGCCATCTGACATGTCTGACAATTTCAACCCAATTAATAATTTTGAAGAGCTTCATTAACTGAATATTATGCAGTTTAACTTAAAGTTTCTGTTATATTGTACCTTACAAAAATGTAAATAATTGCAAAGTACAGAAAAAATCAAGAAAAAAACAATAACTCCCACTTTAAGACCATGCCCTATCTTTAAAAGGATCACACAATTTTGATTTAAAATATTTACATCTGTTTGAAGTACCATGGAATCTTAATTCACTCCCCAGTCAAAATCTTAACTTTAATGAGCATCATACATTTACCTTGATTTTGAATAATTTATTTGCTAATGTTTTAACATTCTTGTTTTTACAGATTCCTCCTTATTGATGGACAACTATGATTGGACAGCTATTCCTGACCATATCATTATACATTTTCTCCAGTATCTGAATTTAAGTGACAGATTTCATGCATCGTTAGCCTGTAAAACCTGGCAGCAATGTTTCCATTCCCAGTACCTGTGGAGAAAGTTTATATTCGACCTTAACCAAGACAATGCTAAGTTTAGTAACTTTTCAGAATGTGTTGTAAATCATGGCCACCATTTCAGAGATGTCAAAATCCAGTTATATCAGAAGGACGTGGACAAGAGAAAATGTGCCATTGACATTATAGATCTACTGAAGAAGGTCAAGAATAGTAAGCTTAAAAACTTTGCCATATTTTTCACAGGAGAGAACCCACTTTTTTATGCAGGGTTAGAATTTGTTGACACATTGAAATCATTCTTCCAACCGTTTCCCGAATCACAACTTCCACGTAGTAGTCTGGTGGAGGTCAACCTCAGTGGTTTACAGGCGGCCTTCGATGACAGCCTTATCGATCAACTATCAGAAAATCATCCGGAGTTAGAATATCTTAATCTGTTTAATAGGATCCTTGTTTGCAAAGTTACTCCCCCTTGTATTCTACGTCTGGTTCAACGATGTAAAAAGTTACGAGATCTACGCTTGTATCATGCAAGTCTCTCTGATGAGATTTTAGAAACTCTAGCAGAGGAGGACAGGAAACCCATAAGTTATCTTGCCATTGGTTATAGAAGGGAACTTAAATATGAAACAGACCTGACTTCTGAGGCTTGGCAAAAACTGGTATCTGTTAACCCTGATTTTAGAGTTTCTCTTCACTTTGATCATACAGTACCAGTTGGTCGAGCTGCAGATGTCCTTAAGCCAGAGATACCCCTCAAACAGCTTAGACTTGAAACTTTTACCATTGTCATTGATGAAATCAGAAGTGTAGCTAGTTACTATGCAGAAACTCTAGAAACACTCATCGTACAAACTAGGAATTCTTATGAGTTTGGTGCTGCTCTGCTAGATGTTGCCCACTGCTGTAAAAAGTTATCCTGTCTCAAAGTTTACTGCATTTTGGAGCCTGCAGTTGTAACAACCATCCTGGAAGAACTCCCACTGCTGAGGGAGAGTGGAAATTATATCCTGAAAACAGAAAAGGAACCAGAGCCCTGGATGATACCAACAAGAACTGGGTTACTGACCTGTCCACAGGAATTCCCCAGTTAATGAATCACTTATCATGACCAGTTTTGTAAATAAGATCCTGGAATGACAGCTTAAAAATGCTGCAACTTCTTTATGGAAACTGACTTTTAAAAGATATACCTTGTCGCCCATATTATTACTTTATACACAAAATGTTTGTTACAATTTATAAGATTTAAACACTTATATCAGCTTTACTATTTTATTTTTTTATTAATAGCTAGTAGTTGCTTTTTAACCCAAATTCTCTATCTAACATTCTTATCTTGTCAAAAGAAAATATCTGATATAAAGATAGAATTTAGATTTTTAATTTCGGAAGATTTTTTTCTGAAGTACATGTAACGTTGGATTGTCATGCTTACACTATGTTCATGTACATGTTGTATATATGAAATATAAAATCATGCCATTTGTTGTCTTCCAGATTCATAAACTAAGATTGTTAGAATGTATTGAGCATATAAAGTACATCCTATGTTAAATATAAAAGATTTTATATTTCTTTCATTGTTAATTGTTGTGAATGTATTTGTTAAAAGTGCAATATCTATATCATGTTGTTAAATTCTTTTACACACATTTTTTCTTATATTATTTATACATTTTGTATTAATTGTTCAATTTTCAAAGTTTCATTATTTTTCTTTAAATAAATAATAAGCACGTTTTACATTGTTAGATGTTATTTTTAAGCAAATGTTCACATGCATATATAATTTTGAATAATCTTCACTAAAAATATTTATTACATGTAACCATATTAACCAAAAAAGATGCATTTATATTTTTTTGTTTGTATCAATTGTCAGGTTAAACAATAGTGAAGTATTCACCAAAATTTGTGCTACTTTAGTTCTTGTTTTGTAAATTTTACTTAAACTGTTTGCAAAAGAGTATTTTGGATACTATAAAGTAAATTAAATATATTGTTAAGATGTCCAATTAGACTTTACAGAAACCAGGAAATTTTTTGCATCATCTTTTTATCATGGTAAGACAGCCAAATCTTAGTTTGTCGCTGTAAAATTATCATCCATAGGCTATAATGGAAGGCAAATGTATTTGTGTTGTTTAATTTTAGCGCTAGCAACTTCAATGCAAAACTGCTGCAAAAACTTCCCAGTTTTCAGTAATAAGAAAACATTACCCTAGTTTAGTTCTGTATTTAGATAGAAATGGTGTTGGATTACAATATTTAGTATTTCTTTGTCTTATTTATTTAGCAACTTAAGCTTGGTTGTAAACTTTATAGAAGGTAATGAGATGTAACCTTTGTTATTTTATTTTGTGTGTTTATGTTTTTAGCTCACCTGGACCGAAGGTCCATGTGAGCTATTGCCATCACTTGGCGTCCGTCGTCGTCGTCCGTCGTCGTCTGTCGTCGCCGGTCGTCGTCGTCCGTCGTCGTCGTTAACTTTTCTTTGAAAATCTTCTCCTCCGAAACGACTGAAGGGATTGCTTTGAAACTTTGCACACTTCATCTATGGGATGTCCTCTACCAAGATTGCACAAATTGTGACCACCGTCCAAACAACATGGCCGCCGTTACTAAAAATAGACTAGGTGGGCCAGACTACTGTTTTTGGCTTGTAAATAAAAAAGTATTAGAGATAGATGAAATCTGATGCCACGCTACTGCTTCGGCATCAAAAGCTCTACAAAAGTCTCCATTGAGTCAAAGTTGTCAGATGATCCCTTATAGGAGTTACGGCCCCTTAAAGGTGAAAAATAGCATTTTTTCATGTTTTTGGCCTATAGAATGAAAATTATTACAGATAGAGAAAAGCTGTTGCTTGCTTAAGTGTTCAGCTCACTTAGCTCTACAAAAGTCTCCATAGGGTCGAAGTTGTCAGATGACCCCTTATAGGGGTTACGGCCCCTAAAATAACGTTTTTTCATGTTTTTGGCTTAGTGAATGAAAACTATAGCAGATAGAGAGAAGCTGTTGCTTGCTTAAATGTTCAACTCATTAAGCTCTACAAAAGTCTCCATAGGATCGAAGTTGTCAGATGACCCCTTATAGGGGTTACGACCCCTAAAATAACGTTTTTTCTTGTTTTTGGCTTAGTGAATGAAAACTATAGCAGATAGAGAGAAGCTGTTGCTTGCTTAAATGTTCAGCTCATAAAGCTCTACAAAAGACTCCATAAAATCGAAGTTGTCAGATAACCCCTTAAAGGGGTAACGGCCCTTAAAATGACGTTTTTCATGTTTTTGGCTTAGTGAATGAAAACTATAGCAGAAAAGCTATTGCTTGCTTAAATGTTCAGTTCATTTAGCTCTACAAAAGTTTTCATTGGGTCATAGTTGTCAGATAACCCCTTATAGGGGTTATGGCCCCTAAAATAACGTTTTTTCATGTTTTTGGTCTAAAGAATGAAACTATAGTAGATAGAGAAAATCTGTTGCTTGCTTAAATGTTCAGCTCATTTAGCTCTAGAAAAGAGATTACATGTTTAGGGTTGACTCAAGACCAGGTGAGCGATTCAGGCTCCTGGGAGCCTCTTGTTATTTATTCATTAAAATATGATTGACAGGGTTGCCATGCATCCTTGAAACCTGGAAAAACCCTTGAATTTCATTTGTCAGTTCAAGGTCCTGGAAAAGACCTTGAATTTTGGAAAAAAATGAAAATATCCTTGAAAAACCATGGAATTTTATAGTTCCACAATCAAAGGTTCATGATTGAACTGTTTTAAGGAAAATTTCATGGGGGAACTGAAATTTTTGTCAACTATTTTTGTCCTTGAAAATGACTTAAAACACCCTTGAATTTTGCAACAACAAAATAGTCATGATAGTGGCACCCCTGGATTGAAGAATCACCTAACATATTAATTTATAATGTATAAAATCAAATTTTCTTTCTGCTGTTTTACTAATGCATTTTGTACTATATTAAGCTTTATATGGATTTTTCATATTAATATGTTTTTATTGAAGTACATGTAATGATCAAATTTTACTTGGAATGTTTATGTATATTTTATTCATTGAAGAAATAAAGTTATAGATTTATATTTTAAATGCTGTTTATTAGCCTTTATAGGTTCATGTATGGTGTTGTTTGAAATTGTATTTGAACTGGAGCATGTGTGTTAGTTAGTTAGGGTTTAACACCCTTTTCAACGCACCTGGGTCATGTAAGTCAAACTGGAGCATGTAGGGGTATTCATGTACATGCAAAAAAAGTTAAGCAACCCATGGAGATTGATTCAAGATTTAGAGTACTTGAGATATAAAGGCTATAATGCTCATAGGTTGTTGTTTTTTTTCAAGAAATTTTATTGAAGACATCATGCGCTCAGTGCAGATGTTGGTTTTTCAAAAGATTTTGTTTTGTTTTCCTTTACTGGATTTGTCAAACTGAATTGACAATTGGCAGTGCAACGGGTGTGCTATAGCAGGTAGGAACTTATTTCTCTTTCAGAGCATCTGAATGCACTCTCATACGGACTTGAGTAAGCATGGGTGATTTCTGTTCAGTTAATTTTGTGTTTTTTTATGCTTTTGTATTTCTTCATGCTGTTTAGGCTCATTTTACTGGTTTTGTTGTTGTCCTTTCTGAGTTTTCACAATCGAATGCTCCAATGGTGCCTATTTGCTTCTTTAGTTTTTGAGATCCAGATCACACAAGACAGACGATTCTATAGCATGGTCATATGGCCAGAGAGACAGACAAACATTATTAAGTACCCTGACTTCAAAACCTGCTTTCAACTTTGGCAACACAGGAAAAAACAAGAGTTAACACTAAAGTAGGTCTCGCCTGCCGGCACCATCAGAAACAATTATTCTTTCTTACTTCCACTATATTTTGAATTTACATGGATTTTCAGTTTCTGAGATCAAAAGATGTTTATAGAACTTAAACATTGCAAATATATGCAATAAAAATAATCAAAGTCACTCAACCCGAAAATCAAGGTCAAGGTCAAAAGATGGGGATGCAACGGTGCTAAGCTACTACTGGGGCATATGCATACCAAGTTTCATCAACCTAGGACCTATAGTTCTTGAGATATGGAGGTGCTCGCAAAACTTTTCCATTGCTATTATATGTATTGAAAATTGTCAAAGTCACTCAACCGGAAAATCAAGGTCAAGGTCAAAAGATGGGGATGCATTTGTGCTAAGCTACTACTGGGGCATATGCATACCAAGTTTCATCAACATAGGACCTATAGTTCTTGAGATATGGAGGTGCTCGCAAAACTTTTCCATTGCTATTATATGTATTGAAAATTGTCAAAGTCACTCAACCCGAAAATCAAGGTCAAGGTCAAAAGATGGGGATGCATCTGTGTTAAGCCACTACTGAGGCATATGTATACCAAGTTTCATCAACCTAGGACCTATAGTTCTTGAGATATGGAGGTGCTCGCAAAACTTTTCCATTGCTATTATATGTATTGAAAATTGTCAAAGTCACTCAACCGGAATATCAAGGTCAAGGTCAAAAGATGGGGATGCAACTGTGCTAAGCTACTACTGGGGCATATGCATACCAAGTTTCATCAACCCAGGACCTATAGTTCTTGAGATATGGAGGTGCTCATAAAACTTTTCCAAAAAGTTAACGCCGCCGTCGCCGGTAAAGTAACACCTTTGTCCCGCTCTGCTTCGCAGGCGAGACAAAAAACCCAACATGTAATTTCTTTCATTTTATTGAAAATTTAGCTGCACTTTTCAATGAAATAATAAAAGTACAAAATGTAAAAACTTTTTAACTTCAAAAGTAATAGTTAGTACAATGCAATGTACAAATTCTCTTATACCTTTATAAAGGTTACCTAGAATGACAGGTGTAACCCATGAGAATAAAAATAAACAAAGTACATAGAGCATTGATACGAGAAAATCACTTCATTGCTGGTATTTCTCTTAAAATTTTCTTGCAAGTCCTTTCAATTATTTGATTCAAATGCTACTAATGGGGTGTTACTCCTTAAAATATGCATATACAGCAAAACCATATTAACTGTTTTATCAACATTAATTGTATTTTGACTTTGTGTTTCTTTAACAATGAATGCTTTCTTGCTTGATGAATCTAGCAGTTAGTCAAAGGATAAAAATGGTGTAATAGTTTTTTTTTATAATTACTTTATTCTGAATTAGGGCAAAAAATCTGGTGTGCGAGTGTAGCCTGTGTAAAATATGTATTAAGTGCACAAAAACAGTACTATAAGAATGTCAGATGCTTATCATTTGTTTTATGTGTTTTGTGTTTCTTCATGCTGTTCTCGTTTATGTTTACTGGTTTCGTCGTTGCCCGTTCAGACTTTTGACATTTGATGCCCCATTGGTGCACCCCTCTTTGCTTCTTTCAGAGGAATGCTAGCACACCTTTTACATGAGGAAGAACATTGCAATCAGTTACAGCTTTTTTCTTTTTTACAATGTCGATAGTGTTACATTTTGTACAAAACATGTGCAAACTTTTATTTCAATCTGTTAGGTGTTCTCAAGTTTCCCATCTGGAAGAACACTACATCAGTGGCAGATCAAGAAGGTTGAAACATCCCACATTTCCTGCAGAATTTTTTTTATTAGTGCTGATTTTTAGAAAAAATTACCTAGATCCCCCAAATGGACTATTGGACAAGAAATATAAGAGGAGTCCCTCCCTTTAAAGAAAATCTAGATCTGCCACTGCACGCCCAACTGAGGGTAAAACATTATACCTGGCCACTTCCTGTGGCATGGAACAAAATGTGTCATGAATAAGTACACCACATCGCTTCATCAGATAAAACTAATCATACTCTATTGCAGGTTATTTTGCCAGGTGTAAAATTCGACAAAATGGGTATCACAATTTCAATGATTTTGAATTTAAAGAATCGCACTATGACAGGAAATTTTAGCAGAATTTATTTCAATGGTTTCCAGTTATTACACACAATTTTGAGCCCTGTCAAAACTACCTGCTATTCTATAGAAAAAGAGTTGCCGTAAAAACACTGGTTTCCAACTCTTGGGAAACGTATCAAATATACTTTAAACAAAAATTGACAAAACATCATAATCGGAAAGAAACTAATACAAAAACATGTTTAAAAACAATGTTCAAGCTTATATTATAAGTAAGTCCCATTTTGTTTTTAATATACCGTAAATTGTAAACATGTATATATATAGTCAATTCAGTTCAAACTTATATACTGTAGTTTCATTATTATTCGTGGGGTACCCATTTTTGTGGTTTTCATGGGTAACAGTCAAACACAAAAATAAAAATCCAACAAAGTGTTATTTTAACATTGAGTCCTATAAGCATTATGAACAAACCACGAAATTAAGAATCCAACAAAATGTCTTATTTGAGTAAACCATGAAAATTAAATCCCACGATAAAAATGAATCCACAGTATATATTTTATCCTGGAGTAGGAAACAAGCTTTATGCTTTTTGTGTAGGGCCAATAAATTGACATATAGCTACTTTTAATATTAATAAAGCATTTGATTTCTTTTAAAACCATCTAAATTCAAAATCATTTATATGTACAGTTTCTGAGAAAAGCTTGAGGGAAATTTTCATATTGGCTTAGTCTCAAACAGAAAGGTGATGTCAGACGGCTCTGAAAGTAGCCAAGGATATACAGTTTGACATACTGAACCAACCAAACAATTACAAATCATTCCCATGAAGGCTACCTGAGAAGAGCTTGATAATAAAATTCAGATGGGTCAAGTCCCACAAAGGTCGTAGGCGTCTGACAGGACTGAGAGTTGCTAAGAACATAGTCTGTCATACTGAACATGTGTATTAAATTTCATATTATTTCCATGTACAGTTTCTACAAAAATCTTGAAAGAAATTTTGTTTGGACATATGTAGGTATGAATGCCCCAATCGGACATGTCATCAAAGGGGAATAAAAATCTCTGCTACTTGTTTTCATATACTCCTAGGTAACTACATGACTAGAGTATAAAAGTACAAAAATACTGTATATACATGTAAAAACAAGTGTGGCCACTAAAAGTATGTCTCGCCTGCCGGCACCATCACTTAAATCAACTACCTAAGCTTTCATTTCTCGATATAAACACAAAAAGTGTCTGTATACCTAATAACAGATGCCTAGTTATTATACTATTCAGGCAATCCATTGTCCACACACAAGTATTACAAAATGTTTTCTGTCTGAAAAAAAGACCTAAGTTCACAGAGTCACTGGAGCGTAAAAATGGGGTCATGGTCACATGGCATGGTGACAGTTGCCTTGTCCATAACCGCAACTGTCTGTTTACCCAATATCAGATGCCTAGCTTTTATAACTTTCCAGCAATTCATCGTCAACAAAAGTCTTACAAAAAAGTTTTTCGGCCTGCAAAAGACCTAAGTTCACAGAGTCACTAGAGCGTGAAAATGGGGTCAGGGTCACGCAGCATGGTAACAGTTGCGTAGACCATAACCTAAACTGTCTGTATACCTAATATCCGATGCCTACCTAATATACTTTTCCAGCAATTCATCGTCCACAAAAGTCTTACAAAAAAGTTTATGGCCTGAAAAAAGACCTTAGTTCACAGAGTCACTGGAGCGTGAAAATGGGGTCAGGGTCACATGGCATGGTGACAGTTGCGTAGACCATAACCTGAACTGTCTGTATACCAAATATCAGATGCCTAGCTAATATACTTTTCCAGCAATTCATCGTCCACAAAAGTCTTACAAAAAAGTTTACGGCCTGAAAAAAGACCTAAGTTCACAGAGTCACTGGAGCGTGAAAATGGGGTCAGGGTCACACGGCATGGTGACAGTTGCGTAGACCATAACCTGAACTGTCTGTATACCAAATATCAGATGCGTAGCTATTATACTTTTCAAGCAATTCATTGTCCACAAAAGTCTTACAAAAAAGTTTACGACGCCACCGCCGGAAGGTAATACCTATGTCTCGCCTTCCGCGACTATTCGTCGCAGGCGAGACAACAATCTACTAACAAGAACACAATGTATACATGTCAAACAAGCCACATTACAAAAACTACCCTGCTTTTAAAATGAGGCACTTTTTTCAAATTCAGATCCATTAGAAATAATACTATAAAACATAAGAACATGGGTGCAAATGTTACATTTATAACTTTTTTATAAGAGTTTACAAAATGTTTTATTGAAAGTGTCTACAGAATTGATTGAAAAGAAATTGTCAAAATCTAATGAAATTTTAAAACAACTTTCAAACTCACACTTTATGGAGTTGATAAAAAAAAACCAAAATTTCACCTTGCTAATAAAGGTCCATCGAATGATTAAATAAGGGGCCCAACCTTGTTTTCTTCAGCGATTTCTTGTCTTTATTTTAAAAAGGTCATGCATACTAGTAACAGAAATATGAGGTCCCCTAACAATGGTCTTGTGATCTCTTCCAAAAAAGATTTGAAGAAATTCAAAATCAAATTTCATTTCTGTCAAGTGATTATGATTGAGAAAATAGCAGTCCTTCACTCAGTATCAAAACATTTTGTATATCACATGTTGTGTGTGTGTGTTTATTGGTGTTTAACACCCTTTATAGACGCACCTGGGCCATGTAGGGCGGTCAGTTTTATTGGTGGGGGAAACCGGAGTACTCAGAGGAAACGACCGACCTTGGGCAGGTAACTGACAAACCTAATCACATACAGTCGGGGAAGTTAAATACAAATGGGACTCGAACACCAGCTGAGAGGTGATCTGCTAGTGATCAATAGTGTGGTATTTAAACCAATGCCTTAGACCACTCGGCCACCCAGGCCCCCATATCACATGTTGAAAAATCACTCCCTCAAATGTAACAAAAGATATTGTAAGATAGAAAATAATAAAATGTGGAATAAATGTAAGGACACAACCTACATAAAATAATATAAACAAGCATGTTGTCAACACCATCTACAACTAGTCGTTTCTTTACTTTAAAGCAAGGTATTCTTAAAGACAAATTTCCTAAATTAGAAAAAGCTGTAATTGTTTCAGACATAATTTATCACAATATCACAAAAAGAAATTCCAAAGTTTCAGATCCAGCAGAGAGACTAGTATAAGACTATGAGACAGTTGAGCAATAAAAACCAGTTAATTCAGTTCAATTAATGCTGATTTATAAAAATGGTTTAAAAACAAAAGAAAAGCAATAATTAAAGGCATTTTTTTTATACCTGAAGGGTCAAATGAAATCAAGTATTGAGAGTCACTTAATTGCTGAACACAGAAGATTATAACTAGAAAAAAAACCAAACATGATAATAAAAAATATATAATATATATATATGAATGATGATGCAATGTCAATGAATGCTGTGATATGTAAACAATTGAGTATTCTTATTCTGGTGCTGTGACTTTGACAACTGTCTTATCAATGACAAAAACAAACATGGAAATCTTCCAGCCATAATGGTAATTTGGAGGTGAAGATGTCCAATCTCTATACTAATGGTCCCTGGGTGTTTGCCCAAATTTCAGTTCAATAATCTTGAATGTTGTTTAGTCATGAGATCAATCGAATAAATTATATCGATCGTAATCAGCACTGGACTTGAATTTAACATCAACGTCCGACTCCTCCGAGTCCGAGTCACTGCTGCCGCTGTCATTGGGGACCACCTCACGTTTATCTGCTGGGGCTGTTAGATTCTTTGGCAACGACTTCTTCTTTTCTGAAAATAAAGATATTCTCTGTTAGTCATGGGTATACACTTATCTCTATTGTGCAGTTTACTGACATCCTAAGAAGGTATTATCAATGTCTTAAAAGAAAGAAAATTTATTCCAGAAAAAATAAAGAAGGAATGTGTCCATGTCCCCACAAGTTCCCAAACAGGGAGAAGATGTCTGACAGACCTGAAAGTGGCTTAGAACATACAGTTTGTCATACTGAACCATCCTACCAAGTTTCAAATCAATTTCATGTACGGTTCCTGAGAAAAGCTTGACTGAAATGTTCAAAGTCATGTTCACATATTTTCACATTGGCCTAAGTCCCAAACAGGAAGTAGATGTCGGAGAGGTCTCAAAATTGCTTAGGGCGTACAGTCTGTCATACTGAACCATCCTACCAAGTTAGGTCCCAATCAGGAAGTAGATGTCCTGACAGATCTGAAGGTCACTAAGGACATACAGTTTGTCATATTAAACCATCCTACCAAGTTTCAAATCATTTTCATGTACAGTTCCTGAGAAAAGCTTGACGGAAATTTTCAAAGTCATGTTCACATATTTTCACATTGGCCTAAATCCCAAACAGGAAGTAGATGTGGGAAAGGTCTCTTAATTGCTTAGGACGTACAGTTTGTTATAATGAACCATCCTACCAAGTGTCATATCATTCTCATGTACAGTTCCTGAGAAAAGCTTGACGGAATTTCGTACATACGCACGTCCATATATGAGTGAAAATTAATGCCCCCCCACATGTTCTTGCGGGGGCAAAAAAAGTAAGATTTATTTGACATCAGTGAATACACAACAGTCCAAAAATCAACATAAGCTCTAGAGATCTTTTTACCGACAGCATTTGGCTACTATAGGCCCTTGAATGTGTGGGAAGCAAGCCCAATGTCCATGAAGCTGGAAAATTGGTGAAACCCACACACAACGGTAGGTGCCTTGAAACCTTGACACATGTGGGGTGCAATCCAATATAGGTGTCAACCTTTAACTTAAAGTTAGGTTCCTTAACCAGTTAGCCAACAAACTTCCGTGTGACAATCTTAGGACAGTTTACTTTGTCTATTACCTGGTATGGAGTCAAATTAATGATGTTTCAAAAATACTTTTTGCTGCTTCAAGGTCAGAGCTTGAAAAGACATCTGTAGTGTATTAATAACGGTAATATAAGCAGAAAATCAACCAATTAATGAAGACTCTTGTAAGCAAATAGAATTCTAGGCTGAGCACAGAGTTATACGTCCGTAACATGTTGAACCCTGTACACTGGACGCCCAATATGGATTGTCAAATGCTCTTGACACCTGCAGCTCATGGTGGACTCACAATGGTTTTAAATGACACAATAAACTTTTTACAGAAATTTGTCAATATAACCATTTTAGCCCCCTTTGGCCAGTCCTTCTGAAAAGGTTGGGCCAGAAACCCAAATTGCTTTACCAATCTTACTTTGGTGGTTACAAACACTATATCAAAATTATATAACAACTGGTTGACTGCAAATAAAGTTAATTATTGCATGGAAACAGTGTCTACAGATGACAACAACATTGCCATAACATAATATGATTGCAAAAACTTTAGTCATATAAAAATATTACACCTATAAGTGTAAGTGTATACAATCTCAAATGTCCAAGAAGAATGATCTTTATTATGTACAGGGAGTTTAAATAAATGATGGATGAGTTGAGGTTTAATGGCACAAGAACTCCCTTTTCTATTGAAATTTTTAAAATGTTTTAAGTCTTCTTATCATATTCTTCCCTTAGCTTGCTATTGCCCATCTGAAAATGATTTATAAAACATTTCATATAATACTGTTAAATGCACTTTGTGATTACTTCAAGTTCACTTCGATATTTTCAATAGGAAATACAAAACAGGCTTACTTTTCTTTAGGACAAATGGTTTCTCATCATCACAAACTTCTGAGTCCGAGTCACTGTCAACATATCGCTCATAATCTACACTTAGGTTGGACGGCTGAAATAAAATAGATAGGTAAAACAAGAGGCTCCCAAGAGCCTGAATCGCTCACCTGAACTACACAGATACATATATTTGTAGATATTATTATGCTTAACCATATGCGATTAAAATTTCTGAAATATCTTGGTTAGTTTTTAAGATATTGGGCTTAATAAGTGCAAATTTGGCAAAAATTAGGAAAAAGAACAATAACTCCCACATCAGCAGTCAGATCTTTTTTGAAATTTCAGGACAGGTAAATCTTAACATGCTGATCACTTTTGACTCTTGCACAATTTTGATATCTGAAACCATTTTTGAGTTATTAGCAAAAAAATGCAATTTACCTATATGTTCTATTTTAAGCCATGGTGGCCATGTTTTTTTTACGAATAAAAAATCTGACAATAGAGTTGTAGCATATAACATATAAGCTATTAAACAAGGGAAAATGGTAAATTTTGACACTTTAAAGGCCATAACTCCTAAAAGAAATGGTTCTACAGCTTTGACCTAATTACATGAAATGTAGATCTTGATGTGCTTAATCATATGCAATTCGAATTTATAAAATATCTTGTATAGTTTTCAAGATATAGGGCTAAATAAGTGCAAAATTTTCAAAAAAAACAGAAAAAGGGCAATAACTCCTATGTCGATTGTTGGGTCTTCTTGAAAATTTCAGAGCAGGTAGATCTTGAGATGCTGATCACTTTTGTTTCCCATCAGAATTTTGATATCTTTAACTATTTTTGAGTAATTAGCAAAAAACTGCAATTTACCCCTATGTTCTAATTTTAGCCATGGCGGCCATATTTTTTGACGAATCAAAATCCGAACGAAAGAATTGTAGCAATTAAGCTATTAAGCAACTGTGCCAAGTTTGGTTGAAGTTGGATGTATGGTGTCAGACGAGTTCATCTTTGAAATTCAGGGGAAAAGTAATGAAAAATGGTAAGTTTTGACGCTTTAAGGGCCATAACTCCTAAAAGAAATGGTTCTACAGCTTTGACCTAATTACATGAAATGTAGATCTTGATGTGCTTAATCATATGCAATTTGAATTTTTAAAATATCTTGTATAGTTTTCAAGATATAGGGCTAAATAAGTGCAAAATTTTGAAAAAATCCAGAAAAAGGGCAATAACTCCTACATCGGTTGTTGGATCTTTTTGAAAATTTTAGGGCAGGTAGATCTTGAGGTGCTGATCACTTTTACCATATGCCAGAATTATGATATCTGTGACCGTTTATGAGTTATTTGCAAAAAACTGTATTTGACCCCCCTGTTCTATTTTTAGTAACAGCGGCCATGTTTTTTGACGTATCAAAAATCCCAACGCAAACTTTTTGCACAATACCCTAAGGAACCACTATATCAAGTTTGGCTGCATTTGGCCGAGCAGTTTCAGAGAAGAAGATGTTTGAAAAAAGCTAACGGACGACGGACGACAGACAACGGACGACAGACAACGGACGACGGACGCAAAGTGATGGCAATAGCTCACATGACCCTTTGGGTCAGGTGAGCTAAAAACTCATCATTATCTACACTTATTGTATAACAATTGATGGCTGAAATAAAAGAAATAGATAACAAGATTGCTACACGTAGCCAATGTCCCCCGCCGGGCTTTAAAGTTGAAAATTTACCAAAATTTGAATAATTGAAATTGTATTGCCATATGATCAAATACATATCATGACAAACACTCCTACAAAATGTCATCAAAATCTGTGCTCACAAAGTGTTCCTATGACTGATAAAATGAACATAGTCAATAAAGTCCCATAACTCCTATAAAATTTGTCAAATCAAAATGGTGGTGTGATATAATCAACTACATATCACAACAAACAATCCTACAAAATCCGTTGAGCAGTCTCAGAGGAGTTGCGCTCACAAAGTGTTCCTATGACATAAAATGAACAAAGTCGATAAAGTCCCATAACTCCTATAAAATTTGTCAAATCAAATTTGCGGTGAGATATATTCAACAACATATCATGACAAACAATCCTACAAAATTTCATTAAAATCCGTTCAGTGGTCTCAGAGGAGTTGCGCTCACAAAAGTGTGACGGACGCACGGACGCACAAAGACCATTACTAGGTCCCTCTGTCGCGTTGCAGCGGGGGACAATAAAACTCATCCGACACTGTATAAAATAACTGGTTTCTGAGTCTGAAAATATTGTCAACAGGGTTTGTCAATTAGGCAGACGTTAATGTAACAGATAAAGGTGTTAATTAACAGGGGTGCCACTATTTTGTTGTTGTAAATTCAAGGGTTTTTCCAGGACTTTTCAAGGGTATTTTAAAAGTCATTTTCAAGGATGAAAATAGTCGACAAAATTTCATTCCCCTGATGTAATTTTCTGTGAAACAGTTCAATCATGAACCTTTGATTGTGAAACTATAAAATTCCAGGGTTTTCAAGGATATTTTCATTTTTTTAAAATTCAAGGTCTTTTCCAGGACCTTGTACTGACAAATGAAATTCAAGGGTTTATCCAGGTTTCAAAGATGTGTGGCAACCCTGAATTAAAGGTTTATTGCCACAATGGACCTGATAATTGTGTAATCAGAGAAGCTGTGTATATTTGGCACACAATAGTGCCCTCAATTGACATTGAAAATCATAGAATGTCTAAATATGAAGAGGCAGGAAAACCTTTGAGCAAGTTTAGCTACTATCTAGCAATTAAATCTATTTGCAATTCTAACCAGTTGGTCTCAGTTGTTATGAATAGAAGAAAGAATTGATTAAATGTCAAACCTTAACTTTTTCCTTCAGGAGCCTGGGCCATTTTCCTTTCTCCACTTTCCTCAGAGATATTCTGGCTTCACTCCCCTTTACTTCATATTTACACAGTGTGGTATTGATTTCATCGAACAGCTCGTAGTACACATGGTGTAACTTTCCATCTACTACAGCCCTGTAACATGAAATATAACAAGTTTAATCTTTTAAATCAATAAAGTACACATTAGAAGAAAATGAAATGTCGAATAAGTCTAGGCAACACAACATACAATATAAACGTAAATTTAAAACATCTACATTTTTTGGCGCCAACCTTCCCCCTATTGATAATCAATAACAAAGCACATACTAACACACAGTAAAAATCAAATTGATTGAAGTTCAATTCAACAAGAGAGTATCTGAGACAAAAGGACAACAATTAATTAATGGGACGTAGAGATACTCTCTTGAGAACACTTGAAGTTGCTGACAGCTAGCTAAGAAGCATCCATCGAATGATATAAAAAAATCAAGTACATGTCAATTTGAAATCCGACACAACACGTCAAACATTTCATGATTTGATGATGCGTCATCACACAAAACCGACACACTTGACCGCTGTAATGCTAAAAAATGACATAAGTATAAAAAAGTATAAAAAGGCAATTAACATTTTAAAGTAAGTATCAAATTATCAATATTTTTACCAAAGAAGACTAAATTCAACAATTTTACTAAAATTTCCATTTCATAACCTTTATTCAATAATGTTTTAAGCCAATTTTTCATTCCCAAAGGATTGTTTTTGAATTGATTTACTTTAGCATGTATTCATGCTGTGGTGGGCGGATCCAGAAATTCTTGAAAGTGGGGGGATTGTGGGGTTCCATACAGTGTATTGAGGATGAAAGTAGGGTTTCAGAGTTGACAGCATATGCAGCGAAAGATTGGCCTTAAATGCATAGATGTCAGAGTGTCAGGGGCAATGGAACAAATAAGAAAAAAAATAATTACACAAGCTAACTAGATTTTGAGGTCCCATGGTTTTCTTGTTGAGTACCATTTCAGATCTCTTTGTACCTGAAGTCAAAAGACCTAGTAGTGAAGTGGCTTACCTGAAGTCAGAAGATCTAGTGGTGAAGTGGCTTATCTGAAGTCAAAGGACCTAGTGGTGAAGTGGCTTACCTGAAGTCAAAAGACCTAGTGGTGAAGTGGCTTACCTGAAGTCAAAGGACCTAGCGGTGATGTGGCTTACCGGAAGTCAAAAGACCTAGCGGTGAAGTGCCTTACCTGAAGTCAAAAGACCTAGCGGTGATGTGGCTTACCTGAAGTCAAAGGACCTAGTGGTGAAGTGGCTTACCTGAAGTCAAAAGACCTAGCGGTGAAGTGGCTTACCTGAAGTCAAAAGACCTAGCGGTGATGTGGCTTACCTGAAGTCAAAGGACCTAGTGGTGAAGTGGCTTACCTGAAGTCAAAAGACCTAGTGGTGAAGTGGCTTACCTGAAGTCAAAGGACCTAGTGGTGAAGTGGCTTACCTGAAGTCAAAAGACCTAGTGGTGAAGTGGCTTACCTGAAGTCAAAAGACCTAGTGGTGAAGTGGCTTACCTGAAGTCAAAAGACCTAGTGGTGAAGTGGCTTACCTGAAGTCAAAGGACCTAGTGGTGAAATGGCTTACCTGGAGTCAAAAGACCTAGCGGTGATGTGGCTTACCGGAAGTCAAAAGACCTAGCGGTGAAGTGGCTTACCTGAAGTCAAAAGACCTAGCGGTGATGTGGCTTACCTGAAGTCAAAGGACCTAGTGGTGAAGTGGCTTACCTGAAGTCAAAAGACCTAGCGGTGAAGTGGCTTACCTGAAATCAAAAGACCTGGTGGTGAAGTGGCTTACCTGAAATCAAAAGACCTAGTGGTGAAGTGGCTTACCTGAAGTCAAAAGACCTAGCGGTGAAGTGGCTTACCTGAAATCAAAAAGACCTGGTGGTGATGTGGCTTACCTGAAGTCAAAGGACCTAGTGGTGAAGTGGCTTACCTGAAGTCAAAAGACCTAGCGGTGAAGTGGCTTACCTGAAATCAAAAGACCTGGTGGTGAAGTGGCTTACCTGAAGTCAAAAGACCTAGTGGTGAAGTGGCTTACTTGAAGTCAAAGACCTAGCGGTGAAGTGGCTTACCTGAAGTCAAAAGACCATGGTGATAAGGTGGCTTACCTGAAGTCAAAAGACCTGGCAGTGAAGTGGCTTACCTGAAGTGAAAAGACCTAGTGGTGAAGTGGCTTACCTGAAGTCAAAAGATTTTGTGGTGAAGTGGCTTATCTGAAGTTAAATGACCTCATGGTGAATTGGCTTACCTGAAGTCAAAAGACCTAGTGGTGAAGTGGCTTACCTGAAGTCAAAAGACCTAGTAGTGAAGTGGATTACCTGAAGTCAAAAGACTTAGTGGTGAAGTGGCTTACCGAAAGTCAAAAGACCTAGTGGTGAAGTGGCTTACCCAAAGTCAAAAGACTTAGTGGTGAAGTGGCTAACCTAAAGTCAAAAGACCTAGCAGTGAAGTGGCTTACCTGAAGTTAAAAGACCTAGTGGTGAAGTGGCCAACCTGAAGTCAAAAGACCTAGTGGTGAAGTGGCTAACCTGAAGTCAAAAGACCTAGTGGTGAAGTGGCTTACCAGAAGTCAAAAGACCTAGTGGTGAAGTGGCTTCCCTGAAGTCAAAAGACTTAGTGGTGAAGTGGCTTACCTGAAGTCAAAAGACCTAGTGGTGAAGTGGCTTCCCTGAAGTCAAAAGACCTAGTGGTGAAGTGGCTTACCTGAAGTCAAAAGACCTAGTGGTGAAGTGGCTAACCCTAAGTCAAAAGACCCAGTGGTGAAGTGGCTTACCTGAAGTCAAAAGACCTAGTGGTGAAGTGGCTAACCTAAAGTCAAAAGACCTAGCAGTGAAGTGGCTTACCTGAAGTCAAAAGACCTAGTGGTGAAGTGGTTTACCTGAAGTCAAAAGACCTAGTGGTGAAGTGGCTTACCTGAAGTCAAAATACCTAGTGGTGAAGTGGCTTACCTGAAGTCAAAAGACCTAGTGGTGAAGTGGCTTACCTGAAGTCAAAAGACCTAGTGGTGAAGTGGCTTACCTGAAGTCAAAAGACCTAGTGGTGAAGTGGCTTACCTGAAGTCAAAAGACCTGGTGGTGAAGTGGCTTACCTGAAATCAGACCTGGTGGTGAGGTAGCTTACCTGAAGTCAAAAGACCTAATGGTGAAGTGGCTTACCTGAAGTCAAAAGACCTAGTGGTGAAGTGGCTTACCTGAAGTCAAAAGACCTAGTGGTGAAGTGGCTTACCTGAAGTCAAAAGACCTAGTGGTGAAGTGGCTTACCTGAAGTCAAAAGACCTAGTGGTGAAGTGGCTTACCTGAAGTCAAAAGACCTGGTGGTGAAGTGGCTTACCTGAAATCAGACCTGGTGGTGAGGTAGCTTACCTGAAGTCAAAAGACCTAATGGTGAAGTGGCTTACCTGAAGTCAAAAGACCTAGTGGTGAGGTAGCTTACCTGAAGTCAAAAGACCTAGTGGTGAAGAGGCTTACCGGAAGTCAAAAGACCTAGCGGTGAAGTGGCTTACCTGAAGTCAAAAGACCTAGTGTTGAAGTGGCTTACCTGAAGTCAAAAGACCTGGTGGTGAAGTGGCTTACCTGAAGTCAAAAGACCTAGTGGTGAAGTGGCTTACCTGAAGTCAAAAGACCTAGTGGTGAAGTGGCTTACCTGAAGTCAAAAGACCTAGTGGTGAAGTGGCTTACCTGAAGTCAAAAGACCTAATGGTGAAGTGGCTTACCTGAAGTCAAAAGACCTGGTGGTGAAGTGTACATTACAGTCTGTAATTCCTTTAACTTTAATAGTGACCACAATTCTGAATGTATTCTGTACCCAGTGAACTGGTGGCAAGTCACTATAATTATAAAATATAGAATTTTTGAGTGAAAATGATTTAAATCTTTAACATTCTCTTTTCTAGTTGGATAAAGCTAAGTTTAAACAGCAATACAGCTACACACGAGACCTACTTTTCTGATCAAAAACTAATTTAAACAAGGAAAACTGTGAGCAAGCTGTCATATTGAATTTCATTTTTTTAAGTTATATTATCACCCCTGAATGATCTCCAAGAATATTGACATTGTTTCATGCACATCTACATATGATGTGCTTCCTTTATGTAAAGTTTGATCAAAATCTTTCATGCAGTTAAGGAGTTGAGCTTACTAGATATGTACACAAGCTATATTAGAAAGAAAACTGAAGTCCAATTATCTCCCCTGAATGATATCTTAGAGCAAAAAAAATCGCCATACTTTTTATACAAGAGGCTCCCAGGAGCCTAAATCGCTCACCTGGTCTTGATGTCAACCCTATATTTTGTAGAGCTAAATGAGCTGAACATTTAAGCAAGCAACAGTTTTTTCTTTATCTACTATAGTTTTCATTCTATATGCCAAAAACACGAAAAACCGTTATTTTAGGGGCCATCACCCCTGTAAGGGGTCATCTAACAACTTCAACCCTATGGAGACTTTTGTAGAGCTTTATGTGCTGAACATTTAAGCAAGCAACAGCTTTTCTCTATCTGCTATAGTTTTCATTCTATAGGCCAAAAACATGAAAAAGATTATTTTAGGGGCCGTAACCCCTATTAAGGGTCATCAGACGACTTCGATCCTATGGAGACCTTTATAGAGCTAAATGAGCTGAACATTTAAGCAAGCAACAGTTTTTTCTTTATCTACTATAGTTTTCATTCTATATGCCAAAAACACGAAAAACCGTTATTTTAGGGGCCATAACCCCTGTAAGGGGTCATCTAACAACTTCAACCCTATGGAGACTTTTGTAGAGCTTTATGTGCTGAACATTTAGACAAGCAACAGCTTTTCTCTATATGCTATAGTTTTCTTTCTATAGGCCAAAAACATGAAAAAACATCATTTTAGGGGCCGTAACCCCTATAAGGGGTCATCTGACAACTTCGACCCTATGGAGACTTTTGTACAGCTAAATTAGCTGAACATTTAAGCAAGCAACAGCTTCTCTCTATCTGCAATAGTTTTCATTCAATAGGCCAAAAACATGAAAAAACATTATTTCAGGGGCCGTAACCCCTATAAGGGGTCATCTGACAACTTCGACCTTATGGGGACTATTGTAGAGCTAAATGAGCTGAACATTTAAGCAAGCAACAGCTTTTCTCTATCTGCAATAGTTTTCCTTCTATAGGCCAAAAACATGAAAAAACATCTTTTAGGGGCCGTAACCCCTATAAGGGGTCATCTGACAACTTCAACTCTATGGAGACTTTTGTAGAGCTAAATGAGCTGAACATTTAAGCAAGCAACAGCTTTTCTCTATCTGCAATAGTTTTCATACTATAGGGCAAAAACATGAAAAAACACTTTTTTCACCTTTAAGGGGCTGTAACACCTATAAAGGATCATCTGACAACTTGGACAATATGGAGACTTTTGTAGAGCTTTTAATGCTGAAGCAGTAGGGTGGCATCAGATTTCATCTATCTCTTATACTTTTTGATTTACAAGCCAAAAACAGTAGTCTGACCCCCCTGGTCTATTTTGAGCAATGGCGGCCATGTTTTTCAACGAATCAAAAATCCCCACATCAGTTCTGTGGGGGATACCCTAAGGTACCATCAGACCAAATTTGGTTCGAATCTGTTCAGCCGTTTCAGAGGAGAAGAAGTTTGAAGAAAAGTTAACAACGACGGACGACGACAACGACGGATGACGACGGACGCCAAGTGATGGCAATAGCTCACATGGCCTGTGGCCAGGTGAGCTAACAAGTATATGTACATCATAAGTCATCAAATAGTCCAGAGGAAGGTTACTCTGATTAGAGAGACAGGCCAGAGCACTATTTGCCACTCTACTATATAAGACAGGTCACAAAGTCATAGCTTACCCTTCTTGCGTTTCTTCTTGGTGATGTGTTGGTCTGTTTGTTATTGTGGTATTTTGTGGTACCTGTACAGCCAAACTCTGGTGTAATTCTTTACATTGTTGTCGTGTGTCAAAGCTAAGGCTGTTGGAAGCTAGTATCCTACAATTCAGAAAACAGATCTCATGCAATAATCTTTTTTTTGGGGGGTGGGGGTAAAAATTTCAGCACAGTACACTGAGCTTAAAATTCACCAAAAAACCACGGGGGGTCACTTTCTATATAAAGGTATATACAGACGTGCCGTGCCACTGGAATGGGTCTGATTTTCACGTCTTGAAATATATGATTGGGTATCAAATTAGCTAACATCATATATATCAATGGGTCGTAATTTTAAAATAATTGATATGTCACATTTCTATCATTAATTAAGCTTCCAAAGACTAAGTATGCATCTAACCACAATTATTTAAGTTTTTATTTTCGGAGGAGCTGCAATTGATGATGGACTGTTTTAACAATTTTAGTTGGATGCCCTGTCAAAGATGTCAGATTTTATCTAAGATTAAACTATTACATGGTGTATAGTTCCATATCAACACATACAATTGTGCAATATTTAATATCAATATTGAGGGAGCTGATACAGTCATTCCCTAAATTCCTTACACATTTTTAATGTTCATAACATATATGTATGGGTATTCATTTTGCATTTGTTTAAACTATATGAATGGGGGGTGTTTTTGAAGTGCTGGCGGCACCCCTGTACCAGAATTTCAGTGAAGTGACCCCCCCCCCCCCCCGTGCAAAAAACATAGGTGGACAAAGTTAAAACCATTTATAAGAACCACCACAAACACATGAAATTTACAAAGACTCACTTATTCAATATGACAACCAGTCTATATTCCAGCAGAAGTGTCTTGTTCTTTCTGATATTATGGCAAAAATTGTCACACAGCTGAACTCCATACAGAATACACTACAAATAGAAAAAATATTAATCTTTATTTATAGGTGCAGAAAAAAATATCAAGATGAATGGTGCTAAACTTTAATCTCACACCTAGATCTTGTTAAAATTGGAAATCTGTCCTTTTGTGTCAGAAGTTTGCACTGAAATATATATTTCTTGTGTTTTGTAGAGCAAATGTAAATCTTCTCAATAAGCTATAGCTTTCTCATATAGCAATGGAGTGATTTTAGGATTGGGAATAAAAATGCCATACTGGTACTTATGAATTTAAGTAAACATGGTTTTTGCAATATTTGATATCAAAGTGAAATTTCTTAGATGATGGATATCAAATTTTGTGGTTTGGAGGACAAGAAAACCACAAAAACTAGTACCCTATTAAAAACTTCTTATATAGTAAACTGTTGTTCACTTTTGTACAACTATTTCCTATTGTAAAAGTATTTTGTGTTTGTATTTTCATTTAGGCTATTAATTCTTATTACTTTCAAGTCTTTTGAAATATTTCATGTATTTGTCTGTGAAAAATAAATATTGTTCTAAAAACTGCTTTCTCAGCAAATTCAAAATGTGTCACCATAACTCAAATTATATAGGTGAAACATTAAATGTAAGACAGTGTAAATATTTTCCTAAACATTTGAATGTCATGTTTGACATTTCATTACAAAGTAATTACAGGTAATTTGAAAATTGACAGTAAATAAATAAACATTTGTAAGATTATGTTCAGAGGGCAATATTTAAGTGTTTTACAAAATAAACACAGCACAACAAATTGACATGTTCAATTATCTACTCATAGCACTTTTTTGTTTCACACTATAGACCTTTATTGAGGGTAATAAATAAATAAACCATCTGTTTACTAATTATTTAGTCTAGACTGGTTTCTAAGATATGCTAATAATTGCTACTCAACCCTATCAAGTGATTATAATACTAAATATTTAAATCTGTCTGATGGTTTAATACTTAATATTTAAATCTGTCTGATGGTTTACTACTATATATGCAAATCTGTCCAGGTATTAAGGTACAGCACAGAAAATCAAAAGGATCAATACCTGTTTTAGAAATATCAAAGTCTTGATGGTGATTGCTAAACACACACACTAACTAAACATATCCATTAAACAAACAATATTATTATAAATAGTGGCATTATATTTCATTTTATTCTTTGAAGTTTTTGTTTTAACAATCAGCTATAAAAATATAATGTTCTTTTTAAATAATTTCAAATCTCTTTTAAACATTGTATTACAATTTGTTAAAGCAGATTATATTAGATCAAAATAGGATAAGATATAAATATACATGAGACAGCAATTATCCGACAAAAGATATGTAATTCTTTAAAATGAAATCTAATACATGTACATGGAAAAGAACAATACAATCTTCAACTGATAATATCAAATAGCAAAGAGTCCAACATTTAAACCCTACATATATTTTAAATTTAATAAAAAATCCTTTAACATTTTAAGTCTTAACTACTGTTAATGAATATAATCTTCACATAATTTTTATTCATGAATGCAAAAACTGTTTATGTCTGATACCAATGAAATTTTAAGAAAAAATCTTTAGTAAATTTACTAAATTTAGTCTTGATGTGGACTAAGCTAAAAAAAAATTTTTAGGTTTTAATTTGATAATTTAAATATCTGAATAAATTACTTGTAACAAAACAAAACTGTATTTTGTTACTTTAATCTATTAGAAAATGTCAGAAAAAAAACAGATGCCCAATGACAGTTGTCAAAACACCTTGTCAATGGTAGACAGTGATGGTGCTGGCATCTGGTGTCTGTCCATTTTCTGACATTGTCAGCTCTAAAAGTGTGCAGACACCAAAATTAAATTCTATAAATGATTATTTTAGAAATATCATGTTTAATTAAAGTATATAAAGGAACTAATTCACTTAACAAGGGTTTTATCAATGAGATTTAAGATTGTAATCAATTTTCTTTCATTAAATGTTTGAACAAATTAATAAAAAGAAAAAAAATAATGAATTAAACTAAATAAACCTAGGACATGTAATTCTTATTGAAAAATATACTTAATTTCAATTTTATTTTTATTTAATTATCATAGTCATGAATTGATATATAGCCTAAGCCACTTTTTAATGTTAATTTTTATCATAATTTAAGTGCAAGTAGTAAATATGTTACTTCTTATTTATATTTTATGTCATATATACAACAGTAATGACAGGGATGTCCAAATCAGTTTTATTTAATCCCTGGTAATGAGGAGCACTAACACTTCTTTTTTAACTGTACTAATTCACAGATCAATATCAGTAGATTTCACATGAAAAAAAAGATCAAATAATACAAAACAGCCTGAGTATATTAACATTAATTACAGTTTGATCTTATCAGTGGTCATTTCCTCCCAGATCAACTGGTCATGTTCTTTGATCTCTTAAACTTGATTACAACACAAAAAACTTAATTATTAACCAAGGGAAATAATCCTCTTTCACACTTAACTTGTGTTACCTCCCCTGGGGCAATCATGATCATTTGTTCAGGACACAATGGGAGACAAGATAAGAAGGGGGTGTGTCAGTTTGGTTTGACAAGCTGTCAAAACTTCACACTTGAGTAAATATCCCCCTGAGTAGGGCTATGAAATATAAAGGGGATTTATGAATGGAAAAAGTATCATTTGTGATATTGTTCTTGTAGTGTAGTGTAGTGCTAGGTTTAAAATTTTATTATGGAGGGACACAATTTAGAAGTAATGATATCTACATTGGAGAGAATTGTGCAGCAACAGAAACTAATAGGTAAATATCCATGAACTTTAAAGCATATTTTTCATTTTATTTCTCTCAAATATAAAAAATTAATTCAATACTCAGTCAGTTTAGATGAACTCTTTTCAAGACAAGTTACATTTTTTTAACAATGAGTTTCAAAATCTATAATTATGAGTCGATTCAATACACACATAGTATTCAAGATATCAATATAAAAAAATAAATAGTTTTTCAAAATAATCTAAGGTTAATAAATTCACATTTCATTAAAATATTTATAATGTTTTTTCATCCAATATCAAGGATTTATTTTGACTAAATGGCCTTGTATACAATCAAATAAGTATACAATCAAATAAGCTTTATTTATAGTCGATTAGCAATATACAAATAACATAAGCTCTGGTTCTGAAAACTACATGTACAACAGTTTCTTGTCATAACTTACTCTCTCTTCAGTTTTTTTTTTTTTGGGGGGGGGTGTTTGTCTTCTATCAATATTTACATATAGATGTTATCTTAAAATCAGAAAAGTATTTAGATATGTATATTTTGTGATTTAACCATTTTTGTCTCGCCTGCGACGAATGTCGCAAAAGGCGAGACTTAGGTATGGTGATTCCGGCGGCGACGGCGGCGGCGGCGGCGGCGTCCACAATTGGTTAAAGTTTTTGCTTAAGTCTGTTTTGTGTGAACTAATTATGTTACACCATTGATATTTGGTATGCAGATGCATCAGCATCAGTACAGATCAGTTTTAAAAGGATTTCACCTGTATGCTCCTGCAGTCACGGTCTACTGACTTTGAAATTTTATACTGATTTGGCTGAGGTTAACCTTTTTTCTTAAGTCTGTTTAACATGAAGCAGTTATGTTACACCATTGATATTTGGTATGCAGTTGCATCAGCATCAGTACAGATCAGTTTTAAGAGGATTTCACCTGTATGCTCCTGCAGTCACGGTCTACTGACTTTGAAATTTTACACTGATTTGGCCGAGGTTAACCTTTTTTCTTAAGTCTGTTTAACATGAAGCAGTTATGTTACACCATTGATATTTGGTATGCAGTTGCATCAGCATCAGTACAGATAAGTTTTTAAAGGATTTCACCTGTGTGCTCCTGCAGTCACGGTCTACTGACTTGAAATTTTACACTGATTTGGCCGAGGTTAACCTTTTTTCTTAAGTCTGTTTAACATGAAGCAGTTATGTTACACCATTGATATTTGGTATGCAGTTGCATCAGCATCAGTACAGGTTAGTTTTTAAAGGATTTCACCTGTATGATCCTGCAGTCACGGTCTACTGACTTCAGGGTTTTTTCCAGGATTTTGAGGGCTTTAGTCACTTTAGCGGTCGACCAAAATGTGCGACCTAATAATCCATAACCATGTTTGCTTCTAGCAGTCTGGTTGAAGCAAAAATACCAATATATTAATGAATTTATATATGTGCAGGTTATAGCTATGTATATTATAATTTCAGTACCATGGACAGGACACAGTTTACAACAGTTATTATCATGTTCAATAAAATATATCTAAACATTTGTTGAATTGATTTTTCCCCTTTCAATCATACTTAATGTACTGCAGATTCTTTAGGCATAACAAAATGATAACACCCCCACCACCCTTTTTTACAAATTAAGGGAAAATATGTATTGCTCATCAAGTTTAACATGCTCATAGAAAGCTATAAGCACACATAAAGTCTCTCTTTTTTCTCATTTGAAGAATCAGTTTTGTTTTTGTTTTACCATTTTCATAATGGTAATGTTAAGTGACTGGTGGTCCCTAAAAGGAGGAATATACAGACAACAAAACAGAACATCCTTCATGTCCTATAAAGGAGCTCTACAAATTTAGTTTAGTGTTAAGGTGGCTCCAGGTTATTATTATAAACAAAACAAAACAATTTCTTAACTCAAAATCATTGGAACCTCCACTGAAATGGAGGTGCTCCTATCTAAGGAGGGTAATAAAAGGAAGAAGAAGGAGATCGTAAAAATGTAAACAAAGTTCTTTTCATCTGATCTCCTTTTAATGCATGCATGAAAAGGGATGTTTTTGGATTACAGGATGTTCTTAATAAAATAGTTTCATGAAGGTAAATCCTTTCTTCTATATTTACTCCTAAGTTTTTGTGATATTTACACAAGAATTATCATTTTGTCAACATGGTCAGAGCACGTGGCAATATTTTTCAGCTGATATAAAAATAAACTTTCTCCTGATTGGTCAAGTATATTTCATTCATGATCGATTTCGAAATCAATCAGCGATGGTCAAGCACCTGTTATTATGATTCATTTATACCAATTAACAGTTAATTAAGTAAACACATCCGGCCTCCGGGTGTTTATGCAGACAGCTTGGGCCATAAATCAATAGGGCTTCATAGTAAAATCTGTTGTCAATTTGAATTACACGAAAATGACGAAAGATTTAACTGATTATTGTAAAAAAGGACGAAAATTTTCTACATTTTTGAAAATTAAAGTGGCGAAATTGGTTTGAAAAATTTTCGTCAAATGAAATATCTTTTCGCCAATGACGAAAGTGACGAGCGCTAGAAAAATCACTGTGACTTTGAGATTTTACACTTTTTTACTTTTTACTTATGTACTTAAGGAGGATTTTTACTTCATTTTATACTGTGTCCAGTTGCGACAGGCGAGACATGTCTCTGTGTTAACAGTTTATTATTTGATAAACAGTATTAGTGTTAATTATGCAAATAAACTTTTTACTATGATAATTTCCATAACTGTTTCAATGCGCCGTTTCAATGTAAACTGATACAAATTTTCATTAATCATTATATTGTACGGTAAATGATATTTTGGGAGACAGATAAACTTTTTGTAAGTTTTAATCATTATACTCCACTGCATTTTTGTTGGTTCATGAACAACAGATACGTTTGTATTTCCATCTCTTGATATCTAAGAATAACTTCTTTAATTTCTCTCGCTTATCATTATTTTCTTTCTATTTTTACAGAAAACAAGATGAGACAAACAGAGCTAAGGATATTCCAATGTATTGTAGATGGGAACCAGTCATTTGAGGTCAAGCTATTAACCAGAAAATCAGTGCTACAAGGTGTCATGAAAATGTTGATAATGGCCAGGCAAAACCTTGACAAGAAAATCCAACAACTTATCACATCTAACAAAGACAATTTAGACCAATCACTGGAGGTGTCTTTCTCAGAGCTGGAGGTGACTGAATCCATCCAATCAGAAATGTTGTCTTTTAGACAGGATGACTTTTCTGGACTTTCTACAGAACTATTGACATACAACAGAACCATGTGATGTGTATTGGACAGTACATGCAGTGCTAGAGACGATAGTTAGTGCTTATATAAAAAATCCTGAGGAACATTAAATGGTGCTCAAAATCTGTGTAAACCCTGGAACATTTAGTATGGTGCTTAAACCAAATGTCTTTCATTTCAATGTGTGTCAAAATATGTTAAGTTTTGTGATACTTTTACAGAGTAAAGTCTCTAAAATTACTGATGAGTCTTATAATTACTGATGATTAATGTACAAAGATAAATAATGCTGAACAGAGAAACTAACATCCTTCTGTTTCAAATTCATATAAAATGTATCTAGGTCAAAGTTCATAGTGTCCTACCTTATCTGAAGGTGTCTTATCAAGGAGTCCAACAACAGCTCTGATGAGCTTATCCTTCCTAAGCTGTTCAGGATTTCTGAAAATAGAAACAAAGAAAACATATTCAAAAAACCTCAAAACAGTCTATACAGAAAACGTCAATTGTCTCCCCTTAAATAATATCTAAATGTAATACAAGTATATTACAAAATACTAAACAAATTAGGGTTGGGTAAATATTGTATATTGACACAAATTTACAAATAGAATAAAATGAGATGCTGAATTATTGAACATGTATGCAAACATTTCATAAAGGAACATAGGGGCCTGAGAGCAAGGGTCTGGAAACGGACATATTTGCCGGACATGACCGAAATTTTGTCCTAAATGACCGAATAAAAATTCTTCCAATCGGACATTTTAAAATTTTATTATAAGCATTTTTTGACTTATCGGTCATATAATTGTTTAATTATCTTCCTGAGCATCCGGTCTTGTGGTCATTAATCTCATAATTAACACCTCCAGCAGGTGTCAAACAGGTAAACATAGCCGAGGGGTTACGCTAATTAGATAATCGGTCACACCTGTCTGACCATGGCCACTGTATTTACCTATGGTTTTAATTAATTGAGTCAACTCATGTTATCAATCTGTCCTAAGATGCCCATTTTGTTTATTTAGAAATAATTTCTCATTATATCCAGTATTTATCAAAACATGTGCACACCAAAAATTGTTTACATTTAATGGTGTTTGATTACGCATGTGCGGAGAAAATATTTATTTTGCAAACATTCATTCACTGTACAGATTGTTTTGATATTTTATACAATCAATAATTGTTACTAATTTCATAATTAAAGTAACTTTACTCATACATATGTTTATTTTGTAAACAGAACAATAAAGTGGTCCCAATTTATCTACATCCGGTGATTCTACTTTCACTTTCACTTTCAATTTTTACATGAAATGTGTTTTGTTTATAATGAAAACAAAGAAATTTTTAATTATAAAGAGCCTTGACCTGAAATAAAAACGTGATCTGGATATTAAGTTCAACATCTGGAATGTAATGCAAAAACAAACACTCCTTTTATAGATTTTAAAGGTGTATTCCAGGAAGGCCAAGGAAAAAGGGGGGAGGGGGTAATTGTAACATTTATACAGTCGGACAAAAATGACCGAAATTAGCTCAAAAATTTTCCAGACCCTTGCCTGAGAGGCCGAGTTGTCTAGGGCACTGGTTTAACATACCACACTTTTGAGCCCTAGCTGATTACCTCTCAGGCGGTATTCAAGTCCCGTTTGTAATTTACCTGTATGATTAGGTTTGTCAGTTACCTGTCCAAGGTTAGTGGTTTCCTCTGGATATTCTAGTTTCCCCTTCCATTAAAACTGACAGCGCTTATATGGCCCAGGTGCATTGAAAGCCATCAAACCCTAACACACACACACACACACAAAATTAACATAATGTCATTATTTGTAATGAAAAGCAGCAACAATCTTAAATAAGATCAAAGGAGCTACCTGTTGTCTTGATATTTGACACACTAAATCTACTATGTATTTATTCTATAAGAGATATTTTAAGCCTACTCACACAGCCATAAGTTTGATGACATATTTCATGGCAGCCTCTAGAACCACGACATCAGTGATTGTCTCCAAGTGCATCTGTACTGTAGAACATACTTCAAAGCTATGGACCCAGTCACAAATCCTGAAAATAAAGTAAACCACAATAAATTAAAAGATGAAGCATTCCACAAACTTTTGACTTTGATTTTAATATGTTTTTTATTTTATAGCATCTGATGCATGTTTAAGAATGTAAATGGAATTTAATTCAAAGCTCTCATCTCCAATAAAAGGAATAATTAATTGATTGATATTTTTATATGCATTTTATTTAGACAATAGGCCAATTGCAAACAGCTAGCAGCGCTTACTGGCCTTGTTGAAGGCTGCTGGCCATTGTCCATCATGGTTTTACTGAATTGCGGCTTGTTATGAGGGCTGTGCCGCATACACTATTTCATATCTCATTATTTTCTATTGTTTGCTTATTGTCCTGTCGGCAATATTGCAGCCATAATCAGGACACATGGAATTAATTGTAGGACTATAGACTTACTTTGACTTGACAGCACAGAGTGAGGTTAAAGCTGTGTAGATTTCTAACAAGGTCTGAAATATAAATCATTTAAACATGGTTAACCAAAATCACAAGAATACATATACCATACATGTACAATTTCAAAGTTTTAATAAATCATACTTAAGAAATCTTAAAATTATCTATTTATCATAATATAAAGAAGCAAGTTTTAGCAATGGATAACAAAAATTGTCAACCAGAAATGAATTTTAAATTGTCTGATGACATTTCACATTAAATTCATGAGTATCTAATAAATTGCTTATACATGTAAGAGTGTAATGGACCTCCATATGGCCTAATGTCCCATATTTCTATGTTCATGCTCAGCGTTTTGGTGGGGGACAAAAAATTACTAGTATCCTTTTCAAATCATCTTCTAGAGCTAAGACCTATGATTTCTGCTGACAAATTCTCTTCAAATTTGACTTTTAAGTTCTTCAATAACAACAGAAAATGATAGAACGGGACACAAACCTGATTTCTGTCTGAAACCTCCAGCAGTTGACACAAGATCTCTATGGTACGCTTCCTACCAAATAATGGGAAAAATCTGGAAAACAGAAATTAAAAAAATGATGTTTCATGAAAAATTGGTTTTATACCAAATAAGGCAAAATTAAAAATCAAATATATAAATGCCATATTTTGTAATAGTCTTAATGAAAAATAAAAACATGTTTTACAGTAAGAAGAGTCACACACAATTAATGAAATAACCTCATAACTATTATAATTCTATTTGCATTCAACTGAAGTGAGTAAGTTAAGGGTTTTTTAATATAGAAAATGTTTCCATCAAGAAAAAGAATTTGAACAGGAAGGTATGTATTAAATATGGCTTAAGCTTGCCAAATCCATTACCGTATACCGGTATGTTATGTAATTGACATCAACTGACAACAGAAAACTAGTGCTGTGAGAGAGCTCACTGATGATGTTACAATGACATATGTGGACAGACAGACAAAGAGAATAATTCTTATATAGCCACCCTTACATTGCTTGTAGAGGAATTAAAAAAAATCTAGTTATCTCTGTACGTCATTAGCATTCAAATCAACCAGACATTATTGCTCAAAGGAAAGCCTCAATGAGACTTTTAGATGAAGCACACCAATAAAAATAGGGCATGTAATGGGACATTAAATGATACCCCGCCACGTTATAATATCAAAAGTTCATAAAATTTGATTTCAAAGTGGCCTTTCTCGAAAACTATTTTTCATATCAAGCTGGAAATTGAACTTGACCTGTATTTTATTGTACTCAATAGCTGTACAAAATATCATTTGAATCCCATGAAGCGTTTTCAAGTTATTGGTCGGAAACTCAAAATTTCATGAAATTTGATTTTTCAAAGTTGCCTATCTCGAAAATTATTTATTGGATCATGCTGGAAATCAAACTTGACCTGTATTTTATTGTACTAAACAGCTGTGCAAAATATCATTCAAATCCTTTGACGCGTTTTCAAGTTATTGGTCGGAAACTCAAAATTTCATGAAATTTGATTTTTCAAAGTGGCCTATCTCGAAAACTATTTTTTGGATCATGCTGGAAATCGAACTTGACCTGTATTTTATTGTACTAAACAGCTGTGCAAAATATCATTCAAATCCTTTGACGCGTTTTCAAGTTATTGGTCGGAAACTCAAAATTTCATGAAATTTGATTTTTCAAAGTGGCCTATCTCGAAAACTATTTTTTGGATAATGCTGGAAATCGAACTTGACCTGTATTTTATTGTACTAAACAGCTGTGCAAAATATCATTCAAATCCTTTGACGCGTTTTCAAGTTATTGGTCGGAAACCTTCGGGGGACGGACAGACAGACGGACAGACAGACGGACGGACGGACAGACACCGAAAAAAACTGAGGGTATAACATAATACCCTGCCACTTCGTGTGGCGGGGTATAAAAACTCATGAGATATAGAGTGCATTTCTTTCTACCATAAATTTTATCAGCGCTGAGCAGGGTTTGTTATGAGTGTCATGCCCTAACTGTTGAGAAAGAAATAAAGAGTTTGTTGAATTTATTTTTTAACAATAAATCATAGTGGTGATGCTTATAAATGGTTAGAATGGCAGGAAATTCTACCGATTAGGTGATAATATTAGAAAGAAATGTGTTGTACAAACGCAAACGACAAACGCAGTGAACATGGTCTTTAGCGATTGCATTGTTTGTACAAACACTGTCAGTGCTGGACAGAAATTGGTAGAAAGAAATGTCAAATTTGTCAATGCATGTTACAGTTTGTATCATTTGTGGTAGAAACAAATGCCCTCATATACATACTTAGAGTGGTTAATCTCCAGGAATTTGTCGATGGCTATCACAGCTTGTTCCTGAATGTCTGGTCTGGAGTTCTGTAAAACAGTTATCAGTACATACAAGTAAGAACACTAAATCTTTATAGAGAATTAATAAAATTTTCTATTTTCTTTTGATGGATCATCCATGACTTTTTATTGTTGTCCAAACCAACATTCATGTCTAAATCATCCATCTGAAGAAGAGAGATACGTCTTTGAGCTTGCTTAATATTTCAGTCAATTCAATACTGAAATTGTTAATTTGCACTGAATGTTTCAGTCAATTTTATACCATTACTTTACCTGCTCTAAACATTTCGCCACACCAATCTCACACTCCTGCTCGATTATTTCATCTTGAAGCCTGAAAAAAAGTCACCATAAATAATTCATGTCACAGAAGTTTTTTACCTTAATTGTGGCCCAAAGTAAACTTACATGTTTATATGAAAAAAATCCATTTCGATAAAATTCTAAAACAGGAGGTACCAATCGACATTATGTCACAAAGGATTTGTGAATTAGAGATGGGCAACTGAGGTGTAACAGACAAACACTGGTATCAGCATATACCCACATTTTCCCATGAACGAATGAATAAATGAATGATCTTGGATAATTACTATTTTTTCCATTCACATGAACACACTATAAAGATAGAAGGCAAAGAAGGTGGGAAGTATAAAAACCTTCATGAATGATACCATAAGCACTACTACAGGTCCCAATCTGGATTTTTGAATGGACCCACAATTATCACAAAGCAACTTTTACCTTCAACTTCTAGTGACAATATTTCAAATATTCCAATAAAAGGTTTTAGGATTTGCAATAAAAACATATTGTCAGCTTAAAATTTCTAACAAGAGTTGACACTAAAGTATGTCTCGCCTGTCGGCGCCATCACAGAACTAATTGAAGGTCTAGCGGGCCTTTGGAAAAGTTAAGGTCAAGGCCATGTGACAGGTGACAGAATTCCATTTAACCATCTCAAAAATGTCTGAAGTGTGTTCTAGATACCATAGTTATTGAGAAACAATGAAAAAAGACCAACATTAACTAAGTCATTCAACCATGAAAATGGGGTCAAAGTCACATTACATGGTGACATCAGTTGTGTATACCATAATTCCCAAATATCAGATGCCTAGCTATAATATTATACTTTTCACTTAACTCATTTTCCACCCAAAAATCATCTAAGTTCACAAAGTCACTGAACCATGAAAATGGGGTCATGGTCACACAACATAGTGTCAGTTGTGTAGACCAAAACCCTGAATGTCTGTATACCAAATATCAGATGCCTAGCTATTATACTTCAAACTTAATTTATTTTCCACAAAAGTTTTAATTGTTCCAAAAAATCTAAGTCGACAGAGTCACTGAACCATGTAAATTGTGTCAAGGTCACAGGACATGGTTTCAGTTGCATACACCATAACTCCAGGTGACTGTATACCAGATATCAGATGCCTAGCTATTATACTTTTCACTTAATTCACTTTCCACAAAAGTCTTACAAAGACTTTTTGGCCCCAAAAATCATCTAAGTCCATATAGTCACTGAACCATGAAAATGGGTCAAGGTCAAAGGCATGTCACCAGTTGCATAGACCATAGCCCTAAATGTATGTATACCAGATATCAGATGCCTAACTATTATACTTTTCACTTAATTCATTTTCCACAAAAGTCTTACAAAGAAGTTTTTTTGCCCCCAAAATAATCTAAGTTCACAGAGTCAGTGAACCATGAAAATGGGGTCAGGGTCAAACGGCATGGCACCGGTTGGATAGACCATAACCAAAAGTGTCTGTATACCAGCTATCAGATGCCTAGCTATTATAGTTTTCACTTAATTCATTTTCCACAAAAGTCTTACAAAGGGGTATTTTGGCCCGAAAAAACATCTAAGTTCACAGTGTCAGTGAACCATGAAATTGGGGTCAAGGTCAAATGGCATGGTGCCAGTTGCGTAGACCATAATCTGTACTGTCTGTATACCAAATATCAGATGCCTAGCTTTTATACTTTTCTAAGAATTCATTTTCCACAAAAGTCTTACAAAGGGGTTTTTTGGCCCCAAAAAACATCTAAGTTCACAGAGTCGCTGGACCATGATATTGGGGTCAGGGTCAAAAGGCATGGTGCCAGTTGCATAGACCATAACCTGTACTGTTTGTATATCAAATATCAGATGCCTAGCTACTCTACTTTTCTTGGAATTCATTTTCCACAAAAGTCTTACAAAAAAGTTTACGCCGTCGCCGCCGCCGCCGCCGGAAAGTAATACCTATGTCTCGCCTTTAGCGACTAAAGTCGCAGGCGAGACAAAAATTAAAGTACATGTGACCATGACTTTTGAAATGAACAGTAAAATTTCTTGCCTCATAAGCTTCAATTTATCAGTATATTCTAGAAATAGACAGATAGAAATTCTTAATTCTATCTTTGTTTGCATTAACAAAGAGGACCCCAAAAAAAACACCACAGTAAAACTTTGTCCCAGCAAGTGTTACTAAAAAAGATTACCTCTGTCTTCCTTATAAAGAGATTTACAAGAGTCAGAAAGTTAGATCTTAGAAGAAGTTATTATTTACCTCTGACTTGCTCTAGCAGCACAGAAGAGACATTCTAATATACAGTTATGAGATACTGGATCAGAAATCCTACCAATCAGTTTGATAACTGCAGCTAAAGCTTTATAACCTATTAGATCTAAGGGTGCACTGGAAGACAAAATATTTGGATAAGATTACATGCCAATGTATAATGTATATATTTTATGTATGTTTACTTGAATCGTTAAAGAATTATTATTGAATATATTGAAGTTGCAACAAGCCTTACATACTAAGTCCTCTACCAGAAAAGACTTTGTTAAATTATACTATAAAGGTAAAATCTAACAGTCCAAGGCCCAATATGGTAAAAATCAGTAAAAATTCAAATTTGTTTTTGCCTGTCCCCCCGTTGCCCCCCAAATTTCTAATTTCAAAATGTATGTAGGAATGGAACCATATGTAGAAGTGCATATTACCAGGAAATTTTGATTCTCAAATTTTTGTGGGATTAAAGGACTTTTGAAATAAGAAAATTCATGTTAAGCTTATTAATGTATACATTTTAAACACTAATTTAACGTTAAAATTTGAACTCTAACTCAATGTAAATTTAAATTAGTGTTAAATTCATGTTAAATTACTGTTAATCAAGTTTAATGTTAACTTAACATTAAGACAAATTGCCTGTGTAAAAGGGCCATAGCTCCAACAAAATTTTGAAGATGAAAAATTCTGGATATTATGCACAAATACATATGTTGTACTTCTTGCTTATCAAGTTTCGTCTGATTCCCTCTAATAGTTTTAATGGTGTCACATCCACAAACTGTGATCAGACTTATTGACCAGTCCAAAATATTAAACCCTCTCTTGTTGTGTGGGATATACTAATATAATTCTTATCAGACATGCGTTCATGCGTATACTCATTTCTGATTGGTCGAAACGTCATTGCCAGATCCGTTTATACTTTCATGAACGCCTCTGCCTCGTTTCCAATGTAAACAAATATGGTGGCGATGACGTCGTTCTAGATAACGAATTGTTTCCGAATTTATTTATTTTTCTTTTAAAAAAAAGGTATAAATTTGAAGAATTATAAGGATTGAACACCTATTTTCGGTCGTTCATGCATGTATGAACGGATCTCTTCACTCACAAACTGTATCATGAACGGCCTTCGGCCATTCATTCAGTTTGTGAGATCCAAGATCCGTTCATACATGCATGAACGACCGAAAATAGGTGTTCAATCCTATAGTAACCATTACTAGAATGTGTATTGATAAACTGGAGTACATTTTCTGTACATCATGTACAGTGTATAAATTGTAGTTTTATCTATCAAGAAACACCAAATAATATGATGCAGGTTCAACCTGATAAGCTCCCGCAGATATATTTTAGGTGATGACATATTTGATTCTGACAGGGTTGAGTGGCAGTTCTTGTAAATAAATAATCTTGCCTGCAAAAAAATTGGAGATAAATAATCTGGCCTCTACTTCCAAGGGAAAAATCTGTCCCAAGATTCTTTACTAGTATGGTATATTAAAAATAAATCATTTAATCTTGGCGGCACAAAACGGCAGAAAATAAATTTTCTGACTCAACCAAAACTGCAGACCCCACTTTTCTGAATCAAATGGTTCTCCCATTATTTCTTTAATAACAGCCAGAAATGCAAGCTTTTGCATGGTTTTGAAAAGGAGCGCACCTGCAAACAGAACGAGGAAGGGTTTTTTTCCTCAAACTAAAAATGACGTCATAATATATGCTTAAAATAAATAGACGATAGAACCGGACGTGATAAAGGACACCTTTTAAAGAGTTTCTACTTTCATTTTTGAATGTAAAGTTTAGAGAAGAAACAATTTCATATACTGTTCAAGACACAATATGGACAAGGTTATAATTTTATGACTGCAGAAATATTTCGGCAGAATATCTATTTAGTTGCCATGGACATTACACTTTGTGTTGTGCCACGAAAATTAGAATGACAGTTTCCCGCCATTCTGTAATTTTGTTTTGAACAATTATGACGTCAATGAAATATATAGCGTTTTCATTAAAAAAAATCTTAACATGCATCTCTATAGCTAGAAATATTCGAAATATTCATATTAAGAGCCTGTTCATGAGAAAACCATGCAAAATCGTCCAGTAGCAATGTTTTCATTTTTGTAAAAGGTATATTGCAACTGAAAGACCATCCTATAAGACCTATTCAGGCAAATTTTTTCCTTCGAAAAATCAAAGATGGCCGCCCTACAGGCCTAAATAGCTATATATAGCATTCATCTGATTTTTCAGTGATTTCAATATTTTTTTTTATGAAAATAAGACATTTTCATTGTGATTTTTTTTTAGTTTACGTAAATTAAATGACAATTGTAACAATATTTTTTGAAATAGTGATGTTTTGTCTTTTAAATACAGTGCAATTTTCGTAATTCATAATTTTGGTTCCTCTGGTACCTTTAGGTAGGACTTTGGCAGTATTCCAGACTGTTCAAAAATGCTGAAATTTGTTATTTTTAAGGGCACTTATTGTCCAAGGTAACGCTTTTTTATCCTTATCTTTTAGTAATTCCAAAACAATAACATATCAAGACAAACTTATCAAAAAGCCGAGCTGGGATTTTACATTTTGACTTAGCCACAGCCCCGGAAAACAATGGTATGTTTTGATAATTCTTCATAAAATCTACATTTTGGAGGATTCAGTTTAAAACTCTGAATGTGTTTGCTATGAAACAAAATACATTTAGAACATTTAATACAACAGATGATCACAATACAAGTACCATTTAAGGGTTGAGAAAGACATATACTTGGGGATTAAGGGTGAAAGATGGGAATATTTTGTGTATTTTGATGAAATGTACAGAAATGGCCAACTTTAGGGGACTATTCTTCGTGAATGAAGGGTTGGACTATTAATATGGAATATCTTTCCAAAAGACTGTTATATGGTCTATACAAAAACATATTTGTAACTTTGCTTACGGTCATCCCTTACATGTTACAGCATTACAAAAATGAAGATTTGGCCATTTTAGCACATGGCTAAAATGGGCTTCGGGGCCTAATAGTGGCATCTTTTTGAAATAATTAAAAGATGTACAGAACAGGAGACTTTATAGGCCAAATGTATATAAATTGTTCTATATAAACAAATAATATTGAAGAAATCAAACAAAAGAGCACTTTCAACTTGGTGGTCCAATATGGCTCCCATGGCCATTTGGCGAAATAGTCCCTTGTCCTCAAGCAAAAACTAACATTATTTTTGGTTGGGATCCACCATACAAAATGTTTTATTGTGCAGAAAATGGTCGAATTTTACAAATAAAACAATTTTCCTGGTTCATATTTTTTTTCACATTTAGGTCTGACTTTGTCATTTTAAGGTGGCTAGAGACTTTTTTGTAAAAAGGCTCTGGGGGCTATAATAGACCACCAAGTAAAAAGTGCTCTTTTGTTTGATTTCTACAATATTATTTGTTTATATACAACAAGTTATATACATTTGGCCTATAAAGTCTCCTGTTCTGTACATCTTTTAATTATTTCAAAAAGATGCCACTATTAGGCCCCTGAAGCCCATTTTAGCCATGTGGTAAAATGGCCAAATCTCCATTTTTGTAATGCTGTAACATGTAAGGGATGACCGAAAACAAAGTTACAAATATGTTTTTGTACAGACCATATAACAGTCTTTTGGAAAGATATTCCATATTAATAGTCCAACCCTTCATTCACGAAAAATAGTCCCCTTAAGTTGGCCATTTCTGTACATTTCATCAAAATACACAAGATATTCCCATCTTTCACCCTTAATACCCAAGTATATGTCTTTCTCCACCCTTAAATGGTACTTGTATTGTGATCATCTGTTGTATCAAATGTTCTAAATGTATTTTGTTTCATAGCAAACACATTCAGATTTTTAAACTGAATCCTCCAAAAAGTAGATTTTATGAAGAATTATCAAAACATGTCATTGTTTTCCGGGGCTGTGGCTAAGTCAAAATGTAAAATCCCAGCTCGGCTTTTTGATAAGTTTGTCTTGATATGTTATTGTTTTGGAATTACTAAAAGATAAAGATAAAAAAGCGTTACCTTGGACAATAAGTGCCCGTAAAAATAACAAATTTCAGCATTTTTGAACAGTCTGGAATACTGCCCAAGTCCTACCTAAAGGTACCAGAGAAACCAAAATTATGAATTACGAAAATTGCACTGTATTTGAAAGACCAAACATTACTTTTTCAAAAAACATTGATACAATTTTAATTCCTTCTACGTAGACTGAAAAAATCACAATAAAAATGTCAAATTTTCAAATAAAATTTGATTGAAATAAGCAATAAATCAGATAAAAGCTATATATATCTATTGAGGCCTGTAGGGCGGCCATCTTGAATTTTTCGAAAAAATAAATTTGCCTGAATAAGTCTTATAGGATGGTCTTTCAGTTGCAATATACCTTTTACATAATTAAAAACCTTGCTACTGGACAAAATTTCCATTTTTGCATGGTTTTCTCATGAACAGACTCTTAATACAATATTTACGTAGTTTAATTTTAGAAATACTAATTACAGAGTAGAAAATTTATTTTGCATTCCGTGCCATTGGGTGCGGATATGTCGACTAGCTTAAACCTATTCCGGTTTTATGCATCATAGTACGTATACTCAGGCAATTTAGCTCCCGCGTTGCGGGAGCTTATTATTTTCTTTAATACATGTATAAATTCAGCCTAACATATGTCAAAGAGTTATCCAATTGTTCAAAGAAATGCACCATACACAAGGACCACTTTAAAAATACATATTCATGTTCCATTCTATAGTAAGTATTCTAAAATCATACCTAGAAACATTGTGTTTTACTATCTTGAGGATTTCTTTAGGTGCAGATTTAGCTTTCTCTGTAATCTGAAATTAAAATAAAATATAGAACATTTAATGATTACTTTATGTGACACACTGGTGCTTCTTTGCTTCTTTGCTACCTCATTTATCAAAAAACAAATGTTTAAAGTGGCCATAAAATATATTTTTCTTGGATCATGCTAAATTTCAAACTTGAATTCATCTTTTAATAAACTAGACAACTATGAACATTTCTATTAAAAAGTTTTGACCGACAGAATAAAATGCTGAGTAAGGGGAATCACATAAATACCTCTGCTCTCATGTTGCAGCACATAAATACCTCTGCTCTCATGTTGCAGGGTGACAAAAAGAATCAGTGAGTCACTGCCAGAATTTATGAAATTGACAAAGCTTTGTTGGTGCTAAAAAATCCTGTCAGTATCAATTAGCCCTATTATTGTAAATTTGAATAAATTGAGTTATCCTTCAGTGAAATTGGTCAGATCCAGCAGGTCAAATGGTTTTCGCAAACTCTGCTTCTTTACCCTTCTTACATTGGAGGAGCATAAACATCATATCGATTGACCACGATAATAAACATATCCAGGGTGTATTTTGTATAATTGTCAACCTACCTTTTCCCAGTAGATAACAGCACACAGGTCTGGTATTTTCTGGATGGTGGACTTGTAGACTTTCCTTCCTTGGGGAGGCAGTGGACACATTTCCTGAAAATAGGCCTGATAAAGGCTTACTTTGTTATAGATGTCAGAGACAGAAGGTGTTAGTGTATATAATTGTCAGCCTTCCTTGGGGAGGCAGTGGACACATTTCCTGAAAATAGGCCTGATAAAGGTTTACTATGTTATAGATGTCAGAGACAAAAGGTCAGTGTTAGTGTCAGTAAATGTTTTATAACTAAACCAGGATGGTCAATCTCTAATGTCAAACTAGAATGGCAGTCTACCATAGAAGACATATGTCGCCTGCGTCTTAAAATATTCGGTAAACAGGAAGTAGAAGAGTAACAAGCATGAAATCGCTTAACACCACAAAGTACCATAGGACGAAGCTACATACCAATTATCCAGAGGTTGTGACATGTGGTTGCCCAGAAAACTGTGATCGAAATTTTTGTGATGCCGCAGGACGATGACGATGCAAGACAATGGATGGTGCGAAACTAACTCCTATATGTCGCTTCTGCAACACACTGCAGGCAACATAAAAAGAAGACAAACTTTTAAGAAAGGTAATTTCATATAAAAAAACTGCATGCAAGGTATAATGGTTTCATGACTTATTAAAAGTACACAAGTAATAAATTATGGTCAGTTTTATTGGCATGGAAAACTGAAGTACTTCGAGGAAGACATTTACCCTATAGGCAGGAAACTTGAAAACATTATTACAGATGTATAAAATACAAATGACAACAAAGTTCCAGACAATAAATTTTACTAGGCCTGACACACGTTTTGTCTATTCAAGACTCATCAAAGGCGCTCTACCAAAAATATTGAAAATGCCAAACACTATATGATTATGAATAGCATAGAACAGTAAAACCAAAAATACCAAACAGGGGAACCAAATTATTACTAGGATGATCAACCCATGTCTGGGGTAGAAAGAATATAAAGGGATTTTTAATAATTGGAACTGACCCTTGGTACTTCACTGCTGCTTTCAAATCAATGATGATCGTAAAATTTTTGTAACACTTACTTACAAATATGTGCCAAAATCAAATTCTCAAAAGTATGTTGGATTTTTTTCCTCAATTTATTATCCTTTTTTAATTGACAAGTGTACAAAATTTCATAAAGATCCAAAAGAGGGTTTAAAGAGAGCACAACTAAAATGCAAAAGTAATCTTTAAATGTAAAGTTAACAATCATAAGCCCTGCAGCTTTCATTTGCATGCCAATAGAAGAAAACTTAAGGCTTTTTACATTTTATCATAATCATCAGTGATCTTACCTGTAAAGGTGAGTTAGGTTTAGGTGAAGCTACCCCTGACCTCTGACCTATTGTCATCAGTGATCTTACCTGTAAAGGTGCGTTAGGTTTAGGTGAAGCTACCCCTGACCAGACAAGCTCCTGTGATATATTAACATCATCACTCGTCTCAGTGTCAAAAAGTTCTACCTCATACTTATGTAGACCTGCATACACTGCCTGACTTTTAGAAATGATCTGTAAGAGAGAGTATGACGACTTTTGAAATAAAAACATCATAAATATATAATGTAAAAGTGACTTTTGAAATATAAGCTGTGAATTACAAACTGGGCTTGTTAACTAATGCTCGTGTTACACTGAATTTGTTTTCTAACACCTGATGCATATTATTAATTTCTTAACTAATGATCAAATAATTACTGTACAGAAAATTTCTTTGTGGTTTTGCAAAGAAAGTGTTAAAATGTGTTTTCCCCTTTTACTATTTTTAAGATGGGAGGGACATGGGTGTATCTTTACACCCCTATTGAATTCCTAACTTCTTTACCAACCTTTGCCATCAGTAATTTCTTGTCTTCATTGACCATGTGAGTTAAATCCCATAAAGAATTTCCACTTTCCTCATCCCAATCATCGCCTTAAAATACAATGTAAGGGATAAATAAATACAGGCATTCCTAAATCATCATTTGATTTTTCAAGTTTTTTCTCAGATCCCATCAACATACATTTGGATTTCTTCCTATTAATAACCATATCATTTTCTTTACTCTATTTTATAATATTATTAAAATCTTTGTTAAAACACAAGTTTTAATTAGGAATATCTTTAGAAATAGTAAAGGTCCAAGTATTGATTCTTGTGGACCCCCCAAGTTTATATTTTTATATTCAGATCTTACTGTGCCAAGACCAACTTTTTGTATTCACTTTGTCAAATACGATGAAAACCATTTTATTGAGTGGTCATCATTCTGTAGGTAACCCAGTGCTAATGCTGTATATGAAAGCTGTGATAAATAGTTGCTGAGAAAACTGTAGGAAAGCCAGACATTCACCACTATAAAAACAGGATTTGTATCCAACCTTAAATTTCAATTCCAAGATTTCCTACACACACAAGGATACAGCTGTGAGAATACATGGTTTTGATTGATACACATAAGCTCAAAAGCAGTCAGTTTTTAAACTTAGACCTGATGCTTAGAGACAATTACAGCAATTTTAAAAACAAAGTCTCTTTGCTGCATATAAGGGATTAGCCATGATATAAAATCTAAATGGTTCAATAACATGCATACAAAGATTAATACATGTATCTATATATTTTAGAATTTATACCTCTAGGCTGCACATAAGCCATTTCACACTCTATGGCCTGGAAAGGCAGGTCCCAGTACTGCTCTGGGAGCTGGTACAAGTCATTTCTAGGAATAGTCCTCTTCTCTCCATAGTCTCCATAGAAGATCTCAACGTTACCATCATCTGTTTCACTGAGGACTCGCACCCTGTTCCATCTGAAAGAAAAAAATCTGTCAAAGTAAATAATGGCTGGATTTTGTTAAACAGGATTTAGGTAAGCAACAGAGGTAAAACCAAATCCTAGGTTATGGTACACCATGCAATGCTGTATACCAAATATTAAGGGGGTTCCAAAAACTTTTTCTCTCAGCCCCAACATTCACCATTTTATTATCTGACAAAGTCAAAAATGGCCAGATTTCCTTGAACAGGAAATAAGTGAGATACAACACTGAAATCGAATGCAACGTTTTGAGAACCCTACTGATGCTGTACACCAAATATCAAGTGGCTGTGATCAGTAGTTGCTGAGAAAAAATTTCTTCCCTGCCTGACCAAAAACATTCACCATTTTATGACCTGGACTTATCACTCTGTGAAATCCTGCCAAAAATGATAGAGTGAATTCTCAAAAGAAAATTATGCCATCCGGTAACAACAAATTACAAACTGTGGTTAAAATTTGATTGGAAGACTTTATAAAATTATTAATTAAAGTGCCTAACCTGTTATCATCTGAATATTCAGCAGCACAGACACAGTCGACAACGTCCGTCTCTGTGAATGGTTTCACGTGTTCTGGTCTGTCCATAAAACTGTTGAAGCTGTCCATCATCCTCTCAAACCTGTAGGAGAAATATGAATATCTTATAGGCATATCTTTAAATAACTGTACTATATTCCCAAGCCAATAGACACAGAGAAAACCAACAGAGGTAAGGAAGGAAAAATCTCAAACCTGTAGGAGAAATATGAACTCTTTACATTTTATATCTTATGGGCATATCTTAAAATAACTGTACTTAATTCCCAAGCCCATAGATACAGAGAAAACCAACAGAGGTAAGGAAGGAAAAATCAAATTGTCATTTGCAATTATCAGTCAAATGAAATGCATAGTATATATGAAGCAAGAAAAAATAATAATCTAAAGTCATACTCTGCTACAAAACCCCGAAAACGCTTTTTGGATTTTCTTAAAATCAAACAACTGTTTTGTTGCATTTATAAAAGCATGAAGATTTAAGCATGGTGATACAGACAGACAGACAAACGGACAGTCAATTTCATGAACAAATGGAGGGTACATCAGAATACCTACCCATTTTACTATTTTACCTAACCTGGCCCAGGCTCTATGCCTATATTACCATTTATCTAAAACTTACGGTCCGTTTGATTCTCTCCTGGTCAGGAATAACAGGTTTGGTTGGTCAACTACAGGAACATAAACCTCGTGGAAAGTAGAATTCTCCTTCAGTATTTCTACACTGAGGACCTTCTCTGATCTGTAAAAAAGAATTATACAGATAATATACTGTGGGTTCATTTATTTTTGTGGTTATCAATTTTCATGGTTTTGCGAAAAAAAATCATTTCGTTGAATCTTAAATTTGTGGTTCTGAAGTAGTCAGAACAATTTTCTTTGGGTATCAAATTTCATGGATCAAGACAAACCTAGAACACCACAAAAATTATTACCCCACGAATAATAATGAAACCGCAATGCACTGGTTCAGAAGATGAAATCATAATTACATTTAGATTCTGCCATTATTTTTGAAGAGATTTTCTCTCAGTTCAAATCAAAGTGTAGCAATTTGTAGATTTTCAGTTTCATAAATTGTGATTGTCTTTTTTTCTGTTTAGTTTAGGTTGAAAATAGAGGAAACTAGAAAATGTGGTCATTCTTGAAATATAATTGACTGCAATAATGTAGTACTAGAGATATGGACCTTAACCTAGAAATTAACCAAAGCGTTACAGATGTACATGCGTACAGATAGACAAGGATGAAACTAAATGCCAGCCTACATATGCGGACAGGTCATAAAAACTAAAACTGAAATCCAATGCCACCTTGAAAAACCCTTGTTTAAAAAATATGTGTAATGAATACAAAACTACAAAGAACAGAGGTAATATGGTAACCCATCTGTTTAGAAATGAGGTATACTAAAACTTAAACAAATATAATATCATGTCAGATGAACAAAGAAAATATGTTTTATCAACAAACATTGCTGCTAATAGAAAGTAGATAGTTACCTTTGAATTTCTCGTATTTCAGGAACTTCGATCTTTCCTTTACATAAATCACGTAACTTGTCCAGGTGCTACAAAAGAAAAATCTATTTTAATCCATAAATTTCAGAACGATTTCTTCATAATAAAAAAATAAAAAGCATAGAGCCAATTCTTCTTGTAGTACCCCCGGTACAAAACAAAAATTGCTTCTGATTCATCATGTTCAATGAGGTAGTTCAGAATCAACTTATTCCTTATCCTATTTTAATTAACCTGCAGAAATAAAATAACCAATAGAAATAGTACAACGTAACTGTAAATTTTAAAAGTTAAGACTACAGTGTTGGAAATTAATATCAAACCTTAGGATTGTCATCAGCGAATCCATTTTTCATCAGCTCTAAACGAACATTCACCTTCATGACCTTAGTTGTTACAGGGGTCAATATAAAGATGTAAGTATTTCATTGTCTCATGAACAATATTCCACCACTACATTTATAAATCAAACCTTAGGATTGTCATCAGCGAATCCATTCTTCATCAGCTCTAAACGAACGTTCATCTTTCTGACCTTGGTCTTCACAGAGGTCAGTTCTATTTCTTCCACGAGGGGGTCTAACCATAGTGTATTCTCTATACTGAAATTAAAATAACTTTTTTAAGAGGAAGAAAACTGTTACAAAGAGATGCTGGCAATGGAGCCAATCATAAATTGTGTGAAATTATTTAACCTTTTCCTACATGTACATGGCTTTGGACGTCCTTGTGCCATTTAAATACACCCCCCACCCACCAACCCTTTTAGCCCCTCTCTACCCTTCTAATCTCCCTGTAAAAGCATGATTGGGATTACTTTGGCAAAAAGAATTGTTGCTCAAAAAATGATCATTTTCCCTCCCCGGCAGGGGGTAGAGGGGGCATCATGCCCCCATTGCCAGGATTTTTTTTTTGCCGTCAGGACTGTGAGAATTGTTTCCAAAATTACCTCAAATGCCATATTTCTAAAAATTCTAGGTCAGAGAACCAATTGCCTTGCCCATAATTCTAACTTTTTCTTATAAAGGTCAAAATTAGCTTGTCATTTTATGGCCAGCCTTGGTTACCATAGCAAGCATGAAAATGGTGGTTGAGACCTGTAACCATGGTCCAGTGAAATGCTTGACCAAATTTCAAAACCTTTAGGTAAAAAATAATTCTTTTACAGCAATTCTATTTTTGGCCCTTCATTGGGCAATTTTGCCATTGTTACACAAGTCTTCATGGAGGAAAGGGTAAAAATAATTTATACATGTATAAAAGATTTAGAAGGGGGTGGTGTTATGTTACCCACACTGAGGCAAAACAAGGGAGGAAGAATAAAGGAATCAACAAGGAAGTGAATTATCAATACTGAACTATAATTAAGGTTTTTAAAAGAGAAACAAATGAAAGACACAGGGGAAATAAATGTTTATTCTAGTACATCAAAATAAAGCCTAAGTGTATCTTTTATGCCAAAATGTGAAAAACTATGATTTCTTAATAGTTTCTGAAACAAAGGTTAAGTTTTTTCTTTATAATTTTCTTACTAAAAAAAAACACAAAACTAAACACTGAAAGATAAATTTCAGTAGCCATCAACTCAATCACATAAAGAAAACTTTTGAAAATAATTTCATCACAAGAAATGCAATCTTTGCAATGGACATTAAGAGTATCTGAATACATCTTGTACACATTGGCAGTGACATCTTACCTCAGAACAATTCTTCCTTTCAACTCTTTATGTTCTATCAGTTGATGCATAAACATACTGGCCTACAAACAAACAAAAACATTACAGGTTATTTCTAGGAAATATCTAAATCATTTGGTGTGTGTGTTGGTGTTTAATGCCTGTTTGACACACCTGGGCCATATTAGGGCGCTCAGTTTTAATGGTGGAGGAAACTGGAGTACCTGACAGAAGAAAATCACCGACCTTGGGCAGGTAACTGACAAATTTAATTACATACAGGTGGGAAAGTCACGTTTTGTACAATACAAATCAGGAATCAATCCGACAACCCGTAGTGGTAATTGACTAGTAACCAATTGTGTGGTATTCAAGCCAGTGCCTTATGCCACTTGGCCACCAAGGCCCCCTAAAATCATTTGGGAAACATGAGTTAAGGTACTTACACTTTAGAGAATCCCTCTAATCGCTGTCCATACACAAACAATAAAATCCCAACAAAAAGTCACAGAGCATTTTTTTCAACATTGCACAAAGCTTAAAATATGTACAATTAAGGAACAAAAAAAGTCATGATAAGGCATGAGCCTGAAATTTTTGAAGTTGTAATTTAACATTACAGAAAGATAAACCTACTCTTGGGACCCATAGTTGATCACTATCTATAGGCTTCACTCGACAGATGAAAACTTCTACAGCCTGAAAAATAAAACGTGTTTCAATATGTATAGTCATCTTTTCAATAAAGAATAACTTGCTATGTTACAGCATATGTAAAATTAGACTCTCCTAGGTCAAGCAGGACCTGCTTACTCTTCCGAGCACCTGAGTTCACTTTCTTTATTTAAAGACTTGATTTCTGTTCAGTTGTTCTTGTGATTTTGCTTTTTCGTGCTGTTCTCGTTGTGTTTACTGGTTTGATCGTTTGGATTTTTGACACTTGAATGGATGCCTCTTTGCTTGCTCCATCCACTTGCCAAGTGAAACAAGAATAAAAGCATATCCAATATAGGCATCAAAACCTTTGTTCAAAACTCTTGAAAAAATTTAATTGTTTGCTTCTGATGAGTGCCTATATTCCTTTGAAGCTAAAGTACAATATCTTTATCAAAATTGATTTCTGAGAACATTGATAATCAAAATCATTGTTTAAATAAATCAAAAATAACATAGACAATATATATGAATAAGTTAGTAAGAAAATGTTGCTTTTGATTCTATGAAGCAGTCAATAATAGAAGCTTCAGCATTATTTGTACAAGATTCTACTATGATTATGTGCAGGTAGTTGATAAAAAGACAATGTACTTATATTTTTCAGCAAGGGTAGCATGTGGCTTCCAGTTTTTATATCAGGACCCAGTATTCTATCACATTGATCTGTTGATATTGTGGGGAAAGTGTATCATGAGTTTTACAAGTACACAGCTTATCATATTTCTTTATTTGAACCCCTATTTTAGTACTAAATAACATTATTGCAGGATAAGACTGTTTATATGCACCTGGAAAGGAATTTGTTTCAGTTTCTGAGGCAAGTCATACAGTTTCCTGGCTTCTACTTTAACAAAGCTCCCATCATCTACATAAAACACCTGAAAATATAATACAGGTAGTCAAATTATCATCAACAAAAGGCCAATTTCTAGACATAGAACAATAAACATAAAGACAACATAGACAAACATAAGCTTTGACAAAGATAACAGGCTATGAACAGGAACATAAAATGTGGCATGATTTAACTAGTATTGTGGGCCAAACCTTCCCCCTATTGCTAATCTTCAACAAAATACAAAAATAATTCATGGTAAAAATCAAGTTGAAAAAAGTTCATTTTTTTAACCAATGAAAGAAAAGTTTTCAAGATAGGCATATTATACAAATCAGTTTGTGTTGTTTTGTAAATGAACTTTTTATAAAAGACATGGAATCTAATGTTTATTCTCTCTTCTAATTCTGAAGTTACAAAATCTCTATAAAATTAACATGCGAAAAAAAATTCTTTCTTCTTATCCCTTTTTCCGTTGCTGGAATTGCAAAGTAGTGTTTAAATATGTTTTAGGTCTAAGAGTAATAATTTACTTACATCAGCCATAATTCCTCCATCACTAGAATTCATGTTGTTTAAGTCAAGGATCTTTACCCTGTAGAACAATACAAATACTCTTATACCCAAGTCATGAAGTATTGACACAGTCATCAAAATGTAAACAATTTAGGGTAAAATTTTCATATACTGTTCGGTTAGGACTTTTTCCATGGGAATAGAGTAAATTGATCCATTTTTTTTTCGCAGCATTTTTATGAATAATCTAAAGTGCTGTTGTATGTTGTTCATGTATTATGCTCTATAATATAAAGGAAATATTTTTGCACTGAATTTAAAATAATTTACCTATGGAAGATTTCATTAGCTTCATATGCACAGATATCCCCAGGACACATGTTGGCTGAAAAATAACAAAAGATTTCTATTCAAATCTATTTCGGAGAAAAAACTGAAATCCAATTATTAGGATAAAGCTTTCAGTAAAATATAAAGAGAACTTGGCATGCAATTGCAGAAAAATTATCTCAGATAAAGCATAGGTAATCTATCAATTACAAAAGCTTACCTTGTTACCCAGTATTGTTGATAAAATCTTAAGAGGTCAATCATAAAAAAAAATCTAAAAATAATTCACACAGAAAACAAGAACCTACCAGGAGCCTGAATGGCTCACCTGGCTTCAATGACTTAATGGAACAATATTTAACATTGCCAACAGCCGATCTTGATATGAAACCATCTGAAAGCTCTATAAAGCTAAGCATTTAAGCAAGCAAATGTGTAGCACAATCTTTCACGTACAATCCACTATTTTTGGTATTAAAGGGGTCATAACTCCTATAAATGGTCATCTGACAATTTTGTAGAGTTCAATTAGCTTTACATTTAAGCAAGCAAAACCTTTTCCCTATCTTTTATAGTTCACAATCTTCAAGGCCAAAACCTCTATTTTTGGTGTTTAAGGGGCCATAACCCATAGAAAGGGTCATCTAAAAATTTCAACCTTATGGACAATTTTGTAGAACTCAAATAGCTGAACATTTTAGTAAGCAAAACCTGTTCCCTATTTTCTATTATTTATATTCTATAAAGCTATAACCATTATTTTTGCCGTTTAAGGGGCCATAACCCCTATAATTGCAAAAAAATCTGCTGTTGTACTCTCCTGTTTTATTTTTTAGCAACAGCAGTCATGTTTTCATCAAATCATTTCAAATGAGGATTGTTTGTTGCTGACATGTCATACATATATCATTCCTGCAAAGTCTCAGTTTCAGAAGAGAATTTTTTTGAAATTGTTAACAGGTGACAACGAACACAAAGATGTGGCATTAGCTCACATGGCCTTCAGCCAGGTGAGCTAAAAAGTATAAGCCAGCATCTGAAGCATGCATCTTGCAAAACATATTTAAGTGTACCTACCATACAAAATATGGTTGATGTGGCAAATGGACTTTAACCATTTTTTTTTAAGAGGAAGGGTGGCAATGCCAATGCTCAGGATAACACATATGCCCCCTGACTTCCTGATTTGAGCTAAACCTGGCAACAAAAGCATTGTTTTTTTTTGCAAAATACTTGCAACAAAATATAATAACTTACTATGTCTCCTTCTGTTCATACAGTTAGTGTAGTATGATTGTATCTGGAACATCAGATCAGTGTAGTCACATCTTTTATTTGTAACTGTCCCATCCAGACTTTCCTGTTCTTGGATGATACCATAGTACAGACTGGCATTTTCTATATTGGTGATTCTGATCTGTAAACCAATAACATATATTTCTTAGACATGATCATTGATATAAGATAGAAGCCTTGACAGCATATAAGCATTTAAATATTCACTGTATCAAGAGAACTCTAATATTTGCCAATTTCTACAGTTTCAGAAAGCCAGTTACTTTGTTTTTAAATACAATAATGCAATTTACAACATAGACTTAAAATTGGACAAATGTAGACAAGATGTTGTAAGAGAATAAACTTCATAGCCAAAATACAATGTTATACATCATAGACTTGCCAGAGATTCCTCAAAATCAACAGTGTGCGGGAATTAGGGTTTAACAGCCTTTACAATGTACCTTGGCAATAGCGGTCAAATTTACTGGTGGAGGAAACCAGAGTACCAAGATAAAACCACTGACCTAGGGCAGGTAATTGACAAGCCTAATTACATAAGGGCCAAGAAGTCCCATTTTTGTAGATTACAAGCTGGACACCGGAGAGAGGTAATCTGCTATTGATCAATCATGTGGTATTTAAACCAGGGCCTTAGACTACTCTACCACATAGGCCCCAAATCAACAATGAATAAGTTACAAGATTTAAAGACAGAATTGCTGCTTGTAAAATGTACATGTATGAATACATCTGACCTTGACATAGCCACTGGTGTGCGTTGTTTTTCCGTCGATGTCGGGAATGATAAGATGACGATCTCTACATCTGTCTTCATGCCTGGGAATGTATAGGTTTAATATATCAGATTCTTTCAAGATAACCCGGATCAATTTCTAAACAGGTGAGTGATCATTTTCTTTTCTAAATTCAGCTCTTTGATTTGAAACAATGTGTTTTTAAAGACTTTTTCTGAGAAAAAAAATTATATAAAAAATATTTGACTTTCATTTAAACCTTTTAAGCTAGAAAATAATGAGACCTGGAATAAGATTAGGCAACACAGCCCACATCAAGCAGTAATTCCAAAAAACAACATGTCTTCTAAACATCATTTATAAAGTGTTCTTATATATACCTGCAAGTTCCAAAAGCTTTCAAATATGAACACAGTTTCTTCTCTTTGTCAAGGTTCTTTTCCTATAATTAATATAAATGAGGGTTGTTTCAACAAAACATATAATTATGTGAAAATTGCCTTCAACATTCATTAAAATCATACATGCATAAACTCATCAAAAATCAATTTTCATATTGGCACTTTTGATTTAAATGGTCTCCACGTCATAAAATTGCTTTTCACCTTTCCAATGCATTTTTTTGTTAAAACAAATCTTAAATAGTTTCACAATCAAATGTGTGTGGAGACATTTTTCTACATGCTGGAAATCTCAGCTTGACATAAGAGAGGATGGCTCGATTTAAGCCCAATTTCTGTGATCAATCAACCATGAAGTTGATGGGACAAGTACATTTGTATAATGATTTTTGTTTGTTCATATCTTGATGAATATGTGTATTAAGTTTCATGATGATAGCACACTTCCTTCATATAATAAAGTAATTTCAACCTATAGGTTAACCTAAGTATAGCATCCCCATCTCTGTGATCAATCAAACATGCAGTTAGTGAGACAAATAAAATTTTATAATGAGTTTTGTTTGTTAATACCCTGAAATATATATGTACAAAGTTTCATGATGAAACCAAACTTCCTTCATGGTAAACTTCAACCTGAATTGGGACGGACGGACAGAGTGACGAAAGTATCCAAACACTGTATGAACCCCTTTTTTGTATATGGGGCATGATATATGTACCTGACACAACTTCCAATGGAAAGCAGCTTCAGATTCACAAACAACTTATTTGTTTAACATACCTGTTTTCTGCCAGCTAACATTAGTTTTAATTCTTTAGGCATTTTGACCTTTGACCTTTGAAGTAGACGAGAAATGGTGTCAATCTTATCTGTTGATTCCTCCGTCAGTAGAATATAAGATGTTGGTAATATCACCTGCTCCTGAAATATAAATAAATGGACTACAAAAGGATGTTTTGATATGAGAAATATAATCTTCTCCGTCTTGTCCATCTAGAAGTTATGAATTGCCTCTTCATCAATCATTTTAAATACAGATGTGTAAAATTTGTGTTCTGTCATTGCAGCAAACTTTTTTCAAGTAAAATTATCAAAAGGTCTGTCTGCCATTGTTGAGCAAAACTTCAGAATGATCCAAAATTAAAGTTTGTTTTTGCAGGGTCTCCCCCCGTATCCCGAAAAAGTTCTTAGTTCAAAAGGCCATATTAAACTACCACAAAAATTTGAAAATCAAAATTTCCTGGTTGTATGCACAATTAAATATGGTGTCCTTGCTATATACCAATTTTCATTGAATTCGGTTCAGTAGTTGCGCTGACAAGATGATAAATGAGGATTTTCAGCAAATTTCTAAGTTCAAAAGGCCGTAAGTCCCACAAAAATTTGAGAATCAAAATTTCCTGGTTATATGCACAATTAAATATGGTGTCCTCCTATATACCAAGTTTCATTGAATTCGGTTCAGTAGTTTCAGAGGAGTTGCGCTGACAAGATGATAAATGAGGATTTTCAGCAAATTTCTAAGTTCAAAATCGGATAAAAATTTCCTGGTTATATGCACATCTACATATGGTGTCCTTCCTAAATACCAAGTTTTATTGAATTCAACTCAATAGTTTCAGAGGAGTTGTGCTGACAAGATGATAAATGAGGTTGTTCAGCTAAGTTCTAAGGGCCATAACTTCCACAAAATTTCCTGGTAACATGCACAACTTCATATGGTGTCCTTCCTATATACAGATTTTCATAGGAGTTGTGCTTACAAATTTAACGACAGACAGGTAAAAGACAATATAAGTGGGGGTGGGGGGTGGGGTGAGACATAATTGTTTTTAAGTATCAGATTTCACAATAATGTTAGGTCAAATGCAGGGTGGATGGAGGAATGGTGTGCTGTGATCCATTTGTTACAGATATTGATTTGTTATAATATACAGGTTCTTTATTTGTAAAAGTTACATCCTAAATATTAACCTTGTCATAGCCTTTGGCAACACAGTTAGTTTACTTACCTTGTTTCTCTTGAGGAAGTTCCAGTAGTAATGTGACATACAGGACATTCTGTTAAAAAACTTTGACTTGTCCTAAATATTGACCTGTATTAGACTACACTTACCTCATCTTTCTTCAGGAAGTTCCAGTAGTAGTTTGTCATACACGACATCCTGTTACCAAACTCTGTCTTGTCCTAAATATTGACCTGTATTAGACTACACTTACCTCGTCTTTCTTCAGGAAGTTCCAGTAGTAGTTTGTCATACACGACATCCTGTTACCAAACTTTGTCTTGTCCTAAATATTGACCCGTATTAGACTACCCTTACCTCGTCTTTCTTCAGGAAGTTCCAGTAGTAATGTGACATACACGACATCCTGTTACCAAACTCTGTCTTGTCCTAAATATTGACCCGTATTAGGCAACACTTACCTCATCTTTCTTCAGGAAGTTCCAGTAGTAATGTGACATTCACGACATCCTGTTACCAAACTTTGACTTGTCCTAAATATTGACCTGTATTAGACTACATTTACCTCATCTTTCTTCAGGAAGTTCCAGTAGTAGTTTGTCATGCACGACATCCTGTTACCAAACTTGGTCTTAGAATCAGGCAAGTCGTAATGGATAATGGTTGTGGCATTCTTTATATACAGGTTGTGAATGCTCAGATCAGTGGCAACTGAAATGGTCAAATAAAAATTATCATTGGTTCTGTATAAAATTCAAAGAAAAGGTTTTATATTACCAAACCTTTATTCTTCAATAATGTCCACTGTTAATGTCAACAGACTGATTTTACATTAAAGTTAAACATAGGTTCCAGGACACACATCCCTGACTTCGTTTTTAATGGTAAAAGGGGCATAACCTTCCCCAAAATAGTTAACCATTTCTGAATTTCAAACTTTTCAAAAATTGTTAAAGGTACAAATATCTAATAATATTTCTATGAATGCTAATGTATTGAATATTTCTATACATTAGGACTTGATCACTTCTATGTCTGTTCCATATTGTGTGGTGAGTGGTGTTTGCATGAACTATGCATTAATGTGTCTTCCACAAACAGAAACCAGATTTATTCTTACTTACTTAAAATAGCTTCTCTTTCATCACAATGCCAGTTAGAGCTGATCTCTTCAATAGCAAACTTGTCCATGTCATGATGGGCTATCAAAGTATACATAGAGACTGACTCCAGAAGCTGAAAGCATAAATAAATATGATACATGTTTTCTACAGATTCTGGAAGGTCTGGATTAAAATTCCAACACAAGGGAGACTTTTTAGAGATCAATGACAAAGTTATGAACATGATGAGCCAGGTTTACTTCAGACACAAAAACAGACAGTCTACAGTTATCCTTTACAATATAAGTCAAGATATTCAGAAACTCAGTGTCAGGGGGTGGGATCTTTTCTTCGAAGGCTGCTGACTGTTTTTCATTGTTTTTTTTTTAATTGTGACTTACTGAAGTGGGCTGTGTCACATACACTTACATCTCATCTGTATTTTTTACACAATGATCCAGGTTTACTTCAGAAATGAACAACCAGTCTACAACCATCCTTTATAATATCAGTCAAGATATTCAGGAATTCAGAGTCAGGGGAAGGAATAAGTGGGTGGGTGGGGGCTGTCTTTCTATGTAAACATGATGAGCCAGGTTTATGTCAGATACAAACAATCAGTCTATCATCATTCTTTACAATAACTGTACATATTTAGGAATTCAGTGTTTGGGGTTGAGGGATCTTACCTTAAGATCATGATGAGCCAGGTTTGTTTCAGAATCAAACTAAACCAGTTCACAGTCATCTTCTAAAATATCTGTCAAGATATTCCGGAATTCAGTTTCAGGGGGTAGGGGTAGGGCAGTAGGCGATGGTGAGAGGAAGGGTTTTACCTTGTGTACATTATGAGCCAGGTTAAATTCAGACACAAATATAATCAGCCTACAGCCATCTTTAATAATATCTGTTCAGAAATTCAGTGATGGGGGGAGGGTAGGGTGGTAGGTGATGGTGAGAGGGAGGGTCTTACCTTGTGTACATGATGAGCCAGGTTAACTTCAGACACAAAAATAATCAGCCTTAAGCCATCTTTAACAATATCTGTCAAGATATTCAGGAATTCAGTGTCAGAGGGGTTGGTAGGGGTAGGTCGATAGGTGATTGAGAGAGGAAGGGTCTTACCTTGTGTACATGATGAGCAAGGTTAACTTCAGACACAAATATAATCAGCCTACAGCCGTCTTTAACAATATCAGTCAAGATATTCAGGAATTCATTTGGTTTCTGGTGTTTGCGGCAAACTATAGGCACCTGCATCAAAGAGAGAAAATACTATAAATAGCATTTCAAGACACCTGTCATTCATATCATGCAAGGTATTTTAGAAAACATATCTAGATGTCATCATCTAAGTTGTCCTAAATAGTTATAAAAGAAGGAGACTTAAATCTAGATGTTACTAAAGTTGTTTCAACCTTAAAGGTCTTAATGTACAATAGTTAATTATGATTTCATTCAAATGTACTGTACCTGTTTGACCTTGCCATACAGATAGGCCTCATATCTAGATGTTATAACAATGGTGGGATCCACCATATAGCTCTGGACATTACAATACCTACATGTATATATCGTACCTGTTTGACCTTGCCATACAGAGAGGCCTCATATCTAGATGTTATAACAATGGTGGGATCCACCATATAGCTCTGGACATTACAATACCTACATGTATATATCGTACCTGTTTGACCTTGCCATACAGTGAGGCCTCATATCTAGATGTTATAACAATGGTGGGATCAACCATATAGCTCTGGACATTACAATACCTACATGTATATATCGTACCTGTTTGACCTTGCCATACAGTGAGGCCTCATATCTAGATGTTATAACAATGGTGGGATCAACCATATAGCTCTGGACATTACAATACCTACATGTATATATCGTACCTGTTTGACCTTGCCATACAGTGAGGCCTCATATCTAGATGTTATAACAATGGTGGGATCCACCATATAGCTCTGGACATTACGATACCTACATGTATATATCGTACCTGTTTGACCTTGCCATACAGTGAGGCCTCATATCTAGATGTTATAACAATGGTGGGATCCACCATATACATGTAGCTCTGGACATTACAATACCTACATGTATATATCGTACCTGTTTGACCTTGCCATACAGTGAGGCCTCATATCTAGATGTCATAACAATGGTGGGATCCACCATATAACTCTGGACGTAATTCTGTACGATATGTTCCCACTGTGTACCAAACAGAAGGATCTGCTGGGGAGCGGAACGATCTTCCTGTCTACTTAACTCTCGGAAGTAGTTCACAGTGATTTCTCTAATCTAAAATGTTCCCAATATGAGTCATTCTTGTATGTTAGTGAACATTGACATTTTTACCGTCTTAACTTTTTATAACTCAATGCAGTTAAAAAATTATGAAGTCACAATTGACTGATATATAAGTCTTTTATTTTTATTCTAGTTTTAATAAATATGATTATAAGACTAAGCAATCTATTTCACATTCTATTATCAACCAATGCTTAAAGGTTAGATCATGTTAATTTTGTCAAGAAAATATTTTACTGTAAAACAACTATTTATCCTGAGCAATTTATATTGTTGGATTTCGCGAGGAACAGAAATTTGCGAGTATAAATTGTCGCCAACTTCTTCATTTTCACAGTAACATATTTGATTTTCAAGAAGAATGCGAAATTACTCTCTGACACAGAAACGCAAAATATTCTAGTCGTGAAATTAAATTGGTTTACAGTATTTTGTTTTCAGAAATACATCATTCCATTCTAATTATTTGTTATACCTCCATTGTAAATTCTGTCAAGGTTTCATCAGCATCATCTATTACCTTAAAAAAGACAATAAAAATACATCAGCATCATCTATTACCTTCAAAAAGACAAAAATACAAGCATTCATTATGATAAAGCTTTTTGATCAATCAAACTGAACACATTTTACTTAAAGTTTCCAACAGAGACAACTTTAAAAATCTTATAATCATCAACCTTAATCATAGATTAACCGGGTCCAAATATAGATTTTGATAATAATAGACTCAATGGTACTGCTACAAAAGCCACACTGCAAATTGAAAAAGAAATCAATTATTTGAATTTTATTCTAAATAAAGGTAACAACAAAACTACGGAACTGGGATGATCAATCTCATATATCCAAGAAAAAAGACAAAACAAGGCAAATACTTAACAGAGAAATTAAAGATCACAATGGTCCTGACTTGGTACAGGCATTTCAAATAAAATTGTGGGTTGATCCAGGTTTATTTTAATTGATAGAACTAAAATGATGTGTTACACTTGTATTTAACCATGAAAGCATTATATTAATTACAGTTACAGACATCACTTAAACTTACCAGATGACACAGCCTGTTTAGATGGACATACTTCAGTTCTAAAACGTCAACTTACCAGGATTAGATGGACACATTTCAGTTCTGACACGTCAACTTACCAGATGACACAGCCTGTTTAGATGGACATACTTCAGTTCTAACATGTTAACTGACCAGATGACACAGCCTGTTTAGATGGATATATTTCAGTTCTAACACGTCAACTTACCAGATGACACAGCCTGTTTAGATGGACATACTTCAGTTCTAACATGTTAACTGACCAGATGACACAGCCTGTTTAGATGGACATACTTCAGTTCTAACATGTTAACTGACCAGATGACACAGCCTGTTTAGATGGATACATTTCAGTTCTAACACGTCAACTTACCAGATGACACAGCCTGTTTAGATGGACATACTTCAGTTCTAACACATCAACTTACCAGATGACACAGCCTGTTTAGATGGACATACTTCAGTTCTAACACATCAACTTACCAGATGACACAGCCTGTTTAGATGGATATATTTCAGTTCTAACACTTCAACTTACCAGATGACACAGCCTGTTTAGATGGACATACTTCAGTTCTAACACGTCAACTTACCAGATGACACAGCCTGTTTAGATGGACATACTTCAGTTCTACCATGTCAACTTACCAGATGACACAGCCTGTTTAGATGGACATACTTCAGTTCTAACACATCAACTTACCAGAGAACACAGCCTGTTTAGATGGACATACTTCAGTTCTAACACATCAACTTACCAGATGACACAATCTGTTTAGATGGACATACTTCAGTTCTAACACGTCAACTTACCAGATGACACAGCCTGTTTAGCTGGACATATTTCAGTTCTAACACATCAACTTACCAGATGACACAGCCTGTTTAGATGGACATACTTCAGTTCTAACATGTCAACTTACCAGATGACACAGCCTGTTTAGATGGACATACTTCAGTTCTATCACGTCAACTTACCAGATGACACAGCCTGTTTAGATGGACGTACTTCAGTTTTAACACGTCAACTTACCAGATGACACAGCCTGCTTAGATGGACATACTTCAGTTTTAACACGTCAACTTGTCAGATGACACAGCCTGTATAGAAGGACATACTTCAGTTCTAACACATCAACTTACCAGATGACACAGTCTGTTTAGATGGACATACTTCAATTCTAACACGTCAACTTACCAGATGACACAGCATGTTTAGATGCACATACTTCAGTTCTAACACGTCAACTTACCAGATGACACAGTCTGTTTAGATGGACATAATTCAGTTCTAACACATCAACTTACCAGATGACACAGCCTGTTTAGATGGACATACTTCAATTCTAACACGTCAACTTACCAGATGACACAGCCTGTTTAGATGGACGTACTTCAGTTTTAACACGTCAACTTACCAGATGACACAGCCTGATTAGATGGACATACTTCAGTTCTAACACGATAACTTACCAGATGACACAGCCTGCTTAGATGGACATACTTCAGTTTTAACACGTCAACTTGTCAGATGACACAGCCTGTATAGAAGGACATACTTCAGTTCTAACACATCAACTTACCAGATGACACAGTCTGTTTAGATGGACATACTTCAATTCTAACACGTCAACTTACCAGATGACACAGCATGTTTAGATGCACATACTTCAGTTCTAACACGTCAACTTACCAGATGACACAGCCTGTTTAGATGGACATAATTCAGTTCTAACACGTCAACTTACCAGATGACACAACCTGTTTAGATGGACATATTTCAGTTCTAACACCCTCTTGAGACTTGGTGGAGTAGCTATCAGTAATTCACAACCATTTATAAGTGGACACTGAAACATTAAATGTGTCTCATAATATGTTAACTGTCATAAATATTGCAAACTTTTTTTACCTGAAAAATAATGATGCAAAACCTTTTTTTTTTAATCTAAACAAATTCTATGCAGCCACATTTTTTTTAGATCTTTCAAAGCTACATTTATTCAGACGACTAGGTATGATAGGAGCCTAATTTGGTCCCCAAGATTATAAAATTATTTAATGACCTGAAAATATGCAATATAAACTTTTACTGTGGTTTCATTATTATTCATGAGGTATCAGTTTTCATTGGTGGCCTTCATTCATTAAAATAGTTTTACCTCTATCAAATGTTTTAAAATTTGATGAATAGTGGGCCAAATTAAGCCTTTATCATATCTTGTCCTTCAAGTAAAATTCTTATTATTTTGTGAGATCTTATACAGATCTATTCATTAAAAGTTTAATTATTTTGTGAGATCTTATACAGATCTATTCATTTAAAGTTTCACGTTCACATCTGCAATGGAACCCATACATTTTAAAAGTTTTGAGATCTTCTGCTGATAATTCTAACCATTTTGAGATCTTCCCCTGATTATTATTACTATTTTGATATCTTCTACTGATTTTTCTTTTCATTTTGAGATTTTCTTCTCACAATTCAGAAATTTTGAGATCGTCCCTGAATCATTCTTAGCATTTTGAGATCCCTCCAATCACTTCTACCATTTTGAGATATGTCCCTTATTATTCTTTCCATTCTGAGATCTCCCCCATGAGCATTCTTACCATTTTGAGATCTTCCCCTGCTCCAAACAGATCTATAATTCTGATATTCCTTTCTCCCTGTAGCAGTGATAAAGCTTCAATGAAAATCTTTCTAACTGCATTCCATGAAGACACCAAAATGATTGCATAAGGCTGAAAATAAATAGAAACATAGAAACCTAGTCAGTCAAAAATAGTCAATAATAGTCTTGGTCAATTTCTTTCTATAACACATTTCATGGGGGGGTTCAGTATGACGGTATTAGGCTTAAACACAGTCAGAAAAAAACTGTGTCAGAAAGGGTTTATAATAACATCTTTGTATAATCTCACCACTGTAAAGGTCAAAACCAAATTAATATCTATGGTATGACTGTTGAAAGTTTATGGCTCAACTAAAAAAAAAATCTCTTAAATGATTAAAAAAATTTAATTTTTTCAGCACAATTTCATTTTTATTTCTTGGTTGTACACAAAAACGTTCAAAATGGACAACAATTAAAACATTTTGTTTATTCATAGCCATTTTATGTATCTATTATTTGTCTTACCCCAGATCCTCTGGGTAAAGAGTTGTATCTTCCTGAGTTAAGTAACTGAGATATGATGGGTACCAGATAGGCTAATGTTTTCCCTGAGTTAGGGGGAGACAACCTTATCTATTATTTGTCTTACCCCAGATCCTTTGGGTAATGAGTTGTATCGTCCTGAGTTAAGTAACTGAGATATGATGGGTACCAGATAGGCTAATGTTTTCCCTGAGTTAGGGGGAGACAACCCTACAAAGTTCATCCCTCTCAGAATACACTTCCATGAGTACGACTGAATCAGCTGGGGTGCTGCGTAATCCCGCTTTCTGTAAGCCTAAAATAAAAATGAAATTTCACTTGTCAGTCCTGAAAGTTAACAAAACTTTTATCTAATTGTTTTGGTACAAGTATTCTGAATATTATAAAATTTTAAATACCGTATTTTCCGGTGTATAAGCCGCTATTTTTTTTCTGAAAAGTTCTGGGTGCGGTTTGTACACCGGTGCGCTTAGTCTGTGTATTTTTTAAAAAATTTCAGGTGGACCAGTGTGAAAACATCGATGTTTTCAAGCAAAGACTTCATCTGGGTCATTACCAAACTACTGCAATTTCTATTTCAGCTTTATTCATGTGATGTTTTGTTTGTTATTTAATGAAATAAAAAGTGTTTGTTATTTTATGAAATAAAAAGTAAATACCCTCGAACGTGTTTGTTTATTATGTATTTCAGTTGTTTCGATCATCATCCATTTTTATTTTGATTACGTAATCAGACAGAGGTGTGCCTAAAATATGGAATTTATATAATAAATAAAATGCATGCTGTCCCTTGCCTTTCTCTTCCAATTATTTATATTAAATATCTATGTGCTTAATAAGCCCTTTTCTATGTTGGTAATGTCCTGGTAAGTAATATTTACATAATATGGACAGATGTGTTCATTTTCTCCCTACTTTTGAAGAGAGTTTTGTTTATTTTCTCCCTACAATTTTATAGACTCTTTTCTACTTTAATTCAAGAACAACTAATCCTTTTGTCACTATTCTATCTATTTTAGAGCAAACATATATCATTTTATAAATATTATTCAGTTAAAACTCGTGTGTAGGAAAATTTAAGAAAAACAACCTTTGACCTGTTGACATCGATCTACACAAGACAAGTACACACCATTTCATGTGTATTTTTAGCAAGTGAATATCATGAATTTCTTTGATCAAGGAACCATTTGTTCTTATGATTTTTATTTAATAAATAGTTAATAAATAGTCAAGGACACACACAAAAATCTATAATTATAGATTGGACACATTCCTATGCACAGGTATGCCATTTTGATTTTCTTTTTATTTCCACCACGTGGTCAAGCTTGTAGCTAACTAATGATTTATCACACAAACAGAACTTGAGTAATTATAACCAAAACACATCAAGGTGAATAAACTTTACTTTAATTGCAATCAAAACAATAACTGGAGAATCAGGTTGCCGACAAACGATTTAAATGCCAATCATAACACCTGTCAAGTGTCATACACTAATTTGCAATTTACCGATACACATGTACAGTTAAAATCAATAACAATAAGTCAACACACAAACTGTATTTATTCATTTTTATTAAAATCAAACACAATTTTATTTATAAATCAAAAATAAATAACAATATAATATGGAAACGATCTTCGACGACATCAGGAGTCTTTGTGCTGAAAATGAAATAAACATGACAAAAATCATTCAATATACGTTTTAAGACTGAAGAAAGGGGTGCGTTTAATACTCAGGTGCGCTTTATTAATGGATAAAATCAGATTTTTCCCTGAAAATCGGCCCTGCGCCTTAAAGTCCGGAGCGCTTTATTCTCCGGAAAATACGGTAATTTTATTACAGAAATAATTTTTTGTCTCATAAACATGAATAGGCCTTTTAGTCAATCTCTGGCTTTATTTTCAACAAATTGTTAAGTGCTATACAACTATGGCAGCTCATCGCATGCAATATCATGTTTTATGGAACACTTAATTGATATCGCACGAGGCCTTTGGCCGAGTGTCGATATCAGATTTAAGTGTTCCATAAAACATGATATTGCATACAGGGAGCTGCCATAACTGTATTATTACATTTCAATATAAAAAAGCATTTTCGTAACGTTACTGTAGATCTGCAAAGTAATTTGTGTACGTCTTTCTATTGATGTTTTTTTTTAAATCACTTTACAGTGAATTTGTAATTTTGTCTTTCTTAATTAAAGATCTGCTTGATTCATTTATAGTTTCAAGTTATGATTGAAACTTTTCTTGATTTCCATGTTGTCACTTTCAAAACGTCTTTATTTCTTATCTCAGACGTCAAACATTTATGACGTCACAATGGACATACGTTAAATTCAACTGGCTAAGAATGAAAGACAATAGAATGGGAATTTCCCTGTTACTAAAGATATCCAGGGTGCAATATCACTTTTTATGGCACTCCTAAGCGTGCAATATCACAAAATATGCAACGACAAAAAATACACTCGTTAAACCGAGAAAAAATATACCAAATGTAATAAATGTTATAATTAGTTTAGTAAAACCTTTTATAATGATGCTATTATACTTTTTAAGTAATTCATTTTCCACAAAGGTCTTACAAAATAGTTTATGACGCTGCCGTCGCCCGAAAGTAATACCTATGTCTTGCCATTCGTGACTTTTTGTCGCAGGCAAGACAAAAATAGTGTAGTTAATCAGTTTACCTCTTTCATAAGTCGGCCAACTGGAGCATCTTTCATATCTATTATGGGTTTTACTGTATCTAGACTGTGGATTAACACATAGTCTAAATTTTCTACTCTCACTGGTGGTGACTCCTGAAATGGATGACAATAATATAACATATCACTGCTGGTTCTAATTATTGTGGACCCGAACACAGTCATAATTATTTAAAGAAACAAGCAGTAGACTGCGGAAAAATTCAATGTAAAACTGAGTAAGTCTACATAAAACTGAGTAAGTCTACATAGAATTTCAAAATTGTCTTCAAAATACAACAAGAATTCTATGAAATGTGGAGATAGGTCTACATTGACTCAAAAGATTATTTTTAAGACCCGGCCTCTACTCTCAAAGGTGGGAATGCCTAAAAATATAATTAAAGGTGATCTATTTTGCAATACCTGACACATGTTCGAAAGTCATAAAAAATATTCAAAACAATAATGTCCAAACTGACTATACCAATAATTCTAAGATGACTTATCTATGTTTTAACTACATGTAGTTCACGAAAAAATTATTAACTTTTTTGTGTAAAGATGTTCTAGTGCCTATTGTCATTTTGAAAGAAACTACTTCATTTACTTCCTTTCCAAAATAATTTATATCATTCTGGGTTTTTTTTCACTTCAACCTACTGGTATTTCTTAGCATTGATTAGAATTAAGAATTGCTGGTAAACATCATGTAAACTAAAAGCACAAGACATTTAAGTAACCTTCTAGATTTAACTGTGAACTAACCATCAGAGAAACTCCTCCTAACATTCCATGATTAATACTGGGTTTCAAAATGTTCAGCAGTCTGTAACAAGAAATGAATGAAAAGTTGTAACTTTTTCTACTTTCACTTCCATTTTGATTTTTAATTTTAAATTTTCTGAAAATTAAAAATATACTTCTACTTCTATTTTCAGTTTAACCAGGAAGTAAATTGATAACACACATTTCAGTTCAAAAGTGTAGAAATAAACATATTTTTCTCCACAAATGATATATACAATAATGAGATACAGAATATATGTACAAGTTCACTTTTAAACTAAACTGACAACCATTGACACATGTTTTTTACTATAAACTTCAGAAGAATTAGAAAAAGTATTCTTAATTTATGGGAGTTTGATTATCCTTCTTACTGGTTCCCTTGCTGTTGACTGATCATATCTGATCTCCTTTTCTCCTCCTCAGTCATTGCTGGTCTAAAGTAGAAATACAGTGCCATGAAACAGAATTAAAATACAACATGTACAATAACATAGCAAGCATAAATGACGTCTTGAGTTTAGTTATGCTGTATATGCACATTTTGAGGAGAAATATCTGATAGGGTGGTGGTGAAAATAGTATCTCCCTTGTGGGTTTTTTTTTCATACCACACATTGAATTTAATAAAATATTGAGAGAGGGGAGCAAGTCCCTGTGATTCATCTGCTATTGACAGGTAGTTTTTTTTTATATTTTTTTACAAACTTTCAATTAATTTGTTACTGCTCATCTTTTGCAGTCATCACAAAATTTGTTCTCGGCTTGTTAGACATTATTGCCAGCAAATTAAACATTTCTGTTGTAAATTTAACAAATTTGTCTGACCATAGTCAAATAAGCTGGTTTATTGCAAGTCAATTCTGACAGTCAACACATTTTGGGAAGACTGCCTTACGTCAACATGCTATTGGCCTCTTTGAAGGCTGCTGACAGTTATCCATTGTGGTTTTCTAAATTAATGATTGTTATGTGAGCTTTGTCACTTACACTTATTCCACATCTCATTAATTTCTTTTGCATATTTTTTGCTGCAATAAGTTGTCCTTGTTATAATTAATAAGAGTACAAAATTTCATGACAATCCAACTTTAGGTTTAAGAGAAACAGCACCAGACAAAAGTGGCCTGAAACTTTGTTGGCAAAATGAAAATAAGAGCTGTGCTGCCAACTGCTAAAAGTTTTGAGAACTTATAAATGCACCTTTTATTCTTCTTTCTTGATGGAGATGATTCTGCACCAGATGATGGACTACTTGTTATATTTTCACTGAATCTAAAGAAAGAAAGTTACATAAGTATAACAAGAAATTCTAGGAAGGATATCTGCTTCTCCATATAACACTCTTTATTGCAAAAAAATAAGGTCATATTATCTACTCTGAATGATATTGCAGAGAAATTAAACTTTTTCATGCACATTTCTATTTAATGGACTTCTTTGGGTAGAGTTTCATCAAACCATTTCAGTAGGAGCTGTGCTTATCTGATTTATGGATAAACAGACAGAGAGACAGAGTGATTCCTAAACCTTCTGTGATACTCTCACTGTGTATCAGTACCAGATTTTTGCCGGACAAGAACTGTAACCTTTATCAAGAATTACATGAAATCTGTGAGCCAATGCTCACTAGTGATACTGCTTTCACAACTTATATGACTTGCATAAAATATCAAGTTTTTGGCAAACAGGAAGTACATGTAGATGTTTTATGAACCTAAAATCAAATCCCATAATGCATCATGTTCATATAAAGCTTATCACCAAATTTCAACAACCCAGGACACATATTAGCTGAGTATATCAAAAAAGTGCCTTGACTAACTTCTTCCTATTTGGTTGATGTACTGAGATGATCACCTTAGCATCCCTTATATGTCATCACAAACCCATGGTAGTTTTGTGTAACTATCGGACCAAAAGATTGCAATGGAAGAGGGAGGTTTGGCATGCCTTAAAACCTGGTTTTACCCACCATTTCTTTTGAAATGCCTGTACCGAGTCAGAACCATTGCGATCTTCAATTTTTACAGTATGTATTCCTTGTTTTGTCTCGTCTTATGGGCATTTGAGATCGGTAATTTTGTCATTACCTTTATATTCTAAATTTGCTATTTACCTAACGGTTTTCTGTGGAGATTCTAAACTGTCTCTTTGTTTTGTTTCTTCTCTGGAAATAACAGAACTGAAAACAAACAAGAAACTGTAAAATCCTGGGCTACATCTTGTATACGTTTGAAATGAATTGTGAAATAAATATTAATACCAAAACGGGTATAAAAACAGTTAATCTTATAATGCTGGATATTGATATTTCAAGGAGTAACCTCTTATCAGCAGCATTTGAATCAAAACATTGGAAGGTCAAAAATGAACACAGAGTCATGTTGTCCTTTGCTAGCCAAAATGAACTAGAGAACATTTTGGAAACTTTAACATATTTAATATACAAAGTCCATGGATGGTGACCACAGAGCATATGCATTTTTATAATATAACATATGCTTGAATTCTATAAAAAGTAACATCTAAAAGACTTGTTGATGTTGTAAACATAAATCTTAATAAGTTACCTCAATTCAGAGAGCCTTGATGCCCTTGGACTAGCTCGAGTGTCAGAGTCTGTGTCACTTCCTGATGATTTACTGATCTTACTTAAAACAGCTTTCGGCAAGCGACATCTAGTGAGAGGAACATTAGGATCACTGTGAAGTAAACTATTCATTGTCAGTCCAGTCCTGGGTTTGGTCTGACTAGAGTCTGATTCAGAGTCCTCAAACTGTCCAGGGACCGCTGTGGGGACAGGTACAGGACTAGTGGTATAAACTTTAGGCCTAACACCTCCAAGGTCCTTAGATGGTAGAGGGCTTGCATTGAAAACTTTCGGACTGACTCCACTTAATTCTTCAGACGTCTGAGGAACTCTCCTCTGGTTTAAGGTCATTTTATCAAACAAAGACGACTGGACTAAAGAATTGGGCGACATCCTGGAATCTGAATCAATGTCTGATGCTGAGCTGGGGGAGGGAGGTAACTTTGTGGATATGGCTTGTAAAAGTTTATCTAACTGTCCTCGCCCCCTACTTAGTGACGGGGTTGGAGGTAAAGGAGCGGTACCAGGTGGTGATCTCCCTCTGCTCAGTACTGACTGGGATAAAGTCAGACTTCTTCCTCTGGACAGAGATTCTGTGTCACTGTGAGAGACTATGATGGAACTATTTGGACGCAATCTATTGTCACATTCTGAGGTATACCCTTGTTGTGACGGAGATCTATTAATAGCTGCCAATAAATCAGCAGAATTGTTCCCTGAGGTATTCAGTTTTGATTTAAAATTTTCTACGTTTATTTTGGTACTTGGGGTAACTGGATTGTCAGAACATCTTCCTCCCTGAGTCCTCTGTTTTGAGCAGTCATTATCTGACATATAATAAGGTGTGCGTCTTTCCTCACTGTCAGAATATATGGATGGAATTTTCAGATCCCGAATTTCTGTGTCACTCAAACAATCTTTCTGGGCTTCTGCCAACTGTTTGGCTAAATGTTTAGTATTTCTGGTCATTGTTGTCTTTTTCTTCTCTGAAAAATACAGGTGTGAAAATACTACTAATTGAAATTACAGGTGTGAAAATACTACTTATTGAAATTACAGGTGTGAAAATACTTCTTATTGAAATTTCAATCATGCAGGTTAACACTCATAGAAAATTCTTTTATTAGGTAATAATCAATCTTAATTTCAAGCTGCTTAATATAATTCTAAATTTTAATACGAAGTCATATATGTGAATTTGAATTCATTAAGTCAAATACGTGTATTTGAATTCATCAAGTACATAACTCGAAGTGTTTGTATACCAGATATGAGATGCCTAGCTATTATACTTTTCACTTACTGTGGTTTCATTATTCTTCGTGGGGTATTAATTTTCCTGGTTTTCGTGGGTTGCCTTAACCCTCGAAAATTGCTACCCCACGAAAAAGAAAATTAAAGTTGCTTTGTATGCTGCAGACTTCAGAACCACCAATTTAAGAATCAACAAAATGGTCTTTTTTCATCAAACCACGAAATTTGGTACCCACGAAAATAAATGAATCCACAGTAATTCATTTTCCAAAAAAGTCTTACAAAGGTTTTTTTGGCCCGAAAAAGTTCACAGAGTTGCTGAATTATCAAATTGGGGTAAGGGTCAAACAGCATGGCACCAGTTGCGTAGATGATAACCCCAACTGTCTGTATACCAAATATCAGATGCCTAGCTACTATACTTTTCTTGTAATTTATTTTCCACAAAAGTCTTACAAAAAAGTTTACACTGTCGCCGCTGCCGGAAAGTAATACCTATGTCTCGCCTTCAGTAACAAAAGTTGCAGGTGAGACAGAAAGGACAATGACGCTGCCTCAAACCAGATGAGGCAGGGGCCCGAGAAGCTAAATAATTTTTTTTTATGGCCTTAGTAACCAGGTTCATTAAACTATCTGTTATCAAATTATTTAAGTCATGGCTACACACAAACCTGGAGACAACTGTCCGTCTAACTCATCATAGACACCATACTGGTTCTCTACTAGGAGATCGTTGAAATTGTACGTCTTTCCTTTATCATTAAGGTACAGCTTGATGTGCATTCTCCCTGAACTGTCAGTGTAAAATACCTCAGCATGGGCTGATGTTGACCCTAAAAAGATAAAAATAGATTTATACAGCTTGATGTGCATTCTCCCTGAACTGTCAGTGTAAAATACCTGAGCATGGGCTGATGTTGACCCTAAAAAGATAAAAATAGATTTATACAGCTTGATGTGCATTCTCCCTGAACTGTCAGTGTAAAATACCTGAGCATGGGCTGATGTTGACCCTAAAAAGATAAAAATAGATTTATACAGCTTAATGTGCATTCTCCCCGAACTGTCAGTGTAAAATACCTCAACATGGGCTGATGTTGACCCTTAAAAAGATAAAAATAGATTTATACAGCTTGATGTGCATTCTCCCTGAACTGTCAGAGTAAAATACCTCAACATGGGCTGATGTTGACCCTTAAAAAGATAAAAATAGATTTATACAGCTTGATGTGCATTCTCCCTGAACTGTCAGAGTAAAATACCTCAACATGGGCTGATGTTGACCCTTAAAAAGATAAAAATAGATTTATACAGCTTGATGTGCATTCTCCCTGAACTGTCAGTGTAAAATACCTCAACATGGGCTGATGTTGACCCTTAAAAAGATAAAAATAGATTTATACAGCTTGATGTGCATTCTCCCTGAACTGTCAGTGTAAAATACCTCAACATGGGCTGATGTGGACCCTAAAAAGATAAAAATAGATTTATAGAATCTGCAATAATGTTTATTAGTCTTTATATTTTTTGAATTGCAATATTGTTTCCTTCAATTATTTATCAATAAGGAGAGCAGTGAGGTAAAAAATAGACTATTTAGTGAAAAATAACAGTTTGTGAGAGTTTTCCTTGATTTTCATGTATACATCAATGAATATGAAATGGGCCACACCTGTCGACCAAAATTATTTTGTGATAGAAATGTGTATTATGATATTATGAATTAATTATTAAAAATTTCGATGGTTGAGGAATGTGGCCAATACTAATTTTGACGAAATATGCAGAGAAACCAGTGAAAATGTGTGAAAAATGAAGAATTTTCAAATTTGTTGCCTGTTTAAAGTCTCAAGGCTAAACCTGTGGTGTAATATTTTGCTAAATCTTACAGATATGAAAAGTTTGTTCATACCTTAACAAATTTAAGTTAAATTTTTGACAAGTTAGAGTAGTTGAAAAAAATAGTGAAAATACCAGGCCGATTTAGGGCCTTCATGGCTTTACTCCTTTAACGAGAAGCTACCAGTATCCTGAATCGCTCACCTGACCCAATGACTGATGAAATGAAAATATTTCAGGGCATCTGATGCAAAAAACTCCAAAAAAGGATCATCATAAAGTGAACATTTAAGCAAATGAAAGCTTTCTTAATATCTGCAATCAAAAACCTCAAACTTTGACTATAAGGGGCCATAACTTTAATAGGGGGGTCAAATGGCAGCTAAAGCTTAATAGATATTTCAAAAGACTGAAGGTTTAAGCAAGCAGCAGCTTTTCTCTTTCTGAAACAGTTTTCAACCTTTAGGCCAAAACTAATGTTTGCAATCTTGATAGACGTGTGCAAAGTTTCAAAACAATCCCTTCAGTACTTTTTTGAAGAAAAGTTAACAACAATGACAATCACAGACAATGTCAATGACGGACACCAATTGATGATAATAGCTCACATTATCCTTCAGGTTAGGCCAGGTGAGTTAAAAATGGGTAAATAAAGAAGGAATGTGTCCATGGGACACGGATGCCCCCGCTAGGCCCTTAACAGGAAGTAGATGACTGACAGACATGAAAGTCGCTTAGGACATACAGTTTGTCATACTGAACCATCCTACTAAGTTTCAAATCATTCTCATCTATGGTTGCTAAGAAAATCTTGACGGAAATTTTCAAGTCATGTTCACATATTTTCCATTCGGCCTAAGTCCCAAACAGGAAGTAGATGTCTGACAGACATGAAAATCGCTTAGGACGTACTGTTTATCATACTGAACCAACCTACCAAGTTTCAAGTCATTCTCATGAATGGTTGCTGAGAAAAGCTTGACAGAAATTTTCATAGTCATGTTCACATATTTTCACATGGCCTAAGTCCCAAACAGGAAGTAGATGTCCGACAGGTCTCAAAATCGCTTAGGACGTACTGTTTATCATACTGAACCAACCTACCAAGTTTCAAGTCATTCTCATGTATGGTTGCTGAGAAAAGTTTGACGGAAATTTTCATAGTCATGTTCACATATTTTCACATGGCCTAAGTCCCAAACAGGAAGTAGATGTCCGACAGGTCTCAAAATCGCTTAGGATGTACTGTTTGTCATACTGAACCATCCTACCAAGTTTCAAGTCATTCTCATGTACGGTTGCTGAGAAAAGCTTGACGGAAATTTTCATAGTCATGTTCACATATTTTCACATGGCCTAAGTCCCAAACAGGAAGTAGATGTCCGACAGGTCTCAAAATCGCTTAGGACGTACTATTTGTCATACTGAACCATCCTACCAAGTTTCAAGTCATTCTCATGTATGGTTGCTGAGAAAAGCTTGACGGAAATTCGTACGGACGGACGTACGGACGGACGTACGGACGTACGGACGGACATGAGTAAAACTTAATGCCCCCCGACATGTCGTCGCGGGGGCATAAAAATTGAAAAGTTTAATAGTTGCTGAGAAAACTGTTTTCCCCACCCGCCAGCAGCCAAACATTCACCATTTTATTACCCAAATTTTCACTTCTGATATCTGGGGGAGAAAAATTAAACTTGATTGTAAATATTTGTCTATTTGTTTTATCAGAAGTTTAACACTTACTTTTAACACATTGTTCCATAAATGTAGTGGCAGAGTCATCCCATCTAACACAGGTCCTAAAAAAATATAAATATGAATTGACTGAAACATTATATCTTAAAAACAGTTTATGAGACAAATATTCATTAGACAAATATTCATTGTCAAGAAAATCCAGGTTAGTAGTGGAAAAAATTCTTTTATAGAACCAATACAGTCAATTCATAAAGCAATTGCTAAATAACTTATCAGAAAGGAATAACCATCATTTTATCAAACATAATATCTTGCCTTTTTGTCCTGATCAAAAGAAATTACCTTTAACAAGAGTTAACACTAAAGTATGTCTCGCCTGCTGCCACCATCAGAAACAATTATTCTTTCTTACTTCCACTATATTTTGAATTTACATGGATTTTCAGTTTCTGAGATCAAAAGATGTTTATAGAACTAAAACATTGCTAATATATGCAATAAAAATAATCAAAGTCACTCAACCAGAAAATCAAGGTCAAGGTCAAGAGATGGGGATGCAACTGTGCTTAGCTATTACTAGGGCATATGCATACCAAGTTTCATCAATCAGGACCAACAATACTTGAGATTGGAGGTGTTTGCAAAACCTTAACATTGGTATTACATGTATATGTATTGAAAATTGTCAAAGTCACTCAACCAGAAAATCAAGGTCAAGGTCAAAAGATGGGGAAGCAACTGTGCTAAGCTACTACTGGGGCATATGCATACCAAGTTTCATCAACCTAGGACCTATAGTTCTTGAGATATGGAGGTGCTCGCAAAACTTTTCCATTGCTATTATACATGTATGTATAGACCAATTGCGAATTAATCCATTCCGGAACATTCCGGATATTAGAATGTCCAAATGTCAAAGGTCAACTGAGGTAAGATCTGACGTCAGAACATTGGGAGCAATGGAAGCAACATGTTTACCGATATATTTTAGGAAAATTTGAAAGAAAATTGAATAAAAAGTTTTGTAATGGTTAAAGAAATATAAAAACAAACATTTCCAAGGGATTGGAGAGAAAGGACAAGGTTTTCCTGTTTGATTTATCACAGAGTAGGTACAAGTTTTCCAGTAAAATCGAGGTAAAATGGCGGCTATTTTGGAACTCGCGATCCGGGTATTGAAAATTGTCAAAGTCACTCAACCCGAAAAGCAAGGTCAAGGTCAAAAGATGGGGATGCAACTGTGCTTAGCTACTACTAGGGCATATGCATACCAAGTTTCATCAACCCAGTACCTTTAGTTGTTGAGATATGGAGGTGCTTATAAAACTTTTCAAAAAAGTTAACCCCGCCGCCCGGTAAGGTAACAATTATGTCCCGCTCTGTTTCGCAGGCGAGACAAAAACTGAATTACTTTGGTTAAATTAGGTAGTATCAGACTTGTCTTTTTTTTCCTTATCTTGAATTTTACAATTTCTGACTATTGGCTGAAGGTTTTGTAACATGAACTTATGCCACATCTCATTATTATCACAAACAAGAGTTGTACTAGTGCTTCAATCATGTCAATATTCGGAATGTGACCTTTCCATTTGCTTATCAAAGGCCACTTGCTGCCTATTTATAAAAATATTTACTCATCCAACTCATAGTCTATATATGTGTAACGACTTACGTATTACTGATTGACAAGTCTTCGTGAATCTGTAATGTGAGTGCCTTCAAACCAAAAACACAACACTCCTTAATCTGGAACGGTAAGTCTAAATACTTCTTAGGAATTTTTCTCAACCTGTCAAAAGACAAACATTTCTTAATTCTAATGTAAACAGAGCTTTTGAAATAAACTGAAAATGGATTACTTCCCACAAAAGTGTGTGGGAAAGATGCCTCAGTAGCCCTAGGATGAGAACAGATGATGGGTTGTCATAGTGTGTCTATTGCTCTTGTTGTTTAAACAACTTGTAAATTAATCTATTGTGGAATGATTTATCTATGAGTTTGCATAATGTAGCAAACAACAACTTTTTTAAAACAAAAATAAAGAAGTTCTTAAACAGATAAAATTACTGCTAGACAGTGTATGCACAATAATAAATATACAATATATGTTATTATGATCAAACTGTATATATTATGAGTACACAATGTATTATTCCATTTTAATATGTGTTGTTTTTATATTTGTTTTAATGAGGGCCTGAGGGAATATTAGTTTTGTAAACTAACTGTGTTTCCTTCTATAAATAAAGAATTGATTAGTATAATCGTTGGCATCAGTACAGGTGTGTACAGGTGTTTTTATAACAAGCAGGAATTCCTAACCCTTCCCGAGCACCAGATTTTGACTTTTTGCATAAATTATATTTATACTAACTTTAAAAAGAAAAGTCAGAAACTAACCATTCAACATTTTTAATTTTCACACTAAAACAGTGATGCAATAAAAGATATGTCCATGTCTTGAAGGATAATATGCACATGTATGATAAATAAGCTTAACTAATCTTACCATCTGATATTAATGGATTCTGTCTCACCGATATCTACCAAGAAACAGCTAAAAATAAATAAAATATATTTACCATTACAGTAACATTGTTTGATAGACATTCATATCATTATCATTTACAGGATTTATACATGTATATTACATTCATCTTCACCTTGTATATTAATTACTTTAATAGGTTACTTTACATTCTTAAGTTTCAAATATACCAGTACTCTTTATCTTTCAGTTAAAAGAAAAAAAGTTATCAGATCTAACATCACATTTATCAATGAGTAAGTCATAAAAGTTCCATTTATTTATCAATTTCAAATCAAACATGAACTATATGTAATTTTCATCAAAATCCACCAAGCAGTTCACATGGAGTTGAACTTTTAAAATATGGTGACAAACAGGGTTATTCTTAAATATAAAACATATTTATGTAAGCATAAAAAGTCACAAAATGAATACCATGCTTCCTGCCCATGCTTTCTGGCATACACCCCATCGTTCCTGACTCTATACCATTTTCTGTCACTATGTCTGAATCCTACACAAATATCATTCTGTAATAAAACATAAAAATGTTTGAAACAACAATGACCATGGATAAGTGTATGAAGTTAAAACCATGAACAATTTATATCCAAAGTATTTTCCTAACCTACATGTACATGTATAAGGCATCAAATGTTTTAAAATAAGAATTTTTGTTTAAGTTTCTCATTGAAAAGGGTGAAATATTTTAAGATATTATACTTTAAAGATTTATTTATAATTAATTTCTATGTAACCTATTGCGGGCCATATATTCGTATATGGACCGGTTGACGTCGCATATGGACCGGTTGACGTCATCATTGATAAACGATTCTGATGTGATGCTGTCGTAACGTTACAATATCTTGGCGTTAACGATGTTATTTATAACTTTATTCTGGCAGTAAGAGGGTTAAAATGTCAATCAACATTAAAAAAAAAAAAAACAGCAAAATAATAACATAAAGCATAAAAGTTTTATTTACAGTCGATGGCAGTAAATACATTACATAAGCTTTGTAGAGCTTTTTATCGACCGATAATAATAAAAAAACAAAACAAAACAAAATAATAAAATAAAAAAAAACACAAATAAACAACTAGAACTCCTGAAACCAGTGATATAAAGAGTATAATATAACAAATAGTTCATGTCAGTATGGGTTATATGGTATTATATGGACCGGTCAGTCACCCCTAAAAACATATATGGACCTCAGCTATGCTTCGGTCCATATAAGTTTTAGGGGTGACTGACCGGTCCATATAATACTATATAACCCTCACTGGCATGAACTATTTGTTAAATATTGTTAAAAGTACTTTTCTTCATTTCAAAACTTTAATCATATAAAAAAAATGTCTAATTATGACTTTATAACCTTGGCTGGTATATATGAGATCTGTACAGTCTGTTCTTGGTTGAAGGTATTATTAATATCTTCTTGCAGCTGTAAAAATCTTTGGTGTTCGTCCGATGATGACTCGCTCTCCACCTCTCGACAGAAAAAGTGACCAGGACTCTTTATCTGTAACACAATATAATATATTCACATGTAGACTATCACAAACTTGTTTATAATTTATCATATGCGTTTACCAATTTATGGATAGTTTAAGTATAATTCCTTATTCATGACCCAAAAAAATGAACAGTAGTTTTATGCTTCCTATCTGGGATTTGTTTTATGGTCAAAGGGGCATAACCTGCATCAATTTTCTCCCAATACTGAATTTGGATTTGATTACTGATAAAATTACCATGCATCAAGAAAACTTATTATTGGAGTTAGAGCTCCATAGAGATGTATAGAGTATGAGGAACATACTCATAGCAGGATACCTGTCATCTCAATGACAGGGGACAAAAACAACAAAGATATGACATTTCAGATTTCAAATTGTATGCTAATTTTACATATGGTTTGATTAAGGAAGGTTTTAAAATGCTTATTCTAACTACAAAGTTTCATTTGTACATGTACATATTGTACATAAAGATCATGTTTTGTCACATTTCAACTTTGCTAAGATTATAAATCAAAATCATTTTTCTGGCTTGTCAGTTTGGCAGTACTTGTTATTCTAAAGCTGATGCTACAGGAACTTACATCTACTATTTTGATTTCAATCATTTTGATGTACAACAAGAATACATGTAGTTCATGTCTTGTTTCATTCAGTCTTCAGACATCTGAAAGTAAATTTAAAATGAGTTTTAGGTGTAAATGCTATAAGTCATATCGACCTTGTTAGCCTTGAGGCTGGCTATGGTGTTAAACCCTTGGATAGACAGACAAAATAAAATATATTTATTATATATTCTCCTAGAACCATAATTATTTCATGCATTTACTATATCTATGCATATACATATTTGTAACCTTTATACAGTTGTATAATGTGATTTTTTCAATCAATTAAAGCCAATTTGATTACAAATTTAGCTAACTAGTTTAATAGATCACTGTATATACAATGTATGTACCAATACTTAATTGTCAGGTCAGACAAGAATTTTTTTTAATTCTTTTTTATAACATCATTGCAGACCTATATTTAGAGTTCTCTTTGGCCAGGACGCTCCCGACAGCAAAAAGTTTTATTCAACAAAAAGTAAAGAGATTGTTTTCCAATATAAATTGCCTATGAGTGGAATTTATTTTGTTATTATTAATTAATTAATTGAATTATTATTATTATTATTATTAGATGAAATATCTTATCTTTTGTAAATCTTTTATACAAATCTTCCATCAGTAAAGTTGCTACATAATAAATACCGCAATAATAAGAAAATTCATATTGTTAAGGCCGTAAAAGATTTAGTCTCTCTGCCGTTATCCCTACCTCATTTTTGTCTTTGCCGTAACAATAAGAATTGTTACGGTTTTGCCGTAAGCATTTCCTGTGCCAATATAATACTTGGGGAAATATAATACATGAAAGAACATGTACCTGTGTAAAAAAAATTCTGCATTGTCGAAAAAACTTTACTAATGCTCTTACTAAGCTACCACTTATGTCTGAACATCAATATTTGGACGATCTTGCTACATGTATGCTAGGAGTTGAATGAACATTCAAGTTAGGATTTGAAGGATGAAGTTTATAAGGCTTGCAAAATAAATGGTGCATAAATAGTATGCAACCAGAAAGACAAGCAGGTTTATTCTAAGAAACAGTTGTCAAATAATAATAACTGATGTCAAGGGGGGATAATTCCATGTGCATTTCAATTTTTTATAAAATACTCTTTTAGGTCCGTAGTGCATTGATTTTGACTGTTCTTTCAAATGACCAAAGCCTCATATAATAATTTAATTGTACTGCTACTAAATCAATCACAAAACCCACTCTAAATATGGATATTATATCTTCAGCATGTCAAAGAAATTACGGCGGGGAAGGAAAGGGAGATAATTTGTCAACTTCCGCTTTAAATTTGCACGTGTGTGCATTATTTTTTACTATTTTATAAGACAATTTCTTAAAATAATGGCAGGAGGCTCTGACCAGAAAAACAACTTATCCAAAAATGTCTTACAAATGAAGGTGAATTTAAAGCATTATATATAGAGTTGGAGATTTAGATAGAGACAGGGCACTTTCAACATGTTCAATTCAAATTCAAAACAAAAACCTTACCTTTGGCTTTTCATCTTTCCACTTCTTTCTGCCCTTCAAAGGACAACCATTCTTCTGACTGTCATTACACTATTTGTACCATCACCAATTAAAGCAGTCTTACTTTTTTTTTCATCAACAGTTTGCGTTAAATTCCTGGGCCTCCACAGAGCAAAAAAAAAATTTAGTGACCCTGCCATCCGCAGACCTGTCAAGTGTCACGCAACTCGCGTGAAACTCACGCATCTAGTTGGCAATTTGGCGGCAAATTTCTTTGATCTTTTAATTTTTTCCTTTGATCTTTCAATTTTTTATCGAATCTCATGCATGCAGCTCATTATAAACTTGACAGCCCTGCATCCGGGACCTGCACACTCCCACTACATTGGCCTCCCATAGACAGTGCTCTAACACTCTGAGCCAACAAAGTAATTCCCTAGCTCAGCTGGTGAAGGCTAGCTAAATACCTCCAACACTTCCGGTCCCACAACACCCTCCCCCCTTTTCTTTTTAGGAGGATGTTTATCCTCGTAGGTCCACTGCAAGAGATCTTATGACACCCAATGTCAGTCAGAGATCCCACTTAAACAATATTAAGTAAACAGAATTCTACTTCTTTAAGTAAACAAAAATTTACTTGTTTAAGTAAAGTGTTTTTCTCTGAGCAAAAATTTACCTATACAAGTAAATTTGATAAACTTTGAGCTCATTTTACTTGTTACACAATATTTTTACAATCAAACAGATAATTTTCTTTAAATGTTTGCATTATCTGCTCTATGGTCCATTAAAAATTTCTGATGGGATACTATTAGCCATAAAAATAATCATGAATGAAAGTAAATTGCATGACTAGATAAAGATAATTAAGAAAAGAATGATTTTCTATCATTTTACTTGTATGAGTAAATTAGTGAAAGTAAAAAAAAGGGAGACAATTTTAACCCTTAAAAGTTTACCTATAGAAGTTAAAATCTGTTTACTTGTACAAGTGGGATCTCTGACTGAATGTTGTCTAAACATATATCTCCTGCTTACTGCAGCGCACATCCGCAGTACCATTTGTACTGATCCTGCTAACCAGAACTAACACAATCGCACCAATTAGGGGTGGTGACTAAATCAATAACCTGGGCCCAGGCCAACATACCCTAACCCAAATATTTCAAAATGCTCTTATAACTTTATTTCTTAATATTTTTAGATAAAACTTGAATGTATATTTTCGATTTTCAAAATGAATTTTAATTTCATGGCAGTTTTCAATTTTTAAATGACTGAAATGTGTAACCTGACAAAAAGTGGAAATACTCGATTTGCACATCCAAAACTCTGATAATATGAAAAAGTAGAGATAATAATTGAAGATATATGGATAAAACTGATATAATAGGCCATGAGTTGGTCTAAAATGTATTCACATTTTTGTTTTAAATCTATTTTCATACATTTTTACGGACCTGGGCTGTAAACTGGTCAAACCTGTCGTTCTGTACAGAGACAACAGGCGAAGCCCAATTGACTGGCCGTTGATCAGGGCCGTGATGTCACTGATTTGTCACTAACATGACTAATGAGCGATAAAAAAACATTGATATTTACTTGTGACGTCTCATCAACGATAAAGGAAAAAAAGCTGCAAATACATATCTTTTAACTGCAGTAGAAAAGGGGGTTTATTTGTTGTTGTTTTTAATTTTCCATAAAAAGTTTATTAAATTTTATGCGATAGAGAGAAGTTTAAGCTTAAAACCTGAAAATTGCCTCGAAATTAAAATTTACAAGTTTTTATTTGAAAAATCGAAAATCGATAATAAGATATTATACTTTTACACATTATTTTCAAATTTCATAAAAAAAATATTCAGAAATAAAGATTTGAGAGCATTTTGAAATATTTGGGTTGGAGGATGTTGGCCTGGGCCCGTGCCCGGGTTACATGGTTTAGTCACTACCATACATATACCTTCAACACTTCCGGTCCTACAACAAAATCTTAGTTGACTGGTTGAACAGGTTGGGGGGAACCCCAATTAGGATACGTTAGAGGGCTGTCTATGGGAGGCCTATTGATGGTATTAAAAACAAAAATGTTTCTTTTCATAGTCTAGTTCTCCCTGAAGCAGTTCAATTTACATCAATAACCTATAAAGTCTTGTCAAAAACTTAATAAAGGCGTGCCTTAAAACCTGGTTTAACCCACCATTTATTTTAAATGCCTGTACCAAGTCAGGACCACTGCAGTCTTCAATTTTTCCGGTATGTCTTCCTTGTTTTGTCTCGTCTTATGGACATTTGAGATTGATTCTCCAAGTATTCCCTTTATTCATTGACACAAGCACATAAAAATATGGCACAGGCCCAATGAATATTTTAAAAGCTAAATTAAATTAAAGAATGTTTAAAACCTGATGAATTAGAACAACTTTAACAATATTTAGAGAGACTGCTGCTTATAGTTTTTGGAAAACTGGTTGATGAGACCAGAGGAAAGACAATGATATAGGACCAGAATAACTTACCCTGTACATTTATAATTTGCTTTGTAACAAGTTAGAACACAACTATACTGCAATCAGCCAGTGTGAACTCCATTTGACAATAATGTGAACTCAGGTTAGAGATGTTAGCAATTCTTCGTTGTTGCCACACACTTGCCTTGTTGCCAATAATTTGCCTAGGTTAGAGCAAATCTGGTGAAGGAAGACAATAAAAACCAACATCTGTGCTTATATATGAGGTCAAAGTCTCAAGTTTGTAGCATTGGTTCATAAGATGTCTTCTATAAAAACAACAAATTAGGAGCTGCAGAATAACCATATGTTCACACTTGTACCATAGGATTTTAATACGATCGCATAATTTTTGCGATCTTATAATGTTATTTTTAGAAGGAAGTTGCAGCTACAGCCGATTCCCTAATCTTTAATTTTTATGCACTTTTTGTTGGAATAAAAAAATATAGATCAGTGACATATATTGTAAAAGTTTCATTCATTTGGGTTTGATATTCAACCACCTGTGACATTTCTAAAGCTTCTTGCCATCAAACTTAAGATTGAATGCTTTTATGCATGATGATGCATCAAGGTTAGTAGGTCAGGAACAGATTAAAAATAAGTCACTGATCTATATTTTTTTTTGTTCCAACAAAAAGTTCATCAGAATTAAAGATTAGGGAATCTACTGTAGCTGCAACTGCTTTATTTCCTTCTCAAAATCATATGGGATTTAGCACATACAGTACATGCAGTTCATTACATTATTTTCGTTGTATTGTGTATAATTGTAGTTTATGCAGAGAAGTGCACTAAGAATAGAAAAGGAAAAACATAATGAAGAACAACAGAGAGTAATTGATGATGAACATTGGGTGTTAGATCTACCAGAAACGAAACAGAAAGAGTAAGACAAAGGATTAATTATCATTTCAAATATTTTCTTTAATTAATGCTATACACACATGATACAATGCAGTTTATTTAAGTTTGGACCATTTTTCTCCAATATAATCTAGATAATAATTACAACTTCTAAATGTTTGTTGGATTTGATGAGACTTTACCTGTAGAAAATACATCATATGGAGATTGTTATTCTATAAAAATTTTATTGCTTTCAAATAAAACTCAGGGGAGATAATTGGACTTAAGTTTCCCCCAATTTATAGGCCAATATGACATGTATGATTATGAAGTTAGGGTTATCCTGACTGAGTTTGCTTTGTTTGTTGTTCTAGTCATACTTTTATGCCTGTACTAGTGATTTAAGATTAAAATATAAAGCAATAATTTATATATGTTACAGAAGCCGAGTTATAGTAGAACCAAGCATTATGAGAATAGAAAACCTGAAATTTGGCCGATTTTCTTTCAATGGATGTAATCCAGAAATAGAGGTATCAATTTTTGTTCCTGATCTTGTTTGTATAAAATTGTATGTTTTTATAGGCCTTTAAATTTATTTAAATACTGCTATTATATGTCCTGACATTTGGCAAAATGTCTGTCCTCTGTCCACATATCTTGTAAGTGTAATTCCTTCTAAACAGCTTAATGGATTTTGATGACACTTTACATGGAGATAGTATATCAAATGGAGATGTGTGTGTGTGTTTAGAAATTTCATTCTCAGATATCCTTATAAGGAGAACATTGGACTTTAGTTGTTTTTTTTGTCTTGCCTGAAATGATTAGTCGCAGAAGGTGAGACAGGTATTACTTGACGGAGGTGGTGGCGGCATTGTAAACTTTTTTGTAAGACCTTTGTGGAAAATGAATGACTTGAAAAGTATAATAGCTAGTCATCTGATATTTAATATACAGACAGTCAGGTTATGGTCCAGGCAACTGCCGCCATGCTGTTTGACCCTTGCCCAATTTTCATGCTTAAGTGACTTTGTGAACTTAAGTCTTTTTTCAGGCTGTAAACGTCTTTGTAAGACTTTTGTGGTAAATGAATTTCTTTTAAAAAAAGTTTAATAGCTAGGCATCTGATCTTTATGATATCGATGAATTAGATTAGTTTTTGGATCTGTCACCATGTCATCTGACCTTGATCTTATTTCTACACTAATGGACTGTAAATATTGTTTTTTGTGTCCAGTCTCTTATGTAAAGTCTTTTTCTCAGTGAGTGACTATAACATCTAGAATCATTTTAGTTGGTCCACAGGAAAGTGTTGAGAATTTCTGAATGAATAGTTGAATAACTAGGTATTCCGATTGTTCCAGTAGGCGATACATACTTAATTGTTAACTCTTGTTTCCTTTTTGTTTTTTCCCCATAAAGAGTTTAGTATGGAGCAGGGCAGTATTTTTTAGTGAGCATGCTGACATTCCTTGTTTAAGGTTCATGGTTACACTTCGAATAAAATGGTAGATATTTGACCTATTTTTCTAGTCTATGTATGACTTAAACGACACATAGAAACAAAAAATAAAGTGTAGCAGGGTCTAGATATAAAAATCGCCGATTATTTTCCCTTCCAGTTTACAAGATTACTTTTGTTGTTTTCTCTTTTCATTTTCTTTCTGTTCAAATTGTACCATGAATAAAGCATGAATTACCCCTAAATAACCTTCCGCAAAACCGATTGTGAGTAGATTCAATAACACCAATAATGAAATAACCTTGCACGTGGAGGCCAAATGACAGGGCAATGTTGATATTTGGCTATATTTGGATGAACTGATAACACAAAGAAAATGCCCCGGCAAAACAGATCAAGTGTACACATACAAAATACTTAAAGTTTATGCAAAAAATATTTATCTAGACGCTGCTACGCCTTATTAAGCAATTGAATGTCTAGTTTAGGCTCCACTTAGACTGAAAAAAGACGTAAAATATCGGTCATTTTTTCCGAAGTGTAAAGATGAACCTTAAAGATTGAAAACAAGTAAACACTAAAGATAGAATCTTACAGAAAATATAATTATCTATAATTTTACAGAAAGTGTACATGGTGTACTGTAAACAAACTTATGTTTGTGAATTTCACAAGGTACAGAATTTTGTGAAAATAAATCATAAGGAATGAATTCATTTTTGTAGTAAAAAACAGCATACTGGCTAAGATTCACGAATATTTAAATGTGAAATACCAAGTAGTCTTGAAAAAATTTTGTCTACAGTATATGCATTGTTATTATCTTTTATTATTAAGAAAATGATGAAAGCAGAGGAAATGGAGAGAGAATTAGCAAGAGCTGAAGTTGTAGAGAAAGAATTGAGAGTGGATGACTCGGAAATGGCAGAAAGGTATTTTTCAAACCTGACCCTATTTTATCAATTGATCTATGTCAGATGATGTAATTTTCACATAGTAAAAACTGCAAGTTTAAGTTTATATATCGCAATGAGTAGTATTAGAATTCTGTGAAATTGATTTGACCAATATCATCAGAACAGTGATAACTCGTTATCTATAAAGCCAGTAAAACTTCTTTAAGATCAACATGAGTCTGCAAATATTCTGTTGGATTTTTTTACATAACAGAATTTGTAATGTTTTTAAAATATTGATATAGCTCACAGATCTAATGTTCAATGTTTATTTACAGGTATCAAAGATTATATGGCACAATAGCTAATAAATTCACAAAGAAACGAAAAAGGCCTTCAACATATACTGAAGAGGAAACCATGACAACAGACATCAAACAAAGGGTCAAGGAATTCTTAAAACCTCAAGATGATTGACCTATGACCTTCACAATGTCAAATACAAAGAGTTGTACTGGCCAGGTTGTCCCATTGGTCATTGACTATGAATACATGTACTGTTAATGAGGGAATTTTCATGAATTTGTAATGGTAACCTTTTAAGTGTTTTTTTCTGATTATCTTTACTTCAACAATAAAACATTTGCTTTGAAGATAATTTGAGGATATTTTGCGAGTTTATTAATTTCAAAATGATTTCCACATCAACAGTACATGTATTGAAAGGGAGGCAAAGGGAAGATGCACTGAAACACGACGACCCGTGCTGCTCAACTATAGAGGCTGAAATGGATGATAAATAAAAATGTCAGAAGGTTGTACACACTCTATAGGATGTGATATACAATAAAGTGCAAAGTTCTGAGAAATAGAATGTATACAAGAAACAACAACTGGAAAATTATTGTATTTTGGTTAAATATTTATTTTGTATCACTAACATAGGAGGTCAGATTTTATAAAGGTCAAATTGTTACGTATTTAAAGTTTATTCAACCTATTTGAATAAATTTTGCTTTCCTCATAAAAGATTACTCAAAAGCATTTTACAAACTTTTAAATACTTGTATATGATGACTATTACATTTATAATTAATATTATTATTTGAAAAACATATATGGTTTCAAAAATATATCATAATCTGAAAAAAGAGGCAGCGTGTTGCAGATATGGATTGTAATCAACCAAATGATTTAGGAGTTATAGATACTCAGCACAACAACTTAAAAATGGGTTTATTTACAAAAAAGCTTACCAATGTACCACATAAATGTTCATATAGATGTGGAAAGGGGAGATAATTTATTATATTTTTTTAAACTGTCATTTCTACTTGAATTATAAAGGTTTATATTCAACAATTTGCATTTAATTTTCAATTTTTAATCTGAAGCTATAAAGAATCTATTCTATTTATATAAATCTATTAGTCCAGAAAAGTCTATATAATCTATTTTTAGATAATCTTTTTACGATAAGAAATCAATGAACAGTAATTTAAAGGGCTATTCCATAAAAAATGCTTCCTGTGGGGGCAGAATGTCCACTATTTTTAGGGATACATGTACCACCAGCACATTAAAATTTATGTATTTACATTGTGTTATATACAAAAATTGGGTATTTAACCCAATAGCATCAGACTTCATTCAAGGATTGAGGGACATTTGTTTTCTGGAATAGCCCTAAATGAATTAGAAACATGAATCATGGTTTTAACAAATTTGTTAGATGGAGTATTTAATGATATATGTTTATATTTGTTATTATTTTAATGCTGCATGATTAAATCTCTTGTTACTAACTTCTTGTTATTTTTTACACTGTCCAGTATAGTGTAGGAGACAGGGCTTTTACTGTTGTGCACTTCGTTGATATTTAACTATTGTTGCAAAAAAAATATTATTGGTCACTCAAAGACAAAAAAACGCTCAATTTAATTCAACAGAAATTGAATCTTTCAATATCCAGTTCTGTGCTTTTAAGCTGCATACCAGATATCAAGAGACTGTGATAAGTACTTTTCCCACCTGCTGCCAACATTTGCCATTTATAAAATTTTCTTCCTGTAAGACATGTGTTTAAGAAAACATCAGGTAGCTTTCAACTTATAAAAACCCATTGGAAGTTAAATTGTGTTCTTTCAACAATTGATGGTTATGTACACACAGCAGAAAAGAATGGGTTTGTGTAATTAGTGGTCTCTGGTCCATTGATTCAGTAAAAGTACCTCTTATTACATGTGAAAATTTGTAGCTCTATAAGAAACCCAGGCTGCTTAAATGCAGAATAAGGCTTTATTTTGATTGAGTGAGTTATAGGTCAAGAGTTAACATCCTTTGGTGCATATTCATTATATAAGGAGGTCTGTTTTATCTAAGAGAAGAAAACCATTGGAACCATCAATCTTATTAGCAAGTCACTGACAAACCTATGACATACAGGTTGTACAAACCCTGTATTTATCAATACTAAAGCATGAACTTGAATACTTGGTCATATGTACCAAGTTTCATCAACTAACAACTTCGTTACTGAAATATGAAGATTTTCATTAAACCTAAACATGGTCGATTTGAGTCCCTGGACCCAAAAGACAAAAGATGGGAATGCAACTGTGCTTAGCTAGGTTAACTGAATACCAAGTTTCATCATCCTATAACTTGTCTCGTCTTATGGACATTTGAGATTGATTCTCCAAGTTTGGTAATTTTGTTATCAACTTTATTTACAGTTTCTGAGATATGCTACTTATAAAACTTATGTAGATTTAGCAAAAACATACAAATGATGGAGATACAGCTGTTTTTTACTGCTGAATATCCATACCAAGTTTTACAGTCTAGGAATTCTAGGTCTTTATATATTGTAAAACTGAAAGAAGCAAAGAGGCACTAGGGTGTTCGAGTGTCATAAGACTAAAAGGGCAACGAGAAAATCAGTTAATACATATGAGAACAGCATGAAAAAAACACAGAACATATAATCTCAAAAACAACTGAACAGTAAACAAAACCAACTCAAGTTGTAATGAGAGTGAACTTGGGTGCTCCAGCAAGAAGAAGCAGTTCCTGCCATTTGTCAATTCAGTGATTCAAATCCGGTAAAGGAAGACAGAACAAAACCCTATGCAAACCCTACATCTGAATAAGTGTTTCAAGTTTCATGAAAGATTTTTAAGCAAGATTTCACATCTATCACATCCAGATTTCTATGGTAATGTTGTTTATAGAGCAAATAAATTCAAAAACAATCCGTTGGGAATGCAAAATTGGCTTAAAACTTTATTAAATAAAGGTTATGAAATGGATATTTTAGTAAAATCTTTGAATTTAGTCTTCTTTGGTAAAAATATTGATAATTTGATACTTACTTTAAAATGTTAATTGCCTTTTTATACTTATGTCGTTTTTGAGCATTACAGCGGTCAAGTGTGTCGGTTTTGTGTGATGATGCATCATCAAATCAAGCGTTTGACGTGTTGTGTCGGATTTAAAATCGACATACTTGATTTTTTTACATCAGTCGATGGATGCTTCTTAGCTAGCTGTCAGTAACTTCGAGTGTTCTCAAGAGAGTATCTTTACGTCCCGTTAATTACCTGTTGTCCTTTTGTCTCAGATACTCTCTTGTTGAATTGAACTTCTATCGATTTGATTTTTACTGTGTGTTAGTTTGTGCTTTGTTATTGATTATCATTAGGGGGAAGGTTGGCGCCAAAAAACTAGTTTAACCCCGCCACATTTTAATGTGCCTGTCCTAAGCCAGGAATCTTTATCAAAGCTTATGTTTGTATTTAGTCGAATTATTGTTAATTGTTTTTTGTCAAGAAGAGGGTCTTTCAATGCACTTTGGGATTGGGCTTGAATCATATGTATTTTATTTTTAATCCAGGGGCCAATTGAAAAACAGCGAGCAGCGACCGCTGGTCACATTGAAGGCTGCTGGCTGTTTTCCATTGTGGATATTTAAAATATACGTTTATAATGTAGGTTGTGTCGCGTACACTTATTCCACATCTCATTTTCTTCTATTCAAGAAAAGAAGAATAAATGCAATGGTAAACCCTAAATGTTAAAGGCAGGAAGACAATTCTATACTCTGCCTATCCTCCTCAATCTCACAAAGTTGTAAACCAAGTCAAAGTTTAGGTTCCAGTTTGGCATGTTTTGGCTTTATTGTTCTATGTTCTTCATATTCATGTTTTCAGTTTTTTTAGGGGGGGTTTGGTAGAGCTTCTGTAAGTTTGATTAAATGTCGCCAGGTGTAGCTAAATTCATTGCCTGGAACTATGTTATAATTTTGATAGTTATAAATCATGTGTATAAAAGGTTTAGTAAGGGTTTTGAAAAGGCTCTTAATACAAATGTAAACCTTGAGTGTAGACAAATTAGCTAGAGAACAAACAAACAGACTAAAAATCTATATGCCTCAGCTAAGTTTGTGGGGCATAAAAAGAAAGCTATACATGCATTCATGCCCTTTCTTTTGAAACAGAGCATGTCAAAAGAGTATCAAAATGTACACACTTCTTCCATATTCTTTTGATTTTTTTAAATTGCCATTTCTTTAATGTTGGTTGTGTCATGACCACTTATTATACCCCCGCTTCGAAGAAGAGGGGGGGTATACTGTTTTACCCTTGTCCGTCTGTCCGTCCGTCCGAAACAAAACTTCCATCACAGTTTTCTAAGCAACTACATGAGATAAAGTTCTGATATTTTGTATACAGCTTTATCCTATAGTACCATAAGGTGTATACCGATTTTATGCTCCTATGTAGTCTACTTCCTGTTTACCAAATCCTTAGGTTTTTACACATAATGGACATAAATGCAAAATTTCCGTCACAGTTTCCCAAGCAACTACATGAGATACAGGTCTGATATTTTGTATACAGCTTTATCCTATAGTACCATATGCTGTATAGCGAATCTATGCTTCTGGGTAGTCTACTTCCTGTTTACTGAATACTTAAGTTTTTACATATAATGGACATAAATGCAAAATTTCCGTCACAGTGTCCCAAGCAACTACATGAGATAGAGGTCTGATATTTTGTGTACAGCTTTATCCTATAGTACCATAGGGTGTATATCGATTTAATGCTTGTAGGTAGTCTACTTCCTGTTAACCGAATACTTAGGTTTTTACACATATTGGACATAAATGCAAAATTTCCGTCACAGTTTCCAAAGCAACTACATGAGATAGGGGTCTGATATTTTGTATACGGCTTTATTTTATAGTCCCATATGGTGTATAGCGATTTTATGTTCCTAAGTCAACCACTTCCTGTTTACCGAGTATTTAAACTTGTATGCATGGCTTAGTTTGGGGAGCGGGGGTATCACTAGTGAGCATTAGCTCACAGATTTACTTGTTCCACATCTCTTTATCGTCTATCTGTCTAGAGGCAGGTCTTTTGTTGACAACTTAGGGTTGGTTTTGATTTTTTAAATCATATTCATATTTTTTATGTGGCCTGCAATGTGTGGCAAAGGTACATACATGTATAGGATAGAAGATAATTGGATGTGGATAAGTGTATGTCACATAACCTACAATATAAACATTAGTTTACAAAATCAACACAGAAAACAGCTAGCAGCCTTCAATTTGACCAGCAGTTTCTGCTTGCTGTTTTGCAATACATTTGTATAGGGGTCATTTTGACATTTTCCCTGGTCTTGCATTGTCCTGCATCTTGCTTCATTTTTGGGCCTTACAAAAATTTCTGTTAAAAGTTTTCTGGGAAACTACATATCATGCCCTTTGTAATTTGGCATGAAGCTTCCTCCTATAGTATTATATGATGTAAATAAATTTTATGCCCATTACTCATCTACTCTCTGTTTACCAAAAATTTTAAGACACAGGCACATACGTCTTCCATTCTAGTTTTATCTTTGACCAATAACAAGACAGCCAGCAGTGACCACAGAACTGTCACAATGAAGGCTGCTGGTCGTCTTTCATTGTGAATTATTCTACATCCCCTGATTTATGTAGGTCATATTACTTTCTATTGTTTCTTTCTTGAGGCTTCTTAGATATTTACAGAAGCAAAGGACCAGCCATTTTCTTGTTTATAATTTATTAATATGAGTTTATTTATAACTTAACAAATATTGCAAAAGTATAAATAAGTATAAATAAATCACATTGGTTTTCGATGCATACAAAATATATCACATTTATAACTATACAACCTTATTAATGATCAACTTCCATCTAGCTTCTTTTACAAAATCAAAAATAATATTTTAAGATGACTTGTTTTACATGTTTTAAACAAAACTTGTCTTAATATGGTGTAACATGTTTGACAGATGTGTTACATAGAAAACAAATTTGATGAAATTTGTTAAGCTTTTTGGTATGCAATAATGTAAAAAGAAATTTTACCATGTAAATTGACCCAAAGTTCTAGTACATAAAGATTCATGCATAATCTTACAAACAGGCAACCCCAAATTAATAGTGTGAATTGCATTAATTGGTTTGCAGAAGCAAGCAAATAAGCTTTACCTTCTTTTAAATGTTTCATTTCTGCCTCTAAAAGTATTACAAATGTTTTTTTCTAAAACATATTCAAAATGATTTGAACAAAATTTATTAAACATAAAAAATATTTGAAAAGTAATAACAAAATGGTTTTGATGATCAACCTTTAAACTTGCAGTAGCTTGCCAGTAACTATATCTAAACATTTTTTTTTAAAACTCCCATTACTTATGACAGCAACCTTGTAATCTGTAGCTCACAATACAGAGCTTATCTTTATCTGAACATGTAGTTCAGAACTTCCTTTCAGATTCAGACTTGATGATCTCATGACCTGCAACTCATTTGCATATTTTGTATTATCCTTAATGAAGGACTTTGCAAGATCAAGATGGTCTAACTATATAAGTCACTATGTTTCCTTTTCCCTTTAAAAATGTTTCTCCTTTTAAAACACAATTAAATCCTTCTTCAATCAAAATGTCTGCTGTATTCTTTGTGACCTGAAATTCAAAAAAAAAATCTATTTTTGTGCACAGGTTAAAAAGTTTATTTTGTGACTAGGTTATAAGCAAAGTTCAATTTTGGCAGTGCAAAGGGTGTGCTATAGCATGCAGGAACTGCTTACTCTTCCGGAGCACCTGAGTTCACTCTCATTACCACTAGAATTCGCGTTGTTAATTGATATTCGGTAGTTTTTGTGTTTCCGTGTTTTATATGTTGTCTGTTTTTTCATCCTGTCCTTGTATATGTTTGCTGGTTTTGTCTCTGCCCTTTCAGACTTTGACATTTGGATGCCCCATTGGTACCTCTGCTTCTTGTTAATGGGGACATAAATAATCAGTCAGTTGTTTTTATGAGTTTTGATGTTTAAAGTTGAAGGTTTTGTTTTCTTTGCCAGATTGACTTGCTATTAACAACAAGCAGACTTCTAGCATGTTCACTTGCTTTGATCTTCAAATGGAAGTATGCCTTGTGTCTGTGACTTATTATGCCATTTACTCACATGCCTATTTGTTTGAAAATTTAAGTTACGACCTATTTTCAGCTTAATACACATAATTACTGTATGCAGATACAGGATGTGTTTTTTTTCCCACAGACATATGTATTACCAACAGAATAATTGAACATGAAGACTTTTAAAATTATGATTTCTCAAAATTTTTGATGTTAAGTAATGTACCTGGATAGCATTTTCTTGACCAGTGGCATCAAGTCTACTGGCCACATTGACGGCATCTCCCCAAATATCATACAGAGGTCTTTTAGCACCAATAACTCCTGCTGTCACAGGCCCTGTGTTAACACCTAAAATCACCAGTTTACATACAAAATTTATGACAAATTTCAATAGTAAAAAAATGTCATTGTGGCTTACTTGTAACTTTAAATTCTATCATATTTAGATCAATGTATTTACTTTATGTACAACTTCAAAAACATCTTTCATTTTCTGTGTATTTTGTATTTTTTTTGTATTAAAAGCAAGAGTGCCTCTGATTTTGTTAACCCAACATTAACAAAATACAAATCAAAATTCTTTTGCTGGGACTATATGGATTTTTTTTTTCAAAATACATGTGCATATTGTCATTAGTCTTTGCAAAAAGTGCCAGTCCACCAGACCTGACCAGCAAATAATGGTCAAATTTAATCTTGTCCAGCAAATTTGATGAATTACAACAGAAATGTTAATTGTTGGTCTGGCAGTATTTGTGTTCAGGTCCAAAAAGCCAAAAATGAATTTCACAAAGACTGTGTTCTATAAACTGACCTGCCCTTAGTCTAAACTTGTATCCATTCTTGGCAACAGAATTTAACTCGGACATCATTTTCAGGGCAAATTTTGTCATGGTAACGACATTTGACCTATTTCTGGATTCAGAATCACTCTTATCGTCAGGTTTTAGACCTGTGACTGCCATATAAGTACTTCCTATTACTTTTATTTTCTCCACATTTTCAAACTCTGGTAACAGCAGCATCTGAAAAATTTAATTTACAACTCTATCATATATACAAATAGGTGACCAATTATCTTTTTGGCTTTAAAATTTCAACTTAACTGTTTTGTTAAGTTCATGTTATGGCGAATTAATGTACAATTTTTTTTTAAGATATCATAAAGAGAAAAAGTTTTAAAGATTAAAAAAAACATTAAATATTTTAAAGATTCAAAAATAGGATATTTTTTTTTGCCTGTGAAGAAACAACATTAGAAATGTGTGTGCCACATTTTTAATTTCAAATTCATTTCTTATAATAAAATTTTTATTACATGTTTAGCAAGTAATAACCATCTTGGTCTTTAATCAAATTAATTTATTACTCACCTGATCAAACTTTGCTATAATATTATTAAGAAGTTCTATACACTGTCGTGCTGCACTCTCTTGGTAAAACTCTTTAAAGTTTGGTATAGAGGCAAACATGATACAGACATTTTCATGGCTTTCACTGTACAACTCCTATAAAGAAAATAAAAACAAAGTTACTGAAAATAAATTAAAGTTTCATAATACTGCCAAGGAAAAAAAACTTAAGTTTGGTATAGACACAATTATAGTACAGACATTGTCATGGCTTTCACTGTACAGCTCCTTTAATAAAAAAAGCATTACTTTTACAATGTTTACCAAACAAAGCTCATCTGTCAAATTCCAATGGGTTAAACCTACTGAAACAAATGTTTTGGATTTCAAACTTCAGGACATGTGCAACTTAATACAATTACATGTATATTTGTGTATGTTTGTTGATCAAAGTCTAATATAAAAGTAACCAAGTAATATTAAATTCTAGTTTAACAGTGTCCCATTTCACAAAACATCTCAAATTTGAGGATTTCCATATCTTCAAATGGGGGGGGGGGAGTGGTCAGACATACCTGATCTCTAGATTGATCATTAAGGAAATATTCTGCTACATGTGAAGGTAAAATATTCTCTAATAACTTCATATTGAGTGAGGCTGAGTTCTCAGAAAGTTTGGCCTCTGTTCTACACTGATCTTTGAGTAAAAAATCCAATCTGTTCATAAACTCTATCTAAAAATACAAAAAATTCTGTTCATAATGTATGCAAATGTACAAGCACAAAAATTCCTATAAATTGAGAAACAAGATATAGTTTTTGTTTGTTTTACCATGATTTAATGCTCAAGAAATATTCTAAATTATGGCTCAATCTCACCGCCTGTCAAAAAAAAACTAAAGGTTTCTTCCTCACTTCATAGGCCTAAGTAAAATTTTCATGAAATTCTATCAAAGAAATCAAAAGCTATACTTCTGAGACCAATTCACTCTTAAATTTCAAAGTTTAAAAAACTTGTGACCTTGACCTTTGACTTTTTTACCCCAAAATCAATAGGCTCTTTTCTTACCCCATTAGTTTTCATATGTTTATATTTTCATGAAATTCCATCAAGGCAAAATTGACTAGACTAAGACACCTAAATCCTGAAAATCCTGAACAATGAACTTTACCCACCTGTCTACAGAATATCACTAAAGCTACAAACATTACTCCAGTATATATAGATCCTAGAATGGACAAGGATCTGAAATAGAAATCAAATATTTTCTATATGAAAGCTAATTTTTGTTGTGCAAACAGGTTGTTATCAATCCCCCAGCAGAAAAAATAAAATCTGATACAACAGTGTGAAAAGGAGGAAAGACAAAATGTGACTGAAATATATGGCCAACTTTCTTACAAGTGAGGTAAAATTAGGGTTCTTGTTTTGCTCTTTTTGTATTTTCTGTGTAATGGGGATGGGGTGGGGGGTGCCTCCGCAATCATTTACCTTCTTGACAATAAAATATTTTTCCATTTCTGGTACCCTATTGTTACTTATCACTGCCATTTTAACTGAATGTAACAGAACTCTCGTTCTGGAAAAAACCATAAGATGTTTAAAATATATAATCAATTATATCTAATGTAACTGTACTCACACATTTCCTTGTGTATGGAAAACAGTATCAGAGTGGAAGAAGATGTCAAACACTATTAATGCTACTGTCATCAACAGGATTTTAACAAGGAATTTAACTTGTAGAAATAATACATTGGCAGACAGACTCAGGAAGGTACATAATACAAAGTACTGAAAAGAAAAATGTAAAGATTGCAAAGTCATTTCCCTACATCATGGTTCATGTTGCGATCTCCTAGAGACTGGCCATATTGGCATAGCTAGTATTGTTGTGATGTTGTGTTTCTTTGGAAAAATTTAATGGTGATAAGTAAGTAAGTGAGTAAGTAAGTAAAACTTTATTTTGATTCAGCATGATAAAAACAATACAACACAAGCTCTAAGGAGCTTTTGACCGAATATAATGATGTTGCATTTCTTTAGAAATATCTCATTGTGATGACATAAATGTGTTGCCCTTTGAATTGTTTTATTTGTGAAGTCAATGTAAACAAATATCTGATTGAAGGATTCATTGAGTTGAGATAATATCACATAAACACAACTCAAAATGGTCATTTCAACTCAGAAACACATTTTCAGAAAACTCAACTTGGTCAAAGCATATGTTAACTTAAGTTTTTAAATTCACAACCTGTTCAATGTCTTTCAAGTTTTATACTGTGCCCTTTATAATCCTGTTTATTTCAACATTTCAACTTTTGGCTTGAGTGTTAAGTTTACAAAACTCAGATGAGCAGAGTCAAAAATAATTCACCTGGACCTTTGTTGTAATATTGTTCTGAAGTGAATGACACATTTTATTTTGAGATTCAGAATCAATTGACATTTTTGCGATAAAAACTTACTATAGGTTTATTACAATCATTTAGTTTTTCAGTTTTTCTACCACAACTGACCTAAAATATAGAAAGAAAACCTGGTGTCAAAAATCTCCTGTTCCTATTCGTGTAGGATATAGAAGAGCATTGAAAAAGATGCTCCCAACAAGATTTATCTTGTTAAAAATGTATTTTCTTTTTAAATTCTATCAAATCATTTCAATGTAGTTACAGTTTCTGGATCCCTTCAATCCCTACATTATATTTACCTGTTAACTTTATAACCTATGACTGAAAGAAAGTTACAAACCTTATCAAGAAAAATACAATTATCTCCCCTTAATAAAATCTCGAAACAATGAATTTTTTTTAATGCACATTTTCATGTAAAGTTTAAAATTAAAGTTCAGAAGTTGTGCTTAGTGCTAGTTTATTTTAAATTCCGTACGCATATGTTTATGTATGTGTCTAAATTATCTTTTTTTATGTCTATTTCTTGTGTCTATTTATGTCACATAATTTTCTTTTATATGTATGTTTAAAATTAAGTCGATTCATCAATAAAGCTTGTCTTATGTTTTTGACTGTAAATAAAACTTTGTTTGATTGATTGATACATAAATTTTTTTAAGTATTAAACTCACCAGTGGTATTAAAGAACAAATTGCAGTAAACACAGCACACAGACAGACAGTTAGAATGTGGATAGGAGAGCTCTGTAGAAAAGTTTGGGACAGGCGACAATACCACAGTGTTAGTGTAGAATCTTTACAGTTCTGTAAAATAGTTAGTAAGGAAAAATCATTTAAAACACACAAGTTTAAAGATTGACACTTTACGATTCTTGATTTTTCAGTATCTATAGTGATAGGATAGACCCTAATACATGTATAGAGATAAGTTTTATATAGAATTAAGAGTGTATGATCTTATAGGAAACTCTGTAAAATACATATTTAGTTTTCATGGCTTTAGAAAAAAAACAATGCAGATAAAATTCATCTATAGGCTCTTTGTTAAAAATACCATAAATTTACTTTTGGTCAGGAAAAATTCATGTAAATGAATGAAGAGAAAAACAATTTCCAATACATAATTAATAATTTGACAAACCACTGAAATCACATTAAATTCAACTTACAAAGTTTTCACCAACACTTATTGTTATCAAGATGGTAAAAAATAGAACACCAAATCCTAAAACTGTGTAGTATTCCAGTCCTCTGAAATATAAATAGTTATAATATAAAGGGAGATAACTACAACTTTTTTAAATATAGTTTGTGACAAAATATAAGTAAAACAATGTATTGAAAATTCTGAAGATAATAGCAAATTATATATGGAATAAAAAGGTATGGTTTAGCATTCATTTTTAATCATCTTGAAAATTCTAATTACCTGTTAACATCCAAATTCCTGAATGGACAAACATACATAGCTATGCTATCTAGTCTTATTCTTTTCAGTTCAAAACTTTAATTTTCTTACCATTGATGCCCCTGCCCTTAGTCCCGAAACAAAATGGTTTATAAAGACAGTGTTTTGTATCCAATAGAAGTAGAAGTACCAGATGGCAATAACACCATGGACTGTCTGAATACCAACAAATACACCCAACAACAGTAGTAGACTGACTTTAAACCATAAGTCGACAAACGTACCTGATGGCAATAACACCATGGACTGTCTGAATACCAACAAATACACCCAACAACAGCAGTAGACTGACTCTAAACCATAAGTCGACAAAGGTACCTGATGGCAATAACACCATGGACTGTCTGAATACCAACAAATACACCCAACAACAGCAGTAGACTGACTTTAAACCATAAGTCGACAAACGTACCTGATGGCAATGACACGATGGACTGTCTGAATACCAACAAATACACCCAACAACAGCAGTAGACTGACTTTAAACCATAAGTCGACAAACAAACCTGATGGCAATGACACGATGGACTGTCTGAATACCAATAACAGTAGTAGACTGACTTTAAACCATAAGTCGACAAAGGTCCTGATGGCAATAACACCATGGACTGTCTGAATACCAACAAATACACCCAACAACAGCAGTAGACTGACTTTAAACCATAAGTCGACAAACAAACCTGATGGCAATGACACGATGGACTGTCTGAATACCAATAACAGCAGTAGACTGACTTTAAACCATAAGTCGACAAAGGTCCTGATGGCAATAACACGATGGACTGTCTGAATACCAACAAATACACCCAACAACAGCAGTAGACTGACTTTAAACCATAAGTGGACAAACAAACCTGATGGCAATGACACGATGGACTGTCTGAATACCAATAACAGTAGTAGACTGACTTTAAACCATAAGTCGACAAAGGTCCTGATGGCAATAACACCATGGACTGTCTGAATACCAACAAATACACCCAACAACAGTAGTAGACTGACTTTAAACCATAAGTCGACAAACGTACCTGATGGCAATAACACCATGGACTGTCTGAATACCAACAAATACACCGAACAACAGCAGTAGACTGACTTTAAACCATAAATCTGGTTCTTTGTTGTATTCTGTTTCTAATTCTTTACTAAACCTCATTAGCCATGGGTTGTAGTCCTTATTTCTTTCCCAACTCCTATAATGAAAGTATCACAAATTGGATTACTGCATTCTTTTTATAAAAGAAATTGACAATTAAGAAATAATCCATGGCCGCTGTGGTTTAATGGAGATTTAACCATGGGTTGCCATTGTTTTCGGTAATATTTTGCCCTGAGTGGAGCGGCCATGGATTATTTCTATTCTAATATGCCATTTTTGTGTTTACCGTAGACCTATAGTGCAGGACTAAATGTCTGCCATTATTGATGTTTTTGTGCACAAAACATTATGACGTTGCTGGTTTTAGCGTTAAAGTAACTGTGACGTCGACCCGGTGTATATTGGAAATTTACACACGGCTTGTCGTCATGGTTTCCTTTGTTCGTGGGCGTGGTCTATATTAGAATTTATATTTTTCTTGATATTGTAGTTTTAAATACATTGATAATTTTCTTCCTTTCTCCATCAAAATATAAAATGCAAGCTCATGTTAAAAAGCAAAATTACTTTCTTGATATTCCAAGATCTTATACTAATTTGTATACTAAATATAATGCCCCATATTTGATGGGTTAGAGGAGATGTTATAATTCCACAGAATTGAGTCCATACATTTAAACCTTTGTTTATTAGAAGCCACTACCTTTTACTAGCCAGCACACAAGACTTAGTCTCCAGCTCTGTATTTACTTCAGCATGGAATTTCTTTCCCATTTGTATAATATCTATCTCACTGAAATATAGTACAATTAAAGTAATGATAGAAAAAATACAACACAGTCCATACAACAAAACACTTAGTCTATAGATATTTAAAATTTGGTAAAATAATTATTGAAGATCTTCTTGGTATGATCAGAGTAATATTTTTCTTAAATTATAATGAGATACATTATTAATATAAAATTATATATTTTTATAATAGAGGAAAGTTCTCCATCATGTACAAATTATCTCCCCTTATTTCATTTTCCAGTTACAAGACTTTAAACAAATGTGCATATAGAATAGTACCTTGTTATTTTAGATGAACAATTCTGAGCTAATTCACCAGGACACTAAAAAAGAAAGTCAGAATTTGTTGTTTAAGTGGAAAAGACATATCTTAAAAGTAGAATTCATTGTTTAAGTGGAAAAGACATATCTTAAAAGTAGAATTTATTGTATTAGTGGAAAAGACATTTCTCTAGAAGCTATAGATAATGAAGCAAAACAAAACACATTACATAAGAATAACATGCTTTACTGAGATAAGACTTCAATCATCATCAAATACTGACTACTTTACTGAAATAACTCATTACATCTATCGACAATTAAAAATACAACATAAACATTATTACATAAGCCAAACACCTGTAGGTACTCAAAGATGAAAAAACATTATGGAACTAATGAAAGTTATATTAATTCTGGTTGAAAGATGCTGCTTCATGAAGTGTCTTTTATGAATTTGTTCCAAAAAACAGAATTTCATTATATTGTACATGGTGAACATCTTTGATGCCAAGGACATTTCAAAAGCACTAAATTAATTATTAATGAAACACACACTTAATCAAAGAAAAGATTAATGTTAATAAAACAACAACCAAGTAGTACGAAAATGCTCTGAAAGAAGGCCAACAGTCATGGGTCATTTTAAGTTTAATACTAGGAATTACATTGCTTTTAAAAATAATTTTTACTAGCACAGTATATATTTTCCCAAATATTTTTTATAAAATTTTAATTCCAATAAATAACTTCAAAACTCACCATTCTAATAGCTTTAGACACAGCTTTCCATTTAGCGAATGGTTTCTCTACCTTCCACTGTAACTTGGAGATAAACATGGCCATCTTAACATAACTTCTGAAGCTAAACTTCGGTCGGTTCTTTGGCCTCTCCTAGTAAAAAATGAAACTATACTTAGGACTTACAGCAAAAAAAAAGTTTGTGATAAGAATGTATGGAGATATATATAAAAAAAATGCATTGCATTTTACTATATTTGATCATATTTTGAAAGGTAATATAGAAAATAAAGAATATGTATACAGTAGGCAGATTACTCCGTCTAGACTGAAAAAATAACATGAAAGCCAGCTGTATTCTTATGACTACATAAGGCACTACGCTTGCCTAAAAAATTGTTGCCAACATATCATTCCTGCAAGGTTTCCATCAAACTGGTTCAGAGAACAAAGGATGAGTGGCAATAAGACCCATTTTTGGCCCAAGATTTACCAAGAAATTAAAACTGAACATACAGATGCCTTGAGTTGATGAAACATTGAAACATTATTAGGCTTAAAGAAAATGATAAGCTTGTGCAATATCAGTTAAGCTGTCATGCCAATCAGTTAACTCAAAAAGCTATGTATTAAAGAAATTGTCATAATTTCATTGATTTTTGCTGATTTTCACACACTTTTTGGTCTGAAAGAAGGTGGGCGCATCAAAACAACAACTTCATACTTGGAAAAAATGTGTAAAATGATAAAATCCATCATTTCTGAAAGTTTGGAGTTGTAATGTTTTCATGCGCCCAATGTTTTCTTAAGGAAAATATGCACTGAAACCATTCTAAATTGCAGATTTTCTTTAAATTGTCAAAAAAGACCACTAAATATGATGTCATATTTAGGTCACAATGAATGAAATTTGCCTTATTTGATGTTTTTTTCTTTGTAACCACATACATGACATATAAGCTTATATTTCATATAAATATAATAACATTTGAACTAACTTCATTTTCTTGGGACAATTATGGGTCTTAATGCCACTCATCCTTTTTTAAATGGTTTACAGTAGGGATGGCAACAATTAACCAGTTAATCAGTTATTTGGTGGGAAAGATCATAACTATTACAAATTTTGATAATCAATAAATCATTTAAAATTGCACCAGAACTTATTGTTTTTTTACTATTTCATTGTACATTTAAAACTCAATTACATGCACTTAATAAATAATCAGTATCACAAAGAAATTTAACTGAAACGGATAATAAGCAATGATTACTCCAAGCCCTGGAATTAGTTTGGACAAAATTGTTTATACAAACGATCCCTAATAATAATAAAATCCTTTTAGATTTAAAGAATTTCTAATTGCAGTTTATCAAACTTTTTGGGGTTTGCTAAAACTGTTTTGTTTTTCATTGTTTGCTTCGTGTTTATTTTTCCTCGTAATGTCATATGTGTCTTTTGAATTTGCCGTTGCCTTTTGGGGCTTACTATATCTACTTTTCCCATAAGCTTGACATTTTTGTAGTTACATGTATTACCCGGTTAACTGGTTATTCGGTCAGAAAATCTTACAATTAACCAGTTAGTATTTTTTTTAAAGTTTGCCGAATACAAAAACAGAATAAGACTAACACATTGTGCTGGAATAATACACAGGCAAAATGTTGACTGCGTTTAACGTGCGTCTGGCATACGTTAAACGCATGTCATCTGACGCATATTAAATTGGCGTTTCTAACCGCGTATGTCTGACGCACGTTAAAAATTTATCTTGGCAATATTTTTATTTCTTGATAAAACACACTAAATAAATAACTTACTAACTTCATACATTTTAGGAAACTATATGTCTGACGTATGGTAAACGTACATTTACCGCACGTTTAAAAAACGTACGTCTGACATATGTTTTTACAATAATTTGACGTACGTTTACCGTACTGCGGTTAGAAACGTATGTTTAACGTACGTTTATGCACTGCATCTGACGCACGTTTTTATAAACATACGTCAGACGTATGTCTAAATTTTGCCTGTGTATTAGCTGACATGGCCTTCAAAATTCACATGTTGTTTAACTGATAGTACGAATGTCTGTATATTTTTCTCCTTTACACCCCTCCTTTTGCCCCCCTCTTTACCTGTTTTTTAACTGACAGTACAAATGTTTGTATATTTTTCTCCTTTACACCCCTCCTTTTGCCCCCCTCTTTACCTGTTTTTTAACTGACAGTACAAATGTTTGTATATTTTTCTCCTTTACACCCCTCCTTTTGCCCCCCCTCCTCTTTACCTGTTGTTTAACTGACAGTACAAATGTCTGTATATTTCTCTCTTTAAGGTAGTCATTTCTTTCCTGTCCATCACCATCCTCCACAACAAACTGGTGGTCACTACCGAGCTGTTCTAATACATTCTTTGTGATGTGTACTTTCCTGTAACAAGAGTTAACACCAATATATGTCTTGTCTGCCAGCACCATCCAAATACCTGGTTATTCCTTAAAAACTATCAATGTCACTCAACCAAAAAATAAAGGCCAAGGTCAAAGGATGGGGATACAACTGTGCTAGGCTACTAATGGGACATATGCAAACCAAGTTTCATCAACCTAGGACTTAAAGTTCTTTAGATATGGAGGTGCTCGCAAAAATTGAACATTGCTATTATATGTATTGGAAATTGTCAAAGTCACTCAAGCAGAAAGTCAAGGTCAAGGTCAAAAGACGGGGATGCAACTGTGCTAAGCAACTACTGAGGCATATGCATACTAAGTTTCTCCAACCTTAAAGACTTATAGTACTTGAGATGCGAAGGTGCTCATAAAACCTTAATATTGCTATTATATGTATTCAAAATTTTTAAATACACTCAACCAGAAATCAAGGTCAATGTCAAAAAATGGGGATGCAACTGTGCTATAAGCTACTACTGAGGCATATGGATACCAAGCTTCATCATCCTTTGACTTATAGTTCTTGAGGTCCTCATAAAACCTAACGCAAAAGTTAACACCACAGCCGCCTGTAAAGTAACACCTTCGTTTCTCTCCCCTTTGCAGCCAAGACAAAAAATGTATGTTAAATATTATATAAATGAACATGTAAATATAAATGTCGTTGATTAACCCTGGAATAATTGTGTGCAATTTTAAAGGAACGGCTCCACGAAGTTTTATTAGATATCAACATTGGAAAACTAAGTTCCAGGCAATAATTATTGCTACACCTGACATATGCATTTCATCTATCTAATACTGTAAACCGGGAAATTTTCGCGGCAGTTTTATTTTCGCGATTTTCACGATGATGTTGCTAGCGCGAAAATTAAACAGCGTGAATAAACTTGTCTTCTATTGTAGTCTATTGACAATAACATTTCAGCGCGAATTTAAAACTTCGTGAACTGAAATTCAGTCGTCATACCGCATAAATAAGACGGTGCGAAAATTTCCCGGTTTACAGTACTCATTAGAGGTATTTTACCCATGAACATGAAGAGCATAGAGCAATATAACAAAAAATAGGCCAACTGGTATTCAAATTATTTCTAAACTGAACCAAGGACTGGGGAAAAAGAATCTTGAAGTTCTATTAAATAATTTCAAATTTTCATAAAGAATTTCATAGCTTTGTTGTTCTACAACATATAAAAGTGTTCGTGCCTGAGTGGCAAAACCTCTGAGAATCAAAACTTCACCAGCAGTTTGAAAGTTAATTTATAATTCTACTTAAGAAAACATATTCCAATAAACCAAGTATTAAAGACATACCCAGGAATGCCACTAGCCTCCATATTGTTGGCTAACGTCACATCATCCGACCACACGTCATATTGCCACTTGTTAAGACCAATAACTCCACTAAGGACTTTTCCACTGTGAACACCTATTCTCATATCTACATCCGTCTTGGACTCATCTCGTACTTCCCTTTGAAGAAAAATTGAGACCAAAAATTAAAACATGCATTATATTATCAATAATAAGAAAAAAACAAGAAACAGAAAGGGGCAGATCCAGGATTTTAAAAAGGGGGAGGGTTGTTCCACACACACACACATTCCACAAAATTGGGGTATCAAAGCCAATTTGGCCTAAAATCTATATGAAAAGGAAAACTTCTCAGGGTTTAGGAAGAGTTGCACTTATAAGGTAACATCAGATGGAAAGGTCAATAATTGATAGGTCCTTGTTATTCTGCAAACTGATCAATAAAATATGCTCTATCATCTAGCCTTGAATTTTATAAAAAGTATTTTATCATTATCATTACATCAAATACGATCTTCCAATGTACTGAGAAACTTCTCCTTGAAATATGCCCATACAGCTAAACAAAATTTTATTGATACTTGTCTTGATCATACTTTTTATTATGAAATAATCAATTAACTTTTTTGTCCTTATAACTACCAAATGTCAATTATTCAAAATGTCTTCAAATTTTCTATTTCGAAAAAAAAACAACTTATTTCCTCTTGAGAGAAATTCAAAACAATATATTTAGCATTTGATCTCTCTATGAATTGTCATTGAATAGCTCTTCATTTGACAAAACAGGATATTGACAAAAGTTGAATTATTGGAAGCAATAAATAATTAATTAGGCCATTTATATTTTATACTGAATTTACCATATTCATAAAACTTCCTGAAAACAAAAAACAATACTTTTTGTATCTATTTTAAGGATGTCTAAATGAAAATCATTCATAATATATGACAGCCAGGCTAATTTATTTATAAAACATACTTAATAAAACATAGTGTTATTAATACCATTGAACAAATTTTGAAGTCAAACTAAAGGATAAGACCCATATTTGGTCCAATAATAGGAAGTTGCTTAAAATTGTATAATATTTATGGGAAACTACTTTGATTTTTTTCAGAAATGATGAATTACATCATTTTGCACATTTTTAACAAATATGAAGATGTTGTTCAGATGTGCCCACATTTCAAAATGGAAAAGTGGGTGGAAAACAGCAAAAATCATTGAATTTAGGACAATTTTCCCAAGGTTTAGCTTTTTAGTTAGCTGATTGGCATGACAACTAAAGTTATAGGGAACAAAGATTATCATTTTTCTGGACAATGTTTCAGCAATATAAGACATCTTTTTGCTCAGTTTTAGTATCATGGTAAATATTGGGCCAAAAGTTTGCCTTATTGCCATTCATTCTTTGTGAACAAGAACATCTTTTACCCTCTACTTTAGATAATTATCTCCCCTGAATAAGATCACAGCGCAAATAAAATCTAAAATTATAGCCTTTTCTAATTGTCAACTATAATGTGGCTAGAAGGAAAACATATCAAATAAGACAACTTTTACCCTCTACTTTATTAGACAATTATCTCCCCTGAATAAGATCACAGAGCAATATCATATATAAAATTATAGCCTTTCTTTGAGGTTGATACATATTTTAATTGACTCAAGAAAAACTATATTGATAGAGGAGGAAGTCTGAGGTGGATATATTGTTTCTCTGAGTTGAAAAAAAACATGAATTGACCGAAATATAACAGGCTATAATTGTTTTATTATTATACTTTTTCATTATTTAGACATTTACTATTTGCATGTTGAATAAATTACTATCGGAATAACGTTACCTCCAGGATAGACCAGAGAGTGTAGTGAGAGTTTATAGTTACTATCGAAATAAGTAAGAAAACATGTTTTTCTACATATCTATCACTTTAAATTTTAGCAATTTATAAAAGCAGACGTTAATATTGTATGTTGTGTCGTGTACACTTTTTCTTCTACAGTTAAGGGTGTGGTTAGGGTTGGGTGTTGGCACCCCAAAGACACAGGGTTAAGGTAAGGCTTACCTTATTGCATCAATCATATCAATCCCCAGGCTAACACAGTTAAGGGCGTGGTTAGGGTTGGGTGTTGGTACCCCACAGACACACACATAGCAGTCCCCCAAAATCTTGATCCTCAAACACTGGTGTTTCTGAAAAAAATACATGTAACAGACATTTTAATTATACAAGCAAAATTAATTTGCATGTGGAGATCTTGAGAAGTGTTCAAGCCCCTTTTGTCTGAAGATTTGTTATTTTTCTTGTAGATTTTCTGCAAATTGGTCGGACACCCCCTTCTTTCATCTTAAGTGTTTCTGAATTAGTTTTGTTTTAATTATTAATGTGTAAGTTAATATGATGCTCGCCTTAATATGGCTTATCATTAATAAAAAATCTGAATTTGAATTTAAGTAGACTTTGGAAAATGTCTGAAGCAGCCCGATTTATCATTTTACATTTCATATTCTTTTACTTTATCCTTTAATTCTGACCTTAGTTTCAATTCTTTCATTTACTTTGCAAATTAAGTTGACCTAACCTCTGCAAGGTACAAGGAGTATGTATTGCCTGGCATAATCATAATCAGTTTATTCATATTTTTTTTTTAGAATTTTTGTAATGAACTTTGAAACTTTCTTTAAGATTTATTAGAGTACAGTTGATTCAGAGACTTGTTAGGGTTTACAACATAACTGTGACATGACATTTTCTTTAAATTTTATTTCAATTCAAAGGCTCCTACGGTACTTTAGATTTTATTTAAGTTCAGGAAGCTTTAAATGTCAAAGCTCTTACTTTTAATTTTATTTCAGGCTGGTCAATTTAAAAAAAGTGTTCTTTTTGTAACTATGTTATTCAATCAAGCTATTTGGTTGCCAAAAAAGATAAGGCTTTTTAGAATTGTCAAGGACCATAGAACGGGCTAAATGTCGGGAAAATAAGCGATTTACCGAACTTCAATCATTTCCTTATTGATTCCGAACTCATCAAAAGATTCAATCAACTATTTGACCTTGGCTGACGAAAGGTTATCAAGGTCGTTAGACCTTTTCTTAATATTTGTAATTACTTGGTATTTGCTTTCATGTCCCTGTCAAATTGTGGAAATTGTTTTTCCTTAAAGTAGTAATGAAAATTCTGCTTGCTATACAAAACTTTTTCACTTCTTTAATGATTTTTTTCCATCCGGATTACAAATTACTAAGGAGTTTTTAATAACATTTAATTTGACTTGAAATTCATCACTTGATCAGCTTAACATTGAAAAAGACTTCTGTCTAAATAGTACTGAGACTTTATAAATGGATCCTTATTACATTGTATTTGGCCATCTGATTACATTTACCATCAGAATCACTTCAATCTCATGCATCGATGGGGAATCAATATTTTTAATTATATTATGTTTACTTATGGTTTATCTGTTTAATCCTCATTAATTTATTCTATTCTGAACCCTGTATTTTTTTTCTAACTTTTCTTCTACTTTTATAGCAATTGCCAGTTTTAATACTTTTATTTACCCATCACATGGTAATGAAATATAAATAATCTTCTTTAATAAAATGTTTTGTTTTTGCTAAAAACATATTTCATTAAAATTTCAAAATACCATATACTCTGACTAACAAAGAAATGAAATCAATCATAATTTTTTTTTACTGTGCAGTTGAAATAAGGCATTAAAAAATGTTTTAACATAAAGGTTTTATGAATAATTGAAAAATTCATTAATAGGTTCACAAACTTTTTAACAGCAAATTCAAGGTATTACACCTTCCCACTTTTCATATTCAAACAACTGTCCACTTTTGTGTGGGTAAAATAAACATGTTGTTTGTTTGAGAAAAAGAGTGACAACAAATTTTTAATCTCAAAACAAGATGTACAAACATTATGAATTGATAAAAAAATATCTTTTTGTGTTTCAAATTCAAAAATGTAGTGAACGCACAAATGTTGAGTTCTTAAATCTGTGTAAGAGCCCACCAATGATAAACCTTGAAAACATGTACCCATCAATAACATAGTCACCCTGTTCAGATAATTAGATCTAGCAGGGCTGTCAAGTTTTTTTGAGCTGCTTGCGTGAGATTTAACGAAAAATTGAAAGATCAAAGGAAAAAATTAAAAGATATAAGAAATTTGCAGCCAAATTGCCGACTGGATGCATGAGTCTCACTGCAATTGTGTGAGACTTGACAGGCCTGAGATCTAGAACAAGTTCGTGAGTTCTGAAGATTGAATTTTACACCAGACATTTTATGTCCTTACAGAGATTTGTGGTTTCCTGGTTTCTTAATATAGAATTTCTAATTGTTATGGAGCTGATATACGACATGAAAGTCTGGATCATTTTAGAATTCACAGATAATCAAAGAAAAGGATCATTGTCTTCTGTTGGCATTTCAACACTGAAAGAAAACAGTAATACATGTGTATCAACACAACACTTCATGTACTTTGACAAATAGCAGACTTATAATCTATTTTCATGTTGGAGAACCATACCTCAGCCAGCTGGTCAAATCGACCAAACAGTTTGTTGAGTAGATCAATCAGCTCATTTGGGCTCTCACACTTGGCTGACAATGGAGTAAAGTTAACAATGTCTGCATACAGAATGCTGAAAGATACAAATATTCTTATTATGATATGCATTACAAACAAACCCTTCATTATATAATTCTCTTTATTCAAACATAGTCCAAATCCAGAGCCCTCCCCCTTTTCATAGGAAAAATGTTGCTATTTTTGTATATAACATAACATAACATAACATATCTTTTATTTCCAATCAGGAGCCCACTGGGAGCAAAGAGAGTTGTACATGTAGAGGAAAAGAACATAATTGATAGATTATACATAAAATACAATAGACAACATGGTGATACAGTCAATATACAATGTATAAGATGTTAATGTTGATCAATGTCCATATATTGAATACAATATATCATAAATAAAATATTAATTTAGTAAAAAATATCTTTATCCAGTATAAATCTGGCAGTGGCATTTAGTATATCAGTGTCCTCATTACTAAGTAAAAATATCATTTTGGAAATGTTTGATAGACTAGAAAAATTGGGATACTTTTGGGCAATAAGGTTAAATAAAATATTTCTTTTTGTTTCAAATTTTGAACAAACACATAAAAAGTGTGTTTCGTCTTCAACTTCCCCAGAGGAACAGTTTGTACAAGTTCTCTCAGATCTAGGTGTATTGGAGAAACACCCTATTTCAATTTGTAGTCTATGGGCTGATATTCGAAATCTACAGATAGCTTTTCTTTGATCAGGGTTGTTTATTTTCAATAAAAAATTTTCGAATCCAAAATGATCCTTGATTTTGAAATAAGTACATAGTTTTCCATCAAGTTTAGAAAGTCTATAATTATACCAATTGTCCAAAAGCTTTTCCCTTAGTATTTTTTCAAGCATCTTTTTAAATTTATAGCTACTGTGATTACTTGAGTCTGTATTTATACCAAAATAATTCAATAGCTTTGAAACAAAAGTATACCAGGTAAATCTATTACTACTGTCAAAATTTTTACTACATAAATATGCATCTTTTAATAATGGAAAATCAGATGAGAGGTTTTCAAGTCTATACCAATAATTAATGATTGATTTAATAATGTCAAAATATAAAGGAAACCTTCCAAGTTCAGATAATACAGCAAAATTCACACTTTTCTTATGAACTCCTAAAATATATTTACAAAATTTGAGATGTAATTTTTCACATGGCATGTTATTAAATATTTTATCTAAATCAAAAGACGTTCGCATTTTTGAGTTAGAAGCACAATAACTTCCCCAAACTTCTGAGTTATACAACAAGATAGGTTTCAAAGTATGGTCAAAAATATGTACACATGTGCGAAGACTTGGACTTAAACTTAAAAAGTCACTTCTTAACTTATAATAAGCCTTTAATGATTTATTATAAAGTTCAGTCCTCATTTGATGAAATGACCCTGATGCTGTGAAATACACCCCTAAATATCTATAACATTATATATATTTTCACCAAAACTGATCTGGAACCCCACCCCCTATTTGTCCTGACAGCCCCAGTAGACAATAAGCCAACAGACCCCAACCTTTCAGAAATTTCTGGATCAGCCCTTGCAATTATCTCCCCTGAATGATATCCAATAACAATGCAATTTCCATAGGATATTCTTCCTTAAAGTTTCATTGTGTGCGGTCATGAAATGATTAATGCATCTGGCTAATAAGACCCACAAGGTTCATAGTATTTCTGACAGGGTTGAAAATAACAAGATATGATATGATAAGTAGCACAATTTTGTCCCCTTATTTTTGCATATTTTTCAAAGTTGGAATATTCCATAGTTATTGTGGATTTTTGCAGTTAAGAGGTCATAGTAGATGGGACAGTCATTGATTTTTGTGAAATTAACTCTATTGTTAGAAAACACATGTGCAAAAATGGTCAACTCAATGCAATATGGCAAAATAGGCTCAAAATGGCTAAAATTTATCAGTTTTGTGAAAAATAAATATGAGGGAACCTGTGATCCACAAAGATATTTTCAGAAATCATTGGTATAGTGATGCTTTACCCGCAGTTAAAATATTTTTGTGGGTCACAGGTTTGCTCATACATTTGTTTGTACTTTTTTTAAATTAAAACATATGAAAATTTACCATATTTTCAAGCTTTTAGGAGAAAAAGTTTTTTTTTCTCACATATTTAGCCCACCACTGAGAAGAAAACTGATAAATCATACGGTTGAAACATACAAATTATTTAAAGATCATCACTTTAGATAGTAATATAAACATTACAAAGAAAATTTGTCAGTTTTGAAAAAGAGACCAAAAACAGCCCTTATCATATTTTGTCCTTTCTTTGACCATTTTCCAACTCTCTCTTGACACCAATTGCAAGGATAGTCTCAAGAAATGATATCCGTCTTTCAGAAAGGATAAAAAACAGTTGTCCTGTATTTCATAGAGTATAATCCCATACATGTTAAAGATCCATTTGTAGAATTCAATAACAGTTACAGGCTCAATGGGTGGCTACAAAGGCCATACCCTACTCCCACCCTATAGCTGATATAGGGGTACTACATGTCAACCAGTTGTCCCTACCCTACTCCCACCCTATAGCTGATATAGGGGTACTAAATGTCAACCAGTTGTCCCTACCCTACTCCCACCCTATAGCTGATATAGGGGTACTACATGTCAACCAGTTGTCCCTACCCTACTCCCACCCTATAGCTGATATAGGGGTACTACATGTCAACCAGTTGTCCCTACCCTACTCCCACCCTATAGCTGATATAGGGGTACTAAATGTCAACCAGTTGTCCCTACCCTACTCCCACCCTATAGCTGATATAGGGGTACTAAATGTCAACCAGTTGTCCCTACCCTACTCCCACCCTATAGCTGATATAGGGGTACTAAATGTCAACCAGTTGTCCCTACCCTACTCCCATCCTATAGCTGATATAGGGGTACTACATGTCAACCAGTTGTCCCTACCCTACTCCCACCCTATAGCTGATATAGGGGTACTAAATGTCAACCGGTTGTCCCTACCCTACTCCCACCCTATAGCTGATATAGGGGTACTAAATGTCAACCAGTTGTCCCTACCCTACTCCCACCCTATAGCTGATATAGGGGTACTACATGTCAACCAGTTGTCCCTACCCTACTCCCACCCTATAGCTGATATAGGGGTACTACATGTCAACCAGTTGTCCCTACCCTACTCCCACCCTATAGCTGATATAGGGATACTACATGTCAACCAGTTGTCCCTACCCTACTTCCACCCTATAGCTGATATAGGGGTACTACATGTCAACCAGTTGTCCCTACCCTACTCCCACCCTATAGCTGATATAGGGGTACTAAATGTCAACCAGTTGTCCCTACCCTACTCCCACCCTATAGCTGATATAGGGGTACTAAATGTCAACCAGTTGTCCCTACCCTACTCCCACCCTATAGCTGATATAGGGGTACTACATGTCAACCAGTTGTCCCTACCCTACTCCCACCCTATAGCTGATATAGGGGTACTACATGTCAACCAGTTGTCCCTACCCTACTTCCACCCTATAGCTGATATAGGGGTACTAAATGTCAACCAGTTGTCCCTACCCTACTCCCACCCTATAGCTGATATAGGGGTACTACATGTCAACCAGTTGTCCCTACCCTACTCCCACCCTATAGCTGATATAGGGGTACTAAATGTCAACCAGTTGTCCCTACCCTACTCCCACCCTATAGCTGATATAGGGGTACTAAATGTCAACCAGTTGTCCCTACCCTACTCCCACCCTATAGCTGATATAGGGGTACTAAATGTCAACCAGTTGTCCCTACCCTACTCCCATCCTATAGCTGATATAGGGGTACTACATGTCAACCAGTTGTCCCTACCCTACTCCCACCCTATAGCTGATATAGGGGTACTAAATGTCAACCGGTTGTCCCTACCCTACTCCCACCCTATAGCTGATATAGGGGTACTAAATGTCAACCAGTTGTCCCTACCCTACTCCCACCCTATAGCTGATATAGGGGTACTACATGTCAACCAGTTGTCCCTACCCTACTCCCACCCTATAGCTGATATAGGGGTACTACATGTCAACCAGTTGTCCCTACCCTACTCCCACCCTATAGCTGATATAGGGATACTACATGTCAACCAGTTGTCCCTACCCTACTTCCACCCTATAGCTGATATAGGGGTACTACATGTCAACCAGTTGTCCCTACCCTACTCCCACCCTATAGCTGATATAGGGGTACTAAATGTCAACCAGTTGTCCCTACCCTACTCCCACCCTATAGCTGATATAGGGGTACTAAATGTCAACCAGTTGTCCCTACCCTACTCCCACCCTATAGCTGATATAGGGGTACTACATGTCAACCAGTTGTCCCTACCCTACTCCCACCCTATAGCTGATATAGGGGTACTACATGTCAACCAGTTGTCCCTACCCTACTTCCACCCTATAGCTGATATAGGGGTACTAAATGTCAACCAGTTGTCCCTACCCTACTCCCACCCTATAGCTGATATAGGGGTACTACATGTCAACCAGTTGTCCCTACCCTACTCCCACCCTATAGCTGATATAGGGGTACTAAATGTCAACCAGTTGTCCCTACCCTACTCCCACCCTATAGCTGATATAGGGGTTCTAAATGTCAACCAGTTGTCCCTACCCTACTCCCACCCTATAGCTGATATAGGGGTACTAAATGTCAACCAGTTGTCCCTACCCTACTCCCACCCTATAGCTGATATAGGGGTACTAAATGTCAACCAGTTGTCCCTACCCTACTCCCACCCTATAGCTGATATAGGGGTACTAAATGTCAACCAGTTGTCCCTACCCTACTCCCACCCTATAGCTGATATAGGGGTACTAAATGTCAACCAGTTGTCCCTACCCTACTCCCACCCTATAGCTGATATAGGGGTCCTAAATGTCAACCAGTTGTCCCTACCCTACTCCCACCCTATAGCTGATATAGGGGTACTAAATGTCAACCAGTTGTCCCTACCCTACTCCCACCCTATAGCTGATATAGGGGTACTACATGTCAACCAGTTGTCCCTACCCTACTCCCACCCTATAGCTGATATAGGGGTACTAAATGTCAACCAGTTGTCCCTACCCTACTCCCACCCTATAGCTGATATAGGGGTACTAAATGTCAACCAGTTGTCCCTACCCTACTCCCACCCTATAGCTGATATAGGGGTACTAAATGTCAACCAGTTGTCCCTACCCTACTCCCACCCTATAGCTGATATAGAGGTACTACATGTCAACCAGTTGTCCCTACCCTACTCCCACCCTATAGCTGATATAGGGGTACTAAATGTCAACCAGTTGTCCCTACCCTACTCCCACCCTATAGCTGATATAGGGGTACTACATGTCAATCAGTTGTCCCTACCCTACTCCCACCCTATAGCTGATATAGGGGTACTAAATGTCAACCAGTTGTCCCTACCCTACTCCCACCCTATAGCTGATATAGGGGTACTACATGTCAACCAGTTGTCCCTACCCTACTCCCACCCTATAGCTGATATAGGGGTACTAAATGTCAACCACTTGTCCCTACCCTACTCCCACCCTATAGCTGATATAGGGGTACTACATGTCAACCAGTTGTCCCTACCCTACTCCCACCCTATAGCTGATATAGGGGTACTACATGTCAACCAGTTGTCCCTACCCTACTCCCACCCTATAGCTGATATAGGGGTACTAAATGTCAACCAGTTGTCCCTACCCTACTCCCACCCTATAGCTGATATAGGGGTACTAAATGTCAACCAGTTGTCCCTACCCTACTCCCACCCTATAGCTGATATAGGGGTACTACATGTCAACCAGTTGTCCCTACCCTACCCCCACCCTATAGCTGATATAGGGGTACTACATGTCAACCAGTTGTCCCTACCCTACTCCCACCCTATAGCTGATATAGGGGTACTAAATGTCAACCAGTTGTCCCTACCCTACTCCCACCCTATAGCTGATATAGGGGTACTACATGTCAACCAGTTGTCCCTACCCTACTCCCACCCTATGGCTGATATAGGGGTACTACATGTCAACCAGTTGTCCCTACCCTACTCCCACCCTATAGCTGATATAGGGGTACTACATGTCAACCAGTTGTCCCTACCCTACTTCCACCCTATAGCTGATATAATTTGGTGACCATGGCTCTTTATATAAATTATAACATGTACAGTCACAGAAGATAAAGAACCATTAAAAATCTGAGTATGAATAAAGGTAATAACAAAACTACCGAACTTGAATGATCAATCTCATAGTCCAGAGAAAATGACAAAAACGAATCAGTCATACCGGAGAACTGGTGGATCGCAATGGTCCTGACTTGGTACAGGCATTTCAAACGAAATGGTGGGTTAAACCAGGTTTTATGGCGCCAAACCTCCCTCTTCCATTGCGATCTTAGGATCCGGTAATGACCATAGAACACAACATAGTTGTGAGACACAATAGGGATATTGAGGTGATCATCTCAGTACAGCACACCAGTCAAACACTAATTAAAACAATTAACTATCATATCTTTTAACTCAATTTTGAACTTTTCTACTAGTGGCTGATAACGAAGAAAGAATTTTTTTAGTGATCGTATGAGACGTATTTTCTTATAGCCCTGCTTCAAAAGTCGGTCACGAAGAAACCGGTGTCTGATCAAAAAATGAAAGGAAGTAAGCACAAGAAGAATATACTGATAGACTTTCTTATAGCTTCAGCCTTGGAATCACACATAATATATCTAAATCATCATTTTCTTACAACTTGGAATATAGATCTAGAAGATTCCTAACAAGCTATAAAATATCCCAACATCATTATAAGATCAGCAAGAAAGATAATAAACACTAATAAAAAGGCTTTTAATATTCATTTAGTGATCATAACATTGTGTGAGAATATTTCGTGAAAAAGAACAAATCTTGGCACTCTATCTTTCTAATTACATTCATCAAACAAACTCAAATGATGTGAAATATGAAATTTTGCCATATAAAATATTCTAAAATTCCTAGGTGTTTTTTTTTACCAAGGTGGAGTAAACATATCACAAATGAATGGTTATTCCAGATCTTGTTAGGTGTACAACCATTTCCATAATAGTGTAACGTCTGACACATAAAAAATACTAACACAACGTTGTGTTGCTCAGAGTGCTGTTGTTGTCATCACCCAAGAAATTTTAGGCAAGACATCAATGATCGTAGATAAATTCAGTATTTCTATCTCTTGGATGTTTGTTTTTTATAGTTTTTTACCAGAAATGACCAACACTTGATCAGCAGCAACATGATAGGTGCTGTAGCAAAACTCTAAATTAAACTGAGTTTAAACGTAGGTCCATTGACTTGGACAGTTGTACAAAATCTCAGAAAATAGGCCAATTAAGACTGAAATGGTCGGATTTCGGCAAACAGGAAGTAGATGAGCAACAGACCTGAAATTGTATCCCACTTTATGGGACCCCATGCTGATGTTGCATACCAAATGTCAAGAGACTGTGAGTAGTTCCTGAGAAAACTATTAGGAAAATATTTTCCAGCCCACACGACAGCCTGCCCTACATTCACCATTTCATAACCCTCCATGAAATCCGGCCAAAAAATGATCATTTATCACTTGACTGTAAGAAACCTTCACTACATAGCTACAAGAAAAGTAAATAAAGCAGATAATATAATATCATTAATCCGATGATAGCTATAATTAGAAATCATAATCAAGTTTCTTATAATGATCATATCTTTGGAAAATTAATATCCTGGGCAGTAAATCTAATTATTATCACCCTGTCTAATTAATATCCCCTAGTCTATTATTATTCTCAAAGTCTTTTTATATTTTCCTTATCCTAATTCAATACAAGAGTTGTCAGTCAAAATTATCCAGTAAATTATCTCCCCTTAATAAAATTGATAGCGATGATGATTAGTCTAGTAAGTAAGCTAAACAATTGGAATTTCTTGGTAAACAAAATAATCTGATAGATACTTTCTAACCATGCGCACTTAACCAGGAACTATTGTATTTACATTTAAAAAACAACTTTTCAGTTCTGTTTACTGTTTCAACCTTGACCCTCCGATAATAACTGTTTCAACCTTGACCCTATTAACTGTTGCAACCTTGACCCTGTTTACTGTCTCAACCTTGACCTTATTAACTGTTTCAACCTTGACCCTATTTACTGTTTCAACCTTGACCCTGTTAACTGTTGCAACCGTGAGCCTGTTAACTGTCTCAACCTTGACCTTGTTAACTGTTTCAACCTTGACCCCAAGGTATCAGGGCTTGGAACACTGTTTATTTGAATGTGCACATTCCCAGGAAATATTGTATTTACACTAAAAAAACATCATCTACTTCAAGGTGTCCAAAATACACCAATTTTGTCAAAGACATCATATACCCAGTCTGCGAGTCCAGAATACCAATATAAAAACTTTGATTCTATTCGACCGTGCTCTGTACTTTTGGAAGACGTTTTGGATTTTGAAAATGTGCAATCTCATTGCTCTGTCAGTAAATGCGGAATTAAGAATTGTAAAACTTGTAAGATCTTGATTACTGACACAGAAATTAAGAGCAATTTAACGAATCGGTCATATAACATCTATAGTTGGGATGACTTAAATTGTACATCATCAAATCTTATTTATGGACTAGAATGTAGCCTTTGTGGACTGATCTATGTTGGTGAGACGAAAGGAAGACTTAATGCTCGTATGTGTGGCCACAGATCTGGAATCAACAACGACAGTTTTCCTTTCGTTTACCAGCATTTTAACCAACCTGATCATTCCATTTTGTCTTTAAAAGTCCGAATTTTGGAAAAAATTTACCATCCTACAAATAATCCCACTTTAAGTACACCTTTCCGTAAAGAGAGAGAAGAATTCTGGATTCGACGACTGGGAACCGCACTACCTTATGGCTGCAACGACAACATTGGAAGTGTAGGAAATTTATCTAGCCCTAGATGCAGTGATGTTAATGTGATGAATCTCTTTGAAAAAACGGAGAGACGGAAACGCAGTCATGGACATCGAAAATACAACGCACCAAAGCTTTGCGATGTATCAATTAGTGGATTGCTTCCGTTTGTCCAAAAACCACTAGGGATTCATCACATTCGAACTAAACTGTATTCTATTCCCCTTTCTAAACTCAATACTTTGTACAAGGAATGTCTAGAAAATCCGGTTACTGACCCTCAGTCTAACATTTATAGACTCACTGCTATCGTTCTTGATATCGGTTACAACCGCTTATTCAAACCTGTTGGAGTTCCACACGAAAACAGTAAAGACAATCGTTCCTTTCTTTCACTTCCATTTTTAAACAAGGGGTTAGATGCTATTAATTTAGGAAATATTTTACACCACAAATCTGTTACGGAACATATTCCTCCTTACTTCAAAGATAAAAGCATTCCCATTATCTCTTATTCCTACACTTCCACCATTGCACCTAAGGTTTTCAACTATAAACAAGTGTTGCGGGATTTCCAAATCAATGACCTCAAAGCAAAACCTCCAGACTGTACCTGTGAAAAGTCCCCATTCAAATATGGTCCCTCTGGCCACGTTATCACTGGTGACCTCAACATCGTGGAAAATGACTTACTTCGCGATGTTTTGGCTAAAGGACCTAAATATCGTGAGCCAAGACGAATCAACTGGAGCTATAATTTCAAAACAATTATGGATTCAGTTGAGGACTATGCCAGAAAATGGGCCAAAAAAGAACAGGAGAAAGAATGTGACGTTTTGTCAGAATGGGTAAAAGCTGTGAGGTCATTGGTTTTGAAAAGAATCAATTCTTTGAAAGGCTCAATGAGCACTAAGGCAACATCCATTTTCAGCAACGCTGATGTTGCCAAAACATTGTCCACCTTACATGACAAATATGTTGTTGTACCTGCAGACAAAGCACCAAATAACATCATTTTTGTGTGCAAAAAAAACACTATATAGACTGTTTGACAGCTGAATTGGGGGTTGGTTGTACCAGCAACAGCACCACATACACGGCTACAACACTGTCTAAGGAGGAAATCATTGACAATCATAAATCTGTCATTTCCTCCTTCGGCCTTTCTGTTGGTGGCAGTAATGATGACATTCCATCCCTGTATTGGATTCCCAAATTACATAAAAATCCATACAAACAGCGCTTCATTGCAGGGTCATCCAAATGTACAACTAAACCTCTTTCAGTTTTGTTGACTTCAATACTTACGGCAGTAAAATCCGGCCTCCAGAAATATTACGATTGTTGTTATTCTAGAAATGGTGTCAATCAAATGTGGATCCTGAAGAATTCGAAAGAACTGATGGAGATTCTTAACTCTAATTCAGTTTCATCTTGTAACAGCATCAAAACATTCGATTTCTCCACACTTTACACTTCTATTCCACATGAACAACTGAAATCACGATTGGCACAGCTCATTAAACGCAGCTTTTTCAAAAAGAATGGAAAACGCAGGTACAAATTTCTTGTAGTCGATTATACCAAGACTTACTTTGTCATCAATGAGTCCAAGAAAAAGAACAAATTTACAGAAGACCAAATAATCGACATGCTCAACTTTCTTATTGACAACATATTTGTTCAGTTTGGTGGACGTGTTTTTCAGCAAACAATAGGGATTCCAATGGGCACTAATTGTGCACCTTTGCTTGCTGATTTGTTTCTTCATTCATATGAAGCAGACTTCTTGCAATCTCTTCTAGACAAAAAAGACCGTAGACTAGCTCTCTCTTTCAACCTCACGTTCCGTTATATTGATGATGTCCTTTCACTAAACAATTCTCGATTTGGTGACTTTCTCCATCTCATATATCCACAGGAGCTTGAGATAAAGGACACAACGGATTCTAGGAAGTCTGCTTCATATTTAGATCTACATCTCGAAATTGACTCTCAAGGAAGACTTTCAACAAGGCTCTATGACAAACGTGATGACTTCAACTTTCCAATCGTCAACTTCCCCTTCTTGTGTAGCAATATTCCGTCAGCTCCAGCTTATGGAGTTTACGTATCTCAATTGATTCGTTACTCCAGAGCGTGCGGGACTTACATCGATTTCCTTAGCAGAGCGACACGTCTGACGCAAAAATTGCTCACACAGGGTTATGTTGCTCCTCGGTTGCTGTCTTCACTCAAGAAATTTTACGGAAGACATCATGCACTTATAGACAAATATGGGATTTCGATCTCTCAGATGAGTGCAGATGTTGGTTTGTCATAGTGTGTTGTTTTGTCTTCCTTTACTGGATTTGACACGCTGAATGGACTATTGGCAACGCGACGGGTGTGCTATAGCAGGCAGGAACTGCTTACTCTTCCGGAGCACCTGAGTTCACTCTTGTTTCGACTGGAGTTCGCGTTGTTGATTGATATTCAGTTGTTTTGTGTTTCCATGTTTTACGTGTTGTCTGTTTTTGTCCCGTTCTTGTTTGTGTTTACTGGTTTAGTCTCTGCCCTTTCGGACTTTTGACATTCGGATACCCCATTGGTACCTCTGCTTCTTTCAATACCTTGAGGTACTGCAAAAAAGGACTCCCAAAACTTTGCTCCATAAAACGATGACCCTGTGTAGCCCATGCATCTTTGTAGGAGCTGTAAATACTTTATTGCAATTTCCAAAAAAAAACAAAAAACAGTTTCAATTTAAAGGTAAACTTGTGGCTGGATAATCAGATAAACCAACAAAAAGACAGAAAACAACTTTTGTTCCGGCAAGTCATTACAAGTTACATGTATACAATGGAAAATTGGAAACACCACAGATAAAGATTTATCGTCAAGACATAAAAGTCACTTAGCTGCTGAGTTGCCAATAAAACAGGCTTTAAAAGTAGACTGGTCAGATAAGCTAATTAGTTAATGCCTTCCTTTGTGTCTTCCATCCTCAAAGACATTAAATTCTTACAATGGAGCTGATAGTTGCCTGCTTGTTGTTTCAAGCTAAAACATTATGTTCTAAATAAAACCTTATGATGACATTTACTCAATGTTCTCACTGGATCAGAAAAACCCAACATTTACTCACTGGACCTGAAAAATCCTGCATTTACTCAGTGACAAATCTTACATTTACTAACTGGACCTGACAAATCCTACATTTACTCACTGGACATGACAAATCCTACATTTATTCACTGGACCTGACAAATCTTACATTTACTCACTGGACCTGACAAATCCTACATTTACTCACTGGACCTGACAAATCCTATATTTACTCACTGGACATGAAAAATCTTACATTTTCTCACTGGATCTCTCAAATCCCACATTTACTCACTGGACCTGACAAATCCTATATTTACTCACTGGACATGAAAAATCTTACATTTTCTCACTGAATCTCTCAAATCCTACATTTATTCACTGGACCTGACAAATCCTACATTTACTCACTGGACATGACAAATCCTACATTTACTCGCTGGACCTGACAATCCTTCATTTACTCACTGGACCTGACAAATCCTACATTTATTCACTGGACCTGACAAATCCTATATTTACTCACTGGACATGACAAATCTTACATTTACTCACTGGACCTGACAATCCTTCATCTACTCACTGGACATGACAAATCCTACATTTATTCACTGGACCTGACAAATCCTATATTTACTCACTGGACATGACAAATCTTACATTTACTCACTGGACCTGACAAATCCTACATTTACTCACTGGACCTGACAAATCCTATATTTACTCACTGGACATGAAAAATCTTACATTTACTCACTGGACCTGACAAATCCTACATTTACTCACTGGACCTGACAAATCCTATATTTACTCACTGGACATGACAAATCCTACATTTATTCACTGGACCTGACAAATCCTACATTTACTCACTGGACATGACAAATCTTACATTTACTCACTGGACCTGACAAATCCTACATTTACTCACTGGACCTGACAAATCCTATATTTACTCACTGGACATGAAAAATCTTACATTTTCTCACTGGATCTCTCAAATCCAACATTTACTCACTGGACCTGACAAATCCCATATTTACTCACTGGACATGACAAATCTTACATTTACTCACTGGACCTGACAATCCTTCATCTACTCACTGGACATGACAAATCCTACATTTATTCACTGGACCTGACAAATCCTATATTTACTCACTGGACATGACAAATCTTACATTTACTCACTGGACCTGACAAATCCTACATTTACTCACTGGACATGACAAATCCTACATTTATTCACTGGACCTGACAAATCCTACATTTACTCACTGGACCTGACAAATCCTATATTTACTCACTGGACCTGACAAATCCTATATTTACTCACTGGACCTGACAAATCCTATATTTACTCACTGGACATGAAAAATCTTACATTTTCTCACTGAATCTCTCAAATCCTACATTTACTCACTGGACCTGACAAATCCTATATTTACTCACTGGACATGACAAATCCTATATTTACTCACTGGACCTGACAAATCCTATATTTACTCACTGGACATGAAAAATCTTACATTTTCTCACTGGATCTCTCAAATCCCACATTTACTCACTGGACCTGACAAATCCTATATTTACTCACTGGACATGACAAATCTTACATTTACTCACTGGACCTGACAATCCTTCATCTACTCACTGGACATGACAAATCCTACATTTATTCACTGGACCTGACAAATCCTATATTTACTCACTGGACATGACAAATCTTACATTTACTCACTGGACCTGACAAATCCTACATTTACTCACTGGACCTGACAAATCCTACATTTACTCACTGGACCTGACAAATCCTATATTTACTCACTGGACATGAAAAATCTTACATTTTCTCACTGAATCTCTCAAATCCTACATTTATTCACTGGACCTGACAAATCCTACATTTACTCACTGGACATGACAAATCCTACATTTACTCGCTGGACCTGACAATTCTTCATTTACTCACTGGACCTGACAAATACTACATTTACTCACTGGACCTGACAAATCCTAAGCAACATAATCTTTTTACATTTTTTTTTTATATTTTAACTGTCATTAATTTTAAGTTCAAATCATTAATTGTTTCTCTTCCTTTTTTAACTGAAACAATTAAATGTCTTTTCACTCTTCAATACAAATGGGTACAATTCTGTCTTCAAATTGAATTAAAAAAATGCATTTTTTACAGTAATGTCTTCGAAATATCAGAAACATTTGATAATTGGACAGAATTTTAACATTGCATATAAATAATTAAGATGTAGTATCTGTGACTTGACAAGGGATGATGAAACATTCATCAGGAAGGGGGGTAATTGAGTTTGTTTCACATGTTGTATCCAGAATAGAACCAATTGGCAGTGAAATTTAATTAAAGTCTGTTGTCTTATGTCTATATTAAGACCAACAGAATACCTGAATGAATACTTCTTGTAAATATAAACAGATGTGGGGGATGCAAGTTATTAAATCTGAGAAAAGTATGTAAACAACCTGATGTAAATATGTCTGAATTAAAGAGGTTGAATATTTTTTTTTTTTTTTTGGTTTAGTATTCTTAAGAAGAAGGGAAAACAAATAAAAACAAGTAAAAAAGTTTTCAAAGCTTAAAGCTAATACATCAAGGGATAAAAACAATTGGTTGAGACCCTTCCTGACTTTTGTCACAAACTATGTGACATAATGAAGAACCTTAGTCCTTCTGTGATGTTGGCAAAAAATAGCTTTTCACAAATTGCGGACTGTACTTTTCGTGCCAAAAAAATAGATTTTAAAAAATTGCGGACTGTACTTTTCAAATTAGACAAAATAACAAAGGTTGAAAAATGAATCCACCTAATTGCTAGCTATCATTAGCCTACTTGCACTTTATATGACATATATAAACATCAAAAACCTTGAAATGTACTCTTAACTTTTATCATATTAAGACTTCTTTATAAAATATGAATAACATAAATCAATAATAATTTCTGCAGGACATTATAATGCTTCTGATGTGAAGTTTTCCATGTTTAATTTTGATCAAAACAAATGATTTTATAATAGTTTTCCACCTGGAAATTGCAGTTTCCCATTATATCTATGTCAATATCAGCATGCCAAGGAATGTCGGCTTCAAACTAAATATATCATAACCATCACCGATCTGTAGAAAGTGTTTGATGAATTATATCACAATCTATTTAATCATTGTATTGAGTTCTATAGCAAACATTTGTTTAGTTTCTGTTGCCATTTTCTATGAAATATTATGAAAGGGTCGCAGATGAGATCAAATATATCATCATTCAAACATAAACTATTTATATATTGACGGACAGCCAGGAAGACTTATTGAATCTCTATTCAGTCAGGATAAGAAGGGTAATGACATAGTTAGGGGATTTCTGGGAAAAATCATTTCATCTGCAATCATAAGAAGATAATGGAGCAATCAGATAAAGATTCCAAGTCATTATACTGGCTCCTAGCATTCTGAGTAATATAATATACTATTTTTTCTTATATTTTTGTCATCTCTAGCAATTTGGATATCTGCCTAAAATTAATTACACATTTTTCTTTCATAAATATAAATTAAGTTCCATAGTTTGGTAAACATTTCTCAAAGCAACCTCCTTACATCAACTAGGCCATATCTGTATGACTATACAAGATAAATGACACATTAAAGTACCTTCTCAAGCACAGTATTGGCCTGAACTTTTCAGGACTATTCTACTTTGATTTTTATAATCATGGGAACACTTTTAGAAACAAGAACAGATTCCAGGTCCCCCGCCCGTTGAACGTTATATTGTTGAAGGGGCATAACTCCAATAATAATGTGTTATAAGATAGAAATTGTTGAATTTCTTAAAATTGTACCCTGATTACCGGTAGTTTCTAAGAAAAGTGTTACGAAAAATTTACCATTGAGCCTATGGGAGAAAAAATGACTAAGTCGTTAAACAGGAAGTAGATGTCAGACTGACCTGAAAATCACTTACACCTTAGGGGACCCCTATAGGAGTCTGCATACAAAATTTCAGAACACTAGGATTAGTAGTTACTGAGAAAAGTGTTACGAAAAATTTACCATTGAGCCTATGGGAGAAAAAATGACTAAGTCGTTAAACAGGAAGTAGATGTCAGACTGACCTGAAAATCATTTACACCTTGGGGGACCCCTATAGGAGTCTGCATACAAAATTTCAGAACCCTAGGATTAGTAGTTACTGAAAAAAAGTGTTACGAAAAATTTACCATTGAGCCTATGGGAGGAAAAATGACTAAGTCGTTAAACAGGAAGTAGATGTCAGACTGACCTGAAAATCCCTTACACCTTAGGGGACCCCTATAGGAGTCTGCATACAAAATTTCAGAACCCTAGGATTAGTAGTTACTGAGAAAAGTGTTACGAAAAAAAGTGTGACGGACGCACGGACGGACACCGGCATTTCCAAGTCCCCGCTCCGCGTTGCGGCGGGGGACAATAAAGTTCATGATTATACAATAACCTGATAAACGTCTAAAATCCTACTAATGTATCAGTACAATGAAGTTCAGGATTTATCTTGATAAGTGCAGCTATTTTACCTGACATGTTTTTCAACATTAAGTTCAGAATTTATTGAATAAGTTTACCTGACATCCTGGTAATGTTTCTCCACATAAAGTTCAGGATTTTTATTTTGGTTCATCATTTTCTCAGTTATTCCCCCTTTCATTTCCTCCACAACATCTCCAGGTATACAGCAGTTTAGCAACTCGTCCTGTAATCAAGTAACATCTTATGGTCAAAGTAAACATTATCAAAGTGGATGTGGTGAGAAAAATATACAAAACATCAAGTACCAAGTTTCATTGAATTTGGTTCATTAGTTTCAGAGGAGTTGCGCTGACAAGGTGATAAATGAGAAGTTTCAGCAAATTTCTAATTTCAAAGGGCTGTAACTCCCACATATATTTGAGTATCACAATTTACTGGTAATATGCACAGCTACTTAAAGTGTCCCTCCTGCATTAATTTTGTTGAATTTGATTCATTAATTTCAGAAGATTTGCGCTGAAAAACTTTGTGACGGACAGAGGGATGGACAAACAGACAGACATGACAAAAACAATATGTCTCCACATCAAAGTGGGGGGGGGGTTACATAATTATTAGTGAAAGACCTTTTTCTGGACATAGAAGGGACAACCATAAGCTTTGACTACTGGCCTGGGAGAGACATCAAAATAAGGCAGGACTGAATTATTGAGGTTTGGTCCAGTAGAGAAAATCTGATAAATTGTTTCAGATTGACTGTGGACTTAGCATCCAAATTTCTTTGATTGAGAAGGGAGCTAACTGGATGCCATTACTTAATCTGCTTACTGCTTTCTCTTCTGGAGCACCTGAGTTCACATCAAAATAAGGCAGGACTGAATTATTGAGGTTTGGTCCAGTAGAGAAAATCTGATAAATTGTTTCAGATTGACTGTGGACTTCGCATCCAAATTTCTTTGATTGAGAAGGGAGCTAACTGGATGCCATTACTTAATCTGCTTACTGCTTACTCTTCTGGAGCACCTGAGTTCACTCTTGTTTCGACTGGAGTTCACTTTGTTAATTGATATTCAGTTATTTTGTGTTTCAATGTTTTACATGTTGTCTGTTTTTGTCCCGTTCTTGTTGGTGTTTACTGGTTTTGTCTCTGCCCTTTCGGACTTTTGACATTCGGATGCCCCATTGGTACTTCAGCTTCTTTCTCTATATGTAGGCCTATAACTTCTTTCTCTATATGTAGGCCTATAAAACCTTCAATTAGTCCAGGTTTTGCCTTTTTAAAAGTACTCTAAGCATATGTTTGTCAGTTGTTCTATCATTTGTAAAGTACACTGCAGGATGTATGTTTATATCATTGAGACAAGGTAATGTCTCATTCACAAGTAAAACACCATCAGATTTCAGATAACCCTGTTTTATACTGATCACTAACAATCTGAAGGATGTTTGCTTGTATTTGTTAGGTCTTTCAAGGTATAGGATCAGATTTAAGATAACTCTATTTAAAGCCATATGTTTTCTACTGATGGGATATATCACAGAGATTCAGAAGGTCATGAAGGTGAATGTTACATCAATATATCTGTATTGAAAGAAAAACTGATACCATATCACATCTCCATTAATCATAGGATGCTCCCTAATATAGTAAATATGTTCATTTATAAACATGGGAAAAGATTTCCTATAAAGTCTGTAGCATAAAACAAATGTTATATTCATTATTTAAGATATCTATTTTAAAATGTAGGTCTAGGTTTATCTATCAATTAACTGTCTGTTTGAGGCCTTGAGTTTATAGTACATTTTTGTTGCATCACTTAAATAACTTTAACATATAACAGTATTTGATGGAATAAATGAAACATGTTGATTACATTATATCAATGCAAACAGAAAAAAACATCTGCATTGAGTATAGAAAAACCATTCCTTTAAATAGGAGACTATAAGATATGATTATGTACTTTTCAAATGTCATGTAAAATAAACAAATGAGACAGAAAATACTGAATACCCTTTTACATCCATAGAAGTATACCAATAGAGCATTCCGATGGCATGAAAGTCTGAAATGGCAAAGACCAAGTCAGTCAACACAAACCAGAACAGCAGGTAGAAACAGACAACACAGAAATGATTGACCAGAAATCAGCAACAGAACTCAACTCGTAATGAGAATGAACTCAGCTGCTCAAAAAGGGTATACAGCAGTTCCTGTTTCTTTCAACACAACAAACAGGGTGTAACCAAGTGTCAGAAAATTATCTTTTCATTTACTAGTTCCTGCTTCTTTCAACACACCCAAAAAAGTTTCAGAAAAGACATCATTTTACAGGTATTTAACCCTCTTGGTGCAGGAGGGACAAATATGTCCTCATCTGTGCAAGTGCGGGAGGGACATACATGTCCTTATCGGTAATACTGCGGGAAGGACATAAATGTTCCCTTTACAAAATAAAAAAATTTTGATTTCGTCAAGGTATTTGCTTAAATCACTTATTTGTTTAAGCAAAATGGTGCATTATTTTACATCTATGGTTTTGTAAAAATCAAAAATATTTGTTAAGCACTTGTGAAAAAAATGTAACTTCATTATCAAAATGCATCAGAAATCGACAATGACGTCACATTTATTTTCCATCACTTTTCGTAACGTTTCTCAGATCTGTTAATATAACCTGTTAATGGCTGTCTGGGGTTCAGTGACTTACTCTTTGGTTATTCTCCCATTCAAGCTTCTTCTTGACTTGGATCATACTCCTCGCTTCTAAGAAAGTGTGTCGGTGATGCAGATCTGTTAAATATTTGTGGCCGACACCCATCAAGTTGGCACTCAACAGTATGACAAAATTAGAGACCAGCTGAAAGATAACAGAAAAAAAACATTAAATGTCTTTTTATTTTTTCCATACCATTGACTTAACCTTAGCTCAATTTTGGAACAATTTTTGAAAATACGCAACATTTTTGTTAAGCTCTTTTAATAAAATAACATCAATACATGTACATGTACTAGAAAAGAACCTGTTTTGTATTCCAAATAGAGTTTAATTTCAGTGGCTTTTCCCATGGATTTGGTAAAAGTGATATACATGCATCAGCAAACCCAATTAAGGCTAAGCTAAACCATGTAAAGGACTGGACCTCCACTGTATGATAAATGCATGTATAAAGGACAAATAGAACACGTACTTATTATCAAGTAAAGTATCAGTAGAAGGATGATGTCCAAAGCGCTACAGCATGGTACATACTGATGATGATTATATGATAATGAGAGACAATAGGAGGAATTAAATTGTCATAAACTTGTTCAAATGTCATCCGATGTCAAACTAAATAGGTGGCCTATAAATATTATTTGATAAATTAGATATGTATGGCAATTACTCAGCTATTATAACAATTTTTTTCTCTTTTTTAGCATTTTTGTTGCTTTGTAGGGTAGAAGTACATGTTTTTTTATGCCCCATATAAATGTGCTTATGGTCTTTATAAATACATATCTATGTCAGGAGCAGGTGAATTAAAAACTCTTTAAAGCCAGAAAACAGCGCTGATCCAGTATTTAGTTTTAGAGGGGGCACACTGTAAAAAATATTAGAATTTTCCAGAAAAATCAAACTTATATGACTATAGAGTTTTCAAAATTTTGTAGGAGATGAATTGTGATTGTTTTAAATGTACTGAAATCATCACCAAATTAGTGGGGTGTATTCAGAGGAGGTGGCAGGGACCCAAGCCCTCCTTCTGGCTGAAAATTAGGTTGGATACATAGGAAATCATTGACGCATGACCAGAGTGGCCCCCCTTACCCAATCAGACCTCCCCCCACTTTTACAAAATTTCTGGATCTGCCACTGCTCATAGCCCCATTGTGCCCAAAACAGTGTTGTGTTTAGTGTGACTAACAATGACCCTTAGATTACAATGGAAGAGGGAGGGAGGTTTAAAATGGCCTCATAAAACCTAGTTCTTTTGAAATGTCTGTTCCAAGTCAGGACTTTTGGGCTCTTCATTTCTCCAGCATGTCTTTGTCTTATATATGTAATGTCTTTTCTTCTAGGTCATCTCAGTTTGGTGTTTTTTTCTATTATCTTTATTGGAGAACAAAGAATTTTCTTGAAATGGTACAAATTGAAACAACTCCCTGTTTGCTGGAATACTTCTACAATTCAATACTAAAATATGAATGCAAATATATCTCAAAACTTAAACTATCATTTAAATTTCATTAACATTCTTCCACTGCATCAATGTATGACATAAAAGACAGTCATGACTTAAAACACTGAAATTGACAACCTGATGAACTGATTCATAAAAAGTTATGATTATAAGATTTTTATCTGACGATTATTGATACATTAATGGAATGTTTCTGTATCAGACTTTGTGTTTAATCCTATTAATTTGGTACTAATAACCTGTAGTGTTTTACATGTGAGGTGACCCAATCTAATTTCCCCAAGCTCCTGTCTATTTGATCAATGAAGCACCTATTAAGACAGACATGGAGAGAGCTCAAGGGAATTTCATTAGTGAATTATTGCTTCGTGAAGTATTTGTCAATTATTTCAACTCTCTACTGTTCATTTTTGTAACAATTACAGTGAAACGGGTCTGAACTGAACCCTAAATAAACCCAAAACCTGTCTAAACCAAATCCTGTAAAAACCCAAAACCTGTCTATAACAAATCCTGATTAAATCACAACCCTGTCTAGATCAAACCCCTAAATGAACCAAAAACCTGTCTAAACCAAACACTAAATGAACCAAAAACCTGCCTAAACCATTAACCCTAAATAAACCAAAAAACCTGTCTAAACCAAACACGTAAAAAACCAAAAACCTGTCTAAACCAAACACTTAATAAACCAAAAACCTGTCTTAACCAAACACTAAATAAACCAAAAACCTGCCTAAACCATTAACCCTAAATAAACCAAAAAACCTGTCTAAACCAAACACGTAAAAAACCAAAAACCTGTCTAAACCAAACACGTAAAAAACCAAAAACCTGTCTAAACCAAACACTTAATAAACCAAAAACCTGTCTAAACCAAACACTAAATAAACCAAAAACCTGTCTAAACCAAACACTAAATGAACCAAAAACCTGTCTAAACCAAACACTAAATAAACCAAAAACCTGTCTAAACCAAACACTAAATGAACCAAAAACCTGTCTAAACCAAACACTAAATAAACCAAAAACCTGTCTAAACCAAACACTAAATAAACCAAAAACCTGCCTAAACCATTAACCCTAAATAAACCAAAAAAACCTGCCTAAACCATTAACCCTAAATAAACCCAAAACCTGTCTGAACTGAACCCTAAATAAACCCAAAACCTGTCTGAACTGAACCCTAAATAAACCTAAAACCTGTCTGGACTGAACCCTATATAAACCAAAAACCTGTCTGAACTGAACCCTATTTAACCAAAAACCTATCTAATTCAAATCCTAATTAAACCACAAGCCTGTCTAAACCAAACTGAAAATAAACCAAAACCTGTCAATTCCAACCAAAAACCTGTCTAAACCAAACAAGCTTTCAAGCCATATTTTTCTTTCTTTACATTATAAAGTGTATACAAAATAATTCCTTCAGTCCCAAAGGAGTTAATTATGCAGCAGAGCTGACAAGTTTTGATGAGCCCTATGTGTGAGAAAAAGGAAAAAAATCAGAAAAATTTGCTGTCCAATTAAGGACTAGATGTGTGAGTCTCATGCTACTTGTCTGAAACTTGGCAGGTCTGTTATCGAAAGGTTTGACTGTATAATGATATCATAGGCTAATATAAAGGGCATGCCTTGACAAATTTAGTATTTTAAAACTTTGATACAGATCTTTATTTATAAGCTTAATTGAAATTTTATAAAATCAAAGTCATTTTATATTAAATAACACTTTCTAAAGTAATTCATCTTTTAAATATGTTAATTAAAAGTTAAAACTTGAGGCTCATAGAAACATTTAATCTATTGAAAAATCTTTTTCAAAAGCAAAGCAATTAAGTTCTACAAGGTTTTACCCATTGGTTATTCTTAAACCAAATGATAATTTTTATGCTTTAAAAGTTTTAATTTTTATTAAAATAACTTTGTTGTTTTTTTTTATACATGACATTTGCTGCTTTGAATACACATGTACTTGAAAACTGAATTTGCTTACACACCTTACACAATATTGATTAGTAACTTTGACAATTAGTATTTGGTTAACTTTAATTTGAGTTCAGCAAGTAGATTATGAACAAATAAGTATGACTAGATGACCGTTAAATTTTTTTTCCAAGTATGACACCAACTGAAATTTTTTTTTTTTATTAGCTGTAGTACATCCATTTAAAAACCATAAATGGATAATTAACTGCTGTGAGGCTTTGCCTATTCCATTTTCTTGCTAAACCAAACAAACAGTGACATTTGACAATTCTGGTATTACTCACCTCATTAAACAACTGATCACTGAAGGACAGTATCACCAATGTTGTCAACTGTATCACCAAAGATACCAAAATGACCTTTGACCTTTCTGGTATGATATTACTCACCTCATTGAATTACTGATCACTGAAGGACAGTATCACCAATGTTGTCAACTGTATCACCAAAGATACCAAAATGACCTTTGACCTTTCTGGTATGATATTACTCACCTCATTAAACAGCTGATCACTAGAGGACAGTATCACCAATGTTGTCAACTCTATCACCAAAAATACCAAAATGACCTTTGACCTTTCTGGTACTATATTACTCACCTCATTAAACAGCTGATCACTAGAGGACAGTATCACCAATGCTGTCAACTCTATCACCAAAAATACCAAATGACCTTTGACCTTTCTGGTATGATATTACTCACCTCATTAAACAGCTGATCACTGGACGACAGTATCACCAATGTTGTCAACTGTATCACCAAAGATACCAAATGACCTTTGACCTTTCTGGTACGATATTACTCACCTCATTAAACAGCTGATCACTAGAGGACAGAATCCCTGATGTTGTCAACTGTATCACCAAAGATACCAAATGACCTTTTACCTTTCTAGTATGATATTACTCACCTCTTTAAACAGCTGATCACTGAAGGACAGAATCCCTGATGTTGTCAACTGTATCTCCAAAGATACCAAATGACCTTTGACCAATCTGGTACAATATTACTCACCTCATTGAACAGCTGATCACTAGAGGACAGAATTCCTGATGTTGTCAATTGTATCACCAAAGATAATCCTCCAAAACATATCGACAGTGACTTAGACAATGGTAGCATCACATGACACATGAATATGACAAAGAATATCACAGCGACATCATCCGTGGTCTGTGACCTGGGTGGGAACAGGAAGTAGATGTTGGAGATGAGTAGGGATATGATCCAAATGGCCACTGATAACCATTGTGAGTACTCAGTGTAGATGGAGTTCTTCAGAACACAGAGTAGAACTGTCACCAAGGCAACCTGTCCAAGAACTAGGACAGACTGAGAGATCTGGTAATCCTGGTTGCTAAAACTCTGAAAAAAAGGATAAACTTTTCAGTGTTCTCCCTAGGTCCATATAGCACTGTGGTACCACTGTGCTATATTTTTACCACAGTGCTATCTTGTAAATATTTATAATAGAATGTGTTAGGACCACAGTGCTATAATTTTCATAAAAACCTTGTTTTTACTGATTACCACAGTGCTATAAAAAATTTCTGGGGAGATCACTGCTTTTGATTACAATATTACACAGAACAAGAATGCCAATGGTTTTATGTTTTACATCAATATTACACAGAACAAGAGGTCCATGTGTTTAATGTTTTACATCAATATTACACAGAACAAGACGGCCAAGGGTTTTATGTTTTACATCAATATAACACAGAACAAGAGGTCCATGGGTTTTATGTTTTACATCAATATTACACAGAACAAGAGGTCCATGTGTTTTATGTTTTACATCAATATAACACAGAACAAGAGGTCCATGGGTTTTATGTTTTACATCAATATTACACAGAACAAGAGGTCCATGGGTTTTATGTTTTACATCAATATTACACAGAACAAGACGGCCAAGGGTTTTATGTTTTACATCAATATTACACAGAACAAGAGGTCTATGGGTTTTATGTTTTACATCAATATTACACTGAACAAGAGGGCCATGGGTTTTATGTTTTACATCAATATTACACTGAACAAGAGGTCCATGGGTTTTATGTTTTACATCAATATTACACAGAACAAGAGATCCATGGGTTTTATGTTTTACATCAATATTACACAGAACAAGAGGTCCATGGGTTTTATGTTTTACATCAATATTACACAGAACAAGAGGGCCATGGGTTTTATGTTTTACATCAATATTACACAGAACAAGAAGGCCAAGGGTTTTATGTTTTACATCAATATTACACAGAACAAGAGGTCCATGGGTTTTATGTTTTACATCAATATTACACAGAACAAGAGGTCCATGGGTTTTATGTTTTACATCAATATTACACAGAACAAGAGGTTTATGGGTTTTATGTTTTACATCAATATTACACAGAACAAGACGGCCAAGGGTTTTATGTTTTACATCAATATAACACAGAACAAGAGGTCCATGGGTTTTATGTTTTACATCAATATTACACAGAACAAGACGGCCAAGGGTTTTATGTTTTACATCAATATTACACTGAACAAGAGGTCCATGGGTTTTATGTTTTACATCAATATTACACTGAACAAGAGGGCCATGGGTTTTATGTTTTACATCAATATTACACTGAACAAGAGGTCCATGGGTTTTATGTTTTACATCAATATTACACAGAACAAGAGATCCATGGGTTTTATGTTTTACATCAATATTACACAGAACAAGAGGTCCATGGGTTTTATGTTTTACATCAATATTACACAGAACAAGAAGGCCAAGGGTTTTATGTTTTACATCAATATTACACAAAACAAGAGGTCCATGGGTTTTATGTTTTACATCAATATTACACAGAACAAGAGGTCCATGGGTTTTATGTTTTACATCAATATTACACAGAACAAGAGGTTTATGGGTTTTATGTTTTACATCAATATTACACAGAACAAGACGGCCAAGGGTTTTATGTTTTACATCAATATAACACAGAACAAGAGGTCCATGGGTTTTATGTTTTACATCAATATTACACAGAACAAGACGGCCAAGGGTTTTATGTTTTACATCAATATAACACAGAACAAGAGGTCCATGGGTTTTATGTTTTACATCAATATTACACAGAACAAGAGGTCCATGGGTTTTATGTTTTACATCAATATTACACAGAACAAGAAGGCCAAGGGTTTTATGTTTTACATCAATATTACACAAACAAGAGGTCCATGGGTTTTATGTTTTACATCAATATTACACAGAACAAGACGGCCAAGGGTTTTATGTTTTACATCAATATAACACAGAACAAGAGGTCCATGGGTTTTATGTTTTACATCAATATTACACAGAACAAGAGGTCCATGGGTTTCATGTTTTACATCAATATTACACTGAACAAGACGGCCAAGGGTTTTATGTTTTACATCAATATAACACAGAACAAGAGGTCCATGGGTTTTATGTTTTACATCAATATTACACAGAACAAGACGGCCAAGGGTTTTATGTTTTACATCAATATAACACAGAACAAGAGGTCCATGGGTTTTATGTTTTACATCAATATTACACAGAACAAGAGGTCCATGGGTTTTATGTTTTACATCAATATTACACAGAACAAGAGGTCCATGGGTTTTATGTTTTACATCAATATTACACTGAACAAGAGGTCCATGTGTTTTATGTTTTACATCAATATAACACAGAACAAGAGGTCCATGGGTTTTATGTTTTACATCAATATTACACTGAACAAGAGGTCCATGGGTTTTATGTTTTACATCAATATTACACTGAACAAGAGGTCCATGGGTTTTATGTTTTACATCAATATTACACTGAACAAGAGGTCCATGGGTTTTATGTTTTACATCAATATTACACAGAACAAGAGGTCCATGGGTTTTATGTTTTACATCAATATTACACAGAACAAGAGGTCTATGGGTTTTATGTTTTACATCAATATTACACTGAACAAGAGGGCCATGGGTTTTATGTTTTACATCAATATTACACAGAACAAGAGGTCCATGGGTTTTATGTTTTACATCAATATTACACTGAACAAGAGGTCCATGGGTTTTATGTTTTACATCAATATTACACAGAACAAGAGGTCCATGCGTTTTATGTTTTACATCAATATTACACAGAACAAGAGGTCCATGGGTTTTATGTTTTACATCAATATTACACAGAACAAGAGGTCCATGGGTTTTATGTTTTACATCAATATTACACAGAACAAGACGGCCAAGGGTTTTATGTTTTACATCAATATTACACAGAACAAGAGGTCCATGGGTTTTATGTTTTACATCAATATTACACAGAACAAGAAGGCCAAGGGTTTTATGTTTTACATCAATATTACACAGAACAAGAGGTCCATGGGTTTTATGTTTTACATCAATATTACACAGAACAAGAGGTCCATGGGTTTTATGTTTTACATCAATATAACACAGAACAAGAGGTCCATGGGTTTTATGTTTTACATCAATATTACACAGAACAAGACGGCCAAGGGTTTTATGTTTTACATCAATATAACACAGAACAAGAGGTCCATGGGTTTTATGTTTTACATCAATATTACACAGAACAAGAGGTCCATGGGTTTTATGTTTTACATCAATATTACACAGAACAAGAAGGCCAAGGGTTTTATGTTTTACATCAATATTACACAGAACAAGAGGTCCATGGGTTTTATGTTTTACATCAATATTACACAGAACAAGACGGCCAAGGGTTTTATGTTTTACATCAATATAACACAGAACAAGAGGTCCATGGGTTTTATGTTTTACATCAATATTACACAGAACAAGACGGCCAAGGGTTTTATGTTTTACATCAATATTACACAGAACAAGAGGTCAATGGGTTTTACAGTATGTTTTACATTGAACTACCATAACAGCTTTTAAACTTTTACCAATGATACTATGTGTGTGTGAGTTGGTGTTTAACACCCTTTATCGATGCGCTTGGGCCATGTAGGGCAGTCAGTTTAATTGGTGGAGGAAACCGAAGTACCTGGAAGAAACCGCCAATGTTGGGCAGGCTACTGACAAACCTAATCACATACAGTTGGGGAAGTCCCTTTTTTGTTAAATACAAACGGGACTCGAACACCAGCTGAGCGGTGATCAGCTACTCACTCAGCTAGTGATCAATAGTGTGGTATTTAAACCAGGGCCTTAGACCACTCGACCACCCAGGCCCCCACCAATGATACTAAAAAGTTTTCACATTTAGAACACTTTTTTCTTATATTTTGACCTTTTTTATATAAAGCAATGAAACTGTCCCTGTTAAGTTACAAATTAAAAATTATACTGTATTGATTCAGCTAATGTTTACTGAATTATAAGCTTATTTATAAAGGGAATTTATGTCAAAATGACACTGATGCACAATCAAGATAATTACTAACTAATTCATGTGTGCTATATGATGAATAATGATAGCTAAAACCTAATAGTTTGTGGTTTGGAATAACCTCCTCAATCATCATCCAAGTATCTATTCTCTTTGTTATAATTTTACTCAATTAAAATGCAATTGTCACGAGAGTTAAATAATTCAATTTTCATCTTTCCGTTAACAAATTATTCGGCTCCTATTTCATGTTCCAGCTTCTAATTTGTTTTTCATGATAAATAGATATATTGATTCCAAATACAAATTTAATTTTTATTTAAAACAGGTCAAATTTAGAAACCACTTTTGCATAAAAAAAAAAATTATTACAGCATCAGTTGACATGATAACTCATTGGAGTAAAAACTCTAAAACCTTGAAAATGGATGCTAACAGTTGAAGTATCAACAAGAATCCATTACAGTTTGACGAGATCTTTCTTTTTGACCGTAGGAGTCTGAAGTCTTACATCTTTGATTATTTACATAGTTACATAAGAAAATCCATTGTTCTATCTTTAATCTCTTCTAAAAGCCTTGTACTTTTTAATTAGCAGAAAGCTTACAAGATGAATATTGGAAATCCAATGTTATTTGACCTTTTTTAAGGTGAAGAATCCTTTTATTTTAAGATACAAATAACTTTAAAGCAAACATTCTTATAGTACTAGGAACAAAGAAAAACAATAGCTTTTCTTATACCTCTAAAAAGTCTTATCATTAGAGAAGAAATCTTAGACAAAAAAGTATTTTCTCCTACAAAGGTATGTAATTGTAATGATTTTTAAAACAGGATGATTCAAACCAAGTCGCTAGAAGGAAAAAATACATTTTTTAAGATGTCATGACATAACTGTGGATTTAAGCCTTCCAGTGTTTAATTCAAATGCTGGTGCTGAAGTTACCGGTACTCATAGAAATATGCATATAGAGCATGACCAAATTAACCTTTTTATCTGCTTTGGTGCCTGTAATTGGTATTTAATGCCAATTACCTATAGCGGGACATTTTCGTGAGGTTCTTATTTTTGCTTCATTCGCGAGGTCTGAGGAATCGCTAAAATTAAAGATCACTAATTATTTTTAACTATGTATTGTACAGACTCTAGATTCTGTAAACATGATAAAATTAAGACCACTAAACATGCTAAAATTAAACATACAAACCATGAAATTTGCAACTCGCTAAAATTTCCTGCCATACAGTATAAATAGTGTTTTTATCTCTACAGTTTGGGCAATGTTTTCTTATTCTTGCATGATGAGACCTGCCTCAATATCAGTTGAAATTACTTTAGTATGCTATTTATATATGAATTGAATTGTCAACACCTGCCTCAACATCAAATTAATTTAGTATACATGTACTAGTTATATAGGAATATTGTCAACATCAAACTATAGTTTAATCACAATATTTATTGGTCAACAATGATGATATAACTTGACATATTTAAGATACTGATTATGTATTAAGTAACATTTAAGATTTATTCCAAGGAAATATACAAGTGTGTAAAGTTCTGATTTTGAGTGCTTAGTCTACTTTTTGTGTATTTAGAAAGTTAATGATTTATTAATCTGTTTTTCTCAACAAGGTTAACCAAATATCTTTAAATGTTCAATATTCAGAAAAAAATGCATGCAACTCAAAATTTCCAGGTTTACACGATGAAATTTAATGCATGCAACTAATTTCATGAAATTGATTTCATCGTTTGTACCATGCTTAAGACAGCAAATGCTTGCCTAAAAATCAGTTGTCTCCCACAAAAGTTACACACAGAAACCAAATGGCCTCAGACTAAGACAACACAGACAACAACAACTGCAATGGAATTGCAATATTATCATTCAATTACAGAATATCTGTGATCATAGAAAGAAGATTCTAAGGATATGGAGTTAATATATACCATATAAAATTTATACATAAGTACACACAAAACAAAACAATGAAACAGCCCTTTAATGGCTGGATTTATATTTAGTTTGATCATTTCTATTCTGTAGTTTTTATAGTAAAATCAGTCTATTTCACATTTTTACTTAAAATTAAAACAATGAAGAACCAGGGTGCTCAACTGAAAACAAATATCTGTCTGGCCCTATCCTTAACCATACCTGGACATTTGCTATGTGATACACGATGGTTCCCAGCGATATAGCTATAGCGAGGCATAAATATCCTATCACCAGAGGGCGCTGGATTTTTACAATGTAACTTCTGTAAATCGATTCTATCTGTAAAACTTCAAACTTTTTCTGAAAAATAAAAATAATGTTAAATTAGTAAGACTTCATTGTCTCCTATGATTGTCTTGGACATTTGAATGAAGCAAAGATGCTGTAAATCAGTTACAAGCTTGGGGTACACTCAAACTCTTAAGTCTCAATGTTGTGTGACATTCATACCTTAACAGAAAGATGTGTAAATTCAGGACTTTCCTCATTTCTAAGCATAATAAATCCTATTAATAATTATAGGTATATTTTCCAGCAGCTCATTTTTTTTTCATATAAACACCATAATGGATAAAACCAGCCTTTCATCAGCACAGACACTTCAATGTTACATTTCTAAAGACCTTTTTTACATGGGTTTGGTACTTTTTAAAAGCAGTCCATTGTATTAATTTTATTAGGCTTTAGAATCTTTAATTGACTTGTATTGGAAAATTTCATTTTAAACTGCACTGATTTTATAAATAATAGATTAATATTTACATAGATCAATAAATATTGAAACAATATCATTGAAAATAAATCCTCAAAAACATATTTCATGGGGGACAGAATTCAATATAATGTATTAATGTTTAGTATTTTAAAAAATAATTGTAAGTAAATAAATCATCATAGGAAACATTGTTCTTGTAGTAATTAGTTGAAACATATTTATTTATATGAGATTGGGAAACAAGCTTAATGTATCTATAAAACCCTCTCCGCTTTGCAGTTTGCGAGTATGGCCTTTCTAGTGGCCCCCATTGAGCCTACTCTTATTGAACTCTACAAAGGGATCTTTAACATGCACGGTTGCACCAATGAGAAAAATTCTTGCAGTTTAAACTTGCATAAAAAAAATAGGTAATCAGTAAAATAACAAAATAAAATATGGACTCATATGAAACATAAAAATTTACAAATGAATTTTACCTTGGAAGATAAAAGTATGAATTCAGAATACTCCTCTGTATTAGACATGACTAGATCAAATAATAATAGTCTGGCTTAATCATGGGCTGAATATTTAAAGGTATTATTTGTAATTTGTAAAAAAAATATAACTTCTTAAATAAGCCTTTAACAATGAACAATGATTAGATGATATCCAATGTTAAATGACCTGTATTAAGCTCTTAAAAGTGAAAAAGTGAAATTTCATAATTTTCTATTCATTCTTTAAAAATGAACTAAGAAATTATGGAAGATTAAACATGGATCAGCTCATAATTACAACTATTAATAAATAGCTTTTATATATAGCTCTTCATGGTCAATGTACTATAATAGTAGATAATGAGATGTGGAATAAATGTACACGACACAACCCGTAGCAGGAGATTCCGAGCCCATCTCGGAATTCCGAGCTAATAATTCGGAATTCCGAGCTCCATCATTCGGAAAATGCTTATTGAGCTCGGAAATGATGGTCTTAGATTTTTTTTAGCTCGGAAATAGCTCGGAAAGTTTGACTCTGTTTTTTTTTAGCTCGGAAATATCTCGGAAAGTTTGACTTTGTTTTTTTTCAAGCTCGGAGATATCTCGGAAAGTTGGACTTTGATTTTTTTTAGCTCGGAAATATCTCGGAAAGTTGGACTTAGTTTTTTTCTAAGCTCGGAAAATTCGACTTAGTTTTTTTGTAGCTCGGAAATTTGGATTTTGTGTTTTTCTAGCTCGGAAAAGTTGGACTTTGTCATTTTTTCTAGTTCGGAAAGTTTGACTTAGTTTTTTTCGAGCTCGGAAATTTGGATTTTGTGCTTTTCTAGCTCGGAAAAGTTAGACTTTGTTATTTTGTTCCACATTGGAAAGTTGGACTTAGTTTTTTTTCACTATTTTTTTTTTTGTGTACCTGTATTTCCATTGGATAGTAAATTTTCAATGCTGTATGCACATCTGTTTTTAGATAAAACTTTAATCCATTAAAATTGTTTGAGAAAGATGGTCAAAATTTTTACTGTACTGAACAAAATACAAAACCAAAAACGGGTACAAAACAGTTAATTTGGTTATGCTGTATATCAATATTTCAAGGAGTAACCTCTCATCAGCAGCATTTGAATAAAAACATTGAAAGATTAAAAACCAAAAATATTAGACGTACAGTACTCAAAATTAACCATAAAGTTCGAACAGGGAAGCCAAATCCAGCACTGAGGATATCGACCATGTGCATTACAAGGAAAGAAACCTGGTGTTTTAAATGATTTTGACCAAACACTTAACCGAATGGGATCACTGAGGCTGCATACTTGAAATAAAATGCTTCGATTGATAGTTGCTGAGAACTCTATTTTAGAAATTTACACCTCTGGTCCAACTTTCACTATACAACAACCTGTTTTCCCTTTCATGAAAATCAGTTTCTCATCAGATTCTGTTTAAAAAAAATATTCGAGAACCAATGTCAGAAATAACAATGTACAGAAATTGTCCAAGAGACATGTTTGAAATATCAAATGCTTACTATTATAAGTCAAAAGGATTGAATGTGCTGGATGTTGAATATGAATAAAAACTACAATTACTCTCAGACTTTACTAATGGATTGTCAATTCTCAATATACAAATACATTGTAAGTGATATAAATGTGCAATATAATACATGAAAAAACAATATTAGTACAAATATACATTTTTCATCTGCAATATACATAAAGGAAAAACTTGAAAACAATATACATATATAACAGGGAATTTAATGTTTAATAACCACTTGGGTTTTCATAATTTTTTTTACTTTGCATCTAAATACTAATATTTTTGTGTATATTAATGGAAAGTCCCATGATTAAAAAATAATGTATAATGCTTCAATGACACCTCTGAGATCTACACCATTTTATCAGTTGAAAGATTCAAATTTGTCCAAAACATTGCTTGTAAAACAATTTACAATTTCTAAATTTACTTCTATTATCATGATAACAAAAAAAATATTTGAACAGAAAATTTGGAGTAGCAATTTTTAAAGCACCATTTGAAAAAATAAAATGATTACAAATTGAAGATTAAAATTTGTTCCCCAAGATTAACGATCAACAAACTCACATGTCTAACATAAAAAATGTACAATAAAGGAAAAGGAATCCATTAGTATAAAACAAAGCATCATGTCTGCATATTAAATAAATCTGCATTTGAAAGCATTAAACAGTAAATATTTATATTAAGAAACTTGCACTTTTGCTAAAGGTAAACTTAATTCAATAATTTGGAATGAAATGATTTACCTTATATATCAGATATATTCGAAATATGCAAAAAGAAATCTGAAAGACTTTCAATATTAAAGTACACGTTTTGAAAATATAAAGAAAATAATTTGGTTTTGTTTCTATCCTCAAACAACCTTTACTTTACATTAGAAATGATCGTTTCCTAAATAATCAACAAAAGGTTAAATTGCTGCAATTTACAGTTTACAGTTTCAGGTGTGAAAAGTACAATTCATGCAACCTATGTAAAATAATATAACTTCAACATTAATCTCATCATTTAGATTTTTTACATGTCAATCTTTTTACTAATAGTTTTCTATCACAATGTCCGCCATCAACTGATCACAACAACATTGTCAATCTCTCTCTACATTGTTTGGGATGACACCACAACAGATCTTGGTCTTTGTCTGAATAACAACAACAGGCTCTTGCAGAAGTTCTGCTTTCACGACAGTAGATTCAACTGTATTCCTGAAATAACAATAGAAAATCATTAGTCAAAAATGTATTTTTTCAGTGGCAGGTGGGTCTTTTAGATTTATCAAGGAAAAGGCTGTATCAACTACATTCTACATGCCTATAATGCATTTTCATTTTTTGTACAAGTATTTGGTTAAAAAAAATGTGTTTAGAATCTGCATCAAGGCATCAATACAGAATAAAAATATATACTAAAATTGCACTTAAAAAGTACTAAAAATTGTATCATAACAATAGGTTGTACATCAAACTTCATTGCTATAGGTTAATTTAACTAAAAATGCTACCATAAATATATATCGTGAAGAGAATTTATTATGCAAAATAAACAAACTTGCTAAAGAACAAAATTAAATCTCTTATCGAAGTACAAGTTTTTGTCAAAGGGTTTTGTTTTGTTCTCCTGAATTTGACACATTGAATTCATTTTTAGAACAAGACTGGTGTGCATAATCATAATCTGCTTTCTCTTCCATTGCTTTTCATGTTCACTCTTGATAGAACTAAGTGTGCTATACAGTTATTTTTGTGTATTTGTTGCCTGTTTTTTTGTGCTATTCTCCTTCATGTTTTCTAATTTTGTATTTGCCCTTTCAGACTTTTGACATTCAAATGCCGCATTGGTATCTCTCTGCTTCTTATGAAATTTTAAAAAACTCAGTAACAAATTTACCTCAGAGGTCTGAAACTCTGTAAATGTGGAACTCGCCCTCGCATCAATGGTCCACTTGGTTGTAACATCTGGCATATGGCGAACACTCTTTTGTTTTCTTGATGCAGTAGGAAGTATTTGATTTCTGCTACTCGGTTGTCAACAAACTTGATGGTATAGGAGTTACGCTTCATCACTCTCGAGCATTGGCGGGAAAACATCATGTACCCATTTCTGGAGATCTTCTTTACCAGCTTGTAGTTGCCTAAGTTGTCGTCTCTAGTTAGTGTTACCAGTTGTTGCACTACATCGTTGGGCAATTCTTGCACCTTGGTTGGTGTATATATTGTGCACTGGAAGGCATCTTCTCCACCCTTCTGCCGTACATTACTTCCCTCTGTCATGCTTTGATAGAACTGTTTCAGCTCTGGATCCACATTCTGACATTTAATTGAAAGAGTCTCAACCTTCTTCTGGCACTGTAACGACCAAAATATCTGCCGACATGCGTTTCCTGTTCCATGGACTGCTTTCTTGATCTCTCCGTTGAAGGACTCGAACACAAAGCATGACCATGCCCAGAGTGGTCCCCACATTCTCACACATTTCGTCAGATGGGTCAGGTTGTGGAAATTAAGGCCAACGATGTTTTCTCCATACAGCAGGTTAGCATTCTTTACAAAGACAAGGAGGAGTTGGTGTGCTCTGGTAAGGTCATCTTCAGTAATGCCTTCACCAAGGAGTATGGTGGTGGCTTCAACAAGTAAACTGTAGTGACAGAGGAAAAGTTCTGGAAGTGAGTCTTGGAGTACAGGCAGCGAGTAGTAAAGCAACCAGGATCGAAATTCTGACGCTTTCCAATGGGTGTAGTTGTTGTTCACTGTGCGTGGCAATCTTCTCAAATAGTAGGGTGGTTTTATCTTCTTCATTAATTTATCAATGTCCTCTACTTTGTCCCCGATGTAATATGGCTGGGTCTTGCTGGTTCCATCGAACCAAAGCTTCATCAGTCTCTTCAATATTCCAAGTAAAATACCATGCATGTAGTCGATCAGGATGTTGACTGTTGGGTCAAAGTATGGCAGGCAACTCAACACCGATTCCGAAACTATCCCTCTCACTTTTCGTCCATCTCTTATTGCAAGGTGAGCATCTTCCTTGATTGTTTGTTTTGAACGTTGTTCTACCACTGTTTCTCTGTATGGAAATACTCTACAGTTTCCTTTTCCACTTTTAACAACACAGCCAGGTTCATAACAGTACAGGCAACCATACTCCCCATTGTGCTGCGTCATCTGCATTACATAAGCCCTAGCTTGCAGGTCCATAGTGGCAATAACCATCATTGCTTTGGAGTTGACAGTTGGTTTACCCTCCAGGCTTATATCAATCCCGCTGTGGTAAAGAGTGGCAAGATCTTCTACCAGTGGTCGCAGAAACATGTTCATTTGTGGTTTACCGCAGCCCTGCCAGATTCCCCATAAAACCATGTTCTTCCTGGTAAACCGTTGTTTGGGTGGCAACTCATTAATCAAAAGGTACACTGGCCAGAGAGAAACTTTCGAGCTCTGAAAGAGGGGAATACCATCTGTGAATAATGACAAAGTTAAGTTGTTTTTATCTGCCAAAAACCCATGTTCCTGTTTCAGCTTTCTGTATTCGATGCCATCTACAACATCAGATATGTTGGTATGGTCTGGCCTGTTGCTGGCATAGTCCTGGATTGCTGTCCAGATTCCCTCTCTCTCTAAAATTTCCTTCAACTGCACCTGCATGCTGCCTGTAACGAAGTAACTTGTTGTGTTTTTCTCCTTTGTTCCTTGGCATCCAGGGGTCCTACAAATGGCTTCTCCTGTGAATAATTTCTTACATATTGGACAGTAGACATGCTGTTTCAGAAAACTATCTTCAAATCCACAGATCTCTTTCAGGGTGTCGATATTGGTCTCCATTAGGTTTTCCTTGGGAAGATGAAGCCCTATGAGGTTGATCAGGTGCTTAAAGCCTCTGTCGGATAGGTTATGGTAGTTGGCAAATGCACATAAAGTCATGTAGTGATGGTACTGTGGAATTGGAGCCCTGTAACTATGCTGGTTAGGTGGTATGACATACAACGGTGGTCCAAAACTGTCAACAAAGTTTTCTATTAGTTCTTCTTCGATGTCAATATCTTCCTGGAAAGATGGTTCATAAGAATAACTTTCAATTGGATCGGCAGCCAAATCATGTCTAGTTTCTGGAGCAGCAACTGGTGTTTCTTCCTGTGTGAAAATTTCTGGTCCCTGGTTTTCCTCATGTTTTCTAAAAGAAAAAAAAGTGTTTGTATTACAACATTGAATAACGTTTAGTTCATTAATGCAACAAAATAAAATAGCCATTACATTACAACAAATTACACTATTTTTTTTTACCTTGACTGAAGTAATAAAACATATCAGTTTGGTTTATTGATTGATTGTTGTTTGCTTAGTGCCCTGTCCGAAAACTGGATATAAACATGTAATAAAATGGTTTGGACATACATGTATGCTATTCAATTAATCAAATCTTTATAGAGGATACGCCGTCCACATGGTCCAATGTCAAATTTCTCAAACAGTTAATAAAACTTTTTGTTAAGTGCAGTATATGACCGCAACATATCACCCTGTACATTTTAGGCCCAATAATGATAAGCCAATCGCTCTGGACACATGCAGCCTTTGGTGGACTTTCCTCCCACATTTCACAAGGGATTCATTTTTTTTTCAAAAGCAGACCCAAAATAATTACAGTTGAACAGAAATATTTTCCCCTAACTGCAATAAGGAGTAAATTCACTATTTGACAAGAATTATAATTAGGAAAAAAAATTGAAATCAGACAATAAATAAAAAAATTTCAATTTTGGCCCCTAATTTTATAACGGGAAAAGAGGGAGATTGCAAAAACTTGTCCCCCATTTTGTATCCACTACTTGTCAAGACTGAGCCTCAAAAATAAATTTCAAAATCACACCAGAAATAAAAAAGTTGCATTTTTGCCCCTTATTTTTAAATGAAATAAAAAGCTTCGCTGAGCGCAGCATGATACGAACGCAACACATTGAACCCTGTACCTTTTAGGCAAAATATGGATAGTCAATTGCTCTGGACACATGCAGCCCATGGTGGACTGACAAAGGTTTTTGACACATGCCTTCTTTGATGGACTTTCTACCCACATTTTACAAGAAATTCATTAGATTTTAGCTATTTTAAAAACAAACAGAAAAAAAAATAAATTTTCAAAATCGGACCACAAAGTTTAAAAGTTTCGAGTTTGGCCACTAATTATGTAATAGGGGGGAAAAAAGGGGGGTCGCAAAACTTTTTTTGCGGTCGTATAAAAAAGGGGACCCCCAAAATTGCTCCCATGTATGGTTTTAAGGTTTTAAGACGAACAGACACAAACACTATATGCTCCCCTACTTTCCTAGAAGGGGCGTAAAACCTATATGTCTATGTTTGATAAATACCTGCGGTGGTAATATGTAGACTTTGGTAATGGAGTATCACCATCTACTTCATATAGTTTGTACCGTTTTGAGGGATTTCCAGCTGAAAATAAATAAAATACTCTAGTCAAACATGTTAACATGTAAATGATATAAACATGATAAAGTAGAACATACATGTACATACAATCATGACAATATTTTTCACGTAATTACCAAACAATGATGTTGGTTCCAGCCAGGCACGCCAGGAGTATAATTTTAAAATGATTTTTGTATGCTCCTTTTCTGGACCGATGAAAGACCCAAACACTATAAACCACTTTTATAGATGGAGCATAAAAATAATATTTTCCATGTAATAACAGATAATAAAAAGCTTTGCCAAGTGCAGCATGAAACACCCTTAACATGTTTGAGGCCCAATAATGGATATGATTATGATTATGCTTTCCTCTGTTTTAGCTTGTTTCACTCCTTCGAGAGTTAAATAAAACATGAGGAAATATGCTTTATAAATGCTGAAACATGAACATGTCCAGCAAAATCAAAATACAATGTATAAACTATGTAGATGCTTGAATAATTATCATGTACATGATAAAAAGCGTACTAAGGACAAAGCATATATTCTGTATATCAGTTATGGAATTTAGGATTTAAGTTTTACTGGACCGACTCCATGAAATATTATAAGATTGTGTTACAAAAGTTTGTAAAATTTACAGGACAAAACAAATTTTAACAGGGTGTGGGCTGTCTGTCCTGTGCTAATTCCATGACTGTTTTCCTGTATATTTCAAAGAGACTTTCTAAAACTGTCAAATAAATTTTGAAGGACTTTCTAAAAACAATGAAAATTTTGTTGTGCAAGTAATGACGCAAGAGGTTCTTTTAAGTGTTAATTGAACAAAAAATGCAGGAATGGCACACTCTAGATTGAACACTGCTTTGTCCTTAGAATTTTTTCAGTTTACCTATAATGTCCTCTTACCTTTAATGTTGTGAGAACTAGAAAGATGATTTTGTAGGGTCTGTTTTCTTGATAATACTTTGTCACAATTAGGCACAGGACATAACCATTCCTTATTTCCCTGTTGACAGGACTTCAGCTCTTCATCGTCCATCATGTTAATCTGAAATTATATAGAAATTATATAGGTCATACCAATAGACATATAAAATTACGTATAATTAACAGGATATAATAAGAAACCAATGCCAAATATAAAATTAACACTTTTGACATTTTTGACAAGTGTATGAATTTTGTTTACTTGGCTGTGTGAAAAGGCTCCATGTGAAGACTGGAAAGCATGCTGAAAAGGGTATTTTGAGCATTTTGCATACAACCCAACTTTGCGAAAAAAAACTAATCCTTGATGCTATATATACATGTATATGTTTATACCAGAATTAGACAGAAGACTTTATTAGCTTCGCAATGATATATAACATGAGTACCATCTTACTGGTATTTGTTCAGGCAAAAATTTCAAAAATGCAAATTTTAAGCTGTAAATGTATGTGAACGTCAAAAGGGTTATTTGAGACATTTAGCTTCTTCAAAACTTCAGGGCAGGTAGATCTTGATGTGCTGATCACTATGACCCGAAACAGAATTTTAATATCTGTTAGGGACGGACCATTTAACTTGAAAGGGGGGCCTTGGTTTTTTGTTTTGGTGAGAAAATTTTTTTATTGCAGAAAATATTTATTTTTTCTAAGGCGTCACGTCACGACAGAATATTTTTTTCATTATTAGCATTATTTTATATGGGAGAAATCCTTCAGAATATTTTTTTGTTATCCTCTGCTGCCAAAATATTTTTTTCATCAAATTTTTTTTAAAGAATATTTTTTAGGAAAAAACCAAGCCAAATATAATGAAGTTAAATGGTAGGTCCCTTACCATTTTTGAGCAATTTGCAAGAAACTGCAATTTACTCTTATGTTCTATTTTTAGACATGGCGGCCATGTTTTTTGTCGAATCAAAATTTCCAACAATAGTTTTGTAGAGGACATCTCCCAAGTTTCATTATATTTGGCCAAGCGGTTTCTAGTTCACTTAATTATTTTTTTTTTTTTTTAAACATTTGGCTATTTTTAAATAACTTTAGAATTAGTATGTTTAATATCATGTGCCATACTTTTTTTTTAATTTATATTTTTTTTAAAATCAATTTTGTTCATTTTTAGTGGGTCAAGTACATGTTTAAAAAGCAATTATAGTGGTAATTGCCAGACATATATCTAATGGCTTCAATGGTCAATAATTAAGTTCACTTAATTATTATTATTTTTTTTTAAACATTTGGCTATTTTTAAATAACTTTAGAATTAGTATGTTTAATATCATGTGTCATACTTTTTTTTTAATTTATATTTTTTTTAAAATCAATTTTGTTCATTTTTAGTGGGTCAAGTACATGTTTAAAAAACAATTATAGTGGTAATTGCCAGACATATATCTAATGGCTTCAATGGTCAATAATTAATGTTTAATGTCATAGTTGGCTGTACTGTAGCAGTATATGAATGTGTTATGTACTAATTAAGTTGTGTAATGTCAACATAGAGCTTCTGTTTTTATAAGAATCTGACATTGGTAAAACAATGGCTTAAAGAAAGTAATCAATATCTTTTGTGTACAGGTGTCAAAGTTTTACAACTGTCATTAAGCTTGTTGATAGTGCCCGGTCTTAGATAATGAGATTAGCTTTTTTTTTCAATGAAAATTTTGAATCATACAAATCAAAGTATTTTCTTTCTTCAATCTCTTTTAAAAACAAAATTTTAGCAGAGAAAATTCATAACATTAATTCTTGTGCTTAAACATGATAAATGACACTTAGTTAAAAAATTTATAATAATTGGTTTTATAAAAAAATAATTCAAAATAAAATTATTTCTTTGCCTGCCGGGTCTAAAAATTTTGCCCATAATAGGGGAAACCAACTACCAATTTTTCATGGCCATATACATGTATAAATAATCAAATTCAAATCAGACACAAATGTACATGTATGTGAGAATTTCTTTATTCAAATCCCTTGACACATTTTCAAGTTATCATCTGAAAACCTACGGGGACGGACGGACAGACACGGAAAGAAACTGAGGGTACATGTATAACATAATACCTAGACCGTGCCACTTTGTGTGGCGGGGTATAAAAACTGGGTGGACATTGTCATCTTGCACACCCTGGATGAGTGGGAAGGTAAAACAAGTTAACACTAAAGTATGTCTCGCCTGCCAGCCCCATCGGAAAATCGAAAAATCAAGGTCTGGATCAAAAGATGGGGATGCAACTTTGCTAAGCTACTACTGGGGCATATGCATACCAAGTTTCATCAACCTAGGACTTATAGTTCTTGGGAAATGGAGATGCTCGCAAAACTTTGCCATTGCTACATGTATAATATGTATTGAAAATTGTCAGTCACTCAACCGGAAAATCAAGGTCAAGGTCAAAAGATGGGGATACAACTGTGCTAAGCTACTACTGGGGCATATGCATATCGGGTTTCATCAACCTAGGACCTATAGTTCTAGAGATATGCAGGTGCTCAGGTGCTCGCAAAACTTTTCCATTGCTATATTATATGTATTGAAAATTGTCAAAGTCACTGAACCCGAAAATCAACGTCAAGGTCAAAAGATGGGGACGCAACTGTGCTAAGCTACTACTGGGGCATATGCATACCAAGTTTCATCAACCTAGGACCCATAGTTCTTGAGATATGGAGGTGCTCATAAAACTTTTCCAAAAAGTTAACGCCGCCGGTAAAGTAACACCTATGTCCCGCTTTGCTTCGCAGGCAAGACAAAAACCTCACTGACTGTAGTGTACACGTACATCATATATTTTATGGATTTTATTATTGTTTGAAATCAATAATTTAAGATAATATTGGGCCAAGCACCAATACATTTACAAAAACATCAATTTATTTACCAAAAGGATTGTTTGTTTTTTAATTTATTTATATTTAAAACTAGAGGAATGTATTCAATCGAATACAACTTACCAGCTGAAGAATGTTCGAGTAGCTATGAGTTGACAAATTTGGAGAATGTACCAGGTGCACAGATGACACTTTTTTTCCCTTTTGTTTTCGGATTTTTTATGAGTGACCCAAATGTATTACTAGTTAGTTTGTACTATTTATTTACGGAAGAAGTCATTATGTGGATAAAAAAATACAAAAAGAAGCCAATAAAACAGCCTGGATGATTGTAATTGAATATTTCAATTCTTTCTTTGCCTATAAAAACCGGGTATATTTAAATCATGTGACTTTGAAGAAACGTCATCTAACTTCCACGGTACGAGTTATATATAGAAACTATATTTAAATCATATGACTTTGAAGACACGTCATCTTCTATCATTGCGTATGAGGTATCAATAAATAAAATAAGAATGTATGTTGAAAGCACTAATGTAGGGCCAAAAATAATACTTAAAAACATAAAATTTTTAGCTCTCTGGGTAATGTAGTTTTCAGGGGAAACTGGTAAAATTTGTGACCGACAAAAGTGAATACAATACTCCCCCCCCATAGAGGGGGCGGGTACATGTACATGTAAGTAATAAACCAGCTCGCAAGCCCCATTAGCACATATTTCACTGGTGCAAAAAATGACAAATCTTGCATGGAAATTTTTATACATTAAAATAATATGAGGCTGTGAGGCAGGTTATACCTGTGACACTTGAAATTACAAAGTAAATTTAAAATTTATTTACAATTATTTTTTTTTTTAATTTGTTGAATTTTATTAATTTTTATGTTTGTTCAAAAATATAATTTTACTTGCTTTTCTTGTTGGTTACGTGTGTGTTAATGATGTCTGATTTTATTTTTACTTAACAGCATTATTACCATTAAAAGATGCTGAAACTTCTGGGAAATGAGAGTGCTATTGAATTGGGCATTTATAGAATATCAAGCTCAAAGTTCTGCAAAAATCTACCATAATTGCTCCATTCAGAAGCGTATTAGATGGATTATAACGTGCACCTGTATGTTCTATTTAAATGTCAAAAAGTTTAAACCGCTTTCAAAAATAAAAACTTCCTACTTGTTTTATTACGAGGTTCACTTTTTTTATGGTGTTATTCATTGAGCATTTTGCAGTGTAAGATTCAGGCCATGATTAACAAAACAAGGCAATTAGTAGAACCTAAGTAAGATGTTATTTAAGTATTTATGCTGCTGAATCTTATTAGTCTTGCGACCTATTAAATTTATGTTACTTTTTAAGCATATTAGTCCACTGATAAAGGATGGACTTCTATATAAAAATTAATGTCCTCCAGTTGGGGTTTCATGTAGTGGGTATGGACTACAGCTTTGTCGGGTATTTATACGCATCGTGTATTTATACGCACATGGTAATTTGTGAACACAAACATGAGATCATTTTCATTTCTTTTTCTTAGAATGAAGAAAAGCAATAAAAAATGAGATTTTATTTTTATTTTGAAGCAATATTTCTTAATTTTGAATAATGTTGGTACTTTTATATAGTTTACATTACTTCTGCTATGACAAAGTACCACCTTGTCGGTAAAATAAAAATTTTCCAAGCACACTTTTTGGAAACAGCCTATATTTTGACATGTTTTCTGGAAATGACCAAAGGTCAATACAAAGTGTGTCATGACTTCATTTGCATAAAGGGGGATAAATTGTGATGACCTTATTTTTGACTGCGTACAAAAAGCCGACATTTTTATGTTGACAAAAAAGTTGGGTGCTCCGGTTCGGTACCATTTTTTAGGAGCTTTATGTTATGTAATTCAAAAAATGAAAATTATGCATAATAGAGGAAACATACAGCTATTTGGTAGTGAACTTTTATTAAAAAATTATTGTTGTTAAAGAAGTTTTTGGCAATATAACCCTTAGGTGCGTATAAAAGGCCGACAGCATTGTATGTGGATTGTTGACATACTGGTATGTCAGGCAAAATGAAAACAAACAAAAAAGTTGGTTTCATGCACAGTAGATATATACATGTATGGTATTGTAAGTTATCAATCTAGCTTTATTTGTTTTCTTAGGCAAACTGATAATGTTCAATCCCTGAAGAACTTGTGGTCTATAAGACGAGAATATCTGATTTCAAAAATTTTGTGTCTGTGAAAAAATGTTTTTGTTGATTCTTTTGAACGGATTTTAATTCATGATCGAATTGTGTGGTGACATAATAAATGGACACTCGGGATTTGGGATATATGTGTGACATGTATTATACCTTTGAAATGAGTTTTGATTATCGATAAATTGTAAAATATCTTGACTCGTTTTTTTGTATGTTTGTCTTCAGCATCAAATATGGCGGCATGTGCGCGCGCAGATTTAATATTCAAAATGTTCGCACGAAATTCAAAATCGATACTTGTTCTTTTGTTGTTGATATTTTTTCTCTTTTATAAGATAAATAAGATAGTATTTTTGTATAAATAACTCATATAAAGTTTGTTTCCTTAAGACAGATGAAGACGGAGCATGCCGGGCTTCACCGAATGAAAGCGAATGAAATAATTTGACCAATCAAATTACGCCCTGGGCGGCGCCAAAAGCATTGTAAATATTTTGAAAATTTAAAGGTCGAGGCTGCAAAAATTGTAAACAAATCTTTATCGTAATGGAATCACGTGTGTTTGCTATTTTTCTTTGGGTCAAGGATAATCCAGTAACCGGCAACGTCCTAAATCTATGTAATATTGTCGAACCACGCAAAGATTTTTCAGCATATGCAGTTGGAGACAAAGTTAAAGCCAAATGCCCAGGTTTTGGTGTACACGAAGGTGTTATTGGCATGATTGGACGTAAGTACAAATTACAATAAGCTTTTTTTTAGTCCTTGGTCATTATATGTTTATAAGTCGGGTACCCTTTAAAGAAAAAAGGCATCTCACGAATGATCAAAGATTTTTTTTAATTCAAGATTTAGAAATCATTCGTATGTCTATATAATTATAATTTAAAGTTAACATACACTTGTACAAGTACATATACATGTCACTTTAAGTTAAAGACTACACAACTCACAAGATTTAGAAATAATTCCTACTATCTATAACCTTTACATTTACAAGTACATAAATGTACACTGTATGTATAAACTACACAAGGCAAGACATCCTGCTCCCCTCTGAATCCTCGACTGCTCAATGTACATGTATATATGCACATACATGTATGGGAACAAGGCCTTAAATATCTTGCACATTTAACTGTGTATGGGCAGGTAGAAGGAGTGAATAGTTTACACCAGCAATTCAAACTTTTAAAACAAACCCACTATTAGTCACACTTCATAAAATTGTCAAAAACAAAAAAAATCTGCAATGAGAAATAATTTATTGTTAACTTACATGTACATGTACAAATGTAGGACAGAAAAAGAGATGTAACGTAAAACATACATGTAAATTCATGTGTTGACTGTTTATTTTTAAACATAAAACAAAACAAAAAAATCTTGCAAAGTGAAATAATTTCTTGTTAACTCGTGACATAAAAATAGATGTACAAATGTAATGTAAAACATACTCGAAATATTAATGTGTTACTTGTTTATTTTTATACTTGAAACATGTGCAAACATAAAATTTGTGGTGTCAAATAAAGAAAATGTTATGATTAAAATGGTTTATATATTAATATATTAATGTTGTCGTCTGCATTGTGTGTTTTCTTCAGAAATAGAATTTCTAAGTTATCCAATTGTTTATGAAATTGATGGTCAAGTACACCCTGTACATGTATGTCAACCATGTTAAAATTTTCTTCTCCATTTTCAGCACATGACCAGAAAAAAGAACTTGAAGATGTACTTAAAGGGAACCAGTTTTTAGACCTTATAAAGAAGTATGTTAAAGATCCAGTTCAAAAGACAACAAGGGTTAGTGAGTTACAATATTTAATATATTATTGGTCATGTACAATTATTACATACCGTACATGTATTATTGCACCTGGTCTAAACATTGGTGTTCAAAAAAGAATGTACCATGTCATGCATAATTATGAACTTACTTTAAAGATGATAGATGCAAAGAAAAAAATCAGTTTCAATACAAGTGAAAGCACCAATAAGGTAAAAAAAACAACAAGAATACATGCATGTCCAGAAGACATAATGCCTCCTCTTACAACATTTGGGACGAATAGACATGAACAATACACATGTATATGTCCCTAGCTCCTTGTAAATGGGCCATAAAAACTCAAACAAAAAAGCTGCAATCATAAAGGCAGACTCGTTCTAACAACAAAAAGAATGGATGTGAGTGCCCTGAAGAGATAAGCAGTTCCTATTTGCTGCACTGCTACTCGTTGATATATTTGGTGTGTCAAATCTGACATTGATGTTCATTGTACAAAAATGTTAGACCTCATTTGTCAGTTTTTTACATGCATGTATAGCATTGCATTATAAACTTTGTATTTATAAATGGTGCCTTTTCATTTTGTGAGTTAACCGATTTCTTAAGATTATTATATATATTTTTTTGTTTTATAGATAACCTCTAAGCCATCGCCAAAGAAAAAGACACAGCTTAAGAGATCAAAAAGCCAGCAGACACCCTTAGCTACTAAAAGGAAACAGGTAAAGTCTGGTACAGTAAACAAAAGTTATTATCAAAGTGATCAAATGACTCATAGACCTAGCAACTTTTTCTGGCATTTGCAAATTTTTATTATTATTTTTTTCAAACTTAAACTTCTTAATTGATTGATGCAATACTTAATTCTTATGTAAAGAATGATTTAGTAAACGATGAAAAAAGGGATTTAGTGTTTTCTTTGATTTCCTTTATCATGTTTATTTTAGACTAGAATAGGAATATGTGTGAAAATGTTTTAGACAAAAATGTATAAAAATAGTTTTCATCAATATTTATGATTTTAAAAAGAATTGAGGCCCCACATTGCTACAAAAAATACATGTACAGTATATCATATAATTGTTCAGCAATTTTTTTGAAGTTCTGTAAGAAGCATTTATTGACTTAAGAAATTAGAACTTTACAAATTCTTGATGAATGAAAATCAATAATTTTGAAATTGAGCTCAGTGATCTATTTTTATACCCTCACATGGGGGGATATAGTGATGGGATGTCCGTCCTTCCGTTACACTTCAGGTTACCCATTTCTTATTCACAACTCCTCCTAAACTCCTTGATATATTTTCATGAAACTTTTACACAATCTTTGTGACATAATATAGATGTGCACCTACTATTTTAAAATTTGATAAGAATAATTTTTGGGGTTAACCATAGCAAAACATAGACTTAGCCATTCTACTACAAGGGGTATCTATATCTTATCTGCAACTCCTCCTTAACCCCTTGATGGATTTTCATGAAACTTACACAAAATCTTTGTTACATAGTAGATGTGCACCTACTATTTTAAAATTTGATCAGACTGATTTTTGGCATTTCCTATAACAAAACATGGACTTGGCCATTTGACAACAAGGGTTACCCATCTCTTATCTGCATTTCATGCTAAACCCCTTGATGGATTTTCATGAAACCTTCACACAATCTTTGCGACTAGATGAGCACATACTATTTGAAAATTTTTACCTGATTAATTTTCTTTTGCGGGGATATTTATTTGTGAGCTACCACTCACACTTTTTTTCTAATTTTACTTTTATGTCCCATGGGGCAATAGGTCTTGTGGACATACTAGAGTAACTCTAGTAGAGTTGTTTTAAAAAACAATTCCTTCCCAATGTAAGCTGAGATATTCAAAATAAATTTTACACATGCTACTTTTGAATGAACTATGGTATCATCCAATAGTGGTGACTTTCTGATTAAATCACATTGTGAATGGACAATTTAAGATCTTAACTAGCAACAGGTATGTTTTGACATGACATTAAATAAAAGTCATAGTAAAATTTCTCACATGCTGAAAGGTATTTATAAGTTTGTCATTGTCAAACTTTCCATTGTATAAAAATAGAATGGGGAAGGTTTTATTGCAAAGACCCTATTGTTCTTTTTAATTGATTTGTATTAAAATGTGTTTGTAGGCAACATCACAGTCATCTACAGAGAACAAATTTTCAACACAACCAACACCAGGTCCTAAACAGAAAAAGGTATATTTAATTTTTAAGGAGACTTAGTTCATAAATTCGAGTTTTATAACATTTTTGAGATTCTTAAGTTTGATCCAGTTCTTTATCTTGTAATATCCCTTGTTCTATTAATTATTTAAATGTTTCTCTTAAGTCCTCATTTCAAATCTTTCATTAGTTAATGTCATCTACAAATAGCATCTGCCTTTACAAAGAATGTATGACATGCACTTACTACACATATAAATTAGGATATGACAAATATCACTATGAATTTGCATATGTCTTCATCACTTCATGGTTTCCATAATTATTAAAATTTGTATAACATATACTATACTTGTGTCATTACTGAATGTTAATTTTTATTTTAAACGGTTGACATCTTTTTTTCACAATGTTCCACAATGAAAAAAAAAACAATGTTTGTAATGATTCGTTCTAACACACTTCTGCTGTTATTTAATCTTATTGCTCGGAAAAATTAAAGTTTTTATTTCTCATTTTATTTTTTAGAAGTGCTTAGAGACCATAGCAAAAGAGCTAGAGTTAACTGAACTGAGGACACAAATCGAAGATATTGAAGAACAGCCGTAAGAATTTATTAAGCATTTCATATTGCATAAGAATTTATTAAACATTTCATATATTGCATAAGAATTTATTAAAAATTTTATATTGTATAAGAACTATTATAAACTCAATAAGTTAGCTTATAACAAATAAACTAAATAGTTTATTATAGTGACACGTGTATCAACAGTGTATAATACATATAAATATTGATTCAAATTACAAAACATCTTTGGCCTTTACTAACAATGACTAATAATATGAACATTTAAAATTTTTTTTTCAAAATTATCTCATTTAACCATGAACTATCAATTAAAGCACTATTAAAAGCACCAATATATAAAACAGTTTTATCTGTACAAAAGGTTGTGATATAAATTAAGCATAGTGTTTTGAATGTAAACTACAACTAACAAATTAGTTAGTCAATGTTTGTTGATTTTTTGATCACACAAGACTTGGCTGCTGATAATAAAAAACGTAGGTTGCTAATTTCTCATGTGATTAAAAGTGACGGTTATTTATCTTACAGAATGCGTTTTGAGTTTCATTACATATGTGTCTTTGTGCGTGTTTGTAAGGGCTAATAGCACTTTTGGCCGCTGTGCTATACCTGTAAGGCAATCGTTTTTAATGGTTGAAAAAATTTAATATCTTTGAGCAAACCATCCACATCTGGAAGGTAACTGACAAAACTAATTACATACAGATAAGCAAGTATTTTTGAATATATAAAATATAACACATGAAAATTACTTTATAATGAATTATTTTTGTTTTTCTTTAGGTACTCACCATGCCCACCAGTCAGCAGGATCTACAAGGAATCCATGGATGTTGTCCTTGCCACAGACTCTCCAACAACACAGATTGCCCAGCGGTCCCTACAGTCCCTGGACACATGCATAGATTGTACCATCCTCAGAGAGACAGTAGACAATAACACCCAAGAGATCAAGAGTCTTCAAACTACAGTCAGCTCTTTGAAAGAAGAACTCAACAGTACCAAAACCTACAATCAGTCTCTTCAGTGTCAGATCAGCAACATGCAGTACTACATGCAGATATTGTGGAACCATCACCAGGTTTGAATCTAAATTATGTGAATATACATTTAACAGTGTTTGCCGAACAATTTAGTATACACATGTATGCTTAAAGTATGGGTATCCTTTAACTTTGATATCTACTAATCACAAATTTTTCACTATTGTATTTCTTTCGCTTAGAAGTCTTCCTTTTTTGGTAAGGCCACACAAACTTAAAAAAATATATAGATTTGCATCCAATTATGTTGAAATATTGGGATGATTGAGAGATTAGCCATCTGGTTACTAAGAGATTATGTTTGATTAACCAAAAAAAATACTGTGACAATGAACTAGCCTCTATTGGCCATAAAAATGTATAAATAAAGATACGAACGAAAAACATTAGAGCATTGATTCCAAATCTTTTTCGTTTAAGTTGAAAAAAGTGCTATTTCAAAATACAAAATGAACATGTAAATGTAAAACAGTTCAGTGACAAAGTTGATAAATTTTTTTTAAACAACCTACCTTTGTTAGGTAGCTGTTATTTTGTTTATTTCAATGAAATATTGTTTTATAATAGAATAGAAATGATATTTATGTTAACAGGCACAGATTAATGCTCAGACAGCTTTTGGGACTCCTACCACTGATCAAAGATTGAACCGTGTCCAGACACCAAGTACACCATTCCAGCCAAACCAGACATCAAGTTCACCATTCCAAGCAAATCAGACACCAAGTACACCATTCCAAGCAAATCAGACACAAAGTACACCATTCCAAGCAAATCAGACACCAAGTACACCATTCCAAGCAAATCAGACACCAAGTACACCATTCCGGCCAAACCAGGCACGCGTTACCATCCGTAGCCTGCCATCGTTTGACAGCCCATCAACAAGCAAGGCAGTTGAGCCAGCGGAGTCTGCAAATACATCCTCATTTATTGACTCAGAGGTGAGACATTGTATAACTTGTTTAAGTATTGTTATGAAAGCAGATTGTAGAATTGGATTAAAAGTCAATCAACCTTTCCATTTAGAATTTGTTTGTATGGCATTACTTTATTTTAATACCAGAGTAAAAAAAACACCCACTTTTTTTTTTATTTAATTTTTGATTGGTATTAATACATGTTGTACTTGCGGAAAAAAAGTCACAATCAGTGAGGTATTGGTATCTTGGAAAATTTTTCAGACAGGAGCAGCCATTAAAAAAAAATATTATAATATCCAAATTATAAAATAATAAATGTCAAGCCGTTGATGTGGGGGAAAATATTTTTTGACCATTTTTTTTTCTCAGTAACTACTTATCACAGTCTCTTGATATTAGGTATATAGTACATGTATATGCACAAGGTCACATGTCATGGGATGAATTTCAGGTCAGTCTCTCACTAACTTCCTGTTCAGCTTCATTCTGCCATTTTTGACTTGACAGTTTAAACATTTTTTCTAGGTTATGCCCTTGGATGTCGATATGGAAGAAGAAAACACATTCAAGCCAGATGATGCACACAAGGAAAGCAGCACTTCACATCAAGAAAAATTCTACAACAATTATTCAAAGGTAAACTATAGTGTCAGTTGCATGCTTAACTACATGCTTAACATCATCTAAAGTTATAAGCTTAAGAATTTTTAGAAATAGGAATTGGGAACAAGACTTTTTTCCATACTCAAAATAAAGATTCTACAGAAAACAAGAACAGATTTGAGGTCTCTCACTTATTTTTAAATGGACCTTGTCAAAGTGGCATAACCCCCTTAAAATTAAAAAAAGGGAAATTTTAAAATGTCAATTGTAGTATTATTTGGTATAAACTTTATAGAACTCTAGCATAATCACACTCCTACATTTCCACTTCGGTAGCTTTGGGGGGCAAAAACTACTTTGTAGGGCCTTAGGTTTTTGTTTTATGAATCATTGAAATGCAACGTTATATTTCAAATAATTTTTTCATGGTTTTTTCTTTTTTAGGAGATCCTCGAGGGCAAAGTGGCAAAATATAAAGATTTCAGTAAATGTTCCAAGGTTTTACTTCGCCTTTTATACTCTGACAAGGAACGTGAAGGACGTAGCCTCTCTGGTATAGCTGCTAACAAAAAGCATCCTGTAAAGCCTGCATTAGAGCACCCTGAGAGACTTGATGTTATATATGGTATGTTCTTCATTTTACATATTATAATTTTTCAATATCTGCTAGTAAAAATGGCAGTTCAAACACTGAACCAGAAGGATACCATTTGTTTTTTTCAATTAGCAACAAATAGTTCAAATAACATAAAGAATGTTAGTATGATTTCTTTAAAGCTAATAGATGGATAATCTCTCAATAAGAAGACCTGTGAACTGTAAAACATCATAAAAAGCAAAAGAATAATAGTCAAGAGAATAAATTAAATCATGCAATTATTAACTGTACAGATTTTTTATGGCATCAACATCCATGTTTTAACCCCTCACTTTGTGGCTACACTTTATTTATTTTGAATCGTATGCAATTTATTCAATCTTTGGGTCAGTTGTTAAAGCGCTGCTGTTTGGGTTTTTTTTTGTTGAATATAAAATTACCATTGATATTTGTAGGTTGTGTTGTTCACACTTACTCAAAATCTTGTTACAGTCTATATTACATAACATGTTTTTTTTTGTCTTTTTTGTAGAGATTGTATGTAAACGGTGGCCTAATGTGACCAAGACTGCCATTAAAGGGAAACTTGCTGAAGCACTAAAACCAAGCGCAACCGCCAACATCACCAAAGAGGTCTAACGTACAGCAATTAATTGTGTGTGCTGGTGACATTGATCATTGACACTTTTTGTTATTAGATGTAAACATGTATAAATTATGGTTTAATGTTATTTATATATATATTGTTATTTGTTAAAAAGTGGTTTGAAAGAGATTAATATTATTTATTTCAATTATAAACTGAACTGTTCAAAATGATACTGATGATGTATTATGTATGATAAAAACATGTATATATGGTTTATATTATTTATTTTTATTGTTATTTGGTATAATGTGATATGAGAGAGAGATTTTCATTTATGTTAGTATTAATATGTTTTGATCAAGATAAGGAATGCCATGTTTAAAATGAGCCAATATTTTGTTTTTTGGCTTAATATCTTTGCAGTTTAATATTGTTAATTTTATAAAAATTCAAACATTTCAATGGCTATTTTCATCAGGTATAAGTAATTAACATTATGTCTTGAAATGAAGAATTATTAGTGCTTGTCAAATGATCTTTTTATTAGATTTAGTGCATGATCAAGTTTTAGTGCAATGTTTTTAAATATTTTTCTATATACATGTATATATTTTTATAAAAGATGCTTAAGTTTAAATAAATTTTATTCTCCAATATGTTTTATGTAGTTATTACTGTATCTGCATCTTTTCAAAAAAATTCTGAGCTCCAATAAGTCACTGTAATATTTTCCGAGCTAAACCTCCAAGCTGAAAACTCTGAGATTTTTTCCAAGCTCAAAACTACGAGCTTTTTTCCGAGCTAAAACTCCGAGGTATTTTCCAAGCTAAAACTCCGAGGTATTTTCCAAGCTTAAAACTCCGAGGTATTTTCCAAGCTCAAAACTCCGAGGTATTTTCCAAGCTCAAAACTCCGAGATGATATTTTAAAGGTTTAAGTTTTTCTCAAACTCCGAGACATTTTCCGAGTGATTCGGACTTGACATATATCTCCGAGCACTATTCTCCGAGTCATTTGGAGTATTCGGACATTTCCGAGCTAACTTCTCCGAGTCATTTGGAGTATTCGGACTTTTCCGAGCTTACTTCTCCGAATGGCTCGGATTTCCGAGCTCTATTTTCCGGATGTCTCGGAGTATTCGGACTTTTCCGAGCTTACTTCTCCGAATGGCTTGGAATTCCGAGCTAAATTCTCCGCATGACTTGGAAAATTGCTCGGAATTTTTTCAAAACCCTTCAAAACAGCACGAAAATTTTTTTTTTAGCTCGGAAAAGTCCGAATACTCCGAGCTCCAATTTCCGAGCTATAATTCGGAATCTCCTGCTACGGGAACCTACAATATCAACGACAATTTAAAAAAAAATCCACAATGGAAAACAGCCAGCAGCCTTCAATGTGACCAGTGGTCGCTGCTGGCTGTTTTCAATTCACCCTGGATTGAAAATAAACTACATGTGATTCAAGCCCAATGCAAAAAGTGCATTGAAAGACCCTTAAAAAAACAATTAACATAAATTCGACGAAATACAAACATAATTAATCTTTGATAAAGATTCCTGGCTTAGGACAGGCACATTTAAAATGTTTAAATTTAAACTAGTTTTTTGTTGTCAACCTTCCCCCTTTTGATAATCAATAACAATGCACAAACTAACACATAGTAAAAATCAAATCGATAGAAGTTCAATTCAACAAGAGAGAACCTGAGACAAAAGGACAAAAAGAAATTAACGGACGTAGAGTTAACAATAGGTCAACAATGAAAAAAAGACTAAAAGATATTCCAATGTTAGCCAAAGGGTTAACAAGAGTTGACACTAAAGTATGTCTCGCCTGTCGGCACCATCACAGAACTCATTGAAGGTCTAGCGGGCCTTCAGAAAAGTTTAGGTCAAGGTCATGTGACAGAATTCCATTTAACCATCACAAAAATGTCTGAAGTGTGTTCTAGATACCATAGTTATTGAGAAACAATGAAAAAAGACCAACATTAAATAAGTCATTCAACCATGAAAATGGGGTCAAAGTCACATTACATGGTGACGTCAATTGTGTATACCATAATTCCCAAATATCAGATGCCTAGCTATAATATTATACTTTTCACTTAACTCATTCTCCACCCAAAAATCATATAAGTTCAAAAAGTCACTGAACCGTGAAAATGGGGTCATGGTCACACGAAATGGTGTCAGTTGTGTAGACCAAAACCCTGAATGTCTGTATACCAAATAACAGATGCCTAGCTATTATACTTTTAACTTAATTTATTTAATTGTTCCAAAAAAATCGACAGAGTCACTGAACCATGAAAATTGTGTCAAGATCACAGGACATGGTTTCAGTTGCATAGACTATAACTCCAGGTGTCTGTATACCAGATATCAGATGCCTAGCTATTATACTTTTCACTTAATTCACTTTCCACAAAAGTCTTACAAAGAGTTTTTTGGCCCCAAAAATTATCTAAGTCCATATAGTCACTGAACCATGAAAATGGGTCAAGGTCAAAGGGCATGGCACCAGTTGCATAGACCATAGCCCTAAATGTATGTACATGTATACCAGATATCAGATGCCTAACTATTATACTTTTCACTTAATTCATTTTCCTAAAAAAGTCTTACAAAGAAGTTTTTTTGCCCCAAAAATACTCTAAGTTCACAGAGTCAGTGAACCATAAAAATAGGGTCAGGGTCAAACAGCATGGCACCTGTTGCATAGACCATAACTTAAAGTGTCTGTATACCAGCTATGAGATGCCTATCTATTATAGTTTTCACTTAATTTATTTTCCACAAAAGTCTTACAATTGGTTATTTTGGTCCGAAAAAAACATCTAAGTTCACAGAGTCAGTGTCCATGAAATTGGGGTCAAGGTCAAATGGCATGGTGCCAGTTCATAGACCATAACCTGTACTGTCTGTATACCAAATATCAGATGCCTAGCTTTTATACTTTTGTTGGAATTCATTTTCCACAAAAGTCTTACATAGGGGTTTTTTGGCCGGAAAAAAACATCTAGTTCACAGAGTCGCTGAACCATGAAATTGGGGTCAGGTTCAAACTGCATGGTGCCAGTTGCGTAGATCATAACCTGTACTGTCTGTATACCAAATATCAGATGCCTAGCTACTCTACTTTTCTTGGAATTCATTTTCCACAAAAGTCTTATAAAAAAGTTTACGCCATCGCCGCCGCTGGAAAGTAATACCTACGTTTCGCCTTCAGTGACTAAAGTCGAAGGCGAGACAAAAATCCAACATGTCAGAAAAATATCATCGAGTCAGCACTCTTAAGCAAAGGCATGTACAAAAAATATGCAATTAAAAGCCCAACCCGGCCTTCACTGCCCAAAAATCTGAATACCCCCACAAAATTTTGAGGATCAAAACCTCATTGTAAATCAAAACGTAACATATGGTGTACTAGCTACATACCAAGTTTCATAAAATGTGGTCAAGTAGTTCTCAGTAATATAGCAGAAACCATGATTAATGACAATTTTCTGCAAAATGTATAACTCCTAGAAATAAAAAAAATCCTGAAATTCTGTGGGAGCAGTTTCAGAGAAGTTGAGCGGAATAAATTTGTGATGATAGACAGACAGGACAAAATGACATGTCTCCCAACCAAAATGGGAGAGACAAATATTTATTTTTATTTTTTTGCAAAATTTATGTCAACAGACAATCATGATTTCAACAATGCCAAAAAGGTCAACATTCACCATGATTTCACTAATGTCATACAACAGTTAATTAACATATTACAGTGTACCATGATTTTACAAATGTCAAGAATAGGTAAAAATGTTATCAAAATATAAACGGAAAATTAACAGATCAAACAAAGGTCAAATGTCACTGATTCATCCAGTGCCACACAATCTTAAAGGTCAACATGTCACCAAGATTCCACATCATTATGACTTCACCAATATTAAACAAATGCCAACATGTCACCACAATTTTACTAATGTCAAGGTCAACATCACCAATGATTTTACAAATGTAAAACAAATGTCAGTGTCTTTAAATACCATCATTTTAGCAATGGTGATATTATGAAAGTCAAGGTCAACATGTCACAATGATATCACCAATGTCAAACAAAGGTCAACATATCACCATATGATCACCAAAGTCATTGAAAAGCACCAAAGTTATTAAACGGCAACAAGTCATTAAAGACAACTACATAGGTCACCATCATAGGATCAGCAGGGTCAAAAAGTTATCAATGGTATCCAAGAGTAAAAGTTATCCAAATTGATAAATGAAATCTGATTAACATGAGGAGTATAAAACTCATGTGTTTTAGAAAGAGAGGAAATTTGATAGGCAATCTAATTTATGAATGAAATCCTTATTTGTTTTTTCAGATTTTATATCTAGTTAGCTTACAAAGCATCTCGCTCTTGTGCCTTGCATCATTGAATCCTAGTTCTACCTCCGTGCAAGATGTATTTAACTTTAAAGTGGTTTAAACACAAGATTGTAAAGACAAGAAAAAGGTTTACTGGGATAGTTTTCTTTAGCAGGCAAATTTAGTCTGAAAAAGATCAACATTTTACACTGACAAAATTACTGTTTATCAATTAAAAGTGTCACTTCAAACAAAACTTTATCAAAATATTAGCCATACCAAGTTACAGGGTGGGTAACATGTTAGAATTCACAGGGTCTAGGTGTACTACTCAAAATTCATAACCTATTAATATCATATATAATAAAATCGTTGAATGTTAGACCCAGCAGAAATGTAAAAAATATGAGAATTATTGAATTATTGAATTATTGAAAATATAGGTAAATAATAAAATAAAAAATTAGGAAAGAGAAAAACTATAATGTGCAAGATATTTTCTTTGCAGATATTAAATATATGCTTATTTAAAAATAGATAAAAAGTTATATATGAATTAAACCTTAATTACTTATCTTGTTTGTTATAATTTTATTACATGACTGTTTTCTTTTAATTAATGCAGAAAGATATACTCATCAACAAAAATAAACAGGTAATTGTCCTCAAAAGAGTGTTATTACAATTTTATGGCTAAAATGAAACATCTGTACAGAGTATATTATCAATATGAAACAATCATTAATTTGTATCCAGCTAAATATACTTTCAATGTCTGTAAAATATTTAACAAAATTTATACTTAGCTAAAATAAAGACTTACTTTTGAAGTATAGCTTATTTATACTTAGCTTAAAAAACAGACTTACTTTAGAAGTATAGGTAATAATTTCCTGTAACTGATGAATATATTCCAACATTGTATCGCCCCTACTATTATAGTACTCTATGAGCTATAGGGACAGCTTCAAACATGTTCAATATATCCATTAATTGATAAAATCTATAAATTGGTCGACAATGGACAAACTATGGAAACTAAGTAGTTCAATGAAAAACTTTTCCAAGTACATCATGTTCACCTAAAGGATTCAGTCCTTACATCTACTGACATCCGTGAAACAGAACAGAATAATATCCATATACATATAGACATTTAAACATAATGATAGTCCGTCATAGCTATAACTTAAGGGAGAAGAAAATTAAAAGAAACAAGTGTACATGTTGTCTGAAGGGAAGATATAAATCTATCTACATGAAAAGGTGAACTAATGCTAATTGAAGCACGGAGATGCCTCAGTCTTAATTATATTTAATGGCTGAGTACTTAAGTCAGGAAAGCAGTCAAAATGACACATCTCATATTCATTAAACTTAAATCAGATTATTAAATGTTTTTTTTGTTATAAATTATTAGGTCATAACTTAAATAAAATTGACATTTAACCTTCTTTTATGGTCTAGTTGTACAGGTAGAGGACAACTGTTTTATGTACATTTTAATCAAGAATTTTTATCATAAACATGTTACTTAGAATTGTTATGATTGCACATAACATATGGATAATCAAAATTACCATAGGAACAAATAAGAAAAGAAAAGTCTCTATTGATGTTTTCGTCTTTTTATACCTCAAGGATAATTATAATTTGTTACAACTTATTTCAAGGAAAAGCAAATTGAATTTTTCAAAGTGGCTAAAGCCACGATTGGAATGATGATGTTACAAAACCAACTTTTTCATGTGTTTTTGGTTTCGTTTACAAGATTATCATTCTGAAAAGTCTTGTCCATATTAATCTTAACATTGTTTCATTAATAATTTAGAAGTCATTACATTATATGTCCAAGTGTCAATATACATGTATCAAATCAAATCAAATAATTTGATTTGTCAATAATGAAAGCTTGTAAGAGCTGAACATTCAAATAAACTATTAAAGAAACTATTTAGTTGATTTACATGTTCATGTAATAGTTATGTACCTGTATTTATACTTACCTTTAAGAACAACATCCTTATTCCATGTAGATAATTCTTAAGGAAGAAATTGTAAGGAGAAACAATTTCCCCCAAAACAAGAAAAGGTGTTATCAATCTTAATCTTTATACAAACAATATGTAAGATATTGTCTTCTGAAGTATCATATCACATTCCTCAAAAAGTTAAGTTTAAAGTTGAAATCTTAATGGATGAAAATTCATTAAAATATAATGATCCATTAACCTGAGTGAGATTCCTTCTCCTATAGAAAAAGTTCATCATATTTCATTTAAAAGTGAAAAATATACTACATTATAACAGGTTTGAAAAAAAAATCTATTGATTTACAGATGTATTGATAAATTTATATCCCTCATAAACCTCTAAAAGTACTTTGTAAGCTTGTATTTTGAATAGATCAATAGTGGCAATGTTTATATCTAGTATTGTTTTATTATATTATTGCAGAATAGTTTAGCTGCATAGCATTGACAGTGAAAATAAACTTTCCCTAATGTTACTGCATTAGGGTAAGATTTGACAGTGAAATATAAACTTTCCCTGCATTTGAGTACAGATTTGACCCTGTTAGTGTAAACTGAATCTAAATAAGGAAAATGAACATGACAAATGAAAAATAAATCTGAACTGAAGAGGAATGTAGACAAGTCATAACAATGTACCAGGTGATGTAGTTTCATCAAAATATATCTGGCCCATACACAGATCCTAGAAACATGCACAGTGACAGTCCAGGACTTTAGTTTAGGGGGGCATAGCAAAGTGAGGCAGGGAAACTGCTTGGGGGAAACCGGGGAAACCCCTTTGCACAAAATGTTATAGTGTTTTTAAGGTTCATGTATACGTTTACCTCAAAATGGCTTAAATTTAGATCGATTTTTCAGTATATGTACAGCAAAGACTGCATATAAAATTCAAAAATAAACTGTAGCAGGACCTAGATATATTAATGTCTTGTCTATTTTTATCAATATTTTTATGATAAGTCCATTACTTTTAAGTTCTGCTTTTTTTCGTTTTTAAGCAAAGCCGATTTTAGGTTAATATCACTAACACCCTTGCATGTAGCCTCATAAATCATGGGACATTTAATTATAATTTAACCAAAGGTGTTCACCAACATGTCAGTTGAGAGGTACAATAGGGATATTTTGTCCTTGTTCAAAACATAATCTGAACGCAAAAAAAACTGTACTGACATCGGCAAAATTAATGAGGGGGGGGGGGGGGCAAGGGGGTTAGCTGTTCCTGTGTTATTGGCTTAAATTGGTTCTCTGTTAGCTGTTATTGTAGATATCAGATTTAATGTTAACTGTTATTGACCAGTTCTGTGTTAACTGTTATTGATGAAATTCAGTTTACTGTTACCTGTTATTGAATAATATAATTTTATGTTATCTGTTATTAAAAATAGTATGTTAGCTTAATTGAAATGGTCAGTCCAAAAATATCAATTCTCTGTTATCTGTTATTGGGAAAATCAATTCCTTGTTAAGGTGTTCTTGGACCCCCCTTGACCCCCCTCATTAATGTGTGAATATAATAAGTTGTGTCCATATCTAGGTCCTACTATACTTGACCTGATGATATGCCGTTTAAGCTGTACATATACTAAAATTTTCTTCCAAAAATTCAAACTGTCCTGATGAACCCGGGGATTAAATAAAACTGATTGTTTTGGACATCCCTGATGAACCTTAACAGGGATTTTGTGCAAAAACATAATTTTTTTATCAGTTTTTTTTTTTTTGTGAGATGTATGCCTTTCACGCCTTACCTTGGATCTGCACTTATTACCACTAATGAGATATATGGGGTCACTTTTGGATCTATTATATATTTGTCAATGGGTTTAATAAAAAAAAACCATGCAGATAAGGCCTTGAATCACAGGGGCTTGTGTACAGTAAAAAAATAAAAATCCCCCTTATATGGTGGGAGGACAGGGGGGTACCCTACCCCCGCTTTCCTCCCCCTTTACCCCCCGCTTCCTGTCCCCTCTACCCCCGCTTCCCTCCACTTTCTTTTAATTTACCCCCGCCTCTTAATTATGTCAATTATCAGCCTATATACCCTTAAGGGGATTTTTATTTTTTTTACTGTACACAAGCCCCTGTGCTTGTAGTCCAAACAATTAGGCTGTTACCGGGAAGGCTAACGTTTTTATTTGGATTTTTTCTTGGACGCCTTCCTGTGTCGCAGGAAGGCGTAACAACAAAAATCATAAAAAAAAGCCTTACAAGACGTCCTAATTATTTGGACTACTGTGCTTGAATGGCTAGAGAGTGAGCTAAGTTGTTTTCAGTATGCAAATTACATTTATGGACAGAGGTTCAAGAGAAAAAACCTTTTGATATACCCCGGTGATATGCACCTTTAGTTCTGGTTAACATCTACTAAGAACAAAATATGACTGACAAATCTGTACTAACGGACTGACACAGAAAAATATGTAAACCGGAAACTTATTTTCTAAATCTAAATGATTAACGGTAACATTTCCGGAATAGATTCTTAAAAATACTAAGAAATAACCTGCGTATGTAATATGTTGTATTCCCTAAGAGGAAATGGTGGAGTTTCAACTTTCAGATAATCCTCACAACTTGTCGCTCCTAGTTCTACATCCTCATCGCCCGCCTGTCCGTTTTCTGAGGATATAGTCACAGAATGGGACCCATTTTCTGGGTTAATTTTATTGGTGTCGCCCCAGTGAACAGATTTCCGTGGGTCAGATAATAAAGAGTCCATTTTCCTGCACCATCATACTAAAATAAGTTCCTTACAGCCACTACATTGTTAGAAAACTCAAAAACTATCGATATAGAATGAATATGATATTTATCCAATGACCACTATTTAATAATACATCAAGATAATTATACAAAATGTTATTTTGCCAGATTTTGTGCAAGCAGTTTGCCAAACAGTCTGTGGACAGTCTAAATCTTTTACAATAGATAAGTAAGGACACAACTTTCTCATGGCACATAGTTTCAAGTAGTAACTTTAAAAGATTGATTTTTATGCGATTTTTATTACTCAGAGTTTTGATCACTGACATTAAATGTTAAAGCCCTATTGTTGAGCCCCCTTTTTGTTTTGTATGATACCTCTACACGACGATACCGATTTACTGACTATCAAATTTTTTCCTCGTTGGAAACCACCTTCCCACCAAACATAAAACCCAAGTATTTAACACTAGATAAACATATAAATGAAACAGTATTCGAAATCTATACATCAAAACTGTATATCTTAAATAGTACAATGCAGTTTGTTTTATCTTGATTTGATTTTGTTGTGAAGATATAAAGGGGGTTATAAATAAAGAAAGGTTAAAAAAATACCGGTAAATTTGAGTCTACGCAAACGGGCATTTAAAAAGTTGCCCTATCCCCCCCCCAAAAAAATGGTTTCGTTGGTTGAGCTTCCTGTTTTTCTTCTCAATAACAGACTATGCTGACACCTCTCCATGGTCTAAGCATAAACTTTTATTTAGCATCGTGTAGTTTCTTCAAAATAAAGAATCTTCAAATTATGACAAGAAAAGTACACAAAGCACACCGTATAACTAAAAAAGTCTACGTGAAAAAAAAAGAAATAATAATAAATAAGTCCAGGTATTTGACACAGATCAGACTACAGTATTTTTATTAAAACATGTATTACCTTAAGTTTTGGTACAAAGTAATCGTTGAAGGTTAGAGGTGCCCGCTCTTTGCTCCTTCTCCCCGTCTCAACAATGTGGTCGTTCCTGCACTGTAGTCGTCTTTTGTCTGTATCATCTATACTTTTGACCATAATTCGCCTGGGTAGGACCTTGTTCTTTGATAACATCGGGAATTTGTTTGTGCCTGGTCTCTTAATCTTCTCCTTCATCTATAAGTACACATGACCTTAAATTTGACGAAGAAGTGATTTTTGGTGCCAATCTTTAAAGGTGATAATGTTATTACTATTGTGTGATGTAATGTCAATGCATATTTAATGTGTCGAAACTGTCAGTAAGAAGTTGGTCGGACTCAGTAATCCAGTTAACCTTATCAGGTATCGGTCTCTGGGACAGTGAAGATGTCGTATGTATCTAATACCTAGGATATTGATATGATGTTACCAAGCAAAAAAAAGGAGAAAAGAAAAACCATACAATAATATAACACAAAATCTGCTGCCCCAAATATCTAATTGTACTTCAGTTTTACATTATTGAACAAAGCTGATATGAATCTATCTTAATAACACCAGGTCCCAGTTTCATGACATCTCAAATTTGAGGATTTCCCCAATTTCAATGTTCTCTTAAGAATTCCTTTATAAATTTGAGGAAAAACTCAAAGTTTAGATGTTTTTTAAACCAAGGCCTGAACCTATACATCACGGGGAATCAACGGCTATCATTAAAACTAGTAAAATGAAGATATTTTTTTTTAAATCACAAAAAAACCTGTGCATGACTTTTTACAAAGAAAGGGACGATAGCTGTGTAAACGGTGCTAATCTGTCTGTTGTCTACCTATTTCCCCTTTTGTACTTTCTTTGTTAAAAATTATGCATCGTATATTTTTTTTTAACTGTCTTCAGTTTGCCAGCGGTATACGATAGCCGGTAATATCCCGTTTACACGCATATATAAAAGATAATGCGAGTTCGTATCACAAGACTCGCTCGTCTTGTAGGTAATGCTGGCGTCACACTATCCCGATTTTGACCCCGATGAAAACACGATTATGGATATTTTCAAAATCGGGAGTGATCGTATTCAAATCGCGCTATTCGTGTTGCCATCTTTTACCATCGTAGCACCATCGGCTGAAATATTCCAACTTCGGGAGCAACTTCGTAATGCCTTCCTAATTTTTTAACATGTTAAAAAACTCCCGAAGGTTCGTGCGAAGGTCCTTGTTCGTGTTGTGTTCGTTAATCCATCCTTTCTATCGTAATGCCTTCGTGAAAGCATCTTCTGATTTCGTGTTTCCTTCTAAGTGTCGTCGGCTTAATTTATCTTACGATGGCGGCACGAATAAAACAAGAAGCTCTCCGAAGGTGGTGCGAAGGAAACACGGCGTCGCAAAGACCTCGCTTTGTATTCGTATATCCGTCGTAACTAATGTAATGGCATAGAGTAATGGCATTGAGATGGAAACACGGCACTGGTCAAAGCAGTACGATTTCTGAAGTAAAAAAAATATCAGACGTGTCAAAAGTCCCTTATAGGGACATTTATTAATCCATTTCAGTAAGGGGCGTGTTACAATAAATCGTTTAGAAAAAGAAAAGTTAGTACATATATATAGCTCTGTTTTCCCCCTCATAATTAAAATGCAGCAGGAGGAAGACTAACAAGACAGCAGTTTATGATACAAGTATCTTCATTAATTCTTTATTCATAATTTTTTTAGTTTCGAAAAATTGATAAAGGAAATTAAAAAAAAATTGAAACTAGAATGATCAGTCTCAAAAGTACAAGAAGAATAGACAAAACAAAGCGAAGACAGTCTGGATCTAGAATCTTCTGACACTTTTCATTTCGTCCTGTTGTTTCCAGCCAGGTGCTTCCCTCTTTCGCGTCCTCGTCCAGGCTTTTGTGGCACCTTTTAATACTTAAATTTCAATATCAGAAATAAATGTTTAAATATTTTAAACCTACTTTAGTTTTTTATCAGTCCCTTACCGACAAAAGCCGAAGGGGACATTAGGTTTGCACTCCGTCTGCCCGTTTGTGTGTCTGTCCGGCCGGGCGTCTCGCTGTCACAATAACTTTTTCGCACTTTTTTTAAAAATCTTATATATAGATATCAAACTTTAAACTGATTTTTGGTATGTGAGTCTTACCATGATGAGTTAAAGATCAAGTTAACGCGTTGTTCCAGTCCGCATTTTTTTACAGAGTTAGGACCCTTTGAACTTTGGAATTTCACTGAAATATCAGTTTCCCACACCTTTTTTCTAAACCCTTAATTATAGTTTTAAACTGCTTTTTGTTATGTACTGTATGTCAGTCCACCATTACGGGTTACTAAGATCAAGTTTACATTCCGTTTCGGTCCGCAAATATTTACGGGATCTTTGGACTTAGATACCGGTATAGGACCGGTAACGAAGTTATGTATTATAAGGTGGACACGCTTTGTTCAAGAATCGTTCGCAACAGCTAAAATTGTTGAACTTTCTACATAGTTACAACATATTCTTCTTGTTTTCAGAATGAGATTATGTGTGCTTCGGTCAACTCACACGAACAAAACAAGATAAAGTAGCGTCATCTTTTTTGTAACAGGCTCTACATATTAGCTTTAGATCAAATGTCTTATCTACTCTTACTGATCGACATCAGGGACAGCAGGGGTTTGCTTGGAGAGCCATCGTTTTAACTTGTTATCCATAAATACTAATTAGAGGCTGCAAAGGACAATCTATATAGACTAAATTATTTAATTTTATTGCAAATCGCGTTATTATATTTCATACTTCGTATACCCATCGTGATGCTTCGTAGACCATCGTATGCAAAACACGACGTCGTACAGCCGTCGTATAAATTCGTGTCTCCTTCGGATCTAATTCTCGACTAATCTTGATAACATCGTAACAACTTCGTAATCGGTTCGCAGCTATTCTTATGTGCTTCTTTTCCGATCGCTTAGCCATCGGTTCTAATCGTATACCCTTCGGTTTTGATTTTGATTTTTAGCAAGTTCGGGACTAACTTCGCACGAAGTTGAAATTTTCACATTCGTGTGTCCATCGTATGTCAAAATCGGGACAATGTGACGCCAGCATTAAAGAAGGACAACTCTACCCAAATCTTGTTTTTAATCGAAAGGACAACTGACTTAATCTCACACTGACCTTTTTGTTTTGTTTCTCCATTATTTCCATTTGTAACTAATTTCTATTCATTATATACAAATATACTGCCTATAAACACCATGGTTTAGATCAAAGCATGAAATTCGTCAAGCTGTTATTAACACATACTTTGCACCATATGTGATGAAATGATACTACTATTACTTCTTTAGTACTAAAATCTTTTTTATCGTGTTTGGATTTAGCACCAAAACAAAAAGATCATTTATAAACCAAGTGTCTTTAGAGCTTGATTTACATACTTTTTCGTAACCATGCAGGAATAATATTTTCTATTAAAAATAAATGTAGAGCACCATCCCCCAAAGTCAGGTTTTTGAAATTGCGAGAGCGGGACGTGGACTCAAAACCCGACTTAGGAGGATGGTACAGCATTAGTTTGTCAAATATTTTGATTTTGCTTTTTAATCAAATAATTAAATTAATTTGAATAAAAAATCATTTAGTTATCAACTTTAAAATCAGACCTTGTCTTTATAATATATATATATTTAGAAACTACCCCTTTACATCGGGGGCACCTGCTACCAGGGTAGAAGTAGCGGTGCGTCTAGTTAAAACATTTAAAATATATACAAGTAATATCTACATACATATATCATATCCATTAAAAATTTACACAGTCATAAAATGTATTTTACTAACAACAAAAAACCCATAAAATATGGAGACAAAATAAAACATTAAAAAACAAACACTGACGTTGACATCTAGAAACATACATCATTTGTCTCTATTAACGATACTATTTCGATAGTTGAACATGTCTAAAAGCAATTTTCTTCCATTTACATCATAAAAATATCCAACTTCACTATAACCTATGTCTCCAATTAAAAATAAAATTTTGGCACGTGACGACAGTTCCATAAAACCGACGGTATCAGTCGTATACGAAAAAAATAGTAAAATATTTTTGCCGGATATGCTCGAGTGAAGGGCAATGCAAAAGCAAATGTTCAATGTCTTCAAACTCGCCAGAATTACATACCGGACAAAATTCATTTTCAGACAAGTTCATCCTTAATAGGTTTTTTGTTTACAGGCAAATATTTTGTCCGTACAAGCAGACTTGAAGTCACTTGCGTCGGACAAATATGTCTGTCTTCCTATTTGTACATGACAATTTAGATATATGTTAAGACTACTCTTTGAAGTGACGTCTTGGAAAAACTTTTCCCGGGTAAAATTTCCATTTACAGAATCAAAGTTTTCGAAATCAAAATTATCTCTAAGATCATTAATTTCAAGCAGTCTTCGCCATGCCGTAGAAGCTCATCGAATACACGCACGCATAGTCTACTTACAGGTAATCTATTAATTCGTTTGAAATAAAAAGCTCTCTGACGAGTAATGAATGCCGTTACTGGCTCCCAGCCTAATTCGAGTAGCAGAGCACATTTAAGAATGTTCTTTTTCATATCAAAAACTATCTTATCCACTCGATATTGCCAACTCTCGATCAATGATAGATTTGCAGAAGATAAAGGAGCCCATATAAAGCATGCGTGTGTCAAGGTGGGCCTCAGAACAGAGTTCCAAAGGGCGTCACCAAAGTTTATTCGGTTGAAGTCCCCGTGCTCACCAAGGACACATGTCATATAATTCAACATATTTTTCATTTTATCTTTTATAAAGACCTAGTAAGAAGGGACATCTATTTTTTTTTCAGTTGATAAAAATTCAGGCCCCAGTTGTCAAAACTAAATCTGGTTAGATGCGATCTTGAAAATAAAATTGTGGCACGTGACGACAGTTCCATGAAACTGACGGTATTAGTCGTATACGAAAAATAGAAATATATTTTTGCCGGATATGCTCGAGTGAAGGGCAATGCAAAAGCAAATGTGCAATGTCTTCATACTCGCAAGAATCACATAACGGACAAAATTCATTTTCAGACAAGTTCATCGTTAATAGTTTTTTTGTTTACTTACTTACTTACTTACTGCCCTTAATGCCTGGTGGCATGTAGGACAGCAACAAAGGTCCTCCATTGGTAGCGGTCTTTGGCCATCCTCTCAATTGTCCCCAATGTATGATTCCAGCCTTTCATTTCTCCTTCCACTGTCCTCCTCCATGTGATTTTGGGTCTTCCTCTTTTTCTTTTCCCATCTGGCGTCCGATGTAGGGAAACTCTGATGTGAGATGACTTATCTTTTCTTATGACATGCCCTATCCATTTCCAGCGTTTTCGGAGAAGGATGGTATCCATATCTTGTTGGTTACTGGCCTTGAGTAAATCGTCGTTGCTGATGGTTCTTGGCCAAAACTTCTGCAGACACTTTGTGTGGAAAGTTGATAGTTTTTATTTTTACAGGCAAATAATTTGTCCGTGCAAGCTGCTTAAATCTTGAAGATTTGAAGCCACTTGCGTCGGATAAATATGTCTGTCCTCCTACTTGTACATGACAATTTAAATATATGTTAAGACTACTCTTAGAAGTGACGTCTTAGAATAACTTTTCCCGGGTAAAACTTCCATTTACAGAATCAAAGTTTTCGAAATCAAAATTATCTCTTAGATCATTAATTTCAAGCAGTCTTCGCCATGCCGTAGAAGCTCATCGAATACACGCACGCATAGTCTTCTTACAGGTAATCTATTAATTCGTTTGAAATAAAAAGCTCTCTGACGAGTAATGAATGCCGTTACTGGCTCCCAGCCTAATTCGAGTAGCAGAGCACATTTAGGAATGTTCTTTTTCATATCAAAAACTATCTTACACAGGGCGAAAGTGCTTGTATCCGTTAACAAATTATTTGCGTATTCTATGCGTATTCAATTGAATCCTAGTTGTATACGCATTGTTTACGCTTGCGTATTTTGTTGAAAACGCATAGAATACGCTCATATGTTCACAACGTAAACGTAACAACCGAATACGATATGTTTACGCAAGAAGTGGAAACGCAATATTCTTCAAAATTACAAGAAATACGCAAATACAGATACATTTGGAAACAACGTCGTGTGTAAACTCAAGAATACGCATTGCATATTCACTTTATTAAAACGATTGTATAATTTGAATACGCAAGGACATTTTCAATGTATACTTTCAAAAACAAAACTAAGAATACGTTGTTGCGTTTAAGTTTGTATTTTTGTTTGTGTGTATCAGCTAGAATACGCAAACGTTTTCAGAATACAATATTCAGGTTAAAAATACGCTAGATACGAATATGTATTCTAGCGCTTTTATGATAAATATATTTTTTCACTGTATTAATTTTTTTCGGGGTTATATAATGTGGCCGGTGGGGGTGTAAAATGGATAAAAAATTATGCATTTTTTTAATTGTTGTTTAGTACTAGTAGTCAAGTAAGCGCTTAGGTCATTTATTATAATTTATTATAGTCCTGTAAAGATATCTTTAAAAATATTCAACCGCGACACAGACGTTAAGACGCTTTTATTTGACAACATTTTTCATTCAAGTGTTACTTTATTTTTCTTTATAAAAATAGTCCTTTGACAGTATACGAATGTTATCCTTTTCACGCAAGGTTCTTCGTAAATAACGTTAACTAACTGATAATTTATATAACGCAGAACCGTCATGACCGTTTTATATTAGAGTGTCGCTATTTTGCCAGAAAAGTATAGATACATCCATTCACTAACACATCAATATGTCTAATGACAGAATAGAACAGTCGGTTTAATGCCTTAACATAATTTAATTAAGGCCATGAAATCTATTGGTCGAGAGATAATATTCATGTCTGTTTAGAACTACAATGAAAATTAAATTCAATTAGCATGGTTACACAAGGTGTAGAAGGAAACGCAGGGTGTCGATCCATTGTCAATTGTTTATTTTTTAATTTGTTTAATTTTCCAGACGGGAGATATAATATTTTACATGTTTTGCTATTCAAGACCTACCAAAAATATCAAGATGTTATAAATAAAAAAATAAATGAAAATGTATGCACACACAAGCATGACAAAGGGAGACAAACGGTTTATAGAGAATAATTTATGAAATAAAACTACAATAACAGTTTTTAATTAAGATAGGAAGGGCTCCATAATTAGCTGCTGTCAAACATTTAAAAAGAATGGTCCGACAAGAGCATATAAAATCAAAGAACAAACAAAAAAAGTCAAATTTAAGGAACCGATCATTTACCTTAAAAAAAGGGGGGGCTTGGTATTTTCATCTGGTCAGAAATCAGTTTTATATTTTTTTAAAGGCGGCATCATAGAATTTTATTTTAATTACATGTATTAATTACATTATCTATACATGGCAGAAATCCTTCGGATTTTTTCTCTTAACCTCTGTTGCCAGATTTTTTCATCAGGACTCAGATTCAGAATAAGTTTTTTTAGGAAAAGTTAAAATGATCGGTCCCTTATGTGTACATGCTGCTCTTTGCCTTACATACTTTTTTTGTATTTTATGGTCCGCCATCGAAAGTTGCAGAACATAGAGTTTTCCGATGCACCCGTTCCATGGTACTACACCCTAACCCGAATAAGTCAGCCGTTATATTTCACTCCCTATGGTCATTACATTAACATTGTCCGCCGTAGTATACGAAGACGGAAATGGCTTGAATTATTCAAGTTTGTTACACCCCGCTTTTCTTAAAATGTTAAAGCTGATTGTTTAGAAAAACAGTAAGTCGTAGGAAAGGCCCGAGAACCAATATATGATCACGCTTTCAACAATTTTGCGTGTGTGATTTCAGACCCAGGTACATACTGCAGTCTTACACTTTTTTTATGATTTCGTATAGTTTCTAGTGGTGTGTGGTTTTAGTGGCGGATGCAGAAGGGGTCCGGGAGTTGAAAATTCCTTTTCTCGAAAAATTGTTTAAATATTTCGTTTAGAATTTCGAAAAAATGGGCCAGCAACGGAGTCCCTTTCACATAATACTTCCGTAACTAGACAGAGGTCTTTTCAGTTTCTATAAATTATCTGCATAAAGGTGGTAGACATCAAATCATCACAAAAACAAACCATACAACAAACAAACAAAAACACATATTAATTGCCACCGATCAGCAATCAGCAATGTGATCTTAGTCGAAACGATAGTGGACTTAGGTGCTCCGATTCATCTTATCTGTAAGCGATGGTCATAAAAATTGCATAGAATACAGCTTTCATCCAACAAACGAGGATCAACTACTGACTAGTTAAAGACAAGTTTTTTTATAAATCTTTTGTTTTTTCTCTTTGTAATATATTTTTTGAACTTCCATGATGATCCAAATTATGTTAGCGTTTAAGCAAATCAAAGGCGACATTAAAATCATTTGCATTTGCCCCATCGCAAAAAACTAATAGTTTCCAAAAGTGATTTAACGGGGACTTACATGGAATTTAAATGCACACCAGGACATGCTGTATAACAATTTCAGAACTGAACTATCAATAGTTTGTGTGTTTTTGTGTTTTCAAAGTCCAATTTTTTTATAAAAATACAACAACAAACGAACAGACCCGAACATTATATGCCCCCTACTTTCGAAGATGGAAATAACAATAAGATTTTTTCCCAAAAACATCACACAAAAGGGCATGAAATATTAATATGCACATTATGACATGCTGCACATTTCAGAATAGTACCGTCAACAGTTTTTTTTTTTTTTATTATTTTTATTTCACAAGACTCTGTTGACAAACGAATGTACGGACAGACACAGACGGACGGAACAAATGAAAACTAAAAGGCGTCTGCGTCTTCAATTTAGGGCCCTAATAATGCTTTGTTGTATGTTCAATAATGTTTTGGTTTGTGCGGTTTTTGTTTTTTGGTTTTTGTTTTTAGTTTGTTTTTTTTTTGGTGGGAGTGTGGGGGTGGGGGTGTTAGTGAGTGTTTTAATTTAATTTGTTGTAGAACAATATATTCACTGTAGTATATGTCAACACACTAGTACTATGAGACTAATACTTTTTTAGTCTTAATATACTGTCGTCCCAGGCACAACTATAAGACCCGACTGAATAGGTAAAACTTGAACTAAATGTATCGGAAATTCATTCTAGTTGCACAAAATGCTTGTACATAAGATTATTTTCTGTATCTTTTGACCATTTGTTCTAGAGAAATGTAGATAACCCCCCCCCCCCCACTTCATATAAAAACTGAAACGGACGCGCAGCTGGAGTTTTAGAAACCCTATCCATTCATATACCTGATTGACTGAATTTTTATACCCATTCATATACAATTAATATGAAAATTAAAACCATTCATATGCTTTTATTTTCACCAAATTTTAAACATAAAGATATTCAGTTAGCTCGGTATTCCTTGGATAATCAAAAAATATCCACACAGTATCAATTCTGAAGAAATGCACTTTTATATACTTTCCTGTTAATTATGTACTACCCCAAATTTAATGAATCTAAAAAAATCGTATACCTTTCAGTAGAACCGAAAAAGTAGACCCATTGCAGCCGCACATCCGAATATACAAAATTGGTACTTACCACCCCTCCCCCTCCCGTAATATGACCCTTAACTATGACCTTGTTTTTCTAATCGTTGGACTTGTTATACAATTGACATATTCAAAATGTGCGTCGACGTTCCTCTTAATTTTTTAAGACACGTCGTTCTTTGTTTCACGGGAATAGTTTTTGATTGTTTATACCCGTTCTTTACTACAAAAGTAACAAATACAAGATAATAATAACCGAAACAGAAAAAACAAAAAATAGAATAATTTATACTTCGTTATGCTGATGAAAATCTGTTGAATGTCAAAAATGACCGGATTTCGTTTGACAGGAAATAGGTGAGCAACAGAACTGAAATCGAATTTCACGTTATAAGACCTTATGGTGAGGCTGGATAAAAAATTTCAAGTGGCTGTGATTAGTAGTTGCTAAGAAAACTGTTATAAAAAATTCTTCCCCGCCCGCCCGACATTCACTATTTGATAACCCGGATTTTTCATTCCGTGAAATCTTGCCAAACAGTAAGCTTTGTAAGTTGAAAAGTTTATTCAGATTTATATATTACTATAGTGTTACTCCATCTATTAATTTACTATCAGAGATATTAAAGTTAAAAAGTTATTTAAAACACACCTAAAAAGTACGGGGTTACCGACAAGTTACATGCAAATCTGTGAAAGAAAAATATAACAAATACTATCATACATTGTCCGACAATCACATACTCAATACATTTCAACACTACAAACAGGAAAACATTAAAGTTATTTGTTTGATGAATTACTTGTAAAAAGCAAAGAGGTACCAAAAGGGACATCCAAATGTCAAAAGTCCGAAAGGGCAAAGACGAAACCAATAAACACGGACGATAACAGTACGAAGAAACATACCTTTCTATATGACACTGGCTAAAAAGAAAAAAAATGATGCATTATTATATGAGAATCTATCTTAGTTGAATTGTACAGTCATGTGACAGTGAAAAATGCCGGAAAATTTTCCAGCCAATTTTTTTTTTTCGAAGGCGAGAATCAGAGACCCGCAGCAGCGCTAAGCTTGTCGGTAAATGTCCACTAAAGAGCGCTCAGAGACCCTTCATCGGGTCAGGCCGCTTTGTCCACAAAGCGACTGGGATGTGTGCTCCAGGTGGTTGAATGGGGCAGCCCTATCATAATGAATGCCGGGTTCGTAAGGCTATAATGCGGAAAACCTGACCGAAAACCATAGTGGTGCACCGTGTTAGGAAAAGTGTAACGTTCCTCGAGCTTGCACGTTAAAAAACCCTGCTGCAGGTCTCGGTAAGAGTAGGACAAGGATCCCCATGCAGAAGGCTAAATTTCCCGTCCCTACCAATTACTCCTTTTTCTAGTGGCAGTCCCCTAGCCGATTGGCCTTGTGTCCCCATTTCCTCCACCTCATTATCATTTCATGTTCATTGTATCACCACTTTCATGTTCATCTCCCGGATATAGCCGAAATCGTACTGCTAAAGCAATAACCAACTAACTAACTCTATTCCGGCGACGGCGACGACGGCGTTCACAATTGTTAACCTTTTTGGTTAAGTATGTTTAATGTAAACTAGTTATAGTACATCATTATATTTGGTACGCAAAGGCATTAGCATCAGTGCAAATCAATTCGAAGAACATTTTATCTGTATGCTCCTGCAGTCACGGTCCACTGACTTTGAAATTTCTTACTGATTTGCCCAATGTTAACGTTTTTGGTTAAGTCTGTTTAATGTGAAATAGTGAAATGGTACATCATTGGTAATGTGTTTGAAGTTGCATTAGCATCAGTACATATCAATTTCAAGTGGATATATCTATATGCTACCCCGGGAGGTGAATAGGCCCGCAGCAGAGCCTAGCTTGTCGTAAGAGGCGACTAAGGGTCATGGGGTTCTGACGTCGGGTCAGCGCTCAGCCCACAGATCGACCGAGGTGTGTACCCTAGGTAGTAAAACACACTTCTAGGTAAAACGTCAGAAACGTCCATAGCTTTGCAGCACATATGCTTCTTCCAATAACTATTCTAAAACTATATTTAACCTTATAAACACTTATCATACATCGTTGAAATCCTTACATTCCATAGATTATCTTCCAGTTAGTTGTTACTTGCAAAAATAAGATCTTTTCATTACAAACCGATAACTCAAAAAACAAATTATACATGAAAAAACACTAAAATTTACACTTTTTTACCATAATTCAAGCCTAGATTAGACTCAAACCTGCACTAAATGCTCTATAGTGCTATACATGCTCTGAAAGTACATAAACCTGGCTGTTTATTAAAAGTAAAAAACCTATACATCGACCGGCTTATTTTTTCAAGAAATGACGTCGCATTTTTTACCTTAAAAACAAGCATTAATAAAAACGTTCAAAAGATCGGTAAAATAAAAATGACACCATGCCGGAAAGGGGACGCTAAACTTCCGTTTTTTTCGAATATTTTTATACTTTGTCAAAAATATGACCTCTGAAAGATTCCCTATCAGTTGAGCACACTTTCGTTACTAAATTATATGGCATTCTTAATTTATAGCTACTTAGATTCGACCTTTGTATTTTACTTTAGAAATTCTAGGATGTCACTCTCCGAAACTAACTTGTAAACAAAACCGAACTGTGTCTTACTACCCTAGGTGGCTGAATAGGGTGGCCCTCGTCCGCTTGGGTTGTCAGGTCTATAATACGGAAACCCTGACCGCTGACCAAAGTGGGCCTACGTGTGTGGAGAGTGCCACGCTTCATGCACGTAAAAGATCCCTTCGTGGACCGCCAAGTAGTGCACCACATAGGCTAAATTTTTCGCCCCTACCCACCTCTCCCCTTTTCCTGTGGTTCTTCCAAATTTGCTGTTCCTTTTTTCCCACCCCATCCCCATATTTCCTTTCTCATCATCATTTCATGTTCATTTTATCATTCTTTTCATGTTCATCGCCTTTAAATAACCTATGTAGCGTTGAAAGGGTGTAAAACACCAACCCACTGACACTCATTATCTATATGCTCCTGCAATCACGGTCCTCTGACTTTGAAATTTCTTACTGATTTGGCCAATGTTAACGTTTTTGGTTAAGTTTGGTTTATGTAAACAAGTGATATTTGGTATGCAGTTGCATTAGCATCAGTACAGATCAATGCCGAGAGAATTTTATCTGTATGCTCCTCCAGTCACGGTCTAGTGACTTCGAGATTTTATACTGCTTTGGCTAAATGTTTACGTTTTTTCTCACGTCTTACATCATTGATATGTTGTATGCAGTTGCATAAGCATCAGTGCAGATCATTTTCAAGTGGATTTTATCTATATGCTCCCGCAGTCACGGTCCACTGACTTTGAAATTTCTAACTGATTTGGCCAATGTTAACGTTTTTGGTTAACTCTGTTTTATGTGAAGAAGTAATGGTAACACCATTGATACTTGGTGTACGGTTGCATTTGCATCAACACAGATCAATTTCTTGGGTAATTGCCAGTACTGTAGTTACTTATAACATTTGCATTTTTATTTAACTTCCTTTTTACTGTGCCAAGCTGCAACAGGCGAGGCATATCTCTGTGTTAACAGTTTATTCCCCTATGTAACCAGTCAAAAATTATCTAGGCAATCGACACTTTTTCGAATGTAGAATCTTGACAGAATTTGTTTTTATATCAAAACAAATACATCTAAGCCAAAACAGCTAAAACATTTTTTCATGTGCTGTCCACTGCCTGGCCTTACCTAGAATACTACTAAAACAGATTGTTATATTTCTGTCTTTACTTTTCAAATGACAAAACAGCTATATCTGTAGAAGTATGATATATTGATATTCTACTTAAATGGTTTTAATAAGGTTTATATTTAATAAGAGAACCCAGAATCCAGTAATCTATAAAGGATAAACTTTAAGCTTCTTTTTTTGGAGTGGGGGGGGGTGCTTGCATCCAGTTCAAAAATACATTCACGGATAAACTGGTTGGACATTTGGAAATTGTAAATATATCTTGTCAATTCAAATAAAATTGTGTCCGTAGCATGCACATTGATCATCTTACATCTTTATATATAAGTTATGGACCAACGATTTTTGTCTCGCCTGCGAAGCAGAGCGGGACATAGGTGTTACTTTACCGGCGGCGGCGGCGGCGGCGACGGCGACGGCGGCGTTAACTTTTTGGAAAAGTTTTATGAGCACCTCCATATCTCAAAAACTATAGGTCCTGGGTTGATGAAACTTGGTATGCATATGCCCCAGTAGTAGCTTAGCACATTTGCATCCCCATCTTTTGACCTTGACCTTGATTTTCCGGTTGAGTGACTTTGACAATTTTCAATACATATAATAGCAATGAAAAAGTTTTGCGAGCTCCATATCTCAAGAACTATAGGTCCTAGGTTGATGAAACTTGGTATGCATATGTCCCAGTAGTAGCTTAGCTCAGTTGCATCCCCATCTTTTGACCTTGACCTTGATTTTCCGGTTGAGTGACTTTGACAATTTTCAATACATATAATAGCAATGAAAAAGTTTTGCGAGCACCTCCATATCTCAAGAACTATAGGTCCTAGGTTGATGAAACTTGGTATGCATTTGCCCCAGTAGTAGTTTACCACAGTTGCATCCCCATCTTTTGACCTTGACCTTGATTTTTCGGTTGAGTGACTTTGATTATTTTTATTGCATATATTTGCAATGTTTAAGTTCTATAAACAATTTTTGATCTCAGAAACTGAAAATCCATGTAAATTCAAAATATAGTGGAAGTAAGAAAGAATAATTGTTTCTGATGGTGCCGGCAGGCGAGACATACTTTAGTGTAAACTCTTGTTGATATTTTCAACTGTTTTTTTTTCGTACATGTCGTATAGAAGCAAATAGATTTATTCAAAACCCTTCATGGTGATAAAAGACTTTGAAAAAATTTTGATTTTCAGGTGGTCCCTAACTTTTGTCCAAGTGTATAGATTAATTATTGCGACTTTAAGTTATCAGTGGGTCCAGTTTTCACAAGTGTTTAATCTGTCCTTGATTATATAACAGCCACATAGTGTTAATTGTACAGTGATCTATTTATCCCTATCGCACCACGGTGTTAATTTAAAACAGAAATTCCTAATCAAGTCATCGTTAATAAACGTCTTCATTGTATAATCATGGAAGTAATATAGGAGAGGAAATCCAACAGATTAATTGGATTAATTATCATGTACTGGTCCTACTGTTTGCTCCCTTCAAAATGCATAGCCATGACACTAATTTGTTAATTACTGATAAGCTCTTTGTTGACCGTCTGCGGGGCCGCGTGTGTTGGGTCATCTGGAGAGGATGATTGCATCACGTGATTTATTATCGCTTATCAGTCAGAAAGTGCTAATCTATAAACACACCAGGAAATCCCCGTCTATTTATATACACCTGAACCGTTAAAGGTATCGAATTACGCTTTTCATCAGCTGTAAACCGATACCAAGATCGATAAAATCAGACAATGATTGACCACAATACAAGTAAACCAAGAACGTAAGATTGTTTTAATTTAAAAAAAATGTATGCATTTTTAATTTAATTTTACTTGAGAATAGTAAAAGTCCGGAAAATAAACTAAAAAATGAAAGAAAGAAGAGAAAATGGTCTTTTAAATGATATGGGTTTCTTTTGCGACACGGACCGACATGTAGTTTAATATTTGAATTTAAAATAAGAAATGTTATCGAGTTGAAGTAAAAAATTCTTTCAGTAGTTTGCGCAAATAGAAGAGTTAGACAGGTGTTTTTTATTTTTTTTATTTTATGATTTTAAAAATACACGGCATGAAATACCGGTATGTTATTTTTAAATGTAAAACTTTTTTTTTATTAAACTATTGAATTGTATATTATGAATATTTTATTTCATAAATAAACGGTACGGCTTTAAAGAATGGACAATGTTTGTTTTTTTAAATATAAAACAAACGGGTAGAAAATAAACTTTATCTTTTGCAGCGTTATATGTCTTCATGATGGACTCGGAATTTATATGTCGGCTTTGTGGTTTGACTTCAGAAATACAAAAGACCCATCCGACTCCGTGTGAAAACACAAAATTTTCAAGAGACATCGGCTTAGCCTTGAATGTTCAAATTGAAAATGACCCTTCAAATTTCCCAAAGTTCATTTGCCAAGCATGTAGAATGAAACTTGTTCGATGGAAAAAAGCTGTGAATTCTAGACGAAAGGCCGCTATAAATATTAGCTGTTGTCGATTTTCAGAGCCATGAAGACGAACGATTATGGAAAGCAGTGGACAAGTACGCCATAGACATCGGACTATTTGTTTCCTTGGAGGCAGAAAAAAACGGAAATACATGAAAATTGGAATTTTATTTTACAATCCGGCATTTCACATTCATTTTCTCTGACTTGCAATAACAATAAACTTCTCTTTCAAAATCTACATCGTTAATTTCTGCTATTGCCCCGTCTGAAAATTCATCATGATCGTTCATCGCTGCTGTTAAATGTTTGAAATGAAAATAAAATATATCGGCACATACTAGTAATTTGTGTACGCACCCGGCAGACTCGTGTATTATCGGATTTCCGAGATCTGTCGAAACATGACATGATTGAGATAAACACATGCGGTGATGACACGATGAAATTAAATTGATGATATTAGCACTAATTAAGATAAGTGCGCGGCCCCGCAGACGATCCCTTTGAAGTGGCCTTGTATTTCTTCCTGTCTATATTACTTCCATGGTATAATTATGTTGATACGCTACTATCATGACTATGGTAGAATAAATTTATATTATTTTGTGATGAATACTTTTTTAAATTCGTTGAAAAAGGTTACACTTTATTACAAAAAAAGATGTACCGCTATCTTAAGTAACGTTTATTAATTATAATAAACATTTTTACCCGTGAAGATTTAAAAATTAGTACGTGTGAAACTATTTAAAAAATATCTTTGGCTTATATATAAATGCATTGTTTATAAAATTCGTATGAGCATTCTATAAGCATCGACATTAAGTAATGGCATATGGATATGCCGATTCTAAATATCTTCTTATTTGCTGCATGGTCTGTGATAAAAGTTAAAAGCTCAGAGATACAAAGTGTGGAAAAACGTCACATGTAATTTTTTTTTTCAGTTGCTTATTCAAGATGTTAACATTCTTATAATACCAGATCAAACTTATACAGATTTGATTTATAAACTATTAAAACAAGGGTTGGATGCAAATTTTTGTGAAGAAATTAAACAGCATTGTAGGTTTTCAAGGATATTACTTGAATCATTTTTCATTCAATAACCAATTTTAAACATAGCAAACGGAACCACATAATGTACATTGTAATGCAAAAAAAGGCTTAAAAACGCTGGGAACAGCCCACGTATATTAATTTCTTCTTGCAGATACGTTTAATATGCCCGGTGTATTATTGCTTTTTCATTTTACAAATGAAAACAAAAGAAAACAGAAAATATGTAAGCGTATTTATTTTTATAAATATGCAAAACAAACGCATCCGTATTCTGGTGTTTTTGAGGTTATTACGAATAATAAAGAAACTATGGAGCGTATTCAAAGTATTCTGTAATTTGAGTATCCGTTACGTATACAGAAAATAAATGTGCGTATTCTTGATTTTTATAATACGCAATAATACTTTTCGGCATATTTTCTGCGTATTCATAATGTTTGTATACGCTGAAATACGTTCACTGTGTATACTGCGTATTTCAAAGTGTTACGTTTACGTAGCGAATCCGCAGATGTGTGTCAGATGGATACAAGCACTTTCGCCCTGTGTTATCCGCTCGATATTGCCAACTCTCGATCAATGATAGATTTGCAGAAGATAAAGGAGCCCATATAGAGCATGCGTGTGTCAAGTTGGGCCTCAAAACAGAGTTCAAAAGGGCGTCACCAAAGTTTATTCGGTTGTGAAGTCTCCGTGCTCACCAAGGACACATGTCATATAATTCAACATATTTTCCATTTTATCTTTTATAAAGACCTAGTAAGAAGGGACATCTATTTTATTTTTCAGTTGATAAAAAATCAGGCCCCAGTTGTCAAAACTAGATCTGGTTAGATGCGATCTTGAAAATAAAATTGTGGCACGTGACGACAGTTCCATGAAACTGACGGTATTAGTCGTATACGAAAAATAGAAATATATTTTTGCCGGATATGCTCGAGTGAAGGGCAATGCAAAAGCAAATGTGCAATGTCTTCATACTCGCAAGAATCACATAACGGACAAAATTCATTTTCAGACAAGTTCATCGTTAATAGTTTTTTTGTTTACTTACTTACTTACTTACTGCCCTTAATGCCTGGTGGCATGTAGGACAGCAACAAAGGTCCTCCATTGGTAGCGGTCTTTGGCCATCCTCTCAATTGTCCCCAATGTATGATTCCAGCCTTTCATTTCTCCTTCCACTGTCCTCCTCCATGTGATTTTGGGTCTTCCTCTTTTTCTTTTCCCATCTGGCGTCCGATGTAGGGAAACTCTGATGTGAGATGACTTATCTTTTCTTATGACATGCCCTATCCATTTCCATCGTTTTCGGAGAAGGATGGTATCCATATCTTGTTGGTTACTGGCCTTGAGTAAATCGTCGTTGCTGATGGTTCTTGGCCAAAACTTCTGCAGACACTTTGTGTGGAAAGTTGATAGTTTTTATGTTTACAGGCAAATAATTTGTCCGTGCAAGCTGCTTAAATCTTGAAGATTTGAAGCCACTTGCGTCGGATAAATATGTCTGTCCTCCTACTTGTACATGACAATTTAAATATATGTTAAGACTACTCTTAGAAGTGACGTCTTAGAATAACTTTTCCCGGGTAAAACTTCCATTTACAGAATCAAAGTTTTCGAAATCAAAATTATCTCTAAGATCATTAATTTCAAGCAGTCTTCGCCATGCCGTAGAAGCTCATCGAATACACGCACGCATAGTCTACTTACAGGTAATCTATTAATTCGTTCGAAATAAAAAGCTCTCTGACGAGTAATGAATGCCGTTACTGGCTCCCAGCCTAATTCGAGTAGCAGAGCACATTTAGGAATGTTCTTTTTCATATCAAAAACTATCTTATCCGCTCGATATTGCCAACTCTCGATCAATGATAGATTTGCAGAAGATAAAGGAGCCCATATAGAGCATGCGTGTGTCAAGTTGGGCCTCAAAACAGAGTTCAAAAGGGCGTCACCAAAGTTTTTTCGGTTGTGAAGTCTCCGTGCTCACCAATGACACATGTCATATAATTCAACATATTTTCCATTTTATCTTTTATAAAGACCTAGTGAGAAGGGACATCTATTTTATTTTTCAGTTGATAAAAATTCAGGCCCCAGTTGTCAAAACTAGATCTGGTTAGATGCGATCTTGAAATGGTTATTTTGTTGCGTTCGTGTTGTGTTTTATGGACAATAGTTAGCTACCTAATAAAGAAAAACGGCATTGAAAAGCAAATTATAAACTAAGAAACTTTTTGTTTAAATTCATACAAATAACTTATAAAATATCAGTGCAATAAAAGCGATAATAATGTGCGTATAGAAACATACAAAGCATACAAGTACAAGTATAGATTTGTTCTTCCAAGGCAGATCATATTTATAGCATTGTGAAAGCAAGCTCTGGTTTTAGACTTAACAAAACCACCTGTTACAAATAGACCAAAATACCCAGTTGTCCAGACTCCAGACATTTTATGACTTTTTACTTCTATAACCTTGTTAAAAAACTCAACTGTGAACACTATGACTTACATCTTTACAAGTTAACACTGTGACCTACTTCTGTACACGTTAACACTGTGACTTACATCTTTACAAGTTAACACTGTGACCTACTTCTATTCACATTAACACTGTGACCTACTTCTATTCACGTTAACACTGTGACCTACTTCTATTCACGTTAACACTGTGACCTCCTTCATTCACGTTAACACTGTCACCTATTTCTTTTCACGTTAACACTGTGACCAACTTCTGTAAACGTTAACAATGTAACCTACCTTTGTACACATTAACACTGTGATTTACCTCTGTAACGTTAACACTGAGATTTACCTCTGTACACGTTAACAAAGTGACCTACCTCTGTACACGTTAACACTGTGATTTACCTCTGTAAACGTTAACACTGAGATTTACCTCTGTAAACGTTAACACTTAGATTTACCTCTGTACACGTTAACACTATGACCTACCTCTGTACACGTTAACGCTTTGACTTACCACTATACACGTTAACACTGTGACCAACTTCTGTAAACGTTAACAATGTGATCTACCGCTGTGCACGTTAACAATGTGACCTAACTCTGTACACGTTAACACTGTCAGGTACCTCTGTACACGTTTACACTGAGATTTACCTCTGTAAACGTTAACAATATGACCTACCTCTGTACACATTAACACTGTGATTTACCTCTGTACACGTTAACACTGTGACCTACCGCTGTACACATTAACACACCTCTGTACACGTTAGTCCTTTGCTTTTGTATGTTCGTTGATGCTGCTGTATATATATCTCGTGTTTTACTTATAAGTTATGGAAGTATCCTGGTCTTTCATCCTTGTAATCACAATGCCCATTGTCAATCTATGAAATAGCATATTAGCATTTTTGTTGAGGTTTTGAACACGTTGCCGTTTATTCACGTGGGAAAAACTTTCTGCTGACGGCATCGAGCTGTGTTATTAACCATGATGACGGAAAACTCATTTGATACATGTACAGTTATTGAAAATAGGGATACATAACATCTATATTGTCGTTCTATACAGCTCCATATAACATCTATATTGTCATTCTATACAGCTCAAATTATCAACTTAGAAACAAACTGATAGTGCTCGATGGGAATGATGAAATTAAAGCATCATATATGATTTGTAAGTGATATGCCTTCATGGGTCTTATGATTAGGAAATAAAGTTTATTATTAATTATTTATTATTTATTTTATAAGCCTAAATTCTAGCTTCCCTAAATCTGGATATTTTTTGCTTCATTCGACCTCGCCCTGATTTTGTTCATATTTTTTTTTTGAAAATGTCCGACTCTAGCTTACATAAATATAATAGTATCGTAATGCATGAAATTGTCCGTCAGATTTTGCCGTGAGCTTTAAAATTGCACATAAGAGACAACAATGAAATTCTTGTCAGCGACAAACTTTACGCTTCATCCTATATTGAAGTGATTCAGGTGGCAACAAACTCTTGTTTATAAGAAACAAATGAATAGAATGCCTTCAGTCAAAAAAGACCCACGCCAAACTCCCCCCCCCCAAAAAAAAAACGAGAAAAAAAAAATACAACTGCACAACATGACAAATAAAAAAAATGCAATCCGAGACGGAAAATTAAGCCAAAACTAGAGTATTGCTCCGGAAGGCTAAGAAGTTCCTCCTTGTTGTTTATCAAGATTGGCCTTTGATTTTGAACCAGTGCATTATTCTGACAGCTATCAACGAGAAGACAGTGAACATTGACCACTGGAGGGTTTCATTGCAGATTTTTAATTCTATTTAGAGGTCAATTTATAGAGTTTAGGTACTATCCACTTTCTTTGTTTACTTATTACTTTTTTTTTTGCAATCTCATTGTTTATCTGACACCAGCAATAAGCCTTCACACTTTCGTCATCACGAAACTATCATTATAAATTGTACAGATCTATATTCATCCTTATCAGCATTAATACAATTGTTATATACTTAGTACATGTAAATATTAAAGCAAAATGACTATTTTGTTTTCTGGGCTGTTTTTTTCCCTCAGGAATATTTAATACATTTAAATACATTTTCAGGAATGAATATTGAAACGTATCAAAATTGAATATTTGGAAACAATGAGATAAAAAAAAAAGAAAAATAAGGACCATAAATTAACAGGGATCAGAGAATTGTATCAATTCACATATATACTCGTTGTTTATATTCATTTTCACAGAACACAACAGTTATTATTATTTAAAAATATATACCTGGAAAAAGGTCAAGCACCCCCGTGAATTTTCTAAATCACACTTTATTGAACTGATAGTCTGTGTAAATTTGTATTGCAAACTGAAGTATGCACTGTTAAGCACAATTTAACATGACATTTTTCATTGAGGTAACGTGACGTACCAAAAAAGATGAGTTTTTTGTACATAAACATGGTCTTCGAAAAGTATGGTCGCCTGAAGCTCCAAACATTTTAATAAATTGTCAAATCGCATATGTAAATCATAATCAAAAGATTGATATTGTATTATCAAAGAGTCATATTCGAGTATGTCCACCTTTAGCGTGAATAACTGCTGGAATCCTTGGTTTCATACTGCCATATTGACGTCTAATTTCCTGAAGAATTATCTCTTGCTTTTCAAAGCAAAGATGTGCTTTTAACCGAAAGCCACCCGTGCAGGTTCCGGGTTGCGAATAGGCCCGCAGCAGCGCTAAGCTTGTCGATAAAAGTCCACTAAAGAGCGCTCAGAAACCTGACATCGGGTCAGGCCGCTTTGCCCACAAAGCGACTGGGATGTGTGCCCCAGGTGGTTGATTGGGGCAGCCCTAACATCGAGAGATGCGGGGTCCCCAGGCGATAATGCGGAAAACCTGACCGCAAACCATAGTGGTGCACCGTGTTGGGAAACATGTCACGTTCCTCGCACGTTAAAGAACCCTGCTGCAGGTTTCGGTAAGAGTAGGACCCGTAAGATCCCCATGCAGGAGGCTAAATTTCCCGTCCCTACCCTTCACTCCTTTTTCCAGTGGCAGTCAAAGGCCTTGTGTGCCCATTTCCTCCACTTCATCATCATTTCATGTTCATTGTATCACCATTTTCATGTTCATCTCCCGGATATAGCCGAAATCGTGCTGCTGGGGAGTAAAGCAATAACTAACTAAATTAACCAAAAGCTCACACCCTATAAGGCATAAATTGAAGAATTAAAACTGACCAAAATCATGAAATTTAAAAATTATTTCAAATCATCGACAAGCACAAAAAGTCTAGTGGTGCTTAACCTTTTTCCAGGTGTATACATTCCCAAAACGGTATAAATGCAATAAATTTGGTTATGCTGTATATATCGATATTTCAAGGAGTAACCTCTCATCAGCAGCATTTGAATCAAAACATTGGAAGGTCAAAAACCAAAAGTTTTGAATGAAAAGTACTCAAAGCCAAAAGATTCGAACTTATCCAGCACCTAAAAAAACTATCAGCATTAGTAAGATTCTCAAACTATGATAGAAATGCAATGAAAATAGCAAACCCAAATACGACGTAATTCTGAAATTTGAATTGATGAGTTTTCGGTTTTTTTCACTCAAAATTGCAACACAGATTCAGAACATCTTTAGACTCACCAGAGACGCTCAAGCGAAAGACTAAAATTTTCAAAAATGTGAAAAGCACAGCATAACAGCAAAACGTATCAATCAGATGAAGATTGAAAAAAAGTTACTGGGGTATATGATGCCTGCTAACAAAGTTACTGGGGTATATGAAGCCTGCTAACAAAGTTACTGGGGTATATTATGCCTGCCAACACAGACTAATAGCTTTCATTATATAATAGATACAGAGGAGAATTACAGACATGTCTGTTGATTATTTTAAATGATGTTACAACATCAATGTTTACATGTATCTCATAGATAATAATAAGATTCATTCAAAACATAAACATTATAACATGTATAGTATAATATTTATATGGTTGGTGTACTATCAGTTATTTATAAGAACTAAAAAATAGCTTAATAATTAATAAAAAAAGGGTCACCTACATACCATATTTATAATTATTCATAAGAAACTTATAATACTATTCCAAGTACGCCAGCTAAAGAAAGCTAAGTCACGTAAACAAGTAATGAAACACACAATGAACCTAAAGTGATACTGAGACAAGATGGAACAAAAAGCTCAACAATTCAAACCCGAATTCCCGTTAATCAAACAGTAGTGCAGATTAAATATCACTCGAACGCAGGAGCAATGGCATTCAAGATTTCTTCGTTCATTCATTCAGTTAACTTCTGAAGCAACGCAGCTTTAGATCAGGTAAATTTAACATTGCAGACCTTGTGCTTTTAAAACATGACCAATTATAATTGTAGCGATTGTTTCATGTACATACATACATATTGATTTTACAAGAAAATTGTTTCTTCTGATTAAAAAATCCTACCTTAAATATGAACGTCCTTATATAAATAAGCTAAGTCTAAGAGAAGCAGTCCTTTATGGTTTCTGTGATGTAATTTTATAGGCAAGTTTCTGATTTCTTATATCTAAGACAAAGTTAAAGCACGATAAAACACATCCACATGTTCTATATGATTGGAGAAATTAATTAACAGTTGATATCAAAGAGCTTCATTATCTGTAGAATTCTACCTGCTTTATGATGAGATCGATCAGAGTTAGAACAAAAGCAATCAGTCAAGTCGTCAAATATTACATACGTGAAAAAAAAATTAACGTTTTTTTTTTTTTTTAAATTAATCTTTGGCGTGGGAGATAAATTTGTGTTTTTTTTTCTTCTAAATTTATATATATTTTCAATACTTTAGAATTGAACGATTCGCGTGGTGGGTATTTTTTCGCGGACATTTTTAATGATGTTTTAATTTCAATAAATAAATTATGATGATTAACGGATATTCAATAATAAATGAAATAAAATGAAATCTGCGTCGGCTCAAGAGGAAACTTAATGCAACAAAGTGACTATTACTGCTCTAAATTATTTATGAGATAATATTCACATACGTTGTGGTAAACAAATTTACCGCCAAATTATTGGTATTACTATGGGTACTAATTGTGCGCCTCTTATAGCCGACCTTTTCCTATACTGTTATGAATCACAATTTATGGCTAAATTACAAAAAGACCCCAACAAACAGAACCTAATCGAAACTTTCAATTATACGTTTAGATATTTAGATGACATTCTTGCACTCAACAATCCTTCATTTTCTAATTCTATTACAGATCAGGGGCGGATCCAGAAATTTTCGAAAAAGGGGGGGTCCACATACTGGGTTCTGTGGGCGAAAGGGGAGGTTCCAGACAAATTTTGCTGAAAATCTACACATAAATTTAAAAATTTCGGAGGGAAGGGGGGAACTCCGCCACTGCAGATATCTATCCTTCTGAATTAACCTTGAACAAATTTAAGTATTATTGACGGAAAATTACAAACCAAAGTATATGATAAACGTGACGACTTTACCTTCCCTATTATAAATTGAAAAACTGAAGGAGATGTTCCACTAGCGCCGTCATACGGGGTTTACATTTCACAGTTAGTAAGATATGCTCGGATCTGCAGTGGTGTTTCTGATTTTAATAATAAAAACCGGTTTATTCCTGAAAAATTATTAAAACGAGGTTATCGATACCACAAATAAGTAAAATCTTTTTCTAAATTCTTCCACAAGTATCGATCTCTTATTGAAAAATTTAATTGTACACGTCGTTTCCTATGCAATCACTGTGTATGTTTTATATAATATATACTTTTTGCACTATGTTTAAATATAAATGTTTGTATATCATATTAATGCTATTCAATTGTCAACTATGCCCCAAAAGGGTCAATTTTTATGGCTAAGTATCTTCTTCTTCTTCTTATAGTGAAAGGAATATTACATCCTGAATAATAATTTTCATGGTAATGTTTTTTTTATAAAGCTTACAAATTTAAAAGCAATCAATTAGAAATTAAAAATTGGCTTCAAAATTTATTACGGAAAGGATATGAATTGAATATTCATTCAATTGAAGACAGTATAAGTCTTAGTATTATCGACTACCAGATACATGTATTTGAACCTGCGTTTTCCATTCTTTTTATTTTAAAAGCTGCGATTAATCAGCTGTGACAATCGTGATTTGAGTTATTCATGCGGGATAGAAATATGTCTTTTCTGTATGGTGAAGCATATCCCCAGTTTTGCCAATGATTCGTTTAGAATATATATAAATTCCGAGAAAAAATGAAAATACAATCCATGGTCTTTTTGTTGAGATGACACTTTTTAACAGGAATAAGCATTGAAACATCATTCAAACAATTACACTGGTTCTTTTAAACAATTTGTAACTTAGGAAGGTATATTTTCAAAGGAAAATTCTAGCTAAAATACGTTTTCAACTTTTGAACATTCTATATAGAAAAAAAAATATGAACGAAGATTTAAAAAAAAACCCTATTTAATTCAATATAATCTAGGCATGGTTTTGTTGGGATGCCATGACCAACACAGAATTTTACCCAAATACCCTTGGGTAGTATTTCATTCTAATCATGACCTAACCAAGCTTCATTTAATCAGACAAAAATCTTTTTATTAGGGGGGTGGGGGTGGTGGAGTGAAAAAAAAGCAACCATCTTGAATATTTCAAAAGCATGCAGGTTGCACAGCATCTCAGCAAATTTTATTTTGATTTTGGTTCAAGGTTCTCCCTATTGATTGGAAATGTTCAAGTAAGGGAAAACAGTATTTCAGATTGATTAATTTTTAAAGACAACTCTCACTTCTTATCGATAAAGATATGCTAAATTTTCTCCTATCAAATCCCGAAATTAGAGATAATCTAAAACGTAGATTAATACAATATTAAAATTCAGTCATTTAAACGTTACAAAATTTAAAACTGTGAAAACTTTGTTTATTTGTTAAAACTTGGATTCATATATTCGCCAAATCTAAGTATACTGCTGTTGTGCCTTTGTGTTTTATCTTAAACTGGTAAAACAATCCGACTTTGGGGCAAGTTGAAAATGAGCACAAATGAATTCCATTTTGGTTGACCGTTTTTGTTTTTTGACAATTTATAGAATTTATGCACAAATTTTCATGACTATCTTTTGATTTTTACTCTCAACAGACCTATAGCCAACTCATGAACAGACCCATTTCCCATATAGCCTCCATGTAAAAAATTAAACCAACAGACCGAGTTCTCAGGTAGCCGAATGAAGGCGGTGTTTGTGGTACTCGTCGATAAATACCACATGGTTACAGGATGCAACATGTACACTGTATCTGTATCTGTGTGGGTACGTCCTAGGCTACCAATTGATGGTATCTTACGACGGGTGCTAGGACGCATGTTATTAGTCGCACTGACAGCAGGTGTGGATTGCTGTCTTGAAGGCTAGGTTGTTCCACTCTATAGCTGTTTTAATGACGAACGAGTGTTTATAAGATTCAGATCTTGCTTGTGGCACTATTACACTTTTGTTATTCTTGCGTGATTGTCTGGTGATTATATTGGTTGTTTCACAGTTGGCGTATGATGTTGGTCGGATCTGGCGTTTTCCTTGGTGTAGGTTAATGGATTCGGGAGCTGGTATAGCTGGTACCTGCCCTTCTACCAGTTTTCGTCTTTCTTCAAGTGGCTGGAGTTCTAGTTGTTCCATCATCTTGGCTATACATCCTTCATCGCTCCTCGTCGTTGTATTCTTTCCAGTTTGTCAATAGAAGAAAATGAGATGTGGAATAAGGGTACGCGACACAACCTACATTATAAACGTATATTTTAAATATCCACAATGGAAAACAGCCAGCAGCCTTCAATGTGACCAGCGGTCGCTGCTCGCTGTTTTTCAATTGGCCCCTGGATTGAAAATAAAATACATATGATTCAAGCCCAATCCCTAAGTGTAATGAAAGACCCTCTTCTTGACAAAAAAACCAATTAACATAAATTCGACTAAATACAAACATAAGCTTTGATAAAGATTCCTGGCTTAGGACAGGCACATTAAAATGTGGCGGGGTTAAACTATTTTTTTGGCGCCAACCTTCCCCCTATTGATAATCAATAACAAAGCACAAACTAACACACAGTAAAATCAAATCGATAGATGTTCAATTCAACAAGAGAGTATCTGAGACAAAAGGACAACAAGTAATTAACGGGACGTAGAGATACTCTCTTGAGAACACCCGAAGTTACTGACAGCTAGCTAAGAAGCATCCATCGACTGATGTAAAAAATCAAGTATGTCGATTTTAAATCCGACACAACACGTCAAACAATTCATGATTTGATGATGCATCATCACACAAAACCGACACACGTGACTGCTGTAATGCTAAAAAATGACATAAGTATAAAAAGTATAAAAAAGTATAAAAAGGCAATTAACATTTTAAAGTAAGTATCAAATTATCAATATTTTTACCAAAGAAGACTAAATTCAAAGATTTTACTAAAATATCCATTTCATAACCTTTATATAATAAAGTTTTAAGCCAATTTTGCATTCCCAAAGGATTGTTTTTGAATTTATTTTCTTTATAAACAACATTACGGTAGAAATCTGGATGGGATATTCCCTTTACAATCAAAATGTCTTTCTTTAAATATAGATCCCACACTATGGCGCCGTATTCCATGATGGATCTAACTAAGGAGATGTAGACGCTCTTTCTGCATTCTTTAGGGCAGTGTTGTAGGTTCCGCCGTAAGAATCCTAGTGTGGAGCTGGCTTTCTTTGCTATGTTGTTAATATGAGTTTAGGTCTTCTGATTTTTGTAGTCCTAGGTATGGGTTGGTGTTAACTTGTTTGAGTATGTGGTTGTCCAGTTGGTAGAAATGGTGTTTCCTCTGTTTTATTGAGAGTATGACATAAGACATATTTTATATGTAGCATTTTTTAGCATTGAAACGCATGCCCCAGTCTGATGCCCATTTTTCTAGGTTTTTCAGGTCTTGTTGTAGCATATGATGGTCTTTTATGTTGTTGATTTCTCTATAGAGCAGGCGGTCATCGGCAAATAGTCTTACTTTAGACTTCACCGCTTCTGGTAGATCATTAATGACAGAGAAATAGGATAGGTCCCAGAACAGTACCTTGCGGGACGCCGGAATCTACGTGGAGTTCTTTGGAGAATGTTCCTTCGATAGCTACTCTGCATTTTCCTGTGCATTAGGAAGTTTTCCAGCCATTGTAAGATAGGTCCTCTGATACCATAACGGTGAAATTTGTGAAAGAGTTTTCTATGTGGTACTGTGTCAAACGCTTTTGAGAAATCAGTATGGCAATGTCGACTTGTTTGTTCTTTTCTTGTGATTTGAGTAGGTCGTCCATGGTAACTATAGAAGCTGTGTCTCGCAGGAGAATCCTGTTCTGAATCCATGGTTTAATGATGTTAATACCTTGTTTCTTTCTAGATGTTTCAACATGTGTTTACAGATGATGTGCTCAAGCAGCATGGTACAGATGTTAGTGAGACTGGTCTATAATTCTCAGCTGCATGTTTATCCCCCTTTTTTTATTAGTTGGGGTTGTTATGGCAAGAATTGTGCAAAATGTGATACAAGCATGAAACTTTGCACAACACTTCTTTCACATGTGTATATGAAAATTCAGGCCCTGGCCAAAAGAAAAAATCATTTTTTCAAGATGGCCACCCTATTTTTCAAAATGGCGTCTTTTGATAGTACATATTATGCTATCATTGTAATATAACTCTTCAAAACTTGAATAAAAAGCTATGATTTCTTCTTTAGGATAATTGAAAAACATTAAGACATGGTATTGACCCATAATTTGGCGCATAAACGCAACTTCCGGATTAAAAATGGCGCAAAATGCTAAAAATGGCAAATTTTGCTTTTCTAATTTAGGGTATTTGCTTATCTTTTGATTTTAAGTCAGGACTTTGTCATTATTTTTTTGGTCAATTGTTTTATAAAATAGCATGGCGGATGGCTTTAAATCTATTATATTACAGTTATTTGCATTGACTTGTGTAATATAATAAAGATCGCTATACTAGTACATGTAGTAGTTGCAAAATGGCGTTTGTGCATTGAAGTTATTACTGATTTCATATAAAACTTTAATAGTTCAACTTGACAGCATATATTACTACACAAAGATATATACGTTGAATCACATTTTACGGCAGATTAATACAACTTCCGGTTTTTAAATGGCGCCAAAATGCTAAAAACATGCGATTTCTCATTTGTTATAATTATTAAGAATCATGGGACAATCATATATACGTCATCTCACTGTCACACAGCGATGCTCATTGAGATGTTATGCAGAATTTATTTTCCTCTTCGTTTGACTGTTGAATGAACTAATAGATTAGCAAAAGATCGACCGGATTTTGACTACATTTAAAGTTCCTATCACAAAGCGACTTACAAAAGGTTTGTTAGAGTAAGTATCTTTCTGCAAAGGGATGGCATCAAAAGATTATATGTTCTGTGTATGGCGTGTAATTGTTTTCGTAAATGTTGTTTCTTTCCGAAAAATCCACAAAAGCAGGTAATAATCCCTCAGCAACAAAAAAAACTATCAATATATGTGAGCTAACTTGGTCATGAATATCAAAGTGCATCTGCAGATATTTAAGCACATGCTTTAAGAAATACGTGTCCTAACAATCACAATCTCTCATTAATAAATTTTTCAGTTTTTTGTGTGTCTAAAAATACCCATTTCACTCTTTTTTACAATCTTACGTCTTAGCCTCTTACCTTGTTTTCATAGTATTTAATGCCAGACTTTACTTTTGGTACATATACAAACCACATTTATTTTTCATTTCTTACTGTTCACGAGCTTTTCACAGAAGACCTGATTTTGATGCTTTACCCTGAAATATTCTTACAATGTCTAAATTCTGATTGATTGGCCGATTTTAAGTGGACCAAGGCTGTTTTATTTTCTCACATAATCAGAATTATGATGGCGGCTTGGGATAGTATCATTTTGAAATTCAAATACCACCAACATCTTTGTGTAAGCTTCAGTGAAAATGGTTTTTGTGTGTTTCTGGTTAATTGCAAAAATATCGACCGTATAAATCTATTCATAGCAGAAGCTTGAAAGAATAATACTGAAAACAAAGTTTTTTTTAATCGAACCACAAAAACATTATTATCGTACCCAGTGCAGCTTTGACCACGTATAGCATCATTGAAAGATTCACAAACAACCAATGACACATTTTTCCTCTAACAACGATTTTCTAACCCATGAGATTATCCGACGGCTTCAAAATTATATTAACTTTGCGTGTACTGGCAATGTCATTTGTGATACTGTCTTTTTGTTCTATGAAAATGAAAAAGAACTAAAGCATTCTTTAGAACGAATCTGATTAAAATGTCAGAAATAGGAGTAAGTGGGTGTTTGAGTTCTCAACGCACATAAGCTACATTGTACATGTACATATGATGGTGTAACCTGCATTCCCTGAGAAAACGACCGATCTCACAAACAGGGGTGCAATACATTAATGTACATTTTATAATTGACTAGTGATCGATAGCCCTGGGTTCAAAACAGAGCTACTGAACCCCTATTTCACAAACAACTTTGTTACTCTGTAGGACATTAGTGTTTTAAATTAATTGACAGACATAACAGAGACTATTTTATGTTTGCATTTATAAGGAATGCCTCGATATTTTTATTTAAACATATTTATTTCTCCTGGATTGGGAAACAAGTTTTATGCTTCTATTAAAATCCCCAAATGAGCCTACTCTTTTCGAACTCTATATTTTTGCCAACTTATACTTGATAAATCTACTATGTCACTCTACCACATGATTTTGGTAGCATACATTATTGGAAGATGGTCGTATTTGAGGTCAGCTGGTTGTGACCTTAAAAAAAGTTTTGTAATGTTCAGAAAAAATGGATTATGTCAGGGAAACATTTTCTAACTTAACACTGTCTTTTGCGTTACAATTTACCTTTAAACAATGCAACTGTGTTGACATATTTGACTATCTTGCGCAGGTCTAAGTGGCAAATGTCATATATTTAAGGGTTATTCTGTTATATTTTTATTAACAAGTATCATACAAATTAATAACAAAGTTCTGACCAAACTTCAAACAATAAGCAAAAAAGACGATAATCTTATCTAAAAAGTTGGAAAATTGCTTCTATTAGCATTTTGGCGCCATTTTCTAACCGGAAGTTGTGTTTTTGCGTTTAATTACGGGCCATCAGCAAGTCTTAATGTTGTACAAATATAATAACAAAGAAATCTTAGTTCCTTTGTAAGATTTTGTAACGTAATATTATGAATAAATATAAATGGTACTAATAAACAGACGCCATTTTGAAAAATTGGGTGGCCATCTTGAAAAAAATATTTTTTCGTTTGGCCAGGACCTGAATTTTAGTCTACATTAGTGAAAGAGGCGTTGTGCAAAGTTTCATACTTGTATCACAAAGTGCACAATTTCCTTAATTTTGTGGGTTAATAACCCCCACTATATATGCATGATATATTGGCATTTCTCCAGTCTGATGGTAGTTCTCCTGTGTCTATTGATTTTTGGTAGATTTTTGTGAGGGCTGGTGCAATTTCATTGGCACATTCCTTTAGGACTCTGTTTGCAATGTTGACTGGTCCTGATGCTTTTGATGTTACTAGTGCTTTTAGTAGACCTGCTACTCCTTTTTCTCTGATGGCGAGTTTTGGTATGCTGTTCCTAACCTTTTGATCTGTGCTTGGCATTGTGTTCGAGGAGTCTTTGGTGAATACTGATTGGAATTGTTGGATCAGTATTTCCGCCTTTTCTTGACTATCTGTTATTAGGTGGCCATCTTTCTTCAGTGGTGAAACTTCTATGGTTTCCTGTTGTTAAGCCTTGATATATTTCCAGAATGGTTTTGAATTGTGGTTTTCCATGCCTTCCAGAATGGCAGTGTTGACATAGTCCCACTCAGCTTTCCTCATCTGTTTTCTGCAAGTTTTTTGGACCTGTCTACATTTGGTCCAGTCTTTAGTTTTCTTGGCTTTATTGTAGAGGCGCTGTTTTTTCTTGAGCATCTTTTTGTTTTATGGTTGATCCAAGGCGTCTTTTTGTTTGACTTGATGTTTTTTGATGGTATGTTTCTTTCTACACTTTGTTTCAGTAGTCTCTTGAAGTTGGTCCACATAGTTTACATGTCATCTGCTTTGATTTGATCAGATAACGATTTAAGCTGATGTTTCATGTTATCCCAGTTGGCTTTTGAGTAGATGTATATTTATATACGAATTCAATATTTTAGTAAAATCTTTGCATTTGGTATGTTTTGGCAGAAATATTGATAGCTTGATAGTAACTTTAAAACGTTAAATTTTCACTTTGTATCCACTGTATTATTTATAAGCACCACAGCGATCAAGTATGTCGGTTCTGTGTGGTGATACAACTCTAAATCATTCATTGTTTTGACGTGGGTTGTCGGATTTAGAACTGATGTATTTGATTCTTTTACATCAATCGATAAATCTTTCTTAGCTAGTTATCAGTAACTTCGAATGTTCTCAAAAGAGTTCCTCCTTGTCTTGTTGTTTTCGTACAGTATTTTGTCTTAGGTTCTCTCTTGTTGAATTGAACTTTTGTCGATTGAGTTTTACAGTGTGTTTTATATGTATGCTTTGTGCAAACTTATCAATAGGGGGAAGGTTGGATCCAAAAAAACTAGTTTAACCCCGCCACATTTTATATGTGCCTGTCCTAAGCCAGGAAACTTTGCCAAAGCCTTTGTTTGTATTGTCATTCTGTGTTAACTGTTTTGTCAAGAATTGGGTCTTTCGTTGATGATTTAGGGATTGGTTTTGATACTTTTGTATGGTATTATAAGTCTTGGGCCAATGCAAGACGGTAAGCAGTGACCTATGGTCATGTTGAAGACTGCTTGCTGTTTTCCGTTGTGATTTTTTAAATTGCTGTTTGTTTATGTTTGTTGTGTCGCGTACACTTATTCCACATCTCAATATCGTCTATTTCCTGGGCGAAAGTTGAAATGTCTATCAATGTTTGTTGTATGTTCTTATCTTGGTTGGTGTTTGTTAAGCTTAGGTTTGACCAATTTATGTCTGGGCAGTTGAAGTCCCCTCCTAGGATGATGCTATTGTATTTGCTGTGGGATATTTTTTGCAGTTATTTAGAGAGTTCTTCCAAATGTTTTGAGCTTCTTTGTGGCATTTAGAAGCATCCGATGAGTGTTGGTTTGTGTTTTTTTTTATTTGATGCTGACCCATTCTATCTCGCAGTCAGTTACAAAGTTGACTTCTGTTGAGATGATGTCTTTGTTAGTCATTATAAATACTCCTCCTCCTAGTGTTCCTCTATCATTGCGGTATACTGAGTAGTTGTCTGGGAATACTTCGCTCGATTGAATGTTATCTCTGGTTGGATTTTTGCCTGGTTTTACTCCTTTTAGCTATGATTCAGTGCCTAGTACTATGTCCGGTTTTGTATATTCTAAAGTTGCTTGGAACTCTGATTTTTTGTCTTTAATACTTCTGCAATTGACAGTGAGAATCCGAAGGTTTGTTTTCTTTTGAATGTTGAAGGAGAATGTAGTGTTGTTATTTGATGTACTAGTATTACTTCTCTTCCCTTGTCCTTGGTGCTTTGGACTACTAGTTGTTGTTGGAGCGAAAGTTGTGTTTGATGTGAATGAGTCCACCAGTGGGTCATAATAGTTGGTCGTGTCTAGCTCATATGTATGGTATGTGAATGAAGTTGCGTTGATGCTGTTACATTTACAGCATAGCCACTGTACGTTTGATCTTTGAAGTAGTTCATAGTCTTCAGTGCATAACTCTATACATGATTTGTGGTGCCAAATATTACAGTTGTCACAGCAAACCCCTTCGCATTTCAAGGTTACAGGTGATTCGCATAGTCCACAGGGAAAGATTGATTTGTTGCTTGCTTTTGGTCCTGGGTTTAGTCCAATATCTCCTGCTTGTGATAGTATGAGTATGATCAGGTTGGTGTTTATGTTGTTGTTTGTTGGAAGATCAATTGGTCTACGTCCCCAATGTCCTATTTTTCTGTTTATTAGGCAGGATGTCAATTGTTGTGTCTCCCATGAGTTCGGATGATGAAGGTTTATGCTAGCACTAACTAGGAAGATGAGAAGTAGCAATCCTGTAAACATTACTGGGTTGTGGATGATATCAATTGGTCGTTACTGTGTTATGCTGTCTCAGTTTAGACTATTCACACTGTGTTTTGTCTTTGAACAGCACGCCATATGTTACAAATCAGATGACTCTCTATGGGTAAATATTTTAAACTTTTAAAGCTAATTTTGCATAATCCTAACTATGGATATTTGAGTGCTGGGAATTTCGGCATTCAGTAGATACCATATTTGGCCCTAAAGGATGGGTTGCGATAAAACCCCTTTCCCCGCCATTGAAGTCCAAAATAACATTTGGCAAACTGAGTCACCAAATGTCTCGTTTAAATTCTATCAGCCAAATCGAAAAAGGCTTTTAGTTTTCAAGATGAATGTCTACCTTGTGGAACAACAGCCAGTTTTTCGGTGGTTTGGAATAGTTTAACATCTAAACTTACAAGTTTACCTTGTTATACCGAACAAAAAGTGTCCAAACAGGGTATAACATGCGCCATTTTGACAGACACAAATCATGTTAAAAGCATTGACATTATATTGCTGTCAATTTTTTACAATGCGATGGACTATAATTTTGTAAGGTGTTATGTAATAAGTAAAATTTTAATAAAAATATGGCGTATAATATTTATCGATAAGTATCGATGAAGTACCGATATTGGGACTCTTTTAAACAATCTGACTACGTGGCTTTTTTCGCTTAATTTCTGTCATTTTTCGCCGCTGTAGTCAAATTTACAATTTATTTTTGCTTTCAATGACCATAAATAATTCATTGATATGCATGCATTCTGATCATAACAATTTATGGTTATTCAGAAATAAAGGTAATAACAAAATTACCGATTGGCGAACTTGGAGAATCAATCTCAAATGGTCATAAGACGAGACAAAACAAGGAAGACATACCGGAAAAATTGAAGACCGCAATGGTCCTGACTTGGAACAGGCATTTCAAAAGAAATGGGTTAGTCTTTGGGTCCGGTAGTTACACAAAACACAACAGGTTTGTGATGACAGACGATATAGTGGAAAACGAAAAACACTTTTTGATGAATTGCACATTGTATGACGATCTAAGATACGATTTGTTCTTGAAAGCAAGACTGTTTGTCAATAATTTCGATTTACTAGATTTAGACACTCAATTTAAGAGCATTAAACCATTTTCATATTTCAGGGACTGCTGAATAATTTAGTATTTTTTGGACTGAACCTGACCCGACATGGACTGGTTTACCATTTTTTGTATAATTGAGCAAAGGAAAAATAGTAAAGTTTTAACACATTATTTTAGGAAATCTAGATTAAAATTATTGAAATTATTGGTTTTTAGCAAATAATATGTCTAAAGAGGATTCGTTACTGTCTTTCTGAATGCAAATATGTCATAGAGCAAAAAGTTCAGGTAGAATGACCAAATACCCTTCTACACTTATTTTAAGCTAAAAATAGTTCTAAAATTACAAATACCAAAACGCGGGTATAAACGGTTAATTTGGATATGCTATATATCGATATTTCAAGGAGTAACCTCTCATCAGTAGCATTTGAATCAAAACATTGGAAGGTCAAATTGCAGAACTGTTGAAAACGAAAAGTACTCAAAACCAAAACGTTCGAACAAGGAAGCCAAATCCAGCACCGAGGATATCGACCATGTGCATTACAAGGAAAGAAACCTGGTGTTTTAAACAATTTTGAATTCAAAAATCGGAAATTTTAGCGACAAATAAATTAGAAAATTTATGGTAAATCGTGTAAATCTAACCTGAGATCCCGGTAGTCTCGATTACCCAGACGCTTATCAATAGATGATAAGAGTCTGTGACAGTCCCATTACCTATTTTGTTATGTGTGCATTCGGAGTACTTTCAGGCTTTATCATAATGTTCGACGAAAATCGCTCAACCGTAGGTTCAGAATTCTGTAAATATGGTTCAGTGATTTCATGGAAATACAATAGCGAGATAACTTCTCCAATTGATGTGAGTTGTCCTCTTATAACATAATATTTCATATATCCTATTTTACATTTTTTGAACACAAGTTGGTTTTGTTAACAATAAAAAATCGTTTTATCGTTAAATTGTACTCACGGGCGTCTACCTGGTTTTGGAAATTGTTTATGTTTATTGGAGTTAAAAATTGGGACATTCTTGATTACAGAACCATACACGTTTGACCAATCCGATTCTCGATTTTGCAGAACCAGTTGTCAAAAACCAAGGAAGACCAATCATGGAAACGTTGAGTTTTTAAAGTTGGTTCATTTCGATTGAAATGAATCTTGTATGCTAAACACGTCATATACACACGTGGTAAAGGTTAAAAGGTATAACGATCGCCACCTAGTGGTTACGAGAAATCAATTGGTGTTTTCCCGGTAGTATGAGTTTGGGTTCGAGACTAGGATCCCGGGTAATATTTTTGTTTCGTTACACTTCTCTGCAAATAATATCCGGTGACCCCGAAGGAAGGTCGCTTAGGATATTAACCAGGAGGCCAGTTTAAAAATAGTTCCAAATCAACATCTTATTGATGTATCCTTATTTTTTAGTTCAAATCCATCAAGATAACAATGAAACATTTGTAAGAAAACATTACAAAATCAAATTTATTCTGACCTTATTGATGCAATATTTTTGTTTGTCCTACTCAGAAAAAGGTAACTCTCTCAAAAGTGTTGAGAAGGACTAAAATAATCAGTCATCCCAGAAGTATGAAAATATTCTAATATCCAATCCTCTCAGTCATATACGCTTTTTAATTTTTACCAGAGAAGGAAACTTTTTAGTGGTTAACTTTTAAACATTATGTGTTGATAATTATTTTACGGTATTCTGAATATTAATATTTTTGAGAAAACTTTTAAAGATAAATGTTTATTCTTTTTGGAATATTTATATATATTTTAACTTTTTTAACTTAAACTTAATTTCATATTTAAACATTCACATTATTTTATTTATTTAATTTATTTATTGTTGAAATTATATTTAGAAATATTTCTCCCTATGATAAATTGTTGATCTCACAACCTATGTATAAATACCTCCTCTGATTATAAATTATCTTAAGTGCCAAAGTTTCAATTTTTCTTCAATTGAATATCTGCTTTAATGTTGTATATATATATATATTTTTAGAATTGAAGATGTGTATCGTATGTAGTTTTAATGTGTCTCGTAACTGGGTATCTAATCATGTAAATTGTGTGTGTTGCTAATTATTTCATTCTGAATATTAATATTTTGCGAAAACTTTTTAAGATAAATGTATATTTTTTATGAGGAATATTTTTTTTTTCTATTTAATCTTTTTTTTTTTTTTTTTTTTTTTAGCTTAAACTTAATTTTATATTTAAACATTCACATTATTTTATTTATTTTATTTATCATATTTGAAATCATATCTATAAATTTTCTTCCTGTGATAAATTGTTGATCTCACAACTTATGTATAAAATATTTATTCTGATTATTAATTATCTTAAGTGCCAAAGTTTCAAATTTTCTTCAATCAAATATCTGTATAATGGTGTAGATATATATGTATTTTTTTATAATGTAAAATGTGTACTGTATATAGTTTTAATGTGTCTCGTAAGCCTATTCTAAGGCTGGGTATTTGATCATGTAAATTTTGTATAATTATATGTCTATGTTGTCAGATCAAATATTTGACACTATAATAAAATATTTAATTTTTATTATTATTATTCATATCAGGGATGCTAAGGTGTAAGAAAGTTACACTAATGGGCAGATAATCGAGCATCAAGAGTTCCTATGAATATTTGAGCTAAAACCTCAGTACAGAAACGATGCATTAAACATAGTTTTTTAAAAAAAATTCGATGAAAAATATGTTTTTATATCAAAGGTCTGGTACTATACAAATACACATCGATATACTTATCGAAAATCACATTTGTACAATGCTTTTTAGTAACAAAAAGGGGTGTAATCCTTGGTCCTGATTCAAACATCTTAGGGACAAGTACTTCACTTTCAAAAATATTTACATTCCTATCATTTTTTTATCTATTTTCATAATATTCCCTTTTTTCTGGTAAGTTTTTCCTCTGAGTGAACCTAGACCTTTGTGCTTGAAATTCATAGGTTACCACAGTCAAAATTCACGTAATATGGTTAGTTAGTTATTGCTCAATGAATTTTGGCTTAAGCCGCGGAATGAACATGGAAGGGTTATAACATGATGACCATAAATCATCCAGCATCGTTTTACAGGTCAACATTGCGGACGTGCCAACCTATCATAATAGGATGTTTTAGTTTTGTTCTATAAGGCTATTAGAGTTTATATATATGCTGATGAATAGCTCCTCCCTGATTAATTGTTTTCTTGATTAACTGTTTTGGTACTTTGCTTTTTTAAGAGAACTACATTATCAAGCTAGTAGTTCTTTTGATAACCATTCCTTTTGTTAGTTCAGTAGTAATGCTTTCAATGTGTGCTTAATAACAACAAGCTATAAGAATCGGTGACGAAATTTTTATTTAGCTATGATTTTGTTCATTTTTTGTAATACTCAAAATTTCTCTTCAGTATAATCTAAAGACACCAAGAGTTGCTTCTTCTAGAGCGCGACAGCAGTCATCATCTTGAAGGACATACACCTTGTAACCCGCTTGAATCTAAAAGAAAAGAAGAAATTTGTAACTATAAACAAGGTTTCGCGAATTACAAAACTCTTGGAGAAATATAAAATACATTTTTATTGAGACATGTCTCCACATCCGGAACTAAAACGGATAGGTAACCGTAATTTACTGTATGATATTCTATAAAGCTCGAGATGTTCAGAATGGTTGAAAATTTGCACATGTACTTTTAATATATACACCTGGAAAAAAATTAACCCCTAGACTTTTTTGCTACTCGATGATTTGAAATAATTTTCAATTTTCATGATTTTGGTCAATTTTAATCTTCAATAGATGAATAACAGGGTATAAGCTTTCGGTTAAAAGCACATTTTCGCCTTGAAAAGCGGGAGATAACTCTTCAGGAAATTAGACACCAAAAGGGCAGTTTGAAACCACAGGCACTTGTCTCAGTAAAAAAAAAATATCTATATACTAATATATAACATGTTATATGTTAGTATATAGATATTTTTTTTTACTGAGACAAGTGCCTGTGTTATATATTAGTATATAGATATTTTTTTTTACTGAGACAAGTGCCTGTGTTATATATTACTATTTTTTTACTGAGACAAGTGCCTGTGTTTGAAACAAAGGCTTTCAGCAGTCATTAGTGCTTAAGGTGGACATACTCGAAATTGACTCTTTGACGATACAGTATCAATCTTTTGATTATGATTTTCATTTTCAAGTGCGATTTGACAATTTATTAAAGGTTTGGAGCTTCAAGTGACCATACGTTTACGGACAAAAGCCATCTTTTTGCCATTTCATGTTATGTAAATAAAAAAATGTTACAAACATGTTAAATTGCGCTTAACAGTGTATATTTTAGTTTGCAATAAAAATTAACAAAGACTATCAGTTAAATCATGGTTAGAAAGTGTTTTGAAAATGTATGATTATATATTGGATATTAATTCCCATTCATATGTTAACCCGCATTCGTTCCGGTTTTATGGCGCAAAAATAGCCATCTGTTATCGAAAGGATTCTTTTGAAATGTATTTCAGTCTTTTGGGCATTGCTGTGTGTAATTTGAAATGCCCGTTATCTCTTTAATATGGAGACTTCTTGGCCTTTATTTAACAATTTGTTTCAAAGACCTCTTTACGCAAATTTGGTTGAAAAAAAAAACCATACAAAAAACAATGTATACAGTGTACAATTTGATCTTTTGACGTTACTAGTATTACCACTAGTAAAGCCAAAAACCTTTTAAATGGCCAAAAAAGTCTTGTTTACACTGAACATGTAGATAATTCAGTAGTATTATTTTGGCATATTTTTTTTTTTTGCTATTAACAGAAATTTGATATCTTTAAAATTTCTTAGTTATTTGCGAGTAAAAAGCTTCGCCGAGTACAGCATGATATGACCGCAATATGTTGCATGAACGCTGTATGTTTGAGGCAAATTATGCCCATGGTAGACTGATAAAGTTGTTTTAACACATGCCACCTTTGGTGAACTATCCACCCACTTTTGACAAGGAATTCAACACTTTTTTTGCAAAAGCAGACCCCCCCCCAAAAAAATGCAACTTCAAAAATACTTGCTGCCTTTCACTTTTCCCCCTTTTGGTCCCTTTTGGTCCCTAATTTAGTAACGGAAAATAGGGGGTTGCAATTATGAATATTTCAATTTGCATCCACAGCTTGATAAGACTTAAATTGTTAAAAAAACAAAAAACGGACCAGAAATAAAGAAGGAACATTTTGTTTGTCCATTTTATGCCCATTAATTTCTAATCGAAAAAAGGGAGGACCCCATAATCAATCCCATCTATGGTGTAATGGTAAGACATATCATAACAATTGACCAACCAGAACCAAAGTTATTGTGGGACCAAATATAATACTTTACCCATACTCGTAAGAGAGGGAGCTGTATTGCAATCACATTATCCATCTGTTTGTCCGTCCGTAACAATCTTTCGTAACATATTTCTCGGCTTCAACAGAAGGAATTGATTTCAAATGCAGTAAACAGCTTTAGCATGATGCGTTGTACCGTGTCTTCCCTTTCTAGGTCAGTTACGCATCTACATTCTGTTTTTAGAGCCGAGTTAAGACTTTTCAAGTACCAAAAATAGACAAAGTTCCCTAACAGATTTCTCGGCTTCTACTGAAGGGATTGATTTTAAATTTGGTATAAAGCTTAAGCATGATGAGTGTGCCTCTCCTTTCCAGGTCAATTCGGTCATTTACTATACCTGTTTTCTGAACAGGAGTAGAGTGGGTGTACGACTTAATGCAACCCTTGTTTGAATTTTTTTGCCATTTAAGGGCCCCTAGTTTATAAACGAATAAAAGGGGGACCCCAAAATATAAAATTTCACAGCATTTGGTTAAGCAGAATAAAAGTCATTGTGGGAGCACACAAGAATGTAACATTATTTGCCCCTTTAAAAAGGGGGACCCATTAAATAAATGTACACGAATATGAAAAATGTTAATACAACAAATTAAATAACACTGAAACAAGTTAATGTGTACAAATGTATTCTAATATCATAAATATGACATGCATATGATAATGGCATACACACTACTTGTTTATAACAAATTTAGTGTAGGAAAATACATTTCATCAATTTAGTAAGCTGATCATTGTACATGCTGTACATTTTTACTTCGACAGATTTGCATTTCTATTTAATACACATAATAATAAAGGCCCGATGTTTTATGACACTTTCGGCACAGCCAATACGTTGTTTTGAGTGGTGCTTTAAGTTCAGGGTATTTTAAATGATGCCATTCATTCCAAGCATCCGTCACCACACGTCTGGCACAACAATTCTGCTACATTTTTTGTTTTCTGCCACTCTTTACATTTATGTTAAGACGGGATCCTCCAGCCTTGGAAGAAAAAATCATTCCTCCATTAATGCAAGTATATTTTTAAGTTGTTGTATATTGTCTAGAAAAGTGGGTGGGTGAGTCAGTGATTTCTACTTTTGAGTCAGAGCCCGCGATAGAATATTATATATACCTTATGTATAACATACGGGGAGAATTGAAATGCACAAGGCATGCATGATATACATTAACTAAAAATTTCGGATTTTATACAACAATTTCTTTGTATATACATGTACATGCACTTGGTTAAAATACATCTTATGCCTGATCTTACACTACTTATAAGGCGGCTGCTCCATTATGTTCAACGGGACCCCATTAAAACCCTCGCGAGTAAGCGAGTCTTGTACATGTATGTATATCAACAATTTATTATGCTTCTATTTTTGTAACATTTCTATTAGTCCCCTAGCCGAAGGGGACTACAGGTTTGCGCCCTGTCCGTCTGTCTGTCCGTCTGTCACACCTCAGTTTTCCACACTTTTTTTCTAAACGCTTATAGATAATGAACTGATTTTTGTATGTGAGTTAACCATGATGAGTTTCAGATCAAGTTTGAGTTTCATGCTGGTCCACAAATTTGAATGGGAGTTATGGCCCTTTGAACTTTGAAAATTCACTAAAATTTCAGTTTTCCGCACTTCTTTCTATACGCTTATAGATTATGAACTAATTTTTGGTATGTAAGTTGACCATGATGAGTTACAGATCAAGATTGAGATTCGTTCCGGTCCCATTTTTTATGGGAGAAATGACCCTTCCTTTGTTGAAAATAAACTTATCAAGTTTTAGGTATTCATTTGTTTGACATATTGTTACCAGGGACTGAAATATGAGGCCGGTAGGAGACTATGTATTGTTTTGCAATACTCTCAGAATGCTTGTTTTTTTCAGTTTTTGAGTAACAGTACAATGTACATGTAAGTCCGGAGTAACCTTATTTAATTCTTTTTTTATTGTACCCGAGATTCGGGAAACCAATCCCGTACCCAATACGTATTAAAAAGGCATTCTGAATTATTTTGCATGTCCGGCAGCTTAGGCCCACAGTTGATACAATATGCATGTATACTCTAGTAAATGTTAAATATCTAATTAAACAAATAATTTGAGATAGGCATTGCCTAAATGCGAGCAAAGCAAAAGACGTGGGCACTTTTGATGCACTGTTTTGATCGTATTTTTTTTTTAAATTTTACATCGAATCTGTGTGCACGTGAAATTGTGAGAAGCATATCCGGACGAAAAAAAATAATATCGGCATTAGGCAAATTTTTCGCGGAAACTTGCTGTAGAGCTCTCCGTTCTCGTGGGCACTTCGTTCCCGCTACGAGCTGTGCTCGCTATTATAACCTATTATAAAACAACCTATTATAAAACAAATGCAGGATATGTCAGTGTTCTTTCTCTGGAACAGACAGCTTTGTATCCTGTCACGTCAACATTCATGCGTCGGTCCATCGTACATGCAAACATCAAATTTCAAATGCATATTTTCCAACGCTTCAAATAAGGACATCGTCGGAAACCCACGGATAATTCCTACCTCTTCCATCGCCATCTGCCTTACCTATTCATTTTCCTTTAAAGCACACGTAGATAAGAAATCACGTTGATCTTACATATGGAAATCAACAGGGTAATGGCCGGGGACATTGCACAATTTTTCCTGATGCCTCGATCCCTGTCTAAAACACTTGAAAAGCTAATTGGTAGCACATACTTTTCTCACCACCTGTATGTATAGAAAGATAATCATCCTTTCCGTTCACGAAAAGGTTTCATTTCTTTCACGCCTAACAGATTCGAAGTCGTAACACTCCATTTTGATTGTTTACATTTATAACGATAAAAAGCACATGTTAACGTTATAGAAGCGATGATTTGATTGGCCCGATTGGCCTAAGGCATTAAGAGATATCTTTAAGCGACAAATCAAAACGGCTCCTTAAATATTCATGACGAAGTTTATTATCTTCGTTGCCGATTGGTTTGTATCATCATCGTATCGGAAACATGAATATGTAAATACACAGTAGACACACTATTATTTATAAATACGCAATATTCCGCACACGCGGAAATTATTTTACCCACCCACATTGAATTAATATTACGATATTTAAGTGCTCAATTATAAGATATTCAATGCAATGGTCCATGTTGATATTTTATAGAAACGTACATTATGAAAGAATCGCATAACTATCCGTAGAAAAATTTCTTTTCGCGGAAGGTTAATTGAATATCATTAATTTGGAGTGATGAGTGAGGCCATCGCTTTTTCTAATCTGGTCCTATATTGACCTATATTCCATTTCTACGAGAGTTAGCGACGTGATACAAATGACAACAAAGTTCCAGACAATAATTTTTTTTTTCTACGCCTGACGCGCGTTTCGTCTATTCAAGACTCATCAGAGGCGCTCTACCAAAAATATTGAAAATGCCAAACACTGTATGAATATGAAGAGCATAGAACAGTATAACCAAAAATACCAAACTGGGGAAATAAATTATTACTAAGATATTCAACCTATGTCTGGGGTAGGAAGAACCTTAGGGTTTAGACAATTTTGAAATTTAGACGGATAATTTAAAGCTTTGATGTATTCTCCAACTCAAAAGTGTTGGACAACGAGTTATAGCAGTTTGGCGCGCCTTCTTCCATTTATTTTTTCTCCGACAAGACTCGGAAGCCGAAGACTTCCGAGTAAAAAGTATTACTAGTAATCGGGTCATGCTATGCTATTGCATTTTAAAAAGGCATCCCTTAAATATTGGATTTAAAAAATTTACTTACTTTTAGAACCCATGACAAAGTCTCAGACCTTTTACCATCTGTAACCTTTAATCTCCAAGATGCGTAATTTTCAATTACAAGTTTAGCTGAGAAGCCTGTATCGTTCGGGGTTGAAACTTTCACTGTTATTACATAGACACCCGCATTTGGTAGGGTGAACACGCCACCATTAAATGCCGTGCTAGGCTCTGCTTGCCCCTGTTATTAAAAAACTAAATTAGCAAAATATAAATTTTATTAGCATATCAAACAGCAATAAGTTATTTAGTATAGGATAATAAATTAATTTAGATTAAGATCAATCACATACAAAAAAAATAACAAAAGACATGTACAGTTATATGTTAGACGGCATTTAGTCAATTAGTTAGTTATCTGAATCCGGGAGTGTGACACAATGAACTTGAAATGATGATGAAGTGGAGAAAATTGGGACACATATAATTATTTAGGTTGTACACCCAGCCCGATTTATGAAGGGGTTTTATAATACCTTTATTCCATTCGTCGGGAATTACCTCTAGGTCCGTCATTAGAGTAAACATATCTACCAAAGTTCGTGTAATGGCCTCGCCCCAAAAATTCGTTTGGTATACCGTCTATACCAGGCACCTTCCCAGATTTAAGTTTCTTGATGGAATTTAGAATGGACTCTTTAGTGAACAGCAATGACATAGTTTCATTTTAGCATTTTTCATGTTTGTCGCTTACAAAATTACAGACTTTTTCTCTATATTCGGCAGTGATTGTTGTGTCTTTACCAATAGAGTCGAAGTGTTTTATAAGACATTCACTCAACTCATCTTCATCTTCGACCTGGTTACTGTTACGCATAGGGTCAATAATTTGACTTACAGTTCGCTTTTCCCTAGGGCCTTTAAGGAGATTCCAGAAGGCCTTGCTTTTTTTCTGGGAACCTTTATTTTTCTCGAAAAACTTTATCTTGCCCTGTATTTATTTTTGTTTGATAGCGTTATGTAGAGTTTCCTTACGCTTTAGGTATAAGGAGGACATTGATTTACCCAATTCGCTGTCAGATGGGTGTTTTTTGTTATGTCTGCGTTGCAACTTATTTGCGTCTTGACGCACTTTTAACATATTAGCGAGATCTTTGTCCCAGAAGTAACGATAATTTTTAACCTTTGACGCTTATGGTATCGTTTGTTCTGCGGCCGTGTTAACTTTTCCTTTCCAGATGTTCCAAACTTCATTTATATCATTAGAAGCCTGGATTGAAGAGTCAGGAAAAGCTGATACTAGCAACTGTTGCAAAGAGTCCCAGTTTGTGCTATCATTGATTTTCCAGAAGAAATATCATTGTAAACCCGAACTTTTGTTCGCTTTTTACAATTTGGATTGAGTTAAGGAGACGTTTAGGATAACATGATCGCTATGCAAGTCGTATTGGCCTTCTTCGTCGATATACACTTGCCTGATAATTTCAGCAAGTTTGTTTGATAATAAAATGTAATCAATAGCCGATCGTTGGTTGTTTAAAATTTTCGTATGAAAACCTTCATTATCAAAAATAATAGTCTTACGAGAAATATCACACTGTTTAAGACAACGGCCATTAAAATCATCCGAAAGGCATATTTCATACCCCTGGGAGGAAAAAGAGGCAAAATTCTCTAATAACTCATAGAACAGACTATCAGTCAAAGACTTATTAGTACCATCATTAGGGAAGTAAGCTACGCCTATCGCAGTCTTTAACCCATTTATTCGACCTAGGACCCAAAGACGCTCAAATTTATCAACCTTACTCCCATTTAGGTTTTAATCAATTATTGGGAAATCTGATTTAATACAAAAACCAATGCCGCCTTTGCCTTTATTAAGCTTTCTACATTTTCTAACCCAATTACAGGACTTATGTAAATGGTTAGGTTCATCATCAGTCTTGAGGAAGGTTTCTGCTATACAGAAAATTTCAGGAGAATTGTCCTCGAGATGCTTGTTTAATTCATAGACGATATTGAGATGTGGAATAAGTGTACGCGACACAACAAACATAAACAAACAGCAATTAAAAAAAATCACAACGGAAAACATAACCCAATTACAGGACTTATGTAAATGGTTAGGTTCATCATCAGTCTTGAGGAAGGTTTCTGCTATACAGAAAATTTCAGGAGAATTGTCCTCGAGATGCTTGTTTAATTCATAGACGATATTGAGATGTGGAATAAGTGTACGCGACACAACAAACATAAACAAACAGCAATTAAAAAAAATCACAACGGAAAACAGCAAGCAGTCTTCAACATGACCATAGGTCATTGCTTACCGTCTTGCATTGGCCCAAGACTTATAATACAATACAAAAGTTTCAAAACCAATTCCTAAAGCATCAACGAAAGACCCTTGACATAAAACAGTTAACACAGAATGACAAGGACAAACAAGGGCTTTGGCAAAGTTTCCTGGCTTAGGACAGGCACATATAAAATGTGGCGGGGTTAAACTAGTTCATCCAACTGGATCCAACCTTCCCCCTATTGATGTATTTAACTACGTATATCTCATACATTTAAAAAGTTAACATTAATAAGACCATTTTTATACTTATTCTTTTTTATGCCACGCCTTCGGTGGCGACGCGTATATTGTTTGCTAGGTGACGAGTCACTTGGGAAAGGTGGGACAGAACTGTTGCCTAAATCGGCACAATCATCTTGGCCAACTACCTAAAAATTACAAAAGCGTTCTTTGTGGCTAAGTTCTTTACATCTATGACACATTAAGTAATCACCGTGGCGACAATTACGAGTTACATGATTATGTTCACCACAGAACCAACAACTAACTTTCTCATTGCTATCATCAGCTCTAACGCTTCCATTCAATCTTCCAACAGTATCATAACTAATGTTCCTCCTCTCTATCTCTATCGCCTTTATTGTCATACCCTTTCTTACCACCAGATCGTACCTTCCTCTCATTCTTCACATTCCCTCTTACTCTCTGGTGGGAACGGTCATTCTTTTAAAAAGGTGTTTTGTTTTGTTTTTTTTTTCTCAGACACATTCATTTTTTTTTTTGATTAATTTTTACCCCAAAATGAGCTGCATAATCCACTCGACATTTAGTTAAACTTTCACCACAATAACTGATTTTTTTACGATTTTCTGATTAGGAGAAATTTGGGTACAATTGATTTCCAAAAAAAAACATGCACAGTTCCTTTTTTTTCCTATGAGTATAGTTGAAGTAAAGTGCAAGAATGTTTATTTGCTTTTTGATAAATATTATTATTTTCAAAGCATAATGAACAATCTTAAAGAAGTTACGTCGGATATGGCTAAAGGAATTGCATGATTTTAAGTTGAGTATTACTACCTAACAAAAAAGATCAAAGAATATGTTCATTGTATATAAAACAAGAATTATATTATTTTTTAAATTGTCATTATCATCCCCTTAAAAGCACCAGTAGGAGTGTTTTACACAAAAAAATCAAAATTATTTCAACTTACTATGAATACTTTTTAGTAGTTCAACCTTATGAATACTTACCCAAAACGGTATTTTGGAGCCACGAGCTATATTGACTGTTCTTGGATAATCATGATAAGCGCCGAAAAAGTACACCTTGTTCAAACCTGAAAGCAATGATAAATACTTATGACATTAAATGATATTAATGAATAGTTCACTTTTTCATTTTGAATCAAGTAAAAAATATCTTTAGTGAAATAATGAGGCATTAGGGCTAGGGTTATTGTATTGCTTCGAAGCATTACAGCAATCAAATATGTCGGTTTTGTGTGATGATATAATACTAAATCATTAGTTGGTCCTTAAAGGACCTTCTTCAGAGGCATTATAAAAATAGTGGTTTACTTAATAGATAAACTAAAATAAAGCATTCATTTCGCCCACATATTATGGAACGCCATAGCTGTCTTAACATACGGATTTTGTCTATATTCGGTGGTTTCGACATTATATTCGGTAGAAAGAAGTTTATATTGAGTGCGTATGTTTTTATATTGGGTGCTTATGTCTTTATATTGAGTGCTTATGTCTTTATATTAAGTGCTTATGTCTTTATATTGAGTGCTTTGGTCTTTATATTGAGTGCTTTGGTCTTTATATTAAGTGGATATGTCTTTATATTGAGTTGATATGTCTCTATATTAAGTGCTCTTGTCATCATGTTGAGCTCTTTCATTATATTCGGTGGTATTGACATTATATTCGATAGAATCAAGTTTATATTAAGTGTTTATGTCTTTATATTAAGTGGTTATGTCTTTATATTGAGTGCATATGTCTATATAGTGAGTGCATATGTCTTTATATTGACTGCTTATGTCTTTATATTAAGTGCTTATATCTTTATATTGAGTGCTTATGTCTTTATATGGAGTGCTTTGGTCTTTATATTGAGTGCTTTGGTCTTTATATTAAGTGGATATGTCTTTATATTGAGTTTATATGTCTTTATATTGAGTTGATATGTCTTTACATTAAGTGCTTTTGTCATCATATTGAGCTCTTTTATTATATTCGGTGGTATTGACATTATATTCGAAAGAATCAAGTTTATAATAAGTGTTTATGTCTTTATATTGAGTGCTTATCTCCTTATATTAAGTGTTTATGTCTTTATATTAAGTGGTTATGTCTTTATATTGAGTGGATATGTCTTTATATTGAGTGCAGTTCTCTTTATATTGAGTGCTTTTGTCATTATGTTGAGTGTATGATGTATGATGGGTGGGTTTTCCATTATATTCGGTGTTTTTATCGTTATATTAATGAAAGATCAAAACATATAGACAAAAGCACTCAATATAATATAGAAGCAACGTAATATAATACTAAAACCACTGAATATAATGGGAAACCCACCCAACATAGAGTTAAGAGAACCGACTTTACAGTCACATCCACTTAATATAAAGACCAAAGCACTCAATATAAAGACATAAGCACTCAATATAAAGAGAAATGCACTCAATATAAAGACATATGCACTCAATATAAAGACATATGCACTCAATATTAAGACATAATCACTTAATATAAAGACATAAACACTTAATATAAGGAGATAAGCACTCAATATAAAGACATAAACACTTAATATAAACTTGATTCTATCGAATATAATGTCAATACCACCGAATATAATGAAAGAGCTCAACATGATGACAAGAGCGCTTAATATAGAGACATATCAACTCAATATAAAGACATATCCACTTAATATAAAGACCAAAGCACTCCATATAAAGACCAAAGCACTCAATATAAAGATATAAGCACTTAATATAAAGACATAAGCAGTCAATATAAAGACATATGCACTCACTATATAGACATATGCACTCAATATAAAGACATAAGCACCCAATATAAAAACATACGCACTCAATATAAACTTCTTTCTACCGAATATAATGTCGAAACCACCGAATATAGACAAAATCCGTATGTTAAGACAGCTACGGCGTTCCATAACATATCATTACGTGTTTTTGTTGATGGACGTGACCTCTAGTGATAGATTGTATTTGTTTCTGTTATTTTTTAATGAAAGACGTTAAAACCCGAACAGTTTAAAACATAGATTTAAATCCCGAGCTAAAAATTAAGAACTAAAAAAAAACATGTTAATGAACTTTGTCTTTATGAGATCAAAGTTTATTATTACGAATAGTCATTTCTTATTTTGTTCAACAGGTAGTTTTTCTGTGAATCATTTCCAAAAGGTCGCTATCTCGAATTTCAAATCAATAATTATTAATACTATATATTAAAACTTTGTAAACAACATTTTTCTTCTGTAATACGGTTTTACTTAAAGGTCTGAGTTCTAATATATAACAAATTATATTTGGGGGGGGGATACACAGAAAAACTACCTGTTGAACAAAATAAGAAATGACTGTTTTTTTTCATAAGGCAGCTATGGCGTTCCATAATTTCCAATCCGTTCTCTGGTAAAATGATTATAAAACGGATAATGGTATAACGGATAACAGATCCATTCACTACACATGGGTATCATACAACGGGTAAAAATGGAGAATTCTTAAACGGATCACATTAAAACGGATTTTATAGCCACTATTTATCCACTTTTAAAGTCACATGAGTATAAAAAATATTTTCTTGTCGTAAATAGTTTCTTTAGTAAACTTTTACCAACAAGCTTAGTGTTGCTTCGCACATACTCGCTATGTGGATTCAGCGTGGATAACATAAACTCTATGTAAGATGGCGTTCGCGAAAAGTCGCCTTCCAATATAGGAAATTTTTTTTTAAAATTTACAATTTCATTAAGTCATAAAAAATATCTATATTTCACTCTATGTCCTAAGTACTCATAAAAGGAGAAAATGTCTTACTTAGCTTGTTTTCTACTGCAGCGAGTCTTCCTTCGTAGTCTATCAAAAGAAGTAATTATCAAGGTAAAGATTGAATACAAAAAGTATACTATCCGGCTAATTGAGGAACAATTAAAAACCATTGTTCATAGCAAAAAAAGGGTATTAAATGTGTAAAACTAATGATCGCACAAAAATTTTCAACTTGTAATGAAACCTGCAACTATTTAGTTAATACATTCTTTTGTTTTATATTGTTTTTACCTTCATCAGAAGATAATGTCAATTTCTTGCAAATGGAAAAACCAACATAAACTCGTACATTTAAATGATGATATAATTAACATGAAATGATGATAAAGTGGAGAAAATGAGGACACAAGGCCAATAGGGGTGGAGCGTTTTGATTGACACTGGAAAATAAAGTGATGGGTGGGGTCAGGGAATTTAGCATCCTGCATGGTGATCCTGCGGGTCCTACTCTAATAGAGACCTGCAGCAGGGTGCTTTAACGTGTGAGGAACGTGGCATTTCTCCTAAAACGGTGCGCCACTATGGGTAGCGGTCAGGTTTTCTGCATTATACCCTGGCATTCATTGTCCAATTTCATAGCAATTGGCCACCCAGAATCAATGTTATTGTTGGAACAAATAAATATTTGATTTTTTTGGGGGTCCATTTTTTTTACCCTAATTTCTAATCGAATAAAGGGGGACCCCAAAATCAGTCATAATGCTTTTTTTATGGTTTGAAACATTGTTGTAAAATTTCACAGCATTTATTATTATTATTGTAAGGAGTATTTTCGTCCCTTGTATGGACCTAAACGAAAAAGAGGGAACCCCAAAAATCAATCTCATCCATTTTTTTATAGTTAGGAACATCATTGTCTAATTTCATAGTTTTCGGATAACTATACTGAACTAAAGTTATTGTCGAAACACTAGAGTTAATAACCGATAACTACAGCATCATACCATTATACGTCCGCAAATTAGAAACTCATTTTAGATGACAATTTATAGTACGTTCGCCTATTGTAAAACCGAATAAAATATCAAAACGCAAAAAAGTAATTGATCGCTCTGCCTTTGATAATGATACAGAAATTAAACGTAACACTACAAAATACGAATTCCGCTTGTGATTCTCGCTACTTACTGTTAAAAATCTTTAGAAAATATTATATAAATCTTTAGAAAATATTATATGAAATAATTCATGACTGTTTCATGTGTTGAAAATTACTTTTCGAAATAGTTCATGCACTTGTTTCTGCGTCTTAGGCGCTTAATAAGAGCTTAGATATTATTTGCTCCCATGAAATAGATTGCCCCAGTGTTAAAATCTTATCATTTGAATGTTTTATAACAATCGGGAGAGAACCGCATGCAATTAGTCAGAAAAGGCAAAGACAAAAAACATCACAAATACAAATCGAACAATTTTCACAAAAATCTATAAAAAAACACACAAACATCACAACGAAATCGTAAATGTTTTGAGTTTCTTCGTGCTGTTCTTGTTCGTGTTTACGGGTTTTGTCGTTGCCCTTTAGGACTTTCCACACTCGAATGTCCCATTGGTGCCTCTTTGCTTCTCGCAATCAGCAATGCAAGTTTATGTCAAAACGAAAGTAAAACTCAGGTGTCCTGAAGATTAAGCAGTCACTGTTTGCTATAGCACAACTGTCCAATTGCCAACAATCGAATTATTGTGGGTCACATACAGTAGGGAACGAGATGCTTTGATTACAGTTGTAAACGAATTTTAAAAGACTTAAAAGATTCATGTTTAAAATTTGGTTAGAAATAACATTCTGCTTATTTCTTATGTTATAATGGTGACAAGAGAGGGTGGTGATTTTTAAATGCACATTTGATTATCACACAAGATCAATGTTCCATCTCTAATAGATGAAATTTGATTAAATGATTGGTATTTAATGTGCGATACACACTCCAAGGAACATGCGTATCGACCCAGGTAATTTTTACTAACACTTTATATAGGCAAATAGAGTCTAAAGATTTTTACTAACATGTTAAGAATTTTTCATAACCCTAATTTTATGTCGTATGGAAAGCCGTAGTGGATTTCCGCAATTTATTTACAATTGGTGTCAATGGGGAACTGTTTAAGTTCTATGAGTTTGACAATTCAATGATTTGACGAACGTACAAATTATATATTTCGAACGAGCGCAGCCTTTATGATTTTTATGAAAAGTTATTTCATTCGATTTGCTTTGATAAGTAAAAAGATAATGCAGTTGATTATAAGAGAAATCTTTTGCGGAGTTTAGTAAAAAAAATCGCGTGTTCCTATGAGTTATATAGTTTTCAGAAGATAGGCACTAGCAAAACTATTTATCATTATGAATATAAAGCTAGCTATTATAATGCTATACCTGCTAAAACTTCGTGAAACTCTGGAAACAGACTTAATACGCTGTCCTGGCTCTCAGATGCGACAAATGCAACAACCCAAGTGGTCAAAATAACAGAGGACAAACCCATTGCACAGATAAATACGTCAAACAAGCGACCTGCTAAATCATATAAAAATAATTAATTGATTATAAATGAATTGATAATAATAACACAAAAATGCAAACATGATGTATGATATGATTGAGGCCGTGAGCTCTTAGCGACAATCGAACATTTCATTTTTTAAATGCATCCATTTGCTCGACAATTAGGGAACTTTTAAAAAGTTATAAAGTTGAAGCAAATTCTTACCATCCCCCTTCCCCAAATTTATTTGCACCTTGAGAAATTTGTATTTAAAAATTATCTTTGATTAATAACTAATTATCAAAACTTCAATGGATTTGTGCAAATAATAAATCATTGCACCATTCTGAAAAATACGGAGCCCGGCAAGGGACACACAAAAAAAAATTATATCGTTATTTCGATAAAATATATTATATCATTATTTCCATATATTATATCGTTATTTCAATTTAATTATATCGTTATTTCGATATATTATATCGTTATTTCGTTATATTATATCGTTATTTCAATATAATATATCATTATAACGATATATAATTATATTGTTATTTCATTAGAATGATATCGTTATTTCCATATATTATATCGTTATTTCCATATATTTTATCGTTATTTCAATTTAATTATATCGTTATTTCAATATAATTTTCGTTTTTACGATCTCCATGTGACTTGAAATAAATTGTGTAATAACAGTATATACTGTAATATATATTGAAATAACGATATAATATATCATTATAACACTAAAACATATCGTTATAACGATATAATATATTGAAATAACGATAAAATATATCGAAATAACGATAAAATATATCGAAATAACGATATAATTATATTGAAATAACGATATAATTCTATATCGTTATAACGATATGATATTGTAATATCGATATATTATATTGAAATAACGATATAATATATGGAAATAACGATATAATATATCGAAATAACGATATAATTAAATTGAAATAACGGTATAATATATGGAAATGACGATATATTATATTTTATCGAAATAACGATATAATTTTATTTTTTTCCGGTGTCCCTTGCCGGGCTCCGTTGAAAAATGACCAAAAAATCATCATAATATTTAGGGACAATATTTGATTGGGACGAAATTATCCCTTTATGGAATCTGTGGCGGCATTTCTCTGTCACAAAACTTAATTCGCGCTTCTTTGGCAGACCAAAACACACAAGAGTAATTATAAACATTCAGATTCTGTCAGGTTTGTAAATTATCTGGTATCGGTGCTTAATTTCAGTCCGAAAACCGATGGTATTTAAACAATAGAATGAAAGCTCTTCATCGGAAAAGATAGGAAAGTCCATTCGAATGTTTATCCTGGTTGTCAATAATTAAAAGTTCTTTTTAGCACAAAAGCTCATTCCGTTTTAAGTTATGTTGTTTAAATAAACTATTCTGAATTCAAAAGAGTTTATAAAAGTAACAAATTATATTGATAATGCATGTTATTATGTGGATGTTTATAAAATGCATACGGTGTAACTGAAATGGATCGCGCAACCTTAACGTTTATATAAGAAATAGAAAAAAATACACTATTTTTGAAATGTATATCTTTCCATCTTCAAATTTTCAGACATGTACGGCAAGAGGTTATTTAACAATTTATATTTTTAAAGAATATAAAGACTGTAAACAATTTTATGATTTTTTTTATTTATCATTACTTTAACATACAATGAAAAATCAAATCGACAAAAATTCATTTCTACAAGACTAAATCTTAGACAAAAGACAAAAACAAACGAACGTTAGAGGAACTCTTTAAAGAGCAACCGCTGTTACTGACAGCTAGCTGATAATCACCAATCGACTGATGTAAATAAATCAAACATATCGATTTTAAAAACCGTCAAGACAAGTAGCAAACATAGGCTCTCGGGAGCCTTAGAACCGACAAACATATATACAATGACAAATATAAAAAACAAATTCAAGCATGCATACAAAGATTAATTTTGATTAAAAAGAAATATGCAGACATACAGTTAGACAAAATTATAATGTAATGAGAGTTGTAAAGTGAATCAAATAATAATTAGAAGCAAAATGAATGGACTAAAAGCATAGCACAGGCACTTGTTGACTATCAAAAATAAAGGGGGTAGTATGTATAAGAGCTCCTACTTATACATACTACCCCCTTTATTTTTGATAGTCAACAAGTGCCTGTGAGCATAGCTCGAAAAATAAAGCAAAAGGTAAAAATAAACCCAAACTAAACTAAGTGATTTATATAGCATGGTGCCAAAAAATATACTAAGACATAGCTCTAAAATCATTAAAGCAGAATTAAAAATTAAAGTAAAGAATAAATAGCAAGTTAAAAAACAAACAACTGAAACAACTGTAATTTTGATGGAGTATGATGCACCGGAAAGAGAACATAAGGCATAATTTTGAGTGGCCAATCAATGGTTCGGTCCCAAAACCATATATTATAGCATGTGAACCACTCCCTTGTTGTGAAAAGTGAAAAATAAAATAAATTGCAAATTTTTGAATTATAATTATTATTTCAACAATGAAACTGGTAATATTTATCTGCAGGTGAAAATATGAACAGACTTACCTTTTGAAACAATAGTGTGTTGAGTGAGCTAATAAATTGTTGCCACCAATGTCTCATTTTTATATGAAAATTACCAAAACTGCTGACAAAAGTGTAAACTGTTGGCTAAAAACATCCAATAATTTTCAAAAGTACCACGTGACTTTGCTAAAAGTTTTCAATGCATTGATCACGTACTATATGCATGGTTAGGCCAAGCTAACTTAAATATGATGTATTGAAAATACAATAAGAGGATGCTTTTGTTATAATACATACGTTTTGTGATAATTCGCTTGGGAAATTCCAATATTATATGTGTGTTTTTTATGCAGTCTGTTTGTTCGCTTGTTTTCTCTTTTATTTGTCACAACTTGTTCGATATGACCAAGGCTTGTACAATTTTTCAAGTTTAAACCGACATCGTTTTCTCCATGACGGACTAATAGACAAAGGTATTAAGAGAATACGTCTCATACAATTTCTAAGCTTATTTTTTTCGTTCGTTATCAGCCACTGGTGAAAAATTGTTTTGATAAGTGTTTGGCTGGTTATTATTTTGAGGTGATCACCATATCCCTATTATGTCTCACAGCCGTGTTGTGTTCTATGGGACTACCGGACCTTAAAAATAACGCAATGAAGGAGGGATGTTTTCATTAATTTGTGTTTCATTCAAAAGAACAAAATATCTTTGTGGTACTAGTTGTGGCACATACTTAATTATGTCAATTATTATCAAAACTGCTTAAATAGTACGCTATTTTTGACAGCAATTTTGGCCATCAATAAATCGCCTAAGACAAAATTATGCCTGTATAGTTTTCAATTATTTTAAAGTATGTAGTTACTATCTCCTTTCAATAATTTCAATTTTTGGGGCCAATTCGTGATTTTGTTATTCCTTGTCCTTTTATGCTTGTGTCATTTCACTGATCTGCTGGACGAATCTGAATCCCTTTTAAGTTTGCAGTGTACAAGTATGCTCTTCTTATAAGTTAGGTAATTCGCTGTTGTGTATTAACTTTTGTGTTTCTGAATGGGAAGAGGTCGTTATTTGAATTACAAGTCAAATCAAAATAACATGATGTATTTTACTTTTTGCATTATTTCCTAAACCATCCAAATAAAACAGTTTCAAATATTTGGTTACATTGTAGCTATATATTGATTATGACTCTCTATGTATGAATTCTATTTTAGTATGCAATTTTAAAGATAAGGCGTTTGATTAAACATGTTAAAACAGCATATGTTCCATCCACAAATATTTCGGTTCGTTCTGTGAAAATATCTTATTAACTGTTCCCCATGTAATTCTTTTGCTTTTTTGTGTTGATTCAAAAAATATGGAGGAAAAATGATTCTCTTTCATAAAAGATGTGATTGACTTGAAGGAGGGAGGTTTGGTGTCATAGATTATGGTTTTGTTATTACCTTTAATTATATCAGCTGTTTTTTCCTTTGCTTTTTTGAATTGTTGACATTTGAATGCCCAATAGTTGTTATAAAAGAGCCCAATAGTTGTTATAAAAGAACTTCTTTCAATTGTTTGTCTCTCAAAATAGAAACTAAATTGGTAAAGTTCAAGCTAGGGTTCTTCGATATACTTCAGTTATATGCTACCTGATAACCAGGTGGTTTCTGGGTGGCGTATCGGCCCACAGTAGTGCTAAGCCTGTTGGGCCGCCAAGGAATGCGCCAAAGTTTCCTCTTCTCCAGTAGCCTTCAGAATTTGCTATTCTTATTTTGTCCCAACCCAGCCCCATTTTCGCATCCTAGTGTATAGGTTCAATCAGAATTCAGCATTGTATATTCGACAGATAAGGGTTGTTTATGTATAACTAGGTAAGGGTTGGCTATATACCACTCAGGTAAGTGTTCTTAAACTTGTGTGACCGTTTCAGGTTAGGGTTCTTCATTGTCAGGCACCATAGGCAAGGGTTCCAGACTGTGCTTAATATTTTCCGAGGTTTTGGTGCTTTCTGGTGCATTGGCCTATGATGCGTTGAGGATGACTGTTTTGTGAATTGATTAATTTTCTTTCTGATTTATGGTCGTACATCGGACCGTTTTGCATAACATACATGAGTCTGTATTATGAGTGCAGCAACCTTTGTGAGTCTACACAATTCAATTGGTTGTTCCATTTTGTAATTGTCCTGTTTATGATTAAATACTGTCGACTGACACAAAACAAACAATAATCAATTAATCAACTTATACTGCCGAACTAGAATAACGAGTTTAGCTGTTTGTCGCTTTTGACATAATCGTACACTACATAGTTTTCACTAATTTGTGTTTCATTTCAAAAGAACAAGATACTAAAATATCTTTGTGGTAATAGTTGTGGCACATACTTAATTATGTCAATTATTATCAAAACTGCTTAAATAGTACGCTATTTTGGCAGCCATTTTGGCCATCAATAAATCGCCTAAGACAAAATTATGCCTGTATAGTTTTCAATTATTTTTAAGTATGTAGTTACTATCTCCTTTCAATAATTTCAATTTTAGGGGCCAATTCGTGATTTTGTTTTTCCTTGTCCTTTTAAGCTTGTGTCATTTCACTGATCTGCTGGACGAATCTAAATTCCTTTTAAGTTTGTAGTGCACAAGTATCACAGTGTAGGAACGGAAGTGTACAGTTTTAGGGCCTATAAAGAAATTGTGAAATGAACCATTCTAGATTGTACAGTTTATTTTTTTTACACAAACTTTTTCAAATGACACAAAAACGAAGGAGATGTACCATTGCCATAGAATATAATATAACTCAATTACCTGAAATTGTTTGTGATGTTAAATAGAAATTTCAATCTGCACACTTGATTTTTAAAAAGTTCACTCCAAATTTGTGTAAAAAATCGGTTCATGAACATAAATTACATTAAACTCAATGCATCCTCTCAAAAATCATTTCTGCACATTTCAAACATTCACAAACGGGTTAATACATGCATGATTTTATTTAATTTGAACTTTATTCACCCAAGCCGTGTTTTAAAATCTGAACAAAATGTATCGCAGTCATTGTACGAAATCTATGGAGGACATTTTATAAAAAACACATTTTCACAACATCAGCGGCGTTAGATGTAATTCTTATTTAGCATAAAAATACCAGAACATAGATATTCTTATTCCGCAAATAGGATCGTTTTTTCCAAAGCTGATAGCACAGGGGCTTGAATTCTGGTCATTTATATCGACCTAAAAAAAACCGACCCCCTACTACCATACGGGTATTATAGAGTAGGGGGTCGGTTTTTTAAAGTCGATATAAATGACGGTATTTTAGATTAGGGGGTCGTTTTTTAAGTCGATATAAATGACCAGAATTCAAGCCACTGTGTCTTCCATAGCGAATAACCTGTCATTTAGAAGTAGCATTTGCTGATCTCTTTCAGATCAAAATGTTCTTTCACGATTTGCCTTAAAGCGGCTACATATATATTAAAAAAATAATAAAAAATATATGAATTTAAACATTTTTGACGTGCTCAGAGCGTGTTTCTGAATGGGAAGAGGTCGTTATTTGAATTACAAGTCAAATCAAAATAACATTATGCATTTTACTTTTTGCATTATTTCCTAAACCATCCAAGTAAAACAGTTTCAAATATTTCAGTCAGGGATCATTCTTCTACAAGTGAATTTGTTTTACTTGGACATTTGAAATCAAATCACTGATATAGGTGAACACAGTTTTGCATGAATAAATTTCACTTGTTCCAGTGAACTTTTAATTTATCAAATTAATAAAGCCACTAAATGAAATGTCTTTTTATTTTGTTTATTTAAGAACAAATTTACAATCTCTGCACTGCATTGGTATCATTATAGATATAGCTTGTCTGATTTATTAAATTTCTTCTTCAAAGACACAGTAAGTACAAATTAATAGCCATTTAATTTCTCAAGGGACCTATATTCAAAGATTATGCGCCCACTCAAATTCTTCTGCGCCCAGATAATTTTGATTGATATATAAAGTTTCAATTTAGATCTATAAAAGAAAAATACGACTGACCATATGAAAAATTATATATCATCATTACAGATGATCAAAGATTTAACATTTTGCCTAAAATCACTTGTATAAGTTAATTTTGATTGTTAAAAAATCCTATCTACATGAGCAAGTAAATTTGTATCACTTAAATAGGTGAATTAAATTCACTGCTATAAGGGTGATCCCTGACTGTATTTGGTAACATTTGTTTTCTAGCTATATATCGATTATGACTCTCTTTGTTACTAAATATATGTATGAATACTATTTTAGTATGCAATTTTAAAGATAAAGCGTTTGATTAAAACAGCATATGTTCCATCTACAAATATTTCTGTTCGTTCTGTGAAAATATTTTATTAACTGTTCCACAAGTAATTCTTTGCCTTTTTGTGTTGATTCAAAGTAAATATTATGGAGGAAAAAATGTTTCTCTTTCATAAAAGTTGTGATTCACTTGAAGGATTTACCCCTTTTTTTCGAAAGAAGCTTCAAGCAGATCTCGATAGTTAAATATACAACTTTGAATATGCCCTTAATACAACTTTATTTGCAAAATATTACGACCTGACGGGTTAAGAAATACAAATATCACAAACAGAGAACACGGATAAAGGACAAAATAGTTTTACGTATGGATAATTCAGGCTTCACAACTATGAGCGATGTGATACCGATTTTTATCACACCGAGTTAGATATAAATTTGTCATAAAAGAAACGAGCATTTGCGAGTTCCTTTTTGACAAATATCTAACGAGTGTGATAAAAATCGATATCATCATCCCTCATAGTTATAGTAAGATTTTGTAAGTTTCTTTTCATAGTTTGATGTTTTTCGTCGACAGATTTTGATTTTATATGAATAAGGTGTACCGATTTTCGTTTTCAAATCAATCTTTTTGATCTCTATATTGTTTTTTTAAGTGTTACTTTGTATCTTAAACGCTTAAATTAGCTTTTTAAGGCTTAAAATGGGTGTTTTGTGGGTAAAATGGGGGGAGGGGAAGAGGCAAATTGGGGTATTGGCCAGTGGTCATCCGGGGCTTGACCACCAAGTGACCAATACTTCAATTTAGCCCTAGATAGGGTAATGATATATCGTTAGAGAGCTTAAGACGTCTAGGGGCAGATTTTTGGGGTATTAGGGTGATAAAGATCAGTGGTCAGTTAGGACTTGACCACAAAGTGACCAATTTTTATAGACGAAAAGAGGGTAGTGATGTTACACAAGACATGTACTTTGAGAATATAAGGTTAAGAAAGTCAAAAAGGATTAGAGATTAGGGTTATATGTAATGGTTATGGCCCTTTTCCTTGCAGCAAGAGCATTCACCCCTCCCTTTCTGCAGCCTTCAGCAGCCTTTTTGGCTGCTACTTATGAGCAGTAGCCCCAATCTCCCACCCCCCCACTTTGCCTCCTCCCCCTCCCCCCATTTCGGCTGGGTGGGTTAAAATACCCCATTTAACCCCCAAAACACTCATTTTAAGCCTTAAAAGAGCTAATTTAAGCGTTAAAGATACAAAATAACACCCCAAAAAAAAACTAAGAAAGAGATCAAAAAGTTTGATTTGAAAACGAAAATCGGTACACCAAATTCATATAAAATCAAAATCTGTCGACTAAGAACATCAAACTATGAAAAGAGACTCACAAAATCTTGTCAGAAAAGAAAATCTGTTGACGAAAAAACATCAAACTATGAAATGAAACTAACAAAATCTTATCACGAAAGAAAATCTGTTGACGAAAAAACCAAACTATAAAAAAGAAACTAAAAAAAATCTTTCCACTAATGGAAATCTGTTGACGAAAAAACATCAAACTATGAAATATAACTCATAAAATCTTGTCGAAAAAGGAAATTGGTTGAAGGAAAACATCATTTATTTGAAAAGAAAACTCGTAAAATCTTACCACAAAAGAAACTATGACGATGAAAAACCTCAAAGAAAACGAATGTTGCATAGTTGCCTACACTACCACCCAGGCCAGACTAAAGCTGCATTCTTATCTGGAGAATTTGGGACCAAGAGCACTCTACTGTGATACCGATTCCATCGTATTTACATCGTAACCAGGAGAATGGAAACCAGAACTCGAGGATTACTTGGGAGATTTAACGGATGAAGTACCCGGAAACACCATCACAGAGTTTGTTACAGGAGGACCAAGAACTATGCATATAAACTAGCCGTCACAGAGAAAGGAGGTAACAGAACCATGTGCAAAGTCCGTGGAATTACGTTGAACTATAAAATGCCCTTGACATCAACTACGACACCATCAAGGAGATGGTAACCATCAATAGAAACGACACCAAGACCATAAGAGACGACTAAAAGATTCAAAAAAGCCAACAGAAACTATTAAATGTCACACTGGAAAAAGACTATAGAATTGTATTTGACAAAAGAGTGATTATGGAGGATTTAACCACCAAACCCTATGGATATTATATTTGTAATCTAGAATGTTAATAAAAGTTGTACCTAATTTCGAGTTTTATTAAGATCTATCCATTCAAAGACAAAAGAGCCCAAATAAGGGCGAACCAATCAAAAAACAAAGACGAAACAAATAAAGGTAATAACAAAACTACCGAACTTGAATGATCAATCTCATAGTCCAGAGAAAATGACAAAAACGAATCAGTCATACCGGAGAATTGGTGGATCGCAATGGTCCTGATTTGGTACAGGCTTTTCAAACGAAATGGTGGGTTAAACCAGGTTTTATGGCGCCAAACCTCCCTCTTCCATTGCGATCTTAGGATCCGGTAATGACCTTAGAACACAACATAGTTGTAAGACACAATAGGGATATTGAGGTGATCATCTCAGTACAGCAGACCAGTCAAACACTAATTAAAACAATTAACTATCATATCTTTTAACTCAATTTTGAACTTTTCTACTAGTAGCTGATAACGAAGAAAGAATTTTTTTAGTGATTGTATGAGACGTATTTTCTTATAGCCCTGCTCCAAAAGTCGGTCACGAAGAAATCGGTGTCTGATAAAAAAATCTGTGAAATGTGTGCAAGCTCTGGCATATCGAATAAGTTGTGAAATATAAACACCGTATGCAGGAGAAGTAGGTATATTGCTCTGTAGATTAGGAAAATTAATAATTTTAAAACTAAAATCGTCTCGTTTATCGTAAATTTTTGTACTGAGATGACCACCTGGGTCAAATTCGAGGTGCAAATCCAAGAAAGACGTGAAGCAATTTGATTCGGTGGTCTCTTTAATCTCCAACTCCGGAGGATATATTGAAGGAATCCATCTACCAAATGAAGTGTAATTGACAGAAAGGACATCATCAATATATCTGAATGTAAGATTAAATGACCTTGCCTCTTTCATCTTCTTGTTCTTTACGAGTCCCTGAAGAAATTCAGTCTCGTAAGAGTATAAAAACAAATCGGCGAGGAGAGGAGCACAGTTTGTGCCCATTGGAATGCCGATTTGTCTCTCCTCCGAAGGTGACAAATATGTTGTCAATGAGGAAATCAAGCATACTGCAAACTTGTTCAAGTGTGTAACACACTTTATCTTTGAAAGATGTTTTGGAAAAGTAGGTAGAATTATAACCCAAAACAACAAAATTCCTAGACAAACAACAAAAACAAGAAGGAGGAAAAGAGGAGGAGAAGAAAGAGGGAAAGGAGGAGGAGAAGGAGGAGGGAGGAGAAGGAGGAGGGGGAGGAGTTATCATATAAAAGAGCCCGTAAAAGCCAAACTTCCGACAAAGGCAAAAAAGGAATCAGAAGCCCTTAAAGGACGACACTAACAAAAGAAACGATTAGAATAGAAAGGGTTAGATTTACAGAGATAGAGATTAGGGGTTAGGGTAAGGATTAGGAAAAGGGTAAGAGATAAGGGTTAAGAATACGAGTTAAATGTAGGGTTAGGGTTAGGATTAGGGTAAGAAATGAGGGTTAAGAATACGAATTAAATGTAGGGTAAGGGTTAGGATTAGGGGGACGAATGAAAAATCAGGGGAGAAACAAAATGGACGAAGTTAAAAAGGGGGTAAAAGAAAAGGACAATTCGCCGTTCCGCAAGACTGCACACGACTTTACATGCTAGAGATCTAGGGTGGCTCTCTCAGTACAAAAATAGCACTATTTAACATGGAACCTATGAGAATGAACTCGGGGTCGTCAAGTGCAAAGTGCTCTATATCGACCCGCATTACTACTAGAGTCCCCAAGATGACCTTTCGGGATCGTACTGTTCTACCTCTTCAAAATGCCATACTTCGTAGATGGTTAAGATGGAATATCCATTTTCTAAGGCTTTCTTCAGTTCATCAGTTACCCAGGTTCCCGTAATGGCTCTATCTTTTTCATTATATCTACAAGGTTCTTGTTGGTAGGCTTCCGTACACGTACGACATAGTGGGAACATCTGTTTGTTGTTGATCTTGGCGGGCAAAACGGGGATATACAGGTTTCTGGGTTGTAGTATTTTACGTTTAACCAATTCTTCGTACTCGTGGATGTCCCAAAAGTTTTCTGTGATGATGTTGTGATGTCCTTTGGGTACTTTTCTGGTCGTGTTGACAAACGGGTAGAGTGATGTCACGTCATAGTAGTTGATGTTGCCTTCTCCTGCCTCTTTGCATAGGGTAAAAGCTTCGGTTTGACCTCCGTAGAATGATTCTCGTGGTTCTTAGGCAGAGATCATTTCTAAGGAGCTCCGACTTAAGTTCGCGTTGCTAATTGATATTCAGTTATTTTGTGCTTCTGTGTTTTACATGTTGTCTGTTTTTGTCCCGTTCTTGTTGGTGTTTACTGGTTTTGTCTCTGCCAATTCGGACTTTTGACATTCGGATACCGCATTGGTACCTCTGCTTCTGACAAAGTCGCAAATTGTCGTATCATTTTCAGCTCTCCCTCTCTAAGTATCATTCCCATTTCCCTATATAGGCATACCCCTCTTGCTGCAGGTAGGTCTTCTTCTCTACGGTACGTTGATGTAGATCGTACATGGACATGTTATTGACGGCATTGGTGGTCTCTATTGGGTAACATCTGGTACAACCGAGCCAGTGACAGCCGTGAAATTTGTAAACAGTTTCTTTGTGGTATCCATCTACTCTGTAGTGACCGATCTGTTTCTCCCCTTCGTTCTCGGCGTGTTGGATCTGGATGTCTTTAATTGCGAAAACGTATTTCAACCATTTAATGGCTTTAAAAGAATGTTTGTGTTCTGGTCGATAGCCTTGCGCTGGGATGAGCCCAATGGTGTTCTACTGTGGAGATCAGGTTGCAGAAAGATGCTATAGTGATACTATTTTGGAAGGGGTCGATTTGAGTTTCGTCTAAGGTGTCCATGAAAATTTGTCGAATGTTAAACAATCTTTTCTCGGGATGTCTACGTCTGATGCAGTACTTCAAAAGTTGTTTTTGGACATTTTCGGGAGTTTGGCAATGGCAGTCGGAAGAAAGTTGAGAGAATCTATCATCCGAATGTTGCAGTTTGGAATCGTCACTGTCATGTTCTTGGTGCCGTTGTGGACGATCTCGGGTTGGTTAGCATGGTCAAACAGGTATTGCAGGTCGGAGATAGGATCGTTTCCTTTAAAATTGTGGCAAATCAAGGTTGAGTTCTTGTTTTTGTTGGAAAATAACCAGTTACAAAAGTCATTGGTGGTGTTGGACCCTCTAAAGACCAGTTGGTTTTGTACACAATTATAACAGCTACTTTATGCAGTCACCTCCTCCGCTAGCACATGGTACAAACTTTATGAACCACGCATAAGTTAGGTCGGTGTTCCATGGCTCAACAGGTACTGGTTTTGCAATCTAAACAAAATCTATTGGAATCTGGTTGGTATCCTTTTTTGCACTCTTCGAGGTCGTCTTCAGTGCATTCAAAGTAAAAAAGATGTAGACTTGCATTTCAGGGGGGGTCCTTTATGGTTATGGGCATCATGTAACACATGTGGTTTGGATCGCAGTATTTTTTACAGGTTGGACAGTACTATTCGCCACATTCATGGTCTGTTTTTCTTCTCTTTAAGTTGACGGTGTGGCCACAGTTTTTTTCCCTTGTAGTACTTCTTACACGTAGAGTTGTCTTTCTTTGTTTTTTTCCAAATGGTATTGGATACAATCTTCTCCTTTGAAGTTTCGGCCACATTGGTTACATTTGATCCAGTCGTCTTCAAAAGGCTCATGTACTTTCTTGCAAAGGATGCATGTGTTGTTACAAGCGTGCTCTTTTTTGTTGTTATTTCCCTTTTTACACTTGTCACAGTAATAGACTCTGGACTCTTTGAAACCAGCTACGGTAGTGTTGACATCTGATGGCCATCATGATGGTATAGTAAATGGTCTTTTCAGTTTTCGGGCCTTCGTAGATGAGTCGAATAACCGATGGAGTGTTCTTGTGATGGAAGGCAGGTCTGTTACTTCGAAATCTTCTAAAGTGACAGTATAAAGATTTCAAAACTTTAGTATTTTCTTCTCCTTCGTTTGATTGTGTAAAAAGACTTCGGATCATCCATATGGAACGGTTGACCTGTTCCCCTTTGTCCATGTCTTTGCTGGTGTAACTCTAAATGGCGTCGGGTGGCAAATGCCTGGTTGCATTGGCTACATTCGTAACCCATTTGGTGACGGGTCACGTTAGCTTATAAATTCTCCCGGCTCTTTAAGGTCTTAGAGCATCTCGTACACGTGTAAGTCTCTCGGTAGTAGGTCATTCGTCTGTGACGATGTTGCTGACTCATTCTCTGAAAACTGGTTTCACACTGATTGCACGCAAAGTCTTTAACAATCTGAAATAAAAGAACACAGGTAAGTATATGTATGCCTTTTCAATTTTCACTTATTTTAATGGTAAGCTAAGTTTGATCTTTTATTACGAACGATTCTTGCCTTTTTCTTCGCTAATACACGTCCTAACGCATTGTTGTCTAATCGTAAAATGATTTAATTTCAAATGGTTTACCTGTATAATAGATTGTACCACATCAACATGTCACGTGACCTCTGGATCAAACCGGATAGAACTGGTTTGGACTTGATTTTCTTGCTTTTTGTTGGAATCTGTACGTATAAATATGTATATAATGTGGACCTCACTCCTAATTAGACGTGTTCAGATGGTTTTGGAAGGTCAACTTATTCTCGCTGTAAATCGTAGATTTCAGAAATCAACATGTCATGACTAATACAGATGATCGAAACCACTCGACACTTACCGTTGATGTCTTCACCATCCTTCACATACTTGAATATCAACCCGCCAGCTGGGACTTGTAAGCTCGGAATGGAAGATACAAGTTGACTGTTAGATGGAGCGAACAGAAACGGGAACAGGACATGACATCGCGGCAACCCACACTTCGGAAAAGGTCTTCAAAGTCCAGGAGAGACAGGAACCACCGACGTCTCCAGGAATTTATTGCAAGGAAGAGACACATCTGCTGTTGTCACCAGCAACATAGAAAACGACTCCAAAGTGGACACCGACGACAACTCGAGAGAACCAGCTGTAGATCAACCAGAGATACCGGAAGACACCAGGGACATATCCGCTCAACCGGCTGGAGATCACAATATGGAATCAACTGAAACCCCGGCTGAGCTTGGAGTAGAACTAGCTCAAACTACTGGTGACAAAGATATTAAGGAAGCGACCGATGTCCTGGAAACTGATGTCCGAATCACTAAGAAGGCAGTAAGAGTAAAGAGGGATACTTCTCAACCCAAAGATAAGGAAAGGCCGTCTACTGAGAAGGTAAGTTTATTTTCGAGCTGATTAATAGGAAGAGCTACCTACTAGTCTTCGAAGATACGCTAAAAGCATACAACGAGATAAGAGAAGATAAGGATGTTGAACTGTACAACCTTGTAAAGAGAAGCCACGAACATTGGTACGACGTGAGAAAACCTGGAAGCTATGTGTACAGCGAGGAAAGAAGTCAGAAAATGGAGACCATCGCCAGGAAATACAGATTGAAATTAGAACAGTTCAAATTAAGATAGTAAATGTAAATGTTAATAAAGGGCGAAATAAGCCCCAGTCCCAAGACCCTTTTTGTTGTTAATTGTAATTTAAAGCCCCCCTCACCCGAAATACCTTAAAAAAATAATAAAAAAATAAAAGAAAAAAAATTGGAAGATATTTATGTTGTAATACGATTATTTTAAAAAATATTTTGAATTAAACATAATTCTTAAGCACTTTTATACTACAATTGCAATGTATTGAAAATCATTGCCAAAGTGACTAACATCAAGATTAAACGATGGGGAAGCAAATGTATGGAACGCCATAGCTGCCTTATGATGATGTGTTTCATTATGTGATGATACTTCTTCATTATGTGATGATACTTTGTCATTATGTGGTGGTACTTTGTCATTATGTGATGGTACTTTGTCATTATGTGATGATACTTCTTCATTATGTGGTGATACTTTGTCATTATGTGATGATACTTCGTCATTATGTGATGATACTTTGTCATTATGTGATGGTACTTCTTCATTATGTGATGATACTTTGTCATTATGTGATGATACTTCTTCATTATGTGATGATACTTTGTCTTTATGAGATCAAAGTTTATTATTATGAACAGCGCTAAAAATATACTTTTCTTATGACAAATATTTTATTCGACGTTTAGTTTTTCTGTGTAACCTCCCCCCCCCCCCCAAAAAAAAAAAAAGTTTCCAAATGGTCGGTTTCTCGAATTTCAAATCCATAACCAATACATAATTTATTATATATCAAAACTTTGTTTACAACATTTTTCATTACTTTGTTTTTAACTAGTGTTGATAGACGCGACCTCTATTGATAGATTGTATTTTTTCTGTTATTTTTGAATGACAGGCGCTAAAACCCGAACAGTTTAAAACATAGATTTAAATCCCGAGCTAAAAAAAAAAAAAAAAAAAAAAAAAACATGTTAAATGAAACTTTAAGTAAAACCGCATGAAAGAAGAAAAATGTTGTTTACAAAGTTTTAATATATAATAAATCATATATTGGTTATTGATTTGAAAAGCGTCCTTTTGGAAACGATATTTTGGGGGATACACAGAAAAACTACCTGTTGAACAAAATAAGAAATGACTATTTTTTCAGCGCTGTTCATAATAATAACTTTGATCTCATAAAGACAAAGTATCATCACATAATGACAAAGTATCATTACATAATGAAGAAGTATCATCACATAATGACAAAGTATCATCACATAATGAAGAAGTACCATCACATAATGACAAAGTATCATCACATAATGACGAAGTATCATCACATAATGACGAAGTATGATCACATAATGAAGAAGTATCATCACATAATGACAAAGTACCATCACATAATGACAAAGTATCATCACATAATGAAACTCATCATCATAAGGCAGCTATGGCGTTCAATACAAATGTGCTAAGCTGTGGCATGTACAGGATGTACAAGTAGATGCTAAGAAAACTGTGACGGAAATTTCTGTGACGCCGCAGAACGGCGCTAGACGCATGACGACACAGGACGAAGCATGGTGTCAGAGTGACCCCTATTTGTCGATAATGCAACACTTTAAAGTTTGTCTTTGTACCAATGGTTATGAGAATAAAGTTATTATTATTATTACTGGCGACATAATAAGGTGAAATATTGTTAGAGAAATATTGTTAATTGCCAGTCAATTAAGAATTAAAAATAATGTACACAATTACTTAGGAACCTTCATTCCAAGTTTCATTCGGCAAAGTCCAATAGATCTAAAATATGGAAAATGATAAATTAAATGTCACTTAACGAAAAATTATGGTCAAGATGAAATGGACATGGAATACATGTTCTGAAGGCCAGATGCAGAGAGGTAACAATGGAGCAATTGAACGTCGGCGGACTGAAAGGTAAAACGAATACATTCATTCAACCGTGAGGTCAGAACAGCACAAAACAACAGACAACATTATAACAAAAAAAAAACAAACAAAAAAACCTGTGAATAGCAATCAACAACGCGAACTTACGTCATAACGAGAATGAACTTCTGAGGTGCTACGGTAATACAAGTAGTCCCTTCTTGTTGCAACACTCCAAACGCGTTGCTAAATGTCATTTCAGCATGTCAAATCCAAAAGACATAATGCTACATATCGAAACATTTGGGACGGACGGACGATGGACGAACAAGCACAAACACTATATGCCCCCACTTTCGTAGACGGGACATAAAAACAACATCTATACACATCTGGGAAATGAAAATACTATATCTTTTTATGAGCGCATGGTGTCTTCCATCAAATAATCGTTAATTTCTTAATTTCTTACCAACGGGGACCGTTTACTGATTTTTGGCAGCCTTACTGACAGCTGTTTTGTAAACTACATGTACTCGCAATTAAAAAAAACATGAAAAAGGGGTTAGCTAAATAGGTGAACTCACCATAAATTAATTAATTTGGAATTTATTTAATAAAAATTAAAATATATGATAGAAATGCAAAAATATACACGTTTTGAGAAGTACTGCAAATATAGTAAGATATGATGATAGTCTTGGGTGGTTTAGAAGTCCAAAGGTTCCAGGAGAACACTCCAACAAGAATAAATCCAATTCATTATTTATTAGAAGGTGCACATCTACATATACATTTGTGTACGAAAAAGATTTCATAAAAACACGAAGACAGTCTATCAACGTGCCTATGAGGCATATCAAACCCTATTGGGTCAATGGTAAAATGGCTTTAAAAAATATCCCCAAAATGATTAAAAACGTCAAAAATTGAAATAGTAAGACGTGCAAAACAAGGAGATTGAGATCTAGATGAGTAATGCGTGCGTGAATCCAAAAAGTGTTACGGGTGAAAGCACGGACAGACAGACGAACGGAAGAAACCATAACATGCCACAGTGGGTATAAAATGAAAAGAAACAAGTTATTTGATCTGATAAACCTTACATCGAAAGTGTAGAAACTTAATTTTGGGAATAGTATAGCGGAAACAAAATGTGTGACAAGCGTAAGAAAGGAAAGAAGCACAGACAGACGAACGGACAGGACAAGCCATTATATGCCTCGGTACCTCGATGGGTATCAAAATGAAAAGAAACGGATAATTTAAAAATCTTTTATTCTAATCTACATATATGTACGGCGATGTACTATAGTATTTTACAACCAAGTTGACAATCAGCTCTTTACAGAACTATGTGCTTATAAGCAGCAGTTCTTTCATTCTTGCGATTAAATTTTATATTTTCATAATATTCTATATTTTAAAAGCTGTTTTGACCTAATATATATATTGAAAAAAAAATAAATAAAAACAATGAAGGTCTAGTAGGAGGTCGTTCTAGGCAAAACTTAGCAGAGCTTTAGATTGATTCTCAGCGAAGCGCAGTTGGTATATCATATACATGGTAAGGTGAGATATAAAAAAAATAGTTTCAGCCTATATATAAGAGAATGAAGCCAACATAATTTGAAAATAATAAATTGTTACATCAGGATCACGTAGTACGCAATGGTAGAGACAAAATGCAGTTTTTCACTTTTTATACGACCGCAAAAAATTTGCGGACGTATTATGGTATGATGCTGTCGTTGTCGTCGTCCTCGTCATCGTCGTTGTCGTCGTCGTCGTCGTCGTCGTCGTCGTCGTTGTCTGTTAACTTTTTAGTGTTTCCAAAATAAGTTTAGTTCCAGTTATCCGATTGCTATGAAACTTGACATGTTGTTCCTTACCATACAAGGATGAATGGGATTGATTTTGGGGGTCCCCCTTATTTGGTTTCAAAATTAGGGGCCCAAAAGGGGCAAAAAAATCAAATATTTTACTTGTTTCCACCATTGCTTTGGTCCTAGTTGGCCTATTGCTGTGAAATTTGTCAAGAATGTTTTTTACAATAAAAGAATGAACCTGATAAATTTTTGCGCCCTTTTTTCCCCGTTGTGTAATTAGGGGCCAAAAGAAAAACTTTTTTATTGGTGGTCCGATTTTGAAAATTTTTTTTGCATGTTTGTTCTTGTCAAAAAGAGGATACAAAATTGAGAATTAATTTTTGCGACCCCCCCCTTTTTCTCTCTATTACGTAATTAGGGCCAAATGGGGCCAAAATCGAAACTTTTTTATTTGTGGTCCGATTTTGATTTTTTTTTTTGCAAGTTTGTTCTTGTCAGGTAGCGAATCCAAATTTGAGAATTAATTTTTGCGACCATCCCTTTTTTAACTTGTTTTGTAATTATGGGCCAAAAGGGGCCGTAATCAAAATTTTTTTATTTCTGGTTTGTTTTTGAAATTTTTTTTTGCAAGTTTATTTTTGTCAAGTAGCGAATCCAAATTTGAGAATCTATTTTTGCGACCCTACCCCTTTTTCACCTGTTATGTAATAAGGGGCCAAAAGGGGCCAAAATCGAAACTTTTTAAATTCTTGTCCGATTTTGACAATTTTTTTGCAAGTTTATTCTTGTCAAGTAGCATTAAAAAAATTCTGGTTCGATTTTTAATATTTTCCCCAAACATTATTCTTTTCAAGAGAAGAAAACAAAATTGAAAATTTATATTTTTACCCCCTGGGTCGAAAGTCCATCAGAGAAGCATGTGTCAAAAGCCTTTGTCAGTCCACCATGGGCTGCATGTGTCCAGAGCAATAGACTATCCATATTGGGAATAAAACGTACAGGGTTCAACATGTTGCGGTCGCATCATGCTGCGCTCGGCGAAGCTTTTTATTTCGGAAGCTCACATCGGCATAAGTTTTGAAAATAATCTATAATTTTTTACTGTTATCATAGAATTGTATTTTTACTAAACGAAAAAAAAACTTTTGAAGTCTTATTCTTGGCAAATAAAAATTTTAACACCATATTTTGATCTGTACCCCCTTTTGGAGTGAAATTCAAGATTCATCTTTGACGTCATTTATCTCAAAATGTGACCACGTCAGAACGCGACGACCTCGATATTCTTATAGGCATTGTTTTCCTCTTTCCAATGATATATGATATAGCCGTGTGTCATACTATAAGGCAAATCGACAAATATCGACCCTCTGCTCCATTACTACTTGTCCCTTCTTGATTTGCAGGTGAGACAAAAAAACACACCAACAAAAACAAAGAACAAAAACCAAAACAAACTAAACTGATTTCGATCAATTGTTCAGCTTAATTGGGCATGTATATAAATATCACTTCAATAGAAACAAAACAAAGAAATTAAACACATCATTAAACTTCAAGAACCCTTTAGTGAATTCTTTTAGTTTTTAGATTAAGATAATAACGGTTCGTAATTTTGTATTTAGCTTTCTGTTTAATGCAATTAATAATGAAATATATAAAGTACCTGTTCGAAAAACATTATGTACTAAAATCAAGTTAAACAGGAAATATTGCTTGGAGACAAAGATAGGAAAACTCAGAGGACTAACTGTATATGTAAGTATGTTTTAGGAGCAAAAAATCAGACATTTTAACTAGACTTTTTAGGAAAGTACAACATTTGAGGCGTTAGATCCTATTCATTCTTCTACAATAGGAAAAATATGTCGGATGTGTTGCAAGAAGCAGGAACTGCTCACCTTTCCGGGGCACATAACTACCTGCTTACCCTTCCGGAGCACATGAGTACCTGCTAACCCTTCCGGGGCACACGAGTACCTGCTTACCCTTCCGTGGCACATGAGTGCCTGCTTATCCTTCCGTGGCACACGAGTACCTGCTTACCCTTCCGTGGCACATGAGTACCTGCTAACCCTTCCGTGGCACATGAGTACCTGCTAACCCCGGGGCACATGAGTGCCTGCTTACCCTTCCGTGGCACATGAGTACCTGCTAACCCTTCCGTGGCACATGAGTACCTGCTTACCCTTCCGGGGCACATGAGTACCTGCTAACCCTTCCGTGGCACACGAACTCGCGTTGTTGATTGCTATTCAGTTGCTTATGAGTGTTTTTATGTTGTCTGTTTTTTTCTTGCTTTTGACGTTCAAATGCCCATTGGTACCTTTCTGCTACTTTCAAGACATGTTAAAACATTGATACTATAGTAAAACAATCTAGCAAATTATTTTTTTTATTTCCATGGGCTTTTTTATTAAAGAAGTTATGATTTCAAAAGTATACAATAAAATTATTGGCAAAAATTGTTTCTATACCTAACGCGTGTTTCGTCTAAATATACAAGAGACTCCTCGGAGCCTGAATCGCTCACCTGTCTTTAATATGTGCCTGAACTAAGAATCAAACATTTTAGTGACCGACATATCTAACTTTTTAATATGACACTATCTTTGTCCAATTGTTTTTCATTGGAACATTTTGTAATATTTCCATATTATTCCCTTTCATTTGAATTGGGACTTAAATTAATTAATTTATCTTCTGTATAGAACAAAGGTGATCAGAATAAAGTATATATATGTAGATCATGATGTGTTAAATGATATGCAATTTAGATTTCTTAATTATCTCATATACTTTTCAAGATATTAAGGTTAATAAACGCAAAATTTATGTTAAAAAATCTAGAAAAGGGCAATAACTACAGCATGGTTTGTTAGACTTTCACCAAAATGTCAGGGAAGGTATATCTTGGGGTGCTGAACACTTTTTTATATCAAAATTTAAAAATCTGTCACTGTTTTTGAGTTATTAGCAAAAATGGCAATTTACCCCTATATTCTATTTTTAGCCACGGCGGCCATGTTTTTCAATCAATCAAAAATCCCAACATAAGTTCTATAATTTAATGCTAATAAATATTTGTACCAAGTTTGGTTCCAATTGAATATAAGTTTTCAGAGGAGTTAACGTTTTAAATATAATTAGGAATGCTGTGAAAATGGTCAATTTCTACTAAAAAGGAATGGCCCTTCGGGTCAGGTAAGCTAACAAGCCTTTTTTAATAGGCGCTTTAGCCAAAATGTTAAAAATGACAAACACCATTATGTATATGAAGGGCATAAAACAATAAAACCGATTGTTTTAAAAATCTGACTATACTAAAATCAACATAATGTCTGGTAGAGGAAAATCGGAGCGGTCTAAACTCCAACCACCAGCAGCGATTTGCCTTCTCATGGGGTTTTTGATTACATGATTCCCAGGCCATTTTAAGAGTGATTACTTGATTACAAGAGCAAATATTTAATGATTATTTGATTACCAAGGTTTGAATTTTTGATTACTTGATTCCCATTAAGAAACAGTTTTTGATTACATTTCTAGAAAAATATATGATTATTTGATTACACTGGCAAAAAAATGTTGATTACTTGATTCCTGGTACCCCCATGAGGAGCCCCAGCGATAAGTTTATGACCCCACAAACTAATGCTGCAAACATCGAACATGGTTTTCTTGTTTACAATATAAAGTCGTTAAATTATATCATGTGAAACCACAAGTGCTGAAACATTAATATCATTCTACTTCCCAACATGAGCTGTGTTATCGTCGATCTTTTTGGTTTAACTCAATGTCCTTCATTATATGATATACATTAAATTTAATCTCCGGGGAATATTTTAAAGAAACAAAATATATAAAAAGTCCTGTGGATTTTTATGTAAAATGAAAGCCGTCAAATGATATGACGAATTCTGTATTTAACAGCTAAGATTCATGTAAAGCATCTCTGATGAGTATTGAACACTAGTAGATGAATTGCACGACAGAATCAAAATTGATTATATTGAACTTATTTTTTTTTTTTTGGGGGGGGGGGGGGTGATATTATGGTTGAGACATGTGACAATGTCTTAACAAGAAAAGTTGTAGGGTTTTCATCCAAGCTAAAAGTTTTTCGATAGTGTTAATTGTATTTAGTAAATAAGGGCCCCGAAAAGCAGAAGACAAACAAAAGACGTGTTAATCCACGGAGAAATTAGTATCAATTGTTATGAAATACCAGTATTAATATAAAAGAACATAGTTAATTATAATCGCCCGTTTTTACGCTCGTGTAACGCTATATAGGTCATTTAAAGGCGATGAACATGAAAATGATGACAAAATGAACATGAAATGACGATGAGAAATGAAATATGGGAGTGGGGTGTGAAACATGGGGAACAGTAAATTTTGAAGACCACAGGAAAAGGGGAGAGATGGATAGGGTTGGAAAATTTAGCCCATGGTGTGCACTACTTGGCGGTCCATAGAGGAGTCTTTTACGTGCATGAAGCATGGCACTATCCACACACGTTGGCCCACTATGGTCAGTTTCAGGGTTTCCGTATTATAGACCTGACAACCCTATTCAGCCATCTAGGGTACACACTTGGTCGCTCTGTGGTGAGCACTGACCCGACATCATAATCCCAAGACCATTTGTCGCCTCTTACAACAAGCTGGGCTCTGTTGCGGGCCCATTCGCCACCCGGGCCCCACACGGGACAAAACAAGAAGTTCTACACTGGAAAACCAGTCATAGCCTACTGACCCCGCAAAAGAAATATGAAGTAGAAATAACGTGATTTGAATAAATATTCAAAAGACATACATTCAGCATCTGTTACACGAGTTATCTGTATGATGTGTTTGCTTCAAATATCAATATTTTATTCATAAAAAGAAAGAACTTTTTCGTAAGACAAAAAATCGAATATAATTAATTATTTGTCCTTAATGCATTTGGATGAACATATGTCAACTTAACATTAACCTTTTTTATAATCACAAACCATCTTAAAGGTAAGATTATTTTTAAAAAATGTCTTGACATATACTAATACTGAATTAAATAGCGTTTAAGAACTAAACATTTTAAATAGGCCAAAAAAATAATAAAAAATACAGAATTTAAGAAAATACACGCACACGGAGGAAGTCCTCAAATAAAAATTCTAATATCATTTCTTATTATTCGAACTCTTGATACACTTTATCAAAATTTAAGTGAAAGGTTTCTGAAACAACACATGTTAAAGACTAATTGATATATCCAGAGAAAACATTATCATGTAAGAACTAAACACAGTTTTTGTACTAAGGATTAATTATTTATATTCATAGAACTGATCGTTTGTGCAAAAAAAAACTTCCCAAAAACAGGTGTGTTTTAACAAGCAAAAAAGTCTTATTCCTTCGGAGCACCTGAAAGAAGATAATTAGTTGTTGAATAAGTGCACGCGACACAACCTACAATATAAACGACAATTAAAAAAATCCATAACGGAAAACAACCAACAGCCTTCAATGTGACCAGCGGTCGCTGTTCGCTCTTTTGCAATTAGATTGAAAATAAACAAAATATTAAAGCCCTATCCTGAAAATAAACAAAATATTAAAGCCCTATCCTAAAGTGCAAATGGTTGACCCTCTTCTTGACAAAAAACAAATAACATTAAATTCGACGAATACAAAGGTCTTCTTTGATTACTGGCTTAGGACAGGCACATTTGAAATTATTTGTTTTGTAACTGTACCGACTTTATAAATAAATATTACTTGACTTGACTTGACTTGCTGGGTCATCCAAATGTACAACTAAGCCTCTTTCAGTTTTGTTAACATCAATATTGCAGGTACAAGTATTTGGTAGTCGGTTATAAAAAAGACTTTGTGGATATTTAAAATATACGTTTATAATGTAGGTTGTGTCGCGTACACTTATTCCACATCTCATTTTCTTCTATTACTTTGTCATCCAAGAGTCTAGCAAGAAAAACAAATTTACAGAAGATCAAAAAATAGAAATGCTCAACTTTCTAATCGACAACATATTTGTACAGTTTGGTGGACGTGTTTTTCAGCAAACAATAGGTATCCTTATGGGCACACATTGTGCACCATTGCTTGCCGATTTGCTTCTTCATTCATATGAAACAGACTTCTTACAATAACTTCTAGACAAAAAGGACCGCAAACTTGCTTTATCCTTCAATCTCACATTTCGTTATATTGATGATGTCCTTTCACTAAACAATCCTCGATTTGGTGACTATTTACATCTCATATATCCGAAGGAACTTGAGATAAAGGACACTACAGATTCTATGATGTCCGCTTCATATTTGGATCTATTTCTCGAAATTGACACACAAGGAAGGCTTTGTACAAGGCTCTATGACAAACGTGATGACTTCAACTTTCCAATACTGTAAACGTACTTATTTTCGCGAGGTATTTATTTTCACGGATTTCGCGGTCAAGCATATTTCGCGAAAATAAATAACCGCGAAATGAAATAATTTGCATGAAATAAATAGAATTATGAGCAGAATACGCGAAATTAAGTACCAGCGAACTTGAATAAAATAGTTAAAGCGTGAAAATAAGTACCCGCGAAAATAAGTACGGTTACAGTAGTTAACTTTCCCTTTCTGTGTAGCAATATTCCGTCCGCTCCAGCATATGGAGTTTACGTATCACAATTGATTCAATATTCCAGAGCATGTGGGGCGTACAACGACTTCCTTGATAGGGCTACACGGCTGACAAGCAAATTGTTAACACAGGGGTACGTTGCTCCCAGGTTGTTGTCATCACTCAAGAAATTTTACGGACGACATCATGTGCTTGTATACAAATACGGGATTTCTATCTCTCATATGAGCACAGATGTTGATTTGACATAGAGTTTTGTAATGTCATCCTTTCCGGATTTGACCAACACTAAATCGATCTTTGGCAACGTGACGGGTGTGCTATAGCAAGCAGGAACTGCTTACTCTTCCGGAGCACCTGAGTTCACTCTCGTTTCGACTTGAGTTCGCGTTGCTGAATGCGGTTTTGTTGTTATGTGTGTGTGTGTGTTTTATGTTGCTATGTTGTTTGTTTTGTTGTGATGATTTTTTGTCTGCCGGTTTTGTCTTTGTCTTTACGGTTTTATGATACTGATTACCCCGTTAGTACACCTTTGCTTCTCTCAGGTAGATTAATCAGTTCCTGCGATCTTTTTATATCACTTCCGCCACTTAATCCGCTCAAGGACAACTACAAACATTCTATGACAAACCAAAAGCTCATCTGAGAGATAGAAATCTGTATTTGTTTATGAGCATATGATGTCTTCCAAAAACTGTTTGAGTGAAGACAATAACCAAGGAGCAACATAATTCTGTGAAACGCACTACCAATGAACAAACACTCTGGAATATGGAACTCATTTCGATATGTAAAGTCCAAAAGCTTTCAAGGGCAGGACGGATGTTGCTACGTTGACAAACAGAAGGTCATCATGCATGTTTTATAGTTGCGTACAAAGTCTGCTTCTGTTTGATTTTTAAAACTTATTTTAGTCCTCCGAACTTCGACTGTGTCTTTTTTTCTTCTCCATGCAGACATTTTTATAAGTCTTATTATTGATTGTTGACTAATTATGATTTCATGGTCTAATTTTCGAATTTTCTATTGTTTTTAAGTTGCAATCTTCAATTTCTCTGGTATACGTCTTAAACTTTGTCTTGTTTTGTCTTTCCGTCTTGGACTATGAGATTGATTATCCCAGTTTGATAGTTGTCACCTTTATTTAATCTACCCCGATCTTTTGCTTGAGAAGCAAAGACGTTCATTTGATCTCACAGTAAGCCTTGCTTTTATAATTTGTATTTTTATCACTAATCCCTTTTCAGCTAAATCACATTAATTAATATATTTTTACTTTTCAGATGAAGTCATGACATCAGAAATGCAAACATATCATGAGAAACTTGTTCAGAAAGATGCGAAGAAAACGTGTCATATTAGGTCTAATCACGGTTTCTTTTACCGTCTTTCTGGTCGGGATGATGGGGACATCACAAGAATTTCAACGCTACAGTTCCAAGATCATGTATCAGTCAATAGGGAACCAGCATCTTCAAAATATTTTAACAGCCACAAAACTTCCACCAGCCAACGAAAGAGAAGTTAACAACGTCAGAGAAATTCGTAATATAATACCGGAAGTAAAGCCAAGGGTCGTAAAGCAACCCGAAACTCGCCTTTTCAGGAGGGAAACCGATAAATTGATCAAAGAGATACAGACAACAAACCTATCTGACTGGAAGGACAAACATTGTGAAGGTAATCTTCTCAGATTTGGGAATATGTTTATCTTAATGAAGAACGTTATCATTGACCATTCAAAGAAGAGTAGCATCGCCGTGGGAGGGGAAGCAATAGACTCGGTGATTGGTCACACGGAGAGTGACGAAGAAGTTACAATCCAAAATGGTTTCTTTAATCTTTTATGCCGGAAGATGCCGGAAATACATTTTTCTAAACGTTTGCATCGTTACGGTTGGTATCAAAGCATCGTTACACGGGCAGATCTGATCGACAAAAGCGTGGAGACGGACAGACATCCGCTCACCGTTCTGATCCGGAGAGGAGATTACGCTAATGCTTACTGGACATTGGTAGATCTGTATAATACATATATGACCATTCGTTTACTGAACAAGAACCCCCAAACTACAAAAGTTATATTAATGGACGCCCACCCGAAGGGGCAACTAGACGATTTATGGTCAGTTCTGTTTGGAAATGTAGAGAGAATAGGCCATATTACGTCCAAACGTTTTTACTATCAGCTGGCTTGGGTGGCAACGAATGGACCTATGGAAAACTATATTCAAAACATTCCTTTCGTAGAGGAATTCAAGTATGCATTGTACCAAGCAACAAACATAAGCTTTCCTTTATTGTATCACAATTATTCCAATACTCCGGTGGCTACCTTTATACAAAGAAGGGATTATGTTGCTCACCCTAGAAATCCCAGTGGTAAAATCAAACGTAAACTATCAAATGAAAAAGAAATCATCGAGCACCTGAAGAGTAAACTGCCTGGTGTTGATATCATAGCAATACAACTAGACGCTTTACCTATAAGAGAACAAATTGAACGGATCTATAACAGTAGTGTGTTGATAGGGGTTCATGGGGCGGGTCTTGCGTATACAATTCTGCTTCGATCAGGATCTGCAATGATTGAGCTATTTCCCTCCTCGTACAAATTCTCTCCTAATTCCCATTTCCAAGAGTTCGCGTTCTGGGCAGACGTACACTATGACCGATGGTATAGCACTAGTATGCCCGTGAAGGGTGATGAATGGTTGTACGTTAATCCAGACGTCCCGCTTAATCTCGTACAACATGCTCTTAATAGAACTTGTTTTCAGACGACCTAAGCGTGTTTCAGTTGAAAGGTCAAATTAACTTCATAGCATGATATAAAAGGCGGTTGGTGACATAAACCATAGTGTTTCGTTGTAGTGCTCTCTCTTGGTGAATCGAACTTTAATCGATTTGATTTTTGGAATGTGTTAGTTTTGCTTTGTACAAGATTATCAATAGGGGAAACTTGGGCCCAAAAAACTAGTTTAACCCCGCCACATTTTATTTTGCCTGTCCTAAACCAGGAATCCTTGTCAAAGCTTTTGTTAGTCCCTGTCATCTGTCTGTTTATTGTTCTATGTCCAGAAATGGGTCTTTCGTTGATAGTTTGGGTATCGGTTTTGAATCTTATGTATGAGTTTTAGTCTTGGACCAATTCAACTTGCCAAGATTGCGAGTAGCGACCTCTGGTCACGTTGAAGACTCCTGGCTGTTCTTCATTGTGATTTTTTGGATTGCTGTTTCTTTATGTTAGTTGTGTCGCGTAGATTTATTCCACATCTCTTTATCGTCTATTCAATACTTTATTTCTTTGGAAAATGTCTGTTCCAAGGCATGCATGGCTATTGTGGTTCTCAATTTTCTCGGCATGTTATTATTTTGCTCTGAGCTTTTCTTATTGGGCATTTGAGATAGACTGATTATCCCTATAAGGTTATTCATTATTTTTTTTTATTTCCTTTTTAGCTCACCTGGCCAAAGGCCATGTGAGCTTATGCCATCACTATGCGTCCGTCGTCGTCCGTCGTCGTCTGTCGTCCGTTGACAATTTCAAAAATCTTCCTCTCTGAAATCACTATACCAATTTAACTGAAACTTTGCAGGAATGGTACATGACATGTTGGCAACAAACGATCCTCATTTGTAAATGATTCGATAAAAAACATGGCCACTGTTACTAAAAATAGAACATAGGGTAAAATCACATAAAATGGCTTATAACTCAGCAACCATAACAGATAGAAAAAATCCGAAGGATCTTAAGCTCTTCAGAATCAAAAGCTCTAGTATACTAAAGTCTCCATTGAGTCGATGCTGTCAGATAACCCTTGATAGGGGTCATGGCCCTTTAAAGGTCAAAAATGACGTTTTTTTCATGTTTTTGGCCTATAGATTGAAAACTATTGCAGATAGAGAAAAGCTGTTGCTTGCTTAAATGTTCAGCTCATTAAGCTCTATAAGTCTTCATCAGGTTGAAGTTGTCAGATGACCCCTTACAGGGGTTACAGCCCCTTAAAGGCGAAAAATAGTGTTTTTTGCCTATAGAATGAAAACTATTGCAGATAGAAAAAAGCTGTTGCTTGCTTAAATGTTCAGCTCATTAAGCTCTACAAAAGTCTTCATAGAGTTGAAGTTGTTGGGTAACCCCTTATAGGGGTTAAAGCCCTTTAAAAATCGAATAATAGTGTTTTTTGCTTCTTTGGAATGAAAACTATTGCAGATAGAGAAAAGTTTTTTCTTGCTTAAACATTCAGCTCATTTTTCTATACAAAAGTCTTCATAGGGTTGACATAAAGACCAGGTGAGCGAATCAGGCTCCTGTGAGCCTCTTGTTTTCTTTCTTATTAAAATGTAGATCCCAGAAATATAAAATTTAAGTAGGTTATTCTATCTTAAGCAATATATTTAAAGCCATGCAACATGGCTTCTTTCGACAAATATATTTTTAAGAAACCGAAATTCTAAAATACAGATTAAAACGGCCTGGTGCTAAACTACAACTATAACATCGTGAGTCCTTACTGGACTTTGAAAGACTTAGTTATTTGGTGGCGATGGGAACGCAAAGATTAAGTGCCAAAACCATGATAAATGTAGGGTTCCATGTATTTATTTATTCTTTGATTTATAAATATTAAGTATATTCATGAAGTAACGGATACGACAAAAACACACAGAAAAGCAAACCAACAAAAACCTAAAAGAAATCCACTGTAGGTATAGCAATAAACTTTATGTTTTAATCTTTATTATATAAAACATGAAACGTACATTCATTTTTGTCGACAATTACAGATCTGGTGATCGTTTATTTGGAATGACTTTTTTAATTGTTTTTGAGGTGATATTGGGGGTTTGTTTTTTTGATTTTGTTTGTACATTTTAGTTCCTTTTTTTTGTTTCAAATGTTTTCATTGTTGAATATTCTATTTGGTTAATAAAAAACAATATGTTGATCTTTCTATCATTTGTTCTATATTTGAAATAATAAGCAAGCATTAAACCCCAACCCAAATAGTATTTCAAACCATAGATGATATATAAATACATGTAAATTCTGTCTCAAAACCTTGTTGTGCTATGTGTTAAGATCTTAAGATTGCGATGGCAGAGAGGTGTTGGTGCCATAAAACCTGGTTTAACCCGCAATTTCTTTTGAACTTCCTGTAACAAGTCAGGACAATTGTGATCTTAAATTTCTCTAGTTTATTTTCCTTGTTTTATCATTTCTCTTGGACATTTGGGATCAATCCCCCAAGTTGAATAGTCATAATTCATGCAAATATTTAATTCAAAATGTCCACTGGTTCGGAGTTGGACCAAAACTATGGGTTCCGAGATCAATTATCAATAAACACGGGGTACAACCGGCTATAGTTTACCGCTGGCAAACTGAAGACGGTAAAAAATATCGTTGTATGGTTATGGACTTAGAAGAGAACAATGGGAGAAAAATGTAGACAACAGACTTTGGTTACACCATAGACCTGTATATTAAAATATACAGATCTATGGTTACACTACTATCTACTTGTCGTTTTCTTTGTTACTTAAAATTTATGCACAGGTTAATATTGTTTGGACCGTTTTTAGTTTGCCCATGTTAATCTTAGCCGGTAAATTCCCGTGATAAAGAGCTTGTGGAACATTCAAAAAATGCAACAATATCGTTGTAATCCCGGGAGATATAAAATAAGCACACAAAACACAGGGTTAAGACGTCACATCACAACCTTTTTGCTACAATTTTTCTTTACACTGCAAACCAATTTTGTCAGTTGTCAAGACTTGCACAAATAAACCTCAATGAGCAATAAAATATGACTACCTTAAACCAGAACTGGTATTTCCCTTTATGAAGGTACAAATCATAAGACAGGTACATGACAGTCGGAATGTTTTACATTTGAGGGCTAACCCTTGTTGTTGTTAGACAATATTTAGTATTATGAATGAAAAATAGGGATTATTTCACAGGACATGGAAAATACTAACGTAAGTATAATTTCTTAGTACGATTTCATAAGATCTTTGCAGACGCCAGTTGAATGTAGCGTATTTTGTTGTACATCTGTGCAAAAGGTTAAGACTAAGATCAGCTGGATGTCTTCATTTCCGATAAAAAATGCAGTTTGTTTATAGAGGTTGTGTCACGTAAAATTATACCAAATTTCATTGTTTTCTATTAATTTGTAAATGAAAACACAACATTACAAACCTGTCTTATTGTTCACCTCGCAAGCAATCACCGCTTTAGACAGTCATTTAATTTCTGCCCTCTTCTTAAATAGATAAACAAATATAAACCTGGATTAAGGAGCCATCTGTCATAAATGGACATAATTTCACTTTCTAGAGATGACTTTAAACAGGTTTGTGTAATTTCTAACATTTTAATGTTAAAATGTTAAAAAAGCTCATAACTGGCTCTGAATTTGGTATTTTTGTATATAATTAAATTGTTACAATCTCTCCATGCCTAAAATTTTGCACTGTTTTTGTTTTGAACGTGACCACTACTTGTTGCATTATTGTTTCTTGTTTTATGAAATTATATGTACGAAGTTTTTTTGAAGAACTTTCAAATAGACGCCAAGAAACGACAAAAGTTTTACTAGTGCTTTGTCCTTTCCGTGAACTTCGATCGATTGGTACATTATACATTTATTGGAAAATTGAACCATTTATCAGTACGGTAAACGAAAAATGATAACATATAAAAAGATGACAACTTTATATCATTTTCAATAAAATCTGCATATCATCTGATAATATCATAGATTAATTTCATAATGTGCAAGTGGTCAGACAAGGATGTCCTATATCAGCCTGGTTATAAAGATTTCCACGAAATAATCATGATATAGTATCATAGTAAAAAAGAAAGAATAAGCTTACAGGTGTATCCTATTTCTCTTTAGTATAACAATGTTTTTATCTTCTTAAAATAGTAAATTAGGTTTATTTATGTAAGAAAGAATTTTTGATAAATGCAGCTTCTGTCTAACACCTTCACATGACATAATATATTATGAATAACTACTTCAGAGTATAAAGATAATTGATACCATTTTTACTCTTATTTCTATCTTCGGCATGTGCTGCTAGTGTTACTGTACTCTTATTTGTTTTCCTTTTTGTCCATAGTGTACACTATGTATTTTAAGGATTTTTTTATTTGTAATTGACCTTTAAAGTATTGCTTTATTAGTTACTAGTTTTTTTTTAAATTCAAAATCTTTAAAGTATTGCTTTATTAGTTACTAGTTTTTTTTTAAATTCAAAATTGTTTAAAACACCAGATTTCTTTCCTAGTAATGAACATGGGCGATATCCTCGATGCTGGATTTGGCTTCCTTGTTCGAACTTTTTGATTTTGAGTACTTTTCGTTTTCAACAGTTTTGGAAATTTACCTTCCAATGTTTTGATTTAAATGCTACTGATGAGAGGTTACTCCTTGAAATATCGATATATACATCATATCCAAATCAACCGTTAATACCCGCATTTGGTATTTGTAATCTGGAATCATCATTACCAAAAAGACACATGCAGTTTTTATTTAATCTTTAAGAATCTTATAAACGACATTTTATTATTTACTAGTTTATAATTAATAACAGAATGGAAGCTGGATTTTCAAAGTCATATTCTTATAGATGTAAATTTGACGGTTGGTCCCTTTTCTGTATGTTCTATAGTCGTTCTGCTGCTTTCTATAGACTTGAATGATACGACTGGACTTTCCTGAAGTACCTCGTTCTGTAAGAGTAAAAAGAAACTTTATTTTAAAATCCCACGTCACGAGTTTATTGAAATTGAAATCAATGAAATTAAATCGAATTGCCACTCGGTCGGAAATGAATAAGAATAACCCTAAACCTTAACAAGCAAATTCTACTAAATAGTTATTAATGTCAATGAAAAATACGCATAAGTTGAAGCGATTTATTGCAGAACATGATTTAGTGTCATTGTTACAATTAAGTGTCATTATTACAGCTTTAATTAGTCACAGGAAGTACAATACATGTACATTGTGTCACAAGTAAAACACCTGTAATGTTACATATACATTAACAATTTACAAACAAATGTTGTACCAAGAAAAAACAAAAGGGACTTTTTGGGGTGTCACTATATAATTGTTGTATTACGTCACTGCATTTTATTTACTTGTTTATTTGTCTTCACAACATTTTGTTTTTGTTTTTTGAGCATATATATTTGCAGCATATATTGGTTTACGAATGGCATTTCCAATTTTTAGGTATAGGATACTGTTTCACGACTGGCATTTTCAATTTTTAGGGATATTGTTTCACGAATGGCATTACCAATTTTTAGGTTTAGGATATTGTTTCACGAATGGCATTATCAATTTTTAGGCTAAGGATATTGTTTCACGAATGGCATTATAAATTTTTAGGTTTAGGATATTGTTTCACGAATGGCATTATCAATTTTTAGGTTAAGGATATTGTTTCACGAATGGCATTATCAATTTTTAGGTTTAGGATATTGTTTCACGAATGGCATTATCAATTTTTAGGTTTAGGATATTGTTTCACGAATGGCATTATCAATTTTTAGGTTTAGGATATTGTTTCACGAATGGCATTATCAATTTTTAGGTTTAGGATATTGTTTCACGAATGGCATTATCAATTTTTAGGTCTAGGATATTGTTTCACGAATGGCATTATCAATTTTTAGGTTTAGGATATTGTTTCACGAATGGCATTATCAATTTTTAGGTATAGGATATTGTTTCACGAATGGCATTATCAATTTTTAGGTTTAGGATATTGTTTCACGAATAGCATTATCAATTTTTAGGTATAGGATATTGTTTCACGAATGGCTTTTCCAATGTTTAGGTTTAGGATATTGTTTCACGAATGGCATTATCAGTTTTTAGGTATAGGATATTGTTTTACGAATGGCTTTTCCAATGTTTAGGTTTAGGATATTGTTTCACGAACGGCATTATCAGTTTTTAGTTATAGGATATTGTTTCACGAATGGCTTTTCCAATGTTTAGGTATATGATATTGTTTCCTCACCTCTTTCTGTTGTAGACACAGAATTGACTGGTAGTCTTTAATCACTTTATCTTGCCTCTGTAAATCATCTAGAAAGAACAGAATTGTAACGATTAAGTTTTTGAAAAAAATCAAGCGTTAAAACTTTTCACTAAAATATAGATCTTACATAAAATTCAAGAAATACCTAACTTTGAAATTGATGTAATATGATTTTTTTTCATTACATGAAGAAATTGGTTTAAAGGACATCCTTTATGATATTTATCAAACATTCAAAAACTTTTAATTGTTGAAATGTGTCTGCTTTTATATCAAAGAAATTTTCTTATGTTTCTACACAACAATATCACATAAGATTTCGTATAACTAAAAATTTACATTTACGATAGACAGTTTTGACGCTTGTTAATTCTTTTATGTATTGGAAATACTGGTGTATGATAAAGTCTATAAAATGCGTTAAAAAGAACAATTATATTCAAAACACGGTTCCAGCTAAATTGTTATATACCGCTTCTTCTTAGAACATCAATATTTCCAGAATGGTAATCTGTTTTCCAGATTTGGAGAATGTGTTCTGTTTGCTCTTTGGGAACGTAGCGAAGAACGCTGTCCAAATCCTGATCTTTATATCTAGATTAAACAAGAATATTTCCAAAAGACATAATGTCCTATCTCGCAACATCTGGGACGGACGGACGAACGCACGGACGAACGGATCCGAACACTATATACCCCCTGCTTTCGTAGATGGGGCATACAAATATCATTGAAACCAGGTGTGATATGTTTATATTTTTACCTGGTTGTCATCAACAGTATTTGATTTGTAAAGATTATATCTATCGATGCGATTCCCTTAAATTCCTGGTTGTTGCCAGCAACCAGGTAATTTCTGGTGTTGCACATCCAAAACTGTTTTTTCTTGTAAGCAATTCATTTCTTTGCTAACCGCGAGCAGCGCCTACTGGCCTCGTTGAAGGCTGTTGGCGTTGGTCAATTGTGTTTTTTTTTCTGAATTGCCGCTTAATGTCGCGTACACTTATTCCACATCTCATTATTTTTTTATTATCTTTAAGGTAAGGTATACTTTGATGAATTCTGACACAAAGTATCGAGAGTTGAAAACTATATTATGTTCAATCTCTCTTTGGAGAAGACGGTCACTCTTAAAGTTGAAAGTAAAGCAAAATAGTCCTAATAAATGGTGAATACCATTAGCCTGTTAGTATATATATCTTTTATTTAAGCCTTTAAGATGTTCCCTGGAAGAACCGTACTCATTAGTGAGGCACTTTCCAGTACCCAAACAGAACAAGATACACTTACGACAAATGTGAGGTTGGTAGTTTTCTGATGTCTAGATCAGTTATGTCTACCTCCAGTATTGTCTTCTTTTGGACATCCTGATGTAATTGTTCAGAATAATTCTGGATATTTCTCTCAGCTAAAAAAAACCCAAGAGTTAACACTAAAGTATGTCTCGCCTGCCAGCACCATCAGAAACAATAATTATTTCTTACTTCCACTATATTTTGAATTTACATAGATTTTCAGTTTCTGAGATCAAAAGATGTTTATAAGACTTAAACATTGTTAATATATGCAATAAAAACAATCAAAGTCACTCAACCGGAAAACAAAGGTCAAGGTCAAAAGATGGGAATGTAACTGTGCTAAGCTACTACTGGGGCATATGCATACCAAATTTCATCAACCTAGGAATTATAGTTCTTGAGATATGGAGGTGCTCGCAAAACTTTTCCATTACTATTATATGTATTGAAAACTGTCAAAGTCACTCAACCAGAAAATCAAGGTAAAGGTCAAAAGATGGGGATGCAACTGTGCTAAGCTACTACTGGGGCATATGCATACCAAGTTTCATCAACCTAGAACCTAAAGTTTTCGAGACATGGAGGTGCTCACAAAACTTTTCCATTGCTATTATATGTATTTAAAATTGTCCAAGTCACTCAACTGGAAAATCAAGGTCAAGGTCAAAAGATGGGGAAGCAACTGTGCTAAGCTACTACTGGGGCATATGCATACCAAGTTTTATCGACCCAGGACCTATAGTGTTTGATTTATGGAGGTGCTCGCAAAACTTTACCATTGCCATTATATGTATTGAAAACTGTCAAAGTCACTCAACCGGAAAATCAAGGTCAAGGTCAAAAGATGGGAATGCAACTGTGCTAAGCTACTACTGGGGCATATGCATACCAAGTTTCATCAACCTAAGACTTATAGTTCTTGAGATATGGAGGTGCTCATAAAACTTTTCCAAAAAGTTAACGCCGCCGTCGCCGCCGCCGCCGCCGCCGGTAAAGTAACACCTATGTCCCGCTCTGCTTCGCAGGCTAGACAAAAACAATACAAAACTAGACAAACAGTCCGTCACACTTAATGATTAAAAGATGACATGAAATCGTTTGATTTATGAGGAGAGAGAGGACGCTTTTGTTTGAATTTCTCAGAATCAATTTCTGATTTTTGCCAGAAGATGTTCTCAGTCATCTGCGTAATACAATCCTAACCCTAGACAAACAATGCTTAAGTTAGACGGGGTTTAAATTACTTGGGAAACAACAATATTTTTTTTTACATTTATATTGATGAATGAACACAATTAAATATAACAAACCTGTATGAATTTGGTTAGTAGGTCCAAATGGATTCTTCAAAAACGTCTCGTACGCGTCCATTCTGATCGACAATTCTAGGAGTATGAAGTGAGTACTATTCAGTGAGTTCTGCTATTAATACACGTCATGCATTCAAACACTGTGACCAAACATTTGTCTCTTTAAAGACCTTCCGACATCTAGTTGAACACTATTCCCGTCAGTAAAAGGTCACTCTGAAGAAAAATTCGATCCGGTAACAATAAACATGAATAAAGGTTACCCGCAGAATAAAATATAGCGACTAATTTCGCTGGTCCAGTGGTTGCTAGTTTTATAGTTTAGTATTTTCCGTATATAAGACGTTTCTTCTTCTACTTCTACTTCTACATCTGTAACTTGTAAAGGGTCTTAGACCCATCGCACAAGTGGTACTTCGGTATGACGTCAAACAAATGGTGCAAATTAAAAACATATGTACAAAGTGCAGGTTAAAAACAGGGCTCGCTGAACTATTCAAGATGATCTACGAGTCTGGTCTTGAATGACTCGTAGTCCTCGATGTTCAGAATGTTTGGTGGCAAGTCATTCCAGTCTTTGATGGTTCTGGCAAAAAAACTGTTCTTGTATTGTTCTCCAGTTGAGCCAAGTCTTATAAATCTTCTATGGTGTGTTTGCCTTGTCTGTCTCGATGATGTCTTAATATAGTCTGGAATTGGTATTGCTATTTTTTGATGTAGGATTTTGTGGAACATAAGTAGACGTGATGTTTTTCGTCGCAGTTGAAGTGATGGTAGCTTCAGGTTTTCAAGTAGTGACGTGACAGTTCCAGGGTCTTTCGAATATTCTCTGGCTATGAAACGGGCAGATCTTCGTTGCACCATTTCTAATTGATGGATGTGTTTTTGGAGATGGGGATCCCAAACACTGCTGGCATATTCCAGATGGGGTCTCACTAAAGCAAGATAGGCTTGTCGTTTTACTTCCTGAGGGAATTTTCCTAGGTTCCTCCTCAGAAATCCTAGTGACCTTGTAGCCTTCGATGTAATATTGCTTATATGGTGGTCCCATGAAAGGGTAGAGGAAAGCTCAACTCCAAGGTAAGGGTTATGTTCTACAGCATCCAATACATGTCCGTTCATTTGATATAGAAAGTCTATGATGTTCTTCTTCCTACTTATCCGTAGCACATAGCATTTGGTGGCATTAAAGATCATTTGCCATTTTTCTGTCCATTGTATAAGTGATGTTAGATCCTTCTGTAGTTTTTCACATTCTTACAACGATCGCTGATTAAAGTGCCCGTAATCCCCACGCAAATTATTTGGGATTACATGCACGTTAGGCTAACAATAGCTTTATGAAACAATTTATGATTGTACCCTACTTATCCATAGTAGACTGTATTTAGTGATCGGGTCTGTTCGTCTGTCCCAACTCAGGTTAACTTACAGATTTAAGTTACTTTACCATGAAGGAAGTATGGTATCATCATTAAACTTCATACCTATATACATTTGCTATCCCCAAATTCAGTCCACTCTCATTACGACTCGAGTTCGCGTTATTAATTGATTTACAGTAGTTTTTGTGTTTCAGTGTTTTACATGTTGTCTGTTTTTTCGTCCTGTCCTTGTGTTTACTGGTTTTGTATCTGCCCTTTCGGACTTTGACATTCGGATACCCCTTTGGTACCTCTGATTCTTTAAAAATAACGTTGCGCGCAAGACTTTAATATCAGATTTCAATCACGCGCAAGTGTGCTCTTTCTTTCATGGATGTTCGATTGCGCAATTAGGCTTGGCGCTTGCGCAATCCAATTTATTCAGAAGATGCCCGATTTTCCATAAGATCAGAGTTTTCAGAAGGTCTTTAAAAGCATCGATGTCTTGTGTTATAAGTTTGTTATGCTATTGGTAGGGCATCTCCATGTACCCATTTTACTCTTAATGCACTACAATCTTTCCAATTTTTCAAAATCCTTGAACCTTCCTTTTCACACTGTTTGTCATTTGTTTGAATGTCTTGCAGGCAATTTCTATGGGAAAAAAATAGAATTTTATTCCACGACAATGTTTTAGTGCTGATGTCTTTCCTGGAAAAAAAATTAAAGGAGAATTCCCCTCCCGGGATTCCCCTGTTTAAAACATCTTCCAAGCAATATTCCGTGAAAAGGGGGGATTCCACACCTCGTGTTGAGTCTGCTGTTAACCACAAAAAGAGGAATTATCGGTATGAACATGATGGTCTAATTTACGCATGTTTCTTTTTTTGGCCCCAAAAAAGTTACTGTTTCAAGCAATGGTCACTAGAATTACTGGGTTCTATGTCAGACAAATTAGAACTTTTACTAAAAAGAAAGTGCTAATTAGATAATAATTCGAATACACATCCCATTGTGTAATAATGCATAAATTAGATAAATTAATGTACCTCATTAGGTTTTATTGAGGAATGTTTATTGGTAACATTTTAACTTAGACCTTCAGTTTCAATGATTTTTCAAGTTTGGATATGCGCAAGCGCTAGCGCCACCCGATGTTTTTAGAAGCTTAAGGTATTGGAGCAGAGATTTGAATATGTGTGAAAATGGGAGCCAGAAGATCGTGTGCAGCGTTACCAGGGAGAGCATGAGTTAAGTCGTGATGTAAGCATTTAGTCGGTATTTCTACTGTTGGCACTACGCCCCCGACTACGCCTCCGTAAGTTGGTGCATGTGAATTTTGTTTATGTCAAGCGTAATACTGATTATTGCACAAGACCAATACCTATACCAAATTTCACATTCATACGAAACTTTTTAGTTGAAATTTAATAGTTTTTATTTCAATGGTATTTCAAATATCTCTGTATGTTGTGTGTCTTTTTTGAGATAGTATATTTAATATCAGCGAGTTTGTCCATACTTACCGTGAACAACCTGAAGTTTACTAACGTCGATATAAAAATCATAAAAAACTCAATATCTAGAAAACTACTTATCCAATGTCACCACAACAAGTGTCAAACATGTAGAATTGATAAAAAAAAGATCGAAAATTGTCAAACCGTGGTATTTAGAACATCTATTGGCACATCCGTTGGCGATGTCAGTGAAGGTGTAACAATGCTTCAGAGAAAATGTACCCTCTCTCACTATGCCAACGGACCTTAACTATCAATATCTGAAATAAAAAAGGGTGTTGTTATCTGGGCCATGTGTGTAATTACAGGTCTTTTTTATTGTAGTATTTGTACCTTCATGTGCCTTTTTTTTATTTGGCGGTACAATATCTTTTTTATTAGATATAAGTAACATAAATATTTCTTTTCTGGCTTCTCTCCTCTTTGTCTTTGTAGGAATGAGAAATGCAACATTTTTCAATAAACGAAGATAAAAAGAAAAGAAAATAAGTAAACTGCTATATATAAATGGTGAAAAGTCCAATACCAGAGAATATTAATTCTTAAAAAAAAATATAGAAAAAAAAATGTACACACAAAACTGAAAACATACAGAAATTGTTCTAACCTATTTATAACGATGGAATGAATCAGGTCGACACCATCTTCTCTTGTCCACCTCCCTCCCCACAAAAGGAGCGAAGTGGTCCAGAAAACATTGACTTGGGAAGATGGGTCTACTACTCTTGTGTAATATAATAATCTTTTCTTTACAGACCCCAGTTTCAGTGATCAATGTAAATTCTAATGGTCATGTTAATGATGATAAACTGAAGCAGGATGATTCTATCTCCGAAGAGAGTTATGACCCCTGGGCAGTCGATACAGAAACAAATGATGACGGGAAGGATTGGAAAGGTAAGGGTTTTCTCTATTCCACATTAACGTTGCCCATTTTGTTTTGTACTTCATCCGTAAAAAAAAACAATCAAGGATATGTTAAGTACGAGTACAGGCTGCTCAACAAACCCTAGTGCTTACAACTAAAACAGATTATTCTACATCGAAGCAATATTAATACAACAATGATCCATACTAATATTTGAAAACTTAGTTTAAAGAGCACTTCGTCTGTTATAGGCTCATCAGAGACGCTCAATCCAAAAGTTGAAAGGCCAAATAATGTAGAAGTCTAAAATAAGTTTGGCTACTATAATGATTGATTTTATAGTTTATAGTTTTCATCAGAAATGCCTCTAGTCTTCATAAAAAAAAATGTTTAAACTAATAAATATGTTTATAAATTTATTTTGTCATGTATGCTGCATTGCTTTTATCTTTGTTTTTCAGAAATGTCCTGCGGAGAGAGATTCTGTTACGTTTTGACAGTTCTAATCAAGGTCTCTCTAATCCTCGGCTTCCTCTATCTATTTATCTGTGCCCTAGGATTCCTGGGTGATGCTTTCAAGCTGGTTGGAGGTAAGGCACTAGAAGTGATACGTTTAACAGCTTAGTCTCGAAGCCAAACTCATACTACCAAGGTAGTGAATCTGGGAAAACACCTATTGATTTCTCGTAACCACTAGGTGGCGATCGTTATACCTTTTAACCTTTACCACGTGTGTATATGACGTGTTAAGCATACAAGATTCATTTCAATCTAAAATGAACCAACTTTAAAAACTCAACGTTTCATTGGTCTTCCTTGGTTTTTGACAACTGGTTCTGCAAAATCGAGAATCGGATTGGTCAAACGTGTATGGTAAAAATATGTATAAATAATATCTAAATCACGATACAGTAGATTTATGCCTTTGACACTTGTGAAATGAGAACCTGGAATGGAATGTATTTATAGGCAAAACAGCAGGAAAAGCCTTTAGAGAGGACCAGATACTGAACAATCCTGTAGCAGGTCTGATGCTGGGTGTTCTGGCTACAGTGTTACTACAGAGCTCCTCAACAACGACATCTATTATTATTACAATGGTCGGCTCAGACAGTAAGTTCTTATCAACTCTCATATTTTCCATACATATTTGCAGGATTTATCGGTACAGTAGTGCCTTTGTGCTTTTTCTTTGTTTTCGTTCTTGGATTCGTGTCACAGTGTGAATTTGCAAAAGATATTAATTCTAAAATAGCCAACAGGAACCCTAGTTAAGAGACAACAACAGAAAACCCACAATAGTTTTCAGTAAAAATATAAAAAGGATTTTATTATGGTACCTTTTTATAATAGACAAATTTAGACATGGATGGCAAAATTCATACCGCCGGTAAGATTCTCTTATAATTTGCAGTTATCCCAGTAAAAACAGCCATCCCTATGGTGATGGGGGCAAACATAGGAACTTCAGTCACCAATACTATCGTGTCCTTGACGCAGTCGGGAGATAGAGAGGTGTTCCGAAGAGCTTTTGGCGGGGCGACTGTGCACGACATGTTTAATTGGCTGACTGTTTTCATTCTGCTTCCGATCGAGGCGGCGTTTCACTACTTGTATCACCTCACAAGTGCCATCAGAGAGAGCATGCATTTTTCAAAGTCTGGGGTTAAGAAAGAATTCCTGACGAAGATCACAAAACCTTTTACAAAACTCATCGTCAGTGTACGTAAGATAATAAGTATATAAACAAAGATAAAGCTCGAAATTTGTACCACATGATATTGCATACTTTAAAGTACCTTCTGTTATTTTGAACGGTTTGAGGATATCAAATCTTGATTCAGAATATTTCATTGTTTTTACAAAACTTCTTGTAGAATATCTATTAATTAAGTAGATTGGCTTTTATCTTTTCAGATCCTAAGAAACAAAGGCGCAAAATCGCCATTAATTCAACAAAAATATGATTGGCAATAGAAAAAGTCGCTGTTTTTTTCGTATCAATGTCTAATAATGACGAATATTTTTTTATACATGTAGGTTGATAAAAATGTAATAAAGAAAATAGCAATGAAAGACAAAAGTGCAGAGCAAAAGTCAGTGTTAAAGAGATGGTGTAAATCTAAGAACATTTCTTACAACGGCACCGTTGAACATTCCCAGTTATATAGTAAGTAGATTTATATCTGTTGTACAGTCGGGGGTATCATGGTATAGTACTCCCCGCTATTCAGTTAGTAGCTTTAAATCAAAGACCATATCTTACAATGGCACAGTGGAACATTACCAGCCAAGTAGTTTTAATGATTGCTACATATATTATATACAGACAAAAAATCAAGATATTATTTTGCTATAACAGACCCTTATGTCTTTCAAAAAGCATCAAAAGTCGGTCACATTTTGTCAGGTATCTTGCTTCAAAACTCTGTAATAACTCACAAAATACCGAAGGAAAATTGCAAGGCTCTTTGTATGACAAAAGAATCTTGAATTTAGAATAATAATACCAATGCTTTTTGTACCAAATCCAAATTCTAAGCATTTTCTTTTCTGTTTAAGATTCTAGTCTGACAACGCAGCTGAATAGAACGAATGTGGATTACTCAATCAACATCTCACCCTTGGAAAATCAGACTTTTATAAGCTGGGAAACCAATGGAACTCTTACTAAGAAAATCTACACAGAAAGATGTAAGTTTAAGATAACCTCAAAATACCTTTGTTGTCCCCCGCCGCAACGCGGATTGGGGACATAGAAATGCCGGTGTTCGTCCGTCTCACTTTTTTCGAGACAGTTTTCTCAGCAACTATTAATAACAGACTTTCGATATTTGGTATGCAGCTTCAGGTAGGGGTCCCACATGGTGGGATGGGTTTTGAGATCTGTCGCTCATTTACTTCCTGTTTAAGAAGCCGACTTTTTCCTTCTCAACGGGTGGGGGCCTAAAATATGTTCCTGTTTAATAAGAAAGCAGAGGCACATATCGATAAAAGTCTTATAAAAGCAGTATGTACACATGTTCGTATACCATATAGTATAAATCACAAGCAGAATAAAATACAAACAACAAAGTGAAACACCTAATCTTAGTAAAAGAAACCTTACATTATCATTCCATGTGGCTAGAGATACCTAGATAGAACCCAAGTCTAATTAAGAAGAAATTCAATACGTTCATTGCAAGGACAGAAGCCAGAGATGTATATTTGTTATGTCTTTCAAGATTTAAGTTTCTATTGCTTGATCTATCCTTAGTTTCATGTTATATAGTTGTTAGAATCGTATTTTCTAAAAAAATAATAATGTAAGAATGTTGTTTAGAAAATGAAAAGCGGTGTCGATAAATGAAATGCAGTTGACAAATAAATTCGTTAAGCTTCTGAGTTTACCTTTCTGTTACCTTTTCAGGTGGGAACCTATTTGCCCAAACAGACCTAGATGACTCAACAATTGGAACATTGCTTCTGATTATCTCCCTTATTCTGATCGTTATATCTCTTCTTTTTATGGTGAAGCTAATAAATTCCATACTTAAAGGATCCGTGGCTAAAGCAGTAAAGAAATTTATCAACTCAGACTTTCCCGGTGTGTTCCGACATCTTACGGGATATGTCGCTATACTCGTGGGAGCAGGTAATGTATTTACTCTCATTCCATATTTTTGTATGTTATTTTTTCAGGGCCACGTTCTTCTTATATATGTGCATTTTGTTTAGTCAAAGTGAATACATTATTGCTTAAAACTCCATAAAATGTGCCTCAGCTGATAAAAACTAGAAGAGAATGAAATGTTGAATAAGTGTACGCGACACAACATATAATATAAACGATTCTTTTCCATAAGAACATTTTGTAAAGGATTTTTTTTCATTTCAGGTCTGACAATGATTATTCAGAGCAGTTCAGTATTTACTTCAACTTTGACTCCTCTTGTTGGTGTTGGGGTGGTGTCCCTTGATCGAATGTTCCCCCTAACACTTGGTGCCAACATAGGAACATGTGTGACAGGAATCCTAGCCGCTTTGGCCAATTCGCCGAAGGCTATACCAAACGCTTTGCAGATTTCTATGTGTCATTTATTCTTTAACCTTTCGGGGACCATCTTGTTTTATCCCATACCGTATACTCGGAGGTTACCCATAAACCTTGCGAAAGGTCTGGGTAACATCACAGCAAAATACCGATGGTTTTCCATCATGTATTTGATTTTAATGTTCTTAGCATTACCTGGTGCTATTTTTGGCTTGTCCATGGCAGGGATGATTCCATTTGCCGTTGTAGGGGGTTTGTTGCTATTACTACTTATCGTCATTATCATTATAAACATACAACAAAGAAAATGCCCCCACAGTCTTCCGAAAGTGTTACGGAGTTGGACATTCTTACCATTGTGTTGTCATTCGCTTCGCCCCATGGATTCAATCATTTCTAGGATAATGGCGGCGCTGTGTTGCAGAGAGAAACCAAAGACAACAGACAGTAAAAATAACACTGCGTCAGTGAACAAAGGCTATGACAATGACGCGTTTACACCGGTGTAAGAGCTCAAAGGGAATGTTCTGAACAATAGTAATTAAAAAAAATTTAAGTGTATTTATTTCAAAATATTTATATCATGCAATACATGTATATTTAAATGCATTAACAAACTGAGCATGAAAAATTAATAAAAAAGTCATATGTTTTACATGTATTGTGACTTATTCAGGAATGTAAATGTTCCAAACCAAAGAACATAGATTTGAACAATGCCATAAAGACCTGTAGGGGTTGGGGTATCACGGAAGTTCGTCATACTGGGCAGGGAGCTCATCTGAAAGTTTTGGATATAGGAGATATGAAATCGAGATGGAATCACCTAAGATCTCCTGTAGGTTTTGGACTATCACAAAGCTGTTGGACGTTCGTCGGACTGAGTAGGGAGCTCATCTGAATGTTTTGGATATAGGAGATATGAAATCGAGATGGAATCACCTAAGATCTCCTGTAGGTTTTGGACTATCACAAAGCTGTTGGAAGTTCGTCGGACTGAGTAGGGAGCTCATCTGAATGTTTTGGATATAGGAGATATGAAATCGAGATGGAATCACCTAAGATCTCCTGTAGGTTTTGGACTATCACAAAGCTGTTGGACGTTCGTCGGACTGAGTAGGGAGCTCATCTGAAAGTTTTGAATATAGGAGATATGAAATCGAGATGGAATCACCTAAGATCTCCTGTAGGTTTTGGACTATCACAAAGCTGTTGGAAGTTCGTCGGACTGAGTAGGGAGCTCATCTGAATGTTTTGGATATAGGAGATATGAAATCGAGATGGAATCACCTAAGATCTCCTGTAGGTTTTGGACTATCACAAAGCTGTTGGAAGTTCGTCGGACTGAGTAGGGAGCTCATCTGAAAGTTTTGAGTATAGGAGATATGAAATCGAGATGAACTCACTCCAGATCTCCTGTAGGTTTTGGACTATCACAAAGCTGTTGGAAGTTCATCGGACTGAGTAGGGAGCTCATCTGAAAGTTTTGAATATAGGAGATATGAAATCGAGATGGAATCACCTAAGATCTCCTGTAGGTTTTGGACTATCTCAAAGCTGTTGGAAGTTCGTCGGACTGAGTAGGGAGCTCATCTGAAAGTTTTGAATATAGGAGATATGAAATCGAGATGGAATCACTCCAGACCTCTTGTAGGTTTTGGAGTATCACAAAGCTGTTGGAAGTTCATCGGACTGAGTAGGGAGCTCATCTGAAAGTTTTGAATATAGGAGATATGAAATCGAGATGGAATCACCTAAGATCTCCTGTAGGTTTTGGACTATCACAAAGCTGTTGGAAGTTCGTCGGACTGAGTAGGGAGCTCATCTGAAAGTTTTGGATATAGGAGATATGAAATCGAGATGGAATCACCTAAGATCTCCTGTAGGTTTTGGACTATCACAAAGCTGTTGGAAGTTCGTCGGACTGAGTAGGGAGCTCATCTGAAAGTTTTGAATATAGGAGATATGAAATCGAGATGGAATCACCTCAGATCTCCTGTAGGTTTTGGAGTATCACAAAGCTGTTGGAAGTTCGTCGGACTGAGTAGGGAGCTCATCTGAAAGTTTTGAATATAGGAGATATGAAATCGAGATGAACTCACTCCAGACCTCCTGTAGGTTTTGGACTATCACAAAGCTGTTGGAAGTTCGTCGGACTGAGTAGGGAGCTCATCTGAAAGTTTTGAATATAGGAGATATGAAATCGAGATGGAATCACATTAGATCTCCTGTAGGTTTTGGACTATCACAAAGCTGTTGGAAGTTCGTCGGACTGAGTAGGGAGCTCATCTGAAAGTTTTGAATATAGGAGATATGAAATCGAGATGGAATCACCTCAGATCTCCTGTAGGTTTTGGACTATCACAAAGCTGTTGGACGTTCGTCGGACTGGGTAGGAAGTTCGTCAGAAGTTGTATCTCTATATATCTGACATCTTGATGATATCACCTCCGATCTTCTGTGCCTGTCTCGTCGTCTCTTTCCTGCAACACAAGAGTAATCGAGTTCAGCATTTATGTCCATTTAAAGTTTCTTAACAACATCCCCGAGTGGTCTTACTCGAATATTTCTGCGCCCTCTTGTGGCAAGCCATCTGGACGAGGTTAATGAAGCGATCGATAGCGAGTGTATATATGATACTGGGTTATCCGGGTTACGATAACTCGAATAATTCAAGCCCTTTCCGTCTTCGTATACTTCGGCGTAATGTAGCGACTGAAAACGGCTGTATTATTCGGTTAAGGGTTACGAGTGGTCTGAATTTCTAACATCAAGGGAAATACATTTGATTAATTTGATAACGAGGCTTGCAGAAAAAGTTATATATTTGGGCAATGAACTGAAAAGGTGTTCAAGACAAAACAAGACAATCTTTTGGAAACACTGCTTCTAATTTGGTAATGTTATTATCTTAACTGTAAAAATGATTTGTCTTTTTCAGTTTCATTGAAGAACACACCAAAGCTATTAATTGTATGTACCCGTTGATTAAAACCCTAAGGTTCCTCCTACCCAAGACATAGGTTAATGATCGGTTCCCCATTGCGATGCTTTTGGTTTTATTGTTCTATGCTTCCATAATCATATAGTTTTTGGATTTTTTAATGCCTCTGATGAGTATTGAATAGACGAAACGCGCGTCCAGGCGTAGCAAAATTTATTGTCTGGAACTTTGTTGTAATTTTTATTTATGTGCATAAGAATAAGAATAAGAATAAGAATAATATTTACTCAAATAAACACACATGTCAAAACATTCATTAAACAGCATAACGAAAATCAAACAAGAGGCTCAAGGAGCCTGAATCGCTCACCTGGTTCAAAGCAGCACCAAATTTTAAATCAATGAAAACATTTGTGAGCTTAATATTTTAAATGGCTCAGACAGTTGTGGCTTTTCTCTGCCTGCAATATTTTTCACTCTATACAAGTAGGTAAAAGCGATGAATAACTGGGACTTTCAGTTTCAAGTTTTAAAAGGCCACCCCCCTTTAAAAGTGACTTTTGTCAAAAGTTACAACTTTGACCAAATGGAAACAATGTAGAGCTCAATGAGCTGCATCAGCTTTTCTGTACCTGCAATACTTTTCAAAAAACACTATTTTGCATTTAAAGGGTCATAACCCCTTTAAGGGGTCATCTGACAACTTTGACCCAAAAAAGACTTTTGTAGAGCTCAATAGGTTGATCATATAAGCAAGCAACAGCTTTTCTCTATCTGCAATTCTTTTCATTCTAGGGGCAAAAAACACTATTTTCGCATTTAAAGGGTCAGAACCCGTGGAAGGGGTCATCTAACAACTTTGACTTAAATAACACTTTTGTAAAGCTCAATGAGTTGATCATTTAAGCAAGCAACAGATTTTCTCTATCTGCAACACTTTTCATTCTATAAGCCAAAAACATGAAAAAACACAATTTTTGGCCTTTAGAGGGCCATAATCACTACAAGGGTTCATCTGACAACTTTGACTCAATTAAGACTTTCGTAGAGCTTTTGATGCTGAAGAGGAAGCGTGGCTTCGGATTTCAAATATCTCTAATAGTTTTGAAATATAAGCCAAAAACTGTACTCAGACCCCCAAGTTCTGTTTTGAGCCATTGCGACCATGTTTTTTTGTAGAATCAAAAATCCCCACATGTGTTCTGTGGAGGATACCTTTAAGTATAGCCAGACAAAATTTGGTTTGAATCGGTGCAGCCGTTTCAGTGGAGAAGTTTGAAGAAAAGTTAACGACGACGACGAACGACGACGACATACGACGACGACGGACTCCAAGTGATGCCAATAGCTCACTTCGGTCCAGGTGCGCTAACAAGTACTATAAAACCCATTTTAAGGATATATTTGAAAAAAATTAAGGGCTGGGCAACGCAAAATCGTATCATATTATTCAGTCAACATTCTCATCAACTAAAACTATTAACTTACCTATTATCATAAAGAAACACACACCACAGCTGATAATTAAACTGAAGGCACTGATCGGGATTATAAAGGAAGTCGTATGGTACTTACGCACTGAAAAATATAAAGAAATAAAGGTAATAACAAAATAGCCGTTTGTTTTGACTGAAATATTGTTGACTGGACATACAACAATATTTCAGTCATAATCAGGACAAGAACGAATTGAAACAACAAATTGAATTGTGTTGACCCGCCCAGGACAAAGCACCTATGACACAGACCCATGTATGTCATGTAAATAGGGCCACAAAGTCGTACACCACAAACTTGAAGGAAAACGAACCAACTCACAAGACAGGCCAATGAACCCTCAACGCACCATAGGCCAATGCACTCAGAAAATTACGAAACCCTGCCCAAAAATTTCTCACAATCTGGAACACTTACCCATGATGACTGAAAATGAAGAACCCTTACCCGAAATGAGGTCATACTAGTTGGAACACTTACCTGTTGGGATATAGCCGACCCTTACACGCCATTTCACATAGGCTACCCTTATCTGTCGAAAATACAATGCTGAATCCTGGTTGAACCTACACACACTGAGAGAGAAACACGGGGGTGGGTAGGAAACAAAGGAACTGTAAATTTTGAAGACCACTGGAAAAGGGGAGAAGTGGAAAGGGGCAAAAAATTAAGCCCATGTGTTGCACTACTTGGCGGTCCACAAAGGGATCTTTTACGTGTATGAAGCGTGGCCCTCTAAACACACGTTGGCCAATTATGGTTTTCGGTCAGGTTTTCCGCATTATAGCCTGACGAAGCTGGTATTCATTATGACATGGCTACTCTATTCAACCTCCTGGGGCACACATCCCAGTTGCTTTATGGGTTAAGCGGCCTGACCCAATGTCAGGTTTCTGAGCGCTCTTTAGTTGACTTTTACCGACAAGCTAAGCACTGCTGTGGGCCTATTCGCCTCCCGGGCCCCGCACGGAACACAAAATTACCGAACTTGGAGGACCAATCTCAAATGTCCATGAGAAAGACAAAACAAGGAAAACATACCAGAAAGATTGAAGATGTAATGTTCCTGACTTGGTACAGGCATTTCGAAAGAAATGGTAGATTAAACCGAAAGCAATTTAATTTTTGAATTACGGAAATTATGCAAATATTATCGAATTACATGGAATTGGCGTCATTGTTGAAATTACAGTTTCTAAAATTCCCATTGATAGCAAAAAAAAAACCCATAAAGTTATAAGAAGGAAATAGAGAGAGAATAAAAGCTGTCGGGGACAAAACAACAGAGGGGCTGGGAATAGTTGTTTAGGGAACAGAAAATTAAATGGTATAAAACAGAAAATTTTGGTACAACAGATCAACAATTAATGCCACAGTTATTAAACGCTCGTTAGATAAATACCGTTGGTAATTAAATTAGGATCTCTCCATTGCTGACCAACAGAAACTTAAACAGAAATCATTAGCCAAACATCTTACTGGGCGGCATTATTATAAAATATATTGCTGTGATAAACTAGTTTAAGGCGTCGAATGAAAAAAAAATAATGGAACCTCTTTATATTATGAAAACAGCTGAGCGGGAAAGTCACTAATTAGCTTTTACATTATCTTTAGAACATTGTAACTATACACCAAATAAAGGCAGTATGCAAAATGTTAATAGATATTGACCATATCCTTGATAATTCACCTACCGACTTCTTCACTACACCCATCTTCTAAGGAGCATTCTTTGGTATCGCACAGTTCTTGCTTCCATGTATAGTATTTAGTTCCACTATGTGAATGACAGACGTGTAAGTCTCTGTAGAGCCTCCAGGGTTTCTGACATTTATCTGAAATTTCATATATTTTCAAACAATACATAGATTAATAACAAAGAAGCGGTGAAAATTGTAAACGATACTATCTGAGTCAGCATAAAGCAAGAGGCATTCAATTAAGTAACAGAATGTACTAATAATGGTAGTTCATTTCTATTAAAAATGTATCAATGACACTCTCCATCGTGCTTCATTAAATACTTTTGATTTTTGACATTCCAATATTTTGATTCAAATGCTGCTGGTGAGATGTTACTTCTAGATCTTGAAGTATCGATATACAGCATAACAAAGTTAGCCGTTTTTATACCCCTTTTGGTATTTGTATATTTGAAAAAGAAAAATATCAAATATGCAAAACGCATCAGTTGTAGTACCATCAATGTGCACCACAGACCCCTGAGATTAAATATTGACGTGTAAGATAGTTTTATTGAATAAATGAAACAACACGGTAGAGGTTAGCGGGTTTCGCAGTTAAACATCGGCTTTTAAGTGCTTTAAAAGATTTTCTCTTTTGGAAAAAGCTCCGTTTGGTTTTTTAAAGTATGGAGAAATGCAAAATTCCCTAAAATAGTGCTTCCATGATATAGAAATTGTATTCATGTATCGGTATCTTGTTAAATTTTATCAAAATTAGTAGTTTTTTAAAATCAAAGTACTGAAAGTACTGGGAGCCGGGATAATCAACAAATTTTATGTATCTTTTATGTTTAGTACAAATAAAGGTAATAACAAATTTGAAAATTACCGATCTTGAAGAATCAATCATAAATTTCAATAAGACAAGACAAAACAAGGAAGACATAACGAAAAAAATTGAAGATCGCAATGGTCCTGACTTGGTACAGGCATTTCAAAAGAAATGGTGGGTTAAACCAGGGTTGGTTTCCATTATGCGGTTCATACCGGTTTAATTTGTGTTGTCACCGGTACGTCTGGTTCGTCTTTTGATGCAAACCGCTTGTGCCGAACCAGGTAATGGAACACGAATCTAAGGTTCAACTGGTGCAAACCGCATAATGGAAAGCGCCCCAGGTTTTAAGGCCCGCCCAACCTCCCCCCTTCCATAAGATACTATATCGCAAGCGTGTATTGATATGAGAATTGATATGTGATGAGGTAACACGACCATCATCTAGGTTTTGATTGGTCAGTTACTGAAAGCCACAGCGATGATTCCGGCTGATAAGGCGTTTGTTTGGTTTTTGTGCAATTTGTGAATCCAGTATAAGATATACCTTGTCGTTCATCACTGCCGTCTAAACAGTGGTCCACACCATCACACATATACCAGAAAGGTTTACCCCAGTCATAACTGTACCGAGGCAGGGTAGGGGAAATACAGGGAGACCCACTGTCACACAGAAAGCAGTTGTTATAGTTTTGTTTATCTAAAACAAAGAACAGTTCATTGCTATATCTAAACATGAGAGAAAGAAAAATTGTTTATTGTTTTTATCATTTGAAAGCGTAAAAAGTTCATCAAAATTGAGTTTTATACTGCATTAAAAATTAGTCAAGTATGAAACATGTCAAGTCTAAGCATCATCTTTTACAGTATCGTGTTTTTTTACATGATTTTATATTCCAGATACTTTCCCTATCATGCTAAACCTGTAAAGACACAAAAGTGTAGCTAGAAGCAAATTGAACTGTAATTTGAGAAGATCGTTAATTCCGTATGTTTCCGTCAGGTCTGGGTTTCCATAATAACAACGTGACAAGCCCTTAATAGTGTTTCTAGTCTGCTTGTTGTTCAAAGTAGAAAACAAGTTCTTTAGAGTTGACTTTTCAATTAAAGAAACCATACGGTGTGTATCAGATATCAATACCGGAAAAATCCTGTCGTTCTTACCAACTGATGCTGTTTGATCCAAATGGAATTTTCTACTTCATTTAAATGTGATTACATAAGCCATGGCATTATAGATTATTGTGGAGTCCTCTTGTAGTTTATCGAATATTATTAAGAAGTTCTGATTTGCAGAAACACCATTTGATTGCTGTTGACATTTCTGTAAACCAGGAAACCCGGGTTTATCTTTTATAATCTTATGGGTAATAATTTCAGGATTAATGGTAAAATATCATGCCCTGACACGGTTAATTATCCTTTAATGATGTGTTTTGTTCCCTGAAAACTTTCCCACAAAATTAGACAAATATCGAACTTGAACAATTTTATAGTTGGTTAGCAAAGCATCTACATATGGCGTGGGCCAAAATTAGACTTTTCCTTGTTTTTACTTAATTGTCATTGCTGATGGCAATTCCTTGGACAATAGAAGAAAATGAGATGTGGAATAAGCGTACGCGACACAACCTACATTATAAACGTATATTTTAAATATCCACAATGGAAAACAGCCAGCAGCCTTCAATGTGACCAGCGGTCGCTGCTCGCAGTTTTTCAATTGGCCCCTGGATTGAAAATAAAATACATATGATTCAAGCCCAATCCCAAAGTGCGTTGAAAGACCCTCTTCTTGACAAAAAACAATTAACAAAAATTCGACTAAATACAAACATAAGCTTTGATAAAGATTCCTGGCTTAGGACAGGCACATTAGAATGTGGCGGGGTTAAACTAGTTTTTTGGCGCCAACCGATTGTTGTGACAGCAGTTTGTTCATTTAAGTACTTTATGTCATATTGTTAAGTAAAAAAATTCGAGTTGCTACACCTCCACACTTGGGTTTATATACCTATATACATTGGTATTCGTAGGTAGAAACGGATACAAACCACAAAATTCATCGCGGCCATTGCTACAATCTTTTTTTCCGTCACATAATGACGTCATAGGAACGCACTCCACGGGTGAGCACTGGTACTCAGATGTGTTACAGAAAACTGAAACAGAAAACCTATTCAGTATTAAACGGATATTTCTATGATAGTTAAAACAAACTTGAATTGGACCACTCCACATAGTGGTCACAGAGACACAATATTGTACATTTAAATAACAGGACATAACAGATGAGCACAGTGAGGTACTCAGATGTGTTCTACAAAACTGGAAAGGAAACATACTGATGGCAAAAAGTCACAAGCAGATATTTAGATAGGGTTTTAGTAACTGAAATGATAGCGCAATAACGTCAGATTGAGCTTAGTTATCAATGTTATCAATGTTTTATATAAAAACCTAAAACATTAAACCACTTGTTTAACGGTCAGCATGCAACAGTGAGTGAGTTGGTGTTTTACGTCCTTGTAACGCTATATAGGTAATTTAAAGCAATGCGGGATAAATGAAATATGGGGTGGGGTAGGAAACAAAGTTTAAGGAACAGTAATTTTGAATACCACAGGGTAAGGGGAGAGGTGGGTAGGGGCGAAAAATTTAGCCTATGTGGTGCATTACTTGGCAGTCCACAAAGCCGGGGTCTTTTACGTGCATGAAGCGTGGCACTCTCCATACACGTTGGCCCACTATGGTCAGCGGTCAGGGTTTCCGTATTATAGACCTGACAACCCCTGCGGAAGAGGGTCACCCTATTCAGCCACCCAGGGTGCACACCTTGGTCGCTCTTTGGGCTGAGCACTAACTCCGATGTCAGAATCCTAAGACCCTTAGTCGCCTCTTTCGACAAGCTAGGCTCTGCTGCGGGCCTATTCGCCCCCGGGCCCCGCACGGGACCAGCACGCAAGAAAACTACCAACCGAATGCCAAGGAAATAACAAACTCACATGTTCAAAATATTTCCCATCTTTACAAGATTGAAACATTTGGACTTTGTTAAAACAGATTGTGTTTTAAAAAAAGCCCCTGAAGGTATATCAACTCTGTTTGTTAAGTGAAGATATGACAATATATTCTCCAGTTTGACTTGTAACATTTGAATAATGTTTGTAAATGACAAATTCTTTAAGCTCTTTGTAAGTTTCAGGAAGTATTTTAATATTTGTTACATAATAAAGGAGTCTGTTAAAAATGCTCCTAGCTTATATAGAATTATATAATACATTGCCTAATGATCAGTCTGATGTTGGAAATGGAAAATTAAAAATGTAAGTAAAGCTGGTGCAAATTCATGAAAATTTGTTTTAAAATGGTGGTTTTGATATTTTAATGTCTTTTTTCTTATAATCCTTAAAATAACAGTAAAAATATATCATACTTTACCGGGTTTCAACGAATCCATTATAATTTGGCCCTCTACCTTTTTATTGAAACGTCTTTTCATCATTATCCAAAGAGCATTACTTTTTGAAATAACCTCAACATCGTTCACGTGATCACAAAACTGATATGACGTCAATGATTCCTTGTCAGGGCGTCTGACGTCATTTCCTAGACGGATATACCCGTCGTCACATCCGGATTCTGTGGGCTTATAAGATATGCTGGCGCGAAGACGTAGTCCAGGGTTGGTAACGTACATGTCACATGATGATGAAAACTGATTAGAGAGAGTAGTGTTAAGAATTCCAGGGGTGTATTCCAAGACGTAAGAACTTTCGTTTCTAATGAACTCTTTCTTTTCACAGGTTTTGATAATATCTAAAAAAGAAAAGAAAAAAGAACAAGAGTTAACACTAAAGTATATGTCTCGCCTGCCGGCACCATCAGAAACAATTACTCTTTCTTACTTCCACTATATTTTGAATTTACATGGAGATTCAGTTTCTGAGATCAAAAGATGTTAATAGAAATTAACATCATTGCTAATATATGCAATAAAAATAACCAAAGTCACTCAACCAGAAAATCAAGTTCAAGGTCAAAAGATGGGGATGCAATTGTGCTAAGCTATTACTAGGGCATATGCATACCAAGAGTTTCATCAACCTAGGACCAATAATACTTGAGATATGGAGGTGTTTGCAAAACCTTAACATTGCTATTACATGTATATGTATTGAAAATTGTCAAAGTCACTTAACCGGAAAACCAAGGTCAAGGTCAAAAGATATGGATGTAACTGTGCTAAGCTACTACTGGGGCATATACATACCAAGTTTCATCAACCTGGGACTTATAGTTCTTGAGATATGGAGGTGCTCACAAAACTTTTCCATCGCTATTATATGTTTTGAAAATTGTCAAAGTCACTCAACCGGAAAATCAAGGTCAAGGTCAAGGTTAAAAGATGGGGATGCAGCTGTGCTTAGCTACTACTGGGGCATATGCATACCAAGTTTCATCAACCTAGGACCTATAGTTCTTGGGATTTAGGGGTGCTCAAAACTTTTCCAAAAAGTTGACGCCGTCGCTGTCGCCGGTAAAGTAACACGTACGTCAGGCGAGACAAAACTAAAATTCAATTTAAAATGATGTTTATTCTAAATGATTACCTCATCCATGCATAACGTAACGCTATTGACAAACTAACCAAACTTGGAGGATCAATCTCAAATGTCCTAGAGAAACAAGGAAGATCGTGATACCGGAGAATTTGAATATCGCAGTGGTCCTGGTACAGGCATTGAAAAATAAATGCTGAATGAATCTATTTGACAATCTGATCCAATTCATTTGGTCATATAATATTTTCTCGCTAACAGTAAGTAATTATCGCCAAATTATTAGTATTCCTAAGAGTACTAATTGTGCGCCACTTATACCAGACCCATTTTGCTCTTTTTTCATGCTCTTTGTAAGAAACAAAGAATTTATACAGATGATCATTTGAATCTCAATAGCCTGATAACTAAAGGTAAAGACAACAACGATGAAATATACAACCCCCAAACTACAAACAAGAATTAACACTAAAGTATGTCTCGCCATCAAAAACAATAATTCTTTATTACTTCCACTATATTTTGCAATTATAAGGATTTTTAGTTTCTCGGATCAAACAGTGTTTATAGAACTTAAACATTGCCATTATATGTAATAAAAATAATCAAATTCACTCAACCAGAAAATCAAGGTCAAGGTCAAGAGATGGGGATTGTGCTAAGCTACTACTGCGGCTTATGCATACCAAGTTTCATCAACCTAAAATTTATATATAGCTCTTGAGGCTTACAAAACTTTAACATTGCTATTATATGCAAAGTAACACCTATGTCCCGCTCTGTTTCGCAGGCGAGACAAAAACACTGCAACAAAACTTAAATTAAATCACCAACTGCCAAACACAAACTTGTGCCCCAACAACAGTGAACTCTGATGCCCGGAAACGCATTTAATTAACAGATCCTGCTAGTTGCAACACATCTGCGATGTGTTCGCTCATCGTTCCTCATCGGTCAGTAAACGTTTTTGCTCTACAAGTAATGGCGTGATTAGATTGGTTTCTGGAAAGTTTAGAATTTCAATTTTCAAAACTTACCATCAGGAATCTGTGATAAAATTCCATCGACAATTAAAAGAGTGAAAACTGTAAAATAAATCGTAAGAAAATTAGCACATCTCTCCTTTGCAAGCTTCATAGTTCATCTGCATTTCAATGTCTTTGGCTGGCACCTATCATTGTCACTCCGCTTCTAAACAATTACTCTTCACGGAAATAGAATGCAATTTTACCAACGACTATCATAGTTAAAGAAATCGTTTAAAATCTGATTAGTCGGTCCCTGAAGGAGACATATTCAATGAATAAGACACTGTAGGAATCTAATGAAGTATTCCGTGGGGCAATTCTATCAGAAATTGTGGGGGCGTCTCGTGATAGAGACATATATATCATAGAGTAAAAACCAAATTATGACATATGTCAATTAAATATTATTCCAAGAGTATTACCAGAAATCCGCTTGATTGTTAAGAGATGATCAGAGATGGAAAAAGACATTGCTGTAGCATGCTGATAGAGATGGATGAACTAAGTAACGCAATATTGATTTCATTTATTTCAAGTATCATATGCTATTAATTTTAATGTCGAAAAGCAATTATTGGAGGCAAATATCAAATTCTATCTCCTGCTTTGTCATAAAAATTATCGACATCACTTTTAAGAAAATGGTGTTAATTCATGACTATATGTGTTAGTTACAATTCATAAATTTTAGATCCATGCATATATTGAACAGTGTTTTTTAACTAATAAGAACAAACATGTGTTGTTCAAATCCTCATTACAACCCACCCCTCCAAAACAAACACACAATTAACAAACAAACAACAAAGAAAAAAAAATCGAAACGGTGATTCTCATATATCTTGAGAACTAGAATAACAGATTTTATTGAGTTCGCTTCATAGTTGGATAGCAACTATGTAGAGGGTCTTTCATTGCACTTTAGGATTGGGCTTGAATCATATGTAATTTATTTTCAATCCAGGGGCCAATTGAAAAACAGTAAACAGCGACCGCTGGTCACATTAAAGGCTGCTGGCTGTTTTCCATTGTGGATGTTTTAAATTTACGTTTATATTGTATGTTGTGTCGCATACACTTATTCCACATCTCATTTTCTTCTATGTACAAAGCTCTATGACAAAAAAAAACTTTCACTTTCAAATTACCAACTTTCCTTTTTGTGTAGCAACAATCCGGTTGTCCTTGCTTACGTTCTGCACGTTTTGGAATTGGTGCGTTTGTGTATAAATCCTGATAGTAATGAACAAAAATTGGTTATGTTGTTCCACTGTGTGTTGTTCTTGGTTGTGTCTGAACGTTTTACTAGATCATTTATCATATGCGCTCGTAGACAAAAACTGCTCTCAGATGAGTCAAGGATTGGGTTTGTAATAAGAATTTTGAAGTGTCCTTCTACTTGCATCGACTTACACTGTACACTTAATTTTGATAAATTGATCGTCGGACACCTGACGGATGTGGTATAACCAAACCGGGAACTAGTTACCTCTCCGGAACACCTGGGTTCGCGTTGTTGTTTAATTACATGTTTTGAGCGTGTTGTTTTGTTTGGATTTGCGTCTTTTCGTGTTGTATACTGTTTTGCTTTTTTATACCATATATAATATAAACATACTGTAGCGAGCTAGGGCTATGACTGATAAAATTTTAGGTGTATCTATTTGGTTTCTACACCATACACCAAGTTTACTCTAATGTAGTGACCTCTATGTGTCGTTAATTACTTGTACTGGGCAATGTTTTTCAAGACTAAATCATCAATGATAACTTTTATTTTCAGGCACTATTCTCAACATTAACATCATTAACAATCTCTATCAAGTGTGACAAATGTAACTAACTTGCTATTGAAGCAAGACTCCAAAAATATGACTAAAAAAATATCAGTCGTTTCAAAATATTCAATACTGACTAAAACTGTCAGTTTACCAAAAATTCAAGTGAATGGCAGCCCAATCAACAAATCAATAATTCAACTGATGATAAACATAAAAAAAATATAAAAATAAATCAAAATTCTATATCACTTTAACCTTTACTTTAGCTTACTATCAAAGATGTACTTTAACCATGAAATTTAACCTTTAACCTTAAAATGTACAATTAAAATCTCAACTTTAACTTATTTAACTTAAGTTAACTCGAAAAACTTCTGAAAAATTAAAGGGATAAACAGTGGCTATAAATTTAACGTAGTTTCACGAGAAATCAACTGCCTATAATGGACCTTCCAAAATAACAGCTGAGAAAAAGATTACAATTTTCTGGACCTTCACAGAAAAGTGTAAAACAGTAAATCTGGACCTTCCAGATAACTAACTTTCCATCTGGACATTCACAGTAGAAAGCTAAATTGAGATATCAGGATCTTGGACATTCACAAGATACTGATATTTAAAAAAAAATGTTTATTTCCTTCAGACCTTCTGAAAGAACCTAACTTGCCAAAGATTTTAGAAAAAGTCACTGAAATCCAACTTTTACTTGCTTCAAAAATAGCTTAAGATAAAAATATGTGAGTTCTGAAACAAAAATTTACCAAAATCAGTCTAAAAACTTAAGAGAATAAAAATGCTAACCATTCAAACCTATGTCAAAAACAGAACTGCCAACTATTCCCAACTATGGCTGACTTGTGGGGGGGATGGTTGGGTTGGGTTGGGTACATAAAATGTTAAAAACAATTTTATAAGTTAATACAATAATATCACAATACTACTTTTATAAATAGTCACTCATTCTACTACAATAAATAAATAAATAAATTTTATTAAAAAAAATAAAGTTTTCGTAAATTGCCGCCGCCCAATTACGCCACCTGGCGGAGACCATGAACGGAAGTAAAACAGGAAGAAAATCTGAGACACAAAAATGATCAAATTTACTCGTTTAAACGATTGGTAAGCTGAAATAACTATGTCCCCTTTTCAAAGACATCAATTGAACACTAGCTATGAACTTTAAAAGTGCTGACATTTCCAAAAAGTGTTAAAAACATCAAAAATCTAGCACGGCATGTACCGTTATATTTACACTGCGCATGAGCACACTATTTTCATTGAAAACAGCTGATCGAGACAAAGTTTACAAAGAAAAGAGAAAAACTTCTACTTTTAACAAATTAGGAGTGACTCAGAGCATAAACATATGTCAACTAATATCATACAAACAATAGCAATCAATGTGTTATGTCAAATGGAAACATATAGCTGATGAAAATCAATGTAACACAAAAAAAAAAATCAAAACAGCTGATTTACTAAGTGTTATCTGAGATCTCAGTGTTAAACTATTTCACTGTATATTTATGTAGTACAAAGTGAGAACTATGATGAATTCTGACTTAACATTTATCGACAATAAAAATGGAACTTGTGTTGGGTTTTCTTTCTTTTAGAAATATTAAAATTATTTAAAAGAAAAAGTTGTTGTTATTATTTTATAATATAAAAACTTCTACAAGCATATTCAAGCGAACACTCGTATCACTCAACATTCATAAAAAAATAATATGACTCATTTAAAGAAGTGCATCTATACCTCACATTTTACCCCCCTCAAAAACGTTTAGCGTCCCGCAAACGTTAATTAGCAGTTAAGTCAATACCAATTAAAACACTTTAAACATTCATACCTATGAAATAAGCTTAGCAATACGAATCAATATTAGGTCCATACATAAAACACATAATTTACAATATAAATCAAATTATTCCAATGTCACTCATTAATTGTCTTTTGAGATGACGACAGATCTCATCTTCTTTGGGGCACTGTTCTCTTTGGCTTCATCATCATCATCATCATCATGGGCCACAGTGGTGTTAATAGGCCTTCTAGCACCAAAGCGCCTATTACTTATTCCCCTGGTCCTGGAGCAATTTATGGGGTTCCGTCGTTCAAAATACGACCTCATTTGTCCTCTGAGGCAGGCCACCTCTGTCTGGACAGTGGACAAAGTGTCTCCGAACTCTTTCATTTGTTTCAAACATGCCTCTTGTGAGGCAGCCATTGTAGTAACAGTCTCAAGGAGAGTTTTTAAGTGGGAGCTGCAAGCACAATTGGTGGTAACAATGGGTTGAGTTGGTGGGGCTGGTCTGTTGTCAACGTTAAAATTACTTGCTTCTCCTAATAACTCGGGTAAGATATCATCTTCAATCCCTGAACTGGTGGTTGAAGGTGGACTGAGAAGTTCATCTGGTAATTCCAAAGCATCTAGTGGAAGGCTAGGAGATGTACTGTAATTAACTGCAGAAAAAGGAGTACTACATGCAGCAGACACAGGTCTAGAAGGGAAGGCTGACATGGTGGGCATAGTAACAGCTGGAGTAGCACTACGGTTTCTCCTGCTCCTCTGTGTCCAGACTTGAACGCTTTCTGTATGGCTCAAGGCTATGTAATCTACTCCAAGGGTGACTTGGTAAGGTGTTGGATTATACATAAGATGATCTAAATCAGACGTCCAGGTTCCTCTGGTCTTGGCTATCTGTCTTTGAGATTTATGTGGCTCGAACCCATTAACATGGTCATAGAACTCCCTCTGTTTGTCTTCATCTGCATTATACATACACAATGTACAGTAGTATGCATGGTCACTCAGTGCAACATGATGTTTCTTTACATGGCTTTCTACCCTTTTCTTCTCCCCTATGTGGCTTTGAGGCGGAACACATCTGAGGCATTTGTAAGCCAAACCTCTCTGGGTTGCCAAATCAAAACGATAAGCCATCTGAAATATAAGGGTGGGGTAATTGATACATGTAAGGGTTTTAAAAAAAATGGAACCATTTGACCTGTTGACTGGCTGCTTGTTTTACAATTTCTGATTTCTCAATCCATCTATAAATTAATTAGGAAAAATGAGAATATTTGTCACACTGATAACTCAAAGTTTTATTGAATAAGATAACTTTCCATTACTGACCAGAACATCAACTCAGTTCTGTACACATATTTATCATAAATTTGAATAAATCTTCCAACATTAGAAAAAGAAATCAGGTTTACAGAATTGCTTTTCAAATCAGCAATATAGGTAGGATCAATACTATGCAATTTCAGAATAGGACTCTGAATAATGTTCAACTTCAAAGTAATATAGTTATTGTTTCAGCTTTCTTTTAATAGACTGAACTATCCATTTAGGAATTGACTTCCCAGTGTAATGTTTAAGTTTATCATGGTTAACCACCCGCTTTTTGCCTGAAGCGTCAATTTGGATTTCGTAATTAAGTTGGCTTATCTTAAGAGTAATCAAATATGGACCAAGATACATAGGTTGGAGCTTAAAGCTAACCCCTTCCTGTCGGGTTTCATTTAAACACCAAACAAGGTCATGAATATTATATTGAACTAATTTCATTTTTGTATCGTAGATCTCTTTCCTACGTTTAGAGTTTGTCTCTAAATGTTTTCTAGCAACACAATGGGCCTTATGGATTCTTTCCCTTAGTTTCCAAATATAGTCTCCTTGTTTACCAAGACTATTACTTGGTTCTTCTGAAATATCTGGCTTTGTTAAAGTATGAGGGAACCTGACTTCTCTACCTAACATCAACATGTTAGGGGTCAGATTAGTTGAATCATTAGGAGTTGCTCGGTAAGCAGCAGCAAGACAACTAAGGTTTTTGTCCCAATCGGTTTGTTCGCCCTTGAGATATGATTTAAGCATTGAAATGAGGCTGCGATTGAATCTTTCTACTTGACCATTACATTTAGGATTACGGGGACAAGTTCTTGTTTTTCTTATTTCAAGCATTGAACAGAGACTTTGGAAAATTTCACTTTCAAAATTTCTCCCTTGGTCAGTGTGTATTGAGAGGGGACATCCTAAACGACAAATGACTTCATTTAGAATGATCTGGGCACATGTTTGTGCAGTTTGATCTGGCACAGGAAATACTTCAACCCATTTGGTAAAATAATCTGTCACTACTAAAATATATCTATTTCCCCTATCTGTTATGGGAAATGGACCCATAAGATCAGTCGCTAAACGATCAAGAGGTTCCCCAACTGGCATTGTGCCTAAAGGTGCTTTAGCATGTTTTGAAGGAGGCTTATTTGCTCCACAAACTTCACATTGGCTTATGTAGATATTGATGTCTTCTTTCATTTCAAACCAGTAATAATTTTGGGACAATTTAGCTTTTGTTTTCTTTCTGCCCAGATGACCAGACATTACGGAGTCATGCATGTTTTTCAAAACAGTGATTTTCAGCTTCTCGGGTACTATGAGTTGCTTATAACTATCAGTAAGATCTCTCTTTTGAAAGGTTTTATATAGTACACCATCAATGACTTTCAGAGAATCCCATAAGTACCAATAGTGCCTTGTGGCAGCACTATATTTTTCCATTTCTGACGAACTTGGTCTAGATTGCATTGCAATCCATTCGAAAAGTGGTTTTATGTTTTCATCATTTTCTTGAAAACTTTTTATTTCTTGGCTTGAATAACCGCCCCCCTCCCAAAGGGTCCAGTTATTTTTCAGGTTTGACTGCTGTCGTGTTGTCACAGCAGAGATTTTATCTTTGGCATTATTTTCATGATCCACCAGGCTACTCATCATGATCTCTGACCTTCTCTTGCATTTGTTACATGGTCCACATTTTAAATATTCAAGATTGTCTGTTTGAGGACAGTCACATTCATGGGGGTTACAGATTCTGGACATTGCATCCGCATTTGAGTGTTTTTGACCAGGGCGATATTCAATTGAAAAGTTAAAGGCAGATAAAATTTCAATCCATCTGGCAATTCTGCCTTTAGGTTCTTTAAGACTGAAAAGCCAGATGAGAGCCTGGTGGTCAGTTCTAACATAAAAGTGACGTCCCAGTAAATATTGGCGGTAGTATTCAATGAAGTACCGGACAGCCAAAAGTTCTTTGTCAGTTATGCAATAATTTCTTTCGGCTTTATTCAAAGTTCTGCTGCCATAGGCTATAACTTTCATTTCCCCATTTTGGATCTGACTTAAAACAGCACCTATAGCAAAATCTGAACTGTCTACATCCAAATAAAAATCTCCCATATCTTGAGGAAATGCCATGATATCAGCACTAGTGAAAGCCCCTTTAAGATTTTCAAATGCATCTTGACATTCTGAAGACCAAACAAATTTATTTGTTTTCTTGGTTAGTTCTGTTAATGGCTTTACCATTTGACTAAAGTTTTTAATGAAACGTCTGTAGTAAGACCCCATGCCCAATATCTGTCTGACTTCCGTCACGTTAGTAGGGGCAGGCCAATCTAATATCTTAACAACATTGTCAGGGTTTGGTTTAATCCCCTTATCTGACACAATGTGTCCTAGGAAAGTTACTTCTGACTGTAAAAGGTCACATTTTTCAGGCTTTAGTTTCAAACCAGCTTCTTGAATTCTACTAAGGACAGAATTTAGTCTTTCAATGTGCTCATCAAAATTTCTACTAAAGACAATGATGTCATCCAAATAGATGAGGCAAATCTGCCATTGTAAACCTTGCAGAATTAATTCCATTAGCCTTTGACATGTGGCAGGCCCATTGCAAACTCCAAAGGGCATTGTTTTGAATTCATATAAACCATATTTTGTAACAAAAGCTGTTTTTGGAATGTCTTTTTCTCGAACAGGGATTTGGTGATAACCACTTGTAAGGTCAAAAGTAGAAAACATTGTTGCACCTGATACAGAATCTAGACAGTCTTGGATTCTAGGTAAAGGATATGCATCAGGAACTGTCACAGAATTTAAACGTCTATAGTCCACACATGGACGAATTTTCCCATTTTTCTTAACTACTAATTGTAAAGGGCTTGCCCAGGGAGAAATTGACTTTCTTATAATCCCCTGATCAAGCATTTGAGTAATAACTTTCTTTTCATCATCTACAAATGCTAAAGGAACTTTTCTAGGTGGTTGCCTTATTGGTTTTGCATCTTTGGTGTCTATAACATGTTCAGTTAAGTGAGTTTGACCTATGTCAGTGTCTGATTTAGAAAAAGCTGATGAATATTTAGTCAAAAGATTGGCTATTTGAATCTTTTCTAGTTCATTCCTGCCCTGAGCAGCTTCTTTAAACAAAGATTTAAGATGGCATGGGACGTCATACTGCCCTGTCTGACCCCCCTCTTTAAGGTCAGTCTCTGTCAAACAACGTACTACATTTTTGTCTTCCCTCAAAATTGGTTTGGGTGTACCAATTTGTATTCTTTTAATGCTACAAAAGTTACTTTGCTGAGAACTATCTTCAGCTTCAAAAAGAGACACAGGTTCATCTTCAATTTCTTCAGCTTTTCCTATGATAAGATTTTGTTTAAGTTCTATATCTTGATCAAAAGGGTTCAATAATCTCACTTTGTTGGTGACAACTTTACTTGCATCTACTAAACAAGATGCCATAATTAGGGGATAAAAATCAGTAAACTGAGTACAGGGTTCAATTAAAAGACTTTTCAAATTTGAACTTTGATCTCTATCAAATCTCTCAACAAATACATCCACAATGGCTTCACATTTAGCTGGGATGGTATAGGTATCAGATAATGTCACTTTTCTGATTTTCTCTGGTAACCCTACTTGAATTAGTGGTATTTCAATATTATTTAGAATCAATATGTTTTTGGAAAGCATTAAATCTCCTGGGCCCTTTTCACCCTGCATTAAAATGTCTATGCCAAGCAGAGCTTCATCTTCAATTTCAGCAACTATCAAATATTTTTCTAGAGTTAGGTTTCCAAGTTTGATTTTGAATTTAGCCTTGCCATATTCTTTTAACGAGTGGCCATCAGCACAAGCCAGAGGACTAGACTTTTCTAATTTTGGTTTTTCATTAGATGAAAGTTTTTGATAAGTTTTTCTTGAAATGATGGTGCGGGTTGCCCCACAATCAGCAGTAAAACATACATTTGTATTTTGGACTTTTCCCTCTATGTAAATTCCATCACTTTTTGTGATTTGCCTATTAATCAAATTAATGGTTTCATTATCTTCAGTGGAGATTTCCAGACTTTCAGAATCTTTTAAAGTATCAGAAGGGTTAGAATTTTTGTCAAAAACATTTTGAGTATCATTCTTATTCTCTTTGCAGCAAGATTGAAGCTTATTGCCACTTTCATGCAATAACACTTCTTTAGATTGTCCATTCTCTAGCACGATTCTACCTCTCTCATTAGGTAAATCTGCCTTCTCTTTCTGAACCTTAGGACCTCTATCAGAGCTACTATGAATATCTAATGATTGACCTTCAAATTCAAGTTTCTGTTTATTCAAACCGTTATCTGAATTACTACTACAAGTTTCTGTGTGAGAATCTCGACCTAATAAATTTTGACCATTTTGAATAAAGTCCCCCTGAAACTGGGTCACCTCCCGGTCATTGGAGCTGACCCCTACAAGTTTAAATTACTGGGCTTAGTTACATCACATGGAGGATGTGTAGTGTCGCCTGTAGTCTGTGGTGTAGGACGAAAATTTGACTGGCTATTAGACCATCTATTACCACTATTAACATTGCAGTTTCTAGCCATATGACCTGGTTGACCACAACTAAAACATATAAGTGGCTTTTTGAAACCCCCGTTGTAAGATTGCTTTTGGGGTGTGGGAGTGGTATTCATCTCATTTTTCTTTGCTTCAAACATTTCATTGAAAAGAGTTTTCAAGTCAGATTCTGTCAAAGTCACTGCACTAGATTGGTCTGATTTGTCATTTTCTGTATTAACTGAGTCATTCTTTTTCTTATTGTTATAGTTATTCTTTGTTTGGGTCTCATCCTTATGTCCTTTCTTGACTTGTCTAACTGACTTCTTATTTTCATCAGTATTTGGGTTTTTCATAGTCTCAGTGTATGTGACAACTTCATACACTGCTTCTTCAATTGTCAGTGGGTCTCTGTTTAGCTCAATGTGTATACGAGCTTTATAATCATTTAACCCTAACAGAAATTTCTGTAATAGGTCTTCCTGTCTTGTTCTTTGATCTCGTCTCTTATATGCCTTATCATACAGTCTTTTCAACTCTGAGGCAAATTTTTCTGGTGCCTCACCAGGGTGTTGTCTCCTTCTACTAAATTGCAGTCTATATGTCCTTGGGTTTTCTATTGTTTCGAACCGATTTCTCAGTTCCTCAACTAGTTTACTATAATTTCTTAAGGTTCTACCAGAGAGTTGATCAAATACAAACTCTCCTGCTTCGCCCTGTAATCTAGGCAAAAGCTCATGCAGTTTCTCTTCGTCATCCCACCCCCTAAGGGTAGCTACTGACTCAAAACGATTGACCCAAACCTCCCACTTTTCAGATCCAGTAAAGACTGGCAACTTTTGACTATTGTTAAATTTTGATTTTCTTCTATTTGTTATTCTACTGGTGGATACACTGTCTGTGTCATAATCAGATTCACAAGACTCACTGCTAGAGGAGTCAGAAACTGGATGTGCAGGATATTTTGCTTTTAAGTAGGTGCCCTTGACTGACCCTTTATTTCTAGGGTTGCTATGTCTTGTCAATTTTGTCTTGTCTTGGCTTTTACTAGTCTTATGCAGATTTTGAGAAGTCTGAGAATTTGTTGTTCTACATGTGAACCTTGTCTCATCTTTATTTTGAGTCTGACCTTGAAAAGCTGCTTGAATAGCAGCTACTACCTGGACAGTCATGTCTTGGATAGCATTCTTAATTGTGCCATATATGCTAGGGTTATTGTTTGAAGAGGCCTTGGAACCTCCAATGCTTGGTATGTTTTGTGGGTGCACCTCCACCTTTTCTGTACGTGTATTAGCTTGTCGCTTCTTTTGTAATCTTGAACTACGTCTTAAACCTGACCCATTAGTCTGGTCAGCTTTGCTTGAACTAGGATATTGAGTTTGATCATCTGACAAACAATCTTTGTCACAGTCTGATTTACAATTAGAAAAGCACTCCTCCTCAGAATCAGAGTTACAGGTAAGTTCAGTTTCAGTCTCAGTTAAAGTTTCAGTCAATTCAGTGTCACACTCATCACCACCCCCTAATGGTGGTATGTCAGTATTCTTTCGCTTAACCATTTTCAGTCAAATGTTAAAAGGTTCTGATCACTGGATCCTTATTTTGTCAAGAAGGATCCCGCCGAGGATACCAAAAAGTCTGTAGCGAGCTAGGGCTATGACTGATAAAATTTTAGGTGTATCTATTTGGTTTCTACACCATACACCAAGTTTACTCTAATGTAGTGACCTCTATGTGTCGTTAATTACTTGTACTGGGCAATGTTTTTCAAGACTAAATCATCAATGATAACTTTTATTTTCAGGCACTATTCTCAACATTAACATCATTAACAATCTCTATCAAGTGTGACAAATGTAACTAACTTGCTATTGAAGCAAGACTCCAAAAATATGACTAAAAAAATATCAGTCGTTTCAAAATATTCAATACTGACTAAAACTGTCAGTTTACCAAAAATTCAAGTGAATGGCAGCCCAATCAACAAATCAATAATTCAACTGATGATAAACATAAAAAAAATATAAAAATAAATCAAAATTCTATATCACTTTAACCTTTACTTTAGCTTACTATCAAAGATGTACTTTAACCATGAAATTTAACCTTTAACCTTAAAATGTACAATTAAAATCTCAACTTTAACTTATTTAACTTAAGTTAACTCGAAAAACTTCTGAAAAATTAAAGGGATAAACAGTGGCTATAAATTTAACGTAGTTTCACGAGAAATCAACTGCCTATAATGGACCTTCCAAAATAACAGCTGAGAAAAAGATTACAATTTTCTGGACCTTCACAGAAAAGTGTAAAACAGTAAATCTGGACCTTCCAGATAACTAACTTTCCATCTGGACATTCACAGTAGAAAGCTAAATTGAGATATCAGGATCTTGGACATTCACAAGATACTGATATTTAAAAAAAAATGTTTATTTCCTTCAGACCTTCTGAAAGAACCTAACTTGCCAAAGATTTTAGAAAAAGTCACTGAAATCCAACTTTTACTTGCTTCAAAAATAGCTTAAGATAAAAATATGTGAGTTCTGAAACAAAAATTTACCAAAATCAGTCTAAAAACTTAAGAGAATAAAAATGCTAACCATTCAAACCTATGTCAAAAACAGAACTGCCAACTATTCCCAACTATGGCTGACTTGTGGGGGGATGGTTGGGTTGGGTTGGGTACATAAAATGTTAAAAACAATTTTATAAGTTAATACAATAATATCACAATACTACTTTTATAAATAGTCACTCATTCTACTACAATAAATAAATAAATAAATTTTATTAAAAAAAATAAAGTTTTCGTAAATTGCCGCCGCCCAATTACGCCACCTGGCGGAGACCATGAACGGAAGTAAAACAGGAAGAAAATCTGAGACACAAAAATGATCAAATTTACTCGTTTAAACGATTGGTAAGCTGAAATAACTATGTCCCCTTTTCAAAGACATCAATTGAACACTAGCTATGAACTTTAAAAGTGCTGACATTTCCAAAAAGTGTTAAAAACATCAAAAATCTAGCACGGCATGTACCGTTATATTTACACTGCGCATGAGCACACTATTTTCATTGAAAACAGCTGATCGAGACAAAGTTTACAAAGAAAAGAGAAAAACTTCTACTTTTAACAAATTAGGAGTGACTCAGAGCATAAACATATGTCAACTAATATCATACAAACAATAGCAATCAATGTGTTATGTCAAATGGAAACATATAGCTGATGAAAATCAATGTAACACAAAAAAAAAAATCAAAACAGCTGATTTACTAAGTGTTATCTGAGATCTCAGTGTTAAACTATTTCACTGTATATTTATGTAGTACAAAGTGAGAACTATGATGAATTCTGACTTAACATTTATCGACAATAAAAATGGAACTTGTGTTGGGTTTTCTTTCTTTTAGAAATATTAAAATTATTTAAAAGAAAAAGTTGTTGTTATTATTTTATAATATAAAAACTTCTACAAGCATATTCAAGCGAACACTCGTATCACTCAACATTCATAAAAAAATAATATGACTCATTTAAAGAAGTGCATCTATACCTCACAATACCTAAAAGTTTCATCATGATATAGAGTACATCCTTTTAACAATGGCTTTCTTAACATTATAGATATACTAAATTGTTTATCTTTATAGATAAAATCAAAAGATATCATTTTCAATTAAAATACGAGTCCATTACTGATTAAAATGCGAGACTAATAGAAACAAAATTTCGTGAGCATACAACCAATTTATTGATTGCTAAATTGAATTTTCACTTACCCCAATGGACTATAGCATTGAGATTCCGTTGAAGGCAGCGGTCTGTCAATGATTATAACTGTTTGATGCTGTGGCAATTTATTTCTTTTTCGTATCAGAGAAATGATAACAAGAGGCTCACATGAACCTGAATTGCTGGCTGGTCTTTTAGCTATACGGGTCTCTCATACATTTATTATTTGGTAGAGCGCCTCTGATGAGTCTTGAATAGACGAAACGCGCGTCAGGCGTAGCAAAATTTATTGTCTGGAACTTTGTTGTCATTTGTATTTAGTAGCAATTTCATTTATAACGGGTCATTTGACATCTTTGACCCAATAAAGACTTTTGTAGAGCTTAATAAGCTGAAGGTTCAAGCAAGCTGCATTTTTCTCTACCTGTTATAGTGTTCATTCTGTAGTCCTATCAGACCATTATAATGACCACAATACGTCCGCAATTTTTGGGGGGTAGTATAAAAACATGAAAAACGCTATTTTTAACCTTTAAAGGGCCACAACCTCTGTGAGGGATCATCTGAAATCTTGACCCAGTAATAGAGCCTCAAAATAGAGCTTAATAAGCTGATTGTATTTAAGCAAAGACCTGTATACTAGAATGGATTTGTAAATTGGTAAAATCTCACATTATCTCATTATAATAAATGAGATTTTGTATGAAATAAACAATTTGAAATGTTCAACTTTAAACTGTAATTTCTCAAAAATCATTAAAGATTTTTACATGATTTTTTTTTGCTTTCATTCATAATGCTATGAGATTATAAATAAATTTGATAAAAATACTGCAATTTGATTGGACGAAATTTTTTTTCATATCTCAATGAATAAAAAAATCATGGGGAAACACCCACTTTTTACAGGAAGTGCCACCATTTTAGTTCTTTTATGAGCAAGATTTTCATGTATTTTTTAATCGTTTTGAAAATTTATTTATAAGAAATATGACTGTAATAATTTTGAATGTGCATTCTTTTTCATACCCCAATGAAAAAAAATTATTACAGTCATTCCTTAATTATAGTAATACCCTATTTTAAAAGAAAATAATAATTTCTGCTGATCGTAATTCTTTAACTTTAAATTGCCACAAAAAGTTTATTTCTAAACCAAATTAAATAATATTTTCTCACAGATATTCCTAAATCTTTTGTCTATTGAATGCAATTAATTCTGTTAGATTCAAAAGAAAGACAAAAAAGTAGTAAGAAAATAAAGCAACTCTCATTAATAAACCCGTGATATTTTTAATTAAATCTATTTAATACACAGGTTTGTGACAGCAATTCTCTATCTGCAATAGTTTTCTTTCTATGGGACAAATAACATTCAAAATACGCTATTTTTGACCTTTAAAGGGCAATAAAACTTATAAGGGGTCATCTGACAACTTCCGCTTATAATGAAGACTTTTGTAGAGCTAAATGACTGAATGATTAAGCAAGCAACAGCATGTCAGAATTTACTCATTCAAAGTTTTTGTCAAATTGGTTCAGAGGAGAAGGTTTTTAACATTGTTAACAGACGACGACGGACGCATAGTGATGATATAAGCTCACATTGCCTTTGGCAAGGTGAGCTAAAATTGTAACTTGAATGGTCACATTATTTTCAAACGAAGCTTCATTTACATCTTTCAGTTTTTAGGTTATTAACCATTAGTTTTCTGTTAACTACTCATATAAAACTAGAAAATGCGCCTATGAGCCACAGGATTGAAATATCATTGACCCCAAATGTGTAAACCTGGGCAGGAACATTTTAAAACGTGTTTATTTAATGTTCCTGACCTGGGTTATGGACCTTAACAAAGAACTTAAACAAAGTTGTTCGTACATAAAATATAGGTCACAGTGACCTAATTTCTTGTGGTTGGTGCAGTTCTTCCCAAGACCCGTCTAGTGGTGAAATATAATTGACCTTCAACAACTAGTATCCAAGTAATGGACCTTAACCAAGGGCTTAATCAAAGTAATTGATGCATAAAATATAGGTCACAGTGACCTCATTTCAAGTGGGTGGTGTCACCTCACCCAAGACCCATCTAGTGATGAAATATAATTGACCCCCAACATCTTTTATCGGAGTTATAGACCTTAACCAAGAACTTAACCAAAGTCATTTATGTGTAAAATATAGGCCACAGTCACCTAATTTCCAGTGGGTGGTGTCACCTTACCCAAAACATCAAGTGGTGAAAATATCATTGACCCCCAACATCTAATATCCCAGTTATGGACCTTTACCAAGAACTTAACCAAAGTCTTTCATGCATAAAATATAGGTCACAGTGACATAATTTATAGTGGGTGGGTGTAGTGCTACTCAAGACCCATCTAGTGGTAAAATATCATTGACCTCCAACATGTAGTATCCGAGTAATGGACCTTAACCATGAACTTAACCAAAGTGTTACGGACGTACGTACGGACGGACGGACATGGGTAAAACTATATGGCCGATCCACATACGTGGTCGGGCCATAAATATAAGTCACAGTGAAATATCATTGACCCTCGACATCTAGTATCCTAGTAATGGATCTTAACCTAAGTGTTACGGACGTACGAACGGACAAGGGCAAAACTATATGGCCGATCCACACACGTGGTTGGGCCATAATCAGAGTCAGTGACCCAAACTAACTAGAGTCAAAGTGTGATACGAAAAAAACTCCTTTTTTTTTGTGCCGCACACTTACTCCAACAAAAATATTGATAGAGGGGAGCAAGTCCTGTGAGTCAGCAATGCAAACTGACTTATTACAAGAGGCTTCAAGGAGCCTGAATCCCTCACCTGGTCTTTAAGCTTGAAGGGTCTCTTTTATGTGCTATTACCTCTACGATTCGTCATCTGACAACAAAGTCTTTTGTAGTCGAGCTCAATGAGCTGATTATCTAAGCAAGCAACAGCTTTTCTCTATCTGCATTAGTTTTCATTCTGTAAGACGAAAACATGAAAAAAAGCCATTTTACCTTTGTAGGTACAAACCACTATAAGGGGTCATCGGACATCTGAACATTTTGTATCTAGCTCAATAAACTGAAAGTTGAAGCAAGCAACAGCTTTTCTCTAATTGCAAGAGTTTCCATTCTTAAGGGTAAAAACATGAAAAAAAAGTTATTTTTGATCATTAAAGGACCATAACCCCTATAAGGTTCAACTAACATCTTAGACCCGATGAAGACTTTTGTAGAGCTCCATGAGCTGAAGGTTTAAACAAGCAACAGCTTTTCTCTATCTGCAATAGTTTTCATTCTATAGGGTAAACACATGCAAAAATGTTATTTTTTACCTTTAAAGGACCATAACCCCTATAATAGCCGGGCCTATAAGGAGTCACTTGACATCTTTAACCCAATGGAGTCTTTTGTAAAGCGTATGATGCTGAAGAAGGAAGTTTGCATCAGACCCTGGTCTATTTTTAGCTACGGCGGCTATGTCTTTTTGACGGATCAGAAATCGAAACACAACTTTTGTGCAGGACATCTAAAGGATCAATCATACCAAGTTTCATTTAATTCTGTAAGGTAGTAGTTTCAGAGAAGAAGATTTTAAAAAAATTGTTAACGGTCAGAAGACGACAGACCCCAAGTGATGGTAAAAATTGTTAACAGACGACGATGAAACGGCGGAAAGACAACGTCAGCCGCCAAGTGACAACCTTCGGTCCAGGTGAGCTAAGAGAGAGAGAGGGAGAAAAAGAGACGGTCAGAAAAGGCGCAGATTTTGATTGTTGACCCGTGAAATAAATAGGTTTAAGATATCTCATATCTGTTCAAAGAATACAAACATTAAAAGAACAAGTACTCGACCAACCCATGAACATTTGTGGGCATATAAAGTTTGAAAGATCGAAAATCCAATAAATCATATGATTGTGTCTACGACCACGTGATACTATGACTTTCATTTCGTTGTATGCAGCACGGTAAATTTTAATAAATCTTGAGAGAAAAATATTGTTCACTGTAAAAATTCACTAGTCTTGAAAGGGATTTTGGACTTGGCATTTTTAAACATTCAATTAAATACTCCTTCGCTTCTGTTAAACTAACTGCAAAATGTGAAGAATTAAAGGAAACAAAGAGGCTTCAAGGAGCCTATAACGCCCACCTGAACATATGCGCTATAAGCCTTGTAAAGTATGTAATAGGGGGCACCTTACAACTTGGACTAATGAAGACTAATGTTAACTTAATATAAGCAAGCAATAGCTTTCCCATATCTGCAATAATTTTCAACCTAGGCTATGAAATAGAAAATAATGAGATGTGGAATAAGTGTACGCGACACAGCCCAAAACCAAGCGGCAATTCAGAAAAACCACAATAGACAACCGCCAGCAGCATTCAACGAGGCCAGTGGGCTCTGCTCGCGGTTCTGCAATTGGTCCATGGTCTAAATAAAATATACATAATTCAAATCCAGTCCTGAAATAGTCACCGATAGAACCCCTTCTTAAATAAGGAACAGAAAACATCAAAAAGAAAAGTACACACAAAAGCTTTGTCAAATATCTCTGGCTTAGGACAGGCACATATAATATGTGGCGGGGATAAACTAGTTTTTTTGGCCCAACCTTCGCCACTATCAATATTCCTAGACAAAGCAAAAATACTAAACACACAATAAAAATCATATCGATCAAAGTTCAGTTCCACTAGAGAGAACCTTAGACATAAGACAACAAGAACAAACGAATGGACGGTAAAGGAACTCTCTATAGAACACTCGCTGTTACTGACAGCTAGCTGAGAATCATCAATCGACTGATGTAGAAAAATAAAACATATCGATTCTAAATCCGACACAACATTTCAAACAATAATGATTTAGTAAAACGCCTTTAAAGAGTTGAATGTGTGTGTGTGTTTATCGACGTACCTTGGCCATGAAGAGCAGTCATTTTAAATGGTGGAGGAAACCGGTGTACCCAGAGTAAACAACATAATCACATACAATTGGGAAAGTCCCTATTTTGAAAATTACAAACGGCACTCGAACACCAGTTTAGAGGTGATTGGCTAATGTTCAATAGTGTGGTATTTAAACCAGCGCCTTGGACCACTCGGCCACCCAGGTCCCTTCAAAGAGTTGAATAAACTAGGGTTTAGGCAACCAACAATTTTTCTCTATCGGCAATTTTCATTCTAGAGTCATTACTAGAGGCTCCCAGGAGCCTGAATCGCTCACCTGATCTCTTATGCCAAAGTTTAAATAAATTTCACAAACTTTCAAGTATACAAAGTTGCAAAACAATCCTTTCAGTGGTTTCAGAGAAGATTTTTGGAAATCAGTTTAAATTAATAGAAAAAAAACAGTTAAAGGGCAATAACACCTATAAGGACCTTTTTATGCTGAACAAGAACAGTTGCTTCGGATTTTCTCTATCTCTTATACTTTTCGAGTTATAAGCCAAAAACAATGGTCTGACCCCCCTGTTCTATTTTTAGCAATGGCGGCCATGTTGGTTGGTCGACATGAATATAATTCACAAACTTGGTAGAGGACATCCTAAAGATCGAGTGTACCAAGTTTCAAAGCAACCCCTTCAGTGCTTTCAGAGAAGATTTATGAAAATCAGTGTAAATTAATGGAGAAAAAAACAGTTAAAGGGGAATAACTCTTAAATGGCTGATCTGACCATTTAGACCCTGAAATCATTTTTGTTTATCTCAATGAGCTTAACAATTCTGCGATGCTTACTTTTCCTCTAGCTCTAACTGTTTTCAAGATATAGTCCAAAAACTGCAAATATAGTCAATTTTGATAATTAAAGGGCAATAACTCCTATAAGGAGTTGTTTCACAATTTTGACGCAATGGAGAGATTTGTAGAGCTTTTGATGCTGAACATGGTTGGTTTCTTCGGATTTTCTCTATCTCTTATACTTTTTGAGTTATAAGCCAAAAACAATGGTCTGACCCCCCTGTTCTATTCTTAGCAACGGCGGCCATGTTGGTTGGTCAACGTGTATATAATTCACAAACTTGGTAGAGGACATCCTAAAGATCAAGTGTACCAAGTTTCAAAGCAATCCCTTTTGTGATTTCAGAGATGAAGATTTTTGAAAATCAGTGTAAATTAATGGAGAAAAAAAAAACAGTTTAAGGGGAATAACTCTTAAATGGCTGATCTGACAATTTAGACCCTGAATTCATTTTTGTAGATCTCAATGAGCTTAACAATTCTGCAATGCTTACTTTTCCTCTAGCTCTAACTGTTTTCAAGATATAGTCCAAAAAATGCAAAAATGGTCAATCTTGATGATTAAAGGGCAATAACTCCTATAAGGAGTCGTTTCACAACTTCAACTCAATGGAGAGATTTGTAGAGCTTTTGATGATGAACAAGAAAAGTTGCTTCGGATTTTATCTATCTTTTATACTTTTTGAGTTATAAGCCAAAAACAATGGTCTGACCCCCCTGTTCTATTCTTAGCAACGGCGGCCATGTTGGTTTGTCGACATATATATAATTCACAAACTTGGTAGAGGACATCCTAAAGATCAAGTATACCAAGTTTCAATGCAATCCCTTCAGTGGTTTCAGAGAAGAAGATCTTTGAAGAAAAGTTAACGGACGGACGGACGACGGACGCTTAACGATGACAATAGCTCACATTCGGGTCAGGTGAGCTAATAAGTACAAACAAGAGTCAACTCTAAAAAAAAAATGTCTCGCCTGCCGGCATCATCAGAAACAATAATTCTTTCTTACTTTCACTATATTTTAAATTTATAAGGATTTTCAGTTTCTGAGATCAAAAGATGTTTATAGAACTTAAATATTGCTAATATATGCAATAAAAAAATAATCAGTCACTCAACCAGAAAATCAAGGTCAAGGTCAAAAGATGGGATGCAACTGTGCTAAGCTAGGGCATATGCATACGAAGTTTCATCAACCTAGGACCAATAATACTTGAGATATGGGGCCGGGGTACTTGTGGGGCTCCTCATGGGGGGTACCAGGAATCAAGTAATCAGCATTTTGTTGCCAAAGTAATCAAATAATCATATATTTTTTAGAAATGTAATCAAAAACTTTTTCCTAATGGGAATCAAGTAATCAATAATTCAAACCTTGGTAACCTAATAATCATTAAATATATGCTCTTGTAATCAAGTAATCACCTTTAAAATGGCCTGGGAATCATGTAATCTAAAACCTCATGAGAAGGCAAACTTGCAAAACCTTAACATTGTTTTTTCATGTAGATGTATATGTATTGAAAATTGTCAAAGTCACTCAACCAGAAAATCAAGGTCAAGGTCAAAAGATGGGGACGTAACTGTGCTAAGCCACTACTGGGGCATATGCATACCAATTTTCTTCAACCTAGGACTTATAGTTCTTTAGATATGGAGGTGCTCGCAAAACTTTTCCATTGCTATTATATGTATTGAAATTGTCAAAGTCACTCAACCGGAAAATCAAGGTCAAGGTCAAAAGAACGGGATGCAACTGTGCTAAGCTACTACTGGGGCATATGCATACCAAATTTCATCAACCTAGGCCCTATATTTCTTAAGATATGGAGGTGCTCATAAATCTTTTCCAAAAAGTTAACGCCGCCGCCGTCGCCGGTAAAGTAACACCTCGTCCGTTCTTCCTTACGGTGTCCGAACGCAGATTTCGCCGTTTTTCAAAGTAAAAGGGTTCCTGTGAAAAATCCGGACGCATGGTATACAAATTTAAAGCTAGGAATTGTAAAGGAGTAAATGATAAAAACATTTGTGGCACAAAAAAAGTATTTTAGCGTAAATGTTTCCTTAATTTTTAACGTTTATTTCTAGAAAATATGCAAAATATCGTTTTCCAATCGGCTGTATATTCCATATTCTTTCGTTTTTAATGTAAGTGATTGAAATCCCAAATTTATATAAAAATGCACAAACTTATTACAAGTTGGATTATATCTTACAGACATAACGCATTGACAAATGTGATAAAATAGCATGTTTTATAAATCTTATGACAACATTCAAAATAAATTAAAACTGTTAACGGCTATAAAAATTTGAATTGTCTTACACTCGGTCTCAATCAGAAAAAAAATATCCCCGATTTTTTAAGGGTGTGTTTTACGTAACGCCATTATCTTTACTTTGCAGTTAACAAAAATTTCTATAATATAATTACGCTGTGGTTCCTTTCAAAAAATCAGTTTAAATTTTGAAGCTGTGTGCAATATCACAGAAATTATGGGCAAAATATGTGTAGAAATGGGGGAAATCGTGTGTGTTTTACGTAACGCCATCTTCCGAGCGTCATTACTTTGAATAACGTCAAAAAGTAAAGTTTTCATTGCAAAATGCATGCAATTTTGTTTCTTTGATATCTTTAATCCGGATAACGTGGTGTTGCTAATTTTTCATATATAATTTTCTCAAATGATTTTCAATCGAAAGACGAAAACAAAAAAAAACAAAAAGAATAATTTCATTTTTAAAGTAATTTGCCATTTTTCTTGTCCCTCTTAGCGTAGAACGAGCGACCTATGTCCCGCTCTGCTTCGCAGGCGAGACAAAAACGCCATTTCTACTTTTGTCGTGCAAGATCCCCTATAAGGGGTCACCTGAAAACTTCCACCCAATTGACTTTTGTGGAGACTAATGATCAGAAGGTTTATGCAAGCAATAGTTTTTTTCTCAATCTGCAACAGTGTTCATTCTGTAAGGCAAAAACATGAAAACACTCTATTTTTAAACCTTTAAAGGGCCAGAATTCCTATAGGGGTCGTCTAAAAATATCGACCTGATGTTGATCTTTTGATTCTGGGCAGCATAATATCCTTCTTAATTTTCTTATCTGTTACTAGTATAGTTGCTGAGTTTTAAACCATTTTAAATGATTTTATCCTTTCTTTTGGTTTAAGTATCAGCGGTCATGTTTTTCCCCGAATCCTTTCAAAATGTTGCCAACATACCCTTTATATTATTCCTGCAAAGTTGAGTGAAATTGGTTCAGCGGACAGTTAAAAGATGATTATATGAAATTGTATACTAAATGCCCCCATTGTAAAGGGGTAGTTTTTCAAATAAATAAATATATATTTTATGCACACCTCCATATGATATACTCTCTTCATGTAAAGTTTCATCAAAATCCATCAAGTCTTTAAGAGAAGTTGCACTTACGAGGTACTAGCAAATGGACAGATGGAGAGATAGACAGGATGATTCAAATTTACCTCCAACTTTGTTTAGGGGTATGATAACTTAGCATCATGTTGAAATCCTTAAATATTCCAAGATAAAAACAAGAGGCTCCCAGGAGCCTGAATCGCTCACCTGGTCTTGATGTCAACCGTACAACTTTGACCCCATGGAAACTTTTGTAGAGCTAAATGAGCTGAACATTTAAGCAAGCACAGCTTTTCTCTATCTGCTATAGTTTTCATTCTTCATTCTATAGGCCAAAAACATGAAAAAACGCTATTTTTCACCTTTAAGGGACCATAACCCCTATAAGTTGTCATTTGACAACTTCTACCCTATGAAGACTTTTGTACAGCTAAATGAGCAGAACATTTAAGCAAGCAACAGCTTTTCTCTATCTGCAATAGTTTTCATTCTATAGGCCAAAAACATTATTTTTTTTTTTGCCTTTAAGGGGCTGTAACTCGTATAAGGGGTAATCTGACAACTTCGACCCTATGGAGACTTTTGTAGAGCTAAATGAGCTGAACATTTAAGCAAGCAACAGATTTTCTCTATCTGCAATAGTTTTCTTTCTATATGCCAAAAACATGAAAAAACGCTATTTTCACCTTTAAGGGACCATAACCCTTATAAGGTGTCAGGCTATAAGAAAAAGTTCAAAATAGAGTTAAAAGATATGGTGGTTAATTGTTTAAATTAGTGTTTGAATGGTCTGCTGTACTGAGATGATCACCTCAATATCCCTATAGTGTCTCACAACTATGTTGTGTTCTATGGTCATTACCGGATCCTAAGATCGCAATGGAAGAGGGAGGTTTGGCGCCATAAAACCTGGTTTTACCCACCATTTCGTTTGAAATGCCTGTACCAAGTCAGGACCATTGCGATCCACCAATTCTCCGGTATGACTGATTCGTTTTTGTCATTTTCTCTGGACCATCAGGTTGATCATTCAAGTTCCCTAGTTTTGTTATTACCTTTATTGACAACTTTTACCCTATGAAGACTTTTGTAGAGCTAAATGAGCTGAACATTTAAGCAAGCAACAGCTTTTCTCTATCTGCAATAGTTTTCATTCTATAGGCCAAAAACACTTTTTTTGCCTTTAAGGGACTGTAACTCGTATAAGGGGTAATCTGACAACTTCGACCCTATGGAGACTTTTGTAGAGATAAATGAGCTGAACATTTAAGCAAGCAACAGCTTTTCTTTATCTGCAATAGTTTTCTTTCTATAGGCCAAAAACATAAACTAGAGGCTCCCAGGAGCCTGAATCGCTCACCTGATCTCTTATGCCAAAGTTTGAATAAATTTCACAAACTTTCAAGTATACAAAGTTGCAAAACAATTGCTTCAGTGGTTTCAGAGAAGATTTTTGGAAATCATTTAAATTAATAGAAAAAACAGTTAAAGGGCAATAACTCCTATAAGGACCTTTTGATGCTGAACAAGAAAAGTTGCTTCGGATTTTCTCTATCTCTTATACTTTTCAAGTTATAAGCCAAAAAACAATGGTCTGACCCCCTTGTTCTATTTTTAGCAATGGCGGCCATGTTGGTTGGTCAACGTGTTTATAATTCACAAACTTGGTAGAGGACATCCTAAAGATCAAGTGTACCAAGTTTCAAGCAATCCCTTCAGTGGTTTCAGAAGAAGATTTTTGAAAATCAGTTAAAATTAATGGAAAAAAAAACAGTTAAAAGGGAATAACTCTTAAATGGCTGATCTGATAATTTTGACCTTAAATCACTTATGTAGATCTCTATGAGCTTAACAATTCTGCAATGCTAACTTTTCCTCTAGCTCAAACGGTTTTCAAGATATAGTCCAAAAACTGCAAAAATGGTCAATTTTGACGATTAAAGGGCAATAACTCCTATAAGGAGTCGTTTCACAACTTCGACTCAATGAAGAGATTTGTAGAGCTTTTGATGCTGAAGAAGGTAGGTTGCTTCGGATTTTCTCTATCTCTTATACTTTTTGAGTTGATAGCCAAAAACAATGGTCTGACCTCCCCCCCTGTTCTATTTTTAGCAACGGCGGCCATGTTTGTTGGTCGACATGTATATAATTCACAAACTTGGTAGAGGACATCCTAAAGATCAGGTATACCAAGTTTCAATGCAATCCCTTCAGTGGTTTCAGAGAAGAAGATTTTGGAAAATCAGTTAAAATTAATGCAAAAAACAGTTTAAGGGGAATAACTCTTAAACGGCTGATCTGACAATTTTGACCCTGAAATCATTTTTGTACATCTCACTGAGCTTAACAATTCTGCAATGCTAACTTTTCCTCTAGCTCTAACCGTTTTCAAGATATAGTCCAAAAACTGCAAAAATGGTCAATTTTGATGATTAAAGGGCAATTACTCCTATAAGGAGTCGTTTCACAACTTCGACTCAATGGAGAAATTTGTAGAGCTTTTGATGCTGAAGAAGGGAAGTTGCTTCGGATTTTCTCTATCTCTTATACTTTTCGAGTTATTAGCAAAAAAAAAATGGTCTGACCCCCCTGTTCTATTTTTAGCAACGGCGGCCATGTTGTTGGTTGACATGTATATAATTCACAAACTTGGTAGAGGACATCCTAAAGATCAAGTATACCAAGTTTCAATGCAATCCCTTCAGTGGTTTCAGAGAAGAAGATTTTTGAAAATCAGTTAAAATTAATGGAAAAAACAGTTTAAGGGGAATAACTCTTAAACGGCTGATCTGACAATTTTGACCCTGAAATCATTTTTGTAGATCTCAATGAGCTTAACAATTCTGCAATGCTAACTTTTCCTCTACCTCTAACAGTTTTCAAGATAAAGTCCAAAAACTGCAAAAATGGTCAATTTTGATGATTAAAGGGCAATTACTCCTATAAGGAGTTGTTTCACAACTTCGACTCAATGAAGAGATTTGTAGAGCATTTGATGCTGAAGAAGGTAGGTTGCTTCGGATTTTCTTTATCTCTTATACTTTTCGAGTTATTAGCCAAAAACAATGGTCTGACCCCCTGTTCTATTTTTAGCAATGACGGCCATGTTTGTTGGTCGACATGTATATAATTCCGAACTTTGTAGAGGACATCCTAAAGATCAAGTATACCAAGTTTCAATGCAATCCCTTTAGTGGTTTCAGAGAAGATCTTTGAAGAAAAGTTAACGGACGACGGACGGACGGACGCCTAACGATGACAATAGCTCACATGACCCTTCGAGTCAGGTGAGCTAAAAAACGCTATTTTCACCTTTAAGGGACCATAACCCCTATAAGGTGTCAGGCTATAAGAAAATACGTCTCATACGATCCCTAAAAAAATCTTTCTTCGTTATCAGCCACTAGTAGAAAAGTTCAAAATTGAGTTAAAAGATATGGTGGTTAATTGTTTTAATTAGTGTTTGAATGGTTGTTTCATACAGTTCCTAACCAAATTTTTCTGTCAAACAGGGGGGGGAGGGGGGGTACGCCGGTCCTGGTCTGCTGTACTGAAATGATCACCTCAATATCCCTATTGTGTCTCACAACTATGTTGTGTTCTATGGTCATTACCGGATCCTAAGATCGCAATGGAAGAGGGAGGTTTGGCGCCATAAAACCTGGTTTTACCCACCATTTCGTTTGAAATGCCTGTACCAAGTCAGGACAATTGCGATCCACCAATTCTCCGGTATGACTGCTTCATTTTTGTCATTTTCTCTGGACTATGAGGTTGATCATTCAAGTTCCGTAGTTTTGTTATTACCTTTATTGACAACTTCTACCCTATGAAGACTTTTGTAGAGCTAAATGAGCTGAACATTTAAGCAAGGAACAGCTTTTCTCTATCTGCAATAGTTTTCATTCTATAGGCCAAAAACACTATTCTCTAGCTGGTATAAGGGGTAATCTGACAACTTCTACCCTATGGAGACTTTTGTAGAGCTAAATGAGCTGAACATTTAAGCAAGCAACAGCTTTTCTCTATCTGCAATAGTTTTCATTCTATAGGCCAAAAAACACTATTTTTTTGCCTTGAAGGGGCTGTAACTCGTATAAGGGGAAAATTCTGACAACTTCGACCCTATGGAGACTTTTGTAGAGCTAAATGAGCTGAACATTTAAGCAAGCAACAGCTATTCACTATCTGCAATAGTTTTCATTTTATAGACCAAAAACACAATTTTTTCACCTTTAAGGGGCTGTAACCCCTATAAGGGGTCATCTGACAACTTCACCTTTATGGAGACTTTTGTAGAGCTTAATGAGCTGAACATCAAAGCAAGCAAAAGCTTTTCACTATCTGCAATAGTTTTCATTCTATAGGGCAAAAACATGAAAAAAACACTATTTTTGACTTTTAAAGGGCCATAACCCATTTCAAATGTCATCTGACAACTTCAACCCAATGGAGACTTTTGAAGAGCTTTTGATTTTGAAGAGCCTAAGACCTTCGGATTTTTTTATGTTATGGTTGCTGAGTTATAAGCCATTTTAAGTGATTTTACCCTATGTTCTATTTTTAGTAACAGCAGCCATGTTTTATCCAATCATTTTAAAATGAGAATCGTTTGTTGCCAACATGTCATATATCATTCCTGCTAAGTTAAACTGGTTCAGTGGTTTCAGAGAAGAAGATTTTTGAAATTGTTAACGGACGACGACAGACACATAGTGATGGCATAAGCTCACATGGCCTTTGGCCAGGTGAGCTAAAAAGTACATACATTCTTTAAAGATCTTTAAAATTCATATTTTGAGGTCAAAATAAAATCTGAACATAGAAGTAATTGCATACTAAGTTTCATTTATCATAAATATTTTCTTCTGAAAGTGAATTCCATAATGACAATCTTTTGTTATCTAATTTCATTGATGTTTAGCAGTTAGAGTCCAAAATATAGCAACTTTTAATACAAATATCACATTGAAGAGTATCAAAAAGTGTAGGAATATTCAGAATAGAACCTACACTTCAATAAAAACATCTTGGATAAGGAATTATTAGATTTCCAATTTGAGACAATTTATATTCATATCAAGACAGCAGCAATAACAATTTAACAAACAGACATTGATTTAATGACATTCTCAAATGAAATACTAACATAAGTTATAACAATATATCATATAGTTCCCTCAGGCACATTGAAATATCTACATGCATATTTAACATAAATGAATGTCTAGTATATAATCAAACAATGTTACTGTAATTTCAACCCTGAAAATCATCTGACAAACAGATTTTGATTTTTTGAGTGTCCTCAGCGAGGATCGAACTCACAACATAAATAATATAGAAATTTGAAATGAACAAGTAAACTTAAACATGTTAAAGGTGTGCAATATTTATAAATAAAATATGGCATTAAATGTGTTATGAACATTTAAACTACTGTAAATGTATTAATTTTTGTGGTTGCTCATTTTCAGGCATTCATTCCAATGTTAATTTTCACCATTTTCAGGCATTCAATCCAATGTCAATTTTCACCATTTTCAGTTCTCATACTTTGATTTATAATAATAACATATTCACATGTACAGATGTATTATTTTTTGCTGATTTTTCTCTAACAGTGAAAATAAGTACAATGTAAAAATGACCAAGTTTACAGTACTATTAAAAAGAGGCTTCTTATATCATGAATGTGATTGCCACATTTACCCCACCCCTCCAAAAACTTAATATCATTCTGAAAATTCAATTAAAAACAAATACATATGTATACATGTATATAAAAGTTCAATTTTAGTAATCTTGTTCTTTCTTTCCAGGAAAAATTAGTATTGTTAGTCATGTTAGTGTAAAAAATCTATGAAATCATTTCTAGGGGGTTTACTCAACCATTATAAAATTATTCATGAATATACATGTATTATAACAAGTAAATCTGTGAGCTAATGCTCACTAGTGATACCCCCGCTCCCCGAACTAAGCCACGCATACAAGTTTAAATACTGGGTAAACAGGAAGTTGTTGACCTAGGAACATAAAATCGCTATACACTATATGGGACTATTAAATAAAGCTGTATACAAAATATCAGACCCCTATCTCATGTAGCTGCTTTGAAAACTGTGACGGAAATTTTGCATTTTTGTCCATTATGTGTAAAAACAGGAAGTAGACTACCTAGAAGCATAAAATTGGTATACACCATACAGTACTATAGGATAAAGCTGTATATAAAATATCAGACCTGTATCTCATGCAGTTGCTTGGGAAACTGTGACGGAAATTTTGCATTTATGTCCATTAAGTGTAAAAACCTAAGTATTCGGTAAACAGGAAGAAGACTACCCAGGAGCATAAATTCGGTATACACCATATGGTACCATGGGATAAAGCTGTATACAAAATCTCAGAACTCTATCTCATGTAGTTGCTTAGAAAACTGTGACAAAAGTTTTGTTACGGACAGACGAACGAACGAACGGACGGACGGACGAACGGACGGACAAGGGTAAAACAGTATACCCCCCTCTTCTTCGAAGCGGGGGTATAATTACCTATAAATAAAGATTTCCTTAATCTTGCTCTAGACTAAAGTTAAAATAAATCAAAATAATCTATCATTTAGAACATGCCCTTTTGTTTACAGTTTTTTTTTTTTAAAGTTTAGTTTTATAGTCTATTACACACATATAATTGTACACTGTTCACTTCTGAATTTTTTCATACATTTTACTGTTGACAATAAAGTAATAAATACACATGGCACATGTATGACATAAGACATAATTTGTATGTGTATAATGTATGTGTGCATAAAAATCATAAGGAAATATCAGAAATAAACCTTGTACACTGTACAAACTATATCTACAAATTTATATAACAAATACAATATAATAGTTTGTCAGTTTTCTAATTTTTGTATGAGCTGGATAGGAATACTGAAGTCTGATGCTACAAGTGTCACTGGATATGTTTGTCCTCCTGGCTGTTGTATGTACACCTTTGTTTTTCTCTCAGTTGATGTTACTATCTGGCCAAGGTTGACTTGTGATGCATCAATGTGTATCACCTCAGTAGCTGGAATCTGAGTGGCCACTTCCATCGTTTCCTCTTTCTCGTCCAAGTCTTCTGGTGGAGGAACAAGACTTTTTGGATAGTCCCAAAGTCTGAATTTTTTACTGGGAGCTTGACCACATCCATGAATCTTGAGCAGATGTTCTTTTAATTTGTCATAACGAGTGGTAGCAAAGTTGCAGTCAGCTTTGAATGTACATTTATAAGGTCTAGCTGAGGAGTGGAGTAGTGAATGGCGCTTGAGGTTTTTAGTCAGCGAAAAACTTTGTCCACAAATCTCACATTGATGAGGCTTTTCCTGAGTGTGTGTCAGTTTGTGATATTTTAAACTCTGTCTCTTAATACACTCAAATGTACAGTTAGGATAATCACATTTAAATGTATCCCCTGTATGGATCAGACGGTGTGCTTTCAACTGAGTTTTATATGCAGTGCTAAACCCACATACGTCGCACAAGTGATCCTTTGTAGAACTGTGGGTTAGCATGTGGCATTTCAGTGCATGCTTCCATTTAAAACCAGTTTTACATATTTCACAAACAAATGGTTTTGCATCTGAATGTTTGGGAAGATGAACATCAAGTTGACATCTGCTTTTGAACTTTTTTTCACAGAAATAGCAATGATAAGGTTTTGGCTTCTGATGAATTTTCAAATGTTCAACAAGAGTTTCCACATTTTCAGCCTCTAGATCACAGAATCTACAAACGTTTGATAGGTCTAAATGTTTCTTGGCATGGTGCTGTAACTGATCCTGTGTTTCAAATCTCTGAGCGCATTTAGGGCATGGGTAAGGGTATTCGTTGTCATCATCATTGGTTACATCTTTAGAGTGGGTCTTACAATGCCTCCTAAATTGAGAGGTAGAGGATGTATTATAAGGACATACCTCACACTGATGCCCAATGTTTTCAAGCTTTGGTGCTTTCTTTGCTGGCTCTTCCAGTAGATCTTCAGGATTTGAGTCAGAATTCATCACAAGCCTTTCCCCATCAGATTCCGACTCATGCTCAACATATTTAGATGGAGGTTTTCCTCTGTTTTTTCTTTTTGGCAATATTTTCTTTTCTTCAGATTGTTCATTTTGTGTAATGGGTTCTATTTTAATCATTTGTTTCACAGCATCTTCACCATGTTCATTGTCATTCAGCTCATGACTCAAAATTTTCAATGTTTCTTTCAAAATGCTTGCTGCTTCTTCTTTTTTAACATCTTCTGTCTTCTGTTTTTGCCGTTTGTTCATTGAAATGTTCTGTTTATCATAAGATTTACTGAAGAGTTTTCGTTTTGTTTGATTCCCGCCATTAGTAGGCAATTTACTTGTAGTTTCAGCAGGCAATGTTTTTGACATATTTGTGCTGTCATCAATTTTTTTCATCGATATAAGTTTTTTAAATGGAATTTTAATGCCACAAGTTTCTTCAGTATCTTTCTCTTTAGTTTTTGATTCAGATTCTAGTGTAACCTTAAAGTCAGTTTGTACGGAAGTGTTTGCTTTCAACAGATTTTCCTTGTTCATTTTGTTTTCCAAACAAGAGGTTTGAGTCTCCGCATCTTTATATATGTTGGCTACTAGACTCTGATTCTGATGTAGTTGACTTTTTTCATACATGTTACAGTGCTCTACCACTTGTTCCAGTTGCATTATCTTTGCAATTTCGATAATTTGAACCGAAGATGTAATGTCAGGATCAAAGTTAATCTTTAGTGTGTAAATGTATTCAATGATAACAGCAACTGCTGCTGAATAAGCAGAATTATCAACATTGCCGTCTATGTGAAATTCAATTATCTGTGGTGATCTTTGAGAAAATAGTCTAGGATTGTCTTGTCCAACTCCAAGGAATGCTCTAAAATATGGACTGACTGCAGACAGAATGTTAGAATGTGCATAAAACTGTTCAGTACCAACTCTAAGAATGACATCACAAAATCTCCTATCTACTCTTTGTTCATTTAGTTGTTCAAGTACTAGATTAAACTGTTTTTCATTAGAAAGTAAACTGTTTGTGTTTTTGGTTTCCATTTTGGAAACACAAGTCTCTATCACTTTCGGATCTAGAGTTTTTTGGATCCAATGTTATCTTTCATTATTGTTACACAATCAATCTATCTAAAATTCATGTCAATGATTTTGTTCATACTTTGAATTGAAAATAAACCCACAATATTTAGACAAAGCCATTAAAATGAAAGTTCGAAACTGTGTCTGCAACTCATTAAGAAACCGGAAGTCAGAAAGAAAAATGTAAACAAAGAACAACTGACTACAAAATAATGCCAATCACAAGGAATAACAAATGTCGCCGCGAGGTTTCGATTGATGAAACGCTAATAGATGATGCTGATGCTTTTCAAGTCACTAATTCAAGCATATCTCTACAGATAGGCCTAGAAGAACCTCGTCAATCTAATTCAGTACCCAGTGTGTATTTCCTTATATTCAAAATTCAAATTCTTTAATTAGCCCAATTAGAGGGGTCCATTGAGGGCATATAAATCAAAAAATATTAGCAAACAAGACAAATTTTACAATGATTATGTTGATTGAAGCACTGAATTATTCTTTAATATTCAGTTCAACCATTGTTTACTTTCCTTGGCTATTATTTAATTTGATTTTCTGGTATTTTTTCTATAAATTATTTCCATTTACATCATCAGTATATCCCTTATGTTTTTCACCTTAAGTTATACTTTACATTTAGTTCCTCATTTTATTATTGTCTTATGTTTTTTTTTCTCTCCTATATTTTTTTATGTTTTGTTTTGTTTTTTTTTTTTTTGTATTTATGAATACTTTTTTTTATTTTTTTTTTATTTATGTATTTTTTTTTTCTCCATTTTTCACCATTTTTACTTCTCTTCTCGTCTTCCATTTTCATTGCACCCCCATCCCTGTATAAACCCTTAACTCCTCCTTCCCTAGATCTATTATGAGTATACATCACCTCCCCAGTCCAGGATAACCATGTCCTCTAATTAAAATTAAAATTTTAAAATTATATTCTAATAACCATGATAACTTGAGTATTTATTAATTATATGGGTCATTTTGGTAACTTTTTTTTTTCTCATACGGCAGTGCATATATGATACGGCCTTTTTTCTTCAACCGTGAAGTATATACTTATGTATATTTTATAACTCGCCGATGACTGATGGACAACACTTCTTTTATGAAGACTCAGAGCAAAAAGGCGCAATTACCACCTAGGTAAGACGCCTCCCAAATTCAGGTAACAACAACAACATTATGTTGATTGGGCATTATTATATTCAAAATTCAAATTCTTTAATTAGCCCAATTAGAGGGGTCCATTGAGGGCATATAAATCAAAAAATATTAGCAAACAAGACAAATTTTACAATGATTATGTTGATTGGACATTATTACATATAAACATAAATATATAAAAACAACAATCTACAATGTCACTTGTGAAAGTCAGTCAGGACAGACGTACTCCAGACATGTTAACTTTTCAGAGGGCCTCTCAGGGAGATTTTTAACTTTTCAGACAACCTCTCAGGGAGATTTTTATTGACATACTGGAGTGTCATTTAAAACCGCAAAATGATTGCAAATTTTAATTGATACCAGGATTTTTTAAGCATTTTTACTGTTATGCATGTTTTTTATTTAAATTTCTTATTTTTAGTAAAAATTCTACCTTATTTTTCAGCAGAATCATTCATCTTTGATTTTTTCACCATCACATTTTTGTATACATGTATAATTGTATTTGATAACTAAGGTAAATATAATAAAATAAAAGTACAAAAATAATATTTTTACCGGGAGAATGTTTCAAAATTGTTCCATTAATCCAAATGTTATATATTTCTTTGCATATTAAAGTAAAAAACTAAAATATATTGGAAAAATATCCAATAATCAAATTTACCTTTTTTTAAAGGAACATAACTCAACTTCACATAATTACCTGTCATGTCGGCAATGCTCCAGAGATCGATGTGTAAGGTGTCTAATTAGGGGTTATACCTTGTCAATTTGACAATTAACACTGAAAGCTTGATATGGCTTAGTTAATTAGCTTGGGGTGACAGGTGGAATCACTTATTAATAAATCAACAAGTAATTAATTGCATATGAGCTTTCTAACACTGCCCAAGGAAAATCAAAATGACGATTTTCGTGACTTTTCTATAGACAATTTATTTTTCTTAATAGAAAATCGGTAACCGGGAGATTTTAGGCACAAATCGGGAGGCGGGAGATAGAGTCTTGAAACCGGGAGTCTCCCGGTGAAAACGGGAGAGTTAACATGTCTTCGTACTCTAATATGAAACAGGTTTTACCTATGGGCTGTGGCGCTCCTGGAAATACAATGTATCTTAAAAATATTTTACAAGCTAAAATAGATTTTAAATGTCTTATTGCGAGGACTTGAACCAATTTACATTAAAGTAATGGTTGGGGATCGTATCCCTCACGGAGAGAATCGTTGGGAGAGTTACGTTATCATAACTACTGTATCAGGAAGGTGTCTGTGCTTTTATTGAAATACAAAATTTTCAAAGAAAAAAGAGTTAAATAGACACTGAAAGTTAGGGAAAACAAGCATGCTCAACCTGATGTTGAAGGAAAAATCAGCTCATAGTACTACAAAAAAATTGACTTTTCTTACCATTAGCGCTCCCTTTGGGAAAGTATCATGAATTATAATCTTTTCTAATCTGGAAGATCAATAATTAATATCTACTAAAAGGTCTTTCAAGTTTTGTCATTATTCATAATCAATACAACAGGGGTTCAAATTAGCATTTGTGAACTAAAGGTCCAGGAACTTTTGGAATAAAAGGTTAAAGGTCCACCTGATGACATTAAAAAGGCCTCAATAAGATTTACTTTAAATGGCAGGTCCAGGACTTTTGCAAATAAAATTTAAAAGGTCCTGAACCAAAAATGCAAAGTCCCAGACCTGGGACCAGTGCTAATTTGAACCCCTGATATATATATATAAAAAAAAAATAAAATACTTTAAAGTTAAAGATAAAGGATCCAGGACCCAACTCCCGATTCCAGGACGCAGCAAATCCGATTTTCTTTCATTTTGGATGCTTGATTAGGATTAGTAAATGTCCTGGGGACTCTTGCTTTGTACAAGGCATGTTAATCTTCTATTATAGAGGATGTACAAATGGCAAATGGGACTAATAAAACCAATGATACTTCCCAATTATCATGATTAACAATCCATTCTTCCTAGCCGTTGTCACCTTTAATGTGTTAATCTAATAGTTGTTCGAACATTGACCCCCAGTCAGTTACGGTGTAAACACAGTTCAATCATATATAGCCAATAAATTTTTGATCAGTGGCAATTACATGTAGGTGTCTAAATTAATCGGAACATGTTATTTCTACTTTTGTTTCATTAACATTATTTGGTCGTGCTTCATTATGAAAAACTTGAATGTCCAACATTCCAAATATCGTAATCTTATTTATTTGATTCATTGGTGTACACATAGATGGTTTCATAAAATATCTTCCAAAGGATATTAATCATATCTTACAAAACTAGTGAAAGAAAACAAACAATTATGTAAAATGTATACTAAATTGGTTTTCCAAAAATCAGATTTATGCTGTTTTAAATCAATTATTTTTAATGTCCTGATGCATTTCAAGTAAGTGAATGAATGTTTATTGCCCATCAATTTTTAGTCTTATACAATTTGGCAGAATCTACATGAATGAGGTTGCTACACTTACATTTTAGTCATTTTGAAAACAAATTATGTTAATACATCTTTCTTTTAACAGGTTCCCCAACAAGTTCAGATAGTGTTACCTTGGAAACTGACAATAGAGGAGTTGGTTATGTTGGCTTTGAGGTTATATCAACTGAAACTGTTAAAGATGGACACTCAAGCTTTGTTGTAAGTCTTTAAACAAGTATATCAACAGAAACTGTAAAAGATGGACACTCGGGCTTTGTTGTAAGTCTTTGAACAAGTATATCAACAGAAACTGTTAAAGATGGACACTCAAGCTTTGTTGTAAGTCATTAAACAAGTATATCAACTGAAAGTGTAAAAGATGGACACTCAAGCTTTGTTGTAAGTCTTTAAACAAGTATATACATGTACATGTGCAGTTATCAGAGTGATAAGATATGCATTTAACATTTAATAGAGAGAAATAAATTTACGGTTTAGGAGGCAACACAAAAGCAAAAGCAACAGCTTGTTAGTGTAATTCTAAAATACCATCTTAAAAATAAAGAGGTTTAATGTGTAATTTTTTACATTACCTGTATTTAATTTGAGGTTTTTTTTCAGATTTATAAAGTTTTAATCTCAGGTCATGGAATTGAGAAGACCCCTGGAGTTGTTAATAAGAGATACTCTGAATTTGAAAGTTTCAACATGAAGTTAAAGAAGAGTTTTCCAAACCAAATGCAAAGTGTTTCCTTCCCAGGCAAAGTTCTGATTGGAAATTTAAAGTGTGAAACTATTGCGAAAAGAAGTCGAGCTTTTGAACAGTATCTTAATCATATAATGTCTGTAAATGAAATAAGATTTTCCCAAGAGGCAAAAGACTTCTTTTACCAAGACAAAATCGAAGGAGCAACTGACAAATTTCTTGCTAAATACTACATGGAAGCCATTCCTATATTTGAAAAATGCCTTGCCATTCAAGAAAAGATTGTTGGGTTAGCTAATGTTGTGAAGACCGTTTGCTCACTAGTAGTATGTTACCAGGCTGTCAGTGATCGGGAGAAAGCTCTACGGTATTCCAATATTGGACTTTTGTGTTTAGGAGACAGAACAGACAGCACGTATTACCTCCCTTTACTCCAGACATCAATATATCTACACTGGATGTTAGGCAGGGAGAAGACACACCTGGACCATAAATTAGGGGAGTTAAAAAGCAGGGGAGTGAATACAGATGCTGATACAAACCTATTGAATGTCCTCACTGAAGGTGCTTGATGTTGGATGTTCTATATTTATAATGTTGTGCTAGTCATTGGTTTCTGCCTCAATTATGTACAATGTACCTTTCTAATGAATCAAGAACGGTATTCAGATTGTTATATCAGTTATAAAAAATCTAATGTATTATGTGTTGAATTAACCGTAAGTCACATTATTTGTGTAATTAAGGTCTTTCCCTTCCACAGAAGGAAAGACCTTACTGTATTTCTTATGATTATTATTATTATTATTTTTTTTTTTCTGCCGCAGATGTCAAAAAAGTGTCGCGACCTATCATTACGAAACTTAGTACTATTAATCGACACTACCAGGGCTCGACTTGAGTCGGCCTGCGAAACCGATCTATTTTTAGTAACGGAGTTATCTGCCCGGAACCCAAAAACCTTGTCTGCAGATAAAGTCAGAAACCGTAACCGTTATCAAAAATCTGAAGCAGGGAAAATGTTGCTAGACTCCTGGTCATCATTCGTCACGCAAAAAATTGTTTTTCGATCAACTTCCTGGTTACGCGTTTTTGACCCGAAAAGTGTCACGACTCGTCAATTTTTTTTTCTTCAAAACGGTTTGTCCTAGAGACTTGGGACCTTCACCAATCATCCTAGGTGACATATGTTACATCTAAAAATGTCAAGGTCAAAGGTCAAATCTCAAGGTCAGAGGTCATGGTACACCTTGTCTGCAGTATAGCTAAAAAACCATACAAAATTGAAGCAGACATGTAATGAGGAAAATACTCGTCTCATTTAGACCTTTATTTGATATAAAGGGTCGAACACTGTACGACAAACCGTTTTCGAGTTATGGCCCTTGACGCGTTTCCGCTTATTTGTTTTTGGCTTATAACTTTTAAACCATCAAAGTTAATATAGTAAACATATGGGTTTTTTGTGACCGTCATTTTGAGTCCCTCAATTTAAGACCAAAGTCCAATGGTTACAGGCAGCCATTTTCAAAATGGCCGACACCCTTAACAGTTTTTATGAAATAACACTTAAACCGTACAAAATTGAAGCGGACAATACATGGGAAAAATATTCGCCATGTCGAAATCTACAAAAAATGTTTCAGGTGCGAAAGCGTAAAACTTGTCGTTTTTGAGTTATCGCCCTTGATTTTTGTTCTTAAAATAATTTTTTGTTTATAACTTTTTAACCATAAAAGATGGTGAATGGAACATAGGGTTCATTAAATAGAGAATTAAAAAACCTACAATTTGAACCCAAACAGTACATGATTCGGTAGAACGGTTTCAAAATGGCGGCCAAAACAAGTTTCGCGAAACACGTTTTTTGCCCATAACTTGAAAACCATAACAGATAGTATAGTAAACATGTATACTTAAATGAATCAGAATGCAAAGAGCTACAATTTGGGTCCAAGGTCAAAGGTCATTGGTCAAGGTCATTCCCTAGCAACAAGGTAACCTTAATGAAAAGTCCATAGCAACCATACATATTCTTAAACCAGACTACTTTCTGAGTAAAGATGTTAGTTTTTTCAACCGGAAGTGACATTTAGTCCATAGCAACCGACATAAAAGTCCTTAGCAACCATACTTTTTCTGACTCCAGGCCCCCTGATCTTCATTCTGGGGCCTATATCACAATAATTGGCAACATCTTGTCATAAACAAAGTGACTCAAATGTCTTTAGTACTTGTATAAAATAACAAAAACATAAGACAGGGAAAGACCTCACATTTGTTCTCTGAACAAATGACTTTTTAATTAATCTATCTTAATAGTTTGATGTACTATGTATTTTTTTCTCAGAATTTTTTACATGTATTTGTGGTTATTTACTCAAAACATTAAATTGTTTTAATCACTTTTCCTGATAATGATTTTGTATAATCAATTCAAAATGACTTTGATCCTGTTGATGTATTTGTTCTTAGTCTTTTGGAGGTGCCATTAAACAAACAAAATATTAGAGAATTCTTATACCCTCCAGGCACCTACATGTATAGTTTGTACAAATGTACATTGTTGTCCTGGGATTGTTGTTCGTTTACATTTATTATATAAAGTGCAGTAGTAGAAAGGCCAATTTATCATGCATGGTAATCTCCTGTCAACAATATGTTTTCAATATAATTTAATATTTTTGTTATTCTTTTTTCATTAGTAAAATGAATTTGTTTAGGGATTGTTTAAATTGTTCATATAGCATAGACTTTTACCGGTACTTTTTACAAAATATATACTTTTGATTTGATATTTTTGAAAGATAATGATCTTGTTTTATTGTAAGTGTTAAGAATGAGTAAAAAAAATGATAAGAATACTCAAAAGTCATAACTATAACAATTATACAGATCTGATGATATTTAAATGATTATATTTTTCTTGTGCCATTTAATTTTTACTTAAAACATGACATTTTTCTCATTTTATATCATGTTTTAATTCACCAAGTCCTAAATCATTTCATATTCTGTCTTATACATGTACATCTCTTTGAACTGTATTTTGTAATTGAATGGCATATGCCCATTTATAATATAACAATTAAAGCAAAGTTTTTGATTAAAAATCTCTCTTTTTGTCACAAATTTGAAGTCAATAACATGTTTACTTTAAGTAGATACATTTTGATATTTTAGACAGCTAACGGTAAACAGTCATATATATTTAAACCATAAAAGTATTAATTTTTGTGGTTGCCATTTTCACATATTCAATCTAATTGTCTATTTTGCCGGTAATTTTTATGTTTTCATAAACCAATTTGATTTACATACATATAATAGTTGCATATTTGCATGTATATATTTTTCATAGATTTTCATTATCGGCAAATGTAGCGAAAATTGGTACACTGTGAAAATTGATATGCTTTATTCAGTATTTTAATGAATTCATCTTAAATCTAAATTACTATCTATGAATTTATTTGAATATACTCAGAATTACATTTTGTATAAGACACACTTGTAGTTGTAGACAATTCTAAAGCATTCAAACTCGTATATGTTTTCTCAAAATACTTATGTACTTTCAGAATTTTTTTTCTTGAAAACATGTAAAATAAAATTTTAATGGTTTTAAAGATTTTAAAAGAGATTAAAATGTTCTCACTTACTAGGAATACCACCTTCTCTGATTTGGGCAGACTTCATATTGAACATTGGAAAAAAAGTTATGTCAAATTATTTCCCCTGCATGATTTCTGAAAGCAATAAAATTGTTTCATGCATAAACATGCTTCATTTAAAGTTTCATCAATTCCCATCATGTGGTTAAGGAAGAGTTGCGAATATATGATATATTTGGACAGACAGACAGACTAACAGACAGGGTGATCCCTTTATTTCCAAAATTGTGTTTGCCAGGGATGAAAAAAATGTTTTTCTTTATACGTGTAATATATGTTCAGCTTCCACATTTAGGGCATTTTTTTTTCTTATTCAGATAAAATGCTTTGCAGTGATTTTTTATGTAACCAAACTTTTTTTTTCAGTTTGATAATGCTTATGAATTTGTTGCTTGTTGTAGCCAGTGCTTTCAAGATTTTTATTACATTTGTTGTCATTTTTATATTTTTGATTATATTTGTTATACATATTTATACTTTGTACACCAGAATTGAATAAAGAATTTGCAATAACTTTTGCTTTTGTCCATTTATTGATTATGTTTATGTTTTAATGCCTGGCCTACAAAGTCTGTCCATTTCATCTATCCCAAATCATCATATATCCAAATTCCCACTTACTGACAAGTGGCACATCAATCATATTGGTATGGTAGGTGCACCTAGTGATGCTAAGCACAATGCATGCTTCACTTACTGGCTGTGACCTATATTTTCCGCATGGATGACCAGTTACATAAAAATGGTTTTAAGTCCATTTTGACTTACTGACAAGTGCCACCCCAACCATATTGATATGGTAGGTGCACCTAGTGATGCTAAGTACAATGCATGCTTCAGATTCTGGTTGTGACCTATATTTTCCACATAGATGTCCACTTACAGAAGAATGATTAAAGTTCATTCCTGCTAACAGGCAAATACCATTTCAACCAAAGTGGTATGGTAGGTGCATCTAGGGGATGATTAGCAAGATCTATGGTTCAGATGCTGGCTGTGACCTACTTTTTCTGCATGAATGAGCACTTAAAATTTTGAAAAGTTCAAGTCAATTCCTGTGACAATAATTTGTAAGGAGGTGAGCTTTGTAATTGATAGATGACCTAGCTGTTTAATAAATATAAAGGTGGGACACCATGTCTGTTTGACACATTTTCTTGTTGCTAGTCGCTTGAAAATTGCTTTACACAATATACAGATAAAGTACTAAAGGACCAAGCTACATGCCAGATATTTAGAGATGAAGTTGTCTTAGAAGTACTTATTAAAACTATCGTCACTACTAAAAACCTAAGGTCAAGGTAAAAAGATGAGGATACAACTGTATTAAGCTAATAATGGGGCATATGCCTACCATGAAGTTTGTAGGTGCTTATAAAACTTTTTACATTGATATTCAATGCCACTGCCAGTAAAGTAACACCATCCCACCTGCAGACAAAAACTACCAAATGGGATGATCAAGGTCAATTGTCTAAGAAGAAAAGACCCACAAAAATCCATTTAGTGAACAATGGCCCTGAAAATTAGTTCAGTTATAGAAGTTGCAATAACAAACTTTGTTCAATTTCATTGTTACAGAAAAAGCAACACATTTCATTGTAAAAAAGGCCATAAATTCAACAAAAATAAACACACCAAGTTTCCTGGAAACATGCACAAACATTTCTATCAAGTTTCATGAAAATCAGAGGAGTAATTTCAGATATGTTGACTGTTTTCCTTTGTGATTTTTTGAATTGCTGTTTGTTTATGTTTGTTGTGTCGCGTACACTTATTCCACATCTCAATATCGTCTATTATATTGTTACAGACAGACCAACCTGAAATTCTCTTCAGTTTTAAGCTTGTCAAAGACTTATAATTCAGTGCCAAGAAAAACTGGAAAAAATGTATCATTGGTCAGAAATAAAGACAAAATGTATCATTGGTCAGAAATAAAGACAAATGTTTACCTGTTTTAGATATATATTTGTTCAGGTTGTGTGCATTTTTCATTTATTGTGATAACATTCTCATTTTCAACATAACTCATTAACAACTTCTGCTGAGCAATGACCTCTCTTAAAAAATAAAATTTTACCAACATAAAAAAAGTTTACAAAATATTTTGTATATATTAAATCAACAATGATGACAAACAACCTTATAATACACACCTACAAATACTATAGAAATATAATATGCCGTGATAAAAAACACCTTTTTAATGAAAAAGTTTTAACAACACCAGGATTAAAACATTTTCTTAATGTATCGAAAGCTTGAACAACATCATTGTTCAACTATAAAAATATAACATGCCAGAATAAAAAACTGTCAAAAGGTACCAGTATTTTTATCAAAACTACTGCATATAATGTAACTATATTCTGTAAAATTTATACATTGTGTATTTTGGAATTGGTAAATGCCATCTATGTTATACTTCAAGTAAAATAAGACGACAACCATTTTATCATCCTCTATAATTATGCAATACTGCTAAACATTACATTTAAAACCTGTTAAAATATAAATTGTTTCTTATCAAAAGTAATTTTGTAGGTTTATTATAACATTAAGGTGTTAAGGTATTAAAAAAGATTTTAACTAGACTGCTAAGAGGAAAGCTTTTATCATAGTCACTAGCCAAATACTACTAACAACTACCATAAACAGTCAAACTGTTTTGTAATAGTATATGTTAATTCATGGAAGAACACATAAAAAAAACTCGGTACGAGTGCATTTTTATCTAAGTATTTTAAGTATGTAAGTATGATGTTTTGAATGAAAATCTACCAAAACCTAAATGACAATTCTATATCTACTGTATTTTTTATATTTCTTTTTATAAGCACTACAAAATGTTTGAGTTAAACTGACTTTTTGTAGATAAAAATGTTGGTTATCTCCCTTTGAAAAAAATAATTTACTCCCGAATTTACAAAAGTTTGTTAGAACTTGAAATGGGTTCAGATAATATGAATAAACAATATATGTTTACTGAATTCTACATGTTAAACTAAATGATGCAATATTAATGGCAACTCTTATCCATTAGAACAAAATTTAGAAAAATCTCCTAGCATCTTATTTCTAGCAACAGCTCTATACTGCTATTTTATCTATGTCCAGCCTTTTTAAATTAAAATTTACAAAAACTATTTATAAACTTTACAATGAAAGAGTAATATGTTTAAATGGTTTATGACTATCTTGCCTTTTACTAGGTCACTATACAATAGTGGGTGATATTTGTTTTCTGGTATAATTTACAACAGATCTGAGCAAATCTTTGCTTGGAATGGTCACTCTTTTACAAAATTAAAGAACTTATTTTCTTAAAAAATTAGAGAATTTCTACAAGCTTGTAATGGTCCTTTTTTAAAGTTCAAGGACAAATTATTTTTTAACACTCATGCAAACAAATTACAAATAAATAACTTATACTTAATTGTAAAATTGATACAAAAATACTCATATATAAATCACAAAAAACTTGTTAATTTATTGCCTTAATTAAATGAAACATCTAAAAAAACTAACAAAGTGAATCTATACAACTCATTATAGATTTTATAACATATTCATTATAAAATGTTTACACTGATACAAGTCGGCACAAACTGTATAAACAAACTTCATATGTTTTGTTATAATATTGGTAAGCACTATCTGTGATTGCTTTGGTTGTACATGTATAAAATACAGAAATAAAAATGGCATAAAGCAAAAAGCAGTTATTCAATTATCTAAATAAAGTCTGATGCTTATAAATGTTTTAATATTCATTATTCAAAGCAAAATAAATCAGAAACTGACAATTATTTATTTATAAATCCATTGTGGCATTCTATTTTGTTTTACATGCAATTAGTTTTAAAATGCAGTTTTCTTTTATTTTTAGTGGAAAAAAAAAGAAATTTCATGAGTTATCCCCCTTTATCTAGAAAAATCATCGCATAAGCCAATATCAATAAACTACTTTTGTCATGTGATGTTTTAATTAAGATAACACTGATACAAACCAAAAAATCTTATTCATCATAATTGAAAATAACCCTGTATGACTACCATGAAGTCTCGTGAATTTGATATGATGAAAACTGTGTGCACATGTACAAACAACTGAACACCAGTGCTTCATAGAAAATGCATGACGAACAAAAATAATGGGAATATAATGTTAACAGTCTATTGAGTTTTGGAATGCTTAGTTTTTAATTTCCATGGAAGATATCCATTGGTCAGTAATTATTTTTAACAGTAATTAAAAAAATCTACGAATTTCAAATATCTATTTTTAAGATTTTGTTAGTTAAATTATACGGTTCCTTATCCCCAACAGACCAAAGATACAGTGAATATTAGAACACTGGGAAATTGTATGCTTACAATAATATACCAAAGATGATAAATTAAATGAAAATATAGCTTATAGACTACAAATATATTAAAACTACAAAACAAGATGAGTCTAGGCATGAGACAGTGTAGATGGAGGGTATGTACAGATGTAGGTTCTTATTGCACCCTTCAATGATGTTAGTACAAAATATTATAACAGTTATTGATGGAAATGGAATGTACTTAGAACTCTTATCATTGAAGTTATTTTAAAGTAAACAAATAACTTATCTTTTAGTTGAGTTATTCCCCTTTATTATTTACATTTAAGTAGCCAGCACTTAAAAATGAAATATATTAGTACAAAACCTTTCCATTCATCTTCATGTATTACACCATTATTGGGTGCAAAAATGGAAGGCAATGAATAGAATACTCATGTTTGTATGTTTTTCTAATAACAAAAAAAAGCAATTATTTCTCAAACCTCAGTTATCAATAGAATTACATGTGGACCGATTTTAATATCATGTTTTTTGGAAGAAGCCATTTACTTAATTGAAAAAAAGTTAATTGTATAGTGCATACAATATAAATTGTTTGCATAACCTAAGTTATATTTCCTAGTCAGAATCTAAAATGAAAACAAAAACAAAAAAACAATTAGTTTTACTGGCATGTTAAATTTGATACCAATGAATAATTGATATACAATAAAAATGGAAATAAAAATAAAAAGTTTCCTAAAAGGTCACTTGTATCACAGTATAGTACAGCAGCCATCTTTCTCTTCACCTCCCACGACCGGCACGTTTCCTGGAGCTTTAAACTTCTTCACGCTCTCATTGTTAAAGTACGGCGAGTTATTATTGTGTCCATTGTTTTTGGAATGTTGATCTTGTTTTTGTGATGGTGATGTACTGTATTTATTCCCACGCTGGTGAATCGAGTTCAGAAACATGTCCTGTACGTGACTATCCAGTGCTGTCACACTGTTCTCCCGACTTCTACTCTCCGACCGATGTTTCTTCAGATCTGACAAATTTAACGAAGGTGTTCCGGAGGGGTACCTGTTAGAGTTAAGTGACGATGAAGAACCAGAATTCACTTTCGTCAAATTAGAAGAATCGTTATTAGGTCGATCGGCTGCAGACTGATCAGGCTTGGGGGGAATGTCAGGTTTTTGATTTCGTTTATTGAATGAAGTTTTTCTTGATACATCTTTGGCTGGCTGTCTCCTGTCATTATCTTCTCTAATCGTCTCCCTTTGAGGAACTCTTTCCTGTGGAGGAGAGTCTTGTTTCTGAGGAGGCTTGGGGACATCATCATCCATGATAAGTTCTACTTCCTCTAAGTTAGCTGCAGGGGTATTTTCTTTATCATCTTCCTACATTCAGAGTATTTAAAGAAAAAAACATGAGCTAGGCAAATAGTAAAACGTGTTTAAAAGAATGAATTAAATTTGCTTCATTTATTGTCATTGTTATCTATAATTATGTGAGAAAGAAGGTGCCCTGAAAGCATGTGAGGATGGGAAAACATACTCTTTGTTATTTGGGCTGATATAACGCATAGTATTATTTCCCACCATTTTTTCAGAGCAAGGCTTAATGAAAACTCCAGAAAATCTGAATAAATGACAGAATGTTTTTTCATCAATTGTATTTTGAAACCCTTAAAATTTGGGAGACTAACATTTACTCTAAATAGCTCTCTAACTTCTCTTAATCATTATTATAAAAATGATATCTGCTTTAATTATATGAAGTGTTGGTTTATGTTGTTGCAGATTTAAACTGTCATTTTTAAAAGAATTTGAGGTCATGTGCACTTATTTGGCATCTCACTATCTTCTTTGTCAATTTTTCTTGTTTCTAATAATTTTGTGTCATGTACAATTATTCCACATCTCATTATCATCTCATATCAACCTACATCAATATCAGATTTGCCCCAACCAAAGTGCATAGCTTCTTCTTTTGCTTCCTTCATAAACAGCTGACTCTTCTCTCCTCTCATACTGGTCCGTCGTATCGAGGCACTGAAAAATAGAAGTCAGGTTGTATATACAGACATCAATAGGATACACCCTTGGTATCAAGGCATTGAGGTGCAGCAAGGTGTATTTTCTTCAGCTTTGTATTGCAGAAATTCTAAACCTTACAGGAGCGTTTAAAATAGTTTTACAGTTATGCCATTTCATGCATTCTTTGTAGGCTGCATACTTAAGTTCAAATAACTCAAATGAGAATCAACAGAAGATTGTACAGTGGCTCACATGCCGAAAGAAGCATACACCAGTACAGCTAGATTTTAATTTAATTTTGAGTTTAGATGCAGACAACAGACATACAATGTAGTGCCACTCAATGTTTAAATGTGAAAGGTTTTTATGAATCTTCATTGTCTTTTCACAAACGGACACAACATTTGCTTTAATTACCAAAACAAGCAATGACAAGCTTTGCAGCAAGCATGAAAAATATAATTCCATAACATACATAGCAACAATGTATACAAATAATACATAGATATCTACAAATATACATTTTTATCGAGAGTACCTACATGCTTATATTGTTATATAAATTAACATGCTATTTGTATATAGACATATCAATAAAGAATGTAAAAATTAATGGTACAGTCATTATAAGTTAGATTGTTTTAAAACTAAAAATTCAAACATTAACAGTAATTAAAAACCCAATGAGAACATCGCGGCTATTTTAGGTTTTAAAGTAAAACTTTTATTAATTTGTTTTTTTTTCAACAGAAACACACTAAAAGGATTCAATTTAAACAATAAAACTGCTTATAAAGATGGCTTGGAGGCCTAGAGAGCCTTAGTTAATTTTAGGTTGCCAGTTAAAATCAAGCTTAGTAAAGTAAACTACCCCCTTTTTTTGTAACTAGGTTTGTCATTTGCCTGCCTAAGGTTGTCTGTAGTTCCTATTCCCAAACCAACTGACGTTTTAATGTAACTTCAAGAATGGACTTCTCAACAGGATAGGTACAAGTGCCAAACAAGCTAGGTAGATCAATTGACCTAGTAAAGCTCGATTGAGCTTTAAATTATTATCTCCCTTTGCTGTTTTTGACAAATTATCTGTTTCAATTTGGTTCAATGCAAGATGAAAATTTCTCTCAGCTTTAATTCAACATACCTGGACAAAGACACATCTAAATGTCAAAGTCTACTGTATACATTTTAAGAAATAAATTGCATTGAATTTCATCAAAAAATTCAATTTTCACAAAAAAAATGTCCAGGGTAGATGTGAAAGAGTGTGGTTACATTGTTGGCAATGACTATCATTGAAAAAAGAATCTATAATTTCATGCTGCATAGGGAAAATTTAAAAAAGATATAAAAACATCAAAGAGAGATAATAATTTAAAGCTCGATCGAGCTTAACTAGCTCAATTGATCTACTTAGCTTGTTTTGCTCTTGTACCTAACCTGCTCAACGCAAAAGTCATTGGTCAGAAATAAATTTAATTGGTTTACAGTTTCAATATCTAAACATCTAAGCATCAAAGAAAACCAGCTCAATGACTTATACCATAAACAGACTAAAAAAAACATCTACAAAGTCACTCAAGCAGAAAAAGTAGGTCACAAGAACCTTGCAAATAGAAAAGACCAATATATTTTGTACATGTAGATAAATTATGGTATAAGGAGATACACTGACAGCCAGATGACAGTAACACTAAGTATTTCCATCCATGTATAGGTGAATGGCCATTTGTCCCTCCCAATAATTAAAAGAAAGATTTTAGTAAACAACTGGAGTTATTCCCCTTACAACATAAATCATGCACGAATACCTATGTGAATGATGGTCTGTGTGTCTGAAAACAAGGAATTAACGTAAATATTAAAGTGAAATGAACGAAACAAAATAAAAAAAGGTGATATCATGAAACAAACTAATAATAAAAGTGCAATAACAATGCATCATGTCTAGCTTAGGGTTAACTCCACACATTCTGGAATGTAGGCCTAAACTAATTCCATGATAGTATGATGATGCCATTTCATACAGACTGTAATGTAGTTATAATTTCTTATAAATAATTTTTCAAAGTTTTTTAACTAGCTAATCCAGCAAATTGTAGCTAAAACAGCAGGAAATGGCATTTACTGCAACATGCATATAACTAAATGAGGGTCATTCAAAAACTTGCATGCTGGCATGAACTAAAGTTAATGTGCTAATAATGTTTAATTAGATGCGGACCTTCACATTAACACGAGTTATTCATTTATCATTAAATGGGAATTTATATAAATGGAATTAAGCTTCTACTTTGTTTAAATTGTTTTAAAAAAAACTAACTATTTCAAAGAAGGTTGTGAAAAATATAAAAATTGTTTTTTCTAAAATATAATCCTCTAAAAATAACACTGGAGGGAGAGATTGACAAGCTATTGGATAACTCATATTGGTTAATATAATAAATTCACAGATTCTTGACAAAACTTGACAAAATATTAATGCAAGAAATCACACTCACAAATCCTCAACCTATAAACCTTATTGCCCGAATCATTATAGGCAAACTCAAGTCAAATGTTTTAAAAAGATCAATGTTCCTCACAGCAAACATCCATTTTTTAAACAGAACCTTTTCTGGTGAGTTTAATTGAATAACAAAACATGTGAACATCATTTATTTTTGGTAAAACTGACCGAGATTTTGACATTATTCTGAAATTTGAGGCTTAAATTTTTCCGTTTGCCGAGTCTCAGCACTAAAAAGCACAAATGTGGTCATCTCATTAAAATGTAAACCAAAAGGAAAATGTTCTATTTATAAATCAGGGAAATTTTTTACTGCATGCTCCTAAAATATTCATCGATTCATAAACAGTTCAAACTTGTAACCTCTATTGAATGTTGTTAATCTTGTCCGAGAGTGAAGCTAAATACATTTAAAAGATTTTTAATTTGTTCACAAATGGATTTCATTTCATGTCTTGATATTGAGCTGAACTGTTTACGCCTTGATGACATTCTAATGTTTGTTAGCCAACATAAACATGTGGGTTATAATGGCTGAGTCACCTGTGATGTGGACCATGTGATCTTAAATCGTTCAACGAACTATTGGAGCTATACATCGTACTCGAACTACCTAAACTGAAATACATATGGTGAATTAATGACCTAAACTGAAATACATATGGTGAATTAATGACCTAAACTGAAATACATATGGTGAATTAATGACCTAAACTGAAATAAGGCTGACATATGATACAGGAGTTATAATACATATGCATTGGTTAAAGTTATTTAGTATAATGCTGCTCATTTACATGATATTATTTGTGTGTCTTCTACAAGCTAAATGTTAAGAAAACAAGTGATCTGCCTGGCAAAACTTTTGACCAATTTGTCTTTCAAAAGTAAGAGTTGGGACATCCGATACATTTTCAAAACCTTTTCCTTCGACCCCAAAATAAATGGACTTATCTTTAATGTATGTGTGCTAGTTTCATGAAAGTACATCAAGGTAACATTCCAGAAACCAATCTGAATGGAATGATGGACAAATAGATGAATAGCAGAATCTTATAGTAACTTGATTTTGCGAAAAAAGGGATAAGAAATAAATACACTGACCACCCTCTATGTAGACAACCGAGTTGCTCATCCTTTAATAAAATTTGTACAACTGCTAGTCCTTCTTAAAACAATGATTATTCTCTAAATTAGCAAAACCTATGGAGTTGCTGACAATTATTTATGTGTTGAATATCTCACAATGTTAGGACATCTGAAATGTGTGAGGTTAAGATAAAAGTTTACATGAAAGCTAATAAGCTTTATATTTTGGTTTATACTGCAGTTAATAAATCAAAAGCATTTGTTATGTTTTGGTTATTTCAGCTGTGCTACTCTACATTATGTTTCTGAAAAATAAGTGTAAAAAATCGTGGAGATCAAGAGACGACAACATTAATAAGCCGCATACTCACTTCGAGGACCCACTCCTAGAAAATTCAGGTTTAGACATTATATGGAGAAAATTCACTAAGAAGGACCCACTCCTAGAAAATTCAGTTTAATTCAATTTATAACTGAGAGTATTCAATTTAGAGGACCCAGTTCTTATTTAGTCCGGTAAATGTCATTATAAAAGAGAAATAATAATCTAGAGGCACTGATTAGACACTGTTTTAGTACTAATCCTACATTAACACTACCCAACTCTTACTTTAAAAGGTTATGGTTTGGGTAAAAGATGATGTCAGTAAAATCTAAGTAATGGCCAACAACAATGAGATAGGAAATAAAAACAAGTATGATTACTGCAATTTATCCTTATCTTCCTTGTTTTTGTAAGTGCTACCTATATAGCTATAAATTCAACTACAAAATACAAAGCAACTATCATGCTTTGTAAAGCAAAGGGTTATTTGGTATGAATGAATAAAGATATAAAAACAAACTAAGTCTTTTAAAGCATGGCGTAAATGAGCATGCACAACTTTCATACTAAATTAAGCACACTAATAATCTCACAGCTTCCCTTTTAATTTCACCATTAACTATGAACAACATATCTACCTAGTTTAAGCCTTTACCTAGCTAAGAAGTGTGCATCTATTAAACAGGTGCTCTATATGACGGGGGACAAACAAAGGGAGACAACAACATATAAATTTTTCCGCCTGTGCATCTAACGAACAGGTGCCCTGTACGACAAAAGGACAAACAAAGGGAGACAACAACCACTATGGGAGTTTTTAACTAGGGGCCAACAAAGAAGACAACACCACTACTGTGCTTCTTATAATGAGGGGGGGGCGGGAAACAAAGGGAGATAAAAACCTGTACAGAGATGATAACTTACGATCGAGAGGTATGGTGTTTAGGACGACGGGTACTGCCAGAGGAATGGTGGGCTCTCTTGTTTTCTAATTCATCTTTCAGGTCTAAAATCTTCTGCTTCATTTCTGGGTCTTCACAAAGATCTGTAGAGATAAATAAGAGAACATTTATCTTTGGACTAGTGAACAAAGACATTTTTATGATATTACAAAATAGGTACTCATGAGTTAAAAACTTTCACAGTATACCTTTTTTAAGTTTTGTGAACATCAGCAAAATTGACAATGTCTTTCAACAGAGAAATGTCTTTAGAAGGTTATTCATTGTGAGATAACAATACAAATTTAACAAAACAAAGACTCCATAAGACAATTTCAATGGTTTTGGAATTCATTTGAACAGAGGATTGCAAATTAGTATGAGGTATTTTATGTTGTTTTTTTTTAAAGTTAACTTTGCTCTTTTTTTCATATAAGAATATTTATACATAAAACCTGAATAAAATTGAGTTTACCAAAAGGTGTTTCTCCATTCCTGGTCTTGGCATCGATGTCTGCTCCATTCCTCACCAAAAGTTCTAACACATCTTGCTGTAAAGACATAAAATGAAATGTTAAAGATTTCATTCTGTTAAAGGAATTCATAATTCTTTGTCGTAACCCTCACACACCATCAACACCATCATTCTCACTAAAATCTGTCGAAGTCAATATTTACAGCAAGATTTTGGTAAACAGGAAGAAGGTGAAAACAGACCTGAAATTAATCCATAATTATGGGGCCCAACTGCAAATGCCATGTACCAAATATTAAGGAGCTTTAAAGAGAACTTGTTAAGTGAGAAAACTGTAATGATTTTTCCTGGCCAGCATGTCATCGGCCCACGGTCAGCCTGACATTCACCATTTAAAACCTGATTTTTCACACTAAGAAATCCAGCCAAAATGACAGATAATTAAGTAGAAAACTGAATAACAGAAACATTTTCCACACTACTTGGAGCTGAGGGTTGTCTTATGCACAGTCATTCTAGCTTCTGAGATGGTTAAATCCTGTAAGTTTGCTAAAGTATAAATAAAAAGTTAAACATGAAAAAGAGATGTATAGGATTTAACATTTTGACAGACATTTTAAACATTGTGTAAAGATTTGACATTATTCAAATGTCACAACCTATACAAAATATTAGATTTAAAACATTTTCCTAAATGATATCGTGATATATATTCTCAGGATAAAGCAATATCCTTGATAGATGTCATCTATCTAACTAAATCCTATAATTCACACTAACAAATGGCCAAGTCAGAGATCACTTCAGAAGTTTATTGACTCTCTGTTTTTCTGACATTTTGATTTCCATTTTTTACACCTAATCAATAAGGTTTTTATCAACAATAATCTTCATTAAGCTAAAATTCAAATCTTACACCAAACAAAGCATTTCTCAGACTTTTGTAGGATGTACTTTAAATTGTACTACTATGGAATAAATCCCCTTTACAAAATAGCTGTTAAGATCAGTCTTTTATAAGTGTCTTAGTAATCAAAGCAGACAAAATAAAAAAAAAACATGAAGTTAAAGGAGAAATATAAAATCACAATGGTCCTGACTTGGTAGAGGCTTTTAAATAGAAATGATGAGTTGAACCAGGTTTTAATCATGGCACTAAACCTCCCTGAATTAAAAATTTTGTATGAACTATTGTTTTCAGACCAACTTCATAAAAGTTATATTTATCAAATCTAAGTGTGATCAGATTGTAAAATTTTGTATGCATTACATATAGTCGTGATGAAATTCTTAAAATTGTTTAAAGTACAACTAAGCCTTTAAAGGAAGAGATTACTTAATGATACAGTTCATTATCAAGTACCTGTTATGTAAGGGTTTATTTATAGCAGAAGATTGAGAACAAGTGATAAGGAGGAGTTTCCTATAACAGTTACTTTACATGACAATTTCATTTTAAAAGAAATTAGCCAGAAATATTAATTTTTTTGCGGCGATTAAAAAAAATAGATCAAACAATTTGTTTCACCATGGACCAAACACATTTTTTGTGAAATATAACTGTTTGTTTAGAACCAAAAATTTGTCAATGTCCAATATGGCCAGATTTTAATAAGCAGGAAATATGACAAACCCATTTGAAATCAAATCCCACAACATGGGTCCCCATGCTGATGGTGCATACTATCTATCAAGATGCTGTAATATGTCTTCTCTAAGATAACGTTTTTGAAAATTCCCCCTTCCCATCATTCACTATATCATTACCTAGACTTTTTTTTACTCTATGAAATCTAGTAAATAAAAAATTCAGGATGCATGATGATGTATTTTTCTCGGAAAAATATAAAAGAAATATTAACCAATATTCAACTATCACTCTTAATAAGTTATGTCCCATTTGGGACCTTGTACTGTTTTTCTACAAAAAGATGAGTGAAGTATGGTCAGATTGTTAACTATAGTTTTAAATAAGTTATTTTCCATTAGGGACAAACCATCTGCTTTATAACTAAATAAATACAATAAGGGTTCCCAACTGATTGAATCAAGTTAATATAAATCGTTCTTTGAGGATAAATCAACGTTTGTCATATATAAGCTGTAATGAAGATCCTACAGAAAGTATCAATCTCATTTTTCCAGCGATTTATTTCCATCCGGTTTTATCTGGCCTACTTATACAATAGGTCACTAATGATTGTATTGTAATCACATTCCATCACATATCGTTTACCACAGACCAGACGGTTTGATTCAGATGCAATTAGGGTTGATGTGGTCAATATTTACAAAAACACTTTATGGTTTTTGCCTTTGTTAACATTTGCCTTATCATTTTTCAATCTTATATCACAAGGGTTATTATTCTTTTTGTTTTTTCTCTGTATAAACCCTTAAATAGAAAATAATGAGATGTGGAATAAGTGTACGCAACACAGCCCACAATTAAACGGCAATTTAGAAAAACCACAATGGACAACAGCCAGCAGCCTTCAACGAGGCCATTAGGCACTGCTCGCGGTTCTGCAATTGGCCCATGGTCTAAATTAAATGCATATAATTCAAATCCAGCCGTGAAATAGTACCTAAAACCCTAAAACAATATGATTGAAACGTCTACAAAATGCTTGATGTTCCAACATCAGCTTATTGTACATGTAACAATATTTTTGAACCTTAGTGATACAAGGAGGTGCCAGAAAGACTTGACTTAAAAGTGGCCTTCAGGGGCGGACAGAGAGTTTGTCATGAAAAATTGAAGCAACTTGCAAATAAATAAAAATTTCACAAGTTAAGGGAGTATAACCCTCTGGGTCCACCACAGGCTTGCTACAACTTAAAGATCATACCAACCTGGCACCAGAAGGCAGCAGCATGTATCGGCTGCCATGAATCGCCGTCTCTTTTATCTACTGAAACGTGATGGTCCAATAGGAACTCAGCTACCTGCATGTAACCATTAGCTGCTGCGATGTGGAGCTAAAAAAAAATTATAATGTTATTCAACCATCTGCGCGTTACTATAATGACATTTGTATGGATTTGATAAATAAAAAGAAAAGATCTCCTGGAACAAAAACAAATCTATGTAAGTTGGTTTAACTGGAAGACCTCACAAACTCATCCCACCATATGAGGCCCCTACCTGCAGCTACATACCAAATATCAATGGCTTACAATGCAAAGGATGGACGGATGTTGGCATTTTTGCATTGTGGTAGGTGACAAAGCTCTAACGGTCTGCTTAACCTAGCTACTTTGCTGTAATTTTGTACTGTTGAGAAACATGCCAACTTAATATCTAGTTATAAGTTTTCCGCTATCTTATTTAACAATTATGTGATCCTATAATATGATTAGTTTTTTTTTATTACACATTTCTCTTAATAACTTAAAATTGAATTCCCCCTGGTATGCTAAATATATGATTATTTTTGTCCCTCCAAGTGACAAACAAGGGTGAAATGGTTATTTTGTAAATGTGATTGTTTTCTTGTGAACTTTTGACCCATATTTTCCCCTAACGACTTTTTACAAAATCCAATCAGCTTGTTGCTGTCCTTTTTATTGAAGTATCTAACCTTATTGTATTATCCAGTCCTTCAGCACTTAATTATTTTATTTGCCAGAATTCTCCTATTTTATATTTTTTCAATCCATCCCGGAGGAAATGTTTAAATTGAGGGCAACTGTAAATGATAATTGGTATGCCTTCTACAATTTTACATTTTTCTCTGCAAAGTCTCTTGAGAAATCAAGATATATTTATCCATTTTATTCTGACAAAATTGAATCAACCTTTTAATGCACAGACCAGACTAGAAGTCACTGTATTAGCCTCATTAGAACCTGACTCCTGGTAAATTGAGCCTGATCCTCTGACTGTCAAATCAATATATTGTACAATTCAAATAAAAATACTTGGTGGCTGAGTGTTTTCTAGAGCTGTCAATATGCTTTATTTAGGTGAGAGTGAAGTAATGAAAGAAACATTCAATTTACATTTTTTAAAAGGATTAATAAATTTTGAGCAGTTTGTCCAAAAAAGTGATTTACTGTAAAAATGTTTACATTTGAACAGAAAGAAAGCAATTAATGGCTGCATTAGGACTTGAAGAAATTGTTTATCATGCAATTATCGTGAACTGAATTTCCTGTACAGGAAGAATACAGGGTAACATTGAGCAAAATTGAGGGAACAAAAGTTGTAAACATTTCTAAAAGGCGATGAAAAATTACTTAATCTTATTCATTTGTTTTTTATTTGCCCAACATAAAATGTACTATGTTTTATTAGAATTATTTATTAAATATTTCTTTATGAGTATTTTTTTTCACTTACTAAAGTAGCACCATCAGATCTACTCCCGTCTAAGGGGGCACCTGTTTTAAAGAAAACTTACTAAAGTAGCACCATCAGATCCCCTCTCGTCCAAGGGGGCACCTGTTTTAGCCAGACGAGAGACATCATTTAACATGTTTCTCTCTGTTATCAATCTTTTCTCGTCTATTTCTTCTTGTGTGATACCTGAAACACAAATATTACTTTTACCTTAGATTTTCTTGTTAATGTTTCAATCTCAACTTTTTTTGCATTAACTCTGTGAAGAGATTTTATACCCAGCATGATGCATTTAGAAAATGAAAATGAGTTCTGTATGAATGAAAGTGCTAACAAGGCCCCAATAAGTGGATATGAATATGATTATCAAAGCAGCATACCTTGTCCAAGGAATTATTGGCCATAACGTACATTATGTATAAATTTTGGAAAATTGTAGGTTTAAAAGCATTTACAAGAGTGTGACCTACAGACAGACAGACAGACAGTATTTGTATGTCTAGACTATACAGGAGTTGAGGTAGGACACAAAAATACCAAATACAACAAGGGGTTGCACTATGTAATGCTAAGCATAGCCCCCCCCCCTTATTAAGAAACAGGAAATAAATGACCAACTGACATGGAGCAGGCACAGTATAAATCATCATGTTAAATCTGAGTACCAATAAAACCAATCCCTTTAGGCCTGATAGTAGAAGCAGTGAGTGTGTGTGTGTATTGGTGTTTAAAACGCCCTTTATCAATGCACCTGGGCCATGCATGTCAGTTTTATTGGTGGAGAAAACCACTGACATTGGGTAGGTAACTGACAAACCTAATCATACAGTTGGGGAAGTCCCTTTTTTTGCTAAATACAAACGGGACTCGAACACCACCTGAGAGGTGATCAGCTAGTGATCAATAGTGTGGTATTTAAACCAGGGCCTTAGACCACTCAGCCATTCAGGCCCCCTAGTAGAAGCAGAGAAAACTGTTATGAACAATTTTCCAATTTTGACCCTCGAGAGTCAAAGTCTCATAAGGAAACAGGAAGCAGATGACTGACTGACCTAATGAAAGGGGAGGCATGGTTCAGCTCATCATTCTTAAGCTGTGTACTAAATTTGAATCCAATCTGTTGTGCCATGCCTCTCCTTATCTGTTCAGTAGAAGCTGAGAAATCTGTTATGAAAGTTTATACCAGATTGACAGGCAGACAGGCAGACAGGCAGACAGACAGACAGACGATTGCAATATTATGAGTGGTTTGTTATAGTCAGACAATTATTTTTTATGTTTGTCTATTTACGTATGACCACTATACAATAATACATAATGGAACCTATTTAACATGATGATTATTGGATTTACTGTAAAGTATTTCTTGGCTTGTTTTTGGTTCAGACAATAAGCTTTGCAGGTTAGGTACAGTTTTATCTGATACATTTTCCAACAAATCTGGGTAAATGGCAGCTATTATGAAACTCCCTATCCTGGGATATATTGACCTGGCTGAGACTTACACCTGATGGTTTTCTTGATGCCATTTCCTGTAAAGGTCAATATTCCTTCTTAAAGAACCTTTGTTTTACATCTGCTGAATCAATAATTGTTTACTTGAAAATGTTCCGTTATAGGTTGTTAAGTTTGTTCATAAAAGACTTAGATCAGCAAATATTTGCAAAGAAAATATCTGTAACATTTTATTATGTTAAGGTTTTTTTTTCCTTCTTTTACAATTTGTAACTATATACATGACATCATTATATTTTCATCAATGCAACGGGCAAACAATATATAAACTATAAATGTCTGGCCAGAGTCTGGTCAACTGACACGCAGAGGAAATTGAAGATAGAATGATAGGTGGTCAGCCAGAAAATAACCATCTATAGTTATGGACCAAATATGATGAATCTGTTAGAAATTGGAAAACTTGGTCAAACAGAAAATAAACAATTACACAATGATATAAACTATATATTGTGGTAAATCTTCGAGAAATGATGATAGTTTCTTTGGGCAGTGACAGCCCGCTCAGCACATTTTTGTATAATTTTAACAGAAATGTGTTAAGGTTTATAAGCATTCTAAATTTCATGAAGATCCTGAGAAATCAGCTCAAAAGCAAAGGTAATGTGTGAAGAACAGCTAAACCAAAATAATATGTAAATCAAATTTCCTTTGCAGTAAATAACAATTTAAATTTGTGCTGTATTTGTTTGCTTTATATGTTTTGGATATTTGGTGCTTGATATAAATTTATTCAAGGAGAAATTTCGGAGTTCAAACGGTTACTAACCAACTTTGGCCATTTCAGTTTCAATGTAGTCCAATGTAACTTCATCTTCACAGATATCATAAGGCATGTTCCCATCAGCGTTCACTGCTAGTAACTCTGCTCCTCTGTAAAATAGAAAAAGATAAAGTTAGAATTCATCTTCACAGATATCATAAGGCATGTTCCCATCGGCGTTCACTGCTAGTAACTCAGCTCCTCTGTAAAATAGAAAAGACAAAGTTAGAATTCATCTTCACAGATATCATAAGGCATGTTCCCATCGGCATTCACCGCTAGTAACTCTGCTCCTCTGAAAAATAGAAAAGACAAAGTTAGAATTCATCTTCACAGATATCATAAGGCATGTTCCCATCGGCATTCACCGCTAGTAACTCTGCTCCTCTGTAAAATAGAAAAGACAAAGTTAGAATTTATCTTCACAGATGTCATAAGGCATGTTCCCATCGGCATTCACTGCTAGTAACTCAGCTCCTCTGTAAAATAGAAAAAGATAAAGTTAGAATTCATCTTCACAGATATCATAAGGCATGTTCCCATCGGCATTCACCGCTAGTAACTCTGCTCCTCTGTAAAATAGAAAAAGATAAAGTTAGAATTCATCTTCACAGATGTCATAAGGCATGTTCCCATCGGCATTCACTGCTAGTAACTCGGCTCCTCTGTAAAATAGAAAAAGACAAAGTTAGAATTCATCTTCACAGATGTCATAAGGCATGTTCCCATCAGCATTCACTGCTAGTAACTCGGCTCCTCTGTAAAATAGAAAAGACAAAGTTAGAATTCATCTTCACAGATGTCATAAGACATGTTCCCATCAGCATTCACTGCTAGTAACTCAGCTCCTCTGTAAAATAGAGAAGACAAAGTTATAATTCATCTTCACAGATGTCATAAGGCATGTTCCCATCGGCATTCACCGCTAGTAACTCTGCTCCTCTGTAAAATAGAAAATACAAAGTTAGAATTCATCTTCACAGATGTCATAAGGCATGTTCCCATCAGCATTCACTGCTAGTAACTCGGCTCCTCTGTAAAATAGAAAAGACAAAGTTAGAATTCATCTTCACAGATGTCATAAGGCATGTTCCCATCGGCATTCACCGCTAGTAACTCGGCTCCTCTGAAAAATAGCAAACACAAAGTTAGAATTCATCTTCACAGATGTCATAAGGCATGTTCCCATCGGCATTCACTGCTAGTAATTCTGCTCCTCTGTAAAATAGAAAAAGATAAAGTTAGAATTCATCTTTACAGATGTCATAAGGCATGTTCCCATCAGCATTCACTGCTAGTAACTCTGCTCCTCTGTAAAATAGAAACGACAAAGTTAGAATTCATCTTTACAGATGTCATAAGGCATGTTCCCATCAGCATTCACTGCTAGTAACTCGGCTCCTCTGTAAAATAGAAAAGACAAAGTTAGAATTCATCTTCACAGATGTCTTAAGGCATGTTCCCATCGGCATTCACCGCTAGTAACTCGGCTCCTCTGAAAAATAGCAAACACAAAGTTAGAATTCATCTTCACAGATGTCATAAGGCATGTTCCCATCGGCATTCACCGCTAGTAACTCAGCTCCTCTGAAGAATAGAAAAGACAAAGTTAGAATTCACCTTCTTATCCTTACACGTTTCCACTGGCATTTACTATGTACAGATTTGACTCCTCTGAAAGAGACAAAGTTAGATGTAATAAATATTGTCAATGAAGAAATTCAGCACTCAATGCTAGCAACACAGCACCGTTTTTATTTAAAATGAAAAGCTAGTAATTCAGCACCATTTTTATTTTAAATGGAAATTCATCACTCAATGCTAGTAACATGGCACCATTTTTATTTCAAATGGAAATTCAGCACTCAATGCTAACAACACAGCACCATTTTTATTTCAAATGGAAAGCTAGTAATTCAGCACCATTTTTATTTTAAATGGAAATTCATCACTCAATGTTAGTAACACAGCACCATTTTTATTTCAAATGGAAAGCTAGTAATTCAGCACCATTTTTATTTTAAATGGAAATTCATCACTCAATGTTAGTAACACAGCACCATTTTTATTTCAAATGGAAAGCTAGTAATTGAGCACCATTTTTATTTAAAATGGAAATTCATCACTCAATGTTAGTAACACAGCACCATTCTTATTTCAATTGGAAATTCAGCACTCAATGCTAGCAACTCAGCACCATTTTTATTTTGAATGGAAAAGCAGCACTCAATGTTAGCAACATAGCACCATTTTTAATTTACGGTATATGGAAATTCAGCACTAAATGCTTAAGTAACACACAGCATCATTTTTATTTTAATTGGAAATTGAGCACTAAATGCTAGCAACACAGCACCTTTTTTATTTTTTTTTATTTTAAATAGAAATGCAGCACTTATTCTAAAAAGAAATTTTCAGAGTCATGCACCCTTTCTATAATTCTGAGATAAGAACAGACCATTTTCAGTGTTGATGGTCATGATTTCAATAATTGTCTGAGCAAGTGGAGTTAAAAGCTGGTTTGTCTGTTTAAATTTTTGCAATGAAACCTATCAGAATATTGGTTAGGTCCTGCAGAACCTTCAACATCCTTTAAATTTGCTGTTGTGCAGAAATTGATCCTTGACCCATGTCTTAACAACCCCTGCTAATAAATACAAAATCAATCTTAAAATTTTAAAATCTCTTATCTAAAACTGAGAAACAGAAACTCAGATGCTAATTCTTTAATTGATATGCATAGCTATCCTATTGATGATGCATCGAGACACTATCTTTCTTTCAGTTTTTATAATCCTGAACTGCATGTCATAATGTATCTGAATGCTTTGGTAATCTGTTTGGTGAATTCCGTGTCATTTTTGTAACCAAACCAGATTGATGGTAATTAGTGAAACCTGTAACATCGCAAGATGAATACGTCAGAGAAAGAAAGATGTTGTGGAGGAATTTCTAGTTGTTAAATGACATAACTTCAGCTGCACTTTTGGGAACTTAAATTAATATTGCAATGTTTTAGGCTATGATAGCATTTCTACAAAAAACCAGTAAAGCAACAAAATGTACATCACAAATATTTTATCTAAAACACCTTGCATATTTTTCTGGAAGACAATACTGTCAAAGAACTATATCTTATACATGTAACACAGATAATTGTTTCAGCAAAACTTGTATACTTATCTGAATATTTTCCATGTCACATTAGTGCAATATTACATCATAAACTTTCGATTGGATTGATGATGATGCTTCAGTTGTTTTCTGAATTCATAATCATACATGTAGAATTCTATTCCAAAATTGAATTATTGAAAGAACAAAAAAACTTTTAACCATAGAATGGTCTTAATCTGACATAATCGTGGAAATCTTCCAACACTACCGTGTAAAATAGCCATAAAATCATCTAATTACGGCAATATTATATCACCAGAATTCAATTTACTGAGAATAATTGAAAAGTTGCCCTCAACTGTAATTTTTGTAAAGAGATATTGAATCCTGGGATTTTATTGAGCAATCTTGATATGCAAATTCTTGATGAAAACTGAACGATTTTTCTATTTGTTTTAGTACAAAATTGAATCATTGAAATATTTCTTTTGTTTTAAGAAATCTGATTGCTTTTTTCAAATTTAAGATCTCCAGAAATCCTGAAATCTTTTCTACCTTATTCTAAAATTGTAATATAAGTCGGTAATTTGAAGGATTACTATACCATTTAATTTGTAATAGTAGAAAAGAAAAGACAGCTCAAATCAAAGGAAGATGTGACAATTCCTATCTTTTTCCTAAAAGCTTAATCATAGTGATCTTGTCCCTATCAAATGATGTTCTTCCTTGTTTATGTCTAGTAATTTAGAAGGAACCAATCTGTTAAACAATGGCTGCAATCAGAGCAATAAAAAACCCTAGTCAACAAACATTTAGTTTTTTATGAACTGATTTTTCCAAAATCAATAGCATTATTGGTATCAGACAGTGAGCAGCGAACCCTGGTCATGATGAAGACTGCTGGCTATCTTCTATTGTAAATCTTTTAAATTGCTGTTTGTTCATGTAGATTGTGTCACATACTCTTATTCCACATCTCATTATCGTTTCCTTAATATTAGTCAAATACTACAGTGCTCAAGTCCTTATAAACACAGCAGACAAAAAACATTTTATCTCTAACTCTTATTATAATCCTCAAATTACATTGCTCTGGTCCCTATGTTACACGTTGCAGGAGTTAGGACGGCAGATTGGCTGACATTTAAAGAGCCGAGACGTTATCGGAGAAGATGACAACTCCAATCAACTTCTTCACCATAAAGGCTTCTCTCGATCAATCGTAAGACTTCTACTCAACATCCTCTCAGGCAAATTAAAACAGGCGTCAAGTGCTAAATATGGTCGGACAAAATCAAATGTTATCGTAGAGCCTAGAATAAATCTCATCACCTCGTAGTGACAATTTTACAAACAATTAAGGTTCTGATTACGACAGCTTAAGGGATGTAAAACTTCTAATTCCAAATCTTACAAGAATTGTTTTGTTAATAAAATCTGTCAGGTTTTAAATAACTTTGGTTTAATTGCAAAGTGCATTGAAATGTATTCCATGTTATTGAATTAATTGCTTGGCTTGTGTTTTAGTCATGAGAAGAGTAACAAAATAGTTTGCTTTAATTTGAGCAGGGATAGAAATCAAAATTCAAGAAAAGATAATGAAAGTCTTCTCCTTTTTGATGTAGAAAAACAAGGTTTTTCATACTTTTTAGATTTTAACAAAATTGAGTTAAACATGTAAGATAAACTTGGATTCTCTCTTTTTTAGGATAAAGATAAATGAAGGAATGCATGCCTTTTGGTGTCTCAGAAATGTTATCTACAATGAATTGTAAAATTTTTATACAAAAAAGCCTAACAATACAGAAATCTATTACAAAAGGGATTCTATTCTGAGACAGAGAGAAGATAAATCTAGCCCCAGAAGGGATAGGTAATAGATACAGATTTTTCATTGCTTCCAATCAACATGTGAATTAATCATAGGGAGAAGATAATTTGTGCAGACAGACGGACTGATTAAGGACAAACTTTCCTGACAACAAAATAAATGATCCTATTAATATTGTAAATGGAGTCCAGTTTTTTGTATACTTTCATCATTCAGCTGTTACAACATCATGGAGGAAGAAAATATTTGTATTTATTCTTGAACAAAGCTAAGGATAAATCTAAAAGTTATAACATCAGGGTTAAAGCCAGGACAATTTTAGGTCAAATCTACATAAAATGCTTCGATAAAAATGAACAGGAGATTTTTTTCCTAGCGGATCAATTTTTCCTGCTTCCCCCAATAATGACCTCATTGATTTTCTTTTTTTTTGGGTGGTTTGCAAGTGTTGCTTGAAAGAAAAAAATATGATATTAATTATTAATTAGAATCTTAATTTCACAGCTGAACCCATGACTTGACACCTCACTAGTAATAATGATACTGAAGTATGCTGTGACTTAACAAACAGGAAGTTGATGCTACAAGATGCTTGTAAATTTCATACCTTTCCTAATGGAAATTGATATATTATGTTCGAAATAATAGAAGAAAGAAAAGAATTAGGCAAGCTCACTCAGGATTTAGTCCTACTCCATGATTGAGACAATCAAAGTCCAAGATATCTGAGAGCAAAGATGTCTCTTTTATGCACATCTCTATATGACGTCCTTCTTTGATTACGATGCAAGCATCACAATTCATCCAGCAGCTTACAAGTAGCTGCACTTAAGACTTAATATTGTGACAAGCTTAAGCCCAATTTCTACCTGAATGGTACCCAAATACAAAGAAAATTCTTCATGCTTTATATTTCAGTATATGTCAAGTTTAATCAAAATCCATTCAGTGGTTTAGGAGTGATAACACTTTGTGTGGATAGACCCGTAGGTGATTTCAATTAACTTGCAAGGGGTATATAATAATAATCTTTATCATATATTTGTTTAATTATGTACGTTTTTTTTAATATATGATACAAGATGAATGGTTTGGGTCATATCACTGTTTTTCCATATCATCCATAACGCACCCCTAGAAAATCAATAACGCACCTTTAGGTTAAGCCACTAATCAATAACGCACCTTTAGGTTAAGTCACGTGATTTAAGTAAATATAGACAAAACATATTTAATTTCAAATATTTGATAAACAGAATATAATATGGGTGTTTTCATATCGTATCCCATAAAAACCCTCGACCAATATCATGACCTCGAGCTAAAGCTCTCGGGATGATATGGGCGTCTCGGGTAGTTATGAGATACGATATGAAAAGACTCATATGATATTCTATATATACTTTGATTTCACTACTGAATACGTCATTTTCGAGTTCATTGCTTTTCCAAAATAAACTGTTAACACAGAGACATGTCTCGCCTGTCGCAACTGGACACAGTATAAAATGAAGTAAAAATCCTCCTTAAACTGATCTTAACTAATGCTTAAGCAGCTGCATACCAAATATAAATGGTGAACCATAACTGCTTTATAAAAAACACTTGTGACATAAGTAAAAAGTTAAAAAGTGTAAAATCTAAAAGTCAGTAGACCGTGACTGCAGGATCATACAGATAAAATACTTTTGAAATTGATTTTTACTGATGCCAATGCAACTGCATACCAAATATCAATGATGTACCATAACTGCTTCATGTTAAACAGACTTAAGAAAAAAGGTTAACCTCGGCCAAATCAGTGTAAAATTTTAAGTCAGTAGACCGTGACTGCAGGAGCATACAGGTGAAATCCTTTTAAAACTGATCTGTACTGATGCTGATGCAACTGCATACCAAATATCAATGGTGTAACATAACTGCTTCATGTTAAACAGACTTAAGAACAAGAGGCTCCCAGGAGCCTGAATCGCTCACCTGGTCTTGATGTTGACCCTATACTTTTGTAGAGCTAAATGAGCTGAACATTTAAGCAAGCAACAGCTTTTCTCTACCTGCAATAGTTTTCATTCTATAGGCCAAAAACACCATTTTTCACCTATAAGGGGCCATAACCCCTATAAGGAGTTACTGACAACTTCGACCCTATGGAGACTTTTGTAGAGTTAAATGAGCTGAACATTTAAGCAAGCAACAGCTAATCTCTATCTGCAATAGTTTTCATTCTGTAGGCCAAAAACATGAAAAAGGCTGTAACCCCTGTAAGGGGTCACCTGACAACTTCTACCCTATGGAGAATTTTGTAGAGCTAAATGAGCTGAACATTTAAGCAAACAACAGCTAATCTCTATCTGCAATAGTTTTCATTCTGTAGGCTAAAAACATGAAATCGCTATTTTTCAGGGACCGTAACCCCTATAAGGGGTCATCTGACAACTTCAACCCTATGGACAATTTTGTAGAGCTAAATGAGCTGAACATTTAAGCAAGCAACAGCTAATCTCTATCTGCAATAGTTTTCATTCTGTAGGCCAAAAACATGAAAAATCGCTATTTTTCAGGGGCCGTAACCCCTATAAGGGATCATCTTACAACTTCGACCCTATGGAAAATTTTGTAGAGCTAAATGAGCTGAACATCTAAGCAAGCAACAGCTAATCTCTATCTGCAATAGTTTTCATTCTGTAGGACAAAAACATGAAAAAACGCTATTTTTCAGGGGCCGTAACCCCTATAAGGGGTTATCTGACAACTTCGACCCTATGGAGACTTTTGTAGAGCTAAATGAGCTAAACATTTAAGCAAGCAACAGCTAATCTCTATCTGCAATAGTTTTCATTCTGTAGGCCAAAAACATGAAAAATGGCTATTTTTCACCTTTAAGGGGCCGTAACCCCTATAAGGGGTCATCTGACAACTTCAACCCTATGGAGAATTTTGTAGAGTTAAATGAGCTGAACATTTAAGCAAGCAACAGCTAATCTCTATCTGCAATAGTTTTCATTCTGTAGGCCAAAAACATGAAAAAATGCTATTTTTCACCTTCAAGGGGCCGTAACCCCTATAAGGGGTCATCTGACAACTTTGACCAAATGGAGACTTTTGTAGAGCTTTTGATGCTGAATCAGTAGCGTGGCCTCAGATTTCCTCTATCTCTTATACTTTTTGATTTATAAGCCAAAAACAGTAGTCTGACCCCCCTAGTCTATTTTTAGTAACGGCGGCCATGTTTTTTAACGGATCAAAAATCAAAACACAAGTTTGGTGCAGGACACCCTAAGGATCATTCATAACAAGTTTCATTAAATTCTGTTTGGTAGTTTCAGAGGAGAAGATTTTTGAAAAATTGTTAACAGACGACGACGACGACGACAGACGACGACAGACGACGACAGACGACGACGACGACGACGGACGCCAAGTGATGGTAATAGCTCACATGGACCTTCGGTCCAGGTGAGCTAAAAAAGGTTAACCTCTGCCAAATCAGTGTAAAATTTCAAAGTCAGTAGACCGTGACTGCAGGAGCATACAGGTGAAATCCTTTTAAAACTGATCTGTACTGATGCTGATGCAACTGCATACCAAATATCAATGGTGTAACATAACTAGTTCACACAAAACAGACTTAAGCAAAAACTTTAACCAATTGTGGACGCCGCCGCCGCCGCCGCCGCCGCCGCCGCCGTCGCCGCCGGAATCACCATACCTAAGTCTCGCCTTTTGCGACATTCATCGCAGGCGAGACAAAAATCCCTCAATTAGACAGAAATTATCACATGACTTTACCAGTTTTTGAGTCAAACTGGTTTGCTGCCTCGTAGACTATGTCAAATCGTTTGTGGTTTTATGAGAACAGTGATATCTGTATAAACGGTAAATACTTCAATTGAATAAAAAACTATTCATACATGTGTAGAAACATTTCCAGAAATGAAGATCCCATCGTTAATAAACAACACAGCAGTATTTATTTTGATCTATTGCTCTTACTTGCACCAGAAGTCGTCATGCCCCAAAAAATTTATAATAAAAGAACTTTTTCCGGGTTCACCAGCCATTCCACGCTATCGTGAAAACAACGTATTGTTTTCTACATTTGGATTCAATAAAAGCTTTAAAGAAAAAGATCAAACATAGCAAGTGTCAATGAAAAAAATTGAAAACTATCAGCATACCATAGTTGTCTCAAGTCTAAATCCTGAAAACATAACAGGTTTGCTGTCATGTGCCATCAGGCAGCCATTCTAATGACATAGCACCAGAGGTATAGTAAATGTAACTGTTATGATTTTGATAACCTTTGTATTAGTGTAACAAATTGGTCAATTATGTTTTGTATTTGTCTGTCGTATTATTTAGCTATAACCATAATGTTAGGTTTCTATACAAATTTCCATACATATAGGAACATTAAACAGAGCAATGAGGCTGTAAACATAGGGTTGCTGAGACTTTATCGTACTGATTAAAAGCCAAATGTTTAAATAAGACTGTTTTTTTAAATGGTGACTTGATTTTGGAATATGTCAGAGCAAATACTTATGGCTAAGTTTTGGTTACTGGAGATGAACTTGACAAGCTAAAATGTCCAAATCAAAGCTTTGTCACATAAAACTGTTGTAGTTAATCGTATAAAATGAAATATATAGCTCCTAGACAGAAGCAAATACATTGACCGACAAACAGTAAAGCCCCAAAGGAAATGTAAATGCTTTCATTAGAACGAACTAGACTTCCATCCCAAGGACAAAACCACATCTCAATCATCGTAGAACATGTTACTTTCAATTTCTACAAATGTTACAAATCTCATTACTGAATGCAATGGTTTAACACCCTCTTAAGGAATTCATTATAAGGATGTGATAGAAGGAACAAAGTACTTGATACCATTTCCTAAGGATTTGTAGCCAAAGTGTCACTGTGTATAATTCCATTGGCTATACTAAATGGTTTGTCTGTAAACCTATTACTGTTCTGATCCAAAAATGCAAATGCCTGAATCATTTATACATAGAAATTATGAAGAGATTCAGTGTTATTTTTTTTTGTTTAGGGTTTGTAAAATAACCTATATAAAAAACAAACAGCATTTTATAAATCCACAACCCTCAATGTGAAATGTGATTGTACACTGGCCCCCAAATAACAGGAGGATGGATAACGGCCACATCAGACAACTACACTTTAGTATAAGATGGCAGTAGATTCGAAGTGTTATCCACATAAGACAGACAGACAAGACTTACTTTTGTATAAGGTGTTTACACAGGTGGGCATGGCCACAGGTGGCGGCAGCATGGAGAGGGGTCCACATTTCACTATCCCTAGCATTCACATTGGCACCATACTCCAGCAGCAGTTTCAACATTTCTTCATTGTCATCTATACAAGCCTAAAACAGATCATCAAAACACATCATTCAATTGTTCAAAGTAAAAAATGACCGGATTTAGTATAACAGGAAGTAGGTGAGCGACAGACCTAAAATCGAATCCCAGGTTATGGGACCCTACCCTGATGCTGCGTGGCTGTGATTAGTAGTTGCTGAAAAAACTGTAACAAAAATTTTTCCCCAACCACCCACCCGACATTCACCATTTTATAACCCGGATTTTTCACTCCATGAAATCCGGCAAAAAAAAACCATTCTAGCTTCTTTAATCAATAAAATCTTTGAATCTTACATATTCAGAAAAAAATTACAGTGTCTAAAGAGCTGTATCTAGGAATTGCTTATTCTTCTAGAGGATCTTTTGAAGTTCAACCAACATGTATGTCAGTGTTGATATTGGTCGTTCTTTTTTCCCCCTTTATTTCTCATGACACATTGTTCTGTGACTTAAAGGGGCACAGTTGAGGCTTAGATGCACAAAGGCAATTTAATATAACTTTTTTCCATGAATTACAAATTCTTCATATAGATTTATAGACACATTAAAGCAAAATATATTTCAAACCATTAAGCTACTCAAGGGGCATAATCAAGTAATGAACTTAAATGTTCTCTCTTCCAGAACCATATGTTTATATCGGTTAAAGATGACACTTCTATAGATCAATCCTTGGCAGAGATGTTCAAGAAGAAATTTCCAATACCTCACCATCAAAACACACAAACAAATTTAATAAAGACTGGTTCTGTTTGACACATTCTGACAGTAAACCAGTAATAAGAAGAGTCTGTATTGTCAAATTCAATCAAATTGCTAAAATTAATGTCTTAAGAAAAAACTATTTAAGACAGTTAAATTACCAGCTATTAGGTTTGGAAGAAAATCCAATCTTAAAGAACAAAATTACAAGCAAGTGTCAGGATGGAAAGGGGCATTGGCTTTATGTAGCACCATTCATTGCTTCTTTGTTTTACCAGTAATAAGTTTTCCTGCTGTTGTACTTAGGTCATCATCATAAAGGCAAGGACACATTTAATAAAACAAACAGGAGTTATTGCCCTTACCTGGCCCAGAGTTGTTACAATTAACAAGTGTGTGAATGTGAACCATGAGCACCTGTAATTTTTTTTTATCTAAGAGGGAGCATGGAATAAAATACAGAAAAGAGTGTGATTGGTTGACATAAAATAAGTGAATATACTTATGTAAAGGTATTAAAATTAAAATTGAATAAAAAGCTTCGCCGAGCGCAGCATGATACGACCGCAACATGTTGAACTCTGTACGTTTTAGGCCTAATATGGATAATCTATTGTTCTGGACACATGCAGCCCATGGTGGACTGACAAAGGTTTTTGACACATGCTTCTCTGATGGACTTTCGACCCAGGGGGTAAAAATATAAATTTTGAATGTTGTATTCTACTCTTTAAAAGAATAATATTTGGGGAAAAAATTAAAAATCGAACCAGAATTTTCTTAAAATTATGATTACAGCCCTAAAATTTGCAAAAAAAAATTTCAAAAACAGACCACAAATAAAAATGCCCCATTTGGCCCCTAATTACGTAATAGGGGAAAAAAGGGGGGGGTCGCAAAAATTAATTCTTAATTTTGTATCCGCTATTTGACAAGAACAAACATGCAAAAAAAATTTTCAAAATCGGACCAGAAATAAAAAAGTTACAATTTTGGCCCCTTTTGGTCCCTAATAACGTAACAGTAAAACAAGAGGCTCCCAGGAGCCTGAATCGCTCACCTGGTCTTGATGTTGACCCTATACTTTTGTAGAGCTAAATGAGCTGAACATTTAAGCAAGCAACAGCTTTTCTCTACCTGCAATAGTTTTCATTCTATAGGCCAAAAACACCATTTTTCACCTATAACCCCTATAAGGAGTCATCTGACAACTTCGACCCTATGAAGACTTTTGTAGAGCTAAATGAGCTGAACATTTAAGCAAGCAACAGCTAATCTCTATCTGCAATAGTTTTCATTCTGTAGGCCAAAAACATGAAAAATGGCTATTTTTCAGGGGCCGTAACCCCTATAAGGGGTCATCTGACAACTTCAACCCTATGGAGAATTTTGTAAAGCTAAATGAGCTGAACATTTAAGCAAGCAACAGCTAATCTCTATCTGCAATAGTTTTCATTCTGTAGGACAAAAACATGAAAAATCGCTATTTTTCAGGGGCCGTAACCCCTATAAGGAGTCATCTGACAACTTCGACTCTATGGAGAATTTTGTAGAGCTAAATGAGCTGAACATTTAAGCAAGCAACAGCTAATCTCTATCTGCAATAGTTTTCATTCTGTAGGACAAAAACATGAAAAATCGCTATTTTTCAGGGGCCGTAACCCCTATAAGGGGTCATCTGACAACTTCAACCCTATGGAGAATTTTGTAGAGCTCAATGAGCTGAACATTTAGGCAAGCAACAGCTAATCTCTATGTGCAATAGTTTTCATTCTGTAGGCCAAAAACATGAAAAAATGCAATTTTTCAGGGGCCATAACCCCTATAAGGGGTTATCTGACAACTTCGATCCTATGGAGACTTTCGTAGAGCTAAATGAGCTAAACATTTAAGCAAGCAACAGCTAATCTCTATCTGCAATAGTTTTCATTCTGTAGGCCAAAACATGAAAAATGGCTATTTTTCTGACACCTTTAATGGGCTGTAACCCCTATAAGGGGTCATCTGACAACTTCGACCCTATGGAGACTTTTGTAGAGTTAAATGAGCTGAACATTTAAGCAAGCAACAGCTAATCTCTATCTGCAATAGTTTTCATTCTGTAGGCCAAAAACATGAAAAATTGCTATTTTTCAGGGGCCTTAACCCCTATAAGGAGTCATCTGACAACTTCGACTCTATGGAAAATTTTGTAGAGCTAAATGAGCTGAACATTTAAGCAAGCAACAGCTAATCTCTATCTGCATAGTTTTCATTCTGTAGGACAAAACATGAAAAAATCGCTATTTTTCAGGGGCCGTAACCCCTATAAGGAGTCATCTGACAACTTCGACTCTATGGAGAATTTTGTAGAGCTAAATGAGCTGAACATTTAAGCAAGCAACAGCTAATCTCTATCTGCAATAGTTTTCATTTTGTAGGACAAAAACATGAAAAATCGCTATTTTTCAGGGGCCGTAACCCCTATAAGGGGTCATCTGACAACTTCAACCCTATGGAGAATTTTGTAGAGCTCAATGAGCTGAACATTTAAGCAAGCAACAGCTAATCTCTATGTGCAATAGTTTTCATTCTGTAGGCCAAAAACATGAAAAAATGCCATTTTTCAGGGGCCATAACCCCTATAAGGGGTTATCTGACAACTTCGATCCTATGGAGACTTTCGTAGAGCTAAATGAGCTAAACATTTAAGCAAGCAACAGCTAATCTCTATCTGCAATAGTTTTCATTCTGTAGGCCAAAACATGAACAAGTGTGGCCACTAAAAGTATGTCTCGCCTGCTGGCACCATCGCTAAAATCAACTACCTAAGCTTTCATTTCTTGATATAAACACAAAAAGTGTCAGTATACCTAATAACAGATGCCTAGTTATTATACAATTCAAGCAATCCATTGTCCACACAAGTATTACAAAAAGTTTTCTGTCTGAAAAAAAGACCTAAGTTCACAGAGTCACTGGAGTGTAAAAATGGGGTCATGGTCACATGGCATGGTGACAGTTGCGTTGTCCATAACCGCAACTGTCTGTTTACCCAATATCAGATGCCTAGCTATTATAACTTTCCAGCAATTCATCGTCCATAAAAGTCTTACAAAAAAGTTTTTCGGCCTGAAAAAGACCTAAGTTCACAGATTCACTGGAGCGTGAAAATGAGGTCAGGGTCACACGGCATGGTGACAGTTGCATAGACCATATCCTGAACTGTTCATATACTTAATATCAGATGCCTAGCTATTAGACTTTTCAAGCAATTCATCGTCCACAAAAGTCTTACAAACAAGAGGCTCCCAGGAGCCTGAATCGCTCACCTGGTCTTGATGTTGACCCTATACTTTTGTAGAGCTAAATGAGCTAAACATTTAAGCAAGCAACAGCTTTTCTCTACCTGCAATAGTTTTCATTCTATAGGCCAAAAACACCATTTTTCACCTATAAGGGGCCATAACCCCTATAAGGAGTCATCTGACAACTTCGACCCTATGGAGACTTTTGTAGAGCTAAATGAGCTGAACATTTAAGTAAGCAACAGCTAATCTCTATGTGCAACAGTTTTCATTCTGTAGGACAAAAACATAAAAAAACGCTATTTTTCAGGGGCCGTAACCCCTATAAGGGGCTATCTGACAACTTCGACCTTATGGAGACTTTTGTAGAGCTAAATGAGCTGAACATTTAAGCAAGCAACAGCTAATCTCTATCTGCAATAGTTTTCATTCTGTAGGCAAAACATGAAAAAATGGCTATTTTTCACCTTTAAGGGGCCGTAACCCCTATAAGGGGTCATCTGACAACTTCGACCCTATAGAGACTTTTGTAGAGTTATATGAGCTGAACATTTAAGCAAGCAACAGCTAATCTCTATCTGCAATAGTTTTCATTCTGTAGGCCAAAAACATGAAAAAATGCTATTTTTCACCTTCAAGGGGCCGTAACCCCTATAAGGGGTTATCTGACAACTTTGACCAAATGGAGACTTTTGTAGAGCTTTTAATGCTGAATCAGTAGCGTGGCCTCAGATTTCCTCTATCTCTTATACTTTTTGATTTATAAGCTGACAACATGGACCTTCGGTCCAGGTGAGCTAAAAAGGGGACACAAAAATATATCTGCTACTTGACAAGAATAAACTTGCAAAAAAAATTATCAAAATCGGACAAGAATTAAAAAAGTTTGGCTTTTGGCCCCTTTTAGCCCCTTATTACGTAACAGGTGAAAAAGGGGTGGGGGTCGCAAAAATAAATTCTCAAATTTGGATTCGCTACTTGACAAAAATAAACTAGCAAAAAAAATTTCAAAATCGGACCACAATAAAAAAAGTTTCGATTTTGGCCCCATTTGGTCCCTAATTACGTAATAGGGGAAAAAAGGGGGGGTCGCAAAAATTAATTCTTAATTTTGTATCAGCTATTTGACAAGAACAAACATGCAAAAAAAAATTTCAAAATCGGACCAGAAATAAAAAAGTTACAATTTTGGCCCCTTTTGGTCCCTAATAACGTAACAGTAAAAATAGGGGACACAAAAATATATCTGCTACTTGACAAGAATAAACTTGCAAAAAAAATTATCAAAATCGGAGAAGAATTAAAAAAGTTTCGCTTTCGGTCCCTTTTAGCCCCTTATTACGTAACAGGTGAAAAAGGGGTGGGGGTCGCAAAAATAAATTCTCAAATTTGGATTCGCTACTTGACAAAAATAAACTAGCAAAAAAAATTTCAAAATCGGACCACAAATAAAAGTTTCGATTTTGGCCCCATTTGGCCCCTAATTATGTAATAGGGGAAAAAAGGGGGGTCGCAAAAATTAAATCTTAATTTTGTATCCGCTATTTGACAAGAACAAACATGCAAAAAAAAATTTCAAAATCGGACCACAAATAAAAAAGTTTTTATTTTGGCCCCTTTTGGCCCCTAATTACACAACGGAGAAAAAGGGGGTGCAAAAATTCATCAGGTTCATTCTTTGATTGTAAGAAACATTCTTGACAAATTTCACAGCAATAGGCCAACTAGGACCAAAGTTATGGTGGAAACAAGTAAAATTTTTGAATTTTTTGCCCCTTTTGGACCCCTAATTTCGAAACAAAAAAAGGGGGGACCCCCAAAATCAATCCCATTCATCCTTGTATGGTAAGGAACATCACTGTCAAATTTCATAGCAATTGGATAACTAAAACTAAAGTTATTGTGGAAACAAACAAAAAAGTAGTATTTTTGGCCCTTTTTTGGCCCCTAATTTCTAAACGAAAAATGGGGGGACCCCCCAAAATCAATCCCATTCATCCTTTTATGGTAAGGAACATCATTGTAAAGTTTCATAGCAATCGGATAACTGGAACTAAAGTTATTGTGGAAACACTAAAAAGTTAACAGACACCGACGACGACGACAACAGCATCATACCATAATACGTCCGCAAATTTTTTGCGGTCGTATAAAAAGGAGCCCCTTTTTTCAGCCTAAAATTATGCCCATAAATGCCACATAGACATAGCTTTTTTCTTAGCTAAATATATCAATTTGGATGTAAACAGAAATATTTGTCCCATAGAAAGAGATAATCTGCCAAAAACTAGTTAAAAAATAAAAGAATGGAAAAATGCATTGTAAACATTTGCGCACTTGTAACCTACTGTAATTTCATCTTTGTTTGTGACAAGTCTGAATCAAAAGACAAACAAGAGTTATTGCTCTTACCTAATGCAGACCTGTTCATCCAAACTTCGTAAAAGAATATCCTATATGTAAATGGGGTATTAACAAAAAACAATAGTAATTGTCCCATCCCCTTAATAAACAGTTTAAGACCACTGAGAATCAGGAATAACAAACAAGAATTAACCTTTACCCGATGAAGAGTTTCAGACAAACAAGAGTTTTTGCCCCTACCTGATGAAGAGTTTCAGACAAACAAGAGTTATTGTCCCTACCTGATGAAGAGTTTCAGACAAACAAGAGTTATTGCCCCTACCTGATGAAGAGTTTCAGACAAACAAGAGTTATTGCCCCTACCTGATGAAGAGTTTCAGACAAACAAGAGTTATTGCCCCTACCTGATGAAGAGTTTTAGACAAACCAGAGTTATTGCCCTTACCTGATGCAGAGCTGTTAGTCCGTCTTTGTGACATCAGGAATAACAAACAAGAGTTATTGCCCCTACCTGATGAAGAGTTTCAGACAAACAAGAGTTTATTGCCCTTACCTGATGCAGTGCTGTTAGTCCATCTTTGTAGCATCAGGAATAACATACATGAATTAACCTTCACCCAATGTAGAGTTTCAGACAAACAAGAGTTATAAATCAAATCAAATATATTTATTTCCAAATTAAAGGGCCCATTTAGAGCATAACACAAAGAAACAGTAAAAACAGCACATTACAGAGTAATTTATACATGTAATTGATGAGAACAAAAAAAAACGACTGAGGAAAGTAGCCCCTACCTGATGCAGTGCTGTTAGTCCATCTTTGTAGCATCAGGAATAACATACATGAATTAACCTTCACCCAATGAAGAGTTTCAGACAAACAAGAGTTATTGCCCCTACCTGATGCAGTGCTGTTAGTCCATCTTCGTTTGTGACATCAGGATTTACTCCTTGATTTAATAATTTTCTTACTGAAAAGAGATACAATATACATGTATCAACAATTTCCAAGAGAAAATGCTAAGATTAGTTTTAAAAATCAACTTTTTTAGTACAATATTTATTTTAATTAAGTGTTGCTACAAATTCTGTATGCCATACTTGGCCTCAATAATCAAAGTAATTTTTTAAGCAGCATGTAAAATTAATACTAATAGGTTCAAAGCTGAACATTTAGAGAAAATTAAAACTTTTACAATAGTTTCTGAAAATTAACTTTGTCATATTGTATTGTTCATCGTTCACTCAATGAATTTCTTCAAAGCTAAAAGCCTCTTACTAGAATCTTTTAATTAAAAGTTAAAAGTACAAGGAAGACAAAGATATAACGTGATTACCATCTTCAATATCACCACGAGCTGCTGATTCTAGCAACATAATATTTCCTCGGAACTTCACTCGTGGACGTCTCTTTTTACCCGTTCCTTTTTTTATTTTTTTAGCATTTTCCTTATCGATCTGTTTTTCATAATTAGCAAATTTCTTCAGCTGTGCAGTCCTCCGTTTCTTTGCATGTTTCAGACGTTCCTGAGTGTTCATTTTTTCCACCATGGGAATTTCCAGCACTAAGTCGTTGTGGTCAGACATTTTGAATTTTATTTATTTCTCCCGAAAATTTTAAAATAAAATACTGTAAAAGCCCATTTATCTGTAAAAATTATCCACTTATTTATCCATCATAAATAAAGGGACCTCTAGTGTTTTTATAGTGGCATCCTTGACCTTCTGAATCCACTAGCTCTCTGAGAAGCTATCTAAGGGTTGTGGAGTGTTGGTCTGTAAAACATCATGAATCCTTGACAATTCTGAAAAATAATAAAATTTACGTCAATTAAAGTGTTTGGTATATTCTTCATCACAAAGAGTAAATCCATAAAAATACTGAGAATTGGTTTTAACACAGTGTAATGTAGAACCGTACATAGTGAATCTCCAGCAGTTCTGTTATATTTAATTTCAGTAAGTTAGTTTAACAATAATATACTGACATGACAGAACATTTTCAAATTCTGTTACAAAACATGATTATTTCCACGATTAAGTTAGAGCAAAGTGTCCATAGAAAATAAATACAGTGAATCCACAAAAATTCTGTAGATCTGACAACACATCAGTCCACTACAGTTACATATTAACTTAATCAACTTGGGTCATTCAAGGTCATCGACTTCTAAATGACAGGTCTAATGTGGACATGTATATTGATTAAAATATTGACGATTTGACAGAAGAATCCATGTAAACAAGGAAATCATTACAGAGACAATACACTGGCCACAGTTACAGAAGACACACAATGTCACAATTATATTATTTTATCCTAATTTATTTATGACCTCAATAAGCTTCTATGGTGGGTGGTGCTCTAGGAGCCAACTGAGACCCCTCTTTCCAGTGGCGTATCAAGAAATTTAGGAAAAGCTGGTAGGGCACTGACTGGCTAAGCGGGAGGGGGTTGAGGTCTGGGGACATGCTTCAATGATTACCATTACATGTATTTATATTAAACCATTAAAATCAAATATCAAATCCCCTGGATCCACCCATGCTGTTCATCAAAAATTTATTTTCATAAGAATTTTAAGCAAAATTGCTCTGGGCACCCCTTTTCCCAACTAAGGACTTTGGGTGGTGCTCCCCTTCTTCTCCAAAATTTCTGCATTTTAAAATATTCTTTCAGAAATTTTCTAAGGCTGAAAATTAGGACGAAAGAAAATAATATTTTTCTTTGGTAGATATAAATCTGTTTCATTTCCCAGGCAAACTTTTACAGAAACTGAAAGATTCTGTTTGCATATTATTTGATAAATATCTGCTCTTTTTCCCAGATGGATACACCAAAGTTTATAAACTTCTCCCTGTGTTTGATACTGTTACTATGATGAAAGATATTCTATTTGTATAAATCAGATCCAATATATCTCACAAGTTAGTAGTATCATAGGAATTGTGCAATATAGGATATTTATGGTCGACTCTGAATATAGCTCTCTAATAATACTTGTACAAAGGAATTTTATCCCTGTAAATGCTTTGATGTTTTCTTTTAACACTTAATGTTATTTATTTTTGTATGCAATTCAAATACAATGCACAAGGATAAAAGAACCATGTATGGACTGTTGTGAAGTTTTCATGAAGTAAAAAATAAACTCAGAGTATCTTTTAAGAGGCTATCACAAGCACTTAAAATTTCAAATATTAGATCAATAAGCAAAGTTAAGTGGAGACAAAAAGATAAGCAGACAGACAGACAGACAACTGCATGACTGCCACAGTTAATACAAGCTGAGAAATAATGGCACTTGTTGAATCCCAAATATAATTTTTTAAATTTGATACAAGACTGTATAAGTGTAAACTTTTATGCTATATCAATAAAACCCCTATAAATGTACATCTTCTGTGTTTTATGTTAATGTCATGTAAGGAACATCCTATGTGGGGTGTTAACATGATAACATTTACACCTGATGATGTAATATTACCTACATCAATCAGGGGTCACCTGTATCTACCTGTAATTAACTTGTACAACCTCAAACTATCCATCATCAAGGACGCATGCACCTAAGATCATTTGTGATTGGATTGACATTTTATTTGTGACAGAAAGAATTTAATTATGCTTAATTTTCATATGTTTCATTTTTCCCTGAATTACGCTTTCATTCCATGGGAATCTTCTATAATTAAGTAAACTTTAATTCACAGCAACACTCAATCTTACATCTCCACAAAAGTTTCTGCTGCACTTTCAAGTTTTGAAGGCAGATTGGTTCTGTACAGTAAAGTTCAACTAGGTTTGATATACTTTATAATATGAATTTTCAAGTTTGATTAGCATATTTTTATGATTAAGTTATCTCCATATTTACAGCATGAAACAATAAACTTGTCAATCATCTGCAAGGCATTATGTAATGAGTGCACCAGGAACTAAAATTCTGAACTATAATCCAACTGGTTGATATTAGACAGGTGATAAAACTGACATCAACAGAGGCTAAACTGAGTGGAACATGCAGTTTGATATCTTAAATAACAATCATTACATAGATATAGACAGTAGTCTGAGGCTTTACAGAGATGAATATCTTAAATTAACAAAATAAAGTATTAACATGCCTATTAATTACGCATAAAGCATGGGGAGTAACATAATTGGATTAGACATTGTTATTAAATCTATGACAATATCAATACCATTCACAGTTTGCAGACATTTACATGTATGTGATAGCACCTACAAAATGTATTGATGCTGGTACAAAATGTATTCAGCTTATTGTAAATATGTGCTATTTTTAATTATCTGAAGGTGGGGAGAAATTATTCATGTTTCTCTGCCAGTATAAAAATATTCAATTGAATTAAAATAATAAGAGTTATCCCCCTTAGTTGTGTCCATGTTCCACTGCATTATGATGCTGAATACCAGTATGCATTGTCAACTCTTTTGGTTTCCAATTGAAAGAGAATATAGTCTTAGAGTAATTTTATTGCCCTTTATGCATTACTAGACTATGAATACCAGATCATGATTAAGAGTGACCATACTCCATTAACTCATTAACATTAATTCAATGGACTAAAATGCTTATGAAAGTTATGCATTGTAACATTAATAGAGAAGAAAAATGGCCAAAGACTGAGAATGATAAGCCATGGTTCTACTGCATTAAGTCATTAAGATAAATAGCTACATCATATGACACATCAGGGATAATTCTGTGATTATTACTGAAGGAGAGACAGGCTTTTAGCAGTACCATAATATCTGGAAGAAATCTGATCATCTAAGACTGTACCATCATTATAGGGGCAGATCAAATGTAGTTTGTACTTTTACCGTGTGGATTTGGGAAAAACAACAAAATTTAGTTTATTATCCACCAGGACAATAAAGAACTGCAGAGTTTGTAACTTTAGCAGTACCACAATATCTGGAATGAATCTGATCATCTAAGGTTGTACCATCATTATTGGGGCAGATCAAATACTTTAAATAAAGTGGAGTTGGAAAAATAAAGAAAGAATGTGTCCATGGGACACGGATGCCCCCGCTGGCCCCAAACAGGAAGTAGATTTCTGACAGGTCTGAAAATTGCTAAGGACATACAGTTTGTCATACTGATCCATCCTACCAAGTTTCAAAACATTCTGGTATACAGTTCCTGAGAAAAGCTTGACGGAAATTTTCATATCAGGTTCACATATTTCCACATTGGCCTAAGTCCCAAACAGGAAGTAGATGTCCGACAGGTCTGAAAATCACTTAGGACGTATAGTTTGTCATACTCAACAATCCTAGCAAGTTTCAAATCATTCTCATGTATGGTTCCTGAGAACAGCTTGACAGAATTTTTCATAGTCATTCTCACATATTTTAACATTGGCCTAAGTCCCAAACAGGAAGTAGATGTCTGAAAGGTCTTAAAATCGCTTAGGACGTATAGTTTGTCATACTGAACCATCCTACCAAGTTTCAAATCATTCTCATGTACGGTTCCTGAGAAAAGCTTGACGAAAATTTTCATAGTCATGTTCACATATTTTAACATTGGCCTAAGTCCCAAACAGGAAGTAGATGTCCAACAGGTCTCAAAATTGCTAAGGACATACAGTTTGTCATACTGATCCATCCTACCAAGTTTCAAAACATTCTGGTATACAGTTCCTGAGAAAAGCTTGACGGAAATTTTCATATCAGGTTCACATATTTCCACATTGGCCTAAGTCCCAAACAGGAAGTAGATGTCCGACAGGTCTGAAAATCACTTAGGATGTATAGTTTGTCATACTCAACAATCCTAGCAAGTTTCAAATCATTCTCATGTACGGTTCCTGAGAAAAGCTTGAGAGAATTTTTCATAGTCATTCTCAAATATTTTAACATTGGCCTAAGTCCCAAACAGGAAGTAGATGTCTGAAAGGTCTTAAAATCGCTTAAGACGTATAGTTTGTCATACTGAACCATCCTACCAAGTTTCAAATCATTCTCATGTACGGTTCCTGAGAAAAGCTTGACGGAAATTTTCATAGTCATGTTCACATATTTTAACATTGGCCTAAGTCCCAAACAGGAAGTAGATGTCCGACAGGTCTCAAAATTGCTTAGGACGTATAGTTTGTCATACTGAACCATCCTACCAAGTTTCAAATCATTCTCATGTAAGGTTCCTGAGAAAAGCTTGACGGAAATTTTCATAGTCATGTTCACATATTGTAACATTGGCCTAAGTCCCAAACAGGAAGTAGATGTCGGACAGGTCTCAAAATTGCTTAGGACATAAAGTTTGTCATACTTAACCATCCTACCAAGTTTCAAATCATTCCCATATATGGTTCCTGAGAAAAGCTTGACGGAAATTCGTACGGATGTACGTACGGACGGACATGAGTAAAACTTAATGCCCCCCGACATGTCATCGCAGGGGCATAACAACAACGAAATCCAGTTTATTTTTCCTCCTTAGAACAATAAAGTACTGCACAGTCAGTTCTATAACTTTAGCAGTACCATATAATATCTGAAGGAATCTTATCAAGTAGGCTGTACCATCATTATAGGGGCAGATCATGTGTAAGTTGTACTTTAATAAAAAGTGGATTTGGGAAAAAAAATAGTATATCCCCTAAGACAATTCAAAGTACTCTGGCAGGAGTCAGGTTTGTATTTTTACAAATAACAATTTAGGGCCACAATTTTACTTGATAATTTCCTACAATTTTAACATCATAGACATATATCAGTAACCTTTCTTCCCAAAATAGATAATCAAATAAAGCTATGGAAAATATTCTATGTTCTAAAATAAAGTAATTGAAATAAAATTCTAAGTTTTGAAATTGATTCAATTAATTTCAAAGTTTAGAAACAATAAAAGTTTTAAAGTGTGAGTCAGAGAAATACAACTCAGATTGATAGACACATTTATGTTTTTAGACAAATAAATCTGTTGGAATTTTCAGTTATCTGTAATGTAAACCCATGAAGCTATGTGCAAGAACAATTAAAGGACAAAAACGTAAGACATGAAAGTACTGTTTGACAGTATTTTTCAGATTACTTCTCTATGTACAGTGGTTTCATTATTATTCGTTGGGTATCAATTTTTGTGGTTTTCGTGTGTAGCCTTGAACCACGAAATCTGCTATCCCTTGAAAAGGAAATTTAATATTGGTATGTATGCTGCAGAATAAAGAACCACGAATTTAAGAATCCACAAACTGATACTTTTTCACCCAACCACGAAAATTGGTACCCACTAAAATAAATGAATCCACAGTAGTACAAAACAGGGCCAGATCCAGGGTTTGAGTTATGAGGGGACAAAATGGGTAACAATTAATATGACTGCAATGGATTTTAAGTCACTCTTGTAATAAAAGCCAAGTTTGACACTATAATCTAAGCATTTTCAAGGTTTACAGTTGGTGAAGCCTTCTCTGCCCCCCCTCCTTCTCTGAATCCACAGGTGCAGAATTTTTACTTAAAATGGATTTAAAATGCAACAAAGCAAAAAACATTTTTAAATGAGTGTAAACATTCTAAATAACTTATAAATTCCTCTGTACATACAGAATCAAGCTACAATCAAGTTAACACAAACTCTATAAGGAACATTCGGAAGCATGATCATAACTCCAACAAAGAATTACTATTGTATTGAGTTATTAAGACAACTGTTAGTTGTTTTTAAAGTGATATATTGTTGACTCAATCTGAATGTTTTCCAATTTAACATGCAAGGCAATAAGTATTAAGGCTTTTAATATCAAATGACACTCAACTATTACCAATTCCAGAAATTTTGAGTGACAATCAGACTGGGTCAAATTATGACAAGTTCATTTTCAATCAGAGCTTTGAGACAGACTTCCAACCAAGCAGACCATTAAATTAATCACTTGACAAAAGCCTTCCATCTCCCCTGCTTCCAGCTGAATAGAACCATCTACATGACAATACAGATAGTGTCACCAAACTCAGACTTTCCATTTCTTAGAACGACAGAATCTAGAGCTGCATGCAGACTGATTTGATGCGACCAATATACATGTATCAACACTTGAGAGATTTTATGAAGAGTTCATTAATTCAAACTGTCAGCCATAAAGTAGACGGTAAATGTAAGTACTTGAGACAATGGTCCAGCCAATTTAGAGTGAATTCATAAAACATGAAAAAATCACTTGATTTGAAGAAACTTTACTGCTGCAGTATTAAATGTGATTTTGTTATTAGAAGGACAATGTAATGGGTAAAATCATTACTGGACACCATGTCCAGGGAAATACTGGCAAGGTCTGTTTCAGAACCACCCAATTTTGTCAATTTTATGGTAAAAATGTTAAGTGGATCCGTTTGTAAGGACCATCAAGGCTACATCAGGTTCCATGAACTCTGCTAGGTCAACACAACTTATTACAATGCTCCGGGAGATGTTTTTTTATTGGAGGGACGATACAGAACTAATTTGTTTTACAATATTGAACCCAGTAGATTTCTTGCAAAGTCAACTTTTATCCGGGAAATAAATCAGGATCGGTAACCAATTAGCATTCTAGAAAGTAAGAATGAAAATTTATTACCCTGGCGAGAAGGCCTTTTAACTTAATCTCCGTCCTCAGAATCCGATATTGAATAAAAAATTTGCATCTTAGACATATTCCATAAGATTTCCTCAACAAATTACAGCTTTTTCTCAAGCCATTAAATTTGAGACCTTTTCCCTCAGATTAATATGGAATTATGGCTACAAAATCAGGATCACAGACAGAGACTGTATAAATTACAGCCGGAGATAAATCATAAAGGATGTAAATGTATATTAAATCTATATTATTCTATTAATTTTTTCGCAATTTGAACAACTTTTTCTAAATTATATATTTGGCTTTTTGAACAAAATTCATAACTGTTTGTATGACCATTTGTACTCCAAGAAAATATTAGAAAAATTTGAATCTGCCCAAATAATGATTAGGAAAAGATGAAAACAACTAATAAAGAACATTAGGTATGATAAGAGCCCAAGTTTGCCCCCAATTTTGAAATTTTCATATGAGTTGGAAATATGCAATATATATTTTAAATTAGTTAAAATTAAGATAATAACAAAATTACCAAATCTGGACCAATCTCAATGTCCAAGAGAAAAGTCAAAAAATGGAAGACACACTGGAATAGGTATAGATCACAATGGTCCTGACTTGGTACAGGCATTTCAAATGAAATGGTGGGTTAAACCAGGTTTTATGACGCGCCAAACCTCCCTCTACCATTAAAATTTACTATTACAGCATGATTTTGTTTTAAGACATCCATTGTGATGGTAAAATTATTCCCCAAAGTGGCTTAAAAATTGGAATGATGGAAAACAGTAAAAAAATCATGCAAATTTGAGTGATCTTTGGCAAATTTATCTATGAGCCACACCAAGTACTCCTACAATAATTTGTGTAAATGATCTTTTTTAATACAGAAACGAACCACAAAAATATCATTGTGGTACTCCCTGTGGCTCATATTTAAATTTGTCAAAAACTATTCAAAATTTGCATGAGTTTTTAAACACTTTTTCACAAAATTACATTTTTTGCAGAATTTGATGACCTCGCTCTCAAATAATAAAAGATATATTTGGTTTAAAAAAAATACTGTTATTATTTTAATACCTTGTTCATTTAAGAACTAATCTAGAATTGTTTCACCTCAATTTATAAATATTTAAAATATGGCAAATTTGGTGGCAAAATTTAGCATTTATCATATCTTGTCCTTTGTGCCTGAAAGCACTTTGAAAATGATATACAATGTAGATGTACTGAAATTTTAAAATTTGATAAAAACAATCAACATTGTTCGAAGAATTGGTCATATTTACTCAAGTTTTGCAATATAAGCATTTGTCCCTTAAGATCAATACAAAATCTAAATAACCAACAAAGACTTATTCATTCACTCATCAAAAAGAGGAAAGTGATTTTCTATCGGAACGATCACGTCACATGTTTTATTGACAGGATTGTGATAGTGTGCTGATGGATGGATAATGATGACCTTGGGGGAAAAAGGTCATGGCCCTTTTCTTTTTTAGGTCACACACGTTTTATAATTTAAGTTTTAAATTAATTTTTCTCAATATTTGAATTCAAAGTTCTAAGCTGAGTTACATGTATATAACAGTATAACTACAAATTAGATTTGACATGGCAGATTTTAGTGGAGCCACATTTGGGCTGTGCTTGAACCCATGAAGTTGAATATAAAAGAACTTAAACTCAGTTCTTTACATACATGTACATGTAGCTTTATTTACCATTATTCCAAAGAATGAAGACATTACCCAGAGAGGCCAGGACCTGCAATAAATGTGATCAAATAATTGTGGCCATTGGGATTTTTTATGGGTTACAGTCAGTCACAAAAATAAAAATCCAAGTTATAATAAACATAAATGTTGAATCCACATTATTTCACTGCAACAAAATTCAAGAAAAAGTGTGATTCTAAGAGAACCAAAATGATGCCTCTTCTGTGACAGTGCTATCCATTCAGCTGCCACTAAAGGAATACCACCAACCAATTCTGGTCAAATTAAATCATCTAACATATCAATCTTATAAACTGCATTAAAATTCTAAAGACCTTCAAAATGATGGAATAATCAAGAAAGAATGCCTTTATAAATCATTTAGCTCTGTAAAATTAGCTCTGGATTAGTATTGTATACAAGTACATGTATGTGCAAATAAACAGTGTGTGCTCGTGGTCTTGAAAAGGACTGAATGCATTTAGAATATTTTTTCATGTTTGAAACAGTTAAAATCTGAAAATATTCTTACTATTGTTTTTTTTTTACTTTCTAGAACTTTAAATACATGTAATAAAGGAAACAGCTTATTATAAGCACTTTATGTTAACAGACATATATATTAATTGTTGTACAATTTATCACAATTCAAGTGAAATCAAAAGATTTCTAAAGAGACTGATTGTGTAGGACAGTTATGTGTTAGTTATTCCCCTGAGGGCGGATGCCCGATGGGGGATAACTGATTTATACCACGGGACTGTATAGGTGTTAAATGAAAGTTTATGATAATTAATGAGGGGGGTCTTTCAGGAATTTAGCCTTATCTACTGATAATGCATGATTAGTGCAGGGTATCTCGTTACATTTTATGACATAGTGGTATTCATGTATGAAACATAAGAAAATACATGTATTAAATACACTGCAAAAATAAATCCTACCCTGTGTTATTTACATTTCTATAAAAGAAAGAGAAACCATGATATTTGTCTAAAAAAATCAAATTCAAACTTTAAAAGTCTGTAAGAACAAGAAACTTTTTTCAAACAATATTTACCAATTATTAACTGATGACTTCTAATAAGACAATCCAGAATCATCTTCATAATTCCACTTTAATCTGGAAGCTGTTTTAAGGGGCTTCAAATCTAGTCGATTAATCCACAATTACAGTTAATGAAACCTTTTACTGCACTAACACCATACATCACAAAGGGAACCAATATTTTTTGCAATAAAAACCATTACCAGAAATATCATACTTCCATAGATCGCTATTCTCCGCTACAATACAATAGCATCGAGTCCTTTCAATTTTCCGTAATTAACATCCTCTTTAAATCTTAATATAGCAAATGACTTTCATAAAGTAGACTTTGAATAGCACTGAAACGAGAGAACTTATTGTATGAAAAGTAACGACCACACGACAGGAAGCGAGGAAATCATTGTCATCGTGATAGTTCTGACTGACCAAGGTCTATAATGAGAATGACGGGACAATCAGACTCATCATTAACCAGTATTGTTTTTCCTCTCTTAGGATGTAACTCCTTTAATGGTCTGTATAATTTTATTGAGGTTATTTCTGCTGAATTGCCTTTATTTACAAACATTTATATCCATTTTCAAATTAGCCTAACCTGTCTTAAAAGTTCAATGCTAGATTAATTTGAAGCAGTCAGTGGTGGATTCAGAGGGGGCGGAAGGGGTGTATGCCCCCCCCCTTTCATTGAGAAATTTTATTTTTTTCTGTATAAAATTGACCAAACAACTTCAAATGTTCATCAAAGTCTGACATTTTCAGCAATTACGTCCCCTTTCATGGACCTCTGGATCTGCCCCTGGCAGTAAATTAAAGGACACTTCTACAGAATGATTTTACCTGACCTGCAGGGCCCAGTTTCATTAAACATCTTGAGGATATACCCCTCCACTCAAATTCTCTCTTATTTAGATTTCCTATATCAATTCGAGGAATTCCTCAAATTAAATTAACAAAACCTTTAAAAGGTAAGATGTTTTATGAAATACAGGCCTGTTCTTCTCTACATTCAATGATATTTTATCAAAAGTAGAAAAATACTTTATAAGGAAGGATTATGAGCTACAGCAGGAGAGTAGGATTTCACCACTGAATATCTGATAGTAACTATATATATGGGGTCGTGAGAAAGGTCATGTAAATTGTACTGGAATGTGTCATTTCTAATGGTTATAATCACCTTCTCAATATAAAAACAATTTTCTGGTTACAAAAAAAATCAAATCTTCAGCAGCATTTCAATCAAAAATTAAAAATATCATGTTTAACATCTTCAGTTATTTTTACTGTGCGACAAAAAATAATATTTTTACTAACATCTGAATGCAAAATTCAGAAACACAGAAATGACCAGTTGAGGTCATTGATGAAGAGTCTGTCGTGGATGTTGACAAATACCTATCATCATTTGACTAGCTGTGAATGACATAATTATATTGTATTCAGCAACATACATGTTCATGTATCCATTTTTCACCTTGTTATAAAAATATACATGTCTACTAAGAATAACATTGACATTTAATAGAATTTGATCCATTTATCGAAAATAATGTTTTTGGAAGTGATTATCATTATTCTGTGAAGCAATTTAAATGATGTTTATACTTATTCAATTAAATATACATGTAGTCAACATTTTCAAGTATACATAATCAATTTCAAAGTTTTACCTGTATACTTTTGTCAGCTGTAAACCCTTACCTTTATATACAAATAGATCAATTACTTTCCCCAAAATGTCAAATCCAAGAAATATGTACACTAGTATGCCTAACAGATGGATGTTAATTGCATCCTAGGTCAGCTTCACATTAGTTTAAAATGAACTCAGATAATTATGATTAACTGAACCGTAGGTAAATTGTCTATTTTGCTTTAGTGGAAAAGTACACTATGTCCCAAATGTGAATATTAAACTAACACAGATATGTCTCAACTGTGATGGTTAATTGAATAGTACACAATGTTAAACTCCCACTGTTAATTGTCCTTCAGTTTAATCAATCAAGAATGTACACAAATTGTCCTCTGATAACTCAGATGAAGAGTCAGCTTCCTGACATAACCGCTTGATTAAGGCTCATTTCACCAAGTAGATATAACATGCAATATACAATACATCTGTTATCATTCACTTCATCTTAGAAAACATTCTGTCAATCAGGATAAATGCCATGATATTTATTAATCAGGAACTAAAGTTCATGCAGTCAACATTAAGGTCAAATATTTACAAACAATCATTTTATGGAACCAGCCCCTTGAGGGACCTAAATTATGTCAATTGTATTATGAAGTACTGTATAATCATTTATTTTCGTGGGGATAAAATTTCGTGGTTTAGAGCACAAAACTGAATTGGTGGGGACAAATTTTCGTGGATTTTTGATTTTGTTATACACTCTTTAACTAATTATTTTAAATTTGTGGGGATTTAATTTCGTGGATTTTTCTAACCCACGAAATAAACGAAAATTAATCCCCCACGAATATTTCTGCTTCTACAGTATCTGAGAAACTGTTTACTAGAATTCAGAATGCTTGAATCCATGTGATGCTCTGGCACATTTAAAGGAAAACTGAACAAACATATTTATAATTTTTAATTCTCATTCAATGGGACAAAAATAAAATGATCTAGCCAGTATTCCAGCATAAATTATAATCCTCTACTAAACAAGAATACATCACCATCTCCCAACATTGGGACAGATTGGACAGATGAACATTTGCCAAATGGGGCATAAAAAACTTTGTAATTGCTATAGCACAGCTTAAATTCTATGGTCCAGGGACATGAAAGGGCACCTGCTAATGTCAGTTCCTGTAATAAAGTTAATCATGTACATGTAGCCATATAATTTGCCATACTCTACTTCTGGCTTTTGTTATATGACATGGCGTTAAGTAACCTGTTAATGCTAAATTCAACATTAGACTGCTGCATGTGGTGATGACTTGTGAAATGTTCCTTTGTGGTCTGACTTATTCAAGTAAGATCTGAAATATCTACCAAACAGAAGACATTTTAATGCTTTGCACTCTAAAAATATGCTGAGTTAAATATTTCAATTCAAAATACATTTCATTCGTACTTGCTCTTGGCAAAATTTTTAGTCTTGTTATCAATTTAATCAGTTTGAATGAAAATTTATAAAGGTTTTTTGCTGACTGGTGCAAAGTACACATAAATAAGAAAGAAGGATGATTCATTGTAAATAAAATAATGTTCAGGTTTTGGTGGAGTTTATTAAATATTGTCAAGATGTCAATGGTTTCAAACTGCCTGCATGATGTTCTCAGATCTCAATACTAGTGTTTCTATACCTCACCACTAACATCAAAACACCCTCAAAATACAATGTTTTATGGACAGTTAGGAAATCAGTTAGGTGAATGCTATGTTTATTCGGCTCATCAATTGAAAGGACAAGGAAATAATTATAAAACATCAGAATAATCAGAAAACTTCAGTAATTGACATATTAAGAATAGCACTGCTTACTGATAAGGTTGTCATGAAATAAAGACATGTATTCCTCTATGATTGTGGCTTCAATGCATGTACATGTATGACAAGTCCAAGTTCTAATGTTCCAGAAAGTTTTTATACAGCTGGCATCAACACATTTCACATTGTTCTTACAGATACTGAATCAACAGACTAGATAAAGAGCATGTCTCCCAAAAGATGACCAAAATATAAAAATTGTATCATGTGTGTCTATTACATAAACACAGAATAATTAAATTGTCTATAAGTGACATTTTTTATGGTAACCAATGATTAAAACATCTGACCCAATTCTTACCTGACATTTACCTGACAGGTAATAACAATATGTCACACGACGACCTCATTACCACTGACCCCTATCAAAATTGTCCACAAAAAATATTTATTTCAAACTGTGCTATATTTTACTTTCAATTTCTCATTCTTGTACAATTTTTTGGGTGGTTTTTCTGAATTGCCGCTTGATTGTGGGCTGTGTCGCATACACTTATTCCACATCTGAATTTTTTCTATCCATAACCGTAATCACAAGAAAGAGAGAAAAACATGTTGAGAAAAATTGACACATACTAGTCAAAATTCATTAAAATTTGGTAATTAAAGCACTAATAAAGTTTTGATCATATAACCACCCTTTAAAATCTCTATCTATGGTATGAAAAGTAATCTCACTTTAAAAAAAAAATCGCTATACATTACAGAACTCTGGTGTAAGGGGGATAATCCAACTATTTATGCACAAAGTGCAAAGTTGAGACAAACACTTGCATAAAGAAATTAGTAATTTGATAAATAAACATTACAAAAAATAGAAAAAATATTTTGCACAAGAGACAAAATCAAAGGATATTGCACCCATTTGTTTCTTTTTATCTGTGTACGTGCAATGATGTGCTACAAATGTAGCTAGCTGTATATGTACATGTACATGATACATTAGACATTATTTTATTCCAGCCAATCAAGGACCTTTGCAGGCAATGACAATTAACATTTATGATTTAAAACAGTACATAACAATAGACAATAGACAATAGCTTAGCTAATTCTAGCAATTGTTTATACAATCTAATTTTTGTACAAAATAGGTGGATTTTGAAACAATAATTGAATTTACCTCAATATATTCTATTTGAAGGGATCCTGGGGGATTATAGATTATATAGATTATTTTTTTTCAATGTACAAATATATGTACTTGAATAGCTGCAATAATGTAGCTCCATCAATATTTAGTGATAAGGCAGAGCTACAAAGGAGTCGTCATTACCAATAATGGAGCAAGGTAAAATTTTAGGTTTAGCCTTCACAAGACTTAAAATGGATTTAGATAGTCAAGAAGACTATGAAATGCACTGGCCTTCGTTAATTTATATTTCAAAAGGTCCATAAATATAAGTTTTGACTAAAATTTTGTGATTTTTTCTATTTGATCCTGAACTTTACTATGACGTTCAGGATCAAAATAATATAAAAATAAGATTTTATGATTAAAAACTTAATATTTTAAGGTATTATCACCAATTTACCGTGAAAAAATAAATATATATCTGCAGCAACTCAAAAATCATACATGTACCAACACACTCTCAAACTTTAATTAGTGCTAAAATATCAGGCAACTGCTCCATTGCGTTCAATTGGACCCCATTAAAACCCTCGCGAGTAAGCAAGCAACAGAGGATTTTATTATTAGAACTTATATTTGAGTAATTTGTAATAAGAACAAGTCCAATAAGATCATAATTCATGTTTGCAATGGACCCATAATTGGTTATATATTTTTCATGTAATCATGCATACATGTACAAATGTACATATAGTTACGATAATGTAACCCTTACTCTGCTTCTCTTTGTGAGGGTAACGATTCCTACCCATTGACCTCAACGGAGCAAAATAATTTTCAGTTATACATTCTTTTACTTATCTGTTTATATCTTTTCATAAGGAACAATGTGTTCAGGGATAAGTTAAATCAAATGTGTTGATTATTTTCAGATATAACGTAACAATTGAAGTTAATGTAACAGATTTTCACTTTCTCACTGATCTTGAACTTTATGAAGTTCAGGATTAAAAATTTAATTACGTCAGGAACATTAAACAAACACGCTTGTTTTAAAATGTTCCCGATTATGTTAATTTCTAAGTAATTTAACATTCGAATGTTAATATGATGATCAGAAATGATGTAAAACAACATATACTAAGCAAATAATTAAACGGTCTGAGTCAAAAATGGTCTCTTTAAGAGTGTATTTGAGCGCCACCAATTGGTTTCACTGTGCTCTGTTGAAAGAAATGAGTGGGAATCGTAACCCTCACACAGAATAACAGAGTTAGGGTTACGTTATCGTAACTAATGTAGATAGAATCCAAGTAAAAGTGTAATCAATATTTAAAGGCACAAAATGCTTCTGAATAATGTTGCATTTTTGTCAGGCACTAATTCAAGATTTATTTGTGCAAATTCAACTGTTTTTACAGGCCAACAAATAAGCATTAAATAAAAGAATACACAATCAACTTCTATGTGTATTGGCGTGGGAAATAGTTGACTGATTAATCAGGTTAATTAACTCGTATCCGCTACTGGACTGTTGACAATCGGGGTGTTACTTTTTGACTCACGCACGAGTGGGGTTTTAATGTACAAGCTTTGATTGAACATTTCACAGTAGGTACAAATTTCATTGTTACCCCTCATATACCTACCACAATATTCCAGGTAGCGGAATTCTTCTGTGTTGTTGATTGAATTTTCTTGTTTCTTTTCCGGTACGAATTTTCGACAGGTGTCGCAGTAAACCTGTGTTCCGTTTTAGCAAGTCGAGTCACGTGATACAGGTGTCAGATCAGGTAAATTTTATAGTAGTCCAGTATATTCCTCCTTTAAAGGCGAACTTGGATCGGAAGGGACGGACTAACAGGTGAAATCCAAACCTTGTCCCAGCTTTTTTTTAGTCTGAAAATTATTTTGTCGTTATTTGCCTGAATTTTCGAATTGGAACTAATGCGGTTTGAGTTTTAATCTGTACATGGCTATATGTCAGTCAGGGATCATTCTTAAACAAGTGGATTTGTTTCATATCAAATCACTGATATAGGTGAACACAGTTTTGCGGAATAAATTTCACTTGTTCCAGTGAACTTATAATTTATCAAATTGATATAGCCACTTAACTAAATTTCTTTTTATTTGTTTTATTTAAGAACAAATTTACAATTTCTACACTTCATTAGTATCATCATAGATATAGCTTGTCTGATTAAGGTGGGACGATACCAAATGACATATATCCAGATTTTAATTAAAATTTACAGACATATATGAAATAAAAAATGGGGGTCCCGGACCTCGTTTTTGAAATATATGCATTTGAAAACTACAATTTTGGCGGGAAATTAACAAAGACATATAGGAAAAACGCAACTTACACACCCTTTACTTTTACTTTTTTGACACAAAATTGGACTTGCAATATCCAAATTTTGACCAAAAACTAACATAATGGTCCTTGGAAAATTTGCGATGCAATGAGGTAAAATAAAGGATATGTACCGGACTTCGTTTTTAAGATACGGTTTCGTAAACATTGCCTATACGTAAAAATAGCAATAGAATCTAACTTTGTTGACGTCGAGTTTTACAACGTTCTGACAGATTTTTCAGTGTACAGGTAAATTTTATCGGTAACGTCGTTTTTAACGTAACGTCCCACCTTAACTAAATTTCTTTTTCAAAGACACAGTAAGTACAAATTAATAGCCATTTAATTTCTCAAGGGACCTATTTTCAAAGCTTTTGCGCCCATTCCAATTCTTCTGCACCCAGATGACTTTGATTGATATATAAAGTTTGTCTTCCATAATATATTGGGTTGAATGTTCTTGTTTCTTTTCCGGTACGAATTTTCGACAGGTGTCACAGTAAACCTGTGTTCCGTTTTAGCAAGTCGAGTCTCTCCTCCCCCCATTACCCCTTCCCCTAAAATAAACAAGCGAAGAATGACAGATGGATCTTCATCATGTTCAACTATGGAGCTGTCCGTTCATTTAACTTTAAAAATCTTGTTTGCTGTTAAAGAAGGTCAACAAGCATACTGCGACACTATTTATAATCGTAGTGGAATCAACCATGCATATGTGGATTTTGAAGAACTCAAAAGATTTCGGTTAGATCATTTTAAATTTAAATTTAGCCGAGATAATTTTCTGAGGTTCACTCTTTGAAAACGTTCGATTTTTCAACTTTATATACTACCTTGCCACACGAAAAACTAAAATGTCGCCTGAAAAATCTTCTCGATCGAAAAAGCCTTTTCAAAATCTAGGAATTTTGTTGTTTTGGGTTATAACTCTACATTCTTTCCCAAAACATATTTCAAAGATAAAATTTGTTTCACACTGGAACAAGTTTGCAGTATGCTTGATTTCCTCATTGACAACATATTTGTCACCTTCGGAGGAGAGATTTCTCAACAACAAATCGGCATTCCAATGGGCACAAACTGTGCTCCTCTCCTCGCCGATTTGTTTTTATACTCTTACGAGACCGAATTTCTTCAGGGACTCGTTAAGAACAAGAAGATGAAAGAGGCAAGGCCATTTAATCTTACATTCAGATATATTGATGATGTCCTTTCTGTCAATAACACTTCATTTGGTAGATGGATTCCTTCAATATATCCTCCAGAATTGGAGATTAAAGAGACCACCGAATCAAATTGCTTCACGTCTTTCTTGGATTTGCACCTCGAATTCGACCTAGGTGGTCATCTCAGTACAAAAATTTACGATAAAAGAGACGATTTTAATTTTCAAATTATTAATTTTCCTAATCTACAGAGCAATATACCTACTTACCCTACATACGGTGTATAGTTTTTCACAACTAATTCGACATGCCAGAGCTTGCACACATTTCACAGATTTTTTTTTATCAGACACCGATTTCTTCGTGACCGACTTTTTGAGCAGGGCTATAAGAAAATACGTCTCATACGTTCCCTAAAAAAATCTGTTTTCGTTATCAGCCACTAGTAGAAAAGTTCAAAATTGAGTTAAAAGATATGATAGTTTAAAACTGTTTTAATTAGTGTTTGACTGGTCTGCTGTACTGAGATGATCACCTCAATATCCCTATTGTGTCTCACAACTATGTTGTGTTCTATGGTCATTACCGGATCCTAAGATCGCAATGGAAGAGGGAGGTTTGGCGCCATAAAACCTTGTTTAACCCACCATTTCGTTTGAATAGCCTGTAATATCAAGTCAGGACCATTGCGATCCACCAATTCTCTAGCATGACTGATTCGTTTTTGTCATTTTCTCTGGACTATGAGATTGATCATTCAAGTTCGGTAGTTATTCCTTAGACACTGAAGTTCGGTAATTTTATTATTTAATTTATTTTCCCCAGACCGTTTTTTTGACTAGGTGTTGGAGTCACCCCCCCCATTACCCCTTTCCCTAAAATAAACAAGCGAAGAATCATTGCAAAGATTTGGTTGGAATTCATTCGCAATGTTATACGTGCATGTATAGACGAGAATACAGAAGAGCTACTTATTTGTATTGAATGCTCACAAAAACAACCAACCTCCCCCCCAAAAAAAACCAACATAAAAGTAAGAGTTTGTTTGAATATTAAAATGCCTTTTGAATTAAGAAACTTATTTTAAAGATCCTTTTTACTATGGTGTTTTTTTTTCTGCGTAATTTTACAAAATATATCGTCAAAAATGTCATATCAACAGCAGGTATGCTGTAGTACACCTTTTAAAACAAGTTTGTGCTTAAGTACGTTTGATTTCCTAATTGCCAATATCATATTTGCCTCAAGTGGAAAAGATATTTTTTAACTAGAATGTATTTCAATGGGCATAAAATGTGTCCCTCTAGATCTTCTTGACAACTTGTTCTTATTCTAATACGAGATGTGATTTATTCGGAATGAACATTTATTTCGGGTGTTTCTTTAGAACAATTTATTGTTTAGAATAGGAGATGACTTTCAGAAACACATATCGCGTGTCAACTGGCCTCAGTGGGTGATATTTTCCCATCATTTAGATGATTGGTGATATTTTCACCTCTAATGTTTGGTGACACTTTCCCAACTGCAAGATGTGCGGTGAAATTTCCACATCAATAAGATGTTTGGTCACTACAATAACAATGTTTGATGAAATTTTCAGGTCATTAAGATGTTTGTTTTTTTTCTTCAGATCATTGAAATGACTTAATTATGACCCTTTCAGATCATAAAGATGTTTGATTACATTTTCAGACCATTAAGATGTTTGATTACATATCAAGACCATTAAGATGTTTGGTGAAATTTTCAGATCATCAAGATAGTACGTGACATTTTCAGACCACTAAGACGCTTGGTTTCAGATTATAAAGCTGTTTAGTAACTAAGATGTTTAGTGACTTTTCAGACCATTAAGATGTTTTATGACATTTTCAGACCATTAAGATGTTTGATGACTCTTTCAGATCATTGAGATTGTTCGTAATATTTTCAGACCATAAAGATGTTTGGTGTCACTTTCAGGTTGTTATAACACGTGGTGACATTTTCACATTCTAGGGAAATTGACATTTTCCTGCATATCATTTAGAAGTTCGGTGATTTTTTTTACACGAGGCTCTAAGTCAAAGGCAGCAATCGACATACTCGTTACATTTAATTGACTAATACTAAGTATATACACGTATTTCTAACATGTCTGACTACTTTTAACTTTTTCTACTGTTGTTTATACTTGGTTTCAAAAAGAGAGACTTACTTTTTTATGCCGTTATGGAACAGTAGCGATTATTTTCGTTAATGAATTTTAACATTTTTTCAGGAATCTCGTTTTGAACCTACAATGATAATCATTAGCAGGATACTTCAGAATCTACATTTGTTTAGAATTGATATAGACCTGCCAAAGATTGATGTTGGTTTGAATGTTCAATAAGTATTTTTTTCTTCTTTGATGTACATATAAGAAGCAAAACATAACTCTATGACAAACCAACAACTGCACTCATCTGAGAGATCCAAAATCCCATATTTGTCTATAAGTGCATGATATCTTCCGTAAAATTTCTTGAGTAAAGACAGCAACCGAGGAGCAACATAACCCTGTGTGAGCAATTTTTGCGTCAGAAATGACGCTCTGCTAAGGAAATCGATGTAAGTATCGCACGCTCTGGAGTAACGAATCAATTGAGGTACATAAACTCCATAAGCTGGAGCGGACAGAATGTTGCTAAACAAGAAGGGAAAGTTGACGATTGGAAAGTTGAAGTCATCACGTTTGTCATAGAGCCTTGGTGAAAGTCTTCCTTGAGTGTCAATTGCGAGATGTAGATCTAAATATGAAGCAGACTTCCTAGAATCCGTTGTGTCCTTTATCTCAAGCTCCTGGGGATATATGAGATGGAGAAAGTCACCAAATCGAAAATTGTTTAGTGAAAGGACATCATCAATATAACGGAACGTGAGGTTGAAAGAGAGAGCTAGTCTACGATCTTTTTTTTGTCTAGAAGACATTGTCTGCTTCGTAAAGGAAATAACAAAATTGCCGAACTTGGCGGATCAATCTCCATGTCCAAGAGAAAAGACAAAACAAGGAAGACATAGCGGCAAAATCTAAAGATTGCAATGGTCCTGACTTGGTACAGGCATTTCAAAAGAAATGGTGGATTAAACCATGCTTTATGGCGCGCCAAACCTCCCTCTTCCATTGCGATTTAAGGGTCCAGTAGTAACACAAAACCGTGAAGACATAAAAGGGATATTGAGGTGATCCGCATCAGCCAATCACTAATCAAACCAACCACTAACCATTACGTTAAACACCATGTTGAATTATTCCACCAGTGATTGATAACGGAGGAAGAATTTTTCAGGGATCTTTTAACAAGTTGTGAAATATTAACACCACAAGCAGTTGAAGTATAGGTATGTTACTTTGTAGGTTATGAAAATTAATATTTTTTCGCCTCTTTTATCGTAAATTTTTGTACTCAGATGACCACCCTCGTCAAATTTGAGTTGTAAATCCAAGAATGACGTGAAGCAATTCGATTCGGTGCATGGTTTCTTTAATTTAACTCTGGAGGATATATTGAAGATATCCATTTACCAAACGAAGCGTTGTTGACAGAGAGGAAATCATCAATATATATGAAAGTGAGATTAAAGGATCTTTTGTTCTCGAAGAAATTCAGTCTCTTAAGAGTATAAATTAGTCGGCGAGGAGAGGAGCACAATTAGTGCCGATTAGAATGTCAATTTGTTGTTAAAAATCTCTCCTCCAAATGTGACAAATATGTTGTTAATAAGGAAATCAAGCCTACTATAACTGCATGAATTTGTTTTATCATGATTCCTATTTTAGTTTAAATAATGTTGTATGTAAATAATACTAGAAAGTGTCTCTGAAACTGCTGGCTATTAAATAAGAAATTTCATTTTGTATTTTTTTCTGTTTTTTCCCTCTTTATTATATGATTAAAACATTTTATCATATAGGATCACGTTAGCAACAAACATCATTGCAACAGAAAATATTTCCTGATTACGGAGCGACCACATGATTTTTTTTTTGGGGGGGGGGGGTTTAGGATTGGAATGAGGGCTATGGTGAAATTTGAAAGAAAAAAGGCAGGATGCTAAAAACAGGAAATAAAAAAGCAGTGCAGGACTTTGAAATTAAAAAGGCAGGATTCAGTTATTGGTTCTAACTTAAATTTATGGTAAATTAAAAAAAATCTGGCTCTTATTTTTTAAAATAAAAAACGCAGGATGAACAAATAAGCATCTCCACCCATAAAAGAGAGTATCATGCGGAGATATCCATGCCACTCGATCTTACATCAAAAGGTTCCATTATTTTAATTTAAAGGATAGTTGCCAAAAATATCTAAATAATTTGATTAACAGGAATAGCTTCTTGTATTGACCATTTAGAATTATAGGGTTCAAAATCTGCAGACTGGAATTTATATTAGCACCGAGTTTTCTCGGCATGAAAAACAAAACAGCTAGGCGCATATAATCAATTATTTCCCTTCGCGTAACGCATTTATTTAACTACATATATAAAATGTTAAAATAAACACACACAAAGAGGATTTTAACACCTCAGCATCCAATTTTAAAGCAAGAACCAAGCCAAGTGCCGTTCCTAAGAAAAGACCTATTATAAAAAAAATAAAAAATAAAAATAAAAAAAAAAATAATGAAATAAAAAAATAATATAATATAAATAAAATCAAAAATTTAGACTTAGATTTAATTTGAATTATAATCTTTTAGCAAAATCGATTGTCTGGATCTGGAACTTTGTTGTCATTTTAAATTAACGAGTTACTCTTTAAGTCATCGAAATGCGGTAATAAAAACATTGTAAACAGAAGACATACATGTCTAGGATGCATGTTCTATTGATGTTTATCTCATGCCGGACTAAGAGTTCCTTTTCTTTTTAGTATATTTAAAAAAATATATATACGACCACAAAAAATTAACACACATAAAATCATGGTATGATGCTGTCGTCGTCGTTGCCGATTCGTCGTCGTCTTCGTCTGCATCCACGTTGTCTGTTATCTTTAGTGTAACAACGATCACTTAAGTTACCGATTGCTATGAAATTTGACAATGATGTTCCTTACCATAAAAGGATGGGTGGGATTGATTTTGGGGGTCCCCCTTTTTTGTTTAAAAATTTTTGGCCAAAGCTACTTTTTGTTTGTTCTGGTTAACCAAATGCCGTTGAATTTTACTGTAATAGAAAATAATGAGATGTGGAATAAGTGTACGCAACACAGCCCACAATCAAGCGGCAATTAAGAAAAGCACAAATTGTAATGTTTTATTCCATAAAAGGATGAATGGGATTGATTTTAGCCCACCCCCTTTATTCGTTAAGAAATAAGGGGCCCAAAAAATACAAAAAAAAAAATCATTTTTTAATTTGTTTGCACAATTATTTTGGTTCTGGCTGACCAATTGCTGATCATTGCTATGAAATTTGACAATGACCCCTGACTGCCTTCCGCAAGGGAAAGAGTTTGAGGCAACATCTAGTTTCAAGCTCTTACAACAATGCCACTAGACGTCCTCGCTCCAATTTTTCAGGCACCAGGGGTTGTGGTCGACCTATATGTGTTACATGCAACTTCACCTGGGCAGATAGTCGGTCCCTCGAGCACTTTCAAGTTGAAGAACGGTTTCACCTGTATATCTGAAAACGTTATCTACGCCATCCGCTGTGCCAAGTGTTGTACAATCTACATAGGGTAAACCTACCGTCAGCTAGGAGACAGGTTCGCCGAACACAGACGAGTGGGTTAAATGCGATGATTGCCCAGTCGGTCAGCACTTTTGTTTGCCAAACCACAGCGTCAACGATATGCAGGTAACCGTTCTCCTTGAAACTTGTTCTGGCGAGAAACAAAGACAATTTCTTGAACAGAGAATAATCAAATTTTTAGGAACATTTCAACCCTTTGGCATCAATATAAAACGACAGTTGTTTACTTAGAACTTGCTGTTTCTTTGTTCCTATACCACCCCCATATTTCATTTTTCGTCATCATTTCGTGTTCATTTCGTCTTCCTTTTCATGTTAGTCGCATTTGAGTGGTCTGTGTGGCGTTGCGGGGGCGAAAACGAAATTTCACCCACTCTCAATATAGTGCTCCACGTGGGCTCACACTCACATAATATAGTGCTCCAGGTGGACTGGTTTTGTCCCTACCCATCTCTCCTTTTTTCCTGTTGATCCTCAGTCAGTTAATTTTATCTCACATTTTGATGACGTATTTTGTGTTTGCTCTTTGTCATCGTAAGTCTGTCTCCGCAAGTGGTATACCTAGGGTCTACACTCGCCATTCGGTTCTGGTCAGGTGATGTGTCCACAACGTTCTTGTTCCGAAACTTGTTCTGGCGAGAAACAAAGACAATTTCTTGAACAGAGAATAATCAAATTTTTAGGAACATTGCAGTCCGAAAATTTTGGCATCTTTTTTTTTTATTTTTTTTTTATTAATTTTTACCTTTTATTGTGATTTTCTTATTTGGATTTTACCTTTTAAATGTGGTTTTACCTTCTAAACTATTGTTTTGTTTACCTTTTAACTAGCCACTATATAACACCTTTTATTATTTCATTATAAACCATACATTGGATCGATTTCGGGGTCCCCCTTTTTTATTTAGAAATAGATCTTAAAATGCAAAACATGCAACTTTTTTTATTTTTGGTCCGATTTTGAATTTTTTTTTGCAGGTTAAGTCTTGTCAAGTAGTGAATACAAAATGGAATATACATTTGTGCACCCGTTTTGTTATTGAATTAGGGACCAAAAAGGTGCTAAAATCGATTTTTTTTATTTAATGTACGATTTCATTTTTTTTGCTAATTATAATTCTTGTCAAGTAGTGAATTTACAAAAAAATAATTTTGTGACACTCCGCTCCTCCCAATTGCCATTAGGGGCCAAAAGGGGCAAATATGAAAGTTCGCAGATATCCTTTGTTAGGGGCAAAAAGGGGTAATCATTTTGTTAAACTGACTTGAATTTATTTTTCAGGTCTGCCCCTGAAAAAAAAAAAATCTTTGTGGGAGGAAAGTTTACCAAAGACTACATGTGTCAAAAAATGTTGTCAGTCAGGCCACCATGGGTTGCATGTTTCTAGAGCAAGTGACTATCCATATTGGGCCTAAAACGTACAAGTTTCGACATGTTGCGGTTGCATCATGCTGCAATCGACGAACCTTATTATGGGGGGGGGGGGGGGGTAAATAGCTTACTAAAAAAAAGCTTAAGTGTTTATAACCTAGAAAATTAAGTCCTGCTCTTTATATTCGTCTAAGAAAGTTTATTCTTTCATTTTGTTGCCCTTTATTTTCCATTCTATACATGTTTTTGCCATTTTTCTTTTATTTCTTTATACTTGAAGGGTCATTATTCTCTATTCTGCATTTTTGGAGTCCATTATTCTTTTATAACTGTTATTTATTTTGGCCATTATCCTCCTTTCTTAAAAACCCCATCTACATCCTCATCATTGAAAAATCCAATGGTCGCTTCCTTAACATTACACTAAATCATGATTATCCAATATCATTTTTTAATTATCAATACTATTTTTTTTTATCAACACCATCAAATTTTGAAAACATCTTTTGACGGGTCTTTTGATAAAGAAGTATTCCATAGATCTAGAAAAGTATGTATTGTTACATACCTCCTGTTCTAGTAGCCACTGCTTAGATGTATTATCGCCCTTTGTTTACTTTCTGATTCCCAACACAAGTTGATAATTTTATTTTCTCGTCTCGCTGCATTTTAAGAATTTATGAGGTAAATAAATGTTTTTAATAATAAATAAGACAGGTGAAGGTGTCAACAGATCACTCGTTTAAGAGTGTCACCGCTTAAAAAGAGTCAAAATTAAAAGAGATAGGTGACCTTTCAACAGTGTTCAATGATTTCTTTTCTCTTGTATAAATGTACATTTACCCATGAAAAATGTGACTTTTTATACATAGACAGTGTTGATTCGAAGTAATGTATTTGGTGATTGTTTAGAAGCTCTACAGTAAATGAGATATTGAGATCACAGGCACTTGGAACATGGATTTTATTTACCCACCCCTCCCTTTTTTCTCTACAACAACAAATAAAATCTTGGGTAAAAATTTTGGATAGTATAAAACAGCAATATTTCTAACTACGGTATCCTTGGTCATTGTGGACTCATTAGGAAATAAAAAGATGTTATGAACTGTTTTTCTCCCTCTATTTTTCTGTTCTGCACAAGTTTAAGCTCCTCATGTCTGTCCTTTTATTCTCTATCTGGCCACTCTTACCTCCTAGGTTCTTATCTTATTTTGCCTTTAGGCTATTTATTGTCTAGTTGTCTATCCTTGGTTTAGTAATTAAGGGGTCCCCTCACCAATTAATATTTACCCTCATGAGGCAACAATGATGTTTTTAATCTGTTGTTGACTAAACAGAGGTTTAAGAATTTAGTCCTTACTTCATGCCTTGCCAAGTCAAAAACTTGTAAAGTTTTGGTGTCTCCTTATTCTTTATTTTAAATTTAAAAGACTTTCCAACGTTTCAACTACAGATAATGCTCTAATGACATGAGTGCATATGTACTTCACCATGATGAAGAGGAGGAGCAGGCAGCTGAATCCTCTCCTCCTCAGCAAGCCTCCTCTGCAGCTAGGAACAGGACTTGGAAGAAAAATGCTCACCCTGTAGAGCCTCCTAGGGATGATGCTGTATTCTACCCAGAAGATGATGATTATGGAGTATTCGCTAAGGTAAGACACTTATTTAATGCTCATGCTGTAGAGCCCCCCTAGGTATTATGCGGTATTCTACCCTTAAGATAAGGTTAATGTGGTATTTGCTAAGGTAAGCAACTTAAATGCTAACCTAGTAATGCCCCCAAAGATGATGCTATATTCTATCCTGAAGATGATGTTTATGTGGTATTTGCTTAGGTAAACCATTTACTTAATGATCATGCTGTAGGGCCCCTAGGAATGATTCTGTGTTATACCCTGAAGATGATGATTATAGGGGATTTGCTAAGGTAAACTACACCTTTATATTTGCATAAGCATGGGGATAATGCTTTATTTGACCCAGAAGATTATGTTGATAGGGTTTTTGTTAAGGTAAGCCTTTTACTTGATACACTTACTGTAGAGCTCCAAGGATTGATGCTGAAAAAGTTCATTATGAAGTATTTGCTTATGCAGAATTCTGAGTGAGATTCTGTTTTTGTTTATTTATCCACATTTTTCTTGCATTTCTGTAAAGATCTTTTAAAAAAGTCCAGCACTTTATGCTTATTGTATTGTTGAAAATTATAATTGTTAACATGCTTTGCCCCTTGGGGACCTGATTTGGTTTCATAAAAGTTATCCTATCATATCTTATGATCTTTTTGTCTCATCAGTTGTAGAATTTTAATCATTCTGGCAACAGCAGCATAATAATTTGTTTAGTAAGGTTTATACAAAATTTATTGGCTGAGAAGATTTATATTCATGCATCTAAAATATGGTATAACGACACATGAATTATAGTGTACTCACTTGTTTTTTAAGCTTCATTTACTCTATAAATATATACCCTTTTGTGCTCAGTTTAAGTCTAAAGTATAAAGATACTTAGGACTATATCTCGACATTTTTAATCCTTTAAAAGGATAACATTTCATGAAACTTGGTGTGCATGTCTCTCAGCAGTAGTGTTCAACATCTGCATCACATAGTTTGACCTTGAACTTTAAATTTTTATTCATGACCAAGAAACTCAATACGCATGATACGGTAGATTGATCTTTGCTGATTTCTATCTTCATTCTTCTTACAATCACTCCATGACAAAAAGGACCGTAGACTTGCTTTATCCTTCCATTACCTTAGAGTTAGAAGACTTTCTCCGTGTCATATCATCGGGTACTTGAGATTATGGATATTACAGATTTCGGGAAGTCATCTGAATCATACGTTTTCTTAACATCTTAAAAAAGTTAATCGAGGACCAGTCATTACATTTTTCAAAGCTGTATGACAGAAGTTATCACTTTAACCTTGCAGTCGTCAACTCTACCTTCCGGTGTAGCAACATTCTGTTCATCGCTCTAGCTTATGCTGTAAGAGATAAGGTTGCGCAACTGATACGGTTTTTTTCAGAGCCAGTGAATTACATTTTTGGCCGAATTTCACGGAGTGAAAATCCGGGTGATAAAATGGTGAATGTCGGGCGGGCGGCGTGCAGGCGGGAAAAAAAATTCGTAACAGTTTTCTCAGCAACTACTAATCGAAGCCACTTGATATTTGGTATACAGCATCAGGATGGGGTCCCATAAAGTGGGATTCGATTTTAGGTCTGTCGCTAACCTACTTCCTGTTTAACGAAATCTGGCCATTTTTGACTTTGGCAGATTTTTAAAATAATTTATTTAATGAGCACCACCCTCTACGTCTGATTTGACCTGCACAAAATCGTTGATGTCGTTGGGAATGGTTTACTTACCCTTCTGGTTCACATGAATTCACACTTTTTATCTCGACATGAGTTCGCGTTGTTGATTGCCGTTTGGATGTTGCGTTTTGTATGTTTATAAATGCTTACGACTTTATAAAAGCATCTCTTGATTGATTGATTGATTGATTGATTCGATTTCAAACATTGGTACCTCTTTGCTTCAGATAATTTTGAAGGCATTTATCAATGTGTTAACCCAGCGACTTAATCGCAATTGGAAAAGAGCACAGGCGTTTTGGTCCAGGATTTTATCTCATTATAAATAACGTATATAAAAAAAAATCATCCTCGTCTATATACTATTTCCACAGACGAGATGAAAAAATTTATATACACGTTATTTATAATAAAATAAAATCCTGGACCCAAACGCCTGTGGAAAAGAGCACAAAGGTGTGCAAATGAAAGAATATTTACGTTGTCCGTCAAGCTCTGTTGTTCAGTCTTATGTTAGACGATGTTTTCGATCTTCGCCAACTCTAGGCTAATATGAGAATGGCTCTGCCCTAAAAGCTCGCGAAGATACAAAATCAACAAAAATTATGTTGATGCAAGGTGATAAATAAGATAATAGGTTCAGCCTAATCTGGGTCGAACCTTAATTTGGATCTGGAAAAAATTGTCAAAATACTCTCAGCTGGACCAATATCTAAGAGGGTCCGCTAGTGATTAAACATTGAATAATTTGTTCGAAAAAAAAAATTTATCCTAAAAAAAACGTCAAAATATGGTTCGCGACCGGGACGATATTATCCATAACTTATACATAAATATTGATCGTCCATTTGTGACGTCACATATCCAGCAGACTGTAAACATGAAGACATCAAAATGGCAATGTTCTTCTGTCAGGTTTTGTGAGATTTTCTGTATACCCGTATCTAATTTTTACTAGTACTGGCTGCAAAAGATTGAATAACCTGGTGGAAAATGACGACGGACCCATGATTGCATTGATCATTTAATTATGTCAGTTTGACTTTGAAGGACCACGACACGGCACATGTCATGAGGATGGATTAGATTTAGGATTATATTTTCAGATCAGGTAGGACCAAATTTCTTTTTCATACATATGCAGAAAAAATAGTTGCTTGTCACGCTTTTATAATGAATCTGTTTATGTTGAAAGTTGCGTCAGATTGGCAGAACTTAGTTTTAACTACCCTTGATGTGATATTTCCCGCCATTTTCTGCGCATGACTGTGCACTCTGTGTATTGAAATCTCGCGAGAAGGGGGTCATATTTAAAAAAAAACCAAAACAACTAGCCTTCGTTCGTTAGATAGTTATTATTTATTTATTGAGAAAGTTCTTGCCATTAACAACAACAAAAGGTTTAGTTTGTAACCGTTTGCAAATAAATAAGCGAAAACACCGGGTCTCGCTAACGCGAGACCCGTTTTTTTCATAAATTCCCAATGCATTCCGAGTAGCAGACAGAATTTATTTTCAACCATCGTATTTTGAGTCTCGTGCAATTTGGCAGACTCTCTACAATAGTGAGCTTCGCTTCGCTCGCATAAAAATGACGTTTTCCCTGAATAAATCCAGAACGTCATCTTGTTTTGACGTTGCTGTATCGTGATCTGACGTTCTCCTATTGTTAGTATGGTTCCAGAATAGTAAATATAGATTAGCGGCATTTCTGAGATTCCTAGGTTCACTAAAGTTACGGACAGGCCAGCCAACAAATGATATGATTACATGGGCTTTGGTAGGTTTATTTTGTATTATATCTGCGACACCAACAACTTTGAAAAATAAGGTTTGAATGGAATTACCTCTTTGTACTAGTCTTTCTCGTTATGCTGTATGTTTGAACTTGGGTATCTTCATTTGAAAATATGAATCCAGCAAGCGACAAAAAAAAAGGATTCTTTTCACACTCTCCCATTTGTGGCTTGCGTCTTGTGGCGTTAAAAATTTCTGTCAGTTTTTGGGGGCAAACAATGTTGAGGTCTCACAATATTGTGCATGTAGCCTTATATGTCCTTCGTGGCGTAAATCGATTACTCGTCTACTTACTTATAGCCGACAACCGGAATTCTGGTTATTTTTATATAATCACCAGCTTTGTTGCTTCCACAAATGCCGGCGACAGGGGACATGTCATTTTCATCGGAAGATAAAATTGATAAACGAAAATTCTTTCCCATTTTGTCTTGTCCGCTACATCGTCCATGTTGTCACCAAATTTTAGTCGAAGCTATCTTACACCTACATACTGCAGTCTATTATACCAGTAATCCTAAATAACATGGATTTTTTTTTATTTTATTTATTATCTCCGTGGCTTTCAAAACGTCGACATAAACGTGTACACGCGATCTATATACGTTTTTACTAAAAACGCTTTTTACGTTTTATCACAAAAACAATAAAATAAAATCTAAACATTATCTTCGATATTAAAAATTCGTGTGGTTTTGATTTAATAGAATTAAGATCTTAAGCCGAAAATTGATCGCTAATGAACGAACATGCTTGTTTCATTATGAAACTACATGGGATATCGTGTACGCAAAGTTACATATCGTTTTATGAAACGATACCAATGTGGGCCGTCCCGCGTGTTCCGTAATGGCATATTAATTATTGAATTTTACATCCGTTCTTCGAACTTTTGATTTGTTATGTTTTAATTTGAATAAATTTTATATGCCAAAAGGATTTTATATGCGCAGCCACAAAGTTGCGTTTAACTAAAGAGTTTATGTTTTTCGATACCTGATGCTCTTAGAGGAAATATTTTTTTCATCGCAATCGTTTTGATCATTACATCCAGTTTGGAAACTTGGTCATAAATATCCATGTGGACTTTTGCGTGTGTACTTGTTTGCCGACCATGGTGTTATTCTTGATTCTTAGACATTATAATTCTGTATTTTTTGGTCTTGGTTGAAATTTTCGATTTCCGATTTGTGACCATTTGTTTCTCACTCTCGAATATTTTGTACATTAGTTCTAACATTGATAGTGTAAAAAAGTATTTGATAGTTTTTGCATTTGAGTTTTTGTCTCGCCTGCGAAGCAGAGCGGGACATAGGTGTTACTTTACCGGCGGCAGCGGCGGCGGCGGCGGCGACGGCGGCGTTAACTTTTTGGAAAAGTTTTATGAGCACCTCCATATCTCAAGAACTATAGGTCCTAGGTTGATGAAACTTGGTATGCATATGCCCCAGTAGTAGCTTAGCACAGTTGCATCCCCATCTTTTGACCTTGACCTTGATTTTCCGGTTGAGTGACTTTGACAATTTTCAATACATATAATAGCAATGGAAAAGTTTTGCGAGCACCTCCATATCTCAAGAACTATAAGTCCTAGGTTAATGAAACTTGGTATGCATATGCCCAAGTAGTAGCTTAGCACAGTTGCATCCCCATCTTTTGACCTTGACCTTGATTTCCGGTTGAGTGACTTTGACAATTTTCAATACGTATAATAGCAATGGAAAAGTTTTGCTAGCACCTCCATATCTAAAGAACTATAAGTCCTAGGTTGATGAAACTTGGTATGCATATGCCCCAGTTGTAACTTAGCACAGTTACATCCTTATCTTTTGACCTTGACCTTGATTTTCCGGTTGAGTGACTTTGATTATTTTAATTGCATATATTTGTAATATTTAAGTTCTATAAACATTTATTGATCTCAGAAACTGAAAATCCATGTAAATTCAAAATATAGTGGAAGTAAGAAAGAATAATTGTTTCTGATGGTGCCGACAGGCGAGACATACTTCAGTGTTAACTCTTGTTGTAACTTGAAAGATCTATTGTGTGTAGTTTGTTGAATAATCACTATGATGAGTCATGTATTGTGTGATTACTATGGTGTATCATGTGCTGTGTGATCATTATGGTGTATCATGTGTTGTGTGATCTTTATGGTGTGTCATTTGTTGTGATCACTATGATGTGTCATGTTTTGTGATCAATATGATGTGCAATGTGTTGTGATCAAAATGATGTATCATTCGTTGTGTGATCACTATGATTAGCCATGCGTTGTGATCAATTTGATGTGCCATGTGTTGTGATCAATATGGTGTGCTATGTGTTGTGATCAATATGGCTTCTCGTGTGTTGTGTCATCACTATGGCAAATCATGTGTTGTGTGATCACTCTGATGTGTTATGTGTTGTGTAATCACTATGATGTGTTATTTATTGTGTAATCACAATGGTGTATCATGTGTTGTGTGGCCACTATGTTGTATCACTGTTGTGTGATCACTATGATGTATCACGTGTTGTATGATCACTATGGTGTATCACGTGTTGTGTCATTGCTATGGAGTATCGTTTGATTTGTGATCACAGTGGTTTGTCTTGTGTTTTGTGATCATTATGGTTTGTCATGAGTTGTATGATCACTATGGTGTATCATGTGTTGTGTGACCACTATGGTGTATCACGTGTTGTATGATCACTATGCTGTATCATGTGTTGTGTGACCACTATGGTGTATCACGTGTTGTATGATCACTATGCTGTATCACGTGTTGTGTGACCACTATGCTGTATCACGTGTTGTGTGACCACTATGGTGTATCACGTGTTGTGTGACCACTATGCTGTATCACGTGTTGTATGATCACTATGCTGTATCACGTGTTGTGTGACCACTATGCTGTATCACGTGTTGTATGATCACTATGGTGTATCATGTGTTGTGTGACCACTATGGTGTATCACGTGTTGTATGATCACTATGCTGTATCACGTGTTGTGTGACCACTATGCTGTATCACGTGTTGTGTGACCACTATGGTGTATCACGTGTTGTGTGACCACTATGCTGTATCACGTGTTGTATGATCACGTTGATGTATCATGTGTTGTGTGATTATTATGGTGTATCATGTGTTGTGTGATCACTATGGTTTGTCATGTGTTGTGTGATCACTATGGTGTGTCATTTTTTTGGTGATCACTCTGATGAGTCATGTGTTGTGTGATCACTTTGGTGTATCATGTGTTTTGTGATCAGTATGGTGTATCATGTGTTTTGTGATCACTATGGTGTGTCATTTGTTGTGTGATCACTTTGATGTATCATGTGTTGTGTGATCAGTATGGTGTATCATGTGTTTTGTGATCACTATGGTGTGTCGTGTGTTGTGTGATCACTTTGATGTATCATGTGTTGTGTGATCACTATGGTGTGTCGTGTGTTGTGTGATCACTATGATGAGTCATGTGTTGTGTGATCACCATGGTTTCTCATATGTTATGTGCTCACTATGATGAGTAATGTGTTGTGTGATCACTATGGTTTGTCATGTGTTGTGTGATCACTATGGTTTGTCATGTGTTGTGTGATCACTATGGTTTGTCATGTGTTGTGTGATTACTATGATGAGTCATGTGTAGTGTGATCACTATGGTTTGTCATATGTTATGTGCTCACTGGTTTGTCATGTGTTGTGTGATCACTAAGGTGTATCATGTTTTGTGTGATCACTCTGGTTTGTCATGTGTTGTGTGATCACTATGGTTTGTCATGTGTTGTGTGATCACTATGGTTTGTCATGTGTTGTGTGATCTCTATGGATTGTCATGTGTTGTGTGATCTCTATGGATTGTCATGTGTTGTGTGATCGCTATGATGAGTCATGTGTAGTGTAATGAGTATGGTTTGTCATATGTTATGTGCTCACTATGATTTGTCATGTGTTGTGTGATCACTAATATGTATCATGTTTTGTGTGATCACTATGGTTTGTCATGTGTTGTGTGATCACTATGGTGTATCATGTGTTGTGTGATGACTATTGTTTGTCATGTGTTGTGTGATCTCTATGGAGTGTCATGTGTTGTGTGATCACTATGATGAGTCATGTGTAGTGTGATGACTATGGTTTGTCATGTGTTGTGTGATCACTATGGTGTATCATGTTTTGTGTGATCACTCTGGTTTGTCATGTGTTGTGTGATCACTATGATGAGTCATGTGTTGTGTGATCACTATGATGAGTCATGTGTTGTGTGATGACTATTGTTTGTCATCTGTTGTGTGATCACTATAGATTGTCATGTGTTGTGTGATCACTATGGTTTGTCATGTGTTTTGTGATCAGTATGGTGTATCATGTGTTTTGTGATCACTATGGTGTGTCATTTGTTGTGTGATCACTTTGATGTATCATGTGTTGTGTGATCAGTATGGTGTATCATGTGTTTTGTGATCACTATGGTGTGTCGTGTGTTGTGTGATCACTTTGATGTATCATGTGTTGTGTGATCACTATGGTGTGTCGTGTGTTGTGTGATCACTATGATGAGTCATGTGTTGTGTGATCACCATGGTTTCTCATATGTTATGTGCTCACTATGATGAGTAATGTGTTGTGTGATCACTATGGTTTGTCATGTGTTATGTGATCACTATGGTTTGTCATGTGTTGTGTGATCACTATGGTTTGTCATGTGTTGTGTGATCACTAAGGTGTATCATGTTTTGTGTGATCACTCTGGTTTGTCATGTGTTGTGTGATCACTATGGTTTGTCATGTGTTGTGTGATCACTATGGTTTGTCATGTGTTGTGTGATCTCTATGGATTGTCATGTGTTGTGTGATCTCTATGGATTGTCATGTGTTGTGTGATCGCTATGATGAGTCATGTGTAGTGTGATGAGTATGGTTTGTCATATGTTATGTGCTCACTATGATTTGTCATGTGTTGTGTGATCACTAATATGTATCATGTTTTGTGTGATCACTATGGTTTGTCATGTGTTGTGTGATCACTATGGTGTATCATGTGTTGTGTGATGACTATTGTTTGTCATGTGTTGTGTGATCTCTATGGAGTGTCATGTGTTGTGTGATCACTATGATGAGTCATGTGTAGTGTGATGACTATGATTTGTCATGTGTTGTGTGATCACTATGGTGTATCATGTTTTGTGTGATCACTCTGGTTTGTCATGTGTTGTGTGATCACTATGATGAGTCATGTGTTGTGTGATCACTATGATGAGTCATGTGTTGTGTGATGACTATTGTTTGTCATCTGTTGTGTGATCACTATAGATTGTCATGTGTTGTGTGATCACTATGGTTTGTCATGTGTTGTGTGATCACTATGATGAGTCATGTGTTGTGTGATCACTATGGTTTGTCATGTGTTGTGTGATCTCTATGGATTGTCATGTGTTGTGTGATCTCTATGATGAGTCATGTGTAGTGTGATGAGTATGGTTTGTCATATGTTATGTGCTCACTATGATTTGTCATGTGTTGTGTGATCACTAATGTGTATCATGTTTTGTGTGATCACTATGGTTTGTCATGTGTTGTGTGATCACTATGGTGTATCATGTGTTGTGTGATGACTATTGTTTGTCATATGTTGTGTGATCACTATGGTTAGTCATGCGTTGTGTGATCACTATGATGAGTCATGTGATGTGTGATCACTATGGTTTGTCATGTGTTGTGTGATCACTATTATGTGTCATGTGTTGTGTGATCACTATGATGTGTCATGTGTTGTGTGATCACTATGATGAGTCATGTGTTGTGTGAAGACTATTGTTTGTCATGTGTTGTGTGATGACTATTGTTTGTCATCTGTTGTGTGATCACTATGGTTAGTCATGCGTTGTGTGATCACTATGGTTTGTCATGTGTTGTGTGATCACTATGGTGTGTCATTTTTTGTGTGATCACTCTGATGAGTCATGTGTTGTGTGATCACTATGGTGTATCATGTGTTGTGTGATCAGTATGGTGTATCATGTGTTTTGTGATCACTATGGTGTGTCATGTGTTGTGTGATCACTATGGTGTGTCGTGTGTTGTGTGATCACTTTGATGTATCATGTGTTGTGTGATCACTATGGTGTGTCATTTTTTGTATGATCACTCTGATGAGCCATGTGTTGTGTGATCACTAGTGTATCATGTGTTGTGTGATCAGTATGGTGTATCATGTTTTTTTGTGATCACTATGGTGTGTCATGTGTTGTGTGATCACTATGGTGTATCATGTGTTGTGTGATCACTTTGGTGTATTCTGTGCTGTGATGTCACTATGATGTGTCATGTGTTGTGATCAATATGGTTTGTCATGTGTTGTGTGATCACTATGGTTAGTCATGTGTTGTGTGATCACTATGATGAGTCATGTATTGTAAGAACACTATGATGAGTCATGTATTGTAAGAACACTATAATGAGTCATGTGTTGTGTGATCACTATGGTGTATCATGTGTTGTGTGATCACTTTGGTGTATTCTGTGCTGTGTGATCACTATGATGTGTCGTGTGTTGTGATTACTATGGTTTGACATGTGTTGTGTGGTCACTATGGTGTGTCGTTTGTTGAATAAGCACAATGATAAGTCATGTGTTGTGTGATCACTATCGTTTGTCATGTTTTGTGATCACTATGGAGTGTCATGTGTTGTGCGATCACTATAGTTTGTCATGTGTTGTGCGATTTATATGGTTTGTCATGTGTTGTGATCGCTATGGTTTGTCATGTATTGTGATCACTATGGTTTGTCATGTGTTGTGATCACTATGGTCTGTCATGTGTTGTGTGATCACTATGGTTTTTCATGTGTTGTGATCACTTTGGTCTGTCATGTGTTGTGTGATCACTATGGTTTTTCATGTGTTGTGATCACTATGGTCTGTCATGTGTTGTGTGATCACTATGATTTGTCATGTGTTGTGTGATCACTATGGTCTGTCATGTGTTGTGTGATCACTATGGTTTGTCATGTGTTGTGTGATCACTGTGGTTTACCTTGTGTTATGTAATCACTCTGGTATGTTATGGGTTTTAATCACCATGGTTGATTATGTGATCAAAATTATGTGTCATGTTTGTGATCATTATGGTGTGCTTTGTGTTGTTTTTATCACTATTGTGTATTTTTGTGTGATCACTGGTGAGTCATGATGTGTGATCACTATTGTGTATCATGTTTTGTGTAACTATGGTTTGTAATTAGTTGTAAAATCACTATGGTGTTCTATGTGTTGTGTGATCACTATGTTTTAATGTGTTGGGATCACTTTGGTCTGTCATGTGTTGTGTGATCACTGTGGTTTACCTTGTGTTATGTAATAACTCTGGTAAGTTATGGGTTTTAATCACCATGGTTAATTATGTGATCACTATGGTGTATCATGTGTTGTGTGATAACTATGGTTTGTCATGTGTTGTGTGATCACTATAGATTGTCATGTGTTGTGATCACTATGGTGTGTCATGTGTTGTGTGATCACTAATGTGTATCATGTTTTGTGTGATCACTATGGTTTGTCATGTGTTGTGTGATCACTATGGTGTATCATGTGTTGTGTGATGACTATTGTTTGTCATATGTTGTGTGATCACTATGGTTAGTCATGCGTTGTGTGATCACTATGATGAGTCATGTGATGTGTGATCACTATGGTTTGTCATGTGTTGTGTGATCACTATTATGTGTCATGTGTTGTGTGATCACTATGATGTGTCATGTGTTGTGTGATCACTATGATGAGTCATGTGTTGTGTGAAGACTATTGTTTGTCATGTGTTGTGTGATGACTATTGTTTGTCATCTGTTGTGTGATCACTATGGTTAGTCATGCGTTGTGTGATCACTATGGTTTGTCATGTGTTGTGTGATCACTATGGTGTGTCATTTTTTGTGTGATCACTCTGATGAGTCATGTGTTGTGTGATCACTATGGTGTATCATGTGTTGTGTGATCAGTATGGTGTATCATGTGTTTTGTGATCACTATGGTGTGTCATGTGTTGTGTGATCACTATGGTGTGTCGTGTGTTGTGTGATTACTTTGATGTATCATGTGTTGTGTGATCACTATGGTGTGTCATTTTTTGTGTGATCACTCTGATGAGTCATGTGTTGTGTGATCACTAGTGTATCATGTGTTGTGTGATCAGTATGGTGTATCATGTTTTTTTGTGATCACTATGGTGTGTCATGTGTTGTGTGATCACTATGGTGTATCATGTGTTGTGTGATCACTTTGGTGTATTCTGTGCTGTGATGTCACTATGATGTGTCATGTGTTGTGATCAATATGGTTTGTCATGTGTTGTGTGATCACTATGGTTAGTCATGTGTTGTGTGATCACTATGGTGTATCATGTGTTGTGTGATCACTTTGGTGTATTCTGTGCTGTGTGATCACTATGATGTGTCGTGTGTTGTGATCACTATGGTTTGACATGTGTTGTGTGGTCACTATGGTGTGTCGTTTGTTGAATAAGCACAATGATAAGTCATGTGTTGTGTGATCACTATCGTTTGTCATGTTTTGTGATCACTATGGAGTGTCATGTGTTGTGCGATCACTATAGTTTGTCATGTGTTGTGCGATTTCTATGGTTTGTCATGTGTTGTGATCGCTATGGTTTGTCATGTATTGTGATCACTATGGTTTGTCATGTGTTGTGATCACTATGGTCTGTCATGTGTTGTGTGATCACTATGGTTTTTCATGTGTTGTGATCACTATGGTCTGTCATGTGTTGTGTGATCACTATGGTTTGTCATGTGTTGTGTGATCACTGTGGTTTACCTTGTGTTATGTAATCACTCTGGTATGTTATGGGTTTTAATCACCATGGTTAATTATGTGATCAAAATTATGTGTCATGTTTGTGATCATTATGGTGTGCTTTGTGTTGTTTTTATCACTATTGTGTATTTTTGTGTGATCACTGGTGAGTCATGATGTGTGATCACTATTGTTTATCATGTTTTGTGTAACTATGGTTTGTCATTAGTTGTAAAATCACTATGGTGTTCTATGTGTTGTGTGATCACTATGTTTTAATGTGTTGTGATCACTTTGGTCTGTCATGTGTTGTGTGATCACTATGTTTTGATGTGTTGGGATCACTTTGGTCTGTCATGTGTTGTGTGATCACTATGGTTTACCTTGTGTTATGTAATCACTCTGGTAAGTTATGGGTTTTAATCACCATGGTTAATTATGTGATCACTATGGTGTATCATGTGTTGTGTGATAACTATGGTTTGTCATGTGTTGTGTGATCACTATGGTTTGTCATGTGTTGTGTGATCACTATAGATTGTCATGTGTTGTGATCACTATGGTGTGTCATGTGTTGTGTGATCACTATGGTCTGTCATGTGTCGTTTGATCTCTATGGTTTGTCATGTGTCATGTGATCACTATGTTGTGTCATGTGTTGTGTGATCACTATGATGAGTCATGTGTTGTGTGACCATTATGGTGTATCATGTTTTGTGTGATGACCATTGTTTGTCATGTGTTATGTAATCACTATGGTTAGTCATGCATTGTGTGACCATTATGATGAGTCATGTATTGTGTGATCACTATGGTGTATCATGTATTGTGTGATCACTATGATTTGTCATGTGTTGTGTGATCACCATGGTTTGTCATGTGTTGTGTGATCACTATGGTTTGTCATGTGTTGTGTGATCACCATGGTTTGTCATGTGTCATTTGATCTCTATGGTTTGTCATGTGTTTTATAATTTCTTTTTTTTTGTTATATATGATGTTATTTCATTGCAGATCATTATGTAAACCGAGATTTTGTCTGGTCTTATGTGTTTTGATCATTTTGGTGTTGTTTTTTGTGCATCCTGTACTTTTCGTATTCCTAAGCTATGTGTGACTTTGAATGTGAGACAATTGAATTCCAATAAACAAGTCATGAAATCAAAGACACAGGTTAGAATACATATCAGCTCCTATGGGCTTTATTCCTCTGCTTAACAATATTGATCGGATATACTGATTTTATAGATTTTACCATCATTTTCAGGGTAGAGACTATGAGCCTGTATATTATATTTTACCATCATTTACAGGGTAGGGACTATGAGCCTGTATATGTAACCCACAAATACACAGAGGAAGAGAAGAAGACTTTGAGTGCCTTTGAGAGTGTGGATTATCTCCCTTCACACAGTGAGATCTATAAACAATGGCTGAGAAGACAAGGCCCACTAGGGTAGGTCAATAATATAAGTCACAATGAAACATGCAATTTTTACAGACCTAAGATTAATTGATGATTAAAAGCATCCTGTGGTCTCACCTGAACAGAAGGTCCATGTGAGCTATTACATCACTTGGCATCTGTCATTGGTGTCTGTGGTCCATAAAACTTCTCCTCTGAAACTACTGAACAGATCTTAATGAAACTTGGTATGATTGATCCTCAGAATATCTTGGACAAAATCTCTTTTGATTTTTGATCCTTCAAAACCTGGCCACTGTCCTTAGTAATATAACATGGAATTAAAAGTCACATTAAATGGATATATATCTCAGAAACTATTACAGAAAGGAGATATCTGAAGGATCTTAAGCTCTTTAGAATCAAAAGTTTTACAATAACCTCTGTTAGTGTAAAGAAGTCAGAGGGTTATAAGTTTTTTAAAGGAATTTTGTTGAAGTATTTTTTGAAAATAGTTGTTAGACTCTTGAAATATCTAAGATAGAAAAATATATACATAAGTTAAAAAGTCACCCCAACTTTTCACTCCGCAGTATTTAGTAATAAATACCTAATGGAGTAAAAAAATAAAGTTGTGCTAATGGAAGATCATTTATATCAACTGGAAAAAGGGATTTTTACATTGTTTTAACATATATTAAAAACGAAAGAATAAGGAATATGTGCCAGAAAGACACAATCCACATATTGAAATGATTTTGATAAATGTACAATGCAAAATTTCACTGCGTGTGAAGCGCTTTTCTGGATTAACCTTCATCAGACACGCTAGGAGTAAAAAACTTGGAAAACCAGTATAACATTAGATTTGATAAAAAAACAGAAGCCAAAAATATTACAACAATGACCAAACAGATAAATTAATTATTTTTTTAAGAAATAGCCAAATGTTGTCAAATTTTGGAAATATGTAAACGTGTCTTTCCAACACATATTCCAGTACTCGAAAATATATAAGAGCATACAACTGAAGCAGATATCAGTATAACTAAAATTTGCACATTCTGTGTTCTGTTTAAAGGTGCATTTTATGGCAATATGCTGGTTTTATTCTGTTTTCACTTTATTAAAACCTATTACCTATTGTACAGAAACAAATTCATTTTCAATGAACTAGAGTTATCTATCTTTGAATATGAAAGAAAGATATGAACCTTATTGTATGATTTATTAGAACTAAGGACAACATGAAATGGTAAGTAGATCCCACGTAACCCACTGGCCTGCTGTTAATTCATTAATGCTACACTTCAAGCTTTCAACACATCCATAAAAGCTTTGCATTTAAAGGGTCTTTCTCATTCATGTCAATGGTTTTTTTTTCATTTAAAATGTTCTGTTGACCTCTGACAAGAAGATTGAATAGTGTTTATTTCATAATTTATTTTGGATTTTTTAGCATTTGCTCTGACACTTTACCTGCTGTAACCTGCATTCTATGGGTCCATAATATTTTGTGGGTTGCAGTCAACTACAATGATAAGAATATAACAAAATATTTTATCATGTTAATATCATGTATATTGGTTCCCTCAAGCATACAGTTTCATACCCTGAAATGAAAAAAATCAACAATATATGCCTTTTTGGGGAAAACCAAGAAAATAAATGAATTGAAAGTAGATATAAAATGCCTTGTACAAAACTACTAACATTATTCTATATTTACACAGGTACATGTTAGGAAAGTGGGTGATCATGGGATTGATCGGGTTCTGTGTGGGAATTATCGGGTTTCTACTCCACGATATGATAGAAGAAATTGCCCAACTCAAATGGCGCATTGTGGAGAAATACTTAGAAGTAAGTACAGACAATGTTATAGTAAAGTGTTTGGAGCAAAACAATGTAACTTATATGCAAATTGTTAAAGGTTTCAGTATGGTTGCTAATAGTTTAGATAGAATTGAAAATTTTAAAGATATAAATGGTCAGAGTTTGATTAAGAATATACATTTCAAAACCAGCATAGCTTGTCTGTATGTTCTGTTTTTATTTTTCAGCACCAAGATTTCAGCATAGCTTGTCTATATGTTCTGTTTTTTTATTTTTCAGCACCAAGATTTCAGCATAGCGTGTCTATATGTTCTGTTTTTTATTTTTCAGCACCAAGATTTCAGCATAGCGTGTCTATATGTTCTGTTTTTATTTTTCAGCACCAAGATTTCAGCATAGCGTGTCTATATGTTCTGTTTTTTATTTTTCAGCACCAAGATTTCAGCATAGCGTGTCTATATGTTCTGTTTTTTATTTTTCAGCACCAAGATTTCAGCATAGCTTGTCTGTTTGCGACAGGTTACAGTGTGATATTTGTATTATTCAGTGCCTTTATTGTTGTGGTAGGTTTATATAAACTGTTTTTTGTTTTTTGTTAAGTTTAGTTTAAAGATAAGTTGATCAATGTTTTTCTTTGATACTTGTTATAGGAAGCTGAAAGTTTGTTGCCTTTCCAAAATCCGCTCCACGCTTAAGAGATGTAGATGATCTGTTTTGTTTTATCAGAAACTTGATATCTTGAACTTGATATGTAGATATCTTTCTTGTCTGTATAGACATATGATTTACTGCAATAACTTTATTTTTGGTTGACAAATGGATATGGAATTTGAATATGATGCTTTTGAATAAGGCGCTTATTGCATTTGGGGTTCATGGTTCCTATTTTTTCACTAAAAAGGACAAATCATGTGCCTTGACAATTTCGCTGTAGAATTAACTTGATATTGTTGTATCAATGTATTATTTTATTCTTTGTATTTTTCTCCAGTTTTTGCGTCCGAGTGCCGGAGGATCAGGTATCCCAGAAGTCTCAGGGTTTCTCAATGGAACACATCTCCGACATATATTCAACATAAAAACTCTGGTTGTGAAATTCTTCTCTTGTGTAGCAGCCGTAGGCAGTGGACTTCCTGTCGGCCCTGAAGGACCCATGATCCATATGGGGTAAGTCTTATCACATATTAGGGGTGGAAAGTTGGGGGGGGGGGGAGTCTGTCCACCCTAAAGCCTTATGATTCATATGGGGTAAGTCTTATAATATATTGGGGTGGGTAGGTTTTTTTTTTCACTCTGAAGCTCTTATGATCATTTCAAATAGGTTTTTATGTTAAGGGGATTAGGAGTACATACTTTGAAACTCGTAGGACTTTAGCTACTAAGTTTTAGATTTTTTTAAATGTATAAAAGTATCTTTTTTATGTCTTGTTGATTGAAGTTATTATTTTTTAATGAATAAGCAACAAACTTTTATCTCTTTTTCAGTGCTTTAGTGGGAGCAGGTTTGAGTCAGTTTAAGTCAGAAACTCTACGCCTGACCTTGCCTGTGTTTGAGAGATTTAGGACCTCAGAGGACAAGTATGTATTAGTTGCGGGTTCTTTAGTCTATGTTCTGGGGTTATTTGGAAAGACTACAAAGAATGATGTTCTGTTTTTTAGAAAACCACAAAGAATGATTTGTTTGTGAGGGGATAATTTTAAGATAAGGATAGGCTGGAGTTAGTGGATGTGTCCAAACATAAGTAAAACAACTGCAATGAATAATCGGCTAACGAAAACAATCACCTCCCAATAGCATACATTTTATGTGTGTTCATTTTTGCATTTTCTTCAAGTCATAGGTTTATAAATGATGAAAGTTTTTAATCCAATATTTACTGTAGTTAACTCCTAATTGCATAAATTATTTGCCATGATTGTTACAAAGTGAAATTTTAAATTTTTATGTGCTCAAAGATTCAATTAAGAAATTTATTAATGTTTGATATTTAAATTTAATCTCATGTGAATTATAGGATTATTCAATTAACTGTCACACTATTAAGTGGAATCTATGTGTAATACAACCTATAACTATCTTTAAATGTTCTTCCATGACAAATGATGTTTGATATTTACAGGAGGAACTTTATATCAGCAGGGGCAGCAGCGGGTGTGTCCTCGGCCTTCGGGGCACCAGTGGGGGGACTGTTGTTCTCCATGGAGGAGGTCTCGTCATTCTGGACACGGACTCTGTCGTGGCAGATCTTCTTCTGTTGTATGGTGGCTACCTTCACCACAGATCTATTTAACTCAGCTTTTAAAGGTTTCTCATATACTGGAAACTTTGGACAGTTTAAAACCCAGAGATATATCTTGTTCCAGGTAACAGCATCATGTCTGTCTGCTTTACACTCAAATATGTGTCAAATTGATATTCTGAAACTTTGTTTCTATTTTAGACATTCAAAGTCCCTTGGTTTAATGATAAAATGCACTTTCCTTTAATGTATTCGGCATTGATGAAAGCAGATTGGAGCCCTGAATAAACATGTTGAACAAACAGTATAGTTATATAGAGTAATTAGAGTTTAAAAATGATTGTCTAATATTCTATCTTTTTAATGTCTTTGAAATTTTAAAAAATGTGATAACCAATGGATTATGCCAACATTCAAAATATCATAATTTTTGTTTTGTTAACAGATAGAGAAAGGTATAGATGTCAACATTCTGATGTTTATACCCACCATGATAATCGGTGTCATTGGTGGCCTACTGGGTGCCATCTTCACCATCCTTAATCTTAAAATGACGAGAACCAGAAAACGTCTACTGAAGAAGATCAGTAACGAGTGGGTTCAGAAGATGGTCAGGATATTTGAACCAGCACTTATCATGGTTAGTCCATTTAGTATTTCCTCTGTTAAAGACAGGGTAGTTTTATACCTTCACCTCAAAATACTATGAAATTTGGTTTTCAAGAATACAATTTTTGAAAAAAAAAAAACACATTAATTCATTGATTTGGTTGTACATAGATGTACTCAGCTTTTATTTTTAAAGGATGACCTGTTGAATCTTAGATTAAGTATCTTTATGTTTCTTTCCAATGACAGAAATCTTTATAAATACTTCCTGGTCATTTTATTACTATTCTGTTAATCACCACAGGTTGTCATGCATACATCATTTCAACGATTTTAATTTCTTGACCATTTTTGAAGAAACAATAAGAATATTTTACTTTTTAGGTCATTGTGACCCTGTTCTCCCTTTACCTCCCCGGGGCATTCTCCTGCACCAAGAAGTATTGTATTCAACAAAAGTTTGGAGATCCAATGTAAGTAATGATATTTACAATACTGTGGATTTCTTGATTTTTGTAGGTATAATTATCGAGGTTTTGTCCAAAAATGTCAATCAGATATTGATTCCTTCTTGTAAAATGAGCTACCATGAAATTAAAAATTGATAGAAATGTCTTGTTTTTTCAAATTGATTTACTTTTGAAACCATGAATCAAAGTATCTCATACGTACTTGAGTTTTTTTTCATGTTACTAAGAATAAAATCATAATTACATAGTCAAGCTTCAAATGTTCAGTGAAAAAGGTGGTTCATATAAATATTATTAATGATTTTGCATTTTCTGGTTTAAATTTCAGTGAGAATTGTTTAAATGATACCAGGAACCCTCTTCATGTCGAGAAAAATGTTCATAAGTACACATGTCCTGATTGTAAGGACTGGCCAGAAGGGGAGACAACTTGGAAAACTAACTGTACATATAATGAAAGTAAGTCAGGGGGAATAATTGTAAAGTGGGTCACAAGAAATCTTATATTAGTATATACACATGTCCTGATTGTAAGAACTGGCCATAGGATGACAAAGTTTGGAAAACAAATTATACATACAATGAAAGTAAGTCAGGGGTATGGTCTCATAAGGTGTTTTCGATAGTCAGGAGTTTTGGATAGCTAATTTTGAACGTGCATCTGTGGGTCACGTGCAAGCATTAATTCTTCCGGTAAAATTCCAGAAAGTGAAAGTACAAACATACAAAATTTAGGTCAACATGCCAACATCGTCTAGAAATGCTTCTATAATTGTTTGTGATCTTTTTCCTCTAAGCTGCCATATTACCAGCCATTTTCATAAACTTGTTAACTGGCAAATTGTTTTATTGATATTTAATTTCCCCTACCCACTATTGATCAAACTTATTGGTGGTGTCTGCTTTATTAACCGGCATAAACAGAAAAAATAGTTTCATTTTGACCTAATTAAAAATATTGTATACTATGTCATCAAAATTATCGAATTTACCTGACGTTTCATTGTAGTTATAATACAGCGACCTCTGTTTAGGAATCAATCGTAAATAAATAGTAAAAAAAATTCGGAAATTTTAATTGTTGCATTTAAAGTTAAGATGTAGGAAGATGCACTTGAAAAATAATTTTATTTCTATTCAATGTAACAACAACAAAATAACTGTACAATTATTAAGTTATCGAAAATGCCTAAGACCACCATAATAACTCTTATATAAGGCAAGGGGAATACCTCTTATAATCATATACATGTACTTAGACATATCGATGCTTAAATTTTAACAGTATGATAACAAAGTAACTAATACATAGAATTTTGATTTATGAAAAAAAAATTGCCAAAAGGGTGTTCAGCCACAACTGGTCACATTGGGCCATCAGGTACATTTATTCCACATTTCAATATCCTCTTAACAACATTCTTTGCTTTTAGTTATAATGGAATAGTTTTTTTTTTACATTGAAATGGCCAGATCTTGGATGTGTAGAACTTCCCTGTAACATTTTTTAAACATTTATGAAATACAAATTGTTTACATCCAATTGAGAGTTTACATGTAGAATCAGAACAAAATATTTTTCTCTCATAATTCATTTCAGTGGCTACAATAATGTTTGGAACTTTAGAAGAAACAGTTGAGCACCTGTTTTCCCGTGACACACATCTAGAGTTTGGTTACAGCTCCTTGTTAGTGGCTCTCCCTTTCTACTTCTTCATGATCTGTTGGGCCACTGGAACTTCAGTGGCATGTGGAGCACTTGTACCTATGCTGTAAGTGTTTAAAAATGGGCTTAGTGTAATTTGGGCCATTGGAAGTTATGTGGCCTGTGGAGCACCTGTTTCTTTGCTGTAAGTTTTTTTGGGCTTAGCCTGTATTGTGGGACACTGGGACTTATTGTGGGGCCCTTGGAACTCTGCATCTTCGCTAGCGATGGGTTACGAACGGCTAATCTCATCTCTTCAAGAGATAGCGGTTCGTAACCCTTGGCTAGCGAAGATGGGACTTCTGTTGCATATGGAGCACTTGTATATTACAGTCTTCAACTTACAAATTTCACAGCACAAGCCAGAAGGGCTTGTACATTTTTCAAACCAGCAAGCCCTACAAAATAAATATATTTCTGATATGCCCCAAAGCCCCCTTACAGCCACATGTGTGGGGCTGGTGGCCAAGAATTATGTGACCTATGAAGCACTTGTTCCTATTCTCTAAGTATTTGTTGGGATTACAAGGATCAGCCTTTACTATAATTTGCCTATTATTGTTGGGTTGTGTATTCAGTTACATGTCAATTTTATTATTACTGTTTAGTAGGAGCCCTTTACGGTATGGTATGTTAGTTACATATATTTTCTTCTTTATAACAGTTTGGTTGGAGCCCTTTATGGTCGGGCTGTTGGACTATTGATGACCAGTATGTTTGGGGTCCACAGTGAAGATACAGGGTACTGGGCCTGGATAGACCCTGGGTCCTTTGCTCTGATTGGTGCAGCCTCATTCTTTGGTGGAGTTACCAGATTGACATTAGCTGTCACTGTTATAATGGTAAGGTATTATTGAAAAACTGAATTTTATCAATTGCCTTTGGGATATTTCCCCCCTCTCATTCCAAATCAAAGTAGGATAGAATTTTGACCTTTCCTTCATTTCTAAAACATATGGTTTAAAATGTTTTGATGGGTCAGTTGTTCAAAGGTTAGAATTGTATAAACTTTAGTATTAAAGGTGTTCAAGTAAATTTTGCATTTTTTTAGCTCACCTGGCCTAAGGTGTGAATGTTTCTATTTACCATGTTGCTTTGTTCAGATGGAGCTGACAAATGATGTCCAGATCTTACTTCCTGTGATGGTGGCCGTCATGGTGGCTAAGTGGGTTGGAGATTTCTTTACGCACCCTGTCTACCACGCCCTGATGGAGCTGAAGTGTATACCCTTCCTAGACCCTGAACCCAGGGTCACTGTGGATAGAAAAAGGTAGATACAATATATTGACTTTTATCCTTGACTTGGACTATGAACCCAAGATCAATATAGATTTAGGTGAATTATATGTATTGACCTAGACCGTGAACCCAAGGTCACTGTAAATTGACAAATTTGAAATATCTTAACTTTTTGATTATAAACTTGACTTTGAATCCAGAGTCACTGTTGAAAAAATTATATTGACCTTGACCATAGGGTTACTGTAAAATGAAAAAAATATCTTGTGCTTGACCCTGAAACAAGGGTTACTCTAAATGAGACAGAATTTTCTGAACCTTAAAACTTAACCATTAAGCAAAGAGTTATTGGATAATGTAGCTCCTTTTTAATTGATTCTTGATAAAAAGTTCTTAACTTGAGGGCATTGTCTCTACTTACTATTTTTTGTCATAAGTAAGAAGTTTCAGATTGAGGATCTCTGGAGCCTCTCTTTATAAAATCCACCGTGTCGTACAAAAAGTTATTGATTGATTTTGTTTCCTAGAGTTGAGCTTGAGCTGTACTGTGCCAAAGACATCATGGCCGCACCCGTCATCTCGATACAGAAACGAGAGTTAGTCTCCGTCCTCTCTGATCTACTTCTGAACACGACACACAGTGGCTTCCCCATCGTCAGGACAACCAAGTATGGTGATCAATGCTTCCTGGGAATTATATCAAGGTGAGGGCAATTCATTAGCTTTAAATTGTCTAACTGTCTGAATTATTTGTCTTGAACACCTCAGCTTATATGCTGAATAAAAATAATTATGAGAAAAGGAATATTAACACTACTGATTTTGTCTATCTGTCAAGATTGTTGTGAAATCACATACAGTCAGTTTGTCTTCCAGTAAAGCAAAATGATGATCTATCTCAAAAACAATATAATTAGTAAGAAAGTATACTATCTATCTTTATTCATTAGGCTTGAGTTGACAGTATTATTAATGAATGAATCCATATTTCTGACTGGGTCACCCTCGTCAACAGACACGGCCAAACCTGAGGACATAACGGTCCATGAAGACGAGGGACACTGGATTGATTATGAACACGTGAGGAAAATTATATGTTAAAGCTCATTTTGTTCAAGATTTTCAGTCATTTCAGATTAGATTTTCAAAATTGTTACATGATAGTAGAAAATAATTTATGAAAGGATAAAGAGTAAATGAACATGAGACCACAACACAGATGTTAGCTCCAACTGCAGTTAATTTTTATGAGCTGAATGGCCATTTTGGAAAATTATTCCTCATCAGCAGCACTAGAACCCATACAAAGGAAATTCATAATCCAGAAGATGTTCAAAATGCATAAAACCAAACGAAATCCAAATATATATAGCTAAGGGCAAAACTACGATGAAGGGAAGCCAAATGTGTGACTTGAAAACATCTCTTGAAACTTGAAGTCAATATCAGTAAAACCCAGAACAATGCAAGTTGAAAAGTAATATATTATCTTTGTGAAAATAGCAACTACACAACAGTCTCTATATTCTATAATATGCCTTTCCTTTTTTTCAACAGATGACCATAACCAAGTTGACGGACCCCCAGCAAGTCAATGACAAACTACACAATTTATTAGAAGATTCTAATTATAAGGATACCTATATAGATTTGGTCAGTTAGACAAACTGTATATATAAACAAAATTATTATTCAAATTTTTTATTCTTTAAAAAATCCCCCAAACCATTGGTCTTTATCTAAAAAAAGAACATAGGGGTAATTTACTTTTTTAGCAAATAACTTGTAAACAGTCACAGATATTTAAATTCCAGCAGTGTGTTTTAAGTGTTCAATGCCTTAAAATCTACCAATCATGAAATTTTTAGGAAAATCCTCCAATCTTTGCAGGGTTATTGCCCTTTTTATACATACATACATACATAAAGGATGATTCCTTTATTATGGGCTTCGGTAAAAGTATCCACTGAAGGCTCAATATAAATATTTTTGTTAATTTTGCTCTTATATAGCTAAATATCTTTAAAACTCTGTATAAGATATTTATGATTTTTTAATTGAATATTTTGGACTCATAAAATATATTCTTTCTGTTTTTTTTTTCAGTCAAGGTACATGAACGACTCACCATTAGCCGTCCCTGAGAAATTCTCCCTACAAAGGACCTACATTATATTTCGTACTCTGGGCCTTCGTCACCTGGTTGTTGTGGATACCTCCAATCAAGTCACAGGTATCATCACTAGGAAAGATTTGATGGGACACAGCATCGAGTCGCACCTCTCCAAGTTGATCACACAGCCGGGTCGGTTAGAGATGACCGAAGTCAATGATAGAAATGTGGCAGTCTAAATATAGACATGATGTAATGCTCAACAGTCTTGCCTGAATACTCCATATTGCCATGATAGTCCCCTCATAATACTCATTAGTGTGCTATTTATTATTGTTTTCTGTGATATTAACATTGAAATTTGCATTTGATATAAAGATCATTGCATTTGATGTAAAGTTCATTGCATTTGATGTAAAGATCATTGCATTTAAGAGTGATCATGTGGCAACAATTTAATTGTTTATAGCTTGTTTTTAAATGTGTAAACAACAGTACACATGAATTTATCATTTTACACTTCCACCTAAAGACTTGAGGAATACAAAATCTGGATATATGTTAACTATTTGTTTGCAAGTTTGATGTCTCAAAATCATAAAAATATTTAAAGATTTTTAATTAATTTTTGACTTTCCACAAGACAGATTTTCACTTGAAAATGGTTATACATTAACTTTTACTGTTCTTGATTTATTATATGTTCTGACATAAGTTCTTGGAAAAGACCAGCTGATTTTTCACAAATGATAGAATTTTTTGGTCTTTTTGTGAGTGCAGCAGAATGAGCCAAAAAAAAGGAAAAATTCTGTCTTGAGTGAAAGATCATGTATGGTTTTCCAAGAATGTGTGTAAGTACCTATTTCTTTCATTCATGTTGCATTCTCCTAGAGACTCAACATGTTGGCATTGCTAGTTTTATTGTGATTTTCTTTTTCCCTGGAAATTTTTTTATTGTAACGTAGTGTTTCTTTGGAGAATGTTTATTATGATGTCAAAAACGTGTTGCCCTTTGAACTACATGTACTTTATTTGTAACGTCCCCCTAAACAAGTCTGGTTGGAGGATTTCTCAGTTGAACCATCTCACACAGGTCATTTCAACTCAAGAATGCCAATTTATGTATGAGTACAGGGTCCTACACATTTGAATTTTTCCAGTTATATGACTAAATTTTAAGGTCTTTTTCTATTAATTAATATTAAGTTTGATCTGTTTGCTCAAATTCTATATAAACAATATGATTGGCTCATAATTCATTTAATTCTGAAAAAAAAAAATTGTTATATCTTATGAAGAATTTTATCTGCTTATCTTTGGTCATTGATGAAATATGCTCCCTAGCCATTTAATCAATAATGTAAAAAATGTTTTTAGTTTAAACATATTTATTTACCCTGGATTTGGAAACAAGCTTTATGCTTATATTAATCCCTCTCCAGCGAGTGTGGCCTTTGTAGCCGCCCCCATTGAGCCTACTATTATCGAACTCTACAAAGGTTTTTTTTTTTGGGGGGTATTGCTCTCCCATACACGGGACAACCTTTTTTCGTCCCTTCCGAAGGACTAGCATCGGTTCTTGAGACCATCCTTGCAAATTGTGTCAAGAGGGAGTCGGAAAATTGGTTCATGAAATTTTCACCCCTGACGAGGATCGAACCACGAACCACGGTGTTAGTAGCCCGACGCGTTAACCACTACACCACCGGCTCTCTATAAAAATGTTTTTATATACATAAATATATATTATAAATACAACTATTTTGTTTTACCTTTAGAAGGTTGTTTTCATGAATTAATTTAGTGTAAACAATATTTTATTAGTTAACAAGATGACATTGATACAAACAGATGATATTGATTTGGGATTGGAATTAATTTAGTTAAGGTTTGTTATAAACATCTTGTCTTATATCATTGGATTGATGGAAACATCATACTGTAATAGAAATGGCTCAAGATGAACCTTTTTCCAACATACTGTTATATATTAAGAAAGACTGTCAGTTTTTTCAGCCTTTTTTCTTTTACAAAATTTTTGATAATCTCCTTTAATTAGCTCACCTGGACCGAAGGTCCATGTGAGCTATTGCCATCACTTGGCGTCCGTCGTCGTCGTCGTCGTCGTTAACTTTTCTTTGATAATCTTCTTCTCCGAAACAACTGAAGGGATTGCTTTGAAACTTTGCACACTTCATCTATGGGATGTCCTCTACCAAGATTGCACAAATGGTGACCGCCGTCCAAACAACATGGCTGCCGTTACTAAAAATAGACCTGGGGGGTCAGACTACTGTTTTTGGCTTGTAAATCAAAAAGTATAAGAGATAGATGAAATCTGATGCCACCCTACTGCTTCAGCATCAAAAGCTCTACAAAAGTCTCCATTGAGTCGAAGTTGTCAGATGACCCCTTATAGGGGTTACGGCCCCTTAAAGGTGAAAAATAGCGTTTTTGCATGTTTTTGGCCTATAGAATGAAAACAATTGTAGATAGAGATAAGCTGTTGCTTGCATAAATGTTCAGCTTATTTAGCTCTACAAAAGTCTCCATAGGGTCGAAGTTGTCAGATGACCCCTTATAGGGGTTACAGCCCCTTAAAGGTGAAAAATAGTGTTTTTGGCCTGTAGAATGAAAACTATTGCAGATAGAGAAAAGCTGTTGCTTGCTAAAATGTTCAGCCCATTTAGCTCTACAAAAGTCTCTATGGGGTCGAAGTTGTCAGATGACCCCTTATAGGGGTTTAAGCCCCTTAAAGGCGAAAAATAGCGTTTTTGCATGTTTTTGGCCTATAGAATGAAAACTATTGCAGATAGAGAAAAGCTGTTGCTTGCTTAAATGTTCAGCTCATTTAGCTCTACAAAAGTCTCCATAAGGTCAAAGTTGTCAGATAATCCCTTATAGGGGTTAAAGCCCCTTAAAGGTGAAAAATAGCGTTTTTGCATGTTTTTGGCCTATAGAATGAAAACTATTATAGATAAAGAAAAGCTGTTGCTTGCTTAAATGTTCAGCTCATTTAGCTCTACAAAAGTCTCCATAGGGTTTAAGTTGTCTGATGACCCTTTATAGGGGTAACAGCCCCTTAAAGGTGAAAAATAGTGTTTTTGGTCTATAGAATGAAAACTATTGCAGATAGAGAAAAGCTTTTGCTTGCTTAAACATTCAGCTCATTTAGCTCTACAAAAGTCTTCATAGGGTTGACATCAAGACCAGGTGAGCGATTCAGGCTCCTGGGAGCCTCTTGTTTTGTCAAATGATTACTAGGTTCCAATCATAATAAATTATCTATAAAGGTATACAATGTAGGATTGTGTTGATGGGTTGTATAAAAGACATATAAGGGGATCTCATATCATCTTTATTTTTTCATCTTTAGTTAGTGAAAGTTGAATGTGCTGCATTTAACAGATTGTATCAGAGTACTAAAGGAGTATTGTCTCAAAGTGTAGTTTTCAGCCTCAAACATGACTTTATTTAACCCTACCTGACCAAAAGGGTCATGAGAGCTAATGTCATCATGTGACAGGCATCTGTCTCCCGTACTTCCATTAACAGTTATTCAAAGATCTCCCTCTAAAATCACTAATGATTTTAATATTTGAACATTTTGTTTTTAGGGTGTCCTCTAACGGGTGTCCTCTAACCAATTTTGAGTTTAACCAAATTTGAGAAGTTTATGCCAGCTAACCAACCAAGTTGGTAATTTTTGCTAAAAAATGGATGATGACTCCTTATTTGAGTCATTCCTGCTTTGTCGTGAAAATTTACTTTTTTCAGAGTTTTTACTCCATAAGCAGTATAGAAAAAGTTTAATAGCATAGCTTTATTGTTTCATTTTTTTACTGATTTATATATTTATTTGATATTAATTAAGAGTGTTTTCTTCACTAACCCTGATTGTTTATTGTTATGCACCATAATAGGAAAGATCTAGAAGTCAGATGAGCAATTTATAGTCCTGGGAGCCTCAAGTTTTGATAAGCAGAATATAAAAAAAATATATTAAATCTTATTACATACTGGTAAAGAAGAAAAAAATTAAAAGAGAGGTATTATTTATTTTACAGGGTAGAGACAACAAATGCAATAATTCTCTAAATCAATGTTTCATTTTTAAGAGCTTAGAAGAATAAAACACACACAAAACACAAAAACATGAAATAAATTCTTTGTATCTTATGATGATACAAACAGCTTTGACAGTTTTAAAATAGATTTCTCCTGTCGTGTATGTGTGAACATTTTTTGCTGCTTTTCCCCCAAAAATTCTGATATTCTTTCTGTTTTATGAAATATTCAATTGATATATAAAAAAAAACATGAATGAAAATGATGCCTCGGCAAGTTTTTTTAAAATTAGAATTTATTTTGCCAAGGTTAAGAAACTGTGTCAGTTGTTCACTATTCAAATAATCAGGAGTATGTGAAAACAAGTTCTTTTTTCATTTGGATGATCACTAATGTAGCACTTGACAGAATTTATAGAAATCCCAGCAATTTGTGGGAAATTAGAATCTATTAAAGAAAAATGAGTTTCATAAAAATTCGATGTTATGTGAAAATGTGCAGATTTTTGTGCCACTTTTTATATATAATTTGTTATTTTGTGATGTGAGTGGGTGATGATATCTTTTTACATATTGACCAAATATTATATATTTTTAATTTATAATTTTAATTTATTATGATTCAGTTATATGAATTGATTGTTGGCGATTGTGTGAACTAATTAATTTATTGTTTTGTTGAATTTGTTAATCAAAAATTATTTTTATATAATTTATTATAATAAAATGTTGATGAAATTAAAATGTGGGTTGTTTTTTCTTCATGACACATTTCATTTATTTAGGGTTCTGCATCTCTCATCATTTTTGTTCACTGGCCCATTTACACACACACAATGATGGGATCTCTGACTTTTGTGGATAGACATTCTCATAAAAGAAAAAAAAAATAATCGCTTGTTTTGCTAAAATTTTATTTCAAGAGTGGTTATATAAGAAAGATGATAAGAAACAATAATAATTGAGATTCATGCTTCTTTTTATTTTTTGAATTATGGATGTTCTTGAAAAAAAATATTACACTTCTACCTTTTGCATGAAAATAAACCATTACAAATGTTTATTTTGGAAATTGTTAATATATTTCAATGGTTTAAAAGTTTAAAAAACTATAACATGTATAAGGCCCTATGCATGAATAGAAATATTAAAAAATGTATTTTAATAATTTTATACCCAATTAAGATGAAACACAACCGCACCCCCCCTTTTACGAAAAAAGTTTTAAATACTAGTAATTGCATTTACATTACCGATATCTGGTGCAATGATAGCCCTGAAAGTGTTTAATCACCCTGTAGGAGATGCACACCAAGAAGCTGGGGTGATTTTTACAGATAAAAACATGAAGATGCAGGTCCTGGGGCATGTTTAGTGGTACCTGGTCCTATTATCTCCGTAACAATGAATCAACATTATACAGTAATTATCATAAACATAATTAATATGTATAAACAATGACCACGATGAGAGATATTCCACGAATGTTTGGGATGTGTTGCTGATAGACAGCGGTCGTCAACTTTGATGAGGTATCCCGCTGGGAGGACGATGGACGACGATTATCGGAACGATTGGCTCGTTATCACAGACGCGTGGAACCCAGAGTAAATATTTAAATATTCGGCAAAGTAAAAACAGAATAGAGTTTCAAAAACAGCAAGATCAAGAGGTTCCATTGTCTTAGAATCTTGCATCACGGCCAGTGTGAAAGAAGAAAAAATCTATGTAAAATTCAGATTCTTTAAACATGTATTCTTTACTGTTCTCTTTGTAATTGCGTGTTCCTTAATAAATCTTATTCATCATACTTAAAGCATTCAAAATTTTATAACTTCATTATTTCTTCGTCGCAAATATCTAGCTTTCAGTTTTTATACATGTATTATGAAAGAAAGTTAAATTTTGGTCTTAATAAATCTACCATTGCCATTAAATTTTGAATAGTTGAACAAAATTTCTTATGACACGATTTGTTTTTTTATTTTGCAAAAGCACATAAAAATTTTAACTACAAAAATGTGAAATATTCGGGCAAAAAATTTGTAAATATGGGATTTAGTTGCCGACAAAGGTTGGAATCGTTAGTTCAGCTGAGAACTAGCTAGTTTATAATTCACCAATATTTGTCTGTCCATCTAATAATTAAGCATGTTCTTTAACGGTTAAAATACTTTCAATTTATCTTCAAAACGAAATATTTTCCACTTATAAAAAAGATTGTTGATTTTAACCATTCAAATGCAAAATATATCGTACCTTTAATTAAAACAATAATTTGTACTTGGAACAAAAGATCAAACACCGTTTCTAAATCTGAAGGATTAAAGCACAAGTGTCCAAATCGAGGATTACTGGACACACTTGTGGAGGGGTTTAAAGTCTGTTTGGTTTCGCTTTTAGTGGAATAACCTTACGGGCTTTAAGTAAACTTTGTCGATAGTTTCTGAATGGCTGTATTTTTATTATTGGTGTTTTTAGGAAAAACAAGTGTTAAATTCAGAGCTCTTGTGTATATTAAACAGTTTAACAAGTAAATAGTAAGTTGTAGAAGAAAGTGTTGCCATATCTCAATATTTTCCTTCCAACTTTTGATTTATACTGGATTAGGACTACTTGAAATTTTTCTGACATTGATTCATATTCGGAGTAATTTGGTACTAATTTTCGTGTAACCCGATGTAGATATTTTCAGATTTTTTTTCTGCTTTTGTAATAACTCCGGAAAAGAAAAGGCTTAAAATTAATCTTTATATAAATTATGTATATACCATGACACAAAGGTAATAGCAGAAATAAGAAAATAAAGCACAAATATTGCCAATACCCGATATTCTACAAAAACTCTCAAGTGTCTCTAATTTGACCAATATTTAGAAACCTTACTAACACAAAGAAAAAATAAGCCATGAACTCCTTCTTAAAAACTTTATTTTAAAATTTGTTTTTAATGCATTGAAAATTAAAAAATGTGGTTAACGATGTTTGTTTCCTATACCGGGACCGTGAGAAATATCATAGCAAAACCTTAGAGCTCACGGTGATGCTGAGGATCTGAAAAACTTTAATTATATTTCACAAAGTGGCCACTTCCTCTAAAATAAAATCATATTCTTATCTGATTTTATTCCTATTGAAAGTTGAAAATGACAACGTGGTTCGAATTCAAAGAAAATTAATCTAAAAAGTTTCAAGCATCGAATGGGTGAATTGTAACAAGTGTTTGCACGTTCAAAGTTTGGGAACAACCTTGGTAACATAAAATGGTAAAATATATATACAAGTAGAACCCAGACAGGTGCTGGAGAATTGTGTTATAAAAAAATGGTTAAATATAAACTTGTCGAAAAATAATACACCAGAAGTGAAAAATTGTTTGGAAAATTGAAATTTTATCAAAAACTTTTAATGAACTAGAATGATTTAATGAATTAATTGATTTAAAAATGACATCAATTTGAAGGAAAAAAATACATATTAACATAACTGTATCTGAATTTGACCTTCCAATGTTTTGATTCAAATGCTACTGATGAGAGGATCGATATATAGCATATCCAAATTAACCGTTTATAACCACGTTTTGGTATTTGTAATAGATTTTGCATTTTTCGTAAGAATGACATAGAGGGCGAGATGCATTTTATTCTCATATGTCCAGTTTTTCAAGCTTTTAGAAAATGTCTCATTAAGCCATATTATTGAAAAAACCATCTATGTATAAATATATTCAATTATTAAGCCCAAACAATGTTAAAGATTAAATTTATATTTAGAACCATGAAATTAAGGTCTGAATTATTATATAGTATAATGACATTCCTTCTGCTGTATCTATTTTTCTGTATTCTATTGTTGTTTATATACTCAGGACAAACAGTGATGCGAAATCTCAGTGAACTAAGGTTCTCTGGTGTGAAAACATTTTTTCCTCAAAAAGAAAAAAAGGGGTTCGTAATAACAAAATTAGCGAACTTGGTTCACAGATGGACTAGTAGTGCTCTGTCCTGCGATAAAAAAACTTATAAATTATTTCAGATCAGAGATGCATGTTTATTTTTATGTATAATTTCCAAACTTATGGAATGACAATTCTTATGGATTTTTAAATTCAATTCTTTAATAAAAGAAATAACGCTAAAAAGTGTTACTGGAAACTAATCAATTAAATTATTTTATTTTTGAATGAATTTCGGATAAATCTATTTTTTTAAAAACAGGTGATAAAATCATTTTTCTTGCAAATATGTGTCATGCATGGCACCGACACCCGTGTATTTTGAGAAGAAATTAAATGAAATGACAAGCGACCCAGAGGGAAGGATAGTTCCACACTTCGTTTTCTTTACATTACTTATCCAGTAGGAGGCGACCTAACCGTGAAATTGATTACCTACAAATCACCGCCTGGTAAACCACGGCTTCTGATTGGCTGATGGCGATATTCTCTAAACTCTCCAGACTCCACTTGAGATCCCGCCGAGTTATTACTTTATATACCCCCAAAATATTTCGGTACTGTCACTTTTATTTCACAAATTAGTAAAACGTTTTAATTGAAGATAAGGAAAAAAGATTTCATTTCTTTGACATATTTTGGATGGTTTAAAAATCCAATTAGCTCAGGTAAATACAATTTATTTATTTCATTATTTATTAAATGTATTAAAGTCTTTAAAATGCACCAGCTTATTGAAAAATGAAAGCATTCAAGATGTAGTACTTAAACTGATAATTATACAACTAAGTGGAAATGTCGAAAAAAAAAAAAACGCTTCCGCGGGAAAACTATAAAAAAATAATAATATATTTTTAAGAATAAATGAAATTATCAGGACGATGTTAATTTTACAAAGTAACATTTACTTTATATAAAAACGTGCTATTGCTTTAAAAAAACGACTTTCATTTTTGCGAAGATATTTTTGACTGTTTCATTAAATACGTTTTCCTTTCTCCAACTTAATTATTTTTATTATTTAACAAATGCAATCTAGTATATTGAATTTTTCGGCAAATGCTATAAAATTTACATAAATTGAGGCAGGTAAAGCTGTAATGATAATAGTTTTTTTTCTCTTAATGATAAAAGGTAATTTCTTTTTGAAATTCTGTCCCAAAACTAGCCATCAACGCATTTCAACTTATACATGCATAGTTGTATTATATATAGAAGCATGCAGCACTTAATCAATTTTTAATGTATTTCTTTGAATTTTTTTAATTAAAAGGGAAAATAGGAAAATTATTGTTATGTGAAGAAATTGTACAAACATTGTTTCTTTTATGCAAGGTGTAACCCCAAACCTAATGAATATTTTCTTTTTTTTACACAGTTGAATTATTTTTTTTTTAAGTTGCGCAAACATACAACAAAAATGGAATCTTAACAGAAATAATAAAAAATATATGATACTTTTTCTTGGGAGGAGGGGGGGACAATACACTAAATAGCTTATCTAATATTTTGAATAAAAAGATTACATTTGAAAAATATACATATTTTTAGCTTTGTAAGGGTCAGTTTACATAAATTACAAATTTTATATATGCTTCATCTTGGTATGAAAAAAAAACTGTTCCAAAAAAAAAAAAAAATAAATAAATAAAAATAAAAACCAAACTACACAAAAAACACACACAAAACAACAGCGACAATTAGATATCATGGCATAACAAATATTGAAACCTATCGTGAAGTACTCTAGCCAAAGCTGAAAAGACAAATAGATAGACGGATTTTAAACGTTTTCAATATATGCGTTTAGATTTTGTATCATGCATTTTATTCCATAGTTCCTTAGTCCTATTTCATCTGATTTACGTTTGATACAGCTCTTCAGTTTGATGTAAACCTTCTTTACATAAACCTATATAAAGTGCACTCACAAAACTTTAAGAAAGAAAACCTTTTTTTATCAAAACAATACGTTCATTCAGCACACAACTTCATTTTGCTCTATAAAAGATTTGTGAAGATATTTGCGTGAACTAAATGGAAACGCGTCAAACAATATATGAAAAATTGTTTAAATATCCAATATCCAAAACTAGAGATCTTTTAAAATCAAAATTGTATCTTTTTTATTTTAATTATTTACAGTTAAACCAGCAATGACAGAGAATATAGGAACCCTTACGGAAGATGCCAGTTCCCGAGCCGAGCGGAGAAAACGGGACCCAATAGGACAGATTCTAGACTTCCTTAGCAACAACAGTTCTAACAGCAATTCTACTGAGCCGGCGGTGTCCACATCTCAAACAAGTGTGTCACCTGTCCAGTCGATCAAGGAGATAACAAAGCCAAAAGAAAACCAAGACGAACTAAAGGAGCATACAAGGAAATATTCTAAAACGAACACTGTATCCTCTAAGCGAAAAGAAGAGAATGTACCACTGGATGACGGCAGTGCCTTTAAACCATTTTCTAAACCTAATACATGTATACAAAGCTACATGTGCCAAAACGGCATCGCTGGACATTCACAAAGAGACTTTTCTTTGTTCAATACATATGCCACACATATGTATGCGGCACAAAACATTTGTTTTCCGGTAAACTCGACCAGTTTCTTTGGACAGCAATACCCTGTGCAATGTCCGACCCTTCCTGTCGCTCACCAACTCATGACCAAACTTCACACAGGACAAGTTTTTCCGCAGAGTTATGGATATCCTACACCGTATGACGGCAACCTTTCCGGGATACCTTGGACAGAAAAGAAAGTGACCGCCGGAAGTTCGTTCAATCCCGCATGTATCCTGGTTTCCGAGGGAACAGATCACCATGTTACCCACACGCCACCACGGTACCAATGTGACTCGTGTAAAAAGAGCTACTCGACATACGGCGGACTATCTAAACACAAACAATTTCATTGTGTTAATCAAGTGAAGAAAGAATTTAGTTGTAAATTTTGTGGCAAGAGTTACGGATCACTGGGGGCCCTCAAGATGCACATTAGGACACACACTTTACCGTGCAAGTGTAAAATCTGTGGGAAGGCCTTTTCACGACCTTGGTTACTTCAAGGTCACGTTAGGACGCACACGGGAGAGAAGCCGTTCAGGTGCGAACACTGCAGCCGGGCATTCGCTGACCGATCAAATCTGAGGGCACATCTCCAAACACATTCTGAAGTTAAAAAGTATGGCTGCAAACATTGTAACAAAACATTTTCGAGAATGTCCCTGCTAGTCAAACACAAAGAGAACCATTGTTATAGTACTTAAAGTCATATTTAATTTTTTATATATTATTTATATATTTTGATGAGTGCCAAAAATAAATTATTTAAATGCATACAATGTCATACTTTTCGACTGCGTTTTACTTTTTGTATGAGGTCAATGATTTCTTGTAGATCATTTTAAATTTCAAAAAGGTATAGAAGAAGAAAATGAGATGTAGAATAAGTGTATGCAAATCAACCTACAATATGAACGTCAATTTAAAAAATCCACAATGGAAAACAGCCAGCAGCCTTCAATGTGACCAGCGGCTGCTGCTCTCTGTTTTGCAATTTGCCCTGGATTGAAAATAAACTGACCCTCTTCTTGACAAAAAAACAAATAATAAGGTATGCTTGTTCAAGTTAGGATTCCATATATGACTTTTGAAAATGTCTGTAATACAATTGATTTGATGTATTTTTTCCTCGGTTCTTTTGACGTTTTTAAATTTTGATGTCCCAGGCTACCTAACTCAGTTCTCTCTTGTTGGACAAAATAAAATCTCTGATAATTCACCAGATCAAAATTAGTTACGTTTTGTAATTTGGATATTGGACGCAACATAAACTTTAAAACTGAAGAAAAAAATAACTGCAATATTCAAGCAAACAAAACAAAACACCATGTAACATATATAATAAAAAGACTTCTAAAAAGTACAACAGCAAAACAAAAAGCAGTTCAGTGTTCATTTTAATGTCATGCCATGGCCATTACGACTTTTCTTTTGATGGTTATTTCCTGTTTCTTTGTCATTGCCATTGTCTAACAAAATTTTTTAAACACAGAGTTTTGTTGCTCTTCGGTTGTTGTGTTCATTGAAGGAATGTTATTGAAGACATGCACTCGTACACATGCAAATATACAGTTTTTGTCTCTCAGATGAGTGCAGATATTGGTTTGTCATACGGCCTTAGCCGGATTTGACACGCTGAATTGACACCTGCATGAGTTCACTATCTTAACATTTTGAGTTTGCGTTGTTGCGTGCTTTTCAGTTGTTTCTGCATTTTTGCATTTAGTGTTGTCCGTTTCTTCGTGCTGATTTCGTTCATATTTAACGTTTCTAATGCCTCGGTTGTTCATTAAGGGTTGGACAGATGTAATACTTCGACATGAAGCAACAAAACTTGATGTTCATTTTAAAAAATAATACAAGTCTAAAATTTCTATCTAAAGCAAAGTGTATTTTAACGAAAAGTTACAGCCAATAAATTTCAACTGTGTCCGATGCGTATACATATATATATGTAGACTCAACATAGAAAAAAGTTCGAAACAATGGTAAAAACTAGAATATGATTAGCACGGTTGAAAAAAAGGCAAATAATATGGTGGAAAATTAAATTCTGAAACAAGTTAGTTCTGTTGGACACGACAAACTTATAAACGTCTTTAAAGTTTAAAGACACAAGTAGACTAAAACGTACACAGAGCCACAGAAACAGCAATGACATTGGTTTGTTTATGATTTTTGTTTTCAAAGCCATAGTATTTCTCCCGGAGTACATATGATATGACAAACTTAGAGATGTCATGTTTGATAAGGTGAACTTGATAAAATACCAAGTACCATGTACTTTATCAAATCTAAAATCATGACATACAATTATCATACGATGATCACAAAAGTACATGCATCTTATAACTATGAAAGTCGAGAATATGTGACACAACGGTAAAATGATGATTCAGTTTAAATATTAACTTTTCACATTAATGGGACCTGCTGCAGTGTGACAATCTGGTGAATTGAACAAATATATATATAAATCCTTTCAAACCATACAGTTCTTGTAAAAGTCTTTCATTTAGCTGGTCGGCTCTGCGAGTGCTGGTTCTGTCATCTACAGTAACAATATTTAAATTTTACATTTATATTTTAATTATTTTTATGATACATTAACATTTTGTCTCAATCATGACTGTTATATATTATTGTCCCAATGGGGACCTCATTTGGAAAATAAAGATATTGGTATTGGAATTGGAATATTACCATTATATGCCATACTTCATGCATTCCATATTTTTAAAAAATGTACTTAGCGTGCATGGTTAGTTACGAAATTCCAACAACGTTTCATGCAAAAGTTCGAGTCAACTGTTCAAAGTCAAAAGTATTGTAAACCAACTCACAAAGTCAGTCACAGGATACATGTACGATTACAGTAAAACCGTAACAATAAGAAATTATTTTAACGAATTATTGCAATTAGAAATTCTATTTTAATGCAAAGACGAAATACCATAACGGATAACGGGACGAAGACCACTTTGAACATCGACGTAAAAAATAAAAAAAAAATATTAATGAATATTACCATGATAACGATAGGATTTAAAAAAAAGCTGATGTACAGCTCATTCTAACCGAAGGTATAGGAAAGCGTCTCAACTAACAGCTGTTGTAATGCCTTAGGTACTTTTCTATAGCAGAAAACCTTCTCAAGAACATTTTAACTAATTTGCCGCAATGCGTATTCCGTTCCGGATTTTCGTCTATGTCGTAATACTGACGGATTTCTTATTGTTGCGGTTTTGCCGTGATAATTCCTGTGCTTAAAATTATAACCAAAAGTACAGACAAGGTCTCCAAATATACTATAGCTTTTCTTTTTCTGTCATGAGAGTAGAACATTGAATTTATACAAAAAGAACTTTAAACTGAATATTGTGATGTTCATTTTTATTTTTTTTATTTTTATTTTTTGAATATGGTGATGTCGCTTTGGCGTACATGTATCTTCAACACAAAGGGGCCATGGAACAACAGAGTAACCGCTGGTGTAGTAGTTAACACGTAAGGCTACTTACACCAAGGATCATATGGTTGGATCTGCGTTTGGGGTAAAAATTTCATGGACCAATTTTCCGACTCTCTTGACACCTTTTGCGAGCCCAGAGGATGGTCTCAAGAAACGATGCAAGTCCCTCGGAATGGACGAAGAAAGGTTGTCTTGTGTATGGGGGAGCAATACCCTGTGCACGTTAACGACCCCTTTGTAAAGTTTGATAAGTGTAGGTGCCACTACAAACGCCACACTCGCAAACTGTAAACTGGAGAGGGATTTATAGAAGCATTAAGCTTGTTCCCCAATCCAGGATAAATGAATATGTTTAAACTAACTATCAAAAGCTATTCAAGAGTAAAATATCTAACAACAAAACAAAACAATGTAATCTTGAAACAAATTTGCGAATAGAAAACTGGAGGATATCCATGTAATTGATAATTTAGAATGTTTTCCATAAGGTTACTTGAATACTATTGCGTGCTTAGCCATTTGTGTATTGCTTCTTATTCATGGGTGTTCATGGTGGGGTCTTAAACTCATGTTTGTCTTGTTTTTTTTTATTTCAAAGTTTCAAAAGTACTTACGTAAATAGAAAAATAGATAGATAATAAAACACCATGTGCATTAAAAACAACTTTAGGGTATGTTGAAAAAACATTACTGAATCTGGCTTACTTATTATTTTATAAACCTGACTTATGTTAAACATGTTGCCCACTTGTAAAGAACTGATTGCAGTTTACGACCCTAACAATAACCAAGCAAAAAAGTGATCATTTCATAAACATAAATTGTAGTAATGTGGTACTGTAAAGTGTTGAAATATTGTTATTATTAAACAAATGAACACTACACCTTCCATCAAGGACTTACACGTGTTGCCTCGTACTCGCTGTAATTAACATGTTATGGAAGGATAAGTGAAACGATTTAAAATTTGGCAAACATCGGTTGTGTTACGATGTTTATCCTCTTATCCAGAGGAAACATAAAACGGCTGAAGACAATAGATGTAACTGTTATGGTTGATATAATGTTAATTTTAATCGCTTGCGCTCTTCAATGATAATCCAAATTGTGGATAATAGTTCGCTCAATCCATCGCGTCCCACTTCACAGGAAACCTACTTCAAGCTGAGGCTTTTAACTTCGTGCAAGATTAATTATTGCACTCTCCTAGCGGAATAAAAAAGAAATAATACCGATAGAATCACTGTGCTTTATCATGATAGAAATTCTGCCTGAATTAGTAATTTTTTTGTTTGAATTTTAACAAATCTAAAAATTTTGAAGATCACAAGTTTAGGCTCAACAGGAACCTAACAGAACAGGACCAAAAAGCCATCGGAGTTCTTTAAGACCTAAGCGTTATGGCTTTCGAGTTTCTTTCCGGGGATTCTTGGAGTTTTTATTTTGTTACATTCAGATCCAGGGAAAGCATGGATGATCACCTACAACGGAAGTACTTGATTTTATATCAGAGTAATACTACTGAACTCATTTACATACTAATTATTGGTAATGAACTCTTAAAAATCAAAAGGAGCATTTTATATATTTCTTCCGGTAGTTAAATTGTAAGAAAACACTAATATAAAAATACAACAGATTTGGTTAGAGGGAGAGCCAATTAAGAAAAAAAAACCCTCAGAATTGTACAACCTTTGCAGACTTGATTCACAGAAACAAGAGTTAACGCTAGAATATGTCTCGCCTGCCGTCACCACCAGAAACAATTATTCTTTCTTACTTTCACTATATTTTGAATTTACATGGATTTTCAGATTCTGAGATCAAAAGATGTTTATAGAACTTAAACATTGCAAATATATGCAATAAAAATAATCAAAGTCACTCAACCGGAAAATCAAAGTCAAAATCAAAAGATGAGGATGTAACTTTGCTAAACGACTACTGTGGCATATGCATACCAAGTTTCATCAACCTAGGACCTATAGTTCTTGAGATATGGAGGTGCTCGCAAAACTTTTCCATTGCTATTATATGTATTGAAAATTGTCAAAGTCACTCAACCAAAAAATCTAGGTCAAGGTCAACAGATGGGGATGCAACTTTGCTAAACTACTACTGGGGCATATGCATACCAAGTTTCATCAACCTTGGACCTATAGTTCTTGAGATATGGATGTACTCGCAAAACTTTTCCATTGCTATTATATGCATTGAAAATTGTCAAAGTCACTCAACCGGAAAATCAAGGTCAAAGTCAAAAGATGGGGATGCAACTGTGCTAAGCTACTACTGGGGCATATGCATACCAAGTTCCATCAACCTAGGACCTATAGTTCTTGAGATATGGAGGTGCTCGCAAAACTTTTCCATTGCTATTATATGTATTGAAAATTGTCAAAGTCACTCAACCGGAAAATCAAGGCCAAGGTCAAAAGATGGGGATGCAACTGTGCTAAGCTACTACCGGGGCATATGCATACCAAGTTTCATCAACCTAGGACCTATAGTTCTTGAGATATGGAGGTGCTCATAAAATTTTGGAAAAAGTTAACGCCACCGTCACCACCGCCGCCGCCGCCGCCGCCGGTAAAGTAACACCTATGCTTCGCAGGCGAGACAAAAACAATAAAATATGAACAACTGGAGTTTATACTGTGCTCGCAGTCGACATTTCTCGAACATATGTAAATCGGATTTATTTTTATAATATTTTATAACTTGCAATGGACTTTTGAATACAAACAATGTGTTTTGATGTAGAATTGTGTCAAGTGATGTTTTCTCGTTTATAAGAAATAAAGCAATCGTCATATGTTTATATTACGTAACATTGTATGACAGAGCAGTACCGACTTTGATAATATTTTGTCATCATAAATTAAGCACTAATCGTCTGTTTCAACACACCACATAATTAAACCATTTACACGATTAATAGTCTACGCGTGGTGATAATTAAGATTTTTATTGAAAGTAAATGTTTTACTTGAAGAATGTCTCTGGATTTCTTGTTAGTTTAGTGATCTCCTATTACACGTGTAGCCTCTATCTGATGGTTACCCACAGTTCACCGTTTCAGTGGCTGTCACCCTCTGATTTAATTATTGATGGTAATAGTCCGTGTAATATTGCATGAAACATTTCTGTTAATCCCTTGGGAGTTTTAAACTGTTTATATTTCAGCTGACAGTCGGGTTAGAAGGGGGCTAATTTGATTTCTCTAAATTATGATACAAAAAGCTTACAACCTGTTGCGAAACTTTGCATTATAGTTTCCCATGGAATGTATTAAAAAAATGAAAAAATAAAACAAAATATTTGATTTTACCTGGTGGGAATTTAGACCATTAGAATGTAGAAAATGTTGGGAAAGTTGTCCACCTTAAAATTTCAATTATATATACAAGAAAAGGTGCAAAACATGATATAAGAGTTATGCTAAGTATAGTTTAAACAGAGTAGAAACTTTGGTCTCCCCTTAATACTTGAAATGCATGAGATTCAACAAATTGTACTTAGCTAAAGCAAATATTATAAACATATTAATCAAAGCTTTTCATAAGGCACCGACCATTTGATTTTCTGAGGGGGGGGGCTGGGATTTTCATCCGAGCCGGGAATTTTTTTTCGACCGCTGCGCGGGCCAGCTTATTTTTTACCCATACGCTCAATGCTAGAACATTTTGTTCAGAAAATCCCTTTTCTTCTAATGTGCAAAATGAGGGCCAGATTACTTTTTTCGCCCTATAAGCTGGCAAGACTATTTTTTGGCCAAAATCAGAGCCAGAATATTTAAAAAAAAAATCCCAGCCCCCCCCCCCCCCCCAGAAAATCAAATGGTCGGTGCCTCAAAGAAATCTATACTGAAATATTATTTTTTTCTTTTTTAAGAATAATGTATTTTCGTCATCATATATGACACAACTCAAGCAAGCTTTTCGACTGGCTGTGTGCCATTGTAGATTTTTTTAGTTACTGTTCCCTTTGTCTACATTTCATTATTTTCTAGTTAATGAAACAATTGGGAAAAAAATCAAACAATGATATATGCAACTTTAGAAACACCGAAATGATTCAAACTCTTCTATAAGGTCAAGGTTTGTGTTTCTCTAACACCACTAGTTTGTTGCAACAAACAGGAACTTTCTAGGCACAATTGTTGCCCTTCCGAAGCACATAAGTTCACTCTCGCTACGAATTAAACTTGAACGAATTAAGCGTTGCTTATATCTGTGCTCCTGTTTTTGTGTCGTCTGCTTCTTCGTAGTGTTCATGTTTGTGTTGAATGTTTTTTTTCGTCTTTTCGGACTTCTGACGTTCGGATGTTTCATTCGTACTACTTTGCTTCGATTGTTACCCAATCTATCTACTTGCTTGTTTCCAATAAAGAAATGTTTTACTATGGGATAAAGTGTAAAGCACCTTGCTTTGAAGACCATCACAGTTGTTTAGATAGATCTATTTTATTTAGACATCTGCTAACATGTCTAATATAGTGACAGGAAAATTCATGTTATGTAGAAAATCAAATTTGCATCCGGTAAAATAGATCATTATCATCAACTTGTAGTGAAACATAATCACTTTCTACTAATTGTTTTGAAATTAATAATAGAAACGCGTGCGGCTAGATTAGCAGACGATAGCTTAAATGAACGTTCGAAACTTCTCGGGTTAATAGCTTACTAATTTCACCGACACTAGAATGAAATGGCGCGTTTGACAGTTACACTTGTACTTTTAATTTAGATAGTTCATAATGAAAGGAAATGAACATAGAAAAAATGGACGAGAACATGTGTTGAAGCGCTTTCCGGTCATATCCTTCTGACGAATTGTAACATCAAAAGATTTCAATTGGCTTCCTAGGAACATTTAAGAATTTCGGTGAAATCTTGAAGTGTTTAAGTCAAGAGAATTTTGAGAGTGATGCACGGGCAAGCATTGTTTTTCAATATTTAACAACTGGTTTCACCTGTAAATCAAAATTCAATATAAGTTGTCATAAGAAAATTTCTCAAATTATCTGTTAATTGCACTATGTAATTTGAAAAAAAAACTATTCTAAGGTAAAGCTCTTATATACTTTTACATAATAGTGCAGTTCTGGATTAAGAAAAGTTCATGACAGCTCTGCTTGTAGATCGATTCATCATAGCACTGCTTAAAAGTCAGAATATCATAAAATTGAACTTACTGATAATAGACTTAACAACCAAATTTTTTCTGTTGCGAGTTTTGGCATACCTTTTTGTCTAACCCGACTTCTTGGTATATTCTCTATCAGTGCAGCGGTCTTCTTAGTGGATGCATTGTATACAGCCATTTCTTCTGTCAATTGTTTATACATTTTCATCAACTAATTAGGTTTTGTCAACTGCATAATTTCCCCACGCTCCATAGCGTTTTCCTTCATTGTTTCCATGTGCTAGAAGGGCAACTTGTTTTATTGACTATTGCATCCTGTCCAAATATCAATTTTCTGTCCTCTTCTGTTTCCAAGCTTTCTAAATATTTTCTCTTCTATTTAAGCAGTTTTTCTACCGCTTCTAGGCAATATGGCCATTGTTTATTTGTTTTTGTCAAGAAGAGGGTCTTTTGTCATATTGAAGGCTGCTGGCTGTTTTCCGTTGCCGATTTTTTAAATTGTCGTTTATATTGTAGGTTGTGTCGCGTACACTAATCTCACATCTCATTATCTTCTATTTGCTGTTTTCGCTGTCAATTGCTTACAATTGTACAGCTCTTCTGCCATTTTAAATGTCTGTTGCTTACTGTTGCACCGCTTTTTGACTATTTTCGCTGTTTGTTGTTTACTATTGCAACGCTCTTTGGTCACACTTTGTGCCCCTTGCTCGCTTTTGCACAGCCCTCTGGTCATTTTTTCTATCTATTTTTTACTATTGCACATCCCTTTGCCATATACTCTGTCCGTTGTTTAATATAACACAGCTTTATGACCATCTCTCAGTTTTAACTGTTTACTCTGTCTGTTGCTTACCATTGTACAGCTCTTTGGTTGTTTACTTTGTCTGTGGCTAACCATTGAACAGCTCTTTGGTTCTTTTCTCTGTCTGTTGCTTTCAATTTTTTTTGGCTGTTTTCGCTGTCTGTTGCTAATCATTGTATAGCTTTTTGAGTTGTTTTCGGTTTCTGTCAATAATTATTGTATAGCTTTGTGCGGTTATTTGTCTGTTGATTATCATTGTCTATCTTTTTGGTTGTTTTCGCTGTCTGTGGCTTATCATATTATAGGTTTTTAGCAGTTTTCGCTGTCTGTTGCTAATCATTGTATATAGCTTTTTTAGTTGTTTTCACTGTCTGTCAATTATCATTGTATAGCTTTTTAAGTTGTTTTCGCTTTCTGCTGCTAATCATTATATAGCTTTTTTAGTTGTTTTCACTGTCTGTCAATTACCATTATATAGGTTTTGTGCAATTATATGTCTGTTTCTTATCGTTGTCGAGTTTTTTGGCTGTTTTCGCTGACTGTTGCTTATCATTGTATAGGTTTTTTAGTTGTTTTCACTGTCTGTCAATTACCATCATATAGGTTTTGTGCAATTATATGTCTTTTTCTTATCGTTGTCGAGTTTTTTGGCTGTTTTCGCTGACTGTTGCTTATCATTGTATAGGTTTTTTAGTTGTTTTCACTGTCTGTCAATTACCATCATATAGGTTTTGTGCAATTATATGTCTTTTTCTTATCGTTGTCGAGTTTTTTGGCTGTTTTCGCTGACTGTTGCTTATCATTGTATAGGTTTTTTAGTTGTTTTCACTGTCTGTCAATTACCATCATATAGGTTTTGTGCAATTATTTGTCTGTTTCTTATCGTTGTCGAGTTTTTTGGCTGTTTTCGCTATCTGTTGCTTATCATTGTATAGGTTTTTAGCAGTTTTCGCTGTCTGTTGCTTATCATGGTATAGCTCTTTGGCTGTTCTCGCGGTCTATTGTTTTTTAGCAGTTATCAATTTCTGTTGTTATCATGGTATAGCTCTTTGGCTGTTCTTGCTGTCTGTAACTTACTATTTCACAGCTCTTTAACCATTTTATCGGCCTGTTGATTACTATTACACAGCTCTTTGGCTGTTTTCCTTGTATGTAGCCTACCATTGCACAGCTCTTTGACCATTTTCTCTGTCTGCTGCTTTCCATTACACAGCTCTTTTGCGATTTTGTCTGTCTTAACTTGCTATTGCACATTTATTTTTGCTGTTTTCGCTTTCATTTGCACAGCTCTGAGGCAATTTTATTCGTCTGTTGCTTACTATTGCACAGCTCTTTGGCTGTTTTCTCTGTCTGTGTCATACCATTGTACACCTCTTTGATCATTGTATCTGTCTGTTGCTGATTATTTTACCGCTCTTTGACCATTTTCCCTGTCTGTTGTTTATTTTGTCCAGCTCTGTTGCCACAACGGATACGGTTGCTGTCTTCACTCACAAAATTTCAATCACGAGTGCAGATGTTGGTATGTCGTAAAAATTTGTTTTGTCTTCCTTTACCAAATTTGACACACTGAATTTAAACTGAGCAACACGACGGGTGTGCTATAGCAGGCAGGAACTGCTTACTCTCCCATAGCACCTGAGTTCACTCTTGTTATGACTTGAGTTTGCGTTTTTGCATTCCGTTCTGTTGATTTTGTGTTTTATATTTCTTCGTGCTGTTCTTGTTCGTGTGTACCGGTTTCGCTTTTTGCCTTTTGGACTTTTAACACTCGAATGTCCCCATTGGTGCCTCTTTGCTGCTCTCTGTCTGTTGTTTACTATTGGTCATTTCTTTGGCTGTTTTCGCTGTCTGTTGCTTACTATTGCACAGCTCTTTGGATGCTTACTGTTGTTTACCATTATACATCTCGTTGGATGTTAACTCTGTCCGTTGCTCGACAGTGCACAGCTTTGTGGATGTTTTATCTGTCTGTAGCTTACCATGTACATCTCTTTGGCTGTTTACTCTGTTTGTTATTTACCCTTGTACAGTTCTTTGGTTGTTTACTCTGTCTGTTAGTTACCATGGCACAGCTGTTTGGTTGTTTACTCTGTCTGTTCGTTACCATGGCACAGCTCTTTGGTTGTTTACTCTATCTGTTGGTTACCATTCCACAGCTCTTTGGTTGTTTACTCTGTCTGTTGTTTACCATTCCACAGCTCTTTGGTTGTTTACTCTGTCTGTTGTTTACCATTGTACAGCTCTTTGGTTGTTTACTCTGTCTGTTATTTACCATTGTACAGCTCTTTGGTTGTTTACTCTGTCTGTTGTTTATCATTGTACAGCTCTTTGGTTGTTTACTCCATCTGTTGTTTACCATTCCACAGCTCTTTGAATGTTTACTCTGTCTGTTGCTTACCATTCCACAGCTCTTTGGTTGTTTACTCTGTCTGTTGTTTACCATTGTACAGCTCTTTGGTTGTTTACTCTGTCTGTTATTTACCATGGCACAGCTCTTTGGTTGTTTACTCTTTCTGTTGTTTATCATTGTACAGCTCTTTGGTTGTTTACTCCATCTGTTGTTTACCATTCCACAGCTCTTTGAATGTTTACTCTGTCCGTTGCTCGCCATTGCACAGCTTTGTGACTGTTTACTCTGTCTATTGCTAACCATTGTACAGCTCTTTGGTTGTTTACTCTGTCTGTTGTTTACCATTCCACAGCTCTTTGGATGTTTACTCTGTCTGTTGCTCGACATTGCACAGCTTTGTGAATGTTTACTCTGTCTGTTGTTTACCATTGTACAGCTCTTTGACTGTTTATTGTGTCTGTTGTTTACCATAGTACAGCTCTTGGGATGTATACTCTGTCTGTTGTTTACCATTGTACAGCTCTTGAGATGTTTACACTCTGTCTGTTGTTTATCATTGTACACAGGCAAATTTGGCTCACATGAGTTTCACATGAAAAAGTTCACATGAAATTCACCCGAATCGAGCTTATACGTGAAATTCACATGAAAAAGTTCACGTGAAATGAGCTTTCACATGAAATTCACATGAATCTCACATTAGATTCACGTGAAATTCATGTGAATCTCACATGAAAACACTTCACATCAATATCACGTGAAAAGTTCACATCAATTTCACGTGAGCCAGTTTCATGTGAAACTCACATGATTTTCATGTGAAGCTCGATTCACGTGAAACTCATGTGAGCCAAATTTGCCTGTGTACAGCTCTGTGGATGTTTACTCTGTCTGTTGCTTGCCATTGCACAGCTTTGTGGCTGTTTTATCTGTCTGTTGCTTACAATTGTCCAGCATTTTTACATTTTTCATGGTCTGTTGCTTACCATTTTTAAGCAATTATTATCATTATTGGTTGTTTTCTCTGTTTATTGCTGACTATTGTACAGCTCTTTGACCATTTTATATGTATGTTGCTTATCTTTATGTTTGCCAAGGTCTTTTCCCATTTTCTCTGTCTATTGTTTATTACTGCACAGCTCTTTGACAATTTCATATATCTGCTGTTAAATATTGCCAATAAATGTTTGTTGCTTACCGTTGCCAAGATCTTTTTCCATTTTCTCTCTCTGTTGCATACAATTGTACAGCCTTTTGATCATTTTCTCTGTCCAATGGTTGACAATGCTCAGCTCTTTGCCAATTTCTCAGTCTGTTGCTTACAATTGTACAGCCGTTTGATCATTTTCTATGTCCATTGGTTGACAATTCTCAGCTCTTTGTCTATTTTCTCAGTCTGTTGCTTACTATTGTTTAGCTTTTTGACCAGTCTTTTCAAAAGACTAGAAAATGTTCGGACCATATCCAGTATCGACTTTGTTCTGTCATTCTCAACGTCGTTTACTGGTTGTATAGTCTACTGCATCTCGGAAGAATTTAAAAGAAAACTGTCTCATTTTGTGTTTAAAAATACTGAATTATTTTGTCTACAACAGAAAATAGAGACCCTACCTGAAATGTAAAGATTTCATATGTTTAAGGGTAACAACTACTAAATCGGCCAATCAGATTTGGAACGTATGTGAAAATAGTGCTAAAAATTCCCAAAGTAGTGATTTCAAGGTTCAATATTTTTCATAAAAATGTAAAGTTGTAAACAAACTAGATACATGTTAAGGATTCTGAGGATATATACTTGTCAAGATGTTTTACTCAAGGTAAACTGGCTAGAGGGTTTTGAAAAACTGATTTTTTAGTTGATTAAAGAGGGGGCTGGATTTAGTAGTTTGTACCCTCAATGTGCAAATAAATCAAAAGTATTGGATTGTCCCTTGCCACTGTTGAACATTTTGTTGTTTCTGCTCGGATTTCTTAACTCTGATCTCATTTCAAGGACGTCAATTTTGGCCCTCTTCCTATCAGAATAATTTCCGGACTTATTATGAATTTTGCGAATTTTTCTTCTGTCTTACCATTTTACCCTGTCTGTTGCTAAGTTATTATCAACCAGCTTTTTGGCCATTTTCTCAGTCTCTTTATACTTTTTCCCAGTTTCTATACCTGTTGATTATTCTTGATTGTATTTTTAAAATTGCGCCCTCCTTTATTTAAAAATGCCAAGCTATTTGGCCATCTTTTCTGTTTGGTGCTAACAATTGCTTTCAACGGTCTGACTTTTTACTCTGTTTGTTGTCGGCTCGTTTGACATTTTTTTCAGTTATCAGAAGGTCGACCTAACCTGTTTATATATTATCACAACAAAGCATCTTAATGATATTACAGATAACAAAGTGGTGCAGTTTACCTGCAGAATAATGACTAATGAAGGGGCAATCTGCAAAGTGAAACAAATAATCGAAACCAAGCACTGGCTTTGTGAATCATAAACAAATATACCGTGTTAAACATAACAAATAAATGCTCCCTAATTTACCGCTGATTGACAGACTCATTTGTTTTCCGGTGCAGGGTTGCGCTTGTGTTTTGATCAATCGGAGTTTGCAGGCTCAAATGAAGAATTCTAATGATACGTGCCAAAGGAATGCATGCATATTTTACGGACCACTTAAAACTAATTGTTTATTTACGTGTATTAGCGCTAGTGAACATCCATCTTAAACGATTCAAAGAGAACAAAAAACTTAATTAAAAGAAAATATAGAGATATAACATAACGCTATGTTCTATGCTATGTGGTAAAAAACTAAATAAAAATGAATAATAGGCCTAGGGAAATGGGATTTTTTTTAACATTGACAATTTTTTCTTTTGTTTTTTATGACTACATGTAGAATGATTCACTGTCTGTTTCCCAGTGAGCTTATTCTAATAATTTTCCATAGTGCTCAGTCAGAATTAAATGATGAACAGACTAAGTTGTCACTTTGAATATGCACTTAAGATGACCAACTTCTAATAAACAATTAAATGTTTCGAATAAAAAAAATCAAAATTTACCCACATGCAGTATAGTAAGCAAGCGATCATACAAGCTGGATTTCGGTCCGACACTTTAGATAAGCCCACATTGAACTGGACTATGCAAGGCAAAGCATATCAAAAGTAGAAATTTTAATCATTGGAGATCCTAGGATGAAAAAAATGGTCGACCTGGAAATGATTATAATACCTCTTTTTTTTTAATTTGAAAACTTTGACTTTAAGTTTGAATCTAACGCCGATCATGGCTATCAATTCTACTGAAATATTTTGCTGATCACTTATAAATATTTCTGCGACCCTCTTTTAGCCTTTGGTTGGTTCTGTCTTTCCTACTATTGGAAATCCCAGTTCGGTAGTGTTGTTATCACATTTCTTCTCTAGTAGCAGGGCTTCCTCTTTTTACAAAATTAGAAACATTATATAGAGAAATTGGTTTGGAAACTTTTGCTAATAGACGACTCAAACGCAGACTAAACATGTTTTGTAACATCCAAAATCTTGATACTCAAAATTATCTAAATAGACTTGTACCTCCTAAGGTGCAAACACTGAGTGCATATCCACTAAGAAATGGTGAAGATATGAAGCAGTTACTATATATCTTTATTACCAAAGTAAATAACTATAGGTTTACAATTCAAAATTACAGTTTAAACAAAGTCTTTACAAAATATAGTAATGAAAGTCAGAAGGCAGTGATACAATATTAATACAATTTAGAATTACAACAGTTCTTCCCTTAATTTAAATGCTCTACATATGAATTTTCCCAAATTACACAGCTCTTTAACATTATTAACGCTCATTAGTTGAATAAACTTATACATCGATGGTTTTCTCCAATAGTAGGGTTTAATCAAATTAACTCTAAGACCATGATAAACTTTACATTTCAAAATAAAGTGCATTTCATCTTCAATTTCTAAATTACATAAAGAACAAAGTCTTAAATGTCTTGGAATGCCTAAAAATCTTCCAGACTCAATAAAAAGATTGTGACTACATAAACGAATCTTCGTAATACATGTTTTATAAATATTTGGAATACCTTTTACTAAATAAAATTGCAAGCATAAGTTATCTACCATATATTGATAATTATAACATTTCACACTATTTCTTAGTAAGCTATCACACTCTTGTTTAAAATTATCTAAGAGTCGTTGCCTAATACTAGCAAGTGATGAAGCACAAAAGCTTTTTTGATGACAAAACACTAAATGATTAATCCAAATATCACCGAGTCCTATTTTATATAATTCGTTTTTAATAGAATATAACCAGTTACTCTTGTTACCAGGACAACGACTTAGTTCATCATATAACATCATATAACAACTTTTTAAAATACAATTTTGTGTGTTTAACACTTTAAACCAATATTTGTACATTCTATATAACCTATGTAGTAATAAAGGCCTACGACCTAATTCATAGTATACCATCACATTATTTGTAGATGATTTAACATGTAAAATATTCTTACAATAATCAACATGTACTTTTTCAATAGCAGCAGCTTTATGTGCGCCCCATACCTCACAACCATAACTAAGTATACTATTTACATACGTATCAAACAATGACAATTGAGTATGAAAGTTTAAATACATAGAACCTAAATTTTTACGTAAAGCAAAAACAGCTTTTCTACCTTGTTCAGATAATTTCTTCTGTAGAAAATTATATTTTCCAGTATAAAATAAAGTAACTCCTAAATATGTAAAGTTATCAACAACTTCTACCTCATGACCATTTAACCACCACTTTTCATTGTCATTTACTTGACCACCGTTTCTAAAAATTACAATTTTTGTTTTAGAAATATTGACACTTAATGCCCACTTCTTAGTATAATCAGATAGTGTATCAAGCATATCCTGTAAACCTGATATAGTTTCAGAAAAAATGACCATATCATCAGCGTACATTAATAAAAATAAGTTCAGCTCTTTCACTTCAACAGGTAAAATGCCATCTCACAGTCGTTAACATAAAAAGAAAAATAGTATAGGTGACAAAACTTCACCTTGCATCAGCCCTACTTCATTGCTAAAATAACTTGAATTAAATCCATCAACTTGTACACATGTTTTAACATTAGAGTACATATTTTTTAAAACATTCAAAAGGTTACCACGTATACCAATAAATGCAATTTTATACCATAAATTAAAGCTATTAACAGTATCAAAGGCTTTGGTATAATCGATAAAACAGCAATACAAGCGTCTTTTGTGAGACAATGACTTAAAAATAATTGAAGTTAAAGAAAAAATTGCATCAACAGTACTATGACCAGGCCTGAAGCCGAACTGCGAATCTGATACACTATTCGTCGAGTCTGCCCAATTCATAAGTCGTTGATTCAAGATGGACGTGAACAATTTACCAAAGTTACTCACTAAGCTAATACCCCTATAATTGTTCGGATCCTCAGTACTACCGCGTTTGAAAATCGGAACTAAAATAGCAGTTGTCCATGCGATCGGGAAAATCCCTGTCTGTAATATACCATTAAACACTCTAGACAATATTGGAAGAAATAATTCTTTAAATTCTATAAAATATTCGTTCAAAATACAGTCAATACCGTGGCTCTTGTTTCGTTTTAAGTTACGTATCGCTAGCAGAATTTCTTCCTCCGAAATGATTTTGTCTAATTCCTCGTAAACACAATCGTCATCCAAATTATCTAGATCTGGAACATCGGCTTCGGCAGGATTTGCTACATTTCTGAAGTGTTCAAAAAAGTCATTGAGTGAAATCTTGTTGGTAGTTTCCCTATTCCTTCTAAATTTTGAGTAAAACACCTTAGGATTGTTAATTCTCAACTGGTCCATCATATTTCCTTCACTCCGCATATACTCGCGTTTTAAACGACGCTCCAGGGTCTTATATTCCTTTTTCGCATTAATTAGAGACAAATGGTGTTCATTAGATTTTTCCTTGTTAATATAATACTTCCATTTAGCAGGCTGTCGATTACTTCGAACTCTTTTATTCCAAATACAATAAGGCAGTGGAATAATATTGATCCAAGTATTCGAAAAGCAGCCTCTATTGGTGCCTTCAAGAATGCATTGAAAGCATCCGGTCTAACCAGTATAGAAGTCCCAAAACATTTTTCATATGGTCCACGAAAACTCAATATAATTTTAGCACAACTTAGATGCTCTGCCTCCTTTCTTAATTATGATCTTTTAGAGCAAATCTTGTTGTTAACCCTTTTTGCCGATGCGGTTCCCCTATCGAAAACAAACAACATTACTGTTTGTATGTCCTCTATATAACAATGACAGAACTCAACTTTTAAATAATCTAACTTGGCTTCCGAATGGAATAAACATTGATATTTAAAATACGCTTACCCAAGGATGTAAAGAGCTATCATACGATGAAAATATTCTCATTTTTAGAAATGTTTTTGAGTTTATTAAACGATCCAAAAGTACGTTATTTTTCTAAGTGGACAATCATCTCATCAGCACTTTGTCTTTTTTTCTCTCTCATTCACTTTTTTCTTTCTTTTTTTAGTGAAATTCCATTACTTCTGTATACTTCTATCGTTGTTTTATTATTTACTTATAGCTCGTAAATTTGATTTCTTTTCTATTTGATTTAAAATGCACGATCTTGTACTTATTATATATTTCATTGTAATGTCTCTCATTTTATTACGGATAAGGCTCTCTAAGTATGAATTTACCAAAATTTTTATCAAAAAGACTCAAAGATTACAGCTCCACGCGACCAGTGTACCACGATTTTTTCATAGCAATACAAACTGTGATTATATTGAAAAGATAATATCCGTTTCGACTTGATTTCACGTTGTTGATTGCAGTTTGGTTTTTGTTTGCTTTGCTGTGATGATTCTATGTTTACCGATTTTGTCTTAGTGTTTTCGGATTAACGATATTTGATTGCCCCATCGGTACGCTTTTGCTTCTTTACAAATGGGAGACATACCATGTTCACTCAAAAGAGGGAATAATAACAAAATAAAGCATTCGACAATTGTCATTATTTCTTGACGATGCTTTTAGTATTTGCACCCTATTTTACATGGCATTCTGAAAGTAAATCAGCTACAAAGCAATTACAAAGAAATAAAATGTCTACGAAAAAATAATGAACCTGTTTCCTTAAATTCCTGCAATACTGAAGCACCTCACAAACTATTAACTCAAAAGTAGACTCAAGTGCCTGTTGTACGACTTGAAGATTAAAAATGAAATTATCAATTCAAATTTTGTAATTTATCATATTCATAGCAGTAACATCTCAATAAAAGGCAAACACAAGGGGATTCATGAAGGTGAAAATGAATGTGAAGATATATATGTACATACAAGAAACATCAAAGGAAAAGAGCCAAAATTTTCAAAGAAATCAAAAGGCTTTTCGTCATGTATATTCACCAAAGACGACAAATGCAAAACATAAAATAATTCTATTTTCTGCAAAACGATCGTTCAACATAAATTCTCTCTGTGGTTGGGTTTGAATGTTGTGTCTTCAAATGTCATCAAATCCTTTGATTTTAATTAACTATCTAATATTACACGAGAGTCATCTTCTATTTAATGTACTTGTTCTGTTTTCGTATTTTATGAGTACCTCTATTTATCTAAATCATCAATAGTTATCGGCCCTTTGTAAGAGTGCATTCCCCTTGTGGTGCCTTTGATTAATCGGCTCTGATGTTTAACGTGACTTTGTACTTTTCTCCCAATAAATAACAACTGAACACCTACATGTAACTATTAACAAACTCATTCCTCTTTTCTTTTGATTATGAAAATTAATATGTAGAATCGCTTTGTCGATCTGCCTGGAACAGGTGCGTGTCTATTGCTCTTTCTGACAAGAATTCGTTGCATCTTTAAATTAAGTATCAAGTGCTATCAGATGGTTATATCACTATTCACTTTCTGAATCAATGTTGTCATTATTAAACATTTACTCAGATCTATAAGAAAGCAAGCTGCTGTTGCTTTATACACTTTAGAAAAAAAAATATTTAAACTTTTGTCTGAATCATCTCTGTAATTTAATTCACAATAGATGCAATAAATTAATCAGAAGTAATTTGAATGATAATAATTCTTTTGTCTGTTCGTCCGTTTGTTTGTGCGTTTTTGCACTTTTTGAAATGTTAAGAAATTGTTTTAAACAAATCCTTGGTCGATGTTCTAGGTACTTGGATTGGTTTCTTTGTTCGAATTAACTTTTCAAAAATAATCCTTACAAGAAGCAGAGGTACCAATGGGGTATCCGAATGTCAAAAGTCCGAAAGGGCAGAGACTAAACCAGTAAACACAAACAAGAACGGGACAAAAACAGACAACACGTAAAACATGGAAACACAAAACAACTGAATATCAATCAACAACGCGAACTCCAGTCGAAACAAGAGTGAACTCAGGTGCTCCGGAAGAGTAAGCAGTTCCTGCTTGCTATAGCACACCCGTCGCGTTGCCAATAGTTTATTCAGCGTGTCAAATCCAGTAAAGGAAGACAAAACAACACCCTATGACAAACCAACATCTGCACTCATCTGAGAGATCGAAATCCCATATTTGTCTATAAGTGCATGATGTCTTCCGTAAAATTTCTTGAGTGAAGACAGCAACCGAGGAGCAACATAACCCTGTGTGAGCAATCTTTGCGTCAGACGTGTCGCTCTGCTAAGGAAATGTTTTAACATGTTTTACAATGTTTTAATTCATCTCACTCTTTAAACATCGAGACACCATAACCCGTTACTCCTTAAATATGCACATACATGACATACAGCGTAACCAAATTGACTGTTTTAATACTCGTTTTGGTATTCGTTACACCATGAACCAATTTTGCTTGATGATTTATTTCCATTTGAATGAGATAAAAAGTATTAATGGAGCATACGGATGTCTGTAGTCCGAAGAGACCGAGCTGAAATCAGTTGATACAATAGAAACAATGACAAGAAACAGACAACAAAACAGCTCCCAAACGGCAAGCAGCAACGCAAACTAGGAACGAGAGCTAACTCATGTGCTTCGGAAGGGTAAGAAGTTTCTGCTTGTTGCATCACATCCGTCACACGTGAATGTAAAATCCAGTAAAGGGTGACAATATACAAAACCTCCATGACAAACCAACATGAGAAAAAGGAATCCCGTATTTGTCTACAAGCAAAGGATGTTTTCGTAAAATTCTTGCATCTTCAGTAAAGTCAACTGAGGACACATTTTATTTAGTTTTGTTACTCTTTTTTTCAGACGGTCCTTCATGACAGTCATGATATTTATGTGCAATAAACGTTCGCACATGATCTGAAATAATGAATTAGACCAATTTGTCATTTTGAGCAGATATGTTTCAGCACAATTTAGCATTCAAAATGAAATAAACTGTGACCCTCTTTTCGCCAGCTGGTTTTTATACTCTTAAGAAACTACATTTCATCTCAAGCATAGGATATGGTTTATAAAAGAAATAGGTTTTTGTTTACACCTACACGCGACAGAAACAAAACCTGATAAACTACATTTATCGCTCATAAACTGTAGTTAGCGGTCGATAAACTGGGTTTATCACTCGCTTACTGTAGTTTTCAGTTCTTTGGAATTTGCATTAGCGGTCGATAATAGGGGTTTCAAATGCTAATAAGAGTTTCTCGGTGATAAACTGGGTTTCGATAAATGCTGTTTTGTGCTGGTAAATTAGTATTTGAACTCCGTAAACTATAGTTATCGCCAATAAACTGGGTTTCACGAAGGCAAACTATAGTTACCGAGTGATAACTATAGTTGTTAGTCTATAACAATAGTTTATAATGCTTTTGCTACTATCACCTGCCATACATATGTAAAATGACTAGAAAAAGTAACAATATATAACAGAAACTCTGTAAGTGCGCTTACATACCCCACGCGTTACGCTATTAGACTATCAATATTACCCTTGAGGAAAAAGTATTGAAGTGTAGGAAGCATTGTAAAGATAACTGGTATGCAATTGAAAATCATGATCCAAACACTGGGATAGAAGTGTGAAATGCAGAAATCAAGATTTCATACACCACTATCTTGGTACTTCATGGTTATAAACCACTGGGTCGACAACTTTTGATGGTGGACCAGTTCTTACCATAAACCACTGGGTCGACAAGTTTTGCTGGTGGACCAGATCTTACCCTAAACCACTGGGTCGACAACTTCTGCTGGTGGACCAGAGCTTACCCTAAACCACTGGGTCGACAAGTTTTGCTGGTGGACCAGAGTTTACCCTAAACCACTAGGTCGACAAGTTTTGCCGGTGGACCAGAGCTTACCCTAAACCACTGGGTCGACAACTTCTGCTGGTGGACCAGAGCTCCCCTAGGGTAATCAGAAGCCCAGTTTTCAGACTTATCTGACACGATTTAACCAATCATGTGTTTTTAAATTTTTTCACATTGTTTTATTTCAAAATTTTTTAAAACATAAAAGGACCATGGCCATTATCCTCTGTATTAAGATCATAAAAATGTCCCAAAACCTCTTTCTTTCATAAATTAGAAGAAAGTATAAAAAGAAAGAATAAAAGTAAAAACATAATTAACCGTATAACACAATGTTACTATTTAACTTATATATTATAGTATTACTATTGTCCAATCAAAAGCTTAAATGTACTAAGTGTCATATTCGATTTGGCTGGGGAAAAATGTGAAATAAAACGGCAAATCATAGAAAAACGTAATTGACTTTTAATTTAGCATTTAAAATAGGATCATAAGGACAAAATCGAACACTCCGTTTAAGATTTGAACTTACACTGTCAATATATAATACATTGTATTTCAAACACTATTAGTAATTGTATAAGATTTAAATACCAACGACCTAACTCACTGAGCTATCGGAGACCAGTGGCGGGTCCAGGTGGGGGCGTAAGGGGCGTACGCCCCCCCTTGAGTTTCAAAAAAAAAAATGGGGGAACTAGCAAGGGGACAGAAAGCGAGAGGAAGAAAAGAGGAAGAATAACTGGCGTATATAATTCGTGACGTCGCCCGGAGTTCTGCCAAAAGTATGCAAGAGTTTTTGTTTTTGCATCACAAGCATTCCGTTATCTTTTCAGCTTCATTCCGTAATTTGGTTAAATTTAACTAATACTCATATGATAACGTTCTTATTAAAGTAAACAATGTCACAGAAAAAACGTATCAATTCCTCGAACCAGCTTTATCCAACCCAAACGGTAAGTCAAGTTAAATAGTGACAATAGTCGTGTCTAACTCCTATGTATACAACTTCAATCAATAGTACCACATGACGACGTGTGCAGGCCCGTACACAGGATTTCCCCAAACGGGGGGGGGGGGGGATGCGAAATCATCGGCCGGGATTTATAAAACAAAACATCAACTTGAATAGTCACAGTTGAACGAAAAGTAAATATTCTAAGGGGATGTGTGTGCGATCGAATCCCCCCCATTGTGACGTGTACGGGTCTGGTCACGGTATGTAACGTTTTTGCATGGTTCCATAAAAGTATCACGTCGTTGTACATACATTACTTTAATTCAACTAATACAAGTCAATTGCAACCCTATTCTCTGACAAAAACCGTTTTTGTAAGATCTGGACAAAAATATCATTTGTATGCCACATAAAGTCGTTTCTTTACCACAATTTTAGACCATATAACTGTAAATTTATTTAAAATACACGCCTTTAATTTATAAACAAAAAACTTATAAAATGCAGTTTGGTCAGCAAGCTGTTTCCGTTGTTCGTGCTCTAGCTCTTTTGCCATTCAGAGTCCATCTATCTTCACAGGAGATAGAGAATGATATTTTTGTATATTACGAAGAAGACTTGCCCTCTCCTGTTTCTTACAGACAAGAAGTGAGAATTTGGAAATCGTTTTGGGAAAGTCAAGCAGATAAACCAGACACAATTACCGCTACCTTAAAGGATTCCAGAGCGTGCACGACATTATTCCCAAATATAATGAAAATTCTCTTCCTGCTTTCATTGACCAGCGTCACATCAAGTTCCACTGAAAGAGCCAACTCGACCCTCAAACTGATCAAGAGCGATTTGCGCAGCACAATGAAGGAAGATCGTCTGAATGCTCTTCTACTTCTATATATTCATAGAGATATCGCGCTGGATTATGACAAAATAATAGACTCTTACGCAATGAAAAACCCACGTAAAATGGTTCTCACGAATCCAGTTTAAATTAAACTTATGTCGGAAACCAAAAAACCAAAAAATAAGCATTTGATTGAATGTTCCGTCATTCAAAGATGGAAATAAACTAGGACATTTTCATTATCTTTTTTTTTCAAGTAGTTTACTCGTTATATTGAAAACAAAACCATTTATAACTGTCGTCCAAATATTTTTTGTTGTTGCGGGATATGCCATAAGTTTTCAGTTTGTTCGTTTGTCACACTTTGCGTTTTTGTTTGATTTCAAACTACAAACTCACATCTTCAATCATCATGAAATTGTGTACACTAGTCTACTTCATAATAAGTTTATTAAGGGCTGAACATTGCAGCAATAAAATTAAATGACTCTTTAATTATTTTGCTTTGCCTGAGCAACAAAGCTGCAATGGGGGTACCTGTGTCATTCAGTGTGACAAATTCCCTCAGTTTTAGTTAATTCAAAATATTTTGGCTGAAAAGAATGGTGCCTACCCCTGGAACCCCCTAGCTGTATCTGTCAATATTGTGGGTTACCCGTGTTATGTGATTGTAATTCGTTACTGTTAATAATAATCGTTATCAGCATTGTCATTTTAAAATGCAAATTCCTTATAAGGTACAATCTGGAAACCTCATAATTCAATGTTAAAAACGCTAAAATCCAGGAGCTTCCGGGGGGCTTCGCCCCCCTGGACCCCCTACCAGGGCACTGCCCTGGACCCGCTGGGGACCTTGAGCGGTCCCCAGACCCCTTGCCGTATTTTACGCCCCTCCTTCGCAAAATCCTGGACCCGCCCCTGGAGACATACTGTAGCAGTGAAAAAAATATACATTTAAAGTTTGGAATTCTTTTAATTTGTGATTTTATGTTAAAAATTAAATTTTTCGTTAGAAGGACATCGACAACCAAAATCTTTTAAAATGCACATTATTCTAATTTAACCATTCTACTCAAAACCCCAAAAGTCATGTTGGTTGTGCGTGTCCTTCATGGGGGATTCCCATATTAAAGAGGCGAATTTTAAGCAAAAATGTGCAAAATGCATTTTCTTAGATTTTCAGGACAAAATATCACCGGTTTGAAGGTTTTGAATATTGTTGATTTTAATTTTCTTCATCACAATCATTTTTACAACATGGAGAATATTTTGTGAAACTTTTGCAATTGGCCCGTCTATGGTCAGAATTACAGGGAAAATGGCCATGGTCCTTTCTTCCCTATATTGTACTTGTCGATGTCCTGGATGGTAATCCTGACTTTCTGGTTCGAATTTGACGAGTAGACTACGTGCTGCTGTTTGGAATACAGCAAAACAAAATTAACAGTTGAATTATTAAAGGTATCTGAGAATGCCCCTAACACAGCAATGATCAAATCCATCAACTATTACGTTAAGCAAAGAAAAGTAACTCCGACTATTTAAACAATAAATGAATAGAATTTTCAATATATATATATATATAATTTCGGAATACAAATTACAGAATCAGTGTTGATTTCAAATCTTTAATAGACCTTTTTTAAAAAAAAAAAAATCTTTTGACTTGATTGCCGCTTGTTTATGTTGGCTACATCTCATTATCTTCTATTTCTATACATTCAAGTCATTGGGTTCATCTTTGTAAAATTTATTGTTTGTTAAACTCTTATCAAATCGCTTTAAGTTCTAAAAAGTTTTACCCGATTTACTGCAATTTGGCCTAAAATCCACATAAAGCAAAAGCTAAACATTCAATACAGAACACAGCCAACACTTATTCAAACTGATTAAAATGCATGGATCCTATGGCTTATATCGAAAGATAAAAAAGACCGTACGAGACTGTTTTTTTCTGTAAGAAATGTTTTGTGTCCATGGATATTGTATGAGGCATGACATTCACACCATATGTACGTTAGTAATGTTCCTTTCCAAGTCAGAATAGGAGAACTAATAATCTAATTATTTGAAGTTAAATGTTTTCTTTTGTCATATATTTTCCCAGTATAATATCAACCACAACAAAAAGATAAAGTGCCAGCACAGCCAGTAATTTCTTCTATTTGATTCTGAAGTATGAAATCGAAGAGCAAATCACATTATGGGCAGCGAGGAAATCATTTTGATACATCTGAAAGTAATATTAAAAGAACTTCCCCCTTTCACCATCTTGGCCTGTATAATTTAGTCTATGAGTAGAGAGAAAACAAGTCAATGAATAGATGAACAAGGTTTGAAAACCAATATTCTCAAAATTTGACAAATAGTTATGCCACTAAGGAAATTAATCAAGCAACCATCTCTGTTTCTGAAATTTAAAAGACGCTTTAGAAACAAGAGGCTCACCGGAGCCTTGATTGCCCACCTGGTCCTTTAACTTTAAGGGTGTCTTCTATATATGAGCCATATCCCTCTAACGGATCTTCTGACAACTTCAACCAAATTTAGACTTTTGTAGAGCTCAGTGAGCTGAATATTTAAGCAAGCAAAAAAAAATTCTCTATCTGCCAAAGTTTTCATTCTATAGGGCAAAAACATAAGAAAACCCTTTTGTAATAAAAGCTCAATGAGCTGAAAGTTTTAGCAAGCAACAGCATTCCTCTATCTGCAATACTTTTTATTCTATAGGCAAAAAACATGAAAAAAACCCGCATTTTTTTCCTTTAAAGGGTCATTATAAGGTGCCATCTGACAACTTTAACAAGCAAGTTTGACACCTGGTCTATATATATTTGTAACAACAGCGGCCATGTATTTTGACGGATCAAGAATCGGAAGACAAGTTTTGTGCAGACCACCCTAGGGATCAATCATACCAAGTTTCATTAAATTCTTTTCTGCAGTTTCAGTTGAGAAGATTAAAAAAATGTTAACAGATCACGACAGACGACGATGACGACGACGGACGTCAAGTAATGGTAAAAGCTTACCTGGACCTTCGGTTTGTTTGGACTTGTAAAACTCGGTTATTGGCTTCCCCTCCAAACATTTTCGAGTAACACGTTCATTTTCAGTAATCCGCTCCATGGGTTGAAGAAGACGTACTTGTTGGATGAAAAAATTAAACAGTTCAGATCCGATGTGGAGAGTCAAGAAGACGAGAATAAAGACCGAAACCTTTAATTGTTTCATAACAAGTATCTTGTTATCCCTTGTTACGCCCTATATGAATTGTATACAAACATACCACAAATACCTCAATACTTATCCCTAAAGCCCGATGTATACTTTATTAAATGTCACCCAACACCACAAAGGCTCCCACTGTGAAGAAACATTTGAAACATTTTATTTCACTTAAGGCCCCACATGAGGCATAATAGTACAATTAAAAATATATAATGAATAAATGAGTGAACAAACGTATGTACAAAGTCAAAGTACAAATTATAATGATATTCGGGAAGGTAAATATTATTTGAAGATTGACATTACAATTTTACAAAATTTAGCTAAGCCAATAAGGCAGTAAAAGTCAAGAGTTACTGCCCTTAGACCTACACAAAAGCAAGAATTGAAGGCTTACAGTGACATTTTACAGAAGGGTCACTAAATGGTCAAATCCTGAGTGACCACCAACGACTACCAGCTCAAACTACGCAAAAACGTCATCTGGGCGGATTTAAATAAAATGTCCTTTCTTTGTGTGATGTAAGAATTAGATATTGCGTATATTTTTAAGACTCATTGTTTTCATTGTACTTTTTAATTGCGAAAGCAATAATGTAAAAAAAAAAAAAAATAAAACAAAAGGACACAAACATCCTCTGAGATAGTGTCGATATTAAAAAAAATATTCATCTCTTTACAATTTCAACCAATTTAGATCATTTTTAAAAGTATTTAATGTTGACTATTTGCTTACTAACATTCATAGTTGAAAACAAATGTGTTAACTTTAAGCTAATCTCTACAAAAACGTTTAGTGTGTCTCCAAGAAAGACATGTCCACTTCGCAACAACAACAATAATTGATGCAAATCCAATCTTCCTATATCTTGATTTTAGTATCTTTTCTTTTATATTATAACTAACTAACACCACCTAAGTTTATATGGCGACAAAAACATAGTTGAGGATGCTGTTTTGTGCATGCATGAAGGCAGTTGGTATGACCTTTCACTGTAATATTTTGCTCTTGTCCACTAAGCAACGTGTATTTTTTTTTTAAGAATTTGAGCAAAAAGGCATTAAATATTTCGACTTTTATAAAATAAAACAAAAGATCTGACCAAGTTAAGAAAAAATATACTTGTATGACATTGAAATATAACAAAAAGTCGACATATGTGTAAATACGTCCACATTGCAACGGTCCACTGTGGAACATTTCGTTGCGAAGTGTACAAATATCGTTGTATATTGGTTCGTTGCATAGTGGACAATTGATGCAAAAACTTGAATTTCACAGAAAAAGATCATTAACAGCAAATTATAATGTATTTTACAACCTAAAAATCGTTTAAAAGAGATAAACAATTAACAGCGCGTACCAAAGTCTAAAAAACCCCAGAAAGTTGTGAAAAAACGTACATTTAGACTTAAAACAATTTTAGTCATATGGTTTAAATATAGTTCTAATAAAGTTCAATGATTCTTCAAATCAAACTTTAAAGCACCAATTAAAAAGATTTGCGTTTAAATAATTTTTGTCCTGATAATTTAAAAAGATGAGGCATGTTGCTTAGCGGACATTTTGGATGTTGCATAGTGTACATCACACCTTTGAAAAGATGTCTTAGTTTATTTTTGCACTAGATTTTACAAGTTTTATAGTCGTATGACATTAATTGTGCTGAATTTTACATATAATGTAAAGAAATTTTATTTATGTAATTTGTTAAAAAATATCTTAAAGTGTTGTTGCGAATTGGACTACTTTTTTTGTAACCCATGTTCCAAGAAGTATATGAAGTTATATAATTTTCATCCATAATACTCTTGAATTTAAGGTAGCATATGTTGTATTTTGTCAATATATGACATTTAAGAAAATGTTGTTAAAATTCAAAGGTTATTTTATCAACATTGCATTTTTTAATTTGCCATGTAAAAAGGTGGGCATTTTTTGAAAACGCCCCATCTACACCTCACGACCAGTCCAATAATATACGACAACCCCATATTTAATAAGAAATATGAAACGGTCACCTGATGGTCAAGCCCCGAATGACCAGTGACCATCACAAAGTGCTTCACCTGAAAGACAATGTCGAACCAAACACGGAAGTAATCAGTTACATCATTGTAGAGCTCCTGCATGTTAAAATTAGTGGTAACAGCTAGGTTTATGTCATCCCCTTTTTGGTTTTCTCTCCTTCTTTTGTCCCTTCTCTTTGTGTTACAGCTAAGTCTTTATATATTATGCAGTTTCCAATTCTGCTTGATTTGATTTGGGGACCAGTTATAACATTTTCTAGGATCATTAGGCAGAGCCTTATAGAGTCATAAAGCTATCTGATTTTCGCGTTTTTTTTCTGTCTAGACAGAGTAAATCGGTCAGTCAATATTGCTACCAGAGGATCTATTACAGAACATTAATCGTGTATTGTATTTTAAATGTTATACGGATTGTCTAAAATAACAGGTACATATTTATACCCCAACATAAATGCGATATAAATGTGCACTACATATCGTGTATCAATACTCGTTGACGTTTACTTATGCATTGTTAACCTTTGACCTTTTATCAAGTGGGCGGAGCTAAATTACAGATCTTAACAAATGTGTAAGTGTGCGGAGGAAACAGACAAAACTGATGTGCTGTGTTTCAAGTTTATGAAACACAGATCGTTCTTTATTTTTAGTGCTTAGATTTAGCTCTGCCTTTTAACGCTTTAGCGCTTTGATTTTTAGCTCACCTGGACCTACCTTCACTTGGCGTCCGTCGTCGTCGTCTGTCGTCGTCGTCTGTTAACAATTTTTCAAATATCTTCTCCTCTGAAACTACTGAACAGAATTTCATGAAACTTGGTATGAATGATCCTTAGGGTGTCCTGCACCAAACTTGTGTTTCAATTTTTGATCCGTCAAAAAACATGGCCACCGGTACTAAAAATAGACCAGGGGGGTCAGACTACTGTTTTTGGCTTGTAAATCAAAAAGTATAAGAGATAGATGAAATCTGATGCCACGCTGCTGCTTCAGCATCAAAAGTTCTACTAAAGTCTCCATTCGGTCGAAGTTGTCAGATGATTCCTTATAGGAGTTACAGCCCCTTAAAGGTGAAAAATAGCGTTTTTGCATGTTTTTGGCCTATAGAATGAAAACTATTGTAAAAAGAGAAAAGCTGTTGCTTGCTTAAATGTTCAGCTCATTAAGCTCTACAAAAGTCTCCATAGGGTCGAAGTTGTCAGATGACCCCTTATAGCGGTTACAGCCCCTTAAAGGCAAAAAAATAGTGTTTTTGGCCTATAGAATGAAAACTATTACAAATGGAGAAAAGCTGTTGCTTGCTTAAATGTTCAGCTCATTTAGCTCTACAAAAGTCTCCATAAGGTCAAAGTTGTCAGATGATCCCTAATAGGGGTTACAGCCCCTTAAAGGTGAAAAATAGCGTTTTTGCATGTTTTTGGCCTATAAAATGAAAACTATTGTAGATAGAGAAAAGCTGTTGCTTGCTTAAATGTTCAGCTCATTTAGCTCTACAAAAGTCTCCATAGGGTCAAAGTTGTCAGATGACCCCTTATAGGGGTTACAGCCCCTTAAAGGCGAAAAATAGTGTTTTTGGTCTATAGAATGAAAACTATTGCAAATAGAGAAAAGCTGTTGCTGGCTTAAATGTTCAGCTCATTTAGCTCTACAAAAGTCTCCATAAGGTCAAAGTTGTCAGATGATCCCTAATAAGGGTTACAGCCCCTTAAAGGTGAAAAATAGCGTTTTTGCATGTTTTTGGCCTATAGAATGAAAACTATTGTAGATAGAGAAAAGCTGTTGCTTGCTTAAATGTTCAGCTCATTTAGCTCTACAAAAGTTTCCATAGGGTCAAAGTTGTCAGATGACCCCTTATAGGGGTTACAGCCCCTTAAAGGCGAAAAATAGTGTTTTTGGCCTATAGAATGAAAACTATTGTAGATAGAGAAAAGCTGTTGCTTGTTTAAATGTTCAGCTCATTTAGCTCTACAAAAGTTTCCATAGGGTCAAAGTTGTCAGATGACCCCTTATATGGGTTACAGCCCCTTAAAGGCGAAAAATAGTGTTTTTGGCGTTTAGAATGAAAACTATTGCAGATAGAGAAAAGCTGTTGCATGCTAAAATGTTCAGCTCATTTAGCTCTACAAAAGTCTCCATAAAGTCAAAGTTGTCAGATGACCCCTTATAGGGGTTACAGCCCCTTAAAGGCAAAAATAGTGTTTTTGGCTTAAAGAATGAAAACTATTGCAGATAGAGAAAAGCTGTTGCTTGCTTAAATGTTCATCTCATTTAGCTCTACAAAAGTCTCCATAGGGTTAAAGTTGTCTGATTACCCTTTATAGGGGTTACAGCCCCTTAGTGTTTTTTGATTATTTAGAATGAAAGCAATTGCAAATAGAGAAAAGATTTTTCATGCTCATAAACATTCAGCTCATTTAGCTATACAAAAGTCTTCATAGGGTTGACATTAAGACCAGGTGAGCGATTCAGGCTCCTGGTAGCCTCTTGTTTGTTGTTGCTGTTAATTACTTTCAGGGGTCATCTTTTATTTGTTGGGTTTCTAATCTAAATCAGGGATGTCCAGTTGATATTCAGTTGTTTTGTGTTTCCATGTTTTACATGTTGTCTGTTTTTGTCCAGTTCTTGTTGGTGTTTACTGGTTTTGTCTCTGCCCTTTCGGACTTTTGACATTCGGATACCCCATTGGTACCTCTGCTTCTTCCAAAACAAAAACAAAACCAGTTTTATTTAATCCCTGTCTAAATGCTACTTTGATGTCCTTCTCTGTTAGTGCACATACTATCGCATTGATAATTATAGTACAACTAATGAGGGGTGGCGAATATCAATTTTAATGTCACGAGTCTCGAATAACGCCAGGATCCGCGCACGAGCGTTATTCGACACGAGTGACATTAAAATTGATATTCGTCACCCCAAATTAGTTATACTATTTATTATATAGATAATTTAAAAAACGTGACTAATAGATCATCAAAATAATGAAAACGAAAGAAGTTATTGATTGATGAATTGTGTATTGCGCACTAATCTATGTTACGTATTTTTCGCGGGAAACTTCACGAGGGTTAGATAAATTCGCACGCAAGTTAGATAAATCCTGTAATTAACTCCGTGAAAATCTAGAAATTAATTTAATTCGGAAATCACGATATTTCACTTTATCTATATAATAACCTCGTTTAATATGGAGAAGGCATTGCCTAAATGCGAGCATAGCTAAAAGGGACTACGTTTTTTTGTTCTAAATGTCGACATTCAGGGATATCGCTATCATTTAATTTCCAATATTTCCATTTGCTTATTTTGGGGCGAGATGGTATGGGGCGATTAAGCTTCGAGATACGTTAGTTTCGTACGTGCATATAACCAAGACGAAACGAGCAGCTTATGTGTATTTATTATTTTAAGAATATTATTTTCTTGTAAAAAACGCAATTTATTATTTTTTAAAGCATTATTTCTTTTCTTATAAATTATTTTAACATTCACTCCGGACCTGTAAAAATAATAACCCTTTCCGGACCATAAAAAATCTAAATCAGCATTAGCAAATTTCTCGCGGAAACAAATACCGTAGAGCTCTCCGCTCGAGCGGGCACTTCGTGCCCGCTTGCGAGCTTTGCTCGCTATTAGTTTTGAGTCGTGTTTTTTTCTCAACAATGTTTTTTGCTGGTGCTCTCAGGTAGATTTAAAAAAAAGGAGATCTAATGATCTAACTTTCTGGTCGACAAACTCTTTGATCTGCCTCTATGTCATTTTGTAAGCTTTGCTTCATTTCCTAATTTAATACTTGAGCATAAGTTATTAGTGGTTCAATCTCGATTGTAATCCTATACTGTTTACTGTACCTTGGATTTGTTCAACCTTTTGCCCAAAAAGTGAGCTTTATATTCTTTGATTTAAGCTGCAATGCTAGACTTGTAATACATGATAGGTTACAACAATTGCATGTCCATTTTTAGATGTGTGTGGTATCTTCCTTAAGAGGTTTTATTAATATACCTGATGAAAAAACATCCTATATATAGGCAGAAAAGTAGGGTACAGACACAACAGGGCATTGACACAATGGCTTCAGTGATATTTCTCTCACATTACTTCCTACTCTCTTACCTTTTCTATTAAATGAAGTTGAAACATAGTATCTTATTTAATGATATCTGCTATAAACAACCTATATCCCTATAAAATCTCTCCGTAAAAACTATTGATATCTTGACAATGCTTTAAAATGTAAACCAGTTATCTGCCCTATTTCAATATTTAATTTTTATGCAATAAACAACCTATATCTCTATAATTCTTGTAATAAACAATGCATTTCTTTAAAGCTACAGTTTATTGTTTGTGGTATACTGTGTATATCGTGGTACAGTGATAATTATGTAAGTTTGTGTGGGTAAACAAGAGGAGACCCTGTTTTTGTTTGGTTTGTACATCTTTGAAAACAGGACACCTTGTTTATTTAGCTTTCGTGATATTGTATTCAAGCGAAGCCCCTATCATTACAAGAAAAACAACTTAGGGTTAGGGATAGGGTTAGGGTTCTTGTCGTATTATCTATAATTCGTCAACATTATTCGCTATATCACCGAATATGCCACCCAAATCTCAAGCTGATATCATTGGAATCAGGTGATGGAAGAAGACGAGATAAGGACGTCATCAGTGCTGACCAGAGATGTCTTCACTAATTCTTCACCTTCTTGATGACCAGAGGACGAGTTGGACCCTAACCGCACGTCATGGAAACTACAAGCTGGTGGTGAACTGGAGAAGTGGACATGGTCAGATACCTGAGCTCCCCAGTCAGAAGAGACGGAAGAAGAAGACATCAAAGGCGAGAGCAGAACGAAACAACCGGAGGCTCAGGGCGTTCTTGCAGCGTAAGGCAGAAGAGAAAGGAGAAACCGCTCAACATGCCGACGACCAGCAAGAAGCTGAGCACAACTCACAACCAGACACAACTGATGGGAGTATGGATGCTGAGTCACAAGACGAAGACCCTACACCCAATGCATCAGATGATGAGGAAGTACTGGAGTTAGACCAACCGGAACCCAAATCATCAACAACAGAGACAAAGATTAAGTCACTTCCGGAGACCATGACAACGCCAAAAGATCCCGCCGTCCTAGGTGCCGAGGGTCACAGAACACCGGGAGGGATAAGGGAGAGATCGCCGCCGTTTGAAGTGACTAAAATAACGTACGACATGCCACAAGATACATACATATTAGAAGAGCTTAGTAGAGAGAGAAATTTCTTACTTGTGCAGTCCGACACACTCAAACCATACAAGTTAGTAACTACAAGGAAACATCCGGAACTACACACAGAGATCGTCAAGAGTCATGACCACTGGATGGACATCAGAGACAAAAGAAATTTCCTGTATAGAGAACAGAGAATAGAAGACCTCAAGAAAGTAGCAGCAGAATACAACTTGAACTTTACTTTGAAATTTTAAAAATAAATGAATAGTAGTAGCCCCAAACCTCCAACTAGTGTAATAGTATTGTTAATTGTTGAATTTTCTTTTTTTCTTTCTTAGCCCCCTTTCCCCGAAATGCCTAAGAAAAAAAAGAAAAAAAAAGGGTTAGGGTAAGGGTTAGGGTTAGGTGTTTTTTAGTAGAAATATTGATAATTTGATAGTAACTCTAAAAAATTAATCTTTTACTTTTTGACTATTGTATTGTTTCGAGGCATTACAGCGATAAAACAGGATAAACAATAGGGGGAAGGTTGGGCCCAAAAAACTAGTTTAACCCTGCCACATTTTATATGTGCCTGTCCTAAGCCAGGAATCCTTGTCAAAGCTTTTGTTTGTCCCTGTCAACTATCTGTTTTTTTTTGTTTTATGTCCAGATATGGGTCTTTCTTTGATATTCTAGGGATTTGTTTGAATCTTATGTATTGTATTTTTAGTCTTGGGCCAATGCAAGACGGAGAGCAGTGACCTCTGGTCATGTTGAAGACTGCTGGCTGTTTTCCATTGTGATTTTTTAAATTGCCGTTTCTTTAATGTTGGTTGTGTCGCGTACACTTATTCCAAATCTCTTTATCGTCTATTATCTTGTTTATAACATTTTTTGTTTTGTTTATAAACTGCCGAACTAACTTTTTAATTAGGGAAATATATAAAAACAAAACGAGTGACACCATGCATTAGAACAGCCTGATCTACGCTAACCGAATCTTAAAAGGTTAATATGACTTTATAGCTGTAAACATCAAAAACAAAGTCGAACAAAAGTATTTTTAGTAATAAACTCAAGGACAACATACGCATATAGTTTTTCTTTTAATGTAACTTGAATGAACTAGTGTTACGATGATGACCTTAAAGATCTAGGGTTTTAATATCATCAGGATCGAGATCGGAATCTGGTTTAAGGAAGCAGAGGTACCAATGGGGCATCTGAATGTCAAAAACCTGAAAAGACAGAGACAAAACCAGCAATATTAAGGAGAACAGGACGAAAAAACAACATAAAACACAGAAATAAAAATCAGCTGAATAGTAATCAACAAAGCGAACAAGCCACAACTAGAGTGAATTCAGGGGTTCCGGAAGAGTAAGCAGTTCCTGCTTGTTATAGCATACCCGTCGTGCTGCCAACCGTCAATAGACCCTTTATCATACAGGTTACGAGGTTGTATCAAGCAGAGGTACCAATGGGGTATCCGAATGTCAAAAGTCCGAAAAGGCAGAGACACAACCAGTATACACAAACATGAACGAAACAAAAAACAGACAACATGTAAAACATGGACACACAAAAATAACCGAATATCAATCAACAACGCGAACTCAAGTCGAAACGAGAGTGAACTCAGGTGCTCCGGAAGAGTAAGCAGTTCCTACTTGCTATAGCACACTCGTCGCGTTGCCAGCAGTCAAATCAGTGTGTCAAATCCGGTAAAGGAAGACGAAACAAAACCCTATAACAAACCAACATCGGAATCCCATATTTGTCTATTAGTGCATGATGTCTTCCATAAAAAAATTTTGAGTGAAGACAGCAACCGAGTAGCAACATAACCCTGTGTGAGCAATTTTTGCGTTAGATGGGACGCTCTGCTAAGGAAATTTATGTAAGTCCGCACGCTCTGGAGTAACGAATCAATTGAGGTACATAAACTCCATAAGCTGGAGCGGACGGAATGTTGCTACACAAGAAGGGAAAGTTGAAGATTGAAAAGTTGAAGTCATTACGTTTGTCATAGAGTTTGGTTGAAAGTTTGCCATAAGAGTCAATTTCAAGATGTAGATCTAAATTTGAAGCAGACCTCCTAGAATCCATAGTATCCTTAATCTCAAGTTCCTGAGGATATAAAAGATGGGGAAAGTAACCAAATCGAGAATTGTTCAATGAAAGGTCATCATCAATATAACGGAAAGTGAGATTAAAAGAGGGAGCTAGTCTACAATCTTTTTTTGTTAGAAGTGATTGTAAGAAGTCTGCTTCAAATGAAGAAACAAATTAGCAAGCAATGGTGTAAAACCAGAACAATGGAATTTTCTTAAAATCGATGAGAAAAATTCATATAACTCAGGAATAGTCACTTCATTAGGAAATAAAAATTGTTTGTCCCTGTGCTTTCTGTTTTAATTGTTTTATGTCTAAAATTTGTCGTTCACTGATAGTTTGTGGATTGGTATTAAATCTTATGTAAGACGGCTAGCAAGGATCGTTGGTCACATTGAAGACTAATGACGGCCTTCATTGTGTGTTTTTTTTAAATTGTCATTTGCTAATGCAGGTTGTGTCGCGAACACTTACTCCATATCTCATTTTCGTATTGAAAACGCGTTAAAATATGTTTCAGATATCACTTTTGTTATAAAGTAAAATGGATAAGACTGTATTTGTTCAATTGCCATAATATTATCGCCATTTTTATGCCAAATAATCAACATGGTTTGATACAATAATTCACAGTAATAGAGAATTATTGAAATTTAGAACATAGAATAGCAATTGAATAAAAATTCTGGCAGATCTTCACGTAGTTCTACTTTATTTGTCTTAATTGTTTATTTTACATTCGCACTAATTGTTCAGGTTATCGAAATGTAAAGTAAAATTAAAGGAGTTCAAAACAACAAAAGAATCCTACACATTTCCCCCATCTTTAAATAAATAATTTTTTCCCGACTTTTTCAACCTCAAAGAAATGAATTGCCTATTATTTTCTTTCGTCTTTTTGATTCATCTATGAATTTCCGCAAACCGGTAGAAAACTAAAACTACCGGTTGTTAAAATGTATTTTCATAGACTGCTTAATTGAAATTTGATTTTTGAAAGTTCCTTTCATCAGCAACGGTGTTATTAAGTCCCCCAAACAACGTTGTTTTTGCACCGTTTCTTATTAAGTCGCCCAAAACAAAGTTTTGGAGACTTATTGTTTTTGCACCGTTTCTTATTATTATTATTATGTCCCCGAACACGAAGTGTCGGGGACATATTGTTTTTGCTCGGTTTCTTATTATTATTATTATTATTATTATTATTATTATTATTTTTCTCGGTATTCTGGACCGTGAACTTGTCCACCTCATTTTTTCGACATCTCTTAAGGTTGGAAGCTGAATCTTCATATATCAAGAGTATGGAATGGGAGATTGTGCATTTTGTATTTTTCGCCGAAATCGAACGACCCCTTATAGGTTAAAAAAGGGCCTCAAAATGGCTCCTCGAAACCGAAGTTGAATTTTACCTGGCATTTCTGATCCGGCAGGGGTAGGACAAATTCCTTTATATGGTAAGTGTAGACTTTTAATACCTTTCATTTAAAAAAAAAATTTTGAAAATCGGACTTATGGTTTTCAAAATTTTGCAAAAAATCGAAATTTAATTTTTTTTGTCATATTGAGTTATCTTTCTTTGTGCAGCATATTTTGAAATTGTAATGTAAAAATTCTAAACTTTGTTATTTCTTAATGAAAATTGATTTACTAGGTAATAGTGATATGCCGAGTTCATTTTTGGTAATAAAAAAAAATGGCGGCCATTTTGAAAATGGCGGCTAAAATGGCCGCCATTTTCCCGCCAAAATTAAAGTTACTCCGATTTTGATGAAAATTGGTATATAAGGTTATAGTGGTATGGCGAGTTGATTTTTGACATCAAAATTTTTTAATCGTCGGCCATTTTCAAAATGGCCGCCTTTTCCCGCCAAAATTAGATTTACTCCGATTTTGATGAAAATTGGTATATAAGGTAATAGTGGTATGGCGAGTTGATTTTTGACATCAAATTTTTTTTATCGTCGGCCATTTTCAAAATGGCCGCCTTTTCCCGCCAAAATTAAAGTTACTCTGATTTTGATGAAAATTGGTATATAAGGTAATAGTAGTATGGCGAGTTGATTTTTGACATCGAAATTTTTATTTCGTCGGCCATTTTCAAAATGGCCGCCGTTTCCCGCCAAAAATCAAAGTTACTCCCATTTTGATGAAAATTGGTATATAAGATAATGGTGGTATGGCGAGTTTATTTTTGACATCAAATTTTTTTTGTCGACCATTTTTAAAATGGCTGCTGTTTCCCGCCAAAATTAAACTTACTCTTATTTCGATGAAAATTGGATATAATAAGTTATCTCAAATGCCAAGAGAAATTGACAAAGAGGGGTACGTGAGGGGACATTTTTGTGACTCGCTTGCGATCACAATTAGAACTAGTTATTATTATTATTATTCTTCTGATTCTTTATCGTAAAGTTGTCCTCCCTAATACAAGAAAACGGTCCAAGGAAATTGAATAACACTTGTTGGATTGGATAGTGGGTCACTCACAGGCGTGTAATCAAGTTTTGAAATTTTCAAGATGGCCGCCGTTTCAAAATGGCGGCCATCGGAAAAAGTGGGCGGAAATTTTTTTTTCATCGGATCGTCCTGAAAATTGGTCATCTGGGTAAAACGGGTATGCTGAATTCAAATCTGCGACCGGATTCGAAATCCGACTTCCGGTTTCAAAATGGCGGCCATTTTACTACACCCGCCCCCCTTAAAAATGTGAACTTTGTCCGATTTCAATGAAATTTGATTTCTATACATATTTTATTGTACTGAAAGGGACGAAAAAGTATCCAAGGCGATTTTGGGCGACTTGTGTGTTGGCATCCCAACACAAATTATAGCTAGTTATGTCACTCCACATCGTGGATGTGACATGTTGTTATTCTACGTTTCTTCTTATTAAGTCGCCCAAAACAAAGTTTGGGAGACTTATTGTTTTTGCACCGTTTCTTATTATTATGGCTCCCAAACGAAGTTTGTGGAGACATATTGTTTTTGCTCGGTTTCTTATTATTATTATTATTATTATTATTATTATTATTCTTTCTTCCGCCCTAAATTTTTGTCCGGAAGTTTTCTCGTAAACTGTTTATCGAAACATTATGAAATGTTCCCCAAGTATAGACCCTTATGAGAAATTGTGCCAAATGCATGGGAAATTTTCAAGATGGCTACCGTTTCCATGGCAACGGGGAATGTTCCAGATTTCGGACAATCTTATATCTCTGGAACCTAGGTGGCCAGGACTTTGAAACTTGGTATGATTGTAGAGCATGATGGGTACAACAAAAATACGAAAAAAAATTCGGAAGCGATATTTACGGTTTTTCCGTAAAATGCAAAAATGTGAATTTTCTAGAAATTTCTAAAATTACCAAAAATTAAAGTTTGTCGTATCTTCACGAAAATTGGTCATATGGGTAAATCAGGTATGCTGAATTCAAATTTGCAATCGGAATTTGGATCCGACTTCCCGTTTTCAAATGGCGGCCATTTTGATTTCTAAAAATAGCCAAAAACTAAAATTTGTCGAATCTTCTTGAAAATGGGTCATCTGGGTAAATCAGGTATGCTCAATTCAAATTTGCAATCGGAATTTGGATCCGACTTCCGGTTTTCAAATGGCGGCCATTTTGATTTCTAAAAATAGCCAAAAACTAAAGTTTGTCGAATCTTCTTGAAAATGGGTCATCTGGGTAAATCAGGTATGCTGAGTTCAATGATGCAATCGGAATTTTGATCCCACTTCCGGTTTCCAAATGGCGGCCATTTTGATTTCTAAAAATAGCCAAAAACTAAAGTTTGTCGAATCTTCTTGAAAATGGGTCATCTGGGTAAATCAGGTATGCTGAGTTCAATGATGCAATTGGAATTTCGATCCGACTTCCGATTTCCAAATGGTGGCCATTTTGATTTCTAAAAATAGCCAAAAACTAAAGTTTGTCGAATCTTCTTGAAAATGGGTCATCTGGGTAAATCAGGTATGCTGAGTTCAATGATGCAATCGGAATTTCGATCCGACTTCCGGTTTCCAAATGGCGGCCATTTTGATTTCTAAAAATAGACCGAAAATTTGACTTAGTCAAATGCTTACGAGAATAAGTTATCTGGGTAAATCAGGTATGCCGAATTCAATGGTGCACTCAGAATGTTGATTCGACTTCTGGATTTTCTATGGCGACCATTTTCACTACACTCCCACAGTTGGATTTTAATCATTTTTGGTTTCCGTGTCGATATCAGTTGTCGACATGGTGCCGTCGTTTGGGAGCCATTCATGATCTCTGAGATCATATCATCAATATTATTATTATTATTATTCTTCTGATTCTTTATCGTAAAGTTGTCCTCCCTAATACAAGAAAACGGTCCAAGGAAATCGAATGACACTTGTGAGATTGGATAGTGGGTCACTCAAAGTTGTGTAATGCACTTTTACAATTTTCAACATGGCCGCCGTTTCAAAATGGCGGCCATCGGAAAAAGTGGGCGGAAATTTTTTTTTCATCGGATCGTCTTGAAAATTGGTCATCTGGGTAAAGCGGGTATGCTGAACTCAAATCTGCGACCGGATTTGAAATCCGACTTACGGTTTCAAAATGGCGGCCATTTTACTACACCCGCCCCCCTAAAAACGTCAACTTTGTCCGATTTCAACGAAATTTGATTTCTAGACTTATTTTGATGCACTGATTTGAATGGAACTCTATCCAAGGCGATTTTGGGCGACTTGTGTGTTGGCATCCCAACACAATTATACCTAGTTATTATTATTATTATTATTTTTCCAATGATTTTGTCCGAACGATTTTGAGAAAACTACTGGATCAAAAGACTTGAAATTTGAAATGTACTTAGACTTGAATATGAAGTTATACCAAAATTAATTTTTTTTTCAATTAAAGCAGCCATTTTTAAATTAAAGCGATTTTAAAATTTAAAAATTCCCATAGGTTTAACATTGGCTGGCAGAAAGCCAAGTTGGTATTGATTTTCTCAGTTAACATGCGTCGTCTGCTACAGGTAAATGAGTTCTGTCCAAAGCTTTTTGAGAAAACCACTTGATTAAATGTTTCAAAATTCAAAGTATGCTTAGACTACAATTTAAATTTCTATCAATTTTTTTTTCTAGTGGATCGAAGCAGGCATTTTCAAATTATCACCAATTAAAGATTTTCTGTTTTCCCCATAGGTTTAACATTAACTGGCAACATGCCAAGTTAGTATTGATTTTCTGTCAAGATGCTAGAGTCATTTCTATTTTTAAACATATCATTATATCATTATTATGACTCATGGAAAATTTTGATAGGTCAAAGGTAAAGGTCATGATGACATATTGTAATTTCTAAAGACAAGTTTGTATTGATTTTCTGTCAACATGTGTCATTTCTATTTATAACCATCATTAGGATGACTCATGGACAATTTTGTTAGGACAAAAGTAAAGGTCATGATGACATAATGTAATTCATTGAAGAGCTTATTAAACTATTAACATGACAAGTTTGTATTGATTTTCTGTCAACATGTGTCATCCTGCTGCTGTAATTTCTATTTATAGACCTTTCATTGAGTAATTTATAATTATAAATCTTGTGAAAAAATTTTACTTGAACAAAGGTAAATGTCATGGTGACATATAATAATTCAATGAGCTTATAACATGTACTTGATAAACTTTACACACAAAGTGGAGTGACATATGCTATTTCTTGAAATGGCATTTATATCTAGTTATTATTATTATTATTATTCTGATTCTTAATCATGAAGCTGTCCTCCCTAATACAAGAAAACGGTTCAAGGAAATTGAATAACACTTTTTGGATTAGATAGTGGGTCACTCAAAGGCGTGTAATCAAGTTTTGACATTTTCAAGATGGCCGCCGTTTCAAAATGGCGGTCGTCGGAAAAAGTGGGCGGAAATTTTTTTTTCATCGGATCGTCTTGAAAATTAGTCATCTGGGTAAAGCGGGTATGCTGAGTTCAAATCTGCGACCAGATTTGAAATCCGACTTCCGGTTTAAAAATGGCGGCCCTTTTACTACACCCGCCCCCCTAAAAATGTGAACTTTGTCCGATATCAATGAAATTTGATTTCTATACATATTTTATTGCACTGAATTGGAACAAAAAGTGTCCAAGGCAATTTTGGTCGACTTGTGTGTTGGCATCCCAACACAAATTATAGCTAGTTCTTCTTCTTCTTCTTCTTCTTCTTCCGATTCTTCCACTTAGTCGTGAACTTGTCCGGAGATCCCAGAGAAAACGACTCCACATATCAATATGAAACTTGGCAGGATAATAGATTGTAAAGAAAGGAAGCTTCGTTGACAATCAGACTTTTCAAAATGGCCGCCGTTTCCATGGAAACAGGAAAATGGACTAAATATTGGACATTGCAATATCTCGGTAACCTAGGTGCGCAGGGTTCTGAAATTTTGTAGGTTGATAGAGCAAAACATTCTCTTTAATAATATGAAAAAAAATTTTGAAGCGATATTTACGGTTTTCGAGATATAAATAAAAATGTGATTTCTCAAGGGAGATAATCGGGTCGAAATTTTCAAAGTGCTCCGATTTACATGAAAATTGATATTTAGGGGTTTTTTGACATGCTGAAGAGAATAGTGGCAAATACGGGTCGTTTGGGGGACTTTGTGACTTGCTTGCAATCACAGTTAATACTTGTTATTTTTATTTTTACTAAATATTTGTTCAACGAATATAACTACTAAAATATAAAACAACAACAACAACAACTGTTTGTTTTCCAATCACTGCAATATTAGCAACAACAACACCAGATGTTTTTTGTCAATTACGACAGCATTAGCAACAACAACATCAAATATTAATTAAGCGCTGACGACACTCACAAGGCGAAGTCGAGTTACATTAAAAAATGATAATCATTAAAAGAAGAAAATGTGTACATATTGGACAATGAAAGACCCATCAATTGTCGTTTATTCGAAAGACAAAGACAAAGTGGGTTAACATCAAACCACCACAACCCCCCCCACTCCCCAAACAAACCAGATTTTACAACCAAACCACATTTACAACGTGAAGTCGAAACGAGAGTACACAACTTAGGTGTTTCTGAAATGAAAGCAATTCCTACTTGCTATTGAACACACGCGTTTTAAATAAAATGTCATATAAGTAACTTCGTATGACTATCTGGGAGAAATCGAAGGTGGTTTGCCTTCTAGATCGATAAATGTTTTGAATATCTTATAATAATTTTATAACTAATCGGTTCGAGTTTTCTTCTTTTCATATTCATAATGCATTTGATAAAAAAATGTTTCATTTAAAAAATAATGAATTTTTTTTTACTTCTATTTTAAAGGTAATATAAAATAATATATATAAAAATATGCAAAGTTCACATGGAAATTATCGTGCAAACGAAACTTTTTTTACAAACACAGTTAGCATGTCTAAAACAAAAAAGTGATTAGTGACTTTACTAAAATAGCTCGAATTGGAAAAAACACATGAATGGAAGGAACTACCAAAATACATTTTTACCCTTGCTGTATTGAAAGATCCGGTAGAGAAGGTGTCAATATAAAATCTTCAAATGATGCATTTTAAGGTATTATAACATGCTTAGAACAATATTATAGTTAATTTCTTTACTGCAACATAACTGGGTTATCGTATAAATAATGTCCAGATGAAGACGTTTGTAAAACGAGATATGTGTCTTGCATGATATCTTTCATGCGAACTTTTAAGGTAGAGCGTGGCACTTGGGTCCAAAATGAATTTGTCAATAGATTTTCTTCAAAATTGGCATACATGTCCAAAATGATGTACTCTTTCATAATTTGATTCAAAATTCATGGATTTCTTCCCTACTTTTCGAGTTATTTCAAGTTAAAGTATCAATATTTTAATATGAATTATATAGGAAAACCCATAAAAACACGCAAAAAGGTTCCATTACTTTTTTTCCTGTCAATAGATATCCCTAATTTTTTGACATTTTATAGATCTTGCAACAATTCATCATCTAAAATCCATTTAAAGTGGGGTTTCTTCCCTTGATTTTTATGTACAAGCAAAAATAAGAGCCAAAAACGATGATTTTTCATGATTTTTCATGATTTTTGCCAAATTATCTCCCTTGGCCATACTTTAGCTAAAAAGTTATACTACTTTTAAAAAACAAATTCGATTAAATGTGCCTTAAATAAGTATAAAGATCCTAAAAACACACTCAAAATATTTTTCAAATTTCGTTTTATTTTGGGCAAGTCACATGACCACTGTCCTTCTCCACCTTAAATAAATGTTATTTTCAGTTAGATTTTTTAATTATCTTTTAAAAGAAGTGACCTTTTTGTACTTGTTTTTTATTCCTCACATTCACTGTTTGACTGAGTTATATTTCAATACGAACAACAGACTATCAAATGATGACCTCCTCTAAAAAACAGAAGCAAACACAAAACATCCACCAATTGTTTGTAAATGTTTTAAACTAAACATAAAAGAAGGCAACAGTTCTGAACATTTTTCATTTTGTATCTACTATTCATTAACGGAATGGTAATATTGATGTATGATTGGCAATGCTTTTAGGTATTTTTTTTTAAAAACATGTTTAATTGTCATTCAACATTGATCTTCTTGTGGTTTTGATGTAACCATTTGAACAGCCTGATCTTCGCTAAGTTTAATATGACTCTATAGCTGTAAACATCAACAACAAGTCGAACAAAAGTATTTTTAGTAGTAAAGTCAAGGACAACATACGCATATAGTTTTTCTTTTAATATAACTACTATTTACTAATGTTACAATTATGACCTTAAAGATCTAGAGTTTTAATATCATCAGAATCTGAATCGGGATCTGGTTTCAGGGAGCAGAGGTACCAATGTGGCATCTGAATGTCAAAAGCCAACACCAAGGAGAACAGGACGAAAAAACAGACAACATGAAATACAAAAAAAACCCCAACTGAATAGTAATCAACAACGCAAACTCAAGTCATAAAGATTTAGTGAATTCAGGGGCTCCGGAAGAGTAAGCAGTTCCTGCTTGATATAGCATACCCATCGCTCTGCCAACCGTTAATGGACCTCTAATCATACAGGTTGTGGGGTTGTAAAACCAGAACAATAGAATGTTCTTTAAATCGATGAGAAAAATCCACATCATTCTGGAATCGTCACTTCATTAGAAAATCAAACTTGTTTGTCCCTGTACTTTTTGTATTATTGTTCTATGTCTAAAATTTGTCTTTCACTGATACATTATGTAGTTTGTGGATTGGTATTGAATCTTATGTATTGTATTTTCAGTCTCGGGTTGATGTAAGACGGCGAGCAGCGATCAGTGGACATGTTGAAGTCTGCTAGCTTTATTTTATTGTGTTGTGTTGTTTTAAATTGTCGTTTGTTCATGTATACCGAGGTTGTGTCATGTATACCTAGGTTGTGTCAAGAGCACTTACGTATTGAAAACGCGTTAAATTATGTTTCATTGCGATCCACCAATTCTCCGATATGACTGATTCGTTTTTGTCATTTTCTCTGGACTATGAGATTGATCATTTAAGTTCGGTAGTTTTGTTATTACCTTTATTTTCAGATATCATTATTGCTATTACAGCACAATGAAAACAAATATTAATGTTCAATTACCATATCGCCATTTTTATGCCAAATAACAATCAACATGAATTTTAATTATTGAAAGTTTGAAATTAAAATAGAACTTAAATAATAATTCTCTCCAGATCTTCATGTTGCGCTGCTTTATTTGTCCTAATTGTTTATTTTACATTCGCACTAATTATACTGGTTATCGGATTGTAAGGTAAAATAAAAGGAGTTCAAATCAACAAATGAATCCTACACATTTCCCCCATCTTTATATAAATTATTTTTTCTCAAAGAAATGAATTGCCTATTATTTTCTACTGTGTTTATGATGTACCTATGAGTTTCCGAAAGCCGGTAGAGAAATAACACTACCGGTTGTTAAAATGTATTTTCATAGACCGGTTAATTGATATTTGATTTTTGAAAGTTCCTTTCATCACCAACGGTTTTATTATTTTTGTTCTTACTAATTATTTGCTCAACGAAGACACCAAATAAAATATTAAACAACAACAACAACAACAACACAAACTGTTTGTTTGCCAATCACTGCAATATAAGCAACAACAACACCAGATGTTTATTTTCCAATAACGTCAATATTAGCGACAACAACATCAAATGTTAACTTATCAATCAGGTCACCCACAAGGTGAAGTCGAGTTACAAGAAAATAAAATAAAACTATGTTAATTTTTATTAAAAGAGAAAATGTGTACCAATGGGACAATTAAAGACTCATCAAATGTCGTTTATTCGAAAAGACAAAGACAAAATGGGTTAACAAGAAATCACCCCAAAAGAACAAACCACAGAAAACCCAACGAAAACAAATATTACAACCAAACCACTATTTGCAACGTGAACTTAAGTCGAAACGAGAGTGCTCCTGAAATGCCAGCTAAAGCACACGAGTCATCAATGATCAATATTGGTCAGATAAGTAATTTTGTATCATAGGCGGATCCAGGGGGGCCCGGGCTCCCATTTTGGCAAAAAGATTTGGTTGAATATATAGGAAATCATTGAAGCGTGACCTAAGTGGGCCCCCTCTTAGGCCAGTCAGTGGGCCCCCTCTTTGCAGAATCTCTGGATCCGCCTCTGTATATCTAGGAGAAATCGTATGTGGCTTGCATTCTAAATTGATAAATGTTTTTCGTACTTTATATTAATTTTAGAAATGATAGTTTTTTTATACGAATAATGCATTTAATAAAAAAAATGTTTCATTTAAAAACTGATTAATTTTTGACATCTATTTCAAGGTAATATAAAATTATATTTGAAAAAAAAAATAAGACTATCGTGCAAAAATATGTGAAGTTCACATGGAAATTAGCGTGCAAACCAAACTCTTTTACAAACGCAGTTAGCTTGTCTCAAACAACAGTATGACAATGACTTAACTAAAAATAGCTCGAATAGGATAAAACAAATGTATGGACGGAACAATCAAAATGCAATTTTACCATTGTTGTATTGAAAGTTCCGGCAGAGAAGATGTCCACAGAAAATCTTCAAATGATGCATTTATAGGTCTTTTTAACATAACATTCTTAATACTACACTATAGTTACTTTCTTTTGGTTATGGTATGAAAAATGATTTGGTATCTGGATAAAACTATCAAAACACATCTGTACATTGTTATGCACTTCCAAAGCGAGTACAGAGCCAGTGGATGATGTACTCGTTTACACGTCGCATGCGTCAGGTTACCATTTACAAGGTCTGTGTTAAGAGTTTGATTTGCCATATTCTTTCCAACAAGAACCTGCCATTGCGGTTAAGATATGATGCCCAATATCGCAACATGGACAGGTAACATTAACCTGGAGGTTAACCTGATTTGGGAAGAAAGGACAAACGGACGAACGGACCCGAACACATTATGCACTGTACCATCGTAGATCCATTTTAGGAGGCACATGCCCCATTCAGCATTTTTTTCCTGTAAATGAATGTTCTTGAAAATTTGTAAATGGATGATTCATGACAAACACTCTGAAAATTTAACTTGAAAAAGGCATGTTTCCCACTAGTGTTTTTTTTTTAAATAAATGACCTAAAGATTGGTTGATTTTCATTAAAATGTTAAAGAAAATTACCAATTTCCAGTGATAAAAGCAAAGTCATTGATTTTTTGTCCCTTTTTTTGATTTAATACTATAAATTATGTCGTATTCGAAAAAAGAAAAGAAAAAAGGTGTTTCCCAGCTCATTTTTCGGGTATTAAAAAAGTTTTGCGACTTGCACGATAATTTGCGTGTGAACCTAAAATGTTTTATAATCAAAATAAAAAAAAAAACAACACACTTTAAATAGTTTTTCATTTTGTGTTTACTCATGTCGTTTATTATTGAATTATGTTTCAGGAAAACAATGTATGATGAATTCATGTTTTTGTTTCAAATCGCGACTAAAAATCCGAGAACGTGATCAAGCAAGAATATACATATGATAGGTTTTATTTATTTCATAATTTGACAATAAAATATTTGAATTAACCAAAGAGCCTCAGTCAATTTGTGTTGTAATCTTTAACCTTCTGAAAGATTTGTTTTCCCAGAAAAGTTACACTAGATTGTCCCCCTTTCTACCTGTTATATAGAATATACATAAGCACCATTTTGCAGGATGCTTTATGTTTTTAGGAGTTTCATCTAGTATTAAAAGTGATTATCATCTCAATACAATGCAAAAAATGACAAACAGGACTTTTCAAATATTTCATTACCCCAACTCATGTGTATTTAAAATACCCATACCAATTAGTTCTAACACTTATGAGTTTAACATTTTACTGCGTATGTGGAAAAGTTATATGGCTTGCACGATAATGTCCATGTGAACTTTAATATTTCATATTTAGATTTAGATTAACATTTCGACATTGACACGGTACAATCACTGACAAACGTGATGACTTCAACTTTCCAATCGTCAATCTGAATAGAAGCATGCATGTGTATTTATAACCAAACCAATTAATTTTAACGATTTAAATAATTGTTCTGTAGAATAAAATATATTTCTACGTATGTGAGAAAAGCTTATGGCTTCCATGATATTTGATTATGACAGGAAGGCATGGCATTTTCATGAAATAAATATTCTGGCCCGGAAAATAAGTAATCTGGCCGTAGTATTTATTTATTTATTTTTTCATGTAGTATCCAAGAAAATAAATGAAAAAAATAATAATCTGTCCCAAGATTGTTTAATATGGTATGTAGAAAACTAATTTTCTGACGCCAAAATGTAGAAAGTAAATAATAATAACTCCACCCAAGCTGTCCACCCCACCCAGAATCAAATGTTCTTCCCCTACGGTCTATGTACGTGAACTATAAATGTACAATTCATCTAGATTTAGATTAATAAAGTTTTTTTTCTTATAATGCATTTAATAAAAATATATTCCGCAAAATAATTATAATGAGCACACTTCTTATCTTGTATATTTTGTTCTAAATTCACACTTTTCTCTTATTTTTTGTTGGTGCTTGCTATTATTGTGTCATTTTGTAAATGTTTTTTAAAGTCTTATGCGTGTACAGTTTTTGTAAAAAACTTATAACTACAAATACGACCACACATATCCTGTACGCCAATATAGTAAACTGTTTGCCTGAAGTTAATCGAGGTCTTCTATTTTATTCTGAGATCTTTGTAAATGCTCAGCCCACTAATATTTTTTCCTTTCTTATAGCTTATTTGATACACGATAAATATCAAATATAATCAGTAGCATAACTGGTTTGTCATCTTTTTGACACAAAACCTTTTAGATTTTGAAAGAATGTTGCCATTTTCTAAATTATAATTTTGTTTTATTATTATTTCATCTACCCGACGGGTGTGCTATAGTAAGCAGGAACTGCTTACTCTTCCGGAGCACCTGAGTTCACTCTCGTTTCGACTTGAGTTCGCGTTGTTGATTGATATTCAGTTATTTTTGTGTTTCCATGTTTTTACATGTTATCTGTTTTTGTCCCGTTCTTGTTGGTGTTTACTGGTTTTGTCTCTGCCCTTTCTGACTTTTGACATTCGGATACCACATTGGTACCACTGCTTCCTTAAAAAATACTGTACAAAGTTTCTAATGATAACATATTTACTATATATCACATAGTATACAGAAGGCATCGAATGATTATCATTTAATTACTGATAAATTGCAAAAGATAAACTTCCGTTTACCATTGAATCTACTGTTAACGTATTAATCGGTTACAAGGGCCTGTAAAATTAGTGACGCACGTTTGTGGAAGTGATAAAGGTTAGTTTTAAAGATATTAACACTAAATTTTCAATATATTAGTTTTTTCTCGCCGGAAACGAGTGGGATTTCATGCTTAGATTTTAGAAAATTAGCACCTTTTAAATGAAATAAAGTTGCATAACAGACAATAATGAGATGTGGAAATAGTATACGCGACACAGCCCACATAACAATCAGCAATTTAGAAAAAAAGACAATGGACTACCGCCATCAGCCTTCAACGAGGCCAGTAGGTGGTCCTTGCGGTTCTGCAATTGACACATTATCTAAATAAAATGCATATAATTCATTTTAAAAATCAACGCAATCACAAAATTTGTAGCCGAGCAGCTTTAAAAATTCGAATCTTCTAATTTGGTCACTAGTGTATTTTTGAATAGTTTCCATCGAAAATTCAATCTTTTTTAATAGATAGAAATGAAAAATAAGTGAAATTAAGGTATTGAAACTGTGAATCGAATGTCTGTTCCACCAGCAGCCTTCAGCGAGGCCAGTAGGCGCTGCTTGTGGTTCTGCAATTGGCCCATGGTCCAAATAGAATGCATATAATTCAAATTCAGTCCTGTAATAATCACAGATAGACCCCTTACTTAAACAAGGACCAGAAAACATCAAAAAGACAAGTGCAACCAAATGCTTTGTCAAAGATTCCTGGCTTAGGACAGGCACAAATAATATGTGACGGGGTTAAACTAGTTTTGTGGGTCCAACCTTCCCCCTTTCAATTTTCCAAGACAAAGCACAAAAATGATACACACACAATAAAAATCAAATCGATCAAAGTCCAATTCCACTAGAGAGAACCTTAGACAAAAAAAAACAAAAAAAAAACAACAAGAACAAACAAAAGGACGGTAACGAAACTGTCTGTAGAACACTCGCTGTTACTGACAGCTATCTGAGAATCATCAATCGACTGATGTAAATAAATCAAACGTATCAATTTTAGATACGACAAAACACTTCAAACAATAATGATTTAGTGAAGTGTCATCACACAAAATCGACATGCTTGATCGCTATAATGCTTAAAAATGACAATAGAAAAAACGTTTACGGAAGTTTTAAAGTAAGTATCAAATAAAAATGACAACAAAGTTCCAGACAATAAAATTTGCTACGCCTGACGCGCGTTTCGTCTATTTAAGACTCATCAAAGGCGCTGTACCAAAAATATTGAAAATGCCAAACACTATATGAATATGAAGAGCATGGAACAATAAAACCAAAAATACCAAACTGGGGAACCAAATTATTACTAAGATAATCAACCTATGTCTGTGGAAGGAAGAATCTTAGGGTTTAGACAATTTTGAAATGTAGACGGATAATTAAAAGCTTTGATGTTTTCTCCAACTCAAAAGTGTTGGTGCCGGAGCGGGCCAACCTCGGGGAATTAAAACTCCATCAGCAGTGCTAACCTTCACGTGTGTTCGAAATACAAATGACAACAAAGGTCAAAGTTAAAGAAATTAACACTAAATTGCCAACATTTTAGTTTTTTCTCCTCGAAATCGAGTCGGATTTTTTGCTTTGATCTTAATCTAATGACACCTTCAAAATGAAATAAAGTTGTATAATAGTAAATGATGAGATGTGGAATAATTGTACGAGGCACAGCCCACATAACAAGCGGCAATTTAGAAAAACCACAATGGACAACTGCCAGCAGCCTTCAACGAAGCCAGTAGGCGCTTTTCGCGGTACTGCACATTGCCCATGGTCTAAATAAAATTAATTTAGTTCAAAAAAGCAAAGGCGTATCAAAGGGGTAATCAAATATCATTTTACCGTAAAGGCAAAGACAAATTGGTAGACAAAAAACATTACAACGAAACAAACCGCACAACATATTTAAATACACACACATAACAACAAAATCGCATTCATCAACGTGAACTCAAGTCGAAACGAAAGTGAACGCGACTCAGGTGCTCCGGAGAGTAAGAAGTTCCTGCGTGATATAGCACACCCGTCACGTTACCAAAGATCGATTTATTGATGGTCAAATCCGGAAAGGATGACAAAACAAAACTCTATATTCAAACCAACATCTGTGCTCATTTGAGAGGTAGAAATCCCGTATTTGTCTATGATGTCTTCCGTAAAATTTCTTGAGTGATGACAACAACCTGGGTGCCTCGCTTTTACTTGACTTCACGTTGCTGAATGCAGTTTTGTTGTTATGTGTTTGTGTTTGTTGTTGTTGTATGATTTGTTTCGTTATGATGATTTTTTTCTACCGATTTCGTCTCTGTCTCTTCTGTTTTATGATGTTGATTGACATTTTTGTACACCTTTACTTCTTTCAGCTTCATTGCGATCTTCAATTTCTGTGGTAAGTCTTCCATGATTTGCCTTTTCTCTTCTGGACATTTTTTCTTGATCCTCCAATTGTGGTGGTTTTGTTGTGACCTTTGTCAATTCAGAATGAGGTTAAAAAATAGAGATAACATAAAAGTAAATGCAAAAGTGAATTTATATTAAAAACCATAGAATTGTACAGATTTTCCGCGTTATATGCACACATATCATTGTTAAAAGAAGATACTAGATCTGATTGCCAATACTAAGAGGCATTGTGATGAATCGTGTAATGATCACGTGAAAGTAAAACATTCTATTATTAAATAATATTATTGACATCTTTTCTTCCTATTCAAATATTTACAATCGACTTTTTTCATAGTAGTAATTGTCTTTTTCGATATATCCAAGATTTTGAGCAAAATCGGTACTACTCTAATATCACATCTTACACTGTAACAATGACGAAGGGCTCGAGTAATAAATCTACATATGTAGAAGTACAGTAAACTATATCTATTGAACGTGGAACAATGGTGAATGCCAGAAGGCTAAATTATAATTATAATGTCTTAGCTTCAAGAAAATTAACATATTGCTGCTTTTTTACACTGAAAAGTAACAGTTGGTCATCAAAATTTGAAATGGTTCACAAATATGGGCTCCTTTCTAATGGCTTATTTGATGCACGATAAATATCAAATATAATCAGTTGCATTACTGGTTCGTTATCTTTTTGACACAAAACTTTTTTGATTTTGAAAGAATTATATTGCCGTTTTTAAATTATAATTTTGAATTATAATTAATGCGTTCTCAATTAAAATTAGAAATTCTCATTTACCATAAATTGCTCAAATTTACTTTGTTTTTCATACAAAAGACATAGAAATGCTGAATTGGATTTATTATGATAGAAAATGTCCCTCTCGTATTTTTACAGGTGAAAATCTGTCAAAACTGCATCTCTATTTTGTGAATCTTTAAAACTGATCAAATTTTAGTCATTTCAGAATAAAACGGATATTTATTTTGCAATAAATGCCAAACTGTTATTTTTTTGTATGATTTATGTGTTTCATGTGTTTATCTCTGCATCCCACCCTGGTGTATGACAATTAAGATGTATTTGTTCAACTTTTGCATTTCTCAGGTTCAGATGCCTGCATCTCACTCTGGTGGATGCTGATTCAAATAATTTTTGCACCTTTGGTATTTCTCAGGTTCGGATGCCTGCATCCCACCCTGGTGGATGCTGATTCAAATAATTTTAACACCTTTGGTATTTCTCAGGTTCGGATGCCTGCATCCCACCCTGGTGGATGCTGATTCAAATAATTGTTACACCTTTGGTATTTCTCAGGTTCGGATGCCTGCATCCCACCCTGGTGGATGCTGATTCAAATAATTGTTACACCTTTGGTATTTCTCAGGTTCGGATGCCTGCATCCCACCCTGGTGGATGCTGATTCAAATAATTGTTACACCTTTGGTATTTCTCAGGTTCGGATGCCTGCATCCCACCCTGGTGGATGCTGATTCAAATAATTTTTACACCTTTGGTATTTCTCAGGTTCGGATGCCTGCATCCCACCCTGGTGGATGCCGATTCAAATAATTTTTACGCCTTTGGTATTTCTCAGGTTCGGATGCCTGCATCCCACCCTGGTGGATGCTGATTCAAACATTTTTACATGTTTATTCAAACGCTGATGGTAATAGTATGTGAATGACCGTTGTTGGTATTTTTAAGTTGGCTTGATGGTTTCTGTCCTTATGTTTCTGTTAAGTGATAGAGTGCATTCACAACATTGCTCTTTTTATTTCAGGTGTGGACTGTGTACTCTATCAGTTTTACACTTGATTCCTGTATCTCAATAAGGTTTAATAACCTTACGGTTTAAAAAAAAATCGTTTCCTTGTACATTTTTATGTAGATTTTTTAACTTACCTTATTGGCGCTAAATTGCAGAACCGCTAGCAGTGCCGAAATGGCCTCTTTGAAGGCTGCTGGCGGTTGTCCAATGTGGTTTTTCTAAATTGCCGTTTAATTGTGGGCTTTGTCGCGTACACTAATGTCTTACTTATTCCACATCTCATTATTTTCTAATAAAAGAAAATAACAAGTTTTATGCATTTAGCCTTTATCAATTTATTCCGATCGCTTGTGACATCATTGAAGTTCCACTATATCTGCCTTTAACTGGTTATGATTGAGCCAATTCAAGATGCCAAGAAAACAAGATTTACAGTATAGCCTTCATTTACCATTATAACAAATCCATTATTATAAAACAACAACAACAATATTTTATTAAAGTATCTCCTCTTAAAACATAATTCTGATATATGCAATAAAATACAATGTTACATTTATAAAAAGCCACTCTATACAGGATATGGGAAACTATAAAACCGTTTATGTACATGAAGCTAACTAAGACTACTAGTTTACAATTTTTAAAACTTATCTTGCATGTAAAATACATTTTCTCTTAAATAAAATTTCATAGCAGATTTTGGCTGCATTGAATACAATATCTTCATTTGAAAAAAGAAACAAAAACTTTTCATTATCTGGCATGTTTAAAACGATTTCTTCAGCATCAATAGCATGATTAAAAATAACATTACGAATAACTGCATATATTCCACACTTCAACAACACATGTTTTTCGTCTTTCACACCATTTATACACAATGAAAACACATTTACATTTTCGTAGCAACTGGTCTCAATTCTACTAAGCGCTACCCCATATGATTATGGTACCAACAGGTATGATTTTACATGAATAATTCACAGTTTAAAATTGTCTATATGTACGCAATTTACTATTATCATTTGATATTATCTTATTACATGCACCAATCATGTTTAAATTTTTCCAAAGTCATTTGCTCAATCTGTTTAATAACATGTTTATCTAAAATACCATTATCATTACATAATAAATTCATAACAATTTCAGAAAACTTGTTTTTATACGACCGCAAAAAAAATAGGGTCCAAAAAACCTTTTTCAAAACTTTTATAATAGTCCGATTTCAAATTTTTTTTGGCTAATTATTTCTTGTCAAGTAGTGAATTTACAAAATTGAGGATTAAAGTCGTGACACTTTCTTCCCTCTAATTGTTGTTAGGGACCAAAAGGGGTTAAAATGAAAAGTAGTGGATACCCTTAATAAAGGACCAAAATGGGTAATATTTATGTAATTGTAATTTATTTTGGTCTGCTTTTGAAAAAAGCATTGTGGAATGTAGGTGAAAATTCCACCAAAGGCTGCATGTGTCCAAAGCAATTGACTAGCCATATTGGGGGTTCGACATGTTCCGGTCGTATCATCCTGCGCCAGGCGAAGCTTTTTATTTCAATCTGAAATGCCAGTTCCCAACCCTTCTACTCTTGTTGCCCAATAAAAATACAATCTCATTAACTCTATCTTTTACCCATTTTGGTAAATCTTGGCAAGTTATAACTTATAACAATGACATTAGAAGGAGAAACAGTACTGGAAGATCACTCAAGTAGTATCCAGTACCTAGAATAGAAGTTTATTACGTTTACATATTCTAGAATGCTCTTTGATGAACTGTAAATCAGTCTTGCCTCGCAGGCATGAATTCTAGCTTAATTTATAAATAGTACCATTAAAATATATAAGAAAGTAACTCTTAGTCTACAGGGCCATAATATCACGTATAAGTAAGTAATAATGAAAACAATACTGTCGTGTTTGTATCTTAAGGTTAGTAAGGACACACATCCCTAAATGGCAGATTCAAAATGACCGATTTTTAAAATGTATTAACACAAACATTAGAAGGTCACAATCTTTTATTTTTGTCTACATTTCAAATTATTGACATTTTGGGGTCAATATTCAATGAACTATCTACCTTACTTTAACAAAAATCGTATTTATTAAAGTATGGTCAATTTTTAGTAAATGACACTGTTAGTTTTTTTTTTAATTTTTATTGATATTTATACAATTGGTTTTTTGTGTGTGTGTGAATTTTTAGCTGGTTTTCGTCAGAAGACACATGTCCTCACTAACCCTAAGTAAATTATTCAAACAAATTTATTCGTACTTCAATGAAGAAATGTTGTTGCTCTTCTGCCACTTCGTGTGCTGATTGGAAATCTGTGTTCTGAAAAAAAAATAAAAAGAAATTTTAGTTAAAATTTTAGAGAAATAAATCATATAATAGCGTCGTTGTCCGAGTAGTATAAGTCGCTTTTTAAGGATCTACGCATAATTGTGCGGTTCTCCTAGATAGAGGAGGAATTCTACTATAATAGAACAGAACAGAACAGAACAGCTGGACTTAGTGTAGGCGGTGTTGCCTTTGATGTGACAAAAATAGGGGTTTGAATCCCTCTTTGGGAGCAAATAAATTTGTGTTTCATTTGCAGCTTATGTATATATAAAGAGTTTGTGTCGATTTTCAGATTCATATAATTGATATGATAATTGATGGAATGTTTTTTTTTCAACTTAGCTCCTTGAAGGTTATTATCTATTTATAATTGTTTGAATTCTGATAGAACGTGGAACACTGGCTATTTCTATGACATGTTACAAAATGTGTTTGCACAAAGAAACATTACCATAAAAATATACATGTTCAATAAATGAAATTCATAATCAATGTATATTCTAATCCTACTTCTAAATTCCTCTTGACTGACATTGAAATACTAAAGAGATTTTTCAGTGCACTGATTCTGTTCTTATTTATGTTAAATTTGCTGAACATAGTGCTACTGTAGTTTATTTTATTATACCTCAGTAGTGTTTTTCTTTAATAAATGCATATACAATATTTTCACTATTTTTTTTTTTTTTGCTTATAAAAGTGAACATAGCATCCTGAAATGACGAATAGCTCTTGAAATTCAAATTTCATAGTAATTATTTTATTTTTGGATATATTATGCACGAAAGAACCAAATTAGACAAAAATGCAAGGGAATTTATCAGTAGCTGATCAAAGTGTCATTCTTTGTTTTATTTTTGCATACGAAAATTTATAAGGCAACATAAAACTACACTTTAAAAGGCAATTTTTGCATTTCACTAGTATTGAATATCCAAATTGTTAAAAAATAAGAGGGTTTTAGTAAAAAATGACCTTTCAAGTCAATTTTCAATGAAATATTTCGTAGTTTTGCATATGAGAATTTTTAATTTTAATTGAGAACGCATTTATTATTCCAACCATTATCTAACAAAAATACTATACAAAGTTTCTAGTGATTACACATTCACTATATATCACATATTTTGTATTCTAAATGCATTAATTATAATTTAATTACTAATAAATTGCAGATTTCAGATTTTATTGAAACACTCAGACACATACATGTGTAACATGAGGACATACAACAAAATAACATATATTACAAATGACAGAATGAGCTAGTCATACAGCATATAAAGTTAAAATAACAAATTCAGTTTATGTACAAACGATGCAATGTTTGTTAAAAGTTTAACACTACAAAGAGACAACATACCACTCATCTTGTTTTTATCTGGATTTATAAAATAATACCTTGGTATATGTTTTTGTTGCAATTGTTTAACATAGTCATTTTGGCATTTAAATAAATAATGGAATTCGTCGCCGATTCCATCCCTACAAAGTGAACAAACTCTTGCTTCTCTAGGAATGTTAAAGATAAATTACCGGTTACTATTGTATCTAATGTAAACGTATTAATCGGTTTCCCCTATTGCGCCACAAGGGCACGTGGAATAGACGCACGTTTGCGGAAAATATAATGGTGAGTTTTTAAAAAAATTAACACTAGATTGCCAATATCTTTGTTTTTTTCCATCGGAATCAAGTCGGTTTTTTTGCTTTGATCTTAGAAAACCAACACCAATTGTTGAATAACAAGTTGAATAACAAGTTGAATAAGTCGCGTACACTTATTCCACATCTCATTTTTCTTCTATAAGTTGCACCTTTTTACACCTGATCAGTTTTGAAACCATTGTTGTAGGGAAATGTTTCTCATAGGTATCTTAAAAGTTTTACTTTTGTAAGAGTAAGCAGTTTCTGCTTGCTATAGGGCATCCGATGCACTGTCAAAGGTCAATTCACGTGTCAAATCCGATAAAGGAAAACAGAACAAAACTCTATAACAAACCAACATCAGCACTCACCTGAAAGATAGAAATCCCATGTTTGTATATGAGCGCATGATGTCTTCCCTAAAATTTCTTGAGTGAAGACGGCAATCAAGGAACCACATTATCTTGCGTTAGAAATTTTTGTGTCAGACGGAACGCACTTCCAGAGAAGGGATAGGGTTAAAACATTATAGAATAAATAATCGTAAAGTCGTACAATATTAAATTCAACTTTGGACAGAATTCTCCAATATTCATGCAATAACCCTATAATATTTTATACATTATTAACTAATTGTCTATAAAATTGTGACAGCGTATTTAAAAAAAGTTATGCGACTTGGACGATAATAATGTTTTACAGTTAAAAATTAATATCACATTAAATAGTCTTTGTCGAATATTATTGAATTATGTTTCAGTTAAACAATGTATGATGAATAAATGTTTATGTCTCAACGCGCGACTAAAAAGCCGAGAACTTCATCAAGCAAGAATAAACATGTGATAGTCAATTTGTGTTGTAATCTGGAACCTTCTAAAAAATTTGTTTTCCCAGAAAAGTTACACTAGATTGTCCCCCTTTCTACCTGTTATATAGACTATAAGAACCATTTTCCAGGATGCTTTACGCTTTATGATTTTCATCTATATAGAATTTAAGTGATTTAAGTGATACTCATCTCTATACAAATTGCAAAAAAATGACAAACAGGACTTTAATTTTTCAAATATTTTATAACCCCAACTTGCAGAGTAGCATAGTAGTGTATTAATCCCCATACCAATTAATTCTAACAATCTTACAATTAATTGTACTCATGAATTGAATTTACTACTGCGTATGTGGAAAAAGTTATGTGGCTCGCACAATAATTTCCATTTGAACTTTAAATGTATTTGATATTTTATATTTAGATTTAGATTAACATCTCGACACGGTACAATCACTGACAAACGTGATGACTTCAACTTTCCAATCGTGAAAGAAGCATGCATCTGTATTTATACACATGCCAATTAATTTTAACAATTTAAATAATGTTCTGTAGAATAAAATATTTTTCTGCGTATGTGAGAAAAGTTTGTGGCTTCCACGATATTTGATTATGACATGAAGGCATTACAGTTTCAGTTAATAAATACTCTGGCCCGGAAAAAGCTGGAAAATAAGTGATCTGTCCTCTACATCCAAGAAAATAAATAAAAAAATAAATAATCTATCCAAAGATTTTTTAATATGTTACGTAGAAAACTAATTTTCTGACCCACAAATTTAGAAAATAATCTCACTCCACCCGAACTGTCCGCCCCACTCAGAATCCAATGGTCGTCCCCTAAGGTCTATGAATGTGAACTATAAATGTACAATTATTTAGATTTAGATTTATGAAGGTTTTTCCACATATGCATTTGATAAAAATATATTCAGCAAAATAATCATAATTATCATGCTACTTAATTATGTTGTAGATTTTGTACTATACTTACAATTTTCTTTTCTTTTATGTTGGTGCTTGCTATTTTGTAAATGGTTTAATGTGTCTTATGTGTGTACAACATTTTTGTAAAATACCTTAGAGCAACATATACGACAAGACATAACCTGTAGGCCAATATAGTAAACTGTTTGACTTAAGTTAATCGAGGTCATCCATTTTATACTGAGACCTTTGTAAATACTCATTTACTTAATTACGGTGGGAATTATTTATCTCTCAGGATTCACGAAGATAAAACAGATTCAGTTACCTTTTCCATTTCAAAGTACATAAAACACAGGAGCGAACTACAAAATATAAAGTTGTATCATATAAAAATATAGAGTAAGAGCAACAAAAGTTTGCATAATTGGTAGATGTTTCGCAATTAATTGTAACTGTTGAATTGAGATGGTCACCCAAATATCCATAATGTGTCTCTCAACCTTATTGCGTTTTGGTGTTACTACCGAACCCTAAGATTACAATGGTAGAAGAAGACTTGCGCAATAAAACCTGGTTTAACGCACCATTTCTTTTGAAATACCTATACCTATACATTGCAATCACCAATTTATCTGGTAAGTCTTCCATGTTTTGCCTTTTCTCTTGGACATTTAATATTGATCCTCCAATTTCGGTAATTTTGTTGTTATGTTTGTCAATTCAGCGTGAGGTTAAAAAAGTAAAGTTAATGCAAAAGTGAATTTGTATTAAAACCATAGAATTGTAAACGTTTTCCGCGTTATATGTACAAAGATAATCGTTAAAAGGAGATACTATATCTTGCCAATTCTAACAGTCACCGTGATGATTCGTGTGTGTTTTTAAAAGTACTGACATCCTTTTTACAGTACGTACAATCATACTTAAATGTTTACAATCGACTTTTGTTTCATAGTAATAATATTCTTTTTTAGTACATGTATATCCAAGATTTTGAGCAATCGTTATTACTCTATTGTAACATCTTACACTGTGACAATGACTGTTGTAGCAATCTATATTTGATACTTCCTTCAAGATGAAATTATTTTATTATTTCATCCTATTCAATTTATTTGACAATTAAGTCACTAATTGTTCATTTAATATACAAATTTAAATATGAAATAAAAGTAACGAGACATTCTTTTGTTTGTAAAATATCACTGCGTATGTGAAGAAAGCTATATGAATTGCACGATTATCTACATGTGAAAAGTTTTCCAATTAATACCACCTTTATATAGATTTAACTGAAAAAATCAAAAGTTTTGTTTTAGATTTTATATCATGGAAACTCATAATGTTTAAAATATTTTCTATTATAAATCACATTGCGAAAGAAGCAGAGCTTTCAATGAGATATCCGAATGTCAATAATCCGAAAGGCCAGAGACAAAACCAGTAAATACAAACGAGAACAGGACAAAAACACCAGACAGCATAAAACACAAAAAACATAGCAATTAACAACGCAAACTCAAATGGAAGCAAGAGTGAACTCAGGTGCTCCGGAAGAATAAGCTTTTCCTGGTTGCTATAGCACACCAGTCGGATTGCCAACAGTCCCAATTTAGTGTGTCAAATCCGAAAAAGGAAGACATAACAAAAACCTATAAATGGGCAACATCTGCACTCATCTGCGAGATATTTGTCTACGAGTGCATGGTGTCTACCGTACAATTTCTTGAGTGAAGACAACAATCGAGGAAAAACATAACCCTGTGTAAGCAATCTTTGTGTCAGACGTCACACTCGGCCAAGGAAATCCATCTAAGTCTCGCAAACTCAGGAATATCGAGTCAATTGTGATACGTTAACTTCATAAGCTGGCCATGGAATGGACGGAATGATGTTACACAAGAAGGGAGAGTTGATAATTGAAAACTTAGTCATCACGTTTGTCATAAAGCTTTTTGAAAAATTTCCTTGCGAGTCTATTTGGGAATGTACTCGTAGATATTTGGGAATGTAGATCTAACCACATCTTAGAATCCGTGGAGTATTTTTTCTCAAATCTCTAAGGAAATTTAAGATGGAGAAAGTCATCAAACCGGTAATTGTTCAGTGAATGGACAATATCAATATAACGGAAAGTGAGGTTAATGGAGAGACTAATCTACAATCATTTCTGTTTTGAAGTGATTGTAAGAAGTCTGTTTCATATGATTGAAGAAACAAACCAAAGTAAACGGTGCTTAATAAGTGCCCATTGGAATCCCGAGTATTTGCTGAAAACGTTGATGACAATTAAGTCTTAGTATAATCGACTAACAAACATTTGTACCTGCGTTTTTCATTCTTTTTAAAAAGATGCGCCAAAGATGCGTTTAATCAGCTATACCAATCCTAATGTGAGTATTGCATGTTGAATAAAAGTATAAAGTGTGAAGAAATTGAAAGTTTTGATGCTGTTGCAAGATGAAACTGATTTAGAGTTTAGAATCTCAATAAATTCTTTCGAATTCTTAAGGATTTGCATTTGATAGACACTCTTTCTAGAATAAAAACAAAAGTAATATTTCTGGATGCCGGATTTTATTGCCGTCAGTATTGAAGTCAACAGAATTTAAACTAACCCTGGCACTAAACTTAACTTAAAACATTCATTTACTTGTTTCAGTGGCCTGTTTCATGAAGGCTATATTAGTTCCCCCAATTGAATAAGTGACTAGATCCATGACAAGACGGCGAATATCAGTTACCCCTATTGTATAGGTGACCAGTTCTATGAGGACTTAGTTTCCCCTTTTCCTTTTGTTTCAATGCTTAGTTCCATGATTAGAAGGGCTACTATTGCTTGAGTGAACACGAAGGGCTGTATTAGTGTCCCCTATTGTTACAGTCACCAGTTTCATGAAAGTCTATAATAGGTTTTTACTATTGCTTTAGTTACCCGTTCCACGAGGTCTATTCAATGAGGGACTATATGAATTTTCCCCTATTGTTATAGTGACCATGAATAGAAGGTGCATATGTTTTACTCCTATTGTTAAAGTGACCATGAAGGGCACTTTTACAGACTCAAAGCTCATTTTGCAAAAAAAAAACAAACGTTTTTAAAGCTTACCTGAAAAATGGAAGATTTATACAACATCATTTACTTTCTATTTTTATTACTTTTTATGTTTATGTGCATTATTATCAATAGTTGAACAATATTATAGATTCGTCAGGTCTATTCTAACCTTTGTACTTTAACTTTCAAAAATGCCCGTGCAAAGACAGAACCATTTCGATATTTCATTTAGCCGGTATGATGTCGCCTTTATGGTATTTTCTCTTAGAATTTTGAGATAAAAAATGTATGTTCGGCAATGTTGCTACAGATAAAAGTACATGTAATAAAAAAAATTCAAATGCTTTAAAAAAAAAAAAAAAAAAAAAAAAAAAAAATCTAACAAAACCACGAAACAAAGGGTTGAACCAATAATAATCAATCATCATTTTACTCTGAGGTTCTCCCCACGCCAGGAATAGGATGATATCAGTAGGAATTTCGATTCCAGTTCGGCATAATTTGTTTTATTGTCCCATACTCTTCATATTCATATATAGTGATTGGCATTTTCAATATTATTGGTAGAGCCTGATGAGTCAGGCGTAACTAAATATATTGCTGGGAAGTTTTGTATTTCAGATTTAATGTTCTCACTTTTTGGACAGGACAGTTCCTATTTTTAGCGGTGTGAGATTTTTCTGTCTCACACCACCCCATGTGAGATAGCCTCGTGCAGTTTGGTTTGGTATTGTGACGTCACAAACATCTTCATTCGCTATGTTTTGTAAACAAATCCACGTTGTACAATTTACGGGTTTAGTGAGAAAAATAATCAAACACCGATGATTAGGGCAAGATAAGGAAATCTCCGACACCCTTGGGTAAGATTTCTTTACATCTGCAACTCGGCAGAGCCTCGTTGCAGACTTGAAATCTTACCCTCGGGGTGTCGGAGATTTCCTTATCTTGTCCTAACACCGGTGTTAGATTCTTATAATCTTTGATTTCCAATTATCATTATGAAATCTACTACACACGTAGACATGTTGTTTCGTGATTCTATTTCTTGCTAAGTGACAGTGCGCCAAGATTAACGACCAAGAATTCTTTAATACCAGAAAAAAGTATTATGCTTTTATAATTAATTTCCGAATAAAAACAATTATTATGAGTTATAAAAATGTTTATTGCGTCTTTTACCGTTAAATAGAGATGATTTGTGTTATAAATTTACATTGTACGTACACTTTACCGTACACTTTTATCAAATTAAAGAAAGAAGCATCCGAGTGTCCAAGTCCTAAAGGGCAGAGAGAAAAGAAGCAGAGGTACCAATGGGGTATCCGAATGTCAAAGTCCTAAAGGGCAGAGATTGAAGAATCAGAGGTACCAATGGGGTATCCGAATGTCAAAGTCCTAAAGGGCAGAGAAAAAAGAAGCAGAGGTACCAATGGGGTATCCGAATGTCAAAGTCCTAAAGGGCAGAGACAAAAGAATCAGATGTACCGATGGGGTATCCGAATGTCAAAGTCCTAAAGGGCAGAGACAAAAGAAGCAGAGGTACCAATGGGGTATCCGAATGTCAAAGTCCTAAAGGGCAGAGATTGAAGAATCAGAGGTACCAATGGGGTATCCGAATGTCAAAGTCCTAAAGGGCAGAGAAAAAAGAAGCAGAGGTACCAATGGGGTATCCGAATGTCAAAGTCCTAAAGGGCAGAGACAAAAGAATCAGATGTACCGATGGGGTATCCGAATGTCAAAGTCCTAAAGGGCAGAGACAAAAGAAGCAGAGGTACCAATGGGGTATCCGAATGTCAAAGTCCTAAAGGGCAGAGACAAAAGAAGCAGAGGTACCAATGGGGTATCCGTATGTCAAAGTCCTAAAGGGCAGAGACAAAAGAAGCAGAGGTACCAATGGGGTATCCGAATGTCAAAGTCCTAAAGGGCAGAGACAAAAGAAGCAGAGGTACCAATGGGGTATCCGAATGTCAAAGTCCTAAAGGGCAGAGACAAAAGAAGCAGAGGTACCAATGGGGTATCCGTATGTCAAAGTCCTAAAGGGCAGAGACAAAACTAGAAAACACAAACAAGGACAGAATGAAAGAACAGACAACATATTAAACACGGAAACACAAAAACTGCTGAATTCAATTAACAACGCGAACTCTAGTCGTTATGAGAGTGAACTCAGATGCTCCGGTAGAGTTATAAGGTTAAAGTAATTGTTCATGTTATCCTTGGTAGTTGAAGATGCCAACAATAAAGACCTGGCGTTCTGTATTACAAAAAAAAATGTTCTACCTTTACAGTTCATTTTCGAAATTGTCATATTTGTTTTGGTCTTTGTTAAAGTAACCTAAAGAATGTGGAGCACACTCAATAATTTTTATAACCTCAATGCGCAAAACTATTACAGTCGTTACTAATACTTTAATTTATAGAATAATATATATATATTATAATATTTTAAAATGACATAGGAGTCATATGTCAAAATTTGGTCTACGTCCAATAGACGTGTTTCAGCCAAACACGTAGCTTGTTACTTATGAAATCAAATTATAGTATTACACATGACTTTATATTTGAGGTTTATTTAATTATAAACAAAACATCACTGAAAATGAAGCAAATGATGGATTCATCTATCTTTAATGGTAAATACATGAAGTAAAACATTTAAATATTTAAATGTTTGTTAATAAGTCATTGATTCTGTACATCTGTAAAATCATCACATGTTTCCAAAGAGTTTGCTATGTAAGGCATGTTGTGTTGCCCATGTGTATCGTAGTTGTTGATCGGAGGTAACTCTTCCAACTCTTTCCGGTGATTGACTAAATGATAACACCAACATTTGACAAGTATGTCATTTCTTTCTACTTCTATTTCACGTCTGTCCAGTATGTAAGGCCGTCTTTCTAGTTTGTCAAGACAATTTAACATCGTGTCATCTACTTCATATATCTCACCAACAACGTTCTGTAAGGAGAGTATATGTATTTGTGAATATTTTGTTAAAGAAGCGTCTTATACTTCATTTTTGTAATGACAGATTCATTGTTATATCGTATTTATTGTGTGTAGCTTGTTGTTTCTTTTTGTAGTAACAAAACTATAATCACATATGTATTAAAATGACACTACATGCCAAATCTATATTTTGATGTGTATGCATACATAGATATGCACTGTTTTGTGCATTGTCAAGTATAAAGCAGCTGAAAGACAAACAAAATTTAATGAACAAACCTTGCCTTTACCTGGTACAGGTAGCATAAAAGGTATGTTACACCTGCTGGCAATGACAACAGGGAACTGTTCACGTGTTCTACCAATTCCTTTCAGCGTTGCTGTTCCGTTTGTTTTACTTTCCATCAGGTAATGGTTTGGCTGACCACTTTTCAAGGTACCAAATACGAATACATTGTATGTCATTATCACGTCTAACAGTGAACATGTGAGACGATAGGACAGTGTGTAGTTTTATCTCTTTTTAGAACGAACTGTTATCGTAATCTTCTCTATTCATGCTTAGACATGAACGTTCTTAGTAGGAATATGTAAGCCTTAAATATTAGTCCAAACAATTAAAATATTTTTATCTATCATAAGCTTCATCAAAAGTCTTACTGGCGGGCAGAGCGACAAAAATACAATGGTATATGACAAAACTTTTAAGAAAACAGTATAAAACATTCACTCTGCAAGCTTATTCTTGTGCTTTGTAAATATCGTCGATAATTTCTAGGTGCAAATAAATCTTCATTTGATTGAAGACGTTGTTTTGGCGAAAAAGAATCTATAAGGTATAATATTGTACCCTATAATACTTAATAGTGAGGAGATTCCGGAGGAGATTAACATTCATTTCATTTTGAAAGTTTATATTACAACAATAGAATATTGTACCCTGTTATGCTAGGTAGTGATTTAGATAAGCTTGCCGCTGTTTATTATTTTGTCCCCAGTATCCGTATGAACCCTGTTCTTTTGTCATCTTTTGTGTTTAAGTGCACTTAATATGTTTTATAGACTTGCATGAAGGTCACCAATTGTCGCATGCGACTACACCATCGCTAAAACTACCTCATTTAGAAAATAGTGCAAAAGATGATGATATCACTTTATCTCCCAGTTACCTGTCAAAGGTCTCTGGTACCTCTATGTTCAACACTTTACTTTGTGATTATCTCAGTACAAAATATACGACAAAAGAGACAATTTGGATTTTCAAATTATTCAATTACCTAATCTGGAAAGTAACGAACCACATCAACAGCATTTGGGGTTCTTATTTCACAACTAATTCACTGTTAATTTTTCAGATTTTTACCCGACACTCTTGTCTCTGTGATCAACAAAGGTTATTAGAATATACGTTTCATATGGTCTCTAATAAAACATTTTTTTTTCTATATCAGCGTCTGAATAATACAAATATTGTTGTATCAAAACAATGTCGAATGAAATTATTCGTGACTGTTTTAATAAGTTTTTGTCATTTTATTGAAGTGAGATAATCACGTCGGTTCTCACAATTGTTTTTGTGGTTTTTGTTACCAAACCTTTACATCGCAGTGAAAAGGAAGGTTTGGCATCTAAAACCTGGTTAAACACACCATTTCCTTTAAAATGCCTGTTCCAAGTCACAACCATTGGGATCTTTAATTATTCATTATGACTTTACCTTGTTTTTTCGACATCTGCATTTGATCATCCTAATTTGGTTTGGTAATTTTGTTGTTACCTCACCGAAGGTTCACGTGAGCTATTACCATCACTTGGCGTCCGACGTCGTCGTCGTATGACGTCTGTCGTCCATTATTAATTTAAAAAACATCTTCTCCTCTGAAAGAAGCAGAGGTACCAATGGGGTATCCGAATGTCAAAAGTCCGAAAGGGCAGAGACAAAACCAGTAAACAACAACAAGAACGGGACAAAAACAGACAACATGTAAAACATGTAAACTACTGAACAGAATTTAATGAAACTTGATATGATTGATTCCTAGGTTTTCCTGCACAGATATTTTGTTTTGATTTTTGATCCGTTAAAAAACATGGCCTCCAATGTTAAAAATAGATCAGGGAGGTCAGACTACTGTTTTTGGCTTGTAAATAAAAAGATTAAAAGATAGACAAAATCTGACGCAACCTTCCTTCTTCAGCTTCAAAAGTTCTACAAAAGTTTCTATTGAGTCGAAGTTGTCAGATGACCCCTTATACGAAAAACATCCCTTTAAAGGTAAATATGGCAGTTTTTCAAGTTTTTGTTCTGTAGAATGGAAACTATTTCAAACGACCCGTTATAATGGTTATGGCCCTTTGAATGCAAAAAATAGCTTTTAAAAAAAAAATTTTTTTTTGCCCATACAATTGAAAGTATTGCAGATAGAGAAAAAACTGTTGCTTGTTTGATCCTTCAGCTCATTAATCCCTATAAAAGTCTCCATTGGGTCGAAGCTGTCAAATGTCTCCTTAAATGAGACCCACATGGCTTAGGGACCAGGTGGGCGATTCAGGCTCCTGGAGGCCTATTGTTTAAGTTGGTATCATATTATCAATTAATATCAAATATAACGATTTTACCGAAATGTTCAAATCGTATTATTTATTTAGTTTAATACCAGTTTACAATATCCTGTATTTCTCCATTCGTTATCTTTATAAGCAAACTCAAAATAAAATCAGGATGGAATATTTCATTTCCAGTTAAATATCGACGTGTATAAACAAATATTTCCTTGAAATATAGATATTTATGATAAGAATTGTAATTTTACTGTAATAAATTCGAGCATATCTGACGAACGGCGAAATGCTAACACCATAAGTTAGAGATAGAACTATATCGCCTTCAAAAAAAAGGAAAATTTATACTGGTAATCGGAAGGAAAAGTTATCAGGTTATTCACATACTTAAGTGTGTAATCTTCCTTTGAAAGTGCTAAAATCTAAATTTAAATATGGACACCTATCGTAGGTGACGTTAGATTTATTCAGGACAATTAGTTCGTCATAATGCATCTGAATTTAGCAAAAAATGGAATGATTGACAACTATATAAATACATTGTTTAATTAGAAGTTATTGCTACTAATATTTTTATAATCACTGTACTAATTGTCAGGCTACATATTGATAATGTTATCGGCAGTTAATACTTCTGTTATAGAATATTGCACTATCCACTGTCACTCAATCTGCACAGGTAAAACCCCGTGACGTCATTCTCTCTATGATTGACAATTCTAGTGATTCACTCTTGGTTGTATTTTGTATAAAAAGACGGAAGGCAGCAGACTTAAATCAGAATGAAATAATCACCAAGAAGGAAATAAAGAAAATAGTTACTTTTATTTATTTATCAATTATGGATTCACAGCAGAAGAAAATAAATAGGATACCTTTCTTACAATATAGCCAAGACGAGAACAGCTCTTTATCTCTATCGGAGCCTAATTCTCTTAATGGATCCGTCAAAGTCACATCCCGATACAGATATTTGGCATCGCTCGAGGACGACAAAAGAAGAAATAGTCTGCCTCTTACAACAGAAATAGCCCTCCAAACAGCACGTGATGACCACTCTGACAGCAGACGACAAATTAGGAGAGTGAGGTCATTCCGAATGACATCAAAGGGGATACAAAACGACATTGATGATGAACGAAGACTTAGCAATGACAGTTTATATTCAGAATCCCCAAAATGCTATTTTCGCTCACGACATTCCAGCAATGAATCAGACGACAGCGGCGTTTTTTGTGGTTGTTTGTCCACATCATCGTCTGGTTACTATAGAATTTGTGTTTTGGGAGGTGATGCAGTAGGAAAAACGTCCTTGACAAACACATTCATGACATCTGATGAATCAAATCCAAATGACCCAGACACAGGTAAGAAGAAACGCCTTTCAATTATTCCTTGTTTTGTCTTGTCTTATGGACATTTGAAATTGATTCTCCAAGTTCGGTAATTTTATTATTACCTTTATTGATAAATCAGTTTAATTAGTAATATTATTGAATCACCGACAAGGTTTTTTGCCTTTATTTGGTGATTAAGACGCTGAAAAAATATTCAACTTATAGACCTTAGACTGTATAAATTGTTTTAATTAGATTTCTTTGACTATTTATAATTTAAACAAACTGGTTCGTTAAAACTAGTATTTTTGTAATTAAAATTCTTGATGACCAATATTAAAATGATTTTTTTTACTATTTTAGATGACCATGACGAACAAACATTGTCAGTTGTGCTGGATGGCGAAGAGTCAACGATTGAATTTATACATCCCTCAGACGATGAAGTAAGTAAAACATACTTTTATTTGATAAACGATCATCCTGTGATGGCATTTTTAAGCAGTCATAGTCATATAGGAAAAATATGATACCTATAGTCTGAATCTCTACATATAGAAGGATTAGGTACCTAGATGAGTTGGGTAGGGGTTCAAATTTTCCAAAATAGGAAATCATTACACATATTGTGTATTGATAAAGCTGAATTGAAAACCCTCAACTAAAATCTCAGTATGCTATAGCCGTCAGGAACAAATTACTCTTCCGGAGCACCTGAGTTCACTCTCATTACGACTAGAGTTTTTGTTGTTAATTGATATTGAAGTGTTTTATATATTGTCTGATTTTTCGTAATATCCTTGTTTGTATTTACTGGTTTTGTCTCTTCCCTTTCGGACTTTGACATTCGGATGCCCCATTGGTACCTCTGCTTCTTTAAAACAACATTTAAATCGTTAGATAAAAAATTCAAATTAAAGCGCATTTAAAAGGACATGCAGGTTTAGTTTTCAGTAATTGTAGTATTACAAACTATTAATTTACTTTTTTGTTTTTCAGAATTATGAAAACATGTCTGTTGATGCCTACCTAGTCGTATTTTCTGTTCATGAGAAATGTTCATTTGATGTGGCCAAATCTTACGTCACAACTCTGAGGACGGAACTATTTTCCGACAGAGCTATAATACTGGTGGCAAATAAAGTTGACTTAGTCAGGAAACGAAGAATATCGACTGAAGGTTAGTACATATTTTTTGAAAAGCATATATGTTACCAGCAAAATATCTTAACACTATATAAAATGAAACAAAATTGTCGACAATCAATTTTTGGGACTCACTTTTTTCTAAAACTATAAAAGTCTATTAAATACAAATACTAAAGCGGTTTAAAAAGGTAATGAGGTTATGCTATATATGCATATTTCAAGGTATAACCTCTCATCAACAGCATCTGAATCAAAGTTGGAAGGTAAAATACTAGAAGTATTGAATCCAGAACGCTCAGAAACAAGGGCCAAATCCAGCACATAGAATATCAATCATTAGACACCTTTTGTTTTTAACAATTTTTAATTTAAACCATAGTAAATTTCAATAATAAAAAAAAAAACATTCGTAAATTCGTATCAAACAAGTCTGAAAATCAGGCTTGTGGTTACCCTCAGGGGCCTCTTGTCCATCAGAAGCGATTATTATCACAAACTTTTTAAGATTTATTACTTGGAATCGTTTGAGAAAATTTCAAAATTGTTTTAAATAAAGTACCTTTAACTTTTGATATTTTTGCATGATGGAAGTTGTTTGCTAGAACCCATCTTAAAGAAGCAAATTGTGTTTCAAGTTTATGTACTTTTCATTAACGTTTTAAAAACCGAACATTGCATTAATTATGAAACCTTAACTAAAACCCTAATCGCAAGTCAACTTTTTTTACAGAAGCCAGAAACTTTGCTCAAAAGTACAACTGTAAATATACTGAAACATCAGCCACATTGAATCACAACGTTGACGAACTTCTTGTTGGTGTGTTAAAACAGATAAAAGACAAACTTAATCCCGAACTCATCATGGAATTGGACAAATCTGCAGAGAAGAAGAAAGGACACAAGGGACTTCTTAATTCGTTATTCAAAAGGAACAAATCTACACCAGATCTTCTCTTAGATCTTAGATAAACGTATTAAAAATGGTGGACTACCTTTACCAATAAGGTTAAATCAAATTATGTTCAACCGAACTGCTGTTCTCAAAAAGATACTAACTGCCCGTACTGGAAAGTAAGCTGAAAAGGAAGAAACTCTAGAACTGCTTTACGTCTTTCTTGACGTGTTTTGTGATATATCTTATAGATAATGATTTAAACGATTCGGATATTTTGAGACAATATATATCTGAAATGTATATCTGAGTCTATTTTCATTCCGTTATATTTTTATATGAATATTTTTATAGACATCGATTTTATAATTTTGATAATAAAACAAGAATTCAAAAATATCTTTATGTTTATGTTTATTTGCCTAGCCATATATAAGCAGATAACCTTAATGTCACATTGAATAAAACGTATGGTACGTCTTATGAGAACATATTCCCCGATCTCTTTGGGTCTGTTTTCTGATTATGGTATGATGCCGTTTTATTTCTCTCAATATTCAGGATAGGCAACAATGAATCCTTCATTTGTACAAAAAAATACGCCTTTTCGCACAACGAATTATCAAATGGTACACTTCTGAAAGATTATTCACTTTTGTGAGAGGTTTTCTGGTGTGAACTATTGTGGTTGCCTTACCTGAATATTTAGAGAAATCAAACGGCGAAATACCATAATTTGAAAAAAACCCAAAGAGATCAGAGAAAATGTTCTCATAAGACGTACCATTTGAAACTCTACATTGACCATTGGCAACACAAAGAATGTATGCTATAGCAAGAAGGAACTGTTTACTCTTTCGTAGCACATGAGTTCACCTTTGTTACGACTTGAGCTCACGTTGTTGATTGCTATTTAGTTAATTTGTGGTTTTTCGTGCTGTTCTCGTTCGTGTTTAATGCTTGCCCTTTCGGACGCTGACATTTGATTGCCCCATTGATAACTCTTTGCTTCCTGTACAAGTTGTCTTTTAAAATCCTTTAGAAAGTTAAGTTAGTGGTAAATTCGACAAACTCTAATCTCTAATACTGGATCTTGCTTTGCTTTTTATATGGAACTGCGTATGTGAAAGCCACTAATAACTTGTTGTTCATACTTTTGTTTTAACTGCGTGTGTGAAAAAAGTTACGTGACGTGCACATTTACTTTCATGTGAACTTCAAATGATTTTCAATGAGTTATCACGTTGAATAGATTTAAACAAAGAAACGCAAAAGACTTACATCAAAGTACGTCACAATGCTTCATTAGCACTTTTTTTTTATTATTGATATCATAATTAACAACTTTTTTATAAAGTCTTAAAGACAAGAACACATGGACACAATAAAGACAAAGGCAACTATGAAAAATTATTAGCTAGAAATCTCGTCCTCTCCAAATTGATATGTTCAAATTTTGATTTTTCTTCAATACATACCCAGGGTCTTATTTAATATACAAGGATTTTGCCGTAAAGACATTAAGATATCGTTTAAAGAGCTACATTATAGGCAAAAACATTATAACCTCTCATCAACAGCATCTGAATCAAAATTGGACGATAAAAAAATAGAAGTATTGAGTCCAAAACGTTCAAAAACAAGGAATCCAAATCCAGCACATAGAATATCAATCATTAGACACCTTTTGTTTTCAACAATTTTGAATTTAAACCATAGTAAATTTCAATAAAAAAAAAAAAAAAAAAACATTCGTAAATTCGTATCAAACAAGTATGAAAATCAGGTTTGTGATTACCCTCAGGACCCTCTGGTCCATTAGAAGCGATTATTATAATAAAATACTAGTAATCAATTTATATTCCTCATTAATAAGTCAGTCCACTTTTCCGCTTGAATGCTGATAAAAAATCTATTTATAGAATACAATACGCGACTAAAAAACAACGAAAGAGCAACGGAAACGTCTGTTTTCTTAATAAGCTCATAATTGGATCTTTTTAAACATTACCCTTCTCATGCATACAATAAAATTAATTATAAGAAACTTTATTGTCAATGCAAGATGTGACTAGTAGGATACTAACAAGAACACAAAATATAATGAGATTTAGATCGAAAGGGACCACAATATTAAAAGCCTCTACTATTTTTGATCAAAAATCATAAAAAGCAAATGGTAAACCAAACATCACAAGACGCACCATTTTGATATAGAATAAAGCCTTTCTGTGAAATTTAAGAGTACAATAAAACGATGTAGCACTTTTATTTCAATTGCATTTTATGGGTTTTGTTTGATATGGTAGCATAAAATTTGAAATATTAAGGATGATTGCTGGTCAAGTTTTGAGATTTCTGTCAGATTTTTGGAATCCTCTGGATTTTACCATTAAATTAAGGATAATAATTATTTTGCCCAACAACCCCCGTATTTCTTTTCATGATTAGGTTTCTTGTGTCCTTAAGAGCTTATTTCCAAAGTTTTAAATCTTCATAGGCCTTTACACTTAAAATGTATAATGCTAAACCTATGAAAAAACTCAGAGAAAGTCTTTTCCCGCCAAATTTTGATCGCTTATTATCTCGAAAATGAGTTCATTAACCCATGAATGTTTTAAGCTTATTTTGTACCTTCACCAATGGAGTTTCCATCAAATATCAAATTTATATACCTGGTTATTTTCAAACTGACCAGCGAACATCCTTAAAAAAGGGGTATCAATTAGGCATCCAAATGCTAAAGGCTAGAAAGGACAAAGACCAAGCCAAACACAAACAAAAACAGCATGCAATATAAACACTCACAGAATTAAATGAATAGTAATAAACAACTCAATCTCAAGTCATTACTATACTGTTCTTAGGGGCCCTGGAAGGGTAAGCAGTTTCTACTTGTTGAAACGCGCCTGTTGTGCTGTTAACGGTAAATTAAGTCTGTAAAATTCGGTACATGTAACGGAAAAAAACCAAATATCTGTATTATCTGAAAATTACAACAAAGTTCCATGCAATAAATTTTGCTACTTTGAGAGGTAATCTGAAATATAGAAATCCCACCTTTGTCCAGGAGCACATTAAGGGGTACAGAACAACTAAGGGAGATAACTCTGAAATATCATGAATGTTTTAGTCAGGCACATATATTCACAGAAATGAAGCTCCTCAATGATCAAAATAAGAAGTATAGGAACTTCATTGAGTTCAAATGAAAAAATTCCCAAGAAACCAATGGTACGATTTTCTTAATATTTTGCAATTTAATCTCACCCATCAAATTACATATTGATGCAAATTTACAGGAAAATTAAACGACATAATTTTATTTTAGCTTAAGTGTTGGTTACCCCCTTAAGTCCCCATTTAAATGTTTAAATGAAGACAACATAACCGTGATTGTTCTATGATCATGATAAGTCCCTTAAGCTCTGAAAAAGCGAATAAGTTGTAAACGAAGTAGTGGTATCATTGTTGTATCCGAATGTCAAAAGTCCGAAAGGTCAGAGACAAAACCTGTAAACACAAATGATTACAGGACGAATAACTCAGACATTAGACGCAGAAAAATAACTGAATTGCAATCAACAACACAAACTCAAGTCGTAACTAAAGGGAACGCATGTGCTCCGGAAGAGTCAGTAGTTCCTGCTTGCTATAGAACACCCGTCGCGCTGCCAACCGTCAATTCATTGTGTTGAATCCGGTAAAGGAAGACGACAAAACAATTTCCTCAGAAAAACCAACATCTGCACGCATCTGAAAGATTGAAATCCCGCATTTGTCTATCAACGCATGATGTCATTCGTAAAATTTCTTAAGTGAGGACAGCAACCGAGGAGCAACACAACCCTTGGTAAGCAATTTTTGTGTCAGATTTGACATATATAAGCTCCATAAACGGGAGGAATGTTGCTTAACAAGAACGGATTTTTTTCTATTGGAAAGATTAGGTCGTCTGGTTAGGTTTTTAGCTTTCCATCATGAACTACTAGAATGTACTTAATCAAATGCATGTTTGGTGATAGTCTATTTTCATTTTAATCATGCTTGATTTCACTATAATTATAATGAATATGTAAGGTTGTTTATTTATTTCTTGATTTTTATTTTAATGATATCATAATGATAATGAACATTTAAGACACACGTAGATATGTTGTTTAGTTATTTCTTGCTAATTAACTGTACCAGGACTAACGATCTGCAGCTCTTTGCTACAGGAAATAACTTGTTATACTTATGAGATTTATTTTGCAATTAAGAAAAAAATATTGTTCTAATCTAAAATCTCCATTACTTTCTTCTACTATAAATAGAGCTTAATTGTGTTAAACATTTACAGTGTCAATGTACACTTGATTGTGTACCAAAATTATCTTTGGTCCAATCTAGAGCTGAAACATCTTTTTAAAATCTTATCAGAGACCAGACATGCCAATATTCCTAAAACAAATATTAATATTTAGAGCAATATACATGACTATATTTCAAAAGTATAACGAGTATGACGCTAATATTTAGGGAGCAACATTTTGCATGGCGCGGAGGGAAACTGTAAAAGGTGAAGGAAACGCTTCTAGGTTGCATGGATTCTTCGGGACACCAGCTGTATCAATAATTGGAGAGATGAAGAATGCAATAAAGTATTGAATGTTTAAACATATAATGGAAACGAAATTTATCGATTATTGAGGATTTCACAGGTGATAGAAAAATGTTCATAAAAGTATTATAGCAATAGGTACAGAAAAGAAAGAAGTCGATGTACCAATGGGGTATCAGAATGTAAAAAGTAAGAGAGGGTAAAGACAAAACCAGTCAACACAACAGGACGAAAAACCAGTTAATAAAGGTTATAACAAAATTATCGAATTTTGAGGATCAATTTAATGTCCAAGACAAAGTAAAAAACATGGTAGCCACACCAGAACAGTTATAATGTAAAACAAGTAAAACACGGAAACACAAAAACTACTGAATATCAATTAACAACACGAATTCTATTCGTAACGAGATTAAAATCAGGTGCACCGGATCAGTAAGCAGTTCCTGCTTGTTATTGTACACAAAGCGAGTCACAGAACATTGTCCATTGCAGTAAACAAACATAGAATTTTAGTAAATTATTTTTATATTAAGGATCATCATTAATTAATTTTTCTTCCATTTAAAGACAAATGAAAAAATAGTGTTGTCACTAACAGAGGTATCTAAATAGAACAAGAAGGATCGAAATGCACTCGATACAATAGCTGCAATTGGCATATTATTGATGTGCTATGTATGTCATAGTTGGTTTGCTTTCTATGTATATATTTATGAATAGACGGAAAGATGGAGATGAATGGAGTGTGAATTTCCGTTTTTGTAAAAAAAAAAAAAAAAAAAAAAAACAACAAAGCGGGACACGGACAACTTTTTAATAGTGATCAAGTGTGGTTTTTAACCCTAGAACCTAAAACCAGTCGGCTAGCATATTTGTCTTTGTCAATTGTGCTACAATTGATTTTAACGCACTTGTGAACTTCAATTCTCAGTTAAAGCTTTTCAAATATTATGCTGACAAAAGATTTTTGATTTTTGATTTCCAATCTTTATTGTTCTCCATAATCTTTTGGGTCAATGGCCAACGAATACCTCAAAGAACACAATCAAATTGTAAAATTTTACTTTTCACTAAGATACAAACAAAATGGATTGAAATTTCCGATTTTTAGATTCAAAATTGTTAAAACACCAGGTTTCTTTCCTTGTACTATACATCGTCGAATTGGTGCTTGATTTCACTTCCCTATTTGAACTTATTGTTTTGGGTACTTTTTGTTCAAAGGTTTTGGATTATGACCTTCCAATGTTAAATTCCAGTGCTGCTGATGAGAGGTTACTCCTTGACACTTACTGTTTTATAACCGTTTCGGTAATTGTATTTTGAAACCACTGTGCTATAAACAGCTGCTGGTGGACCAGAGGTCCATGACGGTATTCACAAACCTGGTCATCAAACTTGTACGAATTAACCAATAACTTTTAATACTTTTGTCATTTATTTCGAATGTTAAATTCCAAATTGTTAAAACGTCAGGTTTCCTTCCTTGCACTACACATGGTCGATATCCTCGGTACCGGATTTGGTTTTTTTTTTTTTTTTTTTTGGTTTTGAGTTCTTTTTTTTAATATATCTAAAAATACTATTGATGAGATATTACTCTTTAAAATTTTATATATAACATAACCAAACTAGTCAAAGCAGCCATGCTGCATATTCCCGCGCTACTCTGGTGTTTGATAGTATAAGGGCAAATAATTGAAAGAAATAAACTTTGACTATAATGAGCATTACTAGTACTATCAAATGTATATGCATTTATATCAGACTTTTCTCTGGTAATGGGAGTGATAGTAATGTATAGAATTATGCATGACGAAGGAATGTGCCCTTAGGCTACCTATGCAGCCCAGCCCCTAGGGGCCATATCAAAATTTAGAAAACTTCAGCAGAATCTACATCCATAGTGCAACTACTGAGCCAAGTGTCAGTTCGGTATTCCAAATAACCTGGGAGGAGTTGTGTGACCAATTGATTAATGTGCCCCTAGGCTACTTATGCAGCCTAGCCCCTAGGGGCCATATCACAATTCCGAAACATTCGGCAGAATCTACATCCATATTGCAACTACTGAGCCAAGTTTAAGTTCGGTATTCCAAATAACCTGGGAGGAGTTGCGTGACGAATAATGTACCCTTAAAATACATATGCAGCCCAGCCCCTAGGAGCCATATGAAAATTCCGAAACCTTCGGCACAGTCCCCACCCACAATTCAATCAATGATCCAAGTTTCAGTTTTTTACTCCTAGTGGTTACAGAGATTATCTGGATATTAACGCCATACGTACGGATGTACGTACGTACATCAAACAGCAAAACATTACCCCCGCGCTTTCCCTAGTGCGTGGTTAATTAGCGGTTTTGGGCCCGTTTAAGTATTTGTTTATTGAACCCTCTCAAGGAGGCCTAACCGTTTATCGAGAAATATGGTCCGTTAAAAGGTGTTTCACGGTTTTTGTGGTCCGTTAAAGTCGCCGTGACAGTCCGTTAACCAGGTATAATCGAGAAAAAACACTGAAGGTCAGTAATTAATTTGTTATATCATAATTAATACGCATTTTAGATTTATAAAAATCACATCTATCAAAATGAAAATGAATGACTGTTCGAAACGATTTGCATTTGTGTAAAAATAGTTCTATAAAACTTCATAAAATGAAAAGGCGTGTGGCTCCTAAGTATTTTAAAGGTCGCAAATGTAAACATGTTTACCTCATTTTTATCAATTTCTCTTTTTATATAACAAAACATATGTTTTGGTTGATATCCATAGAAAGTACAATAATGTATCAACATTCTGTTTAATTTTCAATGCTCTATGCTATATAATAATTTTGTAATAGCGGAAAAGTTATAAAATATGATCCGTTAAGGGCTGATGACATAATATTTTGTCCGTTAAGTTGGTCCGTTAAGTGCCTGTGACAAAATATTATGTCCGACAAATAACATATATAGATAGAAGATTAAAATAGTTTTGTTTCATATGACATATCATAATTTTACTATAAGGACTGAACGCTAGTATACAGAAGAAAAGACAAATTTCACGTGGATTTATCGAAACTTAAATACATAAATTTGAATATGCACGTCTAAAAATGAACCATTCTCAAAAGGCTTTACTTGTAACACCATTCTAGATCATTCTACGAAACAACGGTATTAAAACATACAATACATGTGTATATAATATATGAAAGAAGCAATAAGCTACTAATTATTAATAAATATATATGTTAGAGGCAATAGGTATAATTAGGCATTAAGCTTAAACCCTAGGCAATAAGATAATACCTAGTCATTAGTGTTAATGCCTAAATAGAATTTGGCATTAAGCTTAATGCCTAGGATTTAGATCTAATGTCTGATTTTTTTCCATGAAAATTATTCTTATTGCCTAACCAGATAATCTGATACATCATGAAAAGAAAATTTGAAATTAAAGTTTCAATATTGATAAGTTTAACTGAAAAAAGTACTTCTTTGGATGGCTAGCCCAGTTTCAAGCAAAATCTTTTTTTTATTTGTTTATTTTAATTTGATGTTGACAAGATGATAAAATACATGGCCATTATTACTAAAATGTAACATAATTATTAAGGTAAATTTCTATTTGGAGTTTAAAATCTTAAGGAAACTGTGAGAATTGCCATAACTTTGGTCAAAATATTAAAAAGCCGCTATAAAATTTAGCGAAACAAAAACAGAGTTTTTGGTACGTACTATGATGGACCAATCCATAAATATTTATGTCAACAACAAAACAACCATAAATAATGACCTGCTGAAGGTACATATTGTCGATGCTTTCGTCGTATTGGTGGTCAGTTTTGGTCACTCGGCAAAATTCTATTTCACGGCAAATTTATCCGATTCATATCCGGTTACAAAAACACAGGCCAATCCTCTATCGAATATGGTTCGTATGACCCTTTGGATGCTAAAATTAACTTTGCAGTACCTAACAACATTAATGTTAATGATACGTCTATTGCTCAGCATATCCCTGATATCAGAGGACCCGGTAAATGTCGACATGATCGACATGATAGCTTCCTCAAACTCTCAAAATTCGTTTGTTTTGACATTTTACGGGAAAAAAACTAGCTCCTGAATTATTTCCTTTGCCACAAACTCGTGTAAATATTTTAGGCATTTATATAATATCAAAAATAATACAATAATTGTGGGAAACCAATCATTTCAATCTTCTGACAAAGATATCATCGATTTTGCCAATTTTAATAATTGGGATTTGCTATATAAAGGTTTATTTCTATCACACCTGCATTTTCAAAATGTGAGACATGCATCATTAACGGACCTAAAAAGTGTCACGTGCCTCTTAACGGACCATATTTCTCAAAGTAATACCAATTTAGGCATTTTTGTCCAATACTAATATTTTGGTCCTTCTCTTATGTTTTTTATTGTGCAAGTAGCACAAGACTTACTACAAAAAAAAATGTTTCAATGACGAAAATAACGTATTTTAATGCATTTTTCGTCATTATAAGGACACATTTTTGCAGAGGGTAGGTCTCCGCCTTTTCGTTTTGCGAAGAAGTGTCAAATCAAATCAAAATGGTTTTTGTGGGAAGTTTTTCGTGAATAAAAACCATTTGGACACATCTATCACAAGTTTCACTTATTTACTATATTTTAGCTTCAGAGTTAATTTCGTAAAAATAAATGATTTTTTTTTTCATAAAACTACTTAACGGACTGACTCGTGCAACATATAACGGACAAAAATGTAATGTTAACCTATGGTAGAAACACGTAACGGACAAAATGCCTCGATAAACGGTTAGGCCTCCTTGCCTCTATTAGGATATAGTTTTAAATAAAGGTATTAACAAAATTACCAATTCCAAATGCCCAGTAGAAAGGAAAAAACAAGGAAGATGTTCCTAAAAATTGAAGATCGCAATCGCTTATTCGGCAATACTGTGATGCATGTCAATCTTAGGATAACCTTAATCACCGACAAGAGACTATTACATAATTTAACTTATCATTTTGGACGTTATATTTTATGTCATGTAAATAGTTAGCGACTTACTATTATGAACTCGTGGTTGAATAGTTACACGCCCAGCAATACACATACCCATATTCGTTTCTGTGATTTCATGTTGCACAATGAACCATTTTGTACTTGTAAGGATCGAGGTCAATTTTATATTATTATCTGATGTACAAAACGGCGTCAATACAGTAGTACAACTCGAATGACTTTGTATTTTACGTTGCCATGCACTTTTAGCGTATAGACGATTGTATGGTAACGCTCAATGCTACCAGCTGAAAGCAAAACAAAGTATAGTCCTTGCAACATGATCCTGTTTCATGCATGTTCATTTTTTTTCTAAACAATTTTGAAGTTTAAAAAAAAAATAATACAATGGGCCGTAGAAAATGAAATATTCTTTTATATGAAACGCTGACGATATATACAAGTACATATGATTATATAAGATTACTCCTAGTGCAGGCTTCAACAGCTATGATAATTTACAGATGCACGTCTTTTTGTGCTTTTAGTTTATCTGACAGTTCCAATACAGTGGCGGAACCATAGGTAACCATTCCTATGAAGTATCTATCTATTAAAACACAATTAGAGATATTATCCACACTGTTATGCTTGACATTAAGTTATTATCAGTTCTATCTTGTAACTATGGACATAGTACGTGCAACATAGTCCAGGGAAAATGACAAAAACGAATCAGTGATACCGGAGAATAGGTGGATCGCAGTGGTCCTGACTTGGTACAGGCATTTCAAACGAAATGGTGGGTTAAACCAGGTTTTATGGCGCCAAACCTCTCTCAAGTTATGATTTGATATATATATATATATTCAAACTATTAGAATGCAATGGTAGAAATGATGTACCCCGTGATTCCTGGCATTGATATATACTAACATATCAATGTTAATTGTTGTCTTGTATAACTGATATATTAGTCATCTTAACTTATAGATGTACCTCTGTTTTTCTTAAAGACCCACATTGAGGTCAGCATTTGTCACATGCAATATCATCAATGTGAAGACTTGTTAATTGTAGTAGAAGGTTGCTATCACTCCGTCTAAATTTCAAAATTGTCTAAACCCTAAGGTTCTTCCTACCCCAGACATATGTTGAGTATCTTAGTAATAATTTGGTTCCCCAGTTTGGTATTTTTCGTTATACTGTTCTATGCTCTTCATATTCATACAGTGTTTGGCATTTTTAATATTTTTGGTAGAGCGCCTCTGATGAGTCTTGAATAGACGAAACGCGCGTCAGGCGTAGCAAAATTTATTGTCAGGAACTTTGTTGTCATTTGTGTTTTAAACATTTTAACCAAGAAGCTCTTTGATCGATTATCTCTGATTCTTATATTGATTAAAAAAAACTTTTTGTATCACAGGCAAAAGAAAGCATGGTATACCCTAACGTCTCAGGAATGATATACTATAGTATAAACGTGTTTAACATTGTTTCCTCGCTTATTGCTGTTTACAAATGTCCCAATAATTAGTTTTGACTTACTGTATGTTATAGATGCATTGACCTTGATTTTATATCGAATATTTGTATTCGTGTGTAAATGAATAACAACAAAAACATTGTCTGATAGATGGTTCAGGCATAAATCTCATTTCCATGTGCATGTATAAGTTGGGTAATAGGGAGACAAACAAATGGGTTACTTAACTTCTCAGACAGGTTTGTTTACATATGGGTATATGACCAAAGCTATAGACACCATGCATGTAAAGCAGTGAATAAACAGCTCATGCCCCCAAGAAACATCTAAACACTCGTTATCTTTTAAGCAATGCAAAACTTCGGACGAAACACAAAGAGATTATCAAAAGACATCTTGAAATAGTGACTGAAACTAAATTTTGTCCTCGCTAGCTTGGTGAAATCTTCTATTATTATTCTACTCTAGAAAGAATTATTGTATTTGATTATTAATGATTTATGAAATAACATTTTTTAAAAATCAAATAAAGAAGTAATTAATACACTGTTTTCCTGTGTCATGTTTTCTTTCGGTGAATTTCCACAAGCAGTCAGACAACAAACAGTACCAGTTTTCATTCCATAATATTTTTAAATAACTATTTCTATTGAACATTAGTTTTATGGCTTTCATATTAAAACAGCAAAACAAAAATATTTCCGTTATTTTTTTCGATATAAGCAAATAATGAAATATAATATTGGACACAAACTTTGGTTTGTTTTCGATTTGATTCAAGCAAATGAACAAAGTTTTTATGATTTTCCTGCGCCAACAAAATGATGTTTTCTAATGTTTTTGTGATTTTTTGATAAAAAAATATTTATAAAGCTTGATTTTAGCACCTGCAAATGTTTCAGGTTATGCTATTAGTAGTTTTTATTTTATCAGAAAAAAAAGACATGATTTTTCACACAACAGTTTTTTTGTTTAAATTGATAAGTCACAGGGAACTACTAAAAGGTTTTGTACATTTTGTAAGGTGTTCTGGCGTTGACTGTTGTGAATGATTCAACCGAATTCAGAGATACAATGCACAGTTTTTAAAAATAGAAGAAAATGAGATGTGGAATAAGTGTACGCGACACAACCTACATTATAAAAGTATATTTTAAATATCGTCAATATATTACATTCACCACCGTCTTAAAGGATGTTCACTCTTTATGTTTCAGAACTTCAGTCTTTTTTTGGAACCCTTCTAGACTATACCTTTAAATACTGAATATTTTTTTTGCACACAGACCCCTCCTTTTTATGACGTTTATATTTTATTTTTTTTGTCATATAAACCTAAACATATGATTTTATTTTTGAATTCTTGAAACAACGTCATGTTTTTAAGACAAAAAATCACATTGTTAAAGATATGTTAAATCAAGAGGAGTCTGATTACCCGCCAAATTTTTGACGTCATATATTTCGAAAAATCATTTGATTAAGTGGACCATTATCTATCATTTCCATATCAAATAATAAAATCTTTGATATAAAAAATCAGGAGTGACCATCCATAATTACCTCATTTTATATTTCATTATTGAGTATTTGACCTGTTCGGTATTTCTATAGTTATTTTGTTAGAAGGAAGCAAAGGCGTATGCATACACGAAGGGCAATCGAATCGTAAATCCGAAAAGTCAAAGACAAAAACGTTGGCATAAAATTCTTTAAAAAGAAAACAAAACAAAATCATCCATATAACAGCCAAACTGCAATCAGCACTGTGAACTCAAGTCGAGGCGAGAGTGACATCCGGGGCTCCGGGAGAGTTAGCAGTTCCTGCATGTTATAATACATCGGTTGAGAGTCGATCGATGCTTCGATGAATTTCCACAATCGGTAAGACAACTTACAATACCGCTAATTCTAGGTGTTTAGATTGATTGATTGATTGATTTTAGTAAATTTAGAAAGCTACGATAAAATAATTTATTTTCCAACAAAGCACTTGTGCAACAAGGGGAGTATTTGAGATATTTAACATTGTTATTTATCTGGGAAACTTTTTTACTCATTTAGCCTTCTATAAAAATATGTTTAAGCATATGACGATTACTTGTATTCAAGGTGATATAAATACAAAAATTACATGAATATTATCGTGCAAGCCACATGACCTTTTTCATAAACGCAGTTAAAATGTTGACAACAACAGTAGAATATTAAAGCTATAAGTGCCTTTAGTAAAATAAATTGGTTAGGATGTAAATAATATTTTCTATAGAAGGAACTATGAAAATAGACTTCTTACAACTGTCATTCGAAGATCCGACAGGGAAGTCGTTCATTAAAAAAAATCTGCAAATAATGCAGTGGTAGGCGTTTTTTTAACATGAGTAACGTATTGCTAAGACGTTTTTTAAACACTCATTTACTCATTCAACACTATAGGAAGTTACGAGTTATACCAGTGTTTTAGGACATCATCAGTATGCATCTCAGATTTTGTAGGTTTTGTAATATACTCATAATTTTCTTATCTTTTTTTCGATGTAAATTGCTATTAATTGTGCTATTTTAATTGGGTTTAACGTATCTGGGATCTTTTAATTATTTTTAGACAGCAACATATAGCTTTTTTTGTAAATTGTGATAAACAATTTTTTTACCGAGGTTTTCCAATTGTTTTTCGTTTTTGTTTTTACCAACTTTATAAAAACCTCATAGAGCTGTAGCCTTAAAAGAGATTTACTTAAATTACAAAGTATGTTTAAAAGTCTTCGTTGGAAACTGGTTTTGTCTTTATAAAGAAAGCTTTTGTCTTTGCCCTTTCGGACGCTTGACACTCGATTACCCCATTGGTACCTCTTTGCTTCCTGTACTAGTTGTCTTTTAAAATCATTTAGAAAGTTTAGTAAGTGGTGCATTCTACCGCTCTAATACTGGATCTTGCTTTGCATTTTTTTGTAACTGCGTATGTGATAGCCACTTATCACTTGTTGTTCATACTTTTGTTTTAACTGCACGTGTGAAAAGAGTTGTGTGACGTGCACAATGATTTTCATGTGAACTTCAAATGATTTTCAATTAGTTTTTATAGCACGTTAAATAGATTTTAACAAAGCAACGCAAAAGATTTTACACTTAACTTCAAAGAACGTCACAATGCTTCATTTACACTTTTTTATTATTGATGTCATAAATAACACCTTTTTTTATAAAGACAAGGACACATGGACAAAATAATGACAAAGGCAGCTATGAAAAAAATATTAGCTAGAAATCTCGAACTCCAAACTGATGTGTTCAAATTTTGATTTTTCTCAAAAACATATACAGGGTCTTGATAAACACACAATGATTTTGCCGTAATAATAAAGATATCGTTATAAGGGCTACATTATAGGAAAAAAAAACATGAATGAATGTTTACACGTTTAATATTGATTTTATTTCCATTTAATTTTTTATTCCATTTTCGTAAGGACGATCAGTTTTAATTGTGACGTAACCAGACGAAATGTCCGCCCTTTGGCTGAAAACTGACAAACTTATTTCATAGCCGACCCAAACACCTTCAACGGAATCATGTAAAATTACTCATTTGTTCAGACCTCGTATTTCTAGTAAATCATTTTAGTGGGATCTTTTTTACTGCATGTCATGATCACGGAAGTAATAAAATACTCAAGTTATGTTCCTAATTAATATGTTAGCCCAGTTTTCCGGTTGAATGCTCATAACAATCTATTCATAGAATACTGCTGTCATCTCTAAAGAAATTTTACGGTAGTCATGATTGACTTGTAGACAAATATGGGATTTCCATCACTCAGATGACCGCAAATGTTTGTTTGTCTTCTTTAACCGGATTTGACACACTGAATTGGAAATCAGCAGCGCGACGGGTGTGATATTGCAGGCAGAAACCGCTTACTCCTCCGGAACACCCGAATTTACTCTCATTACGACAGGAGATCGCGTTGTTAGTTGATATTCAGTAGTTTTTGTGTTTTAAAAAGTTCTGGAAGGGTAAGCAGTTTCTGCTCGTTGTAACACACCTTTCGTGCTGTTAACGGTAAATTTAGTCTGAAAAATTCGGTAAGGGACAAACAAATATCTGTACTATTGAAAAATACAACAAAGCTCCATGCAATAAATTTTGCTACTTTGAGAGATAATCTGAAAGATAGAAATCCAACCTTGGTCCAGGAGCATATTAAGGGGGTACAGAACAACTAAGCGAGATAACTCTGAAATATCAGTTGAATGTTTTAGTCAGACACATTTATTCACAGAAATTAAGCTCCTCAATGATCAATAAAGGAAGTGTTAGAACTTCATTGAGTTCAATAAAACTATTCCCAAGAAACCAAATGTTTTGAATGAAGACAACACAACCGTGATTGTTCTATGAAATCATGATAAGTCCCATAAGCTCTGAAAAGGCGAATAAGTTGTAAACGAAGTAGAGGTGCCATTGTTGTATCCGAATGTCAAAAGTCCGAAAGGTCAGAGATAAAACTTTGCGTTCTTGATAGATGTCCATTTTTGGTCCCGTTCTTGTTTGTGTTTACTGGTTTAGTCTCTGCCCTTTTGGACTTTTGACATTTGGATACCCCACTGGTTCCTCTGCTTCTTGTAAACACAAATGATAACAGGACGAATAACTCAGACATTAGACGCAGAAAAATAACTGAATAGCAATCAACAACGCAAACTCAAGTTGTAACTAAAGGGAACGCAGGTGCTCCGGAAGAGTTAGTAGTTTCTGCTTGCTATAGAACACCCGTCACACTGCCAACCGTCAATTTAGTGTGTTGAATCCGGTAAAGGAAGAAGACAAAACAATTTCCTCAGAAAAAAAACCAACATCTGCACTCATCTGAAAGATTGAAATCCTACATTTGTCTATCAGCGCATGATGTCGTTCGTAAAATTTCTGAAGTGAAGACAGCAACCAAGGAGCAACACAACCCTGGTTAGGCAAGTTTTGAGTCAGATGTGACAGTATATAAGCTCCATAAACGGGAAAACTGTTTCTTGACAAGAACGGAAAGTTTTCTATTGGAAAGATTAGGTCATCTGGTTAGGTTTCTAGCTTTAGATTTCTTGGTTTCTAGATTTTGCGCCAAAAAACCTAGTTTAACCCACCATTCTAAAAGTTCATGATAGAAATAAGGTAATAACAAAACTACCGAACTTGAATGATCAATCTCATAGTCCAGAGAAAACGACAAAAACGAATCAGTCATACCGGAGAATTGGTGGATCGCAATGGTCCTGACTTGGTACGATTTCAAACGAAATGGTGGGTTAAACCAGGTTTTATGGCGCCAAACTCCCTCTTCCATTGCGATCTTAGGATCCGGTAATGTCCACAGAACACAACACAGTTGTGAGACACAATAGGGATATTGAGGTGATCATCAACATAACCAAATTAACTGTTTCATACCCGTTTTAGTATTTGTATCTTAAACCTACTCTTATGATATAGTTTTAGATAAAGATAATAACTTAATTACCGGACTTGGAGGATAAATATTAAATGACCATGAAAAAAAACCCCAAAAACAAGGAAAATATACCGAAAAATTGAGGGTCTTTGTACAGGAAAAGATGGGTTGAACATGAGTTTATGGCGCGCCAAACCTTCCCCTTTCATTGTAATCTTTGGGTCCGATAGTTACACATAAATGATTTTATTGAAAAATATATTAAAAACAAAAAGAATATGGAATATGTGCCAGAAAGACACGATCCACATATTTAAATGATTTTGATAAATGTACAAAAGCAAAATTTCTCTGCGTGTGAAGCGCTTTTCTGGATTAACTTTCATCAGACAGACTCTGGTTTTGTCTAGTCCTTTCGTACTTTTGTCACTCGAATGCCCATCGATAATTGTTTGCTTCTTTCGTAGATTTATCGCATCTCAACTAATTATTATTAAACATCGAAAGGTATAACGAGGAATATGATACATAAATGAACTTTTTTCTATAGATGTATTTCCAATCTAAACTTATATCAATTCAATAACTGTTTCCGTATTTTTTCAATAACGTATAAAAAATTCTGTAAGGACGCTTTTTAAATGAGAACATGTTCAAAGATGCAAAATACGTCGTCAATGCAATATTACGACTTGTACTTAGTTATAAGTATTATTATATGCACCAACATGACATCATGGTAAGCGGGGATACTGTTATCCATATCAATCTTATGATAATCTTAATCATCGACAAGAGACTATTACATAATTTACATAATCATATTGGACGTTGTATTCTATGCAGTTGGCTATTATTGAACTCAAATGATCATATCTATGGATGTTATAACAAATTAAAATACATACCAATATTTGTTTCTGTGATTTCATGTTACACAATGAACCATTTTGTACTAGGAAGGATCAAGGTCTATTCCATATTAATATATGATGTATAAAACGGCGTCAATACAGAAGTTCAACTCGAATGACTTAGTAATTTACGTTGTCTTGCACTATATGCATACATACGATTGTATGGTAATGACCATAGGTAACCATTCCTTTGAAGTATCTATGTATTAAAACACAATTAGGGACATAAACCATACTGTTATGCTTGATATTAAATTATCATCAGTTCTATCATGTAACTATGGACGTAGTGCAATTTCAATTACTTCTTAAAATAGTGTAACCATTTTACTATGTGGTAAAGAGATTAACATTCATTTCAATTTGTAATTTGATATGTACATTTAAACTATTAAAAACTATTAAAATGCAATGATAGAAATGATATACCCTGTGATTCTTGCCAGTGATATATACTAACATATTATGGTTTATTGTTTTGTCCTGTATTAACTAATATATTAGTCACCTTTACTTATAGATGCACCTGCTTTGTTCTTAAAGACCCGCATAGAGGTCAGCAATGGCCACATACAATATCATCAATGTTAAGACTTGTTAATTGTAGTAGAAGGTTGCTATCACTTTAGAAATATTATTTAAGAAGCTTTTTGATCGATTATCTCTGATAGTAGAAATAGAACTAGAAATATTTTATTTGACCAATCATGGACCCACAGGGGGCAATGACATACATAACATTAATAATTGTAATACAATGTTCAAACAAATGACAGTACAAATATAATGATATATAAAGTTAACCATTTTAACAATATTGTGTATATATTTTGTATAAGATGAAGGATTAACATTTATCAGTATTTTAACAGAGATATCAGCAGCACAGCCAAGGTGTGAGACAGTTTTAAGTACAGGCGTTAAGTATTAGTAAATGTTTGTTCCTCTGCAAAGGACACCAAGGGACGGTGCTTAAGGAAATGCGATGATCAGTGTCATCTGCATTCCTCCTCGTGTCCAGTGCAGAGTCACCAACAGTGTAACTCCACATAGATTTAAATATTTGAGGATATATATAAGAGATATAAAGTGTCTGTATATGGATTCGTCCTGCTGCAAGGGTCACCAAGGGACGTTGCTCTAGGAAATGCGATGCTCTATATCATTTGCATTCCTCCTCGTGACCAATGTAAAAGGACAAACAATACAAACTTTTATACCATATTCAACTATCAAAATTAAGGACAAAATGTGTTAATGAATGTACATTATTCTTCAAGTACGGCTTCATTCTCACATGACATTAACCATATAAACTTATTTTTGTCAAAGAGATTAGCATAGTTATCACAGTGGAGATGAATAATATTATTTAGTTGTTCTCTATTATATTTTGAACAGTGTTACAAGAAATGAATCTCTTTTTATATAATTTTCATCCGATTTATCAACCTCTCAACCAGTTGTGAAAAAATATTTCTCAACTCTAGAGAAAAATCTGTTCTCAGCGTAATTGCACGTGCAATTGAGGAGCGACCTTTTGCAATTTCTTACCTGTAAATAAAGGTAATAACAAAACTACCGAACTTGAATGATCAATCTCATAGTCCAGAGAAAATGACAAAAACGAATCAGTCATACCGGAGAACTGGTGGATCGCAATGGTCCTGACTTGGTACAGGCATTTCAAACGAAATGGTGGGTTAAACCAGGTTTTATGGCGCCAAACCTCCCTCTTCCATTGCGATCTTAGGATCCGGTAATGACCATAGAACACAACACAGTTGTGAGACACATTAGGGATATTGAGGTGATCATCTCAGTACAGCAGACCAGCCAAACACTAATTAAAACAATTAACTATCATATCTTTTAACTCAATTTTGAACTTTTCTACTAGTGGCTGATAACGAAGAAAGAATTTTTTTAGTGATCGTATGAGACGTATTTTCTTATATGTAAACATTAAAGAAAACCAGTCTACAACTTGATTCTCGATGATTATGGAATTTCTAACATCTCGAGAAATAAATTTGATATTTTAATCGCTCGGTAAGTCTCGCCATTAAAATAATCAAATTTATTTCTCTCGATGTTAGAAATTCCATAATCAACTCGATCGCGTTGTAGAAGCTATATTTTTATCTCACCAGAGCTGCACTGATGGCATATTCTCTGTTGAACTGGCGTGTTCTTATAACCACCAGTTTCAATTTGAAGGTGGTGTGAGGAAACTCTGAATTTTGTTAGACTTCTCCTGAGCTCAAAATTAGTAATTATTGAAAGATAATTTTCTCTTCCATAGTTAGTTTTAAACTTTGCATATGTGCGTAGTTTTCCTTCATTTAAATTTTGGTTTTGTGTAGACTACAACTGAATATAAGCTTCTTTTAGAATAATTTTAGTACCATACTTTGAAAGTTTTCCATGTGATTGTTTAAGTTTAGGAATATTGTTTAGTATTTGATGTAATGAACCATGGTTTATATATGATGGTTTATGTTGCATATGTAATTTTTTGGATTCCATATATGCATCCATCAGCAAAGGGGAATTGTTCATATTTTCTAATCTGTGCCAATAGTTGACTACCTGCTTTATAATTTCCATATACAAAGGAAAACAACCAAGTTCTGATAAGACTGCAAAGTTTGAAGTTTTTTTGTGCACACCAAGAATAGATTTACAAAATTTGATATGTAATTTCTCGCAATTTAGATTTGGAAATATCTTTTGTAAAGATATAGGTCCATTTCTAAATCTAGAGGAATTACAGTTAAATGAGGCACCCCAAACTTCACAACCATAAAAAAGAATGTGTTAAAGTTTAAGCTTGTGTTTATTTTAGGATTCATCGACAGAAAGTCTTTTTGTAATTTGTAAAAAGCTTTCAATGCCTTTTTATACAATTCATTTTGAGCAAAGGAGAATGATCCTGTTGTACATACATAAACCCCTAAATATTTGTACTGTTGAACACATTCTAACTCAGAGTTTCCTAATGTACACTTAAGTTTGATGTGTCTGCCTGCCTTGTTTTAGTTTTTGGGGTGTTAACTGAGAGACACCAATCCTTACAATAGTTTTCTAGAATATTGAGCTTTGATTGAAGACCATTTGCAGATGAAGAGAGTAATATTATGTCATCAGCATACATAAGACAGTAACAAGGTTTGTCATTTATGAATATAGGATCTAAGGAGTTCTCAAGATACTCTGGGAAGTCATTTATAAACATTTTGAATAAGTTGGGTCTACGATTGTCACCTTGCTTAACTCCAAGTTCAATATTAAAAAAATCTGTTCGGTGATTTTGTACTTAGATACATGATTTGCTTACTTTATATATGTCTTTAATCACATTGTCAAACCTTGAGCTGATGCCATTTTTCAAAAAATTGATTTTTATGCCTGTGTGTATAACTGTGTCGAAGGCTTTTTGGAAATCAACAAAGTAGGCATACACCCTTCCATCTTTGACAGAACAATACTTATCAATAATACACTTCAAAACAAATAAATGATCAGTTGTTCTGGCTTTTCTTGTGAACCCCACCTGACACTTATTAAGTATTTCATTTTCGTTTAGAAAATCATTAACAATCTTCCAGTATGTTTTAGGGTCTTTATCGTGAAGATTTTCTAATTTATCCAATAATGATTGCTTAAAGCTTTTAAATTTATATTTTTCTTAACTTGTTATATTCTCTTTTTAATTTGTAATAGTGATTTTTCACACTAGGTACTTTTGGAAATTTGGAATATATTTTCCCATAATTTAACAATTTGGATCTAGAGGAATAAAGATCTTGATCAAACCACTTTTTTACATTTTTTCTTTCCACTTACTGTTTTTCCTTTTTTTAAACATTTATTGGCTGCTAATAATAATATGCTAGAAATACAATGTCATTTTGTCTATTTCTTCAAGAAATAGTGAATCAGTGGTTTTATCATATTCCTTAGATTTAAGGCCCCCTATGTTCCAGAAGCACATATTCTTCATGTTTGAATTGACAATTTTTACTAAATAATAGGTTTCTTCTTTTTGGAGTTATCAAAATTAAAGAAAAATTTTCAACAACAAAAAAAACATCAATTTGTTCCAAGGTTGTTTCTACTGGTTGTGGCAAAAATTGGCCGAAAAAGAAAAATATATATATACCGGTATATGGGTATAACAATATAAAGGAAAGGCAAAGCCCAAAATGTTCAAATATTTGTATCAACCTGATTTGTTGAATTATGATCTACTCAGTTGTATGAAAATGTGTACTAATACAATGTATACAATAAACACAATAACAATGACTCTTGTCACAATTGACATATAAAATACTAATACAACTTAAATGCAATATGAACATATGCAGTTGAGTTGTGCAATTCACTTTTGAAAATGACTTAGGCCTCTGTTCTGTTGCATTTTCCTGTGACGAGACATACTTTTTGGTCTTCGTTTGGGCGGTGGTAAGTCTAGTGCTAAGTGAATACCACGTTTTAAATTACTGGCAAGGATAGCAGTTCCCTTTTCATTATGATGGTATTTGTCATCTCGTAACAATTCCCTGTTTGGATTTACATTTCTGAGCATGTTATTGTGCTCCACCAGGATCATGTTATCTACACCAGCATTTTTTTGCTTTAATAGCTGTGCAGTTACAAGCCACATAAAAACACGTATTAGAATGTAGATGTTTATTTGCCTCCTCCCTCGAGGATCAAAAAGTACAAAACAAAAATAAACAATGTCTTAGGAACATTAAAGACTAGAAAATACATATTTCAAAACAATATATACAAAATGTAGTGCCATTACTAACAACGGATGACACCATACAATGTAATATACATGTAATACCAAATAAGGCATGAAAATATTCCACAGAAATTACCAAATATCAGACATATATAGTTTTAGAAGTTTCTCAAAAATTAAACACATAGAAAACGTTTGTGCTAGCTGCGATAAACTTTTAAGTGTAATCATGAAGTTAACATGTAATAAACATGATAAATGAAACAGTATGCATAAATTAAGAACACATCTGACACTAATATAGGTGTTTAGCTACATGTACATGTACTTGTCTTGCTTACAGTGTCAAATCAACATTATCTCTACATAAAACAACAAGAATATATTTTGGAGTGTAAGTTATGTGTATAAGTTCATGAATGCTCATAAAAAGGTTGGATTCATTGGTATAAAGTTCTATGAAAATAAAAAAATCGATTTACATGTTGTCGACAGTGACATCGTGTGTTTTTGTATGCAACAGTCACAATGTTATCAAAAATAGAAAAATACAACAACGTCATGACCGTAGTTGTTTATAAGCAAGTTAATTTGAACATATACACATGTATAAACATATTAACTCACTCTGTAGTTCATCAGACTAACAAAATGAGAGTAAATAAATTGAGCGTCTTGGGCGGAAGTCTATGAAGCACATGTATGACAAAATAACTAATAACCGAAAAGAAAAACAAAACCCGGAGTACATTTTCCGGGATCGGAACACTCCCCTTCTGATTTAAATTCTTTAAATCACCATAAAAAATAAACAAAAAGTTCTGACTTCTAAATAAAGTTCAATAATTCAATCTGTACTTCAAAAATAAATTAAAGCTTGACTTAAAATTTTCAAAAGGTTTAAACTTCAAAAATTAAAGGTAATATTGACTTTAACATTTAATAAAGTTTTCAGTTCAAAAATATCTAGTTTGATGAATAAGTTCACAGGTTAACAATTTCCACCAAAAAAACCCAAACAAAACTACTAAACAACAATAAATCACATTTCTTATTGTGCTTTACATCAAATGTTCAAGAATAAACATTAACCTTGGAATTATAAAAAAATCAAAATACAAAATCAAAATACAAGAATTTCTAAAGTACATGTGCACTTTTATGCATGAAATACAATCAACCACTTAATTGGCCTCTACAAGCATGACAATTTCAGAAATTGGCCTGACAAACTGTTTACGGAGTCCTTCTTCGACAACTGACAGTTCGACTTTCCTGATTTTGCCATCTTTACTTTGAAACACTCTGTCGATCACTGCCATTGGCCAATCACATCGGCGGGATTCCTTGTTACGCATGAGAACAACATCTCCTTCTGACAATTTAACACCATCTGTTTTCCATTTTGTACGATTTTGTAGACCATGAATATACTCAGTATGCCAACGATCCCAAAAGTCAGAAGCTAACTTTTGCACTAATTTCCACTGGCTTCTTATAGCATCCTTAGTACCAAAATTAGACTCCTCACAACATTCCATGAATTGAACAGGTTTTTGCGTTAAGACGAGTGATGGTGAGAGAACTGATGGATTTTCCGGATCATTAGATAACGGTTCTTATGGCCTTGAATTTAGGATTGCACATACTTCACTAATGAAAGTTGAAAGAACTTCATGAGTCATTTCTCGGTATTTGTTTTGAAGCAATAGAGCGTCAAGAATGCGTCGGCAGGACCCTATCATCCTCTCCCAGACCCCGCCAAAATGAGAGGCATGTGGGGGGTTGAATATCCATTTAATATTATTCTCAGTAAGGTAGGTATCAACAGGACCACACTCAATAAAGCTAGCATCAATGTTTAACTCGTTTACTCCACCAACAAAATTGGTGCCACGATCCGAGCGAAATTGACGAAAAGGTCCTCTTAAAGCTATGAACCGACGGAGAGCATCGATGAAGGAAGCACTGCTGAGCTCCTCGATGAGCTCAACATGAACAGCTCTAGAAGCTAGACAGGTAAATAACAGTCCCCAACGCTTGTTAGACGCGGATACCCCTCTTGTTCGACGAACTACTACTGGCCACGGGCCAAATACATCCACACCTACGTATGAGAAAGGCGGATCAGCAGAAAGGCGATCTTGGGGCAGGTCGGCCATTTGTGTCCATCAAAGCTTGCCACGAAGTTTCCGACATAGAACACATTTCCAGACTAGAGAGTTGATCATTCTCTTCACACCAATGATCCACAAACCGGCGGATCGAATCGCGGCTTTGGTCGTACTCCTACCTTGATGATTACATTTGGCATGGTAGTGATTTATGAGTAATAAAGATATGTGATGTCGAGAAGGAAGAATTATTGGATGAACATCTCGCAGTTTCCTTGGCTCTTTAATATGCTTAAGACGACCTCCAACACGCAATAAGCTATTTTCGTCAAGAATTGGATTCAGGGACAGTAACGGACTGTTCCGAGGCGGAGTTTTACCGTTCTGAATAGCACTAATTTCATCTGAAAACTTGTCAGTTTGAACTTGTTTCATGATAAACTGCTCGGTTTCCTCTCTCGTGAGGGGCTCGGAATTCGGTGAGAACTTATTTCTCAGCATGCTTTTTAGTACGTGAACAACTTTAACTAGACCTTTCCACGTGGAAACTCTTTCAAAGTAGTGAGAAATTTCTGGGTAGGTATTGAACAGTTCAGGGGGTTTAACGTCCACGTTGGCTGACATAACTAATGAATGCACTTCCTGATCGGTTTCGGGTGTGATAAGTGGAAAATAGGTTGACTCGTGTACAGTAGTACTATCATTGTGGAGGAATGGCGGACCTAATAACCAAATGCTGGTCGGTAATTCAATAGCAGACAATCCACGCGTTGCGGCATCTGAAGGATTGAGCTCAGTTGATATGTAACTCCACTGATTAGGTGTACTAAATGACCTAATTCTACTCACTCTATTTGCGACATACACTTGGAATCGCTTATTATCATATACTTAGACATAATAATGCTTAAATTTAACAACATGATAAGAGGGTAATTTTTAAAGAGAATTTGAATTTTTTCCAAAAACACCTTCACCGTGTGATAATCACTTTCATTATCAACTGGTTCAGGTTACTATCAACTACTTCCGTTTCATTATCAAACGCCAAAATCGGAATTGTATTACAGACTTGACCGTAGTCGATTTAAGTTATAGACATTTTCAAAACTTATGGCAGACGACACAGATGTACCTAAAAGAGTGCAATTTTTGTGTGAATTATACCACCTTCCCACTTCTCCGTGGGTTTCATTTCTCGGTGGTATAAATGACGTTCATTCCAACTAAATATTGTACTGTGACGTCACCGTTTAAGTGTAGCTACGTAGTTTCTTCGTAGCTACGTACCACGATCTTACGAGATACATTTGTTTTGTTTGTTATACAAATTTTAATCAGTTGCTGTATCCAAATGCCATTTCAAAATACCATATATATTTCACACTGATATTGAAGTATATGATAAAAAGATCATAACATGTCATTTTTCATATCAGACCAAAATCAGCCCGCGGTCATTATCATCCCTCGAGCCTACGGCTCTCGGGCTAATATCATGACCTGGGGCTGATAATAGGTCTGATATGAAAAATGGCATGTTATAATCTATAAATATCGTTCGATATGTATCCCAAGACGATCTGACTATCAGAGTAGAATCGAAAGCAACCTTTGTCTAAATCAAGTTGTGTTTTGAGTGTCTCAGCAATCTCGGTAGCTAGAAGTGCACTGCATAACTCAAGGCGAGGAATTGTATGTCAGTGTATAGGAGCAACTTTAGTTTTGCCCATTAAGAAACCTACGTCCGATTTATCACCACAAAACACTTTCAGATATGCTACGACCGCAATGGCTTTCTTTGAATCATCACAGAATACATGTACTTCAACACGATCTGACTCACTAACGGACAACGAACAATACATCCTAGGTACATGCAACGTTTCAAGATATTTGAGTGAGCGAAGCCACTTTTCCCATTTGTCGCGAAGAGATTCATCAAGTGGGTTATCCCAATCATTGGCTTGAGAAGATGACATAAGGTCACGGAAAAGTATTTTACCTTCTAGCGTCAATGGCGCAGTAAAACCGATCGGATCAAACAGGCAATTAATACATGAGAGTATGCCTCTACCAGTATACGGTTTCGACTCTTCTGAAACGGTGAATGTGAATGTGTCTTGATTAATATCCCATTGAACACCTAAGCTTCGTTGCATCGGTAGACTATCAGCATGATCGTGACTAAGATCTATGTTACAGAGGTCCTTTGCAAGGTCCTTGGTTTCAAAATGTTTCAATACATCTTTCGAATTTGATGCGATCTTATGCAAACGTAACTGACCACCAACTAACAGCTCGTGTTGGGTTTCCTTGACTAAATCGACGGCTTGCTGTACACTAGGACAACTGATCAGACCATCATCGACATAAAACTCATTTGAGACGAATTCCTGAACTTCTGGACGAGCAGATTCGACAGCTTTCCGAAGGCCATACGTGGCCACTGCCGGACTTGGCGAGTTGCCAAAGACATGGACGGTCATTCTGAACTCTTGTAAGGGTTGGTCTAAGTTGCTGTCACGATGCCATAAAAACCTAAGATAGTCTCTGTGGTCTTCCTTCACTCGAAAATTATGAAACATCTGTTCCACGTCTGCTGTGATAGCAATACGTTTCTTGCGAAACCTGAGAAATATTCCTTGTAGACTATTTACGAGGTCTGGACCTTTCATTAACACATTATTTAACGACGTACCTTCGTAGGATGCTGACGAGTCGAAAACTATTCGAAGAGCATTCGACTTTTTGGGGTGGTACACCCCAAACATCGAGAGATACCACCTCTCTTTGTCTGTGCCGATTGTGGGTGCTATTTCGGCGTGACCCTTCTCGAAGATCTTATCCATGAAACACTTGACATGTTCATACTTCAGTTTGTTCTTTAGCAGGCTTTGATCGAAAAACTTAGCACGTTTTAACGCTTGTGCTTTGTTGTTGGGCAACCTAGACCTGTCCTTTCTAAACGGTAAAGGTGCTGTCCAAAACCCACTACCTTTATCAAGCTCAAATCCAGCACCCATAATGTCAAGAAAATCCCTATCTTCACGTGAGTAGGCTAACTTGTTATCATCTTGGGTCTTTTTGAAGACGCTTTCAGATTCCTATATACGAATCTCACTAGAGCACGGCTCTAGAACAGAGGGGCGACAACTAGGCAACAAGAAAGTTTTGTTTACGTTTTCTTCAACTGAATGTGCTGCTCCTAAACATACTTGGCCGACTATCACCCAACCCAGGGGTAGTTTCTGGGCAAATGGAAGAGTTGCTGTGTCAGTTCTCTGCTCTAGTACGAAATGAGCAATAGAAATGTCCCTACCTATTAATAGTTCTATATCAGCGTTGTCGATCGGCTCTGGAATAAACGGAGCTATGGGCTTAAGGTGCTCGTATTGCAAAGCTACATCAGGTGTCGGTATTTCATCTCGGTTTCGTGGGATATCATTGCATTCAATGATAGGCGGCAACCTAAATGTACATGAACCATCTATCGACTGTACTACATAATTTGTCCCTTTTCGACCACTAGTTGACATCTGACCAGCACAAGATATGAGTGAATATTCAATGTCTGGACCAAAATCGTTGAACGCATCAAACAAACTGGAAGTAGCTAATGTATGTAAGCTCTGATCGTCAATCATCGCATAAACAGTACGTAGCACATTTGGGTTGTCTTCGCGATATACTCGAACGGGTATTATCTTAGCACAGGACTTGCTTGTACCCTCTGGTTTACCACATATCTGAACGCACGGAACTGCCACTTTGTCTGTATGGTGAGATATCTCCCCTTCATGCTTTTCTGATCTTACATGAAGTGCTGTAGGATGGTCTACACTTTCACAAATAGTACATTTAACAGTCTCTTTACAGTTCTTAGCTTGGTGTTTCACTTTGCCACAACACTTAAAGCAAATTCCAGATTTTAAAATGAACCTTTTCCGTTCACCAATGGACTTCTTTCTGAAGGTAACGCACTCATTCAAAGAATGATTTGTGTGGTGAATTGGACATACGTCTAAATCGGATTGTTCTGCAGCATGTGAAAATGAGAAGTCTTCTAGTTTTGTCTTTCTAGTATTTACGGAAGTGCTGTTGAACTTTCCTCTCGCATTCTGACCCGATTTGTTGTCTGTACTAGTGAAATGAAAGCTTGGATCATTCCTCGTTTCAGCTGTCTTTTGTATGAAATTTTCAAAGAATTCAAAGGGCGGATACACAGTTTCAAACTCTCGTTTATATTTGGTGGCTTCATTTATCCACTTTTCTTGAATGTTTCTTGGAAGCGTTGATGCAAGTTGATTTACTCCAGTAGAGGAGTCAAAGTAAGCAAATGCAGTAGCGTATTGTCTCTGGCACTTCACTGCATTTATCTCAGAAACCAAGTCAGCAAAGTCATATAGACGAGATGTCTCATACGGTGCAATAGTTGGAAAAGAAGTTATTCGTTTCTTGAGATGATTTTCAACTATCTCAGGTGCACCATACCTTTGCTCTATTCTTTGCCAAATCTTCGTGACTGTAAATTCTGAATTTCCAGCATTACATGATCTTAACACTGAGGCTTGTCTAGATGATTCTGGTCCTAGATAGCGTACTAAAAGATCAAGCTCTTTACTGGGGGTTGCACTAAGCTCAGTCATTATACTTTTAAAACTCAGTTTCCACGAGTTGAAATGTATCGGATTGTCATCATACTTGCTAAGACGGGACATGATGAGATCTTTTTTAATAAGAAATTGGCTAAACGGATCTTTCAACACACTGTTATTGTTGTTACTACTGTTTGGTGGCGCACCAAACAATGACTGCTCACTTCTAGGTTGGCTATACCATGAAGACTGGTAGTTCACTTGATTCGAGTCTGGTACTTGGTTCACGTGTTCGACTTGCGTTGGAGCTTGGTCTATCCTTGCTGCATTACGAACTGGTGTGCTAAACTTCACTGTTGTATCATCAAAGTCACATGACTCACTGACTGATTGAGACCTCACTGGCAGAGTTGTCCGTCATGTCCTTCTTTGTGTCTTCTCCGCTATAAAATCTTCTAGATCTTTAATAGCTTTGTTAATGTTCGAAATCTTGTCGTCGATAACCCTGTCATAGTTTTCTTGGCAGGCTACTAGCTCATGTTACAAAGTTCTGGGACTCTCAGATTTCATGATGGTTGAAGATTTTTGACTGTGCAGTTACAAGCCACATAAAAACACGTATTAGAATGTAGATGTTTATTTGCCTCCTCCCTCGAGGATCAAAAACTACAAAACATAAATAAACAATGTCTTAGGAACATTAAAGACTAGAAAATACATATTTCAAAACAATATATACAAAATGTAGTGCCATTACCAACAACGGATGACACCATACAATGTAATATACATGTAATACCAAATAAGGCATGAAAATATTCCACAGAAATTACCAAATATCAGACATATATAGTTTTAGAAGTTTCTCAAAAATTAAGCACATAGAAAACGTTTTGTGCTAGCTGCGATAAAGTTTTAAGTGTAATCATGAAGTTAACATGTAATAAACATGATAAATGAAACAGTATGCATAAATTAAGAACACATCTGACACTAATATAGGTGTTTAGCTACATGTACATGCACTTGTCTTGTTTACAGTGTCAAATCAACATTATCTCTACATAAAACAACAAGAATATATTTTGGAGTGTAAGTTATGTGTATAAGTTCATGAATGCTCATAAAAAGGTTGGATTCATTGGTATAAAGTTCTATGAAAATAAGAAAATCGATTTACATGTTGTCGACAGTGACATCGTGTGTTTTCGTATGCAACAGTCACAATATTATCAAAAATAGAAAAAAATACAACAACGTCATGACCGTAGTTGTTTATAAGTTAGTTAATTTGAACATATAAACATGTATAAACATATTTAACTCATTCTGTAGTTCATCAGACTAACAAAAGGAGAGTAAATAAATTGAGCGTCTTGGGCGGAAGTCTATGAAGCACATGTATGATAAAATAACTAATCGGAACACTCCCCTTCTGATTTAAATTCTTTAAATCACCATAAAAAATAAACAAAAACTTCTGACTTCTAGATAAAGTTCAATAATTCAATCTGTACTTCAAAAATAAATTAAAGCTTGACTTAAAATTTTCAAAAGGTTTAAACTTCAAAAATTAAAGGTAATATTGACTTTAACATTTAATAAAGTTTTCAGTTAAAAAATATCTAGTTTGATGAATAAGTTCACAGGTTAACAATTTCCACAAAAAAAAAACAAACAAACAAAACTACTAAACAACAATAAATCACATTTCTTATTGTGCTTTACATCAAATGTTCAAGAATAAACATTAACCTTGGAATTATAAAAAAATCAAAATACAAAATCAAAATACAAGAATTTCTAAAGTACATGTGCACTTTTATGCATGAAATACAATCAACCACTTATTTGGCCTCTACAAGCATGACAATTTCAGAAATTGGCCTGACAAACTGTTTACGGAGTCCTTCTTCGACAACTGACAGTTCGACTTTCCTGATTTTGCCATCTTTACTTTGAAACACTCTGTCGATCACTGCCATTGGCCAATCACATCGGCGGGGTTCCTTGTTACGCATGAGAACAACATCTCCTTCTGAGAATTTAACACCATCTGTTTTCCATTTTGTACGATTTTGTAGACCATGAATATACTCAGTATGCCAACGATCCCAAAACTCAGAAGCTAACTTTTGCACTAATTTCCACTGGCTTCTTATAGCATCCTTAGTACCAAAATTAGACTCCTCACAACATTCCATGAACTGAACAGGTTTTTGCGTTAAGACGAGTGATGGTGAGAGAACTGATGGATTTTCCGGATCATTAGATAACGGTTCTTATGGCCTTGAATTTAGGATTGCACATACTTCACTAATGAAAGCTGAAAGAACTTCATGAGTCATTTCTCGGTATTTGTTTTGAAGCAATAGAGCGTCAAGAATGCGTCGGCAGGACCCTATCATCCTCTCCCAGACCCTGCCAAAATGAGAGGCATGTGGGGGTTGAATATCCAGGTAATGTTATTCTCAGTAAGATAGGTATCAACAGGACCACACTCAATAAAGCTAGCATCCATGTTTAACTCGTTTAATAGCACATTGATAATTTGTGTATTAGTGGAGGTATCCATAGAATCCATTCTTGGAGTAGTAGATGAGATTTATTTCACAAGTGGCCATTTGGAACATATTTGTGTCGAAATGAGGAAAAGCTCGTCAACTGTTTGATTCGGTTTCTTCCCCTTGAGATCATTTGTCAGAATATGTAGCACAATAACGGTTGGAGGATGAACAATTTCCTTAATGAATTCTGTTGCCTCTTTTAATGTGTACTCTGTTTCTCTGCGGATATTTGCAGCTTTGGTAAGTCTGTTTGCATCTATTCCACCTATGTTTGAAGTACCAATGAGTAACACTGAAGGAAGAGATTTCTTTTCTGTCGTGTCATGTTGAAATGCCAAAATATTGATTAATAAAGGTAATAACAAAACTACCGAACCTGAATGATCAATCTCATAGTCCAGAGAAAATGACAAAAACTAATCAGTCATACCGGAGAATTGGTGGATCGCAATGGTCCTGACTTGGTACAGGCATTTCAAACGAAATAAAGTAAATATTATTCAAAAGTAAAGAAAATAACGCCAATAATTAGGGAGCAACATTTTGAATGGTGCGAGGAAAAACTCTAAAAGGGGAAGAAAACGTTCCTGAATTGCATGGATTGTTCGGGTTACCAGCTGTGTCAATATTTGACGAGGCGTAGAATGCAATAAAGTATCGAATGTTAAAACAAAAATTGGAAACAAAATTCAATTATTCGATTATTGAAGATTTCAAAGGTGATAGAAAAATGTACAATAAAATATTATAGCAATAGGTACACAGAAGAAAGAAGTAGATGCACCAATGGGGTATCCGAATGTCAAAAGTCAGAAAGGGTAGAGACAAAACCAGTCATCACCAAAAAGCACGGGAAAAAAAACCAGTCAATAAAAGTTATAACAAAATTATCTAACTTCAATCTAATGTCCAAGAGAAAGGACAAAACATGGAAGCAACACCAGAACAGTTATAATGTTAAACATGTTAAACACAGAAACACAAAACCTACTGAATATCAATTAACAACGCGGACTCTAGTCGCAACGAGATTAAACTCAGGTACACCGAAACAGGAAGCGTGTAACAAAACAATGTCAATTGAAGTAAACAATCATAGAATTTTAGACTGAGTAAATAATTTTCTATATTAAGGTCCATCATTTAATAATTTTCCATCCTGTAAAAGACAAATGACAAAATAGTGTGAAGTTGTCAGTTAACTAAATAGAACAAGAAGGGTGGAAATGCACTTGAAACAATGGCTGAAATTGGCATTCTATTGTTGTGCTAGAAGCAGAGATACCAATGGGGTATCCGAATATCAAAAGTCCGAAAGGGCGGAGACAAAACCAGTAAACACCAACAGGAACGGGACAAAAACAGACAACATGTAAAACATGTAACTAAAAAGAACTGAACATCAATCAACAAAGCAAACTCCAGTCGAAACAAGAATGAACACAGGTGCTCCGGAAGAGTAAGCAGTTCCTGCTTGCTATAGCACACCCGTCGCGTTGCCAATAGTCCTTTCAGCGTGTCAAATCCGGCAAAAGAAGACAAAACAACACCCTATGACAAACCAACATCTGCACTCATATGAGAGAAGCAGAGGTACCAATGGGGTATCCGAATATCAAAAGTCCGAAAGGGCAGAGACAAAACCAGTAACACCAACAAGAACGGGACAAAAACAGACAACATGTAAAACATGGAAACACAAAATAACTGAATATCAATCAACAACGCGAACTCCAGTCGAAACAAGAGTGAACTCAGGTGCTCCGGAAGAGTAAGCAGTTTCTGCTTGCTATAGCACACCCGTCACGCTGTCAATAGTCCATTCAGCGTGTCAAATCCGGTAAAGGAAGACAAAACAACACCCTATGACAAACCAACATTTTTGAAATCCCATATTTGTCTATAAGTGCATGATGTCTTCCGTAAAATTTCTTGAGTGAAGACCAGCAACCGAGGAGCAACATAACCTTGTGTAAGCCATTTTTGCGTCAGACGTGTCGCTCTGCTAAGGAAATCGATGTAAGTCCCGCACGCTCTGGAGTAACGAATCAATTGAGATACGTAAACTCCATAAGCTGGAGCGGACGGAATGTTGCTACAAAAGAAGGGAAAGTTGACGATTGGAAAGTTGAAGTCATCACATTTGTCATAGAGCCTTGTTGAAAGTCTTCCTTGTGAGTCAATTTCTAGATGTAGATCTAGATATGAAGCAGACTTCCTAGAATCCGTTGTGTCCTTTATCTCAAGCTACTGGGGATATATGAGAAAGTCACCAAATCGAGAATTGTTTAGTGAAAGGACATCATCAATATAACGGAACGTGAGGTTGAAATAGAGAGCTAGTCTACGGTCTTTTTTGTCTAGAAGAGATTGTAAGAAGTCTGTTTCATATGAATGAAGAAACAAATCAGCAAGCAAAGGTGCACAATTAGTGCCCATTGGAATCCCTATTGTTTGCTGAAAAACGTATGGAATAATTGGTTTTCTTTCTATGTATATATATATGAATAGATGGATAGATGGAGGGAAGAAGGGAGTATGAATTTCTGTTAATGTAAAAAATAACAAAATTGCTGTAACCTGTGATTCTTTGCAATGATATATACTAATACGCAGAGGCACGAAAGGGGCATTCGAGTGTCAAAAGTCCGAAAAGGTAACGACAAAACCGGTAAACATAAACAAGAACAGCACAAGGAAACACAAAACATAAAAACAACCGAACAGAAATCAACAACGCGAACTCAAGTCGTAACAAGAGTGAACTCGGGTGCTCCGGAAGAGGTAGCGGTTCCTGCCTGCTATAGCACACCCGCCGCGTTGCCAATCTCCAATTCAGTGTGTCAAATCCGGTAAAGGAAGACAAAACAAAACCCTATGACAAACCAACATCTGCACTCATCTGAGAGACAGAAATCCCATATTTATCTATGAGTACCATATTTAACATATTAATGTTAATTGTTTTGTCCTGTTTAACTCATTTATAAGTCATCTTTATTTATCAGTGTACCTGTTTTGTTCTTAAAGACCTACATCGAGGTCAGCAATTGTCACATGCAATGACTTGTTAATTTTAATAGAAGGTTGCTATCACTTCAGATATTTTTATGAAAATTTTTTTTGATTGATTATCTCGCATACGTTATGGGTGTGTTTTGTCAATAAATTGGGAACTATTATAAAACATCATAGAGGGATGATATATGGTCAGTGTGTACATCTTTGGTGGTATTCAGCATCAGTACCAACATTAAGTGACCTTGACATATTTTTGACATGAATAACTCAGGTTAAAGTTTTGGTTAACGTCCATACCTCATCACCAACTGTAACTGATAGAGGGTTGATATTGGGTCAATGGGTACATATATCCAACATTAATAGACGATATTGAGATGTGGAATAAGTGTACGCGACACAACAAACATAAACAAACAGCAATTCAAAAAATCACAACGGAAAACAGCAAGTAGTCTTCAAGTTACCTTGACCTATATTTTCTGCATTAATGACTCAGGTTAAAGTTTTGGTTAAGGTGCGTATCTCAGAATATGAAATTGATAGAGGGGCACCGGTGATATTGGGTCGGTTTGTACATCATGGATGGTAATTAGCATCCATACCAAAAGTAGGTTACATACGGTTATATATACCTAATCTATAGACAACTTGTATCTAAAGCAGTGAGTAAAAACAACTTTTGTCACGAAAAACATTTAAACTCTCGTTAATTGTTTGCTAATGCATCACAGACGAAGCACAAAGAGATGATTAAAAGACTATTTGAAAAAGCAACTTAAACGAAATCTTGTTCACGATAGGTTGGTGAATTCTGCTATTTTTTCTAGCAAATAATAATCGTGATTCATGTTTATATTAATTGAAGTTGCAAATATTTGTACACAACAGGTTTTTTTTGATAAAAAAGGAGAAAATAACCAATTGACACACAAGGAAATAAACAAACAATTGAAAAATATACAAAATAAAACAGAAATTATTATATAAGATTATTTCTAGTGCAGGCTCCAACAGCTATGATAATTTACAAACGACGTTTTTTTTCGTGCATTTATCTAATCTGACTATTGCAATGCAGTAATAGGAATAGCGTACCTGATAATACTTGGCGGCACCAGAGACCGCCATTCTTTTCTATTATCCCGCTATTAAAATTCAATCATAGATATAATCCACACAGTTATGCCAGGCATTAAACTATTATCAGTTCTATCCTCTAACTATGGACATAGCACGTGCGATTTCAGGTACTTCTTAAAATAGTGTACCCATTGTACTATGTGGTTAAGAGATTAAAACAATCATTTCAATTTATAATTTGATATATGTATTTTAACTATTATAATGCAATGATAGAAATGATGTACCCTGTGGTTATTGGCAATGATATATACTAACAAATCCATGTTAATTGTTTTGTTCTGTATAACTCATTTATTAGTCATCTTTATTTATCAATGTACTTGTTTTGTTCTTAAAGACCTACATTGAGGTCAGCAATTGTCACATGCAATATCACCAATGCTTTGACTTGTTAATTGTAGTAGAAGGTTGCTATCAATTTGTCAAGAAGTTTTTTTTCGATAATCTCTTACACTTTTATTTAAGTAACTTTTGAATCAGAGGCAAAAGAAAGGATGGTATACCCTAACGTCCCAGGAATGATATACTAGTATAAACCAGTTAAAAAATGTCCGAAATAAGACTTTTTTCTAACTGTGTATTTTAAATGCATTAACCTTGATTTTTCTCTCTCAATAACAAGTATTTATCTGCTAATGAGAAACAACAAAAACATTGTCTGATAATTGGTTCAGACAAAGATCTCCTTTTCATGTACATGTATAAGTTGGGTAATAAGCAGACAAATAAATAGGTTACTTAACTTCTCAGACACGTTTGTTTACAAACAGGTAAATGTTCCGAATCTATAGACAACTTGCATCTAAAGCAGTGAGTAAACTCTTTTACTAATTACCAATGCATCACAAACCAGAAATTTAATCGGTAAATGACGTCGAAACGAGAATAAGCTGCGTGGTGCTCGGAGGGTTCAGCGGTTCCTACATGCTGCACACTACCTGTCACCTCGCCAAACCTCAATGGTATGTAACTTGTTTCAGCAGGCAAAGACAATGCGAAGTTGTACGTTGTTGTCGGTATTTTTCATTCATTTCGTTCTTTATATTGTGCTGAGAACTCTGCAATAGAATGAATTTCGAAAGCTGCTAGATGTTTTCCGTTGCGTTTTTCAATTGTCGTTTATTTCTGTAGGTTGTGTCGCGTATAACTTTGGATTGGAAATCCATTATGCAATGCATGATTCACAGTGATAATAGAATTGTCCCATTTAAATAAAATAAAGAAGCAATTATAGAATTCGGCAAGAATCTCCACGTAGTATTGTTTTACATCTACACTAATTTTACAGTTAATTTTGGTTAAGTTACAATTTATTGTAAAACTAATGATTTCAAAATTTAAATAGAATCCAACATAACTTTCTGCATTAAATGACATTTTCTAAAAATCATCTAACAAAGTAATTTATTTAATATTTTACTGTGTCATTTTGATCATGTTGATGTTTTGGTAAATTTCAGCAAGCCGCCAGACAACAAACACTACCATTTTCATTCCTTTACATTTTTATAACTATTTCTATTAAACATTAGTTTTAAGGCTTTAATATCAAAACAGCAATACAAAAATATTTCCAAAATACTTTTCAATCTAAGGAAATAATAAAATATAATATTGAACACAAACTTAGTTTCCTCATTGATTTGATTCAAGCAAATGAACAAAGCTGTTAAAAATTTTTGCACAAACAAAATTATGTTGCTAACATTTTTGTGAATTTTGGTTAATTTATTTTCTATAAAATTTGATATTGACACTTTCAAATATACTATCAATTAATTATTTTTCATCAGAGAAAAAGCAAATGCAAAAGTTTATTTTTAATTGATAATTCCTAGGGTACGACTAAAATGTTTAGTACTTTTTTAAGGTGTTCTAATGTTGACTGTTGTGAATGAATCAAACAAATCCAACGATTCACAATTTGTTCAAAAAGTCAGGATATTGCTTTTACCAATTCCTCCGACTTTAAGGATTGTCACTCTTCATGTTTCAGAACTTCAGTCTTTTTTGGAACATCTGTAGTCTATACATGTACCTTTAAATATTGAATACATTTTGCACACTGACCCCTACCTTTTATGACATTTTTCTGGTTATATATTTCTAAACATATGATTGTTTAGGCAGAGCCTTATAGCGTCATTAAGCTGATTTTCGCGTTTTATTTTTCGTCTAGACAGGGTAAATCGGTCAGTCAATATTGCTACCAGAGGATCTATTACAGAACATTATTCGTGTATTGTATTTTATATGTTATACTTATTGTCTAAAATAGGAGGTACATATTTATACCCCCAACATAAATGCGATACAAATGTGCACTACATATCGTGTGTCAATACTCGTTGACGTTTACTTAAGCATTTTTTACCTTTGACCTTTGATCAAGTGGGCGGAGCCTAATTACAGATTTCTTAATTTATTAACAAATGTGTAAGTGTGCAGAGGAAACAAACAAAACTGATGTGTTATGTTTCAAGTTTATAAAACACAGATCGTTCTTTATTTTAAGTGCTTAGATTTAGCTCTGCCTTTAAACGCTTTAGCGCTTTGATTTTTAATTCTTGATACAAAGTCCTGGTTTTAAAGACCAAAAAACGTCACAATGTTAAAGTTATTCAAAATCTAGAGGACTCTGATTTCCCGCCAAATATTAAACGCCATATATCTCGAAAACGAACATACGGACCTGTAGTTTTCTTTTTGTCATTTGATCAAGTTGACCATTCATATCTATATTAAATCATAAAATCTTTGATATTAAAAATTCAAAATTGAACATCCTTAATTACATTATTATTTTTTTATTTTTTATTATTGAGTTTTTTGCCGGTTGGTATTTTTATAATTATTTCGTTACAAGGAAGCAAAGGCTTAGACATATATCAAATCGTAAATCCGAAAAGTCAAAGAAAAAATCGTTGGCATAAAATCATCATAAAAAAACATAAACATGTTACAGCCATTCCGCAATCCTCCACGTCGTAAACTCAGGTCGAAGCGAGAGTGAACTCTGGTGTTTCAGAAGAGTAAGCAGTTCCTGCTTGCTAAGATGCACCCGTAATGTTGCTATCGATGGATTGATAAGAATGGGCCAATGCTTCGTTGAAGAATGGACCAATCATTCTGTGAATATCCGCAAGGCGTTAGACTACTATCACTACCGCTGAGTCTGAAGTATTTGAATTAATTAATTGATTGATTTTAGACAGTTCGTTAAGTAAACTACGAAAGAATTATGTCTTTTCCAACTAAGTATTTGTGCAACAAAGAAGCAGAGGTACCAATGGGGTATCCGAATGTCAAAAGTCCGAAAGGGCAGAGACTAAACCAGTAAACACAAACAAGAACGGGACAAAAACAGACAACACGTAAAACATGGAAACACAAAACAACTGAATATCAAAAGCAGTATTTGATATATAAAACATGTATCTTTAAAACATTTTGCTCATCAAGCATTCGATAAAGATATGTTTCATGAAAAGGTAGAATTTGTATTCAAGGTGATATTTCATAAAAGATTCAAATGAATTTTATCGTGCAAGCCACATAACCTTTTTTATAAACGCAGTAAAATTGTTGAAAACAACAGTATGACAATAAAGCTATAAGTTACTTTGGTTAGGATATAAATAACATTTTTACTGAAGGAACTATCGAAATAGATTTCTTACAACTGTCATGCAAAGATCCGACAGAGAAGGCGTTCATAAAAAAAGCTGCAAATTATGCATTTGTTGGCGATTTTTTTTACACACAGAATAACGTATTGCTGAGGCGCTAAACACTAAACTCATACAACACTATAGGAAGTTTCGAGTTATATCATTATTTTAGGACATCATCAGCATGCATCACGAGTTTTGTAGATTTTGAATATACTCATAATTTTCTTTTCCTTTTTGTTATTGCTAAACTATTAATTGCACTATTTTAATTGTCTTTAACGTATCTTTTATATTTTAAAACATTCTTAGATAGTAAAATATAGCAACGAGTTTTATGTAAATGGTTGAGAAACCAACATTTTATTAACCAAGATTTTCCAGTTGTTTTTGTTTTTGTTTCGACCAATTTCATAGAGCTGTAGCATTAAAAGAGATATACTTGAATAACTAAGTGTGTGTGAAAGTTGACACATGTAAATGGTCTGCCTTTATAGAGAAATCAGAAGTCCACAAGATTATATTAAGCTGCCGTCTTGATATTGACCCAAGATTAAAAAAGTAATACATAAGATTCAATACCTTCCAAAAACTTATCAGCGAAATACGCATAAGATAATGAGATGTGGATAAGCGTACGTGACCTATAGAAGATAATGAGGTATGTAATAAGTGTACGCGACATAACCTACAATATAATTGATAATTTTAAAAATCCACAACGGAAAACAGCCAGCAGCCTTCAATGTGACCTGTGGTTGCTGCTCGTGTACCCATTTCTGGACATAGAACAGTTCACATTAAGCGGACAGGGACTAACAAAAGCGAGGATCTCTGTCCTAGGACACGCATAAACAAAATATTCCGGGGTCTAACCTTTTTTTAGCCCAACTGCCTCCTATTGGTTATCTTGAAAAAAGGACAAAAGCCAAATTATCAATATTTCGAGATAAAATACAAAATTTAAAAATTTAAACAAAATGTGCAACTTTTACCCTTTATTTTATACGTTTTTAAGCTAGTTAACGACCCAAAGATGATTTCTTTTAAAATTGTACAATTCATAGTAAATTGCAAATGTTAAGTTGTATAAAAAAAACAACAACATAGAATTGTACGATTATTTTGCGTTAAATATGCCATTGCTAAATAAAGATATTATACTTTTTTTACCAGTGTAATATTGATCAAGTGATAGGAATACAACATATAAAAAAAAACCATTGTCGGCTCTTCGATTAGCATTTATTGAAATATTTTCAATCCAGTCTTTCATAACATCAACAAGAAAAAATACAACTTTATCAAAGATTGGTACTCGTTGAAAAATGGGAGTGGATTAAAGCTTGATAAATCTGACGTGGGCAAGTAATCATTGTCTGTTTTGAAGTATTCAATAATTTGGCAACCGGTAAAATTCTACCACTCTACTATCACATCCAACAATGACGGTACTAGCAATCTATATTTGAAACTATTATAATTTTAAAATTATATCCGATTCAATTTATTTGACGATTTAGTCACTATTTCTTCTTGTTATTGTAAAGGTGAAATTAAAGTAATGTGATATTCTATTGTTTGAACAGAAAAAAACAATTATTTTTGTTTGCACGATAATGTTCATGTGAACATCATATGCTTTCCAATTAATATCTAATATCGCCCTTATACAGATTGTAACTGAATGAAACATAAGATTTGCTTAAGACTTAATATTTCAGAACGTCATCATGTTGAACCTTTTCAAATCTATTATTCAACAAAGAAATAGTAAAGTAGGCATTTAGTGATTGCGGTGGTCGAATTGTTCAGGTATTGGATGTTTAAATACAGGTCGACAGCACTGTTGGTTTGAGCCCTACCTTTGTCAAGGTTTCCAGGCACCGACCGTTGATCGTGGGTTTCCTCTATTTGTCACCCAAGAATATCGGCCTAATATCAGCTGAACGGTCGTTAATCTTGTCGGGGGTTAAAATGAGAAGCAAATTCGGGTGTCAAATGTCCGAAAAGGCAACGACAAAACCGTCAAACACGAACAAACACAACACAAAGCAGCACAAAACGCAAAATTAACCGAACGGAAATCAACACCGCGAACTCAAGTCGCAACAATATTGAACTTAGGTGCTTCGTAAGAGTAAGTGGTTCCTGCTCGCTATAGCACATTCGTCATGCTGTCATTTTCCAATTCAGTGTGTCAAATCCGGTCAAGGAAGACAACACAAAACTCTACGACAAACCAGCATCTGCACATTTTTTTTAACATATAACATTTTATTGCACTATAGCTGTTGACAATTACATCAACTATTACAGCTTTTATAGATGATCTATATACCCATCTGCATTCTTTTGAGAGATAGAAATCCCATATTTGTCTACGAGTGCATGGTGTTTACCGTAAATTTTCTTGAGTAAAGACAACCTGGAACAACATAACCCTGTGTTAACAATATCTGTGTCAAACGTGAAGCTCTGCTAAGTAAAATCGATGTAATTCGTGCAAGCTCTTGAGTTACGAATCAACTGTGATACGAAAACTCCATCAGCCAGAGCAGCCTGAATGTTGCTACACAAGAAGGGAAAGTTGACGATTCATCGATTGGACAGAGTTGAAGTTCTCCCGTGTGTAGAGCTTTATTGAAAGTCTTCCTTGAGATACAATTTCGAGATGTAGATCTAAATATGAAGCAGATTTCTTAGAATGCATTGTGTCCTTTATATCAAGTTCCTGAGGATATATGAGCTGGAGAACGTCACCAAATCGAGAATTGTTCAGTGAAAGGACATCATCAATATAACGGAACTTGAGGTTAAAAGAGATAGCTAGTCTTCGATCTCTCTTCTCTAGATGAGATTCTAAGAAGTGTGCTTCATATGAATAAAGACACAAATCAGCAAGCAAATGTGAACAATTAGTGGCCATTGGAATCCATATTGTTTGTTGAAAAAACACGTCCACTAAACTAAACAAATATGCTGTCGAAAAAAAAATTGAGCATGTCGATGATTTGATCTTCTGTATTACAAATACCAAAACGCGGGTATAAACGGCTAATTGCGATATGCTAAATATCGATATTTCAAGGAGTAACCTCTCATCAGTAGCATTTAAATCAAAACATTGGAAGGTCAAATCCAAACTGTTGAAAACGAAAAGTACTCAAAACCAAAACGTTCGAACAAGGAAGCCAAATCCAGCACCGAGGATATCGACCATGTGCATTACAAGGAAAGAAACCTGGTGTTTTAAACAATTTAGAATTTAAAAATCGGAAATTTCAGCAACAAAAATATTAGAAATTTTATGGTAAATCGTGTCAGACAAGTCTGACGACCAGGCTTGTGATTACCCTCGGGGAACTCTGGTCCACCAGCAGCGGTTATCGCCCAGTGGTTTCAAAATTACAAATACCAAAACGCGGGTATGAACGGTTAATTTGGTGATGCTATATATCGATATTTCAAGGAGTAACCTCTCATCGGTAGCATTTAAATAAAAAATAAAGTACTCAAAACCAAAACGTTCGAACAAGGGAGCCATATCCAGCACCGAGGATTTCGACCATGTGCATTACAATTAAAGAAACCTGGTATTTTAAACAATTTAGAATTTAAAAATCGGAAATTTCAGCAACAAATAATATTAGAAATTTAATGGTAAATCGTGTCAGACAAGTCTGACGACCAGGCTTGTGATTACCCTCGGGGACCTTTGGTCCACCAGCAGTTGTTATCGCCCAGTGGTTTCAAAATTACAAATACTAAAACGCGGGTATATATTTGTTCTTTTTCTTTGACTCATTGATGACAAAGTAAGTCTTGCTGTAATCGACTACCAGATATTTGTACCTGCCTTTTCCATTTTATTTTAAAAAGTTGCGTTTAATCAGCTATGCTGGAATAAGTATACGCAACACAGACCATATAACATATTGAAGCTCGATATAAAGCCCGAAATGGAACAGACCTGGGGTCAATTACCTACTAAAGTTATTAATTACAATTCAATTAAAATGACATTTTTTTCTTTGAATTACACATTACATTATCCAAAATGTTTAAAAGCATTTTTTTTTACATTTCAATTACTTTGTTAGTGTAATTAATTACTTTTGAATTACTTTATATGTGATTAGTAGAACACAAGAGACACTTGTGAAAATATTTTGTCAAATGAATGTACAGTCAAACCTGTCTATAGTGACCCTTCAAGGGACCTTGACAAAAAGGTCACTAGAGACAGGGGGTCTTTATATAGAGGTTGTGGAGATAAAGTATAATGTTAGGCATGTGTGTATGAGTATTAACTGAGGCACAGCTTCCATAGATCTATAGAAAGTATACTGATTTAATCTTGACCTATTGAAACTTAATTGACTTATTTACTGGCAATATTTCATTAATATTTTTGAACATACATGTCTTGAGAAAATTTATCTAAAACTTTTTTTAATACATGTACAGTATTTTTATATGAAGTTTTGAAGTATATTTCTAAAAATATCCCTTTATTTTTTATTCATAAGTATAGGGAATGTTGCCAAAGAATTTCTAATAATTCATAAAAAAAATCTTCCTTTTATAGTAATAAATTTCGTAAATCTAGAATTAATTCCCAACTTTTTAAGACATAAGTTAATCTGACCCTGACACAAGCAATCAGTTATATTTACTACTTCAAATCTTCCTAAAATTTACCTGAGAACTAATTACTAAAGATTAAAGAAAGGTGACACTTTCTAATTAGCTTTGATCTGACAGCTCCCAAGCCAATTAACTATCATTTGCACTAATTTAAGGTCCTTACATACAGATTTTGACACTTCTAGGGACAGTTTCTGATGGTCACTAGTCACGTTGGACAGGTGGTCACTATATAGAGGTCAAATATATAGAAAAAATTGTTGGGGGGACTCAAAATAGTCTTTATGGACAGGAAGTCTTTATATGGAGGTGGTCACTAGTACAGGTTTTACTGTACATAAGGCTATGATTGCCAGTTGCTTACATACAGAATAAATTCACTTCAGTCAATTCAAAAGCCAAACTGGTAACAGGCAATCATTTAGGACATCTTTGTTCAAAAACTTTCACTTCTAGGACCTGTAAAACTAGTTTAAAAATTACAAATACCAAAACGCGGTATAAACGGTTAATTTTGATATGCTACATGTATATCAATATTTCAAGGAGTAACCTCTCATCAGTTGCATTTTAATCAAAACATTGGAAGGTCAAATTCCAAAGCTGTTGAAAACGAAAAGAAACTCAAAACCAAAACGTTCGAACAAGGAAGTCAAATCCAACACCGAGGATATCGACCATGTGCATTACAAGGAAAGAAACCTGGTGTTGTAAACAATTTTTGAATTTAAAAATCAGAAATTTCAGCGACAAAAATTTTAGAAATTTAATGGTAAATCGTGTCAGACAAGTCTGACAACCAGGCTTGTGATTACCCTCGGGGACCTCTGATCCACCAGAAGTGGTTATCACCCAGTGGTTTCAAAATTACAAATACCAAAACGAGGTATAAACAGTTAAATTGGATATGCTTTACATCGATATTTTAATGAGTAACCTCTCATCGGTAGCATTTAAATCAAAACATTGGAAGGTCAAATTCCAAAACTGTTGAAAACGAAAAGTACTCAAAACCAAAACGTTCGAGCAAGGAAGACAAATCCAGCACCGATGATATCGACCATGTGCATTAAACTGGATTAAAATAAAATGGCGGCTAAAATATATCTTGCAATTCCTATGCAGTAATAAACCTATGGAGCATAAATTGTTTTCAATTTATTTTAAAAGTGCTATTTCTTTTTTATGAACCAGCTTTTTGATATTTATGTAATTGACATAAAGAGCTCTGTGCAACGGGAAAAAAATGCTATACTTTAACAATTCATTTCCGAATTAAAACAATAAGTTTTCGTGTCCTAAAGTTCAATGTCTGCCTTTTAACGTTAATAGAGATTTATTTGTGTGATATTAATTCTAATTGTACGTACACTACTTCGTATACCTAAATTGCACGATGCACCTATAAATGACAAATCAACGCATTTTATGGAATGATTCTGTCTTTTATATACAGGTTTGACTGTATTTCAATGATATCTAGTACGCACATAGACCTGTTTTTTTTTCTATTTTGTGCTAATTGGCGGTGCTAAGGATTAACGACCTAGAGTTCTGTGCAACGGTAAAACATTGCTATACTTTAATAATTCATTTCCGAATTTTAACAATTAGTTTTCCTATCGCAAAGTTCATGTCTGCCTTTTACCGTAAATAGAGATTTATTTGTGTGATATTAATTCTAATTGTACGTACACTACTTCTTATACCTAAAGATGTACTTATAAATGACAAATCAACGCATTTTATGGAAAGATTCTAAACCAGACAAGGAGTCTAAAATTATATTCTACGTAATATGTTACAATGCGTTTTAAATTGATATAAATCGTTGCTCTTAAAAATCTAAAGTCAAATTGGTTGAGACGGGAAAATATATACAGGCAGGATACAAGATATTTTATCCACGTTAAACATCTTAAAACCTGAGGATCATTAGGATAACAATCAGATGTAAAAATATTCTGTGTCACCCATGTCTGTTCACGTCTTATTAATTTCTAATTTCAATTTTAAATATAGTTATGATACAATGTTGAATACAATTAAAGTAACAAGCGTCTAGTATTCCTTATGTCACGAAAATAAAACAAATACAATAAGCACACACGAAAATTATGGCATATGTTTTCAAAAGTCGGAAAGATCGATAATATTCCCCCAGTGCAATACAAACATTACATCCTCCGAATAGTCAAATGCGACAAGGATTGTTTTCACTCCCAATGAAACATTTCTTTTTATATAAAATGATATCATAATAAGCAAGTACATGTTGCAATCTAATAGCATTCCCAGTGCAGGTTTCGACAACTATGGTAATTTACAGATGCATGTCTACTCTTGCTATTAGCCTCTCGGACTATTTGAATAAACGTGCCAATATACTTCAAACCAAGTAATTTTTACGAATAATTTATTTTTGCATACTTCGCGAAGAACAGAAATTTGCGAAAAAAATCTTAGTGAATTAACTCATTTTCATAATAATAAAATAACGTATAAGAATAAACGCAAAAATAAATAGCCGCAAAATTGCCCTCTGACACAACAACGCGAAATATATAATCGCGAAAATTAATTGGGTGAACTAAAGTAAAGGCAATACGATAATCGACTATTTTTTAACAAATAAGATACCATCATCAAACTAATCCACCCGTTTCTGCTTGATGAATACATTTCTTTTGATCAAACTTCAGACATAGTGCATCCACAAAAATAGTGCAGACATTATACTCTATGGTGAGTAGAATAACATCGATAAGCTCCGCCCAAACTTGTGAATAAAATTGAGTAATAACATATTTTCAAACTATTTAAACTCAATCGTAGAATTTCTATACTCCGTTATTCTTGGCGGAGAAATAGTTAAGCATATTTCTGTGAATTGTTTATGTCCTGTATAACACAAGCATGTACATTAAAGTGTACTTGCTCTGCTCTTATAGACCCACAAGAAGGTCAGCATTGATCACATGCAATATCGCCAATGCTATGCATTTCATTTGCTTGATTTAAATAAAAGAACTTTAAAATTATTTCTTAAATTTTTGTTTTGTACTTGCTTTGTTCTTATAGACCAACAAGAAGGTCAGCAATGGTCACACCCAATATCGCCAATGCTATGACTTTTGTTCGCTTGAATTTTTTACCCCTTTTTTTATCTATTTTCGTCGAATCATTTTAATTAAACTCCATGAGTCATCAATTTTGTTCATGTTCAGAAGAAATTGTGATATATTTGGTAGCTGTTTTTAAATGTTTGACTAATGACCTTTGTCTTTCTGTTTGTTTTAAATGCAACAAATATGATATCAATAAATTGGTGATAAATATTAATGTATTGATGAGAAATAAATTTGCACTGTCTAATCATTATTTCGAGTGTACAATATAAATATTTCAATAAATGTACCCAATAATACTTGGCACTTTATATAATGTACGTTACATTGTTTCTTTATGTTTTTACATATCATACTTTTAAAATACAACCATAGAGATGTTGCAACCTCTCATTAAGATATTTATCAAAGTTTATTGCCATCAATTGAAACACTGTACTCTGTTATTCTAAGAAGTTATTCAGATAAACACATTAATGATAATCGTCCCATATAAAATTGATAATTGCTTGTTTTGATCTTGTATATCTGCATGAAGGTCAACAATTGTCACATTCAATATCATTAGAATTGATGCTTTGACGAGTTGATTGTAGTTCAAAGTAACTATTATTTAAAAAAAACCATAGCGCTAGTCAACGTTTAAAGACATAGAACCTATCAATTTTCCATTTTTTTACATTGAATAAAAAGTACATATATTAAAAATATACTATCTAAAACTTACCTTTACAAACATAAAAACTCAAAGGTTTGCAGTTTTCTATAAAATAATCTTATTTTAATTATTCGCTTTGATTAAGTATTGTCCAGTATAAATATTTACTTTTGGTAAACTGGGTACTGTTAAACTGAGAAACGAAATGTAACCAAACGAAGTGAAGAGAAAACGAAATCGGTAAATTAAGAAAAAAGACTGGTGTCGGCTAAAATCGATTCAATTTTCCTTTTTACCAGTTTCGCTTGATTTCGTTTCCTTTCTAAATACAGATTTCAGTTGCTAATTTTACTGTTTACGTTTCCTTCTTTACCGATATCGTTTTTGTGCAGCTCCGTTTCGTTTGGTTACTTTTTGTTCTTCGGTTTACCAGTACCCGCAAGTGTTTACATTCTATAATTAGTTTGTCCTCTTTTTTGACACTGCGTTTTGCCATCAGTTTTCCGTCGAAAAGAATACTTTCTGGTAATTTTTTTTTGAAAATTTAACAGCTTCTTCAAAGGTTTTACAATGTATTCTTCAAATAGTGTGAATTTTAGTTTTTTTGAAAAATTTCCAAAATGATAGGTTCTTTGTCTTAAAATTTACCTTATTATTAAATCAAAATTACAATAAAGTTCAACTCAATAAATTTTGCTATATCTGACGATCGATTTGTCTATTCAAGACTCATCGATCATAGGCGTTTCACCTAACAGATTTAATATGCCAAATATCATGTGGACAAAAATAGTACGGGCCAAGAAAAGCAAAAATGACATACTCAAAACCAAAATAAATTATGACTTAGAATAACTTATATGTCAGGTATAGGAACACAATTAGTTGTTATTTTTTTTAAAGAATCAGAGGCATTAATGGGGCATCCGAATGTCAAAGTACTAAAGGACAGGGACAAAACCAGTAAACACAAACAAGGACAAGACGTTATCAAATAAATGATCTTGTTTTGCACAATTGAATAAGTACAGATTCTGCACCCAGTGATCGATATTCTGTATGACAACTCTTACTTCGTAAGTCAATGTTTCAATTTATGTTAATACTACTGATATCTTTATAATTACTGTACTAATTTTCTAACAACAGACTGATAATGTTTATCTGCATTTAATACTTCTGTTATCTAATATTGCACCCTCCACTGGTACTAAATCTTCACAAGTGGAGTACGTGACGTCATACCTTCTATGATTGACACTTAGAATGATTCGCTATTGATTGAATTTTGAATAAAAGGAAAGAAATCAGCAGACTGAAATCAGATTGAAATAATCAACAAGAAGGAAAGAAAGAAAATTGTCAGACGATATATTTATCAATAATGGATTTACATTCACAACAGAAAAAGAATAATAGGATACTAATGTTGCAGCATATTCAAGACGAAAATAGCTTTAGATCTTTATCGGAGCCAAATTCTCGTAACCCATCCATCACATGTAGATCCCGATCCAGATATTTGGCATCACTCGATGACGACAAAAGAAGAAATAGTCTGCCTCTTACAACAGAACTAGCCCTTCAAAGAGCGCGTGATGACCACTCTGACAGCAGACGACAACAAGTTAGGAGAGTGAGGTCATTCCGAATGACATCAAAAGGAATTCAAAACATCATAGAAGATGAACGAAGACTAAGCAATGCAAGTTTATATTCAGCAGAATCACAAAAAGACATTTCCCGCTCACGACATTCAAGCAACACATCCAACGACAGCGGCGTTTTTTGTGGTTGTTCATCGACATCGTCGTCTGGTTATTACAGAATTTGTGTTTTGGGAGGTGACGCAGTAGGGAAAACGTCCTTGACCAACACATTCATGACATCAGATAAAACAAGTCCTAATGATGTTGACACAGGTAAGAAAACTATTTTTTTATTGCTTCTTTAAAAATTACCTAACAGAATAATAAAAATTTTAACAGCAATATCATTTAATCATACTTTCATCATTTAATCATGCTTTTCTTTTATTTGGCGATTAAGAGACTGAGGGCTAAAGAAATATTCAATCCATAGACCTTAAACTGTATAAATTGTTTTTATCAGGGTTCATTTACTTTTTAAAATGAAAAGAAACTGATTCATCAAGTAACTAGCGAATGTTTTGTTTTAATAAAATGATTCATATCAAATATTAAAATGTTTTTTATTTACTTTTTTAGATGACCATTACGAACAAACATTGTCAGTGGTGCTAGATGGGGAAGAGTCAACGATTGAATTTGTTCATCTCTCAGACAATGATGTAAGTAAAACATACTTTAATTTGATATAAATTATTATTCAACCTCAGATGATATCTTACTATTATCAATAATTATCATAAACAATTTCATCCTGAGATTGCATCTGTCCGAGATTGCATCTGTTAAGAAGCAATAGTTGTTCAAAGGAAAGTTAAAGTTCTGATGAGTCTTGGTTAAAGAAACGATCGTCAGGCTTAGCAACATTTATTTTCTTGAACTTTGTTTAATTGTGGTTTCTTAAATAAATTTGGTCCATAAATTAATCGACCAATCCTCATTTGTGAATCTTCACTTTACCTTATTCATTGTAATGATGAATGTGGGCATTCGTCGGAGAAATTTCCTCCTTAATTAGTTCTGATCATACCAAGGGTATCCATGAATCACTTATATTGTGTAAGATTTCTATCTGAATGAAAAAGCCTAAATCAGAAACACGGATTTGAAACTCATTTGAAACCGTATAGAAAACATCGAGGTTAAGTGTGTATGTTTAGTAATTTGTTAATGAAGAAATAGTAAATTTTCATTTATCAATGTGTTATATTTTTACTTTTAGGATTATGAAACTATTTCTGCTGATGCCTATCTAGTCGTATTTTCCGTTCATGAGAAATCGTCGTTTGATGTAACCAAATCTTATATCACCACTCTGAGAACGGAACTATTTTCAGACAGAGCAATAATACTGGTGGCAAATAAAGTTGATTTGGTCAGGAAACGAAGAATACCCACAGAAGGTAGATCATTTTTTCAAAGATATTAGATAACTATTAAACTAAAATATATTGAAGAAAAATATATATACAGTTTTTTGTTTGGAATCACTTTTCTGTTTTGTTTCTAGAACTATGAAAATTTTTCATCGTATACAATTTTCTGTTTTATATTTGAGATCGTCTGAGAAAATCTTAAAATCATGTTTAATGTTAAAGTACTTTACCCGTGTTAAAAACACTTAATTTATTAAAACAAATGTTGTTTCGTATTTAAATCACATACAAACTTTTTATTATTAACTCAAATAAAAGTCTAACGTCGTCAACTTTTTTTTTCAGAAGCCAGACAATTTGCTCAAAAGTACCACTGTAAATACACTGAAACATCAGCGACATTAAATCACAATGTTGACGAACTTATTGTTGGTGTGTTGAAACAGATTAAAGACAACCTTAATCCTGAACTTTCTATGGAATCGGACAGACGCTTTGTAAATTCTGATGAAAAGAAAAAAGGACCAAAGGGACTTCTTAATTCGTTATTCAAAAGGAATAAATCTAAACACGATGTTCTCTTAGATCTTAGATGAAGGAATTAAAAGTCTGGGTTATTTGGCCAGAAAATATTAAAGGAAAAAGGTCAAAACGAACTTAGTGATATCGAATAGATATTAATCGCCCGTACTGAATTAGGGAGCCGAAGAGAAAGAAAATCTAGAACTGTGCCTTATACGTCTTTATAGATGTCTTTTGTGAATTGTTTTATAGATCATGATAAACCTTTATTCAGATATTTTCAGACTTATATGTAGATCAGAGTCTATTTTCATTCCATTATATTTTTATATAACTACTTTTATTGGTTTTATAGTTTTGATATTAAAATAATAAAAAATATATTAAATATTTTATATTTGCTGATATGGTAGCAGGGAACGAAGTGGGAACAAGTTTACGAAACACAACCTACATACATGTATATTAACGTCTATTTAAAAGAGGCAATGACTTACCTGTAAATTTCTGTACCCTTTATTAATGAGTCAACAGATGAGTGCGCGCTGTTTATTAAGACAGTATTTTATTGATAGCGTATCATTTGTCCCTCGGGATTCCAGAAGGTATGACAGATCAGTACATATCCCTTTTTATAGGTCAACCCACTTTTTTCATTTTAACGTACGAACATGAGAAAGAAGTATAACAGAACAATAATTTGATTTAATAACTTAAGTGTGATTTTGATTATATATATATGTAGTGGTTTGAATATAAATTATAACATGATACTTATAAAAGAACAGCTAAAGTTCAAATACGTTGAAAAATGAGTTAATGAAGGAAATATCCAAATTATTATTTATCTTTCGATTAATCAAGGACATGTATCTTCTTACCGCTACATGTTTTATTGCTGAAACTCACAAAAAATGCATTCTGTCAAAATCATCAAGTAAAAAAACATTTTCATATTCAACTTAATAATAATGTGCTCTTTCAGCTGATGGCATTTACCACAATTGAATCTTTAACCCGGAGCCTGTGGGAACTTCATTGTTTTCCTTGGCAGAGCATCATATTTGACAAATAAATTGCTTACACAATGTTTTGTTGCTCCTCGGTTACTGTCTTCACTTTAGAAATTTTACGGTAGCAATGCGACGGGTGTTCTATAGCAAGAGGGATCCCACTTACTCTTCTAGAACACTTGAGTTCACTCTTTTTGTGACTTTTGTTCGCGTTGTTGATTTCTGTTCGTTTTTTTTAAGTATTTAATGTTTTGTGTTTCCTCTTCTTTTCTTTCTTTGTTTGCAATTTTTCATGGCAGCTTAGATGAATTTAAATAATCCACGATGGAAAACAGCCAGCAGCCTTCAATGTGACCAGCGGTCGCTGCTCGCCGTTTCTCAATTGGCCCCAGGATTGAAAATATACTTGATATAATAGAGAATGGATATGGTGAGCTGCAAAGTTAGAAAGGGGTGTCCGTGTGCCAACAGTGATGAAAATCATCTTTTTATAGCCGTTGACACCGGAAAATCCAGCATGGGGTTGAGCTGGAATCGAACCCATACTCTGTCATCTATGGCAACTTCGCCTGCACTGTGTCCAGCGCCCTAGACCACTAGACCACCCAGGCTAGATAAAATCTAATTTTCGGTTGCCTAGTTAAGCCTCCTCGTAGACAATCTAAGGTTGTAACAAACTACACGATGAACATTAGGTAGGTAAGGAGAGAAAGATGTTCATCGTGTTCTGTGTTACAACCATAGATTGTCTACGAGGAGGCTTAACTAGGCAACCGAAAACTAGATTTTATCTAGCCTAGGTGGTCTATTGGTCTAGGGCACTGGACACAGGTAGGTGAAGTTGCCATAGATGACAGAGTATGGGTTCGATTCCAGCTCAACCCCATGCTGGATTTTTGGTGTTAACGGCTATAAAAAAATATTTTATTATCTTAATATATTCCGTTTTAACAAATATGTTCATTACAGATTTTTTTTTTAACTTTGAATTCCATACAATGGTGTTTCTTGGCACTTTTTTCACATACGTTCTAAATTTGATCAGTTGATTTAGTAGTGAGAAACCTAACAATATTTGTATACAATAATGCATAATTGACAGTGATTATAGTAACAATTAAACAAAATTCAGCAACAACATCCACGTAGTGTAGCTTTTTTGTTTTACATTCGCACTAATTGTACAAGGTATTGACTTGATTACAAAAGTAAATGTAATTTCATCCATCACATTTCCCTTGCACTAGATGACATTTTTTGGGGAAAAAATCATTAAGAAGTTATAATTTATTCATTGTTCCTTCGTATTATTGTTGTTTCTATGAACTTCCGCAAGCTGTTCGACAACTAGCGCTACTGATTATTCCGAAGCATTAACATTTGTTGATATATGTTGACAGTTGCTTAAGTAAGCAAAAATTCTATTATATCTGTTGAAACTAAGTATTTATGAAACAAAGGGAATCTTTGAGATATAAAACATGTATCTGAAAACTGTTTATTCATTGTGCATTTGATCAAAATTTATTCTATTATAATATGACATTACATTTATTGCAAAAGCATTGAAAATTCACATGGTTTTGATCGTTCAAGCCACACAGCATGTTTGGTAAACACAGTTAAAAATTTGAAAACAACAGCATGATAATTAAGCTAAAAGTGAATTTAGTGAAAATAAATGGTTGGAATATAAATAACATTTTAAATAGAAGGAAATATCAAAATAGATTTTTACTATTGTCATTCGAAGATCCGATAGAGAAGGCGTTCATAGAAAACATTCAAATCAGCCTCCGTTTTAACATACGTAGTAAACTGTTGCAGAACAACAAAATTTTAATATATTTGTACAACGGAACACATTGCTTCACAGAGAAATTAAAACAAACTATTGTAAAATAATTGTTAATTACACATGTACTGTTGTACATGTATAAGAAGAAAACCCAAAGTAGATCATATTCAAATATTAACAATCGACTATTTGTTTAATTGATGAAACTGTCTTTTTTGAAGGACCAAAAACTTTAGGAACAGGAAAATTTTACAAATCTTTTACATTTTTTTTTTGTACAAGGTCGTAGTAATCTCTATAAGGGAAATGAATTGGCTTCTTTCATTTTATATGCAAGGTCAGTCTCTAATCATGGACACTGTTGTAATTTACGTTCGTCTGCATATGTGAAAGAAAATGATATTTTACTTAAACGATAGTTTACATGTGAACAAAGCAAATAACCACAAGCTTTACATTCACCATAATGAAAAAGTTAACAAGGATATCAGAAGTGGTAGAGATTTCACCATTCCCAATCCTTATGGTCTCAGTGACTTGTACCGTAAAAGCTTTAAGATACAACAATTATCAAACGTATAGTTAGGTATTTAAATGCTTCCCTGTAAAAAAATGAATGACAATAGCATCTAAAAGATGAACCTTAAATTCTTCTTTTAACATTTCTTTTAGTGGTCTGTGTAATTTGCAATGACAGAAAGGTACTTTACTTTAGAAAGGTCTTCTATAGAGATTTCCTCTAAGTTTGTTTTAATGTTTTCTTTTGTCTGAGGTTCTTACTAGTCTTTATGAACGTTGACCGAAATCATTTTCATTTTGTGTTAGTGTTTGTGCTTTTTCTGGGACCATTAAAGGTTTGGCCCAAAACTCTAGTTTAACCTCGTTACATTTTAAATGTGTCTTTCCTTAGCCAGGAATCTTTGACAAAGCTTTTGTTTAGTGGTTTTGTCTCTGCCCTTTCGTACTTTAACATTCGGATGCCCCATTGGTACTTCTGCTTCTTTGTACTTGTATTTTTGATGTTTTCTGTTCCTTGTTAAGAAGAAGGTCTATTTCATGACTGAATTTGAATTATCGTATATCGGGTAATTTTGGCCAAAATTAAAATCGCCATCTTTTTAATCGTGTCAAATTTTATTGGTAAAAATTAGAGAAACACCAAAATATAAAACACCAAAATAAAACCTGCAAAAATAATTTAAAATTTAATTTAATTTAAAAAAACACCAAAATTTGCATTAGCCAAAATAACCCGATATACGGTAGATGCTTTTTATTTAGAGCTTCCGATACTGACATACTGGCCTCGTTGATGGCTGCATGAGGTTTTCCATTGTGTTTATTCTTAATTACCGCATGTTATGTGAGCTGTGTCGGGTACACTCATTCCACATCTCATTGTTTTCTATTTTTATCCTTTTTTCGTAAAACGTCGTACTTAACATAGTTTTGAATTAAATATTGCTTGTTTCAAATTAACCCAATGCTATCTTGATGTCTCTGTTGTGATATCGCTTTATTATATCTCCCAAACACTATATATCTCCCAAACACTATGTTTGGGAGATATATTGTTTTTACTCTGTTTCTTATTATGTCCCCGACCACGAAGTGTCGTCGGGGACATACTGTTTTTACTCCGTTTCTTATTTTTCTTCTTATTATTATTATACTTTTTCTTCCGTCAACCTGATGCACGAACTTGTCCGGCTATCTCCTCGGAAATGGGTGGACCGATCGATATGAAACTTGGAGGGGTGATAGGTCCTAAGGTCCTACGGTGTTTCTTGCGGTTTATAATTTCAAAATGGCCGCCATTTCCAAGATGGCCGCCAAAAATGGCGAAAAATGTAAACATTGTCCGATTTCAACGAAATTTGGTATACAGGGTATAACGGTGATGGCGACTGATGGCGCATTGTCGGAATTTCTGTAATGGCCGCCATTTTCAAGATGGCCGCCGAAAATCGCGAAAAATGTAAACATTGTCCGATATCAACGAAACTTGGTATACAGGGTATAAGGGTGATGGCGACTGACGGCGCATTGTCGGAATTTCTGTAATGGCCGCCATTTTCAAGATGGCCGCCGAAAATCGCGAAAAATGTAAACATTGTTCGATTTCAACGAAACTTGGTATACAGGATATATGGGTGATGGCGACTCACATCGCATTGTCGGAATTTCCGCAATGGCTGCCATTTTCAAGATGGCAGCCGAAAATCACGAAAAATGTAAACATTGTCCAATTTTAACGAAACTTGGTACACAGGGTATATGGGTGATGGCGACTCATATTAAATGAGAACGGGAGGGGACATCCCACGTTTCGGGAAACGTAAATTTTAATTATTATTCTTCTTCTTTTTTTTCTTCTTCCGGACATGAACGTGTCCGAGTGGTTTCTCAAAAACTACTCAATGGTTCTTTATGAAATTTTGTAAGGTGATAGAATGGGTCCCAAAGGTGTGCATGCAATTTCCAAAGATTTCAAAATGGCCGCCGTTTCCATTGAAACAGGTAAAGGTCATAATATAGCACATTGCGATATCTCGGTTACCTAGGTGTGCAGGGTTCTGAAATTTTGTAGGTGAGTAGAGCAAAAGGAGCTCTTTAATAATACGAAAAAAAAATTCGGAGCGATATTTACGGTTTTCGAGTTATTCACGAAAATTCGATTTTTCGGGCCCAAAAATGGGAAACTTGTCAAAATGCTATGATTTCGACAAAAGTTTGTATCTAGGGGTTTGAAATGATGGCGAGGTAGGATGCGATGTCAAAATTTATGCAAAAGTGACAATATGCGAACGTTTGGGAGATATTTTTGTGTTGGGCATCCCCAACACAGTCAGCACTAATTTTATTTAGTATTTCTCTTGAAACTTAAAATTTAAAATTTTCTGTAACTTAATTTGATTATAGATAAAGGTAATATAAAAAAGGCGTTTCAACAATGTCCAAGAACACAGCACAAGACACGAGAGGGCATAATTGGGATTTTGTTGACTACTTCGTTAAGAAATTATATGAAAAAATGGTGGGATCAATCAATTTTAGAATTTAGAATGAGTGTGATTTTCCAATTAATATAAAAGAATTCTACTACACACGTAGACATGTTATTTACTGATTCTTTTGCTTGCTAATTGACGGAGCCAAGATTAATGGTTTTGAATTCTGTACAACAGGAAATTATTTGTTATATTTGAACAATTTATTTCCAAATAAAAACAATTTGTATTGTATTAAAATGTTCATTACTTCCCTTTTCCTTAAATAGAGATGAATTGTGTGTTAAATAAAGGTAATAATAAAATTACAGAACTCGGAGAATCTATCTCAAAAGTCCATAACAAAAGACAAAACAAGACAGATATACTGGAAAAATTGAACATCGCAATGGTCCTGACTTGGTACAGGCATTTCAAAAGCAATGGTTGGTTAAACCAGGGTTTAAAGCGCGTTTATTTGTTCGTTTTGAATAGAAACCAATTGTATTCTGTCGTGAAGAGATTAACATTCATGTCTTGTATCTATTCAAACTATTCAAACATTATTATAAAAAAATACTGTACCCTGTTAGACTTGACAGTGGTACATATTAGTATATATCACTGTTTATTGTTTTGTCCTGTATAGCTCATACATTTACCAACTTTACTTAAAGGTGTATTTGATTTGTACTCATAGATCCATAAGAATGTCAACGATAGTCACATGCAGTATAATCATCAAAATGATTTGCCAATACTTAAAATTTTCATGTAGCTCTTGAAAATAATACCAATGTTAGTTGGTATTTTTTGTATTAGATGTTAAGAAAATCATTATATTTTAAATATACACCTTTTTACATTAGTTTCTTACCTACATGTATTGACTGTTGTCTTTCTTTCTTGATTTCAATAAATTGGTGATAAGCATTAATGTCTTGGTAAGAATCACAACAAATTTGTCTGATAATTGGCACAAGTGTACATTATAAATTCTGTTTTTCATGTACATGTATAAATTGGATAACAATCAGACTAACAAATAGGTTATTTAACTTTCTCAGACATGTTTGTTTGCTTATACATGTACCTGTTACCTCATTAATAGACAACATGCAGCTTAAGTCATGTAAGTAGCAAGTAAACAACCTTCGCCCCAAAATTATCCAACGCACCTATTCACATACAGGAAGCCCTGAAACAAAAATACAGTATGTCGAGTAAAAAACATATGATTTGATAAAGAATATTTAAAGGTATTTAATAATTTTTTAAACTGAAAATGATAACAAAGATGTCATATAAAAGATTATTGAACAGATAAAAACAAATAAAAAAACAGAAACATCTTTTAAAGTTGAGGAAGCTTAGATGTCAGATATAAAAAAAAAGTGAATAAGCAGTCGAAAATAGCTCTATAGCAGTTAAGTTTTATGTACATGTATATATTCTAAGAAGTATCCTCTCATCAGCAAAATTTTAATCTGAACATTGGACTGCCAAAACCAAAAGTTTCGAAATCACATAGAAAAAAAACCAGGACAACGAACAGATCAATATGATCAAAACTTTTTTTTATCTTGTAAAGCAACATTATTACTATAAGTGTTTTAAATGTAAAAAGAACGAATATAGATTAAAATAGTAAAGACTAGTGTACTTGTTTTTATTGCTTTTTGCAATTGGAGAAAGTTTGATTTCAAGAAATAGAATGTACATATATTAGACGGTATATAAAGTGATCATGTTTTGTCGCAAGGTAATAAGTTGCTGCACCAAGTTCACGACAACTCTTACTGTGCAAAACAATTGGGAAATTAAAGTGAATACTACTGATACTTCTATTATCAGTGCACTAATTATCTAACCACAAATTGATAATGTTTATCTGCATTTAATACTTCTGTTATACAATATTGCACTTTCCATTGGAACTAAATCTACTCAGGTAAATCCCCGTGACGTCATTCTCTCTATGATTGACAATTATAATGATTCACTCTTGGTTGTATTTTGTATAAAAGGAATGAGAGCAACAAACTGAAATCAGAAAGAACACAGCTATATCGACAAGAAGAAAATAAACTAAATTTTCGACTTTTTTCATTGATAATGGATTTACATTTACGAAAGAAGAAAAACGAGAAGATACCATTTTTACAAAATATCCAAGACGAGCAGAGCTTTACATCTTTATCGAAGCCTAATTCTCGTAATGCGCTCGTCAACGCTACATTCAGAAAATTTACATCGCTTGAGGACGACAAAAGAAGAAACAGTCTCCCTTTAACAACAGAAATAGCCCTTCAAACAGTGCGCTATGACCACTCTGACAGACGACAAGTAAGGAGAGTAAGGTCATTCCGAATGACATCAAAGGGAATAAAAAATGACATTGAAGATGAACGAAGACTTAGCAATGCCAGTTTAAATTCTGCAGAATCACAAAAAGACATTTTTCGATCACGACATTCCAGCAACGCATCTGATGACAGTGCCATATGGTGTGGCTGTTCGTCCACATCTTCGTCTGGTTATTACAGAATTTGTGTTTTAGGAGGTGACGCAGTAGGGAAAACGTCCCTAACCAACGCATTTATGACATTAGACGAAACAAGTACTAATGATGTTGACACAGGTAAGAAGAAACGATTTAATTCTTAAAAATATAAAAGAGGAACAGAAATACTTTAATCAGTTATGATATATAAACATAAGTACACAAAAGTACCTTTGTATTTATTTTGTGATCTAAAGTTCCTAAAACGCATAACAATCTCCTAAACTATAGACAAGACTGATTTGTTTACCAAATTTGCTCATTTAGCAACTCGCAATTATATTCTTAGTAAAACACAATATGCTTTATTGCAAGCATGAAATCATGTTTTTGTCATTTCAGATAACCTTGGCGAACAGACTTTGTCAGTGGTGCTGGACGGTGAAGAATCGACCATAGAGTTTTTACATATTCTAAACAATGAAGTAAGTAAGCATTCTTATGAAAAATAAAAATTGTATGTCATCTGTTAGACAGCAATCAGGAACATTTTTAGTATTTACAGGGCAGTTTCTTAGAATGTAGACTCTATAACTTGAACTGAACACAAACCTCCAGACTGAGATAACCAATCTGTCAATTTAGAAAAAAAAATATTTTAAACTGCCTTAGTTGAAATACTTATAGTTTACCATCGTATTTGTTTATTCTTCTATGTGATTGATTAGAAATAGGAGTTTCAGTAGATGCTACTTCATTGTATTGTTTTACTCATTATCATGATGAATGTGAAAATTGGTCGGAAGAGTAACATCCTTAATTAATCCAACTCTTACCTAGGGTATACATGATTGGTCGGAAGAGTAACATCCTTAATTAATCCAACTCATACCAAGGGTATACATGAATCACAGATAACTTGACGTCAAGATAACTAATGAGTGTTACTATGACCCTTAACATCATCTTGAAGCTGTGTGAATAACTCATAAATAGAAAAAGAGAGTATTTTTAGTTTTTATTGACTGTTTTGTGAATGAAAAACTTACGTTTTAAAAAAGGTCACCGTCAATGGAAGTTTGGATCAATATCACAATAACACTTGCCTTGGTTAACCATAACATACACTTTTTAATTTCTCATAAGTTTAAATGTTGTAATAAGTATTGTTACAACTTTCTTAAAATTATAGAGTAAAAGGTTCCAACATCATTGTTAAATTTATACATTTTAGCAAACATTTTGTTTGACTTCTAAATTTAATAATTAAAAGCCTAAATAAGAATCCCGGATGGTGAACCACTTAGAAATCTTAGGATAAAGACAACTCAAAACACCAATGTAAGTGCATGTATGTTAAGTTGTAAGTTCAGGTAGAAAAATAAACGTCTCATTTACCAATTTTTAATTTTCTATTTCTAGAATTATGAAAATATTTCTGCTGATGCCTATTTGGTTGTGTTCTCTGTTCATGAGAAATCTTCGTTTGATGTGGCAAAATCTTACATCACCACCCTGAGGACGGAGCTGTTTTCAGACAGAGCTATAATACTGGTGGCAAATAAAGTGGATCTGGTCAGGAAACGTAGAATATCAACTGAAGGTACGTATTTTTCTAGACGATATGATAACAATAAAGATATAGTTTAGATGTAATTAGAAATTGTCGACAATCTGTGTTGTTGTTCATTCTACACAATATTTTTCTTTTTATTTTTAGAATTATGAACGTAAAACAGCATATAAAATACTAAACAGAAACTCCTTCTTGATAGAGGTTTTGAAACTTGTATTATCTTGAATTCTCTTGAAATAAGTCAAAACATTTGATATATAGAAATTCTTTAGAAGTTGAATCGTTATTCACGTAAGTATTTTTTTGAATAATTTAAATTGTTTGCTATAGAAATACCTGTAAGAAGCAAATGATGTTTTTATATGTTTCGTTTTTCTTTACAGTTTAAAGATCTTCTGAGTGCATGAATTCACATACCTAACGTAGTGTTATTTTTTTACAGACGCCAGACACTTTGCTCAAAAGTACAACTGTAAATATACTGAAACATCAGCCACATTGAATCACAATGTTCACGAACTTCTTGTTGGTGTCCTCAAACAGATAAAAGACAAACTAAACCCCGAACTCATCATGGAATTTGACAAATCTGCTGAGAAGAAAAAAGGACCCAAGGGACTTCTCAATTCCTTGTTTAAAAGGAAAAAATCTACACATGACGTTCTCTTAGATCTTAGATGAACTAATTTAAAGAAATGGATTACTTTATCAGTAGAGAAATAAAAAGAAAAGTACTGAAACTTGGTGGTTTCGAGAAGGTATCAATCGTCTGTTCTGGATTAGTGACTTGTAGGAAAGACAACTTAAAAAAACCCGTGCCTTACCTTTATTCAGACGCCTACTGTGATATGTTTTTAGATCATGATTTGAATCAATCAAATATTTTCAGACTGGTTTGAACATTTGTGTCTATTTTCATTCCATTATACCTTTATATACCTTATTTAATGAGACATCGTTTTTATACTTTTGATAATAAAACAATAATACAAACACATTTGTTTTATTTGTGCTGATACAAGCAAATAATCGATGCTAATGTTATATTAGCAAAATAAAGTTAATAACAAAACTACCGAATTTGAATGATCAATCTCACAGTCCAGAGAAAATGACAAAAACGAATAACTCATACCAGAGAATTGATGGATTGCAATGGTCCTGACTTGATACAGGCATTTCAAACGAAATGGTGGGTTAAACCAGGTTTTATTGCGCCAAACCTCCCTCATCCATTGCGATCTTAGACTCCGGTAATGACCATAGAACACAACATAGTTGCGAGACACAATAGGGATATTAAGGTGATCATCTCAGTACAGCAGACCAGTCAAACACTAATTAAAACAATTAACCACCATATCTTTTAACTCAATTTTGAACTTTTCTAACTAACTAACTAACTAATTTATTCAGACTAAAATCCATTACAGAAGATCATCTCTGAAAATGAAACAACATTCTACAATAGACAAAATATCATACAATAACAAAACACACGGAACACATAATACATGTAATATTCATATATCATTATTATAACCTAACCAATCCCTCTGACGAATACCCGGATCGCGAGTTCCAAATAGCCGCCATTTTTCCTCGATTTTACTGGAAAACTTGTTCCTACTCTGTGATACATCAAACAGAGAAACCTTGTCCTTTCTCTCCAATCCCTTGTAAATGTTTGTTTTTATATTTCTTTAACCATTACAAATTGATGAACAAAACTTTTTATTCAATTTTCTTTCAAATTTTCCTAAAATAAATCGGTAAACATGTTGCCTCCATTGCTCCCATTGTTCTGACGTCATATCTTATCTCAGTTGACCTTTGACATTTGGACATTCTGATATCCGGAATGTTCCAGAATGGATTAACTCGCGATTGGTCTATTTCGAGTCTTCATACAGTCTTCCAAGAATGAAAATAATCTGATTAGAACATCAGTTTCAGACGCATTCATTAAATATTTAAATTTTTCAAGGATATCTAGGTTTCGGAATTTGAATACAATTTCAGATATATCTGCGAAAAATAAATTTCTTGAATTTTCGAACAAATCGCACTCGCAGATGAAATGGAATTCATCTTCTATCTTATTAGCATTGCATGATTTACAGAGACGTTCATTTGACGGAGTTTTGTTGTATTGCCCCCTTTCAATTTCAAGATTATGATTTGAAATTCGTAGTTTAGATAAAAGTTTAATATGTTGCCTTGGTACATTCAGTTGTGTACACTATAGGTTTCAGGTTTGTATTCTTTTTTTCAGTGTATTATATGTGCGAAGTTTGTTATGATCATCAGAAGAAAGGATGAAAAAGAAGTATCTGTTGTATCTCTCTTCAAATTTCTTTCTTAACGCATATACCAGCCTGCCTTCAGACATAGTACCTTTATTATTCCACACATGAATAAATCCCATTGTTTTGAGCAGTTCAAGAATATGTTTGTTAAATGAACTCGGGAAAGTTTTGTCAATACATTCCGCTGTTCTAGATGCTAATTTACCGTTATGTATAGATATAGCCAGTATTTTAGAGACTGTAACATAACAGAGATGGATATTGGATAACGGCCTAATTCGGCATACTTGTTTACCCCTAACACGAATTTACAAAACCCGATATGTACTTTTCCGGGATAAAACTGAGGAATGAATCTTCTAAGGCGTTATTTCTATTGGAAGTGAGTTTTTTGTCTAAATTCAAAATATATGGTCCCACAGCTCGCTTCCATACGTTAAAACTGGTTTCACACACGAGTCAAATAATTTAAACATTAGTTGGGAGTTATTGTGATGACTCTGGAACTTCCGCTTTATCAGAAAAATTACTTTTAGTGCTTTTTTCTTCAAATTATCTACAGCGTAAGTAAAGGAGCCAGATGCTCTCATTAAGAGACCAAGGTATTTGTACTCTTGCACCGTTTTTATTGGTGTGTTGTCATATGAAAGATTAACATTTTTAGGTAGCCTCCCCGTTTTATTGAAGACTATAACTTGTTTTTTCGGTATTTACTTTTAAATTCCATTCTTTACAATACAACGCAAGCATAGAGAGGCAATTTTGCAAACCCTCTTGGGACTGAGACATTAGAATAATATCATCTGCGTACATAAGATAATTACAAGTGGTGTCGCCTATAGTAATCGGTTCACAGTTAGAACCTAATCGGTGTGGAAAATCATTCAAAAAGACATTAAAGAGCAAAGGACTTAATATGCATCCTTGCTTTACGCCTATGTTTGAACAGAATCGACTGTACCGTGGGAAGACAAAATCAAGAAAGTATATGAATGAGTTAACTCGGGGGGGGGGGGGGGGTAACTTACTATATAAAGGTGTACGTGAATGTGCCAAAAATAGGTAGGTTCTTTTGAAAATTTATTTTAAAATGGGTATAGTATTTTAAGACAATTTTGTATATAATTGGGTATTCTTTTTAATTTTCATTGAAAAAGGTCTGGTCTCATACAAATATGGGTTATGTTTTGTCCGGTTTTATATAGATGTTCCCCATGAAATTCTGCTTCGACAATAAATCCTCATCCCTAATTATATTTGGCAATAATTAAAAGCTATAATACATGTTTACTTAAAGAAACCTGAGAAAGTTATAACTATTTTTTTTATTATTGTCTCAAATGAAACTAATATATGATATATAAATTTGCAATTTACAGAATAAACTGATATGGGTAATAAAGATATCGATTTTAATTAGTTAACTCTTTATGCATAAAGGTATGGGACTTGTGGCAAATTTTGGGAAGCAATAGTCATATTTAGTATAATAGTATAATTTTGGGCCTCAGTTTTCAAGCATTGTATCTGTATACAGATATTATTTTTTTAAAAATCCAGGACGCGGGTTGTGAACAGCTTTATTATGGGTGAAATATCACCGACGGGACATTAATAAGCAAACAACAGGTACCCGTTTCAACTACATTTGTCATGATTTAGAAAATATACCCCCCCCCCCTTGGTAAATTTAATTTGTATAAATTTCGGTGATTGCATTTCAGCATTAATTACCGCCCTCAATTTTTTTTAGAATGAAAAGTTAAAAATAATATATGATATGAATAAAAATAGAATCTGGAAAATTAATGTACGCGGACCTGATAGAAGGCACCCAACAAACGGCGTTTCAATATTTGACAGTTGGTTTTGTAAAGTTGAAGTATTATTTGAAATCATTTAACAATTTAATCGTGATTTTATTGACAAAATTGAGAAAAAAATAAAACAATTTTAGTATAAGTAAGTCGAGTCCAGAAAAAAAACCTCCCATCAAGTTTGCATTGCAGATGGCCTGAGCATTCAGGGCATGGTACCCCTTTCGACAAACAAAAGACTGCTCATCTTCCACTGGTCTGATGATGGGTATAAGGGTTCCGTCTTTTGCTCCTACTACGTTGGGCATCCCTGCAATTTGATGGAAATCTTGTTTGACCTCCCTTAAACTTCTCTGGTTGAAGCCAAACTGGATCTTTCCCACCAAAGTTGATACCAATTCATTAGTGACGCTCTCAATAACCCTTGAAACAGAAGATCTACTGATGCCATGAATGTCACCGATCTCCGATAAAAGTCCTCCTTTTGCGTAAAACCTCATTGTGGTGAGAATCTGCAAAAGAGGGGAAATGGCGTGATTCCTAAATGACGGTCTCTCCAGTCTTGGACCTACCATATCTACCAGTTCAAAATACAAATGACAACAAAGTTCCAGACAATAAATTTTGCTACGCCTGACGCGCGTTTCGTCTATTCAAGACTCATCAGAGGCGCTCTACCACCAAAAATATTGAAAATGCCAAATACTGTATGAATATGAAGAGCATAGAACAGTATAACCAAAAATACCAAACTGGGGAACCAAATTATTACTAAGATATTCAACCTATGTCTGGGGTTGGAAGAACCTTAGGGTTTAGACAATTTTGAAATTTAGACGGATAATTTTAAAGCTTTGATGTATTCTCCAACTCAAAAGTGTTGGTGCCGGAGCGGGCTAACCTCGGGGAATTTAAACCCCACCAGCAGTGCTAACCTTCACGTGTGTTCGAAATACAAATGACAACAAAGTTCCATACAATAAATTTTACTACGCCTGACGCGCGTTTCGTCTATTCAAGACTCATCAGAGGCGCTGTTCCACCAAAAATATTGAAAATGCCAAACACTGTATGAATATGAAGAGCATAGAACAGTATAACCAAAAATACCAAACTGGGGAACCAAATTATTACTAAGATATTCAACCGACCGTTGCTTGTGGGTTTCCTCTATTTGGCACCCACGAATATCGGCCTAATATCAGCTGAATGGTCGTTAATCTTGTTGTGGGTTAAAATGAGAAGCAAATTCAAGTGTCAAATGTCCGAAAGGGCAACGACGAAACCGTCAATCACGAACAAACACAAGACAAAGCAGCACAAAACGCAAAATTAACCGAACGGAAATCAACAACGCGAACTCAAGTCGCAACAAGATTGAACTTAGGTGCTTCGGAAGAGTAAGCGGTTCCTGCTCGCTATAGCACATCCGTCATGCTGCCATTTTCCAATTCAGTGTGTCAAATTCGGTAAAGGAAAAAAACACAAAACTCTACGACAAACCAACATCTGCACATTTGTTTTTAACATATAACATTTTATTTCACTATAGCTGTTGACAATGACATCAACTATTACAGCTTTTATAGATGATCTATATACCCATCTGCATTCTTTTGAGAGATAGGAATCCCATCTTTGTCTACGAGTGCATGGTGTTTACCGTAAATTTTCTTGAGTAAAGACAGCCTGGAACAACATAACCCTGTGTTAACAATATCCGTGTCAAACGTGAAGCCCTGCCAAGTAAAATCGATGTAATTCATGCAAGCTCTTGAGTAACGAATCAACTGTGATACGAAAACTCCATAAGCCAGAGCAGACGGAATGTTGGTACAAAAGAAGGGAAAGTTGACGATTGGACAGAGTTGTGTAGAGCTTTATTGAAAGTCTTCCTTGAGATACAATTTCGAGATGTAGATCTAAATATGAAGCAGATTTCTTAGAATGCATTGTGTCCTTTATATCCAGTTCCTCAGGATATATGAGCTGGAGAAAGTCACCAAATCGAGAATTGTTAAGTGAAAGGATATCATCAATATAACGGAATTGGAGATTAAAAGAGATAGCTAGTCTTTGATCTATCTTGTTTAGTTAATAAAGGTAAAAACAAAACTACAGAACTTGAATGATCAATCTCATAGTCCAGAGAAAATGACAAAAACGAATCAGTCATACCGGATAATTGGTGGATCGCAATGGTCCTGACTTGGTACAGGCATTTCAAACGAAATGGTGGGTTAAACAAGGTTTTATGGCGCCAAGCCTCCCTCTTCCATTGCGATTTTAGGATCCGGTAATGACCATAGAACACAACATAGTTGTGAGACACAATAGGGATATTGAGGTGATCATCTCAGTACAGCAGACCAGTCAAACACTAATTAAAACAATTATCTATCATATCTTTTAACTCAATTTTGAACTTTTCTACTAGCGGCTGATAACGAAGAAAGAATTTTTTTAGGGATCGTATGAGACGTATTTTCTTATAGCCCTGCTCCAAAAGTCGGTCACGAAGAAATCGGTGTCTGATAAAAAAATCTGTGAAATGTGTGCAAGCTCTGGCATATCGAATAAGTTGTGAAATATAAACACCGTATGCAGGGGAAGTAGGTATATTTCTCTGTAGATTAGGAAAATTAATAATTTGAAAATTAAAATCGTCTCGTTTATCGTAAATTTTTGTACTGAGATGACCACCTGGGTCAAATTCGAGGTGCAAATCCAAGAAAGACGTGAAGCAATTTGATTCGGTGGTCTCTTTAATCTCCAATTCCGGAGGATATATTGAAGGAATCCAACTACCAAATGAAGTGTTATTGACAGAAAGGACATCATCAATATATCTGAATGTAAGATTAAAATAGATAAATAAATGGATGGTGAAGCCACATTTAAAAGGTAAAAACTAAATAAGAAATACAAAGAAATAAAACCTTTAAAACAAATAAAACAAGAATGCCCAAATTTTCGGACATAAAGTCCTTCTTCAGGGGCTAAAAAGTAAAAGGATGTTCACACATCGACTGACGAGGACAGAATGACATAAAATTGAATCGAAAAACATCATGTGGTATTTTGATCCTAAACTTGATGACTAATATGTAAATATTAAGAAAAGGTCTGTCTTTTTACATTCATACCAAAGGGTTGAAAAGTGCCTAAAAAGTTGATTATTCTTTGCTCAAGAAACTGTCTTTGTTTTTCGCCGGTGCATGTTTCAAGGAGAACTGTCACCTGCATATCCTTGACGCCATGGTTTGGCAATGAAAAGTGCTGGCCGACTGGGCAATCGTCGCATTTGAGAACACTTCTCCTGTGTTCAGCAAATCTGTCACCCAGTCGACGACAAGTTTCTCCTACGTAAATTTTAAGGCACTTGGCACAGCGGATGGCGTAAATGACATTTTCGGAGATGCAGGTGTAACCGCTCTTCAACTTGAAGGTGTTGGAGGGGCCAACTATCTCTTCAGTCTCCCAGGTAAAAGGACATGTGACACAGATTGATCGACCACAACCCCTGGTGCCTGAAAAGTCAGAGCGAGGACGTCTCTTGGATTTGTCAAATGAGCTGGAGACAAGATGTTGCCTCAAACTCTTACCTTTGCGAAAAGCAGTCAGGGGTGGCGAGTCGAACACTGTCGACATGTGTTCGTCCTTCAAGACGATGGACTTGAAATTGCGCAACAGAATGTTCCGTATAACGATGTTATGAGGGTGGTATGTAAGTACCAAAGGTATACGGTCATTCTTGCGTCTTGACCTGGGCTCCAAAGCCTTGGATCGTGTCACCCGGGAAACTGAGTCGATAGCTTTATCCAAGATGTTGTTAGGATATCCCCTTTTGACAAAGAATGATTTCATAGTGCTGCTTTGAACTTTAAAATCATCCTCATTGCTGCAAATACGTTTAAGTCTCAGAAATTGAGACCTAGGAATGGCATTTTTGCAGCTCTGGGGATGACAAGATTGGTAGTTCAGGTAGCAGTGTGCATCAGTGGGTTTATAGAACACAGACGTTTCTATTTTGCCGTTAAGAATGCTACATTCCAAGTCAAGGAAGGAGAGTTTCTCTTGTGAGATTGTAAAGGTGTACTGAATGGCAGGATGATAGGAAGAGACAAAGCTGATGAACGAGTTCAAATCATCTTCACTATCAGAGGATACACCGAAAACATCATCTATGTATTGTTTGTATAGGTCAGGAACAGGACCAACGTATTCAGAAAACATTTTCTCTTCCAAATACCCAACAAACAGACAGGCGAAACAAGGACCCATCTTAGTGCCCATGGCAACACCGCCAGACTGAGAATAAAACTCTCCATTAAACTGAAAAGTGTTGAGATTGAGAACAAGTTCTGCTAATCTCAAGATGACATCCGTTTTCACATAGGGATTGGGTCTTCTGTCCAAAAAATGTTTTAAAGCGATCATGGCATCGTTGTTCGGAATACTAGTGTAGAGAGCAGTAACATCCATGGAGAACAATCTAAAGTCATTCAGATTTTCAGGTTCAAAGAACTCTAGGATATTAAGAGCATGAGTAGTGTCCTTAACATAGGTGGGCAAGTTCTCCACTATGAAAACATTATGGAGAAAACTGGAAATGTTTTCAGTCGGACAACTACATGCAGAGACTATGGGTCTACCAGGGTTTCCCAATTTATGGATTTTAGGGAGCATGTAGAATCTCGATGTCCTGGGTTGGGAGACAATCATGTTTCTAGCATTATCTGGAAGATCATTGTTCTCCACGGATGTTTTGATAAATTCTTTGATTTGTTGCTGATTTTTCTTAGTATTATTATTTTTTAACTTACAATAGAATGTTGGATTTGCAAGTTGAAAATCGCCCTCGGAGACATAAGACTTGGCATCCCAAGCGACCACTGCACCCCCTTTGTCAGCAGGTTTTATGACTATGTCTGTGCGGGTCTTTAAATTTCGGAGAGCAGTTTGTTCGTTACTAGTCAGATTATGTCTTTTGAGGGGTTTGGTTTTTAAATTATCAATTTGGTTCAGACAAGATTTGAAATATTTCTCCAAAACAGGAAACCAGGATGTTTTGGGAGTGAAATTTGATTTTTTGTTGCCATAATCGCGAAACAAAGAGGCGGCTTCATTATCCTCCTCGTCAAATTGGTTATTTTCCTTCTCGTGGAAAAAAGCTTTTAAGAGGAGGCGTCTGAAGAAGTTTTGGATGTCCGTATGGTTTTGAAAAGAGTCTGCTAAGGAAGTTGTTGGAACAAAATTTAGACCTTTGGACAGAAGACTCAACTCTGCTTGAGAAAGCTTGACTGAATCTGGTACACAATGGACAGTGACTTCAAAATTCTCGGTCTCGGTATCGTTGGTGTCGACAGGAGTGTCCAAGTTGTAATCACATTGTGGAGCCAGAGATTGCAGTTTCGTTTCTTTTTCAAGATATAGAAAATCGTAGACTGATTTGTTGAGGAGGCGAATCTCTTCTACAATAGAGTTGGCCACAATCTTATGACAGTCTAGGTGCAACTTGTTTTTCAGAATAAGCTTTCTCAAGGTAAGAGATTTCAATTTTTCAGATATGGCGGACAACGTAAGACGAACTAGAGATCTTGAGTAAGATGACGATATAGTTTCTAGAGAGGTCGCTAAGACCCTGTGGTTTGAGATTTCGTCAATTGGATGAAAAGATGGAATGAAACCTTTCGGAACTGTATTGAGTTGAAGACATTTACGAAGAAAAAACAGATGGCTAAGATTAAATGACCTTGCCTCTTCTATCTTCTTGTTCTTTACGAGTCCCTGAAGAAATTCAGTCTCGTAAGAGTATAAAAACAAATCGGCGAGGAGAGGAGCACAGTTTGTGCCCATAGGAATGCCGATTTGTTGTTGAAAACCTCTCCTCCGAAGGTGACAAATATGTTGTCAATGAGGAAATCAAGCATACTGCAAACTTGTTCCAGTGTGTAAAAAAATTATCTTTGATACATGTTTTGGAAAAGAATGTAGAATTATAACCCAAAACAACAAAAAATCCTAGAGTTTGAAAAGGCTTTTTCGAGAAGTTTTTTCAGGCGACATTTTAGTTTTTCGTGTGGCAAGGTAGTGTATAAAGTTGAAAAATCGAACGTTTTCAAAGAGTGAACCTCAGAAAATGATCTAGATTTAAAATGATCTAACAAATCTTTTGAGTTCTTCAAAATCCACATTTGGTTAATTCCACTGCGATTATAAATAGTGTCGCAGTATGCTTGTTGACCTTCTTTGACAGCAGACAAGATTTTAGTTAAATGAACGGACAGCTCTGTAGTTGAACATGATGAAGATCCAACTATATACCTTTCTTTGAACGGATTTTTGTGAAGTTTAGGTATCCAGTACAAATATGGTAACTCTCTATGTTCCTCTTTCATTGGAATATTGAAAGAGGACATAAAAGAGCTATGATGAGATTCTAAGAAGTCTGCTTTATATGAATAAAGACACAAATCAGCAAGCAAAGGTGAACAATTAGTGGCCATTGGAATCCCTATTGTTTGCTAAAAAAGCACGTCCACCAAACTAAACAAATATGCTGTCGAAAAAAATTTGAGCATGTCAATGATTTGATCTTCTGTATATTTGTTTTTTTTCTTTGACTCATTGATGACAAAGTAAGTCTTGCTGTAATCGAATACCAAATATTTGTACCGGCCTTTTCCATTCTATTTTAAAAAGTTGCGTTTAATCAGCTATGTTGTTAGAATGTTACGTTAATTGTTTGACTGTATCCTAATCATTGTTGTGTGTCCACCGACCTAAAATAAATCACAAAACAACCTTTACCTTTCAAATCCCAAAGTAAAAAAGACGAGAAAACAAGGAGACACTCTAGACAAATAGAAAGATAATGAGATGAGGAATAAGTATACGCAACACAGACCATATACCATATTGAAGCTCGATATAAAGCCCGAAATGGAACAGACCTTGGGTCAATTACCTACTAACGTTATTAATTACAATTCAATTAAAATGACATTTTTCCGTTGAATCACACATTACATTATCCAAAATTTTTAAAAGTATTTTTTTTTACATTTTAATTACTTTGTTAATGTAATTAATTTCTTTTGAATTACTTTATATGTGATTAGTAAAACACAAGAGACACTTGTGAATATATTTTGTCAAATGAATGTACATAAGGCTATGATTGCCAGTTGCTAACATCCACAATAAATTCACTTCAGTCAATTCAAAAACCTTACTGGTAACAGGCAATCATTTAGGACATCTTTGTTCAACAACTTTCACTTTTAGGACCTGTAAAACTAGTTTAAAAATTACAAATACCAAAACGCAGTATAAACGTTTAATTTTGATATGCTACATATCAATATTTCAAGGAATAACCTCTCATCTGTTGCATTTAAATCAAAACATTGGAAGGTCAAATTCCAAAACTGTTGAAAACGAAAAGAACTCAAAACCAAAACGTTCGAACAACGAAGTGAAATCCAGCACCGAGGATATCGACCATATGCATTACAAGGAAAGAAACCTGGTGTTGTAAACAATTTTTGAATTTAAAAATCAGAAATTTCAGCGACAAAAATGTTAGAAATTTAATGGTAAATCGTGTCAGACAAGTCTGACAACCAGGCTTGTGATTACCCTCGGGGACCTCTGGTCCACCAGAAGTGGTTATCGCCCAGTGGTTTCAAAATTACAAACACCAAAACGCGGTATAAACAGTTAAATTAGATATGCTTTACATCGATATTTCAATGAGTAACCTCTCATCGGAAGTATTTAAATCAAAACATTGGAAGGTCAAATTCCAAAACTGTTGAAAACGAAAAGTACTCAAAACCAAAACGTTCGAGCAAGGAAGCCAAATCCAGCACCGATGATATCGAACATGTGCATTAAACTGGATTAGAATAAAATGGCGGCTAAAATATATCTTGCAATTCCTATGCAGTGATAAACCTATGGAGCATAGATTTTTTTTCCAATTTATTTTAAAGTGCTATTTTTTTTATGAACCAGCTTTTTGATATTTATGTAGTTGACATAAAGAGCTCTGTACAACGGGAAAAAATGTTATACTTTAACAATTCATTTCCGAATTAAAACAATAAGTTTTCGTGTCCTTAAGTTCAATGTCTGCCTTTTAACGTTAATAGAGATTTATTTGTGTGATATTAATTCTAATTGTACGTACGCTACTTCGTATACCTAAAGATGCACTTATAAATGACAAATCAACGCATTTTATGGAAAGATTCTGTCTTTTATATACAGGTTTGACTGTATTACAATGATATCTAGTACGCACGTAGACCTGTTTTTTATTCTATTTTTTGCTGATTGGCGGTGCCAAAGATTAACGATATAGAGTTCTGTGCAACGGGAAAAATGCTATACTTTAACAATTTATTTCCGAATTAAAACAATTAGTTTTCCTATCGCAAAGTTCATGTCTGCCTTTTACCGAATAGAGATTTATTTATGTGATATTAATTCTAATTGTAAGTACACTACTTCGTTTACCTAAAGATGCACTTATAAATGACAAATCAACGCATTTTATGGAAAGATTCTAAACCAGACAAGGAGTCTAAAATCATATTCTACGTAATATGTTATAATGCGTTTGAAATTGATATAAATTGTTGCTCTTAAAAATCTAAAGTCAAATTGGTTGAGACGGTAAATATATACAGGCAGGATACAAGATATCTTATCCACGTTCTGAGGATCATTAGGATAAAAATCAGCTATAAAAATATTCTGTGTCATCCATGTCTGTTCACGTCTTATTAATTTCTAGTTTCAAATTTAAAAATAGTTATGATACAATGTCGAATACAATTACAGTAACAAGCGTCTAGTATTCGTTATGTCACGAAAAATAAAACAAATACAATAAGCACACACGAAAATTATGGCATATGTTTTCAAAAGTCGGAAAGATCGATAATATTCACCCAGTGCAATACGAGAAATACATTCTCCGAATTGTCATATGCAACAATAATTTTGTGTCTCAATATTGTGTCACTCCACATTTCTATTTATATGAAATGATATCGAAATAAGCAAGTACATGTTGCAATCTAATAACATCCCCAGTGCAGGTTTCGACAACTATGGTAATTTACAGATGCACGACTACTCTTGCTCTTAGCCTCTCGGACTATTTGAATAAACGTGCCAATATACTTCAAACCAAGTAATTTGTACAAGTAATTTATTTTTGCACACTTTGCGAAGAACAGAAATTTGCGAAAAAAATCTTTGTGAATTAACTCATTTTCATAATAATAAAATAACGTATAAGAATAAACGCAAAAATATATAGCCGCAAAATTGCCCTCTGACACAACAACGCGAAATATATAATCGCGAAAATTAATTTGGTGAATTAAAGTAGAGGCTATACGATAATAGATTATTATTTAACAAATAAAATACCATCATTAAACTAATCCACCCGTTTATGCTTGGTGAATACATTTCTTTTGATCAACCTTCAGACATAGTACATCCACTTTCTGGTACTTCTAAAAATAGTGCAGACATTATACTTTATGGTGAGTAGAATTACATCGATAAGCTCCGCCCAAACTTGTGAATAAAATTAAGTAATAATATATTTTCAAACTATTAAAACAGAATCGTAGAATTACTATACTCTGTTCTTCTTGGCGGAGAAATAGTTAAGCATATTTCTGTGAATTGTTTATATCCTGTATAACACAAACATGTACATTAAAGTGTACTTGCTTTGCTCTTATAGACCAACAAGAAGGTCAGCAATGGTCACATGCAATATCGCCAATTCTATGCCTTTCATTTGCTTGATTTAAAAAAAAACTTTTAAATTATTTTTTAAATAAGCAAAGGTGTACCAAAGGGGTAATCAGTATCATAAAACCGTAAAGACAAAGACAAAACCGGCAGACAAAAATCATCACAACAAAACAAACCACATAACAACATAAAACACAAAAACACATAACAACAAAACCGCATTCAGCAACGCGAACTCAAGTCGAAACGACAGTGAACTCAGGTGCTCCGGAAGAGTAAGCAGTTCCTGCTTGCTATAGCACACCCGTCACGTTGCTAAAGATCGATTAAGTGTTGGTCAAATCCGGAAAGGATGACATTACAAAACTCTATGTCAAACCAACATCTGTGCTCATCTGAGAGATAGAAATCCCGTATTTGTTTACAAGCACATGATGTCGTCCGTAAAATTTCTTGAGTGATGACAACAACCTGGGAGCAACGTACCCCTGTGTTAACAATTTGCTTGTCAGCCGTGTGGCTCTATCAAGGAAGTCGTTGTACTCCCCACATGCTCTGGAATAGCGAATCAATTGTGATACGTAAACTCCATATGCCGGAGCGGACGGAATGTTGCTACACAGAAAGGGAAAGTTAACTATTGGAAAGTTGAAGTCATCACGTTTGTCATAGAGCTTTGTACAAAGCCTTCCTTGTGTGTCAATTTCGAGAAATAGATCCAGATATGAAGCGGACCTCCTAGAATCTGTAGTGTCCTTTATCTCAAGTTCCTTCGGATATATGAGATGTAAATAGTCACCAAATCGAGGATTGTTTAGTGAAAGGACATCATCAATATAACGAAATGTGAGATTGAAGGATAAAGCAAGTTTGTGGTCCTTTTTGTCTAGAAGTGATTGTAAGAAGTCCGCTTCATATGAATGAAGAAACAAATCGGCAAGCAATGGTGCACAATTTGTGCCCATTGGGATACCTATTGTTTGCTGAAAAAAATCTTTGTTTTGTACTTGCTTTTTTCTTATAGACCAACAAGAAGGTCAGCAATGGTCACACTCAATATCGCCAATGCTATGACTTTTAGACGATATTGCGATGTGGAATAAGTGTACGCGACACAACAAACATAAACAAACAGCAATTCAAAAAATCACAACGGAAAACAGCAAGCAGTCTTCAAAATGACCATAGGTCACTGCTTACCGTCTTGCATTGGCCCAAGACTTATAATACAATACAAAAGTTTCAAAACCAATCCCTAAATCATCAACGAAAGACCCAATTCTTGACATAAAACAGTTCACACAGAATGACAAGGACAAACAAAGGCTTTGGCAATGTTTCCTGGCTTAGGACATATAAAATGCGGCGGTGTTAAACTAGTTTTTTGGATCCAACCTCCCCCCTATTGATAAGCTTACACAAAGCATACATATAAAACACACTGTAAAACTCAATCGACAAAAGTTCAATTCACCAAGAGAGAACCTAAGACATAATACTGTACGAAAACAACAAGACGAGGAGGAACACTCTTGAAAACACTCGAAGTTACTGACAACTAGCTAAAAATATATTTATCGATTGATGTAAAAGAATCGAATACATCAGTTCTAAATCCGACACCCACGTTTTGTTCGCTTGAATTTTTTTTCCTTTTTTAATCTATTTTCGTCGAATCATTTTAATTTCACTCCATGAGTCATCACTTTTTTCACATTCAGAAGAAATTGTGATAAATATTAATGTATTGATGAGAAATAAATTAGCACTGTCTAATCATTATTTCGAGTGTACAATATAAATCTTTCAATAAATGTACCCAATAATACTTGGCACTATAGGTAATGAACGTTACATTGTTTCTTTATGTTTTTACATATCATACTTTTAAAATACAACCATAGAGATGTTGCAACCTCTCATTAAGATATTTATCAAAGTTTATTGCCATCAATTGAAACACTGTACTCTGTTATACTAAGAAGTTATCCAGATAAACACATCAATGATAATCGTCCTGTATAAAATTGATAATTGCTTGATGATGTCCTTTCTGTCAATAACACTTCATTTGGTAGTTGGATTCCTTCAATATATCCTCCGGAATTGGAGATTAAAGAGACCACCGAATCAAATTGCTTCACGTCTTTCTTGGATTTGCACCTTGAATTTGACCCAGGTGGTCATCTCAGTACAAAAATTTACGATAAACGAGACGATTTTAATTTTCAAATGATTAATTTTCCTAATCTACAGAGCAATATACCTACTTCTCCTGCATACGGTGTTTATATTTCACAACTTATTCGATATGCCAGAGCTTGCACACATTTCACAGATTTTTTGATCAGACACCGATTTCTTCGTGACCGACTTTTGGAGCAAGGCTATAAGAAAATACGTCTCATACGATCACTAAAAAAATTCTTTCTTCGTTATCAGCCACTAGTAGAAAAGTTCAAAATTGAGTTAAAAGATATGATAGTTAATTGTTTTAATTAGTGTTTGACTGGTCTGCTGTACTGAGATGATCACCTCAATATCCCTATTGTGTCTCACAACTATGTTGTGTTCTATGGTCATTACCGGATCCTAAGATCGCAATGGAAGAGGGAGGTTTGGCGCCATAAAACCTGGTTTAACCAACCATTTCGTTTGAAATGCCTGTACCAAGTCAGGACCATTGCGATCCACCTATTCTCCGGTATGACTGATTCGTTTTTGTCATTTTCTCTGGACTATGAGATTGATCATTCAAGTTCGGTAGTTTTGTTAATACCTTTATTGTACTTGTTTTGTTCTTGTGAACCTGCATGAAGATCAACAATTGTCACATTCAATATCATTAGCATTGATGCTTTGACGAGTTGCTTGTAGTTCAAAGTAGCTATTATTTAAAAAAAACATAGCGCTAGTCAACGTTTAAAGACATAGAACCTATCAATTTTGCAATTTTTTACATTGAATAAAAAGTAAATATATTAAAAATATACTATCTAAAACTTACCTTTACAAACATAAAATCTCAATGTTTTGCAGTTTTCTATCAAATAATCGGATTTAAATTATTCGCTTTGATTAAGTATTGTACAGCATAAATATTTACTTTTGGTAAACTGGGTACTGTTAAACTGAGAAACGAAATGTAACCAAACCAGGCGAAGAGAAAACGAAATCGGTAAATTAAGAAAAAAGACTGGTGTCGGCTAAAATCGATTCAATTTTCCTTTTTACCAGTTTCGTTTGATTTCGTTTCCTTTCTAAATACAGATTTTAGTTGCTAATTTTACTGTTTCCCTCTTTACCGATATCGTTTTGTGCAGCTCCGTTTCGTTTGCTTACTTTTTGTTTCTCAGTTTACCAGTACCCGCAAGTGTTTACATTCTATGATAAGTTTGTACTCTTTTTGACACTGCGTTTTTTTCATCAGTTTTCCGTCGAAAAGAATACTTTCTGGCAGGTTTTTTTGAAAATTTAACAGTTTCTTCAAAGGTTTTACAATGTATTCTTCAAATAATGTGAATTTTAGTATTTTTGAAAAATTGCCAAAATGATAGGTTCTATGTCTTTAAATTTACTTTATTATTTAATCAAAATTACAATAAAGTTCAACTCAATAAATTTTGCTATATCTGACGATCGATTCGTCTATTCAAGACTCATCGATCATAGGCGTTTCACCTAAAAGATTTATTATGCCAAATATCATGTGGACACAAAATAGTGCGGGCCAAGAAAAGCAAAAATGACATACTCGAAACCAAAATAAATTATGACTTAGAATAACTTATGGGTCAGGTATAGGAACACAATTAGTTGTTATTTTTTTTAAAGAATCAGAGGCATTAATGGGGCATCCGAATGTCAAAGTACGAAAGGACAGAGACAAAACCAGTAAACACAAACAAGGACAAGACATTATCAAATAAATGATCTTGTTTTGCACAATTGAATAAGTACAGATTCGGTATCCAGTGATCGATATTCTGTATGACAACTCTTACTTTGTAAGTCAATGTTTAAGTTTAAGTTAATAAAACTGATATCTTTATAATTACTGTACTAATTATCTAACAACAGACTGATAATATTTATCTGCATTTAATACTTCTGTTATCAAATATTGCACCCTCCACTGGTACTCAATCTTCACAAGTTTAGTACGTGACGTCATACCTTCTATGATTGACACTTAGAATGATTCGCTATTGATTGAATTTTGAATAAAAGGAAAGAAATCAGCAGACGGAAATCAAATTGAAATAATCAACAAGAAGGAAAGAAAGAAAATTGTCAGACGATATATTTATCAATAATGGATTTACATTCACAACAGAAAAAGAATAATAGGATACCAATGTTGCAGCATATTCAAGACGAAAATAGCTTTAGATCTTTATCGGAGCCTAATTCTCGTAACCCGTCCATCACATGTAGATCCCGATCCAGATATTTGGCATCACTCGATGACGACAAAAGAAGAAATAGCCTGCCTCTTACAACAGAGCTAGCCCTTCAAAGAGCGCGTGATGACCACTCTGACAGCAGACGACAACAAGTTAGGTGAGTGAGGTCATTCCGAATGACATCAAAAGGAATTCAAAACGACATAGAAGATGAACGAAGATTAAGCAATGCAAGTTTATATTCAGCAGAATCACAAAAAGACATTTCCCGCTCACGACATTCAAGCAACGCATCCAATGACAGCGGCGTCTTTTGTGGTTGTTCATCGACATCGTCGTCTGGTTATTACAGAATTTGTGTTTTGGGAGGTGACGCAGTAGGGAAAACGTCCTTGACCAACACATTCATGACATCAGATAAAACAAGTCCTAATGATGTTGACACAGGTAAGAAAACTATTTTTTTATTGCTTCTTTTAATATTACCAAACAGAATAATAAAAATTTTAACAGCAATATCATTTAATCATACTTTAATCATTTAATCATGCTTTTCTTTTATTTGGCGATTAAGAGACTGAGGGCTAAAGAAATATTCAATCCATAGACCTTAAACTGTATAAATTGTTTTTATCAGGGTTAATTTACTTTTTAAAATGAAAAGGAACTGATTCATCAAGTAACTAGCGAATGTTTTGTTTTAATAAAATGATTCATATCAAATATTAAAATGTTTTTATTTACTTTTTTAGATGACCATTACGAACAAACATTGTCAGTGGTGCTAGATGGGGAAGAGTCAACGATTGAATTTGTTCATCTCTCAGACAATGATGTAAGTAAAACATACTTTAATTTGATATGAATTATTATTCAACCTCAGATGATATCCTACTATTATCAATAATTATCATAAACAATTTCATCCCGAGATTGCATCTGTCCGAGATTGCATCTGTTAAGAAGCAATAGTTGTTCAAAGGAAAGTTAAAGTTCTGATGAGTCTTGGTTAAAGAAACGATCGTCAGGCTTAGCAACATTTATTGTCTTGAACTTTGTTTAATTGTGGTGTCTTAAATAAATTTGGTCCGTAAATTAATCGACCAATCCTCATTTGTGAATATTCACTTTACCTTATTCATTGTAATGATGAATGTGGGCATTCGTCGGAGAAATTTCCTCCTTAATTAGTTCTGATCATGCCAAGGGTATCCATGAATCACTTATATTGTGTAAGATTTCTGTCTGAATTAAAAAGCCTAAATCAGAAACACGGATTTGAAACTCATTTGAAACCGTATAGAAAACATCGAGGTTAAGTGTGTATGTTTAGTAATTTGTTAATGAAGAAATAGTAAATTTTCATTTATCAATGTGTTGTATTTTTACTTTCAGGATTATGAAAATATTTCTGCTGATGCCTATCTAGTCGTATTTTCCGTTCATGAGAAATCGTCGTTTGATGTGGCCAAATCTTATATCACCACTCTGAGAACGGAACTATTTTCAGACAGAGCAATAATACTTGTGGCAAATAAAGTTGACTTGGTCAGGAAACGAAGAATATCCACAGAAGGTAGATATTATTTTCAAAGATATAAGATACCAATTAAATTAGAATATATAATTGAAGAAAAAAATATATATACAATTTTTAGTTGGGAATCATTTTTCTGCTTTGTTTCTAGAACTATGAAAGTCTTTCATCGTATACAATCTTCTGTTTTATATTTGAGATTGTCTGAGAAAATTTTAAAATCATGTTAATTGTTAAAGTTCTTTACCCGTGTTAAAAAACCTTAATTTATTGAAGCAAATGTTGTTTCATGTTTAAATAACGTACAAACTTTTAATTATTAACCCAAATAAAAGTCTAACGTACGTCAACTTATTTTTACAGAAGCCAGAAACTTTGCTCAAAAGTACAACTGTAAATATACTGAAACATCAGCCACATTGAACCACAATGTTGACGAACTTCTTGTTGGTGTGTTAAAACAGATAAAAGACAACCTTAATCCTGAACTTTCCATGGAATCGGACAGACGCTTTGTAAATTCTGGTGAAAAGAAAAAAGGGCCAAAGGGACTTCTTAATTCGTTATTCAAAAGGAATAAATCTAAACACGATGTTCTCTTTGATCTTAGATGAAGGAATTAAAAGTCTGGGTTATTTGGCCAGAAAATATTTAAGGAAAAAGGTCAAAACGAACTTAGTCTTATCGAATCGATATGAATCGCCCGTACTGAGCCGAAGAGAAAGAAAATCTAGACATGTGCCTTATACGTCTTTATAGGTGTCTTTTGTGAATTGTTTTATAGATCATGACAAACCTTTATTCAGATATTTTCAGACTTATATGTAGATCAGAGTCTATTTTCATTCCATTATATTTTTATATAACTACTTTTATTGGTTTTATAGTTTTGATATTAAAATAATGAAAGATATATTAGATATTTTATATTTATTGATATGGTAGCAGGGAACGAAATGGGAATAAGTTTACGAAACAAAACCTACATACGTCTATTTAAAAGAGGCAATGACTTACCTGTAAATTTCTGTAACCTTTATTAATGAGTCAAAAGATGAGTGCGGGCTGTTTATTAAGACAGTATTTTATTGATAGCGTATAATATGTCCCTCGGGATTCTAGAAGGTATGACAGATCAGTACATATCCCTTATTTATAGGTCAACCCACTTTTTTCGTTTTAACGTACGTAAAATGTTTTTTACGAACATGAGAAAGAACTATAACAGAACAATAATTTGATTTAATAACTTTAGTGTCATTTTGATTATATATATGTAGTGGTTTGAATATAAATTATAACATGATACTTTAAAAGAACAGCTTAAGTTCAAATACGTTGAAAATGAGTTACTGAAGGAAATATCCAATAAAGGTAATAACAAAACTACCGAACTTGAATGATCAATCTCATAGTCCAGAGAAAATGACAAAAACGAATCAGTCATACCGGAGAATAGGTGGATCGCAATGGTCCTGACTTGGTACAGGCATTTCAAACGAAATGGTGGGTTAAACCAGGTTTTATGGCGCCAAACCTCCCTCTTCCATTGCGATCTTAGGATCCGGTAATGACCATAGAACACAACATAGTTGGCAGAGCATCACACTTGACAAATACATTGCTTACACAAGTTTTGTTGCTCCTCGGTTGCTGTCTTCACTTCAGAAATTTTACGGTAGCAATGCGACGGGTGTTCTATAGCAAGAGGGATCCCGCTTACTCTTCTGGAACAGCTAAGTTCACTCTTTTTGTGACTTTTGTTCGCGTTGTTGATTTCTGTTCGTTTTTTGGGGGTGTATTTAATGTTTTGTGTTTCCTCTTCTTTTCTTTCTTTGTTTGCAAATTTTCATGGCAGCTTACATGAATTGCAAAGAAAAGCTACCCTTCGTTGATGAGAATAGAAGATAATGAGATGTGTAATAAGTGTACGCGACACAACCCACAATATAAATGAAAATTTAAAACATCCACAATGAAAAACAGCCAGCAGCCTTCAATGTGACTAGCGGTCGCTGCTCGCTTCTTCTCAATTGGCCCCTGGATTGAAAATATACTCCGTATGATTCAAGCCCAATACTAAAGTGCAATGAAAGACCCTCTTCTTGAAAAAAAGCAATTAACATAAATTCAACTAAATACAAACATAAGCTTTGATAAAGATTCCTTGCTTAGGACAGGCACATTAAACATGTGGCGGGGTTTAACTAGTTTTTTGGCAACAAACTTCCCCCTATTGATAATCAATAACAAAGCACAAACTTACATACAGTAAAAATAGAATCGATAGCAGTTCAATTAAACAAGAGAGTATCGGAGACAAAAGGACAACAAGTAATTAACGGGACGTAGAGATACTCTCTTGAGAACACTCGAAGTTACTGACAGCTAGCTAAGAAGCGTCCAACGACTAATGTAAAAAATCAAGTATGTCGATTTAAATCCGACACAACACGTCAAACAATTCATGATTTGATGTGGCATCATTACACAAAACCGACACACTTGACCGCTGTCATGCTAAAAAATGACATAAGTATAAAAAGTATAAAAAGGCAATTAACATTTTAAGGTAAGTATCAATTTATCAATATTTTTACCAAAGAAGACTAAATTCAAAGATTTTACCAAAATTTTCATTTCATACCTTTATTCAATAAAGTTTTAAGCCATTTTTTTCATTCCCAAAGGATTTTTTTTTTAATTAATAGCCTAAAATAACACATTTTAAAGACAAGGAATCCTTTTAGTATATGTCAAAAGAAAACCCTTCTAATCAATCAAAATTCCATTATTATTTTATAAATTTTAAATACACCATATTTGTAAGGATATTTTATTTTTTAAATATATTCCGTTTTAACAATTATCTTCATTTTTAAAATTTTTTTTTAACTTTGAATTTCATACAACGGGATTTCTTAGCACTTTTTTCTCAAACGTTCTGAATTTGATTTGTTGATTTAGTAGTAAGTAACCTAACAATATTAGTATACAATAATGCATAATTGACAGTGATTATAGTAACATTCAGCAAGAACATCCACGTAGTGTAGGTTTTTTGTTTTACATCTGCACGTATTGTGCAAGGTATTGGCTTGATAACAAAAGTAAATATAATTTCATCCATCACATTTCCCCTGCACTAGATAACATTTTTTGGAAAAAAACATAATTAAGAAGTTTTATTTAATCATTTTCCTTTGTATTATTGTTGTCTCTATGAACGTCCACAAGCTCGACAACTAGCGCTACTGGTTATTCCGAAGCATTAACATTGGTTTATATATGTTGACAGTTGCTTAAGAAAGCAAAAATTCTATTATTTCTGTTGAAACTAAGTATTTATGAAATAAAGGGAATCTTTGAGATATAAAACATGTATCTGAAAACTGTTATTCATTGTGCATTTGATCAGGATTGATTCTATTAAAATATGACATTATATTTATTGAAAAAGCATTGAAAATTCACATGGATTTGATCGTTCAAGCCACACAACATGTTTGGTAAACACAGTTATATATTTGAAAACAACAGCATGATAATTAAGCTAAAAGTGACTTAAGTGAAAATAAATGGTTGGAATATAAATAACATTTATACTAAAGGAAATATCAAAATAGATTTTTACTACTGTCATTCGGAGATCCGATAGAGAAGGCGTTCATAGAAAACCTTCAAATCAGCCTCCGTTTTAACATACGTAGTAACCTGTTGCAGAACAACAAAATTATTATCTATTTGTACAACGGAACACATTGCTTCACAGAGAAATTAAAAAAAAAACTATTGTGAAATAAATGTTAATTGCGCATGTATTGTTGTATAAGAAGAAAACCAAAAGTAGATCATATTCAAATGTTAACAATCGACTATTTGTTGAATTGATGAAACTGTCTTTTTTGAAGGACCAACAACTTTTGGAACAGGAAAACTTTACAACTCTTTTACTTTTTTGTACAAGGTCGTAGCAATCTTTATTAGGGAAATGAATTTACCTCTTTCATTTTATATGCAAGAAGCAGAGGTACCAATGGGGTATCCGAATGTCAAAAGTCCGAAAGGACAGATACAAAACCAGTAAACACCAACAAGAACGGGACAAAAACAGGAAACATGTAAAATACAGAAACACAAAATAACTGAATATCAATCAACAACGCGAACTCTAATCGAAACAAGAGTGAACTCGGGTGCTCCGGAAGAGTAAGCAGTTCAGTCTCTAATCATGGACACTGTTGTAATTTACGTTCGTCTGCATATGTGAAAGAAAATGATATTTTACTTAAACGATAGTTTACATGTGAACAAAGCAAATAACCACAAGCTTTACATTCACCATAATGAAAAAGTTAACAAGGATATCAGAAGTGGTAGAGATTTCACCATTCCCAATCCTTATGGTCTCAGTGACTTGTACCGTAAAAGCTTTAAGATACAACAATTATCAAACGTATAGTTAGGTATTTAAAAGCTTCCCTGTAAAAAAATGAATGACAATAGCATCTAAAAGATGAACCTTAAATTCTTCTTTTAACATTTCTTTTAGTGGTCTGTGTAATTTGCAATGACAGAAAGGTACTTTACTTTAGAAAGGTCTTCTATAGAGATTTCCTCTAAGTTTGTTTTAATGTTTTCTTTTGTCTGAGGTTCTTACTAGTCTTACTTACTTTATGAACGTTGACCGAAATCATTTTCATTTTGTGTTAGTGTTTGTGCTTTTTCTGGGACCATTAAAGGTTTGACAAAATTTTAATATATTTGTACAACGGAACACATTGCTTCACAGAGAAATTAAAACAAACTATTGTAAAATAATTGTTAATTACACATGTACTGTTGTACATGTATAAGAAGAAAACCCAAAATAGATCATATTCAAATATTAACAATCGACTATTTGTTTAATTGATGAAACTGTCTTTTTTGAAGGACCAAAAACTTTAGGAACAGGAAAATTTTACAAATCTTTTACATTTTTTTTGTACAAGGTCGTAGTAATCTCTATAAGGGAAATGAATTGGCTTCTTTCATTTTATATGCAAGGTCAGTCTCTAATCATGGACACTGTTGTAATATACGTTGTTCTGCGTATGTGAAAGAAAATGTTATTTTACTTAAACGATAGTTTACATGTGAACAAAGCAAATAACCACAAGCTTTACATTCACCATAATGAAAAAGTTAACAAGGATATCAGAAGTGGTAGAGATTGCACCATTCCTAATCCCAATGGTTTTAGTGGCTAGTACCGTAAAAGCTGTAAAATACAAAAATTATCAAACGCATAGTTAGGTATTTAAATGCTTCCCTGTAAAAGAATATGAATAACAACATCATCTAAAAAATGAACCTTAAAATTCTTTCTTTAACATTTCTTTAAATAATCTGTGTTATTTGCAATGACCGAACAGTACTTTACTTTAGAAAGGTCTTCTATAGAGATTTCTTCTCCGTTCGTTTGTTTTATTGTTGTCTTTTGTCTGAGGTTCTCTCTTGTGGAACTGAACGTTGACCGATTTCATTTTCATTTTTTTGTTATTTTTTGTTCATTTTTTTGTTATTTTTTGTGCTTTTCCTGGGATTATTAAAAGGTTGGGCCAAAAAAGACTAATTTAGCCCCGCTACATTTTATATGTGTCAGTCGTAAGCCAGGAATCTTTGACAAAGCTTTTATTTAGTGGTTTTGTCTCTGCCCTTTTGTACTTTGACATTCGTATGCCCCATTGGCACCTCTGCTTCTGCTTAAATTTCAAAATTGTCTAAACCCTTAGGTTCTTCCTACCCCAGGCATAGGTTGATCATCTTAGTAATAATTTGGTTCCCAAGTTTGGTAGTTTTGGTTTTATTCTATGCTCTTCATAAACATATAGTATTTGGCATTTTCAATATTTTTGGTAGAGCGCCTCTGATGAGTCTTGAATAGACGAAACGCGCGTCAGGCGTTACAAATTTTATTGTCTGGAACTTTGTTGTCATTTTAATTTTGAACACTCCTGAAGGTTAGCACTGCTAGTGGAGTTTTAATTCCCCGAGGTTAGCCCGCACCGGCGCACTTTTGTGTTGGAGAACACATCAAAGCTTTAAACTATCTGTTAAATTTTTAAAATTGTCTTAACCCTAAGGTTCTTCCTACCCCAGGCATAGGTTGATCATCTTAGTAATAATTTTGTTCCCAAGTTTGGTATTTTAGGTTTTATTCTATGCTGTTCATAATTATATAGTATTTGGCATTTTCAAATATTTTTGGTAGACCGCCTCTGATGAGTCTTGAATAGACGAGACGCGCGTCAGGCGTAACAAAATTTATTGTCTGGAACTTTGTTGTCATTTTAATTTTGTACTTGTCTTTTTGATGTTTTCTGTTCCTTGTTAAGAAGAGGGTCTTTCTTTGACGATTTCTACACATATATTAAAGATAGATAGTTTGTACCAAATTAACCCCAGGCTATCTTGATGTCTCCGTTGTGATATCGCTTTTTTCGGTATTTCTCTTGAAATTTAAAGTTTAAAATTTTCTGTTTATTAATTTGATTATAGATAACGGTAATATAAAACTTACGATTCAACAATGTGCTAGAAGATTGCACAGGATACGAGTGGGCATAATTGGGATTTTGTAGACCACATTGATTCTTACTTCGTTTCATGATTTTATAAAAAAAATGGTGGGCTCAATCAAAAGTACAGATTTATCTTTTGTAATGATGTTTGATTTTCCAATTAATATAATGAATTCTAGTACACACGTAGACATGTTATTTACTGATTCGTTTGCTTGCTAATTGACGGAGCCAAGATTAATGGTTTTGAATTCTGTACTACAGGAAACTATTTGTTATATTTTAACAATTTATTTCCAAATTAAAACAATTAGTATCGTATTAAAAAATTTCATTACTTCCCATTTCCATAAATAGAGATGAATTGTGTGTTAAATAAAGGTAATAAAAAAATTACTGAACTTGGAGAATCTATCTCAAATGCCCATAAGAAAAGACAAAACAAGAAAGATATACTTGAAAAAATGAAGATCGCAATGGTCCTGACTTTGTACAGGCATTTCAAAAGAAATGGTGGGTTAAACCAGGTTTTGAGGCGCATTTATTTGTACGTTTTAAATATAAAACCAATTGTATTCTGCCGTGAAGAGATTAACATTCATTTCTTGTATCTATTTAATCTATTTAGATATTTTCTATAAAAAATACTGTACCATGTTAGACTTGGCAGTGATATATATTAGTATATCAATGTTTATTGTTTTGTCCTGTATGGCTCATTCATTTACCAACTTTACCTAAAGGTGTACTTGGTTTGTACTCATAGATCCATAAGAAGGTCAACGATTGTCACATGCAGTATAATCATCAAAATGACTTGCCAATGCTTAACATTTCATGTAGCTCTTGAAAATAATACCAATGTTAGTTATTACTTTTTGTATAAGATGTTAAGAAAATCATTATATTTTAAATGTGCACCTTTTTGCATCAGTTTCTTACCAACATGTATTGACTGTTGTCTTTCTTTCTTGATTTCAATAAATTGGTGATAGGCATTAATATCTTGATAAGCATCACAATTTGTCTGATAATTGGCACAAGTGTACAATATAAATTATCTTTTTCATGTACATGTATAAATTGGATAACAATCAGACTAACAAATAGGTTATTTAACTTTCTCAGACATGTTTGTTTGCTTATACATGTACCTGTTACCTCATTAATAGACAACATGCAGCTTAAGTAGCAAGTAAACAACCTTCGTCCCAGAATTAACCAACACACTTGTTAACATACAGGAAGCCCTTAAACACAAAATACAGTATGTCGAGTAGAAAAACATATGATTTGCTATAGAATAATTTAAAAGGTGTTTAATCATTTTTTTTAACTGAAAATGATAACAAAGATATCATATAAAAGATTATTGAACAGATAAAAACAAATAAAAAAACAAAAACATCTTTTAAAGTTGAGGAAGCTTAGATGTCAGATATAAAAAAAAAGTGAATAAGCAGTCGAAAATAGCTCTATAGCAGTTAAGTTTTATGTACATGTATATATTCTAAGAAGTATCCTCTCATCAGCAAAATTTTAATCTGAACATTAGACTGCCAAAACCAAAAGTTTCGAAATCACATAGAAAAAAAACCAGGACAACGAACAGATCAATATGATCAAAACTTTTTTTTATCTTGTAAAGCAACATTTTTACTATAAGTGTTTTAAATGTAAAAAGAACGAATATAGATTAAAATAGTAAAGACTAGTGTACTTGTTTTTATTGCTTTTTGCAATTGGAGAAAGTTTGATTTCAAGAAATAGAATGTACATATATTAGACGGTATATAAAGTGATCATGTTTTGTCGCAAGGTAATAAGTTCAGTTTCTACACCAAGTTCACGGCAACTCTTACTGTGCAAAACAATGCCCAATTAAAAGCAAATACTACTAATATCTCTATTATCAGTGCACTAATTATCTAACCACAAATTGATAATGTTTATCTGCATTTAATACTTCTGTTATAGAATATTGCACTCTCCATTGGAACTAATTCTACACAGGTAAATCCCCGTGACGTCATTGTTTCTATGATTGACAATTATAATGATTCACTCTTGGTTGTTTTTTTGTATAAAAGGAATGAGAGCAACAAACTGAAAGAACGAACACAGCTATATCGACAAGAAGAAAATAAACTAAATTTTCGACTTTTTTCATTGATAATGGATTTACATTTACAAAAGAAGAAAAACGAGAAGATATCATTTTTTCAAAATATCCAAGACGAGCAGAGCTCTACATCTTTATCGAAACGTAATTCTCGTAATGCGCCCGTCAACGCCACATTCAAAAACTTTACATCGCTAGAGGACGACAAAAGAAGAAACAGTCTCCCTTTAACAACAGAAATAGCCCTTCAAACAGCGCGCTATGACCACTGTGACAGCAGACGACAAGTTAGGAGAGTGAGGTCATTCCGAATGACATCAAAGGGAATAAAAAATGACATTGAAGATGAACGAAGACTTAGCAATGCCAGTTTAAATTCTGCAGAATCACAAAAAGACATTTTTCGATCACGACATTCGAGCAACGCATCCGATGACAGTGCCATATGTTGTGGCTGTTCGTCCACAACGTCGTCTGGTTATTACAGAATTTGTGTTTTGGGAGGTGACGCAGTAGGGAAAACGTCCCTAACCAACACTTTTATGACATTAGACAAAACAAATCCTAGTGATGTTGACACAGGTAAGAAGAAACGATTTAATTCTTAAAAATACAAAAGAGGAACAGAAATACTTTAATCAGTTATGATATATAAAACTAAGAACACAAAAGTTCCTTTTATTTCCTAAAAAAAAAACCATAACAATCTCTTTAACTCAAAATGAAGATAGACCAGATTGATTCGTTTACCAAATTTGCTCATTTAGCAACTCGCAATACTATTTTTGATAAAAGACAATATGCTTTATTGCAAGCATGTAATCATGTTTTTGTCATTTCAGATGACCTTGGCGAACATACTTTGTCAGTGGTGCTGGACGGTGAAGAATCAACCATTGAGTTTTTACATATTTTAAACAATGAAGTAAGTAAAACATTCTTATGAAAAATCAAAATTGTATGTCATCTTTTAGACAGCAATCAGAAACATTTTTAGTATTTACATGGCAGTTTCTTAGAATTTAGACTCTATAACTTAAATTGAACACAAACCACCAGACTAAGATAACCAATCTGTTAATTTAGAAAAAAATATTTTAAGCTGCTTTAGTTGAAATACTTATAGGTTACCATCGTATTTGTTTTTTCTTCTACGTGATTGATTAGAAATAAGAGTTTCAGTAGATGCAATTCATTGTATTGTTTTACTCATTATCATGATAAATGTGAGAATTGGTCGGAAGAGTAACATCCTTAATTAACCCAACTCATACCCAGGGTATTCATGAATCAGAAATATTTTGACGTCAAGATAACTAATGAGTGTTACTATGACCCTTAACATCATCCTGAAGCTGTGTAAATAACACATAAATAGAAACAACAGAGTATTTTTAGTTTATATTGACTGTTTTATGAATGAAAAACTTACATTTAAAAAAGGTGATAACAATTATTGCACCGTCAATGGAAGTCTGGATCAATATTTTAATAACATTTACCTTGGTTAACCATAACATACACTTCTTAATTTCTCATAAGTTTAAATGTTGGTTACAACTTTCTTAAAATTATAGAGTAAAAGTTTGCGACATCATTGTTTTGATAAATAAATACATTTTAGCAAATATTTTGTTTGACTTCTAAATTTAATAATTAAAAGCCTAAATAAGAATCCCGGATGGTGAACCACTTAGAAATCTTAGGATAAAGACAATCCAAAACACCAATGTTAAGTGCATTCAAATACATGCATGTTTAGTTGTAAGATCAGGTAGTAAAATAAACGTCTCCTTTACCAATTTCCAATTTTCTATTTCTAGAATTATGACAATATTTCTGCTGATGCCTATTTAGTTGTGTTTTCTGTTCATGAGAAAGCTTCGTTTGATGTGGCAAAGTCTTACATCACCACCCTGAGGACGGAGCTGTTATCAGACAGAGCTATAATACTGGTGGCAAATAAAGTGGATCTGGTCAGGAAACGTAGAATATCAACTGAAGGTATGTGTTTTTTCTAGACGTTATGATAACAACAAAGATATAGTTTAGATGTAATTAGAAATTGTCGACAATCTGTGTTGTTGTTCATTCTACACAATATTTTTGCTTCGCATCAAGGTGCGAAGCTATTAATTTCATAGGATATTCACGCCATCTTGAAATAATCAATCGCTTATGAACGCGTTGATTGGCTGTTTATAAAGGTTGCAAAAGTAACAGATCGTTTCATTGGCTTAACTAATAACTATAATCGTGAATCAGTTACGGAGAAGAGACGATTTGATCATGATAAGGCTATTTTGTGTACTGCAGAACTGGACACGGTACAGTTGATTAAAATTGCTTTAACCAGGTGACCTCGACAAATCCACTAAAATAGTTTGATCACGTGATATTTATTGATATTTATTACAGATTTATCATATAATATACAATTGCAAGTTCAGATTATTTTTATGCAGTTTCTCTTGCTGTGTATTTTCATCCAACTATAAGCTTATTTGTTTGGCAACACTTTGGGCTTATAAAAGCATAATGCACCGTTCTTCCAGAATTCCGACCAGTACCTCCTCGTGGTGGAAGACGGCCCGTACCTTGAACAGCCAACACCGGCGGTGGTGTGTCATGGTCTGGACGACTCATGGCACACGGCGAGTCTTAATAGTCGCTGCAGAGGCTTAGCCTATAGTCACGACTATAAACACCCATATGTAAGCTGAAAAGTGTGGCTATATGTGAAATCACTAACATACTAGTATATTTGAACTTTCATACTCTAGCTTTCATATCATGTCTGTTTTAATAATAATGAGAACCATAGTAGTTTCATGATTATTTACTTAATTTGTTCTTTAAGCACATGTACATTTTACATCACATTTATCTTTGTCTGACTCGTTGGCCTAAACATTTTAGCCATGTTCTTGGATATTTACTTATTTGGCTTTTCTGGCAGGGGCTATTCCGGTATACCAATAAAGGACACATGGGCTTTAAATTGCAACTATGGGCTAGTTACTAATGTAATTATAGGCATGTTCCTGATACATTTAATAAAGTCAATAAAGTTCTGGTAGACCAGTGACTTGTCATTTTTAAAAATAAACCGATATACATTTTCCTTTCTTTTAAATGCCGCTACAGCGAAGCTTCCCCCAGCTTTTTGAAAAGCTAAAACTTGTTTCTTTTTATTTTTAGAATTATGAACGTAAAACAGCATATAAAATACTAAACAGAAACTCCTTCTTGATAGATATTTTGAAACTTGTATTGAACATGTTGAATTATCTTGAATTCTCTTGACATAAGTCTAAAAATTTGATATATCGAAATTCTTTAGAAGTTGAATCGTTAATCACGTAAGTACATGTGCATTTTTTTGAATAATGCAAATTGTTTGCTATAGAAATACCTGTAAGAAGCAAATGATGTTTTTATAGGTTTTGTTTTTCTTTATAGCTTAAAGATCTTCTGAGTGCATGAATTAACATACATAACGTAGTGTTATTTTTTTACAGACGCCAGACACTTTGCTCAAAAGTATAACTGTAAATATACTGAAACATCAGCCACATTAAATCACAATGTTGACGAACTTCTTGTTGGTGTCCTAAAACAGATTAAAGACAAACTTAACCCCGACCTCATCATGGAATTTGACAAATCTGCTGAGAAGAAAAAAGGACCCAAGGGACTTCTCAATTCCTTGTTTAAAAGGAATAAATCTACACATGATGTACTCTTAGATCTGAGATGAACTCATTAAAAGAAGTGGATTACTTTATCAGTAGAGAAATAAAAAGAAAAGTACTGAAACTTGGTGGTTTCGAGAAGGTTTCAATCGTCTGTTCTGGATTAGTGACTTGAAGGAAAGACAACTTAAAAAAATCTGTGCCTTACATTTATTCAGACGCCTACTGAGATATATTTTTAGATCATGATTTAAATCAATCAGATATTTTCAGACTGGTTTGAACATTTGTGTCTATTTTCATTCCATTATATCTTTATATACTTATTTAATGAGACATCGTTTTCATACTTTTGATAAAAAAACAATAATACAAACACATTTGTTTTATTTGTGCTGATACAAGCAAATAATCGATGCTAATGTTATATAAGCAAAATAAAGGTAATAACAAAACTACCGAACTTGAATGATCAATCTCACAGTCCAGAGAAAATGACAAAAACGAATCAGTCATACCAGAGAATGGATGGATCGCAATGGTCCTGACTTGGTACAGGCATTTCAAACGAAATGGTGGGTTAAACCAGGTTTTATGGCGCCAAACCTCCCTCATCCATTGCGATCTTTGGATCCGGTAATGACCAAAGAACACAACATAGTTGCGAGACACAATAGGGATATTAAGGTGATCGTCATAGTAGAGCAGACCAGTCAACCACTAATTAAAACAATTAACCACCATATCTTTTAACTCAATTTTGAAATTTTCTACCAGTGGCAGATAACGAAGAAAGATTTTTTTAGGGATCGTATGAGACGCATTTTCTTATAACTCTGCTCCAAAAGTCAGTCACAAAGAAATCGGTGTCTGATCAAAGAATCTGTGAAATGTGTGCAAGCTCTGGCATATGGAATAAGTTGTGACATATAAACACCGTATGCAGAGGGAAGTAGGTATATTGCTTTGTAGATTAGGAAAATTAGTAATTTGAAAATTAAAATCGTCTCTTTTATCGTAATTTTTTGTACTGAGATGACCACCTGGGTCAAATTCGAGGTGCAAATCCAAGAAAAACGTAAAGCAATTTGATTCGCTGGAATCTTCAATTCTGGAGGAAATATCAAATAAATCCAGCTACCAAATGAAGTGTTATTGACAGAAAGGACATCATCAATATATCTGAATGTAAGATTAAATGACCTTGCCTCTTTCATCTTCATGTTCTTTACGAGTCCCTGAAGAAATTCAGTCTCGTAAGAGTATAAAAACAAATTGGCGAGGAGAGGAGCACAGTTTGTGCCCATTGGCATGCCGATTTGTTGTTGAAAAATCTTTTCTCCGAAGGTGACAAATATGTTGTCAATGAGGAAATCAAGCATACTGCAAGCTTGTTCCAGTATGTAACAAATTTTATCTTTGAACGATGTTTTGGAAAAGAATGAAGAGTTATAACCCAAAACAACAAAATTCCTAGAGTAAGAAAAGGCTTTTTCGAGAAGTTTTTATAAGCAAAAGCTTTAGCCCATGTCCCATCAGATTTAAACAAATAAACAAAGTATAAAACATTTTCCTCCGGGAACATTATTTAGAGCTTATTTTTTTTTTCAAAAATACGAAAACAAATCCTAGTGATGTTGACACCTGACATCTGAAAATTTCAGTTTATGCAAACGAAAACGATTATATGTTAGAAAACCCAATAGCTTTGTCATGCATTAGTTTTTTTCTTAATTTGACATAGAAAATAATGAGATTTGAATATGTGTTAGCGGCACAGCCCACATGACAAGCGGCAATTAAAAAAAAACACAATGGACAATTGCATGCAGCCTTCAACTAGGACAGTAGGCGCTGCTCGTGGTTCTGCATTTGGCTCATGGTCTAAATAAAATGCAGATACCGTATAGCAGGAAATTTTCGAGAGGTTCTAGTTTTCGCTATATTCGCAACTATTACTCTATCGCGAAATTTAGAAGCCGCGTAAAATAGAATTAAATTAAATTTGTGTTTAGAATGTTATTAAATCGCGAAAATAAATGTCCGCGTACGTAACAACTAAGTCATTTGGTATAAAATCGCAAAATTTGCACGCAGCGAAAATAACCCGCTATACGGTAAGTCAAATCCAGTCCTAAAATAGTTACAGATATACCCCCTTCTTAAACAAAGAACATAAAATGTCATAGTTTTCTACTGAAAAATTATGTACCTTTCTTAGGGTTTCTTCTGTTGATTGTGGTTGATTCGACAAAATCAAAACAAACAAAAATAAGAAAGAAAGAGGAGGGTTCGGCGTGATGAGCTCAAGTTTAACTGTAACATAGAATTAATTTAAAAATAAAGGTAATAACAAAATTACTGAACTTGGAGTATCAATCTCAAATGTCCATAAGAAAAGGCAAAATAGGGAAAATTTGGAGATCACAGTGGTCCTGACTTGGTACAGGCAATTGAAAAGAAATGGTGGGTTGAACATGGTTTTATGGCATGCCAAACCCCCCTTCCATTGCATTCTATAGGTTAGGTAGTTACACATAACATAACATGGTTATAAGGACACAATATGGGTGGAATGACGCATCGTTAGGGTTTTAATATATTATATACATATGCAGTTTATATATTTGTAATAAGCTTTTCAATGAGTGGCAGTGAGATTTACCGATACAGTATTACAAACTTTAGTTGAATTAGGAATTGTTCAAATTGTTACAGATGTTGTTAGAAGAAGATACCTGACTTTTTTTGTCAATTGTGACAGGCACTGTTATGATTCGTTTATTCATCATTCATTTATTAGATAACATCAAATCTATTCAAAACTATTTTTATCTTTTCTAACAGTATTTATGATTATATTCAAATATTGAATACCTTACAATAACGGGTGTAGCAATTTGATACTTCCCTCTATAAGATTCATTTTATTATTTTATCCATTGTCTGTTATATCAAACATGTAACGGCAAATATAAAATTACAGTTTTGTGGCATTCGGTTGTTTTTAACTATGCTTGTTTGGTTTGCATAATAATACATAAGAATTTTAAATGTTTTTCAATTATATTTAAAAGTACCTTCATATAGCCATAACTGACAAAAACAAGATTTATTATAGATTTAACATCATAGAACGCCTTAATGCCTAATTGTTTTTTTAACTACTTGTTACAATAGAAACACCATCGCGAACATTCAGTTATGAAAGTTGAATAATCAAGTAACAAGGACCAAAGAAAGAGGCAGATAGGAATAAATTTTCCGATATCAAATGTTCTAAAGAAAAGACAAAACGAAGAAAGAACACAGGAGAAATGGAAGATCGCAATGGTCCTAATTCGGTACACATATTGATAAAAACGGTGGGTTGAGCAAAGTTTTATGGCGCAAATTTACCTCTTCCAGTGCATATAACCATGAGATGAAAGTTTTCCCATAATATCAAATGCGACATTCCTAACCTCTATTGTTTCAGTGACCAGAGAATTTTGCGCTTTTTCAGCAGACCTAAACACATTGAATGTAAACATTCGGATTCTGTCAGGTTTTATGCTATTCTCGGAGTACCTGTGTTTAATGTGTCGTATTGGTATCAGAAAGTTCATTCAGAAATCTGGCGGAAATAACGGTTAAGTAATAATTATATGCAGTACGGAAGAAACCCGGTTATCCCGCTGCAATCCAGAGTTGAAGTATCACTTTTTTATTCTTTTATTTGTTTACTTTTACCCATGCATTCAAATATGTCTGTTAAAATTCTTTTTACTGTTATTTGAAATAAAGTACTAAAAATGCCTTGTCTTCAAGCCGAATTCATGAGTAAAAATATCTTTTTATGTCTCATGTTTCATGTAAATGTAGGTCTTAATTAATAAATGAAAAGTTCATTTAAGTAAACAATAGCCATGTTATATACTAAGTAAATATTGTTCTATACTAGGAACCATTTTCAATTTAATTTTCCGTATAACTGAAGATAAATGACAAAAACAGTGTGATGTTGCCACCAACATTATTTCCCAATAGGGATGGACATACATTTGAAACAATTAAGGATTAACTGTAATTAATTTTTGGTATATTGAACCATAAACACAATTTGCCATAGTGCACATTGAATAATCCGCGAAGCGGATAATGTAAAATGTGCACTATAGCAAATTGCGTTTATGGTTCAATATACCAAAAATTTATTACAGTTAATCCTTATAAATAAATTTCTATTATTTAAAAACTATAAAAAATGGCAACTTTTGACTATTTATTCAACAACAAAAAGTAAACAAAACAAAACAATTGGCGAATTAATATCCACGTGGTCATAACGCGCTGATGTTTACAAACATCTGGCCTGTCAATCAGTGTCACTTTTGTACTTTTATTTACCTGTGAAGTTGAATACACAATTATTGAAGCTAGAGTTAGAAATGAATCCAGAAGAAGAAAAACTTGTTGATGAGATATTTGTGGATGTAGAAAGAGGTTCAACACTTGTGTTGCTTATAACGGATTGCGAAGAAGTAGAACTTGGTACAGGTAGGACAATTGACTCTTGATCACTTACAACTGGAGATGCCGTAGAAATTTGTCGAAGCGTGTCACTTAGGGACTTTTTTTGACTTGTTGAGCAATCTCTGTTGTAACTTCTTACCGAACTTTCATTTTTGTGACCAGACATATACATAATGTGCCTCAATTCATATCCGACATCCTTTAACCTTGTATTGCTGTGGCTCACAAGCAATTCGGGGGTATAGTTCTTTAAACAACTAGCGTTTTTCGAAATATCCGCCATAAATCTTGAGAATTGATATTTTTTAACAGGGGTCTTTGTGTACCATAATTGTTCCTCCTCCGGTGAGACCAATGCACTTTTACTGATGTGATTGAACAATAATGATGCCGACGGGTCTGTTTTTTCAGTTAGACATTTAAGGATGCGACGGGGCAACGGGTAGGGTCATCACTGGCATACATCCGTTTGTCCGCAAAGTTTTCACGACTGTCTAAACCACCTTGCCAGTTTTTTTGACGGGTTTCGTGAGTTAAAGAAGCGTATTCTCTTCCATTTTCGTCCTGCATAAATGCGAAGGAATTCAAATTGAGCTGTTCGTGAAATTCAAGGCCACGGGTTACGAAATGTAAGGCAATGTCATACCAAACCCTATATCTCAGGATAACGGGATTTTGTTGCTTTCTTTTTAATGTCATTTATTGGAATAATTTCTTTATGTTTGGTAGGTCGAGAGAAGCAGAGGTACCAATGGGGTATCCGAATATCAAAAGTCCGAAAGGGCAGAGACAAAACCAGTAAACACCAACAAGAACGGGACAAAAACAGACAACATGTAAAACATGGAAACACAAAATAACTGAATATCAATCAACAACGCGAACTCCAGTCGAAACAAGAGTGAACTCAGGTGCTCCGGAAGAGTAAGCAGTTCCTGCTTGCTATAGCACACCCGTCGCGTTGACAATAGTCCATTCAGCGTGTTAAATCCGGTAAAGGAAGACAAAACAACACCCTATGACAAACCAACATCTGCACTCATCTGAGAGATCGAAATCCCATATTTGTCTATAAGTGCATGATGTCTTCCGTAAAATTTCTTGAGTGAAGACAGCAACCGAGGAGCAACATAACCCTGTGAGAGCAATTTTTGCGTCAGACGTGTCGCTCTGCTAAGGAAATCGATGTAAGTCCCGCACGCTCTGGAGTAACGAATCAATTGAGATACGTAAACTCCATAAGCTGGAGCGGACGGAATGTTGCTACACAAGAAGGGAAAGTTGACGATTGGAAAGTTGAAGTCATCACGTTTGTCATAGAGCCTTGTTGAAAGTCTTCCTTGTGAGTCAATTTCTAGATGAAGATCTAAATATGAAGCAGACTTCCTAGAATCCGTTGTGTCCTTTATCTCAAGCTCCTGGGGATATATGAGATGGAGAAAGTCACCAAATCGAGCATTGTTTATTGAAAGGACATCATCAATATAACGGAACGTGAGGTTGAAAGAGAGAGCTAGTCTACGGTCTTTTTTGTCTAGAAGAGATTGTAAGAAGTCTGCTATAATCCCATTGTTAAGTTCTGTTTTAACTTTCCGTCCAAAATTTCATTCGATTTTCTGAATTCCTTATCCCTGACAATATCCAGGTTTCTATCTAGATCTTTTAGATGTCGGTTCACGGCAGCCCTGATATTTTTCATTGAATTTTTATGATACTCTTTTGCTTGAAGTGATCCCAGTTCCTGGTCTCGTTTTTCTGATGACTTTGGGGTAGCTTCTTTATAAAACTTGCATAAATACGTATTCAGATCGTGCGCCAAAACATCCTCGAAGTTTAGAACAAATCCTTGCTGTTCTTTGCACCATTCTGAAAAAAGATAATTTTAAGAAACATTTATGTTTTTGCCTGTTAAATTACTATTTTTGTTCACAATATATTTCTAATACAAATATGTGTAACTCTTTTATTAGTTTTTTTTCTAATTTTATTATTAAAGAGATATAATAAGTCCAGGTAGCTCAAGGCAGAGCGCTCATTTATTGAGAGGTCTTGGTTCAATTCCTTGTCTGGACTTGTAAAAAGGCCCAGGGAAAAAAAGACAATAAAACATAAAATAATTGAAAGCGTACCTTGGAATACTTTTAATCCCCATTTAGTATTCTTTTTTGCGGATTTGGATTGGTGACTTTCTTGCAGTTTTTTTAGTTCTGCATCTGATGCTGTTTTAAATCGTTTCTGTGGTGGTTGTTCATTAGTCCCATCTTGCTGTACATTTATAGACTGAATTGCATTATCAGGAACCGTGGTGCCAGTGTTTTCTAACTCAAAGTCATTGGCAAATAAAAAGTCTAAATCTTCAAGATTAACCATTTGGAGTGGGTCTCCTATGTCAAAACTTCCAACTTCCATTGCGATCCACCAGTTCTCCGGTATGACTGATTCGTTTTTGTCATTTTCTCTGGACTATGAGATTGATCATTCAAGTTCGGTAGTTTTGTTATTACCTTTATTTACTACAACCAAGCCAATGTCGCTGCCGGTGGAGTGAAAATTCCCCGAGGGCATTGCAACTTGGTAGCTTTTTTAGCAATCATGAAAAATTACAAAATTCAGAACTCGATGCCGGCTAGGACGTCTCCCGGATTACCAAGGTCCTCCTTTGCTACCTCTAGGAACAAGGTAGCAAATGAAGTTGTTGTTCCTATGAATATCCTTAAGGATACCACCAATTTGACTTTTGTTCAGCCAGAGGGTAACTATTATTTCAAAACATCAGATTCATTTCAAATTATCAAACCATGTTCTATTAAACTCAATGACGTTCTAAAATCATCCCCTATTCCTACTATTTCGACATGCAGATCTAAAACCGGCAAAAAATCAACTTGCAAGACCTGTGATATGCTAATTATTTCTCCTGAATTTACCAGTAACTTAAACGGTAAAGTTTACCAAACCCTTTCTCACGACCCTCTGGACTGTTCTACCGTAAATGTCATTTACGGAATTGAGTGTACTTTATGTGGACTGTTGTATGTCGGCGAAACCAAAAATTCATTGCGTTCTCGCATGAATGGTCATAGGTATGACACCAAAAATTCTGATTATCGGGTTTTGTATAACCACTTTAATCAACCAAACCATGACCAATGTTTGAACATGAAAGTCCGGTTTATCGAAAAGATTTACCACGACACCAACAGTCCAAATCTTAGTACACCTCACCGTAAAAAACGAGAGCTTCACTGGATAAAAACTTTAGGTACTGCAATGCCTTATGGATGTAATGATAACATCAAAGGAGTAGGAAATCTTTCTAGCCCTCAATGTAGTGAGGTGAATGTTATGAAACTGTTTGACCCCAATGGTAGACACAAACGTAGTCATGGTCACAAACGATACAAACCAAGATCTGGTGCCAGTCAAACTGACAACAGATCTCTTTCAGACATGTTTGATGATCTGGTTACAAGTCTACAACAACCATTGGCAGTCCATCATGTTCGTACCATTCTCTATTCACTACGAGTCACGAAGCTTAAAGACCTACGTGATCTTGGGTTAGAAAAAGCAGGTACTGATCCATTTACTCCTTCTTACAGGCTTACTAGCATTATTTGCGACGTTGCTCTTTTCCGTCTTTTTAAGCCTTTAAGAAGTGAGCCTCTTACTACTGAGGATAGGAAATTTCTCCATATTCCATTTAAGAACAAAGGGATAGATGCTATAAACATTAGCAATATTTTAAATCGTAGGAAGTTACATCTCAAATTCCTCAATATTTCAAAAATCAGTCAACACCAATTGTTTCCTACCGCTACACTAAAACCATAAGTAGTAAAATTTTCAACCACAAAAAGGCATTGCAGGACCTAAATATTGAAGAATATCTAAAGTCCCCTCTGACATGTGATTGCTATGCTTCTCCCTTTGTCTATGGTCCATCTGGTCATGTCATCACGGGTGATCTTAAGATAATTGAAAATGATTTATTACGTAATGTGGTTTCCCATGGACCTAAATTCAGGGAACCGCAACGTATAAATTGGAATCATAACTTTAAGATCATCATGGACGCTGTGGAGGACTATGCTAGAGCCTGGATAACGAGGGAGAAGGACCAAGAACCAGAGCTTGAATCACTGTCGGACTGGGTAAGGACTATCCGATCTCTTGTACGAAGCCGAATAGACAAACTTCGCAAATGTGTGAACCCCCGGCCTTCTTCTGTATTTAGAGATCGTGAAGCTCTCAATTGTCTCTCTTCCTTACATGACAGGTATGTTGTCACGCCAGCAGACAAGGCTTCCAATAATATAGTTTTTGTATGTAAAGCACATTATTACAATTGTCTAATAAAAGAACTAGGCATTGATGGTAATACTTCCGCTAGTGCTACATACACACGGACTACATTTAACAAAGATGAAATCATAGCCAACCATAGCTCTTTTATGTCCTCTTTCAATATTCCAATGAAAGAGGAACATAAAGAGTTACCATATTTGTACTGGATACCTAAACTTCACAAAAATCCGTACAAAGAAAGGTATATAGCTGGATCTTCATCATGTTCAACTACAGAGCTGTCCGTTCATTTAACTAAAATCTTGTCTGCTGTCAAAGAAGGTCAACAAGCATACTGCGACACTTTTTATAATCGTAGTGGAATTAACCATATGTGGATTTTGAAAAACTCAAAAGATTTGTTAGATCATTTTAAATCGAGATCATTTTCTGAGGTTCACTCTTTGAAAACGTTCGATTTTTCAACTTTATACACTACCTTGCCACACGAAAAACTAAAATGTCGCCTAAAAAAACTTCTCGAAAAAGCATTTTCAAACTCAAGGAATTTTGTTGTTTTGGGTTATAATTCTACATTCTTTTCCAAAACATCTTTCAAAGATAAAATTTGTTACACACTGGAACAAGTTTGCAGTATGCTTGATTTCCTCATTGACAACATATTTGTCACCTTCGGAGGAGAGATTTTTCAACAACAAATCGGCATTCCAATGGGCACAAACTGTGCTCCTCTCCTCGCCGATTTGTTTTTATACTCTTACGAGACTGAATTTCTTCAGGGACTCGTAAAGGACAAGAAGATGAAAGAGGCACGGTCATTTAATCTTACATTCAGATATATTGATGATGTCCTTTCTGTCAATAACACTTCATTTGGTAGTTGGATTCCTTCAATATATCCTCCGGAATTGGAGATTAAAGAGACCACCGAATCTAATTGCTTCACGTCTTTCTTGGATTTGCACCTCGAATTTGACCCAGGTGGTCATCTCAGTACAAAAATTTACGATAAACGAGACGATTTTAATTTTCAAATTATTAATTTTCCTAATCTACAGAGCAATATACCTACTTCTCCTGCATACGGTGTTTATATTTCTCAACTTATTCGATATGCAAGAGCTTGCACACATTTCACAGATTTTTTGATCAGACATCGGTTTCTTCGTGACCGACTTTTGAAGCAGGGCTATAAGAAAATACGTCTCATACGATCACTAAAAAAATTCTTTCTTCGTTATCAGCCACTAGTAGAAAAGTTCAAAATTGAGTTAAAAGATATGATAGTTAATTGTTTTGATTAGTGTTTGACTGGTCTGCTGTACTGAGATGATCACCTCAATATCCCTATTGTGTCTCACAACTATGTTGTGTTCTATGGTCATTACCGGATCCTAAGATCGCAATGGAAGAGGGAGGTTTGGCGCCATAAAACCTGGTTTAACCCACCACTTCGTTTGAAATGCCTGTACCAAGTCAGGACCATTGCGATCCACCAGTTCTCCGGTATGACTGATTCGTTTTTGTCATTTTCTCTGGACTATGAGATTGATCATTCAAGTTCGGTAGTTTTGTTATTACCTTTATTGAATAAGAAGCAGACGATACTTTTGAAAACGACAGTACTTTGGGGGTCGGATCTATTTTGTTTTTTTAATTATTTTTTTCTTTTGTTTTGTTTTGCTTTGTATATATATATATATTTTTCTTTTAAAGAAAATCGTTTACAAGTAATATTCTACATATTTTTATGTACGTTTTTTATCAAGCGATAATATAATATTGTTTTATCCCATGTTAAAGCCTCAGTCAAGGACAAACTAGTAATTGGGAAAATCCATAATCAATATAAACAATTAAATGTAGACATATGTTATGTTCAACAAAATAGTATAAGGACACAGACATAGTTTATTATTATTATATCTTTGGTTAGCAGTAGAATTTGCCAAAACGTAAAATTGTGTATTCAATATGTAAATTAATTATTCGGAAAACCAGTATAAACTGGTTTGACAGTTGTTCCATTTGGGCGGAGTTTGTCATCAATAATTAACCAGTTATATTTTAGTGGGCGTAAATTAAACAGCTGTATGAACCAATCAAATTCTTTACATAATTTTTGGTTTATTGGAAAATGGTCTAAATTTCTAAACAACACAAAAGACAGTAAAAATTTTATCAAATTTATTTATTAGCTTAAAGACGACGTTAGCTTTGTGAAGAGAAAATTATTTGTCAACAAAAACAATAACTGAAAACCACTGTTGTTGTTTTTTCTTTTTGATTCTATAAATGAATCAATCATGCGATTCTAGTGCAACATTTAACAATAGGTTTCTCTGGAACATTGTGGTAATTTGTTGAAAACAACGCTTTTGTAAACTTCAATACACAAATAAGAATAACGTACAACGATATAAGATTTTATCCTTACGTCAAATTAAATTAACTGCAAAACAAAAACATAACAAGAATAAAAACACAACTATGAATTATGAAAAAAAAATCAAGGGTGCTGTCTACAGTACATGGAAAAGGGTGCTAAACATTACCATTTATTTTGATGCAGTTGATCTAAAACGTTAAACGTTTTCACTTCAAATTAAAGAGACCACCGAATCTAATTGCTTCACGTCTTTCTTGGATTTGCACCTCGAATTTGACCCAGGTGGTCATCTCAGTACAAAAATTTACGATAAACGAGACGATTTTAATTTTCAAATTATTAATTTTCCTAATCTACAGAGCAATATACCTACTTCCCCTGCATACGGTGTTTATATTTCTCAACTTATTCGATATGCCAGAGCTTGCACACATTTCACAGATTTTTTGATCAGACACCGGTTTCTTCGTGACCGACTTTTGAAGCAGGGCTATAAGAAAATACGTCTCATACGATCCCTAAAAAAATTCTCTCTTCGTTATCAGCCACTAGTAGAAAAGTTCAAAATTGAGTTAAAAGATATGATAGTTAATTGTTTTAATTAGTGTTTGACTGGTGTGCTGTACTGAGATGATCACCTCAATATCCCTATTGTGTCTCACAACTATGTTGTGTTCTATGGTCATTACCGGATCCTAAGATCGCAATGGAAGAGGGAGGTTTGGCGCCATAAAACCTGGTTTAACCCACCACTTCTTTGGAAGTGCCTGTACCAAGTCAGGACCATTGCGATCTTTAATTCTTCTGGTTTTGTGTTTCTCTCAAATAAAAATTACAACAAAGTTCCAGACAAAAGCTTCTGCATTTTGTTCGTGATAATTTTCATATCAAACAGTCCTATTATTTTCAACTATTTTTAAAACCTAATTCCAAGAAAATTTTATAGTGTCATACTTTTTTACGTAACTATGTATTATGGGTTAAGCAAATTTTACAGTGTCACACTATTCTATGTAACTATATATTTTATGGACTTGAAGATCGCAATGGAAGAGGGAGGTTTGGCGCCATAAAACCTGGTTTAACCCACCATTTCGTTTGAAATGCCTGTACCAAGTCAGGACCATTGCGATCCACCAGTTCTCCGGTGTGGCTGATTCGTTTTTGTCATTTTCTCTGGACTATGAGATTGATCATTCAAGTTCGGTAGTTTTGTTATTACCTTTATTTATATCAATTCAATATAGAAAAAATAAAACAGGGTTCCATATTTTGTTTTTATTCAATAAAAAATAATAAAATTTACTTGGCGACTTTATCAAAAGATTTTACACCAAACTCCTCCAATGTTACGTTAAAGTGTAAGTTCGCGATTTTTGAGTTATTAGTTTATTTGATTTATTATAATGAGAGTAGGCATCATGCCGGGTTTGGGCATTGAAAACGATATATTAAGAAAGATATTCGTAATTTTATTCCAATACACAAGACCATATGGGCGCATCCATGTTATGAACAATGATGAATTATGGGATAGCTCAATTGGAGATGTGACGTCACATCTCCAATGATGAATTCATTAACCAATTGACGATATTTTAACATAAGACCGATGTTGTCGATCATAATAATGATTTGAAATATGAATAATTTGGCATTGATTATTCTTTTAATCCCGGTTTTTTTTTTATCGAAATAGCAAGATAATAGTTTACTTAAACCTTAAATTGTTTTAAAGTAATTAATTATAATTCCAAATAGTAAATAATCTGAAATATTTATTGACACAGTAGCCCTAGTTTTCAATCCTTTTTCAAATATTTAAGACAATAAATTCAGTTCTTGATGAATACACAGGTGTCAATTAAAATCATTAACCTTTACGATCATTAACCATGGACGATCTGCCACGCCCCGGTGGTTAATTACAGGTATAACTGACAGATATCATAGATCAATTAAGGTGCTCCTCCAATCAAAGATTTCCTTGCAGCACTCAACCCGCTTAAGACACACCCACCACAGCTCGATTTTAAGAATTTCGACCGGCACATCTTTTATAATTTCTTAATCAGTATACGGTATAATTAATCAGCAGGGGTCAATATCACCTGTTCACTCCATTGACTACCTTTCTCTTACAATTATCAATCAGCCAAAGCGTGGTGCTACATCGTGCATGGTTTGTGTAATACTAGTACCCAAATTAGAAATGTGTTTAAAGAATTTTAGTTCCCACTTTTTTTCGCTTTTGAAGTGTTGGAAAAACAATTAATTAACTACATAATTATTTGCAAGACAAAAAAAAAAGATTCCTACAGTTTATTGTTTTTATATGTTTTTAATTAGAAAGGGTATTTTATTAACATTCAATGTTCAAACGACACTGGCGGACCAAAGGGGTTGATTTTCGTTAAAAGAAAGTGTTCTAGAACCCATTCCAACCAGGTAAATGTCAACTTCTAATACACAGGAAACAATATTAACCCCTGTGGTGCCGACAGTTTGCACGGGGGTACTAAACATACACAGGAAACGGCAGGTGAACTCCTGTTGTGCCAGTTGTTTGTAGAAGGGAATAAAGTCTTATACACAGAAAACGATAAGAAAGCCCCTGTTGTGCGATGGTTTGCACGGAAGGACTAATTATCATAATTCACTTCAAACGAATCATACAACGTAATCCTAGTAGGGTGTCAGGGAACCATGAATTTTAAACAGAATGTATAAAAGAAATAGTATAGGGCAATTCTACATACTGAAAATTGAAAAACATATTTTCCGAAAATGTCTGTACGGCCAATAAAAAAAAAAATAAAAATAAAAATTCTATATTTTTCTACGAATTAATTCTGAACTTAACGATTGGTACCATTTTTAAACGCCTCACAATCAATCATTAGACTGATTTTTATTTTATGATTCCCGACTTAATTTTAATTATTTCAAATTGTCCGTTGTGGTACATATCCGTAAATACCACATGGGTATAGGATGCAACATTCAGGCTTTGAGCAGCGCCATCTAGTACAAATCACGTGACCCTCCATGGATAGAATTTTTTTACTTTCAAAAGCCAATTTTATCCTAACTATGCATATTTGAGCGCTAGGAATTTCACCAAAGTTATTTTTATATGATAGTCTTTCAATGTACAAATTTTGAAAAAATCGCGAACTTACACTTTAACTTAAACTGCAATAGATAAAAAGATAAATAATAAAGTATAAAACAAATAATTAAATAAAATAAATCAATAAAATAAATTAATAAAATGAATATTTTAAATGTAAATTACATTTTAACATAAAATTATAATATTTTATTTTTGTTTTATTTCATGTACATTTATTACCTTGATGAGAATAGTAAAATGAATATGCAAATTAAGGAATTTGCACTCATGTCCACTGATAAAAGCTGTCTAAATCGGACAGGTCAGCTCTGGACAGCTCGTCAGGTCCGTTTTGGTCCACTTTTAAAAGCAGACCTGACCAGGAGAGTGGACCACGGTCTGCTTTGACCTGACCAAAGTTGACTATTTGGACACGTATAGCTGACCAGAAAAGCGGACCTAAAGTCGGCTTTAAGTTCACTTTTGTACAGGTTAGGACTGGACCTATCTGCATAAAATTGAATAGGTTTCATCAACTGGCGGGCAAAATGTATGTGCTTTGTTTTTGTTACATACGCTCTGCAAACTTATTTAAGTGCTTTTGTTGTATTTTCAACTTTTTAATTCAATTTATTTTATATAAAAACACTATTCAAATGAAAAAGTATAAATTCTTAAGCTAAGAACACTTTCTAGTCCAGCCGCCGACAGAAAGTCTTAGAAATTATAGAAATAGTGTACTCGGAAATAATTTGCAAAAAATATAGGTTATCGTATTTTCAATATTTATCATATATTATTGTTATTTGATTATCTTACTATTTACAAATAATCAAAGAAATAATTACCATTGATATGCTTGACATAAAGTGATTTTCATTTTTTTATCTAACTACAGACACAATACATCCAATTTCTGGTACTTCTTAAAAAAGTGTACAGTACCCTTTTAAAATGTGTGGTGTAGAGATTTGCTTTCATTTCATATTTTAAATTGATATAAATTCAAACCATGAAAACACAATTAAAGAAATAATGTACATGTACGCTGTTATGCTTTGCAGTGATTGACAAAATCCAAACAAAATTGGTCGACGGGTGTGGCCATTTTCATATTCATCGATTTATGTTGGTTTGTTGTAGAATTTTGTTTTGTCTTCCTTTATCAGAATTGACACACTGAATTGGACATAAACAGCGCGACGGGTGTGCTCAAAAGATGGGACCGCTTATTTTTCGGATCATTAGATTTCAAGCTTGTTACGACTTGAATTCGCGTTGTGGATTTTCGTTCGGTTGATTTTATGTTTTTTGTTTCTTCCTACTTTTTCGTGTTTACGGGTATTGTCGTTGCCCTTTCGGACTTTTGACATTCGAATGCGCCATTGGTGCCTCTTTGCTTCTTTACACATGAAAATCAAGGAAAATATTAGATTTTTAGATTTTTTATACAAAAATAGACTGATTTTGAGCTCCCTACTTTCCTTGTTTATAAACAATTGAATCAAAAGATATTGCAATTTTTGAAAGTCTTATGAACACCAAAGCATCACTTAAAAGCAAGTATATCAAAGTCAAATTTTTGAGCCGATTCAGACCACTTATTCACAAAATTTCGTATACGTAACTAAGTCGTACTTCCCCATATTTTCTATGTAAATTACGCCAGACTTTACGTCTACAAACTTTTGTGAATATGGCTGCAGGGCCTTTGTGGCTATACTCGTTTGGATTTTAGTTCAACATTGTTATATTTAATTTATGCTCTTCGTTTAAATATGGCTTGCCATTTTCTATCTTTTGGGTAGATTACCTCTCATGAGCCTTGAATTGACGAAAGTAGCTACGTCAAACGTACCAAAATTTATTGTCTGGAACTTGATAGTTATTTTAATTTCATTTAAGTTAGCAATATATAGCTCGAGGAAATCACAATGTACCCAAAAGACCCAGGGATAATGAAATATTTAAACATTTTACAACGTTTTCCCCCACTTATAACTGCTTACAAATGTCTGGATAAAATTATAATGTTGTCTTTTTCTTTGCTTTCCATACACTAGAGTTGATTTAGATTAATCGGTCATAAGAAATGAGAATCAAAACAACTTTCAATGCACTTTGGGATTGGGCTTGAATCATATGTATTTTTTTTTAATCCAGAGGCAAATTGAAAAACAGCGAGCAGCGACCGCTGGTCACATTGAAGGCTGCTGGCTGTTTTCCATTGTGGATATTTAAAATATACGTTTATAATGTAGGTTGTGTTGCGTACACTTATTCCACATCTCATTTTCTTCTATTGTCTAATAGTTGGTACAGATGTAAATCAATCAACCTCTTTGTGAACGTGTATTAGTTGGATAACTAAAAGACACATAAACAAGTTCACTTAACTTCTCAGACTTGTTTGTTTACATTAACATGTACCAGATACCGAATTCATTAGCATTGTGGATATCACAAAGTAAACAACCTTTGTCGCAATTTTTTACTAACACTTTCCTTAATCCTCGACGAACGCATTAGCACCTAAAACATTTCAAAGTCCATTTGAATAGCCCATGCCTTGCAGATGAATATTTTTATAGTGTTTCAATATACCAAGATTCATGGTTCAATCATTGTCAGCGATTAAATTTTCATGAACCAATTAACCGATGTTCTCTTGAAATAAAAGAAGCAAAGGTGTACCAAAGGGGTAATCAAACACCATTATATCGAAAAGAAAAGTAATCGGTAGGCAAAAATACATCACAACGAAACAACGAAACAAAACATACAAAAAACACATAAAACAACATTTAGGAAACTCAGGTGCTCCGGATGGGTAAGCAGTTCATGCTTGTTATAGCACATCCGTCACGTGGGCAAAGATTGATTGATGTTGGTCATATCCGGAAAGGATGACAATATTAAACTCTATGTAAAATCAACAACTTTGCTCATTTGAGAGATGGAAATCCCGTATATATCTACAAGCAGATGATGTCTTCCGTAACATTTCTTAAGTGCTGACAAGAACCTGGGAGCAAAGTATTCCTGCGTTATTAATTTGCCGTCAGACATATAGGTCTATTTACAGAAGATAAGATAATAGAAATGTTCAATTTTCTTATCGACAACATATTTGTACCGTTTGGTGGACGTGTCTTTCTGCAGACAATTGGTCTATGTCCACAGACTATAGGCACAAATTGTCCTTTATTGCTTGCTAATTTGTTTTCTCGTTCATTTGAATCGGACTCCTTAAAATTACTTTTAGACGAATTAAACCGCAGACTTGCTATATCCTTTAATCTCACATTTCGTTATATTGATGAGCCCCTTTTTACTTAGCAATCCTCGATTTGTTGACTATTTACGTCTCATATATCCAAAGGAAAGAAGCAGAGGTACCAATGGGGTATCCGAATGTCAAAAGTCCAAAAGAGCAGAGACAAAACCAGTAAACACCAACAAGAACAGGACAAACACAGACAACATGTAAAACATGGAAACACAAAACAACTGAATATCAATCAACAACGCGAACTCCAGTCGAAACAAGGAGGTCTGTTTCATATTTGGATTTATTTCTCGAAATTTACACACTAAGAAGGTTTGGTACAAAGCTCTATGACAAACATGATGACTTCGACTTTCCCATCGTTAACTTTCCCTTTTTGTTTAGCAACATTCCGTCCGCTCCTGCTTATGGAGTCTTCGTATCACAGTTGATTCGTTACTCCAGTGCTTGCGGGAATTACATCGATTTCCTTGGCAGAGCGTCACGTTTGACACAGAAATTACTGACACAGGGTTATGTTGCTGTCTTCACTCAAGAAATTGTAAGGTAGACACCGTGCACTCGTAGACAAATATGGGATCTCTATATTTCAAATGAGTGCAGATGTTGGTTTGTCGTAGAAATTTCTTTTGTCTTCCTTTATCAGATTTGACACACTGAATTGAAAATTAGCAAAACGACAGATGTGCTATAGCAGGCAGGAACCGCTTACTCTTCCGGAGCACCTGAGTTCACTCTTGTCACGACTTGAGTTCGCGTTGTTGATTTCCGTTCGGTTGATTTTGTGATTTGTGTTTTTATTGTGTTTACCGGTTTCGTCGTTGCCCTTTCTGACTTTTGAAAGAAGCAAAGGTGTACCAAAGGGGTAATCAGTATCATAAAACCATAAAGACAAAGACAAAACCGGCAGACAAAAAAATCATCACAACAAAACAAACCACATAACAACATAAAACACACACACATACCAACAAAACCGCATTCAGCAACGCGAACTCAGGTCGACACGATAGTGAACTCAGGTGCTCCGGAAGAGAATTCAAAATTGTCTTAAGGAACAGTGCTAGTTCAACGCGTACGGAAGGGACGACAAATGGCTGATTTGTTAATGGGGATAGTATAGCCCCATGCACGTTAAAATCTTTTTGCAGAGTTCAATAGCGACGCCTCAGTTTGGCCACAGGGGGGGGGGACATCAAGATGGTCCGAGTACAGGATAAATAGATAAGTTTTCACTATTTATACTAAGATTTTAAACTGACAATGCGAAATCTATCAATTAAGAAGGTAACATATATGTACAGTGTTGATTTATACATCGATGAACACCCGATTGCTTTAAATATTTTTCAATAAGAATTTATTTATTTTATTTGCATAGTTCCACATTCGTGTTGACTTTTATATAATTTCTGTATGTGTGCCATCAACTTACTTGTTGATCCAATGCTTGAGACGTTCATTCGTTGGCGAATTATTATAGACTTATATATCAATATATAAATATACAGTATATTTATATCAAAGGTTTAGTTGACTTTGATCCCCCATATCGCAGTCTGCAATTCTAATGAAAGAGAATTAAGTGGGTTTCTTGTACACAAAAATATATTTATTTTAATTGAAATAAAACGACCGGATAAGCAACTACTAAATCAATCTCTTTGATATATAAACTTTGTCTAGTGTCGCATGAGATCATCATCGCTCTTAGGAACCATAAGGCGTCTCGGCATAATTCTTTTTCATTATAAGCATGACTTTATATAGCACAGATCCTTCTTCAGAATATTTTGTTTTCTCACCCTCATGCAATTTTGTTTCATCAAAAGTAATTTTCAAAATATTTTTTTTTGAAAAAAAAAACAGTCATGGCCCTCCTCTTTCAAACTAAATGGTAAGGCCCTATTTTTTAAAACAACTGAGGATGTCATACAGTATAAGTAAAACATTTAACTCAATAAACGTTACCAAGTTATATTCGTGGCACATCTATTCTTCAGTAAGTGGCCTTAGTTCTGATTTATCAATATCTGTCACTCATTATATCCCATCAACAAGATATCACTGCATGTACGCATATTTTCAGAAACTTTGATTACATCTTTACTGTTATCATCATAGAAGTAGATATTTCATATAAGGCGACATGAACGTGCGTGTACATCTTAACACAGACTATGAATTGACATGGTCGAAGTACATTGTGCAATTTATTTCACCAAACACGGACACGGTCACACCCAAATGTTTTTTTTGCGACACGAACTTCGTTCAGCTGAACGCTATATTTCATGATGATGGCTAAGTGTATATCAACGTAAGGGAAATCTGTCGTCTACTGAGTATATCTGTACTCCATTGGTACCTCTGCTTCTTTCATAGAGCTTTGTACAAGGTGTTCCTCATGTGTCAATTTAGAGAAATAATTCCAAATATTAAGCGGCATCCTTTGGATATATGAGATGTAAATAGTCAAAATATCGAGGATTGTTTAGAGAAAGAACATCATCAATATAACGAAATGTGAGGTTAAAGGATAAAGCAAATCTGAGATCCTTTTAATCTAGAAGTGAGTGTAAGAAGTCCGCTTTATACGAATGAAGAAAATGATCGACAAGCAATGATGCACAATTACTACCATAGGGATACCGATTGTCTGCTGAATTTCACGTCCATCAAACTGTACAAATATGTTGTCGATACTATACTCATTGATGAAAAAATAAATCTTTTTATAATCGACTACATGTACAATACTTGAAGCTGTGTTTTTTTTTATCAAGGTACGTTTAACCAACTGTGCCAAATGTGACTTAAAAAGCGAATGTGGAGTTGAATAGAAAATAATGAGATGTGGAATAAGTGTACGCGACACAACCCACAATTAAACGATAATTTAGAAAAAAACACAATGGACAACCGCCAGCAGCCTTCAACGAGGCCATTTGGCACTGCTCGCGGTTCTGCAATTGGCCCATGGTCTAAATAAAATGCATACAGTATAATTCAAATCCAGCCCTGAAATAGTCACAGATAAACCCCTTTCTTAAACAAGGAACAAAAAACACAAAAAAGACAAAAACAAACGAAAGCTTTGTCAAAGATTCCTGGCTTAGGACAGGCACATGTAATATGTGGCGGGGTAAAACTAGTTTTTTTGGGCCCAGTAGTTAATGGAGTAGTTAATGTAGAGAAATAAAAAAAATAATGCTCTTGAGAGAAAGCATAGAATTGTCTTAAGAGAACAATGCTAGTTCAACGCGTATGGAAGGGACGACAAATGTATGTTTTGTTAATGGTGATAGCATTACCCATTTACACGTTTATATTATCTGTGTTGGTGTGGCATCTACCTACTTGTTTATCCAATTGCTTTAAAAGTTCATAAGTTGGTGAATTCGTTTAGACTAATATATACAGTATATTTATATCAAAGGTTTTGTTGACTTTGATCCAGAATGTTCCTGTCTGCAGTTCTAATTAAAGAGAACTAAATGTCTCTTCCACACAAATAGATTCTTATTTAGATTGAAATAAAAGGACCGGATAAGCAACTATTAAATTAATGTATTTGATCTATAAATTTTGTCTAGTGTCATGCGAGATTAAAATTGCATCGCTCTGGGGAACAATAGATATCATTGAATTATATTACGTATTAATAACTTGGCCTTACGATATGTCTTTTATAATAACACAGTCAGTATCCACTTAATTATAAAACCATTTTCTTATCATCTATTACTTCACTATGTTACTAAACATTTGAACCCAAAACGGTGGCACATTATAGCATCTGTTACCTGCTTAAAGGATGGACCATTTATATAATTAACTCAAATGGGGGGGGGGGCTTGGTTTATTGTTTTGGCCAAACAAGATTTTCCGCGGAAGAATTATGTATTTTTTAAAGCGTCTCGGCAGAACTTTTTTCATTATAAGCTTTATTTTATATAGCACAGACCCTTCTGCAGAATACTATGTTTTTTCACCCTCCTGTCAATTTTTTTTTCATGAAAAATAATGTTCAATACATTTTTGAAAAAAAAACAGGCTAGGCCCTCTTCTTTCAAACTAAATGGTAGGGCCTTCGTTTTCAAAAAAAAAAACAGATTATGTCATACAGTATCAGTAAACATAAAAATCATTAAACGTTAACAAGTTATAATTCGTGGCACATTTTAGCTTCGGTAAGTGGCTTTCATTTTGATTTATTTTGACTGTCACATATTTTATCCCACCAACAAGATACGCTGCATCTTCGCATAATTACAGAAATGTCGATCACATCTTTACTGTTATCAACAGAAAAGGAGAGATTTTATATAAAGTGACACGAACGCGCATGTACATCTTAACACAGACTATGAGTTGATATAGTCGAAGTGCATCGTGCAATTTATTTCACCAAAAATGAACACGGTGAACGGTATAGGTCAAGATGATGACTAAGTGCATATCATTGAAAGGAAAATATGTGGTGGTCTACTGAGTATATCTGTATTTCATACTTCATTATAGAAGTTAGAAAGTAAACACAATGAGTAGCATGGTAAACGAAATTGACAATGTACAGGACAGCATACTTTTGTGGATTCGAAACATTGTATATGTATGGTGAAATTAACAATGCGAAGACTTAACGAGTAACGATTTTCTTAAAAATCAGGAAATCTAACAAGAAATTCATAGAACAATCAAAAGTTTTGAAAAATACATTGACTTAGAAATGCATATACGATGAATTCCAGTTGCTAGTTAAGTGAAGAATGAACAACAAGATACCTTTTCTTCCTGCGGAAATTTATTAAACAAGAAACAAATAAAAAGAAACTTTACATGACCGATGGAACAAAAGTGTTCATCGGATAAGTCATGGTTCGTTACAACGGAACTTAATAAAGCAAGGTCTTAAGAACATCTTTGGCAAAAACGTAAAACGTTGAACAGACTCCACCAAAACCCCTAACATCATCTTTCACGAAAACGTTAAACGTTGAACAGACTTCACCGAAACCTTGACAAAAACGTTAAACGTTGAACAGACTCCACCAAAACCCCTAACATCAATAGCAGTTACGAGCAACAGAAGAAAGCGACTTCTTGAAGGCAATTGAAATTATTTGATTTGCATCAGCAGAAATGGATGATAACGTTTATCTTCAACAGCAAGTGATAGAGTGACTTTTAATCCCTATTTAAGCAGCATAAAACAATTTGTAACTGCAGATATGACAATTTAGACATAGAAATAAACACGGATTTTTTAATATACCGATCAATCAATTTGCTACATTCCTGTCTTCAATTATAATGAAAAAAAAACTATAAATACTATTTTCCAACAAATATAAACTTATTGCGCTATTTATCAAAGAACCGGGTAAAACCACTTTCAAATCAATCTCTTCGATATACAAACTTTGTCTAGTGTCAAATATTTCGTCTATCTAAAACTAATACTATGCATTTTAGCCTGGTAGGAAAGAATCCTCATGCCATTGATAACGGAATATTATTGGTCTACATACAAATACCTAAAAACGGGAATAAAAACGATTTTTCTGGTCCTGACTTGGTACAGGCATTTCGAAAGAAATGGTGGGTTCAACCAAGTTTTATGGCACGCCAAACATGTTCATGTTATGAAACGTTAATTACACGCACATGTTTTCTGAAACATAGTTATTAACTTCCTTTTAAAACACATATGTACTGATTACGCAAGTGGCACTATGAAAAACAGTGGGCATACAGAAGTAAACTTTACTAAAATTAACTTTTGAATATACAATACCAAAACGGGTATATAAACGGTTAATTTGGTTATGCTGTATATCGATATTTTAAGGGGTAACCTGTCATTAGCAGCATTTGAATCAAAACATTGGAAGGTTACAAACCAAAAGTACTGATTGAAAAGTACTAAAAGTCAAACGGTTCGAACAGTGAGGCCAAATCCAGCGCCGAGAATATCGGCCATATGCAGTACAAGGAATAGTATTATATAAATTATTGGGTGTTCTTTCACATTTGTACAGGTATTGCAAATTTTTGTAACTATAAATTATGTTGGGTGGTTTAGCTGCATCTATGGTGCTGGTTTCATAAACCATAGAAATCAATAGGGAAAAAAATCTTCAAAAGGATATAGACTTTCAATAGAACACCATGCTTTATATGTAGCAATTTTTGAAAAAAAACCCTGGTGGTTTGTACAAGTAAAAATAAGTTATTGTTAACACTGTATGAAAAATCCAAATGTAATAAAAACTAGGACGAACACAGGAAAATCAAACACATGTTCTCGTTAAGACTCTGATACTCGCTTGCATCGCACCAAACATGACCTTTTCTTATTCAATATGACTTTTGTGTGTTTTACTCATTAGACAATACTGAGATGTGGAATAAATAAAGGCGACACAACCAACATAAACAAGAAGCAATTTGAAAATCCACAATCGATTACTAGTAATTAGAAAATATAAAACAAATATTTGTGTATTTTTTTTATTATCAAAACTATAAAACTAGTATAAAATGCAACATGAAATATAATGGAATGAAAATAGAATCAGATGTATACATTAGTGTGAAGGGGAATGATTTTTATTATGATATTTAAACAATATCACAAGAGACGTCTAAGAAGACGTTGGGCACTGTGTTTTATTGTCTTTCCTTTCAAGTCACTTTTCATTTTCCAGTACGGAAGTACTTCTTTAGAATAACAAGTTCAGTTGAACTTATATTTAGAGTGAAAGTAACCTAAGACTTATTATGTTCATCTAAGATCTAGGAGAACATCATGTGTAGATTTATTTCTCTTAAATAACGAATTCAGAAGTCCTTTGGGTCCTTTCTTTTTCGCAGCAGCTCTATCCGATTCCATAGCGAATTCGGGATTAAGTTTGTCTTTTATCTGTTTTAACACACCAACAAGAAGTTCGTCAACGTTGTGATTTAATGTGGCTGATGTTTCAGTATATTTACAGTTGTACTTTTGGGCAAAGCGTCTGGCTTCTGTAAAAAAAGTTGACGTGACCTTAGGTTAATATCATATGCACACAATAGTTTTTTAAATGGTATAAAAAGTAAAACTACAAAAAACCATTTCCTCCATTTACGTCAAATTGACGTTTATTAAACTATTAATGAACATCTCCCTTAGCAACAATATCAGATTAACAGTTATATATTCTTTGGAACAAGTTTTAAGACTTTTATAAAAATGATTATATCTAAACCCAATTAATTGTGAAGCTCTTCTAAATCCTACCTAAAATTAATGTTTAAATGAGGTGACGAAATGAAAAAAAGTGTGACAAAGCATATGATTGTCGACAATTTCGATTCTTTTTTTATCGTATAATCTATTTTAAGTGTTTTTTTTTGCTAAAACATAAAAATAGCATTTACCTTCAGTTGATATTTTACGTTTTCTGACCAGATCCACTTTATTTGCCACCAGTATTATAGCTCTGTCTGAAAAGAGTTCCGTCCTCAGAGTGGTGACGTAAGATTTGGCCACATCAAACGACAATTTCTCATGAACAGAAAACACCACTAGGTAGGCATCAGCAGAAATATTTTCATCTTTCTAGAAGAAAAAAAGATAAAAAATGGTGAATGAGATGTTTCTAGTTCTACCTTAACTTACAACTAAACATACATGTATTGGAATGCAATTAACTTTGATGTCCTAATTTCAATTTTTTATGAGGATTTCAAAATTGCATATTCAATATTTGTTAAGAGTTTAACAGCGTTAAGCAGTTTAAGAGCTACACGGCTGACAGGCAAATTGTTAACACAGGGGTACGTTGCTCCCAGGTTGTTGTCATCACTCAAGAAATTTTACGGAAGACACCATGTGCTTGTATACAAATACGGGATTTCTATCTCTCAGATGAGCACAGATCGTGGTTTGACATAGAGTTTTGTAATGTCATCCTTTCCGGATTTTACCAACACTAAATCGATTTTTTTATGATGGTTTTGCTATAGCAAGCAGGAACTGCTTATTCTTCCGGAGGACCTGAGTTCACTCTCGTTCCTACGTTGCTGAACGCGGTTTTGTTGTTATGGGTTTGTGGGTTTTATGTTGTTATGTGGTTTGTTTTGTTATGGTGATTTTTTGTCTACCGGTTTTGTCTTCGTCTTTACGGTTTTATGATACTGATTACCCCTTTGGTACACCTTTGCTTCTTTTAAACTACAATTGCTTAATAATATCTTAGTTTACTTTTTACTATTCTTTTACAATCCACATCATTAAGATCAAATAAATGGTTAACCATGGTTGATTTTATTGCAATATTGATCCGGAATTTCATTGACGGTGAATTCATTGTTATAAAAGAAGCAGAGGTACCAATGGGGTATCCGAATATCAAAAGCCCGAAAGGGCAGAGACAAAACCAGTAAACACCAACAAGAACGGGACAAAAACAGACAACATGTAAAACATGGAAACACAAAATAACTGAATATCAATCAACAACGCGAACTCTAGTCGAAACAAGAGTGAACTCAGGTGCTCCGGAAGAGTAAGCAGTTCCTGCTTGCTATAGCACACCCGTCTTTTTAAATCATATTTTTTTATTCATTAAGATATCAATAAAAACTAGAAATAGTGTCTTGTTTCTATTTTAAGGTTTATTGACACAGCTGTACAACTGTGATGGGCTCATAATCACACTCATTAGTTTTCTTTGCGTCAAGATATATACTCTGGGTATGACTTGGATTAATTAAGTAGGTATTACTTCCGACGAATTCCCACATTCATCAAAATAATAACAATTCAGATGTAGTAGAAAAAATTACTATAATAAAACTACTCGTATATAATCACGTAGAAAATAAAACCAACTATACGATGAACTATTATATTTTGTAGAATTTTCAAAAACAAAGATAAACATTTAACTTACTTCATTGTTAAAAAGATGTATAAATTCAATGGTCGATTCTTCTCCATCCAGCACCACTGATAATGTCTGTTCGTTCAGATCATCTGAAATATAAAAAAAAAACATAACAAGATTATTATATATTTGAATTAAAGTATTGTTTGTTAAAAAGATAAATGCTGGGTACATTATAAGCTAGCTTTGTTCAGTGTGAAGATGACTATTTGAAGACTGAATTTGAATTTTATGCATTTTATTTGACCATGGGCCAATTGCAGAACGGCGAGTGGCGTCTTCTGACCTCGGTGAAGGCTGCTAGCGGTTGTCCATTGTTTTTTTTTTTTATAAATAATTCTTATCAGACATGCGTTCATGCGTATACTCATTTCTGATTGGTCGAAACGTCATTACCAGATCCGTTCATACATTCATGAACGCCTCTGCCTCGTTTCCAATGTAAACAAATATGATGGCGATGACGTCGTCTTAAATAACGAATTGTTTCCGAATCTATTTATTTTTCTTTTTTTTAAAAAAGGTATAAATTTGAAGAATTATAAGGATTGAACACCTATTTTCGGTCGTTCATGCATGTATGAACGGATCTTGAAGCTCACAAACTGTAACATGAACGGCCTTCGGCCATTCATTCAGTTTGTGAGCTTCAAGATCCGTTCATACATGCATGAACGACCGAAAATAGGTGTTCAATCCTATAATAACCGCTTGCTATGTGAGCTGTGTCGCATACACTTATTGTATATCTCATTTTTTTTATGTAAACTTTAATGTATACTTTATTCTATTTATACAGCTTAATTGCTGGTCTGCCCTTTATAAGAAAAACTACGTTTTATTGATATAATATTACTAATTCAGTATTTTCTGCTTTATCTACTTATATCCTTCATAGTAATAAAGAAAGTGTTTTTCTCACCTGTGTCAAGATCTATAGCACTTGTTTTATCTGATGTCATAAAGGTGTTGGTCAAGGAAGTTTTTCCTACTGCATCAGCTCCCAAAACACAAATTCTGTAATAACCAGATGATGATGTGGACGAGCAGCCACAAAAGATGGCGCTGTCATCGGACGCGTTGCTGGAATGTCGTGAGCGAAAAATATCTTTTTGTGATTCTGCTGAATATAAACTTGCATTACTATGTCTTCGTTCATCTTCAATGTCATTTTGTATCCCCTTTGATGTCATTCGGAATGACCTCACTCTCCTGACTGATTGTCGTCTATTGTCACAGTGGTCATCACGTCCTTTTTGGAGGGCTATTTCTGTTGTTAGAGGCAGACTGTTTCTCCTTCTATCGTCCTCCATCGATGCCAAATATCTGGCTCGGGATTGTGTTTTGACGGATTGACTTCGAGAATTAGGCTCCGATACGAATGTAAAGCTGTTCTTGTCTTGGATGTTCTGTAAGAAAGGCACCCTTTCGTTTTTCGTCTGTTGAACAAGTAAATCCATTTATTATAAATAAATCGAAAATAAAATAGTTTCCTTATGTTATTCTTGTCGGTGTAGCTGATTTCTTATTCTGATTCCAGTCTGTTGCTTTTTTCCTTTTATACGAAACACAAACAATAGTGAATCATTATAATTGACAATCATTGAGAGCATGACGTCATGGGCATTTACCTGTAAAGATTCTGTGCCAGTTGAGGGTGCAATATTCGATAACAGAAGTATTAAATGCCGATTACCATTATCAATTTGTGGGCAGACAATTAGTGCAGTAATAATAAATATATTAGAAGTATTTACTTTTAATTAAGCATTGTTTATCACGATAAAAGCTGTTCTTAGTGCATTGTGACAAATTAAGACATGCTCTGATTCTTTATTACACTGGCTTTGGAAATAAAAAAAGATAAAAATTGTATTTTAAATTAATTTCATTAAATTGCATTATATTTGTCATTCAAAATCTGTGCATGTTATATTTTGTGTGGTGTCATCTTATGATGCAACCGGTTTGACTTAGTTTTTTTCGATTTTTTTTTACCTTCGAAGGCCCAATGTTTTTGTTTGCTTCTATTAGACATACAATCGAAGGTTCAATAAAGGAAGAATGTGTCGCTTAATATTTTCCCGAAAGAACATAATGTGAAACATCAGTAGTAGCGTTATTAATTAACGTTTTCATTTATTTTTACGCAAATCTTTGAACAAAACTCGCGACAAATCAACACCATGTTTAAGTACGTACTAAATAGAGATTAATGATTCAAAGTTCAATGAGTTACAGTTTGTTTAGACCTTGATATCTTCATACAATCTGATCCATTGATAATGTTACAATAAATAAACACGCTGGTGGTAATGGTCTTCCAATTAATGGGATATTGACTCGGTGCCATTGAATATTAGATGTATCGCCATGCAAAGTTATAAATCTGTAATATAAATTAATGGTATCAATAGATTCTCCGAACGATGCTCCACAGAATACAAAGTATTAACCTGACAGTACGATACATCAGACAAAGTTTGTATATCAAAGAAATTGATTTAGTAGTCACCTTATCCTGCCCTTTGATTGCGGTCTAAATAAATTTATATTTGTGGACAAATAGTTATGTTTTCTTTCATTAGAAATATAGACGATATATGAAAGATCAATGGTAACTAAATCTTTAACATTATTCTACTGGTTAAATATGAAATATTTATTCTATTTTCATCTTTATTTGATCCTTCATAGGCAGTAATCGAAATATACTAACAATAACGACAATATCTTAAAATAAATTCAACTGAACCATTTCATGAGGTTATTCATGTAAGTGAGGACATCTGACCCCGAAAATAATGGCGAATTTTAAATGGACAATTTTTAATATATTACTCTTTTTTTGTGTATGAATATTGGACCATCTTTCCAGGCTTGCTTTCAAAATATTTATGTTTAATTTTGCTCTAAATACAATGGATTATATAGGAAAAGCCTTTTTTTTATTTCATCAAAATAAATGTAACACATTATACTTTTGGATAAAACAAAAACAAATGTCAACAGTTTCATTTTTTGTCTATCTACATTACAATCTTAATTAAAATGAATTATCTCCTTTGCTTTATTAAAAAATATATTTTTTTAAAGTAAAATTGATGCATTTTTAAATGATATATTTATTATGATTTAGTTCTATTAAATGGACTTGTTAAATTCAAAATTGTTTAAAACATGGGTTTCTTTGTTTGCACTGCACGCGGTCGATATTTGACTTCCCTGTTCTAACCTTTTGGCTTTGAGTACTTTACATTCACATTGGTCACATTGAAGGCTGCTGGCTGTTTTCCATTGTGGGTGTTTTAAATTTACGTTTATATTGTAGGTCGTGTCGCGTACACTTATTCCCCATCTCATTTTCTTCTATTCAATACTTTTGGTTTATGACCTTCACATGTTTTGATTCAAATGCTGCTGATGAGAGGTTTCTCCTTGAAATTTTGATATACAGCATAACTAAATAAATCGTTTATACTCGTTTTGGTATTTGTATTGGGTCGAAAAGCGCTGCTGGTGGACCAGAGGTCCACGAGGGTAATCACAAGCCTGGTCGTCGGACTTGTCTGACACGAATTAACCATTACATTTCTAATATTTTTTGTACTTGAAATTCCCGCTTGTTAAATTCAAAATTGTTAAAAACACCAGGTTTCTTTCCTTGTACTGCACACGGTTGATATCGTAGATGTTCGATTTGACTTCCCCCTTCAAAATGTGTTATCAGACCTTACTAATAAACAGACTCATATTTAATATTTCAGATATAGTAACTCTCTGCAGATAACACAGGTTAAAACAAGAAGGCATGGGAAACAATCTTTCAGGTATGCTGTTCAAGTCCTCTGGAACTCACGGCCTGAACAATTCAGGCTGGGGTTTTTTGACTTTTCGACTATGTTTTTTTTTGTAAAACAGGTGGTCATTAGGGCCCTTTCTCTGGGTTCTTATTCAAGTATGAAAAATCTGACCCATCCTTTTACCAGAGTAAACGTATTTGAGAACAGGATGAGTTTTTCGACTACATTGTTTAAAACAAGACAATGATAAATTTCTAGTATCTTTTGGAAGCTGATTCAACAATCTGACAGATGATGGTAGAAAACTGTTATGATAATAGCTAGTTATGGTATATTTGCTGATCAGATCATACATCATACCATTTGCCTTCAATAACATACTCAAAGCATTAATGTTATTATACATGTATGTGACAATTGCTGACCTTCGTATGGGTCTACAAGAACATATCAAGTACACCTTAAACACAAAAGATGATTAATGTATAAGTAATACGGTTGCGGAGGACAAAACAATAAACAGTGATGAGCTTATCTTTATGACTGACAAGCTAGAAGGGTATTATCATTCTATGATTGTATTTGATAGTTTGTTGATTTCCATTCGGTTGATTTTGTGTTTTGTGTTTCTTTGTGCTGTTATTGTTCGTGTTTACCGGTTTCGTCGTTTCCCTGTCGGACTTTTGACACTCGCGATCGAATCGGTGCCTCTTTGCTTCTTGAGTATAAATTTAAAACATGAAATAATGCCGTATAAAAGGGTACTCTGGATTCATTTATTATTGTAGGCTCTACTTTCGAGGTATGATAAACAATCAATTCATGGATTCTTAAATTCGTGGTTTTGAAGTCTGCAGCATATAGATAAATGCTAGATGTCCTTTCCTTGGGGTATCAAATTTCGAAGATGTCGTTGACCCATGGTTAGGGTTGATACCCAGCAAATTATAATGAAACCACAGTATATTATTATGCTTTAGTATATTTTTTCTACATAAAATACTGAACATTTTTACTATTTCCTCACGGATCTACTAAAATGACTTTTTCCCTAAGGAAATAGTTAAACTACTCCGATACCGTAGAAAAGAAATAGTATTCAAATAATCAGTAGAGTAGTCAAGGTAAGATTTTACACCCTAAGACTCTGTGTGCGTAGGTGTGGCTTTGGTTGCGATTTTTACCAATACGTTAAATAAAACATTTGTTTATATGGCATTCGCAAAACATAATTTTTTCCCCCTTAGTAATTTCCATTTCCCTTGGAGCTGCGCGCCTTGAGAAAATAATAAGTCCTAAGGGAGAAATACATTTGCTGTCTTTCTCTTGACTAGTCCAGATATAGCTTCTTATATTCTTTCAATTGACAAAGTTAAAGGACATTTTTTTTCACAAAGCTTTATGACAAACGTGGTTTAACAATTGTCAACGTTCACTTCTTGTGCAGCAAAATTTTGTCCGCTCCAGCTTACGTATCATAAATGATTCGTTACTCCAAAGCTTCATCGATTCATAAAACTACATCGATATCCTTGGTAGGGCGTCGCGTTTGACACAGAAATTGCTAACAAAGGGTAATGTTGCTTCTCGGTTACTGGGTCCTTAAAGAAATTTTACGGTAGATAGCAGACACTCGTAGACAAATATGGGATTTCTATCTTGCAGATGAGTGCTGATGCTTGTTTGTCATATAGTTTTATTTTGTCTATCTATACCGAATTTTACACTCTGAAGTGGAAATTAGCAGTGCAACGGGGTGCTAAAGCAACCTGGAGTTCACTCTTGTTAGGACTTGCGTGCGCGTTGTTGATTTCTGTTCGGTTGATTTTGTGTATTTTATGTTTTGTGTTTCTCGTGTGTTCTTGTTCTTATCTACCGGTTTTGTCGTTGCCCCATCGGCCAACCTTCGCTTCTTCCATAGACAAATTTATTGCTCTTGCTGTTAACTTAATAATTACATAAACAATTAAGAAGTCATTTGTTCAGAGAACAAATGTGAGGTCTTTCCCTGTCTTATGTTTTTGTTATGTTATTTTATACAAGTACTAAAGACATTTGAGTCACTTTGTTTATGACAAGCTGTTGCCAATTATTGTGATATAGGCTCCAGAATGAAGATCAGGGGGCCTAGAGTCAGAAAAAGTATGGTTGCTAAGGACTTTTATGTCGGTTGCTATGGACTAAATGTCACTTCCGGTTGAAAAAACTAACATCTTAACTCAGAAAGTAGTCTGGTTTAAGAATATGTATGGTTGCTTTGGACTTTTCATTAAGGTTACCTTGTTGCTAGGGAATGACCTTGACCCATGACCTTTGACCTTGGACCCAAATTGTAGCTCTTTGCATTCTGATTCATTTAAGTATACATGATTACTATACTATCTGTTATGGTTTTCAAGTTATGGGCAAAAAACGTGTTTCGCGAAACTTGTTTAGGCCGCCATTTTGAAACCGTTCAACCGAATCATGTACTGTTTGGGTTCAAATTGTAGGTATTTTAATTCTCTATCAAATGAACACTATGTTTCATTCACCATCTTTTATGGTTAAAAAGTTATAAACAAAAAAACATTTTAAAAATACGAATCAAGGGCAATAACTCAAAAACGACAAGTTTTACGCTTTCGCACCTGAAACATTTTTTGTAGATTTCGACATGGGGAATATTTTTCCCATGTATTGTCCGCTTCAATTTTGTACGGTTTAAGTGTTATTTCATAAAAACTGTTAAGGGTGTCGGCCATTTTGAAAATGGCTGCCCGTAACCATTGGACTTTGGTCTTAAATTGAAGGACTCATAATGACGGTCACAAAAAACCCATATGTTTACTATATTATCTTTGATGGTTTAAAAGTTATAAACCAAAAACGAATAAGCTGAAACGCGTCAAGGACCATAACTCGAAAACGGTTTGCCGTACAGTGTTCGACCCTTTATATTGTAACGCCGCCCCTCGGGTGCTAGAGTCAATCACCAGAGAACACTGCGATACATCAAGAAGGGGATTACTCTATGAATTCACTATAGGGTCTCGGGTGTGGCGAGTTATGAACTTCGCAAACCAGAAACGCTATAGGATGAGGGAAAGGGAATGAACAAATGGGAACTCAAATAAAACTTAATCATTTATTAAAACTCAATGTAATCCGATCCATTAAGGCTGTTGGGACTTGGAACTCTTCACCAATATTCCGGGACATCAGAAAAATACAAAGTGGTGTTTTATGAGGAACACCGAAACCTGAACCAACCTAATAGACTTTTAATAGAACAAACAATATTCAATATTTAACTTCCCTTCACAACACAAATAACTTGAAGCTTATAAGGCAGTTTCCAACAAATAACAAAGACAACACTGGCTAAGCAGAGTAAACATCGTTTGCCGTAAATACAGAAACCTATAGTATTTATTTCCTATTTATAACATCAGACAATTCATATTTGTACCAAAGAATTTCCACCAAGAAATTACACCTTGAATTTCCACCCAAATTTCCACCCGGAGATTTACACCAAAATCACCGACATTTTGCACCCAAGTTTTACACCCAGGATTTCCACCAACGAGACAACCATATAAAACAAGGTTTTTCTCAACTATAGGTTGTCAATAGTACTTTTCTACAACTTTACTAACTTTTGAAACCTCTGATATATTGTCTGACATGGTGTAATTCTAACTTTAGGAATTTTTGTATTTGAAATTTGCCGCTCTGGAACTCTTTGGAATGCTAATGACGCAATTGCTAGTTCCGGAACGCTTCACTGGTTTTATTTAACGGATTAGCCAATGACGTACCGCGTTTCACAAAATACCACTATTCAACCAATCGCAGCGCTTGGTTTATAACAACCTCGGCTAGCATTACTGTACTTGCCGGTTGTAAACAACAACATTTAGCGATAATAAAAATGCTTTCCTGTTTGATTGCAACACAAACACACTATATTATTAGTGTGACACATCTACACTACAGTGGAGTAACTTAACAGAGATGGGCTTTCTACCCATTGTTTAATTTAAATAGGTATTTACGGCAATATAGCCTTGTGAACTCGTAATGTTTACATTTGTTCAGAACTTCCAAGTCCGATGCCTTAAAATCAACGCTTTATTTCAACAATCTAGAAACAATTGGATATGTTTAACTTCAGATATATGTGTATACACTTGTTTGACCACATTAATACACAAGATTATCATTAGCACCAACTTTATTACACAGGAGTAACAATTCTATAAAAACAACAACAATATGATATTTTGGCTAAAACAACTTATTATTTGAGCTCAATAACAAATATTTAAAACACACAAAAAGGGTTATGTGGCATTCAGGTTTCATTCATACATTCAGACGACAACAATAGCTCAAATATCAGTTAACTACAACAAAAGGGAGGCGAGCGTTACATTGCCCCCTACCTTCAGGATTTGGTCCCCAAATTGGACAATTGAAAGTTAACAGCACAAAAATCATATAATTTCAAAAATTTAAGACACAATTTACTTCATCAAATGTATGAAATAAATGAAATTGGAAACCTCACTGCTAACAGTGCTGTTAGAACTTTGATTTATATAAAATTCGCTTTTCCATTAACTAAAAAACGATTTAGCTTTCAAACTGTATCTATTCATTGCCATCATAAATTGAACCTTTATAACAATAAATAAAATCTACTAAAATTTTAAACTACACTTTCTGGCAATGACATCTTTTCAGATAGAAAACTCTGACATAAACATATCCATTAACATCACAAATATCATACTTCCTTCATACAATAAAATTTTCCAACAATCACTCACATATTCAACCTGCAAGCACACAAGTCAGCCAACCTCTCTTCCACTATAGCTTTCAAGCCAAACAGTTTATAAAATTTAGCTTCAGTAGCTAACTCATTAAGATAATGATGTTCCCTGGGCAGGTATCTCTTCTCAAGAATACAGTTATTTCTCAAGTAGTTTAGAATTAATTTAAAGTGTGCAGGATCACGGTCAAAGGTGTAAACGTTATTGGATGGGCGGAATGCTGAATTATTATCCAACATTAAGGCGAAAACTGATGAGGGATCTGCCCGGAGGGAGTTCTTGCTCGTCTCGAACCGGACTCCACCAACGTTGAGTATGATCATATTTTCCTGGCAATCTTGAAGATATCGGAGATATCGGTCTACCTCCTCTGACATTGTGTTAGAGACGACTACTGTTCGCTCCACTGTCCCCTCTTCTTCTACCGACGAAGACTGCGAACTACTGGAAGACTGCGATGATGTGCTACTTCTGGATGAGTGGGCTTCCTCTGTTCTTGTCTGTTTCTGTTCAGGGGAAATAGCCCTCACCTCCTCCTCAGTGGCATGTATTTGTAAATCAACTTGAGGCTCGTCATCAATCGTGACATTCAGGGTCTCCCCCATCTCCGAGGAGAGATCCTGAAGAACCGCCTTGATCTTCTGGAGTTTCTGCTCCTTGCTGATTCCTGCTTCTATTCTTGCCTTCTTTGCTACAGGGGCATCACCCGACGGACAAGCCCTGTCCTTCTTTCTCTCCTCTATCAATTTTCGAGCGTCCACTTTCTCTTCCTCTGTCATAAGAGTAGTGCTTAAGGCACTACTCTTGACTGACCTACTTGATGCAGTGTACGACCTCCTGGGCTTTATCGGAACCTCTTCTCCGTCGAACTTGTGGATTAGTTTCAGGTGGACCTCTGTCCTCTTAAATTCTTCCATATTCTTCTCTGCCTCTGTGCCTCTTCCTCCTGTATGGCTATCGAAACAGATCATTTCTTTTTTTTCCACCTTACATCCATGTTGCGTGTTTTGTCTGGGGAAGATTTTCTTGCACGATGGGCATTTGTAGCCAAACTGGCTATGTCTTTCCACAATATGTCTCTCAGCACACCACCTCTCTCTGAACTCCACATCCTCACAAATTCTACAGATCCATTTGTGCTGTAAGTATAAAAATATATACATTTATACTATTTTTCCATCAAATATTTTGCTTATTGGCATATTTGGCATCAAATTTTAAAATATGTTTTATTTCTTTTGTAGGTAGATACAGTAGTACACCTCATTAAAGAAAACTTGAGATTTCAAGAACAACTTTCATACATACACACTTCACTCACATTGCTATGTGTTATATCAATAAACTAGTTTAAGTGATAATTATAATCATAAAACATATACTATCCTCAATATGTAATTTTTAACAACAATTAACTGTTTCTCTGACAACCAACATCAAATATTCACATTGTTATGTGATTGGGAACCACAAGGGTTTATTTTCACCAAGATACGGTTTCAATTTATCATGATGCACTACCTTTGGTTTAGCTTTAGGACTTAGTTTAATCCTATAAAGGACATCATTCAATTTATTTATAATAACATAGGGCCCATGCCATGGCCTCTGTAACTTTGGGTTCCAACCTAACTTTCGTTGGTATTGGTAGTACCACACAGCATCACCAACTTTGTACATATTTTGGTGTATCTTGTGATCATAAGTATTTTTCATAGACTCACAAGCGAAATTTGTTTTTAGACGGGCTATTTCATGAATTTCATTCAATGCCGTCTCTAACGCATGGACATAATCAGGGGGATCGAGTTTTGACTCGCCTTCATTGGGAGGACTACCATAGACAAGGTCTATGGGTAAATTTACTTCACGTCCAAACATCATTTGGTTTGGAGAGGTTTTGGTTGTTTCATGAACAGCAGAACGGTATGCCATCATCAATAGGGAAATGAATTGATCCCAATCTCTCTGATGATCTGACACAAAAGAGGCAAGCATATTACAAATAGTTCTCATATAACGTTCCGCCATACCATCTGACTGTGGTCTCATCACAGTTGTTCGGGTTTTATCTATATCTAAGATCTTGCATACATTTTTGAATAAATTTGATTCAAAATTTGACCCCTGGTCAGTATGGACCTGTCTTGGTACCCCAAATATGGATACAAAGTTATCTATAAAACTACGAGCAACAGTGTCTGCCTCTTGATTTTTCATTGGAACCGCCATAACAAATTTGGTAAAATAATCACCTATCACTAATAAATATCTATTCCCAGATTCAGAACTAGGAAGGGGTCCCATTATATCTAAAGCTACTCTTTCTAGGGGAGCACTGACAACGTATTTTTGCATAGGGGCCTTAGCCTGTCTTTTAGGAGGCTTCCGGCTTGCGCAAACATCACATTTCTTACACCAACGTTCAACAAATTTTCTTAAGCCAAACCAAAAGTATCTCTGTCTGACCTTTTCAAGAGTTTTCTTAAAACCTAAATGACCCCCGGTTACACTGTTGTGTAATTGTTCTAACACAGAACCCTTTTGACTTTCAGGTATGACAATTTGCCAATTTATTTTCTTTCCATCATCACTTTCCCATTTGCGACAAAGAACTCTATCTTTTATTTCAAAAGAATCTAACCTGTTCCAATAATATTTTATTTCAACACTTAAAGGTGCTACATCTGCCCATTTAGGCTTCTGATTATTTTCAACCCACTCTCTTATTATCTTAAGAGTTTTATCATTTATTTGTGTTACATGTATCTCTATGTCTGTGTCCTCTTGTATTTTTGACTCAGACTCTCTATTACTCATTTGTCTTGTTTTTACAACATTTACTCTACTATATTCTGCTTTACACGCTTTAGTATCTCTATTTTTCATACAACTTTCTTTCTCCACCATACTTATACCACCATTTATGGTTGGTATCTCTTTTTGGTGACTTTCAAATTTACAAGTATCGTCTGAGTACTCACTCCCTACAATGGTAGGTGTTTCTTTTCGTACTTTTGATACTTTTTCTAACAACTCATGTTCTGCGTTTATACTAGAATTCTCAGCTTTTACACTCTCGCCCAAATTCTCCTTGACTGGCCAGGTCAAAGAGTTTATAGGTTTTGAGCAAACTGAGGGAACTTCATACGAAATTGGATTCTCTTGTATTAACCCAACACTTTCAACTGAAACACATTGGTTTTCATTATTTTCTTTGCGAGAACAGTGAGTACAACCCTCTGGGCATGGTCTGCGACTCATTGCGTCTGCGTTCGAGTGGACGCGACCTGGTCGATGTTGTATAGAAAAGTCATACGCGCCTAATACTTCTAACCATCTAGCTAGTTGTCCCTCGGGATTTTTAAAATTCATTAACCATCTCAGTGATCCATGATCACTCCGAACAAGAAATTTCCTACCATATAAATAATGGTGAAAATTTTTAATAGAATTGACAATTGCCAAAAGTTCTTTCCTTGTAACACAATAGTTCTTTTCACATTTGGAAAAGGTTTTACTGTAATAACTTATGACCCTTTCGACACCTTCTTGTGTTTGAGATAAAATACCACCCATGCCAAAATCGCTCGCATCTGTGTCAAGAATATAAAGACCTTCGTCCATAGGAAAACCTAGGACAGGAGTACTGATTAAACTTCGCTTCAACTTTTCGAACGCCTCATTGCATTCGGGTGACCAGACAAATTTTCTTCCCTTCTCAGTTAAACGATGAAGGGGTTTTGCAATGACCGAGAAGTTCTGTACAAATCGTCTGTAATAAGAACAGAGACCAACAAAGCTTCGAACTTCTTTTACATTCCTGGGAGTGGGCCAGTTTTTAACGGCTTCAATTTTCGATTCGTCTGTTTTGATACCCTCTTTACTAACGTTGTGTCCCAAAAATGTGACCTCATTTTGTAATAATAAACATTTTGAAGGGTGTAATTTTAAATTAGCATCCCTTATTCTTTCACAAACTTCATTTAGATTTTTCAAATGTTCATCGAAAGTTTTCGAAAAAACAATAATGTCGTCTAGATAGACGAGACAAATTTTCCAGGTTAACCCCGCTAAAACTTTTTCCATGAGTCTCTCGAAAGTGGCAGGTGCCCCTTTTAGTCCAAAAGGTAACACTTTAAATTGCCAAAGTCCACTCCCTGGAATGCAAAAGGCCGTTTTCTCACGGTCTTTATCAGCTAAACCACATTGCCAATACCCAGATCGGAGATCTAAGGTGGATAACCAATGGTTTCCACTCAAGGCATCTAACGTGTCATCAATGCGTGGCAATGGCTGTGAATCCGCTTCGCTAATCTCGTTTAACTTCCGGTAGTCACAGCAAAATCTTATTTTATTGTCTGTCTTTTTCGTTACCATAACGATTGGTGCACACCAGGCTGAACTAGAGGGTTCAATTATTCCCCTCTCAGTCATGTCTTTAATTTCATTCTCCGCCGCTTCGTGCTTCGCTAAAGGAAGTCTATAAGGTTTCAATTTTATAGGTTTAGCGTTCCCCGTGTTTATTTCGTGAACAACTAAGTCAGTAAAACCAATATCAGAAGACGATTTTGAAAATACGTCTTGGTTTTTAATGAGAAAAGCTTTCAACTTTTCTTTTTCAATAGCAGACAATACATTAGTACTTTTATTGTACGTATCTACGAGATGTTCGGGGATTTCCGATGGGTTAACATTTTCAGTACAACTAATCTGAGTAACAGTTTTATCAATGGGTACTTCTTGTATCTCAACCGGCTCAAAATTCGCCGCAATAGTATTTTTATAAACCTTTATTGGTTCTGAACTAAAATTTGCTACCCTAATTGGTAGGAACTGTCCACAATGTTGAACTACTGATTTTGCTAAAATAAGACCCGTCTTTTCAACAAAATTATCATTTGATTCTACTATTCCCACAGAATTATATTTTATTAAACCACATGGTTTTGCTTTCAAAATTTTCTCACTTTCTGGGGGTATTTCAACGGTTTCCGCTACGGAAATTCTACAACACCTAGGATTACCCTTCTTTGTAAAAATGGGGATAAAATCTCCCTTTATTTTCAGACAATCTTTACTAAGCAGTAAATCAACCTTATGTTTTCTGATAAAGTCCATTCCCAAAATAACCTCATCTTTGATATCAGCCAATAAAAATTCGTGACTGAATTTGTGATTATCTAATTCAATTTGAATCATAACTTTTCCCAAGAAAGCCGAAGCTTGGCCTGTAGCCGTTAACAAATTCATTCTGACCGGCTCAATGGGTGGTCTGGATGAGGGAGGTAAAGAATCAAATACATCTTTACATAAAATACAAACATCTGAGCCAGAGTCGACTAACCCAGTTAATTCTAAATTATTAACTGTAGCTAAAACAAAACATCCCTCATCCTGGCCCCAAGAAGCATTACAAATTATAGTATTGGGCCTCTTTTCTACTGTCGAATGCCGACCCGCGAATTCGACTTCCAATCGTTTTCCGACTGGTTACCGTTTTGTCTGTAATTTCCGTATGGTTGTCTACCAAAATTATTGCCGTTTCGCCTGTTGAAATTTCCGTGGAAATTTCTTTTACCGTTTCCGCTATTGTAATGCGGTTTTGCTGTGTTTTGGCCATTAGTAGGAGGACTAGCCCGTTTCAACTCTGAAAGTTCTGTTTTTAAGGATTTTATTCCCTCTTTTAATTCGTTCACGTCGTTTTTCAAATGGTATTCATTAGTTTTTGTGCCTTCCGTAAAAGTTACGTCGGCAGATCTAACAGATCGGTCTTTTTGTCTATCTGCGACTCGTAAGGCCTCGAGTCGGACAGCGATATTCTCGGCCTCGTTAATAGTTTTAGGGCCAACTTCCCTCAAACGGAGCCTTATAACAGTCTCCGGAATTGCGTCAATAAAATAATCAAGGGCTAAAGTGTCCCTAACCAAAGCTGAAGTGCCAGGATAAGCCTTCCTAGTTAACTTTTTAATTGATTGTGCCAGTTCAGGCAACGTTTCATTTCTGTGTCGAATACGTGACTGTAATTCAGCCCTAAATACCTCTGCTCTATTTACAGATCCGAAACGGTTCTTAAGAACGGACACTAAACTATCAAAATCGCGTCTCTCAATTTCAGACATTTCATTTAAAACAGCTCGAGCGCTACCCGCTAAACTACTAGCTAACAACAAAGCTTTAGCTCTAGAGTTCCAATGGTTCAACTCAGCCAATAAATTAAATTGAGTTAAATACTCTTCTAGGTCGTCATTACCATCATATATTTGAGGTTTAATTTTACAATTTATGTCTACCTTATCATTAGTTTTATCATATCCAACCGAGTGACTATTATTTGACTCATTCTCACTTACTCTAACATGTAACATCGGACTCTCACTTCGTTTTCTTATTGGACGGGCAGGTGTACTAACTGCCGTCGCAGAAAGCCTATTTTGAAACATTGACAACATATCATTAATTTTATTAGAGAACTCTGACATGCATTTTTCTAACATGCGATTCATTTCAGAAGTAGTTTCAGCGGCTATTCTTTCCGCTGTAGCCATTTGTTCACTTGTATCAACTAATAAACCACTTCGTGTAGGTAACGTGTCATTTTGGTCATCCTGACCGTTTTCCGCCGGTCCGAAACTAATTTCGGAACAATCCATCTTTTAAACCAACTAAATTTTGAACTTTGAACTACTTTTAACAACTAAACAGACTCTAATCTACAGAGAAAATCCCACCGCTGCCACCATAAATGTAACGCCGCCCCTCGGGTGCTAGAGTCAATCACCAGAGAACACTGCGATACATCAAGAAGGGGATTACTCTATGAATTCACTATAGGGTCTCGGGTGTGGCGAGTTATGAACTTCGCAAACCAGAAACGCTATAGGATGAGGGAAAGGGAATGAACAAATGGGAACTCAAATAAAACTTAATTATTTATTAAAACTCAATGTAATCCGATCCATTAAGGCTGTCGGGACTTGGAACTCTTCACCAATATTCCGGGACATCAGAAAAATACAACGTGGTGTTTTATGAGGAACACCGAAACCTGAACCAACCTAATAGACTTTTAATAGAACAAACAATATTCAATATTTAACTTCCCTTCACAACACAAATAACTTGAAGCTTATAAGGCAGTTTCCAACAAATAACAAAGACAACACTGGCTAAGCAGAGTAAACATCGTTTGCCGTAAATACAGAAACCTATAGTATTTATTTCCTATTTATAACATCAGACAATTCATATTTGTACCAAAGAATTTCCACCAAGAAATTACACCTTGAATTTCCACCCAAATTTCCACCCGGAGATTTACACCAAAATCACCGACATTTTGCACCCAAGTTTTACACCCAGGATTTCCACCAACGAGACAACCATATAAAACAAGGTTTTTCTCAACTATAGGTTGTCAATAGTACTTTTCTACAACTTTACTAACTTTTGAAACCTCTGATATATTGTCTGACATGGTGTAATTCTAACTTTAGGAATTTTTGTATTTGAAATTTGCTGCTCTGGAACTCTTTGGAATGCTAATGACGCAATTGCTAGTTTTATTTAACGGATTAGCCAATGACGTACCGCGTTTTACAAAATACCACTATTCAACCAATCGCAGCGCTTGGTTTATAACAACCTCGGCTAGCATTACTGTACTTGCCGGTTGTAAACAACAACATTTAGCGATAATAAAAATGCTTTCCTGTTTGATTGCAACACAAACACACTATATTATTAGTGTGACACATCTACACTACAGTGGAGTAACTTAACAGAGATGGGCTTTCTACCCATTGTTTAATTTAAATAGGTATTTACGGCAATATAGCCTTGTGAACTCGTAATGTTTACATTTGTTCAGAACTTCCAAGTCCGATGCCTTAAAATCAACGCTTTATTTCAACAATCTAGAAACAATTGGATATGTTTAACTTCAGATATATGTGTATACACTTGTTTGACCACATTAATACACAAGATTATCATTAGCACCAACTTTATTACACAGGAGTAACAATTCTATAAAAACAACAACAATATGATATTTTGGCTAAAACAACTTATTATTTGAGCTCAATAACAAATATTTAAAACACACAAAAAGGGTTATGTGGCATTCAGGTTTCATTCATACATTCAGACGACAACAATAGCTCAAATATCAGTTAACTACAACAAAAGGGAGGCGAGCGTTACAATATCAAATAAAGGTCTAAATGAGACGAGTATTTTCCTCATTACATGTCTGCTTCAATTTTGTATGGTTTTTGAGCTATACTGCAGACAAGGTGTTCCATGACCTCTGACCTTGAGATTTGACCTTTGACCTTGACATTTTTAGATGTAACATATGTCTTCTAGGATGATTGGTGAAGGTCCCAAGTCTCTAGGACAAACCGTTTTGAAGGAAAAAAATTTGACGAGTCGTGACACTTTTCGGGTCAAAAACGCGTAACCAGGAAGTTGATCGAAAAACAATTTTTTGCGTGACGAATCATGACCAGGAGAGTCTAGCAACATTTTCCCTGCTTCAGATTTTTGATAACGGTTACGGTTTCTGACTTTATCTGCAGACAAGGTTTTTGGGTTCCGGGCAGATAACTCCGTTACTAAAAATAGATCGGTTTCGCAGGCCGACTCAAGTCGAGCCCTGGTAGTGTCGATTAATAGTACTAAGTTTCGTAATGATAGGTCGCGACACTTTTTTGACATCTGCGGCAGAAAAAAAAATAATAATAATAATAATAATCATAAGAAATACAGTAAGGTCTTTCCTTCTGTGGAAGGGAAAGACCTTAACAAGTTGTTAAGTTTTTAATTCAAAATAGAATGAGATTACAATCAAGTTCTTTTTACATTTGGATGCCCAATTGGTAACTCTTTGTTTCTTAGAAATACTTCAACTCTAGAATATGTTTATAAATCCTTTGAGTAAAATATCTACTGCAAGATACACACTGTATTGCATCATCTTTGTTGATAGAAAGTGAATTAATGAGCATTTAAAGTTAAAATCAATGTGTTTTATTTGAAAATAAATCTCAAAAGTATAACAAATTGTATCCTGCAGTACAGAGTTCCTGGGCGTTGATCTTGCTTCCTCAATTAGCAAGAAATAAATTTACTAAATAACATGTGTACGTGTAATTATAATAAAATCGAACATCATTTAAATGAAAATATACTATTATCAGACATAAAATTACGATGCAACGTTCATGACAGGTGGAGCTAGAACCTTATTATTCTCCATTTCAAAGGGCATTCAAAAACAAAACAGTTTGTAGGAATAATATTTATGCTGTACCTTTAAGATACCGCGATAATTGAAATTTTCGGAGAAGCTTTATATTGTCTCTGTTAGTCCCTCAAAAGCTTGCTGTATGCAAGTGTTGTATTTGTAAAGAATCCAGTTAAGCAATCTTTAAACAGGTCGAATCATCTAAATTTTATTTGACCTATCAATCAATCAAAGTTTTAAAAAGATGACTTTTCAAATGGGGAAAAGTCGTAAAACTTTGTGACGCTTTTATACGAAAGTTCTCAACATAAACACATTTTCTTTAACTTCCTCGCTCATATTCAATGTCAATACCAAAAAGTTTTGGTTTTAAAGGTTTTTTTATTAGGCATTCGTAAATTCTCCTTATAAAGTAATGTTATGTTCCACATATTCAATGAATAATGAAACATATTCTTATATGCTTACTATATTAATTCAGAGAATAACAAACTAGTGTCATTGTCATAGAAGTGCAACTTAAAGTTTAAAAATTCATATGTTGAAAATATAAGATTACTTTTCAATAAATTGAGTTTCAATCATATTTGGGAGAATCCAAATATTTTCTCTAAATCTAGACTTTGACATGCTTTTTCTTGAAGAAGAAAATTTCATTTTATTTTGAAAAAAAACAAATATACAGTAACCAAAATAAACCAAACAAGAATAAATTAAGAACCTACAGAGAACTGAAATTAGAATTCATCTTAGAGTTTTTTTTATTACTTGACATTCCTAAAATATTATATCTTATAATGGGAAGTTATATTGAGCAAGGCTGACACAACAACACACACCTGTAGAACAAAGAGTATGTCCTTTATGTAGAAAGAATGTTGAGGATGAATTCCATTTTGTATGTAAATGTAAAAAGCTACAATGCAGTAGATCGAATTTATTTAAAAAGATTGAAGAAATCTGTCCTGATTTTGTTAACGAGTGATGATAATGATATTATGAAATTATGCGTTTTAGGGATTTTTGATTTGGCTAATGAAAGATAAGTGCAATGCTGTTAGATTGTATTATAATTATTCATTTATAGATGTGCCATGCAATATATTAAGATTTGCTTTATAGGATATATTTTAGTGTTTAACTAGTTTTGTTGAAAAAAAATCTGTCATTAAACATTTGAATTTATGGTCTAAAATTAAACATGTTATTAATATCTTTTATTTAAAATAGAAATAAGGATAGGTCACCATGCTCGTTTTTGCAATAGAAGTGGTCAAAGTATGCCTGAATTACAATAGATTATATAGGAAAAGCCAAATTATAGGCATAAAATCATCTCTCAGAAAATTCCTTACATTAGGATCTTGTTATTATTTTGTCAAAAGTTATATTTTTACCTATATATTAAACTAAAACATAGAAAACAGGGGGTCACCAGCTTAGATTTTTGTCTAATATTCAATTCCATTGTAAATTTAGGGTAATTTTGAAGTGAGTTATCTCCCTTGATTTTGTCAAAAAATGCGTTATTCAAGAAACAATTCATGCAATTGTTAAACAATTGAACATTTATTACTCATTTCAATATATTCAAATATTCTATTTTTTATTATTGACTTTATAGACACTGGTCTTAAACTTTGAATTTTTAAAGGTACAAAAGTTATGTGACACCTGTCTGTATTAACCTTAAAACAAATTTATAAATAAATTAGTATAATAGACTCCTCAGTCCCGTTTGTCAGAAAAATGTTGTTTGACTATTTACACATTGTATTGTATCATTGTCTGTTTTATGTATATGTATGTATGTGAATGTTGCTGATTATAATCCATGGCAAAAAATGAATCAATAAAATATTTGAATTTGAATTTCTTTGATTCCTGATTAGCACAATGTACATTGTACTAACACCTTTGTGAGGGAGATTAAAAAATATTCTCATATGAAGTTAAACTTTCAACTTTGCTCAACCATTATAGATATGATCCTGCGGCAAGGCATAGGTTTCTATATTTGACTCTTCTTCATGTTATTCTATATAAATGAAGCAGAGGTACCAATGGGGTATCCGAATGTCAAAAGTCCGAAAGGGCAGAGACAAAACCAACAAGAACGGGACAAAAACAGACAACATGTAACACACGGAAACACAACATAACTGAATTTCAATCAACAACACGAACTCCAGTCGAAACAAGAGTGACCTCAGGTGCTCCGGAAGAGTAAGCAATTCCTGCTTGCTATAGCACACCTGTCGCGTTGCCAATAGTCCATTCAGCGTGTCAAATCCGGTAAACAAAACCCTATGACAAACCAACATCTGCACTCATCTGAGAGAAATCCCATATTTGTCTACAAGTGCATGATGTCCTCCGTAAAATTTCTTGAGTGAAGGCGGCAGCCGAGGAGCAACATAACCCTGTATGAGCAATTTTTGTAAGAAGTCTGCTTCATATGAATGAAGAAACAAATCAGCAAGCAAAGGTGCACAATTAGTGTTCATTGGAAGTCCTATTGTTTGCTGAAAAATACGTCCACCAAACTGAACAATATGTTGTCAATAAGAAAGTTGAGCATGTCGATTATCTGGTCCTCCGCAAATTTGTTCTTTTTCTTAGAATCATTGATGACAAAGTAAGTCATTGTATAATCGATTGGAGAAATCGAATGTTTTGATGCTGTTACAAGATGAAACTGATTTAGAGTTAAATGTTTTGGTATGAGTGGTTTGGTAAAATACGAACATAAGTTGATTTCCGGCCGACCTCCCTGATGTCCATTCATGACGTTACATGTACATGCATTTGTATGTAAACAAACATGTCTGAAAAGTTAAGTAACCAATTAGTTTGTCTGGTAATTATCCAACTGATACATGTACAATAAAAGGATATTTATGACACAATATCGGCCAATATCACACAATGTTTTATATGTATCTCATCAAAACATTAATGCTTATCGCCGATTTATTGAAATGAAGGTCGGTGCATATAAAACAATCAGGAGACAAAATACACTCTTGTGAGTGTTCTATGGATAGTTCCTTTACCGTCCTTTCGTTAGTCCTTGTTGTCTTTTGTCTAAGGTTCTCTCTAGTAGAATTGAACTTTGATCTAAATGTGTGTTAAGGTTATGTGCTTTGTCTAGGAATATTGATAGGGGAAGGTTGGATCCCAAAAAACCAGTTTAACCCCGCCACATATTATATGTGCGTGTCCTTAGCCAGGAGTCTTTGACAAAGCTTTCGTTTGAACTTGTCTTTTTGATGTTTTTGTTACTTGTTTGAGAAGGGGGGTCTATCTGTGACTGTTAAGGACTTGATTTGAATTATATGCATTTTATTTAGACCATGGACCTATTGCAGAACTGCGAGCAGCGCCTACTGGCCTCGTTGAAGGCTGCTGGCGGTTGTCCATTGTGGTTTTTCTAAATTACGGCTTGTGTGTTGCGTACACTTATTCCACATCTCATTATTTTTTATTGTCAAAACTATAATTAAGTTATAAAAATGTTTATATATATTTATTTACGACTGCAACACGGTGAATTACTAGCTTTGTTTAACGCACGGAAATCTAAGTTGCTCGAATGATAAGCTGATGTTTACTCCTTTCTCTCGTTTTCCTTTAAAGTTCAAATTCATGCACCTAGTTTTTGTTGCCAATGAACTGTCTACACTTTCTACTTCAATAAACTAGTCATTCCGTTGATGGAATTGCAACTGACAATTTTTACCTTCATACCGGTTTATATGAACAAACGTACAAAACCTAGTACACCGATGGCACAACATGACTAATGTATGATTGATGGCTATATGATAATATAACTGTCAGCCACTTTAATAGGGTACAGCATTTACAGAGGTACCAAAATTGTCTGTAAGAATGTAATCACTGCCAAATCATTGGGTATGGTGCAACAAGCAGGAACTATGCGTCCTTCTGAAGCACCTAAATTCACTCTCGCTACGTCTTGAGTCTTCCTTGTTGATTGCTATTCAGTTGTTCTTGTGTTTTCCACGTTGTCCGTTTCTTCGTGTTGTTTTAGTTTATAATTATTGACATTTTCTTTGGTCTTCAGGACTTTTGACTTTCGATGTCCTTTTACGACAATCAACTATCCTAATCATTGATGAAATTGCTTGTGACAATTGTTGACCTTTATGCTAGTTCACAAAAAAAAACATAAATTCAAAAAATAACTATTGTCGGACTACGGTGATGCAATACACTGCAAGAAACATTTCCGTTTTTTTTGTATTTAGGTAATTTTAATCTATATATATTTACAAAATGAAATAAGATTAATCATTTCAACACAAAGTATAATGAATACACTAATTAAAGAAGTATCAGGAAATTGCACGTACTGTTTAAATATATGCTAATAACTTACTACCGGGCACAACGGTGTGCCTTATTTCTATGATTGAAGTCTAATAGTTCGATAACCAACAAGAATGATCACCTCTGTTAATGTAAACTGTAACGGGGTACTCTATTTCTATTATTGTATTTTAATAGTAAGATAATCTAAGAGTACAAACTTATATTAGCTGTCAAAGCCTGCACTTGCAATGTTATTATGTTTTAACTTGGCACGCGTATTTCAATTGCGCTCATATAAAGATATATTTCGTTTAGAACCGAGCAGTTATTATCATCTATGTCATATATTGTCATCTACACAGGCAATTTTGTTAATGTTAATTTAACGATAAAAATCAATCATCGTTAAGTTAGTGTTAATCAGCTTCAATTATAAATTTAACGTTAACATTTGACGTTGCATTATTCAACAGGAAAATTAACATTAAAAAAATAACAATAAATTAATTATTTAATACTGAATTAATGTTTAAATTTTAACGTTAACTAACGTTTATTTAACATTAAATTAGTGTTACATTAACGTTAAATTAGTATTAATCGAGTTTAACGTTAATTTAACGTTAAGACAAATTGCCTGTGTATGACTGGTTTTTGTCCTTTGTAAATTTATGTTTTTTTCGAATTTTTGTTAAAGAAAAGGCTCCATAATATTTTATTTTTGTCTAATTGAATTCGTTATACCTGTGATCTTAGGGATATCGATTGCTTATTATTTTGATTTAATTTTTGTTGTGCAAAGACACAAACAATTTAATTTGTTTTGTCACTATATTTGAACTTAAATGTTAAGAATTGTTTTAAAAATTGAACATGGCAGCATGGCACAGGATCACTTGTTTATTGCTGGTTTTCATCCTAAACGATCCCAATGATCTAAGATGTTTAACGTTGATAAATAATCCGTTTTGTTTGTCTTTATATATTTTCCCTTCTTAATCAATTTTATTTTAGAATCAATACAACAAATACAATTTGATAAACATTTAATTGGATTTAAACATGTTACGTGGAATAATTTCAGAGTCCTTGACATTCGAGTGCCCCATTGGTATTTCTTTGATTCTTGTATAGAACACTGTATATCGTCATATTGTATAACTCTTGTTGGTGGTTGCATTGCGTTAGAAAATACTGTCATTCATTTGGAACACAGCAACAACGTGTACCTAAATGCCACATTGGTGCATATGATCGGTTAATATGCTAAAGGTAATGCATGCTTAAAGTGCAAATTGCTACAAGTCGTAATAATGTATGTCACCGTCTAGCTAATGGATCAGACATTAATATTTAACATATTTTGATTTGTTAAGCATCATGAAGTACAAAATGATTCATTTTGAACATGGAAACACAGACATAATAATGAATTGTAATGATATCATCGATAATTAAAGCCAATAACTTTCAATAAAAAGGGTCTATAGCGAATATAAGATTTTAATCATAAAAACACTGCAGGAAGAATGACACGCAACGTTTCGTATTTGGTAGCCTAAAAAGATTACTAGATGTTTAACTACGCAAACGGAATATCAACACTGAAAAGAAATTGGAAGAACGCATGAAAAGATCCCTGTTGTTATTGCCAGCAAATATAATATTATATTTTTTATGTTTGTAAACTAAATATAGGCAAAAATTTATTACAGTTCTGTTTTTATTACAGCTATATTTAATATGTTTAAAACTTTTAATTTATTGCGTCTGGAACTTTGTTGTAAATGTTATTTTTATGCATATTTATATTGATACATATAGCTGGTTGTTAATTAAAATTTTGACAAATGAAGATAAAGGTAACAAAAAAGGTACAGAACTGGGGTGATCAATATCATATATATATATAAATGAATTTTAATGTATTAGCTATAAATACCCGGGTATACAGGACAAAGCTATGCTTATATATACCATCACCAGGTATTACAAGGTACAGTATTTCTATAATTGTATTCTGATAGTTTGAGTATAAACAAATCTTCACCACAGAGTATAATAGGTACACTATTTAATTAAGTACCTGAAATTGCATGTTCTATTTCTGTAGTTTGATAAAGAACTGATAAGTATAACAGTGTGGATACTTTCTATGATTGTATTTCATAGTGAGATAATACGAAAGAATGGTATACTCTAACGACTGCTAAGTATTACAGAGTACACTATTTCTATTATTGTATTTTAAAAGTAAGATCGACTAATAACACGAAAAGACGTGCATCTGTATACTATCATTGTGTCAGAGCCTGCACTAGAAGTGTTCTTACATCGTAACTTGCACTTGTACTTCGTTAGCGCTTCATATATAAAAATATATTTGAATAATTTTGGTTCATTGTTTTATATATTTTCAAAAATCAAAAATTAATTAAGAAAGAATGAAGATGTGTGATACATGATCATTTGTTTTATTTCTTCTTTATCCAAACGATCCAAAGATGCATCCTTGCTTGCTGATTTCTTTCGTCACTGACATAATTCGTACTATCACTTTCAGACTATCTCTCTCTTCTAACCTCACTTTCCATTTTAATGATAGTGTCCTTTCACTATACAATTCCTAGGTTGCTGTCCTCACTCAAGAAATGTACGGTAGAGGCCATGCACTCGTAGACAAATATGGGATTTTTATGTTGCAGATAAGTACAGATGTTGGTTTGTCATAGAGTTTTGTTTTGTCTTCATTTACTGGATTTGACACACTGAATTTGAAATTAACAATGTGCCATGTGTTCTATAGCAGGCAGCAACCACTTACTCTTTCGGAGCTTCTGAGTTCACTCTTGTAACGACATGAGTTCGCGTTGTTGATTTCTGTTCGGTTAATTTTGTGTTTTGTTATGTTTTGTATTTCCTCGTGCTGTTCTTGTTCGTGATTACCGGTTTTGTCGTTGCCCTTTCGGACTTTTGACACTAGAATGCCCCATTGGCGCCTCTTTGCTTCTATCTCGATTTGGTGGTGTAATGTTCTATTGTAGCTAGTAGCATTGAGTTACCCTGACAATGTGGAACACAATCCAGAGTACCTGTCATGTCCAGAGGAACCAATATTCAAGCTCTGGTTCTCGATCTATCTTCAGCTTTAAACAAATCAACGGCACAGCTCATTTATTTCTGTTCTTCATATGTAAAGCATCCAGAAAAGTTTCACATGTTTAGTTGCTTAACATTGAAACCCCCAAACTTTAATTAATATGAATTAAGATTTGCAATAATTTTCAAACATAAGGAGTAAAGTGAAAGTGCTTAAGAATCTCACAATTGATAATAGAACAATGAATTCATGTCTTCATCGTCATACTTTCCACGTGCACTAAATATCAAAAGTTAGGTAGTTGGTTACTGTTTACTGAAAATCAAGACAGCGTTAATTGTGTAGATGACAAGCCGAGACAATATGAAAGAGTATAAAATGAACATGAACTGATAAAATACGAAAGGAGTTAAAATAGAGTAAATGAGTTTCGACTGCAAATTTAAAATGGGGAGATGGTAGTGTTGCCGATTTTCACTTGCTTCAAAAAAACATTTACTAAAATCATGTACTGCAGACTATTATGTCTTGTTTTGTTGTCAACATTGGTCCAACAGTGAACAGATGATTACAATGAAGCAAAGGTGTACCTAAGGGGTAATCAGTATCATAAAACCGTAAAGACAAGGACAAAACCGGCAGACGAAAAATCATCACAACAAAACAAACCACATAAAAACATAAAACACACACACACATAACAACAAAACCGTATTCAGCAACGCGAACTCAAGCAACGCGAACTCAAGTCGAAACGAGAGTGAACTCAGGTGCTCCGGACAATAACAGTTTATCAATAAAGGTAATAGCAAAATTGCCAAACTTTGAGGATCAATTTCAATGTCCAAGAGAAAAGAAAAAACGAGGAAGACATGCTCAAATTTAAAAAAAATGCTGGTTTTAGCCAGATTTTTTTGCGCGTCAAACCTCCCTTTTCCATTGAGATATTATAAGAGTCCGATAGTAACACAAAACACAAAACAGAGGTGAAGACATAATGAAACTTAAATTTTATTATAACATATCCCTATATGTACAAATGTCCTTTATATTGTCACAGTTTAGGACGTAGTACTGACACATTATGTTTTCGTATTCGATTCCCTGAAAAGTGGTCAACTAAATCATCATCTGATGAAAAATCTAACAAACGGAATAGCAACACTGAAAGGAATTAGTAGAACACATGAACAGTTACCATATTCCATATTCTTTCGTTTTTAACAGTAGTCATTTATAGCAGATGTAATAAACCTTTTATGTTACCTGTAACAGGTAAAAGTTTGTATTTCAGCTAATATCCATGATGATACATAAAACGTCGCAAATTTGTAAACGTAAATATACCCTTTCCATACTATACACTTCAAAAAAAGTTACGCATAGATAAAAAATTCCCCGTACAATCAATGGTTTTTAAGACACTGTAAGTAGAACACGACCATTTGTTTTCACGAAATTGAACTAAACCGGAAATTTATGTGTAAAATGTACACTTGAGTTCTACTTGCAATATCTTAAAAAGCAGCGAGGTAACGATTTTGCTAAAAATTAAATAAAAAAGATTCATTTATTGTTCTATATAATGGTTTTTAGATTATGAAAATCGGACAATGGACGGCATGGTAATATTGTTTCGAAATGTTGTGGGTTTGTATGAAACATAATGGAAATTTTCTACCTATGCGTAACTTTTTTGAAGAATAAGTATCAATACAAACAGCAGCTAAAACTATTGTTTCGCAAAAATTGGCCTATTATTTTTGATATTAACGCCGCCACTGACAAGCGAGTGTGGTTATTATAGTATTTAGAAAATAAAACATCATTAAAGTGTTTAAATGAATTTACTTTTTTTGTTTAACCTTAGACTTATTATCGTATGAAAGAGGCCACATTTGATAGCCATCAGTATTGAAGTTAACATAACTAAATAAAGTTTAGTGGAAAATTTGGATGAACCCGCAATGAAGCTTTGTTTGTTTTGATTTTTAAGTAATTTAGGCATTTAATAACAACAGAAATGCCAATGGAGTATATGACAGATTTGGTATTGTTAAGTATTTCCTCTTTAAAAAGTGTTGTTGCAGTGTATGTGGGGGTTTTACCGAACCCTAATTCGACTGTCAAAAAGTCACCGATATGTTTCTTGCTCACATACATCATATTATTCGATTCTTCGTCTGAAGGTATAACAATATAATTGCCATGTAAGGTTGGCAATGTTGAGATACATCAGCGTCGCTGAAAATGGATGTAACCTTAGTGGTTAGCGAGAAGTTTAAAGAATTGATTCATTTCAAAATCAATGACCTCAGAGCATTAACACATTCTGAAAAAAACGTCATTTTTCCTTTTTTTTTCTTGGTCCATTTTCTGGCATAACTGAATCTATAGTCGACTAAAAAAATGATTGCAGTTATAACGTTGTGGTTCACAATATGAAGGCTATCTTGCAAAATCGTCTTAGATATTGTAAGTAATTATATACTTTTGTATCATAAAACAAAGTCACACTGATAATAGAGTAGCATATTTGACATTAGATTAAAATTGAAAGGACAGGCGGCACATATATGTTCAAAATGTGGCGAGGTTTAACTAGTTTCCGGGCCCAACCTTCATCCTTTTGATTATTTTGCACGAAGCACAAAAATAACACTCTTAAACTTCAATTCAACAAGAGAGAATCGGAGACAAAAAACACTATACAAAAACAACGTGACGTAAATGAACTTTTTTGAGAACACTGGCAGTTATTGACAGCTAGTTGTCCCATTTTCAGTTAAATTTTCTTAAATGATTAAATACTACTAAAACACATTGAAATGATGAACATTTTCCATATTGCTAAATAATATTTGGTGTTTTTATAGGGTCGTTATGGGTTAACGAGTACTGTGGTTAATTTGAAACATAGGTTGTTTACATGTACTTGCTAATTAAGCTACATGTTGTCTATTCACGAGGTGACATGTACATGTATTTGTAAACAAACATGTTTGAGAAGTTAAGTAACCTTTTTGTTTGTCTGTAAGTATACTTATTCAACTAATACATGTACATGTAGAGGAGAATTTGTTTGCACATTTGTTACAATTATCAGACTAGATTGAGATTAATCTGCACAAAAAGTTTATCGTCGACGTATAGATATCAAGGATAGAATATAGATATGTTTAACTGTTCGGACAAACATGTTCACACCTTACAAAACCAACTTTAACAAGACAATCAAAAGAATATTCCACAAGAAGAAATTAAATAAGATCCTACTTAAAGCAATGTTCCTTAAAATGTTTAAATGTTTTCCATTGAACTTTAAAACAGCGGCTTACTGTTTTGTTCCTACCAAAACTGTCTGTGCATAGCGTGTCGCGACAAAATGTTTTTATTTTAGCAATAAAGACTTTAAAATCTAATAGTTATATATAAATGATAGATCGATTGTCAACCTTTTTATTTCATACTCAGGGTAGTTGTATCCTGTGCCAGTAAAAATAGATACTCATACAGGCGACAATTTGATTGTTCCCAATCATACGTATCTTACAATGAAAACTAAAAACGCCCATGTTTAAAACCTGACCCCCCTAATTCGGCTTACCTGTTTGTATTTGTTTGAAGTGGCGTAATTCATCACACCGTTTTCTTCATTAAACTAGTAATACAGGCTGTAGTGTTAATGTAATTGTATATGACAACTGTTGAAAGAAGCAGAGGTACCAATGGGATATCCGAATGTCAAAAGTCCGAAAGGGCAGAGACTAAACCAGTAAACACAAAGAAGAACGGGACAAAAACAGACAACACGTAAAACATGGAAACACAAAACAACTGAATATCAATCAACAACGCGAACTCCAGTCGAAACAAAAGTGAACTCAGGTGCTCCGGAAGAGTAAGCAGTTCCATGCAGTTCCATGCGGGTCAACAAGAACAAAACAAGTGCACCTTTTACAAGAGTGACTAATGTAAACATAATAAATATATCGGTTACTTAGGACAAAACAATCAACAGTAATAAGCTTATATATATCACTAGCATACATTATTTTTTTTATAGTTAATGCAAATTTACAACATGAAATTAATGTTATCTCCTTACTGTCGTTCAGAGATTTTACGAAACGAAAAATATTCATCTTCAATCAAATCTAGATTAGTTGTCAACTACATTCTAATAACGTTATCTAAAAAGCACAAGAATACGGTTGCAAAATGAATGTACACAAACATCTTCAAAATATATCTATATTTGTGTTTCAAATGTTTCGACTCATATCCATCGTTTTATTGTCACCCTTGGTATGCCAAGTACACGTTTAATGATATAAAGTCTATTAATATAAATCAAATCAAATCAAATTTTATTGTCATTGATAACTAAAAAGTTTGTGACAAAATAACAAATCAGTAGACATTACACAAGAAAGAAAAAATATAGTTGTTCTAACACATTAACAACCCTCCATGTATAAGCATTAATAGAACATATACGATAACAGCTTTTAGTTTGAAATGAAATTATATTTATGCTGTCCTAGTTTTTAACAGGTACACTGTTAGAAGTAAAATGGTACTCGTGTTTGGTACCTTGAAAAGTGGTCAGCTTAACCATTACATAATGGAAAACAGAGAAAACCGAAAAGCAACACTTGTAATGGAAGAATTTGGTAGAACTCATGAACAGCTGTCATTGCCTGCAGGTGTAATATACCTCTATACGATTAATTTCAGTTCAAAAACAAACAAGTGCAAGTTATACTCTATAGTAGGTGGGAACCTGTTTTGCTCTAATCCGAAACCTGTTTTGCTCTAATCCTTTTTCTTTAAGTTAAAGAATAACTTTTGAGAATCGCTTGCTTAGCAAAGTGATTCCAAAACTAGTTTAGTTGGCAAATTATAACTTAGAAAGGACCCTCAATTTTCCTATTACCTTTTAGTTTGTAGACAAGCGTTAGCTGACTTATGAAGTCATAAGATTACTGCTGTGTTTCGCGTTTCTCTTAGTCTAGACGGAATAATCTGCCTACTGTATTCTTTATGTTCTATATATAGGACGGTGTGAAGCAACTGGATTCGGTGGTTTTCTGGTTTCCTTAACCTCTAATTCTGGAAGATTAGACTAAAGTTGACAATGGGAATGTCTGGTATCCATGCCGAATTTTTGCGTTAAATAATAAAACAGAAGAAATTGATTATAGCCGAAAACATTTTGATTTCAGTCTGCCTCATTCCTTCATTTAATATACAAACAACAGTGAACCATTTTATAATAAATGTCAATCATAGACATTATGACGTCGCGGGTTTTTATCTGTTTATATTTAGTCCCATTGGAATTTGCAATAGTATCAAATAACGATAAACATTATCGATTTGTAGTTAGACCTGTGGCGGATCAAGAAATTTTCAATCGGGAGGGCACCCAATTTGAAAAAAAAATCTTCTGGAACCTCTTGTTTCATACAGTTCCTAACGAAATTTTCCTGTCAAACAGGAGGGCGCGCACTGGCACACAGGTTCAAAATCTGCCTTTGAAGACAATTAGAAAAATGATTGTAAAGGTATAAGTGGTACTAACTTTACATTGAGCATTTTTTATACAGTAAGAGCTCGAGTAAGTGTTGTCATTGACCATCGATCTGTATTTAATTTAATTCATTGTTACAAAACAAGATACTGCTGACCTTAGAAATGTCATGACTTATGTTATGTTTTTTTGTAATGCTCGACATTTTAACTTGTTTGCTTATATCAAACATATAAGTTCCAAATTGTTTTTTATTTAATTCGTTATGTCATCAATCTATCGCCATTAAATACAGATTATGTTTATGGAATGCTTTCAATAACAGGACAAAAATTAATGAAAAATACACGTCAGGCTATTCTAAGTTTACTACTTCAAAAGTTCACCGAGTTCCAGTTTTTTTACGTTGATATCTCAGTATAATCTGACCGTGGATAACCATGATAATGTTTCAATAAATAACTATACTGGTGTTAATGGTCTTACAAATAAAGGGATATTAGATGTATCGCCGGGCAGAGTTATACATCCGTAATATAATCTAATGGTATCGATGAATTATCAGGGCGATGCACCATCGAATACAAAGGATTGAGCTGACACTAGACAAAGTTTATATATCAAAGAGATTGATTTAGCAGTCACCTTATCCGGTTCTTTGATTGCACCCTAAATACAATTTTATTTACAAACAAATTATCATTTATTTGTCTTTCATTAGCTTTGTACTCGGGAATGTCAAAGATCGATGGTGATAAGAACTTGAGCATCATTATATGGTCTAAAAATATCATTCTGTTTTAAGAAAATAAACCATAAATAATTTTCCAACATGAAGCCATCTCCAGTAGCAATTACTAAGCGACGAGAGGAACAACTTTAGCAATAACAAAACTTTGTATCAATTCTCCTTCCAAATAAATCCACTCCTTTCATGATGATATTTTAAGCTCTTTATATGAGAACATGTCTCAATTTAATAGATTAATCTTTTAATTCATATTTCAAATAATAACAAAATATTAATCTATCTTTTAATATTTTGTTATTATTTGAAATTTGGTGCAAATTTAGGTCCTCAGTGGTTCTCTTCTGCATTAAATCATGACGATTTAGACGCGCTAGCTGTTTAAAAGGTGTTTTGTTTGGCTCCTGCTCAACACACTGCCCTGACACCTTTGTGTAGGAGATTCAATAATATATTCATATGCTTAGCCACTATACTGCATGGAATATGTATTCTACTAGATGCTTTTTCATGTCATTTTGGGAGTTTGTCATTGGTAGTTTGAATAAATATATTTTCCTGTATTCGGAAACAATCTGAATGCTGATATTAATCCCTCTCCAGTTTGCAGTTTACAAGTGTGGCCGTTGTAGCGGCTTCCATTGAGCATATTTTTTTCGAATTCTACATAGTGATCTTTAAACTGAGTTATCGCTGTCCCCATACACGGGACAACCTGTTTTCGTCTCTTCCGAAGGATTTTATTCGTTCCTTTGGTCCATCCTCACAAATTGCCCTGACTGAAGATGTATCGTTTACTTATCCAGTCAGTCATTTTAAATCAAAGTAAAGTTCTAATAATGACTGACAACGACAATTACAAACCACATCAGTTATTTTGAATCAAGGCAAATATTTAAAATTACTATCAGGATTGATTTGATACAACTAGCAAAATTTACTGATAAAACTGACATTGTCTGTTTCAGTTAAAAACAGTTAAAAGATAGAAAATGATAATGATTGAAAATTTGCATCAAATAAATAAGAATTGATAGTTGGCATCGCAACGGGTGTGCAATAGCAGGCAGATATTGTTTACTCCTCCAGAGCACCCAAGTTTACTCTCGTCAGAACTAGACTTTGCGTTGTTAATTTTTTTTGTCTCCGCATTTTACATGTTTTACATTTTGTCTGTCTTTGTCCCGTTCTCCTAAGTGTTTATCAGTTTTATCTCTGCCCCTCCTTACTTTTGACATTCGAATGCCCCAGTTGTATCTTTGCATCTTTGTGGTTCGGTTTTATACTTTGATACATTATCTAGAAATATAAGATATTGCTTTTAATTATTTTCCTATTCTTACCAATAAGATTTCAGCTATAATCGCTGGTTTAAGACTAGTGTTAATGTAACGGATTACATTGAAAAAAATTATCATGAGAATGAAAAATTATGTAATAATCTTTATTGCTGTTAGCATTTGGTTAAATGATTCTGACATTTATATAAAAATCAGCAATATTAAATATTTTGGTTTCAGGTATGTTTGCATATGATCTATTACATGAACTTTACTGAAAGTCTTACAAGCAAAATTATTGCAAAAATGGCGTCTTATGTTAATGGTCTTTAGTTATAAAGCAATCGAAACCAGTGATATCATTCATTCTATTACAAAAAAAAACCCGAAAGTTAATAAGCCTGAATTTAAATCAAATTAATTGGTGCAAATATAACAAGATATTTTTCACTGTTCATGAATTAACAACTATAATAGACAGTTATCTACCCTCTCTACAAATTCAAACATTTACAATGCAAGTGACTGATTGAATTATTGATAATATGCTATCCAAAATACATCAAAAAAGAAATAATTTAGGTTATTATTTTTTTTTCATAAAAAGTATCCGTAAATATGTATAGGTCTTTGTATTTGACTTTATATTACCACAGCGTTGAAACATTCTTTGCACTACAAAGGACAACAAAACCACTTCTTCATGGGAAATGGAAAGTGAATGAAAAATGAGAGCACTAGAATATCAACACAACAATGAGTTGATAGAACACATAAAATGACATTTCTACTAGAAAAATAAAGGTAATAACAAAATTACCGAACTAAGTGGATCAATCTCAATGTCCAAGATAAAAGACAAAACATGGAAGATGCACCGGAATAGTTATAAATCGCAATGGTCCTGATTTATACAGGATTTTCAAATGAAATGGTTGGTTAAAGCAGGTTTTATGGTACGCCGAACCTCACTCTTCCATTGCGATCTTATGGACTGGTATTAACATACAACGCAACACGGTTGTGAAGACATAATAGGGATAATAAGATGATCTTCTCAGTACAGCAATCAGCAAAACACTTATAAAAACAAATACTAACCAATACGTTCAACTTAATTTTCCACCAGTGGCTGATAAAGAAGGAAGATTGTTTAAAGGGACCGTATGAGACGCATTTTCGTTGGTCTAAGAGTCGGTAACGGAGACTGTGGTGTCGTATCAAAAAATCAGAAAAAAAATTGTAAAAGCCCTGGCATATCGAATAAATTGTGAAATATAATCACTGTAAGCAGGTGAGGTAGGTATGTTGCTTTCAAGGTTAGGGAAATAAATAATTTGAAAATTAAATTCGTCTCTTTTATCGTAAATTTTTGTACTGAGATAACCATCTTTGTCATATTCGAGATGTAAATCCAAGAACGATGTGAAGCAATTGGATTCGTTCGTTTCTCCAAACTGTAACTCTGGAGGATCTATCAAGAACACTCATCTACCTAACGAAGCGTAGTTTGCAGAGAAGACATCGTCAATATATCTGAAAGTGAAATTAAAATTACTGGTTTTTATTTCGTGAAAATCGGTTGCAGAACAGCTCGGCAATAATGTTTTCAAATTGTTTCGATTTACATTAAACCTACGGGGAATTTTCCATCTATGCGTAACTTTTTTGCAGAGTATATGTTGCGGGTTAAGCTAGTTTGTTGGGCCAAACCTCCCCCATCAATATTCCTAGACAAAGCACCAAAACTAAACACACAATAAAAATCAAATCGAACAAAGTTCAATTCCACTAGAGAGAACCTTAGACAAAAGACAACAAGAACAAATGAAAGGACGGTAAATGAACTCTCTATAGAACACTCGCTGTTACTGCCAGCATGATGAGAATCATCAATCGACTGATGTAAAAAAAATCAAACATATCGATTTTAAATCCGACACAACACTTCAAACAATAATGATTTGGTGAAGTGTCATCACACATCATGTAGGGACTTACATCGATTTCCTTAGCAGAGCGACACGTCTGACGCAAAAATTGCTAACATAGGGTTTTTTTTGCTCCTCGGTTGCTGTCTTCACTCAAGAAATTTTACGGAAGACATCATGCACTTGTAGACACATATGGGAATTCGATCTCTCATATGAATGCAGATGTTGGTTTGTCATAGGGTTTTGTTTTGTCTTATTTTGCCGGATTTGACACGCTGAATGGACTGTTGGCAACGCGACGGGTGTGCTATAGCAAGCAGGAACTGCTTATTCTTCCGGAGCACCTGAGTTCATTCTTGTTTCGACTGGAGTTCTCGTTGTTGATTGACATTCAGTATTTTGTGTTTCCATGTTTTACATGTTGTCTGTTTTTTGTCCCGTTTTTGTTTGTGTTTACTGGTTTTGTCTCTGTCCTTTCGGACTTTTGACATTCGGATACCCCATTGGTACCTCTGCTTCTTACAAAACTGACATGATTGATCGCTATAATGCTTAAACATGACAATTAGTAAAAAAAGCTTATGGAGGTTTTAAAGTAAGCATCAAGTTATCAATATTTCTGCAAAAAACACTAAATTCAAAGATTTAACCAAACTATTCAATTCTTATCCTTTGCGTAATAAATATTGCTTTTAATAAAATTCAGGATGCGATATTTCTTTCACTATCAGAAAACGACGTGAACAATACAATTTTAAAATAAATGATCGATACTTGAGGAAGAATTTAGAAAAAGACAAACAAATATTTATAGAACACATAAACAGGTTCCGTTTATTATTGTAAACAGGTGGAATACAAAACGTTAACTGTCATTTAGTAAGACTTGATTGTCTGTACGGTTTTATTGTTTTTGCATTTCATATATTATAGAATTATACAAAGTATTAAATGACTCGCCTTTAGTTTAGCCAGGACTTATCAGAAGAATACAAAAAGTATACAAAGACATATAAATCTCAGCAAACTTAATAGATGTTTATTAAAATCCATCCCTTTTGTTCGAGTTGTTGAAATATGTTGGTGACAATTTCACACTATTTAGACAGAAGTCATTTATTCGACAGGAAATTCACTAAAGCCGTTCCTAAATATAGACAATCAATTACATATGGTTCTAAATGTAGCAAATTAATTAATCAGTCTTGAATTCTATACAAGTAATTATATTTACTTCAATGAACATTTCATTGGTCACATTAAGCATATTCTTATTTGTAATATGAGACGCAGAAGGCATCTGACCTTTTTACACTAATGGTGATGTTTACATATTTTCTTTATATATTCATAACAATGTCTAAAGCAATACTAATAAGACAAATGACAGTAAAATATATGTTTGATTTGTAAGCAAATGGGCTTAAAACATTAGGATGCTTCGACACCAAAGCATCTTTTGGTTACTTGATTTAGATAAAGACACTTTGCGTTTTTTACATCAAGTACTTATAAAACATATCACATATTTCTATATTTAATGTGTAAACTAGAAAAAAAATGTTTTAATCATAAAGTAACAAATTGTCTACTGGAACGTTATACTTGGTACCATCAGTTAGCACGATGGCTTTCATTACAATGACAGAAAAATGATAATGAATGATAAATCATTATAATAATTAAAAAAAAATAAATATCATTTAAAATGTTGTAAGTCGAAATCATGATATATTATACATTAAAACCTTAAACTATATTTAATATTCAGTCCATTTCAAACACTTAACAGAAAAGATTGATTACTTCAGATAGAATTGCTACATCTTGAAGATGCATTGTTAATCTTTATTTTTTGGAAAGTTTTATAACATACCACAAAAGCGGCATGTGATTAAGACTAATTTGGGATTCTAATAGCACTTTATGAAATTTAGTCACTGAAACGATAAAATTAAGCATGTGGTGAAGAAAATAAAGATGGAAATGCCCCTGACTTGGCTTGACATGACTTATTTCAAACGAAAATAAGTAGGCCCTATTGATCATTGTATTGCTTCTGGAATCATGAGGGATAGATAATCCTTACAACAATTAAATTAACGGTCCTGTAACACCACCTGGGTAATGACTTTGAATGATGTGATTTTTTTCATGGAAGCTACATTCATTAACATGGCAACTTTCAAACAGATTTTGGACAGATAAAACGCTTTCGACTAAATAGTTCTTTTAGAAAGGGAAATGCCAGAAAAGAGAGAAATAATGTTGGATTATTTAGGAACATTTTAATATGTTTTACTCAGACTTGGGAAATGCTTTGTTACAAGAAAAAATGTTTTGCACATGCGAGATGCTTACAAAATCGACATAGAATAACATAAAATTAGAAAACAGCAATTAAAATCAGCAAACGAATGATGATACAAATGACACAAAAGTTTATGTTTGTTGTATTTTTGATTTAGTTCCAAGGGTTCTGACAATTGAGAAACACGGTGTGATAGCATCAGTACCCTAGCTGCTTTCATTGAAAACTCGCAAGTACATTCAAATACAAAGCACTCAAGACATGACAAAGGTAGTAATGCCCCCTTTTAAGTCATTAACTTATCATTTTAGGAGAGTTTTTAAAGATTTAAATACCCATTTAATATTTTATCTGCATCTTAAAAAGTAAATCTGAAATTTAAATTAACAACTTCATCTAAACACGAACTGATAAACACTGTTTATTATCTGATCGTCCCCATGTTACTTCTTACGTGTTTGATGAATAATAGATGAAACACTCTTCGGGAATATTATATTTTTTTTGTATTTTTCTCAATGATATATTTTAGTACTTTTCAGTTACATAGAAGCATAAATTAGTCATACCTTTTTCTGAAAAATAATACAAATATGTCATGTGGAAAAAATATTTTCATGTTTATTGCTGGAATAAAATATTTATGGTGAACATTTCAAAATCATATGATAATTATTATGCAAATCATAGTACTTTTTTTGGTACATTTTGTTGTCAACAACGCCACTTGTTATTCCAATTAGTTATGTTTTTTGTTGACAAGTAAATTGATATAAACAAAAGTTGTAAACAGATAATAAAAATATTGTTGATCAGTGGAAGGATCGACAGAAGTAGAAATATTGTTCTCTCAATATTGATAATCTGTGATACATCATACGGGCAGTATGAAGCGCTTATTATAGTTCTGGCATAGTTCAAAAGACTGTCACAAAAATAATATCTGTATTATATAGGATTGAATCCAGTATTGAAAGCCCCATTGGATTTAATGCATTACCAACTTTAGAAATAAATTCATAGAAATTTCATCTTTAAAATGCCAAATCTTTCATATTTCATTCCATGAAGATAAGATGCAGTAGGTTCTTTTGCACTAATAAAACCATATACCTATGCGGCATATTTTGGCTTTTCACATGTCACTGTTTGTAAACATTGTAATTTCGCAGTAAATTCCTTTAATACCCATACCTCAATAAATGCACTGGCAAAAAATCAAAATGTACTTTTAATGAAACTTTTTTATGTTTTGGAGTTTGTTCATATACTAGAGATTTTTTAAAAAATTATTTGAAAAATTATCAACCAATCCTGGAGCTTAAAGATGTCAATTACGTACCAGAACGGTCTCCTACAAAGGGGTGGATCTTAATGACGTATGCATATTTACTGAATTCAACCCTATACATGATGTAACAGAAGTAATACAAACATTATAAGCAGCAAGGAATATTTTGGCTCCAATCTTCAAGTTTTATTGTTGTTTAGTTAAAAGGAAATATCTTCGTGATTAAAACAGAAATAAAAAAAAAATGTCACTGATTTTCATTCTGTCAAAGTATTTAATACCCTGATAAGTGGAATAGAAGTGTAAAAGAGAAAAATGGCATACCACCATACCTTGTGTATCTTCGAGTCAGCCGAGGAATGAAACAGATTTACTTACACTTATTTTTAACGGTGTTCGTGATAGTGTGGAATCCTCGACGGACTCGAGACTGCTAGGCGACAGGTGTCGCAAATGTATGGGTTCGAATCAAACTCACACCCTGTTGGATTTTCCAATGTTATTTGCAGTACAAAGAAGTCATACTGTAAAACATAACATACATTCCAGTTAACAGCTGTACCCTACCATATCCATTATCTATTGTAAAAGAGAAACATGCCCTCTTGACTTTGTCTTAAAAGTTAGTGTAATTATCATCAATGGTCATTGTCTCAGTACAACAAATTACAATAAAAGAAACGAATTAGTTTCAAATTATTGATTTCCTAACCTGGAAAGTAACATACCTCCTTCAGCTGCTAATGGAGTGTATATTTCATATCTTATTTGATTTGTCAGGGCTTGAGCATGTTTTTTTTTTAATATTACACTGTTGTGTCCGTTGCTGACTATAATATCATGATTGTAAAAAAAATATGCATCGTACGATCACTTTAAATATTCTTCCTTCGGTATCAGCTATTGGTGGAAAAATTCAAATTCATTTTACACGTAACGGTTAGTGATTGTTTTGATAAGTGTTTGGCTGGTTGTTGTAATTATATTATCATTTCAATACCCTAATTATGTTTTCATAACCGTGTGTTGTGTTAAGTTTTCTACTGGACCCGAAGATTACGTTAAATATGAAAGTGGGGTACTCAATGAACTCCTGTTAAAACCACCATTTCTTTTGAAATTCCATCTACCAGGCAGGACCATTGCGGTATTCATTTTTTCCGGTATGTCCATGTTTTGTCTTTTTTATTGTACATTATATTGATTTTCCAAGTTCTGTTATTGTTTTTAATAATTGATATTCTTGAATAGCAAGAAAGATGCATGACGGCTTATAAATGCGCACAATGTCAAAAACTTACATTACTATTCCGAACTTTAGACATTCGTGAGAAATGATCAAATAATGATGATATCAACGCATCTCGGTTCTACCGAAAACAAACAAAATCATCAAGTAATAACAAACAACTTCAAATCTGTAGCATAAAGTTGATTTCTCTTTAAGACGAGCTCGCTGTGTATTGTTTATGATTGATACATCTATATTTTGCAATTTACCTTACTTTTATTTTAAGAAAATAAAAATTAAAGATTAAAAGAAAACAAAAACGTTTTGTCTAAGCAGCTTCTAATTAGCAATTAGCAATGTTTATTTTCAGTTCGTCACCATATAAGTCCTTATGTTTTTTGGGAATGATAGATGAAACACTTTTCAAGTTATGCATGAAATATTGTGGGGTGTTTTTGGGGGTTGTTTTGTTACATTCAAATCTTCAGTTCAGGAGGTTTTTTATAAATCATCTATAAGTCATACGTTTCCTTTCACAAATAATTTATATGCTGAATAAGGAAAAAAATAGTACTATTTATAGCTCGACTTTATCATTGATAGTAAAGGTTGTAAAAATCAAATGAAAGTTATAGCATGCAACCCCTGTCTCACAATCACCAACAGATGAAGGATAGGTCGTCAGTAAGGCAACAGAGAACAGCAGACACTGGCGTTATTTTTAGCATGAAGAAGACCAAATTGTTTGAGGAAAACACCATACAACTTGCGAAGTTAAATCAACTCTTTTACATATAACGTAGACTTCTTTACATATCTTGACAGTGTCATGGACAACATGGATGGCTTAGAGCAAGACATTAAATGTCGTATATGAAAAGCAAGAACAGCATTTAGAATAGTGACACCTATATGGAAAGCAGGAATACATTTGTACATCACTACAAATACCAAAATCAGCCTTCTCAACTCAAGCGTCGAAATAATCCTCCAGTGTGACTATGAGACCTGGAAATCAACTAAATGTCTAAAGAACCAACTACAAGTGTTCATGAATATTGCTCAGGCAAATCTTAAAGATCAAATGGCCAGAAAAATAACAAACAGCGACCTATGGAAAAGGATAAAATAACAACCAATGGAAAATTGAAGTTGATCGGACATACGCTCAGAAAACAATCAAACTCCATCACCAGGCAAGCTCTGAAGTTGAACTCCCAAGAAAAAAAAATTCCTTGGTGGAGAAACCTACAAGCTGAAATGTGCAATGAGGGTAACAGATGGCAAGATATGCTTAGAATGACCCAGAACCGAACATGGTGGATAGATGTTGTTGCCGTCCTACAAAATGTATGTACCTCCCAGGTACACAAGGCAAAAGTCAAGTAAGTGAAGTCAAGTTCTAACTATTTCTAGCAAATAAGCAGAGACTTTATTAGTTTAGTTTGTTGGCAAAAGTGCTACTTGTTTTGCAAAAAGTTGCTTCGTTGACGAGTACCTTAGTCTGAGTAAAATGTTAACAAATAAATGAAAATACAATTGTTTGTAAACACTATAAGAATCTCAAAAGTCGCTTAAAGCTTTCTTTTGATTGGCGTTTGAAGAAAAGATTACTCATTTATAGTAATGACTATCCACTATTTTGTTAGAATTGATCAAACATCAGTTGGTAGATGATTTGGTAAAATTGTTTCTAAATGTGAAATATTTATGAGGATAACATGCAACTTGATGTGAGGTTATTATAAGGAACCTCCCAATACCATATAGTAAGCCACAAGCAGCACATTATGATTATGTTGAAATTTACAAGATTTAGCATTTTCAAAATATTTTCTATGCAACTATATTGTGCTTGAAAAGTGATGAAATTGAAACTTTGTACTCCAAATGGTTAAAACGAATTTCTCAGAAGTAAACCATAAGTGCAGAAAAAGGCAATTACAAGAGTTCTGTTGACTTTTGGAAACGCGAGAGGTGTGCTATAGCAGACAGGAACTGCTTACTCTTCCGGAGCACCTGAGTTCACTCTTGTTTCGACTGGAGTTCGCGTTGTTGATTGATATTTAGTTATTTTGTGTTTCTATTTTTTACAAGTTGTCTCTTTTTGTTCCGTTCTTGTTGGTGTTTGCTGTTTTTTCTCTGCCCTTTCGGACTTTTGACATTCGGATACCCCATTGGTACCTCTGCTTCTTTCAGAAAGAAGCAATTGTGAAATATGATGGGTATATCGTAGTGATATCAGCAGGTGTCTTGTTAAAAACAGCCTTCTAGAAATTATTTCTGGTTTAAAATGAGTTGCGATTAACTTGCTTTGTGTGATATATTTTTTTTCATTTATTTAATGGATGATTTTTGAGATTTATGCTTTCGGGTTATTTTCTTTGTTTTCAAATAAAGGAATATAAATGTACAACAAATTCAACATCGAACCGTTTTGACCACACATCCACTATATAATACTTTATTTCAAAAGCAATACAGCTTATAGACATTACATCATATCGTATCAAATGTATAAATAATACAAGACACACAAAAAACAAAAACATAGTGGAGTATGCGAAAAGATACAAGTAAATCGATCGCTGAAAAAACTAACCATTTCTAAGTTTTTCGGCAAGGCATAAATATTTACCAAAGTTATTTAATTCTTTTATATTTCTAACAGATAATAATTGAATCAGTTTATACACAGATGGATTTCTCCAATAGTAACACTTAATATATTTCTTTCTTAATAATTCATACTTTTTACATTCTAAGATAAAATGGTACTCGTCTTCAATAATTTTATCATTACAAGCAGTACAATATCTTTCATTTCTTTCTATATTAAAATATCTACCCTTTTCAACTTGAAGACTATGCGCACAGATTCTATATTTACATATATAAGATTTAAACATATAATTCACATTTCTGTCTAAATAAAATTGTAAATTAAATGCATCATGAATATATCTATACAATTGGCACTTTGGTGAAACATCAAAAAAAAGAATGTGCTTCTGCTAGGAAGTTACACAACATCTTTTCTTTTAATTGAAAAATTAATAAATCGACATTATTAACATTTTGTTCATACCATAAATAGTTAAAACCATACTTAAATAAAATATTTCTCACATTGTTACACCAATTGTTCTTATTATTTGGCTTAACGCAACTGTTTTCATATAATTGTTCATATAAACCTCTGAGTATACAATTGTCTGTATCTAATATTTTAATCCAATATTTCATAATTCGTAACTGACGATCTATGTACAATGGTAATAAGAAATGTTTGTTTTCAGCTCGTCAACATGTTACACCTTACGTGTTGTGTTTATAATAGATGAAACACAAGTTATTGCATGTTATCATGGTGTTCTTTGATGCTCGATCATTTTTTTCAGTTAAGAGCTTTTTTTGAAAATAAATCATCAATTAGTCATACCTTTCTTTTGAAAAATAATTTAAATACGTAAGGAGGAAAGGAATTGATACTATTTATAGCTGGAATAAAAGATTTATAGTCAACACTTTTAAATTCACATGAAAATTATCATGAAAGTCACATTTCTTTTTCAACATACGCAGTAGCTTTAATAATTCAGTTTCTTTTCAACAAAGCCACTTATTTTACCAATTAGTTGTTTGGTTGACAAGGGCCTTAGTTTAGATAGAAGTAAATTAAAAGATAAAAACAAACAAACAAACAAACAAACAAAACTTTTTATTGTCAATCAAAGACGCCTGTTAAGGCGGAACAATTAACATAATTTTCCTACTTTGATTACAATGATTGAAATGATTGGTGAGATAAGTTAATAAAACTGCTGCTTGGTAGAAGAAACTAAAAAAAGGATTGGAAGAAGTTTTACACTCGTCTTCTTTTGATATTGATCTTCATGGAAACTGAGTTTAAGTACGATTAAGGTCACCAAAGTCTTCACGATCATTTCACCGTTTATGGCAACAGTTGACACTTATTGTTTCATATCTATGTTTATAAAAGCAATCTCAAACCTTAAATTCATAAATTTGACTTTCAATATTACTCACAGCAGTGTTGTGTTTTGTGTTACTACACCTTTTATTGCAATGGTAGCGGGAGGGTGTAGTCGCATAAAACATTTGTTAATCCACAATTTATTTTGAAATTCCTGTACCGCATCAGGACCATTGCTATCATCAATTCCCTGGTGTGTCTTCCTTTTTTTTTTTTTTCTCTTGGACATTACAAATTGGTCCTCCAGGTACGGTATTTTGTTAATACTTTTATTTCAAAATTTCGATAGTCTTAGAAAGGAAAAGTCTATATTAAATTAAATTGGACTTTAGAAAAAATGACAATTAGATTTTTATTTTGTTGCAGACTTCAATCGAAAGTATTCATATTTCAGTAAAGAGTCGTGGAGACACACTGAGAAGACGTGATACTTACCCTCTAGACTTGGTCTTTTGACTTTAAATCAATTTTAGTTATATGAGAATGGATATTCTAAGAAATGAAGTCTAGGATGACATCATCATTGAATACGTTTTATTTTCTACATGCAACAGAACATCACTTGTGTTATAGGTATCTTCTAATATATCACAAACTAACGTATAAGGGAAACATACACAAGTTCCATAATTATTAAAGAAGTAATTTTGGCTTTTATATGCAAAGATGTTCTGTTGGTTTCTGCTACAAAGAAAATGTTAGTAGTTCTATTATTGGCGCCTAAAATTTCTTTAATGAATTTTCAAATACAATTGTTTGTGACAGTGTCCTAGTCATATAATTTCTTTTTGTCTTTCCCAGTTGTCCAGTAATATAATTAATTTTATGACAGGTTTTACGACCTTTGTACATTAAAATCTTCATAGATTTAGATAAGATCTGTTTTAAAATGTGAAATTTTCCCGAAGGTGAAATGCAGAATGATTTAAAAGATAATTCAAATGAAACAACTAAATTGGTATGAATATCACCTATACCATTCAATTAAGGAACTTCTCAATGCCACGACTATTTAAAGAAATGTAACAACAAGGATCACCAAATATGCTGAAATCTTTAAAAACAACTGACCAGCATTTTTTTAATTGCCTAAGAAAATGAGGATCCATGCACCAATCTATCATATATTTCACGGTGGAGGCAAAGAAGGGAGATGGATAAATATGTAATATATTTTTGAATTTGCATTGAAATTGTATATCCAATATAAATAAGTAAATAAGTAAATACCATTCTTATTTAGTTTGATATTTCTCTGAAATAATTGCTTTTCTAAAACATAGTAGCTAGGTGGATAAAAAAACATATAAATTCAAATGAATACATTAAGCATAAAGTAAACTTCTGTTTACAATGGAGTTTTCAGTTTTCTTGTTTTGTTTGATAGATCGTTGTTTGTCACTTTTAGAGGATTTTGAGGTTTTAATGCCCTTTAAGAAGTTTATTTGTCTCTTTAAAAACTTACAAAAAATCATAAGATCATATGTTTTAAAAACGTTGCAATTTCTCCTGTGTTATAACAAAAATCTGACAATTAAGTGTTAAATCTTTGCTTATTATTCTAAATCCTTTCCTTGTATTTAACCAAGACCAGCATGATATCATTTTTTTTTAGTTTGTCTTTTTGATTTGTTTTTTTTTCTCTTCATCCTGGATATCTTAGTTCAGTATTCCTATTCTTACCTTTATTCAAAATTTGCGCAATAGAATATATGACCAGTAAGATTATTTTACGTGTTTGTTTTAAGGTTTATTTACTAAGATGTAGCTACCTATGTTAACTAAGGCCTTACCATACCATGCACTTTAGAAGTTACAAATCTAATAAAGTAAATAGTATGTAGCAGTATGTTTATTCTAGGGACAAAATAACATTAAACCTGGATACTAAAATTTCCATTGATTCAAAAAAAGATATTCAAGCTATATGACATAAGGTTTCAAAAATAATTGATCTAATCAAATTTATTCTGGCTTTGACAAGTTTAAGACTCAGACACTGACTACAAAGTTTATTCTGATAACACAAGGTTGAGCTGGTTTAAAGAAAAGTAATATGCGTGAGAAATGAAATATTGAATACTATACTTTTGTCTTACATGCAGAAAACTGATATTCAAAGAGTTAAAATATAAACTTACTTCATACTAACGATTTAGTTATCTAACAAAAGTCGAGCCAAATGTGTCGTGAGGGATCTACAGAAAGCAATTAACAACTAACTTCCAGGCAATAAATGTTGCTGCAGTATAAACATGGTAACAACAGTTTTAACTTTACGTAAAGGCTACTAATATATCTGAAAGAAAATATGGGTTTTGTTGACACGAAATTATCCAGATTCTATTCATATTCCCAACCAATTTCGGCTTTACCTTTTTACTCAATTTTTGTTCTGATCATGAAATGCAAGAGATAGCACCACCCTCTCTATATTGTGCAGCGTTTGCCAATGAGAAGGTTATCATATGCGAATTCAAATATTTTGTTAGGATTTATAACCTAGATTTTGATTTGCAGCAGCATCTATTACACAACATATAAAGAAAACAGTCATGAATAAGACAAACACTTAAATAAAGGTAATAACAAAATTACTCAACTTGGAGGATCAATCTCAAATGTATAAGAGAAAAGAAAACTAATGAAGATTGAATTATGCTGACTTGATACAGGCATTTCTAAAAGCAAACCTTCTTCTCCTTAATAGAATGTGACAATGAAAAAAAAAACAAGCAGCAGCATTCGTTATGACAATTGGTTACTGATCGCAGTCTTTGTATTTGCAGCATATGAAAAACAATACATAGAATAAAAACTATCCTTAAATAATAAATAAAGGATTCTTTTGAGGACACATTGAAGAACTAACATAAAACGAAAAGTAAACACAAGCATGGGCGAGGATTCCTGACTAAGAACAGGCATTTCTGAAATGGTATACAAGGTTGTTGACCTTTTAGACATCTATCTCTGTTGATTGCTTGGTTAAATTTGTAACCGACCTATGCATTTGACAACCTTTTAGAACAAATAGTAAACAGTTCTACAATTCTTTAAAAGGACTGTAATATAAGACACAAGATCGTGATGCAATGGGGGAGGCTGGCCAATCCTTGTTATGATAATCAAAGGATAATCATATGATTTTCTGTACCTAATATAATTGGCTTAAAAGATTTGTCATTACATGTTCTGAAACTACAGTTGAAAACCTTTTTCAATACCATCAAACATAAATTCAAAATCAAAGAAAATAATTGAAGACAAACATAGCTTTTTAAGAAGAAAACAAATTAAGGCTTATGATGCGACATTTCTTGTTTTGACTGGTGGATTTTAAGTTTGCAATATGCTGACTTGATACAGGCTTTATGGCGCGGCAATCCTCCCTCTTCCTTACCTTTACCACACCCTTAACCCTAAGTTACACAACCTTCATAGAATGTGACAATGAAAAAAAAACAGGCAGCAACATTCATTATGACAATTGGTTGCTGAATGCAGTCTTTGGATTGGTGGCGTATGAAAAACAATACATAGACTTAAAACTATCCTTAAATAATAAACAAAGGATTCTTTTGAGGATACCTAGAAGAAATAACATAATACGACAAGTAAACACAAGCATTGGCGAGGATTCCTGACTAAGGACAGGCATTTTTGAAATGGTATACAAAGTTGTTGATCTTTTAGACATCTATCTTTGTTGATTGTTTGGTCAAATTTGTAATCGAGCTAAGCATTTGACAACCTTTTAGAACAAATAGTAAACAGTTCTACAATTCTTTAAAAGGACTGTAATATAAGACACAAGATCGTGATGCAAGGGGGGGGGAGCTGGCCAATCCTTGTTATGATAATCAAAGGATAACCATATGATTTTCTGTACCTAATATAATTAGCTTAAAAGATTTGTCATTACATGTTCTGAAACTGCAGTTGAAAACCTTTTTTCAATACCATCAAACATAAATTCAAAATCAAAGAAAATAATTGAAGACAAACATAGCTTTTTAAGAAGAAAACAAATTAAGGCTTATGATGCGACATTTCTTGTTTTGACTGGTGGATTTTAAGGAGAGACTTCCCTAGACTCATATTGTTTTTTTGCCTTTTAGCTTCCTCTAAATATTTCTGAAAAATAATGGGTTTTTTTTACATAAACTGTTCTGCATTGATTGTTTATCGAAGCGTTCATGACAATATCTATCATCTGGCGACGGAGTAAACATCCGCGAGACAATAGAAAACCTATATCATCCCACGCCAGTAACAGGTGACACTTATCTAGTAAGCGATGATATCAGGAGTGGAAAGTATCAGCTTTTTATGAATGATATCGGATGACACGCCATATTGTATTTTATAGTAAATATCGATAGGTTGACATGTTGGTATAAACATGTTTGTTTTATAGTAACCGTAGAAAAAATCTACGTTTCACAAGGAGAAACAATTAATTATTAATCGGCCTCGTTTAAAGTACGTTTTATTTTACTTCATTAATATTGTTCGTTGTATGAAATTTGTCTTAGGTTATTGCTACATAACAATGATATCTATGCGTTACAGTTTTAAGCGTTAGGCTAGCAACATTTTCTTTGATAAAACCTTCTAGTTATATGCAAACTTTGATATTTAACACTTATTACTTGAGACATGCTAAACATTTATTTGATATAACCCATTTCTATTTCCATTTCTTAATTAATACCAGTGAAATATAACCTATGGCCAATTTCACTTACAATTCAAAATATTGTCCATAACATCATTACCCATCATATTTAACGTGCGTGATTTTCACGGGGATTACCGATTAACTGTTCGTGATTTTATATCAGTACCCGTGATATTACACAAATGGAATCTTTTTCTCGCAAAATATAAGCCATTACTTGCAATATTTTACTTTATGCTTTTGAAGCGATGATTTTTTTTAAACTTCAGTGGGCGATTGTTGTGATTTGAAGGTTAAAATACTCAAACCTGTCTGACATGCACCTGACACGAAGAAACCATTTAAGTTGTTTTAATAATTAATAATTTTTGTGTTGGACAACACATTAATATCCGTTTAAATTTCAAAATTGTCTAACCCCTACGGTTCTTCCTACCCCAGACATAGGTTGATCATCTTAGTAATAATTTGGTTCCCCAGTTTGGTATTTTTGGTTTAATTGTTCTATGTTCTTCATAATCATATAGTGTTTGGCATTTTTATTAGTTTTGGTAGAGCGCCTCTGATGAGTCTTGAATAGACGAAACGCGCTTCAGGTGTAGCAAAATTTATTGTCTGGAACTTTGTTGTCATTTTTATTTATACCATTATCATTGTCACGAGACGAAAGGAACATATAAAAAAGCTTCTATGGATTGCAAAAGCTGGCACTTGAATTTTGAATTATAAACATACGATAAAAATACATTCTATTTAAAGTCGGTAGATCCATATAATCATGAATTATCCTGTCATTTTACACGCAAGTCAAAGATCTAGCTGTCTTATCAGTGTTCCATGTTTTAGGAGATTGACATGACTAACGTACCACTGGCCTGACTCTTTTGTCACAGATAACCCATTGACTATTGCCTCTATCGATACGTCACAATAACAATGACAAACACAGCCGTTGTCACATTCTACTATATTTAGACAAAGCATTGATTGGCTTATCACGTGGTTCCAGGGTTTTCCTAGACTTCGCTATATATGATACAATTCATCATCGCGAATCAATATCAACTGCCGATTGCCACGAGTGAGAAACATTAATCCTTCTATAGAGACAAGTTACTGTGATGAGATTTAATTTGGGTTAGGATGAGATTTGATGAAGGAATTGATACCGGGATGTCCGGAGACGAAAAACAAACTATATACCCAGATTCTGACATGTTTTGTCAATCTAACTCAGCGCCCAATACACCAGCGACTTACCGAAGAAAGTCCCGAGTCTGTTCCCTGTTAGAGGAAGAGAGACGGAGGAACAGCTTACCTACCACTCCCAGTAATTCACTAGAGGACTATTGTGATGGCAACCTATCACACAGAAAGAAACCGTTAAGGATACGTTCATTCAGAATAACATCTAAAGGTGTGCCGACACCCAGTAAGGGGGACAGACGGGAAAGCAATGCCAGTGTTTTATCTATCTCGGACTATAACAGGAGCCGGATGTGTAGTGAAACATCCGACGACAGCGCCATCTACTGTCCATCATCGACGTCGTCGGTTGGTTATTATCGTGTCAGCATCATGGGCGCTGACGCCGTAGGAAAACGGACGCTGACCAACCAATTCATGTGCTCAGACAGAATGAGTTCCAATATATTTGAAATCGGTAGGTTGAATTCCACACTTCCCGTATTTTATGTTGTATACTTAAAAAAATTAGTATATGTAGCTTACAAAAAAGAATCAACGATATTTTTTAAACCAGAATGGTAAAGCAGTGCAACGTTTCAATTGTAGCACTAAACATTTCTATTTTGTATAATTGGTCACAATTAGACATCACATTATTTGTTGTTTTTTCACGAGCATGTATCAAAGCAAGTTATGTGATCAAGTGTATACAAATTGTATCGTTTATACAAATAAAAAACGTAGAATTAATAGAAGAACATCTCAGTTTCAGAAGTAATGCTGAAATATCTATTGAACTGCTTTAATCAATTGTACATGCCCACATTTCCAAAGTTTTTGGTTGATGGTTTTCATTATAAACAAAAGTTACAACAAAGTTCCAGACAATACATGTTTGCTTCGCCTGACGGACGCGCGTTTCGTCTATTCAAGACTCATCAGAGGCACTCTATCCAAAATATTGAAAGAGTCAAACAAAAGATGTTTACAGACAATTTGTCTCAACGTAAAGTTCGATGCACACTTATTTAACGTTAAGGCAAGGTTATTTTACGTTACATCCTTAAATTTTCTATGTTTAAAGTAACTTATTTGTTATGGATAAGAAAACATTTTTATGCATTATTGCTTAAACATGAACAATTGCATGGTAGAAAACTAGTACATGTACTTAGTAATCGAAAAAGATATAAAGGCGTATGTTACCCTAAGGATCTGAAGCTATGTTCTTTCATTCCTCTAAATAGTGACTACACTTAGAGCCGCGCATTATACTTCAGGTCATTAATTTCTGTTTTGCTACATGTTTATGTTTTCAATCGCCAGTAAATTGAGATATTATTGCAGGTCAACATTTTTAGGTTGAACCTGATTCTTATTTTGCTTTAAAGATTTTTGTTCTCAGGCCCCAATATTTTGCTTATAATGTTATAAAAGCCTTTCTGGCAATAAAAATTCCTACGTTTCCGAGGAATAAGATATTTTCTTATTTGTTTGTACATTCAGGTAATACGATATCTCGGCATCATATGGTACATTATAACAAAGAAATTTCCTATTAAACTCATCGATTTTCATCATAAATTCAAAATTGTATACGGTTGTCACATCACCATGGAAATGGTCTTTTAAAAACTCCAGATTATCTAAACTAATCCTTGAAAATTTGCTTCGTGTCGACATCCAACAATTGATTCTATGAGTGAAATGACTAGATCTATTTTCGGATTTTTATTTATTGTTAAACAAAAGCCCACGGGTTGGAAATGAGTTTTTCTCTTTCTTCTCAATGTATGCTTCACAAAGGAACAAAGAATCCAAACCTGATATAGAAACGCTGAAAGGAATTTGAATGTAAACCAACTCCATATTAAAATGTAAATGAATGAACGATGTCTTATTTGATCGAGGAACAAAGCAGGGTCTTACATGACTAAAGTGTCAGAAACAGAGGATTTTTTAAAGCATTTTAATACTGAATGCATCATTACTTGGTTTAACATTTGTATGATTGTATGCAAGACCGCCACGGGAAAAGGGCGGTCATCTAACTTGACTTACCTTACAATTCCATTAATATCAATATTGGTAGAGTTTCCCCGGTATATAAATTCGACCGTTTTTTGGTCTGCTCTTCCTTAGACAATCGAGAATGGTCACGACTCTTTGGTTCCTTTTTTTTTTTTGCTTTGTAGTTTGAAACCATCATTTTGAATTAGGACTGTTTCTTCTCTCTCTCCCTTTCTCTAATTACATGACGATACGATTCATTTAAACTACACTCTTATGTTTAACCGTCAGTATGTCTCCACGAGCACTTAATTTTTGACCGTGAAAACGAACCGAATTGGTGTTTTTCAAGAGTTTTTAAAAAAATCGTTCACTTTGAGAAACTCAGAAACTTTATGTTAGAAAAAATGAAGGAAAAAAAGAGATCCGAATTTTTTTTTTTTGACTTATACATATCTTTAAAAAAAGGCCTATGTAAAGCTTTCAAATGGAGATCATTTTACGGCTCACTGAAAAGTGGAAGGATAAACCTCTAAAGTTTTTACCTCCAAAGTTTGTACTACTGTAACAAACCAAACAAACCACATAACAGTCTGTAGTATTTAGTCTGTAAGTGTTTTAAAATCAGTTGAAAGTTCGTGTCTTATGTCATTGTACTTCTTGATATGGATAATAAAACTTTTCAGTATCCTGTTGTTCTTGAGCATTGTTAAATAGAAATGCAGATTTGATCGATAGAAGTTTGAACTCAAATAGGACGAACGGAAACTAGTATTGATAAATTGAATGTTCATGACTAATAACGCATCATGTTTTCAAAACTAAAAGCCATTAAAAGCTCATTGCTTTTATCTCCAGTTTCCATTCGTCAGTTATTAGCATGTAAGGATTTTTAAACAGAAGTAAATATAGATTATACCTGTTATGACAGGAATAATGGTGACCTACATGTTTATCAGTGGGTCACAGGATGCTCATTGTTAATCCTATCAATTCTAACGGGTATTGTACTCATAAGCTGACACCCGGATTTCTATTGTTCAGATCGGCCTACCAGCCTATAAAGTGCCTTGTTGTTGCCTTTTCCATTTGTTACATGTCCTATCTTATATATGCTTCTTATTTTTTGTCGTACCCGTCGTTAAAATAAAATAAATTATCTATAAATGTTTTAATTAATCATCCCTTTTCGGTACTTTTGTTTATTTCCCTATCTTTGTTTTAAACAAAACTCCTCGCTGGTGATTATTTTTTACTGATCTTAGAAATAATTTCACAAAAATAAACGTAGTCACATATTCTGTAAAACTGATCTATAACATTTTGGACGGCGAGCAATCATGGCAGTGGCGACTGTTCTTCTTTGGAGACGGATGACTGGAGATGTTTTTTTTAAAGACAGATGACGGTTTAATTTTGCAGGCTGCTGACTGTTTTCCGTTGTAGATTTGATTTTTTTCTGTTTATATATCACACTCACGTTTATATTTAGTGCTTTTTAAAAGTTATCTTGAAGTTCAAACATTGTTAACAATTTGTCTTCCTTATATCTTTGTAGGCGATCTCGACGACAACATGGTAACGGTTGTCATTGACAACGAAGAATCATTACTAGAGTTTGTAGACAGCCAGGAAGATGATGTGAGTTTTCTTGTTAATGAAGTGCCAATCATGGATCACCCCCATCAGTTTCTAGACCACTTTATATCAACTATTTCATTTACAATGGATCAATTTTGATAGTTTTAATCAAGTCTCGTTCCATTTTTCATCACATTTTGAGTTGAATGGTAGATATGTTCCCCGGGGCTTAATGCATCCGTTTTGTAATCTGATTAAGAATGTTACGTAGTCTAAATTATTCAGTGGGGGGTGAAATTAAAAAGTACGTTTTTGTGAACGCAATAAAATTGGTAATAAAATTTCATTTAAAATGAATTATACTGAACTTGAATTCTTAGAGGAATTATTGTTATATTAAATGCGGATTAAGTGCTCCCTTGTAGGTGACCCACTCATAATCGCTTTAATTGTCTATCAAAATCTAATGTTTGTATACAAACGTACGGACGGACATTAGCGATTACAAGCTTAATTTTGTTTTTGTATCATGTCCTGAAGAAATATTTACATAGATCTAAGACATATAAATTTACTTTTGTCATTTTATTTGGAAGACGATGATCTTACACTTCCTTCATGATTCGTCAAGTTACTTTTGTCCCCGCTTTTGTCATTTTATTTGGAAGACAATGATCTTACATGATTCGTTAAGTTCTTGATATGAATGAGAAAGACAGTAGACTTAAACCACTCTAGATAATAATACCACAGATGTTGGTCGCAAACACTTATAACACGTTTTATTTTTTTTATTGTTCTAGAATATACATGAAATGATATTGTCCTTTCCGGACTTCAACTAAAATTTATCAATGGTAATGCTATAGGTAAGATACAGCGTCCTTCGGGTCGACCCGGGGGTACACTGAAGTTTACTCTAGTTTTGACGTTATATCTATAGCTCTCCTGCTTATTACAGTTATGTACATTTGTTGTTATGTATGTTTTTTCATATTATTTCTGTCGTTGATGTCTACTAGTGTGTCGTTGTCTAATTTGAATATCTTACTGTTTGTACTTCTTTTCATCAAGTGGGTACTACTGTATGCCGGTTCACACAAATATCCATCAAGTGGGCCCCACTATTTGCCCGTTCACACGAATATCCATCAAGAGGATCCTACTGTATGCCCTTTCACACGAATATCCATCAAATGGGTCCTTCTGTATGCCCATTCACACGAATATCCATCAAATGGGTCCTACTGTATGCCCGTTCACACGAATATCCATCAAGAGGGTCCCTACTGTATGCCCGTTCAGACGAATATCCATCAATTGGGTCCTACTGTATGCCCGTTCACACGAATATCCATCAAATTGGTCCTTCTGTATGCCCATTCACACGAATATCCATCAAATGGGTCCTTCTGTATGCCCGTTCACACGAATATCCATCAAGAGGGTCCCTACTGTATGCCCGTTCACACGAATATCCATCAATTGGGTCCTACTGTATGCCCGTTCACACGAATATCCATCAAATGGGTCCTTCTGTATGCCCGTTCACATGAATATCCATCAAATGGGTCCTTCTGTATGCCCGTTCACACGAATATCCATCAAGAGGGTCCCTACTGTATGCCCGTTCACACGAATATCCATCAATTGGGTCCTACTGTATGCCCGTTCACATGAATATCCATCAAGAGGGCCCTACTCTATGCTCGTTCACACGAATATCCATCAAGTGGGTCCTACTGTATGCCCGTTCAAACGAATATCCATCAAATGGGTCCTTCTGTATGCCCGTTCACATGAATATCCATCAAGAGGGCCCTACTCTATGCTCGTTCACATGAATATACATCAAGTGGGTCCTACTCTATGCTCGTTCACACGAATATCCATCAAGCTTATTCAGACACCATACATAAGTGTGATTTTAAAAGACAGAGTGGTTTAGTACGAGACGTTCCATGAAACTAAATACAGCAATACAATGCTGTTCTAATGTTTGCAAAAATCTTTAAGACAATTTTATCATTTCAGGACAATAAATATCACATAGACGCATACATCGTTGTTTTCTCTGTACACGAACGACCTACATTTGACATTGCCACCCACTATGTACACAGCATAAGAAATGAGAGATGTAGTGATCGGCCGATCATTCTGGTAGCCAACAAGGTGGACTTGGTAAGAAAGAGACAGATCAGCCAAGAAGGTTAGTTCTTACAATATAGAGATTTGGGTGCGAAGCGGGGGAGGGGGGGCTGCGGGTGAGTCAGCCATGAAAGTTAGTCCATGATTACTAGTATAGAGATTTGGGTGGCAAGCATGGAGGCGTCAGATCAGCCAAGAAGGGCAAATATCCATACATTACTAGCATGCGGGGTGGATAAGGGTGCGGTATTCTGGGTTCGAGCGGGCTGTGAGCTGGAAGAGGTGTCTAGGTCAGCCAGGAAGATAAAATATCCATACATTACTAGTATACAGTGGGCGAACAAGGGTGCGGGATGCTGGTGCCGAGTGGGCTGGGTGCCGGGAGGGGTGGGTTGACAGAGGGTCAGTTCTCTGTACCTCACAAGGGGCAGGACTATTAAGAAATAGTAACTTTTTAAGTATAATTTTGACAATTTAGATAAAGCTTTCGATGAAGATGATCGTAAAGAAAGCGTAAATATAGACTCAAAACTTAAATTCAAACAATTTAAAATCAAAAGTTTGTGGTATTAAAAAATCTATCTAAGTTTTAGCAAAGAAATCAAACGTCCATTAAATTAACAGAATACATCAGCAATAAAAGACTGGTGACCTGTATACTGTAGAAGATTGGAGAGAATGACAAGCATTCTTCTGGAAAAACTACCTCGAAAAACTAAGCTTATATTGTATTTTATTTTACAGAAGCCAAACGGATTGCCACAAAGTACAACTGTAAATACATCGAAACTTCAGCTACATTAAATGTGAAAGTTGACGACCTGTTAGTCGGCATAATGAAACAAATAAAATTGAAACTTAATCCGGAAATGGACAGGATAAAAGATTCGGTTCATAAAGGACCTTTTGAAATTCTCAGCAGAATATTTCACTTAAAACCTAAAGTGAAATCTAAACACGAAGATGTTTTAATTTAATCAAGGGAGAGAACTGGTCAGTCTGTGATGGAAACATTTGTGTAAAAAACTTTTATTTTTCTATAAACAAATCTACAAACTACATCTTGCTTGTTTTATACCACAATTAAAAAGTGGTGAACATAGTGATACGGGTGTCCATATTGGTATCCGCCTTTTTCCCAGTAACAACTCTTGTACGACAATTCGCGTTGTTGATTTCTGTTCGGTTGATTTTGTATTTTGTGTTTCCTCGTGTTGTTCTTGTTCGTGTTTACCGGTTTTGTCTTTGCCCTTTTGGACTTTTGACATTCGAATGCCCCATTTGTGCTTCTCTGCCATCTTTTATCTGCAACTCATAGAATTTCATGAAACCCACTATATTAATGCCCCTCTTATTAAATGAGTGGTTCTGATTGATATTTTGGGAATGTGGCCATGATACTATTGCCAAAGATGCACTGTCAGTCCATAATATGTTTCCTATTATATTTTATATGCTATTGGTTATTATGATGCACGTGTCAATTGTTGATCCTCGGACGTTGTGTGTATGGATTACATCACGTGCTCTTAGACAAATATGGGGGTTGAGTATAGATTTGGTTACCAACTGTTGGACATGTTAGCGGCTACTAAATGGGTGCACAACTATTTTTTTATTTACAAAGCTTTATAAATCTTTATTTGCAAAATACACCCATATGGGTCAAAGCAAAAAACAAAAACATGTAAAATACAAAACATATACAGAAAACAACAGAGTATACAGAATATATACATAATTATGGAGTTATAGTTTTGAGAACATTTTGACCAATGTGGACCCTATTTTCGTAGTACCAGTGACTGCTTTATAAAGTCGCATACAATTGGAATCAGTTCTATATTAAAAACGAAAGAATATGGAATATGTGCCAGAAAGACACGATCCACATATCGGGATTCAAAATTCGTTGCATATGTATAATTTTATTATTTAAGTCGATGTTTTGATTTAAATTTAATTTATTAAACATAGTTTGTCTTAATTGTTTGTTATTGTTACAATACAGAAGAAAATGATATTCATCTTCAACAACTTCACATACAGAGCACAGTCTATTTTCTCTTTTAATATTTCTGTATCTTCCTAATTCTATATTTAATTTGTGGTCGCTGACTCTTAATTGTGTTATTAATTGTCTGTTTTTAAAACTTGTTTCTTTTAATAAATATTGTTCTAAACCAAATTCAGTCTTTAATTGTTTGTATAAAAATAATTTAGAATCATCGGTCAAGCTGGCTAATTTCTGCATTATTATATTTTTGTAGTTATCTTCTATTTTTTGTTTAAAATTACTTTTTAATTTATTTTTAATTTTCAAAAAGGGTTTGTCCAAATTCTCAAATTCTGTGATATCTAATTCACATTCTTCAAAAATTTTGGAAGCAAGGGTGTACCACGAGTACATTCCTTCATTGTGTAGATTTTTGTTTACAATATATGCTTCTTTTAACAAAGGGTTAATCTTTTCAGAGTTTAGTCTGCAAAAATACATCATTACTTGAATTTTAATGAAACTTTCAATAGGCAATCTACCAAGCTCTGACTTTGATGAGATATTGCATGCCGTTTTTTTAAGTCCTAAAATCGATTTGCAATAACTGTTGTGTATTTTTTCAAATGAGGATCTATCTGCCAGAGTCAGAGTATCACAAATATTACCATTTCTACTGGCTCTATCTTTTGCTCTAGCTATAGGCAGATATTCCTCCATAAACCATATTTCACAGTTATATAATAAAATTGGTCTAATTAATAGATCGAAAAGTTTGCATGAGAGGTTTACGGGAAGAGACTGAAAATTAGAAAAGCTGCTCTTGACAGCAAACAGTGCCTTAAGTCCCTTTTTTGTTAATTCCTGTATAGACCTTTTAAATTTACCTTTATTGTCAATAATATTACCTAAGAAATTGTATTCAGTAGACTCTGTTATTACCTGTTTTTTATAGTAAAATGAGGGTTCGTTATCATATTTATTTTGAAAGATCACCACCTTAGTTTTCTTAACATTGACTGTTAGTTGCCAATCTTTACAGTAAGCTTCTAATTTATTTTATTTTACACATACTTGTATAGCCGCTGCTGCCGTTACACCACATGTGTACAGTTCTGTAAATTAAAGTCGCTGAATCTTAACATTATAAATGCGTACACTTGCTTCCTGATTTGAATTTAATAGTGAACTAAAATAAAGATATTACAGTGTAAGTGCTTACTAAAAAACAAAAAAAAACAAAACAAAACAAAATTAAACATACAAACTTGAGTTAACATGATCAACTTATAATAAATGATTCAATCCAACATTGTCAATGAACTCAATATTACATGTATATAGAGGAAGTTAAATTTGCGAAATGGAAACGAAAAGTTTTAGTGTTTTTAGATACAATAACATGTCTATGCCCAATAATTTCAAAACTAATTTTCAATCCGTTGGGTCGAGATACGATGCAAGTAAAAGCATTGGCTATTGTTGTCAGTGTCTTACATCTATATTATTAAATGAATAGACTTTTTATTATGTTCGGATTTTATTCCTTCCACATTCTACTACATGATTAGTTTTTGTTATAAACATAATCAATAAACAGTGTACTTTATCACTTTTGAATATTTCTTTTTTCTGTGATGCTGTGGGGGTATGGGGGGACAAAACGTGAAAAATAATTACGGAAAATTGCCGAGTTTGATTTAACAATACTTTCGCTTCTATCCCCAATATTTTAAGCACCCTTCTACTGAGGTAGATACTTTTAATAATAAAACAATAAACTAATAATAATAAAAAAAAAGAGTTCGCAAAATATTCAACTGCAGTCAAAGAAATAGCGTTTACTGATTCTGATAACCGTTTCCGTTACGGAGCTTATAAGCTGTCATACATGTTTATTATATTTTGGAACTTTTGATGGCGGGGAAATTTACACATTTACAGCCAAATTAACATGATTAACTTAATTTAAATTTATCTTATTTCATTCCTAATTTGTTTATATCACTAATATTATATGTTTCATTTTTATGTTAGGCAAAATTGAAGGGGTTACATAATGTCGATGAACATACTACTTTTATTTTATTCCCTCAAGTACATAAACGATAATGACAAAGAAAAATATGGGGGGGGTAATTTTAATTCATTAGATGTATTTATGTTTCATTTTTTTTATGTTAGGCAAGATGAAAATAAAAAAACAGTACCGGTACGGAAAAATGAGCAAAACAGTGATTCAATATTTTTTTTTTATGAGTGACTGAGTTTGTTGAAGAGTTTACCTCCTTCTCTTTTTTATATGTTTAATGAGAGTGGCAAAGGAGACACTAGACATATGTTTCCTAACACGAAACAGACAAAAACAGAGCACGTACATCCATGCCTATACACGAAAACGTGAGAAATCAAAATCACGAAAACATCCAAAAATAAATCGTCAGAAACGTTGTGCACACGAAAATAAACATAAATTTACCACCCTTTCATTTTTGTTTGGCAAACTTTAAAAAAAAACCAGTACGAGTACGGGAAAATGAGTAAGCAGTGGAACATTATGATGTTTGAGTTAGTCAGTTAGTTGCACAATATGGGTTATATATGGGCGATAGACATTAAGGAGATAATAAAAAAAATACATAAAATGATGCGAAATATATCGGGAGGTGAAGCGGAAAACAAAAGAACAGTGAAGATTGAAGACCACTTGAAAATGGGGAAATGGACAGAAACACTACTTTATGGCCAACAAAAAGAAAAAAAATTTATGCGCATCTGTATACATGTTAGCCCATTATTTTCAGCATTAAGGCTTTTCATATCAATTTTAGATTCTGATTTCCCAGGTCTATATCGATGGAAATGTTGAGGCAACTTTTCCCGCGAATTCGCGGGTGCCTTCTAGTATACATTTAATTTAATTATGATGAAAACACACCAAACTACAACTCTTGCTTGGCACTAAGTTGCTGGAATAGATCACTTAAGCAATGTTCGATAGCCCCGCCCCTGCTCTCTGTGATAGACGTTGTTGTAATGCCAGTACATGTGTCCACACAGACTCCGAAGTATTTAAACTGAAATCCCATCATCTGACCTTTAAAACTCCATTTTACTGTGCAGCCTTCCCCCTGTCGATCTATAAAAAAGATAAATAGACTGCAGTGGTAGATTTATACACTTTTATATTTTGAAAAAAATGATTAAGGTTCGTTGCAACCATTGATGGGGCACAAGATCAAACTTTAAGCAGCATACAACGAATAGCGCCATTTCATTTTTAAAACAAATTTCACTTCTAAGACTTGTTATTATGACTTTCATTTCTCGTTATAACGACTTTCATTTCTTGGTAAAACGACTTGTTTCTCGTTATAGCGACTTTTTCTCGTTATTACACAGGAAAATTTGGCTCACATGAGTTTCACATGAAAGAGTTCACATGAAATTCACCCGAATCGAGCTTATACGTGAAACTCACATGAAAAAGTTCACATGAGTTTCACGTGAAATGAGCTTTCACATGAAATTCACATGAATCTCACGTGAGTTTCACGTGAAATTCACGTGATTCTCACATGAAAACACTTCACATCAATTTCACGTGAAAAGTTCACATCAATTTCACGTGAGCCAGTTTCATGTGAAACTCACATGATTTTCATGTGAAATTCACGTGAGATTAACATGAATTTCACGTGAAGCTCGATTCACATGAAACTCGTGTGAGCCAAACTTGCCTGTGTACGTCTTGTTTCTCATTAAAAAAACTTTCACTTCTTGTTATTTCAAGGAAAAAATTCTTACAACGAAGTTGGTCTCAATATAGGCTTTCTTACAGTAGTGAAGCGTAGTCCAAACTGATTAACAAACCATGACCCAGCTAATAACAATGTGAAACAATCAAAGATAAAGATACACTACTTGTTACAATATAACATACCTCCCCCTTACCGGAGGTGCCTAGAATATCATTGGCAAAGTTTTCAGCTTTTCCAACCCAAGATTTAATCTCGTCCATGCCAGCCTCAGTAGAACCTGGAACATAGAAATTAGTCTCGATCACCCAGACGCTTATCAATAGATTATAAGAGTCTGGGACAGTCCCATTACCTATTTTGTTATGCGTACGTTCGGAGTACTTTCAGGCTTTATCATGATGTTCGACGAAAATCACTCAACCGTATGTTCAGAGTTCTGTACATATGGTTCAGTGATTTTATGCAAATACAATAGCGAGATAACTTCTCGAATTGGTGTGAGTTGATCATGTTGATCTCTTATAACATAATATTTCTTATTTAATAATAAGACATTCTATTTTAAATTTTTGAACACAAGTTGGTTTTGTTAACAATAAAAAAAATCGTTTTATCGTTAAATTGTACTCACGGGCGTCTACCTTGTTTTGGAAATTGTTTATATCTTTTGGAGTCAAAAATTGGGACATTCTTGATTACAGAACCATAAACGATCATACACGTTAGACCAATCCGATTCTCGATTTTACAGAACCAGGTATCAAAAACCAAGGAAGACCAATGAAACGTTGAGTTTTTAAAGTTGGTTTATTTTAGATTGAAATGAATCGTGTATGCTAAACACGTGGTAAAGGTTAAAAGGTATAACGATCGCCACCTAGTGGTTACGAGAAATCAATAGGTGTTTTCCCAGACTCACTACCTTGGTAGTATGAGTTTGGGTTCGAGACTTCATAGAAATAGGGTCAAGTTCTGATAACGCCTATAGAATTAATTATTGTTTACATATACATAATTACATTCACCGTGCATATAATTAAAATAGGGTAGTTCTATTGGTTAATTGACACCTTGAATCGTCTTTCATACCTCGATTAAATGTCACTTGAATCACGTGGCCGTAGCCGGGTCATGCTATACTTTACTATATAGACACAACTAAAATTTGTTCTTATCAAGGTAAATTCTCACAACTTGAATACGCATTTGGATATGAATGCGCAAATATAAAATACACGAACATACACCACAAAACAAAAATCAGAAACAAATTAAAAAACCTTAAAATGTAATTATAAGAATTGAATGTTTGTATTTTGATGCTTTATATGGTTGTAAAACCGTTGACTGGTCTCATATTTTTAACACGCCAATGAAACATCAAAATACAAACATTCAATTTCTAAATGTATATACACGTTCGCCTTATGTTTGGTGGCTGTGTACTAAACATTATATTCTTTTTAAATACGTCTTATTTTCAATTATTAACCGGTATGGAATTTGTAGCATTAACAACTCATTATATATATAATTAGTTAACAGTAAGCATAAAATAAAAAAGTTAAATTCTGTAACTTTAGTGCAAGATAATCTAGTTCTCGATAGATGAGACTATATTGCGTATCCTGCAACACACGATGAGATATTCAATTTCGATGAATTCGATTGGCTCTTAGATCTTAACGTGACACCATAATTAGATACATGTATACGCATCTTGTAGAAAGCGTACTTACTTTTGAGCACATGCTGATCTCGTTAAAATAAAAAGAAACAAAAAATGTATCCAAAACAAAAGTCATGAAAGTGCAAATAAATGGTTTTTTTTTCTTCTATAAAGTCTAAAGTTTATTAACATAAAGATGGTTCTTTATTATTTGACTATTTTTTTCACATGTATGCTGAAATTGCATGTATCATTAAAATTCCCTAATAATGGTAATTCAAATTTATATGTTGGGCCTACATTCACGTTTTACAGTTAGAGAAGTTTCAAAACTTAAAAGTGTTGAGATACGGATTTTATCACACTCGTAAGATACATGTTTTTGTCAAACGGAAACTCGCAAATACTCTTAACCTAATTTGGAAAAAAAATATCTAACTCGATGTGATAAAATTTTGTATCTCATGATTGTGAAACCTGTATTTAATGGACGTGTGAAGAATATATTAAGGTGCATTTTTGTTCACGCAATTTATCAGACAGCATTAGCTGTATCATATTCGTTTGCCCTTTAGCATGGATGCCAGGCTTGTAAGGAGTTTTAAAAAAGGAAAACATTCAAAAAGTAATTAAAAACCTCAGACAAAGACAAAAAATGTACTTACCCGACATTACCAAAGCTACAAAGACTATCGTCAATATTTGCAGTTTCTCCATGTTTTCTGTCTACCTAAAATAACATTAGTGTTTAAGTAATTTAAGTCATTCGTAATTTATACCTCGTTAATGCTACGTGTAATTGTGTTCGTCATTTCCATTTTTATCGAAAGAGAATTAAAATCTATTGTCCGTTGTAAATTTTCAAACAAAACGGATAAGATTTATTTTAGATTTTAAAAAACGATCCTTAGACTTGGACAATTTAAAAAATCACGATTATTGTAATTTCGATTGCATTATCCAAATATTATTCAATCTTCTCATGATTAATTTTGAAATGATGGAACGATGCAGATGATTGATAATTTTTAAAGATAATTGTCAATGAACGTATTTTTGATAAATTGCACTATCAACATGTTTCTGTGAAGGAACACACCAAAGTTATGAAATTGTCCTTTTAAATTTCAAATTGGCTCTCTTATCTTCTTCCTAATTAGACTGGTTCTTAGTCATTTCTGCATATTTTTGTTAGATTGTTCTCTACTAATTCATGCAGTGCTCGCTTTTGATCTTTTTGGTTAAGCGCGTCCGCTGTCATCATGTGTCGTGAATAGACGAAACTCATCTGGCGTAGACAAAGACAGTCGTAGGGGTTCAAGTTCGGCATTTTTTTTCTTTCTAAGATCTATAAATATGTCATAATGTTTCTGTTCACATATTTTTATTCGTTTTTTTTTTCACTCACAATTATCTTTTTAAGGTAAAGCCCTTTGCTTGTGTCTTGAATAGACAAAAACGCCTCAGAGGACAACAATGTATATCGACACTAGTCTTATTACGTGGAACTTTGTTATAATATTGTCTAAGGTCCAGCTCTTACCCTGACATTAGCTACAATAATGTAGTTCCTTTGGTTGGGCGGAGCTATGTATTTCCTTTGGTTGGGCGGAGCTATGTATCTCCTTTGGTTGGGCGGAGCAATGTATCTCCTTTGGTTTGGCGGAGCTATGTATCTCCTTTGGTTTGGCGGAGCTATGTATCTCCTTTGGTTGGGCGGAGCCATGTATCTCCTTTGGTTTGGCGGAGCTATGTATCTCCTTTGGTTTGGCGGAGCTATGTATCTCCTTTGGTTGGGCGGAGCTATGTATCTCCTTTGGTTGGGCGGAGCTATGTATCTCCTTTTGGTTGGGCGGAGCTATGTATCTCCTTTGGTTGGGAGGAGCTATGTATTTCCTTTGGTTGGGCGGAGCTATGTATCTCATTTGGTTGGGCGGAGCTATAATGCGGTCCTGTAATGGAGCAAAGCTAGTTTTTTCGTTTAACTTACAAAAGGGTTCAGAATTACTTAAACACCCCAAATAAAAATAGTCGTTTTTTAATTTTAATTTTAAACAACTGTTTACTATTGATTTGTTAAATGAAAAGAAAATTCAATATTGTGATCCTGGACTTCAATTCAAAGTTCAAGATCAAAAGTCTTCAAAAATTAATCTTTTCACGAAAAACTAAAATCTTATACAAAGGGTTTTAAAATATTTAACTTAATATGTATTTGGTATAATCTTACCAACATTTAAAGTACCAAATATTATTACTTCTAGTGGATGGAAATATGCCCGGTGTAATTAGTGTTCGACATAGCTCCAGTACGAGTATAGGACCACATTGTAGCTCCGCTCAACCAAAAATGTCAAAGGAGCTACATAATTGAAGCTAACCCTGACGTGTGTTTCTTTAATTCAAGACTTATTAATGGGCAACACCTGATTGCTGAGAAACCCGTTTTGAAACTTTTTTTTTCTGTGCCCAGTGGACATTCACCAATTAATATAAGCCAAATTTTCACTTCGGACATATGGTGGCTACAAAACACAAGTTCGTTTTGAAAGGACAAGGTATGATAAGGGCCCAATTTTGCCCCCAATTTTGAAATTATCAAAATGAGCTAAAAGTATGTGATATATACTTAAAATTAGTTAAACTTTACTATATCAGCATCATTTTGTTTAAAGTGATCCATTATGGTGTTGAAACGATTACCCAAAGTGGCTTAAAAATCGTGATTTGGTGAAAAACTGTAAAAAACCTGCAATTTTGAAGTGGTTTTCAGCAAATTAAACTATGAGCCACACAGAGTACCACTACAATAATTTATGTATATAATCATTTTTGATATAGCAAGAGACCACATAAATATCTTTGTGTTACTCTGTGTGGCTCATAGTTAAATTCGCCAAAAACTACTCAAAATTTGCATGATTTTTACACTTTTTTCACAAAAATGCCATTTTCACATAATTTGATGACGTCACTGTGACATAATAATCAAGATTTAGTTAAAATTAATGTTATTTTACCATACCTTGTTCATCTAAGAACTGATCTAGAATAATTTAACTTCAGTTCAATTATTTTAAAAAAAATGGTAAATTAGGGGGCCAAATTTAGCACTTATCATATCTTGTCAGTAAGTAGTGAACAGAAAGATGAAAATACAAGAAAAATGAATTGGCATATACTAAGACTAAGACTAAGAACTTTATTTGAAGTCGGGTTAATACAAACAGAATAAACGTAAGCTCTGTAGAACTTTTTGCCGACCAACACATAAATGGATACAACATAAAACACAAAGCAAATTAAAGTAAGATAATAAGAATCATACAGGTGAGCGCATAAAATGCATGTATGTTGATTTACTAAGCTATACACATACTTAGTTAAAACAAATAAGTTTAAAGTACAATAGCACATTAAGTACAACAAAGCACATGCAGTCAAGCACACAAAGAAACTAGTGCAAAAAGCATATAGTAACATAAAGCACGATACAACATGCACATATCAAGGTAAAGCACAATACTACATACATTGCACAATTACAAAGCATAAAAATATAAAACATATAATAATATAGACCAACAGGATTAAGATCTGCAGGAGCCACATCTGCATGAGCTTCCATTCCAGTTATTGATCATATTTTTAAACTGGTCCAAATTGGTCTGGGCATGAATTTCCTTTGACAGCTCATTCCAGAGAGTGGCTCTAGCATATCTTATTGAGTGGAGGCCACATCCTGTGGTTCTTACCTTCGGAACTTCAACCAGATTTTCTTTTCAAAAGGAATAATTATATTGTTTAAATTTTATAATATCATATAAGTAAACAGGTGAGAGTTTGTGTATAATTTTGAAAACCTGTTCTAGGACGTCTTATTTTAAGTGAAGGTAAGCTTGATATGTATAAAAGTTCTTCATAAGTACAATCATATTTTTCATAAATGAAGCGCAAGGCATTTTCTTCTATTTTTTCCATCTTTTTGGTATTATTTTCCCCACAAAAATGCCAAATCACAGGACAATAATTAAAATTTGAAAGAATATAAGAATAATAAATAGTCAACCTGCCCAATTTTGATAAGTGTTTTCCAATTCGTTGAAGTACATTTAACTGCCTTGACGCTTTTCTGTAAATATTTGAAATATGTAAGTCAAACTCAAACTTGAGTTGATAGTCAATTGTCACCCCCAGGAGCTTTACTTCATCTTCACAGAGAATTTCATTCCCATCCAAAGTGAATTTAATATCCCTACTTTTTGTTTTCTTCCCAACGACAAAAGCCTGAAATTTATCTGGATTAGCCTTCATCTGATTACCAGAAAACCAATTAGTTAAAACAGCACTTTCATTCTTCAAAATATTGACTAATCCATTGATGCAAGTTCCTGAGTGTGACAATGTGTTATCATCTGCATGTGCCTTCCTTTACGAAGCAAAAACATGTCGTTTAGAAAAAGGTTAAATAGTACAGGCCCTAGTATAGATCCTTGGGGAACCCCTTTATAAATATTTTGCCATGAACTTAATACAGAACCAACTTTAACACACTGAGATCTATTTGACTAATGACTAAACAACGACTAATTGCATTTTCATGTAAACCATAAGCTTTAAGTTTTTATAATAACAAATCATGTGGCAGACAGTCGATGGCCTTCGAAAGGTCCATCAACACAGCAGCAACAAATTTGTTTTCATTGACTGCCTTTTTCCAGTCCTCAATTACTTTTAACAATGCTTTATTACAGCCGTAGCCTGGTCTAAATGCCGAAAGAGAAGGATGAAATATAGTGTCAAAATAATCAATAAGCTGCTGGTAGATGGCTCTCTCGAAAACCTTTGACATAGCAGGCAGGATACTGACTGGTCTTTAGTTTCCTACATCTAACTGACTATTTTTCTTATGTAGTGGTACTACCTAAGCTTTTTTAAGAGCGTCAGGAAACGTAGATGTAGTAATATATTTATTTACAAGTTTGTTAATTGGTTCAAGCAGAGCAGGACTACCAATTAAAAAAAAAATACAGATATACCATCTATTCCTGTTGCTTTATTTACATTAATTTTTTTATTTGCTTTTCAACAAACTCACTTTCTATTGGAACAAAATTCAGATTACCTTGGATGTTACAATTATCAGCAATTGCTGTTATACTTGGATGGTTTACATCTGCTGGGCAGTTACCACTTCCAATGTCTTTAGCTACATGTACAAACAATTATAAAATATTTCTGCAACATCAGATTGATTGTTAATTATCTGACTGTCATTGCAAAGAACAATTATATAATTTTCAAAAAGCTACCTTTATTGGTTAGATATGGTTTAATTGTAGGCCAGAAATGCTTTTGTTTTGGTCCACCATAACACCTCTCAATAAAATACTGTCTAATTGAATGCCTTCTTAATTTATTAACATAATTGCGTTGTACTCTATAACATTCCCAGTTTTTCTTGGTATTCATTCTTAAGTATTTGAATACTGGTCTGAGATACATTGAAAGTGATTTCAAGTTGTTTATTAGCATGATTAATGCAAAAGTCCGAACTCCAAAGATAGACTTGAAAAGTTTCAAAAATCCGGTCTTTGTAAACGCAGCATAACATAATGGTGTTAAACATTGTCCAGAAATCAGGTCAAAATTATGAGGTTAAATATTAAATTGTTTGACCTCCACTTAACTGATTTTCTGACCTTTAAATTTATGTTCATTTTAATTCGAAATGTTAAAATCTATTTAATTGTATAGTCCACTGCTTTATAAAAAAAATAGTCGAGGTATCAATTACCACCTTATATTAAAAGTGTTAGAAAACGTAAAATGACCCCCCTCTTCTAAAAAAAGTAAAAACATATACAATTTCTGTTTTTAGAATTATAAAAGTTTTATTTCCAAGTGTACATTGGGAATTTCATTGTCATGAAACAAGAAATAAACAAAAGCAGATAAAACAATTGAATACCAGGATTAGTAACAATGTATAATATGTGTAATTTTGCAAAAAAAAGAATCATTTATAATATGAAATAGGCCTTGCCTAACTGCGAGCACGGCATTATTCTAATAATTAAAGGTTGACAAATATTTTTTTTCTAAATACATGTGACAAAAACTCTCCACATTACAATATGAAAGTAGAAACAGAACAGATGTATCCTCTTTTTGCTCTCATATATGACGGAGTTCCACATCCCAGATGAGGAATAAAATCTTTTTAGAAATAAAGAAAAAGAACCATCTAAAGAACCCCATTCCCGCAAAGACGTTGACACTTTTGATACTGAAACATTTGTTTACTATAGTCATTTGTTTACCTAAAATTAAAAACAGGAGGTGCGTTTTGGTAAACTTTGCCTGTAATGTTCGCTGGCTTTCGTAGATAACTCAACGTCTTACAAATTCGTTTATTCTTGACAGCTCAAATACAAATGTTACATTGGTTCGCAGGAAAATCAGTTTCAGCAAGTTGGAAAAAGATTACACAAAAATCGCAGGTGTACGTGAAAACTACAAAGAAAAATAAAACAAATGAAAGTCAAATGATCAACCCTACAGTTTTCATACAATAAGACAATGATATGACATATAAAACAGTAAAAAATAGTACCTTTTTGCATTGGGGTGTTCTACAAATTTTCATATTATCGCACGTTTCGCTTTTTCCAAAAATTTAAAGGGTATAAAAATCACAGGGGAATGAAATACTAAAACAAGGAAACAAAAAATTAAATTCGAAATTAAAGAATGTCAGTAACATGGCTCCTCAAAATTTTGATCGTTAAAAATTTTACAAAAATTGTTATACAACATAGTCAAATCATGGCTCTTCGGTGGGGAATTCCTCGGTCTCCTTCAGTAACACAAGCTTATGTATTGGACGATCAAATTCTGAAAGTTTGGTTTTCCGCACTCCATTTCGATCCAAGTTCGAAGTTCCAACAATAAGTCTAACTTTGCGGACAAGTCTATCGTTCTCCGGGTACGTTTTAATGATTCGGCCTAAATGCCAAAGATTTCTCGGAGCGTTGTCGTCTTTCACGATAACGATGTCGCCTACACTCATATTCCTCTTCGGAGCAACCCACTTTTGTCTTGATTGTAAAGCCGAAAGAAATTCCTTTCTCCAACGTGACCAAAACTCATTAACTATGAATTGAACTCTACGCCATCGCTTTGTAAAATAAACGTCGTTTCGTAGAAAATGTCCAGGTGGAGGTAAGATAATGTTAGTTTTCATCGTAAGGAGGTGATTTGGAGTTAATGGTTCTAAAGAAAGTGGATCGTTAAGATTGTTTACAGTGAGTGGTCGGCTGTTTACGATTGCAGCGGCCTCTGACATTAAGGTGCGCAACGATTCATCGTCAAGTTGTGTACCAAGTTGGTTAAGTAACATTGCAAGAACATTTCTCACAGAGCGAATTTGCCTTTCCCAGGCACCACCCATATGACTGGCTGATGGAACGTTCATCTTGAACTGAATAAAGTCGCAGCTTTCTCCGCGTAGAAACTGACGGATTTGATCTAAGTTCATGTCACTAATTTCACTTCGGAATTCTCGGTCGGCTCCTATAAAGTTTGTGCCTTGGTCGCATCTCAATTGTCGAACGGGTCCTCTTAGCGAAATAAACCTTCGGAGAGCGTTAATAAAGGAGCTGGTGTCTAATGAATTAGCTGTCTCTAAATGTATTGCGCGAGAAGACAAACATGTGAATAGCACACCGTATCTCTTAAGATCTTTACGTCCTTCTCTGATAATAAAAGGTCCAAACAAGTCGACGCCACAATAAGTAAATGGCGGAGCACACTGAAGTCTGTCTGATGGCAAGTCTGACATTTTCTGAACTTGAGGTGGACTACGTAGTTTGCGGCAAGTGACACATTTTGAAATATAGCTAGAAACTACAGAGTTGCAGTTGATAATCCAAAATCCACTAGATCTGATCAAGTTCATAGTAATTCCTCGACCTTGATGTTGAGCTTTTGTGTGAAAATATCGCACAATTAAATTAGTAATGTGAGACTGTTTTGGTAACAAAATCGGATGTTGCAAGTTTTCGCTGAAATTCGCATGCCGAATACGGCCTCCAACTCGAAGAATACCAAATTCATCTATGAACGGATCGAGTTTGTATAGTGACGATTTCTGTTTCATCGCTACATTTCGTGTTCTTACGAATTCTCTGTCATTCGAATCTACTTTATACTTCCGTAAAATGTCCATTTCTTCCTTAAACACTTTGTTTTGTATAAGTTTAATAACTTCGAGTTCCGCACGTCGCATGTCTTCTACTACTATCGGAAGAACAGATTCGGTTTTCGTATCAGATTTTAATGTTAAACGATCTTTTAACTTCAAAATAATCGCTATACTTCGTTTGAGTCTATCCCAGTCAGAAAACTGCTCGAAACGATCAATAATCGTATCCTGCTCTGGCAAAACCTTAGTCAAACGAACAGAAACTTTCTTAACTTCTGGGTCAGTAGGATCAACATTCGGTTTCGAATCGTCGATAGGGAATGGTTCATTCGTCCACAAAAAGTCAGGTCCCTTAAACCAAATGTCCTTGCTGATAAGTTCTTCCGCAAATACGCCTCGTGAAGTCATATCGGCCGGATTGTTTTTTGTGTCCACATATTTCCACTGCTCCGGATTCGTTCTATCGCGAATTTCCTGGACCCTGTTGGCGACAAAAACATGAAAACGACGGCTTTCATTCGAGATATATCCAAGAACTATGCTACTATCTGTCCAGAACCATTCGGTAATGTTGTCATACTCTAGCTCATGTGCCAGCAGAGAACTAATTTTCACTGATGTAACCGCTGCCGATAATTCTAGACGCGGAATCGTGATCGGTTTACGTGGTACGACCCTCGCTTTACTCATTAAAAGTGAGCAATGAGTATTTCGGTTTTCATCAATCAGTCTTAAGTACGAGCATTGACCATAACCTGACGTACTGGCATCCGAAAAATGATGGATTTCACAATTCGTAATTTTTCCAAAGTCATCCGGTTTGACGCATCTCGGTATGTTAACATTCGCTAAATGATGAATATCTCTACGCCAATGGTCCCATTGTTGAACAATCTCTTCCGGAAGGGTGTCGTCCCAATCATGTCCATCGCTACAACATTCTTGAAGAATTCGCTTCCCGATCAAAATCACAGGTGATATGAATCCGAGAGGATCATAAACTGAAGAGAGGACTGATAGAATACCTCTTCTCGTCGACGGTTTATTGTTCAACGTAATACGAAATTGAAAGGTATCGGATTCGACGCACCACTGAACACCAAGTGTCTTAGTGGATGGAAGTTTGTCAACTGAAAGGTCGATATTCGCTACGTCCTTTGCGCGGTCTTCAACGGGAATTCGCTTAATAACTTCCTTCGAATTCGAACAAAACTTATGAAGTCTCAAACCACCTTCTTCGCATAACTGCTTACTATTCTCAATCAAATGTACAGCGGATTCAACACTAGAAACGGATTTTAAACCATCATCAACGTAGAAGTTTTTCCGAATGAAGTCGGCAACCTCAGAACCGTACAAGTGTTCATAATCATTCGCGATCTGTTTCAGACCAAAGTTCGCACAACCAGGGGAGGACGCGGCCCCAAATAAATGTACTGCCATTCGATATTCACACGGGTCCTTTGTTAAATCGTTATCGTCCCACCACAAAAATTGTAGATAATGGCGATGCTCAGGTTTGACTCTGAATTGCAGAAACATTTGTTCGATGTCACAAACTACTGCGATCTGCTCTTGTCGAAATCTACATAATACGCCTATTAAAGAGTTAGTCAAATCTGGTCCCTGCAGCAGGTGGTCATTTAATGATTCTCCCTGATATCTCGCGCTGCAGTCGAAAACCACACGTATCTTTTCTGGTTTTTGGGGGTGGTAAACCCCGTGGTGTGGGATATACCACGCGTTTTCACTGTTCGTCGTTTCTACCTTCTCTACAAATCCTTTAGAGATCAAATCACTCATACTTTTAAAATAGTCGGTGCGATATCGGATATCCTTGCGGAACCGCTTCTTCAAACATTCCAATCTTTGAATCGCTAAAGACTTGTTATTCGGTAACGTAGGATCTGAACCTTTGAACGGTAAAGGCATTTCGTAATGCTTTCCATCTCTCTTAATACCATCGGATAGCACATCAAGAAAGCGTCTATCGTCTACGGACAAAGATGGTTTATTCAGATGGCGATCGGAAAAGTCAAGTTCAAAGAGTTGGTTTACTTCGATCGGACGTAATTCTTTGACACGGTTTCTAGAGCAATAAAGGACTGAAGCATTCTCGGCGTAATCGGTTGCTACGGCATTAGGAACTTCGAGAGAAATAACGCGATGCGAGTATCCAGCGGAATCATCTTCAACATAATTGGGATCTACAACACCTACTATGCCCCAACCTAAATCTGTTCTTTGAGCGTACGGTCCGTTATTAACGGTCGGAATTACCTCTCTAGGTGTCAGGGCGCGAGCGCAGTTATATCCTATCAATAAACCAAATTCAATGTCTTTCACGGGCATCAGCTTATCTGATATTCGTTCTAACTCGGGCCAACGTCTGGCCATATCGGCTGTCGGAATGTGCGATTTACTTGCTGGCATAATAGAGCGTGAATACACGGTAGGCAAAGAAATTGTCAAGCTACTATCGAATCCACGAACTTGTAAACCTTTAAGTTTGCGACTGTCTACTACGGAATTTTCCGAATGCATAGTGGAAAGAGACAACTTTACATTAGTTCCAGATAGTCCCAGCGCGCGTTGAGTGTCATCTAGAATAAATGTCGTATCGGACTGCGTATCTAATAAAGCGTACACAAGTTTTTCTCTCGTAGGATTCTCTGAATGGGAAATACAAATGACAACAAAGTTGAAAAGTTGAAAAACATAAACAGGCACAATCATTGAGCTTTTACTTCCAGTTTTGCTATGATTCAAAAGTACCGCTCCCGTTTGAGATGAAACAGTTTCATTTTTATTGTCTCTAGATTCGAGTTTCTCAGATTTAATTCGATCACCGTGAAGAGGAGTTGGGTGTCTTTTAGAACAAATACTACATGTTGCTCGATTTTGACATAGTTTAGACAAGTGTCCGGTTTCCAAGCATCCAAAGCATAGACCTTTTTTCTTCGCTATTTCCTTTCGGTCAGCGACGGACTTCTCAAGAAATTGTCTACAAGTGCTAACACTATGACCTTTCAACTCGCAAAAAACACAAGTCTTGAACTTGGCAGCCTCGGGCTGCGCTGACGTTGCTAAAGCGGTTCGTCTAGGTGTAAACGGTTTCGGATTCTTATTCGGGTTTCGACTAAAGTTCTTCGATTCTCCAACCTTGGACATACTAGACGGTTCGGTCTTAATAGAGTTAAGCGATGTCACCGGGTCATTGGCAATATTAGATTCCTGGTCTATGAACTCACAAAAAACCTTGAACGGCGGAAATTCGGCATTATCTCGCTTGTACATACTAACTACACGAGCCCATCGAGTAACTAGCCAATCTGGCAACTTCAGTAATAATTTACGATTTTCACGATCGTCATTCAATACATTTAAGACTTTCATAGAGTTCATTGCTGACAAACACTGCTTCAAAAAGTCTGAAAATTTTCTAAGTCCAATACAATCGCGGGAAGGGATTTTCGGCCAATTTTCTAGTCGATCTCGAAATGCGTTGCTAATAACAAAAGGGTCTCCGTATCGTTGATCTAGTAACGCTTTTGCTTCGGAATAGGCATTATCGCTAGAGACTAAGAAGAAGTTTTCAATAACTTCGCGCACAGATTCGCTTACGTATTTACTTAAGTAATGCATCCGCTCTAAAGTTGGAATACGTTTTTGTTCAATCAGTGTCTGAAACGAAGCTTTCCATGCGGGGTATTTCAGCGGATCACCATTGAAAATCGGAGGTTCCGGTGGTGGTAAACGACTGAGATTCACTTGCTCGGCGAAATCCTTACATAAATCGGAAACATCGTTACTAGAATATTTCTGATCTGAAGAACGCGCAGTATCGTCATTTCGAATGTTTCTATCGTGTACCGGCGCATACTCATCGTTTGACTTAGTCGTATTTACCCTTTTAGATGTGTGCTCCGACGATTGTTCTTGTTTTCGTGCATTATCTGACGGCTTAAATACTCTCGCTTCCGGATTTAAACTAGGTGATGGTTTAATGCCTGACTCGTGAAACTTCGGTTCGATGATTTTTGAACGTACCTCCGGTGATTTGTCACGAACTACTGGGCGATAATCAGTCTGATCTAAAAACTTTCCTATCATATCTACTTTCGGTAGTGTACGTTTCGCTTCGTCTAAAACTGAACCTCCTGTTGACTGCTCCAGTACTTCAAGTTTCGCTTCCGTACTTTCTAGTTCACGTTTCGTTTGAATTTTATCTAATTCTAGTTTCGCTTTCGATTCTGAGTCCATATACCGTAGTTTCGTTTTCAATTCAACAGCTTTCATAGCGATGTCTGAACGTTGTGACAAATTACTTATACGAGATGTTCTAGACAAATGTGATCGTTCTGAACGCCTTGATGTGGAACGGAAGCTCTTAACATCCTGCTTTTCGTCTTCTAAATCGCGTAAACAATAACTGATATCAGTAACTAACTTCAAATTATCGGTCTCGTAAGCTTCATATTTCTGATTTATTTCTAGTTCAATGTCACGCAAAAGATCTGGATGTTCGTTTACAATACTCTGATTTTGTGATATCAAACGTCTAATGTGATTCGTTAAGTTAGAAATCTCATTGAAGCATTCACCTAAATCATCGCGACCTTTCCGAATTTCATCAATATCTTTACTGTCACTAAGCAATATTGTCAATGCACTAAATTTTGACCTCCATGCTGACACGGCTCGTCTTAAGTTAGTTTGTAAAGTTTCTAGTTGCCAAAATAGACCTTTCTCAGTCGGTACACGTGTTCTCTCACTAGAACGTCGCGTTTGTTCTGATTCTGAATTAGCCATTATGAAAGTTAACTATGGGTTTGAATATGAATGGACTATGCAATTTACATGGGATAGTATCAATGCAAAATATAACAATCAGCATAAATCAACAAATACACAATAGGTTCAATGAACAATCAATGTGAAAAAGTTGTATAAGAACAAATTATACAGATTCAAGTACCAATATGCATAAAATAAATTCAAAATAATGAACACAGTACAATGTTTCAAAATACAGTAAGAAATAATATTCATAATAATTTGACAGCATATTATAAATAGTATCAACAGTTATGTAATATACAGGTTCATGTCTCTTGCATGATGAGATTCGTGTCACAGGAACAATTGTCATTCATACCACCAGGTCTGTAATTCATCAGCAATGTTCTGTACAAAAACGGTCGTTTCCAGGCGTAGATTACAATGTCCTGTAAGGTTCCAGTTTAAATCGTCTACGGATACATTCGGGCGCAATTTCTCAGGACGTCAAATGTAAACACACAAAGTTTTCACTGTAATGTTCGCTGGCTTTCGTAGATAACTCAACGTCTTACAAATTCGTTTATTCTTGACAGTTCAAATACAAATGTTACATTGGTTCGCAGGAAAATCAGTTTCAGCAAGTTGGAAAAAGATTACACAAAAATCGCAGGTGTACGTGAAAACTACAAAGAAAAATAAAACAAATGAAAGTCAAATGATCAACCCTACAGTTTTCATACAATAAGACAATGATATGACATATAAAACAGTAAAAAATAGTACCTTTTTGGGGTGTTCTACAAATTTTCATATTATCGCACGTTTCGCTTTTTCCAAAAATTTAAAGGGTATAAAAATCACAGGGGAATGAAATACTAAAACAAGGAAACAAAAAATTAAATTCGAAATTAAAGAATGTCAGTAACATTGCCAGTCACCCGAATGAAATACTTTGATTGATTAATTTTGAACTGAACATTATTGACATTATTGGTGCACTTTCTAGAACGTTCATTTTGGGATGAGATGCTTGGGGCGATTTAACGTAAAATAGAAAAATAAGCAAAAATCGATCAAGATTTTGTTACTACCAATAATGAAGCAACCCATCGTCATCAGCATATTTTTTCTCCTTTTACTCTATAACATATAGTTTTGGAATTCGATAAATAAATTGCCATGGGTAATTATTTAACATTCACTCCGGATTCTTTTGAGAAGCATATCCAGACGAAAAAAAATCAATATCAACATTATGCAAATTTTTAGCGGGAACTTCTTGCCCGCTACGAGCTGTGCTCGCTATTACTAGTACACAAAATTAGATATGGGTTGTACTATCAAAGCATTTCAATCTTTATGACCCTTCTAAACTGATTCTCTACTTCGGTCTTTTCTCTCGAAAGTCTCTTAGGTTTGAATACACTGCAATTATACTCTTAATTAATTGTAGGACATGTAGCTAGATGACGTCAGAAGTTCCTCAATTATTCTTACCCTAAAGTTTTGTCAGACAAAATTAACATTTTCAGATGAATTAAGTTGAACATGCTGAAATTGTATCAAATGTATAAAAAAAACAAAAAAACAAAAAAACACCCAAACTACACAAATAAACTTTGAGGGGTTTTAATAGTTAAAATAATGTTTACCCGTATGAAAATTATTAACATGACATTACTGAAGTGGAAAATTTTTTCTGTTCATTTGTTTCATTATAAACGCGTTACGCACACAGGTTTAAAATAACTCCGATTAGGTATCATCGTTAATTGAAAGAAAGTCACGAATCTTGTGTTAAAAATTATTTCAAAATTTACCGCCAAAGTTAAGGCGTTACTGACGTTGCTAAAAATATTCTCTTAGTACTTCATCAGTCATTTTTAAATGTCCCCCCCCCCAATAAGTCCATAACCCTTTAATGGCCATTCTTTGAAAGGTAATTAAAAAACACCTGTCCCGTATGTCAAATGTATGTTATAAAAGGCTTTAAAATTGAAAAGGCAGAACTGTGGTGGATACAGAAATTTTCAAACAGAAGGGCGCGCATATGAATAAGAAAAAAACTCGTTTAACCATCAAAATATATGTGAAATAATGTAAATTCTAAAAGTAAATAGGATTAAATATGGCAATAATAGAATAAGATCGAATAAGATACAAGATTTTGGAGTAGAATGAAATAATTGTTGTAATGCATATTTAACAGAAGTGTTTGCTCTGAAAAAAAAAAATATATAGTTGGCTTTACTATTAACAGTGCGGTTGCGTAATGCATTATTTTCATTGCTTTTACGGTTAAAAATAATCCCGGAAAGCCTGGTGCAGTGATTAGTGTACGGACCATTACGTACGGGAACTTGAACTGCTGTTTTGGATACAGAAAGTTTCAAACAGGCATGACGAGAGGGCGCGCAATTAATAAAAAATCTTTCGGGACTCTCATACAGTTCCTAACCAAATTTTCCCGTTATAGAGGAGGGCGCACGCCTTTAAACTGTGAGGATTTTGCCACCAGTCAAGAAGTTCAAAAGATCAAAAATAAAGAATAAGATAAAATGACCCGAAAATCTTTTTTAAAATAAATTCTTAGCTAATATTTGATTACTTTTTGAAAATCACATATAATATATACGAATTGAAATATGATAAGCATTCCAACACTTTAGCATTCCTATAAGATTCAGATGTCAATTTTAGGGAGGAATAACATCATTATTTTTTATTTTTGCAAATCTGTTTGCCATATTTTGTCTTAATAGTGAACGCACATGTTACTTGAGAAGGATGGGGTGCTTGTTTTTTGATTTTTTTTAATTAGAAAAAAATATTTTTTTATAACAGCATTACATTATTTTTAATGTAGTGGAAATCCTCCTTTAAATTATCTTTTTTTTTCTTGATTTTTGATGCCAGAATATTTTTTGCAGGATAAAACCAAGCCTTCCCCAAATAATCGCCCGGTTCCTTAATTGATCCATATTAATATTTTTGTTGGCATTTTTAGTCTTTTTTGGTAAAGCGTTTCTAATGGCCATTTAAAAAATGTTAAACTTTCTTGCATTGATTTTTAAAAAAATATTCATTACCAGATTAAAGCTATAATTCCATAAACTATTGACATCAAAATCCAATCTATTTATAGAAATGGAAATGTCCTTTTAATAATTTTCACTATAAATAATTCTGCGAAAACCCAAGGACTTTTAAAATTCCCATTAATAAGTATGGAAAAGGGTATAAATAGGAAATGGTGATACAGACAAGTTATTCGAAGTTTGGAGAACAAGTAATATAGTTTTTTAAAGACTGCAAAGGTAAGAATTACACCATTTACGCTACGTGTTAAAAGATTTGAAGTTTGCTTAATGTTTTCTATTTATATTTTGATCGAATCCACGATCTGGAAAAAATATATATTTAAATGAAACAAGACATGGACAGAACAAATTGAGAAAAAGCGGTTTTTAGCAGTGACAAATTTAGCCTTTCACTTTTTAAATAGCACAGTTTTTAAGGACTTTGTATTACACCATCGTAAGGTACTAAGGCATGGTCGGAATTCCGGTCACATACACAAGCATTTTCAAATTCTTCTATCCTTAACATGAAAATTGGGTAGTAAATATGTATGAAATTCATGTAGACTTAACAGTAAACGTAAAAACATTATATCACGTTAATTTATCTTAAAGTTTTTTTTTTGTGAACATTACATTTAGTAAAATATGACGAAGATATAATTTATTTTCTTAACAAAGCGATCATAATACAAATACTTCTGTTTTATAGTTTTTTTGTGCTTTAAAAATTGATGTAATTTTCAGGTAAAATGGAGAAGGTAGGAGGATTCATCAGTGCCGCTGAATCACTGGCCGCTACTCTAGGAACTTCCGGTTCTGGGCAGGTAGGGATACATGTAGTAGCACTTGTTATTTTATACTCCAAACGTTGTATGCGTCTGTGTTTCAAATATATTAATACAAATGGAATGAAAAAGCAATATATTCCAAAATATATATTTTTTTCATTCTAAATTTAATGCGAAAACTTGTTATTTTCATTCGTTTTCAAAATAAAAAATGACAAGTGAATTTTTCATGAAGTTGTTTTTGGCAAATCATGTATCTGTCAAGGAAAATCCCTGGAACTGGTTTTAGCATACTTTTTTGCCAAAATTAACATGTGATGTGAAGACAACACACAGTTAAGATAAGGTTATTCTGGAAAATACTACAACCGAGACTATAGCAGGCTAAACACAAGGCCAAAATGAGAAATTCATGGCTTAAATAATGGAATGTTGAATATGCACTGTGTCATAACTCTGACAGAAGCAATTTATACAGGACAAACAGCTTAATCTTGCTAATTTCTGCTAGAAATCTTACAACGGCTCACTAGAAAATAGAATGTCTTGATTCAAAATAATCTCTACATAATCTTACATTACTGAACTGGATTGATCAATTTCAAAAAGAAAAGACAAAAAGGCACATACCGGACTTGGTACCAGCATTTAAAAAGAAATATTGGATTAAACATTTGTTAAACCAGGTTTTAAGTCGCAACCCCCTCCCTTCTTTCAATGCACTCCTAGGGTCTGACTGTTGCTCAAAAACAACATGTTGATAGACATAAAAGGAATATTAGTAGTGATGTGATCGTTTCAGAATAACAAGCAGCCAAAGACTTTCTTCTCAAAATATTGAACTTCCTATCGATGGCTTAAAAACATGATTATCTATTTTATTTCAGCTTGACCGAGGTAATGGGAAGATGGTAAAATGGTCTTTTCAAGGACAGCTGATGGGATTTGAATGGAAATACATTGGAATAGCCGTCGATACGTCCACAGGGGAGACTTGTACAGCCGTGAAACAAAGCCGAGCTGGGGCTATAGAACACTCAATGAGAGATCTGTTTGGTAGACTGGCAGCGAGAAATGCATTGTAACATCTGTTACATGTACTTATTTCGATAACCGGGTATTTCATTCTTGCATATCAAAACTGTTTTTATACATGTATCATGATCTACTTATACTCATTTTCAATGAACATTTTGTTGGTAATCTTAATATTTGTGTCAGAATTTTCTGTAAACTTGAATAAAGAACAAAATATTTTCAATGTTATATCTTTACGCTTTTATATTTTAATAAGTTCGTGTCTGATCTGGCACGTGAACAAATTCAGATTTTTGTATCTTACGTAGTATTGAGTGAGGGTTTGGTTAAAACTTAACTAATTTTTTAAAGAAGCAAAACGGTACCAGTGAGAAATTCGATATTCAAAAGTCCAAAAAGGTCAGGAAAAAATCATTCAACAATGAAAGAACCTTAGTGAGCACGCTCACATATCCCACGCGTTCTGCTATTTGACTATATAAATTAACCTGGAGCTCGTAAACTTTTTGCGAATTAAAAATATGTTATAACATTCATTCATTCATATCTTTATTTCCTCTTCAATAGAGATTTATGAACAATACATTTATAAGCAATACAATACATCAAAGAAAACATATATAATATAAAATACAAGTGTATGTTATGTTTCTTGCAAACTACGTTTTGTTAAATTCTTTTCAGTAGTTTCCGAGGAGTTTTCAGCTAATATCTAAGTCCCAAGGGTAATAACTCCCACAAAAATTTGTGGATAAAACATTCCTGGTAATATGCACAACTTTATATGGTGTACTTCTTATATACAAAGTTTCATTAAATTATGTTAAGTAGTTTAAGAGGAGTTACCTTCACAAACTAAAATCAGGATTTTTTGCAAATCTAAGTCCAAAGGGCAATAACTCCAACAAAATTTTGTGGATCAAAAATTCCTGGTAACATGCACAACTACATCTGGTGTCCTTCTTCCATACCAAGTTTCGTTAAATTCTGTTCAGTAGTTTAAGAGGAGTTGCGATTACAAACTGTAATCATGATTTAATGCAAATTTCTAAGTCCAAAAGGGTCATAACTCCCACACAAAGTTGCGGATGAAAAATTCCTGGTAATATGCACAACAACATATGGTGTCCTTCTTGCATACCAAGTTTCGTTAAATTCTGTTCAATAGTTTAAGAGGAGTTGCGATTACAAACTTTGATCACAGACGGTCGGACGGACGGACGGACGGACCAGTCAAAAACATTATACCCTTCGCAACTTCGTTGCGTGGGGTATAAAAAAACATACAAACACAAACAAACAGTAATCAGAAACACGAACAAGACAAAATAGACATAAACTCAGGCTAAGCAGTTCCTACTTTTTGCAATTCACCAGACCCTGTCCTAACGAAAAATTCTGTCAATTCTTAATATGGAGTAGGCATTGCCTAAATGCGAGCATAGCTAAAAGGGACTACCTTTTGTTTATATAATGATGACGAACATTGTAGTGCACGACCTTTGGTTCATTTTAATCACACAAAATTCGTAAGTTTATTTGGTAAACAAGTTTTTCCATTTCTAACAATCTTTTTCATATATATTTTTTATTCATATTTTGTTCTAAATGTCGACATTCAGGGCTATCGCTATCATTTAATTTCCAATATTTCTATTTGCTTATTTTGGGGCGAGATGGTATGGTGCGATTAAGCTTCGAGACACGTTAGTTTCGTACGTGCATATAACCAAGACGAAACGAGTAGCTTATGTGTATTTATTATTTTAAGAATATTGTTTTCTTGTAAAAAGCGCAATTTATGATTTTTTAAAGCATTATTTCTTTTCTTATAAATTATTTTAACATTCACTCCGGCCCTGTAAAAATAATAACCCTTTCCGGACCATACAAAATCTAAATCAGCATTAGCAAATTTCTCGCGGAAACAAATACCGTAGAGTTCTCCGCTCGAGCGGGCACTTCGTGCCCGCTTACGAGCTATGCTCGCTATTAAAGGAGGTAGAAATAAAAGTGTAATAAAGTTTAAGTTATAATGTTTGTCATCGGGTTTTTGAATGACTTTCTTGAGTGTGTATTTACAAATACATATATAAAGATCTAGATATACATGTAGCTTTCTAGAACCTACAAGGTCCCTTATCTCAAGCTCCGACAAAATAAGATTGGCGCCTTATTGAACTTGAAAAGGGGGCTTGGTTCTTTCTTTTTAAGATCAAATTTAACGGTCGGTCGGAAATCTTACATGACATGACATCATGCGCTTATAGACAAATATGGGATTTCGATATCTTAGATGAGTGCAGATGTTGGTTTGTCATAGGGTTTTGTTTTCTCTTACCAGATTTGAAACACTGAATTGACTGTTGGCAACACGACGGGTATGCTATAGCAAGAAAGAACTGCTTACTCTTCCGGAGCACCTGAGTTCACTCTCGTTTCGACTGAAGTTCGCGTTGTTAATTGACATTCAGTTATTTTGTATTTCCATGTTTCACATGTTGTCTGTTTTTTCCCGTTCTTGTTGGTGTTTACTGGTTTTGTCCCTTCCCTTTTGGACTTTTGACATTCGGTTACCCTATTACTACCTCTGCTTCTTACAAAGTATACGTGCTTGGGACTCAAAATTTGGAGCCTCTACAAAAATGTTGTGATAGGAATTACATGTAGTTGTTTTTGTGATGGTTATTACATGTAGTTATTTTGTGACCATTGACTTTTCTTTGGTAAACGTTTATTTACGACGTGTGTGAAGAGATCCACACTTCCTGCACGTAACAGATCACTTGTAGACTGCCTAATATATGTGAAGCTACCAGAAAAAGTTCAAACAGTCCTGATAACCCTTACGGTTACCAGATAAGTGTCATTTTATATACATGTAGAACATAGAAATTGACAACGTGAGTGTAGTTATCTTTCTTTATATATGATAAAAAATAGAGACGAGAACAAATAGATGAATAGATATTTGAATTAATTGTGCATGTACACCCAATTCAAACAAATGCATAGCTCGATTTTCCCTTCCTGTGGACCTTGTGACTTTGACCTTAAAGCTATTTACTCCAGCTTACGTGCGTCATAAGCTCTATAATAGGGGGAAGGTTGGGCCCAAACAACTAGTTTAACCCCGCCACATTTTTTTATGTGCCTGTCCTAAGCCAGGAATCTTTGTCAAAGCTTTTGTTTGTACCTGTCATCCGTCTGTTTTTTAGCTCACCTGACCCGAAGTGTCATGTGAGCTATTGCCATAACTTTGCGTCCGTCGTCCGTCCGTCGTCCGTCGTCTGTCGTCCGTCGTCCGTCGTCCGTTAGCTTTTTTCAAATATCTTCTTCTCTGAAACTGCTTGGCCAATTGCAGCCAAACTTGACATGGTTGTTCCTTAGGGTATTGTGCAAACAGAATGCGTTGGGATTTTTGATACGTCAAAAAACATGGCCGCTGTTACTAAAAATAGAACAGGGGGGGGCAAATAGAGTTTTTTGCAAATAACTCAAAAACGGTCACAGATATCAAAATTCTGGCATAAATAAAAGTGATTAGCACCTCAAAATCTACCTGCTCTGAAATTTTCAAGAAGATCCAACAATCGACATAGGAGTTGTTGCCCTTTTTCTGGATTTTTTGAAAATTTTGCACTTATTTAGCCCTATATCTTGAAAACTATACAAGATATTTTAAAAATTCAAATTGCATATGATTAAGCACGTCAAGATCTACATTTTATGTAATTAGGTCAAAGCTGTAGAACCATTTCTTTTAGGAGTTATGGCCCTTAAAGCGTCAAAATTTACCATTTTCCATTGTTTAATAGCTTATCTGCTACAACTCTATTGTCAGATTTTTTATTCGTAAAAAACGTGGCCACCATATGGCTAAAATATACTCTTCAAAAAAAGTTACGCATAGATAGAAAATTCCCCGTAGGTTTAATGCAAATCGAAACAATTTCAAAACATTATTGCCGAGCTTTTGAAAATCTTGTCTTTTCACACGGAGGCGGATGGTTCTATTTTATTGCTGAAGTCAAACCACAAAGCCGACATACCGGTATAAATTCCGAGTCTATCAAGACATAATACTCGGTGCATATGCAATAGAAAAAGGTTATTTTTTTATCCATTTGTGTGTTTGAATACAACGTTATAATATAACTTAAAGATTTGAGCTTAAAGAAGATATTTAAAATATTTTTACATTCTTAACAGCCCTACCGTTTATTTATGAAACAAAACCAACTAATATACTATTAAATACCTCCAACCTTGTTATCAATTTCATGCAAAAAAAATAAAAATGTTTTTACATTTAAAAATAACATACCCGTATTTCATGCTGTTATAAAATAATAAAAGTAAAACAAATGTCTTTACTCTTCTATTTGCGCAAACTACTAAAGGTTTTTTTTTACTTACTCGATAACTTTTCTTTTTTTAAATTTAAAGTTTTAACTACATGCCACTACGTGCCGCGGAAGAGACCCATATCATTTAAACGACAATTTTCTCTTCTTTCTTTTATTATTTAGTTTATTTTCCGGACTTTTCCTATGCTCAAGTAAAATTGAATTTAAAAACATACACTTTTTAAAATTAAAACAATGTTACCGTCTTAGTTTACTTGTATTGTGGTCAAACATTGTCAGATTTTATCGATCTTAGTATCAGTTTACAGCTGATGAAAAGCGCAACTCGATACCCTCAACGGCATAGGTGTATATTAATAGACGGGGATTTCCTGGTGTGTTTATAGATTAGCACTTTCTGACAATAAATTATAGGATATTTAAAGATAAAATAGAATTTGAAAACTACTTTAACCTTTTAGATGACAAAAATGCGATAACCTTATGCCGTTTTAGAACAGTCAACCACAATCTTCCTATAGAATCTGGAAGGTGGCGTAATACACCACGTGAAAATAGAAAATGCACATTATGTGAAGCAAATGAAATCGGCGACGAATTTCATAACCTTTTTTTTTGTAATTCATTAACGGTGGAACGCCAACAATTTCTCGACTTGAATTATAGAAAAAGGCCTAATATCATTAAGTTTAACCAGCTGATGAACAGCAAACATATTCCAACTTTAAACAAACTCTGTAAGTTTATTAGAATTATTCTGAAAAAGATAGATTCTCCTGGGTAGCCTATTTAATACATTTTTCCTTTATTGACCAAATGTTAACATTGTTTATTGTGTTTTCTCTCTGTATCTCCATTTCTGCTTGTACCTTTGTATATTGTATTATAATTACTGTATGCTTAATCTCTGTACCATTGTTTATGGTTTGAAACTGATGGGTATTTATAGTCGTGACTAGGGGAAAGCCCCTCTGCATCGACTTATACCAACCGGTATAGACTCGCTATGTGCCATGGGTCGTCCAGCCCATGACACACCACCGCCAGTGTTAGCTGCTCCAGAGTATCCTTTGTTGTCGCTGGAACAGTGCCCGTCTTGCACCACGGGGAGGTACTGGTCGGAATTTGCAAGACCGGTTTATGGTTTACGAGAATAAAGATATATATATGGCTGATAAGCGATAATAAACCACGTGATGCAATCATCCTCTCCAGATGATCCAACACCATCGGCCCCGCAGACGGTCATCAAAGAGCTTATCAGTAAATAACAAATTAGTGTCATAGCCATGCATTTTGAAGGGAGAAAACAGTAGGACTAGTACATGATAATTAATTCAATTAATCTGTTGGATTTCCTCTCCTATATTACTTCCATGGTTTAACTTACAAAATTGTTCAGAATTACTTAAACACTCAACATAAAAAGAATCTTTTTTTAATTTTAATTTTGCTATTAATTTGTTACATGATGAAATAAATTTTCATTATTGTTATCCTGAACTTAAATTCCAAGTTCAAGATCAAAAGTCTTCAAAAAATAATCTTTTCACGAAAAACTAAAATATTATACAGAGGGTTTTAAAATGTTTAACACACTATGTATTTTGTATAATCTTATCAACATTTTAGTACCAAATATTTCTTCTAATGGATGGAAATACGTCCGGTGTAATTAGCGTTCGGCATAGCTCCAGTACGAGTTATAAAGGACCACATTGTAGCTCCGCTCAACCAAAAATGTCAAAGGAGCTAATTATTGTAGCTAACCCTGACGTGTGTTTCTTTAATTCAAGACTCATTAATGGGCAACACCTGATTGCTGAGAAACCTGTTTTGAAACTTTTTTTCTGTGCCCAGTGGACATTCACCAATTAATATAAGCCAAATTTTCACTTCGGACATATGGTGGCTACAAAACACAAGTTCGTTTTGAAATTTACAGTAAGTAGTGAACAGAAAGATGAAAATACAAGAAAAATGAATTGGCATATACTAAGACTAAGACTAAGAACTTTATTTGAAGTCGGGTTAATACAAACAGAATAAACGTAAGCTCTGTAGAACTTTTTGCCGACCAACACATAAATGGATACAACATAAAACACAAAGCAAATTAAAGTAAGATAATAAGAATCATGCAGGTGAGCGCATAAAATGCATATGTGTTTACTAAGCTGTGCACATACTTAGTTAAAACAAATAAGTTTAAAGTACAATAGCACATTAAGTAAAACAAAGCACATGCAGTCAAGCACACAAAGAAACTATTGCAAAAAGCATATAGTAACATAAAGCACAATACAACATGCACACATTAAGGTAAAGCACAATACTACATACATTGCACAATTACAAAGCATAAAAACATAAACATATAATAATATAGATCAACAGGATTAAGATCTGCAGGAGCCACATCTGCATGAGCTGCCATTCCAGTTATTGATCATATTTTTAAACTGGTCCAAATTGGTCTGGGCACGAATTTCATTTGGCAGCTCATTCCAGAGAGTGGCTCTAGCATATCTTATTGAGTCAGGAGGCCACATCCTGTGGTTCTTACCTTCGGAACTTCAACCAGATTTTCTTTTCTAAAGGAATAATTATATTGTTTAAATTTTATAATATCATGTAAGTAAACAGGTGAGAGTTTGTGTAGAATTTTGAAAACTTCAATAGCAATGGTTCGAGGACGTCTTATTTTAAGTGAAGGTAAGCTTGATATGTATAAAAGTTCTTCATAAGTACAATCATATTTTTCATAAATGAAGCGCAAGGCACGTTCTTCTATTTTTTCCATCTTTTTGCTATTATTTTCCCAACAAAAATGCCAAATCACAGGACAATAATTAAAATTTGAAAGAATATAAGAATAAAAAATAGTCAACCTCCCCAATTTTGGTAAGTGTTTTCCAATTCGTTGAACTACATTTAACTTTTTTTTTGTAATTCTTTATTTTTCATTGCATTTCAAACGTATAACAATTCAATCATTACACAGTATAAATTTGTCTGTTTTTGATTACAGTCACCAGTTAAAAATACTTTTATTAAGTTATAAAACCTTTAATGCAAAAATATCCATTCTGTCACATAGTCCTTTTCTATAGGAAGGTGTTATATGGGAACCTTGTTATGAGGAAAGCAACATTATTTTATGTTTTTATGTTTTTTTTTTAATGGATTACTACTTTATTAGGTAAAGTTTACAAAAGAAAGGGAGAAGTTGATGTTTCTAATAATGCTGCTTTCAGTTACATGTAGATCCCTTTTACACATACATACAAGATTTTATAATAAAGAAGTTAAAATGGTACTACTGTCATGTTATTACAATAATATTTTAACGGATGCCCCATTTACAAGTACATTTAACTGCCTTGACGCCTTTCTGTAAATATTTGAAATATGTGAGTCAAACTCAAACTTGAGTTGATAATCAATTGTCACCCCCAGGAGCTTTACTTCATCTTCACAGAGAATTTCATTCCCATCCAAAATGAATTAAATATCCCTACTTTTTGTTTTCTTCCCAACGGCAAAAGTCTGAAATTTATCTGGATTAGCCTTCATCTGATTATCAGAAAACCAATTAATTAAAACAGCACTTTCATTCTCCAAAATATTAACTAATCCATTGATGCAAGTTCCTGAGTGTGACAATTTGTTATCATCTGCATAGTTGTACAGTGTGCCTTCCTTTACGAAACAAAAACATGTCGTTAAGAAAAATGTTAAATAGTACAGGCCCTATTATAGATCCTTGGGGAACCCCTTTATAAATATTTTGCCATGAACTTAATATAGAACCAACTTTAACACACTGAGATCTATTTGACAGATAACTAAACAAAAGACTAATTGCATTTTCATGTAAACGATAAGCTTTAAGTTTTAATCATAATAAATCATGTACCAGACAGTCGAAGGCCTTCGAAAGGTCCATCACCACAGCAGCAACAAATTTGTTTTCTTCGACTGCCTTTTTCCAGTCCTCAATTACTTTTAACAATGCTGTATTACAGCCGTAGCCTGGTCTAAATGTCGAAAGAGAAGGATGAAATATAGTGTCAAACTAATCAATAAGCTGCTGGTAGATGGCTCTCTCGAAAACCTTTGACATAGCAGGCAGGATACTGACTGGTCTTTAGTTTCCTACATCTTACTGACTATTTTTCTTATGTAGTGGTACTACCTAAGCTTTTTAAGAGCGTCAGGAAAAGTAGATGTAGTAATAGATTTATTTACAAGTTTGTTAATTGGTTCAAGCAGAGCAGGACTACCAATTTTTAAAAAAAAATTACAGATATACCATGTATTCCTGTTGCTTTATTTACATTAATTTTGTTTATTTGCTTTTCAACAAACTCACTTTCTATTGGTACAAAATTCAGATTACCTTGGATGTTACAATTATCAACAATTGCTGTTATACTTGGATGGTTTACATCTGCTGGGCAGCTACCACTTCCAATGTCTTTAGCTACATGTACAAACAATTATAAAATATTTCTGCAACATCAGATTGATTGTTTATTATCTGACTGTCATTGCAGAGAACAATTATATAATTTTCAAAAAAGCTACCTTTATTGGTTAGATATGGTTTAATTGTAGGCCAGAAATGCTTTTGTTTTGGTCCACCATAACACCTCTCAATAAAATACTGTCTAATTGAATGCCTTCTTAATTCATTAACATAATTGCGTTGTACTCTATAACATTCCCAGTTTTTCTTGGTTTTCATTCTTAAGTATTTGAATACTGCTCTGGTCTGAGATACATTGAAAGTAATTTGAAGTCGTTTATAAGCATGATTATTGCAAAAGTCCGAACTCCAAAGATAGACTTGAAAAGTTTCAAAAATCTGGTCTTTGTATAATGGTGTTAATCATTGTCCAGAAATCAGGTCAAAAATTAAATTGTTTGACCTCCACTTATCTGATTTTCTGACCTTTAAATTTATGTTAATTTAATTCGAAATGTAAAATATTGTCCAGTGCTTTAAAAAAAAATAAAAGTGTTAAAAAACGTTAGTTAGTGTCAATGACATGGTTAGTTTATTTAAGATCATGCATGACCCCCTTCCAAAAAAAGTAAAAACATATAATATTTCTGTTAGTTAAAATTATAAGAGTTTTATTTCCAAGTGAAAATTGAGACGTTCATTGTCATTAAACAAGAAATAAACAAAAGCAGATAAAACAATTGAATTCCAGGATTAGTAACAATGCATATTATGAAATAGGCTTTGCCTAACTGCGAGCACAACATTATTCTGATAATTAAAGGTTGACAAATATTTTTTGTAAATACATGTGAAAAAACTCTCCACATTACAACATGAAAGAAGAAACAGAACAGATGGATCCTCTTTTTGCTCTCAAATGACGGAGTTCCACATCTCAGATGAGGAATAAAATCTTTTAGAAATAAGAAAAATCCCATCTAAAGAACCGAATTTCCGCAAAGACGTGAACTTTTTTGATATTGAAACATTTGTTTACTATAGGCATTTGTTTACCTAAAATTAAAAACATGGGGTGCGTTTTTGGTAAACTTTCCGAGTCACCCGAGTGAAATATTTTGATTGATTAATTTTTAACTGAGACTTTTTATTTTGGGCATTTTCTAGAACATTCATTTTTAGACGAGATGCTTGGCCGATTTAACGTAAAAAAGGAATGAAAGCAAAAAATCGATCAAAATTTTGTTACTACAAATGATGAAACACTCATCGTCGTCAGAATATTTTTTTCTCCTTTTACTCTATAACATATATAGTTTTAAGAATGCGACAAGCAAATTCGGTAATTATTTAACATTCACTCGGGATTCCTTTGAAAAGCATATCCGGACGTAAAAAATCAATATCAGCATTAGGCAAATTTTTCGAGGGAACTTCGTGCCCGCTACGAGCTGTGCTCGCTATTACTAGTACACAGAATTAGATATGCGTTGTACTCTCAAAACATTTCAATCTTTATGACCCTTTTTAACTGATTCTCTACTTCAGTCTTTCACCGTATGGACTCGTGAGCGGATGAAAAGGTGAATCACGTACATGGAAATGGTAAATAACACACTTTGAAAATTTTCAAAAACAGCAATATATCATCAAAAAGGTCTATTATAAACCCAGTAGCCATTCTTATATAAAAACAAATGCTATTGCAAGGAACACCTCATATCTTTAGGTGTTTAATTTTGTTGGCATCATAATTCATTATTGAACGATTTGTTCCACAACCTCTTTACAAAATCAATACTTCATTTGAAATATGAATTTATTTACAAAAAAAAATATTTACACACATTTCTGCTCAAACAGGTCAAAATTTTTAGAACAATCATTATCACATGGAATGTGTTAACAAGATAAATGAGTTCATTTACCTTATATATCGCTTGTAAATTACGATACGCCGATAACGCAGGGCGAAAAGGTTACAAAATACGTGAGAAAAGCTAAAAAGGGTCAATGCGTGTTAAATTACAACACAATAATGTAAATAAAGCGAAATTTATTACATGTTTGTTTTTTATTCCCATAAAATATTTTTTAATCAATTGTTGCATATACATGAGGCGAAAAAAACATGTATAACCCAATTTTTAATTGCATAATTAGACAAACATCTTTACATAAATATGTGTTACTGTTTGGAAAATAAATTTGATTATCAAGTAAACGAAAAGAGGCTGTGAAATTAAGATAGCACGCGTAGAAATTTAATTTATTTGATTGTCTTAAATAAGCCTAACTTGATGTTAACGTTTGGCTATAAACTTAACTACCAACAATCATGGACAGGAGTTTCTTAAAATAGTTTACGGAATTCCAGCATAAAATTAATTTGAAAGTATTTTTAATGCATTTAAAATTATACTACATACCTTAATTTCTACAAACTATTAGTTAATAAAAAAAACTTAAAAAAAAAAACTAAAACTGCTTTTTGACGATTTTGAATTATTAAATTAATGCTTGTATTGATTGAGAAATATATCTCTTTTGTTGTCTTTTAGTGCCACATTTTTGTTTTGGTCGGTTGAGCCATAGTCTGCTTTTCTTTCTTATTGGCATATTACCTGAGAAAAATGTACTCCTTAATTCTTGAATGAAGGAAATAAATTGATATTGATGTATAGTGCTTACAAAATTGTACGCGGACTGTTTTAAAGTGAGTAAGGGAGTTGAATGTCAGACAATCTGGTCGACTTTGAAAATAACTTTTGCCAAGGAATTTTCCTTCGATAAGGGTCAGAGAGAGAGTTTTAAAATGGACATGTTTTGTGTTTCGGGTTCATATGAGTAAAATGTATTAGATAAATACTTTCTATTCTAAAACGTATGTTTAAAATAAATGGTTTTATATGTCATGTTTCAATACGCTTAATATCGCATCGAAATAGTTGACGGAATAGCCGAAGACGCTGTACATGTTTTCAAAGAAGTTTTCATAAATTCAAATGACAACAAATTTCCAGACATTAAATTTTCCTACGCCTGACGCGCTCTACCAAAATTAGGATTCCCGACTTTTTATTTCATAGCAGTATTTCTTTTTTTAAAATGATTCAATTTGAATTGTATCTTTTTTGCCCGGCAGTCTGTATGTGTAACATTGCTCTTGGCAGCCACAGTCATCAACATAGACACTGACTAGTAGATCTACAAATTAAGTAATACAGGTTGTTATTGATTCTTTCGGAATGAAAAAGATTTATCGTTATATAACTACCCCTTCCAGCATTAATCATTTGTTGTTTCTTGACCATTTTTATATGCGTTACCGATTGATAACCTTTTCAGACGGCGTTACTTTAATTTTCGGGCATAACTTTTATTATAAGATCCGTGCCTATAAAAAAACGGTGTTTTGGGATATTTCATATCCCTAAAAGCACGTGTATGCACATTATATTCTTTAAAAGGGTGATTTTATTAGAAAAAAAAATATGTTTTATTGTTATTTTTTTTTTTTTGTAATATCATTTTGTCATTAAGTTGGAAGAAAACTGAAACATTCTTTCGAAAAATATCATGCATCTTAAGAAAGGGAACGGTTTCAAGTGTTCCGTGAGCCATGGCATTTAATATATAATAGAAATGGGTTACGAAAAATGATACTCAAACATACCTTGTTTTGTTTTTAATCCGTTTATCCCTTTTCAAAGTGTGTTATTAACCATGTCCATGTACGTGAATCACATTTTCATCCGCTCACGAGTCCATACGGTGGTCTTTTCTCTCGAAAGTCTCTATGGTTTGAATGCACTGCAATTATACTCTAAACTGTGGGACATCTGGTTAGATGACGTCAAACGTTCTTCATTTATTCTTACCCTAAAGTTTTGTCAGACAAAATTAACATTTTTAGATGAATTTAGTTGAACATGCTGAAATTGTATCAAATGTATAAAAAACACCTAAACTGCACAAATAAACTATGAGGGGTTTTAATAGTTAAAATAATGTTTACCCGTATGAAAATGATTAACATGACATTATTGAAGTGGAATATGTTTTTGTGTTCATTTGTTTCATTATAAACACGCATTGGTTTGAAATAACTCCGACTAGGTTTCATCGTTAATTGAAAAAAAAAGTCACGAATCTTGTGTTTAAAATTATTTCAATTTTTTTTTAAAATGCCCCCCGCCCCTCCCAATAAGTCTATAACCCTTTAATGACCATTCTTTGAAAGGTAATTAAAAAACACCGGTCCCATATGTTATAAGAGGCTTTATAATTAAATAGGCAGAACTGTGGTGGAAACAGGAGGGCGCGCATATGAATAAGAAAAAAACTCGTTTAACTATCAAAATATATGTGAATATTATAAATAATATAAATTCGAAAAGTAAATAGGATTAAATATGGCAATATTATAAGATCGAATAAGATACAACATATTGAAGGAGAATGAAATAATGTTTGCTCTGAAAAATATATAGTAGGCTTTACTATAAACAGCGCGGTTGCGTAATGCATTCTTATCATGGCTTTTAAGGTTAAAAAGAGGTCATTCAAAATAAGCCCGGAAAGCCTGGTGTCGTGATTAGTGTGCGGACCATTACGTACGGGAACTTGAACTGCTGTTTTGGATACAGAAATTTTCAAACGGGCATGACGGGAGGGCGCGCAATTAATAAAAAAATCTTTCGGGACTCTCATGCAGTTCCTAACCAAATTTTCCCATTAAACGGGAGGGCGCACTCCTTTGAACTGTGAGGGGTCAAGAAGTTCAAAAGATCAGAAATAAAGAATAAGATAAAATGAATCGAAAAATTAATATACTTAAAAAAAACACTCAATTAAATTTAAAATTGAAAAGTTTCATAAATATGACAAGTCTAGCTTTGGTTTTGAATTATTGTACATATGAATAAGAGAATTATACGGGAAACAAATAGTCATCAACCAGGTGAACCACAAGTCAATATGAAACAAAGTTACTAAAGGTTTGTCTGTTGTTCATTTGGCCTATATAGGACCCCGGTAGCGTTCTGTCAGAAAACTCAGTACAAACTATGATTTATGTACTGACATCGTACAATTTCATCCTGATAAAGTGCGTTTACGATTGGTATTGTTGCCCGGTCGCATCTTTTAAAAATAAACTCTTAGCTAATATTTAATTACTTCTTGAAAATTTCATATCATATAAAAGATTTGAAATATGATAAGCATTCCTTGAATGCATCAACAACACTTTAGCATTCCTATAAAATTCAGATGTCAATTTTAAGGAGGATTAACACCATTATCTTTCTTTTTTTTCAAAATATGTTTGACATAATAGGGAGCGCACATGTTACTTAAGAAGGATGGGGTGCTTGTTTTTTGATTTTTTTGAATCAGAAAAAAAAATTTAAAACATCACACTATTTTTTAAGATAGTAGAAATCCTCCTTTAAAATATCTTTTTTTTATTAATTTTTGATGCCAGAATAATTTTTTTCAGGAATAAAACCAAGCCCTCCGCCAAATAATCGCCCGGTTCCCTAATTGATCCATAAGCATTTTCAGTCTTTTTGGTAAAGCGTTTTTTAAGCCCGTTTAAAAATGTTAAATTTTCTTGCAGCATTGATTTTTTAAAATATTCATTTCTAGATTAAAGCTTATTCCATAAAATATTCGAAATCAATATTGACATCAAAATCCAATCTATTTATAGAAATGGAAAAGTCCTTTTAATAATTTTCACTATTTATAATTATCCGAAAACCCAAGGACTTTTAAAATTCCCATTAATAAGTATGGAAAAGGGTATAAATAGGAAATGGTGATAAAGACAAGTTATTTGAAGTTTGGACAAAAAGTAATTTAGTTTCTTAAAGACTGCAAAGGTAAGAATTCAACAATTTACGCTACGTGTTAAAAGATTTGTAATTTGCTTAATTTTTATCTATTTTATTTTGATCGAATCGACTATCTAAAAAAAAATATAATATTTGAATGAAAAGAAAATGAGAATTACCGGTTTTTGGCAGGGACAAATTAAGCCTTTCACTTTTTAGATACGCACAGGTCTTAAGGACATTGTATTTACACCATGGTTAGGCACGGTCGGCATTCCGGTCACAGCCATACACAAGAATTTTCAAATTCTTTTATCCTTATAAAACATGAAAATAACAAATACCAAAAACGCGGGTATAAACGGTCCCGACGGTTAATTTGGATATTCAATTTATCGATATTTCAAGGAGTAACCTCTCATCAGTAGCATTTAAATCAAAACATTGGAAGGTCAAATTCCAAAACTGTTGAAAACGAAAAGTACTCAAAACCAAAACGTTCGAACATGGAAGCCAAAAACAGCACCGAGGATTTTACAAAGGAAGAAAAAATGGTGTTTTAAACAATTTTGAATCTAAAAATCGGGTTGTAAATTTTATATGTATGAAACTCAAGTAGACTTCACCTTAAACATAAAAACATATATATCACGTTAAGAAATTTATCTTAAAGTTATTTTTTGTTGAAAATTACATTTAGTAAAATAATACGAAGAGTTAATTTATTTCCTTAACAAAGCTATTATACAAATACTTCTGTTTTATATTTATATGATTGTGCTTTACAAATCAATATAATTTTCAGGTAAAATGGAAAAGGTAGGAGGATTCATCAGTGCCGCTGAATCACTGGCCGCTACTCTGGGAACTTCCGGTTCTGGGCAGGTAGGCAAAATAGTTACATGCGTCTGTGTTTAAATATATGAATACAAATTCAATGAAAATTTCAAATAAGCAATATATTCCAAAAATTATCTTTTTTTTTCATGCAAAATTCAATGCGAAATCTTGTTATTTTCATTCGTTTTCAAAATAAAAAAAATGACATGTAAATTTTTCATGAAGTTCTTTTTGGCAAAGGTATTACTCTATTTTATTGACCGGGTTGGTCACGGATCAATTATTTCGGGATTCTTCGTTTAAAACTTACCTAAAGCACCGAGAATTTTAAGCTCCGCCCATTCTTGTGAATCAAATAGAGTAATACATGTATCTGTTAAGGACAATCCCTGGCACTGGTTTTAGCTTACTTCTTTGCCAATCTTAACCTGTAATGTGAAGACAACAAAAAGTTAAGATAAGGTTATTCTGGAAAATACGACAGCCGAGACTATAGCAGGCTAAACACAAGGCCAAAACAAGAAATTCATGGCTAAAAATAATGGGATGTTGAATATACACTGTGTCATAACTCTGACAGAAGCAAAACAGGACAGACAGCCTAATTGCTGCTAGAAATCTTGCAACTGGCCCACTTCAAAAATAGAATGTCTTGTGTGAAAACAATGTCAGTTGATGGGATCTAAATAATCTGTTTATTTTCTTTCCCGGAAAAGATAACAACAACATAAGTTGATCGATATCAACCATGTATGTTCAAACAGAAAAGACAAAAAGGCACATACCGGACTTGATACAAGCATTTAAAAAGAAATATTGGATTAAAACACGTTTTAAGTCGCAACCCCCTCCCCTCGTTCAATGCACTCCTAGGGTCTGACTGTTTCTAAAAAACAACATGTTGATAGACATAAAAGGAATATTAGTAGTGATGTGATCGTTTCAAAATAACAAACAGCCAAAGACTAGGTAAAACGACCATGAATATTTCCATTTCATAAAACTGAACTTCCTATCGATGGCTTAAAAACATGTTTATCTATTTTATTTCAGCTTGACCGAGGTAATGGGAAGATGGTAAAATGGTCTTTTCAAGGACAACTAATGGGATTTGAATGGAAATACATTGGGATAGCCGTCGATACGTCCACTGGGGAGACATGTACAGCCGTGAAACAAAGCCGGGCTGGGGCTATAGAACACTCAATAAGAGATCTGTTTGGTAGACTGGCAGCGAGAAATGCATTGTAACATCAATATCTGTTACATGTACTTATTTCGATAACCGGGTATTTCATTCTTGCATTTCATAACTGTCTTTCCACATGTATCATGATCTGCTTATACTCATTTGCAATGAATATTTTGTTGTTTATCTTAATATTTGTGTCAGAATTTTCTGTAAACTTGAATAAAGAACAAAATATTTTCAATGTTATATCTTTACGCTTTTATATTTTAATAAGTTCGTGTCTGATCTGGCACGTGAACAAATTCAGATTTTTGTATCGTACGTTGAATTGGGGGTTTGGTTAAAACTTAACGAAACCTTTACAGCATCTTTTTTTTTAAAGAAGCAAAGAGGTACCAGTGGGAAATTCGATATTCAAAAGTCCAAAAAGGTCAGGAAAAAATCTTTCAACAAAAAAACATACAAACACAAACAAACAGTAATTAAAATTATTTTAATTTTATATTCAAATAATTTGGTTTAATTTAATCATTGTGTTTTAGCTGTCCCGTATCAGTATTGATTTTCTGTTATTATGGGGAATTGAGTTGTCATCCTTTGCATATACTCATGTTTTCTGATAGGCGGCGTACGTCCTACTATAAAAGAAAATACAGGAAACGGGATGGTCTTTAAAATAAATCCTTGTTGTTCTGTCGGTCGCGCACGAGGAGAGAGACCATCCCGACTGACTGACTGGGGAGTTTAACGTCGTGACTAGACCTATATACGTTAAACTCCCCAGTCAGTCAGTCGGGATGGTCTCTCTCCTCGTGCGCGACCGACAGAACAACAAGGATTTATTTTAAAGTTATATCATTATTTAGAAGTCGTTCTTAAATTTATATTTTGACAATGCCGCGAACAAATAAGAACAAGGGGAGTCCGGCCAGGGCAGTGGGACAAAGGAAACGAAAAGCAACATATAAAGCAGCCAAAGAGAGCCCAAACAAAAAGTCGGCGAAGAAGGACCATCTGCCTAAGGGGAATATTGGAACAGAGGAAACCGGTCATTCCGGTTCAGAATCAGGTAGTGAAATAGGGGACACCCCTATGCATGAATTTACACATACAGCATGTAACGAAATCGAACAATCAAATGTTGCTGTTGACGTAGAGGATTATACCCCCGCCCGGGACACAAGTTTTTTAGATAATGTGGGAGCTAATGTCACCCTCAAAATTAAGGAGAAAATTTGGGCAGGGAAGTTTGTTGATTTTTCAACACTCCTGAAACCAGAGCGGGATGCATTAAATGACATAGAATCTGGGGATCTTAAAATTAAAAATCAAAAGATTGTATGTGAACCATCCAAACCCAGATCATTTCTCGATATTGAAGAGTGGACTTCGGCCTACATTGTTTTCATGAGCGTCATGCTCGAAAAATACAGAACTAAGGCCCAAGAGATGTTGAAGTATTTTAGGGATATACGACTGGCATCTAAAAGGTCACCTCGTTTTGGGTGGGGTTCTTATGATGAACAGTATCGCCTTAGGAAGGAAAGGGATCCTAACTCATCCTGGGGCGTTATTAATCAGGAACTGTGGCTTCTTTACGTTAACAGCAATACTAGACACGAAACACACAATTGTCAAGGTCAATCCTCGTACACTAGTAGATTTAATAACTGGCAAATCAATAATCATAACAACGGAACAATTAACACTCAGACAAATACAGAGTCAGTAAATAGGCCATCAAAACGAGACATTTCGCACGGACAATTACCAAAGAACAAATCAAATGGTATTCTTTACTGTCGTTTTTACAATCAAGGTACTGATTGTCATTTTTACCCTCGTTGTAGGTACCTGCACCAATGTGAAATCTGTGGTGGAAAACACCGCAGGGTGCAGTGTAGGTCAAGCCAACAAGGCCGTTAATCGCTATGCCTTAGGTTATTCCCCTATCAAAGTTTTTAAACTCAAAGAATTACTGTCTAAATATCCTGTAGTCTCAATGAGATCATTTTTATATCACGGTTTTAAATTTGGTTTTTCTCTGGAGTATTCAGGTCCACGCCAACCTAGGCTTTGTACGAATTTACGAAGTGCCTTAGATAACCCTTTTATAGTAGCAAAGAAATTGCACAAGGAAATACAAGCGGGAAGGGTCGCTGGGCCATTTACTGAAACCCCATTCTATGCCCTCCAAGTATCACCATTTGGTTTAGTTCCCAAAAAGGACGGGGACTGGCGACTTATTCACCATTTGTCTTACCCTGATAATAACTCCATAAATGACTTTATTGACAAATCATTATGCACTGTCCACTATAGCACGATATACGATGCAGCCAAAATGATTCATACATTAGGTAAGGGGACTAAACTGAGCTCTAGTGATATCAAGTCAGCTTTTAGGCTTTTACCTATAGCACCTTGTGATTTTGAATTGCTGGGCATGACTTTTGAAGGTAAGCTCTATTACGATAAAATGGTTCCTTTTGGTTCATCTATAAGCTGCTCATTATTTAATAAATTTTCAACTTTTCTTAAATGGGCTACTCAACATAGTAGTGGAAATGAAAATATCCTCCATTATCTGGATGATTTTTTGTTTATGGAACCAGCTTTAACAAACTGCCCAGGTCTTACCCTACGAAAATTTCAACAAACCTGTAAAGAATTGGGTGTCCCCTTGTCCGAGGAAAAAACAGTGGCCCCAACAACAAAATTGATTTACTTGGGGGTAGAATTCGATACACAAGATATGCTCATGAGGTTACCTGTAGGCAAGTTAAACGACCTGAGGTCAAAGGTGATCGAAGTTATGAACAAGAAAAAAGTGTCACTTGTTGGACTTCAAAGCCTTTTAGGATTACTCAATTTTGCATGCCGTGTAATTGCACCTGGTAGAGCATTTTGTCGAAGGCTGATTAATGCTACAATTGGTGTGAAAAAACCCCACTTTAAAATAAGGGTGTCGAAAGCAATGATAGCTGATCTGGAGATTTGGTTGTCTTTTTTAAATTTTTATAATGGGGTCACTGTTATTCAAGAGGACAAGTGGATTTCCGATCATGACATGGAGCTTTACACGGACAGTTCAGGTGGATCTGGGGGATTTGGTATCTTTTTTGGAGGGGAATGGGCCCATGGCACATGACCTCATTGTTGGGTAGAAGCGGGTGTTACAAGGGACCTTACATTTCTGGAACTTTTCCCTGTTGTTGCGGCCTTGTTGACTTGGGAGACACGTTTTAAGAACAAAAAACTACTTTTCCATATTGACAATCAATCCGTCATTCAGATAATCAATACAAAAACAAGTAAATCAGAAAGGGTCATGCAACTTGTTAGGAAAATGGTACTAATGAATTTGAACAATAACACACACATTAAGGCAGTCTGGGTACCATCAAAACTGAACAGAAAGGCAGATTTCATATCTCGTTCACAGTGGGGACTATTCCGAAAAGAGGCACCCGAAGCAAACTGGTGGCCGACCAAAATAAACTCAACAATCTGGGACATCTGCAAGTTATAGCATCTCACTTGGTTCAAAGTGGCATATCCAAAAATACCAGGAATAACTATGATACGGCACTACAGAAATTATCTACATTCAGGTTAAAATATGGTTTACAACATATTTGGCCAATTCCTGTTCAAGATCTGTTAAATTTTGTCGCTTACTTAGCATCTGAGAATTTGTCACCATCAACAGTGACATCTTATCTGTCTGGAATATCATATTATCATAAAATTAATAGCTTTGAGGACACAACAAAATCTTTTATTATCAGTAAGGCAGTAGAAGGTTTAAAACGCAATAAAGGTCCTCAAATAGATAAGAGAGAGGCACTGTCAATACTAACACTTGAACAGTTGATCAAACATTCGCCAAGTTATTGTTCATCTACGTATGAATCAACGCTTTTCTCAGCTGCATTTTCATTAGCCTTTTTTGCATTACTGCGAGTAAGCGAATTTACAAAAAACAACTCCACTAATTCATTAGGTGTTGCGAAACAATTACAGCTCAGCCATGTTTCTATTAGTAAAGGCAGTATAAAACTCAAAATTTTTTATTCAAAGACTCAGCAAAGGGGTAAGCCAGCAAATATTGTAATTAACGAGAATAGGGAAGTTTATTGCCCAGTCGCAAACTTAGAAAAATATCTGCGTGTAAGACCAATTTGCACAAATGGTGATCTTTTCATACATATGAACCATAAATCGTTAACAACATACCAGTTTAATTCAGTTTTAAAGAAAGCTTTGACTTTCTTAGGCTTACAAAACAATCATATTCGTTCACATAGCTTCAGAATAGGAGGCACAACTTATCTTAAAAACAAAAATCTTCCAGATGAGAAAATCATGCGACTGGGGAGATGGAAATCAAACACATACCAACGCTATATAAGATGTTCGAATGATTAGTCGTTTCAAGTTACTCCTCATTAACAAAACACAAGTCATTTCAGGACACAAGATCATTTGGATTATTGGTTCTTCTATTATACATTGGGCAGAGCTCGAGGCAAGCCGTTCTCCAGGTGGAAGAAAATTACATCTCGAAGGAACCACTATATTTTGGATTGGACAAAGGGGTCTTAAATTTCACCATACAGGTCTTGATGAACTTGTGGATTCAAAACGGCAGTCTTTACCTCATCCTGATTACATTATAATACACTGTGGTGCAAATGACATAACGGAACAGGTTGAAGATGAAAATCTAAAAAGTCACGATTGCAAACCTCTCAAAAAACCAATATCGGGCTTGCAACTCTTTGATGTTATAAAAACTTCTCTACTCAGATACAATGCACTTTTTAAAAACACGACGTTAATTTGGTCAACTATGTTGCAAAGAAGATACTGGCATTTTGCCTCTTTAGGCGACGGTCCAAAAATTGATAAGAAAAGAAAGGATGTTAACAGAATGGTTAAAAACTTTGTATTAAAAGACATTAACGGGGCAGCTATTTTGCATGATCAAAACATTTCAGCTCAGGATATGGAACTGTTCGGAAACGATGGTACTCACTTGTCTAAATTGGGGAACAAAGTATTTTTGAATAATTTGAAAGGGGGTATTGAAGCTATAATTCAGGGAAAAGGAAAAATATATCCTTGCAGTCAGGCAGATAATTAGTTTTTGTTGGCGAGAACAATTCTTGTGAGTCCAGAATAATTGGACTCTGGGAATTGTTCCATGGCGTCGGGGGAGACTGGTTAGTGGTTGGGGATAAGTTCATCGGCCATTTCTCCGGGCCTGACAAATATCATATTTGCAGGTATTTTGGTTAAACGTGTGTAAATGTGGGGTATACAGCTGGGTATCGCTGGTACTCCCTCCACCTCTTTGACTTTGAGGGGAGGTCTACTCCTTTATAGGAGGGGCACTTTGTTCTGGGGGGTGGCATCAATACGGGTGGACCCCCAAGCACTACCCTCATGGTCGTGGAATGTCCAGGGGTCAGATACTATGTGGATCATAGGTCACTGGTCGCCAGTGTGTTTAAGGTAACCAGCAGTCTCCCCTGAGGCCCATCAAAATATATCTGCTGCCAGTTCTTGCCAAACCTGTAAACATATTTACAACTGACAATATTGTTATATAAAGTTATTAACCTTATTTTGTTTTGTTTTACGATCAATATTTAAGATGGGGAATAAATGTACGTTGACACATATACTTTAGGGCATATTGTAAAACATGGGCTGGGCTGGTCTGGTCTGGGTTGGTCTGGGCTATGTAAAACATGGGCTGGGCTGGGCAATATAAAACATGGGCTGGGCTATGTAAAACATGGGCTGCTTTAAAATAATTAATTTACATATTTTATTGTTCATTTTAATGTTAGTTTTGTTGATCTGAATTAATTGCTTTATTGCTTTGAATTTTGATGCACATTCTATTTTCATTAGGAGCTATTAAATACAAAAATAGAAATCCCATTTTAATAGGCATTATGCTGGAATACCAAATAGTGAATCCTTGATATAGATATACTCTTCATTATTTTAAAGCAGCCCATGTTTTACACAGCCCAGCCCAGCCCATGTTTTATATTGCCCAGCCCAGCCCATGTTTTACATAGCCCAGACCAGCCCAGACCAGACCAGCCCAGCCCATGTTTTACAATATGCCATACTTTAACGAGATAAAATCAGTGGAAAATATGCAGTCATCAATCAAACATACAATTAGTACTACATGAACCTGTGGTGATATTTAAACAAAATGACATTTGGAAAAACAATTAGAGGTTTGGCAGTGGAGTAATGTTTTTGTAATGACAAAAGTATAAAGCCAGCTGTTGTGTAAATAAGTTGGCCAAATGATCGAGCTCCACCTTGTCTGGCTGTCTGTCTGGCTGTCTGTCTGTCTGACTGTAGTTTAGTGAATTAGTATAAGGTATTACAATTAATCAGAAACACAAACAAGACAGAAATGTAATAAACTCAGGGTAAGCAGTTCCTACTTTGTGCAATTCACCAGACCCTGTCCTAACGGTCAATTCTGTCAAATCCGACAAATCTTATTAAAGGATGTAGAAAAAGTTTAAGTTATACTAGTTGTCATCGGGGTTTTGAATGACTTTCTTGAGTGTGTATTTAGAGTTACAAATATATACTAATGGAAAAAAAGAAACTGTACATCACTTTGAAAAATCACAAATTCAAAATTTCATTAAGTATTTGATACATTTTATCACAAAAGAATTGCAAAATCATTTTTCTAAAGATCTGTACGAAAAATTTCATTTTAAACCCCTAAAAGATTTTTTGTTTGCAGTTTGAAATCAGGTAGTGTCCATTTGAAATTCACAAAATCACATTTCGGAAACAATGCACATTTTTATACGACCGCAAAAAATTTGCGGACGTACAATGGTATGATGCTGTCGTCGTTGTCGTCGTTGTCGTTGTCGTCGTCGTCGTCTGTTATCTTTAGTGTATACACGATAACTTTAGTTCTAGTAATCCAAATGCAATGAAATATTTGACAATGATATTTCTTACCATTTAAGGATGGATGGGATTGATTTTGAGAGTCCCCCCTTTTTTGTTTGGAAAGGGGCCAAAATTGCAACTTTATTGTTTGTTCCTACAATAACTTTTTCAAAATCTTCTCCTCTGAAACAACTGAACAGAATTCAATGAAACTTGATATGATTGATCATTAGGGTGTCCTGCACTATAGTAATGTTTCAATTTCTGATTCGTCAAAAAAACATGGCCGCCGTGGCTAAAAATAGACCTGGGCGGTCAGACTACTGTTTTTGGCTTGTAATTCAAAAAGTATCAGAGATAGATGAAATCTGATGCCACCCTACTGATTAAGGATCAAAAGTTCTACAATAGTCTCCATTTGGTCGAAGTTATCAGAAGACCCCTTATAGGGGTTACGGCCCCTTAAAGGTGAAAAATAGCTTTTTTCATGTTTTTGCCCTATAGTATGAAAATTATTGCAGAAAGCAAAAAGCTGTTGCTTGCTTAATTGTTCAGCTCATTTAGCTCTACAAAAAACTCCATAGGGTCGAAGTTGTCAGATGACCCCTTATAGGGGCTACAGCCCCTAAAATAATGTTTTTGGCCTATGAAATGAAAACTATAGCAGGTAGAGAGAAGCTGTTGTTTGCTTAAATGTTCAGCTCATTTACACAATTAAGAATTATTTTTTGCGACCCCCCCCCTTTTTCCCCTATTACGTAATCAGGGGCCAAATGGGGCCAAAATCGAAACTTTTTTATTTGTGGTCCGATTTAAAAAAAAAATTTTGCAAGTTTATTCTTGTCAGAAGCAAAGGTGTACCAAAGGGGTAATCAGTATCATAAAACCGTGAAGACAAAGACAAAACCGGCAGACAAAAAATCATCACAACAAAACAAACCACATAACAACATAAAACACACACACATAACAACAAAACCGCGTTCAGCAACGCGAACTCAAGTCGAAACGAGAGTGAACTCGGGTGCTCCGGAAGAGTAAGCAGTTCCTGCTTGCTATAGCACACCCGTCACGTTGCCAAAGATCGATTAAGTGTTGGTCAAATCCGGGAAGGATGACATTACAAAACTCTATGTCAAACCAACATCTGTGCTCATCTGAGAGACAGAAATCCCGTATTTGCATACAAGCACATGATGTCGTCCGTAAAATTTCTTGAGTGATGACAACAACCTGGGATGTCAGCCGTGAAGCTCTATCAAGGAAGTCGTTGTACTCCCCACATGCTCTGGAATAACGAATCAATTCTGATACGTAAACTCCATATGCTGGAGCGGACGGAATGTTGCTACACAGATAATGAATCCAAATTTGAGAATTAATTTTTGTGACCATCCCCTTTTTCACTTGTTTTGTAATTAGGGGCCAAAAGGGGCCGTAATAAAAAACTTTTTTATTTCTGGTTTGTTTTTGAAATTTGTTTTTGCAAGTTTATGTTTGTCAAGTAGTGAATCCAAATTTGAGAAATTATTTTTGCAACCCCACCCCTTTTTCACCTGTTACATAATAAGGGGCCAAAAGGGCCGAAATTGAATTTTTTTTAATTCTTGTCCGATTTTAACAATTTTTTTGCAAGTTTATATTTGTCAAGTAGCAGATATATTTTTGCGTCCCCTTTTTTTACTGTTATGTTATTAGGTACCAAAAGGGGCCAAAATCCTAACTTTTTTATTTCTGGTCCTCAGACCGATTAAAAAATTTTTTTTACAAGTTCATCCTTGCCAAGTAGCGATTCTAAATTTAAGAATTAGTTTATGCGACCCCCACTTTTTTTTCGCTCATAACCTAAGGGGCTGTAATCATAATTTAAAAAAAATTCTGGTTCGATTTTTAATTTTTTTCCCAAACATTATTCTTTTCAAGAGTAGAATACAAAATTGAAAATTTATATTTTTACCCCCTGGGTCGAAATTCCACCAGAGAAGCATGTGTCAAAAACCTTTGTCAGTCCACCATGGGCTGTATGTGTCCAGAGCAATAGACTATCCATATTGGGCCTAAAATGTACAGGGTTCAACATGTTGCGGTCGTATCATGCTGCGCTTGGCGAAGCTTTTTATTGAAATTAAGTTTTCTCAGCTGAATTTCCCCAAAACCGCTTTTCCTTTTAGTAGTTGAAAGTGAACAGGTTAAATTTTGAGTGAAAATCTTGAATTTTCATTTTCGGGTTAAAAAAGTTGTTTTTGAATCTCAGAAACTGGAATTAATTTTTTTTCAGATTTTTACCAAAAAATGATCTCCATTGTCTAATCGATATTCAGTGAAAATTTCAACTCGATAACTGTATTTTTTACGATTTTCTGATTAAGAGAAATATGGGTACAATTGATTTCCAATAGACATTCACAGTTTCTTTTTTCCGTAAGTATATATATAAAGATCTAGATATACATGTAGCTTTCTAGAACCTGCAAGGTCTTTTATGTAAAGCTCCGACAAAATAAGATTGGCACCTACTTATCCTTTTTTTTTGGGGGGGGGGGGTAGGTAATAATGACAGACGATTTAACTTGAAAAGGGGGCTTGGTTCTTTCTTTTTAAGATCAAATTGAACGGTCGGTCGAAAATCTTACATAACATGACATCATGCACTTATAGACAAATATGGGTTTTAGATCTCTCAGATTAGTGCAGATGTTGGTTTGTCATAGGGTTTTTGTTTTGTCTTCCTTTACCGGATTTGAAACACTGAATTGACTGTTGGCAACACGACGGGTATGCTATAGCAAGAAAGAACTGCTTACTCTTCCGGAGCACCTGAGTTCACTCTCGTTTCGACTGAAGTTCGCGTTGTTAATTGACATTCAGTTATTTTGTATTTCCATGTTTCACATGTTGTCTGTTTTTTCCCGTTCTTGTTGGTGTTTACTGGTTTTGTCCCTTCCCTTTTGGACTTTTGACATTCGGTTACCCTATTACTACCTCTGCTTCTTACAAAGTATACGTGCTTGGGACTCAAAATTTGGAGCCTCTACAAAAATGTTGTGATAGGAATTACACATGTACATGTAGTTGTTTCTGTGATAGGAATTATTACTATATTTTATTGACCGGGTTGGTCACGGGTCAATTATTTCGGACTTCTTCATTTTAATCCCCCCTCAAAGACCGAGAAAATTAAGCTCCACCCAACCTTGTGAATAAAATAGAGTAATACATGTAGTTATTTTGTGATCATTGACTTTTCTTAATTGGTAAACGTTTATTTACGACGTGTGTGAAGGGATCCGCGCTTCCTGCACGTAACAGATCACTCTGTAGACTGCCTAATATATGTGAAGCTACCAGAAAAAGTTCAAACAGTCCTGATAACCCTTACCAGCTGTAACATCAATTTTTCAACTTAGCATAAATACAGGTGAACTACCAACTGATTGGCAAAATGCCAATATATCTCCGATTTTTAGGCAAGCGCCAGCGAAGCCTTATGGAGTCTATAGAGTAGTGATGATTTTCGCGTTTTTTTTCTGTCTAGACGGAGTGATTTTCCTGCATCCAGACTGGAATAAAATGCTTTATTTTCTATATTACTTTTCAATATTTGTTAACATGATATACACTTCTATAAATCTAAATTTTTATTGGCATTTTATATGACCGGCACAAGTTTTATTTATTCCTTTGCATCTTTCATGACGAACTTTTTAGTTAAAGGCGATAGAATATACATTATGTATTCATCTATTACTTGATTGGTTCGTATAAATATTTCTCTCATTTGATTGGTCAATGCATGGATTCAGATTCTAGCTTCACCATTCATAAAATCAGTACAAAATACACAACATTGGGACGAGTGCATTTTAATCGAAGGGGTGTTTCAATCGATACCGTTTTTACACGATACCTGTCTTGTGTGTGCAATTGTGTTTAAAGTTGAGGACATCTGCATGACGATCCTTTCTTCGCTCACCAAAATTAATAATTCGCAAACATTTTGAACAATATACTTTAACAGAGAATAAATCTATTATAGTTCTTTTATATTTCGCTTGCCTTTAAACGCTTTAGCGCTTTGATTAAGAAAGGAAATAAACACCTTCCAAGTAATTATCGACCCGTCTCTCTTACTAGTGTATTATGTAAAACTTTAGAACATATAATATGTAAAAACATTCTCAACCATCTTGAGAGGTACAAAATTCTAACCCATCTACAACATGGATTTCGCAGCGGTCATTCCTGTGAAACGCAACTGATAAATACTATGCATGATATTATGAAATCATATGATAATAAACAACAGATCGACCTTGTAATATTAGACTTCAGTAAGGCCTTTGACACTGTACCTCACCGTAAACTGCTTCATAAATTGTCAAATTACGGAGTCCGTGGAAATGTAAACTTATGGATAAGAAACTTTCTTATAAACCGCCACCAACGCGTCGTAATAGACGGGATATCATCTTCCGCTTGTCCAGTTGATTCTGGTGTTCCGCAGGGAACTGTTTTGGGGCCGCTTCTATTTTTATGCCACATTAATGACTTACCCAAAAGTGTAAAATCTCAAGTTCGTTTGTTTGCGGATGATTGTTTACTTTATAGAACTATAAACTCTTTAGATGACCACTTTAAACTTCAACAAGATTTACTTTCACTTCAAAAATGGGCACAAACATGGGGAATGAAGTTCAATGCGTCAAAATGTTATATTATGTCAATTCATCGTAAAAGGGTACCATCGACTTTTAGTTACTCGCTTAATGATCATAAATTAGAACAAGTAAATGAAAACCCGTACTTGGGCGTCATTATAAGTGATAACCTGAAATGGAATACACATATTTCGAAAATATGTAATCGTGCAAATAGCATCCTTGGCTTCGTACGAAGAAATTTAAAACACAGTAGATCATCCTTTAAAGAAACTGCTTATATTTCATTAGTCCGCTCTATATTGGATTATTCATGTGCGGTTTGGGATCCGTATCTACTAAAAGATATAAATCAGCTTGAAAGCGTGCAACGTCGGGCCATCCGATTCGTAAAGAACGATTACAGTCGTTACAGCAGCGTCACAGAAATGATGAACAGTTTAGGGTGGAAACCACTAGCGGACCGCAGAAAAGAACAACGTCTTGTGTTTCTTTATAAGATCGTAAATGACCTGGTGGCGCTACCCACTGAAACCCTGGATCTGACCTATAACACTCGCACTCAACGAAATTCCAATAGCAAATCTCTAAAACTGTTATCCTGCAATACTGATATATTTAAGAATTCATTTGTACCTAAAACTATAACTGACTGGAACTCTCTACCGGATTATTGTGTCAACTCAAAAACAGTATCAGAATTTAAAAGTGCTCTAACACGAAACTTCAAAGCTGCTCAGCGCGACTAGTACCATCGGCGCACTCTCTAACCCTGGAAGAACCGTACTCATTAGTGAGGCACTTTCCAGTACCCAAACAGAAACAGAAACAGAAACCAGATAAGTGTCATTTTATATACATGTAGAACATAGAAATTGACAACGTGAGTGTAGTTATCTTTCTTTATATATGATTAAAAATAGAGACGAGAACAAATACAATTCAAACAAATGCATAGCTCGATTTTTCCCTTCCTGTGGACCTTGTGACATTGACCTTAAAGCTATTTACTCCAGCTTACGTGCGTCATAAGCTCTATAATAGGGGGAAGGTTAGGCCCAAAAAACTAGTTTAGCCCCGCCACATTTTATATGTGCCTTTCCTAAGCCAGGAATCCTTGTCAAAGCGTTTGTTTGTTCCTGTCACCCATCTGTTTTTTTTTGTTTTATGTCTTTGTTGATAATATAGGGATTTGTTTGAATCTTATGTATTGAATTTATATTTAAGTCTTGGGTAAAGTCAAGACGGCGAACAGTGACCTCTGGTCATGCTGAAGACTGTTGATTGTTTTCCATTATGATTTTTTAAATTGCCGATTGCCGTTTCTTTAATGTTGGTTGTGTCGCGTACACTAATTCCATATCTCTTTATCGTCTACAATATAGAGCATGGTTTGAATTGCACCTATAAGGCCTTCACATTTAATCTTTTGACACATTAAAGAATAAACAGTTGTATGACTGAATTGTTCTTTATACATCTGTTTGTTTTTTTGTTTGTTTGTTTTATGTTTAGCCAACAATATTTCGGTCATAATCAGGATAAGAACTAATTGAAACAACAAATTGAATTGAATTGTGCGACCAATCCAGAGTGAGAACACAGCAACCATAACACAGACCCATGTGTGTCATGCAAAAATTGATAATGTTCGACCACAAACAAGAAGTAAAACGAACCAACTTACAAGATAGGCCAATATACACTCAAAGCACCATTATATATAAGGTTAATGCACCAAGAAAATGACGAAAGCCTACCAAAAAAGTTTCGCACAATTTGGAACCCATACCTATGCCATGGTGACTGCATGACATTGAGGAACCCTTACCTGAAATGAGGTCATACTAGTTGGATCACTAACCTGTCTGGGATATAGCCAACCCTTACCTTACCCAGTTTCACATAAGCACCCCTTATATTTCGAAAATGCAATGCTGAATTTTGGCTGAACATACCCACACAACGTGAGTGGGGTTTGACATAAAGGAACTGCAAATTTTGAAGACCATGATGACAAGGCTTCATTAGACAATCCTGGGGTATACAAAATAAATGTATTGAGATCATATACTGGTATACGTATACTTCATATTGGTCCAGCCAACTCTTTTGAATTAATTGATAAAAATACACTCTAAGCATAAAACGCATGTAAAATGCTTAGCAAAATTTTGCATATGTGTATATCATGTATATACACGTAACGTTTGAATAATTTGTGCATGTAAATCAGTCAGGGATCACCCTTGTAGCAGTGAATTTAATTCACCTATTTAAGTGATACAAATTCACTTGCTCAAGTAGATAGGATTTCTAAACAGTCTAAATTCACTGGTACAAGTGATTTTATGCAAAATGTTTAATTTTTGATCATCTGTAATGATCTTATATCAATTTTTCATGTGGTCAGCAGTATTTTTCTTCTATAGATCAAATTTGAAACTTTATATATCAATCAAAATCATCTGGGTGCAGAAGAATTTGAGTGGGCGCAAAAGCTTTGAAAATAGGTCCCTTGAGAAATTTAATGGCTATGAATTTGTACTTACTGTGTCTTTGAAGAAGAAATTTATTAATCAGACAAGCTATATCTATAATGATACTAATGAAGTGTAGAAATTGTAAATTTGTTTTTAAATAAACCAAATAAAAAGAAATTTCGTTTAGTTGCTATATTAATTTGATAAATTAAAAGTTCACTGGAACAAGTAAAATGTATTCACGCAAAAATGTGTTCACCTATATCAGTTATTTGATTTCACTTGTTCAAATGAAACAAATTCACTTGTATAAGAATGATCCCTGACTGTAAATGGTGCTTATGTTTATATAACTATGTTGTTGGTTGGAAATTTTCATGGTGGTATTAATATATTTAAAGTCCCATTTTCCATATTCCAAATAATCCATATTCTTTCGTTTTTAATTAAAGATATGACCTATGTCATCATGTTGATTTTAATCGAATTGATACTTCGCAATACCATTTTAAAAAAAAAATATTTACATTTCTAAAGTCGTTGCGATTTTTTCCTCTTTTTCAAAAACTAACATTTCGCGAAAATCAAACGACTAATCTTTCCCCATAAAACTATTTATAGATGAAGACTACATTGAAGATTGGAAATTTCCTGTCTCTCTAAATTAAATAGTCATTATTACTTAACATTTTATTGAATATTTTATAAATTAGCATTGTCGACACTGGTAGGACTACAAGGTAAGCATGATTTGTTTGGTTGATGTTTTATCCTTCTTTTCGTACAAGATTTGTAAAGTTAAGGAAAAACCAAATGATTGTAATGGGGGACAATAGTAACATTTGAAATAAAAAAGCAGGGTGCAAACAATCAGAAAATAAAAGGCAGAACAGAGCTGTAACTTGAAAAAAAAAACAAAACAGGAAGGTGGTTTTCCTGTAAAATTGATTAAAAAAAATTGTTAAATAAAAACATATGCGCAAAAGCGCTCAAAAATATCTTGGTTCCTATGTATCGAGTGAAACACGCAGGACGAAAGAAATATCAATACTTTTTTCAACAAGACACGAACGAACGAAACTCTACGAACGTAACAATAGGGATACATTATTTAAGCATACGAAAACATGTAAATTAACACTTTGCAAATTAACAGCTAGCTAACCTGTTTCTGGGGGTCGAGTTTTTAAAATTAAAGATTTGATGGTAGACATAATTATTTTTTTCGTGTTTTGAATGTAAAAGATTAATAAAACCAGTTATTTGTTCTTCGTATAGATAGGTAGAATTTCATTTAGTAACGTTGTTTTTTTTTAAGGATTTGATTAATCTCCCTTTTAACGTTTTCATATTAATGACAACATAATTACATTACGCTTCCAAAATACTGCTTTTATGTCAGCAATAGTTTTAGCTCTCCTATATTTGACTAAAGAACGCATCATTATAATCGTTTTCCGTCGGTTGATTTATCCGCTCGTCTCTCAATAACAAAGAATAACCATGATTTGACATAAAACATGTTACCGGCTGGGGAAATCCTCATTCACCTTTGTACATTGTACACTTATAGTCATAAATGTCCTATTCCAATTACAGCACTTTATGTATAATCTTATTTGTCAAGTCATTTTGCCTTTTTCAATAGATGCACCCAGTAAATGACAGCAAATTGATCGTACTGAGCAACGATTCCGAAAATGCTATGATTAAATTTTTCAAAAATTAAGACTAGAAGGAATTAAACGTACATCAAACAAATAATGCATACAAAACATATAAACTGCAATCAGAAAGAATAGCTCTTGATTCCATATCTAGTTGTCCAGCGTGACAAGTAAAGATTAAAGCCGTTTACAAAAATTCAAATTTTGAAAAAAAATCACTAATCATGAAAACGTAGGATCTGATATTGTAATAAATATAGACCAAGTGCTGTTCTTCTATTTGTCTTACATGTATTTACGTAGATCATTCTATACTGAGTACTTTCAAACTGGTTATATTAGACCTTTTGACCCCCCCCCCCAAAAAAAAAGCAAAAAAAAAAAACCCAAAAAACAGTTGATATTAATTAGTGCAAAAAAGATAGGACTAATTTTGTATGATCTTGAAATATACTTTTCCATGTTCAACTGTTTGTTCAACTGAATGTATAGAAATCGTACTATGCGGGGCCAATGTGGTGACCGCCCAAGATTGCTCTGACGTCCTCGACATTTTCCAACAAGGTGGTGCCGTGGACCACCCACGGCACCAGCTAGCTGGAAAAAATGCCGAGGACGTCAGTGCAATCTCGGACTACACATTAACAAAATTTTCAGCTCCTACCAACCTCTCCATTTTCACCTTAATTGGTTTTCTATATTGATTGTTTTTTTTTTATTTCTAACACCACCCCATATTTTTCATCATCTTTCATGTTTCGTGTTCATTTTATCATCACTTCATGTTCACAGACGTCATACAACCCATATAGTGTTGCAAGGACGTAATCCCGTATAAAAAAATCACTTTTTTTGTTTTGTTAAATGACTTATAGCTTTAAGACTTATTTGACACTACACATGGATGTGGTGCGGCAATTTTTGAAACCCTCTTACCTTTCCATTTGCATGGTTAAAAAACGGAAGCAGATCAGACGTACACAACCAAATTGACCGCCGCGCTGAAAGGAACTACATTTGTGTGTACATTGTGGCTTATGTAAATTGAAAAGGCTCGCGCCCGGGCTGGTGCAACTATTGGTAGATCATTTTAAGGCTATCTTCCTTGAAAACAGTTGTTTGGCAAAATTACATTACGTGTTTATGATTGGTTTTCCGTTACTCTGTATTGCGTTATAGTGAATGATAATGAAATAATCATGAAATCAGGGCTCCCCGTTTTAGCCTTCTGTAGAATTACGTCGAGTTACGGGATCGTGTCTTGTTAAGAAATCTCTAATAAGCTTTATTTTTGTGCGTGTTTGTTTGTGCTGTTTATTCGTGTTGATATCGTTTGTATTACCAGATCATGATTTTGTCCGTGTCTATTCGAACTAATGACATCCGAAAGACCTCTTGGTACCTCGCTGCTACTTTACAGGACGAATCAAAGTGAAAAAAATATTTTTAAAAGTTGAATTTGTATTAGTATATGAAATTTGTTTTGGTTCAACAATAAGCATATGTATTTCATTTTCCCCTTACAATGTAATATCTACTTAGGTTAGAGAGAAGGAAAACACATTGTAGGACCGTGGTAAGGTGTTTGTACATTTCTTATCCAGATACTCTGTGATTCCTTTTTATCTCTTCTGTTTAAAATACAGGATTAAAGATTAAATTAAAATGGAGACAGTGAGAAGTTTCATCAGGGATCCAGAGACACTAGTTGCTACTTGTGGATCAGGATCAGGGTCGAACCCAAATCCCAACCCCAACCCTAACTCTAGTCCTGGATTGGTAAATATGTATTATATGATAACCAAAGCAAACATACAAACCAACAAGTATTTTTTTTAAGAATTGATGACCATATCAATAATATTATGTTATTCTGACTACCAAGCTTGTGATTAACCTCGTGGACTTCTGGTCCATCAGCAGTAGTTATCGACAAAGTGGTTCCGAAATACCAAAGTCAAGACAGTTGTATACAAAATGGTTTATTTTGTTATGCTGTATCCCAGATTATACATATTTCAAGGAGTAACCAACACACTCTCATCAGCAGCATTTGAATCATTGCTGATAAATGTTTTACTTATTTAAATTTTGCAGTCAGAAATTATAGACCAAACGCTTTTAATTTTTAATTTTTTTTCTTTTAAATCTTATGCTTATATGAAGTAAAACTTCTATTTTATATATATTTGTTTAGTATGACCGAGGAAATGGAAAGATGGTGAAATGGTGGTACCAGGGAAAGCTGATGGGGTTTGAATGGAAGTACGTCGGAATAGCAGAGGACATCGAAACTGGAGAAACTGGGACAAGTGTGAAACAGAGTAGAGCGGGGGCTATAGAGTACGCCATTAGAAATCTTTTGGCAAAAACTGGCAGCTAAAAATGCACTTTAAATTGACTTTTATCTGTAAAACACATACCAAATAAATTATTTACTAGATGAAGAAATATTTTGCACGTTTTTAGATAAGCAGCAAAGCTTGGTGTATTTGAAGGAGATCATTCTATTGAATAGCATGAAAGTTATTAAACCTTATCCCATAAGCTGATGTGGTCAGATGAGAAGAAGTTACGTTTTGAAATATGAATTAGACTAAGAATCTGATATGCCTAGAGATATTTAAAATAATTTTGATAGTCATAATTAAGGTTGATTCTAATAATCAATGGTGTTCTTAAGCCGAAAAACTTTCACTCCAATATGTAGTAAGAAAGATAAATCTATCCGATATAATGATCTTAAAATTGAGATGGGTTGCATGAATGCCTGATAATATAAAGTCTCGTAGAATGCATTATGATTTAGATCGTTTATTACTTTGGTTACTCCGCTGTATGAGACTGATTCTATTTCCTCACTACGCTCCCTCTCTTGTTACCTAAAACCATCCTGGGCCGGAGCTGACAACCAACCCGACTGAAATAACTTTAAAAAAAACGAAGCGTCTAATGCAGCACTAACTTCCCCCAACAGACATTAGACCAGTTGTCGGTGTACATGTTAGAGGCAATAGGTATAATTAGGCATTAAGCTTAAATCCTAGGCAATAAGATAATACTTAGTCGTAAGTGTTAATGCCTAAATAGAATTTGGCATTAAGCTTATTGCCTAGGATTTAGGTCTAATGCCTGATTTTTTTCCATGAAAATTATTCTTATTGCCTAACCAGATAATCTGATTCATCACGAAAAGAAAATTTGAAATTAAAGTTTCAATATTAATAAGTTTAAATGAAAAAAGTATTTCTTTGCATGGCTAGCCCAATTTCAAACAAAATCAAATATTTTTTATTTCTTTATTTTATTTCATGTTGACAAGAAGATAAAATACATGGCAACTATTACTAAAAATAGAACATAATTATAAAGGTAAATTTATATTTGGAGTTTAAAATGTTTAGGAAACCGTGAGAATTGCCATAACTTTGGTCAAAATATTAAAAAGCCATATAAAATTTAGCGAAGCAAAAACAGAGTTTTTGGTACGTAATATGATGGACCAATCCATAAATATTTAGGTCAGCAACACAACAACCATAAATAATGACCTGCTGAAGGTACATCATGAAAAGAAAATTTGAAATTAAAGTTTCAATATTAATAAGTTTAACTGAAAGTCGATGCTTTCATCTATTGGTGGTCAGTAATGTAAAAAAAATCAAATGATTCCAAACAAATCAGAATATCAAAGAATGACTTTTTCGTCATTATATTCTCTATTCTGGAAACCTCATCCACACCCTCTTATATTTACAAATGTTTTAATTTTAAGATGTTTTAATGTTTCAACAGTGAAGATCAATCTGAATTGGTGATTAGGAAAATGTACACATTGTTCTTGTTTGTGGTGACTGATTTTGTCCTTGTCCTTCCCTTTTGGTGTTTCGACAATGGTTGAATGCCAATTGATACCCTTTTGCTATGTTTTTATACCTTTTGCCAATATGCAAAGTTGGAAAACTTCTGAAATTGTTAACGGACGATGACGAACAGATAGTGATGGCATAAGCTCACATGGCCTTTGGCCAGGTGAGCTAAAATACAAAAATATTAGAAATAAATAATATTTGATTTTGTTTGAAATTGGGCTACCTACTAGTATCCAAAGAAATACTATTTCAGCTAAACTTACTAGTATAAAACCCTTAATTTCAAATTTTCTTTTCATTATGTATCAGATTATGTGGTTAGGCAATAAGAATATTTTTTATTGAAAAAAAATCAGGCATTAGACCTAACTCCTAGGCATTAAGCTTAATGCCAAATTCTTATTTGGCATTAACACTAATGACTAGGTATTATCTTATTGCCTAGGATTTAAGCTTAATGCCTAATTATACCTATTGCCTCTAACATACATATAGATCTAGTCCGTATTTGGTATGGATTAATAAATTTACATAATCATCGTTTTTGAATCACTATCCACACCACACCTATAGGACGTCATACATTCCTGTCGGAATCCTGAGACTGGGAGAAGAGCCTTTCGACATAAAAAAATTCATAAATATGTTATTTCAATCACGTATTTAAGAGGCAGTTGTAGGTCTAAAGGGACAAAGAGAAAAGAAAACATCTGAAAAACACAAGTTTACAAATTAAACAATAACAAAAAAATAACTAGTGCTGATTGTGTTGGGATGCCAACACAGAAGTCGCCCAAAATCGCCTTGGATAGTATTCCATTCAAATCAGTGCATCAAAATTAGTCTAGAAATTAAATTTCGTTAAAATCGGACAAAGTTGACGTTTTTGGGGGGCGGGTGTGGTAAAACGGCTGCCATTTTAAAATGGCGTTGTTCGCGTCAATTTTTTTTTCGCCATGTTGCTCAGGATGGATCACCCTACCAGTGAACCAATTTTCATTAAAATCCATCAAGCCATCTCCGAGATCTGAGAGAGGCCCAAAAATCTTAAACGGCGGCCATTTTGAAAATGGCGGCCATCTTGAAAATTTTGAAAACTTCTTGCACACCTCTGAGTGACCCTCCACCCACCTCAGCATGTCTCATCTTGATTGGTCAAAGCGTTTTCTCAAAATGTTGAAGACAAGTTCATGATTAAGTAAGGAAAAGAATAATAATAATAATAATAATAATAAGAAACGGTGCAAAAACAATAAGTCTCCCAAACTTTGTTTTGGGCGACTTAATAATAACAAACTAATTTGGAAAAAAAGGCAAAGGTTAAAGAAGTGGCAATCAAGTATCGTTAATCCGAAAAGACAAAAAAAAACAAGATCGGTAAACAAAATCATCACAACAAACAAACTACAAAAAAAAAACAAAAAAAAAAAAACAAAAAAAAAACAAAGCATATTACAACGGAGGTACACAAATCTGGTAGTTGATTATACTAATGCTTACTTTGTCATCGACGAGTCTAATAAAAGGAACAAATAATCGACATGATCAACTTTCTGATAGACATATTTGTTCAATTTGGTGGACGTGTTTTACAGCAAACAACAATAGGGAATCCAATGGGCACTAAGTGTGCAACTTTGCTTGCTGATTTGTTTTTTTTTCATTCATTTGAAGCAGACTCAAGACAAAACATCTTAGACTAGCTCTCTCTTTTAACCTCACGTTCCGTTATATTGATGGTTTCCTTTCTTTGAACGAATCTCGATTTGATGACTCTCTCCATCTCATATATCCTTAGCTTGAAATAAAGGACACAATTTTAGGAAGTCTGTTTCATATTCTACCTACATCTCGAAATAGACTCTCAAGGAAGACTTTCAACAGGACTCTACGACAAATATTCTGTCTGGTACAAACAGATAGCTAACCATTCAGACACAACATAAACTAGAGGCTCCCAGGAGCCTGAATCGCTCACCTTGTATTCGATGATACTTATAAGCTGGATATTTTAACAGAGGACTGCTACTCTGTTGAATTATCAATTTTAACATTCTAAGGGAAACAACTCCTATCAACAAAGGTCTTACAACTTTGACCCCATTACATAATTCTAGATCTTTATGTGCTTAACCATATGCAATTTAAATTTTTCAAATATCTGGTATAGTTTTCAAGATATTAGTCTAAAAAGAGCAAAATTTGAAAAAAAAGGCAATAACTCCTACAACCATTGTCAGATCTTCTTCAAAACTTCAGAACAGGTAGATCTTGATGTGCTGATCATTATGACCAAAACAGAATTTTAATATCTATTACCATTTTTGAGCGATTTGCAAAAACTGCAATTTACCCCTATGTCCTATTTTTAGCCATGGCGGCCATGTTTTTTGTCGAATCAAAATTTTGAACGATAATTTTGTAGACCTCATATTACAGAACAACCCTACAAAGTTTCATATCATTAAGCCAAGCTGTTTCAGAGAAGAAGATTTTTTAAAAGTTGAACAAAAAGCTTCGAAAATGGTCATTTGTTTACAATCCAAGGGCTATAACTCCTAAAGGAACGATCCTACAACTTTGACTCTGTTACAACTTTTGTAGATCTTGATGTGCTTAGTCATATGCAATTTAAATTTTTGAAATATCTTGTATAGTTTTCAAGATTTAGGGCTAAATAAGTAAACTTTGTGAAAAAAAATCCAGAAAAAGGGCAATAACTCCTACATCCAGTGTTGGATCTTCTTGAAAATTTCTCGGCAGGTAGATCTTGAGGTGCTGATCACTTCAATCAACGCCAAAATTTTGATATCTGTTACGGTTTTTGAGTAATTTGCAAAAAAACTGCAATTTCCCCCTATGTTCTATTTTTAGCCATGGCGGCCATGTTTTTTGTCGAATCATAACTTCGAACAATACTTTTGTAGAAGACATACTACAAAACAACCCTACTAAGTTTCATTACATTTGACTAAGCGGTTTCAGAGAAAAAGATTTTTGAAAAGTTGAACGACGGACGAAAGACGACAGACGACGGACGACGGACGACGGACGCCAAGTGATGGCAAAAGCTCACATTGCTTTCGGCAAGGTGAGCTAAAAAGTCAACATTTATTGTAACAAAATGGCCAATGGTACACGGTAAAGTCAATGCATGGTACATGCAAAACAGATAACAAAAGTTGATGACTCCATTCCATAATTTTTGTGACTTGTTGTGACTCAAAACATGTGGTAAAAAGCTAAAAAAGATGAAACAAAAGGAAAAATAGACTAACTGGAAAAAATTGAACTAAAAAAGTTATAAAAATAAAGTTCACCAAAAGCTGAGCAAAATATATTAAATGATGTACTTTAAACACAAAAATAACTAGATAAAAGTACACTAAACCTTCTATGCTCTTCATATTTATACAGTGTTTGGCATTTTCAATATTTTTGGTAGAGCGCCTCTGATGAGTCTTGAATAGACGAAACGCGCGTCAGGCGTAGCAAAATTTATTGTCTGGAACTTTGTTGTCATTTGTATTTAAAAGTAAAAATAAGAAACTTTATATGAACCAAAAATTGAACAAAAGACAAAATGAAGATGGAAAATCTAAGTTTAACCTTTATCTCAAAAAGTATGAAAATATACCAAAATATTTACTTTTATGGAAAAATAAATATACACATACAAAAATACAATCATAAATACAAAAATTCAACTTACACAGTGAGCTGTCACACAACGAAGATGAAAATATAAACCGATGAAAATTGTGGTGCACAATTGCATTCAAGGTGACATTCGAAAGTAAACAAGAAACAGGAACAGGAAATCGATACGAATCGAAAGTGAAAGTTACAATCAAACACACCTTAAGTAAAAAATTAGAACATTCTATAAATATACAATGGTGTGTCACAAATTAGAACATGACTATAAATGTGTAAATCTAAATTTAGATTCCAAATCAAAAGTTCCAAAATATAATAACAACAAGGTCAAAAATAAGAACAAAAATACTACTGAAAAAGTCTGAATAGAAAATTTACAGAATAGAAATAAACTGCATAAGTCTCATGAAAATCATTATCTAAAGAGTATAATGGCCATAATAAAAATGAATTATGGACATGACAACAAACGTGATGACTTCAACTTTCCAATCGTCAACTTCCCTTCTGGTGTAGCAACCTTCCGTCCGATCTAGCTTATCATGATCATGAAGTGTACGTATCACAATTGATTCGTTAAAGCTTGCGAGACTTACATCGATTTCCTCGGCAGAGCATCACGCCTGACACAAAATTGCTATCACAGTATCACAAGGTTATGTTGCTCCTCGGTTGCTGTCTTCAATGCAACATCTTGCGCTTAAAGACAAATAACGTATCCAGAAATCTATTTTCTAATTATCATAAAATATAAAATCGGGAACATTCGCGGTCATACGTTTTACTATAGGACCAAATGCAAATTATTTTTATATTATATAATTTTCAATTACATGTATTATGCACACAAGTTGCAGGGGTTGATTGTGGAATTACACTTGATTTTATAATTAGACCCCTTTGGCCATTGGACTTAAACAATTCAAGATTCCTCAGCTGTGTAAAAAATTGAGGCGTAGGGTCCTTCATAAGGTATATAAAACGTAGCGAATAATTGTAAAAATTGAAGAAATTTCGGTTTTCGGTACATTTTTTTGCTAGGATCAACAAAAAGTAATTTCAGGGTAAACAACTTGCGGGGTGTTATTAAAGGTAACAAATAGCAAATATTTAGACAAAACAAACCATATAACTAAACCGTAGCAAAAAGAACTCGAAGCACAAAGTTGTTCAATTGCAAGTCGTCGGTTCAGGTAGATGCACAATTCTTGCATTGTCAAATTCAACTGAAAACGTTTGACTTTATCCGCCAAAAAAACTTTGAGGAAGTCAATTTATAATAATAAACGATATCGGTTTCGAGTACATGTAACACCCTAAAATATTTCGGATTTCAAAATTCCCGTTATTAAAACTAACTTTGTCACGTGACTTGTAGTCTAATTAACATACATGAAAATTAATAGTCAAGTCAAGTCAAGTAAACTTTATTTAAAGTCGGACATACAAACAATAAACATAAGCTCTGTAGAGCTTTTAAAACCGACATACATAAAGTTAAGACATACATATATATAAAACATACATGATACAAAAACACATGACATAGGACGTATAGACACAGATTACATAGTAGGTAAGCACATATAGACATGCATAGCAAACATGCAGCAAAGCACTAATAAAACTTTTAAGCACTAAAAAAGTATAAAGCAAAGCAGACAAAACAAAATCATGCAAATGTAGTAGGGTGATTTTTATGTATTTTTATATTTTGGATTGTTATTATGGTTATTAATATGCTATAATAAAGTATGTGTGCAAATTTATTGAATTTAGATGTTTTATTATTTTTGTACTCATATGTCACAGTGCTGATGGTACTTTGATTTTGCACCTGAGATTTCTAGGTAGTATGTTAATTAGTTCAGGTATTTTCCTTTGATCTTTTATTGGTTGTTTTGGTCATGTGATATACTTTGGTGGGAAAACTTGTTTTTCAAGTTCTCTTTGAAGATATTACAGTTTAATTTCCAGTTGCCATATTTGTTTAATTTCCATTTCTATATTTTTCACACTTTTTGGACATTTGGACTATTTATACTATTCTACATTTTTGGAGATTTATATTTCATTGGAAGGTCAGTTTTATTCTTATACTAATCATTATTAATTGTCTTTGCCAATACTTATTACCCTGCAGTATGAGATCTGTATGGATGTGTAATATACAGTAAAACACATAAAAAACTATAAACATGGAATAAAACTTTATTATGTAAAACAAATCTAAACTTTTATTAAAAACAGTATAAAGATAAAAAAAATCAACCAGATATGAAGTACCAAGTTCAGAATGCATATGAGAGTAACTATTTTAACTTTGAAATAAATAATATGATTCATAGAGTAAATAGATTTTTTTTTATTAATATATTTGCTTGATAGGTATTTTTGAGATATGAGTTTGTCATGAGAACTCATGACTTATAAACCCTAATTTTTATATTCAGATTTAAGATGTGAAGACCTTGTACTGTTATTTAAACCCAGCGGGTAACCTTTACACCTACATGTGAGGTAAGGTCTATATTGTTTTTATGTTTTAATTAATATTTCTGTTTGCTTTGTTTGTTTGCTTATTTAACACAAGTTTGCTATTTTTTTATGTTCGGAATTAGAGTATTTTTCAAGCTCTAAATATAGTATAAAAGAATCTGTTATGTTTGTCATAAGAGATATACAAATGTCTGTTCTTTATAAGACATCAGTTTATTTTTGCAAGCCTCTTGTGGAATACGTGTACATGCGATCATATAGTACTTATTGGTATATTTAATTTTATTGATTTTCCGTATGGCAATTATTGTAGTATTTACGATTAAGCTAGAGTTATTCCTCTTTGAGCCATACTTATGATATTTATATTTTTATAGGGATTTTCTTATCATTGATTCGACTAAATAAAGAATCCAAAACCTTGAGATATTGGTTATAGTTTTTATTCGCCCGAAGGATCATCGATACATGAGTTCGGCTACAAATGGCGCCCAACGTGAATTTAGCGATTTGATTTTGATTTACCCGTACGGGACCAGGACAGTTCTTCACTAATTTGGTACATTATCTAGGACGTTCATCTACTTCCGGTACATATGTTTTAGATTTGACAGTTTTTCTACACTTCAACTCTTCAAGATTCTTAAAGATTCTGGATAGGATGTGAGTGAAATTAGTGTTATATTGTCATTTATATGTTGTGTATTGTACTGTGTATACTGTCTATTTATGTCATTCATGTTTTATGTGTTTACGAGCATTTAAACTTAGAAAATTGACACGTTAAACTTAACAATTTTGAAACTCGATTTTGTCACTTTTACATTCGATTTTTGAAATTTACTTTTGTTTCATTGATACATTACTGATCAAGTTTACTGTTCACATACACCGCATCGCATTGTTGTGTGACATGTTTACTGAGATTTTGATTGAAACTTTTACAAATTGAGACTCAAGTCACACTTTGAAAAAAAAAACCAGACCCCCCCCCCCCCCCCCCTTAGGTCAAGGTCACAGAACCGGAAGTGAAGACACACCCCCTCAAATGTAAACAAATAGTATTGTGACTTACATGTAAGGTTAAAGTAAGTGATTTTGACTTACTTTATAGAACTTTAGTCACATTTTTGTTATTTATTTTCTAAATTTACATACACGCCTTTGGTGTTTAATTTAGTTTAGGATACAGATAAAAACTTACACTTTATACGTCGCAGTATAGGTTTATGTGTATTGTGTATGTTATTTGTATATGTCTTGTGTTACATGTATTTAGATGTGTCTTTGTATATGTATATGTCTTGTCTGATGTAATGTGATATCATTGTGTGCATTTTTGTTTAAAACAAGTTAAACTTCAAATTTAAATAGGTTTAAATATTATTTAAATTTCAGTTAAAGTACTTAAACATTCTACCTGTTCGAGTGTAGTCAGTATGCATTGATATACCTATCCCATCCCATATCTTACTAGCATTTGACTTTCATACTTTGTAGATACTCCTCTAGTTCTAAGGTTGTTTATTCTCTAGTTGAGGTAGTGAGTTTGTCTACTTTTGGGACTTTGATTTGACACATAGTTGAGGTTTATCTGGTAGTTTTTCATTGTGTGTTGGTGTAGTACCTAGTTTAGTTGGTAGACCCTATATAGTTGCATAGTTGATCAGCTTTTACCCTAGGCAGCTAACGTAAAAGATTAGCTTGTCTATTTTGTTAGATTTTTCAAGTCGTACAGAGCTTGCTGAATTTACACAGTCGGTACGTATAGCATGTTTTATAGTTGATTATTTTATATTGTGTGTATTTGTCATTGTGACTTAGTACTTTATTTTATATCATTGTATTATATCTTTAGGACTTTGATTTATTTTTGATTTTCAGAGTCATTTTGTGTATTTGATTGTCTTGATTGTATTTATTTGTTGACTTTGTAGATAGTTTGTTGACATAGTCTGATTTTTCAGATTTGTTTACAGCCTACATGTTTGATGTCATAGTCTGATTTTTCAGATAGTGATTTTTGCAGCATTTATCATTATTTAGTTTATTTATTTCAGATTTTGACAGTTTTAGATCACCTGTCAATTGCGTCGCATAGACAGAGTGACTTTAGTATACTGATATTGTAGATTTTGATTTCAGTTTACTTTACTTTCATCATTTGATTTACTTTGAATTTCTTTATTTGACTTTACTTTTATTTTACTGAAGTTTAGTTAGATTTTGACTTACACTTTAGATTGAGATTACTTTAGACTTATTTATTAGTTATTTAGATTTCAATCATCACCTTAGCAGTTATTTGCGCTTAGTGATTTTGATTTACATTTATTACATTTGTACTTAGTTTATTTATTTAGTATACTGTAGTACATCATGTCTAGTCCAAAGAAGGTGGAGCAGAAGAAAGAGAAGGAACAGTATGATTTGATGATGTCATCCTTTAAGACCATGGGATTAGAACCAAAGGGAGAGAACTTGAAGGAACTCCAACAGTGGATAGCTTCATACAAGTTAGCTCAGACCCCTCATGCTTTGACTTTACCAGAACCAGTAGGCGGAGTCAGAGCAAGGATACAAGATACTGATACCAGGCCTCTAATTAAAACAGAAGTACCTCAAGCGTCACCAGATGTAGCTCAAGCTTCACCAGCCGCATCATCATCATCATATCCACCGAAGGTGCGAAGTTTTTCTGGAGGTGACAACAAGAACGAGACTCCATATGATCTTTGGAAGTATGAGGTGAATCTTACGTTGAGTAATCCATCTTACAGTAGAGAGCAGAAGGAATATGCCATTCGTCGATCATTACAAGGATCCGCTGCTAGAGTGGTCATGTACCAAGGACTTAACACATCCCTTGAGAAGATTTTGGAGACATTGGATAGCATGTATGGACATGTGGAAAACCGGGAACAACTCATGGCCGAATTCTACAGCGCAAGACAGAAGGAAAACGAAGATGTTACAGCTTGGAGTACAAGGTTGGAAGACATTTTAGGTAAAGGATTAGAGAGAGGTATGGTTTGATTTGAAGATGCTGACAGAATGTTACACTCCATGTTATGGACAGGACTGAGGCAAGAACTGAAGGACATAAGTGGATACAAGCACGATACTATTACAGAGTTCAACAAGTTGAGAGTTGCCTTGAGACAGATAGAGAAAGAACACACACCGAAGAAGACTGATAAGACCAGTAAGCCAAATACATCCAAATCAGTGTCAAAGACCGAAGATGAATCAGAGATTAAAGAGTTACGAGGGATGGTACAGCAATTAACTCAGACGGTATCTACGATGCAGGAACAGTACCAGTATAGAGGTAGAGGTCGAGGAGGTTATAGAGGTAGACGATGGAACAACCGGTCATACCCAAGGCAGAATAATCAGAACAGACAGGAACAGTGGTATCAACAACCGCAACAGCAAGAAATTCCAAATCAACAACATCCACCTGAACAGCAGCAGGCAGCTTCTTTGTATGACGAACCAAAATGCTACAGGTGTGGACAGTATGGTCACTACAAGAGAGGATGTGCTGTTAGACTAGACCATTACAGAGGAGATTTAAACGGGAAGAAGCCTATGACGAGGGGCCAGCCCTAGGCTTGATGAAAAATATAAGCCGTCCCAGTGTAAGGAACAACAGAGTTAAGGAGATACCAGCAGGAATTTTTGGAAAACCAACAGAGACAACAGTTTTACTAGAGGGAATAGAGACACCAGCTCTACTGGATACAGGATACACAGTCACCACCATTAGTAGGACCTTTTATGATCAACACTTATTTAGGCTACCGCTGCAAAAACTTAGATGAACTTTTGGATATCGAATGTGCTGGAGGGACACAGCTACCATACGATGGCATTGTACAGGTAAGTATTTCTACACCAGGAGACGCCAACGACACCAGCCACCCATATTTAGCACTGATAGTTCCAGACAGCAGATACAACACCCATGTGCCAGTCTTGATTGGAACCAACGTATTCGATGTTATGCTAAAGGATTTAATGCAGAGCCATGGAGAACGATATCTTCAAACAGCCAGATTGACAACACCGTGGTACACGACCTTTCGATGTGTGTCTATGAGGGAGCGAATTTTGAAGAAGAACAACAACCGACTAGCAGTAATAAGGAATGCTCAGCAGGAGAGAATCATCATACCACCCAACACCACAATGGAGATACAGGGATATTGTGAGAAAGAGATGATTTACCACACCACTCCATCTATACACCATCCTTCATCCTTAGCTTATGAAGTCAACCTAGATGTAGAGCCAAGAGTGCACCAGTATAGATATAAGGACAACGGAAGAGTAAAGGTACAGTTAGCCAACATGACCAACCAGACAGTATCCATACCACCGAAGGGAATCTTATGTGAGTTACAACCAGTAAGTATTGAGCCAGTGCAACCAGAAGAGACATATCAGGAAGACAGATCATTGTTGGAGAAGATGGAGATTATGAAGAGCGATTTGACAGAAGAAGAACTAAGCAGAGGTGAGGATTTGATTTTAAGATACCATGATATATTTTCTAGAGGAGACAGAGATTTAGGCCATACCAACGAGGTTCAACACCGGATAGATTTGTTAGATGAAAGACCATTCAAGCAGAAATACCGCAGAATTCCACCAGCGATGTATGAAGAAGTGAGAGACCATCTTAGACAGCTTTTAGATGCATGTGTGATTAGACCATCCCATTCACCCTATGCCTCAAATGTAGTTCTGGTAAAGAAGCGTGATAACAGCTTAAGAATGTGTGTGGACTACAGGATGTTGAACAACTTGACAAAGAAGGACAGCTATGCTTTACCCAGGATCGAAGAGCTTTTGGATTGTCTAGCAGGTAATAGCTTCTTTTCCACCATCGACTTGAAATCAGGATATCACCAGGTAGAGATTTTAGAGACCCATAAGGAACGGAGTGCTTTTTGTGTAGGACCTCTTAGATTTTTTGAATTTAACCGGATGCCTTTTGGACTGACCAACGCTCCAGCAACTTTTCAGAGATTGATGGAAACAGTTTTGCAAGATCTAAACCTTAAGATATGCTGTGTTTTTATAGATGATGTTATAATTTTTGGAAAGGACTATGAAGATCACTTAAAGAATCTAAAGTTAGTATTTGACAGGATGAGGAGTGCCAACCTGAAATTATCACCAAAGAAATGTGAATTCTTTAAGAGAAAAGTGAAGTTTGTTGGTCACGTGGTGTCAGAACAAGGAATAGAGATCGACCCTAGTAAGACAGAGAAGATTGTGAATTGGCCGAAACCTGAAACACCAGAAGATGTCAGGAGATTTTTGGGACTATTTGGATACTACCGCCGCTTTATCAAGAACTTTAGCAAGGTGAGCCGTCCACTTACAGACTTAATGCCAGTACCAAAGAAGAAACACCAGAAGAATAAGACCAAAACACAGAAGAAAGAGTGGAAATGGGGAGAAGCACAAGACAAGGCTTTTGAACATCTTAAAGAGAGGTTAACAACATCACCCATACTTGCCTATCCTGACTATGCCCTACAATACGAGTTGCATACAGATGCTTCAGGCGATGCCTTGGGAGCAGTTCTTTACCAAGAGCAGGATGGAATCAAAAGAGTTATCAGCTATGCCAGCCGTGGGTTGAACAGAGCGGAGAAGAACTACCCGCCACACAAGCGAGAATTCTTAGCGTTAAAGTGGGCCATATGCGACAAATTCAAAGACTACCTTATGGATGGAAAGAAGTTTACTGTGCTGACCGACAACAATCCGGTAACATACGTATTGACAACAGCAAAGTTGGATGCCACAGGCCATCGTTGGCTAGCAGCACTATCAGCATTTCACTTCGAGATCAAGTACAGGCCAGGTAAAAGTAACGCAGATGCCGATGCCCTGAGTAGATTGCCAGAGACCATCACGAGCGAGGCAGTGCAGGCTATTTGTTCAACAGTACAACAACCCTATGTAGAGAGCTTGGCAGTATCACCAGAAGTTTTAGATTTAGAGCAGGATATGACAGCAACAGATTTAACCAACATGGTAGATTGGAGAGATGCACAGACACAAGATAAGTATATTAGACAGGTTAGAGAGTATTTGGAACAGGAAAAGACACCAACAAGGAAGGAGACAGGAGGAAACCCATTTAGCAGAGAGTTCAACAGATTGGTAATCATAGAAGGTATAGTATATAGGAAGACGACCATAGAGGAGGAGGATAAACATCAACTTTTATTGCCATCAGTTCACATCCAGACAGTATTGCAAGCATTACATGATGACATGGGCCATCAAGGTAGAGACAGAACATCATCACTGATTAGAGACAGGTTTTATTGGCCAGGGATGTATGGAGACATAGAGGAATGGATAGAGAAATGTGGAAGATGTCTGAGGAGAAAAACACCATTGAATCAGAGAGCACCATTAGTACCCATAGTTACATCATCACCCTTGGAACTTGTATGCATGGACTATCTGACCCTAGAAACATCGAAGGGAGGATTTCAGCACATACTAGTTATATGCGACCATTTCACCAGGTACGCCCAAGCCATACCCACCAGAAACCAGCTAGCAAGAACAACAGCTGAAGCTTTATACCATCACTTCATAGTACATTATGGACTTCCAGAGAGGATTCATTCAGACCAGGGGGCTAATTTTGAGAGCCAGATTATCAAGGAACTTTGTCAGATAACAGGTATAAAGAAGTCTAGGACTACCAGCTATCATCCGATGGGTAATGGTATGTGTGAACGAATGAACAGGACATTGCTGAATATGTTAGGATCACTTGAAAGCCACCAGAAGCAGAATTGGAAAGCTTTTATAGGACCAATGGTACATGCTTATAATTGCACCAGGCATGAGTCAACAGGGCAAACACCTTACTTATTGATGTTTGGAAGAAACCCCAGATTACCTATAGATGTGACACTTGGACTAGGGGAGAAAGATCAGCCAAGTACAAGGTATATTACAGGACTTAGACAGAGGATTGAGCAGGCGTACCAACTAGCCAAGGAGAATTAAGAGAAAGCTAGACAGAGACAGAAAGAAGGATATGACATCAAAATCAGAGGAGCAGTTATAAAACCAGGAGATAGGGTATTAGTCAGGATAGTAGCATTTGATGGAAAACACAAGATAGCAGATAGATGGGAACAAGAGCCATATAAGGTTTTGAAACAGCCAAATCAGGATATACCAGTGTATGTTGTGAAAAGAGAAGATGGAGAAGGAAGGATAAGAACTTTACACAGGAATCGGTTATTACCAATTGGATATATAGAAGAAAAACCCATAGTGACACCAAGGAAAAGACCAACACCAGCAGTAAGAAAAACACCAGTACTAAGACCAACACCAGCAGCTAGGAGGAAGAAGGAATTGGAGATGCCATCAGCAGAGACCTTGTCAGAAGACTCTTCAGATGAGGAATCTGAGTATGGGCTGATACCTATACCTCATCAAGGACCTGTGCTTAGTGATACAACCATCACAGATGCGTTCCATGTCCAAGATGTAGGAGGAACAGAAGATGAGGACGCTCATCATTCTACAGCCGTCGGTGAAGATGATGTTGTAGAACAGGAATCTTTAGTAGATGATGTTCCATCAGAACCAGACATGTTAGCAGATCAGTTAAGTGATGAGAGTACAGATGGAGACAGAGAACCAGTTCCAGAAGTTTGCCGCTCTTCCAGAGAACGAAGGCCACCAGCTTGGTTCAGGTCCGGGGAATATGAAACCTCCATGAGCTTACAGTCGGATTGGGAAAGAAGGATCCATTGTTTAGTGTCGTTGTCAACGTCCACAGATTTGCTGAAAGGTTTACATCAGGAGACTGGAAAGACTGTGCTCGGTATTCTTGGAAGTGGAGATAGTTAAGTATGCCGGGACGGCATTTTCCAGCCAGGGGGAGTATGTAGTAGGGTGATTTTTATGTATTTTTATATTTTGGATTGTTATTATGGTTATTAATATGCTATAATAAAGTATGTGTGCAAATTTATTGAATTTAGATGTTTTATTATTTTTGTACTCATATGTCACAGTGCTGATGGTACTTTGATTTTGCACCTGAGATTTCTAGGTAGTATGTTAATTAGTTCAGGTATTTTCCTTTGATCTTTTATTGGTTGTTTTGGTCATGTGATATACTTTGGTGGGAAAACTTGTTTTTCAAGTTCTCTTTGAAGATATTACAGTTTAATTTCCAGTTGCCATATTTGTTTAATTTCCATTTCTATATTTTTCACACTTTTTGGACATTTGGACTATTTATACTATTCTACATTTTTGGAGATTTATATTTCATTGGAAGGTCAGTTTTATTCTTATACTAATCATTATTAATTGTCTTTGCCAATACTTATTACCCTGCAGTATGAGATCTGTATGGATGTGTAATATACAGTAAAACACATAAAAAACTATAAACATGGATAAACTTTATTATGTAAAACAAATCTAAACTTTTATTAAAAACAGTATAAAGATAAAAAAAATCAACCAGATATGAAGTACCAAGTTCAGAATGCATATGAGAGTAACTATTTTAACTTTGAAATAAATAATATGATTCATAGAGTAAATAGAATTTTTTTTATTAATATATTTGCTTGATAGGTATTTTTGAGATATGAGTTTGTCATGAGAACTCATGACTTATAAACCCTAATTTTTATATTCAGATTTAAGATGTGAAGACCTTGTACTGTTATTTAAACCCAGCGGGTAACCTTTACACCTACATGTGAGGTAAGGTCTATATTGTTTTTATGTTTTAAATAATATTTCTGTTTGCTTTGTTTGTTTGCTTATTTAACACAAGTTTGCTATTTTTTTATGTTCGGAATTAGAGTATTTTTCAAGCTCTAAATATAGTATATAAGAATCTGTTATGTTTGTCATAAGAGATATACAAATGTCTGTTCTTTATAAGACATCAGTTTATTTTTGCAAGCTTCTTGTGGAATACGTGTACATGCGATCATATAGTACTTATTGGTATATTTAATTTTATTGATTTTCCGTATGGCAATTATTGTAGTATTTACGATTAAGCTAGAGTTATTCCTCTTTGAGCCATACTTATGATATTTATATTTTTATAGGGATTTTCTTATCATTGATTCGACTAAATAAAGAATCCAAAACCTTGAGATATTGGTTATAGTTTTTATTCGCCCGAAGGATCATCGATACATGAGTCCGGCTACACAAACATAAAGATGGACAAATAAATTAAAGATATAAAAACAGGAAAACAGACTGTCAGCTAAGGTTGGCTAAACTATTAACAGAAAGAGCAAGAACATCCCTCCCCTCCCATGTCCCCTCTTAATTCATTTGGAAGTTTATATCATAGTTTAGCTGCCCCATAGCTGACAGAATGTAGGCCATACCTGGTTGTGTTAACTCTTGGTACATTTACAATATTCTGGTATCTAAAACAGTAAGAATTTTCTTTAAAAGTTACAATATCATGTAAATATACCGGAGAAAGTTTGTTTATGGGTTTATACACAAAAATTGCCAAAAAGTGCAAGCGTCTAATTTTCAAAGATGGCATCCTTGATTTATCAAGAAGTTCTTCATATGTACTTGTATGGTCGTTATATATAAAACGCAAGGCTCTTTCTTGGATCTTTTCAAGCTTGCGAGTGTTACTTTCATTACAGAAATGCATTACTAAAGGGCAATAATTGAAATTTGCAAGTATAAATGAATAGAATAGAATAGAATAGAATAATTTTATTATGTCAATTATGACGCCCATGTAGAGCTGCTACAACTTAAAATAAAATAAAGAATGATTGTACAATATATTGATAAAATTAAGATTAACAAAGGGAGTGAAAACATATAAAAATGAGAATTATCAATGTATAGAGTAAAAGGGAAAAATATTTTAATTAGCACAGTGACCCAAGTTGGTACTTTAAAAGGTACATAGTATGTGTATTTAAATAATATTCGTGCGTCAAGAATTTTATTTCTTTCAGTGTTAATTAATTGTAAGAAATCAATAAGTTTATTTAAAATTATTTGGTCTTCAGAAGATAATAGCCAGATGAATTGGGAAGTGGTATCCAATCTACAAAAGTTATTATTAATATTATTTATTTCCTGTAGAAATTTAGATCTTTCTTTGCTAAGTTTTGGACACTGGAGAAGAAAATGAATTTCATCTCCCACTCCAGCATCACACAGCCCACAAATTCTATTCTCTGCAGGGATATTTTTATATCTTCCTGTTTCTATCTCTAACCTGTGTGCACTTATTCTGAACTTTGTAAATAGTTTTCTTTTGTCTTCAGCAAAGTAGTCTAAATATGGTCCATAAGAGAAAATATTTTTAAATAATCTGTAGGTTCTCAATTTATTTCCAGACCTACTCTTATTATCATTGAATATATCGTCTTTCCAGATTTTGTTGTAAATAGTTTTTACTTTGTTAATAATTAATAGTTTTATGTTACTCTTGGAAGTAATGCACATATTAAGATTAATATTTAAGTATTTCATGATAGAGTTCATACAACTGTACCAACTGTTTTTACCTGCATTGGCTAAATTTATTGACTCTTCATATGCATTTTTTAGTAAAATGTCATTAGAAGAGCATAGACATTGCAAGTATTTAAACATATAAGTAAATATATTGGTGTAAAGTGGATACCTTCCCAATTCTCCCATCACTGCTGAAGATATGGACCTTTTTCCAACCCCTAATAAATATTTGCAAAATTTTAAATGAACATGTTCCTGTTTTAAGTTATTAAATATTTTAGAAATAAAACAATAATCACCTTCTTTTAGTTTATTACCAATAAAACTTCCCCATATCTCACTACCATATAACAAAATTGGTTTCACAGTGTGATCAAATAAGTGCATAATTGTTTTTATGCTTGGTCTCTTAGATTCAAAATATTTTGTCATTTTATAGAGCGCTTTAAGACCTCTGTTGTAAAGGTCAGTCTTGGCTTCTGTGAAGGATCCACAGGTTGAAAAATTGAGTCCTAAATACTTGTATGTCCTACCCTTTTCAATGGGGCTATTGTTTAAATAGAATGTGTTTTTAACTGTCTTCCCACTTTTATTAAAAATACAAATGACAACAAAGTTCCAGACAATAAATTTTGCTACGCCTGACGCGCGTTTCGTCTATTCAAGACTCATCAGAGGCGCTCTACCAAAAATATTGAAAATGCCAAACACCGTATGAATATGAAGAGCATAGAACAGTATAACCAAAAATACCAAACTGGGGAACCAAATTACTTCTAAGATATTCAACCTATGTCTGGGGTAGGAAGAACCTTAGGGTTTAGACAATTTTGAAATTTAGACGGATAATTTAAAGCTTTGATGTATTCTCCAACTCAAAAGTGTTGGTGCCGGAGCGGGCTAACCTCGGGGAATTTAAACTCCACCAGCAGTGCTAACCTTCACGTGTGTTCGAAATACAAATGACAACAAAGTTCCAGACAATAAATTTTGCTACGCCTGACGCGCGTTTAGTCTATTCAAGACTCATCAGAGGCGCTCTACCAAAAATATTGAAAATGCCAAACACCGTATGAATATGAAGAGCATAGAACAGTATAACCAAAAATACCAAACTGGGGAACCAAATTACTACTAAGATATTCAACCTATGTCTGGGGTAGGAAGAACCTTAGGGTTTAGACAATTTTGAAATTTAGAAATTTTAAATTTTTAATTTATTAAAAACTATAGTTTTTGTCTTTTTGATATTTGCTTCTAGGCCCCATGTCTTACAATAGGTATTTAATTTGTTAATAGAGTTTTGGAGCCCCTCTGCAGTTTTTGATACCAATACAAGGTCATCTGCATAGAGTAAGCAGTTTAAATTAATATTGTTAAGATTAACAGGATCACATTCTGTTTCAAAAATTTCTGGCAAGTCATTTACGAAAATTTTAAAGAGGTTGGGTCTCAAGTTATCGCCTTGTCTGACTCCAATATTAGATTGGAAGCTGTCAGTAACATTATTTTTGTCTATTTTGACTGATAGCTCAGTATTACCATACATTTGCTTTATAATATTATAGAAAAGGTCACTTGTTCCTATCTTTTTTAATTTATAGAATAAACCTTTATGCCAGACTGTGTCAAAGGCTTTTCTGAGATCTACAAAGCAAGAAAAGAGCTGTTTGTTCTCTCCTTGTGTATATTTATCTACATGTATAAGGGTTTTTAATACAATAATATGATCTACAGTTCTTTTACCTTTACAAAATCCTATTTGTTCTTTCTTTATCATATTTCTAGATATCATAAAGTTTTCTAATCTAGTATTTAGTATTTTTGCAAACAATTTACCAAGATTACTAACTACAGTGATTCCTCTGTAATTTGAGGGATCATCTTTGCTTCCACTTTTAAATATGGGAACAATATATCCTCTTGACCATTCTTTTGGGTATTTACTTGTGCTAAGAATGGTATTGAATGTTTTATTTAATGAATTTAAAAGAATGGTTTGGCTGTTTTTAATCATTTCATTAGAAATGAGATCAAAACCACATGACTTTTTATTTTTTAATGAGCTTATAGCTTTAGAAATTTCAGAATTTTTAATGGTTGCGTCTAGTTCTGTAAATATATTATCTTGTTCTAGATTGTTAAGTAAGTTATCAATGTCAAAAGGAGGGTTTAAAGGCTCTCTGTTGAGATCTTGGAAATATTTTTTCCAAAGTTCAGCATTAATTTCTGATCCAGCTAAAGAGTTTTTATGCTCAGAAAGACTACGTAAAAGAGACCAATATTTTTGTGGATTATTTTCATGAAGAGAGTCAAGTTGTTCTATTATATTTTTGTAGTGTTCTCTTCTGACTCTTTTTCTTGTTTTTCTGTATACTTTGAGAAAACTAAAAAAGGAGCCTCTTATAACTGCGTCCCTTGGAAACTTTTCTAATAATGATGCCTTTTCATTTAACTTTTTTTCATATTAGATAAATTCAAATTGTACCATTGAGGTTGTTTATTTACATTTTTATTCCTATTAAGTTTATTATTATTGCTTATTTTCCTTTTTAAGGACTTTTCAGCTGCTTCTTTATAAATTGAATTCAGGTCACTGACCATCAACTCAGTGTTATCAGAATAGTCTTTATCATTAAGTTCATCAATTTTATACTTTATTTCAGGTGAGTTTAGTGCCTCTTGAAAAAGTTGAGCTGAATTATCATTCCATATATATTGAGATGGTAGCTTCATTAGTTTTTCATTATCATTATTGAGTTTCACATTTACATTTATCATTGTGGATACCTGACAATGGTCAGATAAATCCCCATTTAGCTTATGAACTTAAAAAAAGATATTTTTGACAGAAGTTGTTCAGAAGCAATAATATAGTCTACAACACTTCTCCCATTTGGGGTATGACAAGTCATTTGACCAGAGAAGTCACCCAAAGTTCTACCGTTTAAAATTCTTAAACCAGAGTAAATACAAAGTTCATTTAATTCTTTGCCTCTACTAGAGATGACATTGTCTTTACTAAATCATATAGGGATATTATTATCAGGAACATATTCTTCATCAGTTATATTTGTATCATTTGAATCAAATTCTATGAAATCTAACTCCCCATTTCCTGTCCTAGCATTCATATCTCCAGCTAATAAAATATTTCCTGTTTCTTATGTCACTTTCTATATACGATATTGAGATGTGGAATAAGTGTACGCGACACAACAAACATAAACATAAACAAACAGCAATGCATTCAAATAAATTTTCATCAAGAGAATGTGTATATGAAGATGCAGCTGGAGGATTATAAATAAAACATATAAATAAATCCTGTCTAAGGCAAAAAATTCCTTATCTAACTTAAGCCATATATAGTCGTTTGTTTTATGTTCTAAAAATTTTACCCCTATTTTTAGTTCACTGCGAATAAAAATTGACAGGCCACCTGAAATTTTATTTGTTTTCTTTCAAGTGATTTTGGTCTATTAAGGTGAATCGATTTAAATCCTGGTAGTGTCAGTGAATCATTTAAAGAACAATGAGTTTCACTTAAACAAATTATATCTTTATTTATAATATCTTTTAGAAACCTTGGGTCGCTGTACTTGTTAAAACCCTTGTGTTTGTAGCCATTGATATTCCAGCTTGAAATGTGTATTTTATGTTTCATATATTGTTTTCTAACAACACTCATAGTATTATATTGAAAAAAATTAATATAAACCATTAACCCTTATAACACAATGAATAGAATTATAAATATTCAACACATGGATTTAAATGACATAACAAAATATGAATCATGAACATATAAACATGTAATAAACATAAATTCAACACCTTCATGATCAAGAAAACCAAATAAGATATGTTTCTATTATTAACAATATCTCTTTTTTATAAGAATTCTTCAAGTACAGAACTTCATGTATAATATATAATTTATATTTACAATGTATCTGTTTGCTTTAATTAAAAAGAAAAAGAGTTATCTTTCTTTATTCACTAATTAACTATAATGTATAACTACCCAAAGATTTTTTTTTAATTGGTCATGAAGGTTTTTATAGAATACAGGTATATTAATTAATCCATGTATAATTATAAGTGTATTGATTGGTGTCTAAACATTTACGCCAATCTTCAATAATTCTAATCAAAATATCTTGACAACTGTAGCAAGTCTAAAGGCTGATAAAAAGACATTAAATCTTGTTTCAAAAAAATCATTTATTTGTGTTTCAATAGATCTTTTCAAAAATTTTAGATATGGTTGGTAGTATACTGACTGGTCTGTAGTTGGATTTATCCAGTGTTGTGTTTTTCTTATGTATGGGTACAACTTGTGCAATTTTAAGTTGATCTGGAAATGTTGATGTTGTGAAACTCATGTTTATGAGGTTAGTGATTGGTTGTTTTTCTACTGGTGCTGCTATTTTGAGTATATTAGGTGAGATTTCATCAAAACCAGTTGCCTTTCTAAGGTTTATTTTGTTCAGTTGTTTTTGTGTAAAGTCATCTGTGATTGGTTGGAAAGTTAATTCAGTTTGTTGTTCATTCATGTAATGAGGAAAGGTGATACTCATTTCTGGCTATGTGGGATTTCGATCTCTCGTATGAGTGCAGATGTCGGTTTGTCGTAGGTTTTTGTTTTGTCTTCCCTTTCCGGGGTTGAGGCACTAAATTGACAATTTTTAAAGCGCAACGGTTGTGCAATAGCATGCAAGAATTTCTTACTTTTCGTTTCGACTTGAGTTTGCATGTTGTTGATTCTGTTCGGTTGTTTTGTTGTGTTTTTTATGTTTTATATTTCTTCGTGCTGTTCTTGCACGTATTTTACTGGTTTTGTCGTTGCCCTATCAAACCTTTGACACTAGAATACCCCATATAGTTATAGGTTACGAGTGTGCATTAGAAATGAATTTCATTGGTTGATATATTTGTTTATCTTAATAGCAAGCACAGCTCGTAGTGGGCATGAAGTGACCGCGAGAGCGAAGAGCTCTACAACAAGTTCCCGCGAATAAATTGCCTAATGTTGATATTGATTTTTTTTTCGTCCTGCCGGTGTGAATTTGAAAATTATTACCAATAATGCTAATCTTATATGAAAGTATAGAACTAGGAAAAAAATATTCTGATGACGACGAGTTTCTTCATTTTTTAAGTAAGCAAATTTTATTCATTTTTGTTTTACATTTTCGTTTTTACGCTCATTCGCCCCAAGTATCTCGTCTCAAACTGAGCGTTCTAGAAAATAAAGGTAATAACAAAACTACCGAACTTGATTAAAATCAAAATAACTACGATCAAAACAGTAAACATTTGCATCATTTTGTCTACTTCTTTTCAGGAATGGGGTCCATTAGGTCTAATATTCTGAGTTTTAAACGATTTTATTCCTCAATTGAGACGTGGAACTCCGTCATATGAGGGCTAAAAGAAGATCCATCCGTGCTGTTTGAGTCGGACATACAATTTCATGGTATAGGGGGAGGCCCTCTTCAACTCAAAAGGTATCTAAAAAATGCAATGAAGCTGATCATTGGCAACTTATATTATTGCTGTGCTCGCATTTAGGCAAGGCCGACCTCATATTAAAGAATTGAGCAAGCTTTTGAAAGATACTACAAAGAAATTATGATGTGCAAATATTTAGGTAAAAAAATAAGAAAAAAAATGTTTCAAAAACTACTCCCTTTTTCGAACAAAAAATTACGCTCATTAACGCCGCATTAACATTGATATTGATTAAGCCAAATAAATATATACATTTAAACTCAAAGGTTCTTACCCGTTGATATAAGAAATCGATCAGGATCTATTTGAAAAAAAACAGGGTACCCCCATATGGAAAATGCATTCTTAATCAATGCATATTTGTAATCAGTGGTTAGTCCCTTTATATCAGAACAACATTTGTCTCATATTATATACCACTGCATTAAAAATGAATTAACTAAAGAAGATATAAATAAAGATATATAAATGATAAAGTGAAATCAACAAATTAAACCCGGTTCAAAAAAAAAAACAAAAACAAAAATCATTCCTTTAATGACCTTAATCAGGAATGTCATAATAATCCGGCTTGTTTCTCTTAATTCACAATAATGACAGTCAAAGCGTTGAATAATATTGTTCCATTCATCTTGATTAAAAGGTAGAATCTTTATAACAAAGCATTAGTATGACAAATATTATGATCTTCATTTGAACTTTTTATCTATTATTATACATTATTGGATGTAACAAATGATCTTAATATTTATTTTAATGCACTTTGTTCAAAATCCAAAGAGGGTTAACAATACTTTATTGTTCGAACATGTGAAATTAAAAAACAACTTGGAATATAGACAAAATATTTTGGACAACTGGAAATGGAACTCACATATAAGCGTATATCTTGTGTCTAAATCAAATATATAAGCCGGACAACTGTGAATTATCAAATTCTCAAATATATGTCCCCTGCTTCCTTAATCAAAGCGCTAAAGCGTTTAAAGGCAAGCGAAATATATAAGAACTATAATAGATTTATTCTCTGTTAAAGTATATTGTTCAAAATGTTTGCGAATTATTAATTTTGGTGAGCGAAGAAAGGATCGTCATGCAGATGCCCTCAAGTTTAAAGTTAATGAACACAATTGCACACACAAGACAGGTATCGTGTAAAAACGGTATCGATTGAAACACCCCTTCGATTAAAATGCACTCGTCCCAATGATGTGTATTTTGTTCTGATTTTATGAATGGTTAAGCTAGAATCTGAATCCATGCATTGACCAATCAAATGAGAGAAATATTTATACGAACCAATCAAGTAATAGATGAATACATAATGTATATTCTATCGCCTTTAACTAAAAAGTTCGTCATGAAAGATGCAAAGGAATAAATAAAACTTGTACCGGTCATATAAAATGCCAATAAAAATTGAGATTTATAGAAGTGTATATCATGTTTACAAATATTGAAAAGTAATATAGAAAATAAAGCATTTTTTTCCAGTCTGGATGCAGGAAAATCACTCCGTCTAGACAGAAAAAAAAACGCGAAAATCATCACTACTCTATAGACCCCATAAGGCTTCGCTGGCGCTTGCCTAAAAATCAGTCAGAAACGAGGTATATGAAAAAGATTAACTAAAATTCGGAAGAAATCTATCTTTTATCAGTATTGGTTACAAAATCTGAACCTACATTGTTCCATTGTCAAAGCATCTTCTACATTTTTAGCTCACCTGGCCAAAGGCCATGTGAGCTATTGCCATCACTTGGCGTCCGTCGTCGTCGTCCGTCGTCGTCGTCGTCCGTCGTCGTTAACTTTTCTTCAAACTTCTTCTCCTCTGAAACGGCTGCACAGATTCAAACCAAATTTGGTCTGGTGGTACTTTAGGGTATCCCCCACAGAACTGATGTAGGGGATTTTTGTTTCGTCGAAAAACATGGCCGCCGTTGCTAAAAAATAGACCGGGGGGTCAGACTACTGTTTTTGGCTTGTAAATCAAAAAGTATAAGAGATAGATGAAATCTGATGCCACCCTACTGCTTTAGCATCAAAAGTTCTACAAAAGTCTCCATTTGGGCAAAGTTGTCAGATGACTCCTTATAGGGGTTACACCGCTGCTGGTGGACCAGAGGTCCCCGAGGGTAATCACAAGCCTGGTCGTCAGACTTGTCTGACACGATTTACCATAAAATTTCTAATAGTTTTGTAGCTGAAATTTCCGATTTTTAAATTCTAAATTGTTTAAAACACCAGGTTTCTTTCCTTGTAATGCACATGGTCGATATCCTCGGTGCTGGATTTGGCTTCCTTGTTCGAACGTTTTGGTTTTGAGTACTTTTCGTTTTCAACAGTTTTGGAATTTGACCTTCCAATGTTTTGATTTAAATGCTACTGATGAGAGGTTACTCCTTGAAATATCGATATATAGCATATCCAAATTAACCGTTTATACCCGAATTTTGGTATTTGTAATTTTGAAACCACTGGGCGATAACCGCTGCTGGTGGACCAGAGGTCCCCGAGGGTAATCACAAGCCTGGTCGTCAGACTTGTCTGACACGATTTACCATAAAATTTCTAATAGTTTTGTAGCTGAAATTTCCGATTTTTAAATTCTAAATTGTTTAAAACACCAGGTTTCTTTCCTTGTAATGCACATGGTCGATATCCTCGGTGCTGGATTTGGCTTCCTTGTTCGAACGTTTTGGTTTTGAGTACTTTTCGTTTTCAACAGTTTTGGAATTTGACCTTCCAATGTTTTGATTTAAATGCTACTGATGAGAGGTTACTCCTTGAAATATCGATATATAGCATATCCAAATTAACCGTTTATACCCGAATTTTGGTATTTGTAATTTTGAAACCACTGGGCGATAACCGCTGCTGGTGGACCAGAGGTCCCCGAGGGTAATCACAAGCCTGGTCGTCAGACTTGTCTGACACGATTTACCATAAAATTTCTAATAGTTTTGTAGCTGAAATTTCCGATTTTTAAATTCTAAATTGTTTAAAACACCAGGTTTCTTTCCTTGTAATGCACATGGTCGATATCCTCGGTGCTGGATTTGGCTTCCTTGTTCGAACGTTTTGGTTTTGAGTACTTTTCGTTTTCAACAGTTTTGGAATTTGACCTTCCAATGTTTTGATTTAAATGCTACTGATGAGAGGTTACTCCTTGAAATATCGATATATAGCATATCCAAATTAACCGTTTATACCCGAATTTTGGTATTTGTAATTTTGAAACCACTGGGCGATAACCGCTGCTGGTGGACCAGAGGTCCCCGAGGGTAATCACAAGCCTGGTCGTCAGACTTGTCTGACACGATTTACCATAAAATTTCTAATAGTTTTGTAGCTGAAATTTCCGATTTTTAAATTCTAAATTGTTTAAAACACCAGGTTTCTTTCCTTGTAATGCACATGGTCGATATCCTCGGTGCTGGATTTGGCTTCCTTGTTCGAACGTTTTGGTTTTGAGTACTTTTCGTTTTCAACAGTTTTGGAATTTGACCTTCCAATGTTTTGATTTAAATGCTACTGATGAGAGGTTACTCCTTGAAATATCGATATATAGCATATCCAAATTAACCGTTTATACCCGAATTTTGGTATTTGTAATTTTACAGCCCCTTAAAGGTGAAAAATAGCGTTTTTTCATGTTTTTGCCCTATAGTATGAAAACTATTGCAGATAGAGAAAAGCTCTTGCTTGCTTAAATGTTCAGCTCTTTTAGCTCTACAAAAGTCTCCATAGGGTCGAAGTTGTCAGATGACCCCTTATAGGGGTTACAGCCCCTTAAAGGTGAAAACTAGCGTTTTTTCATGTTTTTGCCCTATAGTATGAAAACTATTGCAGATAGAGAAAAGCTGTTGCTTGCTTAAATGTTCAGCTCATTTAGCTCTACAAAAGTCTCCATGGGGTCGAAGTTGTCAGATGACCCCTTATAGGAGTTACGGCCCCTGAAATAATGTTTTTTCATGTTTTTGGCCTATAGAAAGAAAACTATAGCAGATAGAGAAAAGCTGTTGCTTGCTTAAATGTTCAGTCCATTAAGCTCTACAAAAGTTTCAATAGGATCGAAGTTGTCAGATGACCCTTAATAGGGGTTACGGCCCCTAAAATAACCTTTTTCATGTTTTTGGCCTTTAGAATGAAAACTATAGCAGATAGAGAAAAGCTCTTGCTTGCTTAAATGTTCAGCGCATAAAGCTCTACAAAAGTCTCCATAGGGTCGAAGTTGTCAGATGACGCCTTATAGGGGTTACGGCCCCTAAAATAACGGTTTTTCGTGTTTTTGGCCTATATAATGAAAATTATTATACAGTATGTAGTAGATAAAGAAAAAAACTGTTGCTTGTTTAAATGTTCAGCTCATTTAGCTCTACAAAATATAGGGTTGATATCAAGACCAGGTGAGCGATTTAGGCTCCTGGGAGCCTCTTGTTTGTTATTGGTGCTAGATTCAAATAAAATTTCGTACTTCTATTCTATGCCGATGGCTTACTTTGGGAGAACCCCCAAAAAGTCTAACGCCCTTGCAACACTATACTGTATAGGTTATATAAAGTGGATGGATATTAAAAGGATGATTAAATGAACATGAAATGATGATGAAATATATTGGGGTGAGGTAGGGAACAAAGGAAACAACAAGAACCACAGGAAAAAAGACAGTTAGGTAGTGGCTGAAAACTTTTGCCAAGATTTAAAAAATCATACAAACATAAAGAGACTACTATTTGACCAATAAATAAAATCAAAATCAAAATCAGAAAAGAAATAGAAAAGTTTAACCTGTTATTCATAAACAAGAAAAGAGGTAAAATTTCCCATATTGTATCAACTATATCGCAAAAAGCATTTTGTATTCACTGCTTGGATATTTTTCTTTATCAAAATCGGAGGAGGAATTAAAATTTTAACGTGACGTTAGATGAGCATATTCGACGGATTCTGAGAGCCTGACTGTAGGGAATGCCTCTTAATCAGTAGAGAGAACACCATCTTTGATTGTTGAAGTAGTATCTAAAAATGACATTTTCGAAGCCGAAATTTCATATGTGAATTTTATACTAGGATTGGCGCTATTAACATGAAGTATGAAATTGTCAAGTTCTAGTTGGGATCTGGTCCATTTCATATCAACATCATCTATAAAACGGAACCAGGAGAGAGGTGTTGAAAAAGTTGTGGGTAAAATTTTCTTTTCAAGTTTGCCCATAAAATGTTGGCCCCATAAAAATGTTGGCATAAGATGGTGCCATTTTGGTCCCCATAGCTGTACCGTTAACCTGAAGGTTGTTATCCCACTTGAAAGTGAAATTGTTACATTTCAAAACAAGGGTCAGAAGTTTGACCAAGCCTTCAGTTGATGGTTCCAAAACATTCCAAGTTTCTCTGCATGGTTTCTATACCGTCATCATGAGGGATGTTGGTATAAAGAGATGTAACGTCAAGAGAGACAAGAAGCGTGCCATCAGTGAGCGGTTTCATGGATTCCAATTTGTTTAGGTAGTCGGTGGTGTCTTGGATGTATGATGGTAAATTTTGAACATGCGGTCGGAGATGGTACTCGACAAATTCTGAGATTTTTCTGTTGGGTGACCGTTTGCAGTAACAATGGGTCTGCCTGGATTATTAACCTTATGGTTTTTTGGAAGTAAGTAGAAGCGACCAGGTTTGCTATTTTCAGGTTTTAGATACTCTAATTGATCTTTGTCAATATCACCGTTTTTAAATAAATTTTCCAATTCAAAAGTGATCTTGTCGCTGAACTCAGCGGTAGGATCGGAATCTATTTTTTTGTAAAATCGTGGATCGGAAAGTTGCCGGTTTGCTTCGGCCATGTAGTCATCTTTGTTCATGACTACAACGGCAATGCCTTTGTCTGCAGGTTTTATAACAATGTCATCTCCCGCTTGAAGAGAGTGGATGGCATTCTTCTCTTCAGATGAAATGTTGCGAGTTTGTGGGGAAATGTTATTCGACAGATGGATGACATCTCGTTTAATGTTTTCAATATTCTTAATTTTATGCAATTAAGCATCTTTTAATTTTCTATTTACTCGTTTTTAGACCAGATTTCACGGAGGGAAAAATCCAGGTTATAAAATGTTGAGTGTTGGGGGGGAGCGGCGTGCAGGCGGGGAAGAACATTTTGTAAAAGTTATCTCATCAACTACATGTACTTATAACAGTCACTTGATATTCGGTATACAGCATAAGAGTGGGGTCACATACCGTAGGATTTGATTTCAGGTCTGTCGCTCAACTGCTTCCATGTTCAATAATAGAAAATTTTCTCACAGCCTCTTGGTATTTGGTATGCAACATTAGCATGAGCTCCGCTTACCGTCCTGCTTCCCGTTTACCGACTTAGTTAATTTTTAGACATTAATGTTCAATACAAGAAAATTTTCGTAACAGTTTTCTCAGCAACTACTAACCACAGTTTCTTGATATTTGGTATGCAGCATCAGCATGTGCTCCCATAACGTGGGATTGGATTTCAGGTCTTTGTCTCATATACTTCCTGTTAAACGAAATCCGGCCTTTTCTGTTTTTGACCCATCTTTGAACTCTATGACAAATACATTAAAAACATCAACGTTTTCAGACCGTTGATAAGATATATGGTATACTTTTTATAATGAACAAGAGTTAACACTAAAGTATGTCTTGCCTGCCGGCACCACCAGAAACAATATTTCTTTCTTACTTCCATTATATTTTAAATTTATAAGGATTTTCAATATCTGAGATCAAAAGGTGTTTATAGAACTTAAATATTACTAATATATGCAAAAAATAATCACAGTCAATCAACCAGAAAATCAAGGTCAAGGTCAAAAGATGGGCTGAGCTACATTTTTGTACCACTGGGGCTTATGCATATCAAGTTTCATCAACCTTTTTATATGAGAATTTATAGTTTTTACTTGGAAGTCAAGGACTTCCAAGGTATAGTAATGATTACCGAGAAATCCATCCGCGTTTTTTCCAGAGACCGTGTTATAACCTATTCTATTGTGAATTCGCTCTCCTGTAGAAGTGCTATTATATGTATTGAAAATTGTCAGCCACTCAACCGGAAAATCAAGATTAAGGTCAAAAGATAGGGGTGCAACTCTGCTCAGCTTCTACTTTAGCATATGAATACCAAGTTTCATGAAACTAGGACTTATAGTTCTTAAGATATGAAGGTGCTCACAAGACCTTACCATTGCTATTATACTAAAGTATGTATTGAAAATTGTTAGTCCCTCTAACGGAAAATCAAGGTCAAGGTCAATAGATAGGGATGCAGCTTTGCTAAGCTACTACTGGGGCATATACACACAAAGTTTCATCAACTTAGGACATATAGTTCTTGAGATATGGAGGTGCTCATAAAACCTTACCCAAAAAGTTAACACCGCCGCCGCTGGTAAAGTAACACCTATGTCCCGCTCTGCTTCGCAGGCGAGACAAAAACCCAATACAGACAGAAAATTGTTTATAAAAAAAGTTACTGTCTGTGCTTTTGTATCCTAATACGATATGTTTCAAAGAAAACAACACTGATGTCTTGTTTCTCTTTAAAATGAGGTTGATTTTATTCCACAATGTCCTTATATACGGGCATGTGAAAAATAATGATTGTAATCTTCATGTTCATTATCCTCAGTAATGAAAGAAGCAAAGGTGTACCAAAGGGGTAATCAGTATCATAAAACCGTAAAGACAAAGACAAAACCGGAAGACAAAAACTCATCACAACAAAACAAACCACATAACAACACAAAACACACACACATAACAACAAAACCGCATTCAGCAACGTGAACTCAAGTCGAAACGAGAGTGAACTCAGGTGCTCCGGAAGAGTAAGCAGTTCCTGCTTGTTATAGCACACCCGTCACGTTGCCAAAGATCGATAGAGTGTTGGTCAAATCCGGAAAGGATGACATTACAAAACTCTATGTCAAACCAACATCTGTGCTCATTTGAGAGATAGAAATCCCGTATTTGTAAACAAGGTTAAGGTTCACTATTGCAATACTTAGGTCATAGCCTTTGAGTGAGCATGTTTTTGAGGATTATACTATGTGATTAAAAGGAAAGCTCACATTTCCGTCCTTTCAAAAATATCTACTCAATAGGTTATTCCCACGGTTTTTAAAAATGTTTGTTTTTACAAGGCTTTTTATTATACATTGCACATTTTAAAACAAGGACTCACCATTAAAATGTTTGAAAAAAAAAAAAAATTTTGTTTTTCCCTATATTGCTACACTAAAAAGTCCATCTAAATTGAATTACAGAAACATATCAAAAACTTAAAAACAAAGACGTGTTTGTTCTATTTCATAATATCATGATTTCTAAACTTTTCAGTATAATAAAAATCAAATAAAGAATCAAGCACAAGTGTTGGACACTCATCTACCTTAATACAATTAATTAGGAGAGATTTATAGGCCTTTCTATGACATCTGTCTCATTATAGATCCTTGTTTCTTAGTAAAATCCGGTGCAAAAATGACAGGAAACCTTGAAAAAAACCATTGACCTTTTGAATATGGAAGAACACGATCTCATTTCGCATCTTATCTGAAAACTTGCAGAAAATTTAATTAAAACTTGCAGAAAATTTAATCAAAACAGGATTTAAAAGACAGTTTATTATGCTTTTTAAAGCAATTCGGATATTCAGATACAATGTCAGAGCACATTCAAAGTTCATCGGATCTCAGTTGTTCAGTGCAGTTGTTACTTAGTATACAATTATTTTCACTAAAAGGTTTTGAGTTTCTGAAAAAAAATAAGACTAATTGCTAAAACAAATATAAATAGAATACATTAAAAGATAATGAATTTATTTTATCACACTGTTTTCCTTTTGCATGTACATATACCAACCATATAATTATTAATATGGAGTTGCCTAATCTTGAGGCACATGTAACCTGTAACCAAACCACTTAAGTCAACATTTAGTTATTGCCTTTTTACTAAACAAACTAATAAACTTTACCATTAGTGGATAAGGGTATACCATATGGTTTTGAAGACGTCTTTAAAAGGAATCAATTCTATAAAAGGCTACTCCTAAGCGAAACCAGAGAAGAGTACATGTCTTGATTTGCTGTAGGGTAATAAACCTAATTGACAAATCAATGACAAGCGTCACTTGTTGTTCACACTTTCAGAGCGCCTTGTGATGCAAGAAGTCGTTGAAATCTGCTGTGTAATTCTTAGAACGCCTTAGATATTGTTTTTGCATCTTTCTTTGATAAAAACTACTGACTTGTAACGAAGTATATCCGTTTGGGTTCCGGATTGCGAATAGCCCAACAGTGGCATAAGACTTGTACTGATTGGAAAAATATCAATAACTATCTAACTCGCAAATTCAAAAGTTGTGAAAGTTATTCGTTATTTCTATCAAAGTCGCCACCGGCTGTTTGGTTGTTGTGTGAATAAAGCAAAACGTTTTTGTTTTATTTGTTTATTTGGGTGTATACTTGTAAAGACCATTACTTGTCATTGTAAGTGCTAATCTCTAAATAATTACATTTGAAATAATTTGCCAAGACAGGGGATAATAATACCCAACTGTAAAGAACTATTAAAATGTTTTTGTTTGCAACCCTTATACAACGATCGCCTTACTTATTCGAATAAGTGATAGATTATCGCTTCATTAATGCGATCATGGCAAATAGTTCAAACTCAGTTATTAAATACATCATGCGCTTGATGCCCTCATATTTATCTTATATTAATACAGTATGTTTTTATACGTGCTTTTCTCAATTAGGCCTCATGCTGTTAGTTCAGTTTTATTTTCTAGTCTTTGTTCCGGATCTTACAAAGGAAACTAAGAAGTTTTTCAATACTTTTTATGGGAGAATTACCACGGGGAACCCAATTAAATTATATAATGATAAAATGTTCTGAATGTTGTATAATAAATGTGACGCAAGCCTAATTATTACTTTTCATACGTAGGTAGTTGGAGCTCATGACAGACGATAACGAGATATGGAATAAAGCATGCGACACAACCTTAATACAAAATCTACAATAGAAAATAGTAAATGTAACCAGTGATCGGTGTTCGCCGTCTGTCATTCATTATAAAGTAAATGTACATAAGATTCAAAACTAATCCCAAAATTATCAGTGACATAACAATTTCTGGACACAGAACAAAAGGGAGACTCATAAGCTTTGACAAAGATCCCTTGCTCAGGACAGGCACATAGAACATGACGGGGTTAAACCATTTTTGGGGGGATCCTTTAACAATTCACAAAATAACATACTTTTTTTGGCTTTAGTGTTTTGTTTGTTCAAAATTAATCTCCTACCGGTCTTCCAATTTTTCGACCCCTAGCGTGTCTGATGGAGGTTAGTCCAAAAAAAGCGCTTCACATGCATTAAATGTTTGTTTTTTTATCATTTATTAAAATAATATCAATATTCCATATTCTTCCGTTTTAAATACATCAAAAATCGAATCAATTAGATCTCAATTCGACAAGAGAGAACATTAGAAAAAGACATCATGAAAAAAATGAAACGTAGAGGAACTCTCTTAATTACCTGAACGCTTTATCGACTAATGTAAAGTAATCTTGTTAATCGGTTTATGATCTGACTCAAGCTGTTAATGATTTAGTGAAATATCTTCATACGAAACCCCCAAAAAACTTTATAGCAGAAAAGTTTTGGTTGTGGGTCGATATATACGCATATAAAACCAGCTCTATTCCTAATATATAAGTACATATACTCTGTTTTTGCCATATAAGTCTTACATTGAACGGATTTCATTTTCAGATATTTGTTATTATACCCCACGCAACGAAGTTGCGAAGGGTATGATGTTTTTGACTGGTCCGTCTATCCGTCCGTCAGTCTGTCCGTCTGTCCGTGATCAAAATTTTCGTAACAGATATCTCAGCTATTATTAATCGTAGGCTTTTGATATTTGGTATGAAGCTTCAGGTGGGGATCCCATATGGTGGGATACGTTTTCAGAGAAAAGCAAAGGTGTACCAAAGGGTTAATCAGTATCATAAAACCGTAAAGACAAAGACAAAACCGGCAGACAAGAACTCATCACAACAAAACAAACAAAACCATATAACAACATAAAACACACACACACACACACATAACAACAAAACCGCATTCAGCAACGTGAACTCAAGTCGAAACGAGAGTGAACTCAGGTGCTCCGGAAGAGTAAGCAGTTCCTGCTTGCTATAGCACACCCGTCACGTTGCCAAAGATCGATTAAGTGTTGGTCAAATCCTGAAAGGATGACATTACAAAACTCTATGTCAAACCAACATCTGTGCTCATCTGAGAGATAGAAATCCCGTATTTGTAAACAAGCACAGGTCTTTCGATCATCTACTTCTTCTTTAACGAGTTGACTTCCTCTTTAATGAGTTGACTTAGACTTTTTTCACTAAATTTTCAGGGTTGAAAATTTTCGTAACAAATTTCTCAGCCACTATTAATTGTAGTTATTTTATGTTTAGTATTTAGCTTCAGGTAGGTGTCCTATATGGTGGGATTTGTTTTCAGGTCTGTCGATCATCTACTTCCAGTTTAAATAGCCGACTTTGACTTTTTCACTAAATTTTCACGGTTAAAAATTTTCGTAACAGATTTTTCAGGAACTCTTAATCGTAGGTATTTGACATTTGGTATTTAGCTTCAGGTAGGTGTCCCATATGATGGGATTCGTTTTCAGCTCTGTCGATCATCTACTTCCTGTTTAAATAGCCGGCTTCGACTTTTTTAACTAAATTTTCAGGTTTGAACATTTTCGTAACAAATTTCTCAGGATCTATTAATCGTAGCTATTTGATATTTGGTATTTAGCTTCAGGTAGGTGTCCCATATGGTGGGATTCGTTTTTAGGTCTGTCTATTATCTACTTCCTGTTTTTCACAAGCCTACTTAGACTTTTTTCACTAAATTTTCAGGGTGAAATATTTTCGTGACAGATTTCTCAGCAACTATTATTCATAGACTTTTGATATTTTGTACGTGACTTCAGAGAGGGATCCCATATGGTGGGATACATTTTCAGCTCTGTCACTCATTCATTTCCTGTTTAATGAGCCGACTTGGAAAGACAACAACTACGACTTTTTTATTCCTAACTCGAAATAGATAATCTCTGTCCATAATGTGGACGCGTGGGGTATGTGAGCATGTTCACTAAGGTTCTTTCATTTGATCTGTATATATGTTTTTTTTTTGAATTTTTCCTTTCTCATGTTACTTGTTCCATTTCCCATTTCTTCCTACGGCCTTTTTGTTGCTGCTAAAAATGAAAACATTCCATTTCTGTATTTGATTGCTAAAGTACATAAAAATCCATACTGACGCAAATAAATCTTACTTACAAAAATATGTCGATTATTGTTATTCTAGAAATGATATTACATGTAATCAAATATTGGACTTAAAGAATGTAAAGGAACTGATGGCAATTCTTAACTCTAAATCAGTTCCACCTTGAAGTTGTATCAAAACGTTTGAGTTTTCTCCGTCATATACTTCTATCAAAAATGCTCAACTGAAATCACGTTGGACACAGCTGATTAAGAGTACACCTTCCGAAGCACTCTTGAGTACACTCGGGTTAAGGCTTGAGTTTGCAGTGTTGATTGTTATTCAGTTGTTTTTGTACAAATGTTTACTGCTTAAACCCTGGTTTTACCCACCATTTCTTTTTTTTTAAATGACTTTACGAGGACAGGACAATTGCGATTTTCAATTTCTTCGGTTATGTCTTCCTTGGTTTTTTCTTTTCTCTCGGACATTTGCGATTGGTCCTCCATGTTTGGCAGTATTGTTATAACGTTTATTTGTTGTCTGTTTCGTCGTGCTGTTTTCGTTTGTATTTAGTGGTTTTGCCCTTGCTCTTTCGGACTTTTGTCATTTGACTAACCTGTTGGTACATCACTGCTTCTTTCAAGAATCTTTAGTGTTCCTAATACATCCATCATATATACGAGATTATTTTATGATTTTTTGCCATTTGACAATTTATATTCGGTCGCAAAAACCCGCATTCAACTCTTAGTTACATGTAAATAGTTCGTGTTGAAAGAAGTGGAGATGAAAGAAGACATTTGGCGAGGTCCTTTTATACTTAAATATTTATTTTGGGGGGGGGGCATATATTTACATACCACAGAGAAGACAGTGAAAAAAAGACAAGACAGAACACAATGTCTGCACTAACACATTGCTTGTGTGAATGATGTTAAAAAGAAATTTGCTAGGTTTCAATAACAATAAAACAAAATGAATTTCCATTGAAAGACCGACTGTGCTTGGTATCACTTCAGGCAAGGAGAGTAAACATCTTCTATTGTTCTACCGGACCCTGTTTGGCCTGGAACCGATTCAACTGACGTCTACTCCTTACCACCTGATGCTAGAACGACATTAGAAACTAATACCAAGATAAGAGGTATACCATCTCTTTATTTCCCCAAGAACCTGATTTCTCACACTAGAATATAACTTTCCTTGGGAATATACTCCGTTTATGAAAGAAAAAGAAGAACACTCTCTAAACCACTTGAATTTTAGTAAAACTGAATACGCGGGAAGATGTGCATGAATCATTCTCATTGCTATAGGATATAATTCATGATAAATATTTTTTTTTCAATACAGAGTTAAATTTGAAGCCTTGGGTATTCGTTTGGTAGTTCACTCACAGTAACATTTATTAAAGATTATGTTTCAATAACCTAACTGTTAAAACACAAAACTAATCATGTAAAGAATTGGATATCAAGATGTAATATTATAGATCATAATTATCTAAATCACAGATTACTTGCTACAATATTACTGAACAATTAATCGTTCGTATATAAGAAATTAATTATAGTTAACGAAAATACACTCTAAAGCCGAGAAGTACCGATGACAGAAAACAAACAACAAACACAATAATATTGTGAGATATTACTCGAATATGTACTGTGTACCCACAGCAACATCAATTTTTTTTACACTTGTCTCTCCAACATAAAACACTTACAGTACTAAGAACATCCTGACAAGCTATATGTCATACTCGTGTTTATTTCTAAAAAGTTCAAGCTTTAGAAATCTATTTATTATGATAAAGTGGAAATAATATAAGAATTGCTATGCGTTGGAGGAAATATAAATCTATGACATCTTCCATTTACATTCATAACTTTGTATGACATTTATGTTTTCTTTTTTTAGCAGATTTGGATGATAAGTGGGATTCTTTCAATTCGCTTTTAACATGTTTAAAGTGCTTAAAATCTTGGTGTCATGTAAAGCTTTTTGAAGTTAAAATCCCATCTAGCTCAGTTGATAGCTATATACAATGAACGATTTTTTACATATTTATAACAACCTAATTTATCATTTGAATTTTTAGTTAAATGCTGCATTAGTGATTCAAAACAATCCTTCGTTTGTTCTCCAGATTCAGTTGTATTAAGCAATATAGAAGACAATGAGACATGAGATGTGGGATAGATGAACGCAGTATACTCAATGAGCGACAACCAGAAAACAGAAAGCAGCAGTTAATGTGACTAATGAGCGATCATCACGATCTTACAAGTTGGCCTAAATCAAAGATATAATGCATATTGTTAAAAACAAATTCTAAAAGTAATCAAACTAAGATTCCGTTCTGGACAAGATATGAAGATGACCGGTACAAACACGAGCTTTGACCAAGCGTTCAGCCCGAGGAAATGCACATATAAATGTAGAATGAACGGAGTTTTTTTTTGCCGGTATACATACATGTAGACGATATTGAGATGTGGAATAAGTGTACGCGACACAACAAACATAAACAAACAGCAATTCAAAAAATCACAACGGAAAACAGCAAGTAGTCTTCAACATGACCATAGGTCACTGCTAACCGTCTTGCATTGGCCCAAGACTTATAATACCATACAAAAGTATCAAAACCAATCCCTAAATCATCAACGAAAGACCCAATTCTTGACATAAAACAGTTAACACAGAATGACAAGGACAAACTAAGGCTTTGGCAAAGTTTCCTGGCTTAGGACAGGCACTTATAAAATGTGACGGGGTTAAACTAGTTTTTTGGATCCAACCTTCCCCCTATTGATAAGCTTGCACAAAGCATGCATATAAAACACACTGTTAAACTCAATCGACAAAAGTTCAATTCAACAAGAGAGAACCTAAGACAAAATACTGTACGAAAACAACAAGACAAGGAGGAACTCTCTTGAGAACACTCGAAGTTACTGACAATAGCTAAGAAATATTTATCGATTGATGTAAAAGAATCAAATACATCATTTCTAAATCCGACCCCCTCGTCAAAACAATGAATGATTTAGAGTTGTATCACCAAACAGAACCGACATACTTAATCGCTGGAGTGCTTATAAATAATACAGTGGATACAGAGTGAAAATTTAACGTTTTAAAGTTACTATCAAGCTATCAATATTTCTGCCAAAACATACCAAATGCAAAGATTTTACTAAAACATTGAATTCGTATCCTTTTTTCAAAAGGTTTTTAAGCAAGTTTTTAATTTCCATAAGGTTGTTTTTGAATTTTTGTGCTTTATAAACTACATTGCTATAAAAGTCAGGATGAGATATTCCTTTAACAATTAGAAATCTACGTGTACAATCAAATTTTTCGATGAGATGTCCATATTCATGTGCAAATTTTGTAAAAGATTTGACTAATTTGTGGTAACGGTAACCTTGTTTTAGCAATTTTTCTGTAATAACGGTTTTTATCATTAAAATCAGAAACATCACTGCAAATGCGAGCATACCTGACTAATTGTGAAATGTATACCCCGTAAGCTGGAGCTAATGGTACGTCTCCTTCAAGAAACGGAAAATTAACTATTGGGAATGAAAAGTCGTCCCGTTTATCATATACTTTAGTGTGTAATCTACCATTGATAATGCTTAACATGCTTAAGTCCAAATCTAGAAATGGACATCTACTGTCGGTCGAGTTTGCTTTATTTAGGGTTAATTCTTTAGGATATATATCATTTATTAAATTTGAGAATGTGGGGTTGTTTAGAGCAAGTATGTCATCTAAGTACCTACATGTTTCGATAAGGTGGTTTTTGTTTGGGTCTTTTTTTAGCTTGGCCATAAACTGTGATTCGTAACAATATAAAAAAAGATCAGCTATGAGTGGAGCACAATTGGTTCCCATTGGAATGCCAATGACTTGGCGATATATTTGTTTACCGAACCGGATGTAAATATTATCTAAAAGAAAGTTTAATGCAGTAATAACTTCTATGTCGGTCCAATTAACATAACCTTTGTGGATTTCGTTACTAAACAACGGTTTACTAAATACTTGTGACACTTTAGAACAGATGTAGTCACTTTTAGATCTGTCAAAGCACCATTTAATTAAATATTCAAATTTCTTTCTCATAAGATTGTGAGGTAGATTAGTATATAAAGTGGAAAAGTCATAGCTGTCTACGGATTGAAAAGTATTTTCAAATGCCCGAAGTTTGTCTAAAACATCAAGAGAATTTTTAACACTGCAAAAATGATTTATTCCACTATGTTCGAAAATTTTATCACAGCATCGGATGATAAATTCTTTCATTGTAGTTAAAGCAAGAGACAAGACTTTAGAAATATTGGTTAAGGAACATTTACTTGATGCAGAGATAAAACGGGATTTATATAGGTTTTTGTATAATTTAGGTATCCAGTACATAGTTGGTAATTTATTGTATGTAGGGGCTGCTCGAAGTGCTGTGGTTGCTATGACATGATCGTCAATAATACTGGTTTCTGTAGCTTGCACGGGAACGAAAGTACATGAGCCTTTAATTCCATGCATTAAAACATCCATATAATATTTACGACATACCACAACAACATTGTTACAATGTAGCCGCTTTATCCGCAGGAACAAAAACATATCGTGAACCTAATAATTGAAGTTTTGATTTAATTCTGTTTATATAAGTATGGGGTCAATATTCTACAAAGGTGTTTTGAAAATGGCTTATTCGTAATTTTACAATGGATATGAATTTATTCTTAAACTTGTCTTAAGATTTGGAATCTGCTCCTTCTCGTCTAATCCAGGTCTTACAGTACGATTGAAGGGCAGTATTTACACAATCAAAACAAGAATTCCAATTAATTTTCGAAGGAGGTCTGAATTTTGGTCCCTTTTTCAAGAATTTAATAACCTCTGGGTCATCGACAATGTATTATTTTGTCTGTTTTAATATCTCGATATTGACTTAGCTTGAAAGTAAGACTTTTATAAACAAATCTGTATAAGAAAGGATATAAATTAAACTTTATAATAATTTCATTTCATTTTTTGTAGCAAAACTCCGTACGCTCCGGCAAAAGGGTGTTGCATTTGGCAACCTTGTCTGATGGAAATTTCACGTTGGCCATAATAATGGCCACTTTGCATTTACTTGCTGCTGAACTACTTTGGTTGTATGTTGTGTTGTGTGTATCATCATTCAATTGTTTTTTTAGCTCACCTGGACCGAAGGTCCATATGAGCTTTTACCATCACTTGGCGTCCGTCGTTGTCGTCGTCTGTCGTAGTCGTCGTCTGTTAACAATTTTTCAAACGTTAACTTGTCCGACACTATAAGTCCAGTTGCAACCAAATTTGGTACAGTTGTTTAGTGGCATTATGTGTACAAAACTATCGTTCGGGTTTTTGATTCGTAAAAAAAAGATATGGTCGTCATGGCTAAAAATAGAACATAGGGGTCAAATTACAGTTTTTAGCTCACCTGGCCAAAGGCCATGTGAACTTATGCCATCACTTGGCGTCCGTCGTCGTCGTCGTCGTCTGTAAACAATTTTTCAAACGTTAACTTGTCCGACACCATAAGTCCAATTGCAACCAAACTTGGTACAGTTGTTTAATGGCATTATGTGTACAAAAGTATTGTTCGGATTTTTGATTCGTAAAAAAACATGACCGCCACTGCTAAAAATAGAACATAGGGCTCAAATTACAGTTTTTTTGCAAATAACTCAAAAACGGTAACAGATATCAAAATTCTGGCGGAGTAAAAGTGATTAGCACCTCAAGATCTACCTACGCAGAAATTTTCAAGAAGATCCAACAACCGATGTAGGAGTTATTGCCCTTTTTCTGGATTTTTCAAAATTTTGCACTGATTTAGCCCTATATCTTGAAAACTATTCAAGATATTTAAAAAAATCAAATTTCATATGATTAGGCACATCAAGATCTACATTTCATTTTATTAGGTCAAAGCTGTAGAACCATTTCTTTTAGAAGTTATGGCCCTTAAAGCGTCGAAATTTACCATTTTTCATTACTTTTCCTCTGATTTTCAAACATTAACTTGTCTAACACCATACATCCAACTTCAACCAAACTTGGCACAGTTGTTTAATAGCATAAATGCTACAATTTTTGTTCGTGTTTTTGATTCGTCAAAAAATATGGCCGCCATGGCTAAAAATAGAATATAGGGGTAAATTGCAGTTTTTTGCTAATTGATCAAAAATAGTTACAGATATCAAAATTTTGATGGGAGACAAAAGTGATCAGCATCTCAAGATCTACCTGCTCTAAAATTTTCAAGAATACCCAACAATCGACATAGGAGTTATCGCCCTTTTTCTGGATTTTTTTTTTCCAAATTTTGCCCTTTTTCTGGATTTTTTTCAAAATTTTGCACTTAGCCTTGTTTGAAAAACTATACAAGATATTTCAAAAAATTAAGTTGCATATGATTAAGCACATCAAGATCTGCATTTCATGTCATTAAGTCAAAGCTGTAGGACCATTTCTTTTGAAAGTTATTATCCTTAAAACAACAAAATTTACCATTTTTCATTACTTTTCCCCTGAATTTCAAAGATTAACTTGTCTGACACGGTAAGACCAACTGCATCTTAACATGGCACACTTGTTTAATAGCTTATATGCTACAACTCTTTCGTTCAGATTTGTGATTCGTAAAATAACATGGCCACCATGGCTAAAAAAAGAACACAGGGGTAAATTGCATTTTTTTGCTAATAACTCAAAAATGGTTTCAGATATCAAAATTGTGCAAGAATCAAAAGTGATCAGCATATTTAGATTTACCTGTCCTGAAATTTCGAAAAAGATCTGACTGCTGATGTGGGAGTTATTGTTCTTTTTCCTAATTTTTGCCAAATTTGCACTTATTAAGCCCAATATCTTGAACACTTACCAAGATATTTCAGAAATTCAAATCGCATATGGTTAAGCTCAATAATATCTACAAATATATGTATCTGTGTAGTTCAGGTGAGCGATTCAGGCTCTTGGGGGCCCCTTGTTTGCAAATAACTCCAAAACGGTGACAGATATCAAAATTCTGGTTATTAAAAAATGTGTTCAGCACCTCAAGATCTACCTGCCCTGAAATTTTCAAGATGATCCAACAACCGATGTAGAAGTTATTGCCCTTTTTCTGGATTTTTAAACAAATAATCACTTATTTAGCCCTCTATCTTGAAAACTATAAAAGATATTTCAAAAAATTTAATTGAATATGATTAAGCACATCAAGATCTACATATTCGATGTCACTAGATCGAAGCTGAAGGACTATTTATTTGGGGATTAATTGCCCTTAAAGCGACAAAATTTACCATTTTTCATTACTTTGCCCCTGAATTTCAAAGATTAACTTGTCTGCAAGCGTAAGATTAACTGCATTTAAACTTGGCACACATGTCTAAAAGCATATTTGCTACAATTCTATCGTTCGGATTTTTGATTCGTCAAAAAACATGGCTGCCATTGCTAAAAATAGAACATTGGGGTAAATTGCAGTTTTATCCTAATAACTCAAAAATGGTTACAAATATTAAATTGTGCAAGAATCAAAAGTGATTGGCATATTAAGATATACCTGTCCTGAAATTTTGAAAAAGATTCGACTTCTGATGTGGGAATTATTGCCCTTTTTTGCCAAATTTTGCACTTATTAAACCCTATATCTTGAAAATTAGATAAAATATTTCAGAAATAAAAACTGCATATGGTTAAGCACAATATTATCAACATAATATGTGTATTTATGTTGTTCAGGTGAGCAATTCAGGCTCCTGGGAGCCTCTTGTTTAGTGTAATTTTGGCCTATAGAATGAAAACTATAGCAGATAGAGAAAAACTGTTGCTTGCTTTAATGTTCAGTTCATTCAGCTCTACAAAACTCACATAGGGTCGAAGTTGTCGATCAGACAACTCATAATAAGGGTTGTGGCCCCTAAAATAACCATTTTCATTCTATTGGCCTATGGAATGAAAACTATAACAGATAGAGAAAAGCTGTTGCTTGCTTAAATGTTCAGCTCATTAAGCTGTACAAAAGTCTCCATTGGGTCAAAGTTGTCACATTACCCCTTTCAGGGGTAACGACCCCTAATTTTTTTTAAATGTTTTTGGCCTACAGAAGGAAACTAGTAGATAGAGAAAAACAGTTTCTTGCTTAAATTTTCAGCTCATTTAGCCCTACAAAATTCTTTAAAGGATGGAAGTTGGCAGATTACCCCTTATAGGGGTTTCAGCCCCTCATAGGTGAAAAATAGTGTTTTTGGCTTATAGAATGAAAACCATTGTAGATAGAGAAAAGCTGTTGCTTGCTTAAACATTCAGCTCATTTAGCTCTACAAAAGTCTTCATTAGGTTGAAGTTTTCAGATGAACCCATATATGGGTTATAGTCCCTAAAAATATATATTTTTCATGTTTTGGACCAAATAACCCCTTTTGGTAGTCCTTTTTTTTAAATTATGAAAATCTATTTCCAGTTCAAATAAAAAAAATGAGAAAGAAAAAGTAACATGTACATTTAAGTGCGTTCTTTTTAATTTTAATGTTACAATTAGCAACATTATGACGATACGTTGCTATTCATAAATATGATACACACACACAAAAAAACTAAAACTATGAAATTGCCTATGTGGTTGTTCCTATATCAGACATAGATTGATCTAGGTAATTAAGACCCTATTTCGACATATTTTGCTTTTATTGTTGAATAATCTTCAATTTTGTCGATTATTTTGGAAGACCAACTCTGATGAATCTTGAACAGATGAAACAATGCAAGCAAAATATTGGCTGGAACTTTGCTTTTATTTTGATTTATTTAAGCATAAAATTTTGTAAGGTACAACACAGAAATGGTCCCAATTAAATATGCATAAAGTACATAAAGGTAAATAATCAAGCACAAGTCACCTAAGTTATCCAGCATTCATTACAAGCAGCTGAAAATAAATAACATAACTTTTATAGATTAATTAGAAGATTTTTGTTTTTCCATGGTTCTTTGCTCATTAGAAGTGTTGAAATTCCCACTCATTTTTTCGTGATATCCGACAAAACGATAAATAAAGGCGTCTAGTAATAGGAATCCTTGAAAAGAATATCAGAATAAACTTTTGAACCTTATAAAAATATTTAGGCAATTAACATGTTTAACGAATTTTATCGATAAAAATTCATTCTTCTTATTTCAAATATGTGAAAAGACATCAGATAATAAGTAATATATAGTAGAAGCATTGTCAGCAAAAACGTTACAGTTGTTCATGATAGGTTTTGAAGGCTGATGGCTTCAGATTTTTTTAATTGCCACGTATATCGTAGGATTTGTCGCGTACACTTATTTCACATCTCAATACCTCATTATACCTTTTATCATTATTTATTTATTCCCGTCACTTGAGGAAGAAAATTTATTATCATGAATAAAGGTTATAACAAACGAACGGAGATAATAAATTGCATGTCTTAAAAGACGAGACAAAGACATGTCAAGGAAATCGAAATCTCAATGGTCCTGACTTGGTACAGGTATTCTAAAAGGCAATTGTTGATTAAGTCATACCATTTTAGAAATACGGGAAGCGCAAAGAGGCGCCAATAGAGCAGTAGAGTGTCAAAAGTTAGAATGAACAACGACAAAACCAGTAAACACTAACAAGAACAGCACGAAGAAACACAAAACATAAAACAAACACAAAAACAACCGAACAGAAATCAACAACGCGAATTTTAGTCGTAACGAAAGTGAACTCAGGTGCTCCGAAAGAGTAATCGCTTGCTAAAGCACACCCGTAGCGTTGCCAATTTCCAAATATAAACTTTAATATACTGTAATGCAAACATGCTTGAAAAGATATTCATATTTATTTATATTCGTTCATTTCAAGATACAAACACATCCAGGAAGTTTACCGTACATACGTAACTTTAATTGTCCTATATCCAGTACAATCTGGACTATATAACACCATACATGCCATAATTAACTAAATAATTGATCATTAACCGTAACAGCGGTTAAATGCGTCCTTGTTTCTCCCGTAAATTCCGTAATTAAAACCCAGGAAAATAATGGAAATTTATTAACAATTGAACTATTGAACTTGACAAAATATTAGAACATCGATCTCAATTTGCATTTACTAGCAAAACATTTATAAATCTATCTACTTCAGATGATAGGAAATATATAACAATAATTGCATGAATTGTAAACAAAAACATTCTGGGCGAAAACTGCCATAGTTAACTGTTATTTTACATCAAGTGTGTTAAAATTGAAGAAATAAATATTAAATGTTGGAATAAGTTCGTGACACACATCAATAAAAAACCCAATTATTTCAGCTAATTGCAATTTTCGATTGTACATTTAACAGTTATACTGCAGGGTTTGTACCTAGAAAAATATCGATCATACGTAGTCGGGTATACAAATAACCTTAAAATGACAAGATTGAAGGTCGGGTACCAATGGGGCGTTTTATATCAAAAGTCTGGAAATGCCACGACATAATTATGATAGCAGACATAATAGACAAAGAGTCGTACAACAGAAACACCGCACACACAAAAAACTAAACTGCACCCTTGTAGAAACAGTTAACTCGAGTGCTCTGGAAGGGAAAGTAAGCAGTTCCGCTTAATAGCCAGTTGCCAAAGCACAAATCCAAAAAGAAAAATAATAAAACAACATTGTAAATATACAAATCCCTCAATTGTATTGACTATGAGCACATTATATCTTCCTTTTTTTTTTTCTTTGAACGATGATCGGGGTAATATGATACTGTGAATGCAATTCATGTGTCAGACGTAACGCCCAATCAAAGCAAACATGATTTTTATTTATTCATCTTTGGAATAACGAATAAGTTGCTATTAAAATATCTCATATAATATTACTTCAAAAACATAGTGACGATGATAATGTTGAAAGTAAAGAGCATTATACAAAGTCTTCTTTAGGTGTCAAACACAAATATCAAGTTCCTATGAGATAAAAAAAGAACCAAATTGAGGACTGTTCAGTGAAAAGACATCATCAATATTAGTTAGACTAGTACATAAAGCAGGTATACAATCATTTTTGTCTTAAACTGGTTGTAAAAAGTCCGCTTGTGTAAATGTAGAAACAAATCTGCAACTAAAAGTGCTACAATCATGACAATAGTACCCTTTCGGATGCAAACTGCATGCTAAAAATATCGAAGAACTTATCTAATATGTTGTCAATAAGAAAAGATTGATATTTGAATTTGCTTTAATTCTGTAATTTGTTCTTTACACTTGATTCATAAATGACAAAATAATCTTAATTTTTCATTGTATTTGAAGAAACTACGATTTATCAACTGTGCCTAGCTCTTTATGTGGAATAAGAGTCTAAGATGCCAAAACAAATTTAAATTGACTAGGAAAGAAGCAAAGGTGTACCTAAGGGGTAATCAGTATCATAAAACTAAAGACAAAGACAAAACCGGCAGACAAAAACTCATCACAACAAAACAAACCACATAACAACACAAAACACACACACATAACAACAAAACCGCATTCAGCAACGTGAACTCAAGTCGAAACGAGAGTGAACTCAGGTGCTCCGGAAGAGTAAGCAGTTCCTGCTTGCTATAGCACACCCGTCACGTTGCCAAAGATCGATTAAGTGTTGGTCAAATCCGGAAAGGATGACATTACAAAACTCTATGTCAAACCAACATCTGTGCTCATCTGAGAGATAGAAATCCCGTATTTTTAAACAAGCACATGATGTCGTCCGTAAAATTTCTTGAGTGATGACAACAACCTGGGAGCAACGTACCCCTGTGTTAACAATTTGCTTGTCAGCCGTGTAGCTCTATCAAGGAAGTCGTTGTACTCCCCACATGCTCTGGAATAACGAATCAATTGTGATACGTAAACTCCATATGCTGGGGCGGACGGAATGTTGCTACACAGAAAGGGAAAGTTAAGTATTGGAAAGTTTGTCATAAAGCCTTGTACAAAGCCTTCCTTGTGTGTCAATTTCGAGAAATAGATCCAAATATGAAGCAGACCTCCTAGAATCCGTAGTGTCATTTATCTCAAGTTCCTTCGGATATATTAGATGTAAATAGTCACCAAATCATTTATTCGAAGGAACTTGACATAAAGGACACTATAGATTCTAGGAGGTCCGCTTTTTGTCTCGCCTGCGAAGCAGAGCGGGACATAGGTGTTACTTTACCGGCGGCGGCGACGGCGGCGTTAACTTTTTGGAAAAGTTTTATGAGCACCTCCATATCTCAAGAACTATAGGTCCTGGGTTGATGAAACTTGGTATGCATATGCCCCAGTAGTAGCTTAGCACAGTTGGATCCCCATCTTTTGACCTTGACCTTGATTTTCCGGTTGAATGACTTTGACAATTTTCAATACATATAATAGCAATGAAAAAAGTTTTGCGAGCACCTCCATATCTCAAGAACTACAGGTCTTAGGTTGATGAAACTTGGTATGCATATACCCCAGTAGTAGCTTAGCTCAGTTGCATCCCCATCTTTTGACCTTGACCTTGATTTTCCGGTTGAGTGACTTTGACAATTTTCAATATATATAATAGCAATGGAAAAGTTTTGCGAGCACCTCCATATCTCAAGAACTATAGGTCCTGGGTTGATGAAACTTGGTATGCATATGCCCCAGTAGTAGCTTACCACAGTTGCATCCCCATCTTTTGACCTTGACCTTGATTTTTTGGTTGAGTGACTTTGACAATTTTCAATACATATAATAGCAATGGAAAAGTTTTGCGAGCACCTCCATGTCTCAAGAACTATAGGTCCTAGGTTAATGAAACTTGGTATACATATGCCCCAGTAGTACCTTAGCACAGTTATATCCCCATCTTTTGACCTTGACCTTGATTTTCCGGTTGAGTGACTTTGATTATTTTTATTGCATATATTTGCAATGTTTAAGTTCTATAAACATCTTTTGATCTCAGAAACTGAAAATCCATGTAAATTCAAAATATAGTGGAAGTAAGAAAGAATAATTGTTTCTGATGGTGCCAGCAGGCGAGACATACTTTAGTGTTAACTCTTGTTATTTTGATTTCTCGAAATTGACACACTAGGAAGGCTTTGTACAAAGCTCTTTGACAAACGTGATGACTTCAACTTTCCCTCTATCTTAAAGACACATTGAATTATTTACATAAAAATAACCAGAAGTCTCAAAAAAGAGTACATGAAATGATGGCTGAGTTAGACTTACTGGATGTTTATAGGGAACTGAGTCCTGAGGTTAATATATTTCCTGGCGAGGCACAAACAAAAAACAAGCAAGATTAGATTATTTTCTGGTGTCATCAGATTTTCAGTCATTAGTTAAAGAGTGTGATATTGGGTTATCATATAGATCAGATCACTCACCAGTATGCATGTCTATCCAATTTAATGAACATGAAAAGGCAAAGGAACGTGGAAGTTTAACAACTCTTTATTATATGACAAAGAATATATTCCATTAGTAAAAGAATGTATACAAAGCCCCATTTACATGCACAGTTTTACATACGTATGTATTTTTACATACCTGTGTAATTTTACACATGTGTGCAAATACGTACTGCATGTGAATGCAATTACATACGTATGTAAATTTACACATCACCTAAAGAACAGATGTAAATATTTATGTGTATATTTACATACGCTATTTGATTAAATTTTGCGCATGTAAATGCAATTTACTCAAATGCATACGGCACTATTTTTTTTTTCCTTCCTGTTGAACTTGTGTCCTTGACCTTAAGGCTTTTGACTCCCGAATTCACAGACATCTTTCGTATATTATAAGCTTAACGTTGTGCAAGTTATATGAAATTATATTAATGCGTTTAAAAGTTATGCATCGGAAACCAAAATAACTCTACAATAGCTAAGCTTTTTTAAACTTGCGACCTCGAACCCAATCGGCATCTTTCAAATCCCATAATATGCATAAATGTAGATTATGCTTTGAGAACCAATATCATTACATGTTCTTAGTTTTTACACAACTTGTGATCTTAACCTTTTACCTTTTGACCAAAAAGCTATAAGCTTCTTCCTTGTAGCCTGCGGTTTCCAAAAGCTATGATTTAGAAACCAAACTAGATAGAATGACGGACGGACGGACAGACGGACGGAAAGCTTAATTCTATATTCTAGTCTACAGAATACAAAATTGCATGATTAGAAAGGCAAGGAAAAACAAGGCATGATTAAGGTGACACCAATGTGACTTTGACCTTAGTTAAATCTTTTGTTGCTATAAAGAAAAGATAGTTATTGTTTTACCGCATTGATCCTTTTAAAGTATACAAGACAGCTTGTATCCTGAATTTTCATCAAACGGGTAAACAGGTATGTCCGGAACCCCATATTAGACGAAAAGAAAGTAAAATTCTATGCTGCTATCTTTTCAACGGAGCACATTTCAAACATGGAAATAGGATTTTAATTGTATGTGCCTTAACATCTGCATATATAGGTAAACATCTCAATCTGAATTAGAAATAAATTCTAATAATGAATAGTTCTGTCAAAGGCCATGTTACTATGAATAACGGTGGTTCCAATTTCATCAATTTATGAATAAAGGTAATACCTAACTGGGATGATCAATCTCATAATCCATTTCATTTATCTTATATATTATAGAAGAAAATACAAAATAAAGCATAGACATGCCATATAAACTGAACATAGAATATGTGTTGGAAAGACACAGTTTACATATTTCCAAAATTTGACAACGTTTGGCAGTTTCTTTTAAAATTGATAAATTTATCTGTTTGGTCATTGTTGTAATATTTTTTGGCATTTTTTTTTATCAAATGTAATATTCTACCAGTTTTCCAAGTTTTCTACTCCTAGCGTGTCTGATGAAGGTTAATCCAGAAAAGCGCTTCACACGCAGTGAAATTTTGTTTTTGTACATTTATTAAAATCATTTCAATATGTGGATCGTGTCTTTTGGCACATATTCCATATTCTTTCGTTTTTAATATAGCAATGATCCTAGCTGACTGTGTATAGAAATTCAAAAAAGAAATGGTGGGTTAAACCACAGGTGCTTGTGTATAGACAAATATCAATTTTTTGTACAAGTAGTGATATAAAAAAAGAACTTTTTAAGAGACCCAGTGAGACATATTTTTTTTCTAAAAACCTTGGCTTGGTCCAAAAGCCAATAATGGACATAATGGCGTCTGGCGTCAAGTAAAAGAATCTGAAAAATTAGTTCAAACCCTTGCATATCGAACAGGTCTGAATTAAACATCCCATATGCTGATGAGGTGGGTGCTTTTGTTCCGAGTAGGACTAATGTTTTTTATGGGTACTGCCGTTTCTTCTACTAATAAAACTGGGCATCATACATAGTATTTATGCGACGAAAGGGGTGTTAAGCCCAAAAAGACATTCTTTTTAAAGAAATATATCCCTCCATGAGCAAATCATAGGGTATACTGTAATGAGATCACTGCCCATATACATAAAGTTTCATATGGACCAAACCAACATTTAAATTATTTTATAAAAATACACACTCAGTATAAAACTCATGTAAATGGTTAGCAAATTTGCTAATACATACATGTGTAAATTTGCACATGTGTATATATACATATGTATGTATAACTTGTGCATGTAAATGGGTCTTATACAAGATTGTATAAATCAATATAATATAAGTGACACTGAAAACCATGATGATATAGAATTTTCAATTTCTGATCAATTATTTTGGGAAACTTTAAAGTTACTGATAAGGGGTAAAACAATATCTTATTCTTCTTTTAAAAAGAAAGAGCTTAATAAAAAAGAAATTGAGTTAGAAAAAGCTTTAGACATACTTAATAACTCAGAAAATACAGAAGAAAATCAAATAAACATTACACAAGTTGAATTACAGTTAAAAACATTAAGAGAGGCTAAAATAAAAGGTGCTATAATTAGAGCTAAGGCCAAGTGGCAAATAGAAGGTGGACGTAGCACGAGATATTTTTGCAATCTAGAAAAAAGAAATTATATGGAAAAAGTAATTCCCTCATTAACTCTTGATAATGGTAAAGTTATAACTGATCAAAAAGAAATAAGAGATGAACAGAAACACTATTACGAGACACTTTATACCTTAAGAAAAATAAACATAAATGATGAACACAAACTTAATTTCTTTTCACGCCAAAATCCGTTCATTACAATCTTGTCAGAAGAGGAAAAGCTAAGTCTCGAAGGTGACATGACATTATTAGAAGTTCATCATGCATTAAAAAACATGAAAAATGGTAAATCTCCTGGAAATGATGGATATACAACAGAGTTTTATAAATTTTTTGGAATGACCTCAATGTTTTTTTGATGCGCTCTTTCAAAGATTCTTTTGTCAAAGAACATCTTTCCATTACTCAAAATCAGGGAATCATAGCTTGTTTACCAAAAGATGGCAAGCCAAAAAACTTTCTAAAAAACTGGCGACCAATCTCCTTACTTAATGTTGATTATAAAATAATATCAACATGCATAGCAAATAGAATAAAAAAAGTTCTCAATATTTTGATTAGTGAAACACAAACCGGCTTTATGAAGGGTAGATATATTGGTGAGTGTACGCGTCTGATCTATGACCTCATTGAAAAAACAGAAAAGGATGATATACCTGGATTATTTGTACTTCTTGACTTCGAAAAAGCATTTGATTCACTTGAATGAACCTTTATAAATGAAACACTCAATTGTTAGGGATTCGGTTCCACAATTACTAAGTGGGTGGAAATATTATATAAAAACTATTTTTATAAAAGTTGTATTCAAAATAACGGATACTTGTCAGACTTCTTTACAATTGAAAGAGGTGTTAGGCAAGGAGACCCATTATATCCTTACCTCTTTATTTTGTGCTTAGAACTCTTAAGTGCCTCTATTAAAAATGATAACAACATAAATGGAATTAAGATTCAGGACTCAGAATACCTATTAAGCCAGTACGTTGATGACTCAACTCTCATTCTTGAAGATAGTGAAGAATCATTAAATAATGCTTTGAACAAGATAGCCTTGTTTGCGGACTGTTCTGGTCTAAAGGCCAATTTTGATAAGACCCAGGTTATATGGATTGGGGCAAGACGGGGCTGTGGTGAGGAGTTAAATACTGATAAAAATATAATATGGAACCATACTGGAAATTTTAAACTTCTAGGAATACAATGCTGTCTTGGGAAAATAGTATTTATTTAGACAATTATACTGAAAAATTAAAGAAAATAAAGAAACTATTAAATGATTGGTCATTGAGAAATATCACAATATATGGAAAAAATACAGTCATAAAAACTCTTGCATTACCAATATTAATTCAATGCTTTACTGTATTACCCGATCCACCTTCTGACATTTTAAAAGAGATTCAGTCAACACTTTATAAGTTTGTTTGGGATGGAAACCCTGATAAAATAAAATAAAAATACTGGTTGGGAATTATGAAGAAGGAGGTGTAAAAATGCCTCACATTGAATCAATTATTAAGTCACTGAAAATATCTTGGATTAAAAAGGTTCTTGATCCAGGAAATAATTCCCCTTGGAAAATTCTACTTTCAGATTTGTTAGATGAATATGGAGGAGAGAAAATATGGTATTTAACCAAGTCAGGATTAAGCAAAATAAAATCAGAGTTTAATATATTCTGGCAAAATGTAATAACTTCATGGTCCTCATTGTATGAAGCTCCAACCGCAGCCTCAGATAATATACTATCTCAACCCGTATTTTTAAATGAAAATATTAAGATAAATAGCCAAAAGGTCCTGTATAGAAATTGGATCTGAAATTGAAATCTGGTATATTTTTTGTGAATGATATATTAACTGAAAATGGAAATTTTTATGACTTTGATGAATTTATTAGACCTTTTAACATAGATACAAACTTCCTAGAATTCTATGGTGTTATTCAGGCTATTCCAGCTGTGTGGAGAAATATCATACGACAAAATGTTGCCATCAAATTAATCTATGTATCGCAAAAGAATATCTTAACTCTTCATAGAGTAGAAAAAGTATCAAAACATTTTTACAATCAATTTTTAAATAGTGTCAAAGAAAGTCCTACAGCACTTAAAGAAAAATGGAATAAAAAATTGGGGACTGAAATTGAGGATGAAGAATGGAATACATTTTTTAAGTTACCTTTGTTGATTACAGAGGACCCTGCTATAAGAGCGTTTCAGTTCAAACTTCTCCATAGAATCTTAGGAATTAATAGTATCTTGATGAAATGTAATATCAGTGAAACTGAGTTATGCACCTTTTGTACAGAAACAAATTAAAGAAACCAATAGACACTTATTTTTTTAATGTAGACATGTGAGGACTTTTTGGCTAAACTTTTGCGATAAGTTGAGTGAAAAGTGCAATATTAACTTTACTCCTAGTTTGACAAATATTATCCTTGGACTAGATTCCCATTCTCGTGCTGAAATTTTAAATTCTTGTATTCTAATACTGAAAAGATACATTTACATATGCAAAATGGAAAAATAAATTTCCATTAGTTAATGAAGGAATAGAATGGCTAAAATTTTATAACAGAATAGATATGGCCTCTGCAGGTTTGTGCTCTGGGAAAAAAATCAACAAATTTAAAGAAAAATGGGCCTTAATTAAAAATTTATATGACGAGGGTGAATAATGTAACAAAATAATGGTATTAATTTCAATATAGCTAAAACAATTATTGAATAGTTTTGTTGAACTATACAAATATAATGTTGGATTTCTTAAATATGTATGTTTGTACTGTGATGATGATATAAGACAGAAATAAAATATATATTACAAAAAAACTTTCCCTTTCTGTGTGGCAACATTCCGTCCGCTCCAGCATATGGAGTTTACGTATCACAATTGATTCGTTATTCCAGAGCATGTGGGGAGTACAACGACTTCCTTGATAGAGCTACACGCCTGACAAGCAAATTGTTAACACAGGGGTACGTTGCTCCCAGGTTGTTGTCATCACTCAAATACGGGATTTCTATCTCTCAGATGAGCACAGATGTTGGTTTAACATAGAGTTTTGTAATGTCATCCTTTCCAGATTTGACCAACACTAAATCGATCTTTGGCGACGTGACGGGTGTGCTATAGCAAGCAGGAACTGCTTACTCTTCCGGAGCACCCGAGTTCACTCTCGTTTCGACTTGAGTTCACGTTGCTGAATGCGGTTTTGTTGTTATGTTTGTGTGTGTTTTATGTTGTTATGTGGTTTGCTTTGTTATGATGATTTTTTGTCTACCGGTTTTGTCTTCGTCTTTACGGTTTTATGATACTAATTATCCCTTTGGTACAAATTTGCTTCATTCTGAAAAGACAAACACGAAATCGGTAGACAAAACAAATCATCACAACGAAACAAATCGCACAACAAACAAAAAACTCACACATAACAACCAAATCGCAATTAGCAACGTGAACTCAAGTCAAACCGAGTGTGAACTCAGGTGCTCCGGAAGAGTAAGCAGTTTCTGCTCGCTAGAGCACATCCGTCACATTGCCAAAGATCGATGTAGTGTTAGTCAAAGCCGGAAAAGATGAAATTACCATACTCTATGTCAAACCTACCTTTGGTAAGAAAAGGAAGTGAAATCAAACATTGGGTGCATTCGTATGAAACACCGACAGGTAAGCCTTCAAAGAAGTTGAATTTTCAAGACATTCTTTGTATAAAAAGACAGAAGTTTGTTAACAGCTAGTAGTAAATTGCTAATCTTAATTTTCTCTTTAAAATTCTCTGAAGACCTACAAGCGATGTATTAAAACATATATAATATTCAAGAACCTGACATTTAATTATTTGGCGTTGGAGGCATAATGAACATATGACATTTATCCTTTTGTGTTTTATTCTAAAAAGAAGCGTCATCTGGCTTTTGATCTTTTCGAACCAATGTAGATATGGAAACATTCAAGAACGGTCACATTGAAGTGATGTTAAATCACCAGACACATCGTAAAACGGAAAAAATCAAATGAATCATATATAGAGAAAAACCAAAACAAAACTACGACAAGTGAGACTCAATAACTACTTTTGATATTAATAAAAACAATGAAGAGAATTTGTCATTATCGCATGTTTAAACAACCTTAGCCTTCTTTTAACTATGAAAATGAATCCAATTAATCTGTTAACATTAAGGCTGGGGTATATGAGATATCGATTATGAAGCTTCTATGCTGTCTTTGAGTTGTTTACATGCCAATGGTAAATTAAATATCTTCAAGATTACAGCATTACATATGAATGTTACAGGAGAGATAAGAATTTGATAAATTTCATTATATATCTCACAATGCCAGATCTGAACTCCACGTAAACTCATTACCACAAAAGTAATTATTGGATGCTAACAGTTTAAACAAACAAGTTAGATATCACAAAAAGAAAAGACGTATCGGATAGTTCAAAAGCACTCGGGAAATGATTTGTGGAATATTGTTTAGGTCAGTAAAATATTTATGCACAACATTGACGGCCATATAGCAAAATAAGTTTGGCCATATATTGGATTTCAATATGTCTTTTCAGGTTCAAAGATTTCTATTGTAGACTTGCTTAGATGGCGAAGTTATAAAAAAGAATATGGTGCTTTTTCAAAATATTCATATTGTTTTAATAAGACATATTTCTTTTTTTATAATAAATAGATAGTCAGTAGTGCAATTGTTAGTATTTGGTTAGTGTCTGTCATCCAGAGACTTATTTTGTCTTGAATTGGTACATGTATAAGTTTCTCTTTCTGTTTTAAGAAATTCTAGAGTTTATCAGGTTTTGATAGCGTGTTTTTCTAGTCTTTCTTTGTTGTTGTTTGTTTTGTTTACAGTCTTCATAGTTGTATTATGCACGTAACCCTTCGTCCTTTGTTAATTTGGCTTCAACAATGAGGTTAAGAAGACGACAGAGGTAATATTCGGCTGTTTTAAGTATAATTTTAGATTTTATGTAACATTGAGGGCTATTTTGTCTTTTAACTATTCCAAATCAAATAACGATGCACAAGATGTAACATCTGTACTCTCAGAATATAAGATGAATACGATATTAATGATTCATTTTTATAAAAAGCAGTTTTACTGTAAAATATTTATATTTCTGATCAACAAAACGGTAACCGGACTAATCTTAGTATGTATAATGAGGCATTTCGTGACGTCACACAGTGTCTGAGGAGATACACCTGCCTTTTAATGATGATGAACTGAACGTTTATAAAATTAATCTTTTAATTGAAAGCTTATTCATTATATACTTAATGTTCCGATTAATATGCTTCACGTGCTCGGTTGTATTATATGTTGTAGCCTTCTTCTGTACCAGGATGAGCCACAATTTGCACACCTATTACCAAACAACATTCATAAGTATGAAGGGCGGTTCATGTCACAATAAGAATATCTTTTCTATCAAGGTAATTATCGCTTGTATTACGCTACTAACAAGAAGTATCATGCTACTTAGAAGAAGTATCATGATTATGTATGAAACATCCCGATACAACAGAGTCAGATAATTGCTTTAAGTGCTAAGTCTTTACTCACAGCTATCATTATATTTGTAGAAAGTAAAATGATACTTGTTAAACGTATCGTGATACTTCTTGAAAGTATACGATACTTGTTTAAAGTATCATGATTCTTCTCCACAATAGTCGTTATACTTTTATGTAGTATCACGATACTAACAAGGAGAATCGTTATACTTTCAAGAAGTATCTATATGCTTTTAAGAAGTACTATATTATTATAGTATAGTATTATAATATGTGTCTTAATTAATGACAGACACTAAAGAAAAACTAACAATTGCACTATCAATTTAAAATAAAAAAATAAAAATGTATTTTTTTTAAATATAAAGATAAAAAAATGCCTCATTCTTTTTTTTATAACTTCGTCATCTAAGCAAGTCTACAATAAAAAACTTGGAAGCTAAAAAGACATATTGAGATTCAATATATGGCTAAACTAATTTTGTTATATGGTCGTCAATGTTTTGCATAAATATTTTCCTGACCTAGGCAATACCATTCCACAAACCATTTTTGGAGTACTTTTGAACTATCCGATATGTCTTTTCTTTTTGTGATATCTAACTTGTTCGTTTAAACTGTTAGCATCCAATAATTACTTTGGCTGTAATAAGTTTACGCGGAGTTCAGATCTGGCATTGTGAGGTATATAATGAAATTTGTCAAATTTCTATTAGTCCTGTAACTTTCATATGAAATGCTGTTATCTTGAAGAAATTTAATTTTCCATTGGCATGTAAACAACTCAAAGACAGCATAGAAGACACAGAATCGATATCTCATAAACCTCAGCCTTAATGTTAAGATTAATGTTAACTCATTTGCATGGTTAAAAGAAGGCTTAAGTTGTTGAAACATGCGATGATTCTGTTTATTGTTTTTATTTATCATCACAATAGAAAACAAGTATTAACTGTGATTGCAAGCAAGTCACAAAGTCCCCCAAACGACCCGTATTTGCCACTATTCTCTTCAGCATGTCAAAAAACCCCTAAATATCAATTTTCATGTAAATCAGAGCACTTTGAAAATTTCGACCCGATTATCTCCCTTGAGAAATCACATTTTTATTTATATCTCGAAAACCGTAAATATCGCTTCAAAATTTTTTTTCATATTATTAAAGAGAATGTTTTGCTCTATCAACCTACAAAATTTCAGAACCCTGCGCACCTAGGTTACCGAGATATTGCAATGTCCAATATTTAGTCCATTTTCCTGTTTCCATGGAAACGGCGGCCATTTTGAAAATTCCGATTATCAACGAAGCTTCCTTTTTTTACAATCTATTATCCTGCCAAGTTTCATCTTGATATGTGGTGTCGTTTTCTCTGGGATCTCCGGACAAGTTCACGACTAAGTGGAAGAAACGGAAGAATAATAATAATAAGAAACGGTGCAAAAACAATAAGTCCCCAAACTTTGTTTGGGGGACTTAATAAAGAGATGTGGAATAAGTGTACGCGACACAGCCCACAAATAAACGGCAATTTAGAAAAACCACAATGGAAAACCGCCAGCAGCCTTCAACGAGGCCATTTGGCACTGCTCGCGGTTCTGCAATTGGCCCATGGTCTAAATAAGATGCATATAATTCAAATCAAGCCCTGAAATAGTCACAGATAGACCCCCTTCTTAAACAAAGAACAAAAAACATCAAAAAGACAAGTACAAACGAAAGCTTTGTCAAAGATTCCTGGCTTTGGACAGGCACATGTAATATGTGGCGGGGTTAAACTAGTTTTTGGGCCCAACCTTCCCCCTATCAATATTCTTAGACAAAGCACAAAAACTAAACACACAATAAAAATCAAATCAATCAAAGTCCAATTCTACTAGAGAGAACCTAAGACAAAAAACAAGAACAACCAAAAGGACGGTTAAGGAACTCTCCATAGAACACTCGCTGTTACTGACAGCTAGCTGAGAATCATCAATCGACTGATGTAAAAAATCAAACGTATCGATTTTAAATCCGACACAACACTTCAAGCAATAATGATTTAGTGAAGTGTCATCACACAAAACCGACACGCTTGATCGCTATAATGCTTAAAAATGACAATAGTAAAAACGTTTATGGAAGTTTTAAAGCAAGTATCAAGTTTTCAATATTTTTGCCATAAACACTAAATTCAAAGATTTAACCAAGATATTCATTTCATATCCTTTCCTTAATAAATTTTGAAGCCAATTATTAATTTCTATTGGATTGCTTTTAAATTTGTGAGCTTTATAAAAAACATTACCATAAAATTCAGGATGTGATATTCCTTTCACTATAAGAAAACGACGTGTACAATTAAATTTTTCAATAAGAGATCGATACTTGTGGAAGAATTTAGAAAAATATTTTACTAATTTGTGGTATCGATAACCTTGTTTTAATAATTTTTCAGTAATAAAACGGTTCTTATTATTAAAATCAGAAACACCACTGCAGATCCGAGCATATCTTACTAACTGTGAAATGTAAACCCCGTATGACGTTAATAAAAAATGATTTACTAAATGGTTTTGAAACTCTAGAACAGATATAATCACTTTTAGATTTGTCAAAACACCATTTAACCAAATATTCAAATTTCTTTTTAATCAGATTATGTGGAAGGTTAGTATATAAAGTGGAAAAATCGTAACTGTCAACGGTATGAAAAGTATTTTCAAATGCACAAAGCTTGTCCAAAACATCAAGAGAATTTTTAACACTCCAAAAATAATTAATTCCACTGTTTTCGAATACCCTTTCACAGTATTGAATAATAAATTCCTTCATAATAGTTAAAGTAAGAGATAGAACTTTGGAAATATGGGTTAAAGAACACTTACTTGAGATAAAACGAGATTTATATGGATTTTTGTGCAATTTAGGTATCCAGTACATAGTAGGTAACTTAAAGTATGTCGGGGCAACTCGAAGTGCTGTGGTCGCTATGATATGATCGTCAATGATACCTGATTCTGTCGAATGCACGGGAACGAAAGTGTTCGAATTTTTTATTTCGTGCATTAAAACCTCAAGGTAATACTTTCTTCATACTGCAACGACATTGTTAGCTGCTTTTTCGGCGGGAACAAACACGTATCGCAAACCAAGTAAACGGATTTTTGACTTTATTCGATTAAGGTAAGTATTAGGCCTAAAATCTACAAATGAATTTTGAAATTGGCTAATTCTGAGTTGAACAATTGCCATAAATCTATTAATAAAACGGTCAAGAGATTTTGAGTCGGCCCCTTCTCTCCTGATCCAAGATTTGCAAGTAGTTATTGAGTCTCACTTGTCGTAGTTTTGTCTTGTTTCTGTTTATAATTTTTTTTATTTTGTCCGTTTAACTATGTGTCTGGTGATTTTACGTCACTTCAATGTGACCATCTACATTGGTTCGAAAAGATCAAAAACCATATGACGCTTCTTGTTAAAATAAAAACGCAAAATGTTAAATGCCATAGATTAATTATTCCTCCAACACCAAATAATTAAATATCAAGATCTTGAATATCATATATGTTTTAATACATCGCTTGCTCATAAAGTGTCTATAACGGTAGGTCTTAAGAGAAAATTAAGATTAGCAATTTATAATTAGCTGTTGACAAATTTTGTCATTTTATATATGATTAATGTCTGGAAAATTTAAGTTCTGATTTCTTGGTATCGAATACAACCGGATTTTAAACCTGTCGGTGTTCCTTACAAATGCAGCCAATATAATCATTGTTGAATTTCATTGAACATTTTCTTATCAAAGGTTGGTTTGAAATAAAGTTTGGTAATATCATCCTTTCCGGATTTGACTTACACTAAATCGATCTTTGGCAACATGACGGGTGTGTAATAACAAGCAGGAACTGCTTTCTCTTCTGGATCACCCGAGTTCACTCTCGATTCGACTTGAATTCACGTTGCAAAATGCAGTTTTGTTGTTATGTGTTTGTGGGTTTTTGTTGTTCTGTTGTTTGTTGCGTTGTGATAATATTTTTTCTACCGATTTTGTGTTTGTCTTTCCGGTATAATGATGTTTGATTATTCCTTCGGTACACCTATGCTTCTTAAGATGCCATAAACTAACATTTTACACCATAAATCTGTCACAACACAAATATATTTTTTAAAGATAAAAGTATTCCCATCATCGTTTATGCTTATACTTCTATCATTGTTATTACTTAAGGTATTTAACTACAGACAAAGGATGGGTTGCGATAAGACCCATTTTCAGCCCACCGCGAAAGTCCAAATTAAAATTAAGTAAAATCTATCACAAAATGTCTTGTTGGAAAGGTTAATATTTCTATTTCTTGAAAATAAACGTTTGTAGTTGAAAAGCTTGTTCTTTTTTAAGTAAATCATGCTTGAAATGAACCAACACAAATGATTTTACCATTGTGCCTATGGGAAAGTGGTGCAAATGAGTAATTTATATCCCTCCCGGAAGTATAGCCTTGCACGCGGAACCAGCTCCATATTTTATTCAAAAACTCGTATTACTAAAATACAATTTTTGTGAAAGTTTCAAGCTGGTTCCGCGTGCAAGACATACTGAAAATTTAAAAAGACTATAAATTTTGAACTTGTTGTTAGTATTCAAAAAATGTGCAAAAACTTTCCGTTTTCTACGTTTTTCTTGAGATAAGCGGTCATTTCAATTTCAAATTTTTTTTAAATGGACCTTTAATAGAATCGTTAACACTGGCTTCAAGTATATAAGCACTTAATTTTGAATTTATTGAATTCCTACCTAGGAATTCTATTTAAATCAAGATGAAATTTTCATTCAAAATGGGTCAACTTCGTTTAAAGTATCATGATACTTCTTGAACGTATATTGATACATCTTTAAAGTATAATGATACATCTTTAAAGTATAATGATACATCTTGAAAGTAAAAAAATATTTCTTGAAAGTATAATGATACTTCTTGAAATTTATAATGATACTTCTCGTAAGTATCGTGATATTTCTTAAAAGTTTAATGATAATTCTCGTTAGTATTGTGATATTTCTTGAAAGTATAACGATACTTCTTGAAAGTATAACGTTAGTTACTTATACTAATTCAAGATATCAAAGTCACAGTTTACAACCAACTAAATCGCTTTTAATAAGTATCATGATACTTAATAGGCCTGTCATTATACTTTACTTTTAAAATACTTTCAAGAAGTATCACGGTAGTTTTAACAAGTATCATAATACTTTTTTCAAATATAATGATAGCTGTGAGTAAAGTCTTTACACTTATCTGATTCTCCATTGCATCGTGATGCTTCATACAAGTACCATGATAAAGTCTAGCTAGATTTATTACAGGGGCTTGAATTCTGGTCATTTATATCGACTAAAAAAAGCGACCCCTTACTGGTGGGTTTTATAGAGTAGAGGGTCGATTTTTTGTTTAGTCGATATAAATGACCAGAATTCAATCCCCTGTGAGCTTTATATGTCAACTCCAAACAAAATTATTTATATGGTGGACTTAAATAATAACATAAAAACTTTCGTTAAAGAGTGAATAAAATGAAAGCGAAATCATATTTGGTTGTTTTCGTTAATAATCGGTTGTATCCGATATCAAGAAAAATATGGGCTATCGAAAACCACCGTGCAGTACTTGAATTTTCCAGACATTCTTTGACATAAAAATATCAGGGCAAAGTTTAACGATATACCTATGTTCATTTCTAAAACAAACATTTAATAAGAAAGCGATATTGTGGGACATATGATATTGAATAAATTCAGAATTCAAGAATCTGACATTTTATTGTCTGGCGTTGGAGGATCTTTATAGGAATGACATTTACCATTTTGTGATCACAAATTTATGTGATTCTATTTAAACACGAAGCGTCGTGGTTTGAGGTGACTTTTTTGAACCGACAGAAATAGTCATGAAAGTTGATTGCTTTATACATAATGAATTTGTTTCTGATTTATTTCGGATGTGTCGGGTACACTTATACCACATCCTTTTCTTTTCTATCGAATCATTAAGTCTAAATATACTGCACTCCATAAATTTAAAAATTTAATATTTTTGTTAATGATTTACATTCTATATTTGATAGAAGTTGTGATCCAGTATTCATTGACGAAATGAGTATTAGTACATTAAGTATTGCATATGACCTTGTCATTATGTCTAACTCAGCAGACGGTCTGCAATGTGTCTTAAATAAACTCGAAAAATACTGTTACAAATGGCAACTAACTGTAAATACAAATAAAACAAAGGTTATGCTATTCCAGGTTGGCACACAACCATCTCCAAATTTTTTTTCTATGAAAGAAAAATGCTAACTGAGGTAAAAGAGTTTAATTTTTTGGGCAACATAATCGATAATAAAGGGAAATTCAAAAGATCTATTTCTAAACTTTCAAAAAAGGAATCAAATGTATTTTTTTTACAATGAGAAAATACATGTCAAACTTTAAACATGTACCGGTTGATGTGTCTTGTAAATTATTTGATACATTGATTCGACCTATAATGCTATATAATAGTGAAATTTGGTTTATGGAAGATTATTTCTCAGTTTTTAAATTAACACAGAGATCATTGGCAAATGGAACAATTTGTGATAGATTGCAAAGCTATTTTTGGTGTTAGAAAAACTGCTAGTAACTCTGCATCAAGAATAGAACTCGGTAGAATACCTTTGGAGTCATTTATTAAAAATCAAGTATTATCTTTTTATTCTAGAATTCATACACAAGACATCAACCCATTGTTAAAAGATGCATTTATTATCAATTAAAAAATTGAGTGAAGAGGGAATATATACCTGTCATAGTTTTGCGTCCTCTATAATTGATGACTTTAAACTTGAGAAAAAATATTTTCACTATTCTAAGAAACATTTTAATGAAGTGAAAAATAAACTTAAGGAAGTAAAAAGAGTGTAAATGAGTTTTACAATGCACTATTTATTGAAAAAAAATTGACAATAGTTAAAAGCTACATTTATATAGTAATCTGAAAACTGGATTACAACCTGCAGATTATTTGAAAGTAACAAACTCAAATAGTCGAAGGATAATAACAAAATTACGAATAAGTGATCATAACTTAGAAGTGGAACTGAGGCGTTATAAGAAAATAGCCCGTGGACATCGGGTATGTAGAAAATGTCTAGTACATGTATTAGATGATGAATATCATTTTATGCTTGAATGTTCAATAGATAAGGAACAAAGGAAACAATTTTGAAGACAAAATTAAGAATTTAACCAATTTGAACCACTTGATAAACTAAAACTTATTTTAAATCCAGATAATTATATTTTGTCCATAGTTGTAGATTTTACAAATTTACAGAAGACCAAATAATCGACATGCTCAATTTTCTTATTGACAACATATTTGTTCAGTTTGGTGGACTTGTTTTTCAGCAAACAATAGGGATTCCAATGGGCAATAATTGTGCACCTTTGCTTGCTGATTTGTTTCTTCATTCATATGAAGCAGACTTCTTACAATCTCTTCTAGACAAAAAAGACCGTAGACTAGCTCCCTCTTTCAAACTCACGTTCCGTTATATTGGTGATGTCCTTTCACTAAACAATTATCGATTTGGTGACTTTCTCCATCTGATATATCCACAAGAGCTTGAGATAAAGGACACAACGAATTCTAGGAAGTCTGCTTCATATTTAGATCTACATCTCGAAATTGACTCTCAAGGAAGACTTTCAACAAGGCTCTATGACTTCAACTTTCTAATCGTCAACTTTCCCTTCTTGTGTAGCAACATTCCGTCCGCTCCAGCTTATGGAGGTTACGTATCTCAATTGATTCGTTACTCCAGAGCGTGAGGGACTTACATCGATTTCCTTAGCAGAGCGGCACGTCTGACACAAAAATTGCCCACACAGGGTTATGTTGCTTATCAGTTGCTGTCTTCACTCAAGAAATTTTACGAAAGATATCATACACTTAAAGACAAATATGGGATTTCGATTTCTCAGATGAGTGCAGATGTTGGTTTGTCATAGGGTTATGGTTTGTCTTCCTTTACTGGATTTGACACGCTGATTGGACTATTGGCAATGCGACGGGTGTGCTATAGCAAGCAGGAACTACTTACTCTTCCGGAGCACCTGAGTTCACTCTTGTTTCGACTGGAGTTCGCGTTGTTGATTGATATTCAGTTATTTTGTGTTTCAATGTTTTACATGTTGTCTGTTTTTTGTCCCGTTCTTGTTAGTGATTACTGGTTTTGTCTCTGCCCTCTCGGACTTTTTACATTCGGATACCCCATTGGTACCTCTGCTTTTTCATAAAGCAGTCTTTAGAATTGCGAAAAAGAGATCCATATTGGTAAAGATCATAATATTTGGATTATCATGTTTATTATTAATTAAAGTGTGTTCGGCTTTTGTACTTTGTGTGTGTAGTTTTTTGCTGTCTTGATTATATATATTTGCCTAACCCGACAGGGTTTATTGTCAATAAAGTATTATTAATAATAAATAAATCAATAATATATTAACAGATTTTTTTTTCTATTTTTGCATGTTCAACCTTTTGAGCTACCTATCTATTTTCTTCTACCATTTTGAATAACAATTTAGCTTTCTTCTTACCCTTAACACAACAATGTAACTTTATTCAGACCCTTTAATATAGTCTTGTTTAGTCTAGTCTAGTCTAGTATAGTATAGTATAGTATAGCTTTCTTCTAACCTTTTAAAGACAATCTAGCATGTAACAATAACAACTTTAGTAATCATTGGATGCTCTACCGTTTAAAAAGATGAGTGGAAGTTCAGTAAAGTACAAGAAGTATTGGGTGGCTCAAAAGCACTCGGGAAATGTGGAATTTTGCCTGTATCAAGCAAATATATCTTCAGCATATTAGCGACATATAGAGCTAACCAAAAGAACGTTGGCAACACTTGGAATTTTAATGTACTTGGTAAATGTTTTTGTCTTTGACAATTGATTGATAGTGTATTTACAATAATTGGTGTTAAACATGGAGTATATATCATTAATAAACCAAATTTGTCTTAAATTGGTAACTAGCGTACATGAACTAGCTTTCCAAATCAAGAGTTTTTTTAGTTGTTTTCTAACTATCAATTTTTACTTTGTTGTTGCGTTGTTTATAATTTTAAGTCGTCAGATTTGTTTTCTATAATTTATGCCTTATTATTACCGAGACTGATAATTTGGATTGGTCTTTGGTAATTTAGCTTAAATAATGAATACGATGCAGGTACTCTGTAATATATGAAAGAAAGCTTGTGGCTGTTTAAAGTTTAATTTTGGATTGTATTTATAATTTTGATGATTATACTATCTTTTCCAAATCAAATAACGATGGACAAGATGTACCATCTGTAATCTCAGAAAGTCTGTGTAAGATGAACACGATCTATATGATTCGCTTATAAACAGCAGTATTACAGACAATTATTTATATTCTGATCAACAAAACGGTAACCGGACTAATCTGAGCAGGTATAATGAAGCATGTCGTGACGTCAAACAGTATCTGAGGAGATACACCTGCCTTTTAATGATGATGAATTAAACGTTTTAAAAATTAATCTTTTAATTGAAAGCTTATTTATTGTATACTGCATGTACTCAATGCTCCGTTTAACACGTTTTACTTGTAGGAAATAATTCGATGTGGAGTTATCTAGTTTTTGATTAACTAGCGGTTTAAGACAAAATTACTACAACGCCAATATTTGCATTACTATTACCAAACAACAGAAACAAGTCTGGCTTATGTCTATTCCAAACACGATTAGTATGCCTTTAAAGTGCAAAATAACATACAATAAACAATTCCAATAAATATCTGACAAACACTTATAACAACTCAGTAGGACACGTGTGTGTAACCAGTCTATCGTCGCCAGGCTTATGGAACAACAGGCTTACAAAATATCTTATGCAAGATTGATAATAACTAAGTTTTTGAGATAGGAATTGTGTCATCTTCATGCCCCCATATATCTGTCCCCGTATTGTAACAGAAACACCCCTCAGAAAAACAACAACTATATTCTTAATCCTACAGTCAGTATGTGCTTGGTGTATAGACGATAAGTGCATGCGACAGTTTAAAATAACTGACATTGACTAAAGATGTACCATCAAATAATCCATGTCAGTCATTTTGAATCAATGTAAAGTTCTGTTGATGACTGAAAATGACAGTAACAAACCACATCAGTGATTCTTAATCAACGTAAATATTTAAAATGACTGTCATGATTTGTAACAAATAACAAAATTGACTAAAATAAGGGACGGACCATTTAACTTGAAGGGGGGGGGCGTGGTTTTTTTTGTTTTGATCAGAAATTGTTTTTTTCAAAAATATTTATTTTTCGAAGGCGTCGCGACAGAATATTTTTTTCATTATCAGCATTATTTTTTATAGCAGATATCCTTCTTCAGAATATTTTTTTTTCTTACCCTCAGCTGCCAAAATAATTTTTTCATCAACTATAATTTTCTGCCTGTACCAAGTCAGGACCATTGCGATCCACCAGTTCTCCGGTATGACTGATTCGTTTTTGTCATTTTCTCTGGACTATGAGATTGATCATTCAAGTTCGGTAGTTTTGTTATTACCTTTATTTCAGAATATTTTTTAGGAAAAATCCAAGCCCCCCCCCCCATTCAAGTTAAATGAAGTGACTGTAGTATGATCCATGACAACCTTTAAGGAATTTATTATTCAATACTGTGAAAGGGTATTCGAAAACAGTGGAATTAATTATTTTTGGAGTGTAAAAAATTCTCTTGATGTTTTGGACAAGCTTCGTGCTTTTGAAAATACTTTTCATACCGTTGATAGTTACGATTTTTCTACTTTATATACTTACCTTCCACATAATCTGATTAAAAAGAAATTTGAATATTTGGTTTAATGGTGTTTTGACAAATCTAAAAGTGATTATATCTGTTCTAGAGTTTCAAAATCATTTAGTAAATCATTTTTTAGTAACGAGACTCAAAAGGGTTACATCAACTGGACTGATGCAGAAACTATTACTGCTCTAAATTATTTGTTAGATAATATTTACATACGTTTTGGTAAACAAATTTATCGCCAAATTATTGGTATTCCTATGGGTACTAATTGTGCGCCACTTATAGCCGACCTTTTCCTATACTGTTATGAATCACAATTTATGGCTAAATTACAAAAAGACCCGAACAAACAGAACCTAATCGAAACTTTCAATTATACTTTTAGATATTTAGATGACATTCTTGCACTCAACAATCCTTCATTTTCTAATTTTATTACAGATATCTATCCTTCTGAATTAACCTTGAACAAATCTAACGTCACCGGTGATAGATGTCCTTTTTTAGATTTAGATTTAAGTATTATTGACGGAAAATTACATACCAAAGTATATGATAAACGTGACGACTTTACCTTCCCTATTATTAATTTTCCTTTTCTTGAAGGAGATGTTCCACTAGCGCCGTCATACGGGGTTTACATTTCACAGTTAGTAAGATATGCTCGGATCTGCAGTTGTGTTTCTGATTTTAATAATAAAAACCGTTTTATTACTGAAAAATTATTAAAACAAGGTTATCGATACCACAAATTAGTAAAATCTTTTTCTAAATTCTTCCACAAGTATCGATCTCTTATTGAAAATTTAATTGTACACGTCACTTTCTTGTAGTGAAAGGAATATCACATCCTGTATTTTATGGTAATGTTTTTTATAAAGCTCACAAATTTAAAAGCAATCCAATAGAAATGAAAAATTGGCTTCAAAATTTATTACGGAAAGGATATGAAATGAATATCTTGGTTAAATCTTTGAATTTAGTGTTTTTTGGCAGAAATATTGAAAACTTAATACTCGCTTTAAAACTTCCATAAACGTTTTTACTATTGTCATTTTTAAGCATTATAGCGATCAAGCGTGTCGGTTTTGTGTGATGACACTTCACTAAATCATTATTGCTTGAAGTGTTGTGTCGGATTTAAAACCGATACGTTTGATTTTTTTTACATCAGTCGATTGATGATTCTCAGCTAGCTGTCAGTAACAGCGAGTGTTCTATAGAGAGTTCCTTTACCGTCCTTATGTTTGTTCTTGTTTTTTTTGTCTTAGGTTCTCTCTAGTAGAATTGGACTTTGATCGATTTGATTTTTATTGTGTGTTTAGTTTTTGTGCTTTGTCTAGGAATATTGATAGGGGGAAGGTTGGGCCCAAAAAAACTAGTTTAACCCCGCCACATATTACATGTGCCTGTCCTAAGCCAGGAATCCTTGACAAAGCTTTCGTTTGTACTTGTCTTTTTGATGTTTTCTGTTCCTTGTTTAAGAAGGGGGTCTATCTGTGACTATTTCAGGGCTGGATTTGAATTATATGCATCTTATTTAGACCATGGGCCAATTGCATAACCGCGAGCAGTGCCAAATGGCCTCGTTGAAGGCTGCTGGCGGTTGTCCATTGTGGTTTTTCTAAATTGCCGTTTAATTGTGGGCTGTGTCGCGTACACTTATTCCACATCTCTTTATTTTCTACTTTATAGTGTTTACCAGTTTGCCTTTTTAAAGTTTAACTTTTCGGTATTGTTTTGTCTGAGTTGCTACATGTACATGTATATAGTCTAACAATAAAAGAGTTTTTACATTACTCTGACTTTACGAGTGATATCGATTAAAGACCATGGTTACACAATCACTTATCATTTCTGGAATCACTGATGTGGTTTGTTACTGTCATTTTCAGTCATCAACAGAACTTTACATTGATTCAAAATGACTGACATGGATTATTTGATGGTACATCTTCAGTCAATGTCAGTTATTTTAAACTGTCGCATGCACTTATCCTACATCTTATTATGGTCGGTCCCTAAACTGACATTTCAAGTTGGTATTTACAGAAATTATCTTTTTTGTCTCATACAAATATGGGGCTTTAGAAGACTGAACGGGAATGCCCCTTCCCTTTTTAATCCATGACTTACAGTAAGACCGAAGTGACTGTAGTATGATCCATGACAACCTTTATAGTGTTTACCAGTTTGCTTTTTAAAGTTTAACTTTTCGGTATTGTTTTGTCTGAGTTGCTACATGTACATGTAGATAGTCTAACAATAAAAGAGTTTTAACATTACTCTGACTTTACGAGTGATATCGATTAAAGACCATGGTTACACAATCACTTATTATTTCTGGAGTTTTTTTTTGCTCAAACAAATCACATTTTGAAAAAAAACATTAATGCCGGAGTTGTGTCGTATTCAAATAAAAAAAGCATCGAGTAAATCCGTTCTAATAAAGTCAATGATTTTATTATTGTCTAAGCCTTTATTTATAAGCTCACTTGCATTTAGTTTGTTTTTACTGCTTTTGTCTTTGCTTTTTCGGACTTTTGACATTAGAATGCCCCATTGGTGCCTCCTTGCTATTCATATTACTTTAACAGACAGAAATGAACATTTGCACCACTATTTGTTGGGAAAAAGAGGTATACCAACATGGCCGTTGTAGTTAAAAATAGAACTAGGCTTATAGCTCCAAAATTATCGGAGATTGAGGAAATCCGAAGCAAGTTCCCATCTCCGTCATCAAAAGCTCTACAAAACTCCATTGCATCGAAAATCGAAATTTTGGGACTTTTTATAGGAGGTATTTCCCGTTACCCATCAAAATATACCATTTTTGCATTTTTTAAGACTTTTTATGTTAAAACATCAAGTGCTAGGAAACTTTCCATAACCGTATCACAATTGAATCACATGCGGTGAGACATGCCGATAATAAACATGATAAATCTTTTATTTCAAATTCTCATGTCTTTACTCAGTCGTGTATTTGTATATGAAATGCATTTTATTTTTTTTGTTCGGCCCTTATATTGCTTTGGTTAAGTCAGGTTTTGAAATAAGGAAGTGTAAATGCTAGGAAAATTGCTACATATTGCTATCCGTGTTGCAAAGGGTTGATTCTTAATTGTTTTTCAGATTTATTCTTTTAGGGCATTTGGTAAAGTAATAAGATTCTTATGACATTTTACCAGAATAGTTTAAGTAAGGACAAAAGTGTAAACTTTCCAATTATGTACATGTACACTGCCATTATCATGGTTGGTTTACTAATGTGATTTATAAATGCTTTGATGAAGAAGTAAACAGAAGACCTCCTGTAGAGTCAAACAAGCGTAATTGGCCATAAATTGAACGTAATTGTTTTGTGGAGGGTCGTCAACTGCTTCAGTGGAAGAAAAACATATCAATTACTATAATTGGCTGTCAGAAACAAAATCGTGGACTATTAACATCGATTGGGCGTCTGCCGATGTTTGTATGTCGTAAAGTTAGAATTTTGAAGTACTGGTTTAGAATATTGTATCATAAACAGCCTGTTGTATTTGATATTTATAATTTGTTACTTACAGATGCAAATAATGGTAAAACTAACTGGGTATCAAATGTACGTGATTTGTTGTTTTCATTAGGTCTTAACTATGTATGGTATCAACAATCAAATGAAAATATCTCTATTGACATTATTTTTAACATAATCAAAGATCAATACATTCAATCATGGCATGAAGAGGTCAGAAATTGTGAAAAGTTGACTTTATATAATATAATTAAACCAATTTTTGGTTTTGAAGAATATGTAGATTTTTGTTATAACTCACATTTTCTTACTAAAATACGCAGTGGTACAGCAAAGATAAATGTAGAAACTGGTAGATATTTAGATTTGCCGAGAAATTTAAGACTTTGTGAATGTTGTAATATGTCTTGTGTTGAAAATGAATATCATTTCATACTTGTATGTCCTGCCTATAGAGCATTAAGACTAAAGTTTTTACCTAAATATTTTTGTTCATGGCCAAATACGACTAAATTAAGATATTTATTGTCTGGTAATTCCAAAAAGTTAGTTGTAAAATTGTGTAATTTTATAAAAGCTGCTTTTGAAAGTAGAAACCGCTTGATATTATAATTGTACTTTATTCATTATGTCTCTCCTGTTGTTCGTCATATGTCACTTTATCATATACTGTAATTGTGCTATAGCATATAATGCTTTTGCAAATAAAGACATTCATTCATTCATTCATCGATTGGTTGATTTGATGTTTTCTTAATTAGGCGCCACATGTTATATATTGTTTTTGTTTGTTTTTTTTTAAATAGAAAAGATACATATACCTAAAAATATACATTTATTTCATTTCTTCAGCCTCTCACAAAACATTGTAGAAATTTATAAAAAGAAAAGTTTATAGTTCTATAAAAATGATTGTAACAATGTTAGAATCATGATTGCTAATGCTGCTGGGTTTTTTCTTTGCCATTGTAAGATGAATCCTTCTTGTCGTTTATCTTGTTGTGACCTTATTTTGTGTCTCCTCGCCACTTTATTTTTTGTTTTTTCATACTAAATGACTGTTACTAGTAATTAAAGGTCATTAAATAAGGACAACAGTATCAATATCCAAGTTATCACCAGTTTTGTTATTTTATATTTGAATTTGTATTTTGCTTAAATATTTTGCTTTGCAATTAATTCAAATATGTTTTTTATGTACTAGACATTTATACAATTCATATACAGTTAATAGAGACTTGACTATAGTACATGTAGTACTTGACTACAATATGCTGTAAAAGCATTTTACTGTATAATTGGATTATGACAGCTTTTATGGCTCTTAAATTTCCATTCCCTATTGCTGTCTATTACTATCGGTAGTTGGAAATGAAAATTGATAACTGACTTTAAACGTTGTCCTTGACAAATGAACTATTCTTTTATAACCCACTGTGTGATACATTGTTTCCTCACCAATAAAGGAATTCAGCGAATATCAAATTTAATCGACATTTGAAAATCAAACCAGGACGATCGACATCCATGCATGTGGACTAGAAAAAAAATTATTCAAATAAAATCAATTACATCTACAATTTGGTCGACAATTTACACAGAAAACCAGGACGACCTCCATGTATTTCATCATGTTCATATCACAAGCATTTGTGCAAGGTTAAAAGTTACAAAATGTAGATGAACTTGATTTTATTTGAATATTTATTTTAGTCCACAACACATTGAATTGAAAAAAGGTATTGCGTCGTCTATATAAACCCCCCAAAAAATCGGATTTTAACATTCACTTGTCTTTATCTTTCCGTTCAGACTTCTCCTTAATTAAGAAAATGAAGGAATTATTTTTTCCTAACAAATAATTCACCCAGAAGTTCCTTTGCCTTATTTACAAATTTTTGTCTTATCTCTGCCCTTTCGGACTTTTGACATTCAGATACCCCATTGGTACCTCTGCTTCTTTGTTAAAGCTGTACATTAACTGAAAATAGATTAAAGAAGAAAAAGGCATCAATGGGGCATTGGAGTGTCATAATTCTGAAAGGGCAACGACAAAACCGGTAAACACGAACGAGAACAGCAACAAAACATCCACCGAATGAAAATCAACAACGCTTAACAAGTCTTAACAAGAGTGAACTCATGTTCTCTGGAGGAGTAAATGGTTCTTGCCTGGTATATTGCTAATTTTCTATTCAGTGTGTCTAATCCGGTAAAGGAAGACAAAACCAAATTCTACGACTAACTAACATCTGCACTCATTTGAGAGATAGAAATCCCATATTTGTCTACGAGTACACGGTGCCTTCCGTACAATTTATAGAGTTAAGACAGCAACCGTGGAGCAATGTTAGCAACTTCTGGGTCAAACGTGACGCTCTGCCGAGGAAGTCAATATAATTCTCGCAAGCTCTGGAGTAACTAATCAACTGTAATACGAAAACTCCATTAGCAGGCGCAGACGGATTGTTGTTACACAAAAAGGGAAAGTTGACGATTGGAAAGTTGAAGTCATCACGTTTGTCATAGAGCTTTGTTGATTTTTTTGTATTAGCTACGATGAACCTCATCTAAACTGCAATATTTAAGCAACTATGCATGTTTTTCTAATTACAAAATGCTAGAACAAAGAGTTTACGTATCACTATTGTTTCGTTATTCCAGTGCATGTGGGGAGTATAACAACTTCGTTGATAGAGCTACACGGCTGACAAGCAAATTGTTGACACAGGGTTATGTGTTTTTGTTGTTGTTTAGTGGTTTGTTTCGTTGTGATATGGTTTTTGTCTACCGTTTTTTGTCTTTGTCTTTTCGGTATAATAATTTTTGATTACCCCTTTGGTACACGTTTGCTTCTACATGAAAGATACAATTAATTTCAATGTTTTATTAACAGTAACAATATCAACAAGTACAAACAATAATATATTGGAATGCTATCACATATCAATGCACCTCTGACGATTGTCTAAAGCTAGCTACACTTTGATTTGTCACAATAAAACATTTAAGGCTCAAATAAATTGTCACAAGTAGATTTCGTTTTTGATTTCTTTCTGAAGAGTTTCTGAATATATTTCCTTGGGCTTTTGACAGACGTTGGCTTGTCATCCTGAGCAATCATGTCAGCAGTTTCCCTCTCTAGGACATCAGGGTTGAGTTTAAGTTTGATTTGTTGTAGAAGCCCCAGGAGCAGTTCGTCTACTTTGTGGTTCAGTAATGCGGAAGTCTCCGTATATTTACAGTCGAAGTCTTTCGCCAACTGTTTGGCATCTGCAATTGTAAGAAAAATGTTGACATGGATGAATTGTAAAATATTTGATGATTGACTTTCAAACCCAAGCGAAATTTATTTTGAATTATATAATTGTTTTTTATAGAAATTTAATAATAAAAATATTCGATTTTTTTTGTCTTTTCTGAGATCATTGTTTATCAAACATAATCAGTAATACATTAGATTATTACTGATAATGATATAAAATGTATCATATTTGTGCTTAGAATGTCAATATAAATGTGTAAAGAAACGAGAATTGATGTGTATTTCATTAGCTGTTATATTCAACCTAGTGATTGTTTGTTTTGTTGATATTCACATGTCATTTTTGTCTCTTGCTTTAACGAACAACAGAACAGGGATGGTCAAACCTAGAGTACTATAAATAAAGTAAAAACAAAATTACCAATCTTGAAGGATCAATCTCAATGTCCAAGAGAAAAGACAAAACATGGAAGACGAACCGGAAAAAATTAAGATCGCAATGGTCCTGCCTTGGTACAAGCATTTGAAAATAAATGGTGGGTTAAACCAGGTTTTATGGCGTACCAAACCTCCCGTTTCCATTGCGATCTTGGAGTCTGGTAATCACAACACGATTGTGAAGAAGTTAAGAACTACAAAGTAAGGAACACTTAAGTAAAGAACGCATCGGTCCAAACAAACTACGTGTATATTTCAAGATAAATGGCGTGTTTGCCAGATTAAATGGCGCTTAAACTCTATGTTTTATTTATAAACAAAACTACACGTACCTTCAGAAGTCACTTGTCTCTTCCGAACCAGGTCAACCTTGTTAGCCACCAGTATAATTGGTCTGTCACTGAACTGTTCACATCTTATACTGTGTAAGGTTTCTTTGGCACTAAGAAAGGATTCGTTGTCGTGGACAGAGAAGACAACTATATAGGCATCCACAAGGAAGTTCTCTAAACAATCCTGAAAAAAACATGACTTTACTTTAGAAAACAAGGACATTACAGAATATGCATAAAAAGCTTCCATCAATACTAATTTTCGAACCTAATTTTACATGTTAACTGGGTGCACTCATTACAAAGTAAAAAAAAAGTAAATTTCGTTCGATCGCCATAATTAGAAAACAATGAGATGTGGAATAATTGTACGCATCACAGTTCACATAACAAGCAGCAAGTTGTATTGTTATATATATAAGTCAGGTTTCCATTCGAAGCTTCCACATCAGTTTATATTAGCCAACAAAAGGTGTACTTTTTGATCTTATATATCTTATTTATCTTTTTGTTTAATACAGTTCAAGAGTTATTATAGAACGTTTAACAGTTGGTGCTGAATATTAAAAAGCTAACCTCATCGACATGACGGTCAATAAACTCTAGCGTTGATTCCTCGCCGTCAATAAGTACTGTCAATGTTCTGTCATCTGTGTCGTCTGCAAAAAAATAATGACGTCATCAGTAAGAATGTGAACGCTTGATTATTTTTTTTAAGCAAGAAAGCAGTTATTAATTGATAAACTATACGTATATAGAAAGGATTGGTGAAGTATCTAATGATTACAGTTATTAAGGTTTATTTTTGTCGTGGTTTGTTCTGTAAGACATTGACTCAGAGAGATTAGAAGCCAGATGCCTACAGCTGTGTCGTGATAAAATAAGTATAATAAGAATCTTATCTGGTCATTAGAGGGTACAGGATATTAATATAAATCATATGATGGTATTATTAACAAGGATTGTTAGGTACGTGGCATATGCATTTAATTCCTATTGGAAACACGAATTTCAAGCTCCATATTAAGCATGACTTCCTTATAAGTTGGTGTTCAGAATTTTTTAAACCATGAAACAAAAATTAGGTTACACAACAAACTTTTGCTATTAGGCAATCAATTAAAAAAAAATTGGAACATATCAAAATTTATACTCACAATGTTTGATAGATATTGACATAGGACCCCGCACATATGTGGACAAAAGACCGCAGACAAAATGAACATAGAATCCCGGACAGAAGTGGACAAAGGACTCCGGACAGATGTGGAGACAAGAATCTGGACAGATGGAGACATAGGATTCCGGACAATTACATGCATGAACACATGACTTCGGGCAGATGTAGATACGGGAATCTGAACAGATGGAGACAGAGGACTCCGGACAATTATGGACACATGAACCCGAACAGATGTGGACGCAGGACCCTTGACATATGTAGACACATGACTCCGAAGATGTGGATACAGGGCCCCAAGCAGGTGTGGACACATGACTCCAGACAATTATAGACACATGGCCCTACACATATGCAGACACACTCCAGAAAAATTTTGACAGGACCCCGGACAGATGTGGACACATGACTCCGGACATATATGTACACAGGGTCCCGAACAGATGTGGGCACAGTATCGCAACCAGACGAGGACACATGACCCCTAACCTCGGGGGATGGTGAAAATAACAAAATAAACAATTAGAAAACTGCTTTGAAACGCAATGATATGCACACTGCTTACCATATACCAGCGGGGAATGTAGAGCCAAAAAAAGTGAAAAAGACCACAAGTCATATATGCATGTAACCACAATTTATACAAACACTATGTAAACTTCAAATTTTGAATGACATACGCGAACCTCTGCTCCTTTCATAGAAATTGAACAATCATAGGGTTAGACATAAATATGTCATTCCATGGTCTACGAAAGCTTAAAGAGCGATTTAAAATGAAACTTACTTGTACGGACTTATCTATCAAAATTACTTTGAATTTGTTGTTGTTGAAAAAAAACTACTTCCTAAATAGAAATAAGAACAAATAATTTTATACATGTTTTGAATAAATGAAATTAAATAATGACTTACCATTACTGAGATCAAATGAAGATGAGAATTCTGATGACAGGAACTTTTTAGATAGCGTGGTCTTCCCTACTCCATGTGCTCCTTGTACCAACACCCTGAAGTATCCTGTTGAACATGACGAGGAACAGCTACACGTAAAGGCACTATCATCAGAATTGTCACTAGGAAACCGCTCACGTTTTAACCTGTTCTCTATAAAAGACGAATGTCTAGATTTAGAGTCTGTCTGTCCGTTTGTCATTTTAAATGACCGGACTCTCCGGACCTGTCTAGTGTTTGTGTCCACAGTGAGTAAATTGTCTGTTGATACGGGTAAACTGTTTCTACGTTTTATCTCTTCGGCATCAACTAAACTTTTCTGTCGTGACCTCTCTTTGAATGAGCATGTCCTTGAGCTGGGCTCCGAGCGCGACTCATTTCCAATGTCTGTGACTAATAATTCTGGGTAGAGTGTAAATTTGGGTTTAGTACACATTATTGCAGCGTCTGACTGATTCTTTTGGGTATTTATAGATGTTGTTTCCTCCTCTTCCTTCATCTTTTCTCCAGTTCGTTTTGTCATAATTTGTCTCTGGATTTCTTCGCTGATCGATTAAACTTGTTGCTTCGTTTAATCAGAAATACATTATTGATATTTACAAATGCTGAGACTATTTATAAGAGCTTGTCTTAGAGAACACGTGGTATGGCAATTACTTTAGAACTATCTGTCAATAATGGATTGACGTAGAATTTCATGTAAACCGTTTATGTTATATTACATAAAGACGATTAAATAGCGATGTTAGGTCAGAACACTTCATTGAAAGGTCAAAATCACTGACGAACATCAAAAGGGGTATAGTATGGACGGATAGCTATTACCCGATCATTAAAAGAAATTATATAACATGTGTACTTAATTTTTATGTTTTTACTACGTCATATAGCTAAGGTTCTCTTTTAGAAAGGGTATATGTAACCTTCAAACTATAAAGCTTCGAGAACTTGTTTTTGAAAGTACCTCAACGGTAATGCTTCATTTAAAGAGTCTAAAAAAGATCCCTCTACCCCAAAAAAACAAACTGGAGTTTAGCAGCAAGGTTTCTTGAATAATTCCATCTCCATGTTTATATGTAAACTTAAATCACAATTCCACCTTATGATTATTATAATTAAAAGAAAACCAAAAAGATAAAAAAATAACCCCGAAACAAACAATATATAATAGAAATTTATTAAAGTATTGACACCCTGTTCTCGGTTTCGTTGATGCCATGTTCGATTCTCTTTGGCTTAATTTTCTACAAGTATTGACAGAAGTGATCTATTTGAAGCTTGTTTTCATAGAGACACTTTAACAAACAAACGAAAATCATTTATTCCTTCATTTGTCAGTCAAACTCCAGTCTCTAACAATAAGTTAGTTATTATGGCTGTTCTCCAAACAGTGCGAACACGGAAAAATCAGGGAGATACTAGCAAACATTAAAGGGGTGATTTTTTCACTAGTCTTATAGCTTGACGATCCAGCATGCATGACTTAGATTTTCAATTATCCGTGTTACGGAAAACATTGACCAGGCACAAAACAACTGCATGGCACTGTACATACATGTACATGTAACAAGATTTTGATACACGAAGTATATATATACATGTAACTTGTTCAACATGGAGGTCATTAGATGGAAGTCGTTTCACTTTGGTGTTCTTCATTTTTCACTAAACTGCCTCTCTGTATTAAACTTGGTAGTTGTTTATGTACTTTCAAACATTTCCCACGATTTCGCATCTAATGCAATATCAAAAATGTTTGGCAGAAATATGATAAAAGACGTGATTCATTTCCCATGCTGCATGTGAAAATGATTTTTAAGATAAATCAAACCATGCAGCAGATATAGAGCGATCTATTTTTATAGATAGGTTTTTGTGCTAGTCTACCATTATAAAGTAAATTAATTGCTTGAGATTAAGGCTAATTTGGCACATTTTTATATAAGTAAGGCCACACAGAATTAATTTCTTGTTCTTTGGATTTTGACTTTTAAAAAAAGGAGCGAGCGAGCGAAATTATTTTTATTAATTTTTTTTCTGAAAATCAGATTTTTTGGAGCGACTGATATTTCTTCAGGCGAGCAACTTGTTTTTAAATTTTTAAAAAGTTTTTTTCCTTGTTTTTAATGTTTAACTGATGCGAGCGAGCGATTATTTTTATTTTTGAAGAAAATACATGAAATATTTAAAAAATTCTATTAAAAGTATAATAAATGTTTGTTCTTAGTATTTTATGGCTTTTCCAATTGATTAATAAATTGTTTACACAGGAAATAATTGTCTTGAGTTGTTTTTCTCTCTGAAGAGTTGCTGTCTTGGCTTTCTATCATTAGGCATTGGCAGACCAAGAGGCAGTCCATAACACTATACAAGTACAACTATGTCCACAATCTTGCTGGCAAAGCATGCTTTAAAGATTTAATATAAATAAGAAACAAAACTATCAATCTTTATTCACAATAAAAAACACAAAAACAACAATAACAATTTGTAAAAAATTATTTAAAAAAAACAATAAGACAAAACAATCCTTGGTGAACTGGATGTTTCACGTGGGATGTTCATAGAGGGTGTCAATAATATCCAATCATTGTCCTTACACATAAGTTAGGGATTGTCCTTAATATTTTTAGTTATAACTGAGGTCATCTGAGGTAAGATATTGAGCTGCCACCACCCAAGGTTTATAACTGTGATATATATTCTTTAATTTCATTTGATTTCAGAATGTATGTACATCAATCAATAAATCAAAGTTTTATTTAAAGTCGATGCATATATAACAAAGTAACACAAGCTCTAATGAGCTTTTAAATCGACTATACGTGTATTAATGTGTTAGAACCATTTATTGTAAATGTGTTTTGACAACAAAAATAATTCTAATTCTCTTCTTATTCTTCCATGTACGGGAGTAGACTCCTAAAGGAGTGTAGAACATCCCGGAACTTGTGCGCAAGTACAAAAAAAAGTTGGACTTAAATAGCCAAACATTTTAAAATTTATGTTCAGAATATATATATATATATAAAAAATAATGTTACTATTTTTTTATATTTTATAATATTTTGCTATATTTTTGATTTAGAATACATATAAATAAAAACATATATACAGTAGTACAGTGGTATATTTATGGTCTGTATGTCACTGGAGATCCTTCAAATGTTAGAGTGGATAGACCACTTTTGAAGGATTCCAGGGATGATGACATACCTATGGATTCAGGAAGATTATTCCAATCTGATATTGTTCTTGGAAAAAATGAATATTTATATACATCCTTATTTGTTGATATTTGCCTGAATTTATGTTCCCCCCGAGTACGCCTGTCAGATCTATTTAACATATCTTTTGGAACTTCTACTAACCCCCAATTGATTTTATATAATAAAGTTAATCTTGATTTTTTGCGCCTACTTTCCAAACTTTCCCATTTTAGAATATTTAACATGTTTGTGACTGCACCTGGAGATCTGTCTTTGTAATTATTCAGAACATATCTTGCAGCCTTTCTTTGAATTTGCTCAACCTGAGATATCTGATTATTTTTGTAAGGATCCCAAACTGGGGAGGAGTATTCAATAACCGGGCGTACAAGTGAAGTATAAGTAAGGTTTTTAACTTTTTGAGTACAATTTTTCATGTTTCTTCTTAAGAAGCCTAATGTTTTGTTTGCCTTGCAAGTAATGTTATTTATATGAGGCCCCCAGTCTAGATCATTACTTATTGTTACGCCTAGATATTTACTTTCTTTTACAGATTCTAGGGTATGGTTATGTAGTTTATAATCAAAATTTGTTGGTTTAGTTTTTTTGGAAACATGAATTGTGTAACATTTTTCAGGATTAAAGTTCATTTGCCACTCTTTTTCCCATTTTTCTAGATTAGAAAGATCATTTTGTAATAATTTGGCATCCCTATCATTGTTGACTTTTCTATAGAGTAAACAATCATCAGCAAAAAGCCTAACGTTACAATTAACATGTTCTGGCAGGTCATTTATAAAAAGAAGAAATAGGGTTGGGCCTAAAACAGTGCCCTGTGGCACACCAGAGTCAACAGACAATTTTGAAGAATTCGTACCATTTAAAAGAACCTGTTGTTGCCTATCTGCCAAAAAATCTGCAATCCAATTTAAGTTTTGATTTCTAATACCATAATAATCTAATTTATGAATTAATCTTTGATGCGGAACTTTATCAAAAGCTTTAGAAAAATCTAATAATATAATATCGATCTGATCACCATTTGCTAAGGATTTAGCTAAATCTTGAATACTTATGAATAATTGTGTTTCACATGAGCGTTTACTACGAAACCCGTGTTGGCTATCATGAAGGATGTTATGGTTATCTAAATGCTGTCTTATATTGCTAGTTAATATATGTTCCAAAATTTTACAACATATAGCTGTTAAGGAAACAGGCCTGTAGTTGCTAGCATTATGTTTGTCACCTTTTTTAAATATGGGCACAACATTAGCTTGCTTCCAGTCTAACGGGACACAGCCCTGATCGATTGATTTTTGGAAAAAATAAGTCAAAAAGGGGGCAACTTCTTCTGCTAAGGTTTTTAAAAAATAAGATGGTACATTGTCTGGGCCAGTGGCTTTGTGGGGATTAATGTTTTTTAGTAATTTAATGACACCATTTAAGTTTATTTTTATGTCTGGCATATCAGAGTAAGGGCTTGTTCCTTTACAAGGAATTGTAGATGTGTCTTCTCTAGTGAAAGCACTTTTAAATTGTTCATTTAGGATATTAGCTTGAGTTATATTGTCACTAAAAAGTAATCCATCTTTACCACGAAGGGGACTAACACCTGATGCTTCAGTTTTCCTACTTTTAATAAATTGCCAAAATGATTTGGGTTTTTCATCTAACTGGGGACTTATAACTTCTTCCATATATTGCCTTTGGGCTTTTCTTATTTCTCTTTGGGCTGTAGCTTTTATTTTCTTATATTTATCTTTATGTTCTTTTTTACCAGATTTTTTGGCTTTATTAAATGCTCTTCTTTGTTGTTTACATATTTTATTAATTTTTGAATTTGCCCAGGGATTGGTGTATTTAGACTTAGTCATTTTGTTTGGTACATTATTCTCAATTATCTTATTTACACCATTTTTGAATTCATTCCACAAGTCATCAACAGAGAAACTGTTTTCCTTTTGTGATAGTAAGTTGGTAATAAAGTTTTTAGTTGTTGATTTAAGTTTATTAAGGTCAACCTTTTTCCACAGATAAATTTTATGTTGAGTTTGTTTAGCTCTTTTTGGTTTACATATGGCATCTACCAAAACAATATCATGATCAGATATTCCTGGAATTGTTTTAACTTTTGTGATTAACGATGGTTGATTTGTACAAAACAAGTCCAAGGTGTTCTCTTTTCTGGTTGGCATATCAACAATTTGTTCAGTACCTATCTCATTTATTAGGTTAATAAACATTTCATTTATCTCCCTGGGGTACATGGGGGGGGGGGTCGTACATGGTACCTGAGATAATTTGCTCTGGCCATTCTACCACAGACACTTTATTCTATCAACAAAGGGGGTCGACTATACATCGTGTATGACATCCCTTATATGTATTTAAATAGATGAATGTAAGAGTGGTCCATTTAATATGCAATTGCCATATTTCGTAACAATTTTAAATTTGGTGGCAACAGATTTCATTGTTTACATCGGAGTGTTATGTTTGAGGGGAATGAAACGGAATTTCAACCGTTTAAGTTTAACGTCTTTTATCCTGAATGTATCGCCAATATTGGAGCTCTTTCGTTGAAAATCGGCAAATTAATGTTTGTTTACCTTTGCAATAGACAGATATTTTCAAACGCGGAGATGAAAAAAATTTTGTAACACAACTTCCAGCGCCGGACGCGGGCGGGTTTCCGGTAAATGCGGGCGGAAGAAATAAATATTTTTTTCTTAAGGAAACAATTTTACATGCGGGCGGTCCGACGAACAAGAAATTGATTCGGCGTAATTTTAAAAATCTATATCATTATATATCAGACAATATTTTATGACTTGACGAAAGAAATGGGATAACAATATAAAATAACAATGTAGTACCAACGGTCAAGACAAAAAACATAGAAAATATAAATCGCACCAAGCAATGATTTTATTATTTAAAATAGATTAAAAGTAAAGAAAATGATTTTGTTGACAGTTAACAATAGTACAAGGAAAAGTAAGATTTTTTTCCTTTTAACATGTTTAAAGTGATATACTATGCAATAGAAGATGATGAGATGTGGAGTAAGTATACGCGAAACATAAACGAAAAAAAAAATACAATGACGAACAGTCAATTTATATATATTTGTGACAATTAAGTATCTGTCTTTCTAAGAATCAAGTAGGGTTTATGATAATGGTGATTCATGGTAAAAGATAAAACATGGGTTTCTTTACATTTTCTGAATCAAGATATAGTGTTATTGTTGAAAATTAAGTCCACAAAGGTCTTGGTCATTGGAGAAATCAGTGTTTTGAATTGTAATGAAATGCATAGCAAGAAAAGGGTTATCTCCCTTGTTTACAGTCAAGGTAAATTTTATCTCTCATGACCAAATGGCTGTTGTTTTTGTTAATAGGTGACCATTCTGTATTAGAAACCATGTTCAAACACATGTGTTATTGTTTTACCCTGAATGACCTTCTGCATGATTTTTAGAAAGACTGGTACTTTTAAAGAAAAAAAATCTCACATACATTACCTTAAAACGTCATCTACTATAAGTTATGTAGATCCGATTTTGTTACTCAATAAATTTTCAACGAAAACATAACAAAAACTTAATAAAAATTTCTAACATCCGTGATAAGCGTTGCTGCTTAAGTTTTTATTTTTTATGCTCTGGCATCAACACTTTTGAGTTGAAGAACCTCCTAAGATACAAAAAGTTCCGTATAGATTTTCTGAATTGTCTAAATTTTAGGTTCTTCGTACCCAGATATACGTTGATCTTAGTCATAATTTGAGTTCCAGTTCGGCATATTATGTTTTCTGTTCTTTATGTTCATATAGTTTTTAGTTTTAGTTTTTTCAGAGAGAGCGCCTCTGATGAGTTTAAATAAAGGAAACACGAAGAAAATAATATTGCATTGTTTTAGCTAATGATTTGAATTTTCATTAAATCAAAATGACCTTGGTACATCATTGGCCACTTAACGAGTTGAACATTTATAATGCAGCTCTCTTTACTTCATCATTAAAATTTGTTGTAGTGCTGATTTTTTTAATACGAGGGTGATTATATAACAGGGAAGTATTCAATTTAATTGTTGTCTGTTGCAGTATTAATGCAGATCCTATGACAATCAGTTAAAGTTTGTTAGTTTTGATCTTATTCCAATGTTTGTTTCCTCGTGCTGGCAGATGACAATGTGACAAAAAAAAACCGGAATTTTTCGTATATCTTTTGTCTGATAAAGTTTCTGGCGTTAATTAGTGAGTTATAGCTTAAGATTTTGGCTATATCAGAGAGATAAACCTGAGGGTTGATAAAATGAACATGAAACAAGCATTCTGAGAGTATAACAAAACAATTCATAGTCCCCTACCGGCATCATGTTTCAGTCACTGGTAGAAATTTGTGAAACAAATTAAAACTTAACTTGGTCAGACCATTGTCTACAAAGGATAATAAAAATGTGCAGTTAAAAAGGCCATAACTCATGCGAAAATTTGCAGTTGGACACAAAACATAAGTAATCATGGTTGACTCACATACCACAAATCAGTTCATTATCTACAAGTCTTTCCCAAAAGTGTGGAAAACTGAAATTTCAGTGAATTTCAAAGTTCAAAGGGCCATTACCCCCGTAAAAATTTGCCGACCGGCATCAAACTCAAACTTGATTCGTAACTCATAATGGTAAACTCACATACGTGTACCAAAAATCAGTTCATTATCTATAAGTGTTTAGAAAAAAAAGCTTTCGCTAGTACGGGACTAATGATGATGAAATGAATAAAAGGACGACACATCATCAGATAAACTACAGGGGTAAATTCATTTAATAGCGAGCACATCTCGTAGCGTTCGTGCCCGCGAGGGCGGAGAGCTCTACAGCAAGTTCCCGTGAAAAAATTGCCTAATGCTGATATTGATTTTTTTTTCGTGCAGCTATTCTTCTCAAAGGAATCCGGAGTGAATGTTAAAATTATTACCAATTTTGCTTTTCGCATTCCGAAAATTATCTATGTTATAGAGTATAAGGAGAAAAAATATCCTGATGATGATGAGTTGCTTCATTTTTTGTTGTAACCAAATTTTAATCGATTTCTTTCATACTTTTCTATTTTACGTTCAATCGCCCAAGCATCTAGTCCCCAATTGAACGTTATAGAAAATTCACCAAAATAAAAACGATATAGATTATATTTCACTCTACAGTTAGAAAGGTGGTGACAAAATATTATCTCCCCTGTAAATATTTTTGTATGTTTCATTGAGTTGAAATGCACATCATAACTTTTGACGCACTTAGCTGAAATCACCGACTTAATCTTTTGATTAAAAGATTTTATTCCTATTCCGTCATATGAGAGCAAAATGAGGATCAATCAGTTTTGTTTAATGTTATTTTTTCCCATGCATTTGCAAAATTATATATATGTCAACCTTGAATTATCAGAATTATGCTGTGTTCGCAGTTAGGCAATGCCTATTTCATGTTACGCTAATCGTTTAATAATTTAATTCTTTAATCATTTATCCGTCACTTTAAATATCCTTCTAAATATATAATAAAACTTTATATTGAGAAGCTTTGATGTCCATTGTATCCGTTTTTGGTATTTGTATTTTGTATTCGTTAAATGGATGAAATATATCTTGAAATGATATCGTCTCTGATGAGATGACCTTTAGTCTATACAAGTAAGATTCATTTCAATACTATTTCAGAACACTAGAACATTTGTTTTCATACTTGTAAATCCGTTAATAAAAGAATTTAACTAATAGCTTTGTTTCGTGTTGTAAATCTATTTGTAGCGGGAAGCTTCGGGCATGTTGTCTTGTCCGCGACATAGAAATGGAGAATAAGCTTTGAAATATCGTCTAGCTGATAATCAAAGTAGAAATTTAAGATCGTAATTTTACAAACTCAATTAGACTTTGATATATAAAAGAATTATTCTATATCTGTTATAGATTATCTGTAGGAAAATGAAAATAGAGCTACCTTCCCCGATTTACAAAAGACACATGAGACTTAGGAACAATACCTTTCATAATGTTGTTTCTATATTGGTAGATGTAAAATGAATAGGTTTATATTTTAGAACATCTGGAAGTTCTACGAAAAGACTTCAAAGACACCTAATTAATGAAAAAAAAAGAAAATTTCAAAGATTATATGGAAACATTTTCTGTAATCTTTTGTTGTATCTTACACGTGCATTTGTAAAGAAACAATAAGACTGTTTTGAAACATTATATACATATAAAGAGATATATCTTAATTTAGAAACATTCCATGTAAGCTATTGACCTCTACAAGGTTTTGAGATTTTGCTCAACCAATATAACATTAAAGTATAGAGGATCTGACCACAATTTAGCTTAAAGCTTTTCACGGTTTTCACATACAGTTTTGTAATGTCATCATTTCCGGATTTGACCAACACTAAATCGATCTTTGGCAACGTGATGGGTGTGCTATAGCAAGCAGGAACTGCTTACTCTTTCGGATCACTTGAGTACCCTCTCGATTAGACTTGAATTCACGTTGCTGAATGCGATTTGTTGTCATGTGTGTGTATTTTAATGTTGTTTGATTTGTTTCGTTGTGATGTGTTTTTGTCTACCGAGTTTGTCTTTGTCTTTTCGGTAAGATACATGTATTTGATTTCCCCTTTGGTACACATTTGCTTCTTTCAATTTTTTTCTTTAAAACCATTAGAGCTAGAGAGAATTTTTCCATTGTAAAATTGTTTAGCTCTCAGAAGTGCAGAATACAAAAGTGCTGCAAAGTCCTATTTTTCTGATTTATTGCGGAAGAGTCATCTTCTTTCAATTGTCTCTTTTTCTTTTAATTTTAACAAAATTCTCACTATGAAACCACTGAAGTGGTCCCTTTTCTAAAAACATTTTAGCTTTACATACATTATATTCTGGAACCCGTTTTTATTTTCTACTGTGTTTATATAATTATTGAGTGTCCGTATTAATTATTATTTGATATAATTATAATTCTTCAATGTGTTTCGATTCTACACTGAAATCACCACTTTACAACATCTACGGATTAAATCAACCCATCACCGCAGTCTCGTTTCACTTCCAGCCAGGATATTGAACGTACAACACACGTTTTTTACTTTCTCCATTTAGATCAGGAATCCGGGCAAACTACAACGTATGTTTGATTTTAATTGTTGTAATATGAATCTAATTAACTCTTAAAGCCGTCTACATATTTATTTTAATATGTTTACCTGTATATTTCAACAGATGTATGGAACAAATTGTACTTTCGTTTTTAATGAAAATTCAACTTTCACTTTCGTTTTCAATTGGAATATGATTTCGTCCCTTGGACCTTTCGTCACTAGAAACAACATTAAACCGTCGATGTTTGATGAACTTTAAAATGTTTTAATGCATTTTCATCCACATTTTGGAACATTTATTCCATGCCTGGATAGTCGTTGGAAATGTCCGTTAACCTCTGGAATGAGCACCACCTGGCCGGTTAACCACTTAATGGTCCGTTAACAAGTTTCGAGTTTTCACAGATTAATGAACTCAATTTATTATTTTCTTAATGATGACTTTAATTATCTAAATTATTTCATTGTAATTTCCAGTAAGATTTATTATTGTTATCTTTATATTTTCAGACTTTTACCATACCTTGTTTGGGACACATACATTTGTGGAATAAACGCTTATTAAGACTCTCCACTTGGATTTCTTATTTGGCCGTTTGCCCATTGGTTATGCTAGCTGTCTCCGGGACAGCATAGTAAAAGTGTTACAACCTGCTGGATCCTGAAGGGCACAGTTTGTCATCGCAGACACAACACGCCACCATGGACGACAATGCAGACAGGAAGTCAGTCGCATCGGCAGACACAGCCTCTACCAGAACGAGGAAACTCACAGAAAAGGGCACAGAGCTCTACAACACCAAAAGGAACAAGCACCTCCAAGGTATCGACTACCTCTGGACTCAGCTCTATTCCCTGCTGGAGAGCACAGACCAACAGCCCGAGGACATTAGGTCGGCCCTCAATCTACAACAACAGATTGAGCAAACCTGTGCAAACCACAAAAGAATGGTTTTGGACTACAAGACTTTTCTACAAGCCGAAAGGAACGACTTGTCAGAAGAAGACATCAAGTCATGCGATGCACTCATGGCATCAAGAACACAGATGGTGGATCTTGCACTTAGTCAATTGTACAAGACCACACAATCCAAACAGCCAGACAAGGCCCCCAGTGTGGTAACAACACAGAAGACCACATCTTCAACATCCTCCAGCCTGGCACGTAGAAAACGTGCAAAAGCAGAGGCAGCAAAAGCAGCCTTAGAATTTGCTCAACAACGGGCACAAATAATACATGAGAAAACCCGAATGCAACAAGAAGCTGCTCGCCAGAAGGCACAGTTCGAGGAGGAAGAAGCGAGACGTAAAGCCGACAGAGAGGCAAGAATAAAAATTGAAGAAGCGGAAGAGAATGCCAGACTGGCAGATATAGAGAATGAAATAACACTTCTAGACGCTAAAAAGGAAGTAGCAGTTCTTGAAGCCGAAGCAAGAGTACTGGAGCAAGAGGAAGACGACAGTCGTCAATATGATTTTGACCTCCCTCAACTTCAGACTGAGGACCCCATCGCCAGAGTAAAAAACTATGTCAAAACCCATAGTATTTTAATTGATCGTCCACTCAACAATCAGAAACCGGAAGTGGATGCGTCAAAAGTTGGTGCTGACAAGACAGTGAAGGTAAACCAAGACCCTGTCTCTAAGCCTGTCACAGCATTGCCATCGGCAACCTCAACACCTTTCTGTGTAGGAGCTGTAAACAACATACAGGAAATGTCTCCAGTAGACTCTATCTCTGAGGACAGCTCACACGGGCCCTCGGCTCAGCAGCTGCCACTCCGTGACAACCAATTACAATCTAATATAAGTGCTACAGCCCAACCGTTTCACCCAGATCATGCAACATCAGGGCCAAGAAAGACAGTCATTCCTTTACACGACAACATGTCCGATCATAGCAGACACAGCAGGACATGCGATTCTGACCCCACTTCAGTGATGACACGATTCCTACTAAGGAAGGATTTACTGTTCTCACGGTTAACAAAGTTCAGTGACAGACCAGAGTCCTACCAAGTCTGGAAAACAACATTCAAGTCAGTGACTGATGAACTTGCAATTTCCGAGCCAGAAGAACTAGACTTACTGGTAAAGTGGTTAGGAACAGAGTCCTCACAGTATGCTGTCAGCATTCGGGAGTCTACTCCAGACAACCCCGGATTAGGTGTTCAGAGGCTCTGGGAAAGATTAGACGACAAATATGGATGTCCAGAAATGGTGGAAAATTCTGTTAAAACAAAGCTTGCCAACTTTCAAAAGCTCACAACTAAAGACTACAGTCGACTCTACGAACTAACAGACATTTTGTCCCAAGTAGAGTTCCTTAAAGAGAAACCTCAGTTCCATAGTCTTTTGGCATACTTTGACTCATCGTCCGGTGTCAAGCCTATAGTTGGAAAACTTCCACATAGTCTCCAAGAAAAATGGAAGTCTCGTGCTATCAAGTACAACTCCAGACATGGCACGGTCCATCCTCCTTTCACAGAGTTCACTGCATTTATCAGAGAAAGCAGTCGTGCTTTGAACAACCCTGCACTTAATTATGACGTAGACAGCGGTCCATCCCAGAAAGGGAGTGCGACAAGGTTCACACCTAAGTACCAAGCTAAAGTGAGTAGCCACAAAACAGAGACGACAGCTGTCGAAACCAACACCGGAACACTGGAACGTTGTCCTATACACAACACTAAACACCAGCTCAACGAGTGTCGCTCTTTTCAAGCAAAATCTCTAGAAGAGCGCAAGAAAATCCTAAAGGACAACAAGCTATGTTACAGATGCTGTGAGCATAAGTACTCAGGACAGAAGTGTCAAAAACAAGTGTCATGCAGAGTTTGTGGAAGCAATCGCCATTGTACAGGCCTCCATGTTAACAAAGAGAATTTCAGTGCCCCTGTAGGACAGGATGGCGGGGAGTCCTGCAATGCCACACCCACCGTTAACACGGTAAAGGCATCATGCACCGAAATCTGTAACGGCTACAGTGGGAAGTCTTGTGCTAAAATTGTGCCTGTGAATGTATTCCATAAGGACCACCCACAAGATACAAGAAAAGTGTATGTTATGATAGATGACCAGAGCAACAGATCTCTTGCAACTCCGGAATTCTTTTATTTGTTTGACATTCAAACCAAACCAGAGTTCTACACACTCCTTACCTGCTCCGGTCGGATAAATACATCCGGTAGAAGAGGAATTGGATTTGTAATTTCATCCCTGGACGGGAGCTGCTCACTAGAACTACCAACACTGATTGAGTGTGATAACATCCCGAATAATCGGGAAGAAATTCCAACACCAGATGTTGCATTACATTTTCCCCATATGCAAGATATAGTGGAATGTATTCCTCCTATGGACGGTAGTGCTGAGATATTGTTGCTGATTGGTAGAGACTTGCCAGAGGCACACCATATCATAGACCAGAGAACTGGACCAGCTTGGGCACCCTATGCCCAGCAACTCAAACTTGGATGGGTTATTATTGGAGAAACATGTCTTGACAGACAACACGCCCCAAACAGCGTTAATGTCAAGCGCACATTCATCCTTCCATCTGGACGACCTACTCAGTTGCAACCATGTGACAACCAGTTTCATGCGAAAGAACCAGTGACTGGTGCCACCCTGCTTTACCAGAAAGACTTTGGTCCCTCCGTCTTTGACAGAACAGAAGACGACAACAAAATCGGTATGTCGGTTGAAGACAAAATGTTCTTAAAAACCATGGACAACGAGTTTCATCGCAACCAAGACGGAAACTGGGAGGCTCCACTCCCGTTCAAAGCTTCACGTCAGTTGCTTCCTAACAACAGAGTGGAGAAGATCCACAGACACTTAGAGCCAAGCCAATGGCACTATGTTCCAACAAACAGGAACCCTGCAAACTGCGCAACTAGGTCTATCCCAGCTGCGGATCTAATGAAAAGTGAGTGGTTAACTGGACCAAACCAGCTGTACAGCAAGGAAACACAACCCGAAGAAGACGCACAAGATCTTGTGATGCCAAATTCTGACAAAGAAGTACGGCCAGTTGTAAATGTCTCAAAGACATTTGCAGCTCTTGAACCACCAAGTACATGGATAGATAGATTCCAACGCTTTTCCAAATGGATCAGATTAGTTAAGGCCATTGCGTTGCTGAAGAACGTCTGCCGACTTAGGTTTAAGAACAGCACCTTGACGCAGTCCATGGACCTTCAAACAGAGGCTGAGCTGTTCATTCTCAAAGAAGCTCAGCTAGACATGTATAGTGACGAAATAGATTGTTTGAGAAAACAGGCAAACATAAGTCGCCATAGCCCCTTGGTTAACCTCAACCCGTTCCTAGACGAACTTGGACTTCTTAGAGTGGGTGGAAGAATCGTCAACTCAGACTTACCACTCTTAGAACGGAAACCACTAATTGTCCCTGGTCGACATCACGTTGCTACGCTTCTTGTTGATCACCACCACACTGCAGTGAAACACCAAGGACGCCAGTTCACAGAAGGAGCAATTCGATCAGCAGGATATTGGATTGTTGGTGCTAAACGCCTTATCTCTTCTTTTATACACAGATGTGTGACTTGCAGGAAACTCAGAGGAAAACCTAATCACCAGATCATGGCAGATCTACCGTCAGACCGACTAGATCCGTCGCCTCCTTTCACCAATGTAGGAGTAGACGCCTTTGGCCCCTGGGAAGTTGTCGCTCGTAAAACACGTGGTGGACTGGCAAACGCTAAACGATGGGGAATACTTTTTACCTGCTTGGTCACCAGAGCGGTTCACATTGAACTCGTGCATGAGATGAGTTCCTCCGCATTTATCAATGCCCTCACCAGATTTACATCAATCCGAGGCAAAGTTAAGATTTTCCGCTCCGATAGAGGAACTAACTTTGTGGGAGCAATAGACGCAATTCAAGCAGATGCTATAAATGTTGAAGATGGAACAGTCAGACGACACCTGTCACAGTCAGGAACAACATGGATCTTCAATGCACCTCACTCATCCCACATGGGAGGTGTATGGGAACGTATGATTGGCGTGACAAGAAGGATTCTTGACGGTATTCTACTAGAAAACCAGAAGAAGATGCTGACTCATGATGTCCTTAACACATTCATGGCTGAAGTTTGTGCCATCATAAATTCGCGACCGTTGGTACCTGTGTCATCAGACCCTGAATCGCCATTGATTCTTACACCGGCTATGTTGTTGACTCAGAAGACAGAGTATACGTTCACGTGCGATGAATCTTTAGTGTCTGGCAAGGACTTGTATAAGGCTGAATGGAAGCGTGTCCAAGCCTTATCTGCTATGTTTTGGTCCCGCTGGAGAAGAGAGTATCTTCCATTGCTGCAACAGCGTAGGAAATGGCAGAACGTACAGAGAGATGTCACCATTGGAGACGTTGTCCTACTCACGGATAAGACCCTCAACAGGACCGAATGGCCACTTGGCATCGTTACAAACACCTTCGCGAGTGCCGACGGACATATCCGCACAGCCGAAGTGCGCACCATCAGCAATGGAAAGCCTGCGGTTTACACCCGACCCGTCGTGGGAATGATCGTCTTACTAGAAGACTGTGTTTTATAATTTTATATTCATGTGTTTTAAAATTTGTAGTGGTATCAAAGTATTGATATCAGACGGGGAGTATTCTGGAACCCGTTTTTATTTTCTACTGTGTTTATATAATTATTGAGTGTCCGTATTAATTATTATTTGATATAATTATAATTCTTCAATGTGTTTCGATTCTACACTGAAATCACCACTTTACAACATCTACGGATTAAATCAACCCATCACCGCAGTCTCGTTTCACTTCCAGCCAGGATATTGAACGTACAACACACGTTTTTTACTTTCTCCATTTAGATCAGGAATCCGGGCAAACTACAACGTATGTTTGATTTTAATTGTTGTAATATGAATCTAATTAACTCTTAAAGCCGTCTACATATTTATTTTAATATGTTTACCTGTATATTTCAACAGATGTATGGAACAAATTGTACTTTCGTTTTTAATGAAAATTCAACTTTCACTTTCGTTTTCAATTGGAATATGATTTCGTCCCTTGGACCTTTCGTCACTAGAAACAACATTAAACCGTCGATGTTTGATGAACTTTAAAATGTTTTAATGCATTTTCATCCACATTTTGGAACATTTATTCCATGCCTGGATAGTCGTTGGAAATGTCCGTTAACCTCTGGAATGAGCACCACCTGGCCGGTTAACCACTTAATGGTCCGTTAACAAGTTTCGAGTTTTCACAGATTAATGAACTCAATTTATTATTTTCTTAATGATGACTTTAATTATCTAAATTATTTCATTGTAATTTCCAGTAAAATTTATTATTGTTATCTTTATATTTTCAGACTTTTACCATACCTTGTTTGGGACACATACATTTGTGGAATAAACGCTTATTAAGACTCTCCACTTGGATTTCTTATTTGGCCGTTTGCCCATTGGTTATGCTAGCTGTCTCCGGGACAGCATACATTAACTGTTTTATTTTAAACCCGTGCGGATTCTTTGTGTCTAATAGGCCCACAGCAGCACTAGGCGATTAGATGAAACAAAACAAAAACACACTCACACACTACAGAGCGCCAAGACACCTGGCATCAGGTGAGGCCGCTTTTCCCACAAAGCATCTGGAATATATGCCAATTAGGTTGATTGGGGCAGCCCTGTCATAATGAATGCCGGCATCGTTAAGCTATTATGCGGAAAACCGGACCGTTAACCATAGTAATGCACTGTGTTGGGAAAAATGTCAATTTCCTCTCAAGAACTCTGCTACAGGTCTCGACAAAACCCGAATGTTCCCCATGCAGAAGGCTTAACTGTCTGTTCCTACCAATCACTCCTTTTCCAAATCGCAGTCAAAACTCTCCTCCCAGATTAGCTTTGTTTCCCCCTTTCCTCCACTTCATCATCATTTCATGTTCATTGTATCACCTGTTTCAACTTTCATCCGAAATCATGGAGATTATACTATAGGAGTGACGAAATATATTACTAACTACATGTTGATGTCAATGATTTTATCTCAATGTGAAGTAGATAGCAATGTTCCTAAATATAAAGTTCAATTTGATAGAAGGACTTAAAAGGAATAGGAGAATAAAATATTATCTTTATTTTTATACGTCCGCAAAAAAAAATGTGGACGTATAATGGTATGATGCTGTCGTCGTCTGCGTCCATGTTGTCTGCTAACTTTAGTGTAACCACGAGAACTTTAGTTCTAGTAAATAATTTCGTCATGTCAATCTTATAGTGTTATATCTCCAGTTTTTAAAAAAAATTGAGATAATTATTTTTTTTACTTCCTTGTACCCTCATACAGATATACCAGTGATAAAAATTGATATATTTTAAGTTTTGACAGTTTTCTTCAGAACTAGACTGTTCTATCTCCATATGTTCCATTGTATTAACATTGGGTTTATTTATAGCCCAAAACCGAAAGTTTAAGAAAGTTTCAATATTAGACTGATGTATATTCAAATTTTTGACTTATTATTTTGGTCTTTCAAAGTTTTTTTGCCAGATATCTTTGGAATTCTAGGCTTATTTGTTTCTATCTTTTAAAATCATTTTATTTTCAGTGATTTTCAGCACATTTTGGTGTGTCATAATACGAATATTAAAGATATTATATATTTATGGTCTATCTCCATTGACAATATTAACAAGATTTTGAAAAAATCCACTTTGTTTCTTAACAATGTTCTATCTCCAAAAAAGGGGGGTCTAATTCTATGTAATTTTGGTTGTCTGTTAAAAACAAATTGTTGTTTTCAACAAGTTTAAGAACTATACATTCAATAAATTCAAAACTACTTATTTCTGAGACAATTTACAAAAGATTTTGGCCTACCAACTTTAAACCCAATTTACCAACAATTTAAAAATATTGACATACATCACTATAAGATTGACATGACAAGTTATCCGATTGCTTTGAAATTTGACAATAATGTTCCTTACCAGAAAAAGATGGATGGTATTGATTTTGGGGTCTCGTTTTTTTCGGTTAGAAATTATAGGCAAAAAAGGGGCCAAACATACTTTTGTTTTGTGTTGCCACAATAACATTTGTATGGGATTTCGATTTCTCAGATGAGTGCAGATGTTGGTTTGTCATAGGGTGTTGTTTTGTCTTCCTTTACCGGATTTGACACGCTGAATGGACTATTGGCAACGCAACGGGTGTGCTATAGCAAGCAAGAACTGCTTACTCTTCCGGAGCACCTGAGTTCACTCTTGTTTCGACTGGAGTTCGCGTTGTTGATTGTTATTCAGTTATTTTGTGTTTCCATGTTTTACATGTTGTCTGTTTTTGTCCCGTTCCTGTTGGTGTTTACTGGATTTGTCTCTGCACTTTCGGACTTTTGATATTAGGATACCCCATTGGTACCTCTGCTTCTTTCCATTATAAAATTAGGGACCAAAAGGGACCCAAATCACAGCTTTTTAATTTATTGTCTGATTTCAATTTTGTTTTGCTTATTATAATTGTTGTCAAATAGTGAATTAACCAAAAGGGTAAATATTTTTGTTAAACTGTAATTTATTTTTTGTCTGCTTTAAAAAAAGAATCCCTTGTGAAATGTGGGAGAAAAGTCCATCAAAGGCTGAATGTGTCAAAAAACTTTTTCAGTCCACCATGGGCTGCATGTGTTCAGGTAATTTGACTATCCATATTGGGCCAAAACATACAGGGTTCGACATGTTGCGGTAATATCATGCTGCGCTCGGCGAAGCTTTTTATTTTTCTCATAATTTTTAAGACAAATTTGTTCTGGGCATTTAAGTTTTATCTCTCACACTGTCAACACTAAATGACAACAGTCAAATGTTGAATTAGAGCCTTGCAACCGCTCTCTTTAAAAATGTTTAAGATGCTAGCTTACAGGACTGTAAACTAATGTAATTCATAAATTATGCCTTATTTTTCTCCATGTCTTTGGTTGTACTGCAAAGGTCAGTATTCAATTTAATAATTGGTTAATAAATTCCAGTTTTCTTAAATTTGATGAATTGAAACTAAAAATTTGCTTAATTATGTAACACAGGAACTCAACCTTCCTGGTTACTTAAATGAATTTACTGCACAACTTCGACTTTAACTTTGCAACTTTTCCCGTTGCTGAACCCTGGCCCTCTTGCCAGAAACACAGTTTATACAACTAAATAACAACTTTGGCTGAACCACTTTTTCTTGCAAAACAAAGACGATTTTCAGGATGACTTTAACTTTATTTTCGAACTAGCTGGGTGTTGTCAGTTTAACAGCCTGACTCCAACTGAAGTACAAGACTTCAGTTACAACATTATAAACATAGATTACATTAGAATTTGACAATAGATTAATTAAAGATACAAATAGCACTAAATAGACAACTTTTTTTTACGTTTGAACAAGACCGGATACGAAACACGAAATTACTTAAAATGTCTCAAAATAAAGCGACTAGCGGATTAAATAAATGATAAAGCGACACTTCCGATTAATAAGAATTTTGAAAGATAATCCTTTAAAACTTTTCACACTTTTTCATTAGAAAATAATTTGTAAATAATATAATTGAAATAATTGACATTTGGATAAGTTGCAAAATAACTAAATAAAGTAAATAACAATATCATAGCAAATTATAAAGTCCAAATGTATTTCACTGTAGTTTAAAAAGTCCAAAGATTCCACTGTCACAATAACACCAAATTTTTAATGGTCAGCTTCTATGTTAACAATAAAGAAGAACACGTTTTATTATTATTCATTCATTATTGGATCCACATTTACTAGCTGTTAAAAGTCCACTTGTTCGATAAAGAAATGTTTTGGGGCTTTTTATTTGTCTGTGTAACATGATTTATCGTCCCATATTACACTGTTTTATTCAATGTACTTTACTGTATTTTAAAGTTATTTATTTATGCTGGATTGCCAAACAAGCTTGATGCTTATGTGAATCCCTGTACACGGGATAACCTTTTTCGTCCCTTCCGAAGGTCTAGCATCGTGCCTTGAGGCCATCCTAGCAAAAAGTGTCAAAAGAGAGTCGGAAATGACTTCATGATATTTTCATACCTTACCAGGATCGAACCACAAACCTCGATGTAAGTAGCCCGACGCCAAGGATCGAACAACAAATTTCGGTAAGTAGCCAGACGCCAAAGATCGAACCACAAACCTTGGTGTAACTAGCCCAACACCAAGGATAGAACCACAAACCTCGGTAAGAAGCCTGACACATCAACCCCTACACCATGGCTATATACCAGACCAGGATTGAACAACGAACCTCAATGTTAGTTGCCCGACCAAGAACGGTGTTAGTATAGCCCAACGCTAAGATCGAACCATAGACCTCGGTGTTAATAGCCCGACTCAAGGCTCGAACCACAAATATCGGTGTTAGTAGCCAGACCAAGAACGGTGTAAGTATAGCCTAACGCCAAAATCGAACCATAAACTTCGGTGTTAATAGCCTGACTCAAGGCTCGAACCACGAATATCGGTGTTAATAGCCCGACCAAGAACGGTGTAAGCATAGCCTAACGCCAAAATCTAACCATAGACCTCGGTGTTAATAGCCTGACTCAAGGCTCGAACCACGAATATCGGTGTTAATAGCCCGACCAAGAACGGTGTAATCATAGCCTAACGCCAAAATCGAACCATAGACCTCGGTGTTAATAGCCTGACTCAAGGCTCGAACCACGAATATCGGTGTTAATAGCCGACAAAGAACAGTGTAAGTATAGCACAACGCTAAGATACATGTATAAAATATCAATATCAAAACGCTGGATTTTTTCGATGTTAATTTTATTCCACATCCACAGACATTCCTAATTTCAATACGGATTCCAGGAAGTCTGCTTCGTATAAAGATCTACATCTGGAAATGCACACGAAAAACTTTGAACGAAATATGATGAATTGAACTTTACAATCTCCCTGTATAGCAACACTCCGTCCGCCACAGCTTATTAAGTTTTCATATCACTTTCAGAGCTTGTGGGGCATTCATAAATTTCATTTTATAGAGTATCACGCATGGCAAGTGAATAATTGGTTCCACGGCATTATGTTGCTCCTTGATTATTTATAGAGGACATTATGTGCTTATAAATAAATGTAGGATACCAATTTGAGATGAGCGCAGGAAGGGTATATTTTTTTTTCTCCATTACCGGATTCCTCGTTCGTGTTTTTTTTGTTTTGTTTTGTTTTTTATATCATTTGTGACTTTTGACATTCGAAAGCACCATTGCTATCTCTTTGCATCTTTCAATCTTGTTAAATACATAATGGTAAACGGATCATTGTCAAAAGATGCTCCTTAATATCGAGTTTCTAGCTTCTAGATCAAATCATATTAAGTTTTATTTCTTGCTTAAAGCAAGAGGAATTCAATATTCTTTGTTAGAAATGTGGCTTTGAGATATAGATTTTAATATATTTTTTTAATCTGTGCAATTTAGACATTTGAACGATGTCTGCAAGATGACATCGTCTTGATATTACCTATCAAGTGTTGCTAAGGTGTGCAACATCAGTATGCGGAGAGTTCGTTTTTCAGCACTTAGTTATTTTCGTAGATACTAAAATTATCAAAGACGTTTCAATATTATGAATCAAAAACGGCATAGATTTGATATGCAGGATAGAAGTATATACACCATGTAAAGAATAGCAAAGAAAAGCCATGAAACTTTCAATAATAAAATGCCACATTAAAACGTTGAAAAATAAGTTGAATTTCAAACCGTCGCATGTTGACGGTTTTTAAGAGGGTTGTTTTAATGTTGACTGCGACATATTGCAGCTTTTTTTCTAATATACTATTTAAAATCTTTACGTGAAAGGAAGGATAACCGAAGTTTTTTTTTTTTTTTGCTTAAAAAATGCTGTGTTAGTAATCTCCCTGATATAGCCGATTATTCGCTTTAAGAGTTAGTAAAGCAATTACTTACTAACTAACAAACAGACATAGTTACTAACTTACCTACTGACACACTTACTTACAACATGTAACAAACTCGCTTATAATACTTTGTGATTCTTGCATATGTACGGAAGCTTATTAGGGACACGCATAAAAAAAATTTCTCGCCGCGGCGAGTTACTATCTCGCCGCGGCGAGTTACTATCTCGCCTCGGCGACTTACTATCTCGCCTCGGCGACTTATTATCTCGCCCCGGCGACTTATTATCTCACCATGGCGAGTTACTTTCTCGCCTCGGCGAGTTAACTATCTCGCCTCGGTGACTTATCTTGTAGAAAATTAGCGGGTAAAGAAAGCCTTTTCCGGGGCGAGATAGTAAGTCGCCGGGGCAAGATAGTAACTCGCCGAGGAGATAATAAGTCGCCGAGGCGAGATAATAAGTCGCCGAGGCGAGATAGTAAGTCGCCGGGGCGAGATAGTAAGTCGCCGGGGCGAGATAGTAACTCGCCGATGCGAGATAATAAGCCGCCGAGGCGAGATAGTAACTCTCCGTGGCGAGAAATGTTTTTTTATGCGTGTCCCTTATAAGCTTCCGTACATATGTAAACGTTGAATTGTCCCCGATATAAAAAGTTCCGCTCAGAACTTAATAAACCAGTCAAAATATTCCCACGGATTCCTACACAGGCAGTATGTTAACGATTTCACACGGATTCCTACACAGGCAGTATGTTAACGATCATTTAGCGTTAGAAATTAACGTTATTTAACGTTATTTATAGACGTGTTAATCGAGCTTCAATTGTTGATTTTAATTTAAAGTTTAAAGATTATTTAAAGTTTTTTATGTTTTGTTTTTTTCTCTTGGTGTTTTAGTTGGTGTTTGTCGGTTTTGTCGTTGCCCCATTTCGGACTTAGGACACATTTAGTTAAATAAACGTAAGTGTATAAAAATCCCTTTAAATGTTTTGGAAAATATAGCCTGAATATTTGAATATACTTTTGAAATGTGATATGTATAGATTTGAAACAGGGATAGATCTGTTTTGGTGCATGTCATACATACATTGTTTTCTTCATAATCAAAGAAGTATTAAGAGCACAAAGTGATCAGCACTGATGACAAATATGATATCCTTCATTGTATTTCTCTTTCAAACACATGTAAGCTCATTAAATACCACATCAGAAATACAGGATTTAAATATACATCACATTCATGACATTTAAGACAATTGTAAGACGTAAACACCCGGCTTTGTACATGATAAACATATGACGATAAACTTATTATAATATCCGCTTCTTCTCAAACCCCAGTGAAAAAAAAAATCCCGGGAAACGCCCACTTTTAACAACAAGGAACACCATTTGTTTTACAAATTGATGATAAGGAATGACTTTGATATTTCTTATTCTTTCATTACGGTATATAAAAAAATGTTTTGCACATATAGTATAATCCGCCTATGCAAACAAAGTCTGTTCATATGCTATGACATATCTCTGTAGAAATATTCTCCCAGTATATATTAGCACGTTTTTTATTTTTTTTTTTATTTTCATTTTGTGACATTTTATTTTATTTGCATATTTTTAATTCACAGTGCTTAGTCGATTTCTCTGTTAACACCTTATCATCTGAACGTTGCATTTAACTAAGTTTCGGTCTGCGTCTTGGTGGTTTTATAAGAGTTTTCCAGTTTTCTTTTGAACCTTACTTAATATAGTGACATAACATTTCAAATATAAAAGATATGCTTCAAAATATGGATATGGTGGTTAATTGTTTTAATTAGTGTTTGACTTGTCTGCTGTACTGAGATGATCACCTTAATATCCCTATTGTGTCTCACAACTATGTTGTATTCTATGGTCATTATCGGATCCTTAGATCGCAATGGAAGAGGGAGGTTTGGCGCCATAAAACCTGGTTTAACCCACCATTTCGTTTGAAATGCCTATACCAAGTCAGGACCATTGCGATCCGACAAGTCTCCGGTGTGACTGATTCGTTTTTGTCATTTTCTCTGGACTATGAGATTGATCATTCAAGGTCGGTAGTTTTGTTATTACCTTTATTTATATATTTGTAACGTTGGCCTAAAAAGAGGTAGCAATTTTTATCATGTTCAAGAAAACAATGATATAAAGACATAGATTAAAAGTACTCATGATGACCTGTTGGATTGAACAACTGTATCATCACTTAAGATAAGACGGATGCTATTGAGTGGTTAAATATCGTAAACAGGTTGTCATCACCTTGTTTACATGATCTGGTTTTAAAATTAACAACAATTCAAATTATCACTTTATATGTTCAAATATAGAGTAAGAACTTCAGCATATGGTAAGAATTCCTTTAGCTACGATATTTCTGTGCAGTAAAGTGACCTACATGAAGATAACAGAACAATTTCGAATAATCGTTTAAAAAATGTTATAGCTGTTCTGTAAATGTACAATCTATGTTTTTTTTCATTTTTACAGCACGCTGTACAGCATATAAGCTTCCGTTATGGTGCTGTTAGCCACCTTTTATTTCGCGCCTGATATACGTCATTAGCTAACTCTGCTAGCCACTTCTTATTTAGTACTGTACCTTTTAGTATATGTTAAATAATTGTCCATGTGTTATTTACTTGCCTTCTGTCATTGTATTGTAATCTTTGTCGGTCGACCGCCCATCAAAGCTTTGTTTATTGTTGATGCTGGTGTATAGCTTAACCTTATTAATTTATCATGGACTTGGAAAAAACCTTGATGCTAATGCAATGCCTATGTAGCGCCCTTAATTTAGCATATTCTTTTCGAACTCTGCAAATGTGTCAACTACAACTGATGAAGAACTAGACACGAATATTCCTTTAACATGCGACTGTACTAAATCTGATTTCAGATATGCTCCTTGTGATCATGTTGTTACCGGAGACCTTTCAATCGTCAATGACCCAGAGGTTATCAATTTCTTGAAAAAAGGACCAAAGTTTAGACCACCTACTAAAATTAATTGGAATTCCTGCCTAAATTGTATCAAAACTTCTCTTCTCTCTTATTGCAAATCTTGGATCAGGAGAGAAGGGGCCGACTCAAAATCTCTAGACCGTTTTATTAATAAATTTATGGCAATTGTTCAACTCAGAATTAGCCAATTTCAAAATTCATTTGTAGATTTTAGGCCTAATACTTACCTTAATAGAATAAAGTCAAAAATCCGTTTACTTGGTTTGCGATACGTGTTTGTTCCCGCCGACAAAGCAGCTAACAATGTCGTTGTGGTATGAAGAAAGTATTACCTTGAGGTTTTAATGCACGAAATAAAAAATTCGAACACTTTCGTTCCCGTGCATTCGACAGAATCAGGTATCATTGACGATCATATCATAGCGACCACAGCACTTCGAGTTGCCCCGACATACTTTAAATTACCTACTATGTACTGGATACCTAAATTGCACAAAAATCCATATAAATCTCGTTTTATCTCTGCTTCAAGTAAGTGTTCTTTAACCCATATTTCCAAAGTTCTATCACTTACTTTAACTACTATGAAGGAATTTATTATTCAATACTGTGAAAGGGTATTCGAAAACAGTGGAATTAATTATTTTTGGAGTGTAAAAAATTCTCTTGATGTTTTGGACAAGCTTCGTGCTTTTGAAAATACTTTTCATACGGTTGATAGTTACGATTTTTCTACTTTATATACTAACCTTCCACATAATCTGATTAAAAAGAAATTTGAATATTTGGTTAAATGGTGTTTTGACAAATCTAAAAGTGATTATATCTGTTCTAGAGTTTCAAAATCATTTAGTAAATCATTTTTTAGTAACGAGACTCAAAAGGGTTACATCAACTGGACTGATGCAGAAACTATTACTGCTCTAAATTATTTGTTAGATAATATTTACATACGTTTTGGTAAACAAATTTATCGCCAAATTATTGGTATTCCTATGGGTACTAATTGTGCGCCACTTATAGCCGACCTTTTCCTATACTGTTATGAATCACAATTTATGGCTAAATTACAAAAAGACCCGAACAAACAGAACCTAATCGAAACTTTCAATTATACTTTTAGATATTTAGATGACATTCTTGCACTCAACAATCCTTCATTTTCTAATTTTATTACAGATATCTATCCTTCTGAATTAACCTTGAACAAATCTAACGTCACCGGTGATAGATGTCCTTTTTTAGATTTAGCTTTAAGTATTATTGACGGAAAATTACATACCAAAGTATATGATAAACGTGACGACTTTACCTTCCCTATTATAAATTTTCCTTTTCTTGAAGGAGATGTTCTACTAGCGCCGTCATACGGGGTTTACATTTCACAGTTAGTAAGATATGCTCGGATCTGCAGTTGTGTTTCTGATTTTAATAATAAAAACCGTTTTATTACTGAAAAATTATTAAAACAAGGTTATCGATACCACAAATTAGTAAAATCTTTTTCTAAATTCTTCCACAAGTATCGATCTCTTATTGAAAAATTTAATTGTACACGTCACTTTCTTATAGTGAAAGGAATATCACATCCTGTATTTTATGGTAATGTTTTTTATAAAGCTCACAAATTTAAAAGCAATCCAATAGAAATGAAAAATTGGCTTCAAAATTTATTACGGAAAGGATATGAAATGAATATCTTGGTTAAATCTTTGAATTTAGTGTTTTTTGGAAGAAATATTGAAAACTTAATACTCGCTTTAAAACTTCCATAAACGTTTTTACTATTGTCATTTTTAAGCATTATAGCGATCAAGCGTGTCGGTATTGTGTGATGACACTTCACTAAATCATTATTGCTTGAAGTGTTGTGTCGGATTTAAAATCGATACGTTTGATTTTTTTACATCAGTCGATTGATGATTCTCAGCTAGCTGTCAGTAACAGCGAGTGTTCTATAGAGAGTTCCTTTACCGTCCTTTTGTTTGTTCTTGTTTTTTGTCTTAGGTTCTCTCTAGTAGAATTGGACTTTGATCGATTTGATTTTTATTGTGTGTTTAGTTTTTGTGCTTTGTCTAGGAATATTGATAGGGGGAAGGTTGGGCCCAAAAAACTAGTTTAACCCCGCCACATATTACTTGTGCCTGTCCTAAGCCAGGAATCCTTGACAAAGCTTTCGTTTGTACTTGTCTTTTTGATGTTTTCTGTTCCTTGTTTAAGAAGGGGGTCTATCTGTGACTATTTCAGGGCTGGATTTGAATTATATGCATCTTATTTAGACCATGGGCCAATTGCATAACCGCGAGCAGTGCCAAATGGCCTCGTTGAAGGCTGCTGGCGGTTGTCCATTGTGGTTTTTCTAAATTGCCGTTTAATTGTGGGCTGTGTCGCGTACACTTATTCCACATCTCTTTATTTTCTATTGTACGTACATGTGTCATTGCTCTCATCATACACAGGACAACCATTCGCCCTTTCCGAAGGACTTTTCGATCTTAGAAAACATTGTTGACCTATTCCATTTCCCCTTTATAAAGTTTTTAGATATATTTATGATGTATATTTATCAGTAAATTATTTTATACCTTAGAACATTTTGTAAAATTCTGCAGTCAAAAAATATTTAATCAACCCATCATTCAACATCAGATTTGCACATCTAACAATAACCCTGAAACATAAAGTCAAAACATGTTACAATAGAAACAGCCAAAAGCAATACATATACATTTTAAACACTGATTTAATCGATACTCGAGGGCAGATTGGTATTTTTATTTTAATTTTTGCCTTTATTTTATTTTATTTAGATATGTAAGCATACATAGAGTAAATAATTTACAGTTATATTTAGATGTTTCGATAATACAACACGATGCGTTATAAAATTATCCAGAATAAACCTTCATTTTATTAGCATGACAACGTGATTGTTTATGACACTTCAATAATTTGTAATATTTATATAGACAGATGGAGATAAATACAGCAAGGTAGGACTTAACACTTAATTTTGAAATAATTCTGGGACATTTCTCTCCAATAAGATCATTTTATGGGCTTTCTATTCCCTTTTAAATCAAACTCACATAAATACAACTGAAGTGAACTATTCTTCACATTACCTTTCTCTTCCAGGTATTGGTCATGAATTCTAAAATGATACTTTTATGGATTTGCATTCTGTTTTCCCTTACTGGAATAGTGAATGGAACCAGTAGGGGTGCCCTACAAGGATCTTGTACCAGTATGACACCGGGTCATACGGGAACCACCGCTCAGACTGTAGCAGCACCTTATAGAGTTACGGTTAGCAAGACCAACTATAGTGGAGGAGATTCAATAACAGGTACAAATGTAGTGTCTCTTAAACTGTTCTAAGTTATGAGTGTAAAACTTTATGAGCTGTCTCTTTTCTTTATTTTCAATCAAAGAAGAGACGAAGTTGCAAAGGGTTAGGTATTCGAATGTCAAAATCCAAATATACAACAATAGTTTATAAAATAGAAAAAATGCCAAAAATGGTTTCGAAAACTCCATAAATTTTAGCTTAAGAATTGGAAAAACCACTGAACTCAGGTGACTTGCAAGGAAAGAACTAATTGTGATAAAGGCCTCGGGATGTTTCCTAATCGCTTAAACTAAGCCACTAAGCTCCAAGTCCGCAAATTCTAAATTGTTTAAAACAAAAAGTCTATTCCCTTGTTCTGCACATCTTCGATATCCTCGGTGCTGGATTAGGCTGCCCGGTTGGAACCTTTTGATTTTGAACGCTTTTCATTCAATAGTTATGTTTGTTTTACCTCCCAATGTTCTGATTTTAATGTTGTTAAAGATATACTATTCCTATTATAACTAAATCAACCGTTTTTATAACTGTTTTGGTATTGTATATTTTCTCTCATTGTTTAGAGGTGCTCGGAAATCGTGAATCATTTTTAGCTCACCTGGACCAAAGGTCCATGTGAGCTATTGCCATCACTTGGCGTCCGTCGTCGTCTGTCGGTGTCTGTCGTCGTCTGTCGTCGTCTGTTAACAATTTTCAAAAATCTTCTCCTCTGAAACTACTAAACAGAATTTAATGAAACTTGGTATGAATGATCCTTAGGGTGTCCTGCACTAAACTTGTGTTTCGATTTTTGATCCAACAAAAAACATGGCCACCGTTACTAAAAATAGACCAGGGGGGTCAGACTACTGTTTTTGGCTTGTAAATAAAAAAGTATAAGAAATAGATGAAATCTGATGCCACCCTACTGCTTCAGCATCAAAAGTTCTACGAAAGTCTCCATTTGGTCGAAGTTGTCAGATGATCCCTTATAGGGGTTACAGCCCTTTAAAGGCGAAAAATAGCGGTTTTCCATGATTTTGGCTTATAGAATGAAAACTATTGCAGTTAGAGAAAAGCTGTTGCTTGCTTAAATGTTCAACTCATTTAGCTCTACAAAAATCTCCATAGGGTCAAAGTTGTCAGATGACCCCTTATAGGGGTTACAGCCCCTTAAAGGCGAAAAATAGTGTTTTTGGCCTAAAGAATGAAAACTATTGCAGATAGAGAAAAGCTGTTGCTTGCTTAAATGTTCAGCTCATTTAGCTCTACAAAAGTCTTCATAGGGTCGAAGTTGTCAGATGACCCCTTATAGGGGTTACAGCCCTTTAAAGGCGAAAAATAGTGTTTTTTTGGCCTATAGAATGAAAACTATTGCAGATAGAGAAAAGCTGTTGCTTGCTTAAATATTCAGCTCATTAAGCTCTACAAAAGACTTCATAGGGTCGAAGTTGTCAGATGACCCCTTATAGGGGTTACATCCCCTTAAAGGCGAAAAATAGTGTTTTTGGCCTATAGAATGAAAACTATTGCAGATAGAGAAAAGCTGTTGCTTGCTTAAATGTTTGGCTCATTAAGCTCTACAAAAGTCTTCATAGGGTCGAGGTTGTCAGATGACCCCTTATAGGGGTTACAACCCCTTAAAGGTGAAAAATAGTTTTTTTGGCCTATAGAATGAAAACTATTGCAGATAGAGAAAAGCTGTTGCTTGCCTAAATGTTCAGCTCAATAAGCTCTACAAAAGTCTTCATAGGGTCGAAGTTGTCAGATGACCCCTTATAGGGGTTACAGCCCCTTAAAGGCAAAAAATAGTGTTTTTGGCCTATAAAATGAAAGCTATTGCAGATAGAGAAAAGCTGTTGCTTGCTTAAATGTTTGGCTCATTAAGCTCTACAAAAGTCTTCATAGGGTCGAGGTTGTCAGATGACCCCTTATAGGGGTTACAACCCCTTAAAGGTGAAAAATAGTTTTTTTGGCCTATAGAATGAAAACTATTGCAGATAGAGAAAAGCTGTTGCTTGCCTAAATGTTCAGCTCAATAAGCTCTACAAAAGTCTTCATAGGGTCGAAGTTGTCAGATGACCCCTTATAGGGGTTACAGCCCCTTAAAGGCAAAAAATAGTGTTTTTGGCCTATAAAATGAAAGCTATTGCAGATAGAGAAAAGCTGTTGCTTGCTTAAATGTTCAGCTCATCTAGGTCTACAAAAATCTTCACAGGGTTGAAATTGTCAGATGACCCCTTATAGGGGTTACTGCCCCTAAATTTACGTGTTTTCATGTTTTTGGCTTATATAATAAAAACTATAGCAGATAAAGAAAAGTGGTTGCTTGCTTAAATGTTCAGTTCATTAAGCTCTTAACAAAAGTCTCTATAGAGTCAAAGTGTTCAGATGGCCCTTAATATAAATAACATTTTGCACTTTTTTGGCCTACAGAATGAAAACTATCGCTGAAAGAGAAAAGCTGTTGCTTGCTTAAATGTTCAGCTTATTTAGCTCTTCAAAGTTCTTTATAGGGTTGACATCAAGACCAGGTGAGCGATTCAGGCTCCTGGGAGCCTCTTGTTATTTGTTGCATTGATTTATAATGGATACTTGTGCTTCGTTATCCTCTTTTCTTGAAATACAAAAATTGTGCCACTGAAGCTATCGAACGAAAAACAAAACAAGATGTAAAATGTATTAACTATGAACTTAAACTCATTCGCAGTAGGCTTATCCGTCCCGCCAAAAATAGATCAGGATTATCCCACTGCTACAGGCGTGTATGAATTAAATCAACACTCTTGATAAAAAAAAAATATTTGAATAAATTTTCAAAATTTTGCTATAATTAGCCACGAACGGACCGTTACGGACGGGAACTGGGACCTTGGTGAGTTTGCCGGGGCACCTAGGTTCACTCTCGTTACGACTGGAGTTTGCAGTGATTAGTTTTTGTGTTTCCTTGTTTTAAAAGTTGTCTGTCTCTTCGTTATTTTCTCGTTGGTGTTAACTAGTTTTGTCTCTGATCTTTCGGACTTTTGGCATTAGGCCAATGCCCTATTGATACCTCTGCTTCTAGCAATGAATTGCTATGGCTCACTCTTTGAACTTTTTTGGTTTTGAGTACTTTTCTTTTGGTTTTGATTTAAATGCTGCTGATGAGAGTTTTTCCTTGAAATTTGTATTTACATAAAATACCAAAATAACCATTTAATGGATACTGGCTTGGTACTGTGCATTTTATAAATTGAATAACGACACAATCTTTTCTGTCTTTTAGTTACCCTTGAACAGACTGCCAGTGATATATTTAAAGGCTATCTAATCCAGGCTAGGAACCAGAATGACGAAATCATCCCAGGATTCGATATATCTGGCCAGGCTAATTCCCAGCTCCTAACATGTAACAATGAGGTATGATGCTTCGCTACCTTTTGCGAGCAATAATTTGATTTTAATGGTAACGGAGAGGGCTGTGGACTTTTTCATCCTGCATCTTTATTTTTGGCAAAATTACAGTCTGGAATGCTTTAAAATTCAGCCAAAACACCATCATGATTTTTACAATTGACACCTGGCTTTGATCTCATAAATTTTAGGCATCCTGTCTTTATATGTCAAATTTTACTATACCCCCTCTCCCGGTTTAACACAACAATTGGTATCTCTCTTCAAAATGTTCATAAACAAAAAGACATTAATTCGAACTTACAACATTTTTTTTTCGCATTGAAGAAATTACATTTGGCAAAATATGGTTGAGGGTGAAATGGCTTATAAGTTGCCATAGTTTGGATGTATCAAATTTTGTGAAAATTATGAAAACGTTTACAATTGCATGTCTGTAAAACTAAGACTTTCGTCTCGAATGTCCCTTTTTCGCCAAGAATTACCATCTATTCGTCAAAAAAACTAATGGCACATATTTTGTTTACCTTTTACTGTTGACGTGCTTTATGTAATCTCCATTTAAACTATAACTGTAGTATTCCCTAAGAAAAGGCAGAATATAATCTTAATTAACATTCAATAAATATGTAATTATGAAGCAACAGTACTGTTTACATATTAAAATCATACATTTCTTTGACTAAACTTATCTTAACTGAGAATGGTTGAATGGTTACCTCTTAGTATAATAGACATCATTTTTTAATCTAAACGAACTAAATGGTATTTTACAGGCAAACTCCGTAACGCACACCGAGGCTACAGACAAAACTAGCGTAACATTTACGTTTACAGCTCCTAGAACATCACGTGGTAACATTACAATGTAGTAAGTATTCATAACTGTAAGATGCAGAGGCGTAGCAAGGGGGCATTTGGACCTCAAAAGTCCAAAAGGACGAAGAGAAACCAGTCAACACGAACGAGAATAACACTAAACAGCAATCAACAACGCGAATTCAAGTCTAACAAATAGTTCATGCTTGTTGCAACCCACCCATTGCCGTCATACATTAATACAACAATTTACATGTAGTATGATCTTTATCTGTTTAGTCGTTCAGTCGTCCTCCAGTAACACAAAACACAAAATAGTTGTTTGATATCTTTAACACAAAAAAAAAAAAATAAAGCAACACGATTGTTTGACTCAGAATGGATAGCTTAATGATCATCTCTGTATAATAGCAACCAGAACGGATAGCTAAAGGATCATCTCTGTATAATAGCAACCAGAACGGATAGTTGAAGGATCATTTCTGTATAATAGCAACCAGAACGGATAGTTGAATGATCAGCTCTGTATAATAGCAACCAGAACGGATAGCTAAAGGATCATCTCTGTATAATAGCAACCAGAACGGATAGTTGAATGATCATCTCTGTATAAGAGCAACCAGAACGGATAGTTGAATGATCATCTCTGTATAATAGCAACCAGAATGGATAGCTTAAGGATCATATCTGTATAATAGCAACAAGAACGGATAGCTAAAGGATCATCTCTGTATAATATCAACCAGAACGGATAGTTGAATGATCATCTCTGTATAATAGCAACCAGAACGGATAGTTGAATGATCATCTCTGTATAATAGCAACCAGAAATAAATCAATAATCTCGGCTCATTTCATTTGACATAATTTTACACTTTACCACAAACGCGTGATATTGAAAGTAAAAAGGGATATCATTAAGGGAGTATGTCATTTATTATCTAATAGAAAAGAATAAGATGCTTAATAAGTGAACGCGATACAGCTCACATTACAAGTGGCAATTTAGAAAAAAAAACCACAATGGACAACAGCCAACAGCCTTCAACGAGGCTAGTAGGTGCCGCTCGCGGTTATGCAGTTTACCCATGGTCTAAATAAATGCATATAATTTAAATCCAGTCACTGATGGACCCCTTCTTAAACAAGGAACATAAAATATCAAAACACTGGTACAAACAAAAGCTTTTTCAAAGATTTCTGGCTTAGATTAGCTATATATATAGGCAATTATAATACTTAAAATGTGGCAGGGTTAAACTAGTTTTGGGAGCAACCTTCCCCCTACTGACATTCCTAGACAAAGCACAAAAAATACACACACAATAGAAATCAAATCGATCAAAGTTCAATCCCACTGGAGAGAATCTTAGACAAAAGACAACAAAAACAAACGAACGGTTCTATAGAACACTTGCTGTTACTGACTGCTAGCTGAGAATCATCAATCAGCTGATGTAAAACATTTCAAATATATCGATTTAAAATCCGACACAACACTTCTTTTGTGGAATGTCATCACACTAAACCGACATACGTGATTGCTATAATGCTTAAAAATGTCAATTACCTTAAAGCTTATGGAAGTTTTAAAGTGAGTATCAATGTATCAATATTTCTGCCAGAAACACTTAATTCAAAGATTAAATCAAAATATCTAATTCAAATCCTTTGCGTTATAGATTTTGAAGCCAGTTTTTCATTTCTTTCCAATAGATTATTTTCAAACTTATGAGTTTTATAAAAAAATATTACCAAAACATATAGGATGTGATACTCCTTACACGAGGTGTACTTATTTTTTTTAATTAGAGAAATGTACAGATGGATCCAGTCCTAACCTGTTCAAAAGTGGACAAAAATCAGACTGTTGGACAGCTATTTTGGTCAGGTCAGGTCAGCTTGAGCTGTCCGGAAAGTTAACCTTGGTTTGTTGGAGTGGACCACGGTCTGCTTTGTCTGGTCAGGTTCACTATTTTGACAGGACAGGAACTGACCTTACCAGAAGTCTGGTCAGCTAAAAGCTGTCCTGGCCAGATCAGATGTCTGGTCAGCTAAAAGCTGTCCTGACCAGAAGTCTGATCAGCTAAAGGCTGTCCTGACCAGAAGTCTGGTCAGCTAATGGCTGTCCTGACCAGATGTCTGGTCAACTAAAAGTTGTCCTGGCCAGAAGTCTGGTCAGCTAATGGCTGTCCTGACCAGATGTCTGGTCAGCTAAAAGCTGTCCTGACCAGAAGTCTGGTCAGCTAATGGCTGTCCTGACCTGATGTCTGGTCAGCTAAAAGCTGTCCTGACCAGATGTCTTGTACAGCTAATCGCTGTCCTGACCAAATGTCTTGTCAGCAAGGTTCTGTCCTGACCAGAGGTCTGGTCAGCTTATAACAGACCAGACCTGTGGTCAGGTCAGCTTTAAGCTGTCCTGTGATAGGAATAGAAAGCAGACCAAAGGACAATGTCTGCTATGAAAGCGAACTTCAGATCTGTCCATGATCCACTAAGGCTGACCAGATTGCTGTCCAGAGTGGACCAAGAACTGACTTTTGGACAGGTTCTCTGGTCCACTTGCCATACAGGTTCTGGACCCATCTGTACTTGTGGAAGAACTTCGAAAGAGTTTACTTACTTGTGATATCGATAACCTTGTTCTGATTATTTTCAGTTATAAAACAGTATTATTGTGTTTTTGTTTCAGCGCCACCGCCGTACAATCTTTCAACACCTACTGGGTGAGGATTCCATCAGACGTTATTGTGGACTTAGCACCTACAGGAACTGGATTCAAGACGGCATCAAGTAGTCTGGCAATATCTCTTCTCATCGTTACATTCAAGCTGTTGTTGTAGTGTGTGTTTCATTTCATGTTAAACTTATAAAATACTACCTCTCAATATACAAGGAGGTTAATAACGCATTGCTACCTCTGTGCTACTTTACTTTTAAAATGTGTAATTCTTTGTTGCCGATTGAACATTTATATGTGAATATTCAACTATCTCTTGTATGATTTTTTGGTAAAAAAAATCAATTAAAAGATTTTTCAATAAAATATTTATTGCAATTGTTGTTTCAACATAAATACCTTAATTGAATAGTCATACCATTCTGAAGTCATAAAAACTATACCAAAAATGTTTGAACAAGTATATGTCACGTGGACAAAGCAAAACCATTAAAAATGAAAACAATGAGAGAATAAAAAGCAGAATTGAACATTCACTTTTATTTTCTATCTTCGAATAATGTTGCTACTTAATGAGGATAATTATGAATATTTAATTGACACCCATTTTGATAAGGAAACCTGGACCACCTAAAAATTGAAATTTAAGCATATTCTCTAAATCCATTGTTTCAAAATATTTTTCGTATTCCAGAGCAATTGTTGAAGATTTTTTATATTATTGTTAAAGACTTGATTGGTCATAGTCCAGCTCAGAAAAAAAGCATTATCAAACAAATACAAATGACAGCAAAGTTCCAGGCATTAAATTTTGCTACGCTTGACGCGCATTTCGTCTATTCAAGACTCGTCAGAGGCGCTCTACCAAAAATATTGTCAAACATTTTATGATTATGAAGAGCATAGAACAGTAAAACCAAAAATACCAAACTGGGGAACCAAATTATTACTAAGATGATCAACCTATGTCTGGGGTAGAAAGAACCTAAGGGTTCAGACAATTTTGAAATTTAAACGAATAATTAAAAGCTTTGATGTGTTCTCCAATACAAAAGTGTTGGTGCCGGAGCGGGCTAACCTCGGGGAATTAAAACTCCACCAGCAGTGCTAACCTTCACGGGTATTCGGTATACAAATGACAACAAAGTTCCAGACATTAAATTTTGCTACGCCTGACGCGCGCTTCGTCTATTCAAGACTCATCAGAGGCGCTCTACCAAAAATATTGAAAGTGCCAAACACTTTATGATTATGAAAAGCATAGAACAGTAAAACCAAAAATACCAAACTGGGCAACCAATTTATTACTAAGATGATCAACCTATGTCTGGGATAGGAAGAACCTTAAGGTTCAGACAATTTTGAAATTTGAACGGTAATTTAAAGCTTTGATGTGTTCTCCAACACAAAAGTGTTGGTGCCGGAGCGGGCTAACCTCGGGGAATTAAAACTCCACCAGCAGTGCTAACCTTCACTGGTATTCGAAATACCAATGACAACAAAGTTCCAGACATGAAATTTTGTTACGCCTGACGCGCGTTTTGTCCATTCAAGACTCATCAGAGGCGCTCTACCAAATATATTGAAAATGCCAAACACTTTATGATTATGAAGAGCATAGAACAGTAAAATCAAAAATACCAAACTGGGGAACCAAATTATTACTTAGATGATCAACCTATGTCTGGGGTAGGAAAGAACCTAGCGGTTCAGACAATTTTGAAACTTAAACGAATAATTTAAAGCTTTGATGTGTTCTCCAACACAAAAGTGTTGGTGCCGGAGCGGGCTAACCTCGGGGAATTAAAACTTCACCAGCAGTGCTAACCTTCACGTGTTTGAAAAGTAATACAAAACGTTAGTTTTAAGCTTATTTTTTTCTGCCTATATTCAATAAAAAACAAATAAGAATAGTCATAGTATATATTTATATGGTTTTCATTGTCTCCAAATATATCAAGATGTATCAAATTAAATGCAAAACTGGAAAAAAACTAATGCCGTGGTTCGTGAAATAGAAAGAAGGTAAAGAAAAACCAGTACCAAAAAAAAAAGCTGAATTAATGTCTATTTTTTAGCTCACCTTGACCCAAAGGGTCAGGTGAGCTATTGTCATCACTTGGCATCCGTTGTCCGTCCGTCCGTCCGTCGTCCGTAAACTTTTGAAAACATTAACTACTCTGACACCATAAGTCCAATTGTAACTAAACTTAGTATGGTTGTTCATTAGCATTTGGTGCTTAGAACTCATGTAGGGATTTTTGAGTCGTCGTAAAACATAGCCGCCGTGGCTAAAAATAGAACATAGGGGTAAAATGCAGATTTTTGCAAATAACTCGAAAACGGCTACCGATGTCAAAATTCTGGCAGAATAAAAGTAATCAGCACCTTAATATCTACATACCCTGAGATTTTAAAGAAAATCCAACCCAACTACCCATGTAGGACTTTTTTGTGGATTTTTTGCTTATTTTGCTCCTGTTTATCGCAATATCTTGAGAACTATACAAGACATTTGAGAAATTTAAATTGCATATTATTAAGCACTTCAAGATCTACAAAATATGGAAAGAGTCAATGTTGTAGGACCTTTCCTTTTAGGAGTTATTATACCCCCATTCGTAAGAGAGGGGGCTATATTGCAATCACCTTGTCTGTCCGTCCGGTTCAATTTCTCTGCTTCTACTGGATGGATTGGTTTCAAATTTGGTACACAGCTTCAGCATGATGAGTTATACCATGCCCCCCCTTTCCAGGTCAGTCCATTATCTACTTCCTGTTTTCTGAGCCAACTTAATACTTTTTATGGGTCAAAAATAGACAATTTTTTCGTAACAGATTTCTCGGCTTCTCCAAAAGGGATTGATTACAAATTTGGTATACAGCTTTAGCATGATGAATTATACTGGCCTCCCCTTTCCAGGTCAGTCGGTCATCTACTTCCTGTTTTCTGAATGGTCGAGTGGGGGTATGCTTAGCACGACTAAGTGCAACCCCTTTTTGCCCTTAGAATGTCAAAATTGAGCATCTTTATAGCATTTACTCATTACATTGAAAATGTTAACTTCTCCGACACTTCAAGCCATATAGAACCATATTTATTATAGTTGATTTATTAGCATAAGGTGTATAGAACTGGTGTTGGGATATTTGATTGGTCCTAAAAATGACCCCTGTGGCTAAAAATAGAACATCAGGGAAAATTGCAGGTTTTTTGCATATAACTAAAAAATGGTGACATATTTTTAAATTTTGATTGAAAACAAAAGTGATCAGCACCTCAATATCTTACTCCTCTGAATTTTTTTAGGAAAATCCAACAATTCATGTAGGAGTGAATGCCCTTTAGTGATTTTTTTCGTAATTTTGCACCTATTCAGCTCAACATTGTAGGACCCTTCCTTTAAGGGGTTATTGGCCTTAGAACATCAAAATTGATAATTGTCACAGCATTTCCTGATTACATTGAAAATGTTAACTCCTCTGACACCATAAGTCCAATTCAAACCAAACCTATTATTGTTATTTGTTAGCATTATGTGTATAGAACTGATGTGGGGATTTTTGATCGGTTGTAAAACATGGCCAATGTGGCTAAGAATAGAACATTGAAATAGATTTTTTTCAGTTTTGCTAATAACTCAAAAAAGGTGACAATTAAATTTTGATTGAGAACGAAAGTGATCAAGAACTCAATACATTAATAACTAGCCCTGAAATTTTGAAGAAGACCCAACAACCCATGAAAGTTTAATTGCCCTTTTATTTTAATTTTTTATAAGTTTTGCACTTACAAAAATGATTTAAGCTCAATATCGAAAATCTATATGATATATTTCAGAAATATGAATTGCATACATGATCTACAAAATATGAAATAAGGTCAAGATTGTAATACTGATAATTTTAGAGGTTATTCCTCTTAGAATGTTGAATGAAAAAACATTATTAAAAGGTTCCAATTGCTAAAATATTACTCTGTACAATCATTACTACATTGAGTTAAACCATATTGTCAGATGACCCCCTTATTAAACTTATGACCCTTTCAATGTCAAATAGATTTTTCCTAAAAGTCTTAACTTCAGGCATATATGTAGGCTCCTGGGAGCCTCTTGTTATATATTAATAACATGTATATACTTTATCTTGTGTAAAAATATTGGACCCCCTTTCCTGGCTTGTTTACCCAAAATCTAGGCTCAAAGTTTTCTTAAATTACTATAGATTATATAGGAAAGTTCAAATAATAAGCATAAAATCTTATCGCAGAAAAAATCCACGAATTTTGATTTTGTTTTTATTTGATAAAAAATCAATAAAACACAAAATATTTTGAAATAAAACAATATGAACTTGGGGTCACCAGCTTATTTTCTGTCTACAACACATATCTTTGTAATTTTTAGGTCATTTTTCAAGTGGATCATCTCCCTTGTTTTATTTGAAAATTTTATTTATGAAGGATCAGTTTAGTTTTGGCGGGAAGTTTCTAGTCATTTTCTATTTCATTATTTCCTGTGTCTTTAAACCTTTAGGAGCCATTCTGGTTATCTCTTTGTGTTTTCAACTGGAATTCACTTTACTTTTTGGATTTTACTTTATTTCCATTTAAGGTTTGTCATTTATTAACATATCCTTATATTTAATATTCAAACCCATTAATTTAGCAGAATGAGTTATATTTATAAAAAATGGTTGACTTGAATGAACTGGTGATTGATTATGAGAGTTGTGAATGATTGATTTGTAAGTTACATAAATTTTATAAATATTATATAACCTTTGCATGAATAAGATTCTATTATTAAGCTGCAACTAAGTTTTTCAATAAAATCAGTTTAAACATTCTAAATAGTTTAACTTTATGGTTCATAGTAAAAAATAAATATTTTAACTACTATATGAGTGTGATTTTAAACTTTAACACATTTCCATAGTAAATAAATGTTTAATTGTTAAAGTATTGCATTTAAGGGGAGACAATTCATTTTTAATTGTCCTTTCAAAATAATTCTTCTTCAGGTTTTGACTGTTTGCTGACTTGTATAATGAAGGACTAGCATTTGCAAGAACCTGTGAGGTATAGTGGTATTGATAAGTTTATTTACACTTCTATTCCACATGAACAACTGAAATCGCGATTGGCACAGCTGATTAAACGCAGCTTTTTCAAAAAGAATGGAAAACGCAGGTACAAATTTCTTGTAGTCGATTATACCAAGACTTACTTTGTCATCAATGAGTCCAAGAAAAAGAACAAATTTACAGAAGACCAAATAATCGACATGCTCAACTTTCTTATTGACAACATATTTGTTCAGTTTGGTGGACGTGTTTTTCAGCAAACAATAGGGATTCCAATGGGCACTAATTGTGCACCTTTGCTTGCTGATTTGTTTCTTCATTCATATGAAGCAGACTTCTTGCAATCTCTTCTAGACAAAAAAGACCGTAGACTAGCTCTCTCTTTCAACCTCACGTTCCGTTATATTGACGATGTCCTTTCACTAAACAATTCTCGATTTGGTGACTTTCTCCATCTCATATATCCACAGGAGCTTGAGATAAAGGACACAACGGATTCTAGGAAGTCTGCTTCATATTTAGATCTACATCTCGAAATTGACTCTCAAGGAAGACTTTCAACAAGGCTCTATGACAAACGTGATGACTTCAACTTTCCAATCGTCAACTTCCCCTTCTTGTGTAGCAATATTCCGTCAGCTCCAGCTTATGGAGTTTACGTATCTCAATTGATTCGTTACTCCAGAGCGTGCGGGACTTACATCGATTTCCTTAGCAGAGCGACACGTCTGACGCAAAAATTGCTCACACAGGGTTATGTTGCTCCTCGGTCGCTGTCTTCACTCAAGAAATTTTACGGAAGACATCATGCACTTATAGACAAATATGGGATTTCGATCTCTCAGATGAGTGCAGATGTTGGTTTGTCATAGGGTGTTGTTTTGTCTTCCTTTACTGGATTTGACACGCTGAATGGACTATTGGCAACGCGACGGGTGTGCTATAGCAAGCAGGAACTGCTTACTCTTCCGGAGCACCTGAGTTCACTCTTGTTTCGACTGGAGTTCGCGTTGTTGATTGATATTCAGTTGTTTTGTGTTTCCATGTTTTACGTGTTGTCTGTTTTTGTCCCGTTCTTGTTTGTGTTTACTGGTTTAGTCTCTGCCCTTTCGGACTTTTGACATTCGGATACCCCATTGGTACCTCTGCTTCTTTGATTATAAGGTTTTAACTATTTGATATATGTTTATGTTTTTGATTTATCACATGCTGTCATATGTGATACTTTAAGATATGCATAATTAACAAGTGCATATGATCTATATTTTATATGATAAAGCTATCATTTTGAATTACATTCAAAATGGAACAATTGTACATGAAACACGACTGTATTTATTTCAAAAGTTGCAAGAGAAAATACGTTTATATTTAGACCCTAAGTATATCATCAGTGAAAAAACACTAAATGTTTGTTTAAATTGACCATAAATACTGAGATTGCACACGTCATCAAAGTTGACTTATGTAATCCCAGTTATATCTGATCAATTTACCTTTTAAATAATTCTTTTATTTACAAGCCACAGTGCAACATCTTTTATTATCAAACTGGAAGTAGATGAGCACCAGATCTGGAATCAAATCATACTGAAAGGAACCTCATTCTGAAAACGAATACAAAATATCAAAAGGCTGTGAAAATTAGTTGCTACATGTATTTTCACATATTTTTGTATTGTTGCAAAAATATAATCCACTAGCTTACCGCCTGGCATTCACCATTTTATTAACCGGATTTCCAAAAAGTATTCGACAAAAGATGTTAGAATGAACGAATAAGAGGCTCCCAGGAGCCTGAATAGCTCACATGACTTATCTGCATGAAGTCAATGCTGTTAGGCAAAATTTACAGTTGAGTCCAGTTCTAACATCTCTTTAGAACTGTAAGGAACTGTCAGGAATCTGTTCTAATTCTGTTCTGCTGACAGTTCTAGGATAGATTATGACAAGTCCTGTCTTGTCATAGAACAGTTCTGGACAGTTATATCCCGTGACGAGTTTAAAATAGACGATATTGAGATGTGGAATAAGTGTACTCGACACAACAAACATAAACAAAAAGCAATTCAAAAAATCACAAAGGAAAACAGCAAGCAGTCTTCAACATGACCATAGGTCACTGCTTACCGTCTTGCATTGGCCCAAGACTTAAAATACTATAAATGGGTTCTCAATTAAAATTTAAAATTCTCATATGCCGTTTTTCATATTTTTCATGTGTTCTGGTCAATTTTGGGAAAAAATATTATGTTTCTTTATTTCTAAGCTAATTTTGGATACTTTCTTTCAGGTTTGAGCTATTTTTGATACATATTGCATCTCGGGTCATTTGGGGGATTCTAAGTTAACTAATGAGTCTTTATTTTAATTGATGTGGTTTGAATGCAGATTCTGATAATACTTTTTTTGGTGTGCTTAAAAATTTTAAATGCACATTTTATGCTTTTTGTTCAGAAGATTTTGAATCGGTAGATTTATGATAGGAACTGCAATAAAACAGTTGTGTTATGCAGATCTTATTTAAATAGAGTGTATTTTATTGAGGAATCGTTAATGTAGCATACAATATGTTTTCTTTAACAAGAGCTTGTTCTTTCTGTTACTTTTTGCATCTACATTAAATTCATCGGCTAATAAAGCAAAGAACGATTGTTTTTGCGTCAAAAAATATTTGTATGCTGGAATTGATATTTATTCGAATGGTTGGCATCTAATATTACTTCTGGATGCTGGCATCCCAATGTTTTTTAAACTGATTCAAGAAGGCTGGGTCTGGATACGGCAATCATAGGTACTTTCCTCCTAATATGTGTCCCAGCATCCCAGAGTCTGGATGCTGGCATCCCAATTTAAATAGATGTAGAAAGCCAGATTTGTCTGGATGCTGGCATCCCAATGACTCTGGATGCTGACTTAAAAAAAGGCTGGATGCTGGCATCCCAATATAAGTCTGGATGCTGGCATCCAAATATAAGTCTGGATGCTGGCATCCAAATATAAGTCTGGATGCTGGCATCCAAAAATAAGTCTGGATGCTGGCATCCCAAAAAGTCTGGATGCTGGCATCCAAATATAAGTCTGGATGCTTGCATCCAAAAATAAGTCTGGATGCTGGCATCCCAAAAAGTCTGGATGCTGGCATCCAAAAATAAGTCTGGATGCTGGTATCCAAACATCTGAAATCAGCCATGGAAAGGTTGATAATTATTCAACTGTCAAAAACCTTGAAGAAGTGATGCATAGAGTAAAATTGCTGGCCTTGTGCACGTTTATACTGTGCACTTATAAGTGTACACTTATTTCACAACTCTTTATTTTTCATTCGTGCATGTGATAAGGAATTGGATAAAAAAAAAACAACTTGCATGTCTATAAAAATTACAATTTAACAAGAAACGACTACTGATGGTCACCTGTTGTTTTTGAAAGGGAGGGCTTTCGGGATTATAGTTGGCTTTCCAACTGAACTCTTGCTTGACAACTTGGTTCGATTCCTACAGGATCTTCTATGCAGTAAGCCATTTGTGTTAAAATTGGTTTTGTACTCAATATTCATACCCTTTAATGTGAATATTTCAGACTAGGAAATTAAAATACTGAAATAATAGCTATCTAAAAAAGTATTACTTTTTTTTCACTATATATTAAGTGCAATGAAAAACATACAAAGTAGTACATTTTAATAAAAATAAATCATTAATAAATAACAATTTGTATTATCACAGATACACTATAGAAAAAAATAAAAAATAAAATCATGAAATTTTATTACAAAATGAATTTTTAAATAAGTTTTCTAAGAGTACAAAATTTGCTTTTAGTTCAGTTTGAGTTTCAATATATCATGTAATTATTTTGGGAAAATGAATATTTTCTCACTTTTACTTTTCTATATTAAACTAGGGAATTGCCAATTGGCTAGGATTAACTGATCCAAAAGATTGTATCAACACATTAAAAATTTCAAATAATTGTTGAAATGAGTAAAGATGCTCAACTCATGGTTAAATTACAATGGCTATACAAATCTCCATATAATGACATAAAATGTATAAAAAAGACAACCTTCATTTATTCCTTAAACTCAGAAAAATTTAGTACATCTCTTACATATTTTGGTTTTAAGGTAATTAAGGACAGGTATCAAATGCATGACTGTTGTACTAAATAAAGACAAATGGCCATCAAGACAATAATAGAATATTAAAAATATTTGAATTCATTAAAATGAGTAATAGATATCTATTTATTTAGAGATTCCACCATTCACCTCTTGAGATAATTCTTGTCACTACTGACCCTAAATGAGCAATGGTTAAATGTTAGGAAAAAATCTAAGCTGGTGACAGATTTTTTGTTTTGTTTTATTCTATCTTATAGGAATGGAGATAATGTTTGACAGAACAAAAAAAAAACAAGATATAAAAAAATTAAAGTGTCAATGAAAGAATTTTTTTCAGTCAAGGTGTCTTCATTAACCTTAATGTACATTGCACGTTTATAATCAATATAACATTTCACTTCTTTAGCACTGAACCACCTTAAAACTGAGAAATATAATCAATATTGTTAAGTTTTTTTTTTCAATTTTTTAAAGGGGATACAGAACACCTAAGGTAGATAACTCTAAAAAATCCTTTGAACATTTTAGTTAATTACATTTAATCAAAGAAATCAAGCTTCTAAATGATCAAAATAGGAAATGTTGAAACTTCATTATGTTCAACAAAAAGAAACCTATGGTTCGAATTTCCTTTAGTTTTTGTCAATTAATTTATTTATTCAAAGTGAATATTTTTGCTAATTTTCAGGAATATTATACGACAAAAATTTATTTTAGCATAAGTGTTGGGTACCCCCTTATTGTGCTGAAGACTTTGTTTTATTTTCAGCTATGACTCAATGCCATTGTTTTATGAACAACATTTCAAGGAACATACTGAGAAACCACAACATGTATTTTTCCCCTTGGTCCACTCATTTGACATGTTTGAAAAGAGAAGACTTCTAAAAAGTAGAACTGACCACTGATGCAAAGTGATTCACAATAGTTCATATGGCCTTTAGATGAAATTATTCTTCTTCAATGAAGTTGAATTTTCTTTTCAAATGTTTTCCTTCCTGATTATTTTTAATAAATAAAAGAAATAAACAGCATTTAATATTTTGTAAAGAAGAAATGATTTCAACTAATTTTAAAATTAATAACAATGGACTCTGTGATTTCATTGCAAAATAATTTAAATATTGTTAAATATTTTGAACATCTGTCTTGCTGGTTGATCAGGTAATGCTGCTACAGTTCTTGATCCGAATTGGGCAATGTTTATTTACATTTATTATCTCCAAAGTTGAAAATTCTTTATCTGTAAATATAAGATTAAAAGATATGAAGTTCAAGGTAAAAAAGTAATGCTGATATAAAAAATGATTTATCTAATCAAATGCTAAAAATATTAAACTTTGTATACTCAATGTCTCTGTAATTCCATCTAATAATAAATATGAGGAAGGACACACAGCCACTGTCACTGATAAACAAATGAGATTAACAAATCTGGTTAAATTCTGATTATGTTCAAAATCAAATTGGATGTTTTTCAATGATCAACTTATCTATTTTTTTGTTAAAAATCTAATTGTCATAAAATATGGCAGTGACTCATTTTTCTACCTGTTTCCAAGGTTTGTGTCTTGTACAAATATTCTTTGTATTTTTCAGCAAATTACATGTATTAAATTGATTTATTTATTCATAAACTCAAAATATTATCAAAGTCCAATACATCAAGATTTCGAATAAAGATACAATATATCCTGTTGATTATTCTAAATACACCTATTTCATAATACTAAGCATGAATTGTGTGATAGGGATACTTCATTTGTATATTACGGTATGTTATATTTCAATTTTTCTACAACATTGACACTAGGGAAATACAGGCAGTTCTCAGTGAAAAAAAATCCCAGTTTATCATGAAATATATTCAGTTCTAAGACCACTGCTTACTTGTACATGTAATATAATATATATATTTTATAGGTAATCTATCAACCTTGACCCTATGGAGACTTTGGTAGAGCTAAACAAGCTGTTTTTTAAGCAAGCAACAACTTTTTTCTATCTGCATTGTGACGAATCTAAACAAAAATTGAAACGCAAGTTTTGTGCAGGACACCCTAAGGATCAATCATACCAAGTTTCATCAAATTCAATTCAGTAGATTAAGAGAATATTTTTGAAAAATTGCTAATGGACACCAAGTGATGGTAATAGCTAGCTCACATGAGCTGAAAATATGGCATCTAATGGGACATTAAATGATACCTAACCACAATATTCATCAATAGTTAAAAGTGTTTGTATATTATGCTGTATATACTATACATCTATATAGAGACAGAAAAGAAATGAGTTATCTTTCTTAGACCAGAAATTTCATCATTTTCAAATTTTGAAAATTTACAAAGTGGCAAATCTTCAATAATGTTTTTCAGATCATCCTGAAAATTAAACTTGACCTGTATTTTATTGTACTCAACAACTGTGCAAAATATCATTTAAATGTCCTCAAAATAACACAAATATAATCACCTCAAAGCAATTCCTTTTGAATTTGTCCATTCATTGTTAAACTTCTTGATGAAACTGTTTAATTCTGGAGATTCTGATTTTCTGAAAGCAAAATAATAAATATGCATGTTGAGCTTAATTTATAAACAGCAATTACATATGTAATCGAGCTTAACATTAGTTTAATATAAAGACAATTTGTCTGTATATAAGAGGACAAAGAATAATATATGAAAGGATAGCCTACAAAATTTCATTAAAATCTGTTGAGCAGTTTCAGCAAAGTTGCAACTTGAATTGGCACTGCTAATTGTCATTCAGTTGTTGTTTGTAATTTTTTGTTGTTTGTTTCTTTGTGTTGTCTTTGTAGTTCACATTATCTGTTTTTTTTTCTTCTTTGAAATTTCTGACTTTTGATATTTGGTTGCCCCTGTACCTTATTGCTTCTTGCATTACATTTACAATACATGTACATGATGTATTAAAGTGTTTCTATATGACCTTAAATAAACGAAGTGGATAAGTCCAATAACTTACTCATACAAAATTTAACCCTAGCCATGCGGATCCCGTATATATACGGGATGAGTAACGTCAGGCTCACTGCGGATCCCGTATATATACGGGTTGGACGTCATTTGCCTTTCAACGCGTTTTAAACAAATAAAATGTGTAAATATCATCAGAAAAGGTTATGGATGGTAAATTTATTTGTTTAGAAACATTTGTGTGGGTTTTTGTGCCAATAAATTTAGAATTACAATTTTTATGGTTAGGAAAACACCGGAGTACTAAAAATAACTACAGGCAAATTTAGGCCATGTGACAGACACACATCAGACCTCAATTTAAGCAAAGATCCAGCATCAAACTTTTAGATTTTCACTAAAACTTCTACATTTATATATTTTATGAATAGAAAATTACCTTAAAGGTGAATATAGTCACTAATACTGTCCAATTTTATTTATTGAAGCTGTACTTCGTAAATCCACCCTTGAAGAAAAATGGAGTAGTTCCCCCTTCCTCTATAAATAGTTCGTGTGATTCTATTGATGCCAGATGGGAGCATGAAAACACATTTATGGAAAGTCACAATGGGGGAAAATTGTTAATTAATTATTATTTCCATCCTAAATGATAATATTTTTATTGAAAGTCATCAAATTTCGTTTTGTCATTTAGTCTATTTTTATCCAATTATTGATTTTTAGAGGAGTTCCGAAATAATCAAAACATGGAAAATGGCATGGATTTAGTCAAATAAAAATAGGATTATTGTTTATTTTAGGGATTGACAGGTCAATTTACTGAATCTTTAAGGATCTGTAGTAGATATTAGTCAATTATAACCATATTGTTACCATTGTCATGTCTTAAAATTATATTGAATTTGTATCTTTATCAACGGAAGATTTAGTTAAGAAAAAGGGGCCATAAAAAGTTGATCTGCACTTTTTCCTGGTCAAAATCAATAAATCTGTCAATCATGTGTACAAATCTTTTATGGTCCTCGTTAGCTCCCTCCATTTTGTGATTTTATGGGTTATAAAAAGGCTCCTTCTAGATAAAAATTACATTTTAGAAAACTCAACATTCCTCTGGCATGTCTGGAGAAAAATACATTTTAGAACTCAATAACATCTCTAGCTGGACAAAATAGTTTGTTCTATTGCATGACAAAAATTAAGATAAAATATGACATTAAAGCTTGCATGCCAACATATTACACAAAGGGTTGTAAGTTGAAAGAATACACTGGGATATTTGCAAGTAGTATACTAGACAGGTCTTTATGATGGAACTATATAGGGCAGAAGAATCATCAGATGAGAGAATTTTTTAAGAATATAAAATATTGTGATAAAAGTTTTATTCCTATCTAAAATTGATGTGAAAAAGTACAACGGTTACTGCTTGGTCAAATACAGAGGTGTGGACTCCAGAGTACCCAAATCAAGATGCATGTAATTTTTTTTTTATGGAGGATCCTCAATCGATAGTAATAAAATTGGCATGTATAGAACAAATTACATACATTGAACATGTTGAAGGAAAGACAATCTATTATTTCCACTTATGTTGGCTATCATATTCCTCATAAATATCATATCTATTTTTCAAACTTTTAAGTAAGGGATTTGGGAATGGATAGTTACTTGGGCATCATCCTGTCACTGTCTTTATATTGTGTTAGCCCAAACCCTAACAGTTTGAATGAATTTGATAATGAACACAATACATTAGATTAAAGAAAATAAACAAAAAGAAGACATATCATTAAGGGGGAAATTATTTGGACTGGTTTTCTCCATGTATATAAAGTCCAGCCCAACATTAGGTATCCATTTGGGAACTAGTTTTCAGTTAATTTATTCATATCAAAATGCATCAAAGGAGAAGATATGGATATGCTTAAGGTTAAAATACAAAAAAATTCAGTAATGTAAAACCATGAACATGAAGTACATGTATATACATCTAATCTGATGAAACATGTACATGTAGCTACAATGTAAACAGTAAATAGTAATAAAATAATCGAAATCATTTGAATATGTTATCTTTCAGTAGTACATGTAGTGATTAATTGCATGTATCTAACAATATATTAGTACATGTCCCATGCAATTGTTACTATACATTACACAACTATCATAAAATATTGGAACTTAAAAAATCTGTAACAAAAACATACTCCAGTATTCTTTTTATTGCACTACTTAATTCCTTGCTTCTTAGTTAAAACTTTATTTATCCTAGATAAGGAACCAGCTTTGTTCTTATGTGAATCCCTCTCCAGCTTGCAGTTTGCTAGAATGACCTTTGTAGAGGCCCCCATTGAGCCTACTCTTATCACACATACTTTACAAAGGGGTCTTTAACGTGTATGGGCCGTTGCTTTACCCATACATGGGATAACCTTTTTTCGACCCTTCTGAAGGACAAGCATCCTTCCTGAGACCATCTTTGCCAATCCTTGGAAAATAGGTCCATGAAATTTTCACCTGATGAGGATCCATCCATGAACCTTGGTGTTAGTAGCTCGAAGCATTAACCACACCACTGACTATTGACCACTCTTTTACTCTTTACATTCTTCACAAATTCGAGAATCCAATTAAACTATATCACTTAAAATAATAAGCAGACTACCTGTAGGTATCTTAAATAGTCATAAAAATAAAGGTGATAAAGAAGAACTTGTATTTAGTAAGTGCCTGCCATTCAGAGAGACATTTACAGTTGTATTTCTAGAATAAAAAGCAACAGGGGAATAAAAACATTACTTGCCTCTGTAAAGAGTACCCCAAAAAAACAACAGAACCAACTCAGACTTAAATAAAAGGCTCAAAAGGTATCAATGTGGTTCCTAAACTGTTCAATGCAAAGTCTAAATAAATTCCAGGAATGTGTTGTTGAAGTTGATCTATATTTTATGCTTTTTTTTTTATTAAAGAGTATATGTTAATAAAATAAAGTGTTAAAAGGAAACACACCAGCCACCTGATGAGGAACACTACATATACATGTACTGTAACTTAAACATTATTTGTGAAACTCAATGCTTATTAGTTTTATTGAACATATTGGAAAATATTTTAACTTGTTTGTTCTTTATCTTGCTTGAAAAATATTTGTTTGAAACCAAGTCTTTAACACTTTCCCCCTTTCAATTTTTTGTTTGTTTTTCACGTTCTCCTCACGATATATTCACGTTGACGTCGTATTTCCGCGGAGTATTTAATTGATGATTGACGTCGAATCCGGGTCCATTCGCCCTAATTCGCGTTCGCCCTGGTACATGTTCGCCACTATTCACGTTCGCCCTGGGTCCGTTCGCCCTATATATGCTATATATGTTTTGTAGAACATTATTTTCAAGCAAAGAAAAAACACTGGTCAATAGATGGAGAAAAAAAATTAAGAATGTGTTGAATCATCAACAAGAAACGCACCACTTACCGGGCCATAGAATTTCAATGTAAAATTACCGAAATAATCGGCAGGTGAGCTTTTGGCACCAAGTATATACATACAAGTATGTTTTTTCATCTCAATCTATGAAAGTTTTGAATGATTCTAATTTCTATTTCTGAATTTCGACAAAAGGGTTTTTTTTACCATTCCAAAAATGAAAAATAATATCTTAAAGTCATTTGTCTAGTTAAAAATAATTCAGAAATACCGTTTGGTTTGTAAGTGCATGCATCTTTGCTATAACGGTTTTAAGGTATTACGGATAACCACCAACAAAAAGTTCTTACATGTTGTATTTGTATCATGACATGTACATTGTATTAGACATTCTAACATACAACTCTATGAAAATATCCAAACAATTAGCTGAAATATTACTTGAAAGTTATTTCAATATATTAACGACCTTGACTTAAGGAAAAGTACCAACTGGCTTGAAAAATCCCAAATGAGTGCAATTTTCAAAAAGGGAATTAGAATTATACTGAAGATAATTTATAGTATGTATTAGATCACGGAAAAATGACACTGTCGGGAAAACATAGTTGACCATATGAAAACAAACAATGTGGGGCAACATAACTTCAACTGCTAGAAAACTTAAACAAATAAACAGAAGTTATAATGTAGATTTTGTCTAACCGATTTGACAAAGTCCCACAATGGTGAGCTATCAGACCCGACAGAAGTGACATTCAGGCATTCCACAAGGCGCGATTTTTTGTCCTGTGCTTTTTCGTGACTTTATTTTTATATAACGATCTCCCTGCAGGCACAATAAGCTCTGATTCCTACGGTTTTTTTTTTCGCAAATGATACCAAAATATTCAGAATTATACAGAATTGAAAAACCAACAAAAACTTGAAAAACATGGAACAGTGGAGCATGACCTGGCTGCTCTAGTTCCACCAATCATGAAAATTAAACGTAATTTTGAACTCGTCATAAATACCTTAATTGTCATTTAATCTAATTATACATCGGAAAACTCATAAGATATAACATTGCAATTGCCTCCAAAAATAGCTCAATTGCGTAGTAAAATCAGCTGTTTAAAACTACTCAAGTGTAAAAAACAATCGGACAGCTGACCACAGGTGACATATATAAACAGGTAAGTCCTTTATAATTTGCTTTCAATTTTAGCTCGTCAGTAGTAATGAACGCTTTTTTCCTTTATAATACTTCGTTTGAATAGATGGCTCAACAGTTACTTTTGTCGCCAAGTTCTAAAGGGAAGCACACCCCTACACGCGATCTTGTTCAAGATTTAGACTATATTTCTATGTCCAGTCAAGACGAAAATCATTTTGATGAGGCCAATGAGGGCCATAATTCCAATGCCAATGAGGGCAATAATGACGCCAATGAGGGCAATAATGACGCCAATAAGGGCAACAATGATGCCAATGAGGGCAGTATTTTTAACGACGCCAGAAAGGGCGACAGAAATGAAAATGTGGTGACGACAGAAAGCTCGTCCGACGAGTACGATAGTCCGCGAAACTGGGTTTCGGAACGCAAGAAAGGCTCCTCTCGTGTCTCCGCAAGTAGCAATCAAATAGAATCAGTACACACTAGTAGAAAACGTAAGCATGTACATGTTGAAACTGAGGAGGAAGGTGAAATCGAGTCACAATCTCCTTCTGAGGACTCGTCTGACGATTCCGATACAGGTAGTGCTTGTTTTGACCCGTCGGAAATGTTGAAAAAGGGAACTAAGGTCCCAAGTAAGATCACTCAGTACGTAGAGAAATATTCTAATCAGGGCATAAGCAAACGGGTCCGTTTAGAAGTTACTAAGCATTGTAATATCCCTAGCAGCGAGAAGTTAGCATCTAAAGACACTGATAGGTTTATGAAAAAGCTTTTTCGTAAGAAATTTAACCAGCCTATGAGTGGTAAAAGGGAACGAAATATGATAAATGCGCAAAATAGAATTCTTGACGCAACAGGCCCGCTTTCGATTTTATGGGCAGAAGCTGAAAAAGCTAAGAAACTTAAAAAAGGGTTAAATCCTGAGGATGTTATTGATATTGTGCAAAGGTCCCTTGTTTTGATAGGCAATGCTCACTATGTGTACATGACAGATCGAAGGAAAGCATTACTGGGTAGACTTTTACCAGAGTGTCTAGATTTGCTGGATGACAAAGAGGGTAAAAAGGCCCTTTTAAAAAGTAACAATGAACTTTTTGGCCGCCATTTCCGTAAACTGCTTACTGAGGAAAGCAAGGATAATAAAGAGCTTTATAGCCTTCTGCCAGGTACATCTAGTAAGCGTAACTTTAATTTTAAAACATCCAACAAATCTCATTTCAGTGGTAGAGGTAATTCCCGCAACCAGACTCCTGCCAACCAGAACCAGTTTTTTCGAGCCGAGCCCTCGAACATGGGCCAGTTCGGGGGCAGGGGCAGAGGCAGAGGCCAGAGAATCTTCAAAAAGGGCAACAACTCCAAGAATTAGGAAGTCAGGTAAATATCCAAGCTTTAGAATTTCTTTCTGTAAAGACAGAGAAATTTGCACACCTTCCAGTAGGGGGGAGAATGAAATTCTTTATTCAAAATTGGAAATGCCTTACATCCGATTCATGGATTCTAGACACAGTACAGGGTCTAAAATTAGAATTTTGTCAAAACCCTCCCATGAATTTACAAGCTCCATCTCTTCATTTCAACAAAGAAATGACAGATCTTATAGACAAGGAAATACAGTCTCTTTTAGAGAAAAATGCAATTCTTCAGATAAATCGAACTCAAGAATACTTTCTAAGCCATCTGTTTCTAGTCGAGAAAAAAGGGGGAGGTCAAAGACCAGTCATAAACCTGAGAGGTCTAAACAATTATTTAGAATACCATCACTTCAAGATGGAGGGCATTCATTCTGTGAAAGACCTGATTCAGAAATCAGATTGGATGATAAAATTAGATCTGACAGATGCTTATTTCACTGTGCCAATCTCAAAAAATTATCAGAAATTCCTACAATTCAGATGGAAAGGCAAAAGCTTCCAATTTCAAACGCTTCCATTTGGAATTTCCATAGCCCCATTTGTTTTCACAAAGTTAATGAAGGTTCCTATAAGTTTCCTACGTCGAATCGGCATAAGGGTTGTAGTGTACTTAGACGACATTCTGTTGATGAACCAATCAAGACAAATATGTCTATCAGAAGCACAGATAGCTCTGAAACTGTTAGAAAGTCTTGGGTTTGTTATCAACAAAACCAAGTCAGTTCTGATTCCGTCACAAGAAATGATATTTCTAGGGTTTATTCTGAATTCAGTAGAAATGATTTTGTCCTTGCCAAATCAGAAAGTTCAAAAAATTCAGAAAATGTGCACCAAATTCAAGACTGCACACAAAATTTCAGTTCGAAACTTATCAGAGTTGATCGGCAACCTAACTGCTTCAATACAGGCAATTTTCCCTGCCCCACTTCATTATCGACATCTGCAAATGACAAAGAATCAGGGTTTAAGACAAACAATGAATTACAATTCCCAAGTAGTTCTTTCAGAGGAGGCTCAGAAAGAGTTGGATTGGTGGATTCACCATCTCACTCATTGGAATGGACGAACTCTTATGTCAGTTCAACCCACAGTGATAATTCAAACCGACGCGAGCAACCAGGGTTGGGGCGGGGTTTCCCTCTCAGACAATATTCGGATCGGGGGTCCTTGGACCGATTCGGAGAAAAATCTGCATATCAATGCCCTAGAGTTGATGGCTGTTACCCACGTGGTGAAGTCATTCATGAAAGACAAAAACAGTATACATGTCTTAGTACAAACAGACAACAAAACGAGCCAGACATACATAAACAAAATGGGGGGGACTGTTTCAAATGTTTGCAACAAGATTGCCCTAGATCTTTGGACTTGGTGCCTACAGAAGGATATAATTCTGAAGGCAGATTTTATACCAGGTCGGCAGAATCTTATAGCAGATTGGGAATCCAGACATCACATAGATGCAAGCAATTGGAAACTCAATCCTTCAATATTCAGGGCTCTGATGAGTCAGACCATGACTTGCGACATAGACCTATTTGCAGACAGAACCAATGCTCAGACTCCGAGGTACATGAGTTGGCTACCGGATCCAGGAGCGATAGCTTTCGATGCATTGCTTCATCCCTGGAGTCAGCTCAAAGGTTATGCTTTTCCCCCATTCTGTCTCATTGCCCGGTGTCTGAAGAAAGTCAAGTCAGAGAAAGCAACAATAGTTCTTGTAACACCGGCTTGGAATGCTCAACCGTGGTACACGTCCCTTCTCGAGTTATCAATTCAGAACCCAATTCTGTTTCCATCATTCCCAGATATTCTGTTGTCTCCCAAAGGGGAACTACACCCATTGATTCAGAACAACTCTCTTCAACTAGTAGGCTGGCTTATCTCAGGAGATCTTTCCAAACAATGGAAATTTCAGAAAACGTTAAAAAGCTTCTCCTCAGCTCCTGGGGCTGTGGAACTCAGAAATCTTACGATTCGGCCTGGAATAAGTGGGTTAGCTGGTGTTTGGAAAGGGAAGTTGATCCCTTTTCTGCACCTTTAACTGCTATTCTAGAGTTTTTGGCCTGGATGTTCCATAAAGGCTTTCAGTATAGAACTGTTAATGTGCATAGATCAGCCCTCTCTTCTATCTTACCACATATAGATGGTCAACCAGTTGGACAAGCTTCTTTAGTTAAAAAATTAATGAGAGGCATTTTAAGAGAAAACCCTCCCCTCCCTAAATACCAAGAAATGTGGGACATAGACATTGTTCTTAAATATTTTCTATCCCTTTCTCAAAATTCAGATTTAGATTTTAAAGATTTTACAAAGAAATTAGCTATGCTTTTAGCTATTGCTGCTCCTAAGAGATCATCAGAGTTAGCAAGGCTTGACACTAGATTTATGCTTATAAATGTAGAGGGTGCAAAATTCCAACTTCCTGGTTTGTCAAAAACGCAACATGATTGTAATTCAAAAGAAATATTCTATTGTAGAAATTCATCAAACTCTAAACTATGTGTAGTTGATTGTTTGCAAACCTATTTACAACGCACAACAAATTTCAGAAAAGAGGGTAAATTAGAACCCAATCCCTTGTTAAGAACTATGGTTAGGCCACATAAAGGAGCATCTGCTAACACTATTGCAAATTGGATTAAAAATGTAATGAGCTTAGCTGGAATTGACACAAATAAATTTAAGACCCATTCCACAAGGGGATCTTCCACTAGCAAGGCCAAACAACATGGGGTATCTATATCTGAAATTTTGAATATGGCAGATTGGACAAATGTTTCAACATTCAAACGTTTCTATTACAGACAGCAGACTGATGTTGGAGACTTTGGGAAGAAAGTTTTAGAGTTGGATAATGGTAAGTTAATATTTTGAATTTTTCTTCATTTTCACATTATTATTTTCGCTTTGAACGTGCAATGTTATATCTTATGAGTTTTCCGATGTATAATTAAAGATTTCTAGAGGACGCAAAGCGTCTGAAATGAAATCTAGATTATACGAGGAAAATGAATAAGATATAACATTGCAATTTCCCACCCACCCAGCCCTGACTTGGGGATATTTAAAAAAAAAAAAAAAAAAGATTAATTGATAAATTAAACAGATTAAAACAATACAACAACATGGTGTATCTTATAATTTAATTAAATCCAATATCTTATCATCTGTTTTATTTTGCAGCTTTAACGGATTCTTTGGTGGACCTGAATGGCGAGGCTGCAGACGAGTGTGGATAAACTTGGTTGCACAGAGATTTGTGATAGACTTTATTTGTGTTTTTGGACTTAAAAGACTTTAAGTTTATTTGAAAATTTGTTATATTGTTGTACTTTATATGTATCATAAATCACAAATTAAATTTTGTAAATGTTACCAGTAGTTTTCATAACCTATCTTCGATTTGGAGATTTGTCCTTTTGTTCTAGCATACTCATACTTTTGTATATATTGGTCATTACGGTACAACTTTATTGGTATGGAAATTGTTATCATTGTTTTTTCCATTACCGACAATATTGGTCATGTAGGTTGCAGTAAAATTCTTTTTATATTCCTGTATTAAGATTTTATACTTCTCAAAGGACTAAAATAGAAAGCAAATTATAAAGGACTTACCTGTTTATATATGTCACCTGTGGTCAGCTGTCCGATTGTTTTTTACACTTGAGTAGTTTTAAACAGCTGATTTTACTACGCAATTGAGCTATTTTTGGAGGCAATTGCAATGTTATATCTTATTCATTTTCCTCGTATAATCTAGATTTCATTTCAGACGCTTTGCGTCCTCTAGAAATCTTTAATTAACTTTATAACCCAAGCTGAGTACGCGTGGCCGTCTGATTAATGTTTTTACAACTGGAAACGTTAATCTCATTGTCTGATGATTTAATCATGTTAATCTAGATGTTGATCGTCGCTTTTCGGTATTTTTATTTTTTTGTTAACTTTATTCTGAAGAATATCTGCTGCCTGCATATAAATGCAAATACATTTTAACATGTATAAGCCCACATACTTTGCATTATTAGTAATTAAAAATATATATTCCTTCTCCAGTCAGGGGTCTTTCAATGTTCAATCTATCTCAAATGCATATGTATTTTAAAATTTTTTTATCACTAATGTCAGCTTTTTTCGTATAACAAAAAACATCTTCTTGTATTTCAAATATACAAGTCTAATAAGTTGAAGTTTCAGTTGACGTTAGACCACGTTATCCTAATATATAATATAGGGCGAACGAACTCAGGCCACCTGTTAGCCAGAAGTCAACATTGAACTATGTTATTTTAATTGCCGGCGTCTTACGTTACATCAGTTGAAAACTCAAGCTTGTTCTTCATGAAACAACACATGTCAATAATATATTTGTAAGAATTATTCATTTTTGTTGAAATTATGTAAATAAAGATTGAAATATCCTCGGTCTTTTCTAGTATTTTTACCGTCAGCTTACGGACGATGTCATGTAAATGTGTTTCTATGCAAACAGATTGGTTACCGAGCATCAGAATATTACTCATTCGATACAAAACCCAATAAAAATATATCGACTTTGATATTTATTGTAAAAAATGTATAATTTATTAAGCCAAGTGTGATCTGAGTTTCTGCACAAAATACAATTGACAACAAAATGGCGACGTTGTTACGATAAACAAGGTCAAAGGGGGATAATTCAAACTTACCAGGAAAACACTAAAGCAATGAAAGACGAGTCTGATCCCAGTCCAAAAAAATAAATTATAACTCAAGAACATGTAATAAACTGTTGAAATGTCATACTTTAAAAGTTATTGCACAGAAAACAGCAATGAAACGTGGAAAGATGTTCATGAAAACAGTCATTTTCTTTTTTTTAAATTGAAATCTAGATCATGCTGACACCTTTGCTTCATGTATTGTGTGTATACCAAGTATTTAGAGTAGACTAATAGGGTTGTGTATTATAATCTGACAAATCATTTTACCTTTTCTTTTGTTGACTACACCCAAGTTTCCATATATTTGTATTATTTGTATTCCATATACATGTATTATTCAAACAATATGTTTAAGGTAAAAACAAGAAAATTTGGCTCTTCACAAAATAATTTATTCCTCTAGAACAGTAATGCCCACAACAGCATGAAACCTACGGTGGCATTCCATGCTACAAAGGTGTTTATCACATTTTTTACACCCAAACACTGTCTCTTTCCTTTTTCTCTCTCCATGCTTAGTACAGTATTTGCATGTGGACTTCTTTCTATTTAGTCTAACATATTTATGAATATTAGGATTTCCATTTTGCATAGGAAAGAAATTAAGAGTAGGTATTCTTGTTCGTTGATATGTAAATCCATTGATGAGCTGGGTGACGAGATTAATTCTGAAATCTAACTGCGTGAAGCGCTTCTTGCTTCTCTCACTTTGATTAAAGTGGCAATGGAAAGTAAACCCATTAATAATACACAAATTGATCATGAAATTCAAAAGAAATTTCCACCGCTTCTTTGAGCTTCTGCCCACTGGATATTTTGATCTGAGTTGGTCACAAATATCCACACCACGGAAATTTTGCTGATAGTTTGTTACAATTCTGGGTCTTGTTATTCTGCGGTTTGTTCCATCCTTTTGACGTCTCTCTGTCATGTCACACTAAAATGTATAAAGATCTTATTTTTCATATTTAAAAATATTAGCAGGAAATAATCAATATAACAGCGTGTAGCATACTAGATTTTTATTTATTGAAATACTGGCTTTATTGCAAGTTTAATTGTGAACTGAAGGATAAAATAATTGTATTGCTTCTCATAATCTCACATTTTTTTTACCTATATTAACATGAAAATTTCAAATTCATTTATTTGAAAAAAGATAACTTAAAATTTGTATGTGCATATTTCTTATTGAGCTTTTAATAAGACTTAAATGCTAAAATACCTGGTCTATAGACTCATTTGTAGACAACACTGTCACATGTCTGTTGTCCATCCATACAACTGCAACCAAATTTCCAGACTGTTTTGCAACATACTGGCCCTGCTCCAGACGCACAGGTAAGTTCTTTGCTTTAAGATCTTCAGGGAACTGTTTACGGTTTTGTCTTATGGTACCACATGAGTAAACACCATTCTGTAGAAGATCCAGTGCCAGAGGTACAGATGTGAAAAAACTGTCATAATAGACGTGATGGAATTTCCCTCTCAGCTCCTCTGTAAGCTTAGTTATAACATTATAAGAAAGCCCTTTACCATTTGTGTTGTTGGAGCCCTTTCCAAGGTAAACATCAAATTCATGGCAGTATCCTTTAAAAGGAAATAATTATGAATTATGAATATGTAATTAAAGTTTCAAACTCAAGGCTTACAAGACAATTAGATAAATAAATAAAAGCATACATAGTAGGTTCAAAACCATGCAATGTAGGTAAATTTGCATTAACACAGGTTGTTTTTTTTCAGACATGAATTATGAGTACATGTTTCAGAGAATTTTTCTTTTAAAAATATTTTATTTGAATTGAAATTCACAGCAAATAAGATAATGCTTTAGTGTTTATATACTATGCATGATTTAGTACAAATTTATACAGTACACGTACAATAATACATGTGTACAATGATACCTAGTAATAAAACAAGGTGAAGTTTAAGTTGTAATTTATACATTTTGAAAATCAAAAAATAACAATGTACATCAGTCAATACCTGAAGTAGTGTCACATCTCATCCACACCTTGATTCCCCATTTCACTGGCTTTGATGGTACATATTGTTTTGCTGCAAACTGTCCTTTGTATGGAATCATGGCCTCATCTATGCTTTGTTTTTTTCTTGGAGCATTAGCATTTTTGCATCTTTCAAGGACTGAATCCATCACTGGCCTAACTCTCCAAAGCTTGTCAGGATTATTCTGTGGATTAGGATCCGGTTCATGGCCACAGATATGAAGATACTGAGTAAGCTTCTCGTACCTCTTTACTGTCATCACCTCTTTTACCCCACCGTTCGCTAAGTATTTATTGGTAGACCATAGAAATTTATAATCTGGTACTTGGACAATTCCCATCAGAATAAGGATGCCTAAAAATAATTAATAAAATAAATAATTATGCAGTTAAAAAAGGGAGTATTCAGGTACATTATCTTGTGTGTATATCAATACATGCATGAGTAGAGTATGTGTTTGCTAGCTACACATGTAAGGGTAATATTCTTTTTAAAATTTATTTGTACAGAGATACAAATTATGCATGAGAGTACACATGTAGACTAAATTTGAAATTACACAACAAATATGCCAAATCAAACTCCTAAGAGTGCATAATAATATCTAATTTTAAATAACCACATTGTATGTTATTATAAAATAAATGTGTCCAAATATATACATTGCATTACCACATACCTAAATATGCAGACATTTCATTAAAATCTGTTTCTGTCCAGTTGGGGTCTGCATGGCGACGAGCGTAATTGTTGGTTTCCTCGACCATTCTGTGTACACTTTCCTCTGTGAAAAAGGTATGAAAACACTCTTTCTCTGACACATTCTCGCCTAACTCAATCTGTGGACCTGTTTCAGCGGTAAATTGACGAACTCGCACGTCGTCACCAGTCTCACTCCAATGAACCTCATTCATGTCTTCGTCATCACCGATGTTTTCTTCATCATTATTTTCTTCTTCTTCGTCACTAACGACCGGAACATCGATGTCACTTTCCCGGTCACTCTCTGCATCCTCGTGTTGAAAAATTTCATGTACTTCATCAGGAAAAATAGTATTCCAAACATCCCAAACATTTCGGCTTTCGAGTGCCGCCATGTTTGTTGTCGTCTGATGATGACATGTGAAAATCTAATGAATATTCATGGTTTAAGTGTGTGAAGGTCCCGGATGAGAAGATGGCGGATGTGTTGTGAATTTGTGAACAATTTTAGACTGAATATTAACTTTTACAATTGAGTGTGACTCAAAAAGTGTATTGGACAATAACACTTCAACACATATTTTACGCTTTTATCCTTATTGAAGCAGTTTTATAGTTTTATTGACTTTTTACTGAACTTTTATCGTCTTTGTCCTGATAGTCCTTGAAACCCGCCATCTTGAATGTAAATTTTCTCGCGTTGTACATTTTGTTCGCGTGCACATATATTTTTATTGACTTTTACCTTGATATTTTAAATTCCCGGGTATCTCGTGTGTTTATATTTTACGGCTGTATAGTATTTCGTGTCGTGCCTGTCCGTGTACGGGCTGTCACCATCTATGTACATGACCCCTTGAGACTTTTGCATACTATTCTTCATACTCATAGACTTCAATCATAATTCAATCATGGATGTAGTACGTAGAAGTAGTCGTAATAAGGTCAAAGCAAAGGCCGTCAGTACTCCATCAAAAGTTTGTGCCAAACCAAAAAAGAAACCTACCACAAAAGGTGAACATAACATGAGCTACACTCTAAATAGAAGAAAGGCTATGAACAATAAATATGAAGCAGCTGATCGTCAATTTACTGTAACACCTGAGATAAGTCCAGGAAATCTAGTCCTGATCTTTTCCGCTGCTGCGTATGAAATCTTCAAATCCACTACCTACGAGATAATACAAAAGTGTCAGCTTAACACTGAGGTTACGCCCACACGTGACAATACTGGCGTGATTGTCTCTGAATGCGTAGTAGTATCTAGAAAAGGCACAAAGCTGTATGTTCTCAACTTCTATCACTCAAAATCCAAGGTCATGCTAAATGGAAACCAACAACATATGATTGACTTTATCAACACAACTCTCTCTGATATACTGAATGTCCTTGCTCTCAATAATGACTTCCAACAGATTAACACAACAATTAAATTCTATTGTGAGCAATATCTTCAAAATACAAATGTTATGGGCAGCTCACAAAATATTGAAACTTCAAGTAAAACTACAAACTCTTCTGAGAACAGAGTTGAAACCCGTGATTATTGTCATATACAACATATTGACTTACCAGCTACTGACATTTCTAAAAATTACACAGACAAGATCGAGGCTCAGCCACCATGCACTGGTCATGCACTTCCGCCCACAAAAGAGTACCCACTCTGTCCTGTTTGTAGTAAAATATGTGGAGACGACTCAAAATCGATTGGATGCGATATATGCGACCATTGGATGCATTATGCGTGCGAAAGTCTCAGTAGAAAAGAAATAAAGTACTACGAAACAAATGATGCTGCTCAATATGTATGTCGAGGTTGTCAAAGTCAACAAGATGCCCTTCAAGTTTTATCAGAATCTATGAGTAATCCAACGAAACAAAACAATACCAATGAAACAAGCTTAGTTAAAACCTGCCTAGCTGACTGCAACGTGTCTAACACCAAATTGAATGGCATAACGGCTGAATCTCAAACTAATGCATCAGCAATGGACCCAAAAACACCAGGTGTTCAAAACTCTACGGGGTTGCCGTCAAATGACCCTAACAAACAAACTCGAGAGGAGAGCTCTATAAGGCACGTATATGAACAGGAAATTGCACATCTAAAGGATTGTCTGAGCAAGAAAGAAAAACTGCTGCGGAGTAAGGACTCCACGATCTATAAATTACAGTCTGATATATCAAATCTACAAAAAGAACTTTCGACAAGTAGATCGTACATTATCACCCTCGAAAGCGATAAACTTGACTTGGAGCACTCGTTGAGGATACACAAACAAAAGCTAGCAAATAACCAGAAACACACGTATGAGGAAGGACAATATAATCTTGGAAACTACGACCATGGATATCAAAACCGACACATGAAGTGTGACTACTCGCATTCAGAACAGGAATCGATGAAAGTGTGGGTACTAGAACAACGAATAAAGCATCTTGAGTTTGAAATCGTTAAACAAGATAACCGAGTTATGAACTTACATGATAAAGTCAGTGATATACAATTAAGCAACTGGCACAGGAACGATCCATACATAAAACCAGCAAATTACAGAAATGCTAGAACTCATAGGAATCATTGGAACAATAGGAATAGACGACATGGTACAGGTGGTAACCGTGACAACTATAATAGAGCTACTCATCATGCTCATAGAGTCCCATATGATACTCATTGCGATGAATTAGATATGAACTGGAGGAGTGATGAGATTTATGACTCTGAAAGCCATGATGATCAAATATTAGAAAAAGATATTGACAATTATTTGAACCAAAGTCTACTCTCTTTCAAGTCAGACCCTAATGAGGCAAACAGTGACTCAGAACATTTTTTAGATGTTGGCAGTCAGACGAAAGTGAAGAAAAAGGAATCTCAGAAACAGCAGAAAACCCAAATACATGTATGCAAAAACTCACAACGATCAGTAACAGTCAGCCCGAGGAAGAGGACATACAGAGAACGATTCGAAGAACCGTACACACGAGAGAAGATGGTGGCGATGCAACAAAAGACACATCACCACGACATGAAAAGGGGCAACAGGTCAGTCCAGCTATTTTAACAGAAAATGACAGTTCAAATATGAATATTTTATCTTTTAACGTTGAAGGAATTCTTAGTAACAATTACTATTTTAACCACTTGACAACCATGGCTGACATTTTACTCATACAAGAACATTGGCTGCATTCCAGGGACAGTGATAAAATTATTCAAGATAGATCAGACTTTATGAGCTTTGCTAAATGTTTTGATAGTGGAGATGTTGATGACCCGATTATGCGTCATAGGGGCCATGCTGGTGTCGCCATAATCTACCGAAAATCTCTACAACCATATATAAAGGAACTCCCTGATGGTAGCAACAGAATCATATGCATCTCTATTGACATTGAAAATCCAATGCTCATCGTATGTGCTTACCTACCAACACGTGGTAATGGCTACTCACGAGATGATTACTTATCCGTACTTGACGAGATAACAGAGATTAAACTGAAATATCAAGACACTCATTATATTCTGATTGGAGGAGATATGAATGCATCCTTACATAGATCAAATACCAACTCAAGAGATCTAGATTTCAAGCACTTCTTGGAGGAAAATCACCTCAAATTGTCTCTATATTGTAATAAACAAGTAACTTTTCATCACTTTAACGGGAAAGACTCGTCCCAAATCGACTACTTTGTGGAAAGTGAAAGTCGTATATTGTCATATACTGTGCTCCAGAGAGATGTTGGTAACACCTCAACGCACGATCCTGTACTTATCACAATTCCTATAGGAAGACTGAATACTTCTACCCATGATGAGAATAAGCAGCGAGAACAAGTCCAACGGAAAGTCAACTGGGATAAAATAAACAAAGAGGAATATCGAGAAAACTTAACGGTCAAGCTAGAAGAACTTGGTCAGACAGCAATTACAGATGACAACTTGGAAACTGTTGTTGAAAATCTCTGTTCTATAATAGTTGAAACTACCAACGAAATGACTAGTCACAAGAGTCCTGATAAAAGGAAAAAGCAAAGGAAAGGAAACAAACTCCCACCTGAAGTCCTTAACATCGTTAAGCAAGAGAAAGTCTATTTCTGGAAATGGAAAAAAGATGGTCGTCCAAAAGAAAATGATAATATAAATTTTCAGAATATGAAAAGATGTAAAAAACAGCTCAGGAAAATTCAGCGTCAACTGGAGGCAAGTAAACGACATGAGAAGATGTCAAAAATCATGTCCCTTAGAGAATCGGACCAAAAGCAGTTTTTCCGTCTGGTGAAAAAACAGAGAGATAGTAAAGTAACAACTACATCAATCTTGAAACATAATGACGAGATTTTCAACGATGATACCTCGATATTACAGGCATGGGCAAACTACTTTCAAGAGCTATCAACTCCAACTGATAACACTGACTTTGATAATGTCTACCAGTTACTAGTAGAGGATGATATAAAAATACTACTTGATCTCTTCAAGAGCAGCAAAGAACCACTGAACAGCATCACACTAGATGAAACCAAGAAGTGCATCATGTCATTCAAATCAGGAAAATCTGCCGACGAACAAGGTGTAATGGCAGAACATCTGAAGTATGGAGGCCATATTCTTCTCGATTTCTTGACAAAAATTATAATCTGTATATTTGAGAATGTCACTCTTCCATCTACCCTGAAAAGTGGAATTAGCTGTCCAATTTACAAAAAAGGTGGTAAACCTCGAGAGGAACCAAACTCATATCGCAAAATTACTGTTACCAGCACGATAGGAAAGGTCATTGAGAAGCTCCATCTCTCCATGAATTCAAAGAACATAAAACAAAATCAGAGTCGCCTACAGAAGGGATTTACAGAGGGTGAAAGTCCATCAGTAGCAGCACTTATCTTAACAGAGTTAAAGAACGAAGCAAAAGAAACCAAAAATCCGTTAATCGTCACTCTTACAGACGCTCAGAAAGCATTTGATGTTGTTTGGCACTCTGGACTGATGCGAGAAATGCACCGAAATGGCATCTCAGGTGATAACTGGCTTTTATTTGTGGAATGGTACAAAGATCTCTCTTCAAAAATAAAGTGGAACGGACAATTGTCTGAAACGATACTGGAACACCAGGGTGTTCGCCAAGGAGGAGTCTGGTCCCCCACTGCCTATAAGGTCTTTGTAAACATGCTACTGGAACAGTTTGAAGCTAATGGTCTGGGTGCTCATCTTGGATCAGTCTACTGTGGAATACCTACTGTCGCAGATGATGTTACCTTGGTCTCATTCAATGTGCTGGAGATGCAAACTATGCTGGACGTCCTAGCTGACTATGCTAACAAACACAGATATGTAATCAGCAGTCAAAAGTCATGCATCCTACAATATGGCCACAAGGCTAACCAACACTCCTGGTCACTTAATGGTGAAGAAGTGCAAACCACGACAAGTGCTAAGCACCTGGGTATTGAACATGATAACACCTCTAAATATGGAGTTCAGGAACTTGTTCCAAACAGAATTCAGACGGCTAGGAAAACTGTCTATGCTTTAATGGGTGCAGGATTGCATGGGCTGAATGGTGTCAACCCAAAAAATTCCATCCATATAGTGAGAATATATGTTGTTCCAAGACTTCTGTATGGCCTCGATGCAGTGCGTCTGACAAAGACTGATGTGACCAAGCTAACACAGTACTTCACAAAACTGCTTCGACAACTTCAACATCTTCCAGAAAGAACAGCAACCTGTGCAATATATACTCTCATTGGACAATTACCGATAGAAGCCGACTTACACACCCGTATTCTCACCCTTTTTGGCAATATCATAAGGAATGAAGGCTCTGTTGAACATGACATTGCAATCCGTCAACTTGCAGTCAAAGCTAAATCATCGAATAGCTGGTTCACCATGGTAACAGAACTCTGTGAGATGTATGATCTTCCGTCCCCTCATGATCTGATCAATGTACCACCAGATAAGCTAAAATGGAAGTCAATAGTCAAGAATGCAATCTCTCACTTTTGGACCATTAAACTGAAGGAAGACGTAACAAAAAAATCAACCCTAAAATTTCTGTCTGCTGAAAATTTCACACCAGGTGTACCTCACAATGTTTGGAACAGTTGTAATACAGACTCTTATACTACAACGACTGCTTCAGTCAAAGCTAAAATTCTTTGTGGCACCTACCTTCTTCAGTCTACCCGTGCGAAATTTGACAGATCTGGTAAAACAAGCCCACTATGTAAATTGTGCCTTAATGAGCAGGAAGATGTTGAACACTTTATTTTACAATGTGATCCTCTCAGAGAAGACAGAGAATACTTTATATGCAAAATCAGAGACATTCTGTATAACACTCTAGAAAATGAATTAGCAGAAGAACTCCTCAACACCAAAAATCTGCTTCAACTTATTATTGACTGTTCAAAATTCAGTTTTCTGGATGAGCATCTCAAAATGGACATAGAATGTGTAAGTCGAGGAATGTGCTATAGACTGCATCAGAAGAGAGCCAGTCTCCTGACCATAAACAATTGATCATATGAACATTAGTTTAGTGGCGAAGTTGTCATTTTGTGGCATAAAGTGTCAAGGAGTCATGTACATAGCCCCTATATGTTAATACTCTTGTCGTTTTTGAGTCTTCCCCATATGATGTTGAGGTGGGATTGTACAGACGTATACTAGCATTTATTCTACACCGTGTGGTGGTGCGCCTGGCATAGGCGGAATCTACAGATCAACAAGTAAACAAGTAAACAAGTAAGTGTGACACCGCCCCTAAACAAATGTAAGAGTACACTAATTTATTGATTTATATTCCGCCAACTTGCCGATTGCATTTGAATACAAAATTGAGTCTAATTTGTTGTTTATAATAAATAAGTATGCAAAGCGTAGAAAAGCGTATCTGCGGGGAAATGGTAAAGGCGTAAAAGGCGTATATGCGGGGGAACGGTAAAAGCGTAAAAGGCGTATCTGCGTGGTAAGGTATTAATATTCCGGATTCGTGTGATGTATTTACCTTACAGATACATTTTGTAGTACAGTACAATGTATTTAATAATGGCCAAAGAAAAAGATTTTTTTTTAAAGATTGTGGAGTACAAAAAAAATAAACAAAACATTACACATAAAAAATTACCTACAATATACACCTTGATGGTTATGATGATCTTTTAGCATTTGTTTTTTTATCTTGCACAACACAAATAGGACAAAAAATCATTGTGCTCTTTATCTGAATACACAGTAAGCTCTTTTTAAAGAAAAGTTTAACATAGTTAAAAAAAAGGCTTTAAAAAACAAGAGCTTCAAAGGTTTTTTTGTACATAAAATGTGCACAAAGTACATGCAACCTTGTCTTTTTTAAAGATATTTAATGTGTTCTTTTTGTCAACTGCACTTAAATTAATGTATTGAAAATAAAGGTAATAACAAAACTACCGAACTTGAATGATCAATCTCATAGTCCAGAGAAAATGACAAAAACGAATCAGTCATACTGGAGAATTGGTGGATCGCAATGGGAAAGACAGTCCCACTATCTAAATATAAAACAGGATGATGATATTGTGAATGTCTTACATTTATATAATGGCTTTTTACATAAGGATCATGCATTCAATGATTATGAGATACAAATTTTTTAACGGAAAAATGGGTATTACGTATAATTGTTTTTAACATATGAGTTTGACCTTGACATTTGACCTTTGACCTTCATATAGTGTAATATGTTTTCTCATTTGAAAAAACATCCCTTTAGTCATCTATCCAAATATTATCATTATCTGCCTTAAAGTAGACAAGCAGTTCCAATTGAAACTAAGTGGTCATTTTTGAAATTTTTTGGTTTCGTTTAATGTTTGTAGTCAAGAAAGCCAAGTTTTATTTGCATCATAAATGTCTGACAAGAAAGAAATTATGTATTGACTATTATAAATTCATAGAACAATACTTAATAATAGGTGTTAAGTTCACATACAACAATTTTTCTTCCATGTCTATTCATTTATGTTAAGCATTTCGAAGAATTCTTAGTTTTTCTGAAAAATTCTTATTAAAACGGTTGCCATGGTAACCAGATTTTACCCAAAAAATTTTCTTTTTATGTTAAGTCATAGAAATATTATTTTAACATAATATACCAAATTTTCAGTTCTTAATAAGCACTAACAAGCAAGATATGGCAATTTAAACAAACCTACTAATATTTTGTATGATTTCTTAAAACAATCCAGCATTGACTGATTATTTTCGAAAAACAAGTCAGCATAGTAAGGGTTAATGGTAAAATCAAAATGATGTTTCAAACTGATATGATTAAGTCATATGATGACTTATACATGTTATATAATTACATTAAGCAATCCTGCAAAAATCTCAACTAAATCCATAAGATACATCATGTACATGTACAATTATTAAAATCCAATAAGAGTAATTATAATTGGTCCATTAATTTTGTTTTTACATGTAATATGAGGCAGGTAAATCCTGTTACGCTCCCGAGGTTTCAATTAATTTTTTGGGGGTTCGAAAATAAAAACGAACTAGCTTAAGCCTTTTCTTGTGGGTTACGTGAGCGTTTTATGACGTCTAAAATTTTCAAAGATAAAAACGTTAAAAAGACGCCGAAAGTTCGGGAAAACAAGCGCGTGCTATACCGGACGTTGAAGGAAAATTCAGCTCATAGTACAACTAAAATATTGACATTTCTACCATTACCGCTCCCTTCGGGAGCGTATGAGGCTTAGTCGCTATATGAAAAATAGTAAACCTACGGTAGGCTACCTTATCCAATTCATCAAATTGATCAAGAAACAAATCTTCGTCTATTACCATCTGACAAAGACTCCCAGAAGTCTCATCATCAACTGTTAGCATGGACTTCCAAACTGTAGTACTGGCACTGATAATTTCTAAAAGTAGATTAATAAGTAATACATTGTTTATGTTGCTTTTAACATGTTTAAGATTGATCATGTAAAAACATAAAATAAATTTGTACATCAATTTTTTGATGTTTGGAGATATATATAAAATATTACAATCAATGCTATAATTATAAAAGGATCTTGTCAAATATCACAATGATTGACATCATTTCCTCTACAGTCGAAGCGAAAATGTGAAATTCTGAGTGCTTGTATGGGTACGGGTTACACATTTTAGGCACCATTTACCGCAAATATCTTTAGATCTACATTGTATCCTGTTTAATAATTTCATAGTTTTATAAATAACTTCTGTCTTCATAAAGATAAGAATTCCGGACAAAGTACCAATGCCTTCACATGTCTTTCACAGATATATGAGGGGGCCGATGGGGTAATTTTAATTGTGATGCGTGATCGCTCATTTAAATTTTCTGTGAACTACAAAATGTACATGTACAAATGTATGATTTAAGGCAAACAATTATTCAATTATTCATAAACTTTGATGAAGGCAGTCTGTGAACCGTTTTCTGTTCAAAAAATTTTCCGTGATCTGTGATTGATGCCTCCAAAGATCTCCACAGTGGCAATATACCCTGTGAATTGTGATTTGGGAAATTTTGGTTATTTCCTGTGAACTCCGATCCAATATTTAATTTTCTGTGAACCGTGATCAGGACCCCCCATATATTTAAGACTCATGTTAATATAAATGTTTCAGGCAGGGGGTCTTCTTCCCCCGCTCCCGACCCTTCCACCCCTGTTCCCTGCCCCCTCTACCCACACTCCCCGCCCCTTCCACCCTGTCCGCCCCCACATAAATCATTGATGCTCTGGTATGACATGTATGATGTGCATGTGTACATGGAGCCTCTATAATTTTACATGTGTGTGTGGAAATAAAGCTTCATGCTGGTCCGTACAGTTTTTGCAATGAAAGGGTATATAGGGGGATTTTTATTTTTTTACTGTACACAAGCCCTTGTGGTTTTTGTTTGTACATGTATTTATAATAATTGGCTGATTTCTCGACAAACTACTTACAGGAAAGCATCTACATTTGTACAATCTGCTTTTACTCGACATATCCTGTGATCGCCAAGTACAGGAGATCCGATTTTAAACGTGGAGCGTGTTGCCATTAATCCCATAAACACCAGCCGGGCAACCGAAACGATGTCAAACTTCAAAAAAAAATTGACTGTTGCAAAACAAAAATATTAATAAATACTTCCGGTCAATGGCGATGACGAGTGGTCGTGTTTTGGACTCAGGAGAAAATCCATCTACATCTTTGGCAAACAGTGTCATCCATCTTCAGAAATTGTTTTATGTATTTGGATATGACCATCCTTTGTAGTAATGGACTAATTTTTCTCCTGGATTCATGTTTATGCCATTGACATGGAAGTTCGAGGTGCTATCAGAAAACGTCCCTTTTTGGAAGTTTTGCAGACCGCTCTTTAGATGTCTGTGGGTTTTGACTGTTCCCCTGATAGTCTGGTGGTTTCTTTCCGAGATCTTTCATAGGATTTTCGGCTTTCCTCCATCTCAATACAGTTGGGTGTCTGGGTCTACTCGACTGGATAGCTAGTTGTCCATGTCGGTATTCCCCGTTACGGAGCCTTTTATGTTTGGCTTGCTTTTGGCGCTTGTGGTTGATTTATTCCCACTCCCTTTTCCCTTTTTGTACATATTTCCTGCACTTATAAGTAGTTCCTGCATGTTTTTGCCATTATACATGTAAGTTGAGTCTCTCCTTCATGTTGGCTTTGTTGTCGCCCTTTTGTAGCTGTTAGACCAGACGCTAGGCCCAGGGGGGTCCGACTAATATGGACACCACAGCAATCCATGAAAGGAATGCCCAGATTCCCTCTTTACCTCATTCAATGAGGGTGCTCCTGATAGAGGAGGGAATTACTTGCATACATACATACATACATACATAATCCGCGCACGAGATACCAGTTGCTTGTAAATGCATTGAGTTTTATTATAACAATAAATTTATATAAGTTGCTTTTCCACCTTTTAATTTAGTATTGTCGAGGTTTTTGTAAGCAATATATGTCATAATAACTAATTTTGATAAGGCATTTTGTCGAATTATTTTTACTCGGAGAATTAGCACGTGCACGTGTGATTCGGTTTATTGTTTCAAACATAAACAAGGAAGCATAAAAACCAGGAGGTATCATCGATATTGTACAAACTATGATTTGAAATGATCGTTAATAGCTTGACAGGTGATCTCAATATTTATTTTATACATGTTTCATGCATTGTATGTCTGAGAAATGAGAAGACGGCTGGAAAGGCCGGGGCGGGTGGCAGAATGTACAGTCAGTGGACGGCGGGAAGCACGAATTACCGAAAACCAGGTGAATTATCGAAAACCAGAACGATTTACCGAAAACCACAATAAAACATGGTTCAAGTGTGAAATAATGATTAAAAAATGAGTTATTAGCCTGTTGGAACCTATTTTGTTTATCAGTGTCTTTTTAGAATAATATAAAATAGATTTCTTTTTACTGCACTATTCATACAAATTATAATGGCTGACAAGCAAATTGTTAACACAGGGGTACGTTGCTCCCAGGTTGTTGTCATCACTCAAGAAATTTTACGGACGACATCATGTGCTCGTATACAAATACGGGATTTCTATCTCTCAGATGAGCACAGATGTTGGTTTGACATAGAGTTTTGTAATGTCATCCTTTCCGGATTTGACCAACACTTAATCGATCTTTGGCAACGTGACGGGTGTGCTATAGCAAGCAGGAACTGCTTACTCTTCCGGAGCACCTGAGTTCACTCTCGTTTCGACTTGAGTTCGCGTTGCTGAATGCGGTTTTGTTGTAATATGTGTGTGTGTTTTATGTTGTTATGTGGTTTGTTTTGTTGTGATGATTTTTTGTCTGCCGGTTTTGTCTTTGTCTTTACGGTTTTATGATACTGATTACCCCTTTGGTACACCTTTGCTTCTTACATATTCAATCGATTTCATATGGGGAAAGCAACTAGTTACAATATCATTACCCTCCCTACTATTCTCTCTGTGAGGATAGTACAGAGGGTAACGTTATCATAACTAAAAGGCAACATGCTTAATATTATGACGTTAATTACACACTGAAAACTCAGAAAATATCAATATTTGCTTCATTTTTATGTCGCAATGTTTTGAAGAAGCGACATATACATGTACATGTATGGGTTACTTTAGCACCATCTGTTGTCGACCTGCGGCTTCACATAAAAATAATGTCACAGTTTTCTGGGCAACTACATGTACAAGTCACAATCACTTGATATTTGGTATTGTAACTTCCTCCTATGGTATCATATGGTGTAAAGCAATTTTATGCCCGTAACTTATCTACTTTCTGTTTACTGAATATTTTAAGACGCAGGCGACATACATGTACGTCTTCCATGGAAGACCGCCATTCTAGTTGAGGATTTGTGAGTGGTTTTCTCCAAATTAGTAAAGAGCACATTCCTCAATAAAATTACAGCACTATTATTTTTTATTAACACACAAATAAACAAGAACCAACAGCATTTTTAGGTTTATTTCACTTTTCTGAGCTATCTATAAATGTGTTTTAAAGGGTATACTGCAACATTGTTTTAAATTTTCAACTTGCTCCATTACAAGTTTACAACATTTTGGACCCTTAATTACATGTATGTCAAACATTTTGTCAAAGGAGCTAAATTAATTTATATTATTGTCAATAAATTTAGTACCATATTTTTCATTTTATTTGTAGGTACATTTAAAAATGATTAGAGACATTCATATTCTGGAGGAAAACGATGCAAAAAATTACAGTCATGACAGTGATGAATCAGATGCAAATTATATTTCCTGATGAGGAATTTGAAGATGACAGCATGATTTTACTTATAGCTATAGATGGATATGAGGAAAATGCAGTCAAATCAGCATGATGAGGTAATGACTATTTATATACATTGTACATTGCACTTAAATGAATCTACTGTACATATTGTACATTGTATGCATTAATCTTATTTTGTGGACCCTGTGGTATACATACATGACGATGTACATGTTATCAATCATTCTTTACTTAACTTAGTTTGGGCACTACTTCAACAGTTGGGTCCATTTATTAAATTACACATGTAAACATGACTTTATATTTAGTTAATACATGTATATATGTCTTGGTCCCTAAGAAAGGGTCCAAAGGGGCTCAATCAATATATTGATTTAGGGAGTACAGAACACTAGTAGGCAAAAAAAACCAGATTTCACATCTTCTACTTAAGGGATTTATTTTAAATTTAGTACACAACTTGACTGGTATCATGCCTCCCCTTTCCAGATCAGTCGTCATCTACTGCCTGTTTTCCAAGCTGACTTAGACTATTTAAAGGGTAAAAAATGGAAAAAAATATTTGTAACTGATTTCTGAGCTTCAGTTAGGTATCTTCTTCTTTTTTCCGAATGATCACATGGGAGTATCCTTAGCACGACTAAGCTAACCCCTTGTTTTTTATTTATCTAAATATTTTCATTTATATGCTTCTTTTAACAGATGACCAGGAATGTTGCAAACAGTCATGCTTTTCCAAGTTGTCATGGTAAATATATAAAAAACTTGGTAACAGAGTGCTATCAACAAACAGTTCTCTAGCAAATAATTCTCCTCAAACCTTTCAAGGGATTTTGATAAAACTTTTACTTCAACAGTAGATAGTGAGATGTGGAATACATTTGTAGGTGAAATCAACACAACATTCATTAACAACAGCAATTTAAAAATTTGCAATGAAAAACAGCCAGCAGTCTTGACATGACCATTGGCCACTGCTTGCTGTCTTGCAATTGGCCACAGATAAAAAAAATACAATGCGTATGATTCAAAACAAGTCCTGAAATGTCAAAGAAAGATCCCCTTCAAGACAAAAAACATATAACACAGCCTTTTGATATTTGGGGTAGCTTAAATTTGTTCTATAGTCTTATATTAAGGTGTGAAGCGATTTTATGTCAGTAACTCATCTACTTCCTGTTTATCATTTTTTTTAAGACATAGGCGACATATGTCTTCCATGGAAGACCACCATTCTAGTTCTTGATTTTTCTGCATTTTGCACTTCTCAAGAACTATTCTTGTATAAGATATTAAAGTTATAATATTTCAAAAGTTTTGCACAATGTTCAGCTTATTAAGCTATACAAAATTGTCCATTAGGCCAACATTGTCAGATGACCTCCTATAGGGATATGGCCCCTTAAACATGTTAAATGCCCAAAATAGTGGTTTAAGCCTTATAACTAGATTATCATACATTCATGTATAAATGTTATTTTAACTTGAATGTACATGAATTATTTTCTTGTCTTTTATAACATACATGACATAGGAAATTAATGTGTATTTAAAAAAAACCCCAATTTCTCAATACATCATTGTAAATTGTACTGTAACATTGTTTCAATTATTTTTTAGGCCTATTCAAGAAGATATTTAAATCCAGAAAAAAGAATGAGGATTGAAAAAGAGGATGATAGAAGTGATATGAATGTGACAGGTTAAACTTTATTTTAACTTATTTGTTTATATTTTTTTTTCAACCTTTGTAAAGTCATGACAGTAGTTTATTAGTTTTTTTTTAAAGTTAAATAATTACATTTACCGTGCATATAATTAAAATGCAGTAATTCTATTGGTTAATTGACACCTTGAATCGTCTTTCATACCTCGATGAAATGTCACTTGAATCACCTGGCCATAGCCAGTCATGACCTTACTATACGCACAACTAAAATTTGTTTGTATCCAGGTAAATTTTCACAACATGAATTCACATTAGGATATTAATGCGCAAATAGAAAATACATGAAAATACACCACAAAAAAAAACAGAAAATCAATTACAAATTAAAAAAGCATTAAAATGTAATTATAAGAAATGAATGTTTATATTTTGATATTTTATAGAGTTGTAAAACCGTTGCCCGGTCGCACATTTTTTACATGAAGCGCTAGCCCGCTTCATTCAAAATGTGCTACTGTCAACGGTTTTACACGCCAATGAAAATTGAAACATCAAAATACAAACATTCAATTCTTAAATGAAAATGCAGAAACATGGACTTTTGAAATCTTATGATATATTAGTATTTACCAACACATTTAAAAAATGCACATGTATATGTTGTGTACGCGAAACTTTTATTTTGTTTTTATATTTTAAATGTGTATGTTAAACTTACACATTGACATTAATACATTTGTACTGGGTATCAAAGATTTGCATCTCCTGTCTGGTTTTAAGTCTTTTATATTGAATTGTAGACCATAAATTTGCAACATGCAATAATGAAAAAGATGCTCAGCCTGAAATACCCAAAAAGACACTGTATATTATTTAATATTTTTTGTCTATATTTTTCAGATGTTGACCAGAAGAAGAAGTTGATTATGTGTTCAGGTGTCCTGTTACCACTAGAAGTTGAAGACAATCAATTTTTTTTTTAATAATTAAAAAAATACATTTATATGCTGTTGTATTTGTATATCAATGATTTCAAAGTCAGAAAGAAAAGAGGAAACATAAGAAAGACATTATTTTGAGTTTAGTTTACAGGCTCCCATATAAAACCTCTATTTGATGTACATGTGTCTGACATTATGCCTTTTATATACATATAACAAACATGTGGTTTCCCAAACCAGTATATTAATCAATTGTTACATTTAATTGGACAATTTAAATTACAATAATTCTTATCAGACATTCATCATTTTTGATTGGTCGAAATGTCATAGCCAGATCCTTTCATACTTTTATCAACGCTGTTTCCAATGTAAACAAATAAGGCAGTGTTGAAGGAATTGTTTGGGGGTTTTTTTTGTACAAGGTTAACATTATTTTGAACACCTATATTCCTTCATTCATGCATGTATGAACAATCGAAAGTACAGCTAGTTATTCATTCGTTTATTTGTATCATAATTTATTTTTTAAATTCTTGTGATCTAGTATGAAAATTTTGATTAGGGGGTCTGCAATTTATTTGTCCAGTTTGTGGGTTAAGAGACTCAAACAATTGTCACACACATTTGCTGTTTGGCAGCTTTTTCCTTTGATCTTTTTGCTTGCCGACTTTGATCTTTGCTATTTTTTTATCAGATCTGCATATTTTCATCTAAAAAATTTGACAGCCCTACAATTGAATAGTTGAAACTATCATACAAAATTAGTAAAACATAAAATTTTCATAACAAAAGACTACACTAGACTAACAGACCCATACATAAACAGTAGCATAATCAAGAGTTAACTCAGGTGTTTCAGAGTGATAAGCAGTTCCTCCCTGCTATAGCAAACTTGTCAATATATGCAGTGAAAGTCCTTTGGTCAGCATCAAATGAAGTTAAGATCTAATGCCAACATCCAATTCAACAACATTCACTCCAAAATTCAGATGCCAGCATCCATTCAAATTTGGATGCCAGCATCCAGCCAAAATCTGAGATCAGCATCCAGCCAAATTTGGATGCCAGCATCCGTAATCAGGATGCCAGTCAAAATCTGATATCAGCATCCAGCCAAATTTGGATGCCAGCATCCAGACTAATTGAGACATGAACAAATGGTTAAGATAGAATACTATGTCAGGGTCATTAAATAAGGATGCCAGCATCCAACTTGAATTTGGATGCCATGAGTTAAGTATAAAGTATGATTCAGCATACATGCAAAGTTTGTATGCTAAAACCAGAATTTTATATGTTTCCTGGAGTCAAGTAATTGTTTGGTAAAAAAGACAGAATAAAAATGTGATATGTCAGTTGCACCTCATCTCAGATGCCATTTAAAGATTTATTCCCTTGAAAAGTTTCCTAATGTTCCAAATCAATCATAAACAATTTGATTAGCATCTTTTCTGACAAAACGGCAGTTTTGTTTTCTTTTTGAAAGATTTTGGGGGTTTAACTGGAAATGAGAATTTTAAATTTTAATTGAGAACCCATTCATACAAAAGTTTCAAAACCAATCCCTAAATCATCAACGAAAGACCCAATTCTTGACATAAAACAGTTAACACAGAATGACAAGGACAAACAAAGGCTTTAGCAAAGTTTCCTGGCTTAGGACAGGCACATATAAAATGTGGCGGGGTTAAACTAGTTTTTTGGATCCAACCTTCCCCCTATTGATAAGCTTGCACAAAGCATACATATAAAACACACTGTAAAACTCAATCGACAAAAGTTCAATTCAACAAGAGAGAACCTAAGACAAAATACTGTACGAAAACAACAAGACAAGGAGGAACTATCTTGAGAACACTCGAAGTTACTGACAACTAGCTAAGATCCATTTATCGATTGATGTAAAAGAATCAAATACATCAGTTCTAAAACTGTTCCAACCCCTGACAGTTCTAAGCTGTCATACGCCCTGACAGTTCTAACCTGTTCTTTATCCTGACAGCTTAGAACTGTTCCAGCCTCGGACAGTTCTACCCCCTGATATTTCTGATTGTGACGATTTCAGAACAGTATAGAATAAAGAATTGTCTGGTTAAAATAAATTTATATATCGAGTTGCATTAAATAATAATGCCGAAAATATGCACATTTTCCGAATTAGGAGTATTATTATAACCGCGTGACGTCATTTAGAATTGTGAGGGTGCAGAACTGCCCAAGGCTAGAACAGTTCTAAGGTGTCAGGGCCTAGAACAGTTCTAAGGTTACAGGGCCTAGAACAGTTCTAAGCTGTCAGAGTCTATAATAGCTCTAAAGGTGTCATTGGTTAGAACAGTTTATGGAGTTCTAACCAAGATTAGGTTATGACAGCTGCTGTCCAGGGTTAGAACAGTTCTAGAACTGTCAGAAGAGCTGGACAGTAGAGATGTTAGAACTGGGCTCTACTGTATTTGGCATTGAAAGGGTAATAAGTTTAATAAGGGGATCATCTGACAAAAGGGTTTAAGAAGCAAAGGTGTACCAAAGGGGTAATCAGTATCATAAAACCGTAAAGACAAAGACAAAACCGGCAGACAAAAAATTATCACAACAAAACAAACCACATAACAACATAAAACACACACATGTACACATAACAACAAAACCGCATACAGCAACACGAACTCAAGTCGAAACGAGAGTGAACTCAGGTGCTCCGGAAGAGTAAACAGTTCCTGCTTGCTATAACCCACCCGTCACGTTGCCAAAGATCGATTAAGTGTTGGTCAAATCCGGAAATGATGACATTACAAAATTCTATGCCAAACCAACATCTGTGCTCATCTGAGAGATAGAAATCCCGTATTTGTATACAAGCACATGATGTCGTCCGTAAAATTTCTTGAGTGATGACAACAACCTGGGAGCAACGTACCCCTGTGCTAACAATTTGCTTGTCAGCCGTGTAGCTCTATCAAGGAAGTCGTTGTACTCCCCACATGCTCTGGAATAACGAATCAATTGTGATACGTATGATGGAGATTCTTAACTCTAATTCAGTTTCATCTTGTAACAGCATCAAAACATTCGATTTCTCCACACTTTACACTTCTATTCCACATGAACAACTGAAATCGCGATTGGCACAGCTGATTAAACGCAGCTTTTTCAAAAAGAATGGAAAACGCAGGTACAAATTTCTTGTAGTCGATTATACCAAGACTTACTTTGTCATCAATGAGTCCAAGAAAAAGAACAAATTTACAGAAGACCAAATAGTCGACATGCTCAACTTTCTTATTGACAACATATTTGTTCAGTTTGGTGGACGTGTTTTTCAGCAAACAATAGGGATTCCAATGGGCACTAATTGTGCACCTTTGCTTGCTGATTTGTTTCTTCATTCATATGAAGCAGACTTCTTGCAATCTCTTCTAGACAAAAAAGACCGTAGACTAGCTCTCTCTTTCAACCTCACGTTCCGTTATATTGATGATGTCCTTTCACTAAACAATTCTCGATTTGGTGACTTTCTCCATCTCATATATCCACAGGAGCTTGAGATAAAGGACACAACGGATTCTAGGAAGTCTGCTTCATATTTAGATCTACATCTCGAAATTGACTCTCAAGGAAGACTTTCAACAAGGCTCTATGACAAACGTGATGACTTCAACTTTCCAATCGTCAACTTCCCCTTCTTGTGTAGCAATATTCCGTCAGCTCCAGCTTATGGAGTTTACGTATCTCAATTGATTCGTTACTCCAGAGCGTGCGGGACTTACATCGATTTCCTTAGCAGAGCGACATGTCTGACGCAAAAATTGCTCACACAGGGTTATGTTGCTCCTCGGTTGCTGTCTTCACTCAAGAAATTTTACGGAAGACATCATGCACTTATAGACAATTATGGGATTTCGATCTCTCAGATGAGTGCAGATGTTGGTTTGTCATAGTGTGTTGTTTTGTCTTCCTTTACTGGATTTGACACGCTGAATGGACTATTGGCAACGCGACGGGTGTGCTATAGCAAGCAGGAACTGCTTACTCTTCCGGAGCACCTGAGTTCACTCTTGTTTTGACTGGAGTTCGCGTTGTTGATTGATATTCAGTTGTTTTGTGTTTCCATGTTTTACGTGTTGTCTGTTTTTGTCCCGTTCTTGTTTGTGTTTACTGGTTTAGTCTCTGCCCTTTCGGACTTTTGACATTCGGATACCCCATTGGTACCTCTGCTTCCTCCATATGCTGGAGCGGACGGAATGTTGCTACACAGATAAGGAAAGTTAACTATTCGAAATTGACACACAAAGAAGGCTTTGTACAAGGCTCTATGACAAACGTGATTACTTCAACTTTCAATTTGTGCCCATTGGTATACCTATTGTTTGCTGAAAAACACGTCCACCAAACTGTACAAATATGTTGTCGATTAGAAAGTTGAGCATTTCTATTATTTGATCTTCTGTAAATTTGTTTTTCTTGCTAGACTCTTGGATGACAAAGTAAGTCTTTTTGTAACCGACTACCAAATACATGTACTTGTACCTGCGTTTTCCGTTCTTTTTGATAAAGCTACGTTTAATCAGCTGTGCCAAACGAGATCTTAATTGTGAATGTGGAATTGAAGTATATAATGTAGAGAAATCAAACGTTGTAAGAAGTCCGCTTCATATGAATGAAGAAACAAATCGGCAAGCAATGGTGCACAATTTGTGCCCATTGGTATACCTTTTGTTTAATGATTGTAAATTGTTGATGTTGTAAATTAATGATTGAAACCTTTTAAATATGTTCTTCTTTCAACATTCGTAGAGGAATAACCACTCAAACGAACCATATTACAATCTTGACCTAATTACATATTTTGTAGATCATGATGCGCTTAACAATATGCAATTTACATTTATTAAATATCTCATTTAGATCTTAATTCATTTTTATTCCCATTTTGGTATAAAATTTTGCAAGTGCAAAATTCATAAATATCAACATTAAAGGACATCAACTCTTTCATGGGTTGTTTGATCTTTTTCTAAATTACAGGGCATGAAGATCTTGATATGCTTATCAATATGCCATTTAAATGTCTCATATTTTGCATATAGTTTTTAAGATATTGAGCTTAATATGTCCAAAATTTGCAAAAAAAAAAATCCAAAAAAAGGGTTATAACTGTTACATGGTTTGTTGGATATTCTTCAAAATTTCAGGGAAGGGAGATCTTGAAGTGCTGATAACTTTTGTATATATCATTTTAAAATTTATAAATCTGTCACCGTTTTTTTTGTTCTTTGCAAAAAAAAAAACTGCATTATTCCCTAATATTCTATTTGTATCCACAGCAGGCATATTTACAACCAATCAAAAATCCTAACATGTGTTCTATCAGGTCGAGTCTTCTAGATTTTATTTGACCTATCAATCAATCAAAATTTTTAAAAAAATGACCTTTCAGATGGGGAAAAATAATAAAACTTTTTCGACGCTTTTATAGGAAAGTTCTGAACATTAACATAATTTCTATAACTTCCTCGCTCATATTTTGTCAATAACAAAAATTGTTGATTTTAAACCTTATTTCATTAGGCATGGGTAAATTCTCCTTATAAAGTAATGTAATGTTCCACATTTTGACATCTATTTCATTCTTCGTATTGGTCAACGGGCAATAACAAAGGTAAAAATAACACTAAAATCTCCCTACTGGTCAGTGCTCCCCGGGGTAAAAATTGGTGTCCTTTATATCTTATCTTTTTATCTGATACTGATGCCAATAGACCAAATATTTTTTTCACCGCTCATTTTTAAAATTTGTTCTGCGAGTCAGTTTTTGTTGAATTGTTTCTCAAAAGCACGTGTTGGTGATTGTAGTTATTAATATTCTCTCAAAAACCATTGGTCAAAAGTTTGATGTTAACACTTTCCTTAAAAGGTAGAATCTTCGACCTGTCTATACACCGAATGATAATAAATCACTTTCAAGTTTAGTCCAAATTGAACTTAAAGCGTCAGAAGAGTTAAGGTGTTCAATGTAATGAGGAAATGCTGTGAAAATTTTCTCTATTGCTCTATTTTGACATTCTAAGGGGAATAACTCCTAAAAGGAAAGGTCCTACAACGTTGACCCTTTACTTAATTCGTAGATCTTGATGCGCTTAACAGTATGCAATTTTACTTTCTCAAAAATCTTGTTAAAAGTGTTAAAGATATTGCGCTTAGCAGTTAAAAAAGCAAAAAATAACAAAAAGGGCAATAAATCCTACTTGGTTGTTGAATATTTGTTCAAAATTTCTGGGTATGTAGATCTAGAGTTGATGATTACTTTTGATTTCTTTTAGAAGCAAAGGTGTACCAAAGGGGTAATCAGTATCATAAAACCGTGAAGACAAAGACAAAACCGGCAGACAAAAAATCATCACAACAAAACAAACCACATAACAACATAAAACACACACACCTATTTTTAATCTCTGCCACCATTTTTTAGTTATTTGCAAAACACTGTATTTTGCCCTTGTGTTCTAGTATTAGCCACAGTAGATGCACTTAAACATATGCTATTTAAATTTAAGTTTTTCATATATTGAGCTATACAGGTACAAAGTTTGCAAAAAATCAACAAAAAGAGCAATTACTCCTACACCAAAATTGCAGGGTAGGTAGATCTGAAGGTACTGATTACTTATAATTCGCCATAATAATGATATCCTGTGCCAGTTTTCTTTAGTTATTTGCAAAAAACTGCAATTTACCCCTATGTTCTATCTTTTTGCCATGACAGCCATGTTTTACAACGAATCGAAAATCCCCGAATCATCTTAGCACATATGGTGTCAGAGGAGTTAACGGTTCACGGACGGACGACGGACGCCAAGTGATGACAACAAAAAACAGTAAAATATAAATGGTTAAAGGATGGAGATCTCAATGGTTTTCGAGATATTAAGTATTTTGTCATATAGGGGATGTGGAATAACCCCTGACACCCCTATGTTACCAATGCGTTGTCTGATTATAAGTATTTTATTTATAAAAAAAAGGACTTGAAATAAATGACCATCAGAACATAACACATATGTAAACTCCAACATCAATTATTTTGTATTAGCTGTTTGGCAATTTCGGAATTTTATTCCTCATAAGGAGTAATAATCATAATAGTAAGAGGGTTGGATTTTAATTGATTTCAAGATATTTGTCATTTTTGGGGTCGTGGTATGACCTTCACACACCCTCTATGATTTCATATAATTCATTTTATCATTAGGTCTAATAATGGTTATGGTTAAAGGATGGGGATCTTAAGAGTTTTTAAAAAATATATATTTTAGCTCAGGTGAGATATTGTCATCACTTGGCGTCCGTCGTCCGTAAACTTTTAAAAACGTTTACTCCTCTGACACCATGATTCCATTAGCAACCAAACTTGGTATGGTTGCTCATTAGCATTCGGTGCTTAAAACTACGTGGGCAATGATGGTATACAATACAGTAAATTTGCAAACTACTGTTCAAGTGAGAGGTTACTCCTTGAAATATCGATATATAGCATATCCAAATTAACCGTACATACCCGCGTTTTGGTATTTGTAATTTTCAAACCACTGGGCGAAAACCGCTGCTGGTGGACCAGAGGTCCCCGAGGGTAATCACAAGCCTGGTAGTCAGACTTGTCTGACACGATTTACCATAAAATTTCTAATATTTTTGTCGCTGAAATTTCCGTTTTTTAAATTCAAAATTGTTTAAAACACCAGGTTTCTTTCCTTGTAATGCACATGGTCGATATCCTCGGTGCTGGATTTGGCTTCCTTGTTCGAACGTTTTGGTTTTGAGTACTTTTCGTTTTCAACTGTTTTGGAATTTGACCTTCCAATATTTTGATTTAAATGTTACTGATGAGAGGTTACTCCTTGAAATATCGATATATAGCATATCCAAATTAACCGTTCATACCCGCGTTTTGGTATTTGTAATTTTCAAGTGACAAGTAGAAACTCGCACGAACACAAACAGTATGTTGACCAGAACCGAACAAATATTGAAAGAAACCACAACAGCTCTAAAACCAGCATTAAACGTGTTGACCACTCTGTCAGGTGTCGTCAAAAACTTTGTAACAATGGAAAACGTGAATGTGCTACAAAAACTCATTTTGACCTCAGCTCAGTTTCAGCGGCTACGTACGAGAATACTTTCACTGGAATTCTTATGCCGCTTAACCAACCAGTAAAACCAGAACAGACTTATGTAAGAACCATAAATGTTCAAATGGCATTGTGTACGCAGAGAATTTATCTCAAATGGATTTCGTTTCACCGACATTGAAAAATAATATTCTTGAAAGTAAGGACATTAACCTAGTATGCCTTCTCGCCCCACGCAATGGATTTCCGCAAAGTCGTACTTTGCAATCAGAAGGGCGAATTGTCTCATTGTCTTTTCCCATAGATGAAAGGCTTGACTACAATTTGACCCTTGATGAGTTCAATTCGCACGGTGTATCCCCAGCGCAGAGACGAGCTGGAAAGATTTGAATCTGATATTAATGATATCGCTCAAAAGTACGGGCCAAGGTTCTACAAATACCACAAGATGTTCTCTGCAAAAGCAGCAGCTGCTAATTTGGAGCACAACATTGTTATTAGTTGGGCAAAGATTGACCACCGTTTGCTTTCCTTGATAGAAAATATTTAGATAGAAATCCCGTATTTAAAAAACGAAAAATAATGGAATACAAGCACATGATCAGGATTATGTCTTCCGTAACATTTCTTGAATGATGACAACAACCTTGGAGCAACGTATCCCTGTGTTAACAATTTGCTTGTCAGCCGTTTAGTGTATCAAAGAAGTCGTTATACTCCCCACACGCTCTTGAATAACGAATCAATTGAAGATTTAGATTTCAGCATTGTCAATGGAAAATAACACACGAAAGTATATAAGCACATGTCTTCCGACAAAAATCTTTAGTGATGACATCAACCTGGGAGCAACGTATCACTGTGTTAACAATTTGCTTGTCAGCCGTATAGTGTATCAAGGAAGTGGTTTTACTTCCCATCATCGCTGTGAAAACGAATCAATTGTAGATTTAGATTTCAGCATTGTCAATGGAAAATATATGATAAAAGTGGCTTTTCTTTCCCAATGGTAAATTCATTTTTCTTGAAGGCGATGTACCACTAACAGCCCCATCTTACGGAGTGCACATTTCGCAGTAAGTCAGATATGCTCGAATTTGTAGCTGTGTTTCTGATTTTAGTGATAAAAAAGTCTCATTAAAGAAAAATAACTAAACCACAAATTAGTCAAATCTTTCAGAAAATTCGAACATAAATATGGTTATCTTATTGAAAAAATTAACTGCAGATGTCGATTTTTGATTGTGGCAATATTGTCTATAAATCACAGAAATTCAAAACCAATCCTCTGGAGATGGTTTATTGGCTTATAAAATATTTAAAGAAAAGTTTTAGTAAAATCTTATAATTTTGTGGGGGTGTCTTTGGTAGAATTGTTGAACCTTTACTCTGACCTATTCTTTAATCAACAACTATGGTTGAACAACAGATCAAACTAACAATATATACGCCAATTGTTTGTAATTATTATTATGGTCAATGTTTTTCTTAACTTGCAGTTTAACCAGTGCACAATGATTGCACGCGTATTTCCAATTAAATTTAAATTTGACCATTTTCATTTTGTTGGCAAAATCTTTATTAAGAAAGCTTATATAACTTTTCTGCTCTAGCTTTATATTCTGGTTCAACAAGAGTTTCGTTTTAGAGACTAAAACAATCTTTTTCACATTTGAGTATAATTGGCCATTATTATTGGAACGTAATGCTTAATGAATAAAACTATAATAACGAAATCATTTTTCCGAAGTTTCCGACGTTTGAAATTTACGAACTAAGCATGCTATATATATTTACAGATTAAAGACCAGATGAAAAAAATACAAGCGCCAACAAAACGAAATTGGAATATTGAATATGAATGTAATGGCTAATTTGAGTATGGTTGTTAACTATTTATATGTGTTTGTTGTTTAACGTTTTCTGTTTCATCTATTCGTCATGTCGTTTATTTTCACTGTCTGAGTCACATATTCAAATATCTCCATAATCATATAGCTTTTGGCATTTTCAATATTTTTGGTAGAACGCCTCTGATGAGTACTAGTCTTGAATAGACAAAACGCGCGTCAGGCGTAGCAACATTTATTGTATGGAACTTTGTTATCAATTTTATTTATTCATTTTTCTAGTTTTGTTTTACTTTTATTTCAAAGTCTGTTTATTAATTAATCTTTTATTCATGAAAACAAATGATAAATAATATTTTACCCTTTTTGTCTCCCTAAATAAACATTAAAGACATAGAACCTATCAATTTCGCTATTTTTTACATTGAATAAAAAGTACATATATTAAAAATATACTATCTAAAACTTACCTTTACCGACATAAAAACTCAATGTTTTGCAGTTTTCTATAAAATAATCTTATTTTAATTATTCGCTTTGATTAAGTATCGTCCAGCATAAATATTTACATTTGGTAAACTGGGTACTGTTAAACTGAGAAACGAAATGTAAACAAACGCGGCGAAGAGAAAACGAAATCGGTAAATTAAGAAAAACGACTGGTGTCGGCTAAAATCGATTCAATTTTCCTTTTTACCAGTTTCGCTTGATTTCGTTTCCTTTCTAAATACAGATTTCGATTGCTAATTTTACTGTTTACGTTTCCTTCTTTACCGATATCATTTTGTGTAGCTCCGTTTCGTTTGGTTACTTTTTGTTTCTCAGTTTACCAGTACCCGCAAGTGTTTAAATTCTATAATTAGTTTGTCCTCTTTTTTGACACTGCGTTTTTTTCATCAGTTTTCCGTCGAAAAGAATACTTTCTGGCAGTTTTTTTGTAAATTTAACAGTTTCTTCAAAGGTTTTACAATGTCTTCTTCAAATAGTGTGAATTTTAGTATTTTTTAAAAATTGCCAAAATGATAGGTTCTATGTCTTTAAAAACCTAGGAAATGAATTTTATGACTCGGACTATAATGATTCTTTCTTTGAATTTTCAGAATTTACTTCTTCTATAATATTTGACGCATTCTTAAAGCGCTAATTTATTAATATATATGTGCATTAACAAATCTGCTAAATATAATTTATGGATGACGAAGTCAGTTTAAAATGATACAATTATATGACACAGATTTAGGATATATATATTTGTGTAGGCCTGACCTACATCGAATTGTTTTATATGACTGGTCGTGAATTAAGTACCTTTAAAACAATTCAAGTTATTTCTTTATATTGCTTGAAAAACGCAATGAAACAATATTTCACAATTTGGGCTCTATGTTTTTGTCGCGGAAATGGTTTATTGGCAAGGGTTCAGTGCTTTTACACATCTAAACGGAACACCTTATTTTGTAACGTCAGGTTTCAGTAGTTGTAAGTTAATGCGAGGACTCCTTTGCCCATTAAAATACAAATGACAACAAAGTTCCAGACAATAAATTTTGCTACGCCTGACGCGCGTTTCGTCTATTCAAGACTCATCAGAGGCGCTCTACCAAAAATATTGAAAATGCCAAACACTGTATAAATATGAAGAGCATAGAACAGTATAACCAAAAATACCAAACTGGGGAACCAATTTACTACTAAGATAATCAACCTATCCTATCAAAAAATCCTGTCAATGGAAAGTGCTTAAAAGATAAAATATGTTGCTATCTTCTATCTTAATCAAACATACAGATATGCTTTTGTTTGAAAAAGTATTGTTTTCCCTAAACGTTAACTTATTAAACTAAAAAGAGTGAGTGAGTTGGTGTTTTACGCCCGTGCAACGCTATATAGGTTATTTACAGGCGATGAACATGAAAAGGGTGATAAAATGAACATGAATTGATGATGATGAATTAAATATGGGAATGGGATGGGAAACAAAGGACCGGTAAATTTTGAAGAACCACAGGAAAAGGGGAGAGGTGGGTAGGGGCGGAAAATTTAGCCTATGTGGTGCACTACTTGGCGGTCCACAAAGGGGTCTTTTACGTGCATGAAGCGTGGCACTCTCCACACACGCTGGCCCACTATGGTCGGCGGTCAAGGTTTCCGTATAATAGACCTGACAACCCCCGCGGACGAGGGCCACCCTATTCAGCCACCTAGGGTACACACTTGGTCGCTCTGTGGGCTGAGCACCGACCCGACGTCAGAATCCCAAGACCCTTAGTCGCCTCTTACGAAAAGCTAGGCTCTGCTGTGGGCCTATTCGCCACCCGGGCCCCGCATGGGACTAAACTTAAAAGATGAAACTATTTTACATGACTGTAATTTTACTTATTGACAATTCAAATAGTCTCTACGCAGATTGTAATAAGGAGTTATGCTCACTTTCCATTAAGTGCCTCCTTTAAACTGCGTTGTTTATTCTATTTGTTTTACCATCTAACTTTTGATAATAATGGAATAATGAGAATTGACCTCACACAACCTTGTTCAAAAAAACATTTCATTTTCATTCCAAATACTGGAATTATAAACTTAATAGAAGGTCGACTCAAGTACAGAATACAACACTGGAATTATAGACTTTATAGAGGCTTGACTCAAGAACAGAATACAACACTGGAATTATAGACTTTATAGAGGCTCGACTCAAGTACAGAATACAACACTGGAATTATAGACTTTATAGAGGCTCGACTCAAGTACAGAATACAACACTGGAATTATAGACTTTATAGAGGCTCGACTCAAGTACAGAATACAACACTGGAATTATAGACTTTATAGAGGCTCGACTCAAGTACAGAATACAACACTGGAATTATAGACTTTATAGAGGCTCGACTCAAGTACAGAATACAACTCTGGAATTATAGACTTTATAGAGGCTTGACTCAAGTACAGAATACAACACTGGAATTATAGACTTTATAGAGGCTTGACTCAAGTACAGAATACAACACTTGAATTATAGACTTTATAGAGGCTCGACTCAAGTACAGAATACAACACTGGAATTATAGACTTTATAGAGGCTTGACTCAAGTACAGAATACAACAATGGAATTATAGACTTTATAGAGGCTTGACTCAAGTACAGAATACAACACTGGAATTATAGACTTTATAGAGGCTTGACTCAAGTACAGAATACAACACTGAAATTATAGACTTTATAAAGGCTTGACTCAAGTACAAAATACAACTCTTGAATTATAGACTTTATAGAGGCTCGACTCAAGTACAGAATACAACTCTTGAATTATAGACTTTATAGAGGCTTGACTGAAATACAGAATACAACACTTGAATTATAGACTTTATAGAGGCTCAACTCAAGTACAGAATACATCACAGGAATTATAGACTTTATAGAGGCTTGACTCAAGTACAGAATACAACACTGGAATTATAGACTTTATAGAGGCTTGACTCAAGTACAGAATACAACACTTGAATTATAGACTTTATAGAGGCTCGACTCAAGTACAGAATACAACACTTGAATTATAGACTTTATAGAGGCTCGACTCAAGTACAGAATACAACACTTGAATTATAGACTTTATAGAGGCTTGACTCAAGTACAGAATACAACACTGGAATTATAGACTTTATAGAGGCTTGACTCAAGTACAGAATACAACACTTGAATTATAGACTTTATAGAGGCTCGACTCAAGTACAGAATACAACACTTGAAATATAGACTTTATAAAGGCTTGACTCAAGTAAAGAATACAACACTTGAATTATAGACTTTATAGAGGCTCGACTCAAATACAGAATACAACACTTGAATTATAGACTTTATAGAGGCTTGACTCAAGTACAGAATACAACACTAGAATTATAGACTTTATAGAGGCTTGACTCAAGTACAGAATACAACACTTGAATTATAGACTTTATAGAGGCTCGACTCAAGTACAGAATACAACACTTGAATTATAGACTTTATAGAGGCTCGACTCAAGTACAGAATACAACACTTGAATTATAGACTTTATAGAGGCTTGACTCAAGTACAGAATACAACACTGGAATTATAGACTTTATAGAGGCTTGACTCAAGTACAGAATACAACACTTGAATTATAGACTTTATAGAGGCTCGACTCAAGTAAAGAATACAACACTTGAATTATAGACTTTATAGAGGCTCGACTCAAATACAGAATACAACACTTGAATTATAGACTTTATAGAGGCTCGACTCAAATACAGAATACAACACTTGAATTATAGACTTTATAGAGGCTTGACTCAAGTACAGAATACAACACTAGAATTATAGACTTTATAGAGGCTTGACTCAAGTACAGAATACAACACTTGAATTATAGACTTTATAGAGGCTCGACTCAAGTACAGAATACAACACTTGAATTATAGACTTTATAGAGGCTCGACTCAAGTACAGAATACAACAATGGAATTATAGACTTTATAGAGGCTCGACTCAAGTACAGAATACAACACTTGAATTATAGACTTTATAGAGGCTCGACTCAAGTACAGAATACAACAATGGAATTATAGACTTTATAGAGGTTTGACTCAAGTACAGAATACAACACTGGAATTATAAACTTTATAGAGGCTTGACTCAAGTACAGAATACAACACTGGAATTATAGACTTTATAAAGGCTTGACTCAAGTACAGAATACAACACTTGAATTATAGACTTTATAGAGGCTTGACTCAAGTACAGAATACAACACTGGAATTATAGACTTTATAGAGGCTTGACTCAAGTACAGAATACAACACTGGAATTATAGACTTTATAGAGATTCGACTCAAATACAGAATACAACACTGGAATTATAGACTTTATAGAGGCTCGACTCAAGTACAGAATACAACACTGGAATTATAGACTTTATAGAGGCTTGACTAGATAATAGAATACAACACTGGAATTATAGACTTTATAGAGGCTTGACTAGATAATAGAATACAACACTTGAATTATACACTTTATAGAGGCTCGACTCAAGTACAGAATACAACACTGGAATTATACACTTTATAGAGGCTCGACTCAAGTACAGAATACAACTCTGGAATTATACACTTTATAGAGGCTCGACTCAAATACAGAATACAACACTGGAATTATAGACTTTATAGAGGCTTGACACAAGTACAGAAAACAACACTGGAATTATAGACTTTAGAGAGGCTTGACTCAAATACCGAATACATCACTGGAATTATAGACTTTATAGAGGCTCGACTCAAATACAGAATACAACACTGGAATTATAGACTTTATAGAGGCTTGACTCAAGAGGAACAGAATACAACACTGGAATTATAGACAATATAGAGGCTCGACTAGATAATAGAATAAAACACTGGAATTATAGACTTTATAGAGGCTTGACTCAAATACAGAATACAGCACTGGAATTATCGACTTTATAGAGGCTTGACTCAAGAAGAACAGAATACCTCACGGGAATTATAGACTTTATAGAGGCTCAACTCAAGAACAGAATACAACACTGGAATTATAGACAATATAGAGGCTCGACTAGATAATAGAATAAAACACTGGAATTATAGACTTTATAGAGGCTCGACTCAAGTACAGAATACAACACTGGAATTATAGACTTTATAAAGGCTTGACTCAAATACAGAATACAACACTGGAATTATAGACTTTATAGAGGCTCGACTCAAGTACAGAATACAACACTGGAATTATAGACTTTATAGAGGCTCGACTCAAGTACAGATTACATCACTGGAATTATAGACTTTATAGAGGCTTGACTCTAGTACAGAATACAACACAGGAATTATAGACTTTATAGAGGCTTGACTCAAGTACAGAATACAACACTGGAACTGTACACTTTATAGAGGCTTGACTCAAGTACAGAATACAACACTTGAATTATAGACTTTATAGAGGCTCGACTGAAGTACAGAATACATCACAGGAATTATAAACTGTATATAGGCTTGACTTAAGTACAGAATACATCACAGGAATTACAGACTTTATATAGGCTTGACTTAAGTACAGAATACATCACAGGAATTATAAACTGTATATAGGCTTGACTTAAGTACAGAATACATCACAGGAATTATAAACTGTTTATAGGCTTGACTTAAGTACAGAATACATCACAGGAATTATAAACTGTAAACTGTATATAGGCTTGACTGAAGTACAGAATGCATCACAGGAATTATAAACTGTATATAGGCTTGACTAAAGTACAGAATACATCACAGGAATTATAAACTGTTTATAGGCTTGACTGAAATTCAGAATACATCACAGGAATTATAAACTGTATATGGGCTTAATTGAAGGACAGAATACCGCACAGGAATTATAAACTGTATATAGGCTTGACTGAAGTTCAGAATACATCACAGGAATTATAAACTGTATATAGGCTTGACTGAAGTACAGAATATATCACAGGAATTATAAACTGTATATAGGCTTGACTTAAGTACATAATACATCACAGGAATTACAGACTTTATATAGGCTTGACTCAAGTACAGAATACATCACAGGAATTATAAACTGTTTATAGGCTTGACTGAAGTACAGAATACATCACAGGAATTATAAACTTTATATAGGATTGTCTCAACTACAGACTACAACACTGGAACTATAAATTAGTTCCGCCTTGTCTCGATTACAGAATACAACATCGCAATGATAAACTTTTTTAGGCTTGGCTCGAGCTCAAACACCGAATTCAATATTGGAATTATAACGTTTTAGGTTGTTTTCATTCCTTCATAAGAAGCAGAGTACTAATGGGGTATCCGAATGTCGAAGTCCGAAAAAAGCAGCAAACACACCAGGGACAGGACGAAAAAACAAATATGTGAAATGAAATTTAATGCTGCATGGTGTTATGACCAAGAATAGATTATGTCATTTGCAACTGATATATCTGAGTTGCCCTTAAATGGTGATCATGACCTAGAAAAGAACTTTTGCAACTAATCTTCCTGAGAACGGACAAACTTTGGAAATAAACGTTAATCTGTTTATTAACTCCTTTTAACATAAGAAAATATTTAAAATAGTATAAATAGATTTACGTATACATGATTTTTAGGTTGCACTTTACTGTTTATTTTATCAATAAATCAAATATTGGTTTCAAAATTGATGACCAACATCTGCTTTCTAGCACAATAGTAAAGATAATCATACAATGTAATGCTATCTCTTTTGAAGAAAAATAGTTCCCCCACGCTTTGTTAGAGCCGCTGAAAACGCTTTGGTGGCTTTGACTTTTATGTTGTCTGAATATTTGAACTGTTCTCTTTCGTGTGTATACAGGTTTTGTATTTGACCTTTCAGACACTTGAAATTCTGGCGACACGCTAATGCGTCTCTGCTTCGTAAATTCATTTACTGATTACCAAAATTGACGGCCCAATGTAAAACACAGTTTCATAGCACTGTAAATTTAAAGTTGTAGTCATATAAGACTAGATACATGATCATGAAAGTAGTTATTTTAGCCATCGATTTCCCTTTTGCAATCATCAAATTAAATGTATGTTGTGTCGGATCTAAAATCGACATACTTCATGTTTGACATCAGTCGATAGATTCTTCTTAGCCACCTGGCAGTAACTAAAATGTTCTCAAAAGAGTATCTCCACGCCCCGTAATTTTTTCTTGTTGTATTTGACACACTTAATTAGAAATTAGCAGCACGACGGGTGTGCTATAGCAGGCAGAAACCCCTTACTCGTCTGGAGCACCTGAGTTAACTCTTGTCTAGACTTGGATTCGCATTGTTGATTTCCCATCGGTTGATTTTGTGTTTTGTGTGTCTGTGCTGTTCTTGTTCGTTTTTACCGGTTTCGTCGTTGCCCTTTCGGACTTTTGACACTCGAATGCCCCATTGGTACCTATTTGTTTCTTTGAAATTTCTCCTATATATATTAAACAAGAGATAAAGATATGTTTTTGTGCATACATCATTGTTTTCCTAATAATAAAAGAAGTACGTTAGTAAAAACTGATCACAACTAATGGCCAGTTTGATATATTCCATTATATTTCTCCTTCAAACACAGGTTAGTTGATTTAATAATACATTAAAAATGTATGATTTAAGTTTACACCACATTGAAGACAATATGAGACGTTAACACTCAGCTTTGTGCACGATATACATACATGTATGAAGATAAACGTGTTATTATATCCTCCTTTTTTATTAAAGTCACACGGTTGTAACAATTCTTTCTAGGTTAGACTTTAAATCCACTCAGGGTAACGAAGCCTAAAGTAGTATCAAATATGGGTTGTAAATATTTCCATGATCATTCAAGCTAAGAAACTCCAAACGTCAAGTCTAGGGTAAGTTCTCTGTCCTTAAGGGACATATATTCATGCTTGGTTATTTTTTTAATATACAAAGTAAGGTAAATAGCTATAGTATCGTAACATGATTAAGATGTTCTTTTTCGCCCCATGAAAAGAAGATTCTGGTTTATACGGGATTCTGCAAAAAAAACAAACGAAGAAGACTTTTATATACAGTTTAAATATGATTAAGTATTTGAAACGGCCACATGGAGCAAAAAATAACCAAAGATCCTATATTTTACCTTGCTTTGCTTTTTGCTTTTGATTTTGACTTCTATAGATGATAATATATATATAACAGTTTAGTTAACTATATAGCTAAAACCAGCTTGTTTTTATTTTCTCCTCCTCGTCGTCATTTCATATTCCTGTGACTATTTCAGGGCTGGATTTGAATTATATGCATTTTATTTAGATTATGGGCCAATTGCAGAACCGCGAGCAGTGCCAAGTGGCCTCGTTGAAGGCTGCTGGCGGTTGTCCATTGTGGTTTTTCTAAATTGCCGTTTAATTGTGGGCTATGTCGCGTACACTTATTCCATATCTCTTTATTTTCTATCATTTTCTTATAACGGCTTTCTGATTTTTTTTCTTCGTTTGATTGGATGGCGTTCGCCTATCCATGTGCCTGAATATTTCTTCGTACAAAGATTCTCCCTGAATAAAAACCTTATTTGTGTTTGTAACTTTTTTACCTACCATATAATTTGCCTATTTCTAAACCAAAGTCCAACATCGATTTTTATTTTAACACCTTATCATCTGATGGTTTTGTAATGTTCAGACTTCTTTGTTGTATAATTTTTTTTTTCTATAGCGGCATTTAATATTTGATTCAGTCTGCTTCTCGGCGGTTTTGTATAAAAATTACTGGTTTTCTCTAAATTCTTATTTTATATAGTGACATACAATTTCATATGCGCTTAAATGTGGATTTTATACATTTGTAACGTGTGCACAGCACTTTTAATGGAAGCAGTTTTTATCATTAAGGATATAAGGAGATAGATATTAGACATAATAATTACTCATGATAAACTGTTGGATTGCACGAAAGTTAAGACGGATGCTATTGAGAGGTTCAATATCGTAAACTGGTGTCAGCACCTTCTTAACATGATCTTGTAAAAAAAATAATAACAATTCAAATTATTATTTTAGATATTCAAATATAGAGTTAAAACTTCATCATATGGTAAGAATTCTTTATGATACTTATGTGCAGTAAAATGACTTATATATCTGATAATTAAACAACAAATATTAAATATTCAGGTTAAGATATCATTTATCCTATCGGGACACCTGTAAAATTTTATGTACATTCTGTTGTTTCTTTTACAATTACGGCACACTGTTTTGCATGTTAGTTTTTCTTATTCCTTTTATATACGTCATTACAGGGAATATGATGGCAATTGCTTCCCCTTTATAATCAAACAAACTATTTTCAGTCTTTCAACCTTTCCCTGAAGAGTGTTTGATGTAAATAAAATTAAATCTATATGGTGTAACCTTTTTTTCCATTGAATAAGTAGTGTCAAATCATATGTTGACCGCCTTTTGAGAGAGTTGTTGAATGCAGAGTTCAGCTGGCGGATGTTTACATATAAGGAATATAAGTCATTTTGTTTTTGAGATGGATTTTATCACGGCAAGTATCAGTCGAGCCCCGTAGAGCGAGCCTGATACGTAAAGCCGTGATAAAATCCATCTCAAAAACAAAATGTCTTATATTTCTTTTATCGGCAATACCGATTTATTCATGACCAACTTCTTATTTTCTAATAATTTCATTTTACGAAGAATTTATTTTAGCGTAGGCAGTGATGCGGCAATTTTATGAATGACGTTCCAATATTTTCATTCATAAATTGACGCGAAAGAATATATACGCGCGACGGTAATGCATAGCAACGTCACGCGCCTCCTTAGAAGTGACCTGTTATTTTTTGTATCACAGCCAGTATGTGATACAAGTTTTCTCAACCAGCAAACATCAAAGGAAAATGCCGCAAATTGCCGATAAACAATTTTCTCCGGTGTTAATGAAAATTTCATCCTTGTTTGAAAAATCACCCCTAAAAAATTATCCATCATGTGGCCAATTTTATTCTTATTCTTTTAGACTACATCCATTTAGAAACTTGAAAACATACATTGATAATCCAGTCTAAATATTATAATCCAATCACAGTCCAGCAAAAGTTTTAAAATCTAGCTTCAAGCTCTGTCACAGTCTGACTTCTGGTTGCGCAATACTTAATTCCTGTAATGTTTCCTTTATTGTTAGGCCTGCATGACATTTATTCGTAAAAACTTTTTTCTTGTTTTTTTAATCTGTTTTTAATAATAACGAAAAGTTTTCAAATCTTTATACCTCTTTTTTAATTTCCTGTGGTGATTTAAGAATGTCTACTGTTCGGCTGCGGCCAACGATGAAAAACCTACAAAATAAAACAACATACAATGTCTAAATAAACAAAATTTTAAGCAATGTTTTCTACTCTTATTTTTTAAGTAGAAAAGATACATAGTATTGCTTCTTATTTTCCACATTGAGCAGTTGAATGGGGATTTATTCTAAACAAAGAAAAGGAATGAAAATTGTGTACCTAGAAAATTGGCCGTTTAAAATATTTTTAATTGCCATGTCGCAATATGTAAATAAAGATAAAGGAACATAAATATTTCAACACGTTATACAGAATTTGATAGAAATTTACCTGCGTATGAGCAAGAATGCTTTATAAACCATTTTTAAAGCCTATCATTGATCCATATTTTTTTCTTCCCCTCTTATGCATTCATGGCGCAAATGTTGATTCTGGTGCTAAGCCCATAGCTGTTAAAAAAATAATGAAATCAATGGAAGGTTTGTTCAGCTTTTGTGAGTAGGGCTTAAATAAATGACTTATTCAGTAAGTACGAAAAATAATTTATATAAGAAGAGACACACAGAAGACAAATAATGTGACTGCGGCATAAAATTCCATTGAAATAAATGTATTTTTCAAAATGTGTTTTATTTGAGTCCAAAAACATAATTAATAAGTGATGGTGTGACTCTGGCCTTCAATCAGACTTGATATGAATAAATAAGACCAAAGCAAGTGGATAAAAAAAGCTTGAGCTAAGAAAACAGAGAACATAATTTTGGCTATAGGGAACATGATGGTAATTGCTTCCCCTTTATAATCAAACAACTGTTTTCAGTCTTTCAACCTTTCCCTGAAGAGTGTTTGATGTAAATAAAATTAAATCTATATGGTGTAACCTTTTTTTCCATTGAATAAGTGGTGTCAAATCATATGTTGACCGCCTTTTGAGAGAGCTGTTGAATGCACAGTTCAGCTGGCGGATGTTTACATACAATTTTCTCCGGTATTAATGAAAATTTTATCATTGTTTGAAAATTTCCCCAAAACATTATCCATCATGTGGCAAATTTTATTCTTATTATATTAAACTACATCCATTAAAAAACTTGAAAACATACATTTATAATCCAGTCTTGATATTATAATCCAATCACAGTCCAGCAAAGTTTTAATATCTAGCTTCAAGCTCTGTCACAGTCTGACTTCCGGTTGCGCAATACTTAATTCCTGTAATGTTTTATACAAGCATACTCTGCTAGCCACTTCTTATTAAGTACATGTTTATAAATTACATGTCCATGTGTAACTTACTTGCTTCTGTGATTGTATTTTTATCTTTGTCGGTCGATGGCCCACCAAAGCTTTGTTTATTGTTGATGTTTAAGTATAGCTCTATCTTATTTATTTATCATGGATTTAGCTTGATGCTTATGCCAATTCTCCTGCAGCTTCCGAGTTTGGCCTCTATCATTTATTTACCCGCACGTTGACTTTCAATACAGGGGTGAAGCGTTTTTGACATTTAGAAAAGAATCCCACTTAAGCCGATGCTAGAAGCCATCTTTAACTGACGGGGAGGGCAAACATTTGGCCCACGATTAAGGGCTTCCTGGAACGTTGGTGAAAAGAGGGTTTATAAAGCGCCGTTCTACTGATTTAATGCATGTTATTTATTATATTGTTAAACTTCATAAAAACGTATCAAGATACAAGATATTTTATTTTAACCAATTAAAGGTGCCAAGTACTGAGCTACAAAATTACAAAACTAAACAAAAAACAAAGTTATCTGTATGTTCTTACCTGTATTTTCTTTAACGTAATTTTCGCTATAGTCGATCTACTTCATTTCTCTCTTTTTTCCGTTGTTTTCATGATGTTTACAGTATATTTATTAGTAAACTATCTAAAACCGTATAAAATATTATGACTTTTTGTTGATTTACATGTACAACATTTTGTAAACTTCTGCATTCAAAAAACATTTAAACCTTATGCATTTGGCAGCGGCGTAACACAATGTAAGCAGTGGAAGCAAATGCTTCCATTTCGATTTCAAAAATTTATCGTAATTTACTGCTTCCCCGGTACGCCTGTGCCCCTTAATTGTCTCCATCCCACTTCAGAGTTCTTACTGCATCATTATTTCGTGCCCATTTTATCACCCTATTCATGTCTTTCAATATATTTTTGAACGTAAACTTCAACCATTCATTTCATTGCCCATTATCTTTGATACATAATCGACTGAAATATATGCAAAGTTTTGGTAAGTTGATACAACTTCTTTTGAAAAAGATGTTAAATCGGTCCTTCGAAAAAGCAATTAAAAATAATAAAACCTATCTACTGTGATGTTTACAAGTACTTGTTTACTATTGATTTAATCCCAAGGATCGCCATTTCTGCTATATGACCAGGGAGAGGAACACGAAATAATTGATTAAATGAAATTGAAACGAGCGAGAAAAAGACGATAACAGGGCGCTCTGACTCCGACAGGCTTAATGCTTAATGCTGTTACCAGTCTGGTCTGTTCTGTTGCCTAGAAATCTTAGTCCAAAAATGAGTGAATGTGATAGTTTTTTTTTGCATGTGTTGTTTGATTTAACATCATTTGAAAAATGAAATGAATGTGCTTTTTTCACGAGTTCATACACACTTTTTTTTTATTTAGAACGATTTTGACGTGTCTCCCCCGCTCAGCATTCATGAGCTTCTAGAGAGGAAATACCCTTGCGCGGATCCATGGGAAGGGGTTCTAGTATTGGGAATATACACTGTATCCCCCTTTAAAACTGCCAAAACCTGTGATTATTGCACGAAATCCACGTAAAAACACCTTGAAAAAATTTCGCGCCTCGCTTCGCTCGGCAAAAACACCACTTTCCACCGCCGAATATGCGATTTTGCTTCCATTTTAATATGAGCTAGTTACGCCACTGTTGGATGGTATAACCAACCCATCATTAAACATTAAATGTGCACATCTAGTGACATAACTTCATGATCACTGAAACATAAAGTCAAAACAGGATACATATTATAAACAGCCAAAACCGATAAATTTACATTTTTATCACTGATTTAATCGATATTTGAGGGCAGATTGGTACAACATGTACTGAGGCTGTTAAAATATTCTATTTAAATTTTTGCCTAAATTTTATAACCTTTTGAGACCTGGAAGCATACTAAATAATTTTCATTCATATTCAGGTATTTAAATGATACAAAAGATGCGTTAAAAAGTTATCCTTTTTTAGCATGACACTATGAAGGATAGTTTATGACACTTCAATGATTTCAAATATTTTTATAGATGGATTTAATTTGATACAGCAAGGTAGGAAATTACAGTTGATTTTAAGGTTCACGTCTACACTTTGAATAAAATGACTAATTATAATATTTTACGTCTTTTTTCAGTCTATGCGTAGTCAAAACTACACATTCAATTGCTAAATAAAAGCATAGCAGCGTTTACAGAAATATTTTATACATAAAGTTTTAGTATTTTTTATGTGTGCACTTGAATGGTTTTGCCAGGGCATTTTCTTTGCGTTTTTCAGTTGACCCAAAATATAGCCAAATATAATCAATGCCCACTCATTCGGCCTCCCTGTGCAAGGTAGTTTCATTATTATTGTTATTAAATCTACTCACTAACGTTTAAAGGAAAGATTATTTAGGGGTAAATCATGCTTTTATTAAAGGTACAATTTGAATGGAAAGAAAATGAATAGAGAAAACAACAAAAGTAATCTTATAACACAAAAGAGAAAATGAACTGCAAATTTTATATCTAGACGCTGCTATACCTATGTTTTGTTTCTATATATAGTTTAAGCTCCATATAGACTATAAAAAGGGTCAAATATCAATCATTTTATTCAAAGTGTAACCATGACCCTTAAATAATGTCTTTTACACTTATCTATCTAATAAGAAGATTTTCTAAGTAATTTTACACAACATTTACCAAACTTACGTAAACAAAAGGTAGCCTCTCTTCATATCACATTTCTATTCCAGGTATTGGTTATGAATTCTAAAATGATACTTTTATGGATTGGTCTTCTGTTTACCCTCACTGAAATAGTCAATGGTACATCACATTTCTATTCCAGTTATTGGTCATGAATTCTAAAATGATACTTCTTTGGATTGGTCTTCTGTTTACCCTCACTGAGATAGTCAATGGTAGAAGTAGTGGTGCCCCAGATGGAGCTTGCACCAGTATGACACCGGGTCATTCGGGAACCATGGCACAGACCAGTGCAGCACCTTTTAGGGTGACTGTCAGCAAAACCACCTATAGTGGAGGAGATTCAATAACAGGTAGTTTCTGTTAAACTGTTCTTTAAGTTTACAAAATGTCAAAAGTTTAAACCTTAATTAGCTGTCTCTTGGCTTTATTTCATATCAACGATACGAAGTACCAAAGAGTAAAAAACCTCCAAAAGTGCAACAATGAAAGTTGATACAAAAGGAAAAAAGGGCAAAAATGCTAACAAAAACTCCATAATTTAAGCTTAAGAATCGGCAAAATCAGTGTGGTCTGATAACTCACAAGAATAGAACCAACAGTTATAAAGGATTCGGGATGTAATTCTTAACTGCTACAAAATCGGCCACCAAGCTCCAAGTCCCCAGTTTCATTGTTTAGAGATGCTCCAAAAGCGTAAATGATATTTTTGAATTTTTCATTTATTTATAGTACCCCCTTCACATATACGATATTGTCTTACGAGTTGTTACGACTTTCAAGTGTTTTAGTTTTTCGAGCTGTAATGATATTTTTTGCAACATTTTATGAGCTATTTCCGTCCAGCGACGATACAAATTTAATTTGTTAGATTACTCTGCGAGGTCTTCCATTTACTATTACTGTGAGTTCTTTACGAGTGATATGCGACGTGTTTATGAATTAAATAATGACGTTGTTTTTTTTCAACTCGCAAACGTCTTATACCCCCTTCATATATACGAGATTTCATAATACCCCCTTCACATATTCGATATTTCGTAATACCCCTTCACATGTACGAGATTTCCTTACGAGTTGGTAAGAGTTAACAACTCGTACTTGATCGCAAAAACTTGCAATCTTCTCGCATTTAACTCTTGATTACTCGTAAGGGGGTCTTGGCAACTCGAGTGAAATCTTCTGAACTCGTAAAACTTTTGCGAGTTGAAAAAAATGACAATGTCATAACTTGACTTGTAAATGCATCGCATATAACCCGTAAAGAATTTAAACCCATCAATCTTGAGATTTTAATCGTCGCTGGACGAAGTGCATAAAAACGATTAAAAGAAAATATCGTAAGAGCTCGTTAAACTTTAAATTTAGAAACTTTTAACAGCTGGTAAGAGAATATCGTATATGTGAAGAGGGTATTACGAGAATTTTTGACATTTCATGAGTTCAGACGATTTCACACGAGTAAGTAAGACTTGTTTACGAGTTACTGAGAGTTAATTGCAAGAAATTTGCAAGTAATTGCAAGAAAATTGCGAGTCTGTACGATCGAATACGAGTTACAAATGCGTAGGGACATCTCGGATATGTGAAAGGGGTATAATGCATATTATAATTCCTCTTTTGGTCTTTTGAAATAAAAAAAAATGTGACACTGAAGCTATTGAACGAGATACAAAATAAGTGGTGTAAAAAACTGAACTAGGAACTGCTTACTCTTCCGGAGCACCTGAGTTCATGACTAGAGTTAGCATTGTTAATTTAAATTCAATAGTTTGTTTTTGTTTTCCGTGTTTTATATGTTGTCGTTTTTTTTTGTCTTATTCTCGTTGTTGTTTACTGGTTTTGTCTCTTCCTTTTCGGACTTTTGGCATAAGGATGTCCCATTGGTACCTCTGCTTCTAGCAATGATTTGTTATGACTCACTATTCAATCTTTTCGGTTTTGATCACTTTTCATTTGATACGTTGGGTTTTGATAAAAATGCTTGTGATGGGTTGTTTGCCTTTAAATGTGTATTTCAATAATACCAAAATTAATACCTGATAAACCATTTAATGGAAGCTGGCTTGGTAGTGTGCATTTTATAAATTGAATAACGACATAATCTTTTCTGTCTTTTAGTTACCCTTGAACAGACTGCCAGTGATATATTTAAAGGCTATCTAATACAGGCTAGGAACCAGAATGATGACATAATCTCAGGATTCGATATATCTGGCCAGGCTAATTCCCAGCTCCTAACATGTAACAATGAGGTATGATGCTTCGATGCCTTTTGAGAGCAATAATTTGATTTTTATGGGAACAGAGGGGGCTATTAACTTTTTTCCATCTTGCATTTTTTTTTAAAATCGTATTTTTGATTGTTCTGTGCGCTAACAATCACATTTTGTAATTTTAGATTTCAGCCAAAAACACGATGCTGTCTTTTTTTTAAATTGACTGGCTTCAATTTCATGATTTTTAGGCATCCTGCTTTCTTTTTTCAAATTTTATTATAGTCCTCCCTTCCGTTTTTACAAATAAAATGGTCGCTCTCTTAAAAGTATACATATTCTTTCGTTTTTAATATAAACAAAATGACATAAATTCGAACTTAAACAGTTTTTGTTTTTCACAAAGAAGCAATAAAATTGGATCAAACTACTTAACATGACGTTTATATAAGTACTCATTTACAAGTTTGTTTTGCTGAAGTCTTTTTAACCAAAGTTTGGGTATATCAAATGAAGATGTGAAAATAATGAAAAACGTTTGCAGCTGAATGTGTGTAAAGCTTAGAGAATGCAAAAAAATACCATCTATACTTAAAAAAAACTGATGTTAAACATTCTATATTGCGTTTAACTGTTGACATGTGTCTATGTACCTCCTTGCACACATCTTTTAACTCAAAATGTAGTATTTCCTTACAAAAAGCAAACTTTGATCCAAATTAACATTCAACAATTTGTATATATCTCTTCAACAAAACCTGTCTGGACTGAAAAAAAACAAAACAACACATTCATGGAGATTCATTTCTTAAATAAATTAAACAGTTTAATGGTTACCTTTGAATTAAAAATACACTCTTTTAAAATTATCTTTTACAGGCCAACTCCGTAACGCACACCGAGCCTTCAGACAAAACTAGTGTTACATTTACGTTTACAGCTCCTACAAGATCACGTGGTAATATAACAATGTAGTAAGTATCCATGTCATGAAGTATACAGTAAGATGCAGAGATGTACAGTGTACCAAAAGGTCGCTCAGATTTCCAAAGTACATAAGGACAAAGAAAAAACAAGAAACACAAATGAAAACAGCACAAAGGAACAGACAATACAAAAAAATAAATAAACACATGAATAACAATCAACAATGCGAATTCAAGTCGGGCAAGCAGCAAGTAAGCATGAATCATTTAGCGTTGACCCAATGTTGTAAAATTAAAAATACAAAAAAACGCGGGTATAAACGGTAAATTTGGATATGCTATATATCGATACCTCTCATCAGTAGCATTTAAATCAAAACATTGGAAGGTCAAATTCCAAAACTGTTGAAAACAAAAAGTACTCATAACCAAAACATTCGAACAAGGAAGCCAAATCCAGCACCGATGATATCAACCATGTACATTACAATGAGAGAAAGCTGGTGTTTTAAACAATTTTGAATTTAAAAATCGGAAAACTATGATTGCCCATCCTGTAAGTACAAGTTGAACCAACAGTCTTGTCAGAGATCGCGTTGTTAATCAGTAGATCTAAGGAATAATTTTGAACGACTATCTAATCATTTTTTGAAAAATATGTTCATTGTTTTAAGTGTAAAGGAACAATTCAAACTTTGCAATGTTTTATAAAATAAAATAACAGATTTGTGATTTTAAAATCTGAGAAAAACAATTAGCCAACGTTGGGCCAGCATTGTGCTATAAAGAATACAGAAAATCGTAAATTTATAGTTCAAAATAAAATTATGGAGTTATTGATAAAGGATAAACACGGTTGTTTCACACATACTTCAAAGATCGTATGTGTATTACAAGCAACCAGAAATTAATTAACACGACACTGGATAACGATTCATTTAGTTTGACATAATTTAGAATTTTTCTATCAATAGCTAATATTTTACCTTACTTGGTTTGAAATATCATATAGTCAAATAAAACGCAAGTTATATATGGTGTGGCAAAAAACATTTATTACATAAAAAGCTAAGCCATTCTTATGCGAGCTTATTAAGTTACATCAAAACAAATACAATAACATCAAGAGACATAACATTAACAGATAAAAAGTCCCAAACCCAAAGAGTTAGACCATGAAACAGTATAGATATGTATAATCATTAAAAATTAAGCGAGTTAAGTCATAAAGGAAGTTGTTGTTCAAAGCATACAAGTCATTTTACAATAAAAGCTCACCATATCCATTCTATATTATATCAATTACTTTACAGAGCTGTGCGCAACACCATTTATCATTTTACAATAAAAGCGTGTTCCTATATCAGACGAGATGGCATAAAAAAATAATGCAAAAAGTTGTCTCAAGTCAACATACAACTAACAATATCGGATATGCCTAGGAGCTATAACAGTTTCTAAAAGTATTTCAAGTTCAACTATAATCAGATAGCACAATTAACAAAGCACAACTGTAGCATGTAACAGTGTGTGCCTGTAAACATGGAGTTAACCGATCCCTCGCCTGTCAGTCTTTCTACTGTGAAACCGATCATTAGCTTGGCCCCATCTAGAATTAAAAAAACTCATACGAAACATGTCTCAATAGTTCATGTTTAGTAAACGGAATAAGTTAGTAGCTTGATATAATCTGATAAAGTGTTGATAATTTCCCTGGCTCGTGAAGTCAGGACATCGCGTATGCGATTACATTGTCCCTTCCACTAGAAAAATCTGGCAAGAATATCAAAGTTATAGGTAGCAGAAAGCCAAAACAGGTCTCTCAGTAAACCTTATTCTTTGACGATCCTTTATTAAAGGTAAACTTTGTGGTCATATTGTCAGTAAACACTCTTATTAGACTAATAGTTTTATTACGCCACAAATGCCCCCACCGATAGGCAGACAATACCACTGATAAAGTTTCTTTGGTATTGATATGCTCTTCTTTAAACACGAGCAAGTCAATACACCAATTAACGTAAAAATAGTCTCCACTATAGTATCCTGCTCCGCCATCGGACGATGCATCCGTTTGTAAAATTTAAGTTTTATTCAAGTTTAAGAATTTTACGGTACCATTAAAATCCTTCATAAACAAGATCCACCAATCAATGTCGGCATGAAATTCGGAATTTAGTAAAACTTTGTCATTTCTGTTCGACGCATCCGATTAAGAGTCTATCAATCTTCGCAAGAATGTTCTCCCTCCTTTTATCATCTGACAAGCCCAATTAAGTTTCCCGCACAAAGACTGGGTTTGCTTAATACTTGCACGTTTACGGCCGCTGAACGATTGCAAAGCTTCGTAAAAGTCACTCTGTTTTTGCGACGGCATGGAAAGTGTCAAGTCACGGGTGTCAATAATTATTCCAAGAAACACAATTCGTTGTGTTGGTCCCTCAACTTTGGACCAGTTAATGTTAAAACCTAATTCACGCAAAGTTGAAATTAATAAAGACAAGCCTCTATTACAATCATAATTTGAATCAGCTATAATTAAAAAATCATCTAAATATGCTATACATATAACATTATACTTTGTTAACATAATTTTACAAACACTCTCACTTAATGCTTGAAAATTTTTAAGACTCCTCGAATGACCAAATGGTAATTTCGCATCATACATGTAAGTAGGATTGTCGTCGCCATCGAAGGTCCATTTCAGGCCTGTAAGATCGTGGTCGGACGTATGACAGCGCACTGATTGATATGCACTTTTGAGATCAACTTTTGCTAAATAACTATTTGGTTTAATCAACTTCAGAGCATGCCGCATATCCATATAAGAACAATTTGTATCACCTGTAAAAGCGAAAAGCATTAGGATGCAAGCACAAAAATGTAATTAAACATGCGGCATAAAACGTAGCATGCGGCCATTAGAAAAACTGAAAAAAGCATGGCATATCAAAAAGAGGTTGACTTAAATGAAAGAAGGGCGATAATTCAACCTACGAGCTAAAAAATAATTTATAATTAAATTTAACTGAAAGGAAACAGAGAATATTTCAGTTGATAATATGATGTAATGTCGTTTCAGTGCCACTGCTGTACAAGCTAAAGCCACATACTGGGTGAAGATTCCATCAGACGTTATTGTGGACTTAGCACCACCGACAGGAACTGGAGTCAAGGCGGCACCGTGTATTCTGGCAATAACACTGCTCATCGTTACATTCAAGCTGTTGTTGTAGTGTGTGTGTCATTCCATGTCAAACTTATAAAATAATACCTCCCAAAATACTAGGTGGTTGCTAAAGCATGTGTTCCTCTGTGCTACTTTACTTTTAAAATGTGTAATTCTTTATGTTCCTAAAAATTTTTATGTGAATATTTAAAAATACTTTGTTATGATTTTTTGGTAAAAAAGATTAATAAAAAGATTCTCTAATAAAATGTTTATTGCAATTGCTATTTTAATATAGATACCACGATTAAATAGTCACACCATTTGAGCACCGACATTGTAAAGACATCAACAAAGTATCGAGCTTAATTGTGTGACAATCAAACTGATAATTACACTTAATGTTGTATATGGCAATTTTAACGAGTTATCAACAGCATTTATGAAAAAGCATTGTAAGGCCACAACTATTGGAATAGAAATACTATACCAAAAATGTTTGAACAAGGATAGGTCAGAAGGCCAAAACAAAACCATAACAAATAGACATAATGCCCTATCTCGCAACATTTTTTTTTTCTGTAATCACTAAAGCGTCAACATGGTTGCTATTAAGGCACTTGTCAGTCAGAAGGAATGGATTTTAACTTAACCATTCTTCTATAAGTAGTCATTCATGAGGAAAATATAGGTCACAGTCAGCATCCGAAGCAGGCATTGTGCTTAGCATCACTAAGGTGCACCTACCATAATAATATAGTAGATGTGGTAAATGTCAGTAAGTTCGAATGAACTTTAACCACTCTTCTTTGAGAGGCCATCCATGCGGAAAATATAGGTCACATCCAACATCCGAAACATGCATTATGCTAAGCATCACTAGGTTCACCTACCATACCAATATGGTTGCTATGGCACTTGTCAGTTAGAAGGAATGGACTCTCACCATTTTTCTGTGAAAATATAGGTCAGAGCCAGCCTCCGAAGCATGCATTGTGCTTAGCATCACTAGGTGCACATTCAATACCAATATGGTTGATGTGGCACTTGTCAGTAAGCGGGAATAGACTTTAACCATTTTTCTGTACATGATCATTCATGTGGAAAATATAGATCATATCCAGCATCCGAAGCATGAAATGTGATTATCATCACTAGATGCACCTACCATACCATAATGATTGATGTGGCATTTGTCGGGAATTAGGAAAAACGGGATTTGGGACAGACAGCCGAACGGACGGACGAACGGACGGACAAATGGACGGACGAACGGATCCTAACACTATATGCCCCTCTACTATCGTAGATGGGCCATAAAAACTGAAAACAATGACTACAAAAACAGAATTGAACGCAACATTTTTTTTCTATCTTCGAATTATTTACTCCTTAATAACAAGTTGTACCTACCATACCAATATGGTTGATCTGGAGACAGTAAGCAGGAATTATACATTGGCCTTGAACCATTCTTCTGTAAGTGGTCGTCCATGTGGAAAATGAATGACTTTAACTTCCATATGTGACAGTGGTATTTCTTTTTCTTAGGCTGATTTTTTTTCTGGTAAACATCAGTGCTCACTGTCCAGTACCTATTGTTTTGTCAACTTCCGGGTATCTGTCATTCAAGTGGACTCGTTATTAAAATGACAAGTTTTTTTCTTATCTGTGCACTATTAAGATGCAGGAAAGGTTTTAAAACATATTCCGATGTAAATGTCATGAATGTAGAGCAAAATTATGGCAATGTTTTATCTTCTTATTGGTGGATTATAAACTGTGCCAGTGACAAAAAAGTTCGTTTCTGTTCAAACAGCTCACATTTTCGCAAAAAGCAATCTTTGTCAACAAAACATCACAAATTTTGAATGAAACATTGTGTAAAAATAACTAATGAGCAGAATCAGCTACAATTTACCCTTAATAATTCTCAATTTTAAAATTATTTCACCTTCTTGAAAACCGATGCTCGCTGGAGGAGCCCGGCTTTGTCAAATGTTATACTTATCGGTTTTGTCATTCATTGTCATTAATGGTGTCTATGCTCACATGGGCATGTTTTTTATGGCCCGACCACGTATGTGGATCGGACATATAGTTTTACCCTTGTCCGTCCGTCCGTCCGTCCGTACGTCCGTCCGTAACACTTTGGTTAAGTTCTTGGTTAAGGTCCATTACTCGGATACTAGATGTTGGGGGTCAATGATATTTCACCGCCAGATGGGTCTTGGGTAGGGCTACACCACCCACTAAAAATTAGGTCACTGTGACCTATATTTTATGCATGAACGACTTCGGTTAAGTTCTTGGTTAAGGTTCATAACTTGGATATTAGATGTTGGGGGTCAATGATATTTCACTACTAGATGTGTCTTAGGTAAGGTGACACCACCCACTAGAAATGAGGTGACTTTGACCTATATTTTACGCATGAATGACTTTGGTTAAGTTCTTGGTTAAGGTACATTACTCGGATACTAGATGTTGGGGGTCAATGGTATTTCACCACCAGATGGGTCTTGGGTAGGGCTACACCACCCACTAGAAATTAGGTCACTGTGACCTATATTTTATGCATGAACGACTTCAGTTAAGTTCTTGGTTAAGGTCCATAACTTGGATACTAGATGTTGGGGGTCAATGATATTTCGCTACTAGATGTGTCTTAGGTAAGGTAACACCACCCACTAGAAATGAGGTGACTGTGACCTATATTTTACGCATGAATGACTTTGGTTAAGTTCTTGGTTAAGGTCCATATCTTGAATACTACATGTAAGGGGTCAATAATATTTCACGTATCCCAGGTAATACACATTGAGGGTCAATGATATTTCAAGAACGGGAGGGCCATCCTGTGGCTCATAGACACATTTTCTAGTTTTATATTATTACAAGTGTGGACACAGGCAGGACATGGACTCTAATAGGACATTGATAGAGATTGAAATATCTATTATACTGGTGGCATTTTTCAATCCTGATAATTTAGTGAAAAAAGTCTGAGTTGGCTCATTATACAGGAAGCATATGATTGATACCTAAAAAATAATCCCACCATATGGGACCCCTACCTGAAGCTAAATATAAAATATCAAAAGACTGTGATTAATAATAGCTGAAGATGTGTTATGAAAATTTTTATCTCTGAAAAATGAGTGAAAAAAGTCTAAATTGACTCCTTATACAGGAAGTAGATGATTGGCAGACCTGAAAATGCATCCCACCATATGGGACCCAGTCACCCTTACCTGCATGAAGCTTCATACCAAATGTCAAAAGCTTATGATTAATTATACCCGAGATCTGAAAATTTTGATGTTGGACAGACGGACTAGTCAAAAACATTATACCCTTTGCAACTTGGTTATTTCGGATATAAATATAGGATCTGATGTGCCTAGACTCCCAAGGCCTTTGTGACCATTTTTGGTATAATTGATTAAGAAGTTGTTTTTGAAAACTCAATTTTATCATGAAGAATAGAAAGCAAAATCTTGCAAAATTAAATTTATATGCCAAAAGAAAAATTTTGGGTCTGTTTGGCCTTGTGAGTTTCGTCCCTTTTTATGAACACGATTGAAAAAAAAAGCAACAAAAACAAAAATAGTGTGATTGGGACTCATCAGTAGGCATCACACTTTATTGATATAATATGTTTGTACTGAATGGGAACAAAAGTATTAAAATGAAATATATTTTCCAAGTCCTTTATAAGTTTGGTCCGATTGTGTTTAAGTCAGACCGGCAATTGATGTAACGTTATCGGACCAAAAGTCCAGCCTATTCCAGAACTATTTGGCAAAGTCTGAATAAGAAATAATGGACAATATGCATGGTGGAGAAATCAATTAGCAAACTAATACATAAATGTTGCAAGTCATGGCAATTAAAATGCAAAATTCAAAATAAAATTAGGATGTGCATAAATCATTAATTTAAACTTACATTGAGCAGAAAATCAAATGTCAAAACTTGTCCACTACAATGGATCCATTTCAAACCTGGAAAAAACTAAAGAATTTTATACATACTATTTAAAATGGACAGTGAGTATATATGCTTATTAAAACACCTACATGTACACACAAAGCAATAAAATGCACATGATGCATGCATGACAATTTCACAACATTATGGCACAAATTAAAATAACTGTTTACAAAAATTTATGATTTCATGCAAACTGTTGGCAAAGTTTGTCAAAATAGATTTGGATCCCCCACTTGTTCTGAGGACCCCCTGTTTTAAAAAAAAAATTATAAAACCATAAAATGCACAGTATACAAACAACGATACAGTAATAATAGCTTTTCTTTTATTTTTTTTGTTTGGGCTAGAGTTATCTTTCTTTTCCTAATAGTTAACGTTAGCCAATATGTTAGTTTTCTCGCCAAAAAGTGACATGATCACAGTTCAAATGTAAACAAACACACTCACTTGATCCTTCATTAGCATTGCAGAAGTTCTGTCATCAAATATTCAAACTTTATTGTATGTTTTATGTTCTTTTTGTGAATTAAACTTTTTCTAAGTTGAAGGTAAATATCAATATTCTTTTTCTTTCAATAAAACCTTTGAATTAACCACATGGATGCATGTCATTCTGGACACGTGCCAGCAATTTTTTATTTCCATTTTCTCCATTTTTGATTGGATGATAGTCCTGTTTTACCTTGTCGGCAAATTTCTTTTATGTTTGCTGGTCACCTATCGATCTATGGTTTTAATTGGCTTGGGTTATAAAAGTGTCACTCAATGTCTTCATTTAATTAGTAACAAAAGACCTAATTAAACATGGAATTTTTTGAAAATTGCAGACCACCTTACCAAAATGAAAGGTGGTCGGCTCTGGAAAAAATGTGGTTGGCACACCTGGCTTAAATGGCGAATGGAGAACACTGGTTTATAACCATCTACATGTACGAAAGTTGGAGTGCACATAGTGTTTAAGTCTGTTCGCCCGTCCCAAATGTTTCTAGATTGGGCATTATGTCTTATGGACATGTTCTTGTTTTAAATTTTGAATATTGAATTAAATGAAATTATTAGTTTATTTAAAGTTTCTTTCATAATTCATAATGTAACCAAACTTTTTAGGAACGCAGTGATGGATAATGAACATCACTCATATGCATGTGTACTGTATTAATTTAAATAATAAAAATATTCATTCTTTAAGTGTTTTGAAACTTACATGACTTACTCAACAATTATTAATTATTAACAGTAAATAAGCTGTTACAGGAACCTGGAAATACAAAATAATAAAAATAAAAATAAATTAGTCATATAATAAGAAATAATGGATAATATGAATATTATTGAAACACTTTAATACATGTAAGCGTAAGACATCAAGTCAAAATCAAGTCAAAATTTGAGACAGCAGTGAAATGTTTGGGGGTGCATACATGTATCTTGATGTGTTATTCAATATACAGTGTATGTTAAGTTCAAGATACATGTATGTTGAGAATTTTTTTTTTTAAAAACTAAGAGCACTAAGAATAAATATTGCAGTCACATTAGACCCTTTTCCTCTACGTACATGTATGTATCATACTCTGATATGAAGAATTTAAAAATAATTTTCATTCCTGTGAAACCTTTTTATCGTCCCATTTCCACTATATTGATTCATTCTGTTTAGATTCTTATATAGCAAATTCAAGTGTTGTTTTCATTGCACTATTATTACTGGGGTTGAATTTTTTTTTTGGCAAGCAGAAGCCCTAAGCTTTTTTGACTTTGAAGCCTTTAGCCCCAACATTAATTTTCCAAGCCCAAAAAATTATCAAAGCAGCTGCAATGATTTAAATTGAACTTGTATTGTTTGTTTTAAATAAAAAGCTAAAAGTGTACAAAAATGTATTATTGTTCGACAGGCATATAAATGGGTCAAAGACAGAGGTGGCTGGATTTCATTTAACAGGAAGTATGAGGAAGTACAGACCTGAAATCGGATCCCACGTTATGGTAGCCCATGCTGATGCTGCATACCAAATATCAAGAGGCTGTGATTAGTAGTTACTGAGAAAACTGTAACGAAAATTTTCTATTATTGAACAATAGTCTAAAAAATTAATCAAGTCGATAAACAGGAAGTTGGTGAGCGATAGACCTGAAATTAACTCCCACGCTATCGGAGCTCATGCTGATGCTGCATATCAAATATCAAGAGGCTGTGATTAGCAGTTGCTGTGAAAACTGTTAATAAAAATTTTCTTTGTACATTAGTCTAAAAAATTAACTAAGTCAGTTCACAGGAAGTGGGTGAGTGATTGACCTGAAATTGTCTTCAACGTTATGGACCTGTGCACAGTAAGGTTACCATTGTAGTGGCCAAGAAGGGTTGAAAATAAAATATGTTGGATTTGTTTAACTTTAATTTATTCTGAAACTTTAGCATATATATGAATAAAATCTAAACATTAAAAGATAACTTTCTAATGAAAACTATTTTTTTTTAACATTTTCAGACCATGGTATAAAAATCTGTACGTATGGGACAAATGCTTATTCAGTGCCATATATTTCTTAGAAAAGTATTCTGGTAACATGTTTTATCAGTTTTAGAAAACCGATTAGGTACTAAAATAAAAAATCACAAGATCATACATCTTTGATTTACTGTTTGACATAAAGTGTATTTAATGCATGTGCCTTTAAGAATTTTAAATAAAATGGCATATAGTTGACTCCTTTCTAAAAAATATAATTCCTACTGGCAAATATTATTATATTCCTGGATGTTATGGATGTTTCCTAACAATTCAGAGCAAAACAATTCTATCAGGCTGTTTATCAGTCACTTATATCGGACTGAACAGTTTAGAGGTGATTTTGTCCCATACGTAAGAAATTTTATATAAAATCAGCTAAGAATGAGACTGTTAATTGTTATTTAAATATATTTGATTAATTTTGAGAAAACATGCATCATAAATTTGTATTACACAAAATCACCCTATTTAAATACATTTTTTCATATTATAATTTAAATTAAAATGCAATAGAAAATGTCCCATACGTAATATTGAAATTGGAAACTGACAGAGTGGGTTTTAGTGTATGTTAGTTTAAAAATCTTATGTTCAGAAATATTTACATGCTAATACAATGTTTACTAACATAGTTTATCCATGTGCAATGTTAAAATATCAAGAAAATAGACTGAAACAGCTGACTGGAAATTAAAACTGATACAAAAACGTACAGATCTACATGTATACATGTTATAAATGCATTTATGTGAACTCTTTCTAGTACATGTTCTACAGGCTGACTTCAAAGTAGATTTTGTTTATCTTTAAAATCTATTTATTCAAATATTTAATTGCACAAACAATTTCAACATTTATATAGTGAGTTTTATTTATTTGGCAAAAAAGGTAAATTGAGTCAGTCCCATACGTAAGATTATATGAGCTTCAAGAATTATTTTGTTCGCAATTAAGGCATGTTTTTAGCTGATTTCAGTATTTTTGGACACAGGTTCTGTTTCTGTTGTTTGTACTGAAGATTTAAGCTTTTTTCTGGTGATTTTATTGCATTTCCAAAATATTACAGTCGTTGAGGTAAAATTTGTCCCATACGTAAGATATTCAATAAGCTTAATTTTCATTAAATGCATTGTTAATTACTAGTGTAAAGGGCCATAACTATTCAAGCTCAACAATACATGAAATCAAAACATCCATCATGTTAAATCTTTTAATATTTTGTATATTTCTGAAATAAAATATTGGGAATCTTGGTACATTTAATTATTCTTTTTGGTAAAATCTTATGGTTACATCCTTTAGAAAATACTTTGAACAATACTTAAAATTGAAACATGAAAGCTATCCAATATTTTTTTCACAATTTTCAGTAATGTTCTGTATCTTTTTTATCATAGAATCATTTTAAAATAAGGGAAACTTGTTTTTTGCAAAATATCTTACGTATGGGACAAATATACTTGAAGTATTGAAAGGGTCATTATTAGCTTTGCAAATATTATTTTCCTTTATTTAGCATTTTTATATTTTGATTTCTAAGCTCATTTAACTAAGAAAAAGAGTTTTAATCATTTTCATTTAGTCGAGACTTTTGTGACCAAGAAAACTTTGTGCTTCTTATCTTGAATTAGAAAAACCAAATTGGCTTCTCATTTCTAAACAAAGTGAGTATGCTTCATAAATATGGAAATTTTTTGAAGATCAGATTTTGGTCTACATAATGAATGCAATTCAGCCAGTAAAACCTTGATGTTAGAACAGCAATACACAACTGAAGTTGTCTGTACGTATGGGACATCAAAATCTTACGTATGGGACATTTCGGAATCAAGTTTGAGGGCCAAAAAATTTAAATAAAACAAAAAACCTGATACTTTTTTTATTTGATCTTGTCCTTCTATCTGGCTGAATTAATACCTTTAATTGAGTGATTTTCTTTTGTACAGATACCTGAATATTATGTATTACGTATGGGACAGCCTTGTTTCGGAAAATTGGAACCTCAATTTTAAGCGTGTTTTTTCAGAAAATATACATAGTTCATTATCAAAAATTAATTTCCTGCTAAAAATAACACAAAATTGCTATCAAACCAAACAAAAGAAACAATCATTAACTGTACTATTTTATAAACATTATATTTCAAAATATTGATCAATAAAAAAAGTTATCTTTATTACACACTGTTTCCCTTGGAAGTCAAGTGCCTAAAAAAGGCAAAACTTAATAGATTGCTATGTTCTGTATATCAAAATGAGCGGCAGAAATTTCTCCGTCAGTTGGTTCAATGTTAAACTAATAATATCTTGTACTAATTAAATTATCAGTTTTCTAAAAAGGGATAAAAATCAGGTGGCCACTCATATTTTGAAAATTTCCCCATTTTTTAGGTCTTCAATTTAATATTTCTTCGCAACAAGTTGCACGAATAGTCTGAAAGTTATCTATTTTTCAGATGTTATATAGAGCACCATTTTTTCATTGAAAACCATGCAATAATTTATATTTTTAAGAAGTTACAGGCCATTACAACTTTTTTAATAAAAGAGGGAACCTTACCATGCACAAGTCCTTATGGGAGTCAATGCTGATACTGAATACCAAATATCAAGAGGCTGTGATAAGTAATTGCTGAGCAAACTGTTACAAAAGTATTTTTCCCGCCTGCCTGCCCAACATTCACCATTTTATAACCTCCCGTACGAAATTCTCCTGCCGTACTATTAACGTAATTTTACCGTATTTTATATTTTTTTCCTGTATGGATTTTTCATTACTTTATATAATGAAGAAGACAAAAAATATTGTAGGATTCCTACAGGATTGTTACAGTATTCCTACCGTAAAATAGGCCGAAATATTTAAATTAGCAGGAATTTGTAGCAGGAAAAATTACAGGATTTTGTTGCAGGAAAAAAAATCCAGCTACTATTCCTGCAACAAAATTCCGCCAGCATTAGGTTACAGGATTCCTGCATCAAAATTCCTGCCTCAAATTACGCCAGGAAGTTGCAGGATTCCTACAGTAAAATAGGCCGAATTTAGTAGCAGGAAAAATTACAGGATTTTCTTTCAATCCTGTAAATATTCCGGTTACATTTCTAAATCATAAATTACTTACAGGATTTCTTTTTTTCTGTGATAAATAATACTGGAAAATGCCATAGTGAAAAACAAAAGTCATTTATCTCTTCATTTACTAAACATGTTAAAGTAATATACATGTACATGTTATAGGTCAATGCCATATTCACTTAGAATTGTTTGTTAAATTCAGGAGACATTCTATTTTAGGATTCTGCTACGGCATGTGTTCATTTTGCTTCGGCATTAGCCTGCAGCTAAGTCTTCTAGTGGGATCCTTCTGCATTTAATCCTGGAAAATAAAAATAAACCCAAACATCAATCATGTTCTAATAAACATGAATTGTAGTCTGAATTAATTCATGCAATTTGAATATCAACATTTAACAAATTTGTTGGAGGAGCAAAAGTGCATGTATATAATGTGATGTCAACATTTCTTAGGCAAAGGATGTATTAAATAAAGTTTTATGCCCCATCTATGAAAGTAGAGCGCATATATTGTGTTTGGGTCTGTTTGTCCTTCTGTCCCAATGTTGAAAGTCTTTTGGACATTATGTTCTTGTTTTTTTTTTTTGTGTTTTTTTTTTAAATTTATAATCAACACCAGCATTCAAAAATTTATATTTAAATTGATTTTGAATTCTCTTAATCAGATTTAGTAATCTTGTTTGTCAAGATAACTTAATAATTTTATTCAATGTCTTGACCATTGCATCGACATAATAATCCTACTGTTATATGAAAAAAATGTTTTAATTACCTTTAATTCCTGATTTTTTTTAAAGTACTGTATGATCTGGATTGTTATAATTTCTGCAGCTGCATTCTACATGTATTTATCTGTAACACACCTGAAAAATAAAATAGAATTTTAATCTATAAGTAAATTCTGTGTACATATCTGTAACCTAATGGGCACTTACATGATCAATCATGCAATTATTGGCCAGAATATAATCTAATCTAGTCAAGTTTATCTTATAGTGAATGGATCACATGTAAGTGTCAAGTTTCATTAATTTTCTACACATTACATGTTCATAAGGGAGTCATAAACATCTGGTTTCAATTTTGTCCAGCTTAATTTTTCTCATCATACTTTTTGTGTATAAGAAGGCACAGAAACAATAAAAAAAATATTGGTGATAAATTGTACATGTACAGTTTTAAGTTTTCAGCCTGATTGTAACATGTGAATGATGGCCCATATGAAACAGAAAAGTTAATGTTCAACTAGTATTCAACTAGCATTCAATTGAATACACACTAAACACTGTCCTTATTAGGAGATAGGTTGAATGCTCAAAGTTGAATGCTGCGTTCTTTGAGTATTCAACTTTTTATTAGTTGAATACTAGTTGAGCACTCAGAGGGAAAAGTTGAATGCTAGTTGAATCCTCAAGCAACAATAATTAAAAGTTGAATGCAGGTTGAATACTCCAAAATAAAATTATTTGAAGGTTGAATGCTAGTTGAACACTCAGACTTGAACATTTTTAAAGTTTAAAACTAGTTGAATGCTCATGCAGTCTTGGCAATTTTGTCTGACAGTTGAACACTAGTTGAATACTATTTAATTGTTATTTTGTTTAAACCAATCAAATGTTTTGTTGTGAAGAATCAAGAAGAGGCAGTCATTTTTAAAATTGTTACCGCCATATGAAGCAGCAAATTTTACTTGAGTTAGGAATATGGTTCTGTGTGAAATATAGTAAGTCCTTTACTTTTATTCAGTATTGATCAAGATAATAATTACCATTTTGAACTTTTAAGTAAGTTTATTTCAATAACTCAAGAAAAAAACTATATATAATTCAATGTATTTTTTTCAAATTTTGAGATCTGAGGATTAAACTCTTGTGTGTCTTTATATCTAATTATGAAGCATAGCAAATTTATTTGAACTTCATTAAAAAGATGTTGCTTTACATTCAAAAAAAATAATCTGCTTAAAAAATTATTCTTTGAAAAATATGTAACAGTATATTCTAAGCAAACTGGTTTCAGTATACATTGCATAAAAAGAAATTTGAAGTGTGTAAATATATAATGATGCTTTTTATCTAACTTTTATGCAAAACTATTATTCTGATTTTAAAGCAGGATTAAGTTTGTAATCTGTTTAGATTTAAAACTATTTTACTACACATAAGAACATCTTGAGCATATTGTGTATATTTTGTTCTATATGTAACACACACATTGTTATGTATTAATTTTCCCCAGAATGTATAAGTATTCAACTAATGTTCAACTAGTATTCAACTAATGCTCAACTATTATCAAGTTTTAATGGAGTGTTCAACTAACATTCAACTTTAGGAGTATTCAACTAGCATTCAACTTTTCCAAATTGAATGCTAGTTGAGCATTAGTTGAATACTAGTTGAATATGCAAATTTGTTTTCCTTTAAAGGGAGTTGAATACTAGCTCATTTGCATGGGAAAAATTCAACTAGCATTCAATTGACGGTCATTTCGCATTCAACTAGCGTTCAATTGAACACTCCAGTTGAATCTCCATAGGCTTTTTTCGTTTGGGGGATTATGGTCTCTTAAGGTCTGCCAAAATGACGAGTCAATAAAAAAAAACATGGTTTTGTGTTTCAAATGGTTTCAAAATTTTTCAAATAATTAATTTTCAAAAACAATTTTTAAGTAATTCAATACAATTTAATAATTAAGTTATTTGAAACTAAAAAAAAACTTACCATTTAATTGAGCAGAGTCTTGAAGTTATTTCCCAGTTAATTATTTCAATTTCATTCCACTTCATGTACTTTTTTCAGGTAAAATGTGTAAAAATGAATTTACAACAATTTCTATATGATTACACAATGTCTACATGCACATATTTTGTCATATCTTCCTCACAATCCTTCCAAAAATTACACAGCAAAGCTCTTTGTCAGGCCAGCCATGATATAAACAGATTTGAATTGGGCCAATGATAGCGCCTGATAAGATTTTCAAATAATGTAAGGTTCATAAAGGGAAAACACATAATAAACATTTACAATTATATTCTATTTCACTTTTTACTTCAAATTTAATCATGTTTCACTTTTTCATTTGAAAATAATTACTTGATTTCAAAATAAAAACAAAAACTAGTATTACAATGTATATTTCTGGTCTTATAAAAATATCCCAATTTCTCCCCTCTTGCTATGGGCTAAACAGGAAATGATAATTTGTATCAATGTTAGATTCTCAAGAATGCAAAAGTTAGTTTCATATCGTTTTTTTTATAAGTACTTAACAAAAATGTCTATACTTGCTCAATATTGTTTAATATACATAATTAAAAATATTCAATTTCATCAATCATAAAAAGGCATCACTCATGAAATAATAAATCAAAAATAAAACAATTTCATGAATTTAGGGTTGTTTTCTTCTTTCTTTTTTGGGGTTGGGGGGGGGGGGGGGTAAAATAAATACTGAAAAAAAATTCAATTATAATGTTTTCCACTTTTATTTGCATAAATATTAAAATCTAGTATGTTTTATCATACCAGCAATCACAAACACAACAAAGTTGTGTGTGTATATATATAATCCTGTAATGAAAAATTTCTAAGTCCAACATTTAAATATTCCTGTTTAGAAAAATGTCTAAGTCCAATATTCCTTTTACCAGCACCCCAAAATCCTGTATCATAAAATTTCTAAGTCCAACATAGCAGTATTCCTGTAATAAAATTTTGAGATTCCTGCATCAGCTAAAAATTACGGTTATAGAAAGAAATATTCCTGTATTGTAACAGGAATACTGTTATAGAAGAATTTAGATTCCTTACAGTAAAATTATCAATTTTCCATGTACGTTAAAAATACTGCAGGAAAAATAAAGTACGGTAAGATTACGTTAACTTTCCTGTAGCTGTCCTGCAGGAATCCTGTAAAATATTTCGTACGGGCTAGATTTTCACTAGTGAAATCCGGCCAAAATGACAACATTTAATCTACTACAATTAAGTTTAGATTATTGTATTTATTTCAAGCTTTCCTTTAATGGATTGATTACAAAATCCATGCTTCTTGTTCATTTTGTTTCTGCCTAGGCCTATACAGTTAGTTTATACTGACCATTCCTCAAGTTCTCATTCAATGATTGTCAATTCTGTTGAAGTCCTGATTCTGACTTATCACACACTTTTTTTTCATTTTCTTAACCATGAACATACTTAAGTTAAACTTTAACATGTTTATACGGCATCACGGCTTTGATTAATCGGTTCTAGCTGGAGTGTACATAACATATCTTGTATTTTTTAACTAAAATAATAAGGGATATTTTGTACGGGGAAATGAAACAAACTCTTGTCAGTCTGATTTCGGAACTCCTCTAGACTTTGCCTTTAAATATTGAAGATTTGTTTTTGCACACTGACCCCTACTTTTTATATTTTCTGATTATATAACCCTTAAAAACCAACTATATAAAATTTCTTGAAATTCTTGATACAACTTCATGGTTTTTAAGACCTGTTAAAGTTATGTAAATCAGGGTTGGCAAAAAAGTGGGAAATACTCATATTTCCCAGGACGGCGGGAAATACAGGGAATTCCCGGGAAATTCTGGTAATTCCCGTCCATTACTGAGAAATATAGATTGATCTTAAAAATTCTATATATGTGAAACTAATACAAACTATCATCATAAAGTATTATTAAATATGAAATGTCATATCTAGTATTATTAAGGAGAAAGAAATTAGTATTGTATACATGTAAATAGAGGTTTTTTTTAAAGATATTTCTCCCAACAGTCCTCTTTACATTTTCTGTTTAAGAATCTTGATGTAATGGTCCACTGATCATGAGTCATTTATGGCTTCATTAAAGAATAGATCCTGGTGTCAACTGTCACAGTGCTAAAACAACACCCCAATGGTCTAAGCTTGGGTGTCTAATTGCCTTATTTAAAGACATAATAAAAAGTGTCAATTAAAGAAAAGAAAAACACCACAAATTGTAACAAATTTCTTAATAAAATTAATGAAGATGTAGTAGATTAATATAAATCAGTAATTTAAATTCAACTCCATGCATTTAGGACAATCACTATTTTACTAAAAATTCTTTAGGGCCATCTTTAATAACTTAACACAGTTTTGAAAATTTCTTTATGACATTTGAAAAACTAATGGTATACATGGTATATATGGCAAATATTTAAATGAGCAAAAAGATAATAAAAGTGTCTAATCTTTATAAAGTTGCCCTGAAAAACCTCTATAAATATGTATATTTCCCAGTATTTCCCACTTATAAAAAAATTGAAGTATTTCCCAGGACGGGAATTCCCGGTAATTACCAGTGGGATTTACCACCACTGGTATTTCCCGGCCAACCCTGATGTAAATTCTAGAGGAGTCTGACTTCCCTCCAAATTCTTTACTTCATTTATCTCAAAAACCAGCACACAGACCTATCATTTTCTTTTTTTCTATTTGATTAAGTAAACAATTATCTACCATTTCTACCACATATCATAAAATATTTGATAAAAAAAAAGTTCAGGAGTGATCATCCATAAATTGTAAAAGCACTGAGGAGATTTATATTGTAGATCTGTCAAAAATCATGTAAGAGGAAAATCAATATCAATTTGTTTTAGGATTTAAAAAAAATCTGTCAAAGTCAAAAATGACCCGATTTCATTAAACAGGAAGTATGTGAGCAACAGACCTAAAATCAGTTCCCACGTTATGAGACCCCACCCTAATGCTGCATACCAAATATAAAGTGGCTGTGATTAGTAGCAATGCTAAGAAAACTGTTACAAATTTTTATCCCCACACGCCGCCCACCGCCTGCAAATGGCCTGACATTCACCATGTTACATGTATAACCCGGATTTTTCATTCCCTGAATTCCGGCCAATAAATCTATAAGTATTTACAAAAAATGAATATGTCAATGTAGATGATATATATTTTTGTATACTTCAAAAAACAATAATAATCTGTCATTCGTTAAACAGGAAGTAGGTGAGCGACATGCCTGAAATCCTATCCCACATTATGGGACCCCACCCTGATGCTGTATAAAATATCAAATGGCTGTGATTAGCAGTTGTTGAGAAGACTGTTACAAAAATTGCTTCCCCGCCGGCCCAGGCCAACATTCACCATTTTAAAACCCAGATTTTTCACTACATGAAATCAGACCAAAAATGAAAAAAAAATTTAATAGTGAGCATGCTCACATACCTCACACGTTCTGCTGTTGGACTATAACAAGTGTGGCCACTAAAAGTATGTCTCGCCTGCCGGCACCATCGCTAAAATCAACTACATGTACCTAAGCTTTCATTTCTTGATATAAACATAAAAAGTGTCAGTATACCTAATAACAGATGCCTAGTTATTATACTATTCAAGAAATCCATTGTCCACACAAGTATTACAAAAAGTTTTCTGTCTGAAAAAAGACCTAAGTTCACAGAGTCACTGGAGCCTAAAAATTGGGTCATGGTCACATGGCATGGTGACAGTTGCATTGTCCATAACCGCAACTGTCTGTTTACCCAATATCAGATACCTAGCTATTATAACTTTCCAGCAATTCATTGTCCATAAAAGTCTTACAAAAAAGTTTTTCGGCCTGAAAAAGACCTAAGTTCACAGATTCACTGGAGCGTGAAAATGGGGTCAGGGTCACACGGCATGGTGACAGTTGCATAGACCATAACCTGAAATGTCTGTATACTAAATATCAGATGCCTAGCTATTATACTTTTCAAGCAATTCATCGTCCACAAAAGTCTTACAAAAAAGTTTACAGCCTGAAAAAAGACCTAAGTTCACAGAGTCACTGGAGCGTGAAAATGAGGTCAGGGTCACACGGCATGGTGACAGTTGCGTAAACCATAACCTGAACTGTCTGTATACTAAATATCAGATGCCTAGCTATTATACTTTTCAAGCAATTCATCGTCCACAAAAGTCTTACAAAAAAGTTTACAGCCTGAAAAAAGACCTAAGTTCACAGAGTCACTGGAGTGTGAAAATGAGGTCAGGGTCACATGGCATGGTGACAGTTGCGTAGACCATAACCTGAACTGTCTGTATACCAAATATCAGATGCCTAGCTATTATACTTTTCAAGCAATTGATCGTCCACAAAAGTCTTACAAAAAAGTTTACGGCCTGAAAAAAGACCTAAGTTCACAGAGTCACTGGAGCGTGAAAATGGGGTCAGGGTCAAACGGCATGGTGGCAATTGCGTAGACCATAACCTGAACTATTTGTATACCAAATATCAGATGCCTAGCTATTATACTTTTCAAGCAATTCATCGTCCACAAAAGTCTTACAAAAAAGTTTACGCCGCCGCCGTCGCCGCCGCCGCCGCCGCCGTCGCCGGAAAGTAATACCTATGTCTCGCCTTCCGCGACTATTCGTCGCAGGCGAGACAAAAATTAACCTTGAGGTTGTAAACTTTTGCATATTAAAAGGGGTAGGGGCTCTTCGACCCTATTATGGCTCCATAATTTCAGTGTCTTTTATTTTAATGGACCATGTTAAATTTGCCTTTTTAAAATGATGCAACAAAGTATTTGGCAATTATTGTAAATTGAGATCCTTTTTTTACACAGGTCTTTGAAATATGACTTTTTTTATAGAATTTGTCCAAAATGGTGATTAACATCACTTTAAACATTGTTTTTTGTTAAATTTGAATGCGGCAACCAAAAAGAAACTTGGCAAAAATATGCAAGATGACACAATATTACAGTGAGTGAAATATTTAACAACGAAAAATAACAATTAAATACATGATGACCCAAAAAACTGACGGACATCTGGTCCGCCTAGTTGGACCGATAATGAAAATCACTGGGCATGTCTGTAGGACCAAGAAATTTTACCAAGTCTTGAGTCCACTAAAAGAGCACTGCTTCGGAATCGTGAAAATCAACGGAACATTTACCCCAAGATACGATATGGTACATGGTTTTGTTACATTATTTATTGATTGTTAGTAATTATTTTTATTAACTTGTTCTTTACCATGTTTACGTTTATTTTGCATTAGTTTCCAAAAGGAAACATAGACAAACAGTCTTTTTCAATTGTTTTTATTATCAACGCTCGCGTCAGCTACATGTATGACTATGACTAATATTGTACAGTACTGTAGATTTCCAATGAAAAGGCTAAAATAGTCCTAGTGACAAATTATGAACTGTAAACCGAAATTCACCAAAATACCATGGATTTTCAGTACTTTGGAGTATTGTTCACTCCTAAACCAATGAGATTCAACATTAATACCTTCAATACAATAAGTAGGATGTAATACATGCAACATATCAGCTTGCGATTTATACATTCAAATTACTGTTTCTATGATTTACATACCAAGGTGTGTGAATGGGCATGCTGTTCTTCAGGCTAATTCTAAATTATGTGTGTGCAAATATATTTTTTCAAATGGGGGGGGGGGCTTGAAATTCTTTCCTTAAAAATGCTAAAATATCAAAAAGACCATAAAGCTAGGAACTGCAGCTACATACAGTAGAGGTCAAGGCCCCTGGCAATTCAAGGCTTCAATGAGAATAATTCTTTTCATAAATATTTTTAGCCAATTCAAGGCTTCAATGAGAATAATTCTTTTCATAAATATTTTTAGCCAAAAGGGGGGACATGCATGCACTGCCTTTCTAAAATAAAGAGGGAGTGGCAATTGCAAGCCTCCTGTAAATTCATGTAGCACTGCAAATGTTTGCCACAGTCTTCATCATATCGTCACTTGTGTGCAAGAAATATTTTTGTCAAAAGGGGGGACATACATTCACTGCCTGACTGCCCAAGGAGGGGTAGTCCGAGATTGCTCTGACGTCCACGGCATTTTTCCAGCAAGCTGGTGCCGTGGGACGTCAGAGCTCCTTCCATATCAAAAACACAGGATTTAGCACAACAGTTTTGTTGAGCACTTCCAAAATAAATTTAGCAACTTTATCATTATATAGTGTTGCATATATATTTTGGTCTCAAATGAAACATTTGGTTATTAAGAATAAAAATACAACATATTTTAAAGAAAAATATCTTGAATAAGTAAAATGATCTTAATTTGAACATTATTTTGCTGATCTTGAACTTGATGAAATTGATGAAGTTCAAGATCAGCTCTCAATTTTTTTCTTATTTTACTGGATTATATCAGGTAGTTTATAGAAGCGATATACAAAATGTACTGTAGAATATTAATTAAGTTTTGTTTTACATCTACCATTTTTCAAATGACTGATGTGAGAGTTATTTTAACATTTACAAAGCATTAGTGACCATTAGTTAAAATCCTGTGTTTTTGATATGGAAGGAGCTCTGATGAACATTTAAGCAAGGAACAGCTTTTCTCTATCTGCTATAGTTTTCATTCTCTAGGCCAAAAACATGAAAAAGGTTATTTTAGGGGCCGTAACCCCTATGAGGGGTCATCTGACGACTTCAATCCTATTGAGACTTTTGTGGAGCAAAAATGCCGTGGACGTCAGAGCAATCTCGGACTAAAGGAGGGGGTGAATTTAATGTACATTTGTAATGTATGACTGTGAAATCCCTCCTATATCAGGAGCACCCTCATTGAATGAGGTAAAGAAGGGATCTGGGTATTCCTTTCGTGGATTACTGTGGTGTCCATTTTAGTCGGACCCCCCTAGGGCCTAGGTGTCTGGACTAACGATCATCGCCTGGCGTCCCTCAATCAGGCCTGCCTGTCTAAAACATTTTATAACGATCCTTTATGAATAAGGTGGTGAAGCTGGCGACTTCAGCGATTACATCAATCAGTATGCATCATCAACACAATGAATAAACGGCCAAACTGAATAATTGTGCGTTTTAAGGTTCATCTGTACCTTTCGTTAAAAATAGCGAAATTTTCGACCTATTTTTTAGTATATGCAGAACATAAACTACAAATAAAACAATAAAATAAAGCATAGCAGGACCTAGATATGGTAATTTCTGATTCAATTTCTATCAATTTTTCATTTTAAGTTCCTTAAAATTAAAGATCTCTTTTTTTTCCTGTTCAGATTTTAAATTGAAAAAGGACAAACTATCCCTATTGTGCCTCTTACATTAAACGAAGTGAACACTTTTAGTTAAATCTCTTATTGAAACTTGCATGAAATTTGAGGCCTCAAGAAAGGATGAAAGTGATATTAGCCTTAAATCGGGTGTTTTTAAAAGTGGAGAAAAAAGAGATCTCTAAAATAAAGGATATTTTCGGGAAGAATTCATAGAAAAAAGGTAAGAATTGTTAATATCTAGGTCCAGCTACACTTTATATTTCAATTTTATGTGCAGTTTTGGCTGTGCATATACTGAAAATAGATTAAAAATAACGCCATGTTTTAAAGAAAGGTACAGATGAACCTTAAACCTCAAATAGACTGGGCATTTATCAGAAAAAAATCCTAGCCAATCTCGGATATTATAAAACGCTTTCTTTTGTACCATATCAAATTAATTTACTCCCTGAGTAAAGGAAATGATTCTTATGCTATGATTTTTGTATTTAAAAGGTGAATTCATTGAAAATGTAAGATTTTTTCTTTCATTTACCTTAAAAACAAACAATGGCGTCCGGTTTCGCGGGCTATTTGCTTAACGGTAGTAGTAAAACGGCGTAAAATAACACTTCGCGGCAATATAAACCTTTTTAAACTGCAAGCTACAACTACTATTAGCATAATTCAAGTGAAGTTATAAAATGAATTTGTACTCAAGCTAACATTATGAAAACGGCATCGTACTTATTATATAAAAAAACACGTACTAAAATGTTACATGTTTTAATGACGTTTCAAAAATTTATCCGCAAACACGTACTAAAATGTTACATGTTTTAATGACGTTTCAAAAATTTATCCGCTATGTCAGATTGTTCACGGAGTTTGCCGGAAAATAATTCTTTCAAATTCTTTCAAATAAATACACTAAATTTGGCATTCATTTCTTTTTGTTTTTTTGTTAGGCTAAAATATCATTGTGTAAGTGCATATCTGATTTACATAAAACCTTAACAACTTTGAAAACCGCATGTCGGAAACAAACGAATATAACGAAGTTACGCATGACGGAATTTTTAGGCTAAACGATCTCTCCCGACCTAATTGAAGGAGCGCTACATTTATATTGTTAATAAGTTGTAATAATAAGGAAAATTATTAAATTGTTACCCTTTTTGATTAGGCAATGTGGACCACCCTAAAATTAAAATTTAAACAACTTCTCTTTTTCCATTGTTTCAAATCATCTTTCGTGTTCCAAAGCTTTCGTTGAAGATTTTTTTATATTGTTAAACACTTGACTGGTTGTAGTCCAGCTCAGAAAAGAGTGTTACGAAAATGTTCTACCATTGATCATTAATGTTAAGACTTAACTAACCTGTCATACTGGAAGTAAATTTATTTTTTAGAAGGTAAAACCACATTTAAATGTAAAAAATACATAAATACGTCACATTAAAAGATTTAAAGATAAAACAATAGAGTTATGAAAAGGTGCACAAATTTTCAGACCTCAAAATAGCTGTCCAAAAACCGGTGGTATTTAAACAATAGAATGACAGCTCTTCATCGGAAAAGATAGGAAAGTCAATTCGAATCTTAATCCTTGTTGTCAAGCGAATTACAAGTTCTTTTAAGCAAAAAAGTTCATGCCATCTTAAGTGATGTTGTTAAATAAACTATTCTGAATTAAAAAGAGTTTATAAAGCATCATCAATTTTTAGCTCCCCTGGACAAAGGCCATGTTAGCTTTTGCCATCACTATGCGTCCTTCGTCGCCCGTCGTCCGTCGTCGTCTGTCGTCCGTCGTCATCTGTCGTCTGTTAACAATTTCAAAATCTTCTTCTCTGAAACCACTTTACCAAATTAACTGAAACTTTTCAGGAATGATATATGACATGTTGGCAACAAACAATTCCCATTTTATAATGATTTGATAAAAACATGGCCACTGCTACTAAAAATAGAACATCACTTAAAATGGCATATAACTCAGCAACCATAACAGATAGAAAACATCTGAAGGATCTTAGGCTCTTCAGAATCAAAATTAAAGCTTTACACAAGTTCGAGGTCGAAGTTGTCAGATGACCCCTTATAGGGGTTACAGCTCCTTAAAGGTGAAAATAGCATGTTTTTATGTTTTTGGCCCATAGAATGAAAATTATTGCAGATAGAGAAAAGCTGTTGCTTGCTTAAATGTTCAGCTAATTTAGCTCTACAAAAGTCTCCATAGGGTCCAAGTTGTCAGATGACCCCTTATAGGGATACAGCTCTTTAGACGTAAAAATAGTGTTTTAGGCCTATAGAATGAAAACTATTGCAGATAAAGAAAGCTGTTGCTTGCTTAAATGATCAGCTCATTTAGCTCTACAAAAGTCTCCAAAGGTCAAAGTTGTCTGATGAATCTTTATAAGGGTCACAGCCCCATAAAGGTGAAAATAGTGTTTTAGGTCAATAGAATGAAAACTATTGCAAATAGAGAAAAGCTGTTGCTTGCTTAAATGTTCAGCTCATTTAGCTCTACAAAAGTCTCCAAAGGTCTAAGTTGTCAGATGAACCTTTATAGGAGTTACAGCCCCTTAAAGGTGAAAAATAGTGTTTTTGGCCTACAGAATGAAAATAATTGCAGATAGAGAAAAGCTGATGCTTGCTTATATGTTCAGATAATTTGTCTCTTCAAAAGTTTTCATAAGGTCAAAGTGGTCAGATGACCCCTTTTAGGGGTTACAGCCCCTCAGGTAGATCTTGAGGTGCTGATTACTTTTACCCGTATGCCAACACTTTGATGTCTGTAACAGTTTTTAAGTAATTCGCAAAAAACTGCAATTTACCCCTATGTTCTATTTTTAGCCATTGCTGCCATGTTTTTTGTCAAATCAAAATTTCGAACGATTGTTTTGTAGAGGTCATACTACAGAACAACCATATCAAGTTTCATTAAAATTGACTAAGCGGTTTCAGAGAAGAAGATTTTTTAAAAGTTGAACGACGGACGATGGACGACAGACGACGGACGCCAAGTGATTGCAAAAGCTCACATTGCCAGGTGAGCTAAAAAAGGATATGAAGTAAATAAAGGTAATAACAAAACTACCGAACTTGAATGATCAATCTCATAGTCCAGAGAAAATGACAAAAACGAATTGGTGGATCGCAATGGTCCTGACCTGGTACAGGCATTTCAAACGAAATGGTGGGTTAAACCAGGTTTTATGGCGCCAAACCTCCCTCTTCCATTGCGATCTTCAAGTCCATAAAATATATGATTACATAGAATAATGTGACACTGTAAAATTTTCTAAACCCATAATACATAGTTACGTAAAACAGTGTGACACTGTAAAATTTTCTTGGAATTAGGTTTTTTAAGTCGAAAATAATAGGACTGTAGGATATGAAAATTATCACGAACAAAATGCAATGAACATCAGAACATAACACATTGTTAACTTCAACTGCAATTTATTTTTATTAGCTGTATGGCCATATCGGAATTTTATTCCTCATCAGGAGTAATAATTTAAATGATAAAAGGGTGGGGATCTCAATAGTTTTCAAGATATTTAGTATTTTGTCATTATAGAGGGGCGTGGCATGACCCTATCAGACCCTCTATGGTACCAAATGATTCGTCTTATCATAAGGACTACGAATGTATATGGTTACAGGGTGGGGATTTCAAGAGTTTTCAAGATATTCAGTTTTTTGTTTTTTTCATGGGGTGGGGCAAGACCCCTTCAAATTCCTTATGGTACCGAATGATTTGTCTTACCATAAGACTATATATGGTTAAAGGGTAGAGAACTCAATGGTTTATAACCTATTAAAAAATTTGATTTTTGAGGTATTTACAGGGGCATGGCAATGATGTGAACCCCTACACTGAAAAAATGGTTAACAGCAACATATTATTTGTTTTTGTCATTGTGCAAAATTTGATTGAAATCGGTCAAGCATGAAAATGCTCCGAACAAAATTGCCGACGCGAGAAAGAAGATGAATAATAATTAGAAGAAGAAAAAACGCAACAAAATATTAAGTATCCAAACTTTGGTTGGGAGACTTAAAATATATATTAGATTATGGATAATTGATGCGGTAGGGTACAGCTGCTAAGTGGATTGTGTCTTATGTTTGACAGTATGACATCAAGTCAACATTGAAAATCCAACCAGGTGTGAGCTAGACTAAATAATAGCATGTTTATCAATCTTAGTTTTTTTCAGCATGATATGCAACTCGCAATTGTGGTGGAAATGACCCCTCTGCTTCCTCGGGAGTCAAGAGTATGTTCGTTACCAGTCGACACAGAACGGAATCTTTGCAGAACTTCTGGAGCATTTCGCGGTTCTGTTGGTTCTCCTCTCCAATTAACGATACAACAAATGGCGTCTCTAAATTTTCCGGTACGAGCTAAGATAATCACTCCAATCAACAACAACAACGAAGTAATCACCACTAAGGAGACACTAACTTCCATGTGAGTTTTACTTCCTGTGCCTTCGGACTGTGCCAATGAGGGCTCTTTTACATCTAAATTAATGTTAAAATAATACATAAGTAAACTTTAGAGATCATTGTGACTATTATAACAGTGCGTTCTATTCAACTTATGACCAACAATAATATTCATTATGCATCTACTAAACTTGACGCATCAATCTAAACATAGATGTTTATTCTAACGTTTCTTAAGACAACTTGACAATTAGGAACTGCTTAACTTTCGGAAGCACCTGAGTGCATTCTCGTTACAACCTAAGTTCTCAATTGTTACTGCTAGAATTCAGTTGTTTAATGTGTTTTATGTTGTATGTTTCTTCGTGCTGTTGTCTTTTGTTTTAACTGATTTGTCTTTGTTCTTTCGGACTTTTGATATTCGAGTTGTGCTTCATTCAGTTAAATACATTTAGTAGAACAATAGATCCATACATTAATATTAAAAACGAAGGAATATGGAATATGTGCCAAAACGATACGATCCACATAGTGAAATGATTTTGATAATTGTACAAAAGCATAAATTTCACTGCGTGTGAAGCGCTTTTCTGGATTTACCTTCATCAGACACGCTAGGAGTCGAAAACTTGGAAAACCGGTAGAATACCGATTTTCAATTCAATTAAGACAACATCTCTGAAGAATCTATAAATGTTTAGTTGGTCAGTGTTGTTAAAAGCAGAAAAAAAAATGTAAAAGTTAACTTACTGGTTTGTCCTTGGCCTTGACAGTTGTGAATTTGTGATTTATAGATAGAGATGTTGCTCTTGCCAACTTGACAAGTAATCTTCAGCTCTCCTCTGCATGTGTTCATTTTATGATCCAGGCTCAGTTTAGCACAAAAAAGTTTGCCACTTTTCTTGATGTAAATTTTGGAAGAAAAACTTATATCAGTTTCCTGCATAAAAAGGATAAAAATATATATTAATAATTTTCATATATACTGCATTGCAGTCTTTTACGATTTAATGAATCGGTCTCGATCATGACAATTAGCTTGAAATAAATTTTAGAAAAAGTAGTAGTTGCATTTGCATTGAAGGAATTTTTTTTGTAAACTTTTACACGTTTTAAAAAGTCAAAAGAATTTGATTGGATTAACGACCATTTAAAGTCTTTAAACTGCGCCTTGTATGGTAAAGGAAGTAATATCGAATTCCCTTTAAACCGGAATACAACAATACTTTGTAGTTGCACGAACGCCACTTGCAATGTGATTAAATATTAATGCGCCGATTTAATTAACCATTTTTTGAATATTTTTATGACATAAATATTATATTTAACGACATTTCGCTCCGAATATATAAATACATTTATTTATCAGTATTAAATGTAATATTTTTTTTTATTTATAGAAACATTAAACTAAAATTTTAATGGTATACATTTTACATAATCCGCTTCGCAGATTATTCACTCACGGTAGGTCCCGTGTCCGGCGACAGGATTGTTTTTTCGAGAGGCATTGTCCAGTTTTTTCGAGAGAGGTCCAGGTTTTTTCGCCTGTCCGTTTACAAAAAAATGCTTAAATTCTCAATTGTAAGTGAAACAAAGCAAAAGAGAGGAATAAAAGTATTCAAAATGTTCGAATTATTACTTTTCTTCCAAAAAAGTCCGTAAAGAAGCATCAGTTAATGATTTATTAAAATTGATCAGGTTTTTTTCGAGAGGCACAACAACTTGTCCAGTTTTTTCGAGAGGTGTCCTGGTTTTTTGAAAATTTTGACTAAAGAGAGGCACTGGGTTTTGTGGAAACTATACGACTTAAATGGAAACTTATATCCCTCCTACTCAATATACATACATTTAAACACATTACATGCAAAATGTCATGTTTGTTACTAAGTTTAAAGCATAAGTAGGCTGCCCAAATGCATTATCTTTGAAGACTAAATTAGTATTTTGACAAAATTAGTTTTATGGTACATTTGTACATTTGTGACTTTCTTGATGTGCACTAATAAATTACCGGTCTCAAAAAGAGCGATTGTTACGGTGGGCAAAATTTTGAAAGGTAAGTTGCAATCTTGTTTTTGTGCCTTTTCAAGTCTTTGAAACTATAAAATCTACATATATATCTGTATATCAGAAACAAATAAATACAAAAAGAGCATATTCCAATGGTGCATTCTGTTATTTCAAGAGTTTAAGTGTGTTGTGGAATATGGGATATTTACATATCTATTTCTGGGATTCGGGATATTTGAGGCAAAACAAACTGGGATATAGAATATTTAAATCTATTCTAATTACAGGGATATGGGATAAGAAAAAAAACCCTCTATTTTGGATACGGGATATTTGATAAAAAACATTAAGAAATGTGAAACCCCTTTAACGTATACATATGTATGTAAAGATACAGAAACTTAAATAGCATTTGAATCTCATACTGTTTTGTTTGTTTTATGTCCAATAGACACTATTTCAGTCATAATTAGCAGGACAAGAGCTAATTGAAACACCAAAATGAATTCTGTAGACCCACCCAGGACACAGACCCATGTATGTCATTCGAAGGACCCATGCACGACCACAAACCCTAAGTACAACGAACCAACTCACAAGATAGGCCAATGTACCCTTAACGCACCATAGGCCAATGCATCCAGAAAGTGACGAAATCCTTCCTCAAAAGTTTCGCACAATTTGGAACCATTCCATATGGTGACTGACAATGAAGAACCCTTACCTGAAATGAGGTCATACTAAATGGAACATCTACCTGTGTGGGATATAGCCAACTCTTACCCAGTTTCACATAACCATCCTTTATCTGGCGAAAATACAATGCTGAATCCTGTTTGAACCTATACTCACTGAGAGAGAGGAGCGGGGGTTGGAGTGGGAAACAAAGGATCTGTAAAATTTGAAGATCACCGGAACAGGGAAGAGGTGGGTAAGTGCGGAAAATTTAGCCTATGGCGGTGCACAATGGGATATTTTACGTGCATGAACCTTGGAACTCTCCACGCACGTTGGTCCAATATGGTTTACGGTCAAGTTTCCGCATTAGTATAGCCTGATGAACCGGCATTTATTATGACAGGGCTGCCCCATTCAACCACCTGTGGCACACATCCCAGTCGCTTTGTGGGCTAAGCGGCCTTGAAAGATGACCGGTTTCTGAGCGCTCTTTAGTGGACTTATACCGACAAGCTTAGCGCTGCTGCTAACCTATTCGCTTTCCGGGTCCCGCAGGGGAGCATACTCTTATTAAGTTTTTTGTTGAAACTATAATATATAAAATAAATACATATGTGTAAAAATTAAGACGTACTGAAAGGGCATTCGAGTCTTATATAATCCTGGATAAAACAGCAGACATGAAAGAAGACGACTCTATGATACAAACAAACACATCCAAGAAACAACTACACTTCTACTTACTTACTTACTTAGTCCTCTTCACCCCTTGTGGAGTATAGGGCCGCTACATTTGCTCTCCACCTCACTCGATTTTGGGCTGTTCCCTTTGCTTCATTCCAGGTCATATTGATGTTTTCTAGTTCCTTCAGTCTTGTTCGTTTCCAGCTATGTAATGGTTTTCCTTGTTTTCTTTTGCCTTGTGGATTCCAGTCTAATGATTCTCTAGTTATATTGTCCTGTCGCTTTCTCCATGTATGGCCAATCCACTGCCATGCTCGTTTTATGATGTGGACTTTTGCTGGTTCTTGGTTGGTTCGGTTCAGGAGATGTTCATTTGTAATTCTATTTGGCCACCACACTTTGCATATGTGTCTAAGGCATTTGTTGATAAACACCTGGATTTTATGTTGGAGTCCTGCTGTTAATCTCCAGGTTTCACATCTGTAGAAGAGGACGGATTTGACATTTGTACTAAATATTCTGATTTTGGTATTCTCACTCAGAACATTGGAGTTCCATACTGGCTTTAGCATTGCAAAGGCTTGACGAGCTTTACATATTCTAGCGTTGATGTCTTCGTCTGTGCCACCGGTCTTACTTATGACACTTCCTAGGTATTTAAACTGCTCTACTTCTTCCAGTTCTTCCCATTCAATTGACACCGCACCTCCTTTTCTGGTTTGAACTTTCATAATTTTTGTCTTTTTATGTTTATTTTCAGCCCTATTTTCTTTCCGATCTTATTTATTCTGTTGGTCTTTTCCCTTATGTCTTTGATCTGGTGAGACAATAAGGCGAGGTCGTCAGCAAAGTCCAGATCTTCCAATCTCCTTGTCATTGTCCACTGAATCCCTCTTGGTCTGTAAAATGCTTGCTTTGTTATCCAATCAATCACCAGTAAGAATAGTGTAGGTGAGAGTAAACAGCCTTGTTTCACCCCAGTTTGAACAAGGCTCAGTGAATGATGTTTCATGTATCACTTGTACAGTAAAGTCTTTATACAGGGTCTTGACGATGTTTACAATCTTTACTGGTATGCCATAATGCCTCATTATTTGCCACAGTCCTTCTCTGTTCACACTATCGAAGGCCTATAAAGTTGATATAGAGGGAGGACTGCCATTCCACTGATTGTTCCACTATAATTCTGAGGGTAGCGATCTGGTCAGTGCAGCTTCTATTAGGTCTAAATCCAGCTTGTTCATCTCGAAGCTCGTTATCAATAGCATCTTTAATTTTATTTAAGAGTATTCTGCATAATACCTTGCTAGCGACTGGCAGAAGAGTTATGCCTCTCCAATTTTGACAACAGCTGAGGTGTCCTTTCTAAGGTAGTTTAACTAAAAGCCCTTTATTCCATTCTGATGGTACTTGTTCTGCTTCCCAGACTTTATTTAGAAGTTTAAGTAAAAGTTCTGCAATTTCATCTCCTCCATGTTTTAGTGCTTCAGGTGGTAATCCATCAATTCCAGATGACTTCCCATTTTTCAGCGATTTCAAAGCCTTTTTTATCTCCTGTTTTGTGATATTGTCCACCTTGATATTTAGCTCTGGCCCAGGTTGTAATATAACAGGTTGGTCGGATTCGGGTCTATTCAACACATTTTTAAAATGTTCGTTCCATCTTTCCATTTGGTCATTAAGTTTAGTGAGTACCTTTCCATTTTTATCTCTGACAGGTTTCGACTTGCATATTCTACGCCTGCTGCTTAACGTTTTAGTGATGTTGTATATTGTTTTTATATCACCTATGTATGCTGCTCGTTCAGCTTCAGTTGCAAGCTGGTTAACTTGTTCTCTTTTGTCTCTCCTGCATGATTTCTTCACTTCTTTCTGTATTTCTTGATGTTTTGATTGAGCATCGTTTTTCTGTGCTCTCGTTTTAGCGGTGTTAAGTTTATCTTTCATCTTGCGTCTTTCTTCAACCTTCTGCCATGTGCCATCAGACATCCAATCTTTCCTCTTGTTAGTTTTCTTTCCTAAGATTTTTTCGCAAGCATTTTTAATGATATCTCTTCCAGCTGTCCATTCTCTTTCAATATCTAGATCTTGCTCCTCATTGTATAGCACAGTAAATCTATTCTTTAATTCTAGTTGGAATTCGTCTTTGTTTTTGAGGTCTTTAAATTTATCTATGTTATATTTCACCCTCTTTGTCTCTGTATTCTTTTCTTTGGCAAGTTTGATTTTTATTTTTGCCAGTATCATGTGGTGGTCTGAGTTGCAGTCTGCCCCTCTCATTACTCTAACGTCCCGCAATGAAGTCCTCCATCTCTGACTGATCATGATGTGGTCTATCTGATTTTTTGTCTTGCCATCCGGCGAATCCCATGTTGTTTTGTGGATATTTTTGTGTGGGAAAAGGCTGCATCCAATAACCAGTTCATTTGCCTCACAAAATTCAACTAGTCTTAAGCCATTTTCATTCCTCTCTCCAATACCATGTTGTCCCATTATTTTTTCTCTGTTTTCGTTGTTGTCTCCAATTTTTGCATTAAAGTCCCCCGTAACAAAAGAAACAACTATAAGTTTAGTTAAAAGAAAATAGCCCAGGAACTGTAAGCATTTCTGCTTGTCGCAACACAAACATTTTGTTTCCAGCCAATTATTCAAGGAGGCTAATTTCAATTTATAACAGTTGGTATACGTAGTTATGCTTAGACAATAGATTAATGGGTTCTGGTTGTATGCGTCAATTATATGTGCCTGTCTGTTTATATAGGCTATATAAGGTTGAATTCTTGACTTTAAATGACGTAAACTTGTCCAAAACCCTTGATATGATAGTACCGTATTCTTATTTTTTTTAACAACATACAATGTCTTTTAAAATATGATTTAAGAGGTAAACAACACGCACAACTTGTCTATCTAAAGTATGAAAAAACCTGGACCTCTCTTGCAAAAACCTTGACGCCTCTTGAAAAAGCTTGGACATGTTTTTTTATTTTAATTTAAAAATATGTAAGACGCAACTTTTTGGCATCAATGTTCAGGATGCCATAATATAACATTGATGTTAACTCATAATGGTTAGCAACCTCGTTCAATATATTTGCCTTTTAAGTGGCGAAAAATGCAAAAAGGTAAAAATTCAAAAAACAGCCCACAATTTTATTTAGGAATCACATTTTTTTCAGGAATTGGTGTTGTTATACAATATGATATTACTAAGATATGCCTATCCGTTGGTAGCATTTTTTCTTCGTTTTCAGTTAAAAATCACTAAATATCACCAAAGTTTACATTTTTATTGATTATTCTCTTGAAAAAACCAGGACAATTGTAAATCCCTCTCGAAAAAACAATCATGTCGCCGGACACGGGACCTACCGTGTCGCTGTGCACCATGAATCATGGACTTCAATATTAGTTAGTTTTACGACACTGTAAAGGAATTCATACACTTTGGATGAAAATGCTAAACCAGAACATGTTCAAGTGTAATATGGCAATTCGTATGATTTATAGTACATTGTATATGAACAGCATTTTTTTCGAAAACATTTTCAGTTAGAATTGGAAATAAAACATTTACCTGAAATATAAATTGACATTTAGGCTCAGGGTAGACTTTTGGAATTGTCACTTCGATGTGCATATGACGTACTCGTAAAGAAATGGCAACAGCTGTAGTGTCCTCCCGGGGATGATCTAAATTAAATGTACAAAGTTTTGTCTCATTATAAAAAATGTGTATATATAATGGGTGTGTACACATATATAAATGCACCTGGTAAAAATTTGAATATTTGCTAGTAGTTTACTGTTTTAAGTGTACACCAGTTTTGGTCCTGCATCGTATTATCCATAAATAACCTTACGTCACATAAGCCCGTCCCTTTTAGGAGAATAATCTAGTACGATTTGACACTCTATAGAGTTCTTGTATTGGTTTAAATGTTTGAAAAGAAATAATTTTTTGCAAATTTAATATATAGTTTATCTTTAAATGATAAAAAGAAAATTGTAAATAGATTTTTTTTAATTTTAATAATTTCTTAAAGATGACCGGGGTAGGAACTGAATTTAGTGCGAAATAATAATGTTGGCAAACAAGGCCACGTACGTGAAAGTGCCCAAAAAAATGCTGCATGACAAAATGGTTTGTTCTAGGGGAAAGGAAGCAGCTGTAGTTTTTTTTTTCATTTACTGAAACTAGTATGAATGATTTTTATTTTGAAAGATAGATTTTTAGAATTTACTATTCAAAATTGGTCAAGTATAAATGACTATGGGCCAATTATTACTAAACTCATTCCTGTAATGATCACATGCACAGGAAGATAAATAAAACAAATGGCATGAAGGAAAATGCATGGAGTGCATTTCAAATTTTGTTCTTTATTTTCTTTTTTTCTCGTTTTCTTCAAGTACTTAATTCCATGCCTTACATTTAAGGGAGTACGAGCCTGAATTTTTTCGTAATTAAAAGTTATTAAAACAAGATAATTTGAAAAGAATGACTCAAAATAGCTAGACTTTAAGAAAAAAGTTTTCAAAAACATGGAGCCGTTTTCAAGATATAAGCACCTAAAAATATGGCCGGAAAAACTTCTCTAGTTTTTCATAGGAATTACATATGATGTTTATTGAAAACTCTTCTTCTGTTTTAACATAGAAATTATAATTAGAATTGGTTGACATTTTTTAAAAATGTTTATTAGGACTTTCTCCAACTAGTGCCGAACAAAAATTAAAAAAACATGGTGGAAAATGTTTAAGGCAATTGAATGGATAAAAGCTGAGAATCCCGAAAATGTTAAATTTCTGAGGCTCGTACTCCCTTAAATAAATAAACTTTAGCCGCTAAATTATTAGATTGTCCTAAAATAGAGTAAACATAATCAACAGCTGCTGGTAAAATGTTGCAGCATAAAATTTTAAATTTGAATTTTACATTTTCATGAATTGAGGATGGACATCTATCACCTTTTCGAAACTGTTTTCAGAGTTTTGAGCTTATTGAGATCTTTTTATGTAGAAAGAGCTGTAAAAATCATTAGAAGCTATGGGGAAATCGAATGTCATAATAAATAGGCCAAGTTAAATCGGTAGACAATATAACGACAACCCTTGCGAAATTCAAAAAGCACATACATGTATAACAACTTCAGCTCAACAAGCAAAAAGAATTCAAATCGAAACCAACTTAAACACAGGTGATTTGGAAGGATAAACAATTCATGTCATGTTGCCAGCGAAGAAGTTAAATATTGTAAAGAATGACAATAGTACAAATAACCATCTATTGACAATCCAACATCTCTGATAGAAATTTCGTCTTCCGCAATTCATTTTTTGTGTGTGGCATAAACAATTTTAATAGAAAATAATGAGAATAAATGAACGTGACACAGCTCACACAAAAAGTGGTAATTTAGAAAAACAACAATGACGTCGCGCACGATATTGGTACCACTTTCCGTAGCGTCGTCAATTCCGTTTTGCTTCTTCCGATATTATATGATATCTTTAAAGTATGACTTTTTTTCATTCAAAACGTTTTACAATATTTATCAGAATTCAGTTTTATTTCATATTTGGCTTCTCGTTTCATGTTTGTCATTTTCTTGTTTTATTATATATATAATACTCTTTCTAGTAATTGCGTATTTATTTATAAGTTTTATTTCTTTTTGACTTTTGCATAACTTTTATTTTGTTTTAGATAAACACACGCTTGCAATGTCTACATCAAAGGGGAATGTGCCTTCTCCCCAAAAAAGATAAAATGGATGAAAAATAATAAACCAAACGCAGACATTTTGCCCAACGTGTATGACTACGTCGTTATAAATATTGAAAAAACGTCAAAATTGAGCAAGCGTGACATTTAAGTGCAAAATCGTAAAAATCCGATGGTATCGATTATTTTTATTTAAAAAATTCCGAAACTAGTTCTACAAGTTGGCAAAATGCACATTTTTTTTAAAAATGGTTTCAAAGTTTTAATCTAGAACTGTAAATCAAAGATACATTGTCTCAAATATGGAAGCAAACGAAAATATAGTAGTATTTTGCCTTGCTTCTCGGAAATGTGACATTTGTGTGCGAAATAAAAAAAAATAAGTGCGTAATAATAATGTAGTATATTTTCAAATTTTAAGAGACGTCTACTTGAATAAATCCACATAAATATAAGCAAAAATTTGTTTTATTTGTTCGTCTTCTTATTGGAGTTATGAGAAGTTTGACAAAAAAATTCCGACGCCCAAAACGGCCATTTTTACATCGTATGACATTCAACTTCACCTGAGTTAAAGCTGATATATATACTTAGATAGTTCATAGACTAAAAAAATTGAAAACGTGGTTTTTTGTTTTGTGACATTTTCCTATTACTTTGTTTTCCGCGCCTGTTCAAGAAAATTCCTATATAAAAAGTTCAAAAATGGACTAAGTATCAAGAAAAAATGTCTAAATAATTTGTACTTTTAAGATCAGAACTATTGTCGTTGGTTTAATTTGTTGTTTAAATAAAATCGCATGTCGAAAAATAATTTTGTGGTTCACTTTTCGTAGCGACTACACCTTTTTTTCAAGAGGAAAAATGGCGATCATAACAAAATTTGCTATATTTTGATTTTACTGAACCAAAAACATATTTAGTTGGTTTATAAAATATGACATGATACCTCAACTATTAAAAAAAGTTACACCCAGAAATAAAAAAAAAATGTTTGGTTGATTATGTTACGCGTCTACAGCATGAATATGACATCTTTTCAGTTTTCTCAAAACACCCCTGTTTTTTCTGTGTAAAATGATATTTAAAAGACTTATAAAAAAATATTCAACAGAATCTATACAGTCACTTTAATTTGATATAAGCTTCTTATTTGTTATGTTTCCGGCAATTTTATAAAATAGAAAATAATGAGATGTGGAATAAGTGTACGTGACACAACCCACAATTAAACGGCAATTTAGACAAGAGGCTTCCAGGAGCCTTAATTGCTCACCTGACATATGTGCCTGAAGCCAAGGTTAATAGGCAAAATCTATTTGATGTTGAAAGAGTCATAAGATTAATTAGGGGGTCATCTGACAATATGGTGGATCTTAAGGTGCTGATTACTTTTGCTCTCGATCAAAATTTTAAAATCTATCACCCTTATAGAGTTATTAGCAAATAAATGCAGTTTAACCTAGTTTTCTATTTTTAGCCACAGCAGCCATATTTTAAAACCAATCAAAAATCCCCACATCAGTTCTATACACCTAATGCTAATAAACAACAATACTAAGTTTGGTTCCAATTGGACTTAAAGTGTCAGAGGAGTTAACGTTTTCAATATAATGAGGAAATGCTGTTAAAATGCTCAATTTTGACGTTCTAAGGCAATAACTCCTAAATGGAAAGGTCCTACAATGTTGACCCTAGTACGTATTTTGTAGATCTTGATGTGGTTAACAATATGCAATTTAAATTGCACAAATATCGTGTATAGTCTTCAAGATATTGAGCTAAACAGGTGCAAAATTAGCAAAAAATCCACAAAAAGGGCAATAACTCCTACTTGGTTTGTTGGATTTTCTTCAAAATGTCAGGGTAGGTAGATCTTGAGGTGCTGATCACTTTTACCCATGCCAGAATTTTGATATCTGAAGCCGTTTTTGAGTTATTTGCAAAAAACTGCATTTTACCCCTATGTTCTATTTTTAGCCATGGCGGCCATGTTTTACGTCGAATCAAAAATCCCTACGCTAGTCTTATACTACCTACGCTAATTAACAACTGTGCCAAATTTAAAAGCCATTGGACTTATGGTGTTAGAGGAGTTAACGTTTGAAAAATGTTAACGACGACGGACAACAAACGACTGACGACGGACGACGGACGACGACGGACGCCAAGTGATAGCAATAGCTCACATGGACCTTCGGTCCAGGTGAGCTAAAAAAACCACAGTGGACAACCGCCAGCAGCCTTCAACGAGGCCATTTGGCCCTGCTGGAGGTTCTGCAATTGGCCCATGGTCTAAATAAAATGCATATAATTCAAATCCAGCCCTGAAATAGTCACAGATAGACCCCCTTCTTAAACAAGGAACAGAAAACATCAAAAAGACAAGTACAAACGAAATCTTTGTCAAAGATTCCTGGCTTAGGACAGGTACATGTTATATGTGGCGGGGTTAAACTAGTTTTTTCGGCCCAACCTTCCCCCTATCAATATTCCAAGACAAAGCACAAAAACTAAACACACAATAAAAATCAAATCAATCAAAGTCCAATTCCACTAGAGAGAACCTAAGACAAAAAAACAAGAACAAACAAAAGGACGGTAAAGGAACTCTCTATAGAACACTCGCTGTTACTGACAGCTAGCTGAGAATCATCAATCGACTGATGTAAAAAATCAAACGTATCGATTTTAAATCCGACACAACACTTCAAACAATAATGATTTAGTGAAGTGTCATTACACAAAACCGACACGCTTGATCGCTATAATGCCTAAAAATGACAATAGTAAAAACGTTTATGGAAGTTTTAAAGCAAGTATCAAGTTATCAATATTTCTGCCAAAAACACTAAATTCAAAGATTTAACCAAGATATTCAATTCATATCTTTTCCGTAATAAATTTTGAAGCCAATTTTTCATTTCTAATGGATTGCTTTTAAATTTGTGAGCTTTTTAAAAAAAAAACATTACCATAAAATTCAGGATGTGATATTCCTTTCACTATAAGAAAACGACGTGTACAATTAAATTTTTCAATAGGAGATCGATACTTGTGGAAGAATTTAAAAAATATTTTACTTATTTGTGGTATCGATAACCTTGTTTTAATAATTTTTCAGTAATAAAACGGTTCTTATTATTAAAATCAGAAACACCACTGCAGATCCGAGCATATCTTACTAACTGTGAAATGTAAACCCCGTATGACGGCGCTAGTGGAACATCTCCTTCAAGAAAAGGGAAATTTATAATAGGGAAGGTAAAGTCGTCACGTTTATCATATACTTTGGTTTGTAATTTTCCGTCAATAATACTTAAATCTAAATTTAGAAAAGGACATCTATCACCGGTGACGTTAGATTTGTTCAAGGTTAATTCAGAAGGATAGATATCTGTAATAAAATTAGAAAATGAAGGACTGTTGAGTGCAAGAATGTAATTTAAATATCTAAAAGTATAAATGAAAGTTTCGATTAGGTTCTGTTTGTTGGTGTCTTTTTGTTATTTAGCCATAAATTGTGATTCATAACAGTATAGGAAAAGGTCGGCTATAAGTGGCGCACAATTAGTACCCAAATAATTTAGAGCAGTAATAGTTTCTGCGTCAGTCCAGTTAATGTAACCTTTTTGAGTCTCGTTACTAAACAATCATTTACTAAATGATTTTGAAACTCTAGAACAGATATAATCACTTTTAGATTTTTCAAAACACCATTTAACCAAATATTCAAATTTCTTTTTAATCAGATTATGTGGAAGGTTAGTATATAAAGTAGAAAAATCGTAGCTATCAACGGTATGGAAAGTATTTTCAAATGCACGAAGCTTGTCCAAAACATCAAGAGAATTGTTTACACTCCAAAAATAATTAATTCCACTGTTTTCGAATACTCTTTAACAGTATTGAATAATAAATTCCTTCATAGTTGTTTAAGTAAGAGATAGAACTTTGGAAATATGGGTTAAAGAACACTTACTTGAAGCAGAGATAAAACGAGATTTATATGGATTTTTGTGCAATTTAGGTATCCAGTACATAGTAGGTAACTTAAAGTATGTCGGGGCAACTTGAAGTGCTGTGGTCGCTATGATATGATCGTCAATGAAACCTGATTCTGTCGAATGCACGGGAACGAAAGTGTTCGAATTTTTTATTTCGTGCATTAAAACCTCAAGGTAATACTTTCTTCATACCACAACGACATTGTTAGCTGCTTTATCGGCGGGAACAAACACGTATCGCAAACTAAGTAAAGGGATTTTCGAAAAATTATAAAAGTAATTTTCTTTAAACTAGGTTGACGCTTTGAACGATGGTATGAACATTGTGCGCAACGTCAATGGACAGCCGCCAGCAGTCTTCAACGAGGCCAGAGGGCACTGCTCGAGTTATAGAACTATTTTACCTCCAAAATCTTATAGATATCTTTAAAACAAATCTTCCTCTATACTCGTTGCTCATACAGGCTATGTTGCTTCTCGCTTGCTGTCTTCAGTCAAGAAATTTTAAGGAAAACATCATGCTCTTATAGACAATCGATCTTTCAAATGAGTGCAGATGTTGGTTTTCAATGGGGTTTTGTTTTGTCTTCCTATATCGGAGCAGCTGGGTCCACTCTCTTAACGACTATTGTTTGCGTTGTTAATTGATATTCATTGATATTGAGAAGTTTTTTTTGTATTTCCATGTTTACATGTCTGCATTTTGTCCCGTGCTTGTTGGTGTTTACTGGTTTTGTCTCTGCCCTTTCGGATTTTTGACATTCGAATGCCCCATTAGTACCTCTGCTTCTTTCGTTATTTCTGCCTTTGGTGCTTTCTTCTTGGATTGGGCTTTTATCGATTGAATAATTGTGTGTTATAATGTTATATTTGGTACTTACACTCAAAATGTTGTTCGTTTAGCAGCAACAAGTGTTTATCTTTGTGATCACCTATGTAACAGGCATAGTCAACGCCAACGTCGTTTTCAGAAAAATGAAAGATATTTAGAATGGAGTTGAATGCACTAGTTGAAGTGGTCTCTCTGTATTTCCAAGGATAATTAGTGATTCCATTGAACACTAAAGGCACATTATTGGGACCTCCACTCCACTCACGTGTCATATTCGGTGTGTAATTTTCTAATTTACATCCAAGTCTACCAGTCTCACCAAAGACGATCGGTGGCGAAATGATGGTCCATTTTACTGGCATAGAAAAAGAAAACAAACATTGTTCCAGTCTCGGAGTTTAAACATAGATTTAATGAAACAAAAACGATAATTGCTTAAATTATGTCTATCATTAAATGTATCTTCATTTACATTGCTTAATAGTATTTGTTTATCACTATCTTCGGGTCAGGCGGCCGTCGTCCGTGCTTAAAATTATTCTTTTAAGATCTTCTTCTTTGAAGCCCTCGCAAGGATTGCTTCTTAACTTTATTCACTTAGTCTTTAGATTGACTTCTCCCAAATTTGTACACCAACTAACATGGCAACCAAAATTAAAAATAGGGCCTGTGGTTGGACCATAGTTTTTGGCTTGTAGCTCGAAAATTATAAGAGATAGAGAAACATGCAACTTTCCCTCTAGTTTCTAGATCGACATTTTTTGGTATTATATTATGCTCTTCATAGTCATATAGTGTTTAGCATTTTCAACTTTTGGTAGAGGGACTCTGATGAGTCTTGAATAGACGAAAAGCGCGTCAGGCGTAGCAAACTTTATTGTCTGGAAGTTAGTTGTTATTTATATTTCTAACATCCGTGACGGTTAGCGCTGCTGGTGTAGTTTTAATTCCTCGAGGTTAGCCCGCTCCGGCATTAACACTTATGTGTTGACGAGCACAATAAAGTAATAAATTTTCCGTTTAAATGTCTAAATTGTCAAAACCCTAAGGTTCTTCCTAGCCTAGACAAAGGTTGGTCTTAGTCATTATTTGGTTTCTAGTTCGACATTTTTGGTATTATTCTATGCTCTTCATAGTCATATAGTGTTTGACATTTTCAACTTTTGGTAGAGGGCCTCTGATGAGTCTTAAATAGACAAAACGCGCGTCAGGCGTAACAAAATCTATTGTCTGGAACTTTGTTGTAATTTATATTTCTGCATAAAAAGCTCGAAAAAACTCGATATTAAGTTAAGGTGTGAAACTCATCTTCTTCACCTTATTCGTGAAAATTGATCCTTTTCGCAGTTTTTGGAGTACAAATACCAAATCGGGTATATTTTGGTTATGCTGAATATCAATATTTCAACCTCTCATCAGCAGCATTTGAATCAAAACATTTGAAGGTCAAAAACCAACAGCGTTGAATAAAAAATACTCAAAGACAAAAAGTTCGAACAGGGAAGCCAAAACAGCACCGAGGATATCGACCATTGGCATTACAAGGACAGAAACATGGTGCTTTAAACAATTTTAATTTTACAATCGAAAATTGAAATGAATGTGTCTTGAAAAATGTCATTGTAAGTGATAAAGGAAAAGTTAGTATTGAAGAATTATTTAGCTCATTGAGATTCTTGTCACAATTGCAGATCAAGCATTTTAGAGTTTAAGATTTACCTCCCATTTACATTTTTTTCTATTCGTTTTAACTGATTTATCTTAAAGCATCTTCTGTGTAACAAATGCAGGAATTAATTCTGTACACTTGGTTTTTCAGATGTCGCCTATCAAGTTTCTGATAATTATGCACAATGACTAACCAACATGTCCGCCATTGCTAAAAACAATACAGGGGGTCGGACCATTAATTTTGTCTTTTAGCAAGAACAGTGGTAGGGATAGAGAAAATCCTTCTTCAGGGTTAAAAGCTCTATAAACCCTATATTTATTCTAGGTACGGCTCTTTATTTGAGCTACTAGTATTTCCCCTAACTTGTCAAAAAATTTACATTTGTGTAAGTTTGTTTTACTTTCTTGAAACCGTGAGTGCTAATTATAGAATCATTTGGCTCCCTGAGACATACATTGATGAATACAGGGTCAACAATTTCAGTCATCTCACTTTAACTGTTTTTCTTCAATTTTAACTAAGGTATGAAATGATTATGTAAAGCTTTATAACTTGTGTACATGTACTTAATCTTGGGGACTGGGTGGCGAACTGGTTTAAGGCGCTTGTTTAAATACAACACTATTGATCACGAGCCGATCATCTCACAGCTGGTGTTCGAGTCCTAAGGGACTTCCCCGATTCTATGTGATTAGGTTTGTCAGTTACCTGCCCAAGGTCGGTGGTTTCGTCCGGGTACTCCGGTTTCATCCAATATTAAAACTGACCGCCTTCCATGGCTCAGGTGCGTCAATAAAAGGCGTTAAACACCAACATACACAGATTTGATCTTTAGAAGTTTCTTAAATGATAAGTACTAGGTACATGTAGATCATATTGTACATTAGACTAGACAATCAAGCATTAGAGATCAAGTGAGTGATTGAGGCTACTGTGAGCCTCAAGTTCTAAAATCTATTTTCATAAATTCAACTTACCACATGCATTTACACACGAAAGATGTAAAATTGAAACGAAAAGACTGAACAAATGCTTCATCTTTTTAAATGTCTGCAAAAAAACATATTGTAAAAATTTTCTAGAATAAATGATAAAACAAGACAAAGACATTTAGAAGAATTCATAGACCGAATAAGTCCTGACTTGATAAAGATATTTCAAGTTTACCAGGTTTTTGGCGCATAACACACACCATGGCTGGTAACAATGGAGTACGGAAGAAATTTTATAAGCGACATATGAATCATAATTCCTTGTAACATTGTCATGATTCTTTAAAACCCGTTCAATATTCAGAAAAAGATAATAGTCTGATGTTAATTTCCTGGCATGTGATATCAGTAACACCATTTGTCGGTAAGCCATAAATATACATAGACGATAAAGAAATGTGGAATAAGTGTACTCATCACAACCAATATAATGAAACGGCAATTTTAAAAAAAATCACAACGGAAAACAGCCAGCAGTCTTCAACATGACCAAAGGTCGATGCTTGTCAATGTGTCAGCTTGCTGTTTCCTTTCCAAATATATTTTGAAAGTTATTTTCGAAGTTTTAAAGAAAATTTTAAAGAAATAAAACAAAAATGACAGAGTCGTCTACTAGTTATTTTATGTTTTGTCCATGGATTTATGATATTTATAAGCAATAAACTGGTATTTGCCAATCATTCTGTAACGTTCTGCGGTATGGTTTTACCGATCATAGGTTTAATATAGAAGAATATAATTTTCACTTATCATAAGCCTAACTAAAAGTAAATTTTATGTGAAGAAAAATCCAGATTTGTATCAAATTGAAATATAATTATTATAATAAAACCAACCTGCTTCCGCCTTGCTCATATTCTATTCACTGTGATTTTGTTTATCTGAAGATTTCTATAGACAACATAAATCATGATTTCTTTGTAAAGAACAAAAGCACTGCATGTATGGAATATTAAACCTATTGTATTCATTGTTTAAAGTTATGTTAATGCAGTGAACCATATTTGAACACTTTTGTTATGAAAACAATAATCATTGTTTTAGGTCTACAATATTTTTTAAATGTATCCTTAATAAGAGTATTGGTTACGGTATACATACATGACATACTAGATGTTATCTTTAACTGATAATGTCTTCAATGTAGACTTCAAATACATGAAATATGAGAGAAAATAACATATAAGATTAACACATTTTTCTGTGACTATTGTTACATTTTTTGGGGGTATAGAAACGTCACGTTCACATTATATTCAATTAGCAGAAATAAAAAAAAATAGGGGTTATATATTTTTTAGTGAAACATTTAACACTAATTATCTGTAAGGATCAAAGGATTTCAATATAGGGCGAGACATGACATGTTTCAGATTTTGATGATTTTCGGTTTATAAGTTGAAAATTACCATTGGATCACAAAAATAATGAATGTTTGTTATAATTGACCACGGTTGTCATGGTAACCATGGCGGCCATTTTGGGTCGATTTAAATCTGCTGAAAAGTGCAATATTCAAACCCCAATTTTACAAGGAAAAGCAGTTGGTATTCAACATAACTTTTTTATTTGCATAATTCAATACCCTATTGACAATATTTAGAACAGTTTTAATACTTTAATTATTTATGTAGCCGGAACGAGGCTACTGAAGATGTCAAGAAATGGTGTATTATTCTCAATAAATATTTGACAAAAATATTACCATTTTTGCCACTTTTCTGACTTCATTTTTAGAAAATGCACCAATCACAAATACTCATCATGAATGTTATTATGTAAATCAATGATTAATTTTTTAAAAATATAAAAATCTCAATGGGGTAACAAAAAATGTCTTAAGAAAACACTGTTAAAGTTGGCTACCATGGTAATTAGACAAAAATGGTAACTTTTCGATATTTTGATATAGGTATGACCATTCTTTCAATATGAACCAAGATAACAGTTATTGTCATCATATGTTCCTGAAAGGGTCTATTTAACATATTATGTCATTAGAAAACTTTTAAGGTCACTTGTGATGATCTCAAGGTCACTTGAAATTTAATTTTTTACGAAATTTTCATATCAGAAATCTCAAACTCTAGATGACCTTGACCTTGAGATACTGTACTCTGGAATGATTTCAATGTCATTTTCAGTTTATATGATGTCTGTTAAAAATAATACTTAAAGATGGTTCAATTGAACCTTAAGAAACAGAAAATTCATGAAATATTGAACAATGCAGAAATGGCAATTTTTCACAAATTACCATGGTAACCAACTTTAACTGTGTTTTTTAAAGACATTTTTTGTTACCCCACTTTTTATTTTTTAAAAGTTTTTTATAAGTTTTGGAACTGCTTACTCTTCCGGAGCACCTGAGTTCACTCTCGTTTCGACTTGAGTTCGCGTTGCTGAATGCGGTTTTGTTGTTATGTGTGTGTGTTTTATGTTGTTATGTGGTTTGTTTTGTTGTGATGATTTTTTGTATGCCGGTTTTGTCTTTGTCTTCACGGTTTTATGATACTGATTACCCCTTTGGTACACCTTTGCTTTTTTTTTTAATATCAATCATCAGTCTATGTAATTATGTTCATATTGAGTATATGTGATTGGTGCATTTTCTGAAAATCCAGACAGTAAAGTGCCAAAAACGATAATTTTGGGTCACAAAAATTACCCAAAAAAAATGCATGATTTCTTGACATATTCGATCGCTTCATTCTGACTACACCTTAATAAATAGTCTTCAAACTGTTTTGAATATTTTCAATGAGGTATTGAATTAAGAAAATAAAAAGTTCCATTGAACTGGGATTGATTTTGTTAAACAAATTGGGAATTGAATATAAGCTATTTTGAGATATGAGAAATGGTCAAAAATGGCCGTCACGGTTACCATGGCAACCGTGGCCAATCATTACAAACAGTCATTATTTCTGTGATCCAGTGGTCAATTTCAACTTATAAAATGAAAATCACCAAAATCTGAGACATGTCATGTCCCAGTTATTTTGATGTTTAGGGATAATTGGTCTTAAATTCTACAGCAAAGGAATGCAGAGGTTGAAAAAGAAAAAGCAAGGGTGGACGATAAAGTCACAAATGAATATCTGAAGGGTTCATTCGACATTTTCGGTGATATTTAAGTAAAAACATTTAATAATATTTTTATTCAGGAAAAAATTCCAACAGATGGTTACAGGAAATAATAACACCCATATATACAAACATACGTGAAAATTGACCCAAGTAGCTAACGACCAGTCACAAACGAAAGGTGTTTTGGAAAAAAAAATCACATCCGTATTAAATGGGAGACTTAACTATACTCTGATGAGTGAAAACCAAGATGGATTAAGGGGAGTTTATTCGTTTTCAGTTCGATAAGAGAACTCGAAACGTAATTTTTTGTGCATTCATAGACTTTGAGTTAGTTAATAAGTTATTGCTTTACTCCTAAGCAGTGCGAATATGGTAATATCCGAGATTTCAGATAAAAATCAAAGGGGTGGTACAATGAACATGAACAAATTAATGATGATGAAGTGAAGGAAAGGGGGACATAAGGCTAATCGGGGAGGAGAGTTTTGACTGCCACCATTAAGGGAGTGAAAGGTAGGACTAGAGCCTCCTGCATTGAGACATTTACCGAAACCTGAAGGATTCTTTAACGTGCGAGGAACGGGGCATTTTTACCAAACACGATACACCACGATGATTTGCGGTCAGTTTTTTCGCATTATAGCCTGACAGCTTCAATATGACTGGGCTGTTTCATTCAATCATCCGGAGCACATATCCAAGTAGCTTTGTGGGCAGAGAGGCCTGACTCGATATCAGGTTTCTGAACCTTCTTTAGTTGACTTTTAACGAGAAGCTTAACGCTGTTGTTGGCCTATTCGCCACCCAGAACCCGCAAGCAAAGCTCGAAAAAGCATCCAAATTGAATACTGTTGACAGAAGTTCTCTTTGGAGAAAATTATATTAAAAGGTAGTAATGGAAAGATTTCAAGACCATTTTCAATATTGATGAAAATATAAAGGGTCATCTGACTGCTTCAAACCAATGGAAACTTTTGTAGAGCTTAATGAGCTGCGGGTTTAGGCAAGCAACAGCTTTTATCTATCTGCAAACGTTTTCGTTTTATATGGCAAAAAGCATGAAAAAACACAATTGTTTACCATTAAGGGCCCATGACCCCTAAAAGGAGTCATCTGACAACTTCGACCCGATAAAGACTTTTTTAAAAGTTTTGATGTTGAAGAAGGAATGTTGCATCAATTTCTTGAATATGTTATACTTTTTGATTTACAAGCCAAAAACAGTAGTCTGAACCCCTGGTCTATTTTAAGCAACGGCGGTTAGCCTTTTGACGAATAGAAAATTGAAAATCTATTTTGTGCAGGACGCCCTAAGGATAAATCATACAAAGTTTTAATAAATTCTGTTCAGTAGTTTCAGAGGAGAAGATTTTTGAAATACTTTTAATGTTTCCCCTCGGTACTTATCATTTCCCTCGGCGCTACGCTCCTTGTGAAATAGTAAGTATTTCTTGTGGAAACAACTATATTGCTTTCCTCTTGACCAGTAAACAATTGTATAATATTTATAAAACTTATAATTTAAATAAACATTAAAACATAGAATTAGTTGTACAAACTTTCAAGTTACAGTTGATATCTGACTTAAATACTGACAACTGTCAATAATTATAAACATAATTGCGTCTCACTATTGTTACCTGTATATAAGAATAAATACTTAGAGACAAACAAGGAAAGAATTAACTTAAATATCAAGAGCACACAATAAAGCCTGAAAGTATTAGAATGCCAAATCAAGCTAAGAGAGCTTGGGCGTGATAGGTGTAAAAAAATCAGGGAAACCTTTTACTGCTGCCCTGGGCGTAAGGGGGAATTGTATTGCAGGGGTTGTGAATAAAGTATGTATATATTTTAAAAAAAATAAGAGAGCTTAGATTGATCAAAACATTATAATAATCTAACAATTTAAGTCTAGACGAAGTCTGCACCTGAAAAAAAGGTTAGTACGAAAGTGAGTATTTAGTGTCTAATAATGACGTCATCCATATTAAAAAGGAAACCATTTAAGAGACTAAACTTGATACTTTTACATGCTTGACACCTTCCTCTTTGAATTCACCCTAAATTTAAGGTTATTTTTGTGGAGTTATACAGAAATTCTAAGTTTTATATTTTCGTTTTGGTCTTTGGTTCCTGTTAATATGGTTCCCGCACTGTGAAATCTTCGCAGTCTGTTCATGGTCTTCTCTGTATTGGTTGTTCTTGGAAACTTTGTATATCCAAAAGACTTACTATCTCTCTTATCAAGATTCTCGTAATGCCCCAATATTTCCAAGTATTTCGGTTCCGTGTTTGTTGTTTGAATAATATTTTCTTCGTAAATACTTAAACACTCAATGTCTTCGTAACTAAAGCTTTGTTGCCGAGAAGAGATGGAAATTGCGTCATTGGTACTTCTTCTGAAATATAACCCTTTAAATTGTTTACTTTTGATATAGGATAAATATCCTTAAAAAGAATGAAACATCAAAGAAATACTATAATAGAAAAAAAAATGTTTTCTATAGACACATGATAGATTAAACTGTGAATTAATAAGCTGTTAGTTTTAGTTTTCTACTTAAAACCCGTTTTGATATTTGTGAGTGTTATACTGTTAAACTGTAATTTTGTGTAATTAAAGTTTAGCATGGCTTTATAAAATGTTGATTTTAAGTGTTCTAAAAGGCTTCATTTATTGTGCAAGACCTTTGGTTAAATTTTGTTTATTACATTCGTCAATTCTAAAATATACTTACAATGCTATAGCGGCATCATTGGAGTTTTCAACAGGAACATCTTAAAAAGTAATATTCAAATCTGATGTTTCAACGTATTTCAGTAGTAACAGTTAACAAAACAACACATTATTTTTTTTCTAAGATGTTAGAAGGAAACAAGTCATGTAATAACGAAGTTGTTACAAAAGTTTTTTTTGTGGATGTCAAATAAATTTTGTTTGAAAATAAATACTTGAAAGTCAATCCTAGGGACGACTTTTTCGAAATAAAAAAAAATATGCATTAAAGAATAACTATTACAACAGGTACAGAAAATAACTAATGATTAAATTTAATGCTGGCATAAGTTCGCAAATAAGTTTAATATTGAACCATCCAGATCACTTAATGAATTCGAACACATCTTTTAACATCTTACTTTTTTCTTTTTACGGATAGGGGATTGGTAACCAAAGTTGACAGATGTTACCACTAGTTAGCATAACGAGGTTATAGATTTAAAGATCAAACAATCATCACTTATTACAATAACTTTATGAATAAAAAATATACACAATGAAATGTAACACAGTTAAGGAAATATTTCTAAATAGAGTTATATTTCTTAGACTAGTACATAGCTAGCATTTTATTTTTATCGTTTAATTAAGATGAAATATTAGTACATTGATCAAAGTATTGACTGGTTCTGTTACAGAATATTAAGCTAACATGACGACCAATTATATGCAGATCGTGTATGTTCAATATCTATACATGCATGTATACAATCAAACTTTAAAATACAAATTATACATTCAATTGCAATAATCTGGACCAACAACAAAAAACAGATAAGATATACATTAGATAGTTTATAGTATGTACATGGAAAGGCAATAGAATAAACATAAATATATGGAATCTCTCTTTGGTTGATAATCTAGGGATTTGTTTGAATCTTCTGTACTGTATGACATTGTTTAGTCTTGGGCCAATGCAAGACAGCAAACGAACAGTGACCTTTGGTAATGTTGTTTTCCATTGAAAATTTTTAAATTGTCGTTTCTTTAATGTTGGTTATGTCACGTACTATTTATTATTCCACATCTCTTTATCGTCTATGTCATAAATGCTCATAAATATATAGAAATATACAAATAGTAGGTGACAAAGAAATATTGAAAATAAGTTTTATAAATAAAGTCATACACTGAGTTATACTGTCGATAGAATCTCTTAATTTCGATAAATTGGTGGGCGTTAAAAAGATATTGAATGTTTTGTTCACCAAAAAGTTGCTCTTATGGTAAGAAATACAAATGACAACAAAGTTCCAAACAATAAATTTTGCTACGCCTGACGCGCGTTTCGCCTATTCAAGACTCATCAGAGGCGCTCTACCAAAAATATTGAAAGTGCCAAACACTATATGAATATGAAGAGCATAGAACAATAAAACCAAAAATACCAAACTTGGGAACCAAATTATTACTAAGATAATCAACCTATGTCTGGGGTAGGAAGAACCTTAGGGTTTAGACAATTTTGAAATTTAGACGGATAATTTAAAGCTTTGATGTATTCTCCAACTCGAAAGTGTTGGTGCCGGAGCGGGCTAACCTCGGGGAATTAAAACTCCACCAGCAGTGCTAACCTTCACGTGTGTTCGAAATACAAATGACAACAAAGTTCCAGACAATAAATTTTGCTACACCTGACGCGCGTTTCGTCTATTCAAGACTCATCAGAGGCGCTCTACCAAAAATATTGAAAGTGCCAAACACTATATGAATATGAAGAGCATAGAACAATAAAACCAAAAATACCAAACTTGGGAACAAAATTATTACTAAGATAATCAACCTATGTCTGGGGTAGGAAGAACCTTAGGGTTTAGACAATTTTGAAATTTAGACGGATAATTTAAAGCTTTGATGTATTCTCCAACTCGAAAGTGTTGGTGCCGGAGCGGGCTAACCTCGGGGAATTAAAACTCCACCAGCAGTGCTAACCTTCACGTGTGTTCGAAATACAAATGACAACAAAGTTCCAGACAATAAATTTTGCTACGCCTGACGCGCGTTTCGTCTATTCAAGACTCATCAGAGGCGCTCTACCAAAAATATTGAAAGTGCCAAACACTATATGAATATGAAGAGCATAGAACAATAAAACCAAAAATACCAAACTTGGGAACAAAATTATTACTAAGATAATCAACCTATGTCTGGGGTAGGAAGAACCTTAGGGTTTAGACAATTTTGAAATTTAGACGGATAATTTAAAGCTTTGATGTATTCTCCAACTCGAAAGTGTTGGTGCCGTTTTTTTTTTTTTAAAGTAACCTTAAACGTTGCAACCAACGTGTTGTGTCGAATACTTGATTTTTTTACTTCAGTCAATGAATGCTTCCTAGCTAGCTGTCAGTAACTTTGAGTGTTTTCAAGAGAGTATCTCTAAATGTCCCGTTAATTACTTGTCAGATATTCTCTTGTTGAATTAAACGTCTATCGATTTGACTTTTACTGTGCGTTAGTTTGTGCTTTGTTATTGATTATCAATAGGGGCAAGTTGGCGCCAAAAAAACTAGTTTAACCCCGCCACATTCTTAATCCAGGAATTTTTTCAAAGCTCATGTTTGTATTCAGTCGAATTTATGTTAATTGTTTTTTTGTCAAGAAGAGGGTCTTTCATTGCACTTAATGATTGGGCTTGAGTCATATGTAGTTTATTTTAAATCCAGGGGTCAATTGAAAAACAGCGAGCAGCGACCGCTGGTCACATTGAAGGCTGCTGGCTGTTTTCCATTGTGGATGTTTTAAATTCACGTTTATATTGTAGGTTATGTCGCGTACACTTATGCCACATCTCACTTTCTTCTCAATTAAATATCTTACCCATTTTTCTTATTCTTCTCTTCTTGACATGGATATACACACAAACTGTCATAACTATCACAACCAATATAGCAAATGCCACGATAATGTACATGGCAGTATGGTATGGTCCTGAAATCAAATTTGAACAACAGTAAATAACTACATTTCTCAAAGAATAATCTAATTTTATTCGTACATTAAGTAGACGATATTGAGATGTGGACTGAGTGTAGAGGAGCTTTGTGAGAATACTCACAGTTAGTAACAGTTAGCTAAGAAGCATTAACGCTCTGCAATAGACATCATAACGACTAAGATCTTCCAGTTTGCAGTTGATAAAGGTTTCAATTTTTTTCTGATTTCTTGATACGATGACCGACTGTTAGAGCAAGGTTATTAAAACAACACGTCCTATACGGTCCCTTACAAAATTCATCTTTTGTTATCAGTGACTGATGGGGAAATTCAACATGACGTTAAAACTAATGGTTAGTGATTGTTTTGGTAAGTGTTTTGCTGATAGTTATACTGATTTTTTCATCTTTTAGTTAATATTCCTATTATGTCTTCATAGCCGTGTTTCGTTTTGTGTTAGTCCTGTGCGGGGCCCGGGTGGCGAATAGGCCCGCAGCAAAGCCTAGCTTGTCGTAAGAGGCGACTAAGGATCTTGGGATTCTGACGTCGGGTCAGTGCTCAGCCCACAGAGCAACCAAGTGTGTACCTTAGGTGGCTGAATAGGGTAGCCCTCGTCCGCGGGGATTGTCAGGTCTATAATACGGAAACCCTGACCGCCGACCATAGTGGGCTAGCCTAACGTGTGTGGAGAGTGCCATGTTCCATGCACGTAAAAGACCCCTTTGTGGACCGCCAAGTAGTGCACCACATAGGCTTAATTTTTCGCCCCTACCCACCTCTCCTCTTTTCCTGTGTTTCTTCAAAGTTTACCGGTCCTTTGTTTCCCACCCCACCACATATTTCATTTATCATCATCATGATCACCTCAATATCCCTATTGTGTCTCACAACTATGTTGTGTTCTATGGTCATTACCGGATCCTAAGATCGCAATGGAAGAGGGAGGTTTGGCGCCATAAAACCTGGTTTAACCCACCACTTCTTTGGAAGTGCCTGTACCAAGTCAGGACCATTGCGATCTTTAATTCTTCTGGTTTTGTGTTACTCTCAAATAAAAATTACAACAAAGTTCCAGACAAAAGTTTCTGTATTTTGTTCATTATAATTTTCATATCCTACATGTCCTATTATTTTCGACTTATTAAACCTAATTGGTACCTCTGATTCTTTCCTTCGATCTTCTAAGAAAATTTTACAGTGTCACACTATTTTACGTAACTATATATTATGGGTTAAGCAAATTTTACAGTGTTACACTATTCTATGTAACTAAGGGGTATATATATTATGGACTTGACGATCGCAATGGAAGAGGGAGGTTTGGCGCCATAAAACCTGGTTTAACCCACCATTTCGTTTGAAATGCCTGTACCAAGTCAGGACCATTGCGATCCACCAGTTCTCCGGTATGACTGATTCGTTTTTGTCATTTTCTCTGGACTATGAGATTGATCATTCAAGTTCGGTAGTTTTGTTATTACCTTAATTTTCATGTTCTTTTTATCATCTTTTTCATGTTCATCGCCTGTAAATAACCTATATAGCGTTGCACGGGCGTAAAACACCAACTCACTCACTCACTCACTCGTTTTGTGTTACAACCGGACCCTAAGATTGCAATGAAAGAGGAAGGTTTGGCACGCCATAAAACGTGGTTTTACCCACCATTTCATTTAAAAAAGGCCTGTACTAAGTCAAGACTTTGCGATCTAAACATTTTTTCGGTGTGTCTTCCATAATTTGTCTTTTCTATTGGACATTGAGAGTGATCCTCCAAGTTCGGGAACTCGTTATTACCTTTATTTCACAATCAGCGGAAAAAACTTTCCTATCGATGTTTGGTCAATTTTTGTTCAACAATTATTGTGCACATTAAATATCAGATCAATCAGATTACTTATAAAACAACCAAAAAATTACCAGGAAAAGATGATGACTCTTTTTGCTTTTTATTCCAACTTTCAAGTTCAAGAGTTTTCTCGGCAGTCCCAAACAAATTTTGTATTCGGAAAGTTAACATCATGGAAGCAGGGACTGCGTAATAGGTCAAAGTAATTTTTGTCCCGTTTACTAATACTCTAACTCCATACGTAGTAATATTCACAAGACAGGTATCGACATGTTCTATTGCATTTGTACCGTCGATTTGTATCATCTTCTCTGAACCGTTTTTGCTTGTCAGCCATTTCAGATCAGTAAATTGTGGAGTTGAGAATACTGTAACATCCGCTCTTATCACAGAACTAGATGACAAAGAATCCATAGACAGAATGATAGGTGGACCTATAATGAATAAATTTTTCATTTCTAAAATGTCATTTTCCACAATTGCGGTATGAAAGTGTGGTGTGGTTTACTTCTGGTCTCTAACTTTTGCAAATATTGTATGGTCGGTCAAGCACGCATATCGCATAGATCTTTGAGCCTTCTACCATACAATTCATTACTCCAGCAAAAAACAATATAAAAATGGTTTACTGCTTTATTTGCCATTATTTTAAGTATCGTAAAAGGGTAGCTTTGTTTACATGCAGCAAGTTTTAGTCTACCAGATTTGGCAAAAAACTTGTATGAACTAGACTAGTGCAATTCAAGTCCGTTATGTGTATTTCATCTATCTGTTTATAATTTGATATTTTCTTCATCTGTTTTTTAACTGATATCTTATTTAACGACCAAACTAAGAAACTCTAAATACCTTGAACAACAAGCACTGCTTGGTCTTTGAAGACGGCATCAGATGTTTTCAACAGACAAGTATAAATTCCGGTGTCCCTATAATCGATGTACGGCAGAGTAAAGGATGACATATACGATGTTGTTGGTGGTCCTAGAGTTCGTATGAACTGGCTGTCCCATACATGTTCGACTGTTACCGTCCATGCTTTGTAATGTCTAAGATTAACATTGCAAGTAAGGTTCACGGAAGCTGAAGTATTTATAACTATGCATTTAGGGGCCATTTTTATGTGCCAATCTAAAAAAGTTAAATAAAATAAGAAGTAAACAAGCCTTGCCTCTTTGATTTTGCTGATTTAAGATTTTGATATGCAAGTTTTCAAAGTGAATAATTTTTTAGGCGCGATAAAAGTTAGTAATCAATTATTTGTAATTTTTATAACAAAAAATATTTCATACAATAAAAACCAAAGAGCATAAACCCAATCTTTTTTTAAGTTTTCGACGGTTTTCTACCTAACATGTGATATTTAAGGACGCGTGTTATGGACATGCTCTTTCACTTTATTAATTGGTTATTTCAAATTGATGATTGGTTTTATCAAATAAGTAAATACTTATTTTATATAAACAATTACTAATTTGATAAAAAAAAATGAACAATATAAAGACCATGTCCCTAATTCTCTTCCGTATATGTGCAAATAAACTGATATCTATACTAGCCGTTAAAGCAGTTTGTATTGAATTTACATTACACACTAAACAAAATTGATCTTTAAACGTATTTTAAAATAATTGTTATAACAGAGGGAATCTTATGTTGTTTAAACCCCAGAGTTAGCTTCTGTACTTCCTGACGTCACATGCATGCTATTGAACAGTTTAGACCCTGTACTTACACAAATAATCAATTGTGACGTTAACATCTAATTTTCCAACACCGTTCCGAATTCTTAATGAATAGTTTCCGAAATGACTATGTTGAAGTGGTACAATTGTATTAAACAATTTAAAAGTATTATTTCTTCCTGTCATAATTGTAATTGGTTTGACTGTCCAAATCCCTAACTTGCCTCCCCGTACAGATAACCATGATACTTCCGGAGGACCGTAGGAATCTACCAGTAGAGTTATATTGACTGCTCTGTCTGTTTCCGTTTTAAATAATGTTTTGTCAGAAATCAAACATGGTCTGTCTGAAAAAAATAAAATAATCCAACATATTTTTTTTAGAATGAAGTGGTATACGTTGTTTTTTTTCTTTCTTCATTTAGAAGAGGTATTTTGAAAAGAAAATGTCTATTTACACTAACAAGTCGTTGAAATGGAAGTTAAAATGAAATAAAAAAAAATAAACAAAGGTCTTTTTAAAAGCTTATCACTTTGTCAAATTTGTAAGGATACTACTAGAACTCTAGAAAGACTTACATTTAATAGCTATATAGATTTGATCGCTGGTAACAGCCATGTTACACCCCGCCTCACACTCATATAGACCCGAGTGTTCTTTATTTACGTTTGGAATATTTAAGTTACATCTAGATATACGTGACGTGTTGAAATCTTGCGAGCAGTTTTTGATAGTTTGTCTGGAGTTGTTCCAGCCACGTTTCCATTGGATCAAGCATTGTTCGTTTGCTGTTACACGGCATACAAGCTTCAGAGTTTGTCCTGCCTCAAGTTCAGTCGATATGTTCCTCTCAATACAGATTTTAGGACGAGCTAAAACGACATTGTTTAAAGCATACCTACACGTTTGTTTTCTTTGTTTTCACATTAAATGACCGTACTTCTAAGCATTTTGAGATTAAACTTTTATATCATGGTGGTTACCTAAAGATCGTAGCTAGAACTTACTTAAGTGTCCCTAATTAAAAGCTAATTTCATTTATTTCTAAATACATCATTCTCTTAAAGTGAAAATTGCGCAACTACCATTTGCCCCGAACCGAGAAAAGCATAATTAATCTTTATTTCTAGAAAGGTAAAGATGAAAAAGACTTGTTATCCCTTTTCAGTGAACATTGTAAATTGTTACTATATTTAGACAGAAAATAAAGCATTCTGGTTTTCAAGGCAAACGGTGAATACTTTAAAAATGTTTTCTTTAATATAGCATACATTGTACTGGAAATAGCGATATCTTGATTATATATATGATACTGATAGGTCAAAACTTACATTTTACAATGAGGGTTGTTTGTAATGAAATGATATCATCCTGGCTATTATATGCATAGCAGGTGTATACTTTCAGATGATCCGATTTCTTTGGAATTAAACTGAATTCTACTCTACTGGGTCCACCATTGGATAGAACTTGGTCACCTGATAACCACATCATGGATTCGGCAGGGACACCACTGACGACTGTACAAACTAAAGTTGTGGGAATTTCTTCATACACTTTAAGGTGTTGTTCTTCTGTGGAGTTTTCAATGGACATGTGTGATGGTTGTTCTGAAAGAACAGTGCTGAATAATGATAATCTCGATTAGAAAATGTTGAAATTGTATGAAAAACAGTGGAGTATCATTAAAATCGGGATTCCAGAGTCTGGAGCACAACAACAAACCAAACCAGGAGACTTTGAAAAAATACTACAAAGAAACCTGCAAATGAAGGTGATAAAACATTGACACAACTTGGAAGATCAATCTCAAATGTCTGATAAATAAAGGTAATAACAAAATAACCGAAATATCTCAAATGTCGATAAGACTAGACATAACAAGGAATACATACCGGAAAAAATGAAGACCGCAATGGTCCTGACTTGGTACAAGCATTTCAAAAGAAATGGTGGGTTAAACCAGGTTTTAAGGCGCGCCAAACCTCCCTCTTCCATTGCGGTCTTTGGGTCCGGTAGTTGCACAAAACACAACAGGTTTGTGATGACATATTAGGGATGCTAGGGTGATAATCTCAGTACATCAACCAGCCAAACACTAATTAAAGCAAGAACTAACCATTTCGTCTAACATGATACGGAATTTTTCTACCAGTGGCTGATAACGAAGAAAGAATTGTTTTAGAGATCATACGATACGTATTTTCTTATGACTTTGGTCTAATAATCAGTTACGGAAAAAGCGGTGTCGGATCAACAAATCTGAAAAATGTGTACAGCCTCTTGCATATCGAATTAGTTGTGAAAGACAGAGAAAAACAAGACAGACATACCGGAGACACTGAAAATCGCAATGATCCTGACCTGGTATTTGAACAGAAATGGTAGATAAAAACAGGCTTTATGGCACCAAACCTCCCTCTTAGATTTTGATCTAAGACTTCGATATCTACACAAAAGACGCAATATAAATCTGAAAAAGCAGAGGTACCAATGAGGCATCCGTATGTCAAAGTTCGAAAGGACAGATACAAAATCAGTAAACACAAACAAAGACAAGACGAAGAAACAGACACCATTTAAAACACGGAAACACAAAAACTACTGAATATCAACAACGCGAACTCTCGATCGCCGTTACGAGAGTGAACACAGGTGCTCCGGAAGAGTAAGCGGTTCCTATCTGCTATAGCACAACCGTTGCACCGACAATTTCCAGTTCAGTGTGTAAAATCAATAGCCTAATGACAAAGCAACATCTGCACTCATCTGAGAGATAGAAATCACATATTTGGCTATGAGTGCATGATGTTTACCGTAAAATTTCTTTTAAGTGAAAACAGCAACCGAGGAGGAACATAGCCTTGTGATAACATGTTTTGTGTAAACGTGGCGCTGATACTAGAAAAAAAGCGTTAATCTCCTTTTACAGCTATTTTATCCCCAAAAAAGATTTTTTTAGATAGAGTTCTGAATGCAGTAAAAATGAATTGACGACAATTTCCAGACATGCACTAGGTAAAAGCTGTCCGCGAGAGCAAAGATATTTCGCGTTTTCACTGTACGGATATTTCGGGTTATTGTTGACATTGGACACCAGGACTAAAACCGGCGTTTATATTAACTTTATGAAGCATGACACATTGTATATGCTGTTCCTATGTCTTTGTTAAAGATGAATTTCCATCTCCTTTAAGTTTTAATGATTTTTTTTTGTGCTTTATCGACAATATTTTAAAATTTTTAGCAGAGGTATGCATTTTAAATAATTTACGAGAATTTACCCTTTTTCCAAATATTTTTTAATGAACGGAGATTCAAAACACTTCAAAAAAGGATTACTGTTTATACAAAATGCAATTACACCCTTCTTCCTTATTATACATCGTAGAAAATGCCCGTAACAGAGAACCTACTGTACTGATATTTCCTGTTCCGATTTGCCTGTCAAAATCTTACTGTACTGTTATTTCTGTTAAACTGTACTGATATTCTGTGTTCTTGAAAATTTGAATCGTATATTAAAAAACAGACTTCGAGTTGCAAGATTGACTTGCTTTCATATATATACTCTTCAAAAAAAGTTACGCATAGGTAGAAAATTCCCCGTAGGTTTAATGCAAATCGAAACAATTTTAAAACATTATTGCCGAGCTGTTCTACAACCGATTTTCAAGAAATAAAATCCAGTAAAAAGAAAACAAAATAGAAATTGTTTGTTTAATTTTGAGTAAAATCGTAACATCGCTGCTTTTTAAGATATTGCAAGTGGAACTCAAGTGTACATTTTACGATTCAATTTCCCGTTTAAATCAATGCTAAAATGTTCCGTGAAAACATTTGTCGTGTTCTACTCCCAATTTCTTAAAAACCATTGAAGTTAGGATTTTGGTCTAAATTAATCAAACGATCTTCATTTTGTTTTCTTTTTACTGGATTTTATTTCGTGAAAATCGGTTGAAGAACAGCTCGGGAATAATGTTTTGAAATTTTTTCGATTTGCATTAAACCTACGGGGAATTTTCTATCTATGCGTAACTTTTTTTGCAGAGTATATACATGCAAGGCAATGTAACTTGTAACATATACTACATCCTGTTTTCCGAATGGTCGAGTTGGAGTATCCATAGCACGACTTGATGCAACCCCTTGCTACACAATACCATCATATTACAGCCAGATAGCTATAGGCAAGACAAATAGTAATTATTCTAATAGTTTACCTTTGTTTGTCCCCCGCCGCAACGCGGGGCGGGGACATAAAAATGCCGGGCGTCTGTCCGTTCGTGTGTGCGTGCGTGCGTGCGTGCGTGCGTCTGTCCGTCACAATTTTTTTTTTCGTAAAAGTTTTCTCAGCAACTGTTAATCATAGGCTTTTGATATTTGGTATGCAGTTTCAGGTAGGGGTCCTATATGATGAGATGCGTTTTTAGATCCGTCGCTCATCTACTTCCTGTTAAACGAGCCGACTTAGATTTTCCCCCACTCAACGGGTGGGGACCTAATATCTGTTCTTGTTTTGTAATGGATATTGATACATTAGTTTTTTAATTAAAGAACATTGCAATCTAAATTATACCCAAAAAACTACTGGATAATCGACTGGTATGTACTTTCTTCTCAACTCAATTACACGATTAATACTACAGTTACGTGCATAAACAAACAAGATGAAATTCATGTTTCAAACCCTTTCATTCGTTAGTTAAAAATTGTCCCCCTATAAGAATATTTCTTGATCTACCTAAATGTACTTCAACATTGTTCTATGGGGAATTTATTGTTATGGAATCTGTTTATGCAAATGCGCGACTTCGACTCAAGATGTAGCACATATGCCTCTGGTGTCGGTCCCTAATTTCAATAAATGTGGGGTATAAACACATGATAGGCCCGCACCAGTGCTAAGCTTCTCGTTGAAGTCCAGTTACAGAGCACTTAAAACCTGACGTCGGGTCAGGTCGCTTTATCTGCAGAGCGACTGGGTTGTGTGCCCAAGGTGGTTGAGTGGGATAACCCTGTCACAATGAATGCCGGAATTGTCAGGCTATAATGCGGAAACCCTGACAGCTAACATAATGGTACGCAGTGTAGCTGGGGGAAAATGTCACATTACTCGCACCTTATAGAACCATACTGCAGGACTGAATAAGAGTAGGACCCATATGTTCCCCTGCAGTAGGCTAAATTGCCAGATTCAACCCATTCCTTTTTCAACACCTCCTTTTTTCAGTGATAGTTAAAACTATATTCACCCATAGGTGTTGCGTCTCTACTTCATCATCATTTGAAAAATGAAGGAAAATGTGGAATAAGTGTACGCGACACAACTTACAATATAAACGGAAGTTTATGTTCACTTTATCACCCTTTTCATGCTATTCTCTCTGATTGCCGAGTCGATTTCGTGCTGCTTGAGATTAAAGCCATAACTGTCTTACCTTATTGGTATGGTATAAAATATTTCTATCTGTGGTCTCAGTAGCATCACGATAGGGATTTATTAAATTCAGGAGCTTAATTGTAAAAGAAGGCATTTTAACGTATTTTGGCACTTATTTAAGAATATCTTTAAAGGTGATACTTTTAGATTGGTAATTTCTTTTGATTTGGATTGAACATAACACTTGATTTTCAAAGAAGGATCTGTTTTCTTCTTTTTTTAAAATATTTAAATAAGAATACGATACCCGAAATAACAGTACAATGTTGATAGATTAATACACGAAGTAACAGTACAGAATGATTTCATGAACACAGAATAACAGTACAGTCAATATTTTAAGATTGCTGAATTTCAGTTAATGATCTATTATATTAGTAATTTTATGAAATATACCGACTTAAGATTTTATTAACATTCATTTACACTAGCTTTTCCTTCAAACCCGTATATTTTTCATATGTAATAACCGTGTTTCCACTGTTTGTCTAGTAATTATGCTTTATTGGTTATTTTCTTTTGTTTTATGCTGATTTTTTTCAACGATTAAGTAGATATGTCCAAGACAAATATTCAATGATTTAGATTTTTACAACAAGCAGTGTTAAAAAGGTAAAAACTCACGAAAATAGCATGTATAATGAACCACCCATGCAAGTAGACCAAACAAAATGAAATATCAGTACAGAAAAAACGCGAAATATCATTTCTCTCGCGGACAGCGTTTACCTAGTGTGTGTACTCACTATAGGCGATCAAGGCGTAGTCGTGATGTACTATATTACCATCTACCGTGGAAACCCAGCGGTAATCACCAGCATCTGATTTGGTAAAGTTGGAAATCTCAAGATTGTATTCTCCTTGTGAAAAATTTCCAGTCACCATTACTCTGTTAGAATGTGACAGTAACTGTGACATTCTACTGTTGGACGTATACACCGTGTAGTCAGGAGGTCCCTTCCACCGTGTGATTCCCTCCGTGGAAAAGTGAGGGCATGTTAACTTTGCTGTTTCTCCTACTTTTCCGTAAACTGTTCTCTCCACAACAGCTTTATTTGTTGTCTCTGATAAAAGATCCAAAATACGCATTAAATCTTTTATATATTGTTGTTAAATACATTTGTTTTGACGAGTGCTTTATTCTTATTTTAACACGCATAAAACTCAGGAGTATAATATAAGCATTCCCTACAAATCGTCACAGGAATATTTTTTAAGTGAATTGTACTTTTTTTATAACTGGTTGGTCGTTATTGAAGTTTTGGAATCGAGGTTTAAATTATCTATGTGATATTTAATGTAATATTTATCATAAAATAAGGACCTGAAAATCGGAAAAGTTAGTAGAAATGGTGTTGGCTTGCACATGATGTACTCGGATGAAATGTTAAGCTAAAACGGGTAAAACGTCCCGCTATCATATTGGCGTCCTTTTGTCTCAGGTTCTCTATTGATGGATTGAACTTATATCGATTTGATTTTTATTGTGTGTTAGTTAGTGTTTTGTTATTGATAAGTGAGAAGGTTGGGTAAAAAAAAAACTAGTTTAACCCCGCCACAGTCCTAAGCCGAGAATCTTAACTTCAAAGCTGATGTTTGTATTCGTCGAATTTATGGGTTGGTTTTTTTTTTTGTCAAGAAGAGGGTCCTTCATTGGCACATTAGGACTAGGCTTGGGTCATATGTAGTTTATTTTCAATCTTTGCCATTTAAAAAAACAGCGAGCAGTGACCTCTGGTCACATATAGGCTGCTGGCTGTTTCCGTTGTTGATTTTTAGCTCACCTGACATCTCAAATGTACAAGAGAAAATAAAAACAAGACAAGAAGACATACCAAAGAAATTGAAGATCACAACGGTCCTGACCTGTTTTATGCATTTCATAAGAAATGCCGAGTAAAACCAAGTTTCATAATCATATCAACGCAAAGTAAATGAAAAGCAATGGCGTTCTTTTTAGAATACCTTATTTCTATACGTACCACAGAATACACAGATAGCAAATGGTATAAGCAATAAAATCATCTTCTTTTTTCACAGACATATATGACAGGGGCCTCTGTAAAACAATACAATTAAATCACATAGAAGGTAATGAGATGTTGAATAAGTGTACGCGACACAACATATACTTATAAATGGCATCAAAATCTACAATGGAAAACAGCCAGAAGCCTTCAACGTGACCAGTGGTTAATTGTTTCTCGCCATTTTGCAATTGGTTCCAGATAAGGAATATGCATAGGATTCAAATCTTTATCTAAAAATGTCAAACGAAAGCCCCTGTCTGGACATAACACACCTAACATAAAGACGGCATACAGACATCGGTTGTGTCTCGTACAATTACTCCACTTTTCACAGCCTTCTACATTTTGATCATTATAAACGCCCTATAGTGGTACTAGTATCTGGTTTATCAAGTTCAAAATAAAAGCAGAAAAGTAGCCTTCAGTTCGACCAGTTTGAAAATAAATGTATCTAAATTATCAGTAAAAAAATGAAAAGGTAAAAATTCAGCACTATTTTAATTTTATATTGGTTTCTGAACCTGGTTTGAGAGATAATAAAAACATACCTTTTTGTTAGCAGGTTGGACACAAGGAAACGATAATTAGGATAATTCATTTCCAATTAAAAAAATAGGATTCCGGGCGCCAGTTTTCATCGTTTCCGCATTACAAACAATGGTTAAAATTGTATCCATTAAACAAATCATTGTATGTCGATCAATAAATGTAAAAACAATTGTATCCTAATTACTTTTGAGGGAAAATAAATAAGTCATCTTTTATCTTTATTATTATTAAATATTTTTAGTAGGCAAATTCGTCTATTGTAACAGTTGTTTTTATGAGAAATACGGAAGGATTTGTGATTTTTTTCGCAATAGAATTGCATGAAAAACATATATAAATAGTCTACATGGTCTATGCCGGTGTTAAATCACAGATTTATAACTTCCATTTAGTTCTCATTGTTTAGCTCCCAACCTTGGCCTCCAGAGCCCACACATTTTCATGATTTATGTTTATACTTGGTTATGAAAGATCGAGGAAATGTCATGTAACTGCTATAATCAACGTCTGAGTAAGTCACCTCATGTTAACCAAGTCAGGTTTATTGTTTTCTTTGAAATTGAAAAAAAAAAATAATAAACCTGTAGATACTTGTAAGAATTAAAGAAAGTACGAAGTAATGAGCAATCTTCTAATAAACAAGTCCCGTGCGGGGCCCGGGTGGCGAATAGCCCCGCAGCAGAGCCTAGCTTGTCGTAAGAGGCGACTAAGGGTCTTGGGATTCTGACGTCGGGTCAGTGCTCAGCCCACAGAGCGACCAAGTGTGTACCCTAGGTGTCTGAATAGGGTGGCCCTCGTCCGCGGGGGTTGTCAGGTCTATAATACGGAAACCCTGACCGCCGACCATAGTGGGCCAACGTGTGTGGAGAGTGCCACGCTTCATGCACGTAATAAAACCCTTTGTGGACCGCCAAGTAGTGCACCACATAGGCTAAATTTTCTGTCCCTACCCACCTCTCTCCTTTTCCTGTGGTTCTTCAAAATTTACCGGTCCTTTAATGTTTCCCAACCCACCCCCATGTTTCATTTATCATCATCAATTCATGTTCATTTATCATCCTTTTCATGTTCATCGCCTGTAAATAACCTATAAAGCGTTGCACGGGCGTAAAACACCAACACACTCACTCACTCTAATAAACAAAAATATTGACAGAAGAAACAACAAGGTCAATTCAGGTCCCATTTAAACAAATTCGTTATATAAGCACTCGCTTTGGTACCTTGAATAAAGATTCCAGAGCTACAAAGACAGTACCGCTTATTATCTTCACCGAATGAGATACAAAAATGCCAATTTGAAAATAAAATGTCTTTAGATTTAACCTTAATAACTGATTATACATTAAAATTATATTGAATTCTAATGCATATCGTCTTATATAAGGACATTATATTTTGAGCTACTTTTCTTCAGTCGAAGATATCCGTTTAAGTTTAAACAGTGCTTTTGTGTTGCAACAAATTAACACTCGTAACGAGGTCAATCCCTTTAGTAACACTCTATCAATAGGAACATTCAGCTGAATTTTAGTTTTTGTCCCGGTATTCAATTCGATTCGCGTCTCAACTTAGTAAAGATAATGCAGATGAGTAATAAGAAAAACATATTCACCGGTGTTCGATACACGGCGAATCGATACGCGTGTTGCTTGTTGCGAGATTTATGAAAAAATGATTTGGTTGGGGAGGGGGGGGGTGAAGGTTATGTATTGGTTAGATGAGGCCCACATTTTTCTGGGTTTACTTTGCTCCGTGTTGTCTTTTTAGTACTCTCTGAAAAGTTAGTTGCTTCCCGCCGTCTTGCAAATAACTAAATCCTGTCTTTTGATTTTAAACGAATAACCCCTTAAGAAGTTCAGAAATGTATTTTTTATTGGTATTCTGAATTGAGATGAAATATTCCTTAGCGACGCTCTTGCGATAATGGTTTTCATGACATTTCCTTTATCTTTCATAACCGATAATAAACATGTCACAAAAACAACTATAACTGGGTTCTTGATCTTTTATGGGCAATTAAAACTAATAGCTAGTTGCATAAACTAGAGATGGCGTGTGAATCTTGCTTCACGTGCATTTCATTGGTTCAGATTATTCATGTAAATGGAGAGCCATAAAATTAATCCTCTTAACGTTTTATAACGTTTATATAAGATATAGTATGACACAAGAAAATATAACACATTTTACAATATCTGGCAAATATTCACATTTCTATAGAAACATATTTATATAAATAATTATGGTTAGAATTTCTTCATATAATTTGTGCTTTAGTTGTAATATTAAATTCAAGATACAGAGGGACACCAATTGTTCATTCAAATGCAAATAGTCCGCAAGAGCAAAGACAAAATAAGTCAGCATAATGACAACAAGAAGAAGAAACAGACGACAAAAGAACAACTGAACAACAATCAGCAACGCGAACTTCAGTCGTTACAAGAATGAACACATGTGCTACGAGAGGTGAATTGAGCAATTCCAGCGTGTAGCAGCACATACGACGAGATTCCCACGGTCGATTCAGCATATATATCAAACCCGGTTAGGAAGACAACAGAAAACCATAACTGTACCCTGAGAGATGGTATCCCATTTATGTCTGCGAGCACATGAAGTCTACCGTAACATTTCTTGAGTGAAGGCACTAATTGAAGAGCAACATAACCCTTTGTTAGCTGTGTTTGTGTCAGACGTGACCCTCATGGAGACACATGACTAATATATTTCAACATTTTTATCAGTCTACTGATGGCATAATCTACGGCTTTTTTGAGTGTGTTCTTTTATCATTGACATTCGTGTGCATTTGTTTTAAATTAGTATTAGTTTACAATATATCTCAATATCTCAATGATAAAACTCACAATACTTACACTATTGAGCAGTTAGTTTGAGGCAGAAAACTACATAAAAGTTACTGCACAAATGCATATGCTGTGTCTGGCGAGTTTTAAAAAGCCGAATAAAGTTGGTCGCGAATTTAGTCATAATGCTGATAAATATGAAAAATCTGGCAGTATGATAAATGATATCAACTACAAATTGTAACTCTTTATATAAATCAACTGAAACGTGTATGTACTAGGCGAAAATACTTATGAGCATTGCACAAAAAGGCCAGATTTAATTTCGAAATTGTCTAAAACCTAGGGTTATTTCATTTCATTTCATTTATTTCATTATATAACATACTCCTTTAACATGTTTATATGCTTTTCGTTGAATACAGCACGGAATTCTGTATAAACATGTGCTATGTGCCGTTTTAAACTTCCAGCATGGGCGAGCAATCACTCCGCTTGAGCATTTTACGATGACTTATAAATGACAATGGGCAAAAAAGGAGACAATGTTCTTTTGCTCTGTTTTATTCTCATATCATAATGTGGGTCTGTTCCATGCAAATACATGTAAAAAATATTCCTTCACTAAAATGATAACTATTTGACACAGATCTGAGACAAACTCCATTTTATGGTAGAATAATAAAATACTAATAAACAACCCTTTGAGGACTCATTAAGTCATATTTTGATCCTACGTCTGACTACTTATAGGGTAGGTGGTATATAATTAGATAAATCATGTAATTTATCATCAATACTTAAATGGGGGGTTTCCTGGGTTTGGGTTCTAGTGCTACTGATGAGGAATGATTTTTCTAAATGGCCATACAGCTCATGAAAATTAATTGTAGTCGGAGTTAACATATATGTGTTGTGGTTTCATGTTCATTTACTCTATAGCATTTTATATATCATTAAATAAAATGGTCAAATTATTTCTAATTTTAAAAACCACTACATGTAAGCACACGAATGCCGTCTTTGAAACATTCGAAAAAAAACTATCATGGATTTCTTTTGATAAAACAGAAAGAAAGTAGCGTTACCGTGAACATCGTAAATACAATTAATGCGCCAACGCTTTGCAATGTGTCCATTAATAGATTCCTTCCGCTTATCCAAAGCCCCTAGGGATTCATCATATTCACACTAAACCGTATTCTGTTTCCCCTTCCGAGTAAACACATTGTATAAAGAATGACTTGAAAAATTCATTCAATGACCTCAACTTTTATGAGCTTTTAATGTCGGTTACATCTGCTTTTTCAAGTTCTACCCGGTAACAGCAAAGACAACCGCCTTTTCTTTAACTTCATTTTTAAAGAAAAGTTTAGTTGCTTTAAATTTAGGTAAAATTCTTCATCATTAATCCATCGCAGAGCATATTTCTCCTGATCATAAAGATAAAAGTATTCCTTTCTTATACCTATACTTCTATTATTGCACCTAAGGTCTACAAACAAGTATTTGGGGATTCCCGAATTACTGATCCTTAAAACAAAACCACCATACTGTTCTTGTGAAAGGTCCCCATTCCATAAGAGACCCTTTGCCGCCATTTTATCACAGTTGACATCAACATCGTATCAAACTACTGACTTAGCGATGTTTTGGTTAAATGATCACAATATAGTTAGCCAAGAGGCATCAATTTGAACCATTATTATAAAAATATATAGACTCAGTCGAAGACTATACCAGAAAACTGGCCAATTTTGTCAGATGGGTCAAAGCTGTCAGTTCATTGAATTTGTAAAGAATCAATTCTGTGAAGGGCTCGATAACCATAAAGGCAACATCTATTTTCAACAATGCTGATGTTGTCAATACATTGTTCACTTTACATGACATATATGGTGTTGTCCTTGAAGACGAAGTACCAAGTTACAACGTTTTTGTTTGCAAAAAGCCTTTATTTTGATTGCGTAAGGAATCGGTTTAACCAGGAAAACCAACACATACACAGCAACAACATTGTCCAAAAATGAAATAATTGGTATTCATAAGTTAATAATTTCGTCCTTAAGCTTTCCTCAATGTATTGGAATTAAAACTAAAATTAAACAAAAATCATATCTTAACCTCCGCCACATTTTAAAGGTCCCTGTCCTTAGCCAGGAACCTTTATCACAGCTTATGTTTGTATTTCGTCGACTTTATGTTAATTGGGTTTTTTTTGTCAAGAAGAGGGTCTTATATTGCACTTTAGGATGGGGCTTGTGTCGTATGTAGCTTGTTTTCAATTCAGGCCCAATCGAAAAACAGCGAGCAGTGACCACTGGTCACATTGAAGGCTATTGGTTCTTTTCCATTGTGGATTTTTTAAATTGTCGTTTATATTGTAGATTGTGTCGCGTCCACTTATTCAACATCTCATTATCGTCTATATACAAACAGTGCTTAATTGCTTTTTCAGTTTTGACCAGTTTTGTCGACTTCAATTCTGATGTCAATATAAATTAAGTGGTCTCTAAAAGTATTTGGGTTGTTGTTGTTATTCTAGAAATGTTTGCAATGAAATGTGGATCCTAAACCATTCCAATGGTCTGATGGAGATTTTTATATCGTTTTATCTTGGAACAGTGTCAGTAGTAT